>OX578229.1:0-5000000 GCA_951216915.1 Tetheella fluctuosa | reverse complement strand
TAAATCGTGTCATCGTTAATTGAAGTCAGACATTTTGTTCAGAGGGTCATCGTGAATAACAATGTTTTTTCATTGCTATGTTTTCGCGAGAAATGCGTTTTGCATATTGAATGTGTTTTATAAATGCTTCGATGCGATTTTGCGAACCCTTCTATTTTAATGTTTGACAAAACGCTTACGGTCTCGAATTGGGGTGCTCGATTTAAATAAATATTTGGGTTTATGCGTATGCATACTTTCGCCTCATTTATGTTATGGAATCATTAAAATATGCTTGGGAAAACTAATATTTTAATGACAAATAATAGAGACAAATATTGTTCTGTATTCTCAGACGATTGTTTGGAACTAAACCATATTTTATTTGTAATTATTGTATTATTATAAATTATCCTCAAAAATCATCAAAAAGAATATTTATCATTTCAATATTAAAAATATTTTTGCTTAGATGTGCAGCAAATAAATTTAACATATTATGTATTGTTTGGTATTATTGTTACGACATTAGGTAAAGGGTTACCTAATATAAGATCTTTGATATTTAGAATAAATATCTATTAAGGTTCAGTAAACCTTATCCGTACGTTTGTTACCTTTAATTATCCTGTCATTGACAGTTAAAGCCATATAATTGGAGTATCCACCCTTTGATGTAGGTACCTAATATTAATGTCCGCTCGATATCAGTTGAATTACGTACGTTACATAATCAATTTATCGGAATCGATGGTTATTGGAGTTAATAAACCAATAGAAATATATGGGACAAGAAAAGCAATGTTAAAGACTTCCCATAAATCGTCACGATTCTTCCGGGAGCTTTCTTTGTACAAACAAAAATATAATGCTTCAAAAATCAGTTTACTTCACCTTTAGGTATTTGATGGAACTCGCTACCATGATGTGAATAAAGTTTCTTATATTTTTTAGAATATTGTATTTTATATTATGTAACTTTGACTCATTAAATGCTCAAGTAACGTGTATGAAATTGGAGCAACATAGTACTACCTATTTAGTCTCGTGGTCCTTAGGTAAGCATCGTGAGTTCATGAAAATGAATGAAATGAAAATGAATGAAAAAAATGAAAATGAAAATATTTTTTATTCAAATAGGCCTTCACAAGCACTTATGAATAGTCTGACTCTAACGCTCGGTTCGGAAGGTTGCTTTTACTGAGAAGAGCCGGCAAGAAACTCAGCAATTACTCTTTTCAAAACCAACTCAGATTTATTACATTAAATTATTTATCTAGTCTCACTGACAATATATGTGTGTTATAACAAAAAAGAAAAGAAACAAAATGATGAGTGACATAGTTAATAAATAGATAGCAAATTTAAGCAGACCAGCCCCCACAAGCAGCACCTGTTCACAAGTATGACGCATGTGGCAGCCATCGCCCTCCTCGCACATATTGTAGGGAAGTGAGCGACCCGCCACATGACGCCGCCGCAAGCAAAGGCCTCAAAGTGAGCATGACTACCTTAAGCTTGCTAAAAGAAAAACAATTTCACGGAATATGAATAAGAACACACAATATGTTATCACTGTTACCATTCACATGTTTATAGGGCAAAAAAGTGTATCATAATAACAATATTAAAAAAATGATAATATATTAAACAAAAATTAATATACATACACAAAAAGTAACAAATCTACCAAGCATTATCGTCTTTTAAATAATCATTCATAGTATAGTAAGATTTTTCAATTAAAACAGCTTTAATACGGTCCTTAAATCTTTGTGAAGGCAAATTTAAAATTGAAGTAGGGATTTTGTTATAGAAGCGTGCACCTAGTCCTAGAAATGAACCTTGCACTTTTTGGAGTCTATAAGCAGAGGTCACAAGTTTGTGCTTATTCCTAGTATTGATCGAGTGTACGTCACTTTTTTTCAAAAAATCACTAATATTTTGATGGACAAATAATATGTTTGCATAAATATATTGAGATGCAACTGTGAGTATGCCGATTTCCTTGAACTTATCTCTGAGGGAAGTTCGAGAGCCCAAATTATAAATAGCTCGCACTGCCCTCTTTTGTAAAATAAAAATGGTTTCTATATCAGCAGCTTTACCCCAAAGTAAAATGCCATAGGACATGACACTATGAAAATAGCTAAAATATACTAATCTAGCTGTATCTACATCTGTAAGTTGTCTAATTTTCCTAACTGCATAAGCTGCTGAACTGAGCTTCGCCGCAACAGATGAAATTTGGGAGCCCCATTGTAATTTTGAGTCCAAAGTAATCCCTAGGAATACTGTTGACTCAACAAGATTGAGGGCTTCATTATTTAACATTAAATTACAGTCTACTTTTTTTACATTTGGTAATGCAAATTTAATGCATTTAGTTTTCTTTGCATTTAAAACTAAATTATTCACTGTAAACCAATTTAATACCTTTGTTAATGCACCGTTTACATCGTCATAATTGGATTTTAGTCTATCAACACCAAAAATCAGTGAGGTATCATCAGCAAACAGTACAATTCCACAGGTATTTTTAACATAAAACGGAAGGTCATTAATATATATTAAGAATAGAAAAGGACCCAGAATAGAGCCCTGCGGTACACCCATACGCACAGGAGAACCAGACGATTTAACCCTATTTACATCGACACTTTGAAGTCTCTGCCCAAGGTATGATTGCATAAGATCAAGTGCCACGCCTTTTACCCCATAATAATTTAGTTTACGTAAAAGTGTTCCATGATCAACGCAATCGAAAGCCTTGGATAGGTCACAGAACACACCGATGGCATTCTGCGACCCCTCCCAAGCATCAAAGATATTTTTTAAAAGTGTTACCCCAGCGTCAATTGTAGAACGACCTTTCGTAAAACCGTACTGCTCACTATGTAATAGTTTATTTAAATTAAAGTGTGCAAGTAATTGCGATAAAATTATTTTTTCGAATACTTTACTAAGGGCTGGCAAAATGGAAACGGGCCTATAATTAGAAGGATCCCTAGGATCTCCGGTTTTGAACAATGGTACTATTTTACTATGTTTCATCAAATCTGGAAATTTACCTGAATCTACACATCTGTTAAAAATTAAAGCCAAATAGGGAGCGATATCATCCATGATACCCCGCAAGACAGTAACAGATATATCCCATAAATCACCAGTGCGTTTAACTTTCAGACTCTTAAAAGTTTTTAAGATGTCATGAGATGTTATATGCCTAAATTTGAATAAGACATCGCACTCAGACACATTGTTTTTCAATATTATTTCAGCGTCTTCTGGTGAGGAATTTAAGGAGCTGGTGGTAGCTATAGGTATATCACCAAAAAACTCATTAAATGCGTCTGCAATTTGACTACTTTCACTAATAATTTTATTATTTATATTTAATTCAATACTATTATTATGCTTTTTACTCTTTCCCCTTTCAGAGTTTATAATGTCCCATGTTGTTCTTACTTTATTAGTTGATTTACTCATTTTATTTTTTAAGTAGATGGACTTAGCTGAAGCACAAGCTTTCTTGAAAATTTTAGAATAATTTTTAACATACTCAATAAAAATTTGATTTTGATTAAATTTTTTCATACCATACAGCTCATACAACTTAGCTCTACTTTTATAGATACCAACTGTTGCCCAATCGTTAAACTTAATGTTATTATTTTCTTTAAAAGTCCTTGGTTTAAAGGTATTGTCAAATTCCTTTCTTATAAAACCAAAAAGTTCATTATATAGACAATCTGGTTCATCCTGTGCCATCTCAATAGAAACAATATTTTTGTTTACATTTGTTTTGAATCGAACCATGCGATTTAAGGTAATAGGTCTACATGTTATTTTATGGGGGGTAATCTCGTTTTCATTTAATAAAACCACCTTTAGACCGCAATGATCTGAAGTTAACTCACTAATTACAGATTATTCAAGTGCATCACAGCTGCAAAACATATTATCGAGGCAAGTGGCGGACGTTGCCGTGATTCTAGTTGGCTCACAGAATAAATTGTTTAAATTAAAAGATTTGAACAAATTAATCAGTCTTACTGTTGTAGGTGAATCTACTAATAAATTCACGTTAAAATCTCCACATACTATAATGTTCTTGTTGCCCGTTTGAGCTTTATTAAGAACGTCTTCTACGACTGATTCAAATAAACTAAAGTCACCTAAAGGGGGACGGTACACGCAAACTATAACAAATCGCTCCAACTCTACACAAGATAATTCAACAGTGCGTTCGACTGACAAGTCTACAATGTCTTTGCGATCCTTACATTTAATATTACTTGAAACTAAAATTAAACTTCCACCGTGTATAGCTGATTTTCTAACGAACGCACTTGACAGTTTATAATTAGGAATATTGAGCAATAGCTCATGGTTTTTTATCCAATGTTCAGTTACACACAAAACATTTACATCATGGTATTCTAGAAACAGTTCAATTTCTAATTCCTTGCCAGCTATGCCCTGTATATTCTGATGTACAATATTTAAATGATTGAGCTTAGCTTTTGTCGTATCTGAAAACCCTCCCCGGACAACTCGTTATCACCAATAACACCAGTGTCAAAATCCCCAACCAAGCTACTAGTAGCTTGGTTATAAATGTGTAAATTACCGGCTAACAATGTAGCGATTTGTCGCTTAAACTTAATTGGCAGATAGAGTGTATCTTTTGTCAACTTAAAATTAGATATAAAATTGTTCATGTCAAAATAAAACATGGCGTCACTATGACGATGAGTTAAATTGTAAAGTGTCATATTCATATCATATATGTGCCTATTCTGTTTTTGAGATAACATATTCGAATAAGGAAAGGCACATAAAACAAACTTACATTTAAATTGGCTGTGTAAGTCAAGCAACTTATTAAAACTATTAATAATATCTTTTTTACTAATGGTTAAACTATCTCCATATAATATTATGACTGTTGTACTATGGTGTAGCTCTTGTGAATATATATTGTTTATTAACTGCTCATAAGGAGCCCCGGGGTAACAATTATTAATAACGTTTTCTCTAATCTCATTATTAAGGATAGGGCCAAAACCTTTACCAATTTTGTCACTAAAGATAATTGTTTTATTTTTTGTTGAATTCTGTGTTTTTATGTTTAGGTCTACAGGGCTACTAATATTTAATTCTACGTGAGAGGAAGATTTAGGCATTGCACTTGAGCAGCTACAATTATTAACTATGGAATTGAGACGGTCACTATTATATTCCCCTAACCTGATAAGCTCATCTGCCGCTAGGATGTGCTCGTTGATTTGTTGTTGAGCGTATTTGTATTTAGCGTTCATGGATTCTAAGGAGCGCTTAAGATAGTCTATTTCATCATGAAGACATTGTGTATTACTGTCGTATAAATCCTTGTTTCGCTGGTTACTAATGTTACAAGTTTCTATCTGATCCAATAAATGCAAACGTTCCTTTTTTAATAATTTATTCAAGCTCTGTGCAATTTTTTGGTTTTTTAAAAGTTTTTGAGTTTTTTTGATAATTTTATTAAACTTAATATACTTTTTTAATTTATTTCGGCTGTTAAAATTAATCTTATTTACCATACTAGCATGAGGGCTGCATTCACTGTCAGACGTCAAATCTATGGTTAACGGAAGCTCTTCAGATTTATTATCTGAGTGACAGATGATTAATTCATCGTATAGGCTCTGAGTGGTGTCACTTTCCCGAGATGATTTTACAGTCTCCAGGTGTACAATAGACTTACGAGTTTCATTAAGCGTGATCTCAAGTTCGGTGATGCGGCTCAGAGCCCTTACATGCGTGTTACTACACTCGTCAAACGAATCCACTTCAGCCTGGAGCCTATTACACCTATCGACGACGTCCGCGTACTTAGTATCTAATTTCGCAAGATTTAATTTAAGGTCCGTATTCTTTTTAATAATAATTT
The DNA here is from genome assembly GCA_951216915.1 of Tetheella fluctuosa. Taxonomy (NCBI): domain Eukaryota; kingdom Metazoa; phylum Arthropoda; class Insecta; order Lepidoptera; family Drepanidae; genus Tetheella; species Tetheella fluctuosa. The sequence goes on along the minus strand of OX578229.1, from coordinate 4,994,083 downwards.
GTATTTCTTCTTCGCTTTCGTTTCGCATGTTTAGAAACAACGTTCCGTCAGATTCGTAGTCAAAGGTATCCTATCAAGTAATATGAGTATATATTCAGTATATAAGTTACATTTAAAGCTTCAAATCACAAATTGGTACAGGATACTTCAATAAATCCTATCCTACTAATATTATAATTGTCAAAGTCAAAGATACTTTAGGTTCTAAAATAAAACATAGAATACTTTTTATTTCGGAAATACGGTGGAAGCCGCGGGGTGGAAGCTAGTATTTAACATAAAGTTTTAGTTCCGTGAATATAGTCTAGCAAATATATTCAGACAGTAACTAAAGCACACGCCTCACTTAAATCCTGGATCTTGGAGAGGCTCACGGTAGTGCTCGCCAGCAACAAAATTTATGCCTACCATATATGCACTGTCTTGGTGAAATTTAAGTGTTATTATGCAGCTATGAGAACAAATATTTAAATTTTGTGTACAAAAAGGTTTATTTTTGTTTGTAGAAAATAAAATACAATATATGTTGTCTCATCATAAACCTAATAAATAATATACTACCTACATGTAACCTCAATCATTCTAAATCTGCCCAAAGGGAAGTTACCCCAATAATAGCTAGAAAATATCGGAAAACCAACAATACAAGTCTGTTAATTAACCACTATAATGTTTTTATTTTATGCTTTGTGTGCTTACCACCTTTGGACATTATCACTTACTTATGTGTTCAAAAACAAGTCCCCTAGTAAAAACATTATGAATTATGTTAAAAAAAAACACTGTTTCTATTAGGTACCATGACTCATTGCAGGGAAGACAAACACTAGTTCAAAGCATCAAGTAGCAGTAGTTATCGTCCAATATTAGCTTCTCACAAACGGGGAACAAACAAACAATCGTACTTTATTCTGTGCATGCATATCGCTCGCCTGGAGTCCCCTTGACATCATAAAAATAGATTGTATCCGACTACGTGCACTGACTTTACAATTGGTATAATGCCTCTGTGTAACAAAATAAATTAAAAACACCAGTTTTTATATTATACAATAATATTGTTTTATTCCCCTTTTCATTTTATATTTTGGCAAGAACTTTCCAACTGGCTGCGGGGTTTAATATTTTCTTTTAAGTGCGAAATATAATTTTCTTTCTCATACCTGACACGCTGAAAAAGTGGTAGGTGATAAAATGAAAATGTATACATTAATAAAACCAGATGTACACATATGTAAAAAAGCGTTAGCTCGTATTCACAATAACTTTTAATGAAAACAAACATCACAGATGGTGATTGTTTTAATAATATCGCTACGAGTTCATTTATTTCATCGAAAGAAATTAATGAGCCGGGCAATTGCCGCTAAAGATTTGCCTTTGATAATTGAAACAGGCTTATGTTGCGTGTATAAAACCATTATATAGCCTTGTAATATTATAACTAGTCCACTAACAATGTGATCTGTAAAGAGAGAACAAATTCTTAATAAAATGATGTTTATTTTCCTGGAAAATCTGGAATGCATATCAAACCGCGGGAAAGAGCTAGGTTATTTCAAATTTATTACAAAATATCCAATGAACCAAAATTACGAATAAGAGGTTCCAGTTCGATGAAAATTTAATCAGTGCTCGTTTAATTTTCAATATGAGTCGACCGACTGACACAGAATACTGTAGGTACAGTATGCAACATACACTATTCAGCATAACTATTATGTTGTATACCTACTTATTATTAAATTAGCAGACCTCTCGTCGTGACACACTAGTGCGACCAATCTGCTTTGGAGCTCGTGAAATTGAAAGCTCTAACTAAATTCTAATTAAGCTTTCATAATTGAGAGATTGAGCAAAGCGATATGTCGCTCAAAGAGCAGCTCGACTGGGGAAGTACCTTACAGAATACCGCAGCCAAATAACTTATAGTTGTGTTCCTGCGCGTGAGTAAGGTCGCCAGAGCTCATCGGGGAGGGGAGAAGGATCGGCAACCCGCTAGTGATACCTCTGGTTTTGCAAGCGTTCATAGGCTACGGTAACCGTTTACCATCAGGCGGGCCGTATGCTTGTTTGCCGACAATGTGGTATAAAAAAATATCTATTAGTGGATATTGCATATTCGGTTAGATTTAGCATTTCTCTAAAATACATTATTTTTAACAACACACAACTAACTAAATATTTAAATATGAAACGGGATTAATTATAACTTAAATTATCACGTTTGTGGCTTAAGAGTTAAATTGTTATCTCAGACAGTATTTACTTAACCTAAGGACGTGGGTTGTGGACTTATAAAGTTAGATAGTTGACCCTGCTGCTATGCATTATGTTATATTTGTATGGTTTCCAACTTAAGTAACGCTGCCCCCTAATTGGTCATAATGTTTGGGATAACTCTAAGCAGACAATCAGCGAAGGCAAAGCTCTAAATTTAAAATTCACTAGCATTTTGGACATCATTGAGAATGGGTCTTCTTTGGGTAGGTATATAAAAATATGACTGTTTTGATTGCATAATCTAAATTAATTCGTCTGTAGATAAGTAGAAGAAGGAATAGAAGGAATAAGGTCTACAACATTTTAATAAAAAGGGTAAAAATTTCAAGGAGTGATACATGAAAGGTGCAATATTTTTACTCAATGTTGCAAAAAAGGGGCTATAAAGTTTGAGATAGACAGTCTATGTTATACTACCTATGTTATATTTGAACAGCAAACGTGCTCCGCGAAGCCTTCGGGTAACTTCCTGTTAGTTAGTTCAGAATCGTTTTCTCAGCTTTCCTTTTCAAGTTGGTACGTTTGTACGTAAAGTCATGTTTATTCCTCTCTTTTGGGAGACAGCTATTGTGATTACTTAAGAAAGAAGCTGTGTAGAGTACTAATTATAAGTTAATTTATTACAGGAGATGATACAATATATATTTTGAGGTGGAACGGGAAAAATGGGAAATTTGTGTGATATATGGTATTTCAATTCATATTTTTTGGTGTAGGTAGGTATACTCTTTTTTCGTAACCCTTACTTCACAGTTTAATTTAAAAATAATATTATTATTATACCAACATTATTTTGCCACCTGTCCGAGCAGCTATAGATGGTATACACTTTTGGTAAAAAAATGTTATGTTTATAATAAGAAAAACCAAGTGTTTGAGGCGTACAGGTTACTCACGATATATTAGCAGAGGTGTCAATATGTTTCAATAAAAAATAAATAATCTATTTTTTCCACGAAATGTCTATTCAATATGTGAATTTTTCATTGGGTAGATCCGTCATGTCATACGTCATTATCCGACGGCTTTATTCACAGTATTGTGCGTCATATGGTGACAAGTAAATATATTATATATAAATATATATATTTTACTTACCTACTTCACCTATCGTATTTCAGTGCGGATTTTAGAATAATAAATAACCAACAACCTATTTGTGAACGGTAATCGAATATTTGGTTTTCACTGTTTGATGCGTTGTTTCGAAATCGTAATCTTTACTTATTATTATATTTCTTGGCAAAATCTATTTTCCAATTTTTCTTCAAATTCGGACCGCGCACGCTTGTTACCTGTCTCTGAGAAGGAATCGGGTCACTGGTTGCAAGCCATTCCATCTACAAACATCGGTACTTTGTTAGACCGAATCACTTTAAGTTTATCCATTTGTCTCCGTCTTGGTTCCAGGACCAATCATCCTCATCGCTGCCGCTGCGGAGACTTTGTCAACGAGCTCAGCCACCATGGGCTTTCGTGCTCTTTAAGCGCCGGCCGTTTTTCACGCCACGCGGCTCTTAATGATATTATCCATAGGGCTCTTGTTGTCGCCAACGTGCCTTCTGTACTAGAACCAGTCGGAATTGCGCGTGACACGATGGCAAGAGGCCGGATGGTATGACTTTGATCCCGTGGAGTGTTGGCAAGCCGCTGGTGTGGGATGCCACGTTTGTTGATACACTTGCGCCTTCCCACATACTTCGATCAACAATAGTTTGCTTAATTGTTCATCGAAGATGGGATAAGGCTATTTTTATCTGTGAGAGTGAGACCGCGGGAAGGAAACTAGTTGTTAACAAATTGTAAAGTTAATAATTATGAATATCAAAGTATATCAAACAAGTTTTAGTTCCCGGAATCAATTTTAGAATCAAAGATCAAACGCTGCCACCCTGCTGGGAAACTTGCCCATGGAAGCTATAATTATGAAAGTTTAAATTGACTATCCAAACTCTAAAATGCTGTAGGTATTGTAAAATGTATTTCATTGTACATACCAAATTTGTGTTCTATGCCATCGATATTTAGATCTCGGGGCACGGTAGTGCCCCGCCAAGATGAGCCAAGCGAAGCGCAAGGGCACTACCTACCTTTTCTCGAAGCGCTTCGTCATTTTTTTAGGTTTCCGTAGCCAAATGGCAAAAAACGGAACCCTTATAGATTCGTCATGTCTGTCTGTCTGTCTGTCTGTCTGTCCGTCCGTATGTCACAGCCACTTTTTTCCGAAACTATAAGAACTATACTGTTGAAACTTGGTAGGTAGATGTATTCTGTGAACCGCATTAAGATTTTTACACAAAAATAATAAAAAAACAATAAATTTTGGGGCTTCCCCATTCTCACGTAGAGCCAAGCTTCTAACTCTACACGCCCTAAATCTACAAGCCCTAACTTCACCAACTCTACACCTTATACTCTACACCGTCAAAATATATGGCTTGGCCGTTTCGTTACTACAAGAACTATTGTAGTTTAACAGAAAAGATAAGGGCTAAGTTGAATAATGCTCTCATTCATTGATATTGGGTCATCTTCAGCTCGAATATAATCGCCTAAGAAACATGGATCGCCTTGATCTATCGTTTATTATAAACAAAATCAACGCAGAAAAAAGGCAAAGATAGAGAGTGAGCTAAAGGTTCCTCTGTTGTGCAGTGAATAATTTTTTCACTTTACGCCCATGTGACGGTAGCGAAACGGCCAAGCCATATATTTTGACTAGGTGTAGAGTTTGTGAAGTTAGGGCTTGTAGAGTTAGGGCGTGAAAAGTTAGAAGCTTGGCTCTACATGAGATCTGATCTTTTTGACAGTGCGAGCTATATGGTCTCGTCTTGGCAACATTTTACATGAAAATGTTATTGGAATGGAATTGAAAATGGAATTGTTATTTTAGTAAATTATCTGAAAATCAAATTGAATGTTTGTAGAATCAAAAACATTCTGTTTGGCGGTGAATGTACGTCAACATTATTTAACACGACTAACAATTTGCAATTAATTTAGTATCGAGTGCTTCAAAAATCTGTAATACATATTATTATATTGTAGGTAGGTATAATATGTGTATATGAGCTTATTCATTGTTCAGTATCAGCAGTAGAATCGATCTACATGTGTTTTTTGCCATGTTATTATGTGACAAAACTGACAAAACATCATTTTAAAACGACCATATCTTCGAAATCTCGTTGGGGTCTATCGGTTCTCTGGTATACTTAAAATAATACTTTATAGTAAAGTATCAATCTCAACTGAGACTGATTTCAACAATTTATTCTTTAATACCGGTCTTGCAGTTGGGCATAACTAGTAAGTTTGATTGATTACCGACTGATTAAATTTGAACCAGGTTTATTTGTGAATGTATAGGCTCGTGTTTGACCACAAATATTTAAAATAAATTATGTCCAATGAATCCTAATTGGGGTATAGATTTCATTTATTAGTGAGGTGTCAATAACACAACATAAAACTTAATTAATGTTTAATACATTTTATATAAGTTTATAGGTATTTCATATATTATTTATGTGATCATAGGATTTGTTTGCTTACCACATTCAGCCACATCACTAACCATGGTGAGATTGTGGTCAAACGTGGTCAAACACAAGCTTATACTTCCTACTAATCCTACTAATACTTATTAAAAATGTGAAAATTTTAGAGGATAGATGGACGGGTATCTGGATGTTGGTTACCTACTCTTTCACGCAAAAATTACTGAACGGATTTGAATGAAATTTGACACACAGATAAAATATGTTTTGGTTTAGCATATTATCATCATTATCTCAGCTGCAAGACATCCACGGATTAACATATAGGATACTTTTATCCCTGGAAAACATAAGGAACACGGGTGAAATCGCGGGACAGAAGTTAATAGTAAATAAAAGTAACATTATCTATTTTTATAATCGTAATAATTATCATAGACATATAATGGTCTTGGCAATCATATCCAGCTGTGAAGTAAATAGTCTGTGGTTAATATCACTTTAAAAAATATGAACACTATAATTTTCACTAAAACTAAGGATTTCCATGCAATTTTCACTAAAGTAATAATCTTTTAACGTGTCACAAAGTCCAAAGTATATTCAGAATATTCAAAAGAAAACTTTTAACATAAACAGCATAGAATATGCATTTTATGCAAGTATAAAATGAGATTGGTCGGTAAAATCTTACCACGTGGTTGGATGCGGTAGTCACCACACTACCAAGAGTCGACACCTCATGTCATTTATATTTAAAGGTGTGTTCACAACGTTGAACTTTCTACTTCCTGAATATATTTTCTTGGAATAATCTTTAAACCAATGCAATTTGTATATTTATTTCAAAATTAGTTGATAAAATTCTAAAATGCATTAAATGATTTGTAGAATTTTGATGATTTCTTTTATAACTTTACTAGCTTTCCGCCCCGCGGTTTCACCCGTACTACCCTAACTAATCCCATAGATACTAATATTAATATGATTATTAGAAGCCCCAATCCATACTAATATAGTGCACCTTCTTACTCCATGAAAAAAACAAAAAAAAATCCCATGCAAAAATAAAAACCATGTCTACACTTCACAAGAAACACAAGCTTCAAATTAGGCTGTGCGTCGATATGTCAGTCAGGACATTGAATTTTATATATATGTTGCGCTCAAAGACCGAAAAAGCTCATTGAACGAAAAACAGCTCACAACGCGTTGTGGTCATTGCAAAACATCCTCATCGCGAAATTCGTGTAGTGGTTCTTATGAAAACGCTTTTCTTCATTACCACAATGCATTGTGGTCGTATAACATGACAGCCACGACACAAATTTTGCTAAGTGGTATTTCTGTGATTGCCACAACGCGTCGTGAGCGTTTTCATAAGAACCATAATAATATAATCAATGAGCGTTTTCAGTTTTATATCTATCGTGTTAGTAGTAATTAATACGATTATACAGAGTAAACAAATATCTGTAAATTTATCCATTAAAATATCGGCATAATATGCCAAGTAATAACGAATTTTTCGCATTTACCCAAGAACAACTTTACTGTTAGCTTAAGAATAATCCATAATCTATGCGAAAGTTTGCTTGTTGGTTTATCCATCTTTCACCCAATAACGGATCCACGTGATTTTTTGCATAGTTAATGGACCGGAGAGTGACATAGGCTTTGACTTGTATTCCGGAGTTGCTGCGGGTACAACCGCGTAGCGAAAGCTAGTGTTAATAAGTTGAGGAATTGTTTTCTTAGCCAGATATAACAAGAAATTTGCGATTTTCATTAACGATAAAATAATTTATCAGATAAAGCTTAGTGATTAACAATTGCGGGGATTAATAGAGAATTTAGGCTCATCATGAAAAGCTTTTAAGCCGTTTGGGCCTGTTTCCATCATTTCATGGCTCTTTGGTTCGATAAAATGGACTGATGTTGTCGGTGCTTTATTTAAGTAATTTATACTATTATTTTGACAGCTTTCAGAATATCCTTACTTCCTTACTCAAATCACGAACGAGGTATTTTATATAAGTACTAGCGGGCCCGACAGACGTTGTCCTGTCCAAACTCGATTACGACGCCATCTACCGGGTCCAATTGTATTTTCAAACCATCCAGGGACCCGCTCAAATATACACACAAAATTTCATCCAAATTGGTCCAGTCGTTTAGGAGGAGTTCAGTCACATACACACGCACACAAGAAATATATATATTAAGATATCGTCAACGTTTTATGGCAAGGTGTGCAGGCATGAAGTGATCCAATACCTCAAGATAGCACTACACATTCTTTGTGCACCAGCCTTAAAGTACCCAGACATCCATTGTTAGACGAAGGCATTCGTGTTATCCACCTTACACTTCATTGATTCAGCTCAATGGGAAATATTCCTATTGAACCAGATACGAGCATGAACGGGTTGAACGGTACACAATTTCGATTATGATATAATTAGTATGTCAAGGCTTTCAAATTGATATTCTGAGGAAATGTGGAGGAATATCCGTTTTAATGTCAATAGCTTTGACATCAATTCATAATTTTTGTAACAAGTAGGTTAGTAAATATTATAGACTATTTTTTGATGTATTTAGTACTTTATTTAGTACCGTATAAAGGCAGCGATGACCATTGTTTTAATAATACCTATTACTTTTTATATCATTCACAAAGGCAAAGAGTTTTTAGGACTTTAGTAGAAGAAAATTTAAATGAAAATATTTATTTCAGTAACTTCTACATTAAGAATATTCTCTATTGGGCTTCCTTTTAAGTATAAAAATGCCTGAGCTGTGCTGTCTTCCATATCTAGTACAATAAATAAAATATAAATAATTTGAATATTTATTCATAAGACATTAAAAAACATAATAGAAAACTTAAAGAGTTTCTAAAATTATCCCACTTATATTCTACCTAAGTACTCACAAGACAAACAAACACTCCAAACTCAAGAGAGGTATTGGTATTTAAATATAATCATATAAAGCTTAAAAGCTTATTATTGTTCTCAGGTAGAAAATGATTCATAACAAGACACTTGTCTATATTCAATTTTATACTTAGACAGAATTACCCAGCTCGCTGTTAAAAAAAGAAAACCAATTTCGCTAAAATTTAGTTACATTAATTTGTATCAATTTATAGTTAACATCCCACAATTTCGTCTAAAACAAGCATATTCGGGTCGTGTTGATAAATACAGCGCCGATATTTTTGATCATCTTCGTATGATATTACGAACATTTCGGTTCAAATGAATATATTTCAATATTTGCATGCCAACTTATGAGGATTCATAAAGTACTCAATCATGTCGGGTGAGGGAAAATCCCTGCTAAGTTAAAAATATTGTATACTTAGCTGTACTTATATGTACCTGCAATACATCATCAACATAGTTCTCGTTTGTTAAAGTGTAATAATTACTTATCATCGTTGTATTTTCGTTGACAGTTACGGTAAATTAAATTAAAACTGCTAGATTTTTTATTTTTCTTCATTCTACGAATAATGTAATTCGTAACAATTAGCGTAAGTAGCAAAATAGAAAGAGAGCAATTGAAAGATAATATCTAATGTATATAGCGTTTTATTATTCTAGCATACCAACCTACTCTATTTATCACTACATTATTATAAAACCCCCAGTCACGTCTGTCTGTCTGTCTGTCTGAACGCGATAAACTCAAAACTACTGAACGTATATTCATATGGTTTTCACCAATGGACGGAGTGATTCATGAGGAAGGTTTAATTAAACTGTTTTTTGAAAATTGGCTGAAATATGACGATTATTGTTGAAGATGTCAGAGAAAATCATGGTGACTGGCACGTAGGCCAATAAAGTTATATACTACCTATCTAATACCTTTAAGCTAGCAAAGATATGATATATATATATATTGTGGAAACCTTGATATATATATATATATATATATATATATATATATATCAAGGTTTCCACAAGCTTTTGCTATTTCCTAAGATTCCTAAGAAATGGTTTCGAAGAATTAGTAATTTTAAAGTGAAATTTATTTTTATGAATTGTTTACTTTTCTGAGAATATTTATTTATCTTGACGTTGGATATAAGAAGGTGTATATAGGAGAAGGGAATTTCTGGGATAAAGGTTATTGTTGTTCTTATATTTTGTTTTATGAGAAGAATACAGGATATTTTTAAAATAAACAAAAAATGGTAGTCCAATAATTACTTTATTTTTATCGATTTCAAAAACTTACCACGTATCAACCTATATAAACATTTCGTATTCGGTTTACCGAATGAATAAAAAATATGCAATTATAAAAAGCATTCACAACACAGTTTGTTTATTTCACATACCTATCCACATACAATATGTTAGTCTAGCTAGTATGTAAACTATTTTATTTATAAAGTTTCATGAGGATACTGGTTTATAATTTGCACATTTCGCGTGTAAAAATCTCTGGGGCATGTCACGTCTAAGTTGGTTCACGCCAGGGTAATCAAGATGTAGCGAAATACGTTTGGCTAAAGTTTGTCGGTTAGTATAAAGTAATCTAAGTGCTCGGTAGACCGCTGGGAGTCGACTGTGGCCTCATTGAATGGAGTGTAATTTGATTTTGTCTGGATTCACTTGACTTGTTTTTATCGAGACGGTACCGTGGAGTAGCAGCACTGTGCACAATTATTCAAGTTGTTGATCTGTAATACATATACAAGATACTAGGAAAATTACTTGCTCTAAAAAAAGAGTTCCATAACATTAATATGCGATACCTACGCATAATTCCACCTCTGAATTATTATGCTATAGTAGAGCTACCTCGACATTTTGAATATAAAATGTAGCAAATATGTTTATGAAATTCTTATGATGCTTTCTATGCGTTTATTACTTTATGCAACGTTGCAGCTATTCACACTTAAATGTTACGATTTAATATAACTAAATAAAACTATATCACTATATCCAAAGCTTCAGTAAATATTCCACGTCCACATCTTTCATAAACACGACAAACGGGAATACACAAAAGTATTTAATACTAAATGAAATTAGTCGAATGTTAAAGAAGATGCTTTGTAAGGTTTGTTGCTAAAAAAAACTCTCAGTGCTGAATGAAAATAAAATACACCGAGCATTTTTCATCACTCAAAGCTTTCCGGCGAAATTCACATGTTACGTTTGGACGTTTTGACAAGTTAACTCATCCCATCCAAATATACTTTAAATTAGGATTTAGGATATCCTTTGTATTTTCCAAGACAAATTAATCCATAGATAAGATGTTTACTCAATCAACCATACGATGTTATAGGTGACTCAAGACTTTCTGTGACTTGTTTACTTATTTATGATGAGTCAGTCTGATCTAAAATGTTGTTGTTGTTTTTTTTTTTAATAGAGATCTATTCTCGGGATCAGTTTGAAAATACTCTGTATTTCTAATAACTTTTATATATATTCCAAACTATCACTGAAGGTTTTTTAATTTAATTTTAGAAACAGGTTGCACGTCTAGTTGTGGTTTTATAGAATAAATAAATTTAGGTAGGTACATTGCAGATTCAGTTGTAAATTAACTAACAAATTATAATGAACAACGTAAAAGTTTGGTCAGTTTCCAGCGTTCAGCAAAGTTTATTGAATCAACCTTCCTTTGTAATTCTTAATAGGAACTATGATGCCTAACTTTAGTGTTGTTTTTTAACAAATTTTACATAATGGAAAATGAAAACTTTCGCTATAGTTTCCAAGAATCAGTTGTTCTAACGTAATTTTTGGTTGCATGCCAACTTGCTCCCCCGATAAAGTGAGAAATTTTAAATCCTAAATGCTCATGGAAAATTTATATATTTTAACAATTTGGTTAGATAGGTTCCTCCCTTTTTAACATATTTATTGTAAAAGTAATTAATAATAATTTAATTTATTCTTATAATTTGACGGGCCGGTTGGCGTGGTTGGAAATATACTCTATCTATCACGCCACAGGTCGTGGGTTCGATTTCCACACAGGACATACATTTGTGAGCATGAACAAAAATGTCTGTCCTGTCTGAACATGTCTGTTTGTCCTGAGTCTGGGTGTAATTGTATATATTTACAAAAGAAAAGTAGTATACAGGGTGATTTTTTACTCACTGGCAATACTTGCAGGGGTGGAAGTACTCATCAAAAATATCAACTTTTATTATGGGACTAACTGTGAAATCTTGAAAAAATTATCAGCTGTTCCATACAAAAGTTCAATACCTACTTGACCAAAATGTATGAAGCAACCGTTTTATTTTACGCGATATCAGAGTTAGCCCCATACTAAAAGTTGTTCACATTGATGAGTACTTCCACCCTTGCAAGTATTGCCAGTGATAAAAAAATCATCCTGTATGTAGTGTATCAGTTATCTGGCTTCCATATCACAAGCTCTGCTTATTTTGGGGTCAGATGGATAGCCATCCATCATGTGAGGAATAGTGTCCCAGAATATTTATATTTATAATGTTACTAATTTCAGTCAGTGGTAGTTCTTATCACGTACCTACTTAGTTAAAAAATGCTGGGAAATATTTATTTACAGCCTAAATTATTTTAACCATAGGATTTTTTTAGATATACTTAATCCTTTATTCTACTAATTAATTAGCATCATACTTAGTATATACTTATAATATATGTCTTAATACAAAATTTGAACCACTTTATCATATAAGATTTTTAAAATCTCAATACTTTTAGATTATTCTACTTAATATTAAACAATTGCTGTAGTTCCAAACCGCATAGTACATTTTTATACATTGTTATTAAAATTTACTCACATCACCATTATAACAATCTTTTAAAAATAGCAACAAAATTGCTTAACTAAATCATTGTTGGCGTACAAAGGAGGTCCAAAGAAAAAAAAATAGAAGTTTTGTAATGACGACCGCATGAATATTCATTAGATCCGAAGCTCTTACACTACGCTTTTCATAATATTTGCATAATACAAAGTAGCTTAGACTTACTTTTTAATCTTCCTGTTTGTTTCGATTACCCATATTTTATGTATAATTAGGAGGAGGGAGGGAATTTTTATTTTTACCAATAGTCTTTGTATAGAACTAACAAATAAACAACAGATAATTTTAAAGGTCTATTCAGTATGGCCTTGAAAGTTCACAAGCTATATGTGTTCAGAACACTGAAGTCGGAAGGATTATAATATTTTAGATCTATTATGCGAGTTCATGCTTTCCATTTTGATTATTTGGCAATGAATGCACGCAATTTGGTATTTTGATCATAGTTTTGACATGAATTAAGCTTATATTGTGTAAATCTTCTTAAGCTAATAAATATTACATACCACAATGTGTGCCATCCTTGTTATTCTGTCACGTCACTTCGATCTATATTTCCCTTCCTCCATATAAATCAGGTAAGTAATACACTTAGTACGTGTGATGCGTACTTGTACCTATACAAAATCCTATATATACTCGTAACTCTATAATGTATATCTATATGTAGTTTTATTATGTTATCTCCACTTAATAAAGTTTCAAATGACAATAGATAAACTGTAGAAAATTAGGTACTCCATAATTAACGAACGTAAAATGAAGAGAATACAAAAACTAAGTACGTACGTACAGACAGACAGCCTAATAAAACTTAACTCGCAGTACGAGAGTGGCAGAGGCTTTTAACACAAATTAACTTTTACTTTGGCCGGCTTTGACATGATGGAAACGTAAAATAAAAACTTTATCCGGCTTCGGTGAACATTCAGACATATTCTGATGTATGAGGTATATAAAACTACTTTGCATTATGTTTTTTCCTGTTGAACATGAATTTAATTTTGGGAAAGTAATAGAGACTTCTCTATTACAGCTGGGATCATATTTCTCATAGCGTCCATTGTGAATAAATTACCTCTGTAGATGTAAGGTAGGTAATACTATTATTTTTAATAATAACTTTGTTATTCACTTTCTTTCCACAAGGAAAGGTAGGTACATCTAAGGTTTAACAGCTCAAAAGCAAACAAGAGGAATTGTGAAAATTTCGTAGTCTATTTACCTATCATAAAGAGCTTATCACTATGTTGAGAAAAGATCTTTATCAAATCAATTAAGCATCGTGTATTTATTTATTTAAAAAATACAGAATAATTGATTCTTTTAAAACATATATCCAAATTTATGAAAGTAACAAAATTGTTATCTGAGAAGAGAAGGTAATATTAAAAATATTTTTGTGGTTTCAATACAAGATGAACATGTACGCCGTAGGCTGTGTACATGTTTTTGAAATACGAATAAAAACAGAGAAATTTCCTTGAAAAGGAAAAAAATGACATAGTACCGACAATCTTCCCCGTAAGTATTTTACTGATGTTCATTTATATAAAACAAAGAAAATTTACTTCAAACAGCTTCGTATAAAGGGCGAGATTTTTTAATAAAGTAGGTACGTACTCGCCTTGCCTTGATTACGTTTCTGATATTCTTATAAAGTAGCGAATCTAGATTTTATGATATAATTTTATATTGAGAAAAACTTACAAATAAAAAGTTGGTAACTTTAATATAAAATCCGGATAAATTAAACTCTCATATGGTTTCTTGACTTTATTCTTTTTTTTCAAATTGTCATGTTGATTTGTAACATTTATTTAAGTAATCATTATTTTTGAAACATATTTAGATATTTACATTCAGACAAAGAACAAATGGTCATGCTTACCTAAGCGTACCTACACAAATATTTATTTTAGCTGAAAATCGAACCCATCTACTGTGGCATTGCAGTCAGGGTATCTAAATCTCACATACCAATCAGCCTCAAATAAATAAAAACTTATATTTTAGAGGACAACACTCGGCCTACATTCTACAATCTACAACACAATTTCACAAGTCAGTAGACCCTTCACTGACGGAAGCACTTCTGCCCCCACTCCACGACACCAATATAGTGTCCATGCAGCCTCGATCACTATCAACACAGCGTTAATTAAAGAGAGCACTTTACTCTGGACGTGTTACCCTGTAACAAAGACAGAGAATGCCAGGGGAAAATGTTAAATGTATAGCAAAATCAGAATAAAGGGTCAAGTGTTATCAGATTATTAAATGTTTTTGTATAACGTTTAGAGTTTCATCTTAGTAGGTTCATTGTTCAAATAAATTAGGTACTTATACTAGAAATTTTGTAGCTATTTTTTGTCTTTGTTTGCTTTATGATAAATTATTTTTTGTTTTTAGTTTAGAAGACCATGATTTTAAACAAAAACAAAAAAGTAATAGATGAAACAATAATTGCTAACTCTATAAATAAATACCGAATAGCTTTATTGAAAGAAATAAAAATCAACATCTTCAAAAAATCGTCCGCGCAATAACAAAACTGTTTTTTTATACTTTTAATTGAAATACGGTCTCCATTCATAGTTCAGTGGCTGCTAACCTGTGAACATGATAAAGACATTTATTTAACTAATAGAAGGCCACATTAAACTGTACTAATGGCTTTGCGAACAGAGGTGACGGAGAATTGCAGTAAATGACTGTAAATGGAATAGTCGTACAATGAGTCGCTTCGGGGACAGTTGAAGATAGATATAGTTGCACTCTCTCAGGTAGCTGAGTAAATGTTACTCGTATATTATTGTAAAGGTGGTAAAATTGCGTTGATTTTTATTTCAAACCTACGTACAACACATTATATTATATTTCAAGGAAAATGCTGGTAAGTAGATGTTTCATTCATAGGGAGACCGCACACGTCATACAATCGGTTGCCGACTTTTTTTCAGATCACTTTTGAATCCCATAAATACTACCTATCAACGCACACGTCTTACAAAAGTCAGCCTTAGAACAGAAATTAGGATAGCGAGAAAAAAAGGTCTTTAGTCGCGGTAACAATCGGGCCTACAAAAAGTATGATGACTACTATTTCCTTACCTATAAAGTGATGAATGGAAGGTGCTCACCTACATAGTGAGCTGACCCCAAATAAACAGTAGACAATTATTGTATATTACCATACTTTTTGATACATATAATATATACCCCATTGAGCCAGTGAGTTGATAGTTTTTTTTTTTTAATTTTCCAGAACATTTTTTATCTTTGTATGAAACGGTTTTTAACAATTTTGTAGTTTTTAATGCTATGTTTTTTTTCCAAAGTGTCGCCGTAGGCACTATATGTTACGTACCTATTTTTTTATACTTAGGATAGTTTTTTTCAATGAATTACTAATAAGAAACCTAATTGGTTTGCCTACAATGTCACCGTAGTGTAATGATATGGCCGAAGGTGGTAAGCACACAAAGCCTATTAGGGAACTGCCACTCAAGTACAGCTGCACCAACGTTAATGTTACGTTTCACGAGATTGTACCTAAACAAAATTGTTTATAATAATAGTGTTTCATTCAGCCACCTCCGGCAAATTAATATAATATTACAAAGAAAATCTCGTGTATGTAATGTAGGTAATACCTACACTCTTTCATAGCGGAAAACGGACCATTATAATTAAACGCATTTACACAATACAGCTGCCCGTAAGTCAGATCTCTAGAGGTTTAGTCTATTCTGTTGAGTAATTTTAAATGCACAGACTTTAATAATAAAAATGAAACATTAATAATGTTGTGTCAAGGACTGACCAGTCTCCCTTTTGTGATAAAGTAATATTTTTTACTTAAAAAAACAGTTTAATGTAATCTTGCAAATAAAATCATACGTTCGGTATACCTATAGGTTAGTAGGTTACTTATACTTACCAAAGATATACCTACTAACCATAAACTTTCGCATTTTTATGTCGTTAGGGGCAGCTAACAACCACCGTTTCTAATCTTTGTGGTGGGAAACAACTTTGTCCTAACAAGTGGGTATCATAACAAGAAAATTATTGGTTTGTTCTTCTTATCGTACAAGTTTATTGGCAATGAATTACCATCACATTATTAGGGTTCGAAGAGGAAGTATCGCGTAACACATGTTGGTATTCACGTATATTTTTTTTGTGATGGACGAAATTTGTTCAGGAGTAAAGGAATAAAGTTTATCATAAAATAATTAAGTTCTAAGGAAATTGATGACTATTGAACATTAGTCAAGTATTTGATTACTTACTATATTTCAATTAATAGTAAAATATTTATAGTGTTGTTTATGCTTGCGTTAGATTACAATATTGGCAGGTTGATATATATCTTAAGCCTAGGTACTCAGGAGTCAGTAGACTCTGAGATGTAGTACGCCATAGATCAGCTTGTCTGTGTATAAAGTGTCACAGTGTCCGTACACTGTGGCTCTCCAACCAAATTAACGTAATTTGGTTGGATGCCGGTAGCCTAAATTTAAAGTACAAAGTAAAATGCCATTGAATAGAGAAATTCTCTAAGCAATAATATGATTTAAATTACGTAGGTAGTAGATTAGTACTAAGGTATCTCGGATTGTACTATAAATGTGTGAAGTGAAATTTAATTGCATGGTGACGGTTTATAGCAAAACTTGTCAGAAATGCAGACGTCACAGGTGTATTAATTTAATCTGAATGTGCTTAATTTATTCACATAAGTGAGGCTCCAGCTGTGTGAGTTAATAGCTAAATGATGTAGAGTTTCCTTGTTGGCCTCATTACCTACGTACCTATGCCTATGCTTAGGACTAAGCCATATTAAATACTATTTAATTATGTAATATACAAAAAGTTCGTATAATAGTATTTTTTTACTAGAGAATAAATTTGAATGTACAGAATTGCTTGCAAATATGGAGAATAAGAAAAAATAAAGCCGCACATTCTGTTCTGAAATTGACATTGCGGTATTATAATGAAGAGTTCCCGGCATTGTAAACATTTCTCCAATTCTTCGTTTGGCAGTGCCCGATGAATATGAAAATTGGGAAAATGCTTTAACTAAGACCATTGAATGTTCTTTATTGCGTGGTACTTTTATATTGCTTTCTTTACCAAAATAATTTTATTGCCATTTATTCTAAAGCCAATTAGTTTAACTTAGTTTTTTTTCATGAGAATGTTCTTCGTATTAGGTAAGTACCTACAATTTTTTTGTAAGGAGTTAAGAAGTTCTCAATATTTAGAAGCCAGTTGTTCAGCGTTAGGATAGTAGGAATTATCATAAATTTATGAATAGCTAAAAACAAGTATTTTATTATGCCATTGATTTTGTTTCATTAAAAACAATCTAAAATATTCTTTTCTTAGGTACCAAAACATTTGTCGGCTGGTTATTTAACCAGTTCCGATGGTTTAGGTTTTTGATATGTCAAATCTAAAGGACTTATTGAAAATATGTGAAATAAAATTCTTACAAAGAACACCCTGAAGGAATAAACTAGTTTCAAATACCAACAATATATGACATTGTAAGGTATTTTCTAGCTGTCAAATGCAGTTGTGTATTGGATTCTACCCGCAGTTGGTCGGCAGTCGGCACTCAGCTCGCCCGGCCTGTCGGATTTACGTCATCTGAAGCCAATAGGTATGCTGTATTTCAAAAGGCTTAAAGCTTTCTTTCGAATTTATTAATACTTATATATTTGTCCGGACGTTATTTAATAAAATAAGTATTTTAATATAAGTTAGGATTTCAAGTTTTAGAATAATACTAAGTTATGAGAATTAGTCGCGCATAGAAATTGAAATACAAACAATCTGCTGTGATATTGGCAGATGTAATAATATTTTTACGTAAAAAGTGTCGTATTTTAAATTAAAAACTTTTTAAGTGTTCAAGTCAGACAAGTAGACTCGCAAGAATATGCTAGTTATTAAAGCCCTTGAACACAGAAACAAAACATCTCAGAGTATAAAGAAACTTGAACCTTAAACTTTGCTATAATTAAGTAAGTTTAATATGAATATTTCTCATTATGTTACAAAAGGGTTTGATAACGGGAAATCACTTTATCTAAACTCCAATTCTATTACTTGTCAGGTAGGTGATAATAATATGTTTAATATTCGCTAGGTACCTACCTAAAGAATAGGCTTTAACCTAACAACGTCGTTCTAATTCTACATTATTAAATATACTTAACTTCGGATAAAAATGTAGTAAAAGATGTAGGATATAACAGTGAGCTTATAAATACTAGAATAGTAACGCCTTAAAATCATTTATCAGGAATGCGTAACCTCTTGCGAGATCAAAAGACGTAGCTTTGAAAACCATGTTAATAGTATCGTTTCTTCTACCGTCAAACTAACTTTTTTTTTAACTTTGTATAGGCTTGTGTTTGAGCACAATCTCACTATGGTAAGTGATGCTTTGGCTGAAGGTGGTAAGCACACAAAGCCTAGAAGGAACTGGCTTTCAAGTGCAGCTGCCAGAACACACCAATAGGTGTTTGGCGACAGATTTTCAACTTGGGGGTAGTAGCCAGCCAGGCGGGTACCCTACCACCGTGCTTGGGTTTCCTCACGATGTTTTCCTTCACCAAAAGCTCAAGCTCATTGTAGGATTCGAACCTACGACCTTCACCGCAACGTCCGACGTCACTACCACAGAGCTATCATCGCCTTAAACTACGTTAAAACGAGACAGGGACACTTGACGTCAAGCTGAGAACTATGTCAGATATGCCTACAGGCATATACGAAGTGGTAACGCGTCGTCGGTGCCGTAAACAGCTAATCTAGTTACAATTGTAATATATAAGATCATTGGGATATAATAACGCAGAAATCGTACACCGATAGATAACTCAAGCAGCGAGATTAAATTTAAATTACTGTACAATCATAATGACCGATCATATCGCTGAAAAAATCGATCTCTTCCAGACGACCTTCGGATTAAATATAATTACATAAAACTTTTAATGATATTTAAGCTAGTTTTCTTTAAATTAAAAATACTCTACGTACCTAAAAAAACCTCCGAAAGTGTCTGATCATGCTTTGATTTCAAAAGTCTCAACAATAAGATAAATTATTACAGTTTTCAACTTCTGAAGCTGAATATGAATATGAACTCACACATTTAATAATTATGTATTTTAACCTTTAATATTTTATATAGAATCTTGACTAAGCATACGGATTTATTTATATATATTAACAATATTTACATACAAAATACAATCAATAGACAATTTCCTCGAGGCCAATTAATTAACTATTCGGGACCATACATACACCGATCCTCATTATTTATTTACCGTCCATGGAATCACGATCCCTAAACTTGATTCGGCAAGATCTTAAATTCATTTATGTGCCAACTGTGTAAAGTACAAACTTACCTAGATAAGTGTAATTCTTTTTCAGGAAAAATGTAAACTACTGGAAATATTATTTATTGAATGCAAAAATGTGACGATTCCGGCGACTAGGACTGCAATAAACTGGAACCGCGGTCTCAGTTGCCGGATAAATTTAATTTGTTTTTTTTCTTCTTAAGGGTGGTCCCCCCTTAATCCCACAAAAGCGTAGGTACCTATTGATGAAAAAATTGCTGATGACTAAGTATGTAAGACAATGGGCACTTCTACCATTAACTTTTTCCTTGCCCATGCAATGTGACTTCACACTGCTTGCAATGTCATAGCCAATATAAAATCATTAAAATGACGCCAAAGTATGAGAAATAATTTAGAAAAAGATAAACACATCCAGCATTTCTGAAACAGACCTAATCTTTTAATTTAGTCAATATTATCTTGAGCCACTGTGTAAAAATATTGTTGTAAGGGAGAATATCTCAGCTGACATTTTTACAGTTATTATTTTTTATTTTTTGTAATCTGAAAGGTTGTCTGGAAGAGATCGCTTAAGCAATAAGGCCGCCTAGATTGTATTCTCTTTTATTTTATATTTACGTTCATCTCATGTATGTATATGGTGAATACAATAAAGAATATTTCATTCATTCATTCTGAAAAAAAAAATGAAATTATCTTATCGTAAGGATTGTGTTTATAGGTGCTATGATGTTATTATACATATATTATGTTGTTACTCGAAATGTGTCGTTCGAGGCGAAGTAACATTTCCGGATTAATTATGTATCAACAAACTGTCAAAATATCGTGATAACCTTTTTAGGGTTCCGTAACCAAATGGAATTTGGTAACAATGAAAACCCTATAAATTCGATATGTCCAATCGGCTGATTGGAGATATCAATCGACATATCATATCTACATGCCACAGTCGTCAGTCAGTCTGTCAGTGTTACTTTGAGACTATAGGGACTACTTGGTTGAAAGGTAGGAAGGTGTATTCTGTGAAACCAGGAAGGTTCTATCTAAGTAACATTTTAATTGAATGTTTGGTTAGATTAAGAGAATTTGCTGCTTTGTACATGCTACGGAACCCTACACTCTTTGCGTGGTCCGACACGCACTTTACCAGTTTTATTTGTAATATTTTTATTTAATATACTCGGGTAAATTGAATAAACATTGGATATAAATGAGTTATATATTCAGAGACAATTATGATAAAGTCTTTTTTATAATTCACGTTCACGTTTATACCCGAAGAGGTAGGTATCAAAAGGTACAATATCTGGTAGGCTTTTAATTAAACGGAGAAGCAGCTGACTAATTATAAAAATGCAAAGCAAATTTTAACGCATAAAATGAACGACTTTTTAATTTTGCCTTTGGGTTAGGTATTTGCATATTTAAACCGAGATTTGCAACTTTTAATTAGTTACTGTGCCTAAATTATAGATAAGATTAGTATCATACCATGGTAAAGTTCCTTACTAACAGATTATTTGCTGAATTAGTGATTGATTGTTCTGATATTCAATGCAATTGAAGGAGGCTTGAATAATTTATACGATCCCAATTGTTAATTATGTAGGCTACCTTCGATTCCGATTTACCTTTATCGGGACTAGTGAAGCCTATTTTGATAGTTGTAGGTTCTTTACAAAGTTTACAAGTAAATAAGAAATGAGGTGACGAGTCCTACTGCCGAATACGTGACAATCTGATTTTTATAATAATAAAAAAATGCTGTTTAATATAAAGTCGAAGACTATAATATTATAGATGTTGTATATAAGTATAGTGTAGCTATACATATATACTAACTCATATACTGGTAACTTCAGTAAATTCGACCTTCATAAGTGCCCTCCTAGGGCCCAAACTGAATAAACGGCTTTGACTTTGGCTATAAACAATAATATAATTTAACGTTTAATAAGCTCATGTCGAGTGATTTTACTTTCAATGTTGGTTCCTTTTTCACTTCAAAATTCACTTTTCAACGCCACTACTAAAGTATATTGAAGGAAGATTGTACTCGCAAAAATTACACTTTGAAAATATATGACATTCCCTCAGCAACAGTAGCTATGGCAAGTGGTCACGTAGAATTGAGACGGGTATTTCTAGACTGTTGAATGGACGTTATGCGGGGCACAAGTTTTGTGTCGGCCGCATCCCTGCTGTGACATTTATCGGATTTCCCTTTGTGACCGCGCACGTCTCTATTAGGGCCGGTGCACAATTATTGTATCAAAGCATTTCGTACGTTGTACACACGACTGGTGGATTTCACGCTTTCGTCAGTTCCGCAACTTCCACGTGAGTAATACAATGAAGCGGTGCCGCGGTGGCTAAATCGGCAATCGCAATGGTTTTAATTAATGTAGGTACGTGAATTTCATGTTGAGTATTTAAGAGATGTTTAGATGTTTTATATTTAATTTTGTTTCGGAATTGAACATTGCATTATCAACTAGTCATAAAGTTTCATTGCATAAAACGCATTACCGCTGCGTTTATGGCACATAAATATACAGCGTGTCTGTATATTTTTTTTCACCAAATATGGATTGTGGGTGATGTGGGAAGAGTAATAGAATGATAAAAGATTTTTTCTTGTCTGTTTGCTTGAACACGCTAATCTTCAAAACCACTGAACGTATTTTCTTTCACAGGTTAATGCGGCTTAACTTGGCGCTTCGAATAGGATTTATTTCATTGTAATCGGGTGAAAGGAAGAAATTATAAAATATTTTATAAACTACGTGAGCGAAGCCGCGGGCATAAAACTAGTTCTAAAACAAACGTGTTTACTATTTAGTGTCCTATCAGAAAGTCAACTCACTTTTGTTATGTTGTTCTGTTCCGCATTTCTATGCATGAAAACCCTATCAAATTCATATTGTCCACGCTACAGTTCTCTTTCCAGTATTTTTTTTCCAAGACTTAGTTTCTCAGTTGGTACGTCAAATCGTTAACAAACAAGAGTTTTGGTAGGACGCCAGCTTCCGGCGCACAGTTTTATATTTCACACGAGCACACCATTAGCTTTTTCTTATTTCTTATGTGCAAACATCCATTAAATACTTGGGGGATTAAAACTTTAGTTTCGTACAAAATTTCGCCTCATTTTCTTTTTGTGATTAATATATCAATAAGTAAGTAGATTCCTTATTTTATCGTAAAGTTGGATGCAAAAAGCGAATCTTAGGCAAGATAAATTAAAAACAGTTTGATAATCCGATTTAAAAAACATAGCAGTGTAATATTTATAAACAGTAAATTTTTATTTTGGAAAATACCAATAATTTTAATAATAATGAATTGTTAATGTCAACATGTAAGAAGTTGTAGGTAATCCATTTATTATTGTTACATGATTAATTATCCACACACAAAATTGGGCTAATTAGTAAACACTGTAGCAAAATGTTACAATCAGGATAAATTTGTTAATTTACTAAACGCATTGTTTGCAATTATAATTAATTAACTAGCTTCCGCCTCGCGGTTTCAGCCGCCTTCCCGAGAGAACTTATGTTTTCCCGGGATCAAAAACCTATAGCCTTTCTCGATAATTGGCTATCCAACACTAAAATATTTTTTCAACTCGACCCAGTAGTTTCTGTGATCAGCGCTTTCAACCAAACAAACAAACTCTTCAGCTTTATAATATTATTAGGTATAGATTATGTCAGTACACTCAAAATTATCTTGGTCAAATCTACTTTTGACTGAAACTGCTTACCTAGCAGACTTAAGACGTTACTACTATTTAGGTAGTTTACGAAAATTAAGGCTCGCTCGTTTCGCTCACTCGTTCGTTCTCGTATATATAGTGTATTATCTATGGGTAACGCAACCTAATTTTTTTTTACTTCAATTACAAACAACGTTTTACTGAAGAAATCGGTTTAAAAGTTCTCATTACGACACATAAATATACTTACCCTAAAACACAGCAAGCGTTGACATTTTTGAACATAAATCACTAAAAATAAAAAGTTTAGGTTTAATGTTAACATTAAAATGAATTGCCCCAATATCTGTGTATTAAAACAAAGAGGATGACTACGATATTAATAAATAAGTCACCGTTTGAATAACTAGCCAAGCCGCACGATTTATAGACCATGTTGTGCTTCGCTGGAAAAATGTCTAGATTTATTGCATTTCATGCTAAAACTCTGACTTCACATTCTCTGCCCTGAATAAAAGTATTACAATGGAACTTTCATAAAACCAAATGGTATGAAAATGTAATTTAAGTTTGGTGCCGTAAGTTTGGGAGACAAGATGTATTTTATCCTTGCTTTCTAACTAGTTTAAACTAATCCTTACTCATTGTATATTTGTGATATTGTTTTAGTTGGTTTTGTTTGTCAAATTATAGTGTTAGAGACAAATAAAGATAGATGATGAGATATCATATCTAATTATGAGGTAATTGTCTAGATCCTAAGTTCAAAACCTTTATGGTTTTGAAATTTTTACCTAATGACAGTGTCGTCACAGTACATTATATGAACACTTAATTCATTTAGGCGATGATAGCTCAGTGGTAGTGTCGTCGGACGCCGCAGCGAAGGTCGTGGGTTCGAATCTTACAATGAGCTTCAGCTTTCGGTGAAGGAAACATTGTGAGAAAACCATAGCACGGTGGTAGGGTACTTTGTAGTACCCGCCTGGCTGGCTACCACCCTCAAGTTGAAAATCTGTCGCCAAACACCTATTGGTGTGTTCCGGCAGTTGCACTTGAGAGCCAGATCCTTCTAGGCTTTGTGTGCTTACCACCTTCGGCCACATCATCACCTACCATAGTGAGATTGTGGTCAAACACAAGCCTATACCTACAAAGTAAAAAAAAAAAAACGGAAAAATATTTAACTTTGCTTTAACGCCCTTTACACTCATAGTTTAAACACTAAAAGTAAGCATTAACTTGCTGTAACATGGCTGTAAAGCGAGAGACTCATTCAAGGGGCTTATCAATGTTCATACGCTTCTATAACAAAGTACCCATAAAAATTCTCGACCTATCTGTGCATAGATTCAAAAAGTTTATCAAACAAAAGTTGTAGATACAAGAAAGGATGCTCAACATATATTTAGTTTATGTTTTATAGCTAGCTTCACAGGCTATTTTATCAAAATCATATTTTATTGTTAAATTATTAGGTACCTACTAGCCGCGTTCCTGAGAAAAAAAGTAGCCCATGTCCTTCTCCATGCTATTGATTACAATAACCATAGTACATTAGTACTTCATCGCGATCAGTGCAGCGGCGTTAAAAGTTAACAAACAAACTCACATTCGCTTTTATAATATTAGGTTAAGAGGTGTCTCTTATCGTCACACGTATCTTATTTTTTTGAGTGATTAAAAAAAGTATGATCATTGCATCTTTATTAAATGAACTCGTAGTGCATGAATGAAAAATGCAGAAGCAAAGATCCACCATAAACTGTAATTATGGAAATATGAAATTATATTAATTAATTTGATTCAGTTTTGTTAAAATTTAGTTGCCTCCACAAAGGCATGGAATTTGCTATTAACGTGAACATTCTGACCAACAATTATTCGCTACAAATTCCAAGTTAATAGAATAAAATTTATACAAATATATCTAGCTGTGAAATATACTTATATTTAATACTCTCCAAAATACAACGAAGCTATACATCGTTAATGTTTTCACAGTTGGAAGAAAAAGTGAGAAAGCTACTCGTTTAAGAAACATAAATCATTCCAGCGGTATATTTTTTTATTTTGTGTGAATACGACTATACATTACTGGAATGAAATACAGTGCTTTAATTATCTAGGTAGTTATTTCTATATTTATTTCTTACACGTATCATATAAATCGTAAGCATTTGTTTTTTTTTTTGTATTCAAAAATAATTCAACTCCCTAGGTACTTACGAAATTTTATTCCGCGTAAGTGAATTCCAGTCGATCTTCTTGTCATGTGGTAAGTATTGTTCATTGTATTAAAGAAAGTAGAAGAGCTTTATGTACTATTCATATGAAATTAATCTATCTATTACGATGAGTTAAGACACATTCAAAGACACAGGTGTAAATTTTTCTTCATACTTTTCTTTTAGAATAAAATATGAATGTGTCTTCAAAATGAGTAACAGTCACCATAACTTGCCATCGCTGCGAAATATCTACAAGTAAACACAGGAAAGTGGCTCGTTAAATATTCTATAATCTATAATTGTACATAAATTATTCCTTTTACTCAAGATATCAAACATTCTCAGAGTTATTATTTGCAAAATAAGACAATTCTCCGTATAGCTGAAGTATGGTAAAGTCTTTGTTTAATATTTCATTTTCATTGACAACCATAATTAGTTCACTCGAAGGTTTTAACTTGGGAGTTTCAATATAGGCACCGAGAAGACTGTAAATGGATTTATCTGTTTTAAATTCTATAGCCTCGTAAGAAATTGACAAGATGTAACTCATCAACTCTACAATTTGTAGAATGAATAAAACAGAACCGTTAATAAATTTGAAACAACTAATTAAAAAGTGCTTTAAAGTAGGTACCTATATTCCCTGAATAAATAAAGAGCGATGAAAATATTAATGAAGCCTCACTATAAAGGATTACCCTTTTATTGTAGGATTTCTCGTTTATATAACACTAGCTTCCGCTTCGCAGTTTCTCCCACGTTCCGGAGGGATCCTAAGATAAAAAGTAACCTATAGCCTTCCTCGATAAATGGGCTAACCTACACAACAATATTTTTTCAATTTGAATCAGTAGTTCCTGAGTTTAGCGTGTTCAACCAAACAAACAAACAAACAAACGAACTCTTCAGCTGTATAATATTAGTAAAATGAAATGAAAATATTTTTTATTCAAATAGGCCTTCACAAGCACTTATGAATAGTCTGACTCTAACGCTCGGTTCGGAAGGTTGCTTTTACTGAGAAGAGCCGGCAAGAAACTCAGCAATTACTCTTTTCAAAACCAACTCAGATTTATTACATTAAATTATTTATCTAGTCTCACCGACAATATATGTGTGTTATAACAAAAAAAAAAAAAACAAAATGATGAGTGACATAGTTAATAAATAGACAGCAAATTCAAGCAGACCAGCCCCCACAAGCAGCACCTGTTCACAAGTATGACGCATGTGGCAGCCATCGCCTTCCTCGCACATATTGTAGGGAAGTGAGCGACCCGCCACACGACGCCGCCGCAAGCAAAGGCCTCAAAGTGAGCATGACTACCTTAAGCTTGCTAAAAAGAAAAACAATTTCACGGAATATGAACAAGAACACACAATATGTTCATCATATCACTGTTACCATTCACATGTTTATAGGGCAAAAAAAAAAGTGTATCATAATAACAATATTAAAAAAAAATTATGATAATATATTATACAAAAATTAATATACATACACAAAAAGTAACAAATCTACCAAGCATTATCGTCTTTTAAATAATCATTCACAGTATAGTAAGATTTTTCAATTAAAACAGCTTTAATATGGTCCTTAAATCTTTGTGAATTAGATATAGATTACACATTTGGTCCTCACACTCCTGACACTTTGTTATACCGACTGTCGATACTTACGCAAATCCTCGTCAGTGTCAGGAAGCGTTAGACCGAATTTATTTTATATGACGATCCATCCTCCCAGCTAAACCAATTTTGAATTTTCGTAAGATTGTTGTACCATATCGAGTGGGGAATCGTTAAAAAGGTCTTTCAAAAATATAGAGGGTTGTCTAAAATACTATTGTGATATAAAAATACGTTTACGAAATATTAACCTTTAAGTTACAAATTGTTTGTTAGAGTTGAGTGTCCCCCTATGCTACACGTTAAATGACCAACTACATCTCACTAGTATTTGTAAAGCAAAGCCAAATTGAAAAAAATAAAATAATGCGGCCGTGTCTGACGCAGCCAGCCTATGAGGTGCGTTGGATCAAAGTCAAAGTTAATGATCGCGGTGTAATTCTATTTCACCCACGCTTCGCTTCTGTCAAGTGTCCGACGACGCCTTACTAGATCTACATTTTAGTAACATTTTTATGTAGTACGTGTAATGTTATGATACCCTGAAAAAATGTATAAAATTATATCCAAAAGCGTTCGCATAGGGGATGCCGCGACCGCCCAAACCGCGTGTTTAAAAAAAATCTTTTATGTCTTAGCCATTTAAATAAATATCGAATGAAATGAATAAATTGTATATTTTTAACACTATCAAACATTTTTACTTTATTTTACAAACATGAAGCAATGCAAAACTATTTTTAAAGTGAAATACTTACTACCTCACATTCGAAGCAGTTTACCAACACTGCAACGCCGCAAAGAAATTTCCTTTCGAGAAATAACTTTTTGTTATCCATATTTGTGTTACTTGTTTATGACTGTACTTGGTATGTAGGGTTGGCAAATTGAGAAAACCAAGGAAACAGCTGCATTGGAAACGTTTGCCATTCCTTTGTTATTTTGTTGTTATTTGTTTAGCTACAAATTTATCATTTGTATTAAAATTAAGTAAAATATTAGATTAATTCATCAGTAATTATAGTTGGTTGTCAAAAACAATTTTGTACAAAATGTTGCCTAAAACATTTTAACGGACTAGTTGGTGTGGGGTTATACATGTTACAGTAAAAACTCTTAAAAATGCTTTTAACGGCTTAAAACAGTTAAAAATACTTTTGAATGCTGGCTTCGGTCAAAAGTAGTTTTGACTAAAAATATCAGTTAATGGTGCTTATGACAGTGAAAGTGGTAAAAAAGAAATTTGAAAGTGGTAAATATTTGGTCAAAATCACTTTCAACCAGGAGTTTCCCGAGCGATCTTATGTTTTCCTGAGAAATAGAGTTTATTTTTTACATTAATTGAAATTACAAAGACTATAGACTTATTAGCAACCTTATGGTTCATGTAAGTCTCTACTTATATCTACGTATGAAATATCTCGATCCAACATTCCGAGGCGAAACGCACTGTTGGGCTTGCAGGAGTCTGTAATAATATTTAGTCACGTACGAGCACACTGCTATGTGAATTATATGACGTGGAACCTTCGCATTTCCTTAAGATAACAACCTACCTTGTTTCTATAATAGGCAATAAGAAATGTTATAAAGATAAAGATAAAAGTATAGGAAGTATAATATATATTATAATTGTTTACTGTTAGGGCCAAAAACCGTTTTTACTCATGTAAATAAAATTACACTTTAATTTCACCAACGGTAAGATTAAAAATATTGACAGTACAGTATTGTATTAGTTTACAAATTAAAATAAAGGTTCAAATCCAAATAACTTGCTTGTATCTTTGCGTTTTTACTTTACGGTATGGAATCACCAAAGACTTTTCGATGAAGGTAAATATCGTGAGACGAAACCTGTGAACTGAAAAGTCAAAATAGGCATGTGAAATCCGCCAAACAACCTTCCCCGCGTGGTAGAGAATTATGGTCGTGATCCCTCGTTGTTAGAGATGGCCTTATTTCGATACAATTCGAAATTATTTACGATTTTAGACAGGAAATTATGTGTTCAAACCTAGAGCAATTTAAAACTAACCAAAGAATGCTTGTTAATTTTGAATGCTCAAGTTTGTTAAATTATTTTTAAAACAAAATTAAAAAGAAGAGGAACACAGTTTATATATCTGCAGTTCCGTAGCCTGCCTTCACAGGGAATCCTCTAGGGTCCTCTATGCTCCGTTTAAACGCATTTGCTCTTCTGCTCTGTTAGGGATGGTATAGAGTCGCTCAATGCTAAAAATATTTCTGGCGTCTACGTTTCCTGACTTTTACAACCTAAGGAAAGGGTAGGTAAACAGTTTTTGTAAGCAAGCAAAGTGAATTAAATATTTTTTTTTCCGCAAGAATGCCCTTTTGGTCGAATGAGATACAAAACAGCATTGTTCATTTTAGAATCAAAATGGGCCGTTTGGCGTGGTTGGTAAGATACCACCAAACACTCTTCAGGTCATGGGTTCGATTCCCGCCTATGTGTGCATGAACATAATATTATTATCTGTTTGTCCTGAGTATGTTTGTAATTATCTATTCGTGCATGTATTTAAAGAAAAAAGTAGTTTATGTAGAAGATGAATATTTCAGAATATTTAAAAGAATGTTTGGAAAATCTGCTAAACCGTAAATAAGGCTTTGTAAATAGCACGGTAGTTCGTTATTTGCTGTGAAACTGGGCGTTTAGTGTGCAAACTGATAACTAATGGTTAGCGACTAACTGGCTGGTAATGCTCATGAATTGAGCAAAATGCAAAATGAGATCGCCGCGATAAACAAGCGATATGTGGTAAGTGCAGTGGCACTACAAAAGGGTAGTAAATAGGCTACCGGGCTACGGCTGGAGTAACTTATACCTACCCGCCTGGGTGGCTACCACTCTTAAGTTAAAAGTCTATACTCAAACACCTACTGGTGTGTTCCGGCACCTGCACTTAAAAGCCAGCTCTAGGTTTTGTGTGCTTATCACCACCGGCTACATCATCACTAACTATAGTGAATATAATCTGAATCTCGGAAACGGCTCTAACGATTTTCATGAAATTTAGTATGCATGCAGGGGGTTTGGGGGGCGATAAATCGATCCAGTTAAGATTCATTTTTAGAAAACGTCGTTTAAAAAACAATACCGAGCAATGCTCGGTCATTCAGGTACTAAGTAGTTAAGCAGGAAAACAAATTAACGAAACAATTCAGTAAATGACACTTTAAGAATGGTACAGGTAAATGGATAACAAAATAATAAAATAAAAGGAATAATTTTAAACATGTCAAGGATGATTTGATTGAGGATACCACTTGGCTTTATTTATATTGAAGAGAATTGGATTAACAAAAAAAAGCGTATGTTGTTATTTGCCATGTTATTTTTATGTAAGTACCTACCTACAAAGGGAAAACTCATTGAAATTAAGTTATCAGGGTAAATCGATCAAGATAATATTTCACTTTCAAGGTTATTCTCTCTAAAGCAAGGAAAATATTGTGAAATATTCGGAAAAGCGGCAAACATACAAATAAATAGCAGGTGACTTTGTTACGATTGTAATGCTCAGGCACGTGCCTACTCTTCGCGGGACAAGTGTATCGATATTTCATGTAAAGCCTTTTGTATCTTTATATTTTATTTGATATCTTTATAGTCTATCTACCTTTTTTCCCTTTTAATACATTCATCGATGATTACTTATTTTTTTTTAGAATTGCCTAGTGGATCTTCGAAAACCACGTTATTATAAAAAAAATCATAACTTTTTAAAATTAAAGTGATACCTCAAATGTAAGGATGTAATTTATTTTGTGGTAAAATTAAATGTCTTGCCATTACAAAACCGTATGTTCCAAATTCGACTCAAAAATACTCTCGTAACAATATATCGTAGTATGCACTAAAAGCTATAGTTTCAAATTAAAGTCGATTTCTGTTCCGGTAAATACTTGTTCTCCGGTCACGTTTTAAGTGCGGTGCAATTTCATTTTAAATTTTCTCTAGTCTCCACTCCTGGGTAGAGTTGCCAGATGCCCGGAATTCGAGTAGCAAGTCCGTGTTATTTACTATGTCCCATGATACTAAGTAACATGAATAACGTATATGTTGATGTTCGTATTATTGTGGTATTGTTGTTGAATAAGGAAAATAACAATATCTAACTGCTAAGATCTGCCTTACTTTGCCATACATTTATTTTTTCTTGTTTCATACATAATTATGGCTCCGTAATTTTGAATCAGTATCCCGGCACGACGTTTCTTCAACAAGAAGGCAACCTTATTTCCGTGGTATCCGTGAGTGGGGTAGTTCATGGGACATTTAGAACCCCGGGATTTTATTGCTTGCCTTAGTTATATCGGGGTATAATTATGTTGGCTTGATTTTAAAATGTTATTTTGTTGTTCGTCCGAATGGCAGCTTATCAATATTGGAAGGTGAAGGTTTTTGACGTTAGTTTAAAAAAAATAAAATTAAATGGTAAAAGTTTATTAGTAACAAAATAAACAAGACCTAAAACATTAAAATACTTGGAAAAAAAATAATACGTTCGCATTGGATCAAACTTTAGGGTTATGTCTTTTGCGGTGGAGACTTTGGGTCCATAGTGGTCCGAAGCCGATTCGCTTGAATTTTATCATCAAAATTCATCGAGGCTTCGGGAGTTATTTCCGCCAACACATTAGCTTGGCCATCTAAAAAGAAAACACTGCCAGCCTGCTGGTAGCCTTGCCCATTGGCATTGGGGCGACTTAGAGGAAAATTATTATATACTAGCGGGCCCGACAGACGTTGTCCTGTCCAAACTCGATTACGACGCCATCTACCGGGTCCAATTGTATTTTCAAACCATCCAGGGACCCGCTCAAATATACACACAAAATTTCATCCAAATTGGTCCAGTCGTTTAGGAGGAGTTCAGTCACATACACACGCACACAAGAAATATATATATTAAGATATTATAGATTATTTTGTTATAAACATAATACCTATTATTTTATTTAATGTTCAATGCGCATAATAATAATAAACAATACATACAAAACTGAAACTCATAACTCACACGTCCAAGCTACACGTTAAAACAGCATCCACATACGCACACACGAAAATTAAACTATTATGAAATTTTTAGCTGCAAACACCTGGTCCCCGCTTCGTTGGGACGTGAATAAATTGCGTGAATATCACCATTCGTTATTTGTTACCTGTTTGCATTTGTCAGCGCGGACGTATGTATGTATATCTCAAATGCAATATATAAAAATACTTATAATCGTCAAAGCTGAAGTTACCCAGCCAGCAAGGTTTAAGTAAGGTTACATTTTATAAATATTATTGGACTATCACGTAAACAATATTGGCTTTATTTTCGATTCTTCAAAAGTTAAATAAATTCATCAAAATGACCCTACTTACGTGATATAACGTAACAAGATATTTAGTTGGTGTTCATACATCGATTGAAGTGAATTGGGTGTCTTCAAATAAGATATTAATGCCGACAGTCGTTGTAACTAAAATTTAAGGCTACGTGATTGACTGACAGTAAGATTTTCTAGTGACAGATGTAATTTTACAACAATATTTTATCATACTCACCTGAATTAAAATCAAAATTATTTCTTACTAGAGCTTTAATATAAACACTCAATTCGGACTACAAGATGTAATGTATTTTCAAATTATCCAATTTACCCATCGTAGTGACCCATTATAAGTCAGTAAAAAGGTAACCCTTTTCATCAGATAACTCAGAATCTGATCCTCTCAGGATATGTAGATAACTAGCATCAGAGCAAAATACCTACTTTATCTGAAATACAAAATTAAGAAATAAATAAAAGTCGGATAAAAGACAATTTTTATCAGATTTTTATTTTAATCAAATATATTTTTGAAAAGTCACTGTGAAACAAGAAGATCATTCTGTAAAAGCAACAAGTGCCTGAAAAATATATTGAATTCTAGAAGAGAAAATTTACGTGACAAATGTGTTAAAAGACTCAGTAAAATGTGATTTAGTCAAAAACATGCCTTATGTTGCGCTATTTTATTTTTTTGTCATTGGCCTTGCATCCTAACTAATATTATAAATTTGAATGTGAGTTTCTTTGTAACTAACACACATTCGCGCTTTTCACGCCTAATGCACTGAACCGATCGCGATGAATAGGCTACTTTATGTTCTCGGGAACGCGGGTGAAACTGTGGGAGACAGCTAGTTTTTTTTTATTAAAATCATTATCTATATATTTTGTTCTGAAACAAAAAAGAGCCCTATTATACTAATCGGTGCAATACAGAACTTTTAGGTGAGCAATAAATTATATCTTGTGGAAATTGAATAAGTGTTTTAGATTAGACCATAGCATAGTTGTTGGCCAATTTTACCAACGTCGACACACAACACTAAGTAACACTGGTTTACAAAGACTAAATGAGGACTCAATTTTATTTATAAATTCATTTTCACGAGCACCAATTATAAAAAATGGTACGTACCTACTTCATAAAATAAACGAGCCTTCTTCGTACTGAAAACTTTATCCCGTAACACAAAATGATACGCTGTGGTTAAAACGTGATCTATCATTTTGTCGGTTCTGCTGAAGGTCGCAACGTGGTTATGTACACCCCTGGAGGGTAGCTTGAAAGCAACATTCATTATATGTTGCCGCATCCTTTTTTGTGAGAGTTCCATTATTTTTACATGGTGGAATTGTATTTTACGAAAAACAAAAACAATTTAGAAAATATCAAGTAACTTCATAAATATTTTTACATGATATATCCTTGAGTTTTTCATGAAACCATAACCTTTTTGCTGAGGTCACTCTTCTCAAACCGTATTTGCAATGCTAATTTTCCTTCATAAAACGAAGGCGCTACCAACAACAATGCTAATGTTGGATAAATAAAATGCACATTGTCGTTTCAACATAATGAAGCTCTTACATAAACGTGAACCCGGCTTTATACGGCGGTAAGTGCGACTCGGCCGCACCCGATCCCTGGCCGAACGTTTCCGATGCTAATACGGAACTTTTATTACCCACATTAGAATATCGAGTATTCGCCTTTGGTGGGCAAATCGCGATTACCATCTCTACAGTTTATTTTCAATCGTCGCACTTTAAAAAGGTTATAGGTAATGTTGTTTTCATCATACAAGTGGATATGAACTTCGATTACTTTTATATTTTCTGAAAACTCAATGTATGTTTCCAGCTTCGGATCTGATATAAGAAAACATTATCATATTATCACTTTGTAAATAAAGAGCCAATATCGATATCAGGAATGAAATATACAGCTTAGAGTTTCTAGGAATGAAAGCGAGGTTTAATGTAGGTAATAACTTGTTTATCTACATAGTGAGCGCTTCAAGTTTTCCTACATTGAGCACATAATATATCCCCGTAGATACTAATTTAGTATCTACGGGGTATAAAGCCGGGTCGTAATACCAGACAATCCGACTCCACCACTAATTAGTTTATTTGCACTGGTCCTACATACAAAGGTAGACGCATCGTCGCAGTGAAAGTCACGAAAGTGTGGACCCGCGACTTTTCTACTGGACACTCAATATGTGCATGCATGTGCAAATACTATTCATTTTCAATGCTCAATGACAAGATAATTTGGAATAATTATGAAATATTAATCGGGAATTTGAAATTGAGTTGTGAATTGATGGTGGGGCAGCCACATTACAATTATTGTGCAACAAGTATCGATTTCGATACAATTAGCATCACACCCGTCTCTAATGTTTCTTGTGTCCTTGACTTTGCCACTCAGAGCGCATACCTAATGGTTAGAAGGGATTTGGCGGAATAGATTCCGAACAATGCTGTAGTCAATACGTTAGGGCTAGTAGGTACCTTCATGTTTTCCTGATATAATATAAATCGAGAAATCAAGAGTGATATAAAGATAAAGAGTAAGTATTCGTATTTTTAATATCTTTAGTTATTGGTATTTTAATGTGACAGTAATTGATGTACATTTATTAAACGCGTTTTTGAATTACGTCATTCATCAGTAAGTTGCACTTCAGTAACGTCAAGATAGTTCAAAAGTTGAAATGGAAGTGAAAACATTCCTCACTCCTTATTGTTTGATTATGATGTTGAAAAATTTTTATTCAGGTTTTTTCCACTTTTCATTGTGAAAGAAAATAAGAAAAAGCGGAGTTATTTCAGCGCGTCTAGGTGCAGGCTCTTTTTTGCTTTAATAAAACTTTGTCCAATCTAGCAAGGACATTTTGTAACTTTCGGTATGCCATAGGATCCGCATTATTTACTATAAAGGGCTTTCTATGATTCACCTGCAATGTTTGCAGGGTTGAAAATCCTTATTTTTATCAACAATTTTTAATATCTAACCAACTTTGATATCGCGAAAATAATAATAATATTATTATTATTATATTCCATACAAAAGTTCTCGTATGGTGTACTAAGCCATTCCTTACTGTAGTAATATACATAAGTACCTATCCTTGAAATTCAGGCTTATTGAAACTCGTGTAAATTAAAAAAGCTGTTTCTACTTACCCGTCGTTATGTTTTAGTATATTTAATGGAAATTAAAACCATATTTATTATAAATTTATGTTAATTATGTTTTGGTTATTCAAAATAACTATTATTTACAACAAGTATTTACAATCAATGTATAAAATACAATCTATGATATAAAGAAAACATCCTCAAGGCCCTCGCTGCTGTCGACAGGCAAGGTTAAGTTAAGTTAAAAGCAGCACAATATTATCTCGTCCTATACAACTTGAACCTCTATCGTCAAATCGGAATAGATACCCAAGAAAGTAAGCGATGAAGGAACTATCTTTAAAGAGGCTGATAACCAAATGACGTATCGATTTTCTGATTTTCATAAAATGGCCTGTATAATATTCAGCGATATTTCGCATCGCTTGCACTAAAGTACAGCTTCCCAACTAGCGACGGCACTGGCTTTTATTATGCCAATATTTTATGAAAACATTCCAAAGCGTTCAATTCTATTCCATTTTCAGTATCTGTATCACGTAGTAGACAATTTTGTGGAACGGTATTTATTTGCACAGTGATTTATTTGACACTGGTACTGGTTAAATTGTTTATGTAGCAAATTAAACTTTAAAGTTATGATATGGCTTCTATGACGTGACTTTATATTATACAAGTTATATTCAAAGTTAGAGGATTATTCAAAATCCTTATATTTTTTACTTTCTAAGTCAGTAGGTACAATCAATTTTAAGATTATTTTTTTTATTACTTTGTATAGGCTTGTGTTTGACCACAATCTCACTATGGTAAGTGATGATGTAGCCGAAGGTGGTAAAAGCACACAAAGCCTAGAAGGAACTGGCTCTCAAGTGCAGCTGCCGGAACACACCAATAGGCGTTTTGGCGGCAGATTTTCAACTTGAGGGTGGTAGCCAGCCTGGCGGGTACCACAAAGTACCCTACCACCGTGCGGTTGCCTCACGATGTTTTCCTTCACCGAAAGCTCAAGCTCATTGTAGGATTCGAACTCACGACCTTCGCCGCGGCGTCCGACGTCACTACCACTGAGCTATCATCGCCTTAACAATTGAATTAAATCACTCGACTGTAAGTAAGAACTTAGCTAAGACAATAATGATTGAAATAAAAAAAATAGTATTGAACAAAAGACGTAGATGTTGACAGAAAATATTTTTTATATGAACTGGATGTCTAAAAGTTAATTATATCAGGTTACCATGTGACCTCTAATGTGGCATAGAGCAATGTTAAATTATATACAGAAGGGTCATTTAGTTATATTTATCATTATGCCTGTATAAGTTATTTTATTTGGCACTAATTGTAAACGTACCTCACATCTAATTTATCAAACAGACGGACAGATGAGAAGGCTAGACAAAGTCCAGAATGAATTAAAGTGTAACTTTAACAAAAACCTGTGTTGTCTGTCTGGCAAAAAAAAAGATTTACACTTTTAATGCAAAAGTAATATAAATTAAATTTCGTTTTTTAATAATAATGTTTTAGTAATAACATAAGGTCGACTTTAGCAACTAAAAACAATGGTATTATTTTAGTTTAATAATCATAGTATCTTCTTCTATGCGGTTCCGATTGATCTAATGTTTTACCAATGTTAAAGTCTAATACCTACTTCCAAATACATTCCTTATGTTACGGTTCGACGATAATCAATCAGTCAATCTGGATAAGTTACTTTATATATCAATAGGTGAAGGCAAACACGTGATGGTAATGTGTATCTGAACATACATGATTAGTTATAGAGAAAACAGACGCATCGGAGTATTCAGGCGGGAGCGTGCCTAATTAGCCAAGTACAAGATCTATGAACTTGAACAGGAATCTAATTAATCACATCATACATAGTAAACACGTTTATATACAGACAACAAAAGTTATAATTGTTGTTTGTTAATATTCTCGATTTAACTAATCTTCATAAAAACCAAATAATCGATAAATTTCAAGGTTAAGAAACACAAAAAATATAACAATATTAATAAATATTTTGTACATAATTAGCTTCTATGAAATTTTCTGATGCCAGCTTTATTGCTTTTGCACAATAAAAATGTTAGTCAAGACTTCGAACAGTAGAAATAACATGAAAGTTAATAATTGGTGATAGGAAAACCCACTTGGTACATCCAAAACCCCTTACTTCATTGGAAAATTTTCAAGAAGTCACAGCACGTTTGAGATATTTCTAAAATTTCCACATGTACGAGAGCTGCTGTAATTTAATTTATCTGCAAAAGTAGAACAAGTTTTGCTCTAAATAATTTCTATATACATTTATTTTGTCGACGGACAGTGTTGTTAATATGCGGAGCATTTTAAAAGAGTATTGTATCAGGTGTGCTACCTGGCAAGGATAGCTTTTCTACTCTTCTGAATTTGAAACGATGCCACGTAAGATACAATACAGCTAAACTATCTAGCTCGACGGAGCAATGGTGCATTTAAAGTAGTGAGACTCCGTGGTTGAAATTTGTCAGTGCTGCTGTGAACCGCCATTCAGTCGTGTAGTGCAATTATGATATTTTTTTTGTTCTGCCAATTTACACTTAAAAACATGTAAACGTGTGTATGTAGCATGTAGGTATAATGTAGCAAGTTACACGCGTAACCGATTTTTATTTTTGGATAAAAGTTACACTCATGGTTGTGACATGGTTTCCCCATTATCTTATGTCAAAAGTAGCTGAAGCAGAACTTGATAACATTTTGATTAATTTTTATACCTGCTGCTATGTTACGTTATAAATTTCTGACCTCATAAATTGCTCGACTCAATCTTTGATCGCTAAAAGAGTGGTGAGATTGAAACGGAAAATTAATTTCCTCAAACAATTTATCCTTACAGTTTGAAAAGATTCGATCGATCTCCATTTGTCTGTGTTTGCCGCAATCTCATAACTTTGTTACATGGACTTATATGATTTCCTGCAGAAGGGCCTAAGTCCTTCTATATAAGTTCGAGACGGATGTTACGTAAAATATAACTGAATAAGCATAGAACGGAAAGTGTATAGTATATAACTACTATAAGTATAGTTGTATTTAAAAATAAGAATGTAACTTTAGGGATCACAATCCAGCAGTTAATTCTAACAATTTAATTGAGCTTCTCAGGCAAAAACAACTACACAGACAGACACTAAACATCTCCAACACTTTAGTGCCTTTACGTAAAACTTAACACATACTAGCAAAACGAGTACACTGAGAGATAAGACCAATGACCATATTTTAAGGGAATTCGCTTAATTTCTTAAGAGCTAGAGCTTTTAGTGGAGGTATATTTACCCTGGTACGTCTAACGTTTCGGCCACATCCGGCGTGTGACACGCCCTTTACATTAGCTCTCTACCACTATATATTGTACAACTTTAACGTTTATCCCCCAGTAGTTGAATGGTAGTTTATGATAGCATTAAATCACTTGCAGTTACCGCATTATGTTAAAGTTCACGACCAATTGATGACGCTCATAAAGTTCATATCTGTATACTAAATTTCAGTGTCCCAAGGATTATCTTTTACCAACAAGCGCTCTGATGTTATGCTTATATAAGGTTGCTAAGCCACGTTCGTACAAAAGTATAAATAAAAATGTTACACGTTTGTTTCACGTTCGAATCTTCGAGCTTAATTTCTACTGACAGGACGGATTTATTAAGACTGTTGCAACTCAGACTTTTCTTATGAGTTGATTTGATATTGACAATATGTCAGTTAAGTTTTATCGGGACTCGACTTGACTCGTGATGAGTTCATGAGTCATAAGTTTTGTGATTTTCTGGAATTTGATGGAAGTTGCGTAATTTTTATCTTATTCTTACTAGTTTTAGTTTTAGGTTTAAAATGTTATGATTATGATCGTGATAAAACTGAAGTGGATAAATCAACTGTCTAATTAATTAATTAATTATTATTCATCTCAAGTAGTGGAGTTTTAAAAAATCTTATTTGATTGTTCGTGCTGTACGAAAACAACAGAAAATTAAAATCTATATTACAGTATTAGTTTGTGTTATTGTCTACAGGGAAAAGAGTAATAAGTGAATGAGTAAAGACAAACATCAATTAAGTGCGAGAAAGATATGAACCATAAGTCAGGATGAAGTCAGCAGAAATAGTTATAGTGGGGGTAAATAATAACATGTGTTAGAGTATTCCATTATGGATTCTGCAGTATCAGTTCTCTAATTAATTGAGCTTGCGTGGAGATTCGTTGAGAAAATCTTAATTGATCAAGAAGAATGAAGTTAACACGTACTTTTTCTGCGCTGGAAATTTATTGCGCACCAGAAAATAAATGAAAAGTCATTGTATGTGAGAAATGAAATGCGGAAAAAGTTTAAACTTTTAAAGATTTTAAGATTTTAGTTGCGTTGGCTAAAAGATAGATAAAAAAACTATTTAGGTTTCGAGATATAAAGTTATCCTCACAAGTAGATAGATTACAATTATAGATTTATTTACACTAATAATACAATATAGAAAAAAAAAAAGTGTGTGTGTGTGCAAGTCACACATGGTAGAAGTGAAACTTCTGAAAAGTCCCTGATTAAAATTCTGACGGAAGTAACGCTTACTAAAAAACATTGGTTGCCATGGCAACCAATGTTTTCGCTAGCTAACTTCATACCTTTATATTTTAAGATGTCAGACATTAATTCAAAACTAAGAAGATAAATAAGATAAATGGCTAGGCTGTATGAGCTAGAACCCTTTGCCTTCCAAAATACGGGAAAACATAATAAAAGCAACATGGCGCGTAACCGAAAAACGTGACGATGGCAACCAATGTTTTTCGCTAGCTAACTTCATACCTTTATATTTTAAGATGTCAGACATTAATTCAAAACTAAGAAGATAAATAAGATAAATGGCTAGGCTGTATGTGACGATTTGCTACAAAATTTCTCCCATACGTCGATAAAATGGCAACCAATGTTTTTCGCTAGCTAACTTCATACCTTTATATTTTAAGATGTCAGACATTAATTCAAAACTAAGAAGATAAATAAGATAAATGGCTAGGCTGTATGAGCTAGAACCCTTAAATACGGGAAAACATAATAAAAGCAACATGGCGCGTAACCGAAAAACGTGACGATTTGCTACAAAAAAATCTCCCATACGTCGATAAAGAAGTTTCACTTCAAAAGTTAATTAATCAATAACTATTCAAATAAATATTAGAATTATAAATGTCTGGTTATCAAAAAATATACTTATACTACTATACTGCATATTTTATATGCTATTATAAATTGTATGCATTATAGTACGAATATATTAGTAGATACCTATCAGTTGAACAAAATTTATTATTTTTGTCCACAATAGGGAATATGCATGATTTTTTTTTATTTCTTAAATTTATCATTTACATTTTTATAACATGGAAAATAATATAAATAGGCTTGAAAAGAGCCAAATTATTTTTCAAAGTGAAATTTAAAACATTGAATAAATTTGAGCCGTTCAAACGCCACCATTTAGCGCGCGCTTTTGATGACGTCATTTGTTATGTCCCGCGTTTGTTTACTATAGTGTTTCAGTTACTTCATACGTATTTTCAGTTTTAATTGCTATATATATTGTATGGTACCGAAGTGCAAAAACACTATTATTA
Organism: Tetheella fluctuosa; assembly: GCA_951216915.1. Taxonomy (NCBI): domain Eukaryota; kingdom Metazoa; phylum Arthropoda; class Insecta; order Lepidoptera; family Drepanidae; genus Tetheella; species Tetheella fluctuosa. The sequence continues at coordinate 4,952,281 of OX578229.1, read as the reverse complement.
GTACACCCGATAAAGTGTTTTTTCGTATTCCATGCGATGCGAAATTACGAAAATGAGAAGGGATATTGTATCTCCATTATCGGTTTTATTTTGTTGTGAAGATCATTTTAACGTAAGTATAGCGTATATTTATGTACAGCTTAGTGTGAAAATAGGAGGTTTGGTCTAAAACTAACCTAACCTTGTTTACAAAAGTTCATTAAAAATGTATCTAAAGAGCTTGCTTATTTATTCGTATTGCGGTTTTACGAAATTTTAATGATTGATAATTTATTTCAGGTTAAGTAAGATACAGTTAATTATATTGAATATAACATAATGAAACAGAAAGGAGAAAAATGTAATCTACGGTTAAAGAAAGGAGTTGTTCCTCTTATATTTTTGTGTCAAAAACGGAATATGCCACCACCAGTTGAAAGAATGGCTGTAGTTAAAAGGCAAAGACTAGCACTGGTAAATGAAGCTCTTTCAGAGTAATATTTTACTCTGAAAATTGGTCAACCTCCACAAAGAAGTGATTACGAAGCAAGTCCTAGTACTTCCCATACAAATGTATATGATATTAATCAAGTAGGACCCAGTACTTCCCATACAAATGTATGTGATATTAATCAAGCAGGACCCAGTACTTCCCATACAAATGTATGTGATATTAATCAAGCTGGACCCAGTACTTCCCGTATTGAAGTATGTGATGATCATCAAACAAAGCCCTGCACTTCTTATATTGAAAATAAATTACAGAGTGATAAAGCTGTGCAAGTCAATATTAAACCAAAGTACAGAAGTAAAAGTGTCAATGTCATCTATTTTCGGCAGATTATCTGATTGTGCTTTAACAAAACCAGTTTCTGTCATCGTCCTCGATTGACTACAAATATATATCCACAAGTAATCACACAGGAATACAGTTTTAAACACTTTTTCTCACAAACACTACTTTAACACAGTATGAATATCGACGCCGATAAATTCAATGACGTGACAATTAACGTGACATTTCGTTTCGACCAATGGTGACGCGTTTTGTAAGTTTGAATTTCCCTCCCTTATTTTTCACTTTTTATGTAATATTTTCTGGGTTTAAATAATAACTAAATAAAAAAAATACCTTTTAAGTATAATGTAATGACAATAAAGAATCTAGAAAAAAATATTTGAGACAAATTTAAATTTTATGCATATTCCCTATTACTTAAAGGGTAACACTAACAACTAAAAAGGAAGACCGTCACCAAATGGGAGCGTGCCCAGAATGCTGGCTGCATTTCCACGTTGGATAGCTAAGCTTATCCGTTGACCGAAATAAAAGCCAGCGTTCTGGTCACGCGTGTGTTCCTTTAACCGCTCCGCCAAGTCCTTATATATACTGTGTGCCCCTGGCCCCCACGGGCCGAGTTTCTACCCCAAACGGCTCAAACAAGTACCCTCTGTCGAGATTTGCATACTTGCGCCGCTTGAGGCACTCCGCTGATGTTGCTGCGGAGCCGGCTCTCTCTGATGTGCCTTGAAGATGAGACGGCGCCAAGGTATCAACGCAGGTGGCATCCCAAACCAAGGGTCGTCCCAACTTCCAGGGCATGAGAGTCTTTCCGTCAGGCCTCTTACCATCGTCTCTCATGAGGCCACGGGGCTCGAGTGTGGCGGCCACACTGACGCTGGTTAAAGTCCGACGGATGATATCATTGAGAGAATTATGACGGGGCACACGTCCTGCACTGGAGACACACGCAAGGGCGTGGTGTCCCAAGCGGTCTGCTGTGTCACCACACTGACACCGATGTGCGACCTGACAGGGAGCCCCTAAACGAAGGGAGATGGCCACCCGAAAAGTATTATTGTCTAAAAGTGTACCTATGTTTTTGGAGGGAATTACGTGCAACCAAAGTCGTCCCGATTCCCACTCTGAGACAGCGAGGAGACGAGCTTATATGAAAAGGTACATTAATATGTGAACACTGGGAAATTTCAGAGAAAGCAAACAGCTAAATGAAGTTCCAGTTTTGAGGTTACAATAGACAATAAATTCTACGACAATTGTTTTAAAACAACAAACAACTTTGTTGAGTGCAATCGCTATACGATTTCCGCCATTTGTCAGATTGATACGTTTACTGCAGAGATGGAACGTCAGTATATTTATTGATATTTGACATAGCCACAGGGTCCTCTCATTGTCTTGGTTTATTAATAACTGTGCAATTTAATATCAGTTTATAGACGTGAACTCATCTATATTTAGTTTGATCTAGAATTTGCTTAGATCTTTGATCAATCTTTGTTTAAAATTGCCTCATTTTTAAAAAATAAATATTGAAAGCCAGATAATTATCCTACTATAATCCAACTATTCCTACTAATATTTTTAATGTGAAAATTTGGATTTTTGTGACTCAATCACGCATAAACGGCTCAATGGATTTGGATGAAACTTGGCACATAGATAGATTATACCCTGGAATAACATATAAATAACTTTTATCCCGGGAAAACATAAGATCCCTCGGGAATGCGGGTGAAACCGCGGGACAGAAGCTAGTATAATTTTAGTGAAGCAAAGGATGAATCGATAAGTTTAATTATCAACGGTTGTTTATCAATGTTATTAACATTTCACTTTTGCATGTTTGCGCTACTTTTCTCTTCCCTGTGTCGTTTATGTTCTAATTATAATTAAAATAAATTTCATATCATTATTTTCTCCATTAACAATTAAGTAATACCTAGTAGGTATGTAATAAAAATTAAACTCAATGTCAATATTAGAAAACTGACGGTAAGAAAATAAAAATGAATACCATTGAACTCAAGCATTAGTTACTTATGTTTTTAAACAAGACTCGTTTAATCAGTTAAACAAAGATTTAAAATATTTAATCGTCCTTAAGCAACTAGCACAGTTTAACTGTGCAAACTTATTACAACCAATCTTAAAATTTCAAACTTTGAAGGAAAATTGAGACCGCCTCTAGCGGTTCAAGGATCATTAATTATGGTACTTATGGAAACAGTTGGACTAAGAAACATACTGGAACTAAATACCATTGAAAGAGAGTTATTTGAGAGCCTCTATAGGTTGAATTTAGTTGAGCCTCCAAGCCGGCTCTGTTCAGACCGACCGAAGAGTAAATATAGGCATGCAGTTCCGAGTAGTGAAACTACGCCGTACGGTGTTTGCAAACGATATCCTATTGTACTTAGATGATTATATGTAACATACGAGAATACTATCTACTTATATTTATAGATATGGTCGAAGAGGACATAATGACATATAAAAAGCATCGCAAAAATGAAAACGCATTCGCACGGTAAATGAAAATTCGTATACCTATTTTGTAGCCACTTTGACCAACACCTGGTACAGCACAAAATTTAGTAGAAAATGTTTAATTCCATTTCAGCTCAGCATTAAGCTAGTGTAGCCATTTATACGGTCTGTCGCCACGTCGTCATTTTGCAGAACGGCTACTCCAAGCTAATGTGCACTTGGCATATGGGAAAAATGGAACAAGATTTTTTACAATTATGCTCATTTAAATTTGTAGATATTTGACAGATTCTTTTATAGATAGGTTCGATACTCATTTTGCATTTTTAATCAAATTTAAAAACAACACAGATTTTTTCAACCCGCCACTAATATAAAAACCGGCCAAGTGCGAGTCGGACTCGCGCACCGAGGGTTCCGTACAAACTTAGTCCATCGCTCGTTCATCACGGGAACTGCACAATTTTATTTATTTACCTTATTTCAGGTTGGTGTCAATTAAGCGAGACCTCTAAATTGTATCAGCGCCCATAAAACTCAGAGGTCATTATTAATTGGCGTAACTATGTATGTATGGGGACACCCTTTAATTTTCATTTTTTTATTTTTTAGAATTTTCCCTTTATTTGTGCTGTAAGACCTTGCTTTTTGCCAAATTTTGTAATTCTAGGTCAACGGGAACTACCACAAAACAAATAAAAGGGCAAAAAAATCGCTTTTGTTGCATGGGAGCCCCCCTAAATATTTGTTTTATTTTATTTTTAGCATTTGTTGTTATAGCAGCAACAGAAATACATAATTTGTGAAAATTTTAACTATCTAGCTATCGCGGTTCTTGAGATACAGCCTGGAGACGGACGGTCGGACGGACAGACGGACGGACAGACGGACGGATAGACAGCGAAGTCTTAGTAATAGGGTCCCGTTTTTACCCTTTAGGTACGGAACCCTAAAAAGTTTAAATAATCATTTTCCTTTGAAAATCGGTAAGTGAATCATAGCTTGTTATAATAACAAGTTAGTTATATTCCACGGGAAAGCTTTATGCATCACGCTAATTGAGTTCTACGCAGCGGCAATGTGGAACAACTACCTATCTACGTCCTATGCAAACTAAATTAGTTACTACTAGACCTATCGCTTTAGAAAATCTAGATTTTATCTCATCAACGACTCAATTTTGTATAGTATTTAGGCGTTAAAGTAAAAATATTTTTATTGTTAACAGCAATTACAACAGCAAAATTAATTATAGCAATTATGATCGTATCCAAGTGGGAAGTAGATCTGTTTAAGTACGTGAATCATTATTATACCTATACTAATATAATATAGCTGAAGATTTATTTTGTTGGTTTATTTGTTTGAACGCGCTAATCTCTGGAACTACCAGTCAGATTTGAAAAAATCCTTTTGCATTTGATATCCCAATTCTTGAGGAAGGTTATAGGTTATTTTTTATCCCGGAAACGCGGATGAAATCGAGGTTGAAGCCACGGGGAAAAGGTCATTAATAAAATTGTAAACATAGAAGGAAAACGAGAAAGATGAAGACTGAAAGATAAGCTTTATAGACCAAGTGAAAGCAAAAGTAGACGTCGTGTAATATAAGGCGGTAGGTACAGGAAGTGTCGGAGAATAGATTAGAGTGGAGGTAGCTACACCGACAAGAGCTCTTAAATATAGAAGAAGAATAAAATTGTAACTCTTGTCTTCACCAAAGTATCGTCTCTGTTCAGCTAAATTAAACAGAAGAATAAATTATGCGTATAAAGGGGAAAATTACACAATTCCAAAGTTTAGCAAAATTCTAAATTGCCCTTAAATCTGAATACTTACGTGACGAACTTAGTTATAAGTGCCCCAAATTAAGCGAGGTTCACATAACTTACAATTTAGATTTATATCAAATTAAGAACTATTTAAACGGCACAAACTATCACATACCTCAAACACGCTTCATCGCTATTTGAACTATGCAAGTGGGTAAATTTAATTTATTTAGCAAAGTGAAATTTTAGACCACAGTACCGGTAAGTCTTGGAGCTATATAAATATACGTGAATTACTCAAGTTGTTGAATAAGTGAGCATTTTACATAGAAAATCCAGCTTCTCATGATTGAAATTACACATATTTGTTAGTAAACTGCTATCCAAGACACGAGTAGGTACAATTACCTTTATCGCCTGAAGTAGGTGGTATTTACTTTATGCAATCCTACTGTGTTAGTGCAGAGTGTATTAGGGTGGATTGACATTGGAGACTGCAATAATCAAAGCGTGTTTTCTTTTTCATATTCATGGAAATATAGCTCCGTGGTAGTGACGTTGAATATCGTGGATAAGTTGTTGGAATTCTAAAATTAAATTTATCTTTCGATGAAGAAAAATAATGGTTAGTTTGATTTAAAAAAATATGATCAAATTTACCTACTTTCCCTTATTTTTCGTTTGTTTGAAAACAAAATCTTGAATTTGCACTAACTGTTGGATAATTTATTTCGATGAGAATATTCTAGGAAACACAAAATACGGGATTGTAGGCCACGTTTGTAGAATAAATTAAATGCAGATAGTATTAATAGATATTGGATCAAAGAAAATTTAACAACGTGACTAATCAACACTAACGATATTAAATAGGTACCTACCTAAATTTCCGAGTAAGATACCGTCCTAATAAGGGTGAAGGGATTTCATTTAATAATCCATACAAAACAACTGTATTCCTGTTGACAAGGAACATAAGAGCTCGTCAGAAATAAATGAATTTACAATAAAACAAAAGCGGTTCAACAAATTCAATGCATTTAAATTGTGAAATATTTTATCACGTCTATTTCGGCACATAAAAACTTGTTAACACTTTATAACATAACAATGTACCGCATCGTATTAAAACGTCAAATATTGCGGATTTTTTGTGTAATGTTTTAAGTGTTATGGGTTTTCCGTGAACTAATTATTTTCTTATATCAAACTTTACATATGTACAGTACCTTAAACTGTTTGTCCACATTAGCAAGGTATAAGGCATACTTTATACGTAGGGAGAGAAATAACAAGATTCTCTTAACATTTTTAACAAATAAAGAGTTATTATTTTATCTTTGTGTGTTTTCGGAAAGATAGTCTATCCAATTAGAACTTTTAATAAGTGGTAACAAATTTGTTTTCGTATAACCCAAAAAAAGTAATCTAATTAATATTTTATTTCATCAAAACTTATCTTGTACCTAAAAGCTTATGTGCACCAACTTTGCTAATTGGGATCACAGAAGGGACATTTTATATTAGCATTAGCATATTAGATTCTAAATATTTTTTCGGAAGTTCCACAATGCTTTGGTATTTGAACTGTATGATGCGATGACCGACGCCATAAATAGTAGGTTTAAGAATTAAAGGTACCCAATCTTAGACTATAGTAAGTAATTATGTGACCAAATTATTTATTTTAATATTTATTTATTTTTAAAGGTGGTAAGCACAAATAAGCCGAGAAAGATCTGCTGGGCCATTCTGAACTTAATCTCGACGGTGAAATTACGCAGTGACTATTCTACTGCGTGATTTCACCTTCGAGTTTAAGTTCAGAATAGCCTACCTGACTTCCAATGTGTATGTTAGGCGAGTGATTTTTAACCTGAGGGTGGTAGCCATCCAGGCGGGTACCTACTACAAAGTACCCTACTACCGTGCTATGGTTCTCACGATGTTAAGACGCTATCCTGTATATTATAAACGTGAGTGTTTGTTTGCTACTCAATTACGCCATAACAGATTGAAACTTAATACATAAATAGTTCATACCTTGGAATAAACATCAAATTATAAATAATACACTTTTTATCTAGAGTAGGTAAATATGAGATCCCTCGGGAACGTGGATAAAACTACCGGCTGGAAGCTTGTAACGGACGCAATACCGGAGTGATCGATTGCAAAATATGGGAGTGTTTGACGTCAAATGAGGATCCTGTTTCTTGATGAAGTTATTTAAATAAATCCTACCAAATAATAGTAGAAAACATAGTAGTAAATGTATCAAAGTCAAAGCCATTTATTCAGTTTGGGCCCTAGGAGGGCACTTATGAAGGTCGAATTTACTGAAGTTATCAGACTACCACATCCTTGTATTATTGCCGTAGGTTTAAGTTGATATTTATTTATCTTGTTCACTCACATCGCTCCGCTTGGCATGTAATTTAATCCCGAGTAAGAGGTCTACCATAAAATCACAAAACTGGAATATCACATTGATTTGCGAATCTTACCGCAAGAGAATTCTTTTTAACAACAATGTATTTGAGTCGCCATATCGTTGCCATTAATAATGCAATTAACTGATAACAAATTATTTTTGTACCAGAAAAGGACACGTCTAATAATTTTTTTCTGTATTTTTCCCGAATTTCATTGATTTTTCTCGATTTCTTGAGTAAGTGTACATTGTCCTGGCCGGAATTGAAACATCTCCTTTCCCTGATAAACATTGCCACTTTTTAAGGATGATCATGAAATCCAATAGGCGTTCTTGTCGTAGGTTATGTAGTTGCTAGAACATTACCAAATAATTCACCAACAAAAAATGTATTGCCATAAGTAATATGGACGAATCAATTTCCTTCACATCATAAAAATGTCTACGTCAGTGATTCTAATCTAGTTTTGGTTCGGAACCAATATCCTAAACGGTTCCAAAGTGGGTAACAGAGATAAACTTTTCGATATTTCGCGTGGCCGAAGCTGCGGGTGAGCCTTTACGAAATAAGTTTCACGATAGACTTTCTTTTGTCTTCGGGTAACGGATTCGAAACTTCGATTTCCTACTTCTGGTTTAGCCTCCTTTAATGGATCAGAAAACAAACTTGATTTGTCTGAAAGAAGTCGAGCGAAATGATTGTATTGCTGGAATAAATTCGACTGTAAGAAGAATAAAGACATATAAAAATCATTAACCAGCAGATCAATAAAACATTTTTTACGATAATAATTAACACTTTAATCAAGCTTTACTACTATTACATAGAAAGATAAATTCAAAATGAAGAGTAATACAACACGTAAAACGTATGTTGCCTTTTCTACTTAGGTTTTCTCCAAATTTATCAGGTTTTCACCGCTTCATGTGTCTGGGTTAACACGTCTACACGTCCATTTAAATCAGAGTGCCACTAAGTACGTGATCCGTTGACGAGAGCTAATTGAAATTCTAGGCATGTCAGGCATAGATGTGTTTTGGGTTTCTCGTTTAAAACTGTTACGACTAATTTGACCTAACGTCCTACCTCCTTTAAATCTTGTTTCTGGTTTAATTGAATCCTACTACTAGTAATAAAGGTAGTATCTACACACTTTCCCATTAGATACACAATACTACTGTTGTGTGTGTTTGTGTGGATATTTATTACTCAATCAGGCTGTAATAGGATTTTTCGAAATTTAACCCTTAAGAGGATAAATTAAAGGATCACGGGTTAAAAAGCGAGGTTGAAAGCTAGTTTATTCATGATTACTACTTAGTTAAAACAAACAAGAACTAATATGTCATTACAAAGAACTATGTTATTACGGTGAAATTAGGATAGTTTATTCAAATGAACTAGCGGAGGTTTCCTAGCCCAGTAATTTATATTGATCGATGTGGCGGGAGAAATGCCGTTGATCGCGTCGGGTTTAATGAAACATAATCCCGTCGCTAACACTGAAAAATTTCTGTTAATAACTGCATACCGAGCTGAATTGCCGTGCAATTACCTTGCAGCAAGTAAATGTGTTGCTGTTTATTTCCGTTTTTATTGCTTCTAGCTCGTTAAGGTTATGTTGTTTTATGTCTTAAATTGTATATAATTGTGAAAAACTTTTAAATATTATAAACAATGCACCTATTCATATGTTTTCGTCAGATTTTTTGAATAAAAATGACAATGGTTCGATTGGAAGTAATAATTTTAAGTTCGCCTTTTTATTTAATTATGACCAATGAGATAGCGACTTCTAAAAAGATTTATTTTGCGCAAAGATATTATCTATAAGTGGTGTGTCTAACTAAGCATTCTATGAAAAAGTTACTTATTATTTTTATAACTGTTAAATATTTTTCCACTTGTTTCTTTTTGTTTATAACAATAACCTATTCAAGTAAGACAAAACTAACTAAAGATTTCTGCGTTTGATTATGATTGGTATGTTTACATATACTCTTTTCCTTTTATTCTTTAAGTTCCAATAAGTTTTTATGATTTCACGCTCAGATCCGAGAATAGAGGCCCATAAAATGTTATAAAGGAATAGCGTAAGTATACCCATAATAAAAATATTTTTCTATCGAATAAAAGTAAATATGGGATATTTGTTAATTGGGTAGGTATATAATAAATGTTTTTATTATTGCATAATATTCATCTAAATTGGTTCGGTAGTATAGCCGTGAGATATAGATAGAGACTCAAATTCCCATCTAAATAATTTGACCTAATGGGACAATGATCTACCTACCTACATTCTTATTTCATATACAACAAATAGTTTAATGCCGTGCTGTTTCACTCGCGATCCTCTATTTTACCGCCTTAGGGTTCGAATTTTGAAACCCTACTTTAGTGGTTACATTATTTAAGGAACCTTAAGAATTTTCAATTTGGCACACAGCTAAATCAAAAATTTCTAACCTCACCAGATTACCAGTCAGTCAGTCGTTTTTTATTTTTATATATAGGACAGATTATGCGTCGTAAAAATATCACAATCTCTAGGGCAAAGACGCTATCACCCATCGTAATCATCACGGGGACGTATCACCATGTACAATTTATTTTAACTTTACTGCAAATTGGATGCATTTGCACGTCGAAGCGTTAAGAAAGTGGAACGGTTCGTGTAATCATAACCATTCACTCGAATGTTGAAATGTTTATAGTTTCTTGACTGGAGTGTGATGAAGTTCTTTTATATATATACAATTTGGCTTATTTGGGGAAGAACTCTATGTCTAAGCCACTCATTTGCCCTAGTTAACTGTAAGTTAAATATGATGATATCAGTGTTACCACAGCGTAAAAAACATACAGGGGTCCCTCGCGCTTGAAGTCACGTGAAATGCCGCTTTTGTATAGGCATGCGTCATTGCTGCATTGTGTCCCAAGCGATGGCAGCTTGGGCTCGCACCACCCCTCTCTCACCCCGCAAACCCCACACGATTACTCTGTTAAGACGTGTCCGTTGGCCGACTGTAAGAGTTACATAGACTGTGGTGTTACTATGGCCATAGTTCAAAGCTTCAAAGTTACGCAATACTAATCCATTACATGAATGTATCATTATTTTCTCATCTTTCAAAGTAGAAAAAGAAAAACTACAGTCACACGCATTAACTTTATTGTGTGGAAAATTCTCAGATTGCGTGACGCCCTACGACTCAACAAATGTCACTGAACCTTATCAGATTTGCTTCGACTAATCGTGGCTTCAAGTCGCAACAACGCGATGAAAGTTATGTTTATTACTACAATTTATCGCTTTTCTGGTCGTAGGTACTAATTAGCATTATTCAGATAATAACAAAGATTAAATCAAATGGTTAGAAGTAAAATGATTACGGTTTCCATGACAAATTATGACAAATTTATTAATAAACTATGCCTAATAAAATTCTGGATAAGAAAGTTGACATTTTGGTTAAATTTTGATTAAACTTTATTCGGTGAGTTATAAAGGTATATCATAAAGAAACGGTTTGATTTACAACTAGTTTTTAGAAATAATTAAAATTATCCATAATTAACTGATTAAAATAAATTACATTATATAAATTTAATTAGTGCACTATAGTTACTTAATTCTGGCTACAAATGATGACTATTTGGTTAAATTTTGTGACATCTACGATATATAAATTAAAGTTATTTTATTTTTAACCGACTTAAAAAAAAGGAGGAGGTTTTCAATTCAGTTGGTTTTTTTTTATGTTGAGTTTAAATTTAAAGGTCTGGTTTTATTTGTACTACAGTACCATTATTTACATTACTATTACAGTACTTTTTACTAACAAAAGAAATTTTTGATCAGGTTTTTTTTTTTTTTACTTTGTATAGGCTTGTGTTTGACCACACTCTCACTATGGTAGGTGATGATGTGGCCGAAGGTGGTAAGCACACAAAGCCTAGAAGGATCTGGCTCTCAAGTGCAGCTGCCGGAACACACCAATAGGTGTTTGGCGACAGATTTTCAACTTGAGGGTGGTAGCCAGCCAGGCGGGTACTACAAAGTACCCTACCACCGTGCTATGGTTTCCTCACGATGTTTTCCTTCACCGAAAGCTCAAGCTCATTGTAGGATTCGAACCCACGACCTTCGCCGCGGCGTCGGACGTCACTACCACTGAGCTATCATCGCCTTATGGCTTGGTTCCTAACGTGTCCATAATCTAATATCTTTTTTTTTATGGAAAACTAAATGCTCTTTACACAATATTTAATACAAACCAACAAACCATTTCAATCAGTCCCAAAAATTGACAATAGAATTCAATTATATAAATAAAGCACTATATCCGATCTCTACGACATTCAAAACCCAAAACAATCTCGCCGAATCTCGATTCAATCCCGCAAATGACCCCGAACCTTGCCTCCAACTTACCTACGTTCAGCACAACTTCTGTCCCTGTTCACACAAATAGAGAGAAACACGAATGCTATATACTAACGAGTCACACAAAATGGCGCTCCTGAACTTCTGACATCCCCTCCATCTTTGCCTATTGTCCAAATATTTCATTCCCCAAAGTGTATGGATGTACCGACATTGATACATTTCGTTACCTCGAAAGTTGGCACTTTGTCTTAGAATAAACTTGAAGTATTGTCTGCGGATATTTGTTGTATAAGCGTGTGTATGTTCCGGATATTTGCGAGTTCTCAATTATTATAATTAATTGTTTGAAAGTAATAATCATTAACAAATTCCGATGTTCAATTTATTAGATTACTTTTCATATTAAATTAATTAAGTATTATATATCATCGTATATAACACTGAGCAGAAGTTAGACATGAAGTAATATAAGTTAAACTGTTAATAAAAATGCTCGCTTTGATAATTAAAATAAAAATGGTTTGGCCGAATGAATGTCTGTTATCCTTAGGTTTCAGATAGGGTTCAGATGATGTTCGGTTATTTCTCGATCTTTTAAACATTAATTAAATATATATTAAACATTGGATGAAACGATCGTTTTACTATTAAGATACGAATGACATAAATTTAATAATAGTAAAAATATATTTACTTTTTGTTCTTGTTTTTATTTCCCTTTTTAATTGTAAATATCTAGACATGTAAATAATTATCTTTTAGATATATATCTAATATTCTGATTTACATCAATTATTTAGAATGTAAAGACAAAATTTAATTATCATTTTAATATATAAATAAAATTTCTGGGACATTATTCCTCACACACGGCCATCTGACCCCAAACTAAGCAGAGCTTGTACTAGGAAGCCTGATAACTAATATACTACATAATACTACTTTTCTTTGTAAATACATGCATATATATACATATATATATACACAACAGACATGTTCAAGCACACAGACGTTTGTCCTGAGTGGGAATCGAACCCACAACCAACCACGATCCACGACCATGTTTTTAATCAAGTAACCTTATTTTACATAATATAAATTACTAAGCAATTAATAAATTTGAATCGAATTACCTACTATGATTTTAGTATTTTCCTTAACTTATTAGAAAGTTACGTGAACTAGTAGTTGGCGTCGCAAGTACGTTTTCAATCGCAATACCTACTCATCATGTGTGATTAGTATCATTTTAATCCCGATAGAACATAAAAAAGAAAATTTAATATTACCCATTCAAATATGCAATGAAAATATAACACCACCAATTGACTTTTCACAAAACTAACATGTTATTTAAAAATACACTTTTATGTCATCACGTGGAAAATATCGTTAAGTCTGCTGTTTGCAGCGTATCCAACAAAATCCCTGGCGTGTTTGCCAGTAGATTGTTACTGCGTATTTGTGACGGGTTGAACGCCGCAAATTGAATTGTCGGCGCGGCGCGGACGGGTGGGTGGCGACGGGCGGCAAGTTAGCGGCCGGGCGGCCAGTCATGTATCCAACCCGCGCGTGCATTCGACAGGCAAAGCTGCTTTTCATTTGGCACTAATTTGTACACAGTATTATTAAATCAGCAGATAAACTGTCCCTCTTTTCTGATCCACCTTTATAAATGCTGTTTTTGTGTTGCATTATTTATCAGCCCGTATTTACAACAAAATACTGGCTATTTCAAAGAAACTTTAAGCTCTAACGCTTGCTTTATTTTTGTGGATGTTACTAATCCTAGAGAGAGCTGCAATTTGTTTTCGTTTCTCAAGGATTTATTCCCCTTTTAAAAGCTTCAAAAAACTCTGTATTGTTGGTGCACGTTCGTAAAAAATACATTTTAACAAAGTATCCATGGTAAAGTGATTTACTTAAATTGGATGAAAACAATTGTACGTTTTTAAATATAATTAGTAAAAATATATTATATCTATATATTATAATTTGTGTTTTATACATTTGCTGTAAATACTTGTAATAAATTATTCACTCATAAATAAATTAGTGTAAATTCAGAATTATGTTTAGAAATAATAAATAAGACCTATATTTTTTTTCTGTTTTGTTCTGTCATGTGGTGTGTAAGTTAATGAACCCTCTGATGTTCATAAACTGTGTCAAGGAATATACCCAGTTGCAATTACAGTTGAATTGAATTGAAGCTAATAATAATAATTCTTACAATATCTGTAATTGAGAAGCTATAGAAGGGAGCTTTCCTCTTCGATTACAGTCTATGTATCAATCGACTTCGACTCAATGATTTGTTGCTCTTGGAAAACATCAGGTCAAAGACATGTGCAAAAACTGTTTATATTTTTATGCTGGTGTAAGTTTTGAAATGAAAAATACGGATACATACGACATCTAAGCTAAACTTATTCAAAACAATGTATATTTTGTCTCCTGCATACAAATGTGCGCTGCCATACAAAAAATTTCGTCAAAGTAAATAAAATAATGTCTGTTATTTTCGCCAGTATAAGTGTGCGTCGAGGTATCTGATTTCTGGTCCCAGAGAATAATTATAGAGTTTAATTTTCACTTGTAAAATTTTAATGTCAGCCGATAAAATTGGCCGGGTTAGGTGGGTTTAAGTAATTCTTTGTTTGTTTTATACCTGGGTCAGGCTGTAATTTCAAACAGCGAATGATAATATCGATATTGATAACATCTCAGCACTTAACAATATATACAGGGCCATTGTTCGACAAACATTATCTATATATGGTGTATGTATTTGTGCGTATATTAGTTGATTAATTGCGATCGTCCGGCCGCAGTCCACCTGATTGCAGTAAACATTTGTCACTAATGGATGAATCGCTTATGGCCCATAATTCGACACTGCCATCGATGATGTCCTTGTTATCTCGTTTTGTATGACTGCTCATTCGGAATTAAGAATAGGTATATTACATGTATTTTTTTAGCTTGTAAAGTATGAATTTTACAAAATTTTCGTTATTAAAATAACTTATTCAATATTTTCCTATATAACCTACTTTGAAATAAAACTACAGCACATTTTCAATCACATAAAGAAGACGAAAATATTTTAAATAATCTTTTTCTCTTCATTAAACTCGAAATGTCATAACATTAATATTTTAACTATTTATACAAAAAAGATTATTTTACTTTCTCAAGTGCAATGTAAACTAAATAGTGCTGAGCTAACAGTAAACATGTGGTAATTTTTCTTCCCACTTTCCCCCATTTATTATTCCCCTCATATCCTGCTAATCCGGAAATACTTTCTTTTACAGGAAGAACCTATATACCTTTGTAGGGATTAATTTGTTTTACTCTCTTTGAGATAAACGTGAGTGTAAGTAAGAGAGGACTTAGATATTTAATATGATTTTATTACATATAAATAGTATTTAATATGGAATACAAACGTAGGTATAATTTAGATAATATAAGAGAGGTATAGCATTGCGATATGTCGCTCAAACAGCAGCTCGACTGGGGAACCTCCACCTTACAGAATGTACCTCAGCTAAATAACTTATACTTAGTTGTGTTCCTGCGCGTGAGTATAAGGTCGCGGAAAAACATATAGGTACCTAACGAGAAAAATCAAATGATTCTACTTCTTCATTTGATTCAAAACTGCAAAGCCTTTGTAAGTCCAATTCATAACCTGAAAATAAGAAGATTATAAGTTACGCAAACATCGTAAACAAACATTGTCTGTAAGAAACGCCATGTTTTTATTTAAATTTTTTATTCCAAGTTATAAAAAAACTGGAGGCTGATAAGGTAGGTAGACGTGCCACCTGATTAAATGTTAAAATTATGGTTAAGTAATTTAATATGCAATACCGCCATTACCTTAATTTGAGAATTGAATCCTTGATGATTGTATGTAGGTATAGTATCGTAACGGTGGTATCGTAGCTAATATGAAAACTACTAACGGGGCAAAAAACCTTCTATGTGATCAATACATTCTGATTGTTTATTAAGGGGCATCCGCACACATCAGTGACCGTCGAGACATATCACGGCAGGTATTTACAGTGAAAAATCGAAAGAACTCCTTTACGTGTACAAAATGCTCTGACACTATCATCGCCTAAACTAAATCTAATAATGGCATATCCAGTTGACTAAATCCAAAGCATAATTGGTAAAGATTAAACTAGAGGGGTCGATTCCCCGGGGGGTGAGCTAGCGATCTCAAGGTTATTTGGCGACTGCTGATGAATAATTTAGTAGTTTGTATCTTTTAATAGGAATCACTACGTGTTAAGTTTCGGTAATGAGAACAAAAAAAAAATATGATAATCTGTGGTCAAAAATTCATCGCTTATTAAGTTAACCTTTAAAGGTTAGGAGTAATTAACGGGAGGCTCGCATAAATAAGACTTCGTCAAAGGCAGGTGAATGGCTCTGAATGAATATTACTTGTTTTATGCATGAATATTACGGTTTTCCCTCAGCGCTACGATAGGCGTAAAAAGAAGACTTCAAGGTTAGCAACACATCGGCCATCCCCCTGGTATTGCAAATGTTCATAGGCGGCGGTGACCACTTACCATCAGGTGGACCGTCTGCTTGCTTGTTAACCTACTCATATAAAAAGAAGAAAAAAAAAACTATGCCCGGATTAAAAATATCTTGGCAACTAGGTAAGTACTTATCAATAGTAATTCTGTATGGTTTACGTATGGCAGACCCTAAAAAAAATATTGAATGTTATTAGTGACTAAATTACTAATGATTTGGTATACTAACTTGATGATCCGATATCGATACTATGACAACTAATAAGCCATCTACAATCGTTTTACGATAAAAGATAAACGTAGTCTAAATACCATCGAGGAGTGGAAGCAAAAATATATCAAGAAAAACTCTGAGCAAGCTAACGAAGTTGCCTCGTCGAAAGTTATTTAAATACTTTTATAAGATATTCTGATTGCTATTGCTGGCTTAACTTCTTGAATATTCAACTAAGTAATAAGTTTACGTCGAAACTTTTGTAAATACGATAATAAATCAAATTATTAAACAAAATGAAGGCATTACAGTATTATTTTGAAGGAAAACGATGAAATGCAAAATAAACCGTCACCTATTAAGTAACTCTGAAATACTTTTTAAATTTACCTACCATGTAAATAAAATAAATATCTGTATTTTAGTCATTGTCAAACTAGATTTTATTGTATATAAATGTAATTATTCTTCATATCTCTTAATCATTATGTCACTGAAATCGCACTGAATATATTGAAAACAGAATGATAAAGAAAAACATAAATCACAGATCCTAGAACTTGGTTTCCTTGGAACTATCCTACAATAAATAAACAAACAACATGCTCAAAGTAAGAGCTTAATTAATTAATCTATTTAACTATTTTCTTTTCCATAATAAATACCCTCATTCGGGGAATCTGGTGAGTTAATTAATAATTAATTAAAACAGGAATAACGAAATCACCACGAATATGACGTTAGTTTTGCAGGAAAATAATTTAAAGTGTAATTATATGTACTTTATAAATTCATAATTGATTCACGGTGCGAGCTTTTTATAATACGAGTCCTCGACTTTCTCTGAGAGATAAGTTTAAACAAATTATTATCCTCATATTTTCGTCCACGTTGCGTCGCAATATATTTAAGCAAAAATATTATTTATATACATGAAATTATTCGTATTTTTGTGAAAAAAATCACATGCATTTATACTAGAAATAAACACTAACTTGTTACTTATGCTTGTCAAAGTCAGAGCCATTTAATCAGTTTAGGCCTTAGAAGGGCACTTACGACCTTCAACTGAGAAGAACCGGCAAGAAACTCAGCAAGGTTACATTTTTTATATATTTTGTTTTTTTTTTGGACAGTCGAACAATGTTGGCTTTTTTCTATTAATTGTTTAATAACAATTTATAGAGAAATATAATACGCAAAAACCCAACAATGAAAAAAAGAAAATAACAACAAGATAAATAAAATAATAACCTGAACAAGTTTAATTTTATCAAAAAAATTGTATATTATGTAATACTATATGTACTGGCTTTCGTATAAGTATGAACAAGAGAGTAGAGTGCAGCTACTTCCAGACATCTTTATCTTCAATGAGCTACCTTGTAATAGGCTTTTTCTTTCAAAACTTTCTTTATATGTCATTTGAATTTGAAATCAGTAATCTTGGCTCTAACTGAGAGAGGTATTTTATTACAAAAGCGTAAACTAGGTAGGTACTTCCAAGAAATTACTTTTTAACTTTGGCTAATCTAAAATACGGAACAACTAATTTATCTTTATGCAATAGTATCCCCTTTAGTGCACGAGGCTCTTCATACATAAGTATATTTTATTTCCGAAGCTATGTGACGTTTTCTAAAGGTGCATCTCTACTTCATTCACTTTACCATCGCGTCACCGTTACATTCACTGCCACGTTACTGATCAGTCACGCTTTGTATTGTATTATCGTGGACACTCGTGTGGCAATAACGGAACTATATATTTTGACGTGGCTGACCGACGACGTGACGGTAACGATATATTTAAATTTCTATACTATAAGATAGATAAATAGATAACATATAAGTTACGGTGAATGAAAACATCGTACATTGAATTACAACTACATTTTACGTAGGTATTGTAAAATTTACTTGCTTTAATTTGTGCATGCCTCACAAAGGCAGAATATGGTGAGACTTTAATATTATGTTGAACCTGCATAACCTACGTATTCTGTGCAAATAAATGATTTAGAATTTATGAATTTTGTATTTTAACACATATATTATTAGATCCAAAATCAATTGCACTCAAAATAGGGTAATACATTTAAAGCTCTAACGATCTGTTAGGCTGACCTTATTTACTGATAGGTATGACCCTTATATAAGTCCGTCATCAAACGTCATATCATAGACCGTTGATGTGTTCCGGTAGTCATTACGAAATGGCAACGGATGAGTAACCCCGCTGGGTTTATGGACGTCTTTAGACGTCAACTACTCAACATTAGCAGTGGTATAATATTTGGTTTATTTATTAAAAATAAACACTAACACAAATGATTATCCCAATTTTTGAAAGTAAATTTATATTTTAATGTGACACAGTATACATTTATTGTATTGATGTATTTATTGACTTGAGATTTAATTGAATGTGTCCATACTTTATATTTTTTAAATTTGAATTGCAATGAAGAGTCCCCGAAAACCTTTTATTGTATTTTGATAAGTATTGCCTACTATTAATGACAAGTAGGTGCTATTTTTTTTTTGTTAAGAATGATTGTTTCCTTGAACTCTACGTAGTCTATACAGGGTGATTTTGTTATCACTGGCAATACTTGCAGGGGTGGAAGTACTCATCAATGTGAACAACTTTTATTATAGGGCTAACTCTGATATCGCGTAAAATAATACGGTTGCTTCATACATTTTGGTCGAGTAGGTATTGAACTTTTGTATGGAACAGCTGATAATTTTTTCATGATTTCACAGTTAGTCCTGTAATAAAAGTTGTTCACATTGATGAGTACTTCCACCCCTGCAAGTATTGCCAGTGATAACAAAATCACCCAGTATAGTCCCTTCCCTTAGCGGAAAAAAGGTGTCTTTGATGAAACCAACACCATATTTTAGTATGTTGTTAAGCATGTTATTCTGACTAAAAACCATCGGGAGACAGTTTCTAACGTGGTTAAGTCACCAGTTATGACGTCATCAAAATGGCCGCTGCCGCGTTTAGAATATTGCGTATACAACAGAAAGTACACATAAGTCACATGTAAGCTTGTGTGGGGTGTCATAAAAAGCAAAATTAAATGCGCTACAATATTGTTCTTGCATTTGACCTTGTAAATACTATAGTCCCGTTTTTACCCTTTGGGTACGGAACCCTAAAAACGAAAGTTTTTTTAGGAAAAATTTATTAGAACTTAAAATTTCTCGCAAACTGGTGACTTAACCACGTTAGAAACTGTCTCCTGATGGTTTTTTAGTCAGAATAACATGCTTAACAACTTTCTAAAATATGGTGCTGGTTTCATCAAACACACCTTTTGGGCCTTATATGACTCTAAGGGAAGGGACTAATATTCTATATCACAATAATGGTATATAGGTACATGAAGTTCCCAGTAGGAACTTAAAAAATTGTTACTTTCGTCAAATGAAAAGTAGGTAAGTATACAAGTTGTTCTATATAGCTATGTACGATGGGAAACAAAGTAATATAGTAGATATACAAAGTAATATACTGATTATATCACAGAGACAATTGTGACGTTCTCGGAAATGATCTCAAAGGGCTGAATATCTATTCAACCTAGCTTTTGCTCGAAGGGTGGAAACAATATTTTTTTATGTAGAATGAGTGAAATCCTACAGTGTAAATACTTATGTGTGTGTCTGTTTGTAACTATTCAACTGCGTAACGGCTGAACGGATTTGGATGATACTTTGCACATAGATAGACCATAGCATGGAATGACATATAGGTTAGGATAGTTTTAACTTGAGAAAACATAAGATGCAGACGGAATCTAGTAATCTATAAAATAGTTTCTAAAAACTCAAACCTTTCGTCAACTAAGTAAGAAATTGAATTTAAAATTGACAGACATGGCGATACTAAAGTTTGTGCAGAAGTTACCATTCGTAACTTGAAAGAGAGTCTGAAGTAACCCGTCACATCAACGGTACCCCTAAACTTTTCAGAACTATTTTATTGTTGTCGAAAACTATGTCAATGTATATTGAGTTGTGAAATATATCTTCCTATTCAATTTGGAATAAATGGCAAAAAAATACCTTAAAACTGAACTCCAAGAACCATTAATATCCCCAACGGCTGACTAAAACGCAAGTCAGAATTAGTTGCCTGTAATGGTAGTTTTAATATCTAACCGAAAAGTATAAGTAATCTATCGATAGTCAAACATACCTATAATTTTATTGAGAAAATAAGATGAGAAATGATGATCTATTTGAGCAATAGTTGCAGTTGATACCAACCCATGGAATCAACCCATTCTCATTGAGTTGGAAAATCGCTTTTTGTAGCCCATGGCAGCGTGATAATGTGACGATATAACTTAAATTGTTTTTTTTTTCAAAGGGCTGGTGTCCTCAATCGGCTTCAATAGACTGATGATGTTGTAAAACAATTCTTTGAATTAGAGTTGTAACAGAGGTCTTTTAGCGGATGCGGAGCTCAAGAGCTTGACCTCCGCGGATGCGGAGGTTAACGGAAGCGGAAGCGGAGGCAGGGAAAAAGATCAATAATCATTTATTACATGACTGCCTCAGAAGGAGGGTAACGTTTTTAATTAAATAAAGTCTACCTAATCATATTCAAAAAGATTTTATTCAAAATAGGTACATCATGCTTACTGGTAACAAAAACGATCAATTGTATTTGATCGTTTTTGCTGGTAATGAACAGTAAAGTTTACTATGTTAATAATAATTAATAATCAAAATTAAGAGGTGGCAAATTATATTTCGTGAACAAATTGTATCATGTATCACGTGACACCCCCATTCCTACCCGCTTGCCTGCTCAGACTGTGCGCAAGACCATATATCACTATTATATACTAGAGACGCAAGACTCAACCGCGCGGCGTCGGTCGCGTCGCCCTGCGTCGCTTATCGCGCGTTGACGTAACGTAAACAAACCTCCGTTATAACTCCGCAAAAAAGGCGGAAGCGGAGACGAGGTTCCGTTACAACTCTACTTTGAATCAACAATCTGATTGTATTTATTTTCCCGTTCCTCTCATCATAACGTTATATAAAACTACCGAAACTATTAAAACTTTGCCTCCTTATGTGTATTCTAACACTTGTACAACTGTGTTTGGAGGAATTATTTAACTTGATGCCCACGGCAACCTTTTACCATCGCACCTCTTGCCATTGACGAGGAGCTCATCCTTCTACATTGGAACCAAAGTAGTCTCGCACGGTGTGGTTTCAAAGGAGATTAGGTCCTGGAACGAGCTCTCCGCTGTGGTTTTGCCAAAGGAGTGCAACATGGGGTTCTTCAAGAAGGTTGTGAATATATTTTTGTAGGGTCGGCAATGCGCGAGTGATGTGCGTGGTGTTACATGCGTCAATAGGCTACGATAACCGCTTACCATAAGACAAGCCGTATGCTTGTTTGTCACCAAGGTTAAAAAAAATGAAAATAACAAACTTGTACCTACCTATAGGTAAGTAAGTTTGTATAAGTACGTAATTTATAGTCAATATAAACATATTGAATAAAATTATTTTAAAGTTGTAGATAAGTACTGCTATTTAGGATTATCTCTTCACAACTCTATGGCAAATATTTAAAAATAGGAATAATGAGTTACCTTGGTAAACGTTTCCAGGGAAACAGTAAGGGGTTTTGCGGCCCTTATTACTATCGGTTGCTGAGTTTTGGCTATAAATATAACAAGGTTCCTCTTCATTCTATTTGGTACATTTATCCAAGGGCATGAATATACGGTTGTGGCCACGTGTAAACTCTGTAACATATAACCACCTAACGTACAAATAGTATAAGTGTAAAGTAGGTATCTCTGCGACAAAATAGGTCAGTGGTAGTGACGTCGATGTTCAAGCTTTTGGAGTTGAAAAACATTTTTATTTTTATTAATGGACAAGTACATTCTAACTTAAAAAGGGGTTAGGTAATTTAAAAAAATATCATAACTACAGCAAGTAGCATTCGTTACTCCACAATCAGTTACTATTAACTAAACAAATCCAAAAAAAAATACAACTTATCCTATAAATTATCTTTAAAAAATATATACCTTGACTGTAATGGCGTTTGCAAAATAACACTCTACAAATAGATTTCCCATAAATATGCATAAATATGCCATCACCCACGCCACAACACTTAAATTTTTTAGAGGAGCCTCGATCTGTAATTATTTTACTGCTATTAATCAAATTATTACGCTTGAACCTAAAAGCAATAAGTAATCTTGACAAATAAATCCTTTTAATAAAATATTGTAAATGCAAAATATAATTATAAAGTGAATCACTTTATATAAAGAGTAAAAAAGAGAAGGAAAGCATAAATAATATTAAAAGAAATGTGACTAAAATGTGACGTGCCAGCTTAATTTAGAACTAAGAGTCTATTTATGTTTTTATATTTTGGTTGTAATAATTTTATTATTATTCTTCCTAACTAATATTATAAATGCGAAAGTAAGTTTGTTTGTTTGTTACCTTTTCACGCTTAAACCGCTGAACCGATCGCGATCAAATTTGGTATATATATATGCAGATAGCCTATGAACATAACATAGAATATAGGCTACTTTTTATCCCGGGAAAACATAAGATCATAAGATGGGGAATGCGGGTGAAACCGCGGGGCGAAAACTAGTTAGAAAATAAACCAAAGTTCGTTTCCGTAGTAGACGGAAATTCGTACAATGACCCGAGAATACCCATGTTTGTCACTTGCTCCCAAATATGTTTCCGTCATGTTGGTATCCCGTATCTGTGTTCAGAGACATGTATGACAGGTCATTGCACGAAATTCCGTCTGCTACGGGAACGAACTTTATCATAGAAGACAAAGTACCTACCTAAAGAAAAGTCTAACATAAAGTGAAATAAAATAAATAAGAGAAGCGGGAACGTTTTAATCTGTAAGATATGCCTTTGTTGTGTACACAAATGAGGTATGATGCTATTAAGTACGAGGGTAATGTGCAATAAAAATATTTTAGATGCCTACAGAGAGAATCTGCACTCCTGTAGATCCAATAATACAGGCGTTTAGTATCAGTGTAGAAAGGAATTGACCACTAAACGTTGACTGTAGTGTATTTATAAATCTGAAATTATGTTTACATACGTTATTATTTTTTAACTATGATTGTCAGTTTATTTATTTAACTAATGATTATCCTATATAGGTAACGGGAATCTTGAGAATATTAGGCTAAAATAATAATAATTGTGGACACGGCAAAATTTATGTATAGGTACTATTGAAATGGAAAGTCCATGTGTTTTTAATATGGCTAGTACTCTAATTTTTTATGGAATTATCGTATGACATCAGTGTTAGCCCCTCTAAAATATTTCTGAATCTGAGCGCTAATTGTGAAATAATTTTGAACTCTTACAAGGTACCCTATAGAGGAGCTACAAATTTATCCATTTGAGTGAAATATATCAAAGATACCTTAAGATAGACCTATGACGATCAATACAGCGTCTGAAAACCACTTTAAATGCTTCATTCTCATCACATTGCCTTTCAACCCTCGTAGCTTTAATAAGTTCTTTCATGTTATCCAAGTTATATATTAAAACATCTAATTGACTGACTGAAAACCAAATAAATGTTATGGGAATTACACAGGAAACCTACCATAAAAAATTCAAGAATTACTTCCATTAATAAAATATAGTGAATGTCTTACTTGCAAAAGACATAGCAGCCCACGGTAATGTCTGTAATGTAACAAACGTTGTCAACATGATAGGTTTGTACAGAATCTGTAAAAATACGTTTCTTTTTATTTCTTTGCTGTCCCAAACACAGTTATGTAAGCGGATAATTTAGTTTCGAGGAAATATTTCCCTTTCGATTTTACCTGATAAGCGCAGATATATTTAAAATAAGGCTCTTCGTTTACATCAAAGAATATCAGATCCATCTTCAAAGGCAATGTTGCGAAGCGATGTAAAGATGGTACCACAATGACATGTACTAAAAAATATTCTTTATGTTACATAACATTTCTTTACTTACTTAGTTGAATTTATATTTTTAAACATAAAACATTTTCGTTATCTTAGCTTCGGGCTTAAGCAGGAAACAAATTTTATTTGGCTTTTGGATTCGTAAACTTAAGGTAATGGTTAAAAAAGGCTTCAATTTCTCAAGCCCTCTTTTCTTCAATAGTAAAAATTTACCAACCAAAGTCAGTGGTCTATAAGTTAGATTACCTTAGAATTATTTAATACGTTTTTATCTAATCATACAAATTGTTCACCATACAATACTTTTAGCACTACCGATCAAGTTCAAAATATGTAGTAACAAAAGAATAATTTAAAATTGATTACTTGCTTTTGTTTTTCTAAAATAACTATGTTTGTATACAGACCAACAATATCTACTCCTGCGCCATAAAATAGTCCCCAAAATAGCCATCTTGATGTTTTCACAGCACTTTCCAGAATCAATTTATGAGGTACCTCTCTACAATTGAATTTGCTGCTAATAAGCTGATCCGTCAAGCGCGTGAAATGTCCTCGGCGCAAGCTCAAATCCAGAAGCTTAAACGAAGTCAGCAGCTCCGTTAAAACTAGATTTATTCTGTAAAATGTAGATCAGGCTTTACATTACAAAAAAATCATGACTACGCAGAATTTTGGTCTAAAATATTTAACATGCACCAATCTTATTTTTAAATGCCTCTTAATTTATGTACATCTTAACATAAATTCAACAAGTTTTTGTGTAGCCTTAAGTGCTTTTACATAGAAACATAATTAAGTCATCGAGATTTATGGAGGCCTACAATTTATGGGCTTAAAGTTATGATAAAAATATGTCAGTATTTTTCTATTTGTTTCATATTTTTTCCCATAAATTAGGCCAAAGTAATTGTTGAGAAAAATAAGGTTTTCTGGGTATAATAATATAGATAACCGTATTCCTCCATTAGCTGGCCTCAATTTCACTATTTCCTTCACGTAATATGCACAAACAAATCGTATTAAATGTATATAAGAAGCAAAAAGAAACATATCAGCCAAGTAATAACATACGTCACTTACACCCCAGCAATTTCCTGAATTTCCGCTTCTCCCGATATCATCAACTTTATCAAATATACTATCTGACCGCCGGTCGGTATAACGAATACTAATATACCAATAACGATTCGTATCAGGATACTTATCCAGAACTTAACACTTTTTATTGAATATGGTATAAAGAACCATAACCAAAAACACTTCAATGCATGTATGTGTAAAGAAATATGTTGATATAAGTTAATTTGTGGAACTGTCTCCATTTTGGACCCTAAGAAATTAATGCGTAAAATCACTTGAGTTGAGGTTTTTATTGAATATCTCCGCCAGGCGTAATAATTTTTATTTGGGTATAGGGTTCTGTACTTTTTTTATTCGAAGCCATTATTCAATTTAAGGCATAAAAGCGCACTTATATAAGTTGAAGCCATCATCTGAGAAGAATAATTAGGTATCATTGATTTATATATTTTATCGGATATAAGCCATCACTTAACAACAAATAAAAAAAAAGAACATAATATTATAAGTTACCGTATCATCTTTTGATTGATAGGTATAACTCCCGTATAAATACATTGATTAAGAGCAAACGTTATAATTTTACATTTAGTTAGAGTAGGTAATAATATCAAGTCTATCTGGAACAAACTCATTCAACTACTAACAAAGATATCCATTATAGAAGATGTACATAGTAACTCACTTAAACCTAACTTGATTTACCTTTTTCATAATAGGAACAAATAAATACGACTAGCGGTTCATATTGTTTTTGTTGCAATATTTGTGACCCATTTTTGCGAACCCACTGCAGCTATTCACAACGCGATGTGACGGATGGACATTGGACAGCCCAGTTCGGCGTGACATAAGCTCTTTGATGCATCGATGCACCACAATACCATGATCGTGTATAGACAAATATTGATGAATCGAATCAAATTATATTTAAATTCCAATACCCGATAACCTATTATTTTTTAACGAGATGAATTAACGAACTATATTGATGATGATGATTATTGAGCTTGTGGTAAGGAAAAAAGGCAGCTTGGTGTTAGGGCTCTTTGTAGTACCCGCCTAGCTGGGTACCACCCTTTAGTTGAATATCTGTCAGCATGTACCTACCGATGTATTCTGGTAGCTGCATTTGAGAGCCAGCTACCTTCTAGGCTTTGTGTGCAATATTGTGATCAAGCATATTCTATATATTATATATACAATAAAAAAGTGACACTTCAAATCGTAGAAATTAACTAAACCTAACAAAACGATGGCTTCCATTTTATTATCGACATAAATAGAAATAAGGACTGCTTTGATTTAGGCACAAAAGCTTCAAAAGAAAGTAAAAGACAAAGAATACTTTGATAACAAAATATCGAATAGCAATTTGAAATCCTTTTTCCGACAATCACTCAGCAAAGTGAATGGAGTTATTGATTGGTGACCTTCGATAAGTGATAACACTCTTAGATAGAAGACGGCGTATTTTTAAAACTGCTAGATGGTGAAAAAATGGTTAGTAGTTTTTATAATCATATATTCAGATAAGGTCCTGGTAAGAATTGACTCTACAGTAGAGTCTACCACCAGTTCGGAATACATTTAAACTGAGATTTTAATGGTTTTCGATATTTAAGGAACTCCATTGAAAAAAATAATTTTGTAATTATCTACATTAATTTAGTTAATTACATTTAATGGTTTAAATGCCATTCCACTTTTTATGGGAACAAATTGCCTATTTAAAAATAAATTGACACAATTAATTTTAAAATTAGTATTTTTTAAGCCGCTACTCTTCAAATTGTTTTCTTCATAAAGAAATTAAATCTATTGTAAGAAATTTATTGGTGAGTAATAGAGATATTATGTCAACAATTTTTTCATTAACTGTCAAAGTTTTTAAGTTTTATAAGAAACTACCCACCCCCGAACCCCTATTTTACCCCCTTAGTGGTTGAATTTTTAAAAATCCTTCCTTTGTGTGTCAAAGGCATACCCATACGCAAATTTTCAGGCTCCTAGCCCCCGGAGATTGGGCTCTGCGTTGATATATCAGTCAGTCAATCAGTCAGTTATTCTTTTATATTGTACTAGCTGTTCCCCGCGGCTACACTCGCGATCTCGGGATAAAAAGTAGCCTTCCACGATAAATGGGATATCCAACACTGAAAGATTTTTTCAAATCGAACCAGTAGTTCCTGAGATTAGCACTTTCAAACAAACAAACTCTTCAGCTTTAAAATATTAGTATGGATAGTGTTCGGTACTTATACCCTAATGTTTTAAGCCATGCAAGTAGTGTAGATACGAGCTGAGGACTGCTTCCGAACTGATGGAGAGGTTCGGTAGTACCAATTTTCATTGAACGAGGTTCTACTATCAAACCGCCCTCGAAGAAAACATTACATGTCATCCTTCTTCTGTCTGTCATGCTTCGACGTTCGTTGCAAATATTATTATATTTTTACTATAAATAAATACGGTGCCGTGCACTTACATGTTTGTGAATAAGACCATTGGATATAATTTTTAAAACAAGGAATTCGAGAAAAGCTTAAGGGAAACCTGACAATCTCCGGAGGAACGGTGAGTGGCTCTTAGTTTGTGTTTGCAATATTTGTATGGCCTCTGGGTATAATATATTGAACATATCTAGTCCATTTTAGTCCTCTTTTAGGAACATAATAGTAATCCCTGAAACCAGAACTAGCGCAAGGTCCTATCGAAGGGTAGTAATATAACTACAGCATTAAATACACAACATTTTCTGGCCTCCGAGCCGGATTTCTATAATAAAATTACTATCTTATTTTCCTAAAATCATATATCAATGTCATTCTAAATAGTTATTTCTCGAATTCCAATTAGATTCGGAAAAATAAATTCATAATTCATATTGCACTTTGGGCGAGTCCATTTTTATGTGTCAGTTTCTTGTGTTCGTAACATAAGAAACAAAATGGCGGAACCGAGTCACACTGAAAAATTAGAAATAAAAAGAAAAACTTTAATTTTCAAAAAAGAATACCTTTTCAGTAAATTACAAAAAGTTTGTGATTTATCGAATGAAGTTAAAAATTATCCTAATAAAATTCAAGGTTTTATTGCACTTTTTTCAGAATTAGAAAGTGTTCGTAACAGTTTCGAAAATTGTGTAATGGAACTCTTTGGTGTTGAGGCGGAATTGAATCCAACTGCTAAATTCTCTACTCATGAATTGGATTCATTTGATGACATTTATCATTCATGTCGTATGATTGCTATGAAATATCAAAATCAGTTAAATATTGAAGAAAAGTCTGTGAAGTCAACCCGTAAATGCGAACAGAGTCGACCTTCTCTTCCTAAGCTTACTTTATTCGAATTTAATGGGGATATTGAGAACTGGATAACTTTTCATGACACTTTTAATTCTCTCGTGCATAATCGTGATTTCGATAACATTGACAAGTTTCATTATTTGCTATCGTGTGTAAAGGGCCCAGCTCTCAATTTAGTCAAAAAATTACCGATTACAGCAGTGAACTATCCCTTGGTATGGCAGAGTTTGTTAGAAAGATACCAAGATAATAGGGCACTGGCGGGTAGGTATATTGATAAGATGCTTAATTTTACCCCTTTACATAAAGAAACCACTTGTAATCTTAGCTTGTTCATTGAAACTTTTGATTATTCTTTAAGAGCGATTCAAGCGCTTAACATTGAAAGCCTAGATGATTATCTGTTTTGTCACTTAGCGTTACGTGGTCTTGACCCCCACACTAGAAAATTGTTTGAGGAAAGTAGGGATCAAAAAATAATACCTACTTTTAATGAATTAATTGATTTTGTGAACAAACAAATTAAAGTACTAGAACATACATTTTCTAATTCGATTTCTCTCAATTCATCTCATCAGCCTAAGTTAAAATCGACACTTGGTAATAATTATAATAAAAATAATAACGTGCGGTCGTATCAAACTAATAAAAATGTATTAGCGACGACTCGTACTTCCAACTATCATGATAATAAATCTAAGTTAGTGTGTCCTCACTGTGAACAAAACCACATGATTTATCGATGTGATCCGTTTCGTAAACTGTCCATCGATCAAAGAGTTGACCGTGTCAAAACTTTGAAACTATGTGTGAATTGTCTCAAGGATAATCACGATGCGTCTAGTTGTAAAAGTACGATGACATGTGGTGTGTGTGCGTCACCACACCACTATCTTTTGCATAAAGATGTTGTACGTGAGGCAGCGGCGTCCGCACCGTCCGTACAACAGTCGTCGTGCTCGAACTCGCAGCAAGCGTTTTTCACCTCTCACTCCGTGAGTGACTCGGTGAGCTCGCAACCAGCACTTAATTGCGTAAATGAAGAGCAACATTACGGTGTAGTGCTAAGTACGGCGCGTATTAATGTTTTAGATATTGATGAGCAATATCAAAACTGCCGTGCAGTTATTGATTCGGGAGCTCAGTGTTCTTTTATAAGTACGCACTGTGCTCAAATGTTAAATCTTCCCCGTTATAAATGTCCATTTACTATCTCTGGACTCGGCGGAGAAGCAATTAAAAACCATGGTATGGTTACGTGTGTTTTAAAACCTCGTCACACAGACGGGCCCACTTTCAAGGTCAATATGGTCGTCGTACCTAAGGTTTCATCTGAGATGCCTAATATTAATTTTCCCGACAATGTCATTAATTGTTATAACGAATTTAATTTAGCCGATCCGTTCTTTTTTAAGCGTTCACGGATAGATATTTTACTGGGTAACGATGTAGTTCCAGATATTATTAAAAATAAAGCACTTACTCTAAATTCTAATATTCCTTCGGTTATAGAAACTATCTTTGGTTTTATTGTAAGCGGAAAGCTGTATAATGACACACAAACGAACTGTCAAAATTGTCATTTATCGGTTTCTACTGACGAACAAGAAACCCTTGATCAAACTTTACGTCGTTTCTGGGAAATCGAAGAAGTGCCGTGCAAGGCTTCGATTAACCCTCTCGATCAGTTAGCTGAAGATATTTTCGTTCGCGATCACAGCCGCGAGACAAGTGGCAGATACGTGGTGCCACTTCCGTTCGTGCCCGATGCACCGATATTGGGTGATTCGCGCACTGCGGCTGAGCGCCGGCTGTTGTTCACAGAGCGTAAGCTGGCTCGCACTCCTGTACTTCAGCAAGCTTATTCAGCTTTCATGCAAGAGTATGAAACTCTTGATCATATGGAGTTATATACTAGCATTGATCCTAGCAAGTACATTATTCCGCATCATAGTATATTGCGTCCCAGTAGTACGTCAACACCATTGCGAGTAGTGTTTGATGCATCGGCTAAGTGCAGTAATAATATTTCATTGAATGACATTTTATTGGTAGGTCCGAAATTATATCCTGATATCGGTTCTATAATTTCAAATTTTAGATTATTTGAATATTGTTTGGTTTCCGATGTATGTAAGATGTACCGTGCTATTCAATTAAGAAAATGCGATCGTAGTTATCAACACATTCTATATCGTGAATCTCCGAATGAACCTATCAAGTTGTTTGAATTAAAAACAGTTACCTACGGTCTCAGTTGTTCACAATTTCTTGCCATTCGTACATTACTACAGTTAGCTAGTGATGAGAGGGAACGTTTTCCTCTTGCAGCTCAAGTAATTATTGAAGGAGTGTACATGGATGATATCTTGTATTCCTGTTCCTCTTTTCAAGAAGCCTGTACGTTACAGGATGAACTCATTGGTATCTTTCAGAGCGGCTGTTTCGAGCTGAAAAAATGGACTAGTAATAACTCAGAGTTATTAAAACGTGTTCCGATAGAGAATAGGGAATGTCCTATTACATTCATGAAAGATGGAAATGAATGTACTATTAAGGTACTTGGCCTTAAATGGGTACCACTTACGGATTCTTTTTTCTTTTCGGTAAACAAGACTGACCACGTGACTACCAAACGTTCCGTATTGAAATTACTGGCATCTATCTATGACCCCGTGGGTTTCATAGCGCCGTGTACCTTTATAGCTAAAGGAATAATGCAGGATTTATGGAAGTTAGGTGTTGGTTGGGATGAGAAACTACCATTTGATGTTTGCAAGAGATGGATAGACTTCATTGCTGAGCTTCCTCGCTTAGGAGAAATTTCAATAGAACGGCACATGCTGCTGCCTCAACAGAACGAATGCGAGCTTGTAGGTTTCTGTGACGCATCCTCACGCGGCTATGCAGCATGCGTTTATATAATTAGTCGCGATAGCAATAATGTTAAAGTTCGTTTAGTGACAGCCAAATCAAAGGTAGCTCCCGTCAAACCGATGACTATCCCTAGATTAGAACTAATGGGATCAGTTTTGTTGAGCAAATTAATAAAATTTGCATGTGATAACTTAAAACGAATAAAGATAATTACAATCACTGCGCTTACTGATTCGACAATCGTATTGTCTTGGCTTCAGACAGAAGCTTATAAACTTAAAACTTTCGTGAGTAACCGTGTTACTCAAGTGACTGAAGTACTGCCCTCCCACTGTTGGCGTCATGTTAACAGCGAGAATAACATAGCTGATATAGGCTCGCGTGGGGCCTCGCCAGTCCAGTTGGTCAACGTTAGCCATCGGTGGCTATTAGGTCCAGATTGGCTTTATAGTGAACGAACTGAGTGGCCGGTATCCACATACATTAGTCAAGATGATGGTCAAATACCGGAACTTAAATCTAATCTTTACACTTTTAATGTAGTTGTAAATAATTCTAATTCAATTGAAGAAACCAAACGAGAATTTTGCGATAGAATATTTAAACATTTTTCCAGCTTTTCTAAATTACAACGATGTTTTGCTCGGATATTAAAAATGTTTCAAAATAAACGCAACAGTTTAGTACAGTGGTCGCCTATTCTTACCACATCTGAATTAAATGAAGCTTTTGATAGCCTCATAAGGTTAGTTCAGGACGCCCACTTTAGCCAAGAAATTGTAAATCTATCTAAAGGCATAAAGTACATTCCTACACTTCGTAAATTATCTCCTTTTCTAGATTCCCGTGGTTTTCTGAGGGTGGGGGGTCGTATTTCTTATTCGGAACTTCCTTATAATACCAAACATCCTAGACTTTTACCTAAAGACAGTTTGTTCACTAGACTACTTATCGAATATTATCACATAAAATACTTACATGTAGGTCCGCGCTCCTTACAAAATATTCTTAACGAAAACTTTTGGATTCTAGCCGCTCGTAGCGTTGTTAGGTCAGTTTTATCAAAATGCAAAACGTGTTTCAAACATAAGCCTCCTTTATTGCAACCAGAAATGGCTCCGCTACCAGCCACTCGGTTGATGCCAAATAAAGTCTTTGATCACGTTGGCGTAGACATTGGAGGTCCATTTCTTACTAAAGAAAGTTTACGACGTAATGCTAGGACTGAACGTTCGTACCTAGCT
This sequence comes from Tetheella fluctuosa, assembly GCA_951216915.1. Classification (NCBI taxonomy): domain Eukaryota; kingdom Metazoa; phylum Arthropoda; class Insecta; order Lepidoptera; family Drepanidae; genus Tetheella; species Tetheella fluctuosa. The sequence goes on along the minus strand of OX578229.1, from coordinate 4,919,110 downwards.
TTATTTGTTTGCTTCTCAACGAAGGCCGTGCACCTTGAAGTGCTATCGTCACTATCCGCGGACTGCTTCCTCGCTTGCTTGGATAGATTTGTCTCTCGTAGAGGCTTGTGTTCCACTCTTTATTCGGACTGCGGAACAAATTTTGTAGCTTCGAGTAAACATTTGACTGAAGTTCAAAAGTTCTTGTCTAATCCTGCGACCAGAGACGATATTAGCTCAGGCTGTGCTAAACGAGATTTAATTTGGAAGTTGAATGTTCCTAGTGCTCCAAATATGGGTGGTCTCTGGGAGGCTGGCATCAAGTCAGCTAAATATCATCTAGTGCGCTCTGTAGGAGAAAAAACTCTAACCTTTGAGGAACTTTATACAGTTTTCTGCAAGGTAGAAGCGATACTAAACTCTAGACCGTTATGTCCTTTACCGACAAGTGACAACCCTAACGATTTTAATGTTTTAACTGCGGGACACTTTCTGATAGGAAAAAGTTTAATTGCGGTACCTGAATACAATGTTTCCGAAGTATCAGTTAATCGACTGTCACGTTGGCAGTACGTTCAAAAGTGTTCACAAATGTTTTGGAATCGTTGGAGCCGTGAATATTTGAACACGCTGCAACAGCGAGCAAAATGGTTCACGTCCTCTTCTAAATCTAATCTTAAAGTTGGAGATTTGGTTCTCATAAAAATGGACAATCGCCCTTCTTGTAACTGGCCGCTTGGCAAAATAAAAGCTTTACATCCCGGTCCTGACGGTGTCGTCCGTTGCGTTACACTTCGTACCGAAAAGAGTACTTTGCAGCGACCAGTTAATAAATTAAGTCCTTTACCCTATGTTAATTAATGATTATTATTCTTAAACGTTTTATTAATTTTCTTCTTTTCATGAATTGACTGATACGTATCTATATAGGTTCTAATAATGTCTTAGATTGAAATAATATCTTTTAATTTCATTAATGTTAATTTTGTTGCTAGAAACCATCATTCTGGTTTCGGTGGGGGGTGTGTTCGGTACTTATACCCTAATGTTTTAAGCCATGCAAGTAGTGTAGATACGAGCTGAGGACTGCTTCCGAACTGATGGAGAGGTTCGGTAGTACCAATTTTCATTGAACGAGGTTCTACTATCAAACCGCCCTCGAAGAAAACATTACATGTCATCCTTCTTCTGTCTGTCATGCTTCGACGTTCGTTGCAAATATTATTATATTTTTACTATAAATAAATACGGTGCCGTGCACTTACATGTTTGTGAATAAGACCATTGGATATAATTTTTAAAACAAGGAATTCGAGAAAAGCTTAAGGGAAACCTGACAATCTCCGGAGGAACGGTGAGTGGCTCTTAGTTTGTGTTTGCAATATTTGTATGGCCTCTGGGTATAATATATTGAACATATCTAGTCCATTTTAGTCCTCTTTTAGGAACATAATAGTAATCCCTGAAACCAGAACTAGCGCAAGGTCCTATCGAAGGGTAGTAATATAACTACAGCATTAAATACACAACAGATAGGTAGATAGTAAGTTGTGACGTCATAATTGGACAGTATCAAATAGGTTGAATTAAAAATCATAACGCATGAAAATTAAGACATATTAATGTTTTTTCCGCATATTTTTAGATGTAGGTATTATACACTGGTTGGTGTTCAGGAAATATCCATAATATAAATAAAATATCTGCACATCAAAATAAATCAGATTAATCCTATTGTAGTGCTTGTCTACTACATAACAACTTTGATAATACGTATATTATATACACCCTTTATCGTCGTGAGGTTAGTTCAACAGCCCTTATTGGGCTACCCACGGACCTTCGTCTTTGATTTCTATCTTTACAAACCGAGAACCCTTCTCCGATATTATCAGAGATAAATTAATTATTTCCAAGTAATTTAGCCACTGATAATAGGGTTTATTTTTATATCTACCTCTTATCTAAGGGATAAGAGTCAAGTAATTTTATTAATTAAGGTTTTTAATGTTATACCATTAGATGACCTTAAAAAATGATTTTGTTACATTTATTAAGGATTCATAATGAGAATTTCGGTTGAAGACATTAGTAAGCTAAAATAGTGTGGCAGGCCATATAGCTCGAAGAGCTGAATTTTTTATTTATTTTTTATTTTATTTTATATTTTCAGGAAAGCTTACAGCTATTCTGATACAATAGTAACAATTTTAACCCAGATATGGCCAATTACAAGTTTTCACAAATAAATGTTAACATAAAAAGAAAAACTTATAGGCAGTAGTAGCACAACACATCGCAAATTGCGTATACAACACAGTATATATCTTAAAATCTAGTATACCTATGGATATATTAGTTTGAACTTGGCCTCCGACAGCAAGATATCTGCTCTGCCGCCTACAGTTCTTGTATTTAAATCTATGTAATATGTAGTTAGTGCATTTCTATGATATGTTGACAAAAACGATGAATACCTAAATACATTTTTTTACATGGTGCGATCTCACAATCAACCATGGTAAGTGACGATGTGGTAAGGTGGTAAGCACACAGAGCTTATATAGAACTGGCTTTCAAGTGCAGCTGCCGGAACAAACCGGTTGGTGTTTGGCGACAGATCCAACTTGAAAGTGGTAGCTTATCATCTATTTATGCTTCCTCACGATGTTATCCTTGATTGAAAGCTCGAGCATATGGTAGGATTCGAACGCACGACCTCCATCACGGCTTTTGACTTTATTACCACTGAGCTATCGTCGCCTTAAATTTACCTATTATTTTATCCGTTGCAGCCGTTGGATATCCACTTTGAATATGGAACGCAAATTCACTTACTTGGACTATGCAAGTTAATTTGTTTGAACATGGTCGAATCGCATCGGTGCTAGTACCGGTGAATTCTATGGGATTTGTGTCCCGCTCTCCACGCGTGAGCTTAAACTGAGCTTTACTTTGTAATTGCTGAACTGATTAAACAAAGTTTGGTCAAACTAAATGTGGGTTTTGTTCTGGATTAACAGACGACGCGCGTTTACCCGCTATACTTAATCAAGTTTTGAGATAGTAAATAAAATATGTAATTATACAGGACAAAACTGACCCGGGTTACGTAAAAATAGATGATTGGTTGCAACGGAATAACTTGACAACATGTTAAAAAAAAAAACCATTTCTTATTCTATCTAATCTAATGAATCTAAACATTCAAAATAACAATACGCCTATTAAAAACCGTCCAAGCGCATGTTGGCAAAACCTAAGACTAAATATATATCTCTGTTGTTTACGAAATACCAATCCCTGACCACAAAATTACTACATTCAATCAATCTAAAAATATTCACAATAGCATGAAATTATGATGAATTTCTATTAGTTTGATATCACTGACTACGGAATCATAAAAACTGGAATGTATATTTTTAGGGGTAACATTCGATATTATTTTCAGTTGGAAACATATAGAAAATCTTATAATAAAAGTGGTCCCGTCTGCTTATCACGGTTACTACGTAGCATCAATTTCGTTACAGTATTGTCTTTTGCGAAACTGTAAATGTGCATAAAGTTTTCAAGACATAGTTGAGAAGCGGTATGTGGGGCATATTTACTCAACTGACAGATTTAGTTTTTTTCCAAATATTGGTTCATCATCATCATCTCAGCCGCGAGACGTCCACTGCTGGGCATAGGCTTCCCCTAATGATCTCCAATAGGACCCGTCTTGGGCGGCCTGCATCCAGCGTTTTCCAACGACCTTTACAAGGTCGTCTGTCCACCTTGTAAGCGGACGTCCTACGCTGCGCTTGCCGGTCCGTGGTCTCCACTCCTGAACTCTAATATTGGTATATTAGAGTTCTTAATAAATAACCCCGAACATTTATCCGTTTCAATAACATACTAGTACAACCTACGTGTAAGATTAGTAATGTATGCTTGCTTATTGTATGTTCCAATATGACCAAGAGGGCAAAGGCCACCTACAACACGCGTCATACATGTAAACAGGTGCTGCTTATGGGGCAACTCTGCTTGAGATTACTATTTACATAACTTTAGATAGCTACTGGAGCCCTATTTTAGAGTCAAACTTCTCGATTAAGATTTTATGGTTATTATAATTTTTGTATAATTTACTGACATAGTTGGCCGGTTGGCGACGTTGGTAAGATATCCTATCTATCACGCCACTGGTCGTATATAGGTTCGATTCCCCCTCACGGCAGATATTTGTGCGCATAATCATGTCTGTTTGTCCTGAGTCTTGATGTAATTATCTATATTAAGTGTATATTTACAAAAGAAAAGTAGTATATGTAGTACTAGCTGTTCCCCGCGGTTTCACCCGCGTTCCCGAGAAAAAAAGTAGCCATGACCATACACCTAACAGTGTGTTCTAGCAGCTGTACTTGAGAGCCAATTACCTTCTAGACGTTGTATGCTTACAATCTTCGATCATCATTAAATTTAATCAATTAAATATACTAAATCACAGATTAAGGTTTCAAATAGATATAAGAACCTACTTCTATTATTAGTTTTGAAAATGCGTACCAAGATAATCTAAACACAGCGCAACTAAAATTGGGTCTAGAATCAATCTGGAACATATCTGAAACCAAATTATAACAACAAGCGTAACGCGTATATGCTTGTAACATAAGTCATTCATACAAGCTTCAAGCGCATTATATATCGATAGGATAGTCAAATATTCATCAGAAAAAGCGTATCAAATATAAATATACGTCACCCGTAAATGATCCTGCGTCAAAACTGTCGCGAGGTTTAGTTTTTATAGAGTGAGGTCATATCGGCCGGATCGGAACGGGATAACTAGGGTCGCGGGCACCCTGCCAAAACCGATCGCAGCGTTCCGCCTCTTTATTTGCAGTCGGCTTACTGTGCGACAATCTCTTTGCGCCCGCACTTACTTCAATACATTCAGATAATGGCTTTCATAAAATACAACCTACGATCTCTGCGAATTTGAAGCGTGAGACAAAATTATAGCAACGCCATTGGATTTGGAGCCAAAAGAATGGTCTTTAATGTTTCACATAAAATATTGTTTACATTGTTAATGTTGTTTAATTAAGTGCAAAATAAAGAAACCTCAAAATGTGGTCATTAGTCAACATATTGATAGGTTTTATTGACAATTCGGCTAATTATTTATAACAAATAGCACTACCACCTCAAGCGAAGAAAATTGACGGCTGTAATAAAATTATCAACAATGCCGGCGGAGAAAGTTTTCCGACATTTATATGACAATGGAGAAAAAATACCTAAAACGTGCGTTTGTTATACCAGATTCAGCCGTCGATAAAAAATCACACGACCCATGTCATAATATCCCACAGAAGCGCACGAATAAGTAAATAAAATTGAATAATTTACGAGTAGGTTTTACCACGGAATGTCACAGGGGCGGTGATGTGAGATATCAAATTATAAGAGGTTCTTTGCACATGCGCGGTGGATCTCGGAGGCCGCGAGCTCCAGTCTGCTCGACGCTCGTGCTCTTTCCGAACGGCCCTGCGCCATGCGCAGATTCAAATTTCGAAACTCGGACGACATTCGAACGCAACAATAAAATTCAAAATCCACAACGACTTTTTAATTCTAGTGTGTAATTTAAAAAAATAACTTTCAATTATCTTTTCCCCCGTGTTTTGCTTTTCTGTGTATCGTGTCGCGAAACCATAATCAACTTTAATTAATAAGATTTTTCGCTTCGATAAGTTCGTTAATAAGTGGTGTAGTGATTCGTTCCTTTTGGATTAATGAAACTTAGCTTGAGCTTTATCTTTGGTAAGATCAGAATACCTTTTAACAAGTCATTTAATACATAAAAATACTTATGCCTTTTTTCTTATTTTAATTGAGCTTAACATAATTTTTAGTAAAACATATTTTTGTAACAATTATTTTGGTGTAGCTAGCTACCTATGCATGTAATAGATAACTTAGAATATTTAAACCATTTTTTCCCCTATTGTGCTTTTTTTTAATTAGAGAAAGTGCAATACTAGTTGCCTACTTAAAAACAAATGTAAGTACATTGGTTTTTAAGCACTTTATTTCTCCATACTTATCAGAAATTATTGATATTCTCCTCAGCAATGATGCTGGTTTAGCCACCATTACTTACTCTATTGAAGCATGGACGAACAATGTAAACGGAACGCGGACTAGTCCTACTGACTTTGGCAATTTCCGTAGCAGTTTATGGGGAGGTAATAATTTATAGCGAAAGTTGATGATTGGGTATTTTCAGTAGGCATCTATTATAACGTTCTAATAACTATTTAATATTTGCCAACCTATATATAATTTATAAACAAGTTTTAAGGGAAGGCTGAGTTGAGTTCGTTTGTTTGTTGAATTATTTTCGAAATAAAAGTAGGTAATTAATAATTTTTATCATGTTAACGTTAAATAAAATAAATTTTCGGAACAAAAAACGGCTGTATGCGTGCCAATTTTTTAATGTTTTAAAAATAATTCAGTAGGTATTGTACCAATTTTACGTTGAGATAGATATTACCTGAGTTATTGTACCGGATGGGGGTCGGAATCTATCAAGGTAGCAGTGAACAAAAAAACAATACTCCTGTAAGAACCTTATTCAATAAGTAGATGGTTTATTTAAAATTTACTATAGGTACCACAATTATTTAACTTAGTTGTTTTGACGGTGACTATTATGTATTAAAAGTAGGTATTCTAGCTTGTATTTTGTTGAGCAGATAAACGTACGATTGACGTCTCTTTGTCTGTCTCTTGAGAAATGATATAGGTCATAGGTAATGTGGTCGAGAGATTGGGACAATTCTCACTAAATGGGACATAAAATATCTTCAGTGAATAGTCACAGTTTCGTGACCTACGTCTACATAAAGTGGGTTGCTTCAAAGGATTGGTTGACGTGGCATAAGTTCGTTAAATTTTGACAATGTACAGTATTTATGATCTGTTAAATCACTATACATTATTCATAATAATGAAAGAAATAAGAGAACTGAGAATTTGTGAAAATGGCATCTTACCATTTAATCGTGTGTCAGATTCAGTTAAAATAATCCACACTTATTTTCACAAATTATTAGCCAAACTTATTTAAAACAACGTTTTTATTTGTCTCATATGTCCAATCCAAACTTAGGCCGTGTAGGACTTGAGGAATCATCACGATTATTGTAGGTACGTAATTGATTTGTAATAAATAATGTTTGTGAGACTTACTTCTGTATCTTTAGAATAGCGACATTGTGAGCACTGAATAGTGTATTTGTGTTGCTTTCGAACTTACATATGACCAAACATTGTCCCACTCACAAAGCCTAGAAGAATACTGTCTCTCAAGTACTCAAGTTACAGATTAACAACTTGAAGATTAGCTATTGGATTTATCATGGAACGAAATGAGTGTCATGTCCACTTCAATTTCAAAAGAAGGAAATTTACATAGAATAATAAACCGACATTCAAAATCCGCAAAACCTTTTAAAAAATCAGTAATAGGATTCAGTTGAAGAGAAATGTTTTCCCGGTGCCTACGGCGCTTAACACAGCTTAGCTTAGATTTTCAACACAATCCGCTCTGATTGCACAAACGCTTTTCCTGAAGCGTAAATTTTTTACTGCCGCCCGTCTATGACTATCGGCGAATAGGCGGGCGTCTATTTTATTTTTTATGGAAAAACGTCTAGTTTCCTTCTTGATGCTTTTATAAATCCTATTTTATAGGTGACGGTAGGCACCTTTTTTTATAGTAAACAGTAAATTTAATCTTTGAGGCTTAAAATATTAAAACGTACAATATATATATTTCAAAAAATCAGGTATTGGAATGTACCTAATTACATATTAACTTATACTAATATGTTCATTCCATTTTATGAAAGAATATTTTACATAACTATTAAGTAATTTACCGAAATCGTATTCGAAAATATTAAAAAGAAATATATATGTGTAGATATGTTCGGTATTCTTCTGTGCATTCGCACATCGTTCATCCGATGAGTTGAAACGTTTACAGTTGTTGTTGGCAAGTGTCACTGCACATTTTACTGGACATGAATGTTTCTGACAAATGAAAAAAAAAATATGGCTCTATAATTTTTTTCTTGCAACACATGCTGGGCATAAGCTAGTATTGAGGAATTGTCAACCATATCGATATTCGTTTAAGAAACAATGTGAAGTCATTACTATAAATACATAGCCTTGCCTGACGTACTGACGTATCATATTAATATTAACTATTAGGAGAGGTATCCTTAATGTATATTATACTTGAAAGTGTCTATAGAAAAGACTATAAATAACGAGTTCCTTTACTCATAACTAATCATTCTAAAAATACTGATCCCACAGTTTTTAAGACTTGATTTCATGCATCAATAATATAATTATAATTTTTAAGCCGTCATGTTCCTCAAGTTTTATACCGTTGTTGAGTTGAAGTTTTACAACATAATTATTTTGAGAGATAAAATATTCAGAGATGGTAACATTTATAAAGCAACAACTACCTATTAATGTCATATTTTTAGCTTTAAGAATGTTTAAGATAAAACTGCTTAAGTCGTAATATATAATGTAAGCATGTCCTTAATGTAATGTGACTTTACACCTCGTGTGAAATTAAATTTTATACTCTTTAATCTTTTACGAGAACCATTAAAGCTTAGGGCACATTAAACCGTACCATTTACGCTCTACCAATGAATGGTAAAGTAAACATTATTAGAACATTAACGTGCAATACCTAATTACTAAATGTTAAAGTGTAGGTGAATTATCATCAAAAAAGTGGGCATTGAAAATGGTTATCGTAGTTATTTGATTATATTCCAATTCCAATATCCCAAACAAATTCCAACTTGGGTAATTTTTTTGATAACATTCCATTAATTTATATGGCCTTGTAATATAGTCACATACATCTTAAACTAAATCTAAATCTTATTACATATGAGAGGGGACTTCTGTAACGTAGAAGTGATTCCAATTACAAGTAATTTTATGTAAATATAATAATAGCTGTTCCCTACGGTTTCACCCGCGTTCCCGGTGTAAAAATTAGTCTATAACCATTAAAAGTTGCCTAAGTTACTCCTTATAACATCAGCTACCTGCCACAGAAAGTACTACCGTCAAAACCGGTCCACCCGTTTCGGAGATTAGCTGGACCAGACAGATAGACAGACATAAATTTAAATATAGTTCTTTGGTTGTAAGTATGTACTACTAATCATATGCATTTAGTAAAAAGATGTTATTTTGTCATTACAAACAGACACTTCAATATTTTTTAGTTGTAGTAGTATTGTATTGTATTGAAGATTTATAAAAAAATGGTTAAGTTCTTTATTTATCCACTAAAACCTAAAAAACTGTACATTACATTAGAATAAAAAACAACACACAATAACATTGGACAGTTTCACAATGGGCTATCACTAAAAGCGATCTACAAAGTATCCACGGTCTTGTGTACCTTTCATCTCCAGCCACACCATCACGTCACCCATCAAGCTCACAATACGAGTCTAAGCATTGTAGATATTGCGGTACCGTAGATATAAACTTATATTGACCCATAATGGTACTCTTCATCTCGAGTAAAACTTTATCTTCATCTGGAACCGATGTCAACCACATAGAAAAAGCTAGTGTTACTAATAAAAATATTATAATTAGAATAATATTTTTGTATTTTTGTATGTTTGTAACTAATAAACTCAAAAACTAATGGACCGATTTCAAAAATTCTTTCACCATTAGAATGCTACAATGACATTATCCCTGAGTAACATGAGCTATATTTTATCCCAGGAACGCGAGTGAAACCGCGCGGAAAAGCTAGTATCACATAAAAGAGACTTGCTCAATATTTTATCGCGTTACGAGAAAAACTTTTCAGACAATATCTATCGTTGGATCAAGTACTTCAAGAACTGAGAATATACCTAGATTTTCTCTTTGACGGTGATTGCACAAAAGCGTATGGAATAGCTTTAAAGTTAACACCTCCGATCAAAAGATCCGTCGAGTCAACGAAATTCTAATATCTTTTTTTACCGATAAACCTCAATTTGTGGGCTATATATAGTAATAGGTACTTCACTAGTCTTCATGGTAGAATATACGTTTACATTATTATTAAGGATAATAAATCGTTTACCTTATATGAAATAGTCTGTTTTCCGAGAATAAATAATATATATTTTTTTGGGAATATACAAATTATTTACTTGACGTGAATTTTCCTGAAAGTCGCATATTGTTCCACGTAGACTCGCTTACGGCATTAGTGTAACTCAAAAAGTAAAAGTGATTTAAAAACTGATTTTTCACAAAAGTATCAAACAATAAGACAAAAATTCACAATCTTCTCATACCTACTTTTATGATAAAACAATGTAAAGCTTATATATTCAAGGCCTGTTGATTACACAAACAGACTCGTCGTGTTCTGAGCGAGAGAGCTCTCGGCCGTTGCACAGACCGCCCTCGATCAAAGCATTAAAGTGTATAGCAAACCAACCGAGAACTTAGCGTGGCCGACCCACTTTGATGCCTCTATCTTTCGAATCGATTTAAAATGTACGCTTAATTTGCTTGATTGAATCGATATCGCGTTCGGTTGGCGTGTTGATTTTCGAAGCTCTTTTGGTTAGTGACATAAGTGTTTGTGAATCGATTTGTGAAGTTAGGGTTGGTATGCTATGTTTTTGAATGATTAATATCTATTTTTAATAAAAATAATCTCAATTGTCATTTTCCACGTATTTTCCGCGTTGATTTTTAATTAAAATTAAGAAAACACAAATAAAAAATATTATTAAACAAATTTTAAATTTTCAGAATAATGCTACAAAACATGCTTTTTTTTTCAAAAAGATTTTCAAAAGCGTTAATTATTTCATTAAATCTAATTTTATATTATCTCATAATGTATGTAATAAAATACTTTCTTCAAGAATTTTTATTTTTTATATTCTAGCTAGATCACCAGGACTTCTATTAACAGTTGTAATTGCCAACGCTCGGTAACTTTTTCCCTCTCGGTACGCAAATGGAAGTAAGTTAAGTTAGTATAAGTTTTGTTAACTATGAATAAAGGAAGTCCAAAGTTTCGCTTGGATCATACTTTTCCTCTCACATTATTATTTACTTGTTGTTTCAGTAAGAAGAATAATATTTGCCAACACTTACATAAATCGTTATTGGTTATTACTTTTTCTTGGGCTGTAGTATGAGAGCTCACATTACTTTTCATGTATTTGTTTACGCCTCATTTGGTAGAAGCAAGGCGAGCATAATGGAAAGAAAAAATACACACGTTGTTGTTGTACACACGATTCTTAATCCATTCATGATTTATGTATAATAATCCTAATGGATTTAACTAGAATTTATGCCATACAATTGATGTTCCCATACCAGATCTTGTTCTTGTTTTTTTTGTTATTGTTGAACTAGAATTTATTCTATACAATTGAAGTTGCTATATCATTTACTACAACATATAGTTTTCTAATGGATCAATCATATTCTCATATTATCAAAATAAAGCGAAAATCCTAACTAATATTTTCCTAACGTATTATTAATATTATTATTATATCCTAACTAATATTATAAATGCGAAACTGAGTTTGTTTGTTTGTTATCTTTTCACGCCTAAACCGCTGAACCTATTGCGATGAAATTTGGTACGCAGATAGCCCATGGTATGGAAAAGGACATGGGCTACTTTTATTCTCGGAAACGTGGTTGAAACCGCGGGGGACAGCTAGTACAATGATAAACGACTCGGTAATCAAATACTTTTCTAGTAAACCGTCAAACATTATACATAAAGTAATAATTGGTGAAATCTAACTATCAACAAGATACATAAAATTGAGTGGTAAATACCAAAAGCCTTAGTTTAGGGTATTATGGATTAATGGAAGATAATCCGCGATTACCCCAGGAAGTTTTAGCAATGAACCGGTAACTATTTACTTTACAACGAAAGTCAGATTAACTTTATGACGAACATATTACTTACTAAATTCGGGAAAATTTGTTACGTTTTCACGATTAAGGGAAGGTTTTATTATTACCTAAATGACATTATGGTAAAATAAAGGAGTTATCAAATATTTTTTGTTACAATTCTTAAAGGAGCATTTTATTCCACATATTTTTAGGTTGAGATGATAATAATGATAAGTAATTAATTAAAGAAACCAGGTTAACAATGAAGTTAGTGGTGAGCTTTGACTCCTAAACTAGGCGTTGCTTTTATCACAGGGAATAGTCTCATTCACCTTTGCAAGTTAAATTACATAAGTACTTAACACTTATGTAAAAGACAAAAAAAAATATTTTAAGATATTAGGACATTCAATATTATTTTCATTTATGTTGCCTATTATTTCATGTGTACGTTGTGCATATATGTTTGGGGGGTAGGGGTATGTAATGTAATTTTTATTTTTTTATGATGATGAAGACAAGATAGAAAAATATTTGTTATTTAAACTAGTTCATAACTTTTTATTAATTACTCGTAGGTTTTGATATAACAAATAACTTTTAAATAACCATATTAAAAATATATTTCTAATATTATTCTAAATATATATTTCTTTTCAACCAAAATTCTTTATCACATAAAACTCTACAGTTGTTGGTATGAAATTATCTTACGGTCAAATAAAAACAACACCAAGAATCAAAGATTTATTTTTAAATCAGTTGATCTGATCATGACTTTCCTTTTTTACAGGTAAAATAAAACTGCAAATAAAGTGAACAGTGAAAAAGAAGTGAACTGAGGGTGACAATTAAATTCTAACTATCAACTAACGAAGACAAGTGAAAAGAGGGTGTGTTCACACTAATGATGTGAAAAAGACAATCGTGATGTGGCTCCCGGCACTGGTGTGTTTGCTCTGTCAGCTGGGTAAGTCTTTATTTTTTTTAACGGGAACTTTTGAATTTTTCCAGGTACAATTCTTTTAAAAGAAAGGTGAAATACAAAACTGTTGATAATACTCGTAAGTGATGGCTTTTACCATAAATTTTAACAATCCTTTAAAATAAATAACATAATATTATAACATTAGAAAAATTGATGATTACTATCGATATGATAATATTATAATTAAACAAAAAAAGTTCCATAACGTGTATTTATTTGTAAATAAGCAAGAAAAAAAGATCATTAGAAATCTGAAAGCTGGCCTTATCCTCCACATGTATGGGTAGTTGCAAATCGTATTTTAATTTTAACATTATGTTTATAGTTTCATGTGTCTCCAAATATAGTAACTTAATGAATAGCTTTATAAGACAACTAAAGCAGGCATCCTTTCGGCTACTGATACATGTATATGTTACATAAGGGATACGTTAGTGAAGCTATGTAAATTGGAAACATAAGTAGATAATATAATTTTTTAACTACCACAATCTAAATCTAAATCAAAGCTATTAACAAATTTGAATACTTTTACAAAGAAACGTTATGGTGATGCTTTTGAAAAATTCAAAAATGTATAATAAAGAATAGGTAGGTACTATAAAATTTTATTACCTAGTTGGCATACGTACTGAATGAATTTTGTTTCCTCGGGCTGCCAATATTTATAATATATCTTCCAAGAAAGCTATAAAAATAAATAAACTCTAAATTCATATGTTATATCTGCAAAATGATAAAATATATTTTATTATTAGGTACGCAGTCTCCATGAACCCATACTTTTATTTTTATTTCCAACAAGAAATCTAAATAAACCGGACTGCAATTTTGAATTGATGCCAGAAACACATTTATTTGTTATGAAAAGAAGTCAGTTAAGATTTGTTAAAAGTCAAGCAATGTTTAGTCTGTGACCTGGTTAACGGCAAGATTTTAATCTGTGACCTGATTTTAATATTTCCATGACTGTTGAACATTTTAAAATTAACAGAACAGCAGCTTATCACGACAATACCACCTGTAATCTGGGCATTATTTCACTCTTTATGATGCTTATTATTTGGAAAACGCAACATTTTCATTCAAAGCTCAAATTCGGTGTGTTGCTATAATTTTTATTTATAAAACAAGTACCATAATTATTTTAACTTGACAATAAAGTTTAAGTTAAAAATGGGTTGATAAAATTAGTCAACAGAAAATACCAACGTTTTATTTCGATAATTTAAATTCCTATTTAGTTCCCTTACTATCTTTTGAAATGTACCTACAAGCAAATATACTCTATAAAACTACGCGCTTAATACTGTTCACGTATACAGGTATTTGAAATTAAATTCTAGACCACAACAACATTCATACATGGCTGTACGTATATATTCGGATGGGAGAATACAAACAGCGCAATACTCCCTCACAGTATAAATACCTTACGTAGCACAAACGATGAATGACTAGCTACGAGTACAAGTATTGAACATTCGAATACGTATTATAGTTTGAGTTGTAGCGATAAGCTATTTGACTATTTGTTCAGTCAATTGTACTAGAATAATGTAGATAAAATGTTAGATGTGACTATTTTGAATGGCTTATTTTTATCGTTTTCAAGTAGATTGAGATGAACTCTTTACTGAGTAATATTAAAAAACATAGGATTTATTCCGAATAAAACAAAATCCAACTGATAAATCCGCGCGGCGCAAGCTATACTTACATATAAAATAGAAGTTACTAAAATTCTGCTTCTAACTCTTCCACTCCTTTTTTTTCTATCGTACTACTTGAACATACTCGTATCACGCTTTCTATTTCTGCTACCATCGTCTCGTTATTTTAATCAAGCCGATTTTGGGCCACATCAAGGAGGCGATTTTCAAGTAAATATAATCGTAACCATGGAAACGCATCTCTTAATTTTTTATAGAAAAGTAATAAATTATAGGTTAAGACCGCTTACAAATAAAAAATAATTGCAACCATGGAAACGGATCTCATGAAAATTTTGAGACAAAGAAACTAGGTTACGCTTTTTTCTGTGACTCTATCTATTAAGACAAGAATGACATGTAAGTACCTTTCAAACCTAGCTTATTAGTCGGCCCTCAGACCTGCGTTTTCACAGGAGTATTTAAAGGGGTTATAGATAATGTATATTTCTTACTTTTTATAAGTATATAAAAAAGTTATAGTTGTCTATTTCTTTCTTTATCCCATTACACACGGTGGCATCATTAAATATAGAATAAGTACTAGATCCCTTAAGGATAAAAACTTACATTCAAAAGATAACAATAGTAGGAGCCTATCAAGGTTGCTTAACCTTGCCACAGATAATCGGATTGAGTAATGTGTAGTAATTATGTCTGTAGCCAAAAATCCCAGTTTTTTTTTGTAAATACTGAAATTAACCAGTTGTTATGACTTATGTTGAATAATTAGAGTCTAATAAATATAAATGAATAAATAATAGCTCTTATTTAATGAGCAATTTATCTAATAAGCGTTCTGAGCTTTTATACCTACCCCTTTGTCAAATCGCTTTAGTATGTTACTTCAAATACTTTGACAAATCACGTGTAAGAATTCAACAAGACTTTTCGTAAGTAAGTTCATTCCGGCTTATTGAAATAACATAAAAGACATCCATTACTATGTATTTATTCGATTCACGTCGATGTGTGTGATACGAAGATCTCCCAATCTTTAGATACACGGAAAATAGAGCCCCAATATCGTCAAAAATAAATAACTATATGAAAGCAGCATCAGCAAAATGTGCACAAGAGTAGGTGAAGGTCACTGGATTAATTTAATCAAAGTAGTTGGATTATTTTCTCAATTGTTCGAATTGCTATCTCAAAATAATTTTATGTTTTTTAGGTTTTAAATAATGTTTAATTCATTAAGTTCGAACGGCTGGTTATTATATGAGATCCGGTTCCATATGAGATGTACGCTTATGCACAATCTCAAATGAAGTCGGCGGAGATTTGCATATATGCATATGGACAATGAGCTGATTTAAATATGCCACATAGTGTGGTTTATTCAGGGGTAATAAAATATTAAATAAATGTATTGACTTTATAATTAATAAAAATAAAAATTCATCAATTGTATGGAGGATGATATATAGAAGTCGAAAAAGAAATAAAAAATAAATGAATGGAATAAATATAAACTTTACGCCCATTTCAAATAAATAATTCGAACACGTCAGACATATGATTATTAACTTTATAATGCTCGTAAAATAGATTAGATATTATTTATCAAGTAGTTAGAATTAAGATTTAAATTGAAGAAACATGGTTTAATATTTGGTTAAACTTATCGCAGTTTACGGAACATAAAATAAATAAATTTCTGACAAAGGCAATAAAAGAGCATGCTCTAACATAATATGCTAGTTTATTTCAAAGTTTACACAAAACATTGTGTTGATTTGTGGAATCTTCTACATATTAACCTGGCAATATTTTTTTAATACATTATAGGTATAGGTACACCTACGTAGCCAATGTTTTTGGGTAATTAACATAATTTACAATAAACAACTAGATAGTGGTTGCCAACAAACTTATATATTAAATTATATCATAGATATTATGTTTGTTAAAATTATCAAGTAATAAACAGTATGATAATGTATTATATGTTTATGAATGATTTGTCCGAAACAAGAGCTATTGCAAACTATTTAAATTATAATTACATTTACTCAATATTTGGCCATAGTTATGTTATTCTTTTTGTTATTAAAATTTCTATAGATAAAGCATCATAATTATTTTGTCCCTTAAGTACCTATCGCTATATTATTATAAATTCGTATATATTTACAAAAAAACGTATTATGTAGTATATCAGTTATCTGCTTTCCATAGTACTTACTTTGGGATCAAATGGCTGTGTGTTAGGAATGTCTCAGGATATTTATTTACTACAGATACTTACAGACTCAAGACAAATAGACATCTCCATGCACACAATTGTAATTGTTAGTCCTGTGTGGGAATCCAACCCACGACCTGTGGCGTGATCGATATAGTATCTTACCAACCACGCCAATCGACCCGTCTATTATATTATGTTGTTACAACTATGAAACAAAATATTAAAATAACATTGTAATAAGGAATAATGTATCCTTCTAATTTAAGAAATGAAGTAAGCTAATATAAAGATATAATAAAACAATTAATTTTATTAAAACACTTTAGAGTAAAAAAGTAGGTATTATTACTCTTACCCGATTCAGGATTAGTTCAGACATTGACGTTTTGAGTAATGGATGGATTTGAAACTAAACACTTTAATAGTAGCTAATGGAATCTTTTAACACTATCTTTAGCACACAAAAGCCAGAGAATATAAAAAATGGTTCTTACTTCACCGGACGGTGCCATACAGTTCACAGATCCGGTAATCTTGCAAGTGTCCGCGTAGGAGGGTACTGCATAAAATTAATGCCTGATTTTGACCTTTTCAAGTTTACTCTTCCGTATTCTAATTTACCTTCATCATATGCGAAATGACATTAGGTCCCTAATAGGCAATCTTGGGTTGATCGAGGTAGATGACATTTAGTAAATATATTTAGGTGCTTAAAAATTCACACGTAAGTATTGAATAATGTTTATTTAAGGAATGCTTATTTTTTTATTTGTGAGAAATCCATGATCCCTACTATTACAAACTTGTATAGAGATAGTTTATGGGTCAGTGAATGACATAAGCAATTTTTTTATCCCGGTAACGCAGGTGAAACCACGGTGCAAAAGCTAATTTAGTATAGATAAATAATAAATTTCGTTGTAAATTTCATAACTTTGATAACAAAACTAATATAAATGCGTTAGAGACATAACAAAATACTTTTCAAAAATCAACAAATTTAAGTATTTATTATGTTGTTGTTGACTCATACGAAGTGGAAGTACAGTCATATAACTTTTCACACAAGGAAAAGCAACTTTGTAGAAATATGTCGTAGCGGTATTATAAAGTAAACAAAATTGCGATACCGAACAATCTTCCCTTATCTCGCATAAGTTACTTTAAGAGGCATAAGTTAATATCTTATGAGGAGCGTACACGATAATTTACATTATATTACAAAGTAACTTTCGGCATCATTAAATAGCATGACAAAGGCTATGATATAATGGAACGATGAAATAATAAATTGCTCCTACATTTGTAATTATACGGGCACTTATTTTTTTCGAATATTTATTTTTACGAAAATATTTACCTATTCAAGGTACGACTAATTTATATTTGTCTTTGTTCGCTTTGTTACGAAAGTTATTACTTTATTTTATCATTGGTACTTTCAAAGCTTTCTTAATGTTTCAAAACAGTGCCTTTCACTTTCGTTGACTACGAATAAATTACTCAATTGATAGTTTTGATATAATAACAATTTCATTACAGAAATGACAGGCAATTATCTCATATATCCTGATGTTTATTACCGTATAAGTAACTTACGGGGACTAATATCGTAGGTTTACGAGTTTGTAGTTTATATATGCCTAAACCATGAGTGCTGTCATGTCACACCAAGTACTTATACGCCAAATGTTGTATTATGTACATTGTACACGTAGAAGTACTACGAGACTACGCCGTAGAACTTGGCTACGGAATATTGGTACGCAACGCTATTACTACGGAGTGGAAACAGTTTGGCTGAGTGTTGCATGAACAATCAATATGTTATGACAAAATGTAATTAACGATTATTTTACTTTTAAAATAATTATGTTAATTATTCTAAAGGTAATTTTCCCTGCAATCTGCTATGATTTTAGATTCAAAGATTGTTCCTAAACCATTTTATGTCTATCAAAACAAAAGGTGATACGTCCTTTACGTATGATACATGACCAAACAGATATACTAATACTCTGGATAACATACATGGATAACATATGGTAGTAGGTACCAATAAATCAAATTATGAAAGTCTTGGTAGTAAGGTAAAATCAAATACAAGACAGAAATATGCCGATATTTTTTCGTAATGTTTAAGTAATGGCTTTCACATAGGGACACAGGCTGGTACCATATGTCAAAATCGATGGTACATGAGTGGTATTGCCTCTACGTGGCCGTATTTCTTATAAAGGTTGTGTCCTTAGGACAAGTGGGTGATATATTTGGTACAAAGGTTTCAGCGACAAAGAAAAAGGGATTCATATTTTCCTGAATTGAACTAATTTATGATAACTCAGGTAGATGTATGACGTTTCTTTCCTTTAATAACAATTGACCTAAATTAACATAATTACTAAAAAGGCATAATTTTAGGGAAAAGTATTACTTTAGGATTATTGTTCTTGCTAGGTTGCAACTATTAGTTGGCTACGAGTATTTTATAAATACCTACACAATAATAGAGCTCACTACAATCCAGTTCATAAATTCCCATGAATGAAAATGAAGCTAGTAAAAGAACATGTCGTAAATAAAAAAGCCGAAACAGTTTCGGCTAACTATAGTTAGAGTGGGGAACGGTTGTTCGGCATCGCTCGATCAGCAAATCGCTCCCAAGCCCGTATAATTCAGGAAACTGCCCAAGTCAATTTCCGAACGTATGAAGGCTTAATCGATAGCCGAGTTTGATTTGGTCTGCGGAAAAAATCCTATGTAATTAACCACGGGGGATTTGGATTCGATTCGATACAGCGTGTGTTACATGACTTGTGTTCCGATTAAGATAGAATTGTTTTTAAATTAAAATATATATATATATTTAATGGTTTTTTTTTATGAACAGAAAGCTTTGGAAATAAAACAAAGATTAATTTTATAACATTCAGAAAACAAAAAGTTTTTTTTTTCATTTTTTTTTTAAATTATATAACAGATTTTAAAACGATAAAAACTTAAATATAGATTAAATGCCAGGTAAAAAATAAATATCTAATGCTGCTAATATTTGTCTTAAGTTTTGTCATCCTAAAAAGTTGTTAAAATAAAATAGGCAAGCAGAAGGAATGTGAAGCGTCTATTGAAATATTTTACGGCAAATTCCGGTTTGTTCAACTTTTGTTTAAAATAATTACCTATTTTTAGTTTAAATTCCGAATATAAAAAACATGCTTTCTGGAATCTGTTTTTCTTGACTTATTTACGGAACAAACGGACAGGTTTTAATTCTTTGAAATTAAATATTTTATTCATTCAAATATCTATGTAAATTTTTTAAACTTCATATTATACCCAAAAACGTGTTAAAATACGCCTCTTCCTCCTCGTACCATTTGCCTAATTTGCTGAGATGATCTATTTTTAACAATAAAAAATAGAATATCATAACATATGCTGCACATAGGTATGCTATTAGAGTAGAGCCTATTTGGTTAGACCAATGCATTGGACCTTTCCTTATCCTCTTACCTGCTTTTAAAGGGAAACGATAAATTAAAAATGAATTGTGAAATATAAGGGATACGAGATTACCTTCGTAATATTAAACTTTACTAACTCAAATATTAAATGATAAAGTTCGTGATTGGCCTGGGACATTTATATTTCACCATTCTATTCAGAAACGTTCCAGTTAATCAATCCTTATAAGCTTTTGAAATAAGTATTTTGTTTAATAATTTAACGATTTCAGCATTTTTCTCGCGTATATTGAAACAATTTTTTTAATCAGTCTCGTGTTTTTCTTTAAAAAGTTTATGATTTAATGATTATATACCAAAGGACATAGTCAGAATTTGCCCTAAGATGTACAAAAGTAAAAATATTGCAATTCATTTAAATAAAATAAAAAAGAATTTTGAATAACCACATACATTTAGTATTACAATGATTGTTTCACATTTTTTTTATTCTAATCGATATTATTGCCATATAATACTAACAACGATCGCAGTTAGGGAGGATATAATAATTAAACGATCAGCATGTAACATTTCAAATGTTGGTAACCTGAAATATATTAGGACACATTTTAATGATTAGTTACTTGTCTATAAAAATGTATCATTTATTATTATTATGAACATATCTAAATAGAATTACACTTTTGGATAGGACTATTTGACTTTAGTACCTGCAACACTCAATAGTTGTCATTGTCACTCTATGCTGCCAAGTGTCAAAACTGTCAAACGTAAAAGTTAAAACATTGCGCCCGTTATTAGTGTTTCTTTCGAGTTGTGTTTCTCCGTTACATATTATTTTATCTTTATTTTATAGTGTCGTAGCTTGAAACGGAGTCTGAAGCTTTTAGGAAAAGTACATATTTTAGCCCAATGACCTATTAAACTATATGGAAATCATAAATAAATGAATACCATATGAAAACTGAGTGACAAAATCAGTTTTGTATAACCATCACAACATATGTCCAAATCTGCAGAGCTACATGTACCTTTCTGATTCTATTAATAGAAGATCTGAACTTTTAAAGTACATAAATTTCATCCCTGTACATTGTGGGGCACGGCCCCATATATTTTTTGACCATCTCCTTTATACGAATTAAAAATTCGCATTTTCCAAGGGTAAAGTCGTTTTATTCATGGCACAAAGTCTAAAATTACATATTACATATTTAAACGGAACAATTTTATAATGTCTATAACTTTGAAATCAAGTATATCCACATAATGGTAGAATGAATGAACTCATTTAAATCTTTGGAATAACTGTATTAAGCAATGAAGAAACTCATATAAATCTTTGGAATAACTGTATTTAGAAATCCCAATATGCATTGCGCTACTTGAATTTCGAATGACGTAAACTTAACAGATATTCCAATTAAGTAGTAACCAACTTAAATTCCAACTACACCAGCATACCTCTAAGGTAACTTACAGGCGCATTCATGGGTTTAACGTGTGCTGCTTCATCGGCTAGCACGCTCGTTGGTGGTCACCGCTGTGGATAATGACTAATACAAGTTATATGTGAGTGAATGTAGTATACCAAACCTTTATGTAAGAGATATAAATAAGTAGAGATGTTTAGTATTACTTTTTTCAATTTATTCTTTGAATTATTTTGCTACGGTTACTCTCGATAGGTTTACTTGTAAGTAAGGTACGGAATATATATATATATATAAATTTAAAATTTGGAATAATAAAATTAGATTATCATAAACTGTTGAAGTTAAACCCAAAACTGAGAATTCAACTTACGTAATTATGCTAAATCAATTTACCCAATTAGTCCCATGCGTAGGACTTTCTCAAGTGTCATTTGTTAAAAAGGGTAGATATCTGTAGTTTCTAGTTTTTATGTTAGGTTAGAATAGGTCAGCCTTAGACTGAATTTATTTTGTGTAAAGGGTCAAGTGTGCCCGTACGAGACGAGGTCGCGTATAAAAGGGGCCGTGCTAGTGGGCAATACGTAATTTTTTACCTACCCTTTTTTAACCTTACACCGCTTAGAGACCTGTGATTAATATTTTATCAAGTTCAGAAAGCCTATTTAATTCTCTAATTTCCTGTTATTTCGTTTGAGCTACAATAATTAGGTCCTTTGTTCGGCTTCAATAGAGTGATTATTTCGCACCTTGGTGTTTCAAGACTGAGTAATTTTGTAACACTTAAAATGTTTATTTTATTTCTACTTAATTTGATTACGTTAGGTTTATACGTCGACTAGGTATTGTTTTAAGAAATGTTAAAAAAATGTTTAATTTTATAAAAAAAAAATATTGTTAATTTTTTTTTTATTGACTGGGCTTGCTTTTGGCTTCTGACCCGTCCAAGGACGAAGACTAAGCCTAAGATCGAGCACGCTTATCCAGAAGAAGCCCATTCACTCTGGCCTGGAAAGTTTACACAATATACAAACAGTTTTTTTTGCAAAATGAATAATGATAATGGTAAGTTAGGTTAAGTATAGCTGTACGAACTATTATTATTTACATTGTGCAATAAATAAATAAATAATATTTTTTTTTTGAAGTCAGTTAAAAAGACGTCAAATGCCGTAGTGAAGGTCGTGGATCCGAATCCTTATGATAAGTTTGAGCTTTTGGTGAAGGAAAAAATACGGTTCGAGGGCACTATGTAGTACCCGCCTACTTGGCTACCATACAAAAGTAACCGACTGAACTCAGCTCAGCTGTACCTATTTGAGAGCCAGTTTCCTTCTAGACTTTATGCGCGTTATACTTTCCGCTATATTACTTACCACATTGAGATTGGGATTAAATAAGAGTAAAAGAAAACAAATCCGTAACGAATAAATGTATAACGACCAAAGCTAATATGTGTTCCCCAAAGTCTTAAAAAACACCATCCCTAAATTACTTGAATAAAATAGCAATTCTTTTGATGTTAACAAGGATGTTTATTTGGTGGCATTAACATAATTGCATTGCTTACCACGTGATACACGATGTGAGAAAAAACATCAGTAAAAAAGCATTCGTCAGCGAATCTCCAAGGGATCGTAATGGGATGCGGTGACAGTGATAGTAATAAGAGTAAATGGATGTGGAGGGCTCTGGCGTAGTGCAACCAATGAACGACTTGAAAATAGGGCTGCTACTGTAATGAAACGTTGATATATTTTTGGAGTCTTGTTTTATTATGACAATAGTGAAATGCTAAGCCTTATCTATATTTATCTTCTGTGCCGCGGTTTCACCTACGTTCCGAGAGATCTTATGTTTACCCGAGATAAAAAGTACCCTTTATCTTATTCCAGGCTATCATCTATGTATGTGCCAAATTTCATCTAAATCAATTGAGCCGTTTGCGTGATTGTGTCCGAAACATCCAAGCATCCAAAAACCCAAACATACAAACATTCACATTTACAATATTACTAGCTGTCACCCGCGTTCCCGAGGAAAAAAGTAGCCCATGTCCTTCTCCATTAATAGGCTATTAGCGTACTGAATTTCATCGCGATCGGTTCAGTGGTTTAGGCGTGAAAAGGTAACAAACAAACAAACCAGCAAATAAAAACCTAATATTAGTTAAGATTTTGTAATTTTCTTGGGATAGGTATAAATTAATAAAACTATTTTTTTTTATCGAACTACTGCTATATTTACTAGACAGATATATATAAATGATAATCCTTTAGTTTAATACGTGTTTGTAATAAATATGTAGGTATATGATCAGTTTTTAGGTGGCAGCCCTACTTGTCACGTATAAAATGGTTACGCTTGTACCGCCAATAGGGCTCGCACCATTTTTCACCCTCAGTGACGCAACACCGATTTGTTTCGGATGTGATCTCTTTATTAACGACTGTGAATGTTCAGCTGTGATAATGTACTTAGGAGTGTAATACCTCTTAACTGTCAAGTCTGTGGAGTGAATAATTGACTAAGCTTCGTCTCGTGATCAGTAACAAGTAAGCCAGAACGTCTTTAGATTTCGCTGATTTTTTAATGGTTTGTGGCGCAAAGCAAATTAGATTTAGAATTTAGAATCTAAAAAAGACCACGTAGGACTGGGCAAACTTCACAATGAAACGTCACGTGGCAAAATATTATTTCTATTTCACCACAAGCAATACGAAGCGCTTAATGAGCGAGCGCGAATGATACACTCATCATTATTACTTATATCAAACTAGCTTTATGCCCGGCATGCGTCGCAGAGCCATTGTATTTTTTAAAATTCCAGAAACCTTCACTTAAATGTCAATAAGAACTGCACAAAGTTTCATATGAATGGAATATTGCGCGTATGCATAGAGAATGAACGTACCTACATATTTTTTTATACAATAGACTAGCTAATAAGTTTCATAGCAATCGGATGGCAATCGGATGAGTGGTATATATAGAAGCGCATACGCTACAAATAAACAAACAGACATACCAACATTGATTTTTATATGGCTATAATATCCATAACAAAAAAATACTTCCATTACCGTGGTAAAATATTATGTTGTTTTTTTGTTAATTATAGACGAATATCGTTTCAGACTTTAACTATTATAGGTTTTGTCGCAAGTCCTAGGATTCATAAGATAGATTTTCTCATTTTGAAGGAGTCATGTACTTTTCTTTATGTAAACAAACGTCTAGGGATAAGATTAAAACGAATAGGGTCTAGCCTATGCCAATTTACAGATTTCTCTTTAGGGATTAAGATCGTTTGATAGCTTATTTTATAAAGGCAGATTACTAAAACTGCTTTGACTTTGTTAGGCATCGACATCTTTTATATTAAATACGTATCAAACGTTTCGGCACTCCTCTGGGATCGTGGTCTTTTTTTTTATAAATAGCATCTTATTATAAAATAGTGACCAGCCCCGACTTCACACGGGTGCAATTCATACACAAAAATCTTTCTAGTTTATCGCTCTTTCTATCAGTCAAAGCCGTATCAAAATCTGTTGCGTGGTTTAGATGAAGTAAGCTGTAAAACAGACAGAGGCCGATAGCGACATTGTTTTATACTATTTAGAGACTAGTAATAATTATTGATATATGAACTAAGTAGCGAAATCAATATCGAATAAAAAAAATAACATACTTATTTATTGCAAAAAATCACGATCCTGAAGAAAAGTGAAAATTTTTAACCTACGTCAAAGTACGGCCACTACTTTGACACTGCTCGGGTATCGTATACATACCCCAAAATATAATTTCCAATAAAACTTGAGCCTTATTCTAACGGTCACTAAATTCTAAATTGGAATTCCATCCTCTGCAAACGAGATCTCCATACCACACTATGTCACTCGAACAATGAACAGCCATTCTTAACAAAGTTTTGCCAATAGCTAGCTTCCATCCGAGCCTAGGAGTTATACCTTCGATAGAAGGGGTGCATGTGACTCAATTTCCATTTGGACGTGTGATCGATCATCAACACGGCTATAGGAATTTGCTAGGGGTATTCAAAGGTCGTATGCACAATCCTACTTGTATAGTGGTGCTTGATATCTAAGACAAATTAATCTTCTTATTCTTATACAAATAAATAAAATTGAAGTGTGTGCTTGTAATGTCAAAATAACAGTTTTTTACTAAATGCATATGAAAGTATAGTAAACGGTACTTATAACAAAAAAAAAACTATTTTTAGAATTTTTATCTGTCTGTCTGTTTGCTCCGGCTAATCTCCGAAACGGATAGACCGATTTTGACGAGATTTCAATGGCAGAATAGCTGATGAAATAAGGAGTAACTTAGGCTACACAACTGAAAACTGATCACTTTTCACATTCTTGAGCTTAATAAATTCCATGAGATTCTTAGATGAAAATTTAAGAGTATGTACATAAATATATATAAATCAAGGATAATCAAGCTTTGCAACATTAATTATACATTCTTGCCAACTTCGGGTATAGCGACAAAAGTTTCGACACCCCCAACTTTAATCATTAGCTGATTGACGTGATGTACCTACTTAAACTTAGCAGAAAATTACGTGGGATGCACACGTGTAGGTACCTACAGTTTTCGCAGACAGTCTCTTATTAGCTATTGACGTTTTATAAAACTTTCCGCCCACACAAGACGCCTCAGCATTTACTCAGTATTTCCATCGATTGTAAGCTTAAATATCTGACTTTGCTAAGGAATTTACCAGTAGACTCGAGAAATATCAAAAGTTTCTGCAATGAGCCAGGGCTAAAATAGATTAGCTAGCTTACCTCCTTAAAGGCCCGACCATTTACAAAGGAGAGGAACAAGAATTGTTGTTAGTTGAAGTTTATTTATTTATTTATCATAGCTAATTAATATTTTTAAGACAAGTTTATGTGGCAAACTACTAATTTAACTAAAACATGTTGTAATCTTCCGAGTGTCCAAGCAACTCATCATATTGAGTTGAGACATTACTGATGTTAAAGAAAGTAGGTGTTTTTCAGAACGGAGATTTGAAAATTCAGGCGTTAGGGATATAAAATTAAGGAATTAATCTTATTTTAAACCTGCCGAATAAATTGACACACTCAAAACTCATTTATTCAGTTTAGGCCATTATAAGGCAAGTATGAACGTTACAATTGACTCTAGTTAACTAACAAAATTCAACAATAGCAACCTTGCAAATCGATATTAACGTCGAACTTTCATTCGTGCTTGTAAAGGCTTATTTGAATAAAAATTCGGTGTGCGCAAGCCAACAAAACTTTTTACGTCACATTTTGATCGAGCAAAATTTATCTTTAGTAAGTATGAGTAGCTTATAATTATTTTTGGGATATCAGAGTTGGTCCCATACCAAAAGTTGTTAAGCAAGTCGAATCCAACTTATATAGGTAGTTATGGTTATTATTTTTTATTTATTTTTCGTGATGTTATTTTTTTTCATTTTGCTTGGCTTTAAATATTTGATGGAAAAAAGCCAACATTGTCAGACTGTCTAAAAAAATAATTAAAATATATTAAAAACAATAACCTTGCTGAGTTTTATGCGGGTTTTTCTCAGTTGAAGGCGACTTCCGAACTGGTGGTAACTTCAGCAGCTTCGACGTTCATAAGTGCCCTTCTAGAGCCTAAACTGAATAAAGGGCTTTGACTTTAACTATGACTATATTTCAATAAGATGCCATCTCAAAGTATTTATCCGGCAAGTATATGCTTATTTAGACCAAATAAAAAAAATACAAATTCGATTAATTAATATGTTAGTGACCAAAAAAATTAAGACGAACTGTGACGGAGACTACGAGCGCTTGTTCACAGAGTGTGGCATACTCCCCGTACACGACCAGGTTTGCTTATCAGGTGGCTGTATAACAATACTTATCGGATAAATTTTACATGCTTAAACTACCAGACACGGATAGGCAAACTAGACGAGTACCTGAGCTATTCATGGAAAATTATAAACCATCTAATTACTATGGCAGAAGAACTTTGCAGTACTTAACACCAAAGATATCTTAGCTTACCACCAGAATTATTCAAAAGAGACTATTCAAGATTTGAGTTAAAAATTAAAATTAAATCACATTTCGTGGCAAGTATAAATCAAAATGTGACCTAGAAAATATATTATGTATTAACCAGCAGTATTAACTAATAGTGTATTTTAGTAAAGTGTTATGTTAAACTATACCTAAACCTAATTATTAAAATATGTATAGAGAGCTCAACTGCCAACAAACTGCTATGTAGTTTGGCAGATGTAAAACTAGGTTAACCAAATTGTAATTTCTGAACATAATTTACGTATTTTTTACTTTAATTGTAAATATGTAAATAAAAAGTTAGTTTACGACTATAATATGAAACAAATAAATAAATAATTTTCTATTTTTTGGATTTTTCAGCACCGTTATAATTTCTGCCTTTGACATCACAACGAAGCTCAGATACAAATAAAATCAATACCTTTTTACCTAATGGATGGACAAACAGCATTTTTTTTTAAAACTCTCAATGGTCTCGGCGATAAATGTATTTACTTTTTGTATTTAATACCGATAAAAAATAGAAAATGATCATTTCTTGTCACCCAAATTTATTAATGCCTTTTGTTTAAAAATCAACAAAAAAATCTGAAATGATAGAGATGAGAAGTGAGCTAAAAAAATAAAATAAAGATCTACCCACATATTACTCATTCATATATTTACATATGCATTACTAAGTAGAAAACATTGAATTGTTTCACATAACGAGTTTTAAATGCTTTGCTCAGGAATCGCATAGGAAATTCAACACGAGAGAGTTTCATAAAATGTTTATAAATTCAAATACCTGCACTACGCATTCACGCAAAGCTTTCAGAGTAATATTTGATGAAAGCCTGAAAAAAATACTGAACACAAATCTTGTTTGGTACGCCAACATGGCCGCTGGTATATACCTATTGTTTTTTTTTTATTGAATAAATTATAAAGAGTTCTCTGAACTGCTATAAAAGTATATATTGTTAATTTGAACCTTGAAAATCCTTGCACATTGATGAGAAAAATAATGCTGCAGAATTTTTTAACCCTTGCGTTACCAGCCCAATCCTTTAATAAAACGAGTTACTAATTTGATTCTCAAAAATAAATATTGAAACTAATTTGATTAAATATTTAGATTTAATTTAATAGTTAATATATGTTTCAAAAGCGACCCATTATAATCAAAGGAATACCATAGAATATGTTCAAGAGTATATACATCTGGCAAAATAAGTGTCTTTCAATAAATATAACAATGAAGAAGAAATAAGCAGGAGAATTAACATAACTTGGAGAAAATTCTGGTCTCAAAAAGAAATTTTAAAAGGGGATTATGGATTACATCTGAAAAAATACTGTGTTCGATACATGCCTCCTACCATGCCTACTATATGCATGTCAACCTTGGGTATTCACAAATAAAGCAAAACAGAAGATCAAAAACACCCAAACAGCCATGGAAAGGAGTATGCTTAAGATAAGAAGAATACACAAAGTGAAAAATGAAATCATCAGGAGGAAAACGAAAATCACAGACGCTCTCGACCATGCACTTACACTAAAATGGAAATGGGCAGGACACATTTCACGCTACACAGATAAAAGATGGACCATAGAGACCACTCGATTGAAAGGCCCAGGAGGGAAAAGAAATGTTGGTAGACCAAAGAGAAGGTAGGCTGATGATATTATACAGGGGACAGGGAACAATTGGTTAAGCCTAGGCAAGGACAGGGACGTGTGGAAGAAGCTGGAGGAGGCCTTTACCCAAAAAGGGGTCCATATTACAAACAAAGAAGATTAACAAATGTACTAACATATTTTAAGGAAAATATACTAACAAACCACTAACAACATTTGAAATGTAAATCGGTATATGGAATAAATGGCTTTATTATTATTATATGTTTTATAGCTTTACAATTGAGATTTTGAAGATAAAGTCTTTGATGGAGAATATTGCCGACTTTATATTTGGCCTCAGTCTCAATTTTCATTACCAAAAGCGAGTTAAAATTGTATCTACTGAAGGCATTGAAATAAAGATTAATATACTATTAACTTTGACAACAATAATAGCGGGGAACAACGTAAAAATCAGATACTCGTTTCCTTCATATCATTCTAATTGGGTTTATATTCAAAGGCTTTTCATAATTAGAATTTCGTTTGGGATTGTTAAGGTTAGGTACTCGTACACAATGAGCAGCCTACGGTGGGTGATTGTCAGTATAATACGATAGCACTCTGAGGTTCCAGCGACAAAACTGAATATTTCCGTAAGCCACATTACGAAAATATCCGGTTAGTCAGTTAGGCAATAGTGCAAATCTATGATTTTTAGATGTTTAAATTTCGTTATTTAATTCATGACTTTCACCATAGTAAAGTGCATTCATGTAACAGACGGAATTTCTGACAATGACTAATCCATACATGTTTCTGTCACTCGTGCACAAATAATATTACCGTCGCGCTCGCACACCATGCAATATAGCAACAAAATTATGTCAATTTAAGTCTTAGGACCACATTCATCACACTTACATACTCCATGTGGGAAATAACTGATTATTATCATCAAATACTTCTGAAAGGACCGTTATTGTTGAAACTTTCTGGGTTGACCGAAGAAGCCTCAGAGTGTAGTCATAATGTGGATGTGAGATAACAAAACCCACTTGACACTCTTGACACTGCCGCCAATTATTATCATCTGCATCTATAGTTGATCATTTCACTGAGTGCTGTGATAAAAATCGGAGAATAACACAAAAGGATTAACTAGGTTCACTAGGTTCTATACAAAGGGTTTTATTTCCATTATTTTCTATTTTAACCTTACGTTCCTGGAGAAATAAATAACGCACATCACTCTCCGGCTTGTAAACTATCTTTATGCAAAAAATCGTATCGAACTGATGCTCCGTTGCTGTGTGTAAGAACACAAACAAGAAGACATACTAATAGACCACTTTCGCTCCCTACTTTCACTACTCATCATCTTCCTACTGTGTTCATTTGGGGTCGGCGCAATACATACTCTTCTTTCATTCGGCCATTCTATCCATCACCTGTATTCACTTCTTTCTTACTCATGATATCATATTTTACACTATACAACCGTCTCTTTTTGGTCTACCTCTTCCCGTATATCCACCCACTTTCATATTCATAACTCTTTTTGTAACATGGCTTTCATCCTTCCCCATAACATACATTACACACTACAAACGGTTTCCTCTCAACTTTTTAGTCACAGGCGCTACTTTCAAACTTCCACTTATGTACTCCCTACTATCCCTTCTATATGTAGGTCGATAAAAATAACTTTTTATACTAAAGGTCAAGCTTACTCGATCAATACGATAATGAGTTGAAACAAGTTATTATAAATTTTCTGTAATTTTCATACATAGGTATATAAAATATATACTATTTTAAATCAAGATCTTATATAACAACAAAATTACTTCTTCAACAAAGACGCCATTTATTCTGTCCATAATTATGATATAAATTATTCCTGCGTCATGAAATATGATACATTAATTGCACACGCCTAAGCTAAATCATAATTTGACTATTTACGGAATAGGATGCTTAATAGTCATTAAATAATTAAAATGCGAGACTCTACGAGCTCATTTAATTTTGAGTACCGTCGTAAATCTCATGTTAATTAAACATAATTATTTCCTTGTATTTGAATTAATGAAAATCTTCAGCTTTTCATTTAAAACAAAATAATGAGTCTCGTTTATTTTTACAAAAGGTTTAATTAATAAACAAGTAACTTTACAAATATTCTTATTACCGTCCTAGAGAATGAAAAAGAAATAATTAAAATTTCATTTTAGAAAATGAGAGCCGTTTTAAAGTGTTTAAGGGCAGGTATTATTAGCCCACCTTTGTATTGTTCAATTATTAACATTATTTTAGTTGAACGCGTTTATAATTAAGTGTGAACAATGAGAAAATTATTCCCAACGGGAACGATACATTATCAACGATAACTGCCTCTCAGTTAGCGCTAGAGTGTTCCATGGGGACGGTAGTGGACCCACAAAGTAAGTACTGTTTCCATGGAGTTTATGTACATATTTTATTGCATATACTTCTTAATTTTTGAAAGAATTAAAATGATGCATCGTTGAATACTTCAAATTTTTAAGTCTTTTTTTGACATGTGAGTGACACGTTCCGTGAACGGAAGAATGAGACAGAGCCCTTGTACAGATAGATATACCTGTAACGTTTATGAATACAAATATTAATATTTAAAAAATATAAATACACAAATATTGTTAATTAATTCTGTAATTAAAAATATATTATTATAATAAAAAAAAACTAATTACCTACACATTATAAAAATATAAACAATTACAACTAAAAAGGAAGACCGTCACCAAATGGGAGCGTGCCCAGAATGCTGGCTGCATTTCCACGTTGGATAGCTAAGCTTATCTGTTGACCGAAATAAAAGCCATCGTTCTGGTCACGCGTGTGTTCCTTTAACCGCTCCGCCAAGACCTTATATATACTATGTGCCCCACGGGCCAAGAATTTCTACCCCAAACGGCTCAAACATGTACCCTCTGTCGAGATGTGCATATTTGCGCATCTTGAGGCACTCCGCTGATGTTGCTGCGGAGCCGGCTCTCTCTGATGTGCCTTGAAGATGAGACGGCGCCAAGGTATCAACGCAGGTGGCATGAGAGTCATTCCGTCGGGCCTCTTACCATCATCTCTCATGAGGCCACGGGGCTCGAGTGTGGCGGCCACACTGACGCTGGTCAAAGTCCGACGGATGATATCGTTGATGGAATTATGACGGGGCACACGTCCTGCACGCGTCAAGCAAGCGGTCTGCTGTGTCACCACACTGACACCGATGTGCGACCTGACAGGGAGCCCCTAAACGAAGGGAGATAGCCACCCGAAAAGTATTGTTGTCTAAAAGTGTACCTATGTTTTTGGAGGGAATTACGTGCAACCAAAGTCCCGATTCCCACTCTGAGACAGCAAAGAGACGAGCACGCTCTGACGGACTACTGGACGTTTCAAGAAGGTTATTCCGATCCAGTAGGCAAAGCGGCTCGTCCCACCGTCTCTGAGAGGATAGGACCCTGGGCACGCTGGTATCGGAGCAGGCTAATTTCCATGTCGCTTCGCACTGGTTAAAACCTGTAATTTGGAATTTGGTTAAACTTTTAGATAAATTTTTTTGGATCAAATCTTGCGTGCCTTAAATAGATGATAAAAAAGCCGGAATTGATACACTAGTAATTTTGTGGACACCCAGACCTCCCATTCTGATAGGAAGTGAAGCCTGGCGTCAAGCCAAAGGAGTGTTAAAGATAGAAATTAGTGCGTCGCGCATGATGTCATCCAACTGCTGTGTGAGGTTTGGGTACTTCCAGAGTTGGGAACATCGAAGAAAATACGTGAATTTTGGAACAAAAAGACAAAAACGTAAAATAACAAAAGCCACATGAGTATTAATTTTGAGCAGACGATCCGAACTATCTCTGTAATTTTGAATTTTATCTTGGATGAAATCCGGCAACGATTCGTCGAGAATCGGAGAACCAAGAAGACGAAGCAAAGATTTATCTATTGTTTTGATTCCTGGTGCAGTTGCCGCGAAAATATCTATAATTTCATTTTTTGATGTATTGCAATCGGGTATGTATAATTCGCACTTTGACAGGTTTAATTCAAGTCCTATTTGTTTAAAATCATGAATAATACTTTTAAGGTCATTTAAAACAGAATAAGCTTCGCCGCCTAGGGTACCGTCATCCAAATACCATACGTTAAATTTTGATTACAAACGTTTGATGATGGTCCGAAAAAAGTTGGGAACCTCTGATCTAGATCGATTAAGCAAGGTACCAAGACAATAATTCTTGGTTAAGTTATAAATCTTATAAACGAGAACTATAATATCTAATAATATGATTATTTACATTATCAACGGTAAACTAAACACATTGAAGATAATAAAGAGCAATATTTATTGCCGACAACCTCCATTAGCCACAATGAGGGGCCTAATACTTATTTATACAACAAATAAATCAAAATTAGCTCTAAGCCAAATTACTCGACGCCAGTTCGTTCGTCAAAGCCGATAAAGTGGTTTTATGGTGCCCATTATTAGGGAACAACATATTTTTATTGTGGTTTCCTTTTATTGCATTATAAATATTGGTAAACGAGAATAAATACTTTGGGGAAAATTAGAACTGTCGTGTTTTTGTCAGGAATATATTGCTACGATACGATGTTTATGAGAAAACAGAATTAAATAACAGGGAATATGTTTGCTGCTCAATAAATGTTGCAATAAATATTGATATTGATTTGTTTATTGAATTTCCAGATAATTCAAAAGATAATTAGGTAACTGAATTTAAACTACTTATAGATGCCCTAGATTGTTATCAGAAGCAAAAATGGCATGAACTTCACAGCTTAATAACAGACTACGTGATTCAGACAGCACCTCGTAATTTATCAGAATAAGTGAAATGATTTGTCTTTTTTTTTCGTCCTATAATAACTTATAGGACGAAAAAGAAAACATTTTCCCTCCATCCTGCAAAGAATATTATATAATTAGGGTACAAGAGAAAATGTAACTTATTCATTCACTACAGCATCTGCCTTCTACATATTAATAAACATTTTTTTAAAGTGAAAATTCTCAGATTACTTTAAAAGAAAATAAGTGGATAAAATTTTATATTCATAAACATAATGTCCAATAAACAAATTATATAACTTGATTTGGGTCACAAAAACATGAAACTAGACGTGAGACTAAAAATAAACTTTCAAAGCCGCATGTAAAATTTTGTGGGTTTTAGTACGTTGACAAACCCGTAACAAGATGGAAAGTTCAAAAGAGGACTGGACATGATAATCTCCTTGTCTCTCGGAAAATCTCTTTCACTCGTGTTACTCCGGTAAAAGTGGGGACTGACCACAATCCCGTTTGTGGTTCACATGCAACTTTTTGAAAAGGACATGTTATTTGATAGAGTGTATTCATTTTGGAATAGCTATGAGATTTCCTATCCTTTTAAATTAATGGATATTCATTTGAACTGACTAACAGAAATATAACACTTTATAGTAAAGTTATAAAGACTCAAAATGTCTTAACCGTTGAGCTTCCTTTAGTAGTTCGTTTTTTGCAAAATTGATTGCACATGATTTGTTGCATACCTAAAAAGTAATAGAAAGCCGAAGATTCGAACGCCTAAAGGAATCCAATAGCTTTTCCAATAATTCATCGGGATAAGTCTGCGTCTATAGTCGTGACGGAATGAGTCAGTGTTTGAGCCTTCCCATTATTTTAGCGAGGGGCTATCGATGGTTGAATGTAGGCGTTGATTCATATAAGCGACATTAATATAAGCGTTGTTATAAGGACGCGTACAGATAATGTTGGCGTTTTACAAACCTAAGCATTTGCGCGTAGAATCTTGCAACTGAATTAAATCAGTTTCACCAAACCAATTGAACTGAAATTTTACACACACTTTTGGTGATGGTGACATTATAACCTAGTTTGAGTATACGCTTTTCTTCAGATAGAGATTTAGGGCCGTCATTGTTCTAAACACCTATGTACTTATTGGAATACATCGGCTTTTCATTCAAAATGCACATGATATTAGAATAACTCTTGACTAAAACCGTATCCGGAACTATGCCCAAGCAATACGTTATTGTAATGTGTTCATACATTATGTATGAAAGAACATGGCCTAATCAAGACCATCTATGAGTATAAACAGCGTGGTTTGAATGTATAAATTAAGGCTAGAATCTTTACTTACATTTCCAAAGTATTGGCACCAAATTTCCTCTCAATAGTATGGAAGTTCCGCTTGAAGCAAAGTTCGATCTAAAATAATATTTTAATGGCAGTGAATGTATTTCTAATGAAGTTTACCAAGGTTAGTTAAAGGTCAAAGGTGTTAACAAAATTGAGGTTCTTTCGTTCTTGCCTTAGTTTTTGCTAGCGTAGTGTTTTGCCCGTCTAGACGTTTAAATTGTGGCTCCATTAAACAACACCCTATTCTTTCTTTTTCTATAAGCACTCACTATAACATTGTTAGAATTGACAATAAATTTACGAAAGTAAAAAGAAGTTATCTATATATATAAAAGAGAAAGTATGTATGTTCCTTATAGACTCCGAAACCGCTGAACCGATCGCGATGAAATTTTCAGACAATCTTCATATTAGCCCCGCGGGTAATCCTGTAAGGTTTGGTGGTGATCGGAGCACTCGGTACCGCGGGTGAAACCGCGGGGCGGAAGCTAGTTTCATATAAAAATATAATTTCAACATTCAATCTACCCAAGTCTCTCTTTGAAGCAATATAAAATTGCGCACTAAAAATAAAATAAAGTTAATAATGTAATGTTCTGTCTGTTTGATGAAACAAAGTTCCTTGAATAGACAGCAGAATTATATCCCTTTCAGTAGAGTAACAATACTTTGAAGATAAGTTCCCAAAGTTGAAATGCTGGCTTAGGTTGAATCTCAGGCCTAATTACCAGTAAGATATATTTTATCTCTATAGACTAACGACCTTATGCGTAAGGTCTTGACATTAGTAGGCCTAGCTTCGCTTACAAAAACAGCTTAGATTTAATTGTGTAAAATTAAGTCAAGGCTGAAAAAAGATAACGTATATCTTTTTTCAGCCTTGACAGAAATAACCTGTATGTTTGCATTAAAAATAAACTTGCCTTAGAGAAATAACGGAAGACAGTCAACTAATTAATGTAAAGAACTGTATTCAATAAAGCGTTGAAACTAACTTAGTGCTCACCAAATAACCTTTGTCATATCACTACTCAACCAGTTACCTTATCAACCCTTAAAGCCTAATTGAAATCACGGCAGGATCCCAAAGCACTTAATACATGTGCTGAAATTGTTGTTTTCACGTAACTAGTTGGTACCTTTCACGGGCTTTAATTGAGCGATCCCTCGTGCAAGTAAGCGTTTAAGCGAATTAGAAGGAGCTTTCGAAGTCCTCACTTTGCCCAAGCGAATACGTATCGTCGTTAACAGGGTTTTAACGGACTTTAGCCCTCATTAGAATGTTGTCTCATTCACTCTGATACTGACTTATCGAGATTGTATCGAGTTTAAAAGAGGTAATATATTTAAAATTTTCTTCCTTTGATTTACAAACTAATTTCTGGAGTTGGTTTTATATTTCGTAGAGAATTTAATAGCCATTTATTTAGATCAATACTAAATTTTCGCTTGGTAAGATAGCTTTTTATTCACAAAAATAAATATGATAAGGACTGAAATATGACACTTATTTTATGTCCCTATTCAGACTAACTGAGTCTGTAAAAATCTATGCACCTATACGCCTGTGTTTGAGCACAATCTCACGATGATAAGTGATGATGTGGCTGAATTTGGTAAGCACATAAAGCCTAGAATAAGGCTCTCAAATGCAGCTGTTGGAACATATCGGTAGGTGCTTAAGGACAAATTTTCAAACATAGGGTGGTAGCCTGCTAGTCAAGCACTACAAAGTCTTTTCTTCCATTCACGTAAAATGACGAAGAAGGAAAGTGGTTAAATTTATAATTTAGATATATGAACTAGTTTTTAATATAGGAACTCTCACCCATGTTCCATTACGGAAGCGTAATATAGATTTAAACCTGACACGTACAGTTTCTATAATCAACCGTTTTTATCCAAAAGCTCTGTCAGCAGACATTAAGTTTAATGTCTACATCTATGGCGTCGCATTAGAGGACGTTTGAAGTTTTCCTCGTTAGCAGATCCACATTGCGTTACGTTACGAGGTTAGGTGTTAGACTAATTTTGCACATTTAGACTTATTACTCGGTAAAACATGATTGATGACGTTGTAAAATAAAATAAAATGAGTTGACGAAACTTATCAATTGTACTTCTGCATAATAATGTTTAATAATTATATATTTATTTATTATTTGTGAAAACAATTCGTAAGGGCACTTCGAATGCTCAATACAATGGGATGCGTGAACGAAAGCCGGGATATAACCCTTGCCACCCTACCACTCCCACACGTCGCGCCGCCGCTATCTGAAGCTAGAAACACAAGTAGCAGAAGCGTGCGACAGCTACTTGTGGTCAGTAGTCGGAGGCCGCTACTTTTTTAAACCTAATGCGGTGAGGTACTGGCGAGTGGTGAGTGTCGAGTCGAGTGTTGTAGTCAGTGCCAGACGCGGTAACTTGTGGCATGTGGCGACAACAGTAATACGGTTTTCATACGAAAACTGAAGCCCGCAATTCGGCAAGGCACCCAGACCTAGGAGTAACCGACATGTTCATACTCACAAATGTCTGTCCTGGGTGGGAATTGAACCCACAATCTGTGGTATGATAGGAAGGGTACCTTACCAACCCTCCAAGCCTAATGGAAATAATAATGGCTCAATCACTCTGGATTTTGATGTTGACATAGCAATCCACCCCTGATAACGTTAAAATGTTTAAACCCATATTGTTGTTTTAGTCTGTCCTTTATATCTAGGTACTTTAACCTACTAATCGATAACTGAAAACCTAAAACATTTCAAAGCAAGACTCACAATGAGTAAATACCCAATTTGAATTTAAATAAAGTTTTTCGCAATCTAACGAAGAATAAATTGACACTTCATTTTAATATAATTTTCAACGCGCGAAAAGAAGAGGTTAGTGTTATTGGCAGCTGTCAAAATGATGAATCACGTCCAGCCGTGAGACTCCGGTCGGAGCCTATTCAATCGAGCCCATTGAAAAGAGGTCAATGCCAGCCTCTAGAAGTAGGCCTACTGGAAATAACAAATTGACTTCTTCAGTCGAATAGTAAATAATTCCACTTAAAATTCTTTGAATTCAATTGGTATTACCACTCTATTACGAAAGTTCTGAGAATTATACGAGTACCTTATTTATTCTCAGATACTGGGAATAACTACGAT
The DNA here is from genome assembly GCA_951216915.1 of Tetheella fluctuosa. NCBI lineage: Eukaryota > Metazoa > Arthropoda > Insecta > Lepidoptera > Drepanidae > Tetheella > Tetheella fluctuosa. The sequence goes on along the minus strand of OX578229.1, from coordinate 4,880,235 downwards.
TTTCCAATATTTTATATTGGAATTCCTGCGAAAGGCGGATGTCAATAAACAATAAAAAAAATGGTTTGCTCCTGTGTTGTCTTTTGGAGTTGCAACAATAGTTGTTTTTCAGATTCACTTTCACATTAGCTATCTATTTTAAAGTTTTATTTGATATTATCCTTATTGTAGCCTAAGCCACACTGGGTTGAAACTAAGAGATTTTATCCGATCCGACCACACTTAAGTATAAACGTGAGTTACAGACTTAGTGTAACTTATATTATACATGTATGTGTCGATGTGATACCCTTGATAAAGTGTCATCGATTCTCAGTTGTCTATATACTCTAGTGTAATATGTACGTAGGAAAGATTCAAATTCAAAGTAATTTATTGTGGGTCATTGGTTATGACGAGGTACAGATGTTATATACATGTAAAGGATCAACTATGTCCCGCCTCCTAGGCATACAATATTTAAAACATAATTTATTTATAATCAATACAATTATTTATAAAAATTACAAAAAAAAACATATTAGTAACTTAAATAAAAAAATTAAAAAAAACTATTTAAAACTATAACATTTTTATTCATGTTTAACCCTCTGTGAGGTACTCATTAATCGAATAATATGCCCTACCTATAAGAAAATTTATTAGAGATTTTTTATAAGAATTGTAATCATCCTTTATTTTAAGCTTTATTTCTATCGGAAGTTTGTTATATATCTTGAGGGCCATTCCCAAAATATTTTTATCATACAGCGCAGTTTTATGTGGTCGAGTCTGAATCTTATGCCCATGTCGTTTATTTTGGAGGGTTTGGAATAACTGCATATGTTTTCTTACAAATATAGCCGTTTCATATATATATAGAGATGGTAACGTCATTAATCGGAGTTCTCTAAAGTATGGTTTGCAACTGTCTATTTTCCGTATTTTATATATCGCCCTGACACATTTCTTTTGAGCTATGAAAGCGAGATCTTTCTCCGTTGAGTTTTCCCATCATATAAAAGATCGAGATCTTCTATATGATTCAGTACTCAAGTAAAAGATTGCTCATATAGATATTTGTGCGTTGAAAACGTAGAATGGGTATCTCGTCGTCCCAATTCATAGTGATTTTAACTTCAGATAATTTTGAGTATGTCTTTCATGTTCAATATTAAGATTTATTGTTTTGATTAAATTATTTATACATGGAATATTTAATTATTGATGTGTTCATCTACAGTTATTTATATATAAAAAAGTGGTACATCTAAATCACAAAGTTAAGTAACTAAACTAAACAAACGTTTGATAAGTAAACAACGTGAAAATCTTTTTATTAACTTATTGACTTCACCAAGTTCTAACTAGCCAATCTTATTTCGTGACAAGTTGATAAACTTATAGACAGTTAACGTCGCCACCGAGTGTATTTTATAACGGAACCCTCGTCAATTTTAATATTTCTAACTATAGGGATATTAAAAAAGTAATTTCACTGTATCAAGGGAAACCGACTTTCAGATTTATAACCTTAAAGAAAATCCACTGAAAAGGACATGCATTAATAAAAAATACATAACATCCGCATTATCGTACTTACTTTACTACTTACTTACTTATCTTACTCGCGACCGAAGAGAAATTAAGTTGTAAAATACAACAAAAGAGCAATAATATTTTAAAAGCACAAAAGAAGTATCTTAATATAAACCGTCAATAACCTAAGAACAAAGAGCCCTGAGCTTTACATATTTGAAAGGTATTTGGCAGATATTTTCATCTCCCTCGCCTTTTGCGATCAATTTTGGGTCGCAGCTTTCATAGATGTGAAAATGAAACAATAATCTCTCATTAAACATTTATCATAGTATCCACAGCAGCGTTTCCTAACCTTTTTCAGTCACGGACCCCTAGGAAATCAAGCAAATTATTAATTAATAAAATGAAAATGAAAATGAAAATTTATTTATTCCGAAAAAGTACATATTTATATGTTTGGCTGAGCTCCCACATTAGGTCACCCTGTGTCGTGGGAGACACGCTCCTCCTATAAATAGTTGTTGCGGAATCAAAGAAAAATTATAATATATGTAATTAAAGAAATCTTATGAAACTAAAGTGAGTGTGTATGCGAGTGTGAGTGTGAGTATGTAGTGTATGTGGTGTATGTGGTGTATGAGAAAGAAAATGTGTATCAGAGTGTGAAGGTGTGTTTGTGATGGCGTTTGATAATGAAGTGAGCGGTGTTTTAATTTATTATGTTTTTTTTTTTTTATATATTTATTTATGTGGCGGTAGTAAATAAGTATTCAGTTGTATCATAATCAAAGGTAGCGAGCCATTCCAGTACAAATTTCTTAAAAGCTCGGCAATTATATTTCACAAGCACCCTATCCCTTCGCAGAATCATGTTGTAAAGTCGAGGCGATATCTAATCTAGGTGTCTTTTGGCAAAGGCTGAATTAACAAAAGGAATTGGGTAACGAATGATTCTTCGAATAGTGACCGGCGAGCGGGGCACAACATTGCAGTGAAATTTACATAAAATATGTAGTATATATAGTTTCCGAATGGGTAAAACGTTGGCAGTATCATAAAGAGAAGTGGTGGGAAACCTGTAGGGAAGACCAAGAGTTACCTTGAGGACTGCTCGTTGCGCACGTTCAAGTTCAATGAGACACGTTTTGGGCGCACCACCCCAGGCGCCTATGCAGTAAGTGAGAATGCATTGGCAGAGAGCTTTGTTGTAATTAACAATTTTTTATCAGCAACTGTCTTGAGGTTTTTAAAAATATGTATTAACTTGCGAGCTCTCGTTGACAATGTAGAAACGTGATGATTCCAATGAAGTTTGTCATCGACTTGAACTCCCAGGTACTTAATAACGGATACGCGGTAAAGGACAGGACATACACAAGCACGATTGTCATTGTCAAGGTTTCTGTTACAGGGGAAGGTATGGATTTTGATGAAGAATGTGTCATCTGGACTTTTGGCTTTAGATTTACTAAAACAGAGATACTTTGTTTTTAGAGTGTTGATGGTTAGAAGACAATCTTCAAGCCAAGTAGTAACCTTGGTCATTCCCAGTTCAGTTGACTGTCTAACTTCAGCCCAAGATTTTTTATGAAATAGAACTACTGTATCGTCAGCAAACATCAACAAATCAGCTCCAGGCACAGGTAGTTTACACAAATAATTAATGTAGATAAGAAAAAGCGACGGCCCCAACGTGGTGCCCTGTGGAACGCCAAAGGAGCAATTTGAGCTTGAACTACGGTAATTTTCTAGCTTAACGAATTGGTGCCTGTCCACTAAGTAATGTTCAAACCATGAATGAACAACTCCCCTAATACCTATATTTTCGAGTCGAGTTAAAAGAATGGGTATTGATACTGTGTCGAAGGCTTTCTGGAGATCCAGAAAGACTCCAACACAGCACTCGCCATTGTCTAGGTATTTGGTAATCAGAGAAGTGAGTTTGAGAACAGCATCTTCTGTAGATCTGCCAGATCTAAAACCAAATTGATTATTTGAAATTATATCCGACTTATCCAGATAGTTCATTAATCTTTTATTGACAATTTTTTTTAAAATCTTTGACAATACAGCAATACATTTTGGACTATTTGCAACATTTTTTACATTTTCGTTTTTATAAATGCGTAGTATATTACGATTCTTCATGTGAAGGTTGGTGTTGCTTTTTTTCAACAAAATTTGTGATATTTGGGCTGTTTTTACTACAAAGTTGTAACTTGTAATCAGTTTCTGTTTCTTTTTAATTGTTAAATAGTCCAGAGAAGATACCGTGGACCCCATACACATACTCGTGGACCCGAAGTCCGCGGACCACAGGTTAAGAAACACTGCTGTACAGCATGTTTCACTCAATTCTTAGTTCACTATATTTATACGGTGTTGTAAATTTGATTCAGAATATACTTTGTCTCTATTTGATATTGGAAAATTGGACCAATTAGTTGGCTAGAATCTAAAAACCAGTGACCTGTCATTTTGGCGATATATTCCATGGCAACTGAATGTGGTAGCAAATTGCGAGCGCTGGTTTTGTGATCGGAATTTGACGTAGGTATAACGCTTTCAGATAAAAGTTTTATATTGCATACAGGAAAATATGGAATTTCATAGGATTTGTATTTTGTTACCTTGTTACCATTTTGATGGTTAGGTTATAGGTGAAAAACATTCTAAAGCTTAATTTTTTTAAATACTTAGGTACCTACTCATACAAACACTGCCCACCAACACTACAAGTAAAAATGATGAATCCAAATTGTTTATTTCTATTCTAAGTGGATACAAAACTTAGGTATACCTTTCATGGCTATAAATTAAAATAAATTTTACAGGGATAACAGCGGGCGGTGGTGGGGATACCATAGAAGATGTCACCACCACCACGGACATCAACAACACGACAGTCACAGAGAATATGGGACAGCCCTACTTCGACAACGAGACCAAGCGAGAGTATACCGCTGCGGTTGGGCAACCTGCTTACCTACACTGCCGTGTTCGTAACCTTTCTGATAGAGCGGTATGTATTATATTTATTTTATGCGAAAGAATTTTCAGAGTGGAATTTTTTTAAAGAGAAAAGTATGCGTATGTTTTTGTGTATATTTGTATAGATGTTTGTTACTTAATTACGCTGTAAAAGCTGAACAGATTTCCTTCAAAATAGGCACAGATATAAGTCATACTTTGGAATGAACAAAATACTATTTTTTACTCTAAGAAATTATAAGATCCCTCGGGAACAGAGGTTAAACCGCGGGACCGAAATATATATATTATTAGAATTACTATATTGTAGATTGGGTTGTTTTTGATCACAATTTTACTATAGTGAAGTGATATAGCGTAATTTCCAATAAGTATAAGTAAAACATTACTTACTAAGCATTAATGGAGCACCATCAATCACACAAATCAGCTTTCATACTTCAATGAACTGAATTGGAAAGCTTCCATAACATTAATAAGCTACTCTTCGTGGTTGTACGTTTACAACTGATACAACAAATATCTACATATTATATCAACAAATAGCTATACTTATATAGGCTTAAAAATTAAAGCAACCGATGTGACGTCAGCATGTGTTGAATAACCTATAAGTGTATTAAACGAATTAATGTTATTTTTGTGGTAAAGCATTGTGGACGTAAGTAATTAACTTGCTTTATAAAATAAATGTTCCGAGCGTCAGAACGTTTGGCGCTTTGATATGAAGCGAACTTTTTGAGGAATGTTGTGATAAGGAAAGCCATTCATTTTAATGAAAAATGGCAGTATTTTTTGCGGTCCACTGGGATATAGGAATCTATTCGACATTATCATTTGATTTGCCCCTGTTGTTCAGGCCGAAATGACCGAAGTTAGACTTCGTTTCTGTAAATAAATTATTATATTAGAATGTATGAGAGAGGAATCAAATATTATTAATATGTATGTGTAGATACCGTGCTGATATCATTAAAAAGGGGGATTATAATAATCGACTTGAGCATTTGAAAGAGAGCATGAGTTAAAAACTAGTTCGGTTGCCAAAAAAATAGTTGTATAAAAACTTATATAGTTATATCGTACTGAAAAAAAACAAATACTACCTACTCAATAATAAGCTTAACATTCAATTACCCCAGATTTGAGATTGAACCCCAGCGGGTCGAATGTCGACCACCCGCAAGTCATTTTAACCCCAAATGATAGGTGTATTGAAAAATCTGGGTTTATTTTTAAGGTTTTATTTCACGCGTACTATAATGCCGAATCTGCATCAATGTGGCTTTAGAATTCTTCATCAATAATGGAATTCTGTTATTTGATTCGTAAATAATCGTTTGCAGCAAAACGATACTAGTTTACCCACAGATACGACAAAAAGCATGATAAAACGTAGCAGGAAAGAATTAACAAGCAAATCAAGGATGCTATTATTATAAACGAGGCGAGGGTAGTAGTGGCGATCACATATGACCTTCCACCATGACGAAATGGTATGGTAGAATCAATTTTAACGTTCATAAGTGCCTTATTAGGGCCTAAACTGAATAAATGATTTTGAGTTTGACGACCGGCCAGTTGTTAAGGGCTGCTCAATGATTTTATGCAAAAATCCGAGGAAGAGGTCAATTTTCAGCAGGAGAAATATCTAGACGAAAGGTGCTGATGATAAAGCGTAGCTCTTTATAGTGAAACATCGACCTCAATAAGCCATGGAATAATTAAATTTCTTCTCAGGCAATAAACAATATCCACCTCAAAAATATATATATATTTTGTCAGAATAATCATCATCAGTCAGTCAGAATAATAAACATAGAATGAAATAAATATTCCAGTTTAATTTATTTCAATGCAAATAACTGCCATATTAAATATTAAATAAACTCTATACGCTATTTACAACATGTACATAGGTAGGTATATAAAAAGTTTTTTTTTTATATTGTTTGAAAAATAAACAAGATGTTCAGATTTAAAATCGCCCAAGATAAGATTAAAGGGAAAAACGCATAAAAATCCAAATAGATTTTTACAGTAAAAATAGGAAGTTATGTTGACCTTAATATCTACTACGATCCAATCCACGCTTAAATGCCACCCACTATATACTTGACCTTTCCCTGACGTAGAAAATGTCACATTTGATAAATTTGTCAAGACAACCCCGCGTAGTAAGCGAATTTTCAATATAAAAATAAATATCAAGTCTTCGGTTTTCGCATCTTTTATCTAGACAAGAACCGTGTAAAATTATTGTATAAATGAAATTATTTACGCTGGTAATTTCTTACTGCAAGGTAGCCTTATATTGAAAATTAGCTGAACCCATACATACGCGTTCCCAGGACAAAATGCATAGATATATTAGGTACCCAGGGATAGTGTAGCTTTTTAATTGTGAAAGAGTTTTTAGAATCGGTTAAGTGGTACCAGTAAATTCCATTGAAAATTATTAGAGTTTTAAAACACATGAAACAACAAAAAGCCCTATTCTTAGTCCGTGATGGGTAACTACGGCACCCTACACGGGCGCGTGGCACGATATACACTTGGCCGGTTTTTTGTTTAGCGCGAGCGTTGCACAAAAAAGCATTAGATAAGTGCCTACACTATTTTTTTTCTAGTCAAGTCTAGTCAGTCGTTTCATTCAAAGTCTGTAATGTACCTACAGGCTATTCCCAGCTTACTCTGGATCGATGACCTAGTTTTTCAATATAGATATTAATTACGAAATAGCAATAATTAGCACTAACCTGGAAAACCAGCAGTTGATCACCATCACTATCGGAGTTCTCCCGTGATATCCCGGAGAATGCTGGAGACAATTATTCCATGCTTAGGTACAGGCCTGTTAAAATGTTATAGAACACAGAGGTTATCAATTTCATTTGAGTGTAGATAAAATTATACTTTTTTATAAATACCGTAGAGCCTATGCTCATGAAGTGTTGCCGCGTTACATTAAAAATACTACCATAACAGCAACGCACTAATGTTACATTGGGCGAATGGTATAAAAACGGTGGATACATGGAAAAACCGATAGGGAAACGCAATTATTGACATATTTCTGGATATACCTAAGCCAATTGAAGCGACAATGGACGTCCGTGTGTCGCTTATCTGTCACAGAATTGACATTCCTCGGGTAAACGAGGTTTCGAATTATACCACATAATCTACCACCAACATGCATGTTCTAACTAGGTATATTACACTATATCACTTTATATTAAAAAAAAAGTATTGCAAAAAATCCAAATAACCGGATACTAGTTGAAGTGGACTTTAAGTTTCTGACTGAGAAAAGTTATCCAAAAAGAATAGTAAGAAAAAAAATAAAGGTTGAATATAATAATTAAATTAATTATCTAATACTAAAAAGGACTAACCTGTTGTTGTGTTGAAACAAAAAAAAAACAAAGCACAGTTAATTGGCACCAAATACATACATTTCTGCATTGTAATGTAATGGCTGGTAATCCACAAATCATTAAATTATTGAAATATTGATTCAGTACACAGTTATGATATAACATTATTTATTTACGTAGCACATGATCATGATTTAACTGGTCTTGCTGGAAAAGGAAAACCTCGTAACCAAACCATAAACTTAAAGTGCACACCGAAATCCCTGAAATTATGTCTACTAGGTGTTTATTATAAAACATTACAAAATAAAATAAAAAATTGTTAGACTGTATGTTTATCGTTTACCAGAAATGAGTTTGCAATCTAAATATTATCGATACCAGTTATTCCTTCACAAGGAAATATCGGTAATCTATAATAGTAGAAGCGAACAAATATCAAACCAAGCTTAAATCTGACATCGTTATGTTTAGTGCGGAACAAACAGCTAGACTACACAATCATAATACTGTTACTCGTGAATTTCTATTTGTATCTAAATTAACTCGCAATTTACATACAAATTTCGTAAAATGACGTTTTGAAGCTTATTCTGCCGTAATATCCGAATTGTTTGCTGGTGCAGCTTTGTTATAACCATACATATCTATTATGTTTTTTACAATATAAATAAAACCAAATTCTGAATTAAATATGAAATTAAATACTTACCTAAATAATGAGTTGACCAGGCTTTATCACCAGTAACAAATCTAAAAGTGTTTAAAAGGTTAGCAAAACTTTGTCAATTTTGCTGACCTTGGCCTTGACGTTGGCCATTTACCATCAGATGGACCACCTGCTTGCTTGTCACCTACTTTCATAATAATAAAAAAACTTCATTTCATATACAATCCCATTAGGGCACGAACCCTTCCAACAACGAGGGGCATTAGTTCATAATATAATTAAGGTCATTTTCATATAGGCTGGGTCGCAATCGGAGAGATGTGATAATATCGAAATCCTATTAGGTTGTTTCGTGACATACTTCTCTCATCTCCGCTGAATTTGATTAAGGCCCTAAGAGTCAAATATTCACTTAATGTAGATAAATTATCATAAACATCAAAGTTAATCATGCCTTGTACATGTCCGTAGATCGTAAACAAAAGAACAAAGAAAAACGAACGCGCCAATTCTTTCGTTTGTGCAAAAAATACCAACATCAAGTCTGCGTTACTACCCAATATTACGTAAACGGAATACATGAATATTTTTATACGTAACAGGACATAAACTCGCAACTGCCTCCCCAAGGAGCCGTAAGGGTAGGCATAGTACTAGCATCCCTAACAAGTAACTATAAACTGAGATGGTAACTGTCAAATGAGGGTCTATAACATTACATTGCTCGTATCATACATTTTTTGTTGCATTGAAACAATGGCCTTGTTAGGATCGTCCTTTCATCCGTGTACATTTTTTATGAATGATATTAATCTCATCAGTCTACAGAAACTACACTTATCAAGTACCATAAGCATGAGCTTATTGGTAATGATGATGTTATCTCTAGACGGTGGATATTTATATTCATCTTTTGAATTCAAAGTCGAGTTCAGCGTGCAAAAAATTAAACTTCGATACATTTCCCTCGAGCGAAGTTGATATAAAAGTATGGAGGAGGGAGGTGGTAGACTCCTCCATTGAAAAGTAATGTTACATACAAAAGTAATGATTTTTTTCGGAATTTCACACTTAGTCCCATGCTATTTAGCACAACTAACCTAACACAAAAACGTCTAGATAACAACTCAAAGAATCCACTTCTAAGTTACGAAACATCTCTAAAATATAATTTAATTAAAATAAATGTCAATAACATATTTTACCCTTCATAGTAACCATAAAATACAATATAATATTGAATTGTTAACACCTTAACGTAAGTATCCCATTAACAATCAACACTGAACATTTTTCAGGTGCACCTCATCAATTAAATATGTACTTAATTCAAAGTTAGTGAAACGGCAGTCTCAATTTGACATAATAATAAAATTGAAAAAATCATGTCTCTTTCAATTAAAATTAAATTATCATTGAATACAAATTGATGCTAATCCAAATATTATTACATATTATAACTAAGGAATTTAAGTGAGAGACTGATGCCTGATATGTATTTTACAATCCAGGTTTAGTCAAATCATGCATTAGAGAAATGCTATCTAAGGTAATCAGGGACACAGAATGAATCAAAAACTGAAATATCTTATGTCTATGGTATATACAGGGTGATTTTTTTGTCGCTGGCAATATTTCCCATAGTAAAAGTTGTCCGTATTGATGAGTACTTCCACCCCTGAAAGTATTGCCAGTGACTAAAAAATCACCCAGTATATAGAGTTAAGAATATGTAGCTTATTTGCGAGAAAAATTACAGGCAGGTGGCAAATCAGTTTTCAATCAATTGAGAAATCGGTTGTTAATCGATCATCAGTGTAGATGTACTGGTTACGTGCCAAATTCTTAATTGAAATAAACTTTACAATTTTTTTTCGCGGTTTCAGAGATGGTCCCATATTATTAAGAAAATATACCTATCTCGAAATATTTAATATGCAATTGACTGGGATTTCTTTCAATAGTGTACAATATCTAATTTATCAGACCATTGCTTTGCAGAACTTTATTATGACCGCATTACAAAATTCCCCACACGTTGTAAATATCCCAATGACACAAGATTTTCACAAAATAGTTTTTCCTTAGTCATAAACATTCACAATTTCGCATTCTAACTCCTAAGGTAGGTGCGAGTTGACCCTTTTTCTTAAGGCAAGTAGTACATAATTAAGTCAAGTATAGGGTTACCGTCCCAGAAAATTTACGCTGAATCGACTTGTATATATTTAGGTGAAAATATCCAAAGAACAGAGCCTGATTTAGTAGGACGGGTCTGTTATTGTGGGGATTAGATACCCTAACTTCCAAGCCTCAAGTCTCTGTCATTAGCCTGATTTCCACCTGGGACATAAATTTTATTTGCATAAATAATCATTCTATATACCTATTTGTAGTAACCATTGTATGACTGTGTCTTTGTTTGTATTTTATAACGTAAGCGCTCCTTCCTACCATTCATCCAATTGTGATGAAACTTTGTTATGTTGTAGTGTGCATGACCGCGATGGTTTCTAACAAAAAAAAAACATTTAAAAAATGAAACATAAAAACGGCATTACGCATGCTATGAACTAGTTAGTTATTTTATAAAATGTTAACTGACAAAATATCAAACCTCATATTGTATCCTAGTATACTAGGTTTGGTTTTTGTTAATATTTCTCAATATTTCAGTGGAAAACCACGCTACCTTACCGTTAAATATTTACATTATCTTGTAGAAAGCAAAAATATTTTCTTTATTCAAAATATCTACCGCTTTTTTGTTTTAGCCCCGAGTATTTACCAAGCTTGCTTTCGCATAGTCTGATCGGGGGAACAAACAACAGAAAAATCAAAGTATACAATAGATTTTTTTTATACTTAACAGAAAGGTTTTTTTTGTGAATTTAGGTTGTTCTTTAAACATCATCGCCGAAAAAGGATCAGGGACGTAGGATGTCATGCGGACTCAATACGGATTGTTAGATATTTTATGACAACTGGATTTTGTACATTACCTAATGACCCAACCGTAGACATGCTCCATTGGCAAATATTTTTATCATAATCTGATTTATCTATTACAATAAATACCAATTATTTTTTTGAAGACTATAGTCCCTTGACATGAAATTCCGTCCATTTAAACTAACTTCTATATAAAACTCTTCATATAGAATATCTCAAAAATGTCACGTGATACGAATTCCGTGAACAGTTTTTGGTAATTAGAAGTTTCTTTTTAATTATTATGTCTGGTATACACGCAGCATCGTCGTCTTACAAAATATACAAATAACTTTATTAATTAGTCGCCTTCGTCTCGCACTAAGACTGTTATTAACGGCCATAAATTTAATTTATAGTTTGTATGTAGGCACGCCATGAATTTCTAGTGATACTTGAACTATTTCAATAAATTATTCTGAGATGACATGGTTGTGAAAGAGATACCAGAGCTACCACAATATTAATTTAAATTTAAATTTTGTGAATTTGAAACAAAAAATGATATTTCAACACCTTTCTCTATGAATTTATGGAGGAGCAAGGTGGTAGAGACTCCTCCATTGAAAAGGGAAGATCTTCCGCCAGGCTTGGTCATCGTGGCTGGGGACCACGGTCCTACTGCACATGTTGGAATCTTGTATATATGCTAAGTACTCGACGAACTCTGTTATCGCGATGTAGAATCTTGTTGCACCATCTATCCACGGATAGCGGAGGTCTTGATAGATATCGCTACAAATTTATATAGCAAAGAATTCTAGATTTGCTTCACAAATCACAACTATTCAAGGTATATTTTCATGAAAAAAGGTTGAAAAAAATCACAGATTTTCTTTACTTTAAAAGTTAGATGAGCGAGCACGAAACCATAATACTTAAGTTATTTTTAAGTGGGCAATAATTGTGTCTTATATTAAAAAAAAAACAAACAGTCGACATTTGAGAGAACGAGCACACTCGGATTTTTCTCGATTCCGTTTCTTCTCAAAGTTTAATCTTAATTGGAATTTATGGCTTATAAAAGTCTCCACACAGAATGGCAGATTCCTTTTCAGTATTTTTGTAAAACGACGAGACATTTTCCTTTTATAAGATACGTAAGAAATATTTATTTCCAAGGTTTCTTAGTAGCGAATATGGAATTGTGGTCTTATTAAATCTTTGAATAAATTATGGTTATCACAACATTTTAACATTATATATTCACAAGATCGTACAATATAAATTGGTACCTACTGAAAGGCTTTAAGTAGACAAATCTTGCAAAACATCTAGGTATATCAACCCAGGGGACTCCCATCTGATTATATATCTGATCCCATCTGATCCCATCTGATATGGTACTTACTTTTTGAGCTTGCCTAGTTTATCAAATCAGATACCAATTAACTTAATCAAAATATTTAATTAACAAATTGTAACTTTTCTTACAATTCCACCATAAAATCTAAAGTTTGACGTAGACAAAAAATTAAAAATATTTTGACACACTGAAAAAGTCAATATTCATGAGATCTCTTCAGTCCGATCATTCGATTAAAATTATTATTTTTATTTATGTTATAACGCCTCATGGTCCATTAATATTTATAATGGTAAGCGGTCACTAATCACTATCGCCTATGATCATTTGTCAATCACGTCGCTACGTCATTTTGACGTCACATCAATGTGACGTAGCCCTTAAAGATTAGCAAAGGCCTTTTTGAGCCATGATCGAAACTAAGCTACTATAACATAGTTTACGTACTCAATAAACCAACGCGACCTCAACGATAGTTTGACATGTTTATAAACCTCTCACTAAATCTTCATGTACTTGTACATTATGGGTAATAAATAACATTGTAATACCCATGTTAAACAATTTTTGGTAAAAACTTGGCCGCAAAACACAACCATAACTTCCCGACACGGTTACCGTAAAAATTGGGTAAACGCGACGAAGTCTCTATTTGTCGGTAGCACGCGACGTTAACCACATCACGACCGTTAAGGTACCTTTACAATGTCTCCAAATTACACTTTAAAAACGCTATACTGAAAAATATAACCAACATTGTTAAGGCAATAGATATCCGCTCTACATCTCGGTATTAAAACGCAATAGGATTCCTACAATGCGAATAAAATGGGGTTCTTTTTATCTCAACTTGATGTAAAAAAGATTGGACTTAACCAACCCTTTCGCGCCCCTAATGACTCAAATTAGGGTTACAAATGAGATCCTAAATACATTTCAATTGTAACCCGAAATTGCATATTGAAAATCTACATGATTTCATTACACATTGTGTTACATGAATCCGTACAAAAAAGGGTACTGGAATCCTCACCTGTATGTAATGTATCTTGTATAAAAAGGGTTTGTTGTATAATGCGTATCTTACTACTAAATTGAACGATAATATGAAATCTGACAAAATCTTATGTGTATATTCCAATACAAATTTCAATTAAAATATTCCATTCTCTTCGTCTTCATAAAGATAACAAAATAAATACAATGACATGAAGAAATTCTTTTAGCATTTTTCTCTATGTATTTTTACATATAATGAAATAGCAAATGTAAAATCAATAACCCAAGTAATAGCGCCGCCGGGAAAATTATTTTATTCAACAAAAACACGGAACCGTCATGTGTCAGGCATATAACCACACTTGTCATGTTTTAAACAAAGCATTTTCTTTTGCAGACGGTATTTAGCCGATGAGCGGAATCCAACAAAGCATACGTGCTATAAAACGGTAGAGGAATTCTATTAGGCACCGTCAATTTATCGAGCGCCGCGTTTCGTCCGTATATTGGCAATGCGGCTTAACAGCTCGTATGTGGGATTTGATTTTCCGTACAAGCTCCAGTAAGTGCAATAGGAAATGTCGCGTGAGCGTCGCCGACGAATAAAGCAAAGAGAATTGGGTCGAGGCCCACGAAAGCCGCACATTTTGGAACAAAGCCAGCCACAGCCGACGATTTTGTTTTATTTTGTTAAAATACTGTATGACAATTTACCCCGAGTTAATAATGGTATCGTTCCATTTATTACAAACACCCGAGGGTTATTTCGGCGTGTGTATTCAATGGATTTTTAGGGTTTAACAGATAATAGAAGCTGATAATGGAGTTTTTGTTTACATTGTGGCATTTGATTTTCTTTTTTTTTTAATTTAAATAGGTTTAAAATGAATAAAGCAAAAAAAACACGGAGAATCCATATAAAGAGAATTAATTTACGCTTTGAAAAACTGAAAATTTCCATTGGTTACAAATAAAGTAAAAAAGGACAAGACTTTTCAATCATTCAATATAAAGGCTTCATTAGAGTAGAAAATAATAAGAAACTAACAACGTGATGTAAATCTAATTCGAAATAAGTTGGCCAAGCTGTGAATTTCCCACGAGACAAATTATGACGGAGTGTATGACTTGAGTGTTCTCGAAGGAAACGTGATTACATAACATATGAAATACGAATATGAAATTGCTACTCTATTTGTAACGTTATTACTTTAGGAATTCAAAACAAAGCATCGAAAGGCTCTTTTGCAACGTAATAATTGAACACTAAATTCACATATGATCTAGAGGCCGTAGATTAGAGTTCCAGGACCATAAGTTAATGTTTGAATTCACTAAAGCTATACGATATTCTTTCAGTAAAAGAAATATCGTATGCCTGAGTAGTTAATCCAAATGGCGTGAAGTCTGGCAATCTCACTGGGCCCGCTTCTGTCAAACCAACTGGGATGTTCACTAATGTCGATAAATAATAAGTAATGTCGACAATATCTTACTAAGATTACCTAGTTGTATCACTAAAATATTGTGGAACCTTGACCCCAGATAGAATTTTGCATGCAATACATTTTGAATCGAGTTCAGCGATCTAATTTCGTGTGATCTCAATCGGATGTAGATTTGATAATTCTTAAGCTAACTAGGCTCTATACATAAGCCTTTATAAATTTTAATTAAGTATTTTGTACTTATTCCTTGATATACTTGCCAAAAGAGACCTGACAACGTTATTAAACAAAAACGAGACTTTGAAAAGATGTTTGAAGGATTTTCCTCACCCGAGTCCCCTACCAAATCTGAGTGTTAATTCAATGGAACTAATTGCCCATCCCAAAGCGAACGGAAAAGAAGGAAATAATGAAAAAGATTCTGGTAATTTGATTGTTCTGCTATCTTTCTAACATGTTAGGTAGGTTTTGGATTCTGAAAGTTATTTAGTTTTCACTCTCGTATGCTCTCCTGGGAGTCACGTCTCTGCGCCAGAAATCTTAGCTTTATAAAAAACACCCGAAGAGAAGCGATAGGCTGCCACAAAACTCGAGGCAGACTATAAAAACCCAACCTCGGACGTGCGTGTGTGAAATGTCGGATAAAAAGCAACATTCAAGATACATAATGTGCATAGGTTGTTAAAAAAGGGTATGTAACTAGCCTTTGAAGAGAAAAAGATAATATAAACGGATGTTTGACCTTTATGGGATAACCTATTTTATTTATTTAGGACCACAGCTGTGTACATACATATAATGTTTTGGTATAATATTTAAAAAAACAAATGTATTAAAAACAATAATCGGAAACCATTAATAACATCAGTGAAGGGTGAAAAACTATTTTTGTGTTAGTAGGTAGCAATGTGGCCAAATGTGGTAAAAAAAACAAACCCTGGAATGAACAATGTACCCTACCACTATACGGTTAGTATGGTTCTCCACGGGGTTTTCCTTCACCGAGAGCTCAAGCTTGCTATAAAATTCGAACCCATGACATTCGACGTCACTACAATTACTGCGAGCTGAGATATCGCCTTATATATTACAATAATTCATAACAATTTTTTTTTAATGTGGAATTTATTTGTTTTTAAATATTTAGGTACAACAATAATTACAAACAAAAACAACAACCTTAACTACTTAAACTAAATATAATAATAAAATAGATGAAACCAATTAATGATAACAATTACAATTATTTATTTGAAATCTCTTCGAAAATCTCATGTAAAATGGTAATTTCATTTGTACCTTTTTATTTTTTGGTATTTATACATATCACGGGCCGGTTGGCGTGGTTGGTAAGATACCCTATCTATCACACCACAGGTCGTGGATTTGATTCCCACTCAGGACAGACATTTGTGTGCATGAACATGTCGCTGGTTTAAAACGAAAGGGCCACAAATCAATATTAAGTTTTTTTCAGGAGAGTACATTGAATATTTTCATTTCAATTTTTATTTTATTAAATCTATCCTAATAAAATTAATTTATTTACATATTTACAATCAATGTATAAAATACAAACTATGAAAACATCCTCAAAGCCCTCGCTGCTGACGATAGGCAAGGTTCCCAACAGGCTGGCAGCGTTCCCTTTCGTTCATACTAGTACTAACAAGAGATCAACATTTTACCTTTAGGTTTAGCGATTTCTAAGTAATTACTAAATAACAGTTTCATTAAAATGATTACTATGCTTGTATTATAAAATCATCATCATCATCATCATCTGAGCCGCAAGACGTCCACTGCTGGACATAGGCCTCCCTAAGGATCTCCATTAGGACCGGTCTTGGGCGGCCTGCATCCAGCGTTTTCCGACAACGTCGACAAGGTCGTCTGTCCACCTTATAAGCGGACGTCCTACGCTGCGCTTGTCGGTCCGTGGTCTCCACTCCAGAACTCTTCAGCCCCATCGGCCATCCATTCTGCGCACTATGTGGCCTGCCCATTACCACTTCAACTTGCCAATCCGCTGGGCTATGTCACCGATAGCCCAGCGGATTGGCAAGTTGATGTCATTCCTGATTCAATCGCGTAGAGAAACCCCGAACATAGCCCTCTCTATGGCTCGTTGAGAGACTTTGAGCTGCTTTATGAGGCCCATAGTGAGAGACCACGTCTCTGTGCCATATGTCATCACTGGTAACACACACTGGATGTAAGATTTTCGCCTTAACTGAGGTGTTTTGGACGAGAAGACATTTCGTAGTTTCCCGAACGCTGCCCAACCGAGTTGGATTCGGCGATTGACCTCTTTCTCAAAGTTGGACTTACCTAGTTGGACTGTTTGTCCTAGGTAGACGTACGAGTCAACAACTTCGAGAACCGAGATTCCAAATGATACCGGGCTGGGCACAACACGGGCGTTTGACATAATTTTCGTCGTGTCCATGTTCAGTTTTTACTTTCATTCGGTACAGGTAAATCTTGATCTAGCTCTTGTTTTCGTGGATGGATGGAATTTTGGTTTTAGGTAGAACCATGTTTAAAATTCTTTGTGATATGCTACTCATTCTGCAAGTGATAAAAAATACATAAATTATAGAGGTAGACAGAGAAAGACAAGACAAGTTAGGGTATATAGAAACGATGAGGGATGAAAGAATAACGTAGAAATTGTATAGAGCGAATGTATGTGGAAAAGCTGGGAGGGGACGCCTGAGGTGAAATACGTTTATCGATTGGAGATGTGTAAGGGAAGGGCCAAATAAAAAGTAAAATAATATAATTAATTGTCCCACTGCACCTGATATTTTCGCCATAGTGTAAAAAGAAAAGACTGAATTTAGTTCAAATAATAATAATAAATGGAGTTGCGTAGTAGCGTCTAATTCAAGACCGTTTCAAACCTCGTTTATTTCAATAGTAAAAGTACTTAATAGAAATTAGCGCTTTTTAGTATAGTTAGTAAAAATATATCTTTTATGGCACAACATAGTTAAAATATGGTTTATACAGGAAGCAAAGTATTTCTTTACTAAACAGAAATATCAAAACCTTTTGTCTTAAAAAAAAAAACATCGCAAGCACAACAATGTTTTGAGCATAACAGACGTTTCACAGAAAAAAATCTTAAGCTTATAACAATAATAAAATATTAGGTATTTTATATTGCTAAACGAACACTTTCCAAAACGTGGCACCTTTGTCTTAAAAAATAATAGTGTACCTACTTACTTCATGTAAGCGATTCGCAAATGTGGCCCTGTTGCCCATAAAATTCACTCACAACACAGGTAACTTTTCGCGATGTGGCCCTTTATTATAAAACTGACATAGGCTCGCGCCGACTGTCGGGTCGCAACTAAAAAGATGGCCCCTTTGATCTGAAGTTAGACATCGATGTGTTAAAATGCCAAAAGAAATTAGCGAAAATCGTGTCCGTTTTTAAAAGCGGAGATAACAATGACGTTAGTAATTATAGACCCATATCGATTCTTTCCGTCTTCGGTAAAGTTTTAGAATCCTTGCTTTGGCCGTACATGCAGCGTTACTTCAAAAACATCTTATGTGAGCAACAACATGGATTTGTAAAATGTCGATCGACTTGTACGAATCTTGCCTTATTCGCTGAAACCTTATCTGAGACCATGGATAAAGGAGCTCAAGTTGACGCTGTATATACGGACTTTAGCAAAGCATTCGACAGGGTTCCACATAAATTACTTATAAGAAAACTCTCAATGTATGGTCTCTCAGCTCCCCTGCTAGATTGGTTTCAATCTTACCTTAGTAACAGAGAATTTTATGTAGTGGTCAATGGGTTCAAGTCTTCATCCCACACAATAACTTCGGGCGTCCCACAGGGTTCGCATCTGGGACCCGTGCTATTTAATATCTTCATTAATGACGTCATCACCTGCTTTCTTAACACTACTTCGTTCCTCTTTGCCGATGATATTAAAATTATAAATTCGGTCTCATGTCAGCAAGATGCCATACTCATGCAACAGGATATAGACTGGCTGACCCGGTGGTGCTCTCTTAATGGAATTCTTTTAAATTGTGGAAAGTGTACCCATATAAAGTTTAGCCGAAAATTACATAACCTGGAAACAGTGTATAGTATAAACGGAACTTCTTTGGCCGAGGTAAATTGTATCCGTGACTTGGGTGTCATCATGGACGGAAAGCTGTCGTTTGTACCTCACATCGACGGGACTATCCAAAGAGCTTTACGCATGCTGGGATTCGTAATTCACAATAGCAGAGTTTTCCGCAAGTCAAGCACTGTACAATTAAGTTACGTATATTGTCAATTTTGTATTTATCTGTTTTTTTTTCACTTCTGTCACTTTGTTGTATTAGTAACCTTGTTACTGACTAAGAAGCATTTCTGTCTTTTGTAAACGTAAACACATAGCATGCTGTGTTTACCTATAATTGGTTGTGCAGTATTTATATGATTATATAGAGTACAAATTGTTTCACATGTACCACTGTAACAGTCGTTGGTAAACCTTAAATAAATAAATAAAAAGGGCGTATGCGTAAACTGGTGATTAAGAAGCCGATTTTGGTGGGTGTCTTCGTAAAATATTAAAACAAGGTTGATTTTGGCCACATTTTTTAATTAAAAGTGATTTTGGAAAATTTTGATTTGTCGCCCGCCCTTTCGTTTAAAACCAGCGATGTATATTTGTCCTGAGTCTGGGTATATTATTTATATATTATGTATGTACAAAAGAAAAGTAGTATATGTAGTAGGTATATCAGTTATCTGGCTTCCATAGTACAAGCTCTGCTTAGTTTGGGGTCAGATGACCGTGTGTCGAGGAATAATGTCCCAGAATATTTATTTATTATTTATTTAATAAATCTGTAGAACCAGCGTGTGTATGTATATATTTTACCAAAAAGAGTAACAGAATACAAAGAGATTTTTAAGCTATTGTAAAGCTTTTATCGCGGGCTTTGATCGCGGCGACCGAATCAAGAAATTCCGTAACGTAAATAAAACCTAAGACGAGCTGCTCCGAAATCGGACGAATACGTAAGCAGCTGTTTGTGAGAAAGTATATAGGTGTATAGGTATCTATTAATATCAAAGAAAAAAATAAAAAAAAACTGCATAAGTAAATAAATAATTATAATTGCACAAGTTAATAAATAATTATAATTGCATAAGTTGATAAAAAATGCTATGTGATGCTATGAGTGCCACACGTATTTTTTTTTTTCTTGTCTGTCTGACTGTTTGTTTGAACACGCTAATCTTCGAAAACACTGAACGGATTTTCATGGAGTTTCCTCAGGTTAATGCGGCTTGGCGCTTTAAACGGGCTATATTTCATAGAAATGGGGTGAAAGGAAGAAAATATATAGATACCTATTTTATTAAGCCTGTGCGGCCAAAGCCGCGGGTGAAAAGCAAATTCCAAATATAGTAGATCTTTGAACTCTATGGCATCATGAATAATTTCAATCACATTTCATTGCGAATGTAAACGCTTTCGCTAAGTAGTGGAATATTAATCAGCTTAAATATTAATACTCGAGATAGGGATGTTTGATTGATTTATTTACTCAGTTTATATTGATTAGCATAATAGGTAACTAGAAATTGATTTGGTTAACCACTAATTTGCAATGTGGCATCAACCTATTAAGTTGTCAGGAAGGATTATTTACCCTAATCATAGAGTAATACAAAGTCTTAGTAGTCATGTCCAATATCAAAACTATTATAGTACACTAGCTATCCCCCGCGGTTTCACCCGCGTTCCCGAGAAAATAAGTAGCCCATGTCCTTCTCCATATCACAGGCTATCTGTGTACCGAATTTTATCGCGATTGATTCAGCGGTTTAGGTATGAAAAGGTAACAAACAAACTCACTTTCACATTTATAATATTAAGTTAGGATTAGGAAGTTAGGAAGGATTAGGATTAGGATATAGTTAGGATAGTTAGGATATTTAGTTTTTGTTTGTCAAGGATGCAAACGAAGAATTTTTCAATGAACTGTTCATTAAATATAATAACATACCGGTAGTAAATATATTGAAGACTTTTTTCAAAACTAAATACACCAATAAGACAGCGTAGGAGACAAAACCACCATCATAATAATCATGGGTTTCCCATAGCTAAGCTTCCCCCATCTCTAACCATATCATCAGTCCACCTGGTAGGTAATTGCTAATCGAGAGCATCATTTTTCATTCCTATAATTTATGTAATAATGAAGTTTACTAAATCCTTGATTTTTGATAATGCATTCTCAACAAGAACAGAAGCATATTATGTTTATGCTTAACTTCAATTTGCACTTACTTCGGGTATAACAATAATATTCGCTTCGTGAACTGCTCGGTGAAATGGAATGAAACTTGTGATTCCTACAATATTGGTGAACTTTCTAAATGTGTTGAAAGTACTTCGTATACAGTTTGATAATAATGAGTTCTTTTGTGAATGAATACAGTATGTTCTTTTTTATGTTTCGTGTGACCATTATATCATCGTGGTCAGTTATGTGGCTGGACGTGGTGTACCATTACTGGTGTTAAATTTAAAAATATCGAAATAGTATCTTAACAAATAAAGGTCTCACATTATTAGCTGAGATCCTTTTAAGGCATTAATAATAATAGTAAATCTATTTATTTTAGGCACTAGCACAAATAAATCAAAAAATCTGCACACCAAAATAATAATAATAATCTTACAGTAAAGCTGCTCTCCTGCTCTGTCATTTCTTATTTCCGTCCAAATTAACGGAAATGGAATGTCGCATTGTAAGATTATTACATAGTCAGAAACAGCCTTCAGTGTAATTTGTTACATTTCATGCAAAATCCATTTTACATTCCCGAACATAATAAGCATTATAAAAAACCTTTATAGAACTGGATCTTGTTTATTACAGTTCGAAACATTGTTGGGTATTGAGGAATTCAATAGCAGAAAATATACTAACAGTTTATTTTATGTGAATAGCACTCTATTGTTGCACTTGCGTTTCGCAACCACGTTGTTGGGTGATTTTCTTATAGGTAGCTACTGTATAATAAATACTTAAGAAGTTTCAGTTAAGAAAAGATTTATACTTTTTGCTTTTATTTCATTTTTTTTTGCTATAGTTATCTTGTCCAACCCTTTTCGTTAATTACCTCTTTTTTCAATAAAATTATGCAATAGAGGCCAGAGGAAGGTACATACTACGACTTCTATCTTATGTACCAGGATAATATACATATCCTACTTTATACTATCTTATGTACCTACCCCTTTATTATATTTATTTGTATAGAATTTAGAAGTTAAGTATAAAATCAAGCCAATTTCATTGAGACTTCGTTCAACGAATTTCGTGAAAATTACGATTAAGTTTCTTAAGCGAGTCGTTGAAAATAATTAATTAATTAACTGTCTGATGTTACAATATTGAAATTCAAAATGAAAAGGCTCATAAATAATAGCGAATAGGACGGCTTTTGTAAAACAAAATTATGACGAATTACGTAGGAACAGACACTGTTTAAGACAGACAGTTGCGGTTTACGGCATTAATTCAATTTTGATCCAATAATTCATTTCGCAAACCTCATGTTAAATGTACAAAAGTTTTAATACTACAAAGAGGTTAATTAAAAGGAATCAATGCTCATTCATTATTTAGTAGATAGTGTTATGGGAAATACTCTGAAAGTTTATTTTCTTTTTTTATGTAGATACGTACATGCAGTTATATTGACAACAAAAATACTAAATAATATTTAAAAAAAAAACTCATCGAAACTGACGCTGCAGGTTGACTCTTTAGTTCTTATAAAATATAAGTAACGCACGCACTTATGATATTTTTACATGGGTATTAAGCGGGCTTTTTGGTGAAAACTTGTAAAGTGAAGTTGCGTTTTATTTCCATAAAATCGTATTATTATGAGTTGTTTTCTTTTATAAATTCGGTTGCGTTTTAATATTATATCAATAAAATGCATGTAAAAAGAAGTGAAATTAATGTTTATATCGACTTTTCAATTTTGTCTGAATAAGCCTGTAAAACTTAAGTGGAACGGCCACCATTTTACTAAAACCTACCTTTAGTACGGTGACTGACATGACTTTGTGAAAATGTTAATGAACGTGGCTTGAGCTCATAATATAACTCGACCTTGGCAAAAAAAACCCAATTAGTATTAGTTGCCATACTAAAAACTCCATAAAATCCTTTATTAATTTTACGTCGAAGGTGGCAGAAAACTCTTAAGGTGACGCCGCGTTAAGCTTAAAAATCTGAAATTCAACGTGCTGCGTCCCGCTCCCTTCTATAGCGACCTCTCATAGAAAACCCCCGTAAACGGAAAGGGCGTATGTGACAAAATGGTTTTTATTGTTTAATTTGAATTTGTTTGACGGGCCGGTTGGCGTGGTTGGTAAGATACCCTATCTATCACGCCGCAGGTCGTGGGTTCGATTCCCACTCAGGACAAACATTTGTGTGCATGAACATGTCTGTTTGTCCTGTGTCTGGTTGTAATTATCTATATATGTATGTATTTACAAAAGAAAAGTAGTATATGTAGTATATCAGTTATCTGGCTTCCATAGTACAAGCTCTGCTTAGTTTGGGGTCAGATGGCCGTGTGTGAGGAATAATATAGGAAATAGGATTACGGGCGTGAAATAAAATGCAGAGATTGAATTTAAATAGAATGGAAAACATAAATGAAATAATATATTCAAATTAAATATGGCCACAATGAAGGTTATAATGTCTGCCTCCTAGCACAGTGAAAATAGAAGTAAGGGAGGAACTAAGGGCAACCATTGCTTTTATAATAAATGCTTAGTGACTGTGTTGCCAGTACTAAGGATGTTAATTATTGCAATGTAAAATCAAGTAAATACCAACACGCCCCCTCAATAATTAATAATCAGTCAACTAAAACTTATGTATTAGCTTTTCACAATCATATGTATCTAAATAACCAGAACATTATAAAACCTTCAAAGTGATTACTGGGAAAATTACAATTTTGATGGTCCAACATTTGTTGCAAGGATTAGGAAAACCCAGAAAAACCTAATCAAACCATTACATCAAAATAAATAAATTATAAGGAAATTAAAATTATAAATTATTGTAAACTTAAACCCATCTCATCTCTAAACTGTTGAAATGTGACAGCTGGTAGCGGCTTTGTCAGCACATCCGCTATTTGTTTACCTGTGGGTATATAAAACAATTTTATTACATCGTTTTCAACTTGTTCTCTAGAGAAATGGTACTTGATGTCAATGTGTTTAGACCTTTTGTGACTAGTAGGGTTATTGGCTATACTAATACAACCGTTGTTGTCTTCATAAATAGCAATTGGACTGACAACATTAATTTTAACACTAATTGCCAGAGACTTAAGCCATAATGCTTCTTTTACAGCTTCAAATAATGCCATGTATTCAGCCTCAGTCGATGAGGCCGCTACAGACATTTGTCTCTTTGTATTCCAAGTTATTGTACAGCAATTGAATAGTCTAAATAAATAACCCGTAGTACTTTTTCTATTATTGACATCATTACCACCCCAATCCGAATCTACATACCCACATAAAATATAATTAAAATCATTACACCTTTTGTATGTTAGTTTTAAATTTATTGTGCCCTTCAAATATCTAAGCACTCTTTTGAGACATTGCCACAACTCTTTATTATTTTTGTTTGTGTATCTACTCAAAATATTAACACTTACACTTAAATCAGGACGAGTACACAACTCAACATACATCAAACACCCAAGAAGGTTGCGACTAGGTGCATTATACTCACTGTCCAAGTTAAGAGCTTCGTAATTAGGTTTATTCTCTAAAGGTGTACTAATAGGATTACAGTCAGACATACCGAATTTATCTAATATAGTTTTTATGTATGCACATTGATCCAAAGTTACTGTGTCATTATGTCTAGTAATTTTAATGCCCAGAAACAACTTAATCTCATTTAAATCTACCATTTTAAATTTACTCATTAAGTAACCCTTAATTCTATTTATTGATTGCCGGTCAAAACACACCAGCACCAGATCATCGACATAAAGCAAAACGTAAATATTTTTATGAATATCTCCCTTATCCAAAATATAAATACATCTATCAACTGATGAATTTACAAATCCTTTTTCTTTAAGACATTGATCAAATAATTCGAACCAACACCTAGCAGCTTGTTTAAGTCCGTACAAAGCTTTATTTAATTTACAAACGTAACCATTTTTACAATTTACCCCCTCTGGCACACTCATGTAAATTTCTTCTTTCAAAATACCATTTAAAAATGCGGTTTTAACATCCATATGATGAACCAATAAATTATATTGATTTGCAAAACTAATCATAAACCTAAAACTAGCTATACGAGCAACAGGGGCAAAAGTTTCATTATAATCAGTTAAATACTGCTGACTAAAACCCCTGGCAACAAGACGTGCCTTATATCTCAATGGATTGCCAAACTCGTCATTTTTAATACTAAAAATCCATTTACAATCGACTATATTTTTATAACTTGGTTTAGGTACTAATGTCCAAGTATCATTAACTAAAAGTGAATCTAACTCATCCTTAATCGCACCTTCCCATAGAGTTCTGTCATCCCGACTTTTAATGTCATTAAATGAAGTAGGTACTTTGCAACCAATTGATTCAGCACACAATAAAATATCATCAATTTCATTATAAGACACAGGGGGACAACCTTTGAGCCTAGCACTCCTTCGCAATCGACATGAACCTTCAATATTTTTATCAGAAGAACAAGTTTTACCAGAACTTGTTTTGTCATCAACATTTGGCATTGGGTCATTTAATTTGCGAATCTTACCACTAGAAACAGATTCATCAGATTTTGTACTATCCGATTTTGAATCGTTTAATATTGAACTATCTGATTTTGATCCAACTGATTTTGAGCCATCTAATTTAGAATTATCAGCTTTGGAAATATCAGATTTAGGACTGTCACAACTTCGAGGTATTATTGACACTGATTTCGACGCCATATCATTACTATCATCAGTTTTGTCATGGAAATGTTCAATTTCATTCCCTTCAATACGTCGTAACGCAGGCCTCGACTGCAGAAAATTAACCTCATCTACTATGACATCCCTAACTGTTTCATATTTTTCGCGTTCTATGTCCCACACCTTGTAGCCGTTAGGTACATACCCTACCAGTATACCCTTCCACGATTTTTCATCGAATTTAGTTTTACGGGTTTTATTATGCACATACACGGTAGAACCGAAAACTTTTAAATACTTAATTGTAGGCTTTTTATCGTGCCACAATTCAAATGGAGTTTGAGTTTGTTTCAAAGCGCGGGTAGGTGTAATATTTATTAAGTATACTGCAGTTAAGACTGCCTCACCCCAAAAACACTTATGTAATTTAGCACCGTCGATCATAGCGCGGGCTTTTTCTGTAATTGTCCTAACCATACGCTCTGAAACCCCATTCTGCTGTGGTGTTCTAGGAATAGTAAAATGGTATGAAATTCCTTTAGAAACACAGTAATCTTTCATTTCACTAGACAAATATTCCCGACCATTGTCGCAATACAAATTAACCAATTTTAAATTGAATTTAGCCTCACTTTTTGCCACAAAATCTCTAAAAGCCGAGAACACATCTGATTTATATGTTATCAAGTATGCAACACAGTAATGAGTAAATTGATCGACAAACAAAACAAAATAATTCTTATTATCGGTTGTAGAAGGAGTGATTGGCCCACACACATCAGTATGCACAACAAATAACGGTCGTTTAATGTAACTTTTATCTTTAGAAGTGTTAAATGGTAATCGTGTCTGTTTCCCATTTATGCAAGCTTCGCACAATTTGTTATCAGGCGATACCACCTCAATAAAGCTTACATCATCAATCATACAGTTATTTTTCAAATCTAAAAACTTCTGTTTACTTATATGGCCTAAACGTTGATGCCATAAATCGTAATTTCCTTTATCACTATTGCACATTTGAGAAACAGATCGATTAACTTCAACTTCAAACTCAACAGAAATTAAATTATTAATTGCCTTACCTTGCATCAGTATTATACCGTCCTTACTGATATTTGTTCCATTTTGATCGAAGGTGATTGTCAACCCGGCACGCTGCATCTTGGTTACCGATAGTAAGTTGTATGGTACCTCACGACAGAACAATACGTCCTCTAGAGTACCTTGGATGCCGGTGTTGCTGATCACTTGTAATATTCCTCTTTTGGTAGCTGTAATAAATTCACCGTGTTTAGCAATTGAAATTTTTAACGGTGTAAGTAAGTTACTATAGGTAAAGAAAAGATCTTCCCTGTTAATTATGTGGTCAGATGCCCCGGAATCCAACAGGAAAGTTATTTGGTTTCCTTCTGCGCCACCTTCATAATTTCCGGACATAAATGCAAATCCGGAAGCTTCACTGGAACTTGTCGCTCCCTCAGTAAGATTCACAGCTTGTACAGTGCGGTGCCTCACTGCAGATGTCTGTTTATTAGGTTGATTCATCCGTTTGAAAAAGTAACAGTCATTTTTGACATGACCTTTCCGTCCGCAATGGTAGCACTTGATGAAAGATTTCTTCTTAGACTTGAACTTCTGCTGGTTGTTATAAGACATAGTATTCTCAAATTTTCTTCCGTTGCATTTTTGAGATTTATTTTCGACGTGAAGAATTTTGTTAACAGTGTCAGTACCCTCATTTCTCAATTTGACCTCGTGGTCCAATAATCTTGTCTTAACGAAGGCCAAAGTCAAATTGTCTTCAGATAATGTCTCGATTGCAGTAATGACACCGTCATATGAATTCGGCAACGTGAGAAGTAAGTGAGATACCTTGTCAGTTTCTTCCAGCTTTGCACCAGCCGCCAGTAGCTCCGTGATTAGATCATCGAAAATCGTGAAGTGCTTGGGTAACGGAGTGTCGCCTTGAAGCTTCAAACCGAGCAGCTTCTTACGTATCGCCAATTGAGTCGCCAAGCTTTTTCTCTCGTACAATGCGTCCAAATTCTTCAAAATTTCTCTTGCAGTAAATTCTTCTTTAGCAAAACCAAGGAAGGAGTCTGCCAAATACTCGACGATTACACTTTTCGCGATGCGATTATTTTTCTCCCAAGCTTCCAACCCTATTATGGGTTCCTCGTCCATGACTTTGATAACCTCCATCTCAGTTAACAATGCGCGAATTCGAAACTTCCACACACTGTATTTTTCACCAGCAAAAGGTCTAATATTTCGCTTGGTCTTTAAATTCTCCATATCGTTTTATTTATTTTTTTATTTAGTTGTAGGTAGTCAAATTAATAATAATATATTTGATCAGCACAATGCTGGGCCCATAACCTATAGGAAATAGGATTACGGGCGTGAAATAAAATGCAGAGATTGAATTTAAATAGAATGGAAAACATAAATGAAATAATATATTCAAATTAAATATGGCCACAATGAAGGTTATAATGTCTGCCTCCTAGCACAGTGAAAATAGAAGTAAGGGAGGAACTAAGGGCAACCATTGCTTTTATAATAAATGCTTAGTGACTGTGTTGCCAGTACTAAGGATGTTAATTATTGCAATGTAAAATCAAGTAAATACCAACAAATAATGTCCCAGAATGTCCCAGAATTTAAAAACTACAAATGTATTTCATAAAACCTATGTACAAACTATAGTATCAGTTTCAATTAATATATGTAGAAATTTCGGAACCTCAAACGATCCTCAGTGTCGGTGAAATTGGAATCTCTGATTTTAAAGAGGTCTTTTTGATTAATTATTTTGTGTTATAAAAGTTAACCAATCGTGTTTTGCAATGGACGAAATAAAGTCAAATACATGATGAATTCTTACAATAAATTACATTTCGTTCGCTTTAGTCATTGTCACTCACCTGAATACACACCAAATGATACTTTCTGAATGCAAATGCTTGATTTATTACCGAAAATACCAAAATCGCTATGTATATGCCTATAATATTTGAGGAGTTCCCTCAATTCCTCAGAATTCCATCGTCAGAACTGAATTTTGACAAAAATGGGACCAATCTGGAGACCCTTTCAAATTAAAAAAAAAATCAGATCGGTTCATAAATGACGGAGTAATGAGTGAACATCCATTAAAAAGAAAAAAAAAATACAACCGAATTGAGAACCTCTTCCTTTTTTTTAATGTCGGTTAATAAAAAATAACACAAATCTGTGGCAATATGATGTCATTGGTCGTCATAATATCCATATTGATGTTGCTGTGTGATTTTTTAGATGACATCGATAATTGAAACCTTATTTTTGTATACAAAACTAGCTGTTGCCCGCAACTTCATTTGCGTAGACACAAGACAACTGATTTGCATTAAATATTGAAATTACATTCTTTTAATACGTCAAGTGCGAGTTTGGCCTAGCTTTATCTATTAGTTGAATGAAAATTTGTCGCGTCTGTTTCACGTTTCTAATTTTAGTGTTTTATAAAAAATAATTTATGTTGTCCGTTGAGTTTGTGATATTATTATTTTAACATGCCTAAATCTATTAGCATTTATGGATAGAAGAAATACCTAACAATTATTCTGGTAGACAAAGCTTTTTTTTTTTTTTGAACAGGAACAGAAAGGTGGTGGGTCCAGGGGACCTTCTTCCACCGTTACGCGGACTTTTGCGGTGAGCGCTGAGGGCTCTCAACCGCTACTTAAAACTAAATAAATTTAGGGCAACGGTAGCCTGAGGGTGCCCCCTGTGGGACTCGACCTCGGCTCAGGACGTTGCCTGGGGAATATGGGAGGGCTTTAGCATGCAAATATTTATTATTTGGGGATCGGTCGGATTGCTAATATGTAGCTCGGGCCACTTAAATGGGACGAGACTGGGAAGGACGACGCGACGGTCCTCGCCGGCGAGGACGAAATCGTGGTTGACGGTTACGCATCTGTAATTGTTTCCGGGCTTCTTCAGCCTCGATCTGAGCTAGGTAGACAAAGCTATTGAAATTGTGAATACTCAAGATATTAGCTATTGGTATTCATTATAAAAACCTACATTATTGTTGTTTGTTGTTTGATTCAAAACAAGTTCCATGAAGATAAAAGACTCATAAAACCTTTTGTTACCAATATTGAAACATATAAACAGGTTTCATCGCGATTCCTAGAATCATAATGTTTTTATATGTAGATTTGGGCTCTAGGTTTTATCTACCTTTAACCAAAAAATGTGATGGCAACTTTGGACCGGAGTCGATGGAGGCAGTTTGTCCGTTTAAAGGGGTTCAGTGATCACGATCCTCAGTAATGAGGGACCGATTAAAGAAGAAGAATATAAAAATATTTATTATATTAATTATATCTTATTTTGAAAATAAAGCAGGTTTTTTTTAACAATAAAAATGTAATATAATAATAATGGTATTATGTTAATCACGAAAATCCGAGAACATACCTAATGCCAAATACTGCATGAATCTACCCAGGGGCTGCAGTCTCGACATTCCTAACGATCAGATTATAACGATATTCGGTAGTGTCTACTGTCTATTCTGTCGGTATCTTATAGATTTTTCTCGCAAACTTAACGATTTCTCGTAATGTTTGCGAAAACTGCGACCATTTTTGACAGCCTAGATACCGGCTTACATTTGTCGAAAACATCGTCATGGCCAATGCCCCTAGCCAATACTCGGAACCAAAATGTCTATTTTAATGAAGTCTATTGTACCTAATATTGTTTCATTGTTGAAGTAGGTACCTATCTATTTATCACAATCGTTCTTTAATAAAGTTGTAGCCGTTGTAGGATGTAGCCGTTGTATCCAACTGAATCATAACTAAAGTTCAGAGTTTGTTATGTAGGTATCAATTATGAATATAAAAAAACGTGTATAGATGCGCAGTATAGGTAGGTATCTAAATACGTTCCCACTTGAACAAACCTTGCATTTAATCGAAGGTCCAAACGACCAACATTGTCAGAACGTGCAGTTCACTTCTTAAGTTCTTGTGATTTTTAAGAACCAAGCCACGAGCTATGCAACTTTGTCAACTACGCTTTGAACTAAAAGCCATTTACATCAAACTTGTAAAATTACTAAGGTTTTTCAGAACTACAGCTAAAGTTATGCGCCTGGGAAAACTTTGTATTTAAAAAAAAAAAAAATACAAATGAAGGCGAGCGTGATAGATCGAGCGTATACGAGGCCCAGAACTTTAATCATTATTAGGTACTGTACTACAAGCTTGACATTAATTCAATTCTTAATTAATTAATTCATTTCTTTATGGTACTGAAAACAAGGTACCTCTTAATGTTCTACGGATATTTGGAGCTGTGCATAATGTAGAAAATATACCTTATTATGTCACCAGGTATCCTGGATCCGCAAACGAGACCTGCATATCCTAACAGTGGGTGTTCACACGTACAGCAGCGACGCGCGATTCGCAGCTCTTCATACGGATGGGTCTGACGAGTGGACCCTCCGGGTAGCGCCCGCGCAGCCACGCGACTCAGGCGCTTATGAGTGTCAGGTGTCCACGGAGCCGAAGATCAGCCTTTCATTCAGGCTCACTGTTGTTGGTAAGAATACAATTTGACTTATATAGTTGTAAAAATAAAATGGTTATCTAGGAAGGTATATGTTTTTAAAATTAATGAATTTGGTTTCCTATTTTAGTAAAAGTAAAAATGTGTTTACCAGTGGCATAATAATTAAATGATTTCAATCTTCAAAACCTTTAAAAAAAAACAACACAAAGAGTCGAACAAAATCCTGGGAATTATTATTTATTATTATTAAAACAAAACAATAACACTGTGACAATACTAAGCTACTTATCGACAAAAACAAGGCGTAAAAATAAACATTCGATAGAGAGATACAATCACCTAAGACGTGATCAATAGTATAAACATTCATAGTCAGAGATTAAGCGCATTTCACAATCAACGCATTTGTATCGCAATTACATTGATTACCAAACAATGAACTCGTGAAACGGTTACCAATCTACATTAGGGATGGATCAATGATCATATGCAATCCTTAGCAAAGCCATTTACCGTATACACTAATCCATTATATATATCGTAGCAAGGATCATGAGGCGATAGTAGGTGTTGACTGTTGAGATCTTATTAATTGTATGCTTTCGTAATGCTGTTTTTAAGAATATTCGGTTAGTAAATACTTAGGATAAGGCGTACTCCACTTAAGTTTAATAGCCAAATAAACATTTTAGAAAATTTTAAACCAGCTGCTAGCCTGTAGCCAGTTGGCAGGTAGGTACTACAAAGTCTACCATACCACCGTGTTATGGTTTCTTCGCGGTGTTTTAAACCACCGAAAGTTCAAGTTCATTGTAGGATTCGACTTCAAATTCAAAATAGTCTAATTTAAACTTTATTGTTGCAGTATCAAAAGCAGAGATCCTGTCGGGGCCAGAGCTGTTTGTGAGGGCTGGCTCTGACATCAATCTCACATGCATCGCGAGACACGCACCCGATCCACCAAGGTTTGTATTATTTTATTACTATGTACTCAATTTTTTAAGATTACACAAAATGCAAACAAAGAGGCAACCTTTTCTTCAATAAAAATGATAACCAATAGGTATCTTTTTAAACTTTTGACCTTTAACTTGAATTGAATAACTTTTTACAAAAAAACTCGTTTTGAAGTCAGCGAAATAATTTGAGATTCTGGATCACGTTATTTTAAACTGTTTAGTGCAAACCAACTTTGAAGTCGGTTTTGCTTTTTGTTAAAAGTTAATTTTATTTTTCCACTTTTAGTTTCTTGTCACTTGATTGAGGATATGCATATCAATAATTAATTGTCGACAAAATTGAATAATTTTTATAGTTCATTAGTGTTCAGTAGCATAAAATGAAGACTCCCGACGCAATCACCGAAATAATTTGAAAGAATAAAAACTAGCGATCTATACGGTACTTTTTATAACTCTTTATAATATTAGATGAAGATAATATCATGGAATATATATATTTTTTTAACAGCTTCATCTACTGGTACCGTGGTGCCAACGTGGTGAACTACGCCCAACGTGGTGGTATCAGCGTTGAGACTGAGCAACGAACGAGGACCAGTCGCTTGCTGATAGCAAGAGCTTCACCGAGAGACTCTGGGAACTATACGTGTGCGCCAAGTAGCTCTGGTAATAATCACTCACATTATAATCATGACAATAATATAAATAACCTCGAAAATTATTAGTGATCTATTATATCCAGTGTTCATAATATTGTATCCAGTAGCTCCGTAGTTTTAATCGCGATCCTGGGATCGATGAAGAGTAGGTACCATGTGTCCTATTCCAAGTCTTAAAAGTATATGACGAGTAATGTATATCCGTAGCATTTTTAAAAAGTCGAAAGTAGAAATCAGTGACGTCAGCTATGCTGACGTCACTGATTTCATTTTCATGGTGATCACTCATCTTCAATCTTTAAAAGTAAAACGACTGGTTCCAAAGCTTCGTTTATTTACACTGACAGCGTAACGACTCCTAGAGAGGTCCGCACTGTCCAACGGCTCGAGTGAGAATGCATCGAGCACGCTGTGTACGGCCGTATTTATAGGGTGCGTCACACGTGCACGTGTGCACAGGTGTTTAAGTTAATTAATGAACTATTTGAAAATACAATCAAGTTTGTTGATATTTTTAGATCATCTAATTTTAATGTTAGTTTTAATTGTAGTAATCATAAAGTAATCAAAGATAAGCTTATGAAATAGTTTTACAACAATCAAATTATTCTAATAGCCTACAAACTATTGTAGTTGCGCCGATATATATATTATATTATTATAATTAGTTTACAGTCAAAGTACTTAAGTAGGTAGGTATATTTGCGAGCGAAGTTGTAGTGGTACCACAGAATACATAATATTATGGAGGTACCTACTTAGGATCTAAAAACCGGCCAAGTGCGAGTCGGACTCGCGCACGAAGGGTTCCGTACCATTATCTATAAAAACGCCAAAAAAATTGCGTTTGTTGTATGGGAGCTCCCCTTTGTTTTTAGTATTTGTTGTTATAGCGGCATTCATAAAGCAAAGACAAAAATTATTTTATACAATAGTCTAGTGCGAAGTCAGTTGGAGTATTGTAGCGTTGTTTGGCGACCACACTATGCTGTTCATTCTCTTAGATTGGAACGCGTACAAAAACGGTTTCTATGGCACTTAGCATATCCTATTAACGCATCAAAAAAGTTGAAAAGTTATAATGAGAGACTGCAGTATTTTAATATGATGACGTTGGCTAAGCGTAGAGATTTTCAGGACTTAATGTTTGCTTTCAAACTCATGAGAAATTACACTGACTGTCCCCAAATTCTAAGTAACTTCAAGCTTAAAGTGCCACATAAATATCCTAGAAACCGGATCAAACTTTTTGCTCCTCCATTTCGAAGAACTGTTCTGGGCGCAAACTCGCCTATCCCGCGAATATGTAAATTGTATAACCGGTGTTGCAGTGGGTCTATTGATATTGATATATTTAATAACTCTTTTAATAATTTTCGGAAACATATTAACCAAACTTTGTAGTTTTAATTTTGTACATTTCATTTTTGTATTTATTATATAATTTTTTATATTAGGTATTAGTAAGTAAAACATGTCATGTTGTGTTTGCTTTAATATAGCTATGCATTTAGCTTTAGTTTAGTGTAAGAAATATTCTCTTGTTTTAATGTATAGTTGCTAGCAAACCATAATAAATAAATAAACAGAAATACATAATGTGAAAATTTCAACTGTCTAGCTATCGCGGATGCAGCCTGGTGACAGACAGACGGACGGAGACACGGACAGACGGCGAAATCTTTGTAATAGGGTCCCGTTTTTACCCTTTGGGTACGGGTTAACAAAATTTAGGGTATTTTTACTTTTTTAATTTTCATACCTCGACATCAAACAATACCCATTTATCAGCAACTAAAAAAGAACCAAATAATTTTTATAGTAGGCAGTGGGCGTCCATCTGTTGCGTATATATAAAATTCATTTTTCATTCAATTCTCACCACTATATCTCTGCCTTTGGCTGCGTTAAAACCATTTGTCTTTTTTCATGCCCATTCCCCTAAAGTACTGATTCAACGTGAACAAATTCACTGTTTATTTTGCTTCTTAACGGCCATTTGTATGCCTTTCGCCTCATTTAATCGTTTTTGGAGAATTCGATTAAAATTCCTGAGTTTAAATAATGCCATACACATACAGGCATACATGCCTTTGAGGCATACAGGAAATAAGTTTTAAAGGGTCAGTCTGTATTTATATAAATGCGTTAATTTACTTGTGCTTCGCTGTAATTTAATAATGTTTTTTTCTTATCCAACAGACTCAGCTTCCGTAGTCGTCCATGTGGTGAGCGGCGAAAGACCGGCAGCGATGCAAAGCGATGCAATGAAGATATCTCCATCTATACCATCCCTGATACTAATCTCTCTCAGAATAAACCGAAGTAGAGCAATTTTCACAGCGATACTTTTACAATTTTTTCTACTATTGCATACTAGATTTTTAATAAATTTTATTGGAAAAATTAAACCTTTATGGAATAATTTTTACATAAGGAGATTTGTTACAAGATGACCTAGAGATTTTATTAATTATTAAAAATACGGATGGCATTTATAAATTAGTAACTTAATAACTAAGTAAAACTGACGTATAAAGAAACGAATTATTGTATAAAGTACCATTTCCTGTTTTAAAATTAAATTCTTTGATTTTTCTTTCATTATCTGTGCTAAAAAATTTATTCGATTTCTGAAGTAAATAATTTGTTTATACCTACGTTAACTTTTATTCTCATGTACAAATAATGTGGAGTCAAATTATACCTACAAGGCAATTTGACGAGGCGCTTACTATGCTTAGTATGAACCATCTTGTTTCTCACACTGAGGACACTTTCCACGCTCTCGTTTTACTTGCCTCGAGAATGCCTCAAGAATGCCTTACAGGGCAGCTTCGTTCAGTGCAGTGTAAACTAGCCTTAACTATATGCACGATACGTAACTAAAACAATACCATACATACTGTAAATAGTACTTTTATAAAACATTTATTTCAAAATAAATAGAAATCGATGTTGATAATTGTTTTCCTAATAATATAATGTACCGAAACATATTACCCAACATAAATCGTCTTTAAGAAACTAAAAATAAGTTTAATTATTAAAATTAGAGTACTTGTTTTAGTTTAATGTAAATAGGGTTTGTAAATAAATACGTTTTACGTGTTATTTATTGTTGTGTTTTATTGATTTCTTTAGTAGTCAAACATGGAACTTTTTAAGATTTCGTCATGTCCATAATATCTGTTAAACCCATTTTACTCGGGGACTATATTCAATTATTTATTTTATTTGAAGCCTCTAATCAGATTATTTTATACTTATCATTTTTTTTTTCTTTTATGATTTAGTAATTTAATCTGTGTGCCCTATGGCAAAGGCCTCCTCCAACCGTTTCCATTTTTCTCTAATATGTGCAATTCTAGTCCAAGTTCTCCCTGAAATTGCGGTGATCTCGTCATCCCATCTTTTTAAATCTTCCTTGTCTTCTTTTCCCTTCTCTAGGGTACCAAGTACTTCAAGCTTTGCTCGGGGACAATAATGATATTTTATTTTTCCAAAGTTACTTATTTTAATTCACCTGCTTCTTCTCCTGCTTCTCCTTTAAGGGGTGGAAGTACAAATCAATATGAACAACTTTATTGTGGATTAACCCTAAAATAAACAAATAAATTCAAATTTTCGTACAATTTGATCGAACAAGGTTGATCAAGGTTGCTTCTGTTTAGATGTTATAGTGCAAAAAATGACTATTATTCAAGTAACTGTTTTTGTACACAGAGTGTAAAGTTTTACTCGTGAATAAAAAATATTATTATTTAAAGATAAAGGTCATTTAAATGGCCCATGGGTTTTCCAATTACACATGATCGTTACAAAGGGATGTAAAATGAAAATGATTAAATTAAATTAATATCCTCATTACGAACCCGGAATACCCGGGATTCCGCATTTGGGAGCTTTTTATCTAACCCTTAAATAAATAACATAATATACAAATAGGTTCCAATTTATTTACTGGGCTGATGAAAAATAGGATAAAACAATTAGTATTTTTAAAATATATTGTCGTAGTGGTAACAATTTACATTTAATAATATTTATAAGTTGTAACGATTCATAAACTTATCTATATTAGAAGATATTGAATATAATATATGAGCCCAAATTGATATATAAAAACGAATCTCTAGATGAAGTGTAAGACTTGACGATAATATATCATGACCCGCGAGAATTCATAACATTCTGCAATATGAAATACGAGTTTTCATATGAAAAAATGGTTATCATAATGTACAACAGAATGTCTTATTACATCCATTTGAACTTTTTATTCATTTATTCAAATCTACACATTGTGTTTCAGACTTTTTCTGATTGTTCGGAAATGCGACAACCAAGTACCCACTTAAAATCTACAATGATTGATTGACTTGGGTATTTGACAACTAGGGGACTCTCATAGGGCCCCAAGCCTTAAAAAAACAAAATTAACATAAACCCCTTAATTTTATTAGTTCAGTTATAACAAATGAAAATCTAAAACGTCATGACTATATTTCTTCTCTTATTCTTACATAACATTAAAAAACTATTTACGTAGATACCAAATAAGAATGAATTTAAAATCAAATGTAAATAGCAAGCAACCACTAATCCTAAAACCTAAATGTACTTAACACTAACGAATCTCATTATGTATTCTATGAGCACCTTAACAGACATACTTCAGCATGCATAATAGCTAATTTTCGAGAAGAAATTGAAAACACTTTTCCATCTCATTAATATTAATAACGTTTAACCAAAAGCACTTTCGATCTCAATAGTTTTCGCCACCAAGAGACACTCTAACTTGGCTTCATTTTACTGAAATGGAAGATTAAATTACGTTTTAAATCGAAATTCGAAAATAGCACCTACTTTCGCAACCCTAATTTACCATCAAAGATGCAGAACAAATCGAAAAACCCTCTTTAATGAACCGAAGGGTCAACAACGTGTCAAATTACAAAGAACATGTGCTAAATTTCATTAAAGTCCATTGAAGCATTTACTTTGAGATTTAATTTCAACCCATGATACAGGGTCAGGGTCAACAAATACGAGTGCCTAACTCAATAAATCGGTCGAGCTATTCTAGAGTTGACCCTTTTTGCCGATTAGCCGGATAAACTTGGATAAAACAAATACGCTTTGTCTCCAAGGCGTAACTATATAAGATGACAGAAACTCGTCTCAGTACATTCCCACGAGAACACTTCACTCAACAGTCATGTTTGTAAGTAAATTAGGGGAAAAGTCGCAAAACAAAAGATTGAGATGGCCCGCAGCGTTTAAGTACGTAATTGAACAGGATTATCTGTCAGACGAGAATGTGTTTTGTATTTGTCACAGTATTGTTGTTTCATTACTTAGGTACCTACCTACTTACCAAGTTCGTCTCTTCATGATTAATCATAGCCTGGATAAATAGAGATATCTGCATTAAAAGAAGACGGTAAACAACATGCAAAAAACAATAATCACCTCTCTATCCAACATGATAGCTTATAAAATCAAAAATAATAATATTTATTCAGATTTTAATGACAGGCATGTGACTAAAATATAAATATATAAAATGAAATTTCTAGAAACCAAATGATTATTTATTTAATAACCCAAATGGGTGCAAAGTTCTCATCAATAGCAATGAATTAAGTCCAAACACAAAATAGCTGCTGTAAAACGTTGAGGAGTTCCCTTGAATGTCTTTCGTCTTCATCATCAGACCCTTAATGACAGTCACAACCCATCTAGGTATAGTTCTCATCAATACAAATTAATCAAGCCCAAACACCAGGTAATTACTGTAAACCATTGAAGAGCTCCCTCGATTGTCTTTCGGTTCCATCATCAGATCGACTCCAGACCTTCATTAAATAGTAGTGCTTTAAAATACTTAATAATTGATGAAAAAACGCACTAGTCGCCACTACTATTTTCGAAGGTTCCCCTCGATTTCTCTGGGATGCCACCATCAGATCCTGGTATCCTTATTATGGTACTACCCTTGAGATATCTCCTTTCCTACAAAAATCGAACTACTCTGTAAAAAGTTATGCGTGGATATAAAAAATATCTGTTGTATTGAGTCATTTTTGTTTTTCTTTTTAATCACTTAAATTTGTTAGTGTCATAGCGTAACCTACAGCGTTAACAATGCTACCGTTTTGTAACGTTGCTTTGAGCCTGCCGTTGAACATAAATTGCTCACTATAACCAGTCGTATAGACTTCCTTATGTTTAATTTAATGCTATTATTCCTATGTGCAGCGGGTGGTTCGAAGCAGCTTTGTAGGTATTGTTTTACACTCATAAATTTACTATAGTATATATTAATAGATGGAACTATAGGTCGACTTGTAAACATTTTTGTAACCATATTTATTTAAGACTGTTTGTTTCTTAATAAAATTAAATAAATAAATAAATATACGCGTCGACTTGAGAACCTCCTCCGTTTTTTCGTCGGTTAAAAATGGCGGTTCATAATATCAATATAAGACCAAAAAACAAACAAGTTGTTCCATACTTTAGATTACCTAAAGATAAAAAGTAATTTCTTGGAAATAGTGTACGGTTTTTTTAAATAATAAAATACCACACTCAGTTATTAAGAATACAAATCTGACTCATTATATTGAATATAAAGATGTCTGGAAGAAGCTGCACTCTGCACAAGTGCACCTTGTTTATACTTGTACGAAAGCTAGTAGCATTTCTTCTTATAAGTATTTACAATAATTTTATAAAATACAAACTATAATATATAGAAAATACCCTCAAAACTCTTGCTTCTGTCGATAGGCAAGGTTCCCAAAAGGCTGGCAGCGTTTACTTTTTATTTATTTATTTTTTGTTTCTTTATGCTTATTATATTATTTAAAAAATTGTTGGACATTTGAAAAAAATAACCTACATATACCAAGCTCATCGAGGCTTCGGGAGACCGACGGGCTGGGAGCTTTTTCCGCCAACGCATAAGCTTGGCCATCCAAAAAGGGAACGCTGCCAGCCTGTTGGGAACCTTGCCTATCGACAGCAGCGAGGGCTTTGAGGATGTTTTCTATATATCATAGTTTGTATTTTTTACTTTAATTGTAAATATGTAAATAAATAAGTGACCTACATAGTCAGATTGCCCAAAATAATATTTTCAAATATAACCTTGCTGATTTTCTTGCCGGCCTTTTACAGTTGAAGGCTGACTTCCGAACCAGTGGTAACTTCATAAGCTTCGACGTTCATAAGGGCACTCCTAGGGCCTAGCCTGAATAAATGGCTTTGACTTTGACTTCGGCTATAATAAAACAGTTTGGCAATTAACTCCTAGATTCCAATTAAATGTTTCGTTAATTTGGGCTCTTTCATTACTTTTGACACACAGGACGAACCGTCATTTTGTTTTAAATAGGTATCTACCTATTATTACACACACGACCTAATTTACGTATATCTTCTCAAAGCTAAAAATTTTACTTTCAAAGGTCAATTTTCCGGTTTTGTGAATGTCGTAAAATTAGCCTTTAATTAAAATTATGCCAAAAATTTACGTCATTATTTCGTAGTCCTTTGTGATTGTGACCCCTTTGAGCCTTTGCCGTCATCGTTATCTTTACTGGGGCAAAAAAACAATTAAGAAAAAACATATCACAAAAACTAAAATTTGTGCTTGTAAGTTGTACTTTAGGGTAATAAATTGTTTATTTTAGTGATTTATTAGGGGTCACATTCCGCGTAGTAGGTACCTATAGCTTTTACGTTCAGAAAATATGAAGCTGAATAATGAAAGTCTGTTACTCAACTGAAATTATGAACAATCCTGCAAGACTATTATTGAGTTCTCGTACAGTAAAAAAATAATTTCATCAACGACTAATCAAGAAATACACCAATATCTCAGGAACGAGTCAGGTTATTTATAATGCGGTAAAATATATGCTTACTAAAATAGTAAGGATTTAAGTTAGACCATCACTTACCACAGTGAGATTGTGGTCAAACACAAACCTAAACAAAGTTAAAAAAAGTACTAACATATTATATGGATCTTTTTATGATATTGCTCGATTGAATTCACATTATACATTTTCGTGAAACGTGGAATGGAATTAGGCTTTTTCAGGCATTCAGTGATGTTCTAATCGTCGCTGCCAGTCACAATGATGTATCTCTGTCTACGTGATGACGGGTACCTCGCTAATGGAATAATAAATACAATACAAATATTTGTTACCTACCAGTAACGAAGGCATTTCCTCTTTGGGGAAATCCAAAGAGCGTTTCACATTAAAATATTGGTTTATTGTTGATTTATTTGCTTTCTTCAGCCAGTTTGAAATGTTTGTTATATAATACTGAGTGAGTCTATTGAGTTTTACCATATTATTGCAGCCAAGGAACTATGAAAATTTAATTTAAAGAAATTTCTTACATCAAAATAAATTTGGTAATACTAAAGATCGCGGAGCAAACATGGAGTTGGTTTGCATACCCTATATTATAAGGCATCTAAATTTTACGTTTTCCCCGACTATTCTGCATATTACCACCGGCTTATTTCTTACCACTAATGAATTTATGGCTATTCGTCTCCTACCTACCTACGCCAAATTCATATATTCTTGTGTTTTCACACATTTTAGCACACCTGTGTAAACATTTTTAGCATACGCGAATTTAATTAACTTTTCATACAAAAGATAAACCTTGCTCGATAGAAATGTATGAATATTTTTTTTTTCACGATTTCAGGGTTGGTCCTATAGTTAAAATTGTTCATTGAAGAATACTTCCACCCCTTAAAGAACTGTAGATGAATCACAAATAACCCTATAAAATATTAACGAATGGAACAGAACAAACGACATTCCCAAAATTAACAGATTGTGTTGCCTCTGTACTACATGTACGAGTATATATGCCTCAAGAAACTATAGCAATAATTTCAGCCATTTCAAGTTACAGCTTGTCAAAGTCTAACGAAATTAATGACAAAGTCAACCCTAAGGTTGCTAGTTTCCCGACGTACAAAAGTGTTTAGACACATTGTTTGGGAAACTAGCGGTGTAGATAGTTATGCCTATATACGACCTGATATAGTTTTATAAAGTAATTTTATCGGCAGTAAAATTAAAATTGTATTTCAAAGACACTCGAAATGAAAAACAATTTCTGCGGTCGCTAATGTCACGATAATGCGTGGTAATGTCAAATTGCGTGTTACCGAAAATTCCGTATCTCATATCCAAACTTATTTTCATTTTTCACCCCATAGTTGACAAGTTAGAGGAGGGGGACTCTTATTACGTCTTAAATCGCGTATCTCACCAACTATTGATTTAAATTAAAAAAAAATCTAAAATCTCTATTTTAATTTTGAAGACCTAGCTAGATACTCCACACACCTATAAACACTAGATTTTTTTCATCCGTCAGTTACATGGAGTACCGCCCAATTTGTTTTCGAAGATAACTCCACCATTGTAAAGCGATTCATAAAAAGCACCTAAAAAAATATATATCTCACATATAATATTAGTGTTCCGTTTTTTTACCATTTGGCTACCGAACCCTTAAAACCACTGTATTATTACTTAAATGTTTGCGTTTAACACTTCATTAAATCCCCAAATATTTCACAGCTGAAGTACCGACAGTGAACAAGTGACGAATGTTTGTTACACTAACTGCCCATAATTTTCGGCAGCCATTCGACTAAACTACTAAAGCCCAGTTGTATCGCAACACGTTTACGATTGCAGATTACGATTATGAACTAAAATATACTTTTTATTGGTTTAGATTACATAAAGATGCAGGTACATCGATTGAAGTAGAACGTAAATTACTAAATCGTTTTAGTGACAATCATCTGTATCATGGGTATTTTACTCTATATGAGAAAAAATCTAAAAATGTACAATTTAGATAGCTTAGGCAATAGGTAAGCAGTCGGAAAATGTTAGTTTTAGTTCATAAAATAAACTAATAATCAATTAATTTTCAAATTAATTTCAAAGTTTTCAGTTTTTTTATCTGTTTCTAAACAAGCGAAACAGTAGCCGCCATTATAATGACGTCATACGGTGCTGTATGTAAACTAAAAAGTGTCAACTGAGGTATTATTCTTATTATTTTTAC
Source organism: Tetheella fluctuosa (assembly GCA_951216915.1). Classification (NCBI taxonomy): domain Eukaryota; kingdom Metazoa; phylum Arthropoda; class Insecta; order Lepidoptera; family Drepanidae; genus Tetheella; species Tetheella fluctuosa. The sequence continues at coordinate 4,836,565 of OX578229.1, read as the reverse complement.
ACTAGTATTCATGCATTCAGGAACAGCACACCAATAAAAAGAATAATAGCTCATTTTTAATTTATAAAATTTTATAAGTCCAATGGAGACCATTATCAGCGCATTTATTTACTTACAAGAGACCAAATAACGTCATGATCGTAGAGTAACATGGCGTCCAGCGTTTACATCAAACTACGCGCGAAAATTGAAAATGTAAATTTTAAATGCATTTTTATGGTACTTATCGACTAAATAAAAATTTTGTGTTTTTTTTTGTTGGCTTATTAGCACCTTTAGGAACAAATTGAGACACTTTTCAAAAATGGGTGCAATACCCTATTAATCATATCAGTGAGGGCACATTATTTTTAATTAATGTTATGACTTTAGTATAATCTATACTAATATTATTCAGTTTTTTATCTTTAATTATTTTCATATATTTTATTTTAATATTTAGTCTATGTACCTAGTTAAGGTTGTTTTTCTATACTAATATGTATATAATATTATAAATAAAATAAAAGAACGATAAAAAAAAAAAGTAAATAAGAATATAGCAATTTATTTAATATTATAAAGCTGAAGAGATTGTTTGTTTGAACGCGCTAATCTAAGGAACTACTGATTTGAAAAAAAAAACAGTGTTGGATGGCCCTATATCTCCCTATCGCTATATCAAGGAAGTCTATAGGCTACTTTGTATTCCGGGATAACACAAGATCCTCGGGAACGCGGGTGAAGCCGCGCGGAAAAGCTAGTCATTTGATATTAATGTCATTGCAGATTTTTTTGTCGTCTTTGATGCCTAACTTTATGCAAATTAATGTATACTTTTATGATCTCGAAACTTTTGTGCAACCAGGCCTTTATAACCTTAAATTTCTCATTCTGTAAATCGCACATATTAAAATGTGTGACAAAACCACGCTAAAATAAATAGGGGTCAAGAATTACCTACAGTTAAGTAATAGGTCCTTTACTAATGTCCTGGGTCCCTTTAATCTTGTGTAAAAAGCGCTATTTCAAGCGAAATGTAACTGAAATTTAGATTGGGTCCCATGGAATGTCTCATTCTGTTTTTCTACCTTTAAATCATTGTCGTTTAGGTAACTTGTTTGGGTATATGTTGGGTATGTTTTGAATTACCAACCCTTTGATATTTTCACCTACGAACAGGGTCGATCGTAACGTTTGGTGGTTGTAATTATTTTAAACTCCTGAAGAGTACACGCTATTTTAATATTAAAAAGTTCGTTCCGGCGTATTCATGAAACATCCGGGTAAACTATTTTGTACGTAAATAAGGCTACAAGAACTAAACTGCTTTATGAAAGCAATATAACTTGCTATGTTTTACGATATAGCATTTTTACAATTTCAAAAAGTATTTTAAACGTTATATATCATACAACATGTACAAACAACAACAAATGTATAGATATAATCAAATGTAAGATGATAAATAAAATAGAAAATATAAATAAAATACAGGTTACACTTCGATAAACTTTTCTAATAAAAAAATGTGAGGAAAACCTACGTACATTTTTGAAAAAAAAACTATGATATTTTATAAACACTAATATTGTTAACAATATAATCCCTATTTACAATACACCATCTTACGGGATCTGTAAACAAATACAGGCCAATTTGCAGAACATTAACTTGTAAGCAAATAGGTTTATTTGGAGACCCTTCAGTTAGCCGGTTTATAGGCTATTTACCTGACAGTGGGATATCTCACTCTGAATCTAACATTCACGTCTGAAAAAACTTTGTGTAGACCTTCAATTGAAATAATCATTAATATCTTATCTGTAAGCAGTGTCGGATTAAGCCAGCGCGGGGCCTGTCGCAAATATAATCAAGGGCCCTTGGTTCAGGCTTTCTAATCTTATGGTTCAGGTGCAAAACTAGCTATTAAATCGCGCGCAGTTTTCAAGCAATTTAAGTCATTTGAAAGATATTTATTATGATTATAGAGTTTTTACCTTAATTTATGTATATTGAATTATTTTCCTTATGATTGAGAAGACTTCTTTCAAATTTATTTCGCCACCAAAACATGTCAGTTCCAGCGCACCGAAATTTACGGCGATTTCAGTGTAATAAATCCATTCCTTACGGCTGATGTGTAATTAGTTTTTAATCGCGGATGCGGGGCCCCCAGAGGCGCGGGCCCAGCATTTGCTACTCCTGCTATATAGCTAATCCGGCACTGTCTGTAAGGGTCGATTAGTTTTATTATACGAATTATGTTCATTGGAAAACCTCTGTATTGTGTATTTCTGAATTTCAATGTATTCTTCCTAAGTTACACCATTGATTTGTCATACAGCAACAAGGAAGTAGACATACAACCATGAATAGAATTGAGCGTTGTCTGTTTGTTACCTTCTCATAGTCTATGGTATGGAGAGGGACATAGGCTACTTTTTTTCTCGGGAACGCGGGTGAAACCGCAGGGTACACCCTGATTTAGGCTTGAAAAGGTAACTAACAAACAACGCTCAATAGGCTATTTGACGGACATTCAAATCAGCAACTTTTTATGAAATGTCAAAACGATCGTTTTATATGGAGTTTTGTATGAAATACAAGCATGTGACGTTATCATTATATAGCATACTCTTTATAGTTAGATTGGTCATTAAAAATCATAGTAAGGATAAATTTAATAAAATAATCGTGGTTTCCCCTTTTTTTTAGATTTTTATGCATTGGTTAGTGTTGGATAATTTATTCATGGTGTTGGTGTCAATGGTGTTCCTGCGGTTTCACCCGCGTTTCACGCGCGATTGAAGAATAGGTAAAATGAAGTAGATGATGAAATGTTAATGAATTCTAACGAAGAGTAGAGAGTAAAAATTAGTTAATTATGTTTTACACGAGTATGAATGTAGCACAAGATCGGGAAAAGATGAGATAGCATGTTATGTCATGGATGTGTCGCTATATTATGCTTGTAATATAAACTAATAAAGTTAATCTAGGTACTTACTCAGACAAACATAGGTTTAAGCTAGCTTAGCTATTTTAATCGTCACTAAGTTAGGTAAGTATAAGTAATAAAATATGAGAGTTTTCAACAATTCCCTGTAAAGCGTACAGTTTGAAGAGTAATATTCATTAAAGGGCAAAATTTGGTATTCAACGAGGATGCAATTAGTGTCTTGCAAAGTTTTATGAGTTTCGGGTGCTACTTCAACTTTTATTTCCTTGTTTTCATCAAATAATTCAGGAAAATTTTACGATGTAATTTATAGCAGAAGAACAAAGTATGTTTGAAATTATATAATGGAAGTCATTACTTAATCTGAATAGTCTGATTATTAATTTTTATTTTGGTACCTATATAAATGTACCTACCTGATGAAAACCTTAATATAAAAAATTCATACTGCAAAACAAAGTTCCCCCGCTGCGTCTGTCTGTCAGTCTGAATGCGATGAACTCAAAAACAACTGGACGGATTTTCTTAAAATATGACGATGATTGTTATATAAAAGTTTTAAAATATTACGATGATTGTTGAAGATATCGTAAAAAATTATGATGACTGGGAGCTTTACTGGCGAGCGCCGCGTAAACTAATAGAGTTATAATATTATGCTTATAAAAAAAATATCGGCGTATATGTGTATTCTTATAAAGATTAATTTTGCTTTGCATTTGATTAAATACCTAGATTACTATGTATAGGCCTACATTTGACCACAAACTCACCGCGTAGTAAATGACGATGTGGCTGAAGGTAGCATGCACACAAAGCCTAGAAGAATCTGGCTCTCAAGTGCAGCTGCCCGAATAACCCCGATACGTGTTTGGCGACAGATTTTCAACTTGAAGGTGATAGGCAGCCAGGCGGGTACTACTACATCACCACCGTGCGAATTCAAGGGCTAAATTTACATTTGCTATACCATACCTAGGTAATACCTGTATTGAACAACTGTCGCACGAACAATTATTCAAGATACATAACACTTTACAATCGACAGCGATTTTTTCCATTAAAAATATTTATAATTGTTAAATAACGCTTGTCATGTTACCTTGCCTTAATTATATGTAGCACTACAGTAATCAATAATATAATTAAAAGTAAATTTAAATCATTGCTGTTGAATGCAAGCCTTCATATACCACCAGAACCATGACACGTATAATGTTCCGTATGGTAATAACCCGTGATAGTAGACTGACCTACGGTACCTTACAGGCATGGAAATAGCAGCTTAATGTTACCATATCGCTATATCTTCACACTAACCACACAGCCCTAATTCGAAACAATACAATGCGTCTTGTATTCCTCAATCATATTACATAACGCCCATAACTGCTGGCAGCTTGCTATGTGTATGCAAATTCTCTTGCATATTGCAGAATCGTGCCGCAATGCTGTCTTTAGTATTTCCCAAGGGAAGCAAAATTATGTAGATATTCTCAAATATCGTTGGTGTAACCAGAATAACGGTAGTTAAACTTTAATCACTATGAGCTCATTGTGGTCGTTTACTTCAGAATATCTCTGAATGAAAAAAACCTTAATGCCCTTCCATATAATGGTGTTCGTGTTGCAAACTGAACGAGATAACAACAATTATTTTGAATTATGATGAAACCACTAGGTAATTTTAGCTGGGTTGCCATTGTGAGGACCGCTTGGTCGTTGAAGATTTTTACTTTTTATAAGGCTGGAAGGTATACGCTAAGATATATAAGATAAATAGATCTTATGAAGGCAGCTACTGTTATTTAGGTACATAATAATATGGTAAATGCATGTGAGAGACAGTATACCTACATGACTTTAGACTTGGTTACTTTGTAGTACCCGCTTAGCTGGCTAGCGCTCTCAAGTTGAAAATCTATCGTCAAACACCTATTGGTGTAGTCTGATAGCTGCACTTGAGAGCCAGTTCCTTATATACTACCTTCATAATGTGGTCAAACCAGACCTATTAAAAAAAACTGAATATGGATTTGAAACTATTCATTAACAAACCCTTGTGTATCGAACATGAATCGTAATCCATGCAAGAAAATGAAACTTTGGTTACTGGAAACTTTTTTCCAATTGCAAAAGTGAACAAGATTATATTCGCAAAATCTCAAAAGTCAAAAATTTACAGAAAACAGTAATTGTCTAAAAATAGAAATCACTGAAAGTGATTCTTGGTGCAAAACTGATTAGGTCATTGCAGATAAAGAGAAGAAAAAACATCAGACCAGTGAACTTATTCAAATACTATGGTAACAAGAGATCATTGTCTACCCTAAGTACCCTTAAGTGCAACAATCAAAAATAAAAGAAATCTAACCTACTTATTAAAATACATCACGGGTTTAGCTGGGAAGCTCAAAAACGGCTGCTGGTGGGTTCACATCGTGCCGATAAACCTGCTGCAAAAATATCACTATATTTGTGCGACATTACTTGAATATTGTTGTAGTACACTTTAAACTGCAGTTGTGTACCGCTTCAATTTTCCTCTAAGCCGTTGGACAAAGCGAAAGCAACAATTTTCGCGCAGAGTGCACACTCTCAAAATAATTTTACTTTCAAATGCTCCTAGGGACAATATCATTTTTGCCGTTTAAAATTGACTCAACAAGAGAACTTAACTTACTGTGTATATATGTATTTTGAGTGTTCAATACAAGTTCTGACTCACTGGTGATAGTTGAAACTAAGTTGTACTGAATACGACAAAATTTACAAAAGCATTTCTCTACAAATACTCGTATATAAGTTCAATCACTGTTCTCGTACACAATAAATACCTGTGACACAATTTCATTTTCAAAAGGGACAATACAAAATAAAAATCTGCGGTGCAAACAAAACGTGTACCTACGTACCTACAACAATAGTGGGTTGAGTAATGATTTCACTGTGAAGGATTTCAACGGGAACCCCCTGGGAGCCGCGTAGCGAAACTGAGGGCGACGAATTGATTGCCTAGTTGACACCTAGTTTCATAGTACATTGTGAAACCGAACATATGCGGTGCCATAACCCCTTATATTTTAAAGCAGCAATCCTGAATCTTAACATAAAACTAGACAACAATTCCTTGCCTTTGTTCAAGGCAAGTACGTTAACGTTCTTGGTTGAAGGACTCTAAACATATAATCAAGAACTAGAATAGATATTTTATCTTACAGATATCCAATTCCTCGAAAACAGTCAACGTTCAAGCTTCACGAAAGTTAAAGTACCTATTCTATAAGCCAGCAAGATAAAAGTTTTCAACAAAAATCGATACGTTTCTGAATCTATACGGCATCAGTAGCCGTAATCAAAAACGTTTAGTGTTGAAATCACTTTGTTTTTAATGAGTTTTAGCTACGAAAATCCCTACAAAGGAAACAACCCGATAAAAAAGAACGTCCATTGTACAATTTCTTCCAGAACATTTGCAGTTTCTTCGTAATGTACCTATCAAGCCTTGAAAAATGAAAGCATTTTCGCCGAAGTAGCTCATAGTACTTTATTCTTTTTTTCCTGTTAATTTACGCGACTATTCATCATATTTCGTGGACCTGGCAATCCAAATGAATAGGGAAATATTTCTTTGAGTCGCATAATTACTAATTGGATGAAAATCAAAGAAAATACGCAAATATTTAAAGGTAGAATAAATCACAATACGGCACATAAAATAAATAAATTCACACGATGACGCCCTCCGCGGCGCGGAGCGTGATGATCAAGATTTTGCACTGCTCAATAGGACCATCAAGTCGACTTTGAATTCTTATTTCATCACCCTCATTAGGCTTAGAGCAATAATAATTATTTTAATATATCGTTATTGTAATTTTGTTGATTCTTACTTTCTAAATTATATAAATGGTATCTACTTCCTAATCATTTACGAAAAATCTATATGTATCTATAGGTATATAAAAAAATTCCTCGAGGTTGCCGCTGCCGCCGAGCGTTAAGGCTTTCAACCGTAGCTCTCAACAAACAACTTTAGTAAAGATATCTAATTCTAGAGATAATTTTGTATTATTTTGAAATTATTGTTTCGAAAAAGGTTCGTCTTATTATTAAGTAGGCATCCACTATGGGAGGGTTCATTTCAAGCCCTAAGGGCATAAAATATAGGATCGTGGGTGAAACCGCAGGGCGGAAAACTAGTTACTAATAAAATGCTGTTCAGTTATGTAGGTATTTAAACCAGTTTTCCAGGTTTCTTGTGAAACTCACAAAATACTACAACCAGAAGAAATTGTGCTCATCCTAAACTGAATTGCCCTCCTTTGTACTTTGTCACGTTTCTTGTGCATACCGTCCGAGTAAAAAGCGAAAAGTTACCTATAAAATTCACTTAAGCAAATAAAAAGTTCTATAGGGACACGGTAAAATTACAGAATGGTTGTTCACATTTAGATCCTTTGGGAATAATACCCAGTATAATTGATTCAAAGCTGAAATAAGAATTATCAGAACCAATTTATGTTTTCGTGGAGAATTTTGCAGAGTTCATTAAATTACTCTTCACAATTTAGGAAACTTTTGTTTTGGTAAATGTTTTGAGTTCCCGGAAAATTATAAAATGAATCTTTTAAGTATATTCAATACTGAGAACTTCAATGTTTAACTTTAACAAATTGTAGTTATTGAAAATTAATGACTTTTCAAGACAGAAATATTCTTTATATTTCAAATATTATGTGTATTTCTACGATCAATGTGCACTTAAAACTATGTGTCGGTATTTGTAACTCATAAACAAAAAAATACGAACATGAAATTTTAGGAATCACATATCTGCTCCAAAGAATTTATTAGGCATCGTATACAAACGACCAAATCCCTATATATTTTCGTAATAATTTTGAAAAAAATCAATTTAACTGTTTTCATACTGTTTAAAGTTCCTTCTCCTATTTTCATGTCTATTTCCCGGGACATAATGTCCGTCGCGAACATTAAACTTATAAATATTTAACATTTTGCACCCACTAGAAGCGAAGCGTCAGAGACAGATAATCGCTGCGATTAATTGAGACTCTCGTGTTGCGACAAAGACTTACTAGCTCAAGTAAGTTAGCAAGTTTCATGGGATTTTGTAGGAGCTAAGAGGCTAGACTCAAAGCCACTCAGCTATTCAGTGAATTTACATTATCGGGTCACAGTACAGGTCAGTCGAATATTTTTATAAACACCAAGTTAATACGTAGAATAATATCAAACTTGTAAAAGTTGTGTATGTAACTGATTTCTTTTCACAATTTCAATGATTTTGTACCATCCTGTATAAAATGCAACTCAGGCACATGCTGATCGTGCATAGGTACGGGTCACCATTGCTTAAGACTATGGTCACCATTTAATGAGACTGTTACTAAAACAGTAGCGAGTCAAAATGAGCCCAAAGCATGAGTAGTGCATCAACGTATCTCTATTTTTGATTAATCTGACGGATTCGTAACGTGATCTGACTGACTGAAACAGCTCCATAGTGTAATTCGACTCTAAGATTGGCTTGAAATCAATGTTTACTTACTCCTATCAACGATGTTTTTGGAGTGAAATGATAATATTGACATTTAATTACTTGGAGTACGCAGACATTTCAATCTTCTACTTAATTTGAAATGTCGGTTGATATGTTTTTCTAATGCCATCCATTAATGCCCCGGATTAATGTAGTTGGTACTACAAATTCATAAGTTTCCAGTGTCACTTATCTTTAAATTTAAGTAAAAGTCAGATGATACCAATGATAACCTGTGATTGTTTTGATGAAATTTTAGACGAGTTTAACATTATTGAATTCCAAAAAGTCATGAGATCTCAATAAAACGGATATACGAACATGGATAAGTATTTTTTCATTTTAATTATTTTGTATAACGATTAAATTAAAAGTACTTAACATAGATTTTTATACTTAGTCTGTTGGCCTGAATTTATTTATAAGGTACCTGAAAAACTTATTTTTTCATATTTGTCGAACAATGGCATCGCATCGAGTCATAAAAAAGCAGACGCAATTGGTCGTGAGCCTGGCGAATGTTCTCGTTGGTCGGACGAATTGCAAGCTCAATAGGGTTGTCATTTCTAACAATGTAATATTATTAGGAATTTTACTTACAATCATTAACTTCTGAGAAAATGAAGCATGATCAAGATGCAACTCTTAATAAAGACTAAAAAATAAGGGAACTCACAATAACTATATTGAAAACATTTTATCATTACCATCTACCTTCATAAAAAGGTGCATAAGCACTCCTACTAAGAACTCCTTTAAATTAATTACTTAAATTTGCTACCAAACTAAAAACATTCTTACAATATGATAACCCTGGTTTCTGTTGAAGCGGAGATTTTCCGCAGCTCTTCCCGCTCGTTGTACCAACGAATTACAAGGAATGCCCCAACAATAACCGAACGTTTCGCGTCGGTTGTCGGCGCCCGAGCGCCCTTGCGAAATGTTACCAATATTTTTTAATTAAATTACTGAAATAAAAACGTACCGTAAGGAAATGTGTCGTGATTTTCGCGAGGTAGCTGGATTACTTCATTTACGCATCCGATTTTAGACCCACGGGAAATAGGAATGTTTCATTGAAAATGTCGTAGACGGTACCTTAAAGGTAAAGTTTCGTTTTAGTAATTTAGCTTTTTCAAAGAAAAATATAGGTAGGGTTTTTAAAATGTAGATTTTATAATAAATATAAAGAAATTGATCAAACTTATTATTATAGTTGGGAACCTTGCTTATCGACAGCAGCGAGGGCTTTGAGGATGTTTTCTATTTATCATAGTTTGTATTTTATACATTGATTGTAAGTGTAGTTATTATTATTATAGTCTTACAAAGAGTATTCAATATTGAAGACATAAAACGGTGCAATGAACACGAAGCAAAAGCATAGCCTTAGAAATCCCTCACAAGGCCTCAAGAGGTGGAAAATGCATGGATCAAATCCGCTGTTAATTTATTCCAATATTCAAACCTCATTGAAAATCTCACTGCAATAACTATAGATTTGCATCTTATGTTCGAAATCGACCGCAAAATTCGACTGCTGGTTTTGAATGAAACCAAATCGGTTTAAGACTGAATATTACTAAGATATCAAATAATTAATATTCAAAATCTCCAGGAAGAACCTCGTCGTTCTATAAGAACCTCGAACAATTTAATATTAAACAGATCTACAGAGACTAAAATGGTTTCTGTACGTCTATGAAAGGCCCGACTAATCCCATCGGTTTAGATCGGCACGATTCGTTGAATATAAATTGTATGAATTGAGGATTGAGTATGTAATCTCATTAGACTAATCTGTTCGTACAAGATTTGCAGGTAGATGTGAGTTTAAACCGCTTATTCGGTTTAGATAGCACTTTTTAACAAAGTTACTAATTATGTGCTTGTTTCTTGAATAAACTCTAACATCGTTGCAATACTATGGATGCTTCAGAAATGCCATATATTTAAAACTGCACGTTAGCTACAAAATGGTGCTATTTTTTTCACTTTACTCAGAACTTTTACGAGCAGTGTAAAATGTTTTGCGTAATGGCAGCTCTACGAGACTCAATGCATAATTCTGCCATGCTCTGTGCAAGCCCTGCGGAAATTAAGAAACATTTATTTCGCAACGAGTTTTGAAATGCTTTAAACATTTCAGCAGATCATATAATAGTTTTTCAGGACGTAATGAATAAATAAAGTTCTATAAAACGTAGCGTAGTCATAAACTTATATTTGTTGAACTAAATTGGAGTTGTTCAATTCAAATACTTTGTGTTTAAACTGTAAACCCTACTCGTAACTTCATATTATTTGTTACATAAAAGATATGTACCGTTCATTAACAATAGTTAATAACACATTTAGCTACACTTAAGTATAAATTCACCAACATGATAAAGCCCCGAGTTTTGATTTAATTCATTATTGCTAGATTTAAGACAAAACTTACGTAGTATTGATTACATTATAATATATGATGCGAAAACTATAAGATTGCATTTTTTTTGTAAAAAATACAATGTTACCAATTAAATTGAATAAAACAATCGAGTTGCGTCACAATTGAACCGAGTAGACTGTACACAATCACTGACGAGACAAGACGTCTCACACGGAATATTCGATTACGTAGATCGTGATCAAACAGTGAGCAACGCCAACACGGTGGCGCAATCAGATCTACAAATAAGTAGGTGTCGCCGATATGCCTCTAGGGCTCTCTAGGGCCTGCGAGGATGAACAATCGTCTTACAAACAGTTCTACTATGGAATTGTATCTTTTAATCGGATTTGAATTGTATGTAAGTTCAAAATTAAAGAAGGGTTTGATAGAGTTGAGAGGTATGAAATGATAGAACCGAGTCGAGTAATTTTCAAATACAGTAAAAAAATTGTACAAATGAAAATTACCTTTTTTAGTGAAAGTGGAGATATGCTAGAAAATCATATTATAGGTTTATTGGGGCTTAGGTATCAGCAATTATTATTGTAGAACTTCCGCATTATTTATTTTCAACGCATCAGTGTCAGCATCCGCATTGGATCTGATCGGACCATTCACAAAATAATATAAAATAATGACGTAGGAACTCTAATAAGACTATAGTAATATATTCATATTTTATAAGGAACCACTTATAATTTATAATAATTACAGCCTATATCTTCCCACTGCTGAGCACAGGCCTCCTTTCACGAATAATGGTGAAAGGGGAATGGGCAAATACTCCACCGCGCGTGCCCACTGCGGATTGGTGGAGGTAGGCTAGTGGTCAACCTACTGTTGGAGTTGTCAAGCCACCTAGGAGGTCTCCAACTAGCTTAACGACTATCACAATTAAGTGATAACCGGGACCAACGGCTTAACGTGCCTTCCGAAGCACGGAAACGCTCAAGATGAAATACCACTAGGCGGTCACCCATCCAGGTTCCGGCCAAACTGGACGTTGCTTAACTTTGCCGATCGGTTAAGAACGGCTAATCAAGCTACGCCACGAGCGCTTCGAAAGAACCACTTCTCCAGCATAAATGCCATGTTTAAAATAATGATATTAATGCAAACCTATTTGCTATCGTTTTTTTTTGTAATCCATATTATTACCTATATTATGATAGAGGATCAAATTTAAATTCTAGTAGCTTGGATAAAAACTATCCAATATGTCGTTACCACTGCAAATGTCCATTGCACAATTTGAGCCGGTGCCGAAGTTCCACGGACATTGCTTTCAAATCCGCTAACTTCACTCACACGTCAGCCAAAGTGGGTGCACTTATGTTATTACCGAAGCTTAACTGTGGTAAAGCAAGTTGGCTCCAAGGTAGGTTTAACTGCTCCCTACTGTACCCTACCGAGTTAAAGTAATAAGGAAGTAGGTATGCTAAATTATTTTCTCAGTCTCATGGTTAACTTAAAGTAACTTTACATAGAGCAAGTTCGCGGTGTACTCTGCTCATAGAACGCAATTATTTCTTAGCTCTTACTTAGTGAACTTGAAGTTTATGCTCTAAATGCATATTATATTAGTGCCTTTTCCAACTTAGGCACTTGCTTTAAAATAAAATTGTGGTTGGTAAAGTTTCTGTATGAAAGTTATCTTTATCTTTGAGGGTTTGATATTTTTATTGGAGATAGTAGTATATTTGTCTATATTTTTTTGATTAAGTTAAGATCATATTCTACATTATTTATTGTCGTATTAGTTTTTTTTATAAATATTGGTTAGAAACACGTTATTAGAAAGTGAAAATATTTTTTATTCAACTAGGTTTTGACAAGCATTTATAAATAGTCTGACTCGATCAGAGGGTTACTTTGCTGAGAAAAGCCGGCAATAAAATGAACTATTACTATTTTCAAAACCAACATACAATTTTCATTCTACATAGTATCAAAGTGAGAGCTTGTACACATTCGCCAACAATATTGTAAATGAAATCACACCGTTTATTCGATTTCACGAATGATTTTAACACAGACAATATTAAATGACAGTCTCATTAATGTAGATTTTATCAATACATTCATTTAATGTAGCTATCTATTATACGGAATGAATTAGTGCATATTTAATTGTCAATCTGAGCTACAATGGAATAACATTTTTTTTTACTTATGACAGGCTTATATTTGAGCACAATATCACCATGTGTTTATAAGCAGTTGTTATTTTGACAAGAACATCATGAAAATATTCTTTTAGCTCCACCATTTATCCTATATTATGCCCTGCGTTTCCCTATACCCTTTTCTATATTCTCTGTCCTATACTACCCCATAACCTAAGCTAGTTCTAGGGTTAGAAGCTAGTTCTTTATGACGATGCTTCTATTTTTTTTATTATTTCAATAACCAAGTAAACACAAAATTGTATTAGATATTCTGATAATCAAATATTTTTGCCAGTGCAACATTATTACAAACGGTTTCATAAAGAAAATTCAAAGAATGACCTTATTTACCCTAATCCACCAACAAAAGCATTGTATTTTTTTTGAAGACGCATCAACCTATTTCAATGACAAAGGAAAGCAATTTGAAAAACCCTTACTGAATCAGCTCTTTTTCTACGCTGTCATGAGCCTAATGAACACATTGAAAAATACATTAAATTAAATCGTAAACAAAAAGAGATCATGTAAATCCAAGCGGCCGCGAGTCATGGCATCTGTTTCTACTGAAAAGATCAAACCGCACCACCGCGAACGCAATATTTTGAAATTAGCCCACAACACTTATTAATTATTCATATGCGTTGTGGTATTTGGGGCATTACAATCAATAATTCACGCAACAGCTGATGGCATCAGTACATCCACGTATATGAAATTCTGCATATTTACAATGAAATGAAAAGTGAGCGCGACGAGAGTTGAAACTCACAGCGCTATTTAAAAATATATCCTATATTCGTCCCTCCTCAGAGATTCTGCATATTTCATAGTACCACGTAATCCTGGATATATTACATTTGCCTCAACCACGAGAAATAAAATAAAGGGAAGTCTCCGAGTGCTCAGGTAGGTAATAAAGATTATGTTCTTAAAGCCGTGTGTACATGCCTGTGACGAAGCGTGTTCAGGTGAGAGTTAAGAGCCGGCGCCGGCCGGAGCTCGAATATTACGTACAATAAATTAGAAGAGACGCGCCAGTAACATTCCCTCAGTCTCGTTTCCTTCATGTGGCAATTGTCCCGATATTACATGGCTATAAATTGACAGTGTATGCGAGCGCTCGTACGCGCATAATATATGCTAATACTTTGTAGCTGTCGAGGTGAAGCAAATTTTTATTATGATTATTACGAAATGCTGTGACTTAGGAAGTTTTGTTGAAGTCGATAAAATATTACCAGGACATTGTGTTCGAGCTCGTCTGACAGATAACAAGAGTGAGAAAATATCAAAGAACTAAGTCGTTTGTAAGTATTTTGCGATTGTAGAAGTAAATGGACCAACGAACGCCAGAATGTTTCAGTCGCTAGGTCGAAAGTGTTATAAAAGGAACAAGCCTTATCTTTGTGAGGTCCCACCATTATATATTTTTGTTTTCAATGTTTACGAGTTTTACTACTATTAATGGAACACACATTTTCATCCACAAATAATTATGTAGGTAAGTGCTGCTTCAATCAAAACCGCAAATAGTATTTAAAACATCAAACAATCCGCACGTCTGTTGAAAATAACATCCGCGTAAAATCGTAACAGAATGAAAAAGTTAACGGCTGCTATAAATCCAAACGAAATTAAGTTGAATTTTATTTCGGTTAATTTTTATACGGTTCCGCTTTCAATTACTGGTAAACCTCTCTGTAATAGAGCAAACAGGTGCATTTAAAGACATTTTCACTTTCATAAACATTTCAAGAGGCGAGAGGGTAAAAGGGTCCGTTGCTGACTTAATAAGCCGGGGTAGATCACTATAAAAGTGGCCTCACTAGTAATATTGCAAAACTCCTTTTTACGATTTTCCCTACTCAATAAGGGCTGCATTGAGTCTTATTTTACATAATTTATGAATAATCTCGTTATTCTATTAAAACCGATGGTACAAATGGAAATGTAATTTCAATTTGTATTTTTATGCGGCAAGGCCATCTTGATTCAATTTTCTATCGTAACGTAATAGAAGAAATTGTTCGGCGAGTGTTACTTTCCTTTAGGGTATTTAAGTGATGTCTAAAATGTAATCATCTAATGATGAAATTATCATCATCTGTTTATCTTGTATATATTATTATCTGTTTATCATTTTATTGTATGATAACGTATTCATATATTTCTTCTTCGCATCTGAATGATGCCTCAACACTAGCTAATAAATTAGTTTCTAATCATAAAGTTAATATGTTTCTATTTATTGGATTACGTATTAACGCACGAGTAAACAATCCTATACCTTTCCGTCCTCTGAACATAAATGTATTTAATTTTATAACCCATAAAGAGCCGTCACATAAAATAAAAATTTCAGCAAGCAGATAAATGTAGGTCTGACGGTTTTAGAGGGAGCAATTAAGGCTTTTAATGTAAAAGTTATTCGGACTTTTAATAGGGATTAGCTGTGAATAGATCAGTTTATATTAGTGTTTTCATGGACCGCCCACACAAAGGTTTTATTATGCGTACACTCTATTTCTGCGCCTAAATTCAGTAGCTGAATCAGTTGGCCTTTTATACAAAATAACTTCGATACTCATTTTATATTTTAGAACGATATAAAATATTGACTCAGCTATACAAAGTATATTTTGATCAATTTACTACAGTACGATTTAAATATTTTAGGTTGACTCCGTTAACAGTGGGTATCTACTATTAGGTAGTTAAAAGTTTTCACAAAATATTCACATTATTAGCATAATAAGTCAATATTTCATTTTACTGAATTTACCTCTTGTAAAAATATTGCTGAACTTTATTCTTATTATTTGGCAATCTAATACTAAAACTGGTTCATATTCTTTAATATCTATCTATTATTAACAAGATTCTTTGATATTGACAAATGATTGATCAAAGAATGGCTCCAAATATTTGATGGGTCCGCAATTTCATAATACATATTGAATTTACAATTCATTTTATTTTGATCTATAGTCAGGGCAGACGAATTGAAGTCTATCATTGCATAGTTCTTTGCAATTATAAAAACATATTTTTTGAATAATATAACTAAAGATAACATCGTACCTATTAATATAGAAAAAAAAACAAAGAAAATCAAAAATTGTTTATGGTAATTATAAATTAATTTGTAAATTTTGTATCATTCCAGGATTTTTTAAATACCAAAAGGTAACGTTTCCTGGCTTGAATTAATTGAGGCTTAAATTTAAGTACCCAAGTGAAAGTAGGTAAGAAATACAATGAAGCCTACATAGCTTTCTAGGAAATCGTAAAATTCCGACGAAGACGTGTTTTATCTGGGTGAAAGTTTATGTTCTTTAAACCATAAATATTTCTAGGAAGCCGGCTCTTGCAATAAATACAATTACTTTAGTAGAAATATACCTTTATAATATATATTAGAAGATCAAATACGACATTCATGAGTGCAAGTAGCTCTTCCACCAAATGTCGTAAAGTTCAGAAACCAAGGACAGGAATTAAAACTATTCCGTAAGTACCACTTCAATCAAATAAATCTTGCCAAATTCAGGTGAATTTGGCTTGTATTGGAGATTAAACTCTATATCAAATATGTTAAGATTGGTTAGTAATAATACTTTAGTACATTATGTGGCCCAATTTGTCTTGTCATAATTCGCACACAGGTTAATAACTTATGTTTCCAAATCGAAACCGTTTAGTTAGAGGAAATATTATTGCAAATTGCTCAAATAAATTGGTGTTGAGATTTAATTGTTTGAAATATTGTATCGTATTTGATTAGAATTATTTTTATTATCCAACAACAATTCATAAAGCTCCATTTCAAAATTTTTTTTTTTACTTTTTTGCATACTATACTGTATATTTATTTTATTATCTAAAACTATAGGTTACTATAATTCTAGGATTTTGCCTACTCAATTTGTATCTAATATTAGAAGAAAGCTCTCCACCCACCAGTCTCCCAGAGTCACAATGTGCTTTGATGATAAAATTCGACATAATCGGCAAGCTTCGGATCTGCCCCATCTGGTCTCGACCACAAAAACCAGAGTTTGGTCCAATTGGAAATTCAAAATTCAAAAAATAGAAGCGTGTTTTTCGAATTTTGAATTTCCCGCATCGCTTGCACCCGCCACGGCCCCTTTACAAGTCGTTGGTATATGAGATGGAGCAAGTGTATCAGCACATGTGCCATCCCACAACAGCGGCTTGCTGACACTCCACGGGATCAAAGTCATACCATCCGACCTCCAGCGTCAAATATGGCATCTCGAAATATCCACCCCGGTATATCTACATTCCAACTCATATACCAAGTAAACATGTACCTACTACTTATATTATTTAAGATTATTTGAAAGAAATTCAAACTTTCGTGCAAAAGTCTATCTTGCTCCATGAAAACGTGTAAAAGTTAAAAAAAAAAATTCGCAAATTCTGAGTTGGTCCCATATAGTTATTCAGGGTGACAAACATAGCATAGGTTTCGAAAATGTGACATCAAAAATCCACCCGGTATAAATGTATGTACTTGGAATCAAACTGATAATAACATGTAGTTTCTCTGAATGTCAGCCTCACAACAGTCAACAGGGACGTGGTCTATATCGACAGACTCGGACCAATGAAATTCTAACTAGGTAGAGTACGTTCCCGGAGCAGACGGATCTGCGTAAGCGCGACGGCGCAATACATTTGTGCGCAAATGTATTGGGAATTCTAGAAATTATAGAATTTGGAGCTTATACACATTTGATAAAGACTTTGACGGATGATTTTTTTATTTTTACCATAATATTTTTTCACTCAACTGTTTCTAAGAGGTTAAATATAGTTTGTAGTATGTTACTTTTTAAGGAAATACCTACATATTGTTTGGGAGAAAATTTAGAATTTTAAGGATCCTTGAGAGAGGAGTGGGGAGTCAATTTTTGAAATAATATTGTATTGCCATCGTTACTACTATAATAATTGGATCAGCACAAAGGTTCAGATCCTTCTAATGGCAGACGTAGATAAGCACTAAATATACCTACGCCGCACGTACACTTGAGTCAATTTTCAATGTCAGACTGCAAGTGAGGGGTAAGGCGCGTTGTTCTGTGTTCAAATAAGAAAGGATTTCAGTAAGTCGAAATATAATATATATATACATACATACATATACAGGGTGACTTTGTTATCCCTATCATTATATATTATGATGTTTAGTGAAAATAAGAAATTACCTATATTTTCTGTTAGTATCTCTCAGTACTAAAATATTGAGATTTAGCATCACTAAGTTGTACCAAAAAAGTCCACGCTTATGGATATTGCGCGCCGTACACTACGCATGACTAGATGGCATTGTATTGTAAAGTTATAATTCTATGTTCAAAACTAATCTCTTTTAATGGTTATAATTGAAATCTCAATCACCATGTAATAAATGTATGGACATTATTTAATTCTCTTATTTTACAATACAAAGATATCTAGCGGAACAAAACGATCAAGGACAAAATCGTTACCTCCAATAATAGCATAAAATGACACAAGATGGTGCTTGAAAAGTGAAATTGGAAATACAACGCTACGCAATCATAAGTTTCACATACTGTTAAGTGAT
Source organism: Tetheella fluctuosa (assembly GCA_951216915.1). NCBI lineage: Eukaryota > Metazoa > Arthropoda > Insecta > Lepidoptera > Drepanidae > Tetheella > Tetheella fluctuosa. The sequence continues at coordinate 4,817,833 of OX578229.1, read as the reverse complement.
AAGAATGTTGCACGAACGTAATAAATCGAATACAACTAAATAATAAACACGGTAGTTAGTTATGACGATGAGCACACACCACCGCCCTCCACCGTGGATCGTGGTGCCGTGTGCAAATCACTAGTTCTTTAAAAATAAAACTAGCCATAAGTATTTTGCGTTCAGGCGTAAAAAATTTAATCAACTTACGTGAATTTTTCCATTTCTCTAAACAGTCTAGCTCGTTTTTGCACATTGTTTTTTAATTTGTTTAGCACAACAGACAGTCTCACTTCTCCCTTCGTCAAATGCACGCACACACAATTTTCAATTTTAAGTTTTCGTGACTTTGGGCCTCCTCCAAATGCACTCTACGTTTTTTTTATATGAACTATTTCATATTTGCGCAGGCGGGGTACACTTTTGGTTTAGTATTCGTATAGCCTCTGGGTACTGTTTAGGCTTTCACTACTCAAAATGTAATAACGCACCATTTTAAAGTAGGTACTTGCGGTGTGAAAACGTTGTAGTTACATTATAAACGATAGCGCGGCAAAAAGACAGGCCGCGGCGCGGGCGCGGCGCATGGGAACACGGAACTCGGCGCATGGGAACACGGAACTCGGCGCGTGGGCACTGGTCCACTGACTGGCACTGACTGACCGTGACCCACTAACCGCCGGCCGGCCGATGCATAATATGGCCGCCCGCAAGGGTACCCTCCCCGCTGCACCCGCGCTTCCCCCGTTCTCTCATTCACTGAATTGTGCGGCAAGCATAGTATTCAATGTTTGGCTTAGTAACCACACTGGATGGATAATTCGTTCAGGAAAATTAATTTCATGTGAAAATTTTACCTACCTATTTTTTTTCAAAAATGTAATCTTTTAACAGTACCTAATGCCTAGAATTTTTTTGTAGATGGTACAAAAGTCACCCTGTATATTAAGGTTATTTTATTATTATTTATTGTAAATCATTTATATTATGTTCTAAAATAATAATAACCAATTTTAATGGAATTTGAAAAAACCCAGGAATGCGGACGAAACCGCGGGGAATTCTAGTCTTCTATAAAAACTATTAAAAATAGCTATTACCTTTCTCAATAAACGGGCTTTCTGCGTAAAAAGATTATCAAATTAAATCAAAGAAATCCGGTCAGTTGTTTCGGAGATTACCTCCAAACTTACTACTTAACTTTACCTCTTATAATATTAGTGTTGTCTAACTTACCACCCAGTTGTTTTACCCGCGATCCCCTATTTTACCCCCATAGGGGATGAATTTTGAAAATACCTTTCTTAGTGGAGGCCTACGTTATTTTATGAGCCTGTGTGCAAAATTCAAGTTTTCTAACCCCAGCAATTTAGGCTGTGCGTTGTTAGATCAGTCAGGACAAGTATTATTTATATGTCAAATAAAAAAATATTTATATGTAAAAATCTGTCCTCCAAATAGACAACTTATCAACATGTTTAACACTAACGTCTTGACGATTATTGAGATACAAAACCATCTCTATTGTAACAAGAGGACGGATGATACTTATTTCATTTTGGTTTCGTTCCAAATAATTTAAATAAAAACTGTAAATCTTCACTGTGGCCTCGTTTGCGGGATACGCATTTAAGCAAGCACATTTTATCAACCTCATTGATTTATTGAACACGAGCGGTTAAATATGTGTATGAGATACGATATAAGTACCTAAAGTGGGTTTCTTTGAGGAAATGGGTCTAAGCAAGCAGCGCATAAGTTTATACGCACAATGCCGGTTGCAACTGGCTTAGGCCGTTCATTATAGAAATTTATGGGGGAGGTTATGTTCAGTGGACATCATAGTAACTTACTTTTATCTAGTGGGCTCACCCGTAATTTAGAGTGTGCAGACATAATATTATACTCGTTTGCTGTACCTTGAATCGCCCGATTTATATAAAATTTACACACGACTTTAAAATCCTTTCAACCCATATAAAAAGCCATTAAGCAAGATTTATAGATGAGAAAAACTCGCTGATTGCGACTGCATAAGTTGTCGATTCAAAACCAAATAGTCACAAGAGAATCGTGAATAAAAAATTTGGCTGCCGTTGGGAAACTAAGAATATTCGTTTTGTATTGTTTACTCTGTGGAGTTCGTTTCTGTAATCAGGTGTATTGGGAATCGGGGAACACAGAACGGGCGGACTTGATTTACATTCCAATTTAGTTTTGCATTTCCAGCCTGTTTTCCAACATCACATTTTTCTTGCAACTCTTTTTAGTTTAATCTGGCACGGCTAAAAGCTTACGGGATTCGGCCTTCAGCTGGCATTATAGCCTGAAATAGTGTTGAAATGGAAAATAACATTTTTCAATACCGTGAAAATGAATTTATTCGTTTATATTTTTTATATTAAAATAATAATATTTTTCACGTAATGGCGAAAAGGTAACAACTTTTCAGTAATGGAGAGGGCTTTACGTAAGAGGCTGATAAACTACTATTTCAGATTATGCCGAAGCGCTCGAGGCGTAGCTTGATTAGCTGTTCTTAAACGATCGGCAAAGTTAAGCAATGTCCAGTCAGGCCGGTACCTGGATGGGTAACCGCCTAGTGGTATTTCATCTTGAGCGTTTCCGTCCTTCGGAAGGCACGTTAATCCGTTGGTCCCGGTTATCACTTAATTGTGATAGTCTTTAAGCTAGATGGAGACCTCCTAGGTGGCTTGACAACTCCAACAGTACTGTCGTACGGTTGTATTGGTTGACCACTAGCCTACCTCCAACAATCCGCAGTGGGCACGCGTGGTGGAGTATTTGCCCATTCTCCTTTCACCCTTATAGGCTAGTCAACAAGTTCAAAAACGTTTTAATTCTTGTTCAAGCTCCTAAAAATATGAGCGATACCTCATTCGATTCGGAATGACGTCTAGAAAAATGTATCGCGAGGATTTATTAGCACGTTAAAAATTGCAATAGTTATTAACAAAAAAAAAAATTCGTTAATAACTCAAAAACTGTTAATATTTAAGAAATTTTGAATACAGATCCTTAAAGAAAAGGAAATTTCCAATAAAAAAATTGTACTCCTGGAACTCTACCTCTATATTTATTTTTAATTTAACGCCGAAAATAGGGCTTCGCGCGGCCGTTACGGCATGAGCGAACTGCCTCTAAATACAGTGTACCACAAAATATTTTTTTTATAGTGACAAATATTAATTTGTGTGTAATTAACACTTGAAAGAATAAATCTTCATAAAAAAGTTAAAAATAAGTCAATTTTTCAAAAAGCTATACTATTGTTAAATAACAAAAAAATATCCAATCTCCGTTTTCATAAATGACGACATAAAAGTTTAAATAATATACCTAATTTTTTTTGGCTTCGTGGAGCCTTTCTTATATACATACTTAACAAGATCACGAGATAAAAAATTCTTAAAGTTTATTAATTTGTCGATAATATTTTTTTAAGTTAACAAAAAATGAAAAATCCAAGAAATATTGTTAATTTTATATATTTTTTAACAAATGTTCTCTCATTGCTGTTTTTGAATCTAATAATAGCATTAAATAAACTTTTTTTTTGTTGCATAATTTCTTAAGATATTTTTTATAAACAAATAGACAAGTTAATTATATTTTTTTACCATTTTATTGTTTTAGTAAAATAAAAAATATTAAGAAAAAAAAACTTGAAAAATATGTTTTAATCGCTTATAATCGTTTTTTTTTATATTTCGGCTATTTAAATAATTAGTTAAGATTTTTTTTCTCTTTAATAATCATGATTGGCATGTTTTCCTAAGACAACAAAAAAAAAATTTTTTTATTCATAGTTTGTTAACATAAAAAATTGTTATAAACAAATTTTATAAACAGTTATATTTTTTTCTACAGTTAAAAAAAAACACAAAAGCCAAATATATTAAAGTACAGTTTTTTTTTTTTATTACAATATCACAATTTTTTTATTGGAAATTTCCTCTTCTTTAAGGATCTATATTCAAAATTTCTTAAATATTAACAGTTTTTGAGTTATTATTAAACTATTTCAATTTTTAACGTGCTAATAAATCCTCGAGATACATTTTTCTAGACGTCATTCCGAATCGAATATTGCTCATATTTTTAGGAGCTTGAACAAGATTCTTGTTTTTGAACTTGTTGACTAGCCTATTATTCGTGAAAGGAGGCCTGCGCTCAGCAGTGGGCAGATACAGGCTGTATTTTTTTTATTATTTTTAATAGTAAAAAATCAATAAATAGGCTATTATAGGTAGCAGAGGGTTTCAGAAATTTAACTATTTGTTGCAACTTTTACTTCATTGGTTACTTTAAAGCTGAAAGCGCACATTGTGGCAGGGCGCATCGCATAGCAACGGTCCATACAAAAGAGAGAGGTAGTTACTACTAGATATGTATAGTTTGTATCTATTTATAGTCTGCGTTTTGCTTAAAACTGCGAACTGTGAACAAAAATACCCTTCTGATGCTTGTAGAAAGTGGTCAGACGAACAAAAGAAAGAAAAAAAGATTTCTTATTCATGACATGCACGTAACATTACATAACATAATATAGACCAAAAAAATCGCCTAAAAATCATAAGTTACTTTAAATCTAATTGAGAAGGCCCCGAATTCAAGCAGCCATCAAGCAGTGGTATATGACACCAAGAATGAAAAGTTTAAGAATATACCAAAGAAAATCAGCCGAACCTCCTCATCCAAAATGTCTTCCCGAATGGTGAGAGTTTGACGTAAAAGACGATCCATGAGGTTGAGAAAAAAAAAGTAGGTATAAGGTTGAAGTGGGGTCATAAAGCGTGCATTCACTTAAACACGTTGTCAGTAGACGTGTCATGTTGGATAATTTACGAAATTAAATATTAATTAATTTTGCGTATTAGTACGAGGTAGGTACTTAATTCAATTAGCATATTTTTTAAATTCCGACGAGTGTCACTCCCCTGAGGTTAAATCGTTGAGTGGAATAAGCGTTCTGAGAAAAAGTTGCTTTTCATCTGTTTTTTTATATTACCACAGACATTTCCGATAGCTTCAATGCTTGAATAAAATTTAAATTTTCCACAATGTTTAGTACTGGGACATCCAGCACACTTTTTCAAATTTCTTTTTTTTACTCATAATTATTCCTAATGTACCTACATAAGTTACAGTTATTCAAAATCCAACCCCTTAAGGGGTATATAATAGTAGGGAACCACTGGTGAAACACTAGTAAAGGGCGTCACACACGGCGAAGATACTATAATATTTTATATTAAGATCTATGAGACAGCATTATACTATGAAAAGAGAAGTAACTACCTACCTTCACTTTCCTTTTCTTTCACTGATATAGCACTATCTCATCTCATATATTAAGATAAAATATTATCTTATCTTCGCCGTGTTGACGCCCTTTACTCATTAGCAAAATGAGAAACTAAAATGAGAATTATTTAATATGGTCCACATTACGGAAAACCTGAGCATGACTATTAAATACATCCTTGTGAAAATAGAACCCTGGATTTTTCAACAAATATTATCGTAATTTAGATGGATGTAACCAATCGAACAGAACCAAAGTCGTTGTTGCAAAACCACAAATCCCAAGTCACACAATAAATTCGTCGCTTAGATCAATTAACTTCTGCTTACGATTTTGCGAACTAAGTAAGTTCCCCCATGACTGCAAGACGTTAGTTGTCAGCAACTCGCATGTTAATTCTCTCAGATTCAACTTCTTGTGGCTATGCAAATATTTAACTTACAGTACCTACTCTATGTTGCTAAGTAACGCAGATAAACAAGGACTTGGAGTTCCATCTAAGTAAGGCTTCAATAATGACATATATTGGCATCGACGCTTCTAGCGGACATTTCTTGCGGTATAATCGAGTTTGTTTGACGAGTGAAATTAATTAATGTTTACCAAGGCAATATTTTAGATTAGTGAGTCAAAGATTAGGAATACTGAGAAGAAAATTATCAATACGAATTGGACGTTTAACTAAAATCTCACGGTGGTCAGTTTTGATGCAGCCAAAGTATTACTAAAATTAAACTCGTTTATACAGGTTAGTCTCTGACAGGGCACTTGTGAACGTTACTATTGACTCTACCTCCGGTTCATAATACAAAGGAGGCACAAAAATAATGTAAGAAATGTGCAGCTGCTGGTACTTGACAGTAGATTTTTAGAGTGGTTATTAACTGGAATAGGTAGGTACTAAAAAGTATTTCCTCACGATGTTTTTCTTCACTGAAAGTTTAGGCTCATCATTGGATTTCACAACTTCATTTCATTACCAAGCGATTGTTTAAATAAAGAAAATACTAAAAATAATATGACGCAAAAACTGTAGTCACTTTTTTCCAATCATTATTTCATTTAAAAAAATGTCGACAACTAACATTGGTTCATGATTAAAATTGTACAATTAACAAACCCAGCTTTACTACTCTAAAATTAAACCTTTATATTTTACACTGCACTTATTACATCGCACACAGTAAATGCTCAATTATAAGTTATCCTACTATCGCGATACAAGCTATACAGTTTTTATGTAGTTCCAAAGAACATTTACTTGTTATAAAGTTTTCTGTAACATTGTTATATGAGTGTCAGTGTAGATAACGTAGAACATACGAAGTAGCAATGCGATGTAGACATGCTATAGTAAATTGGAAACAGTATGATCATTTTCAATTTCCAAAAGCAGGTAAAAGTTTCTGGTATGCTTTCTTTGATTCTAAGAACTATAATCCTATTTCTTTCCATCCCACATTTTATTTTGTACTTTGTTAGTTACAATTTCCCATCAGCTAATCATGACATTTACAGCTAATATACTATATAATAATCACACCTTGTTACTGAGTACCCATCAACCAGTTTAAAAATTTGGGGTTTCGCTATCATCCAGCCTCTTCCAGTCCCTTTTGAGGTCATTGAAAAACTTTATTATCCTCGGGAGAATATGGAACGATGATGAAAAATAGTGGCAAAAGATATTTCTGTATAAAATTGTTACTATGAAGATAGCTGTTCAATTTTACTATGGTTATAGCAGTGAGGTCCTTTAAACTAAACAATACCCATTGTATTTCATTCAAGCGTTATAATGCTCGATGCATCTACCTATCGATATTTTCATAAATTAAAACAATGGTCGATGAATGGGGCTTAATTTTACCAATAATGTCCATTTAAACTATTTAACTGGAGTACTCTATTGTATTATTTGTTGATTTATCTTATCGTTAACGGTTTATTATTGCCCAAGCCTCAATATTATGGCTTAATTATCTCACAGATATCTTTAATTTGGTTTTATAGTCCTTCCATATATGAGATATTATATTGCATAAAAATAAGACAAGGAAAATTATTTATTTATTATTCCATTTAGATCCCAGAAGCGATGTCATGATAGTATTTAATATGGAAATAGCTTTCTGTTCCAATTTGTATTTCCGAGATATAGTTACTTACTTAGTTACTTTGAAAAGATATCCAATCTTGGTGAATGCGAAGATTTACGTTGCTAGTTCGAAATCATTTCAATTCACTGTTTATCATGTCTTATATTAAGCTATTCTTTTAATATTTATTTTAACTGTCATTAAACTCCCCTTATAAGATTAGTTATGTGAAAGTTTGTTACCGAATGATGATGTAATAGCTGAATGGAGTTGGATAAATCTGCACATAGAAGTCAAAAGTCAAAGTCAGAGACATTTATTCAGTTTAGGCCCTAGGGCACTTAATGAAGGTCGAATGTACTGAAGTCACCACCGGTTCGGAAGTTAGCTTTCAATTGAGAAGAACCGGCAAGAAACTCAACAAGGATACATCTAAGTATACTAATATTATAAAGAGGTAAAGTTTGTGAGTTTGTGAGGTTGTAAAGGGTAATCTCAGGAACTACTCTGGTTCGAATTGAAAAAATATTTTAGTGTTGGATAGCCCATTTATCGAGGAAGGTTATAGGCTACTTTTTATCCCGGGAAAACATAAGATCCCTCGGGAATGCGGGTGAAACAGCGGGGCGGCAGCTAGTTACATATAAATTAATAGATTCATTAGAAATGTGCTCGTTAGCGGTAATCTAATAACATGAGTATAGTAAAGATGATCGAGATAGGTAATTTGTTTTGCTCAAAACACGATTATAAAATAATTTCTTAAATTAATGTTTCGACCGGCATGTATTATTTATAGATTAGAATCAAAGTTAAATAATGATACCTAATTGAGGCAGACAAAAACTTGATATTGTTTGATAGGTACATTGGGCTTTACGAAATAATAGCCAATAGAATGGACATATTCTCAGATTCTCAAAGGGTGTTATTTAGATCATGAAAAAGAGCTCATAATGAAAATAATTCCGTCCTGAATAAACGCTTAAACGAGTCCCATACTTTCGTAAGACCGTAAGCGATACATTAATAAAATACAATGCCCTTTGTAACTCACGGCCGATACACATGAGATGCGTTGTATAACACTGTACGACATGTTTCCGACATACCCAATAGAAATACACCCTGTATACGACCTCTATTGCCCCCGGACGAGGTCACCTATTTCCCCCTAAAGGTCATTTCACACTATCAAGCTGTTTGCACAGGTCTTTGGTTCTTAAAAATATAGTGCTGTTTAGAATTTTGAATAATCAATCTGCAAACATCGCACCTCTTTGCAATTTGAGCGTAGCTCACCTTATACAGGTTTTGATCAAGACTCCAATATCGATCAGTTATAAAGACGAGCTCAGAGCGAAAGTATAAGAGGATAGCAAGATGGAACCCTGCACACTGAATTTTGATTCGTCTGACAGTTTTAAACAAGATTTGATCGCTAGTGTGAACCAATGCTTATAGGACTAAAGAATTGATCAGCCGTGTCCGTGTCTCTGAGATCGAACTCCAATAAGTGAATGCTCCGTAGAACAGAAACTAGAAAGTACGGATATAATGTTCCGCTTAGTTTAATAAATCATCCTATTGTTTTGTGATGAATGAATATTATGGATATTAGTAACAATGGTTAATTTTCCAATTAATATAACGTTAAAGGCATCGTGGGAAACGCGTTCATAAGTAGGTATATGAAGACAGGAAGGAAAGGAGGAAGTTTATGTTTTGATAATGCATTTTAATCGAGTTTTTATTCATTTTATTTCTGTTAATATAGCAAACGAGTAAAGATATTTTTTTTTTATCAAAACTTATTATATCACGTTTCGAAACAAGAGAATCAATACACATAGTACGCACTTGAATATTCCCGTAAAAAGAAAAAAAATGTGAATCGATTTTGATAATCTATGTCCAAAAATCTATAATCATATTGATAATGAGGCTATTTAACTGTTATTAATTAACATCAAGTAGCTACTATAACTCGCGGTGATGAATTTACACGCCAAAAACCTCGACAAATATTAGCATACACTAAACAATTTCTGTGCGCAACGTAAGGCCGCAACCCCACTCTGTGTTTGCTGTCACAGCCATACGATGGAGTTTTGTTGATACAGGGTAATGAAACCAAATACGTAGACCTCTACACAGTACTAGTTATCCTGGTGCTTTGCGTACGTATTTATTTTAGTACGTTACTACTCCTGTGTAAATGATGTGAAGATTTTGATGACTTGATTCCATCAAATCTTATAAGAACTTCTTGCCAGTTCTTTAGGCTTTTCTAGAGCGGTGGAGTTAAGAGAGTAATTTTTAGCATCTAAACCAGCTCTTCTCATTTAACTGTTCGCATTTGAAATCAAAAGCTATGTCGTAACAAAAAAAAATGCCTTATAAATTCTTCACCATTTCCTCATGCGACGCCAAGTTTTACTTATGGAGTCTAATATACAGGTTATTTACGGATCATAGATAAGCACATGAACAAAAATTCTATCAGGTGTTATTCAAACCTTAAAGGGAACGCTGCCAGCCTGTTGGGAACCATGCCCATCAGCAGCAGCGGGAACTTTGAGGAAATTTTCCATATATTATAGTTTGCTTTTTATTGTAAATAAAGCAAACTATAGAAAATCGTAAAAATATAAGTACATTAATATTGTAACAACGGCGTAACAAAACAAACTAAAGAGAAATATAATTTGCAAGCTATTTTAAAGTCTAATTTAAATTTGAATTCATAGTTGAAATTCCTCTACGAGAAGTGACACAAGTATTTGTACGCCGCCACAGTGGTACACGAAACTTTAAAGTTTTCTTGTTAATCAGATTCGACTAAGATATACCTACCTGTAAATTGTCTGCGGTACATGAATAAACTTTTATTGTTTGTAAGTACCTATTTATTTATTAAAATAAACTTTATTTATGCCATGCGTATGGTATATTTAATAAGATTCACATAAAAATGGTAAAAAATGTAATTTGTAAAACTTATTTCATAATAAGATCAAATTCTATCTATGTATGTAGGGTCTCACATTATTTTCATAAAGCAGAAAATTTATATTGAAAATGCTAACGTGGAGGTAATATCTTTTTCAGTATTATTATAGTCTTGAATTAAAACCAGAGCTATTTCATTTGATATTTAATTGAATTTTGTAGAACAATAAGAAAATCTAAAGTGTTTCAGAATTGCCTTGATTAAACCTTTGTTTTTATTCATAAAAACATCACACAAAGAAACTTAATCATCTCATTTAAAAATAAACATTTCAATTTCTCAAGAAAATAGAACAGTGAAATTATACGTCAAAACACAAATTGAAAGACTTAGCTCAAAAGAGACGGCTTAGAGAAAACCCCGGAAAATTAAAGAAACGTCAGGCCATATTCTCAACTGAGGCAAATTTATTAAATTATCCTGTTGATAAATTCATTGGTTTACTTTACTAACATCTTGTTCTTAGTTTTTAATCAGGTTATAAAATATACACGATAAAATAACTACGAACAAAAAACTACGACAAAGTTTAGGAAACAATACAAAAAAAACTAGCGGACCTAGTAGGTACAGAGTTATTACTAAAACTAGCGGACCTAGTAGGTACAGAGTTATTACTAAAACTAGCGGACCTAGTAGGTACAGGTAAATTGCCCATTCCGTACTATCGACCTAATAATCGACCCTACAGGTATTGGAAATTCCTACCCTCATTCAACATTCTATAAATTCAACTTTAAAAATTATCAACATGCGACTTGCGGATAGGTGATCCGCAAGGCGCAAGCTGAATTATGTACGGGCGGGGGCAAATGCGATTCGCGCTTAGCGTTTGAAACTACTTTAAAGTCGGCTCCTATAAGCCTTCTTACTATCCGATGCATTTTCGATACGTCACGTAGAAAAGTTTATAACTAAAGCGCATCAGTTCTTATCTACTTTTCAAGTTCGTTTAACGCCCAAAGATAGCCTTAAGTACGGCATCGGCTAAAGATAATACTGCAACTACCATCCAAACTGTTTTAATATGCGTTCTCAGATTAAATTCTACGAATACTCGTAATGTTGGTATCGAGAAAACCAATGGTGGAATGGAATACTAGGTTGCAATGGAAAAAGTTTACATGAAAGCTAAAGCTGAAACAAAATCCACACAACGTACTCGGAAATTTTCAATACGACGAAGGCACAACAAATACGTTGTTTTTTTTTAATCAGCTTCTAAAAACTATTTGGAATCAATTCTTTAAACCTGTTAGCATGACATTGGCAAAACTAGGCGAGATTGGATGAAAACATAATATAACTAGTATAGACGAAATTCTCGCTTATATTTTTTTATGTTAGAGTGTTATCAAACCAAAAAGGCTTAGCTTGTAGCTTGTTATATTATTTTGGGAAAGCCATAATACTTATAGCATTTTATCGAATAAAGCTATTTATCAAGCACGTGCTTTAAAATTTATACAATTCAAATTTCAATAAAGTAACATATTATTAATCCGACTAATTTAAAAATGCGAAACGTGGGTACCTATGTATCATGATTTGTGAACGTCACATGGTGGCTGAATGAATTTGAATAAAAATTGCCACTTATGCCACATAATGATTAGATATATTATTACGCTGGAATAAAAATAGGAGATATTTTATCGCGGAATAAAATCCATGGGAAACGGTGGTAAATCCGCAAGACGGAAACTGGCTTCAAATAGAGCCCGTAAGCATTGACATCATTGTAGCTATGAATAATTAATTAACATTAACCGCTTCTGTTAAAGTAATACCGTAGCAATTCTCGTATATTTACAAAGGCTTTAAAATTGCAAATGAATCACATTAATAATTAATAGATTATTCGACCAAATTAGCTCAATACATTAATTTATTGTCAGCAAATCCATGAAAATTGAGCCAATAGTCAAATAAAATTAATAAGACTATAGTGTTCTGTTTCATTGAATAAATTTTATACAAATCTATATAAATATCTCGTGATAAAAATTCGGGAAGTTAGTTTTGGATTGATTCAGTAAGTTTCACTTGAATAATGGTTGAATATAGCTTGACTATGAAAGATTTCGTCTCGTTGTACCTCTTTCGAGTATTATGTACGAATATATGTATATATATATATATATTATGCAATTTGGACAAGCCGGTGAACTTGAAGTCCTAACGCCCTAGTACGTATATATTTTGCTACGTTGGCGTAGTAGAATGAATAAATTAATGAAATCCACGAGGTACCTAAGGTTTTCCTGCAATAAAAGTATAGTTATCCAAAAATATATCTATGTGCCAAAGTTCAGCCAAAGCCGTTCAGCTATTTACCTACGACATGATTGATTGGCAAACTTAGGTACCTACCTACTATGACATGAACATTCACATTAAAAATAATAGTAGAATTTTATACACCATGATAATAATATAAATAATGGAAGAGAATACCTACAATATAGGTGGCGTTATCGTATAATCGCTAATTATAGGAGTTAAAAAAATATTTTTCCATGTGAATTTCATTTTGCCATCCAACGTGGCAATGCCGCCAGCATTCTCGGTACACTGCTTTCTGATAGCGACTTTTTTAATTTAGATTATTTTATATAAGTTTCTTACTAAGTTTTTTTTGTCAATAGTATGTAATTGTAAATAATATTTAGTTATTTAATTTTAGTATATTAAAAGTTAGAATATAACAAAACTGAGCCCCCATTTACGAAAATGAACCAAAGTATTAAAATAAAGAAGCACATAACTATAAATGTGGCAGTTTCAATTTCCATTTGCAATTTTCTCCCACAGCGATTTTAAAATCCATTCTCTTGAAGAGTAGGACCTACAGATAATTATGGCGGTCGTTTTTAAACACCACGCTTCAGTAAATGAGAGTGCCTCTTCAAAGTTTATTATATATTTCATTATTTATTTTGTGTACATTTATATTTATCTCCAAAGATGATTACAATTTTATAAATGATGCCTGTCCATTCGCAAATTATAAAGCTGAAGAGTTTTTTTGTTTGTTTGGTTGAACGCGCTAATCTCAGGAACTGCTAGAAGAACTGGAACGGTTAGAATTAAAAGATTATTTTAGTGTTGGATATCCCATTTATCGAGGAAGGCTATAGGCTACTTTTTATCCCAGGAAAACATAAGATCCCTCGGGAACGCGGGTGAAACCGCGGGGTGGAAACTAGAATTGTAAGTTTACAATAAAACCTTTGTACAAAATGGATACTTCAGCGATAAAGCTATGATATACGAGTAAGATGTAACCTTCCTAACCAGGTAAACAAAAACAAGGCTTATACAGAATAGGTTGAATCACCCTACAGTCCGAAACAAGCGCTCGATACAGATTTATGTGATTCAACTGGACAGGCCTGCATAAATACTTGAAATCCTGCGGTACGTACCGGGGAAGTACTTCATTTATAATTACTTTATGCCATTGAGGTTCAATAACAGAGTAGAATAATAAATTTCTGATATTCGTTGGAACATTTAATTGTGCTGAAGTTTTAATTGACTGTAAAATCTATCTATACAAACAAATAATAGTCCAATCAATGAATGACTCAAAGGTATAGAGTGCGTGAGCGGGAAGCTAAGCAATTTCTTCAGAAATTTATTCAGGGTGCTTAGGGAGAAAACATGCTAAAAATCCTGACGTCTAGGAGGCGAGCCGGAGGGAGGGGGAGTGACAAAGGTCTCAATTTTAAGTTTTTCGCCAATATCCCAAAAACGGTGCGTTGGAGCAAAATATTTCAAGGATGAAATGAAAGCTTATAAAATTCTCTATAACTTTGATTTAATACATTTTTTCCATATTACCAACCGTTTTTGAACTACATGCTCCAAAAATGTAAAAATTAAAATTATTCAGCGTGATGGCCATTACCGAATGCAAAAATTATTTTAAAATTTATTGTAACATATTATGCTGGGAGTACCTCCACGTGGTGAAGGCGGTAACAGTAAGAAATCGCGTTTTTTATAACAAACATTTTTTTATAATAAGTAATCATGATATTAATGAAGGTTGCTTTTCGCTCCATATCTCTAATGCTCACTGTAGGAAACGCGACCTTACTGGCTTAAACTCCCATTAATATCGTATACATGCCTTTGGGCAAATAAATAAATAAATTTTCTGGAACATTATTCCTCACACACGGCCATCTGACCCCAATCTAAGCAGAGCTTGTAATATGGAAGCCACATGTCTTTCATTTCATTGTAGATTATTTTTCGCTACAACGCACCATTTTTGAGATATTGGCGAAAAACTTAAAATTGAGACCTTTGTCACCCCCCCCCCCTCCCCCCCTTCGACTTGCTTCCTAGACGTCAGTATTTTTAGTAAGTATTCTCCCTAAGCACCCTGAATAAGTTTCTGAACTAACTAACGAAACTACTTTATTAATTGAACTATAAATAATATTATAGTGTCTGATTGTAATGTCAAAATAACAGCTTATTCTTAATGCATATGAAAATATATAGTACAGTACTTTTAACAAAACAACATTTTTTTATTTTGTCTTTCTGTTTGTTCCGGCGAATCTACGAAACAGCAGGACCGGCTGATGTTATAAAGAATAACTTATGCTACTTTTTATACCGGAAACGCGGGTGAAACCGTAGGGAACAGCTAGTCTAAAAATAGCTGGGACACGACTGGAGTGGAAACATATATTTTGTTTACAAAAATCATTTTCAGCTTGGATATAAAAGTCTGAAAGGTGTTGGTTCATTATATTACGACTTTTTTGTATTCCACCCTTGAAGACATACCTGCCATTCCTTTCCCTGGACATCTCACAATCTATCGCAGTCTCGTCATTCTCGAACCCTTTTCAGTTTACCGTCTGAAGTGAATAGATATGACCTGATAATATCAACCAGGCGTATAATAGCTATCTTTATCAAAATGCAAGAGCCCGCTCGTAACAGTTTAAATAAATTGCCAGTGGATTATCATATTATGACATGAGAGTGAAACTGTCATATTATATCCAGGATCGAGGGTACGAGGGTAGTATAATATATCTAACTACGTGCTGTAGGGAGAGTAACGGTGCGGAAGAGTAGATTATAAAATGTTGCAGGCAAAATGTTGAAACAGGTATTTATGAAATTCCCAAAATTAGATATTAGCCAAAAGTTTCTTGCCTTACTTATAAAAAGCTATCATAAATACTGATTAAATAATGTCACATTGTTTGACAATGACGGTACAGTGACCTATAAATATGTGACAACTTAACCAGTACTTAAGTTTAATAGATTTTTATAAGTAAAGGTGCTAGTGGCACATCTCAAATTATAGTTGGCTTTCAATTTTCTTTCAGCATTTGTATCTTACTAGGGATGTAAATTTTGGTTAAAAGCAAGGTCTTATAGCACAAGTAAAGGAAAATTTCGAAAAATAAAAAAGTTGAAAATTAAGATAGATTTTGGTAAAATCTAAATTTGCCCATATCTTTTTATTGTGTTGACTCAGAACCTTGATTTTTATACACCTAATAGAGACTATTGACTTCAGTATCTGCTATAAATTTCAACTTGCTAGGTCCATCCGTTCCTGAGAATTAATGCCAAATTACAGCTTTCTAGTACTAAGAGTCTCTGAGCTAAGCTGCGGACAGATAGACAGACAGACAGATCGACATGGCGAAACTATAAGGGTTCCTTGTTGACTACGGAACCCTAAAAAGAATAATGTTATACTTTGACATTGTCATACTAGTAGACATTTTTCAAAATTACTAAATTCTGCCTTTGCCTACAGCATACATACTGAAGCGGGGCGTGTGGCAGCAAGTGCTATTCTTACCACCCCCCCATAATGGGTAGACTTTTTGTTACTCTTTCTCTATAAACTTGCCTGAGGTTTAGAACCGGCTCGTATATCGGAGCGCTAAAGTAATATGAATAGACTACTTTCATAATAATACATCACTTTTCACAACAAGAAGTGTAATATTTTACTAGCTGCAATGTATCATGAAAAAAAGAATATTTTTATACAGGATGACTTTTTAGTCACTGGCCATACTTGCAGGGGTGGAAGTACTCTTCAATATGAACAACTTTTATCATGGGACTAACTCTGAGATCACAAAAAAATTATCAGCTGTCCATACAAAAGTTCAATATCTACTCTACCAAAATGTATGAAGGAACCATTTTATTTTATGCAATTTAATTAGATACCCTAACTGTCATATGCCTCCCCTAAGGATCTCCAATAGGACCGGTCTTGGGCGGCCTGCATCCATTATACGTATTACTAGCTTTGCCGCGTGGTTTCACCCGCGTTCCCGAGGGATCTTGTGTTTTCCCGGGATAAAAAGTAGCCTATAGCATTCCTCGATAAATGGGCTATCCAACACTGAAAGATTTTTTCAAATCGAACAAGTAGTTCCTGAGATTAGCGCGTTCAAACAAACAAAGAAACAAACTCTTCAGCTTTATAATATTAGTTATGACTTTATACATATAATTATTATTGATTGTAATAAAACTAGATTAAGGTGTAATAAAAGTTCCACTAAATTATTATATTAGATAGGACAGGC
This sequence comes from Tetheella fluctuosa, assembly GCA_951216915.1. NCBI lineage: Eukaryota > Metazoa > Arthropoda > Insecta > Lepidoptera > Drepanidae > Tetheella > Tetheella fluctuosa. The sequence goes on along the minus strand of OX578229.1, from coordinate 4,800,817 downwards.
AGCTTATATTGATATAACTAAATAAAGTTGCCCTTGAGAGCGAGATCGTAACAGAGCTTATTAAGCTTTGGCCATCATCCCAACATAACTTATAGTATCAAAAGCTTGACGTGCCTTGACATAATGAATTACTGAATGTTTCTGTCTGGTAATATCTCGAAACTATTACTTTTGCTAATAGCCTAGTGATCTAATCATCTTATTTAAATACCTATAATAAATGAGAACCAAACTCTATCTTTTTAGGGTTCCATACCCAACGGGTAAAAACGGGACTCTATTACTAAGACTTCGCTGTCTGTCCGTCCGTCTGTCTGTCTCCAGGCTGTATTTCAAGAACCGCGATAACTAGACAGTTGAAATTTTCACAAATTATGTATTTCTGTTGCCGCTATAACAACAAATACTAAAAACAAAATAAAAGAAATATTTAAGGGGGGCTCCCATACAACAAACGCAATTTTTTTTTGCCCTTTTATTTGTATATGGTAGTTCCCGTTGACCTAGAATCACGAAATTAGGCAAAAAGCAAGGTCTTACACCACAAATAAAGGGAAAATTCCAAAAAATAAATAGTTGAAAATTAAAGGGTGTCCCCATACATACATAGCTACGGCAATTAATAAAGACCTCTGAGTTGTATGGGGTCTAGCTTAATTGGCATCAACCTCAAATAAATAAAATTGTGCATTTCCCGTGGACGAACGATGGACGAAGTTTGTACGGAACCCTCGGTGCGCGAGTCCGACTCGCACTTGGCCATTTTTTTACAACACTAAGGTGGTAACAAGTATACGGGCCGCCTGCGGTTGCCGTAGCATACAATTTTTCTAATTTTCAAAATCATAAGTACTTAATAAAGAGCTGAAAAAGCACCATCATACTTACTACTCGACGTACCTCAAAACTTTTGAATATTACAGTTTTTTTTATGGTAATATTTATCCTGACTAACTAAGCTCATGAATTAACGATGACTTGTAATCTCTTAAAAGGATCTCATGTTTTCTTTGTGACGATTCACACAAATGTATCTAGAGGATTCAGAGTCCTTTTTATCCTATATAAATGAAAATGATGTCATTTAAGAGGCAGAATTTCTATGAATGATGTTGTCTGACAAGCTCATACACACAATTTCTGTCCTGAGTGGGAAATAAACCTAAGACCTTGGCGTATAGCAGTTAAAGTACCTATCTAACCGTCACACCAACACATGATAAGTTTCCCATATATCTCTTACCATGGATTTTAGAGCGTTACGTTTATTTTTTTAGAAAAACTCTTTTTTAGTTCAGAATCTGCCTCAAACGCATATACCATCTTCGTTTCAGTCTTGAGTAAAAAGGACATAATTAGATGCAATGCATATACTAAAATTTAACAGGCAGCCAGATAAGGCTGACATAGTCTTGACAGGTTGTTAGATGTCTTAGCAACTAGTTCACGCTCCCCGGGGCCTGAAGATACCTCACGATTTGTACCGTGACATTTCAAAGGGTCGAAAGCGATTACTCTTAGTTTTCATCTCGTATTTAAATGTAGGAAATATCTGAAAATCGACCTTATATCCTTGAGTTAGGTAATGTGATGTCCATGTAGTGAGCATTGTCACTGTCTTCTATTTATATTAACAACGCACAGGCAAGCGATACGGAAATAGAACTAGTTAGAATACCATTTTCAGTTTTCACACAAATGGATGGTACCTAAAAGTTAGTTTTGTAAAAAATAATTATCAATTATTAGTTTTCACCCCGCGATTTCACCAGCTTTGCCGGGGATCTTATCTTTGATATTTTTGATATTTACTACAAATGCTTACACAGAATTCGTTCTTTTTTTATTTCAAATTGACTTACGTTTACTGTCGATACACTCCGGAAGAATGATGACGAGGCCGAGATATTTTGTATTTCACATCCTACCAACTGTCAAAAATAAAAAGACCACAAAAATTATTTAGTTAGTGCTAACCTTTCACTTCGTACAACCTTTAGCTATTAATCAACACTCTATCATATCTGTTTTAGACACACTTTATCATCGACAATTTTCAAGAAAAAAGTAAAGCCCAAAGCCTAACCCGTGACCATTTATCACAGTAACACCCACGTAACAACGCGAGTAATATTTTATACGTAAATATTTTAGCAGAGGCCTTGGAACGACACGAGAAGTATAAGCGGAAATTAAACTCTATAAGGGTGTGAAACGCGGACTAGCAAGACCCTATAACGGTCGCGATAAGATTACTTTGTAAAACTACTTTTTGTGACCTTTGACTACTGTCTTGGTTTATTTATATCTGTTTATGCGTATAAGGTTTTTCGGTAGATTCAGTGTTTCTTACATTTTAAGAAGATTTTGTTTGCATCTTTGGGGATAATAAATGAGAAGATATATCATAAATAATGTAAAATTATTGATGTACAATGCATAATTAGATTAATCGGGGGAAATACCGTCGAATTTTGGTCCAACCTATAGAAATATAAACTTTGATGCTGTCTTGTCAATTATATTTTCATTTAAAATATATCTCATTCCAAGAAGTTAAGTAGGTAGCTGTAGGTAGGTAGGTATACCTATGAAAATGAAAATATTTATGAGAATAGAAAAGTACCTAGAATAGAGCCCTGCGGTACACCCATATACACAGGAGAACGATTTAACCCTATTTACATAGAAAGGGTAAAAACGGGACCCTATTACTAAACTTCGCTGTCTATCCGTCTGGCGTCCGTCTGTCTGTCACCAGGCTGTATCTCAAGAACCGCGATAGCTAGACAGTTGAAATTTTCACAAATTATGTATTTCTGTTGCCGCTATAACAACAAATACTAAAAACAAAATAAAATAAAAAATTAAGGGGGGTGCCCATACAACAAACGCGTTTTTTGCTCTTTTAATTGGGCGCAACCTATATGGTAGTTCCCGTAGATCTTGAATCATGAAATTTGGCAAAAAGCAAGGTCTTACAGCACAAATAAAGGGAAAATTCCAAATAGAACTGCGTCAATTGTAGAACGACCTTTCGTAAAACACTGCTTACAGTGTAAATGTTTATTTAAATTAAAGTGCGCAAGTAGTTGCGATAAAATATTTTTTCGAATATATTACTAAGGGTTGGCAAAATGGAAACCTACATACTAATGGTTCCAAACAGAAATCTCTTACAAACTTCTCAATTACCTTACGCGCCAAAAACAAGGGCATCTTATTGAACTTGTTTCTTATGATGAACTTGCAAGGTTCACAATTTCCCTTTATTTATTTACCTGTTCCTATTACAGGCAGTGTGATATATCAACGTTAAGGTCATTTGTACAGCGAAAACAAGAGATTTTCCGGGTTCTTATCCTGTCTTTTACGTTTACTTAGATGTTTACTGCTTGCTTATCTATTAGACAGGTACATAACCCATTGAACAAAAGGAACAATAACAATTCATAGAGACCTTTTCATTTTAGTGCCCTCATTTTAGGTGATAAGAGTGCCGAGCTCGTGGGACTGATTTTCACCAGCTTATCGACTTATGGCTTTTATATGGTAGAATTCAAAAAACTAGCTGTGCTCGCGGTTTCTTTCGTAATGTTTTATATAGACTACTAGCTGTTCTCCTCGGTTTCACCCGCGTTCCTGAGAAAAAAGTAGCCCATGTTCTTCTCCATACCAATGGCTATCTGCGTACCAAATTTTATCGCGGTCGGTTCAAAATATAAAATTTTTTTTTTTTTTTTTCACGAAGCTCGCTGAAACTTTTACATAAATGAAAAAAAGCGATGGATTTAATTTTTTTAATAATACGTAATTTGGTACCCAAATGGTACATAAATTGGTATCTACCTGGGAAATATTATTTTTTATTCTCCGTCCCCAATAGCCCTACTATAGGGTGTTACACGATTGTCCATTCTTTCTGAGCTGAAGCTAAATTAAATGAAGTTCATTAGTGTTTCCGTACGTTATGAAGCCTCTGGTTAGTGAAAGAGGTTACTGAATGGATGCTGAAATCTATAGAAGAAGGCCTATGCTGTATAGCAGACGTTTTCTGGAGGAGTTGACATTTTCTGCTAAAATTATGACGATAATATGTTTCAGTATCAATCAATGAACTTTTAATATTTAAAATTTGTTAAGCACGTTAATAGTTTATTCGGCCCAAATCACTACTACAAACTATTACAAACACTTGGTTCTTGGATATGCTGGACCACAAGGCCTCAAGTTTACATTAAAAGCTATTATAGCAGACCACAGTTTTATTACTAAACCCCATTTAGTATTTACATGCTAATAATATTAAGCAAACCTCACCTAAGTTTAAACATTAATCAAAATATATACTTAAATATTTGGTAAGCACATGTGTATAGCTCGGTACTTAATTCTAATAACTATGTAACCTAATAGGATTAGATATAACTTGAAACTAACTACTATTAAGACTTAATTAGTAATTTAACATGTTTATGATACATAAAAGGAGTATTAAGAGGTCATATCTGTCTAACTACTTGTGTACACTTGCAAGAAAGAAGACCGCAAAATTGTATTCAGAATAAAACGTAGAGATGTTTTCATGTTCGATTAACGATCCAGCACATTTAGGGTTCCGTGCGTAGAGGGTCCAAACGGAAGACTAAAATCTAGTGAGATACAATACTTTTTTTTACTTGTTTTTGACCATTGTAAATGATGATGTCGCCATCGTTTCCAGTATTTTTGTGTCTTACTGCAGAGCACAGACCTCCTTTCACAAATGAGGGTGAAAGGGAATGGGCAAATACCCCACCACAATTGCCCACTGCAGATTGGTGGAAGAAAACTAGTGGTCAACCTACTGTTGGAGTTTTCAAGCCACCTAGCAGGCCTCCAGCTAGCTTAACGGCTATCACAATTATGTAATAACTGGAACCGACGACTTAACGTGCCTTCTGAAGAAAAATACTACTAGGCGGTCACCCATCCAGGTACCATATCCAGACCGGACGTGTGCCCATCATTGTATACAAAACTTGAGTTACAGAGTCACGAAAATAAATTGGTTTTATTATTATTGTACAAAACAGAGTCCGACTCGCACTTAGCCAGTTTTTGCTTATTGACCTGGATTCTACTTTGACAGAAATGGAACGGATATTATTTAACAATCTGGATATAACATGGCTGAAAGTGATTGTATGTTTAGTAAACAAACATCAGTATTGTTCTGTATTCTTACCGGCACCGACTTCAAAATTATGTAGAAAGGAAATATTTATTTTATGCTTTTTAGTTTTTGAAGTCGGTTTTTTTTTATTTGTAATTTGTTTATTATGAAACAAGTATCAGATATGCAATTTAAAACCAGATAAAGTCACTCAGTGGTTTATTTTCTCTTGCTTATGTAAGAATACAGAAGTATTTAGCTGTTAGTCGTATAAAAACCTTTGAAGGAATAGCAATTCTCAATAGCAAGGAATAGCAAGTCTAATTTAGAAACAAATAAATTATTGAGTAGGCCACACAGACTCCTTCGTCAAAGAGCATTGCCAGAAATGATACTCTTTATAATGTTCAACTTTATGCCATGAGATAATATCCATTGGTACTGAATTTACACGTTTGAGCTGTTTGTCATTAAGGAGTTCCGTTGTATGCATTCCTGGTCCAAGTCCAGTCCAGTCCAACACGTCCTTGATGATAGTTTGGTACCTCCTCCTAATGGAATTGTCATAAACCTATATAACTATACCTCAATCACTACACAATTCCTATCTGGTATATCTTCGGAGTCCACTGTCCAATACCAATGAAATTTAAATGGAACTATTTTGACGCTATACTAAATCCAATGCAAAAGAATTGATTAAAATCGGTTCGTAAGCAAAGAAGTTATCCCCAGAAATAAATAGGATCATTGAGAAGTTTCGGTGGTCGTCTATGGTCTTCTTCATCAGTTTCACATCACCAAATGATACTTTCTCAATGCAAATGATTGATTTGTTACCGAAGATACCAAAATCACTATGTATATGCCTATAATATTCGAGGAGTTCCCTCAATTCCTCAGGATTCCATCGTCAGAACTGAATTTTGATAAAAATGGGACCAATCTAGAGGTATAATTTTCTTTCAAATAAAAAATTAATTTTTCAAATCGGTTCATATATGACGGAGTAATGAGTGAACATCCAGTAAAAAAAAATATATACCAACCGAATTGGGTACCACCACCTTTTTTTGAAGTCGGTAAAAAAAAACAATTTTTTTTTTTGGCAGGAACAGAAGGTGTTGGGACCATCTTCCACCCTTACGCGGACTTTGCGGTGAGCGCTGAGGGCTCTTAACCGCTACTTAAAACTAAAATAAAAGGGCAACGGTAGCCTGAGGGTGCCCCCTGTGGGGCTCGACCTCGTTGCCTGGGGAATAAGGGAGGACTTAGCATGCAAATATATTATTTGGGGATAGGTCGGATTGCTAATGATATGCAGCTCCTCGCCGGCGAGGACGAAATCTGGGTTGGCGGTTGCGCATCTGTATTTGTTTTCGGGCTTCTTCAGCCTCGATCTGTGCTAAGGTGATGGCATCGTCTGGTTCGCTGAGGGCGAACCTTGGCCTACGGATGCGGGAGATAAGGGACGGGGTGTAAGTGATTGTTTTGACAATTAAAGGGATTCGCGTGATGTGCTGCGGTTTCAAAATTTCTGCGTGAGGCTTTCAAAATATCTGCGTGAGGCAAAAAAAACTAGATTCACAAAATAAATTATATAATAATGGAACGTGTTTATAGCAGAATTGTAGGCTATGGGACTGAGCAAAATGTCGGTATTACGGTATAGTAATAAACATAACTGTTTACTAGGTAGGTATTATATTTTTTTCCCAGGTTACCCGGGTAAAAAGGTTCGAATGGTTAACATTTATGGTTTCTTTATCTGTATTATTCTTTAGAAGCGTGATATCAAATCTTTACTGCTCTTTGCCATTCTTCCCCATAGATTAGTGACTCTTCAAGCCATGTATTTTGAAAATATGACATAATAAATCAGAGTGATTTACAAAAATAAGTTAGCCAACTCTTACGTAGTGAATTATAGGTAACAAAAGGGGGTGATCAGCAACAAGGGTAGGTACCCTCGCCATCAATTAAAATATCCTGACTGCTAATAAACGAGCTAGACCAGCCTTTTATTCACGAAAATAAACTTCGTGAGCAAAGGGAGTTGCATATAAATATGCTTTGAGAATTTATCGGTATTTTTTCAGTAAATTTTGAATATTTTATAGCGTATACAGTAGCCGAGTGACCAATTAGCGGGTCGTGCAATCCGCATCGTTGATTGCAGTCACCGCGTCGCAACCCGTCGACGCGATTGCGGCTGCCAAAATGACATGCATCCATTGTAAATTGAAGTATTTATTTTTAAAAAGTAAATAATTTAAGTCACAGCTCACACGACATGTGCGACAGACGGCATAGCATTTTATTCGAGCAGACAGTACCATTTGTGACAGCAATTATGTATTTATGATAAGTTAATAAAAAAATCATAGAATTATTTGATTTTATATGTTGATACTTACTTAAAATAGTTCCTTGTACTTAAGTCTCAAATTTCAAAAAATCTCTCGGAACCTCTTAGAACCTAAAGCCAGTTTGCTGTGACGCCATCTTAAAGTGTCTTAGAAGCTATTTTGTAACCATTTAGGTCACAGCTTGGCATCACAATCCCCTAACGTTGGAGATACATCGCAGTAATAATGGTCTACCACTAACAATATCAATTTCCCACAGAATTTAGTCACTATATTCAACGACTAGGTAATAAATAAGAGTCTAGGTACATTAATATTGATTAGAAACCTCAAGTTTAAGTAAAATACTGATGTGCCATCTTGCCCTTCGTCGATTAACAATAATAAATAGCTCCTAATTGTTAAAGAGATTGAATTACTCGTATTGATTTAAAAGCGCCTAAAACAACATTCAGTTTTGTTCCAAAATAACTCAATTTTCATTATTAAAAAGACAAACAAAAACATCTTCAATTAAATGATTTTCCAATGTAAAACAACGGGCTACGACGTAACAGTTTCCAAAATTAAAATAAACAATATAAATTATACTTTAACAATATAGGAATTATATTTCACCTAAATAGTATTCAAATTTGGCTACTTACGAGTACCTATCATAAAAAACACAAGGTAAAGTAAGAAAGGTGATTTGCGTGAAACAAATCTGATCATAATTACTCAACAAGGTAAAAGAATAGGCGGTCCACCTGCAGTAAATAGCTACTTACCTAAGTTTGCACATCTTAGCCGTACGAGAGTGCCCATTCCCGGGGTATAATATCTAGGTCGTCACTCCCCTGCCATTTCATTTTTCACATTATTTCCTCGGCTTTCATAACACTGGATATTATGTTGAGTGAGCATAGCTGCGCTGTGTTGCGTACAGAAAATACGAATTCGTGCATTTATTCATGACTGCAAGCTGCCCACTTTACCATGCCGCTTTGTTTTACAAATATACAAGACGTAGATTTAAGGTACTGTGCTCTGACTTTAAATACAACTTCATTTTGAATACATCCATTCAGATAAACGTCTGTTTTGTTCTTTAACGTAAGAAGCATCCGCTACGAAGTATTTCCTAAGTGCCAATTCGTTTCTCGCACTATAATAAAAGTTCCGCGAACATCGGACCGAGGTCCGAATAGCCATTTGGTAGGACACACAAGGATAATCGCCTCGTTTTTTTCCCTTCGGAAATCGATAGTCCTGGAATGGAGAATTTCCAAGGAGCACTTTAAATTTAAAATCGGGGGAAGCTTATAAAAGATGATTATAATCGAATCGAATTTTTGATCAAGCAATTTATCTCAAATTGAGTATCGATTTAATCCGGTGGCGAGTAGGAAGGAGAGATTGATTGGCTTCTTTTCCGAACGTACCTAAATCTTCGGTTCTAATTGAACGATTAATTGAATAAAACTCCTTTACGTTTCAGATAAAATACAGCATTATATAAATGCTTAAACAGTCCATTTTCTTAACCATGTAGGTATGTGACTACATGAATGACTATTCATATAATATGTTTTCATTTAGATTAACCTTTAAAAACAAATTAACGGAACTATTTCATCTTTTGCGAAATGGAAATCAAAAACATCTAAAGTAAAAAAAATAATATAGCTTCAACTAAATAATAATAATTATAGTGTAGTCTGTTCTTACATAGAATGTTGACACGATTCCTTATAATTATTTCCTGGAATACAGATTACTCTCAAATTCCCTCAAAACTCCAGGAATGTTTACATAACGATAGATCAAGGAAATTTGGCCGTTTGAAGCGTGAGTTTTACGTAACATGATGTAAACATATAAACATGGCAATTTGTCTTTACAAATAAATAAATATTTTAAAATTGCCATACTAAATTTTACAGTCCTTTTTTTTATTAGACTAATACAAATATTTCTGATTCTGATTTCACTATTATCTTTTAGAAAATGTAATTACATAGTATAAAAGGTGTTTTTAATGCCACAAAAGACAACTAGTAGGTAAAATTAAGCACAACGAGTAACCTCAAAAATTAACAAATTTAGTAATATAGCAATAAGAAAGAAAAAAAAAACAAATTATTTTTCTAAATTAACACCCAAATTTTAGACATAATTACTAATACCTAATTACACATAATTATATATTGAGTAAACCCAGCTACAATTCGCTGTGGATATTCCATTTTTTTTTAGTCCATCCAACTTCGTCCATTGTTCGTCCATCAAGGGAAATGCACACTTTTATTTATTTACCTTATTTGAGGTTGGTGCCTCTAAATTGTATGAGCGCCGATACAACTCAGAGGTCTTTATTAATTGGCGACTATGTATGTATGGGGACACCTTTAATTTTCAACTTTTTAAATTTTTTAGAATTTTTCCTTTATTTGTGCTGTAAGACCTTGCTTTTTGCCAATTTTATTTTTTTTATATTTGAGTTGATTGAATGAAAGGTAAATTGCGGTTTACGATTTATGACGTATTAAAAAAAAACTACTTACTAGATCTGGTTCAAACTAATTTTCGGTGGAAGTTTGCATGGTAATGTACATCATATATTTTTTTTAGATTTATCATTCTCTTATTTTAGAAGTTACAGAGGGGGGGGGAACAACATTTTACCACTTTGGAAGTGTCTCTCGCGCAAACTATTCAGTTTAGAAAAAAATGATATTAGAAACCTCATTTTTGAAGACCTATCCATAGATTCCAACACTTATGGTTTTGACGAAAAAAAAAATTTTGAGTTTCAGTTCTAAGTATGGGGAACCCCCAAAATTTATTGTTTTTTTTCTATTTTTGTGTAAAAATCTTGATGCGGTTCACAGAATACATCTACTTACCAAGTTTCGACATTATAGCTCTTATAGTTTCGGAAAAAAGTGACTGTGACATACGGACGGACAGACAGACGGACAGACGGACAGACGGACAGACGGACAGACGGACAGACGGACAGACGGACAGACGGACAGACGGACAGACGGACAGACGGACAGACGGACAGACGGACAGACGGACAGACGGACAGACAGACAGACATGACGAATCTATATCCCTAAAAACGATTCTCAAACAAAAGATAAAATGGTACCAAGGTATTGTGTCTTTGCCTATTTGTATATTATATGTAGATTAAATGAAATCAAGTGTAAGAGAAAACAGCATACAAAAGGTGTGGACAGAAAGAAAATAATTCATGAATAAATAAATTTATATACAATATTTGCGTCTGGGAAAAAAGTGCCTACCAAGTACGTATCAAGGCTGATGCTCTATCATCTCATTAAGGCTCCAGTCTCCCTAAAATCAGTGTTCTTGCGGAATTTATCAGAAAAGAAATATTGTTTTTCAGTCATCAGAAAAGCAATAAATGAAATATATTTTACGTTATTTTAAAGTGTGAGATGTGAAGTTTCCAATACATATTCTATTTTTTAATTTGACGCCACTTTTATTAGCTTTGTGAGGCTTTAAACATACCTCTATTTACGTTCCACGCGTAGAGGGTCTCATTCATGCACACGCTACGAAAAAAATATAACAAAAACAAGAAATGTATTCAGATTACATTTGTCGGCAAATCCTTTACAATAATCTTATCTAGTTACTTTTTTTCAAAATCGTCTCAATTTCTTATTTAAACTGCTTTAAAAAGTTATAAATTTCTGAATTTGACCCTTGCGACATATATTGTTTTCTATTACAAAGTAATGGTTTAGAGAAATCACACTTTAACCACTCTGAAAGCAACTACTTATCTGTCGAATAAAAAATATATGCATTCAAAAAATCATTTGAACTAAATTTACCGAAACTAAACAAATAAAACATAAAATGCATCAAAATTCCATTCAATTTCGCTGGGAATAGACAGCGTTCGTTGTGTTATATGTGTAGTCTCGGTAAATTTATTTTAAATGATTTTTTGAATGCATATATTTTTTATTCGACAGATAAGTAGTTGCTTTCAGAGTGGTTAAAGTGTGATTTCTCTAAACCATTACTTTGTAATAGAAAAAAATATATGTTGCAAGGGTCAAATTCAGAAATTTATAACTTTTTAAAGCAGTTTAAATAAGAAATTGAGACGATTTTGAAAAAAAGTAACTAGATAAGATTATTGTAAAGGATTTGCCGACAAATGTTATCTGAATACATTTCTTGTTTTTGTTATATTTTTTTCGTAGCGTGTGCATGAATGAGACCCTCTACGCGTGGAACGTAAATAGAGGTATGTTTAAAGCCTCACAAAGCTAATAAAAGTGGCGTCAAATTAAAAAATAGAATATGTATTGGAAACTTCACATCTCACACTTTAAAATAACGTAAAATATATTTCATTTATTGCTTTTCTGATGACTGAAAAACAATATTTCTTTTCTGATAAATTCCGCAAGAACACTGATTTTAGGGAGACTGGAGCCTTAAGCCTTCAGACAGAACAGTCGTTAGGGTAATAATCAGCAACATATAGTTTCGGAGCTTAAGCTTTCCGAATTAGATTCGGTGCAGAATGCAGAGTATTGTTAGAATATCCTAGTCATCCTATATACTCCTATCAACGTCTATTCAACAGAATTTTAACTATAAAATGGATCCATGTTTATATTTTAGCCAGGAGTTAAAATGTTTTGAGTTTAGACTCTCTCATTTCACATTTCTTTAAATAAGTACAAAATCATACAATAAGTATCATATAATTCTTCAAAGGTGAACAATGTAGGTATGTAGTAGTTACAACAGTAGGGGAAGCAGAGACGGCCCTACCCGAGAGTGCAGGGGGTGCCGGACACCCAGGCTCAGGGCACTTAGAGGCGCCCGAAGTCGTGTCGATGACTATCGTCACTGAGCGTTTACATAGAAGAAAGACTTAATGTCGTTCTTACAATATTTGTAAAAGAAATAAGAATAAATCTACCGCTAGCATTGCAGAGATACAAAAGACCTGAAAAATTTCCGTATATCCATCATAACTATTTGTTTCCGTCACTCAAGAAACTTTTTCTCAACTTCTCTTATGACACATGAATACCGATACTTTTTTCGAGACGCTGACGATATTCTCGCAATCTGTTATGCGTCGAAAATATACACACGGGAATAGGAAGATCCAAAAACATTTTCCCACCTTCTGTGTCGCTATTCCAGTTCCAAACGTAGCTTTATATGAATGGCTTTGCCCATTTTGTCTCAAGAGACGTTTCTGGATTGTTCAAGCCGGTGACCTCTTTGATAGGAATTTATTTTTTATTCCCTGGGATTTTGTTACATACATTTTAAAAGCACTAAAATAGAGGGATCTGATTTTTATAGTGCAAAGAAGAAAGATCAATTAGATTGCTTGAATTCAACGACTTTGCTGCTGCTCAAAGCCAAAGCTGATTAAATAACTATTTTGCCAGTAAATACAACCGTAATAAAATAAATAATAAATAAATATTCTGGGACATTCCTCACACACGGCCATCTGACCCCAAACTAAGCAGAGCTTGTACTATGGAAGCCAGATAACTGATATACTACATATACTACTTTTCTTTTGTAAATACATACATATATAGATAATTACACCCAGACATAGGGCAAACAGACATGTTCATGCACACAAATGTTTGTCCTGAGTGGGAATCGAACCCACGACCTGCGGCGTGATAGATAGGGTATCTTACCAACTACGCCAACCGGCTCGTCAATAATGGTTGATAATTTTAATAGGTTAAAAGAACAAATTTTTATTAGTGGTATCATTTGGATTTTCTCGAGTAACTACATTGACTAATTATATTTTACCTACCGTTTTCCTATTATCTCTATTAACATGGGACCTACTCTGAAATCATGTTTTGTTTTCACTTATATTGACTTTATAGCGATTCAAGGGTTGGTTCCTGTAATAATATCTGTATACAGCGATCCGTGAAAGTTCATTCAAATATTTCTCGCTACACACAGCGGCAGTGACTCTCTCCTATATCCGAATATGCCTTTATACATCATTAAAGATGCATGTATACAATACGGTAGGGGAGACCGGGGATAGTTGACCAATTTTTTACTAAATAGTGCATATTTTTTATGTTTTAATATATATAGACAAGAAAACCATATCAATTGATAGAAGAACTATTAATCTAATAAAATATGTGATATCTAGTTCTTAGTTAAGTATAATGTCGATAATTTTATGCATTTTATAGAACACTAACTCTTAGTCAATCTACCCCTGGTCCGGGGTAAGTAGACCATATGCCAGGGGTATGTTGACTTATGTACCTATAAGAGTCAAATCATGAGAAAGGGCAAATAATTAAACATTTCAATCAGGCATAGCTTTGTTATTTTTTTTTTGCGAATTCATATGCAAATTTTCGAGTCTCATAAGACGCCAATCCATAATAAATAGCAGCTATCTCAATAAAATAACTGGCTAAAGTTTTCTCTTCAAAACTAGTACAAATTTTACTTTTTTTATATATCAAACTCAAACTCATTTATTCAGTTTAGGCCCTAATAAGGCACTTACCACTGGTTCGGAATACACTTGGACTGAGAAGAATCCAGCAAGAATCCTCTGTATCCAGGGTTATGCTTATGGTTATGGAGAGGGCTATGCTCGGATTCTATTCTCTACGAAATCGAATCAGAAATGAGGAGATTTATAGATGAACTAGGGTCACCGACATAGCCCAGTGGATTGACAAGTTGAAATGACAATGGGCAGGGCACATAGTGCACAGAACCGATGCCAATGGGGCTGAAGAGTTCTGGAGTGGAGACGATGGACTGGCAAGCAGCGTGGGACGTCCACTTACAAGGTCCGATGGATGCAGGTCGACCAAGACCGGTCCTATTGGAAATCATTAGGGTAGGTCTATGTCCAGCAGTGGACGTCTTGCAGCTGAGATGATGATGATGATGATTCAGGGATGAGAATTCTGCTCAACAAACTCTCGTCAAGTTTGTATTACGTTCAAATATTTCGTTTAATTTGGCACCGTAACGATGTATCTTTTATAAGGAATATTATACTGTTTTGGTGTCGCATTAATGCTTTCTCGTCAAAAATTACTGCGTAACAAACTATGTCCAACACATTTTTTATTGTTTTAGCTCAAGCAGTTGTTCTTTCACAGGTCCTTTTTGCTATGTATTAATCAAAATAGCTATACTTCTTTAAAAATCCAATAAATGGTTAACTTACGTGTTGTTTTCAACTCCATATTTTAGCTTTTGGGGTAGGTTGAATAATTATTCAACCAGCCCCAAAAATAATTGGTCTACTAGCCCCAGACGCCATTTTATATTTTGATCACATGGCTAGCCTAGACACTGCCGCTGATTTGAATAATAAGATATGAAATATGATAAATATGCACTCATCAAACGCTAGGGCTAATAGAAAAATGGTTTACATAAATCGTGTAGGCATCACATCAAAAAATGTACTATATCGAAATTTCACTTACGTCATTAACAAATTAAAAACGTGTCACCATTTGAAAACGACCTGCGACCGCGATGCGGCACTTCGGACAGCTGCGTGGGGTGCGGAGTGTAATACTTGGCTGTGATCGGATGATGCAATACTCATACTGTCGACGAGTTTTTGGCAGATAGTCTACCTACCCCTATAGTCAACTATCCCCGGTCTCCCCTAATGTGCCTATCCATTTATCAACCCCTCCTCCCCCTCCGCCCCTAAATTGAGCATATTTACGTTGCCGGTAAGATCAAACGCTGTCTGAACAATTACTTAGTTTACTAAATATTTATAACTAGCTGTACTACGCGGTTTCACCTGCGTTCGCGAGAAAAAAATATAGCCTATGTTCTTTTCCATCCTATAGGCTATCTGCATACCAAATTTCATCGCGATCGGTTCAACGGTTTAAGCGTGAAAAGGTAAGAAACAAACAAACTCACTTTCGCATTTATAATACTAGCTAGGATTAGGATAAGGGTAGTTAGGATTAGGATTTAGGTACATACACATTATAACCTAAACATATAGTAAATTTAATAAGCAACTATACGTTATTTACAAACTGTACATATAAAAAAAAGAGAAAACAGAAGAAAAAACTAAAATACTTATTTAAAGTATCTTTAGGATTCTATTCTCAATAGTCACACTGAGCTTAATAACTTGGTTATTGAAGTATACTTTAAGAAAATGGAATGTACCATTCTCTAAATGTGCTTAGTTTCATAAAACCAATTCTGATATACTTATCAGATAGTGACGTCGAACGTCGTGGTGAAGGTCGTGAGTTTAAATCCAACAGAGAGCATTAGTTTTCGGTAAAAAACATCATGTCCAAACCATATAGTAGGGTGGCAGTGCACTGCTCAATTAAAATATTATTTACAAATAATATATAAGGCTGTAAATAAAAAGTAAAATTAAGAAAGAGTAGATTTTATTTTTTGTCAGCAAATAAAGATTTAAATTGAACAGCACTTAACTGTAACACGAAAGTACTGTTCAATAAAAAAACACGTACGTACAGACAATAATAAAATAATTGGAGCAACGGAAGGCAAAAAAAGGAAAATCACTATGAGAAAAAAACAAGTCATACAAGAAATATTATTTCGCGCTTTTGTTCCGATGACACGACGTTTTTCCTCGGGTTACAATCGTTCATTTATAAAAAGGCTTACCTTTGTTATATCACTCAGGTAAGGATGGATCAAATAGATTTCGCCTCAATAAGACAAAAAATCTTTCGGGACATCTCGCAACATTACAGGTGGGGACATCCAATCAATTGTGTTCTTTAGGTTTATTTACTTTTCGGAACTTCGACCATTTTGCTACAAGGTCAATATCAAGCATTCTTACGTGACTTCTAAGTAGAAAAGTTTATTCAAATACAATATGTACTCGTACTTATAGGTATTTAGACTCGGAATTCTGACAAACGGACATTTACGTACATGCACAGAAATATTAGCCCTGGGTGGGAATCAAATCCACGACATGTAGTCTAGCAGTCAGGGTATTTAACCTACCTAGCCTCATAAGTCATAATTGTAAAAAAATTGCCCATTCTCCCACAGCTGGCTCCTGAATGCGATTATATTTAGAAGTTATAACTTTATAATACAGTATTTATGGCCTCAAATCAAGACCTACATAAAACAAAATCGCAGTCCCCGAGGGGGAGCCAAGGAGTAGATATATTTTAGATAGTGAACAAAACTTCTTAGACCGCTGGATCGAGAGAGTACTCGTACGTTCCTAACGTAATGCAATTGCCTTTGTAACACCTCGGGCAAGTTTCTTGGAGCTAGCACATACGTCTCACATAGACCATGTACGTGACATGTTCCAAAAGCGTATTCACTCATCCGCACATAAACTATCGCTTGGTAACTAATAACAATAGAGTTCTGGCATAAGATCAAACAAACAATGGACCGTATCGCAGTGACAATTTACTGAAATACCCGATCGGTTATACTCGTACAATAAGAAATTTTCCGACGTGGTCTTTATTTACTTCTACAAAACTCAAGAATATAGTAAAAAATAATAAAAAATAAAATATAAATATAATATAAATATATAGTAAAAAATATAGTGTAAGATCAGGAAAGCAGGGGAATCTCATACAGGCAAGATT
This sequence comes from Tetheella fluctuosa, assembly GCA_951216915.1. Taxonomy (NCBI): domain Eukaryota; kingdom Metazoa; phylum Arthropoda; class Insecta; order Lepidoptera; family Drepanidae; genus Tetheella; species Tetheella fluctuosa. Next base: position 4,783,616 of record OX578229.1, on the reverse strand, counting down.
CAATAATTATTACGGGGAACGAACCCGCAAGTTTGTAGTACCACGATTATACAATAAGTATCGCGTATTAAGAGATGGATTATTGCGATATTTATTGGGCAATAACGTGCTCGTGCACCTACTACTCTCATAGTATAGGTTAGGTACCTAAATCTGTAATGAGCGTTACGCCTACAAACTGCATTAGCAGTTTGGCGATGTTATAGTATGTAGTTGGTGATGGGTATTATGCGTATAAATAAATAAATAATTCAAGTCAAAAGACAGGTCTTTGCTAGGATATTGGATATCACGTATTTTTGAATTATTTGAAATTAAATTCATTGAAATTGGTAAATGCTGGCTCAAAGTTTTAAACATTTGATAATATCTTTTACTTCAAAGTTCAGTGTAGGTACTCAGAATAGTTCGAACTGCGTTTATCTTGGAAGGAGAAGTATAAGTTGATACGGTGCGTATGCTCCTGAATTTAATATTTCAGTAATCTGTAAATATACACAATGTAATACAATAGCTTATAAGTTAAACTATTACCATTTTGAAAATTATTATCAATTGAATTTGCGTTTTGCGGAATAATAAATTATGGCACCTAGATGAACAAAAAAGGTAGGTATACGACTAAGTATTACTACAAAGTAGGCTCTCGGAACCCGACACAAAATTAATGTATACGGGTTTACTGTCCCATTTACGTCGTTAGAGGGACAGACAGAAATGCACATTGTCATCCCCATACAAACACAATTCAACCATGACAGGAGCCTTTTGAAGGGCTGGTAAACACAAGATGGAGGTTATTTTCGTTATTTTATAATTAACGAATAAAACATGTAGCAAGTTTCTTTATAACTGGTGATATACGTATAGTATGTGGGACAGAATACAGAGGTACATATATTCTTTAGATAAAGACGACTTTAGTATCTTGGACGCAAGGAATAAGTCTTAGCGCAGTAGATCACCATATCCTGGGAGGCGATTCTCGAGCTGTAGAGATAAATATCACATGCGATATTTATCATAAAACATGGCGGATATCTATAAAAATCATTTTTTGGTATTCTCGAGATTTCACATTCGATATTTATCTATCGTTTAGCGTGCGATAAGCAACGAGTGGTCTCTAACAGTCGATACGTAAATATCATACCTACCTTATGTCATATAATTATCGATTTCGATAGTATTATCGAAAGCGCGAGAATCGGCCTCCTGGTCGAAAATACCGTATCGATTTATGTTTTAAGTCAGTAGGTTGACAAGCAGTCAGACAGTCAACCTAATGGTTATTGGTCATCGTCTATGGACATTTGCAATGCCAAGAGGATTTATTTGTTGCGAATTGCATTATTGAAAGACAGATTTAAAGTCTAGGCATAGAATGTTTAAAGTTTTATATCGTGGTGACCCGGATTAAATTTAAATAACGCAACGTTCTTGATTAAAGAAATATTATGATAAATCTATAAAGTACCTATGACCCCTCAAAATGATCAAACGTTGCAATTAGTATTTTTATTATGTTCAATTACACTTGAACATAATAAAAATAGTGATTCATTTTACTCTTTATTAGTCAGATTTTTCTACACATTCAATCAAAGTAATAGTAAGGTATTTACAATGAGTGCATCCATAACCTATAAGTTTGATTGATTTCATTAGTACCTATTTGGTACCTATACATTATTTAAAATTTAGAACAAGCATTTTTTTTATTTGCCCTTTATTCGTATCAAGTTGACCGTCGAGACCACGGAATAGGTAAATAAGGTCGAGACCATGTGCAATTTGGAGACAACAATTAAATAAAAACAAACATAGATAATTTATACATAATATAATTATGTACAATAAATTAACAACTAGCTAAAATACTCGAAGATCATCTCGTTTAGATGATGTTTCATTAGCTTAAAAGCAATTTATAATAAATTTAAGATCCAAAGCAATGCCAAACAAAACTTATTGCTGTTATTAAAGATATTGCCTACAAATCACTGGTTGCGAAACAAACTAAAACAAGGCGTCGTCAAGTTTATGCCATCTAATGACGTAAAAGCACATCCCTCTTGTTTCTATGATCAGAATAATGCCTCTGACGTAATTAACATTGACCCTTATCAAATCTTTCTTTGATGTTACACCCTTGTTGCTAGAATATGGTTGGATTAATTTTCTGCTTTCCGCCAATGTAAATTATGCATATTTAGCTTGGGTAAGCCATAAGATTTATTCCCGGTGGCTTATTATGGAATTCTTATATAGACTACGGATATTACCAATACTTTATTGGTTAAAAATACCCAATCAGTATAAATATCAACACAGGTGAAGTGTTGAAGACAAAATCAAGAAGGTATCCGAATTAACTCGAGAAAATTGTTGAGATTGAGTGAGACACAAAAGTCAACAAATGTCATAAAATAAAGTAAACTAAAAGCTAACGAGAAATTTACTTGGATTTGATATCTGTCTGTCCAAATATCCATTACTGGATTAATTGTATGACCTATGTTCTGAACTCCATGCGCAAGTTAAAGTTAATCTTGAAAGTTTGCTACAAACGACGACCATTAGCATACGAGCCACAAACAACGCAGCATCTAGATGATAAAGTTGTTTTGTCCCTTTACAATCGCTCTTTACTAGCATCTGTCACCACTAATATATTAGTAATAACTGTCTGAAGCACCTGTGTTTATCACTCGCTTGATTAGTTTTCCATCGTGCTGCCATATTGTCGCTATGTTGATTTATGATAATTAAAATCATCACTACATATTATAAAACAAAGTCCTCCGCCGCGTCTGTCCGTCTGTCTGTTCGTGATAAACTCAAAAACGACTGCACCGATTTTCATGCTGTTTTCACCAATAGATAGAGTGGTTCTCGAGGAAGGTTTTAATATATAATTTGTCAAGTTTTTGTATACATTGGCTAAAATATAATGATATTTGTTGGAGGTGTCGGAAAAAGTAAGCCGTCTGGGAGCTTTCAACGAAAACGCTGCCTATTGAGATATAACAAAATAATGTATGGTGGAATTGTGTATCTTATATAGGTCTACAGAAAAGTCCGCGATGGCATATGTCTATCTCTTAAGGATAACATACTATATCCATTTTAAGGGCAATTATAAAGCGGAAATTGGAAAGCTATTTACACAAATACGGTATTAAACTTATCATTTTAAATAAGTTAGAGGCTTTAAGCATTTTATGCACATTATTTTACTCTTTTACTCCAGGAGCTATCGTAAATTAAAAATTACGCGCGAGAAAGCGGTCTCGCACCAACGCCATACGACGACGACGACGGGTCTCGCTTGATGCAGCCACCTCCGCCCGCGCTCCACTGTCTGTTGTTGCCACGCAACAAGCTGATGCAAAAATTGTAGGCATAATATGTTATGCTCTTCTATTCATGCGGAGCCGGGGCGGGTCGCTAGTTTAAATTAAAAAAATATAAAACTGTAACTTTGTCATATAACGCTGATTCACCATTTTTTTACATTAAACATGTTTGAGATATTTTCATCGCTTCTTCGAAATGCTTTCGTTTGATTTTATCTTTAATTGAATGTTTTTACATCACGAAAGTAACATGACATATGGAGGAGCAAGGTGGTAGACTCCTCCATTGAAAAGGGAAGATCTTACGCAGGAGGAGCAAGTTGGTAGACTCCTCCATATGTCACATTGAGAAATATAATCATATCTCATAGGTACTTAAATTGATTATATGTTATGTAAACAAACCTGTAGATATCAATGTTAATAAAATCAGGTAGGTATTTAACGTACCAAAGTACCTATAGATATGATTTTAGAATGAGCAGCGTTGCGAGCACGGTTGCAGTGCAGCATTTTAATTACGCAATGGAAATAGTAACAGTTTTATTATTTTCATTGCATACGTGCTTTGTTACGGGTGAAATTACATTCCTACGGAAGGGTTATGACCTGTCTCGCCCTTTATCTTCGCTTACCAGAACTCATAATTTGAGACCAGCTGAATTTTAACTAGATATTTACAATATTATTGGGGCTAACCGTATTAACTGTTTCATGGTGGCCTCCCTGACTCAAGCTATCAATCCAATTTTTCTACAAAATTTACTGTCAATCAAATTATGATTATATTAAAATCACATTCTTATGGACTTGTCTGCATGGAAATGCTCTAATATACCTACCATATAAATTTTTTTTAGGGTTCCGTAGCCAAATGGCAAAAAACGGAACCCTTATAGATTCGTCATGTCTATCTGTCTGTTGAAACTTGGTAAGTAGATGTATTCTGTGAACCGCATTAAGATTTTCACACAAAAATAGAAAAAAAAACAATAAATTTTGGGGGTTCCCCATACTTGAACTGAAATTAAAAAAAAAAAAATCATCAAACCCATACGTGTAGTGTATCTATGGATAGGTCTTTAAAAATGATATTGAGGTTTCTAATATCATTTTTTTCTAAACTGAACATTTTTCGCGAGAGACACTTCCAAAGTGGTAAAATGTGTCCCCCCCCCCCTGTAACTTCTAAAATAAGAGAATGATAAAACTAAAAAAAATATATGATGTACGTTACCATGCAAACTTCCACCGAAAATTGGTTTGAACGAGATCTAGTAAGTAGTTTTTTTTTTTATAAGTACGTCATAAATCGTAAACCGCAATTTACCTTTCATTCAATCAACTCAAATATTAAAAAAATGGCAAAAAGTAAGGTCTTATAGCACAAATAAAGGAATAAAAATTTGAAAATTAAAGGGTGTCCCCATACATACATAGTTACTCCAATTAATAAAGACCTCTGAGTTGTATAGGCACTCATACAATTTAGAGGTCTAGCTTAATTGGCACCTACCTCAAATAAATAAAATTGTGCATTTCCCGTGATGGATGAACGATGGACGAAGTTTTTGTACGGAACCCTCGGTGCGCGAGTCCAACTCGCACTTGGCCGGTTTTTATTTGCCATGGCAACTTCATCTGAGTGGACATTAACTCCACTTCATGATCCCAGGGCTCATCTTTTTAATTTAAATTTCTAAATCAAATATTTTACATAAATTCCCGAAACAAGGTATATGTTCTTGTTTATCGGAACTATGTTTATTCCCAGACAGTCTCTACTAATAAATTTTATTATCACATACAAGATTGAAATTCTTTGATTATATCGGTGTTGTCTTTTCCAAAATAACCTACTTGTTATGTTGAAGCATAAAAGAAGTATATAATAATACATCAGATAGGTACCTAATGCTACGGGTAGTGAAATTACTGGTTGTTTACTTTTAACGACATTACCTTACCGTATTGTCTCGCCCGAGGATATTTCAAGATATTTGTATTTTATATCAATCTTTTTTTATTTCGCATTTCTCTATATCGCGCTACACTATTGTATTTGAAGTACGATGCGCAAGAATGAATGTGAATTACTTGTATATTTATGTTACTACCAATATATTTGATTTATAAGTAACAATCTGTATAATTAAAATTGTAAACTGACTGACTGGGTGATATGTCAATGCACAGCCCAAACCGCTGGAGCTAGTCTTGAAATTTTGCACATAGTTAGAAAGAGAAAGAAAGACAAATGCATTGCTAATCACAAAAAAAATATTCCCAATATGTTTTTATGATAACAAGCAGTTAACCTTTTTGCTTATATCATACAGTAAGTATATCAATATTACCAACTGCTTTAACAGACAAACAATCAATAAATAATAATATTTATTACGAGGATTGGTAAAAAAACTATAAACGCTAAGACTGTGGCAAACAATGTAGGTAACGTATCAATAAAACTCAAAATACCAATGACGTCATGCGGTCAGCTCCAATCAATCTCATCTGCGATAATGGTCCCATTAAAAATGTCCTGAACAGATAACCTCGGACAATATAATGATCCGCACATTATTGAGGTTCCGATAGAAACAGAGGACCGGCTAGGATCAATGGGGACCATTTAACATGTCGCCTCCGTAGAGGCCGATAATTGGATTCATTGCCAACCAAGAGAAATATGGAAGCCATTTATTGCTCCCGGACGTATTGACGACAACATTTCCCAGATAATTCTAGGACATTAATAATGTAACGATATTATATCGGCTGTTGGTGATAATTACTGACAATTTTTGTAATAAATATTTGTAATTGTTCCCGAATTCAAAATATTATAAGTCTGCAAGCAAATGTATTAACTTTTGCAGACTTTCCCTTTAAGTTTTAAAAGAGCAACAGACCTTCCAACAAAAAACAATAAGTTACCTGTAGATACCCGTAAAACAATGAATTTTTATTCAATGTTTAGGCACAAACACTTTTTCATTTTGAACAAATTGCATAATTAAATTAATGAATACTAATGGAAACTTGAAACTTTTTGACTTGTTTTATAACTTGGTCGGTGATTTTACAGGAAAATATTTTTTTGTTCATACTGTTTTTCAAAGCCCTTAATGATGACAGTCTTTTGTACAACTACAATGTGAACGCTAGACGATTTGAGTAAGCTTTCCCTAAAACTTAAACAAAGGAAATATTAATTACATTTTCATATTTTATTGTAATCTACGACTTGGTTTTTTGTTGACAGAAGACTGTATTTAAAAATAGATATTAGAGTTTTAATCAATTGGGGTTAGTGATCACTTCCGTAGAAACATAGTAGTACCACAAAGAATTCTAAATAGGTACCTACCTACTAAGTATTTATTGTATTTAGGTAGGTATCACTCGGATTTCGTAAATTTTAAACTCATTAATGTAAAACGTTCTTCCCAAATCTAGTCATCCTAAATTGAGTAGAAAGGAAGGAAATGAACAATTTGTTGAAAGGGTTTACACTTTGCAAACTTGATTATTTCCTTATAATCGTGAAGTCTTTGTTGAAACCAAGTTTTTGTTCCACAAAATGTTTCGCCGATACAATTGTGTTGAATAAATAGGAAATATTATTGAAGATTGATGATTGTACAATTGTCAAAGTTAACGGAACTTCGCCGTCAACGTAAATTGTATCTTTAGAAATTATACTCGAAACAAAGTTTGTAATTATCATGTCTCCTTCAATCTTTATAATATTGTAACTGAAATATTTAAACAAAGGCATTAATAAACATATTTTGTATATTTTGTAGTTATATAAGATGTTGATGTATAATATATTAAAACTCCAGGTTTATCATTAGATATGTTTATTACATTTTTATCTATATCTAAGCTAAGATTTTAAGCTATCCCAAGATGTTCGTCTATTCTAGAGTTCGTTGTTGCCATACCGAGACAACCATAAAACTCATATTAGATAAGATATACGAATGTCATTTTTTGCTGCGTGTAAATTGTGGTTATTGCGTTACGGGAAGTACTTACATACAAACATATACATAATATTGTATAAACCTTTATATAATTTACATGATTCAATAGTCAGATAAACAAGTTTGGAAAGTAACTATGGGCTAGAAATATTTTCGAATATATTTTGAGACTAGCTGGTATCCATTTTGTTATCAATTTGCCTCACTTTGGTTACCCCAAATATTATAAGAGATTATATTGTTATGTATACCATCAATTTCAAACTTATATACTTTTTATTTCACACTAAAAAGATTTACTAGGATTTTATGGAGCACCGCTATGAAATATAATAAGATTTGATTCAATAAATAAATAAATATTCTGGGACATTATTCCTTACACACGGCCATCTGACCCCAAACTAAGCAGAGCTTGTACTATGGAAGCCAGATAATATATACCAGATATGATTTACTACATATAGTACTTTTATTTTGTAAATACATACACATATAGATAATTACAACCAGACACAGGACAAACAGACATGTTCATGCACACAAATGTTTGTCCTGAGTGGGAATCGAACCCACGACCTGTAGCGTGATAGATAGGGTATCTTACCAACCACGCCAACCGGCCCGTCAATATCTTTATATAGTTAAGTATAGTTAGGTAGATATATTTATTTACAGTAAAAGATGGAGTGATGAAATCAAAGCACTGGTTGGAGAAACTTGGTACAAAATTATAGTTGCTAAAACCAAATGGCAGCAATTTGAGTGGAGGCCTTCTTACAAAGGCCGTTTTCTTAAGAGAGAGGAGAGCTCAAGGTTAGCTACCAAATTAAAGTTTGCATTATAATGATTGTTGTGTAAAGTTAGAAATTAATATTGTATTGTACATCTAGCACAAGTAGCACCTAAATGTAATACGTGAAAAAAACGGCCAATCATTGGACTCGCGCACCGAGGGTTCCGTATCTTCCTTGGTTTAAGTCTAAAAAAGTTTTACAAAAAAATGTGGGGGTGCATGGGTAGGAGTCCTGCCGCTGTCCTTTAAACGTGGAATCACAGTAATCTCTTGTGACGTAAACTAGAGCAGTCCAGAGCGGGTGACACTGAGCGTTTGAAATTTTCCTGCGCGCTCAGTCTCTCGCCAGACTGGTTTCCGTCAGACTTATCCAATTGATGCTCTATTGATAATAGTGATAGTATTTATCAATCTATCATTGAATGTCAGCTCACAATCATCGATAATGGCTGTCATTGTATTGAAGAGAAGAATATCTATAAGAAGCCTTTATATCAAAACTTATTCATATTAAAATTCTTTAATTACTCAATTTAATTATAATTTAAATTTTATATACAGGATGATTTTGTTATAACTGGCAATACTTGCAGGGGTGGAAGTACTCATCAATGTGAACAACTTTTATTATAGGGCTAAATAATATGGTTGCTTCATACATTTTGGTCGAGTAGGTATTGAACTTTTGTATGGAATAGCTGATATTTTTTTATGATTTCACAGTTAGTCCCATAATAAAAGTTGTTCATTTTGATGAGTACTTCCACCCTTGCAAGTATTGCCAGTGATAACAAAATCACCCAGTATAAATATTATACGTTCATAGTGTCATTCTGTCGATGAAGTAATACAAAATGTTACTCCATTTTGGTGAATAAATCGTAAATGCTTGAAAGGAAAATGAAAAACTTCATTCTAAATTTATGTTACGAGAAATTAAAATAATTTCAAATTGTATATAAGTTGATTTATCTGTCGCCAAGCTCCGACACTTTATAATATTTCCTTCTAGGCTTTGTGTGCTTACCATCTTCAGCCTCAACATCACTTGCAAAATAATAGAAAGAAAGAGAAAAAGTCATTTCGACTTACAGAAAAACAACAGCATATAAAAATAACAAAAATGCACATCACACACTATATCGTGTGTGAGCTGATGTACGAGGACAAAAAGGCACTTATCTCAGCTTATGCTGCAGTGTGAATGCTGCAGCGCTGGTTTTCGAGTAGGGCCAAAAGTGAAGCCACGTTTAATCGCGGCAAAGATTTAAAATTAAAAGACATTACAAACAATACAAAGCAAAAATAAATGTGAAGGGTCGGGTTACTCGGGTTACTTCCTCCATTCTCAAGACACAAAATCCTCCGGCTGCGAAGTCATTAATAGGTAGGGTGTATACTGAAGGACAGAAAAGACACAATAATTTTTGTTAATTCATTAAATAATGCTCATATATATTTCTAAATGAAGATACTGCTTTTAGAGCACGAAGAGGCGGTGCAGACATGGGAGAAGTCCTTAGAAGATTTTCACATCACAGTTCCATTTTATTTAAGGTACGGAACCTATTCTAATCAACACCAAATAGTACTATCATCACCACCAACAGTTATAATTAGGGTTGAATAATGAATACGTGACACAAATAAAATAATATTTCCCATCCTGCATAGATCTAGTCTAAATGTCATGATGTCCATATTATGTAAACTGTGAATTTCAGTGAAAATCCAATATCTTCGTTCAAGACCCTGAGAAAACGACGGCCATGGGACCTTTATGATTAAACGTACCTAACCGAACCGAATCTTCAAATCTAGTTGAAACGCTAGATAGTAAACATTTTCTGGAGAAGTAATAAAAGTAAGTACTTATTCAATGGATAAATTCTCTTAGGTTTAAGATTCTAACTTTTTGTTTATTTAATTGATAATTCAGTGTCACGTGTCGGTATTTTAATTTCTGTTACTTACCTAATCGTATTTACTTTTGCTAGCAAATTCACCTGCAAGGATTAAGTTTAATTATCTGTGTAGGCGGTCGCCCACATCGATATTAAATAACGCCAAATAAATCAGCTAGAACAATTCTTTAAGCTACAATTAGTATAAATTAGAAGCATGAGTATTATAATATTTTAAATTTTTGTAACAGTAACTTTCATACCTAGTTTTTTAGGTACTCACGTTTCCGGGATAATAAGTGTCCTAGGTTTTTCTCCGTGATCCAAGCTACCCCTCTGCCAAAATTCACTAGAATCGGTTCGGCCACGAAAACACTTCTCACAATAACGACTCTCATAATCTTTTTTTGAGTGGTACACCCCTTTAAGTACCTATTTTTGTATAATAATATGACGCCATGGGTCCATGGGGGTTCGAGGCTCGCCGATTTGCTCGGATTTTATCATCCAAGCTCATCGAGGCTTCGGGAGACCGACGGGCTGGGAGCTTTTTCCGCCAACGCATAAGCTTGGCCATCCAAAAAGGGAACGCTGCCAGCCTGTTGGGAACCTTGCCTATCGACAGCAGCGAGGGCTTTGAGGATGTTTTCTATATATCATAGTTTGTATTTTTTACTTTAATTGTAAATATGTAAATAAAATATGACGCAATATTTTTTCAATTCAAACACTAACTCCCCATTCGGGGAAAAATCATTTCTTAGGCATCCCTAACTACATGTACATAAATAAAAATAATGCAGAAATATTTGACAATAGTCGTAATAAAATTAAAGTAATCCCAACATAATCCGTTTCATAAGCTAGTCTATTTACGAGAATGGTGCAGAGCCGCATCTGTGATTCTGGACACAACCGCTACCGCAATCGCATTAAAAACTTGTCGTGCACTTCGTTCACAACTTATAATGAGGTATTTTTCCGTAATAAGGACAGCGAAATTTTTACTCACAGAGAAAAGGCGCGTTTTTTTTTCATAACTCTCCATAAAAAAGAAATTGAGTTACAAAACTGACCTACAGAGCCTTAATCTCGGTTGCTTCTTAGACATTGAACCCTGAAAAAAGCCTTGTTTATTCGCGGCCGGTTTAATAAGATTGCCACGCTCTAGTGGTCCGGGACGTCACTGCGTCAACCGACTGGCTTACAAACAGCTTTGCGAAATTCAAAGTGTTCTTTATTTCCTTTTTTAAACAACATATTCAAATGTACGACTTTTCTTTCTTTTCCGCGTTCTTTTTCAAATAATTCTTTAGTATTTTTAAGACACTTATATCCATCGTCTTTGATGCGCAATATAAGAAGTTTATGACGCAAATTGATCATTCATTCTAATTAAATAATGTTCTCTATCTACATCCTCACTCATCCCGTCTTTCTTTTTAAAGTGCACACTTCTATCCATACATTTGAAATATTATGTTGAAAGATTGGATGCATATTGCAAAATGCAAATAAATTATTATTTTTGTCCTTCAGCATTGTAAACGATTTGCAAATGGGTGTCAAGCGCTCAGCTTCTTAGTTTTCTAACTTAGCATTATTTGCCGAAACAAAGTCAGTTTTCCGGCTGAAAGTTCTGCTATTGCGCTTTCAATTTCCGTTCTTGATATTGAGCTCTCAATGAGTTCAAGATCTGATCTTTGTTAAAGTTTATTATTTATTTATGCACAGATCCTTTGAATAAATTAATTTAATTATAAACAGCTCCTGAGATTACTAGAATGAGAACTAGAATACTTGGATATTAATGAATGCTGCTATGTACTTCATAACTAGTGTCTGTTAGTTTCTGTTGGTCTAATAACTTCAAAATATTATTTAGTACTTCTAGCTAAGTATACCATTTATAATAACACAGATTTATGAGGACGGATGTGAAACTTAGCAAGTTAGGTAATTATTCGTTAGATTTCCCTCCCAAGTCGAAGTATCCTTGAATATTCATAACCGTTGGAATATTTACTAGGGTCGCCAAAGTCCCCTATAGGCCATCTCACCGCTTCTATATCCGGCCAAGTTTGCGTTAATTGCATTCGAGTTCTAAGTTAAACGGATCGTTAATGAATCGAGATTAATAATTCAATTGTTTTGTATGTAAGGTAAATTTTGTTTTACATCAATATATCTTTTTCACAAATATCCTCTACCATTTCTTGTTCGACTTTTCAAAGCCAAATAAGATGATTTATGACTAAAAAGAATATAACTCTCGTCAAGTTCAGTATAACTTCAAATTTTAGGAAGAACTTAGCCATGGGATGATACAAATTTTAGTTTAGGTAAGAATCAAAATTCCGGATATTCAACCCACCGCGAAGTAATCTTATATATTACATATGCGGCCCGAAACTTTACCAATTCGCAGTTAAGAACTTTTCTTATCTTTGTTAAGTAATGATTTTTACATTATATTCTTAGGTATGTGGGCGGATCTCCTCAAAACAATATTCTTGACAAAAATAATTAAGATTTTCTAAACCTCGCGGCAGAGCTTCTATTTAAGGCCAGATGTACAGATATATCAAATATATAGTATGTTGTAATGAAGGCACCCCAAGCAGACCAATAATTTTAGATATTTTTCAAAATCATTAAAAACCTTGTTGCTGATAATGTCACATTGTGAGAATAATGACGTTATTGTAAAAAATAATGACGCAATGTTGCCGACTATGAGTAGATTAAGTATTATAAATATGAAGATGAATTTACATGTGACTTAAATACTATTTTAGGTATTATTTTGTTATGATATGAACAAGGAAAATAAAATGCAGTATTATAAAAAAAAAATATATAAAAATAAATTTAAATCCTCTTAATAATATATTGATTTTTTGGTCACCTGATTGGATTTTCTGACGATAACAGAGTTTAATGAAATAAAAAACGCTCGACTTATGTACGCTATACATAAACATAAAAAAAAACAGTCTTAGAGAGACAATAAATTATACTTAAATACGTTTTAAGCTACTAAACTAAACCCTGATTGTATCTAAAAATGTTATTTACTCTCCTTAAAGACTTCAACGGTCTCTAAACTAATCACATTTTTATCCTCTGATAAACCTTTGTTAGAATGTTAACAATAATATTTTTTGACAAAACGTTTAAATTAACATTTGGCAAAAACAGCTTCTAAAGCAAAAGGTAACTAAAATTATTTTATATAATAAGCTCCATAATTAACAACTATAACCACAAAACAATTGAATCTTAAAAACGATATTCTAATAACAGTTTTATAAGAAGACAATGATTAACAAAAGCCTTAAGCCAATTAGGCTCAGAAATGTCCCTCTCCTACAATGCCCTGACAATTCAATCAAAACTTACACTATTATTGATTATGATAACAATTACAAGACTTAATTTTTATTTATTGTTTATTAAAAAAAAAAATGGGTTATTTACTGATTTTGTTTTATATATTTTTTCATGCGACGTTGCTGCAAATGATGTTGCCAATAATGACAAATTCTAGAAAGTTCACCATTTTACAAAATAATTAGGTATATTCCTCGGAGAGAGTGCCACATGCAGTAAGAGTTTCATGCATACTTCAACTTTGCTACATAAAAACACTTCATTGTGAAAAAATAATTGAGATACAGTCACAAATAAGAATGACGATGATGATGACAAATTTTGGAGAATCAAAATGAAATACTTAGTGCTCAAATCGCGCGACATCCTTACTCTCTAAAGCGTGTCGGCCGACTGAGGCGCGGGGTGAAGCGTCGCTTAAGCGTCATTTGACTCTTCGGTCGCGTTTCTTTATACGTAAAAAATTACATTCAACATTGTTGCCGATAATGACGCTTAGTTTTTGAACATTGTTTGATTACATTTTAGAGTAACTTTTAATAAAGTTTTCTAACATTATTGTAATGAAAACCGTTCTTTATTTATCTAAGTTTAATATTTATTCACACACTGTATCACATTCAATACACTGAATTGTTTATGTCACGAAATGTTGGAAACTATACCCAGGCGACACGCCAAATATCGTCGATTTTTAAAGTAATATTTGAATATCATTATTTTGTGTGATTTAAAGCTTAAAATGGCTTCGATAGCATCTTTATCATTTATTTAAGTAATGGAATAAAAATGTTTGACTTTGAATTTCTTTAGTGTTGATGAGTATTAGGTAGCGAGACATAAATTTTGGCTCTCTGAAATATTCACCCAGGTACTACTTCTCTGACATACAGACAGACTAGTCAGATATAACCCTGGTAGCAAATTCAAACATATAACCTGAGATCTTTGTTTAGCCTGACTAAACTAACAAACAATTATAAGAGGGACAACGAATATAACGTTATTTGCCATTGAATTTAGTAGACACTTCTCGGGCCTAAGACATTCAAATTCATCAGTATTTTATATCATGTTAAAATAATACTTTCAATAATGCAGCATCTAAGAATTTTATACACTTTGAGGGTGGTCTTATGAAGTTATATCAATGTTGCTTATATTCAGATAATGCTTCAGTTAGTGTTTTTAATTTTATTCAGCACTTTGATTTAGTGTAGGTATTCACCTATCGAAGATTTCCTGACTGTAATAATTATTTTTACTTAATAATAAATAAATATATATATATTTTTTTTATTAATTAAACAAAATCCACAGCTCTTAAATTAAATATTATGCTAACAATTACAACTTATCTTACAGCCAGTAATGGATTTACAATACTTTTTATATTATCTGGGTCATTATTCCTCACACACGGCCATCTGACCACAAACTAAGCAGAGCTTGTGCTATGGAAGCCAGATAACTGATATACTACATAACCTACATACTTATACTACTTTTCTTTTTTAAATATATTGTGGCCTACTCTCACACACATTCTATACATTCATCCATCATCATGCACACATAAGTAATCTAGCACAATCTAACATAAATAAATATATATACTAAAACATTACATAAATATTATTTATACAACAATATTACTTTTAATATATAAATAAACAATATTATTTTACGAGTATACACTTACAATATTAAATATAAAAACCACTTACCGTACCGTTGTCGTGACGAATTAGCCGGCTGCCGTACGAGCATGGATTCACACTCGCAACAACGGCTCCTATTGTTTAACCGGTGACGTCATAGATCGCACGATAAGCAACTCCAGCGCAAGCTGCCGCGCCGCGACCCGCACCAGTCAGAATCTATGTCCGACGCTAAACGCACGCCGCTTGTAGTAGCTATACTCGCTTTGCCTACCTACACTACGCGCTTTCCTGTTTTATGTTTTCTGTTGATGTGATTTCTACTCTGTTCTTGTGCTAAACTCTTGCTGTGACTTGTCTGTGCTTCAATCCTTCTAAGCTATAAACTATTAACTTTCTTCTGTGTGTGCTATCATTACAAACCGTGAGACAATACCATCTTTTATTTCTCCGGCCTGTTGACTACGAGTACCTCAACGAACTCGATCAGGTACCACACCTTATTTATATCGAATAACCCCAAATTGGTGACCCCGCAAGAACACCAAGATGAGTGACAGTAGCGATTCCGACAAGACCGTTGAATCACAAAATGCCGGTGTTACTATGCGCCGGGCAAAGAAAATGTGCGTTTCCACTGACGGACGAGATGCGTCATCCGACACTCGGAAACTTAAATTGAAGGTTCCAGCATTTTCACCGGATGATCCAGAGATCTGGTTCCTCTTACTAGAAGGTCAATTTGACAATTTTGGCATTACTGAAGACGCTGTCAAATTTAATAACGTCATCATGAACCTTGACATTTCTCATGCCAAAACGGTTAAGGACGTCATAGTCAACCCTCCAACCAGAAACCGGTATGAGAAGATTAAGAGCGAGCTAATTAAGAGACTCAGTGCTTCCCATGAGAATAAGGTCAAGCAATTATTGACCCATGAAGAACTCGGAGATAGGAAGGCGTCGCAGTTTCTTCGTCATTTACAGGACCTGGCAGGACCGAACGTCCCAGAAGAGTTCCTACGGACAATCTGGTGCAACCGTCTTCCCCAGAGTATCCAAACAGTGCTGGCATCTCAACCCTCCCACTCCCTGGAACAGCTGGCCGACTTGGCGGATAGAATCCAGGAGATATCCGGACCAAGAAACGTTGCATCGACCTCTTCTAATAGTGGAATAGGCAGCAACGCGTCCAGTGAAATCGCCGAACTAAAACGGATGTTGGAACACCTCGCCGCCAAGCTTGACGAGGTCACTCGCACTTCACGCACCATTGACCGTTCCCGACCCCAACGCCGTGCATCATCACACAGCAGATCACGATCGGCTTCCAACTACCGACGTTTTCCTATTTGCTGGTACCATGCGAAGTACGGGTCCAAGGCGAACAAATGTTTAAAGCCATGTGATTACCACAAGTCGGGAAACGCTACAGGCAATCGATAATGGCGACAGACGATTGCCCCACCCTACCAGGTCGCCTCTTTGTGACGGATCGTAGTACGAGAACGCAGTTTTTGGTCGACACGGGTAGCGACCTCTGTGTTTTCCCACACACCCACATACGAGAGCGTCGTGAACCTACGAGCTACAAACTCACCGCAGCCAACGGGACAACTATTGACACGTACGGTTATGCGCATCTAAACTTGGACTTGGGACTTCGTCGTAATTATCCATGGCGATTCGTAGTGGCCAATGTTACGAAGCCTATTATAGGGGTAGATTTTTTGTGCTTTTATAATTTAATTGTTGATTGTAAAAACAAAAAACTTATTGATAATACCACAACCCTTTCTGCCCCAGCTTCACTGGCTATTAATGCTAACGATATCCTTTCTGTAAAGGTTCCGACTGGTGATTCGTGTTACCATAGAATTATATCGCGTGAATTCCCTGAAATTACGCGACCGGCTGGTACGCAACGCACAGTACCCCACAACACACAACACCACATCAGGACTACACCAGGTCCTCCAGTTTCGTGCACACCTAGGCGCTTAGCTCCTGATAAGCTTAAGGTAGCAAAAGAGGAGTTCGAGGCTATGCTAGCCAATGGCACAGCTAGGCCTTCCGATAGCCCGTGGTCATCCCCCTTGCATCTAGCGCCAAAGAAGGATAATGGTTGGCGTCCTTGCGGCGATTATAGGCAACTTAACGCTCGTACTATTCCGGATAGGTATCCAATTCGTCATATCCACGACTTCACGCACAATATCGCTGGTTGCAATATTTTTAGCACTTTGGATCTCGTGAAGGCTTACAATCAGATACCTGTCTGCGCGGACGATATAAGCAAGACGGCGATCACAACACCATTCGGGATGTTTGAATTCCCGTTCATGACGTTTGGCCTTCGCAACGCGGGTCAAACATTTCAACGATTCGTTGACGAAATGATGCGTGGTCTAGATTTCGTATATTGTTATTTGGACGACTTTTTGATTTTCAGCAGAAATCAGATTGAGCATGAGGATCACCTTCGTCAAGTGTTCGCCAGGCTCCGAGACTATGGTATGGTTGTAAACTTGTCCAAATGCATTTTTGGGGCTCCCGAGGTAACCTTTCTAGGTTATCGCATTTCGGAGAGCGGAACCAAGCCACTGGATGAGAAAGTACAAGCCATACGAGACTTTCCCCCTCCTAAGGACGTTAAGACACTTAGACGCTTTTTGGGAATGGCCAATTTTTACAGACGATTTTTGTCTAACGCCGCCCAAATACAAGCTCCTCTTAACGCTCTTCTTACAGGGGCAGTCAAGGGTTCAACACCAATTACCCTCACCGATGATGCTCTGAAGGCTTTCTCAGAAACCAAAGAAAGCCTATCCAATGCAGCTCTTCTGGCACATCCAGATTGCCAAGCTAAGCTGGCATTGGTTACAGATGCGTCAGATTCGGCGATTGGTGCTGTTTTGCAACAACTGCAAAACGACGTGTGGGAGCCTCTTGCATTTTTCTCCCGAAAGCTGAGCTCGAGTCAGAAAAAGTACTCCCCTTATGACCGGGAACTCCTCGCAATCTACGAGGCCATAAAGTACTTTCGGCATATGCTCGAGGCAAGGCATTTTACGGTCTATACAGACCACAAACCGATCAGTTACGCCTTCCATGAAAGGAAGCGTAACTGTTCGCCTAGACAGTTCCGACATTTGGACTTTATCGCCCAGTTCACGACTGATATAAGGCATATCTCCGGCAAAGATAACGTAGTGGCCGATACCTTATCTCGCGTTGAAGAACTGGACAGTCCAATATGTCTTACAGACCTTGCCAATGCTCAAAATAGTGATCCCGAACTGGCACACTATCTAACAGACGGTTCATCGCTCCATCTAGAACAAATGGAATATCCTGGAAGTCGTACTCCTTTGTACTGTGATACCAGTACGCCGACTCCCAGGCCATTTGTCACAAAAGACTTCCGCAGGCAGGTATTTCAAACTCTCCACTCCCTTAGTCATCCCGGTGCCGCTGCGTCTGCCAAATTGGTAGCCGAGAGGTTTGTATGGCCCGGAGTTAGGAAAGATTGCCGTGACTGGGCTCGGACGTGCTTATCCTGTCAACGCGCAAAGGTGAGTCGACACGTGTCTGCACCGCTAGGTACTTTCGATCTTCCCCGTGCGCGCTTTAAGCATGTCCATATCGACCTAATAGGCCCTCTCCCTATTTCTCAGGGATATCGATACTGCCTGACAGCCATCGACCGATTTACTCGGTGGCCAGAGGTCATGCCAATACCTGACATAACCGCAGAAACAGTGGCTAAGGCACTTATTTCTGGCTGGATATCTAGATTCGGTTGCCCTTTAGATATTGTCACAGATCGCGGCCGACAATTTGAGTCCGCACTGTTCCAATACCTGGCAAAAACCACTGGATTCCAGCACAAGCGCACAACGTCATACCATCCTGCATGCAATGGACTCGTGGAACGTTTCCACAGACAGCTGAAAGCATCCATTACATGTCATAATGACCAAAATTGGTCAGAGGTCTTGCCTTTTGTGCTACTAGGCATACGCAGTGCTTTTAAGGAGGACTTACAAACATCTTCCGCTGAGCTTACGTACGGCGAGCCGTTAAGACTTCCAGGCGAATTCTTTGATCCGAGCACACCCTGTACCACCGACGTATCAGATTTTACAGCACGCGTACGCTCTTTCGCCGAGAAACTAAAACCTGTTCCCGCCTCTCGCCACAATAAACACAAGGTCTTTATATTCAAAGACCTCGCAAGCACTGACCACGTCTTTCTTCGCGATGATGCTTCGCGTCCGCCCCTTCAGCCAGCCTACACAGGCCCTCACAAGGTTCTAGAAAGAGGTGACAAATTTTTTAAGCTCCTTGTCAAAGGAAATTCAGTTACTGTCACCATAGACCGTTTAAAACCTGCGTACATACTAACTGACGAGGAGGACTTACTAGGACATACTTCAACACCTAGTATACCTACAGGAAGTACAGTTATAACTCCATCTCCTAATCTCCCACATAAAACTACACGCAGCGGTCGACATGTCCGATTTCCTGATTTTTATCGCCCTTGACCAGGTCTCTGGGGGGGAGTGATGTGGCCTACTCTCACACATATTCTATACATTCATCCATCATCATGCACACATAAGTAATCTAGCACAATCTAACATAAATAAATATATATACTAAAACATTACATAAATATTATTTATACAACAATATTACTTTTAATATATAAATAAACAATATTATTTTACGAGTATACACTTACAATATTAAATATAAAAACCACTTACCGTACCGTTGTCGTGACGAATTAGCCGGCTGCCGTACGAGCATGGATTCACACTCGCAACAACGGCTCCTATTGTTTAACCGGTGACGTCATAGATCGCACGATAAGCAACTCCAGCGCAAGCTGCCGCGCCGCGACCCGCACCAGTCAGAATCTATGTCCGACGCTAAACGCACGCCGCTTGTAGTAGCTATACTCGCTTTGCCTACCTACACTACGCGCTTTCCTGTTTTATGTTTTCTGTTGATGTGATTTCTACTCTGTTCTTGTGCTAAACTCTTGCTGTGACTTGTCTGTGCTTCAATCCTTCTAAGCTATAAACTATTAACTTTCTTCTGTGTGTGCTATCATTACAAACCGTGAGACAATACCATCTTTTATTTCTCCGGCCTGTTGACTACGAGTACCTCAACGAACTCGATCAGGTACCACACCTTATTTATATCGAATAACCCCAAAATATACTTATATAGATATGTGTCCGTCCTGAGTGGGAATCGAACCCACGACCTGCGGCGTGATACCTGGGTATCTTACCAACCACGCCAACCGGCCCGTCATGTCATAACATTGAAAAAGAGTATAAGTAAACCATGCACTGATTGAAGAACGACAATTGAGCCAAACCTATGACCTATCGATCCCACCCACCACATCTCCTATTAGACGGAATTGCGAAACTCCTCCGATACTAATCTAATTGGTATAAAAGTAATTTATAGTTTCGGATCGCGTGTTAGTGACTGTTTTTATCTACCGAAGGATCAAATTGAATTAGAGCCTGTGGTAAAGTCCTTCTTTGAACAAAAAATTAAGCATCAGTCACTTTCAGGATCATCCAAGTGCTAATTAAAATTTAAGGTAGGAAAGGAGATAGGTAACTTTTGGTAGGTACTTAAGTACGTTGTAAGGAAAGAAATGTAGATGGTAAAAGTAGTTTGGTAAGGAATAAATTCAAAGCTAATTTATTAGATTCCATTGATAAATTTTATTTATTCTTAATTTCTAATATAGAACCTTATATGCCAATTAGATAACGTAAGCTTTTATAAATAAACATAAAATAATATCTATGTAGCTAATTATCAACGTGATTTACTGCAAAAACTCCATGAAAGCGAAACACTGAATCTTGTCAAATAAAAATTAATCAGTTCAAAAAGATGAACACTTCTGTCGCCCTGTAATTTCGTCGAAGGTGGACAGTCATATTAAAATCGTTCATTCGTAAAATCAGATTTCCGTGACAACAGGCGTCCCTCCATAAAAAAAAGAAACTTTTACGATGTCCCTGGCGCTGGGTATACGACTCATAACAAATTAAACATCCGAACGTTACACCCAAATCGTTGCTTTATGTTTCTAGAATGTAAAGCAGGTTAAGTTATATAGGACCAAGGGCTAATGTTTAGATATTATCTAGGACCGAGAACTCTATAAACACGGCCATGGATTCCATTTGATCGACCATTGATTATTTGCCAGATATCTGTGTCTTATTTCGTATTATGGTTTTTGAAATACCTAATAGGACTGTGATAGACGGACGTTTAGGTAAACGATTTTTTTTTCAATTTCAACAAGTTCCTAAGCTAATAACATTTTTATTACGATTCTTACATTCACATAAACTGCCATAAAGGTACCAATGGTAAATATGTCAGTAACTAAGCAACATAAAAATTTATTGTCCCATTCCAAGCAAATAAATCGCAGCTGGGTCACAAAGCATTTGCCGAGTCCAATATAATGTCGATATTGTCGCGAAAATATTTCATTTCGTTGGTCATACAACGCTCCCGACACCGACCGTACATAAGGGTCCAGAAGCTTCTATTGTTTGTTATTATCTATATTATTTTTTTCAACGATTGCGTTCGATCAACTCTATCCCAACAATTAAGCACATAAATCTGTAGTTAAATTCCTTAGAAGTAGGTAACTATACCCTAATATCTATATATTTATTTAAATCGGAAGGCTGACAAGCAGGAAGGCGGTCTACCTGATGGTAAGTGGCCACTATCCCCTATGGATATTAACAATACCACAGGGATTGCTAATGTATTGTCGACCTTTATAAAGCCTAGAAGGCAACTTCGCGACGCTTGGCGACAGATTTTCAACTTGAGGGTCGGGCTCGGGATTACCCAGCCAGGCGGGAACTACAAAATACTATAGTATCCTCCCTCACGATGCTTTCCTTCATCGAAAACTCTAACTCATTGTAGGATTCGAACCCATGACCATTGCCGCGGCATCCGACGTCACCATATTTTTCATTTTCTCTGGACGTCACTTCCACTAAGAGACTTTATTTTTCTTTATGGACCTACCTAATATTTATAAACGAGTTCCAAATCAGCTTTTTTATAAAAAAAAATATTCGGCAAACAGGCATACGGGCCGTCTGATATCAAATGATCAACATTCCCTATGGACACCTACATCACCCGAGGCATTGTAAGTAAGTAGGTACATCGTGGATGATTTTTTTTTGAAAACTGTTACAGCACGGTTCTTATAAAAACTGCAATCAAGGTTTGAGTTGAATCTTCGTTTCGACATCAAGCGAGCGCTACGTACGATTGTAGACTCATCGAACTGAAGTCATCGACCATCCGGAGACGGGCACACTAGTAATATATTGAGCACACTAGTATCTTGAGGCTAGTTTAGTTTTAGGGTTCCGTAGCCAAATGGCTAAAAACGGAACCCTTATAGATTCGACATGTCTGTCTGTCTGTTTGTCCGTCCGTATGTCACAGCCACTTTTTTTCGAAACTATAAGAACTATACTGTTGAAACTTGGTAAGTAGATGTATTCTATGAACCGCATTAAGATTTTCACACAAAAATAGAAAAAAAAACAATAAGTTTTGGGGGTTCCCCATACTTAGAACTGAAACTCATATTTTTTTTTTCATCAAACCCAACGTGTGGTTTATCTATGGATAAGTCTTCAAAAATGATATTGAGGTTTCTAATATCATTTTTTTCTAACCTGAATAGTTTGCGCGAGAGACACTTCCACTTCCACTTCGTGGTAAAATGTGTCCCCCCCCCCCTGTAACTTCTAAAATAAGAGAATGATAAAACTAAAAAAAATATATGATGTACTTTACCATGCAAACTTCAAGCGAAAATTGGTTTGAATAAGATGTAGGTAGTAAGTAGTTTTATTTTAATTAGTACGTCATAAATCGTAAACCGCAATTTACCTTTCATTCAATCAACTAAGGCAAAATGCAAAAAATTGGCAAAAAGCAAGGTCTTACAGCACAAATAAAAAACAAAAAAAGTTGAATATTAAAGGTAATACATAGATAAATACGCCAATTAATAAAGACCTCTGAGTTGTATGGGCGCTCATACAATTTAGAGGACTCGCACTTGGTCGGTTTTTGCAAAAACGCTACGCGTTTGCTAACCAGCCACCAACTAAGGGCAAATAGAGGGCGTTGAGTCGGCAACCGACCGTGAAATTGTCATCCAAGCTATTTGGTTACATGGTTACAATATACTAGCTTCCACCCCGCGGTTTCACCCGTGTTCCCGAGGGTTCTTATGTTTTCCCGGGGTAAAAAGTACTCTATAGCCTTCCTCGATAAATGGGCTATCCGACATTAAAATCATTTTTCAATTCGAACTAGTGGTTCCTGAGATTAGCGCGTTCAACAAAACAAACAAACAAACTCTTCAGCTTTATAATATTAGTATAGATAGATAAGAGTATAGACTAACTTCCGCCCCGCGGTTTCCACCGCGTTCCCGTGGGATCTTATGTTTCCCGGGACAAAAGATTTCTCGATAAGTAAATGGGCTATCCAACACGAAAAGATTTTTTCATTTCGAACCAGTAGTTCCTGAGATTAGCGCGTTCAACCAAACAAACAAACTCTTCAGCTTTATAATATCATAGTATAGATAAATAAATAATAAATATAAATAATATTATAGTATAGAAGATGTGACGGAAACACTTTTTGTCTACGGTCATGAATAAAAAAAAAACCAGCGTCAATGTCAATTAACTGTCACTCACTAATGTGACCATTTGTAGCTTATTTCTGCAAAATGGCAGTAAATTTGGCTGTTGTATTTTATCTTCGCCATAATATTAAGTATGTTGCCGAAATACATAAGTGGCAGAATTTGGCAAATTTAGAAATATTCTTCTACCTCTTTAAAAATTTTCTCATTAATTTATTCTCCAAATAGATTAATTACAATTAGAGACAAAAACCAACAAATTGCGGACATTTAATTCCCCGTTTATTAGTCTGTTGATGTTTCTAAGCCATATAATTATCAACTGTAAAGTCTGGAAGTTAAAAGGTCCATAATTATTCTTATTATCATAAAATTATATCGTTTTGAAGTTTTATTACTTTCATTTTATTTATTTTAAATTCCATTTCTCTATTGGCGTCGACTGTTGCAGTTGTATCAATGAAAAGAAGATACGAGCGTTCTTACCGTCCCAAGTGGGAACTTCCTTTGCAATCCTTTGCTTTCTTCATGGTTTTCGAGAGACTTCTTTACGCTAAAATTCGGCAGATTATGGCAGATTTCCAGGTAGCGTAGCGTGTGGTAAGCATGGGTCGTTGAATGTTTTTCCTTCAACGAAATATTGAATTACGTTCGTTAACTAGTCGATCAATTAGTTGAATTCGTCAACGAGTTAACGGGCTACAACTGGCAACTTGCATTAACGAACCGTTTTTATTTAACGATGCGACGAATGTAAAATTTAAGGCTGCAACGTTCAAGGTATTTTTCAACGTATTGAAAAATTTCATACTTTTCAGGCTTAGGGCTAACTAAATCCAATACGCTATAATGCATAATCTATTTAGTAGTATTCAAAAGTTCATCTGATTGTATGTACATAAATCAATTTTACTATTACTTCTGATTATTTATATTCCTCTTTATTTATTTTCTTTTGTTTTCGCGATTCTATGTACATTTATAAATTAAATACATTTTTTTACATTTTCTATACACATTTTATTTATTTATTATTTTTCAAACCCCTTGAATCGTAAAAACAAAAAACTTAGAGGTCCAATTCTATGACACTTTTTGCTTTTCCGTTCTCGATCATTCATAAACTCAACTAGTTGATATAGTTGGTTAATGTTAATACGTTGAATGGAGAACAACGGTTGATTTTTAACTAGTTACTGATTCAATGCCGTCACTAGCGTGTGGCAGATTCTCTATTTTCTCAACGGTCACACTGTCTGTCGTCACCGGTCGTCACTGTCACTCTCTGACAGTTCATCATTGCGTGTTGCGCGGCGCGCAGCGAAACCAGTGTTGCCAACTTATTGGATTTACCACTAAATCTGGTCAAAGTCAAAGCCATTTATTCAGTTTAGGCCCTAGTAGGGCACTTATGAAGGTCAAATTTACTGAAGCTACCACCGATTCGGAAATCAGCCTTCAACTGAGAAGAACCGGATTTTTTATATATATTTTTCTTTTTTTTTATAATCTGACTATTGGCTATATTTTTTCAATAACAGCAAAATGTACAATACAATATACAATTAAATCAAAAAGAAAAATACCAATACAAAGTAAATAATAAATGGTAGTTTCGACCTCCCTTTTAGTCGCAAAATATCGACTGGATTTTTTAGTCGTTTAGTAGAACTCAGTTTCAATTACTGAAAATGGGATACTAAGCCACTTTCACGTATCGAAATATAAAATGTTTATTTCATTTAATTTTCAGGAGTATTTACTTTTGCCCTACCACCGTGCTAACATCGTGAGGAAACCTAATGATGTTTTCCTTCACCGAAAGTTCAAGCTCATTGTAGGATTTGAACCCACGACCTTCGACGCGACGTCCAACATCGCTACCACTGTGCTATCATTGCCTTATAGCGATTATAAGAATAGATAGGGCCTTTTTTGTTTGTGGATTTCTGGTAGTTTTTGAAGTTGAATCTGGTGGAGAGCTAATTTAATTGTTGGCAACACTAAGCGAAACTCATCATTCGACGTGATTACCTTCTCTCTGCTCTGCATCATTCAACAAACAACTCCATAATCAACTTTTAGTTTATACTATGATTGTTTTGCGAGTTTTCTAATAACGATTTAATAAAATAATATAAGCATATCAATGATTGTAAGCTCCATAATCTGAACATGTATTTTATAATCACATCTATGATATATTATTGAGAAATTACGTGAACGTGAAGCAAAATGGAGGCTAAAAAAATATCATTCGGTTTCAAGAAAACTAAAAAAATCGATAAACCCATCGTCGAAGAGAAAAGAGATTACATAGAATGTGTTGAAGAAAAGTCTATAAAAGTCGTGGGGTAAGTACCTAGGTACGCATTTACATATTTTTATAATAAACATATAACCTCAATTTGTAAGAAAATATACCTATTTGTTTTTTATAATTTTTAGTCTGTTTGTCCTGAGTCTAGGTGTAATTATCTATATATAAGTATATATTTACAATAATACAAGATCTGCTTAGTTTGGGGTCAGATTATATTATTTATTTATTTAAAAGTAGGGATGCAACCATATATCTATTACGATACCGATACGAATGACGAATGCATCGTAATAGCGATTACAATAACGAATGCATTAAATTTTTTAAATTTACATCTAATAAAACAAGCCAATTGAGTTGGATGACATTTATTTAAATTTCAGACAATTTACCGCCTAAATGTCATATTAAAATCAATTTCTTTTAAAATTCTTAAAATAATTTTTAAATTATCACGTTTTAGTCTATTTCGTATATCCGTATGGATTAAACCAGCTGTGGAAAACAATCTTTCTGAATCTACAGTAGCTGGTTTGATGGACTAATACTTATGGGCCAATTTTTTCATGTTAAGAAATACAGTATTTTTTCTCCAATAACTTGAATAAGAATAAGAATCGTTATAAATCGTAATACTTTTTAAGATACGGATGATCGTCAAAAATAACGATAACCTGCGGTTTACGATTATCGGCATCTGTATCGTTGCATCCCTATTTAGAAGTAAAAAAAAACAGAAGTCAAACTTTTTTTTTTGAGAAATTAAGATTGCAAAACGAATCCAGACTACAAAAACCGTTTTTAGAGCTACTGTCATAAATGGTATCTACACATACATTTTCATCATTGTCTCAGCCACTTGACGTCCACTGCTGGACATAGGCCCTTTGGACATGGGTTCAATCTCAATCTATATATATGTTGCTTGCTGTACCGCGCTAAAAGAAGTTTTCACTTCAATAAAAAAAACTAAACATCAAACTGCGTCTCATCAAATGTTGTTGAGAGTCCAGAGGTTTTACCTCATCTAAACATATGCATACAGCGCTAAAAGAAGTTTAAACTTCAAAAATAAAGATCTAAAACCCGTCTCTGAGGCTAAACTTTAAGCATGTAAGGCTCTTCAGAAGTCCCCAAATATAGATTTTTTGCAAATTCATCAACTTCAAATGTGTTTTTGATAGCTGGTATAGTGAAAGATATATTATAAATTTCTACCTAGCGAGAAAAATATTTTATTCAAACATAAATACTGAGAAAACAATGTACTCAGGGTAACTGCTGTTTTATAAAATTCTTGAACAATTTCATTCATCACAAACTTACAATATACCTAATAAATAACTCAAATTTTAATCAAATCCGTCATCATTTAAGTTTAAAAACATTCACTTCATAGGTAGTTTTATAATTTAAAATAAATAGATAGTTGTATGTTTATAAAAAAGTATTATGTAATTGCATTGGTACTATCTTCATATAATTATGTGGATTATTCCATTATTGGAAATCCAAATCTAAGGTTACAACCTTCTTAAATGAGATCCACTATTATACATCTCCCATTTACATCTCATGGGTCACCTTTTTTTTTTCAGTGACATGTTGCCCTTGCAGGTCATAGTTAACCCCTAAGGGACTCGAAACCAATTGCAAATTTTATAGGTTCTAAATCAAATCTTGATTTCACTTTTATTTTTTTATTCCAGAGGTGAAGAGGTTAAAGAGACTGCACCACTTGTCATTGTCATGAAGCCAAACACTCTTATCACCGCTGAAAGACTAAAACAGATTGCAGAGCAAGTGGAAAGTGCTGTGCAAGAACCAGATGTAAAGGTAGAACTAGATATAAAAACAGAACCACATTTCACAAATGAGAATATCCCAGAGGATTCATTAGAACAGATGGCTATCAGAGAGTTGATGCAAGATGCCAAGAAGGAAGTTAAAGTTGAAACTATGGCATTGACTGTACCTGTTCCTGCAAAACCTGTCATGGATGGAGAGAAAGAGGTACTCATTATTTTCTGCTTCCAATGGTTTAAAGCAGTCTGGTAAATACTGATTAGCAAAAAAGTTAAAATTTTGCTACTACCACTTATATAAGTTACATGAATGTACCTGCATAGATGTAATTTTATTGTAAGTTTGAAAATTTTTTTTTTTTTTTTTTTGCACGGTGGTAGGGTACTTTGTAGTACCCGCCTGGCTGGCTACCACCCTCAAGTTGAAAAACTGTCGCCAAACACCTATTGGTGTGTTCCGGCAGCTGCACTTGAGAGCCAGATCCTTCTAGGCTTTGTGTGCTTACCACCTTCGGCCACATCATCACCTACCATAGTGAGATTGTGGTCAAACACAAGCCTATACAAAGTAAAAAAAAAAAAAAAAAAAAAAAAAAATTTTTTAGGTAATCATAATGCACCACATTGATGTGCAGAACATCCTTGGTTACCATACAGTGCATAAATGTTTTGAGCAAATTAGCATAAGTCTAATTCAATGAAAGTTAGAGCATAGCGACATGTCGCTCAAAGAGCAGCTTCACTAAGGAAGAACCTTACAGAATACCGCAGCCAAATAACCTATAGTTTTGTTTCTGCTAGTGAGTAAGGTCGCCAGAGCTTATCGGGGAGGGGGGAAGTGTTGGCAATGCACGAGTGATACCCTTGGTGTTGCAAGCATTCATGTATGCTTGTTTGCCGACAATGTGGTATAAAAAGTTGTATTTGTACTTCAAATTTAAACTTAAAGCAACAAGGTGCATATTTCATTGGTTACATTTTCAATTGTTAGTCAGTGATACTTACCTTTCTCCAAAAGAATATTGTCAATGACATATAAAAGTGGTAGTATAAAAATGGTACTGTAATGTAAAATCTGGTTTTAATTCAATATGTTTGTATGAAAACATTTTAATGATAATTTGCCTCTTTACTATATCATTCATATTATTTTTACTGCCAACAGTCAACCCTAGATGACTATGAATCAGTACCAATACAAGAGTTTGGAATGGCAATGCTGCGAGGCATGGGATGGACACCTAATAAGGAACAGTAAGTATTTAAACTGCTTTTAATTTATTAGCATAAGATAAATAATAATAATACAGTTAATTTGATCAAGAATGGTTTTGTTTGGTAAGTTTCTCAATGGCTTATATTTATTAAACAAACCAATTGAGTCTGGGTTTGACTGATTTTTGAAATAAATTAAAGCAAACTGATCCTAAATCAGATTGCAATCTGGTGTATGAATTGTGTACCAGTATTATATTTATAGTGCAGCCAAAGAGTTAATAAATTAGCTATGTACATAATTTTAATTTCAGATCTAAATACAAACAGCCTCAGCTACGGCCCAAAGGACTTGGTTTAGGAGCTGACAAGGTAGTAACAGATAACCAAAAGAATAAAATTGCTAAAGACAGTAAAGGTGAAGAGCTGCCCATTGTGAAGAACTCATTTGTAAAAATTACAACAGGGAAATACAGTGGTTATTATGGGAAGGTGAGAATACATATTTTATTCAGCTGTGGCATCTTACAGTTTCATTGAAAAATTAAGTAATTGAGTGTGTAAAGATAAAAATCTGTTTGTCAGTATACTGAGAATACTACAAGCCAAATAACTGCCTGTGCAAGTCTTGCTCAAGTCAATTTCAAGATCTATTTTATTACTACAAGTCTGAGATTATTAGGAGTCTGTTATACTAAAATTCAAAAAAAAAGTTGGCAACCCCTGTCTGAGATAGTTTAAGTCATACATATAACAATAATCTTGGCTATTACTAATCACAAAGTTATCACAGAAAAAAATGGCTTAGCGATGCTATATTGGCATTCATAATACTTTCTTTAAAAATCCATCTCCAAACACCTACCTGTGTGTTCCGGCAGGTGTACTTGAGAGCCAGTTCCTTTTATGCTGTGTGCTTACCACATTCGGCCATATCATCACTTACCATGGTGAGATTGTGGTCAAACACAAGCCTATACAAAATAAAAATCTTCAATCAAAGGTTGCAAATGTTCTCATTGCAGGTTGTGAGTTTAGATGAAGACAATGGTCGAGTGATGGTCGATATTGCTGTGAAGAAAGAGACAGTCAGCCTGAGTGAATTCATGATGCATCCTGTGACCAAGTCCGAATATGATAAGGAGTCCAAAGTTATAAGTAAATACCCATCTGTATAACCGGTGTCGGCCCTGGGGTAGAGCGAGAGGACGTCTCTCTAGGCGCCAGGTGACAAGGAGACGGAGAGGATAAAAAGTAGCCTATGCCTAATAAGTAGCCTAATCCAGACTATAATCTATCTTTGTGTCAAATTTCATCCAAATCCGTTCAGCTGTTCTGGCGTGATTGAGTAACAAACATTCATCCATCCACACAAATTTTCACATTTATAATATTAGTAAGATGAAAGCGTCAACTAATGAGCGCCCAAAGACCACCTCGCTCTACCCTCCTGATCAAGGGCTAGGGCCGGCGCTGTATATAACTAAAAATTACTTGAATATAGATAAGTTATTTTACTAATGTCCAAGTGTTGCTACCTTTTACCATCTTACTACTCTATTCTTGGCGTTTTTCTGGTTATAGGTCAAATACTAACATAGTGCAAGCTTGCTATGTATATAACAGCATATCCAAAACGATTGATATAGATATTTTCAATACAATTACAAGTACTCTGATGCTTAGACCTTAATTATGCTTAAGACTTGGTTTATTTTTGAGTGTACAATGTACTG
The DNA here is from genome assembly GCA_951216915.1 of Tetheella fluctuosa. NCBI lineage: Eukaryota > Metazoa > Arthropoda > Insecta > Lepidoptera > Drepanidae > Tetheella > Tetheella fluctuosa. The sequence goes on along the minus strand of OX578229.1, from coordinate 4,752,662 downwards.
TGTAAATATCAAGTCATTATTGATGTGTTAATATTAATAATTATAATAAAAAAAGATACACTACACAAATTTTTCGAAGCTGTTGGTCCAAAATAATTATAAAATAAATATGTAAGATTTTTCTTTTAATTTCACAGATTCAGTCGACAACTTGTGTGAGGACATCCAATTTAATTTGAGTTGTATTTCTCACGCAGGGTGATATAAGGTACAACACTTGGACAGTAATTATCACATTTCTGTGAATAGTTGCATGTGAACATAACAATATAAGCTATTTATTCAGTTTTAATTGTTTGTATACCCTTTTAGGAATAAACTGTTCCTAAATAGTGTTCGAGTGATAGCGGTATGATTTGTATTACAATTAAATTTGTATAAATAAATTGTACACAATTTGTACCTATTTAATAGATAATAATGATTGATTCATGAAATTCCTAGATTAGATGCTTGTTTGGGTAGTCATGTAACAATTGGTCACAAACATTTCAAAATGAATACATGGTTTAATGTTTGTGATAGGTAATTAATATACAGTACAGATTAAACATTGTTAATGCTTTTATTACATTACAGACGCGGGTTCATATGAAGAATATAAAAAGAAAGAAAAAAATCAGCTAATATCAAAAGAACATGATGAAGGATCATCAAGTAAGAAAACAAATAATATTTACGACAAAGATAAAAAATATAGTGATAGTAGAAGAGAAAGGGAAAATGAAAATTCATCAAATGGAAGGAGTAAGAGACAGAGAAGGGATGCTTCCAGTAGCGATGATAGGTCCAGTCGGAGGAGAAAAGAGAAACGACATGGTAGTCATGATTCCATAAGTTCTCAATCTGATTCTGACATGCGAAGAAAAAAGAAAAAAAGCTATACAAGGCAATGTTCCGATTCATCAGATTCTTATAAAGAGTCAAGAAAGCATAAAGGAAGTGGGACTCCAAAAAGTAAAAGAGATATTGATAAAAAACGGAAAGGAAAGAAGAAGAAGAGAGATAGAGATCGGTCGCCAAATTATAAGAAACATAGAAAATAAGTTGCATTATAATAAAATCATTTTATCATGTAAGAAGTTGCATATCCTTTCAACACCTATATTTAATTAAGGTCTGTCAAATATCGCGGGGGTAAGAATGCATTGCATGCAAGAATGCATTCAAAAGAATGCACACTAATAATGAACGCCGCGTGAGTATCACGTCCGCGTGTACGGAACACGCGGCCGTCTCTTTCTCAATACTTGCATCATGGACTTGTGAGCTATGTTGCTCTAATTATAATCAAGACCTGTCAACAGAACATCATGAGACTGAAAATTACAATAACTGCTCTGGACATGTGGGGTGATCAAAAAATTATGTATGGGGTCAATTAACGTGTTAATGTACCTAGTCTCTTAATTTTGAAATTAATAGAATGAGACTGCCTGAGACTAGTCAACCAGATAAACTATCGGGAACTTAAAGCTGTCATGATATCTATCAGGTACTATAGGTAATGGCTTGCGTAGGCGGTAGATATACCACAGAAGAAATATAACAGTAGTCCGGCTTTACCGGCAAATCACCCTAATAAAATGTAAAATTATATGTTTAAATAGGAACAGGGCTTTTAAGCTATTGTATAGCTCTTATCGCGGGCTTCGGGCTTTGAGCGCGGCGACCGAATCAAGAAATGAAAGAACGAAAAAACCTAACACCTCCCACACACATACATACGCGAACGAAGCGAACGCTTAACGTGTATGTATGTATGTGTGTGTTTGTGAGAAAGTATATAGGTACATAGGTATCTATTAATATCAAAGAAAAAAGAAAACTGCCTAAATAAATAAATAATTATAATAGGGATGTTGACTGTACTCAAATAAAAACAAAATTTTGATGCGAAATAGTAGTTTCTATGAAAGAAATCCTAAAAAACAATATTTTTCCTTAACTTTACTGGATATTTAATTACTTTATTTAATATTTAATTTACAAAATCTATAAAAATCACTCATAAGTCATGTGACGACAAACGCCAATCAGAGCGCATGACGTCACTCGTTCCCAAACATTACTAAGCGTTGGCAACAAGTATTCTTCGTTCCGTTATAAACAGTAATTTCTGCGAGATTTCTAGGAAATAAATTTATTAAAACTAGTTCAAAAACATTTTTCACTATGGAAGGTGGATTTATGAAGGCAAACAGTTCGAATTTGCCGAAAATTGACTGTTTTACAGTGGCCAATTTCTTTGCCACAAACAGTAACTTCTGCTCTGCTGAAAATAGTCAACATCCCTATTGCATAAGTTGATAAAAAATGCTATGCAATAGCTTTACTGCGGCGGCAGTCCACGAGTGCCACACGCATTTTTTTGTGCTTATATTTGGATTCAGGGTTTTAAGGGCATCTCGTCTTCTTCTCAGTAGTTCATAGAGGTATTTTTTTAGGAGTTGGTAACTCGGTTTTGACATAATCAGTGTTTCCAGCTACACCGTAATTACGGTGGACATACCACATGTATAATCTATGGTCCGAAATCTACCGTAATTCATTACCGTACCCAACAATGTTGGGTACTAGTTCCTTGAATTCATTATAATATCATATTAATTTCATTCTAATTCATTATAATGTTGATAAAATTATTACGAATGCTACAATGTATGCAATTTTTTTTTTACCGTATTTTTTAATAATAATACGGTAAATAATTTTGTGATAATATAGTAGAACTACTGTATTTTGCACCTCGGAATACCATTCCGTATATTTGACCAAGAGAGCTGGAAGCACTGGTTAGTTAGTTTATGTACGTAGTGATTATATCCTCTTTGGTTTATTTATGTCATTATAACTCAATCTATCTCTCAAAAAGTATTATATTATCACTACGCGAGTACATTTTTTAACTCACTTTGTTTTTTAATGGTTTGATTTTTTGTGTGTTTCATTCTGTGGTATGGAACGAGCATTCATCTATTTACGCGATATAGGTATCTTTGATGGATTTTAGTTAGCTTTATTTTTGTATAAAATGAATAACCAGATATAGTCAAGTAAAGGTAAGTTTTACCGAACTAATAGCAAAGCATAACTAAACTAATTCAAGGGTGCGAGCAAGATAACAATCACACTACAATATAGTACCTACTTCCCTTTTTATAGTTAGATAAGACATAAAACAAGACTAGGTATATCGGTCAATCATACACTCATCAACCGGCAAGTAGGTAGTGTATAGTATTTTAGCCTCTATTGAAGGTAAGTGCATTTCAAATTTAGGTGCATGGTGGTCATCGCCGCCTAAGGAATGGACATTAGCATACCTAAGTTTTTCGATATCAAGAATGCATTCAGGTCAGCAATATCTCAAATATTCCAGATAAGCAATCAATTTTCTAAAATGTTTTTTTGGCATTTTGATATCAATTGGTCGGTATCAGAGGCTGTTATAGGTTCAGCTGTGATTGTACTAGGATCAGGGATTGTAGATTCAATAAGAATCAATCAATCAATATATTATTATTTATTTGCCATATCCCATAATCTTTGGACATATCCCGAAATCTAAAAATGATAAAACCATATTTTGACATACAATGTTGATTCAATTATAACTACATCGATTCAGCATGCCCAATAATTTCATTGAATGACCTTGTATGAAGAAAGCATTCTTATGTTATACTAGTTCTCCGCCCGCGGCTCACACAGACTTTATAACATGTCTGTGTATATTTTACTTTCACCCAATTTCAACTAAATAAAGCCTAATCTGAGGAAACTACATGAAAAAACATTCAGTGGTTTCGAAGATTAGCATGTTACAACAGACAGACAAGTAAATAATTAACAGATTTATTACCTAAAAATAACTGTTCTTCTGTCTCATAATTCATTTCATCTAATCTAATATATAAAATTCTTGTGTTGCGGTGTTTGTAGTTAAACTCCTCCGAAACGGCTTGACCAATTCTCATGAAATTTTGTGTGCATATCGGGTAGGTCTGAGAATCTGTCAACATCTATTTTTGATCCCCCTAAATGTTTAAATATATTTAGAGGTGGACTACCCTCTACCCCTAAATTTTTATTTTTATTTTTTAGATAAAATTTTTGCTGACCGCAAATCTCGAGAACGGCTGAACCGATTTGACTGATTTCTTTTTATTGTGTTTGATGAAGCCTGAGGAAGGTTTTTATGGAGGAAAATAGTAAAAACAACAATTTTCTTTTCGAATACAAACCACTCTGTCCCCAGCTGTCAAACATTAGACGTCAATCAAAACAAAACAAAGGCGCGTTAGACAGAACGAAATCTGTCGGGGCAGCTATTAACATAAAAAAATTAATGTTACTTTGTTTTAGAGAAATAGGGCAGAACAAGGTCTGCCGGGACAGTTAGTATTAGTATATTTTTAGTAGTACAGAATATGAAAATGGTATAAGACCATTGTGTTTCCATTGGGAAACCTAAAAAGCATATGTTTAAATTGGTTTAAATTTTACAGTGTGTGAAGTAATTTATCATACTAGCTACTGTGCGCTAGTAACTGATACTCATTATATATTTTTCAAGTAGGAAATATATTTTATTATGATATACAATGAGTCCCTGACGGTTCGACATTAATTGAAATCCCACGTAGTGCTAATTCATAAGAGTGTAGTAAAACATAAATTGTAAATAATCAGGCATCATTGAAAATTTTGAATTTCCGAACAAATTTATTCGGAAATATGAAACAACATAGTGTAACACCTTTAAATTACTAATTTAAGTCAAAGTGGCAGCGGCAACGTCGCGGGTGCGGGACTGGTCGTCGCAGTCGTCGCAGAAGCGGCGCGTTCTAGCGGCCGACAACAGTGAGTGCCCGCCTACGCAATAAATTAATAACAACAACAAATCATTTACACACAGCTCACACTCGTTTTTGCGAGCTTTTATTTTAATAATTCTTTAATCTTTACATATACTATAGTATTACTATAGTATATCTTCTTTATATATAAAAATTACGTGTCACGTTGTTTGTCCGCGATGGACTCTTAAACTACTTATCCGATCTTAATTTTTTTTTTTTCAAAATATGCGATTTGTTCCCAATTAAAAGATAGGTTAGTTTTTATCCCGATTTATTCCTTTTTTATACCGGGAACGCGGGTGAAACCGCGGGGCCACCTGCTAGTGTATATATATATTTTTTTCATTCATCTAAATCTTTAAAGTTAAAAGTGTCCGCCATTTCTTGGTATGCATGGGTTTATTCAGGCGTTAAATATTATTTCGAACTTTTCTCAATAAGTTAGGTAGGTGGGTAGATACCATTTTACTTAGCCATTTTAGTTTTTCTAATGAATTTACAATTCTTTGTCGTGGCTCTTCAACGGTGTCTACATACACTATTATAGTCAAACTAACAACACAAAACACTAGGCTACATTACACTACCTAAGTACCTTCGAAAAACCTAAAATTTCGCACAAAGTTCCTCGATACAAATATCACTTTTACGTAATAAAAACACACGCCACACGCGCAATGGTAGGTACTATAGGATTATGCAAACGATTATTACGTCACAGTGCGAGCCGTGAACTGATTGAAGATTCCGCCCGAACCCAAAGAGTCACTACGCTAGAATCGAAAAATACAAAAGTACCTACCTATGTACATATGTTAAACGTTTCGTTGACTTTTGCTATTGCACCCCGCTCATAAACTTCGTCTCCGTCACGCTTTCGGACAACACATATTCACTTGTATGGCCTGCTCATTGACCTACGGAGGATTGGCAACATGCAAACTATTCTTTATCTTCTATTTCGTTTGTACTTCATTGATAATTTTCGGTAATTTTAACCTACGCCACCACTAACATCTGTCATGTACAGGTTGCTCTAAATTATAAAATAACTACTTAATAATTAATTTCACGGGCACTAACTAATATAATTGTACTAATAATTGTACTAAGGCTTTGGATAACTCCTAGAAATGCGATATCGTATACTTATTTAAAATTAATGTCGAACTGTCCTGGGACACGTTGTATATGATATTTCAATTGATATGAAAAAAAAAAAACAAATCTTATTCTTTGGTTATTGTTTTCCAATCCAACTATTTAAAAAAAATACTTTTTTTTATATATAAGACCTATTTATTCATTCTTGTTTTTTGGTTTCAGATAACCACACGGTTATAAGAATAATTACACCATGGTTACCAAGACAAATAGAAAGGAGTATAAGTGACGTTTGCTATTCAGGCCCTCGGAAAAATATAAATCGAGTAAAAGCCGGTTTAAAACGACATCATAAAAATCAAACTTCGTAAGCAAGCCAATGAAACTGATAAGAACATTAAATTTACCTAGTGTACCTACCGTTTTGTCTTTGCATATGACTTGCTTATTTGCATTGCAGCCGCGTAGCAGTATGGCGTAGTAATAATTCTACTAAAAATAGCTCAATCAATGACAATATTGGCCATGTTAGATCAATGTAGGTGAAACCTTTTAAATATTTAGTTATGAATGGAGAAATTTGTAGCATTATTGTATTGTGTGTCACAAATCCCTTTTTTAAATTTTCAGATCACAGAGCCGCTCCGTACTGAGAACATATGCGCGGAAAAGGACAAAAAATCTTACTGAATCTGAAATCCCTGCTGCTATTTCAATCAAAGCTGAACCTATAACAGAGCTTCATCCTATTGGAATAGATTACCCACGACCTGATCCAGAAATTGAAAAATTTAATGTGAAAGTAGATCCAATTGTAAGTAAATTCCTTTTGGAAACGCCCAGAAACGTGTGTCTAATTGAAAACCGGAATTGGAAAGTCATTAACGAAAAATCTACTTATCGATAGGTATAAAATTTAAATGTAGATGGAACAAAATTTTCATCAGGAAAAAGATTTTCATCGTGAAGTTGGTAAGGTGGTTACGGTTACTTCAACCTACCACCGTGCTATGGTTTCCTCACGATGTTTTACTTCACCGAAATCTCATTGTAGGATTCTAACGAAAGCCATCTATCGAAATATGCGTTCGTGTCGCATGGCTTTCGACGTCACTACTACTGATCTTTCATTGCCAAATAAACATTTCGTTAGCGTGGGCTACTGTGATTGGTGGTAGATCTTACCCTCACTCAAGTAGTCCATAAAACAAGTGTCAATCTTCACTACATCATCATCATCATCTCAGCCGCAAGACGTCCACTGCTGGACATAGGCCTCCCCTAATGATCTCCAATAGGACCGGTCTTGGGCGGTCTACATCCAGCGTTTTCCAACGACCTTAACAAGGTCGTCTGTCCACCTTGTAAGCGGACGTCCTACGCTGCGCTTGCCGGTCCGTGGTCTCTCCCAGAACTCTTCGGCCCCATCGGCCATCCTTCACTACATATTATAAAACAAAGTCCCCGCCGCGACTGTCTGTCTGTATATATGATCGCAATGATCTCAAAACCTACTAATAAGATTTTCAAAAGGTTTTTACTAATGAAGTGATTCATGAGAGGTGTGTGTCGCGTAAAGTTATATTATACTTATTAAAAAAAATGTACGCGTATATGCTCTGCTACCCGTGCGAAGCTCGGGCGGGTCGCTAGTTAAATAATAAATATGTTTTATCATTATAGATGTCGGATATCTTTGGGCAGAGTCCTCCTAAGGAGTATGATATAAAATTCATGGAGGATGAAAAAGATTTAAAGTATGAACTTGAGTCTGAAGAATTTGATGATGATGATGATGATGAGTTTGATTGGTCTCAGCCCATTCATAGTCTTGCCGCGGAGCCAGAAGAAATGTTGGATGAAAAAATTGACATTGACGAGAAACCATTTTATTCTATGGATTCAGATTTCTTATCGCAACCTTTGTAAGTATAATAAGAATTGTAATCTATACTAATATTATAAAGCTGAAGAGTTTGTTTGTTTGATTGGTTGAATGCACTAATCTCAGGAACTACTGATTCGATTTGAATAATTATTTTAGTGTTGGATAGCCCATTTATCGAGGAAGGCTACTTTTTATCCCTGGAAAACATAAGATCCTTCGGGAACGTGGGTGAAACCGCGTGGCGGAAGCTAGTATAAATGGGCCATTTTATATGAGAGGTGTTATAAAGTGGTGTATAGCTAAGACAATATTTCCTTTGAAAGGTCTCAACAATATCCTTATTTTATTGTATGACAGCTTTCCGCTTTGCATGAAAAATACTCAATCTTTATACTTCCATTCAACATATTATATACTAACATTTGCCCAGCGTAAAGCAAAAAGTAGCGTATGTCACTCTTCAGCCCATTAACTAACTCTATGTAAAAAAAAAAACGTCGATCTGTTGCTGTGTGAAAGAAGGACCAACCAACAAACACTTTCGCATTATATATAGGGATAGGGATTACTAATATTATATTCTACTGTCCCAAGTGCTCTATCCAGATGAGATATAGTATAGTGGTTAAAAGTCAAAGTCAAAGCCATTTATTGTTTATTTTAAGATGCATGTCGAAGCTATTGTAGTTAAAATTGACCTATCTTGTGATAAACCCTTTCTTTCAAACATTGTTTCGGGACACGAATACCTATGGTTTGTAAAATATAGCACGAGTCCTGTGACAGTAGCCAGAGTGATACGAAAATGAGCCTTATGATTTTGCAATAAAGTTCATCTGTTTAATCTATGATTAAGAATATGTAGATTCAGATGAACCTTATTCCAATGACATATGGTTCATTTTCATATCACTGGCTACTGTCACAGGACTCATGACATATTCTACAAACTTTAACCAATTCTATCGTTGCCTGTATTATTACAGAGATACAGCCAAAGACGAATCCCGATAATTGCAAGGACAATTGCAGAAAAGAAAAGAATAATCCTAGGTATATGAAGGATGAGAAGTTTTTGGACAGGTTACTAGGCTATGGACTAAGAGAAAGTAACGCTTGCCAAATCAAATGAGTAAATCTGGATGACGGAGACTTACTGTCCAACTAGATCAAGACACATAAAACAGTGTGATCACTTGGGAATGTAGAATTTAATATACTTAAGTAATACATTTATTTATTTATTATTAAATAAATAAACAAAATAATGTCTGAATAGCATGTGTTTTTTTCTCCAATTTCGTCTTGATTATTTTTATAATAACCGTGATGTATGTACGTTTGTATGTGGTTATAGGTATGTTTGTGACTCAAAGGCGCACAAACGGCTGAAGGGATTTGCATGAAACTTGGCAGAATAAAACATAGGATACTTTTATCCCGAAGAATTGAGCCCACGGGAACGCGGGTAAAACCGTGAGGCGGAAGCTAGTCCTACAATAAAAAATATAATAATCAGATCTTGATCGATATTTGTCTCAACTGTATACGGCACTTGACACAATGGATTATAATATTAGTAATACATTTATACTATAAGTCTTATCTATCTATACTACTTACTTAATATAATATAGAGTATTTTGTTTGTTTGAAAGGCCTAATCTCTGGTCCTACCGAATTAAAAAGTCTGATTTAAAAAAATATTATCCTACCCCGATCAAGACTAGGGCCGGCGCTGTATCTTTGTAACGAGAGTAATTTTGAAAAATAAAATGTAACCACACAAATTCATTATGATAAATGTATCTCACAACCATTATTTTGAACTGTGAATTTAACATATTGTTTAACACTATTTCCTACACAATAGAGACTTATGTAGGTACTTAAATATTTTTATATATTTGTACTTATAGATCTCCACGTCGCCATCGTCACCGCTCCGAGTCACCGAATGCCACCACCAAAACGAGAGATAGGTTACTATATTTCTAAAAGTTTAAATAAGCGTAAAGGAATCGCTGTTTGTCACTACGGTTTGTCATTACAAACATGACACTTTATCTTCAAACCTATTGTACGTATGAAGGACGGGCCATTTGGCCTATCACGCCGTAGGTCGAGCGTTCGATTCCCACATAAAAACTTAAACCAATTCATTTACATTACACTCCAAAAATTCTCCCTCCCGCGGAGAGACGATGCGGATAAAAATTAATATAATATATTATTAAATAAATACATTTTAACACATGTTAACATCGTTTCGTTGCAGGACAATTGTGGTTTTTCGCGAATTTGAAAATATGGCACCGGACCAAGAAATCATACAGCAGATTGGCACGAGCTCTTTAAGAGGTCGGGACCAATTTCGAACTCGAGGTTCTCGTCTCCGGGGTGGGAATAGGGGCAAATGGCAACGTGTTGCCGCGAGTCACTACTTATCTGGTACGAGTAGATGGCAGCGAGGTGAGCGGGTAATTGAGATATGTCTGAACGATGAAGATGTACCGCAGAAACTGCGAGAAATGGTGTATGAACTAGAGGCTGCTCGTCTTTTGAGAAGTGCGCAACAGACGAGAAAACGACGGAACGTTAGAGCAAACCACGAAGAATATGAGAGTGATGATGAATATTATGAGACCGAAAGTTTTATGGCACAAGAACTGTTTGGTGAAGACAAAGCAGCATTAAAGTTTCAGTGGTCGCCTATGGGCAATTTTAATGGTCGTAGAGAAATATTTGAGCCTATACACACTGGTCCCAGCTCCAAAATTTCATGTGCATATGAAGCATTCCGGAAATTCTGGGATGATGATATTCTGGAACATATTGTTAGGGAAACTAATCGATATGCTCAGGATTTGAAGTCATCGTCAGAATTTTTTGCGTACGAATGGTACGAGACTAATGTACACGAAATACTGATCCTATTTTTATTCTGGATCATGCTTGGTATTATCCGAATGCCTTCCACAAAGTCGTGTTTTTCCACCAATTCCCTTTTAAAAACTGGTATATTTAGGATTCTAATGACCGAGAAACGTTATTGGTTCCTGAATAAAGCTCTTCACTTCGTTGATAACGCAACACGTACATCTAGATCATCTAAATTATTCTGTCTGGGTCCGATAACCGAACACTTAAACAAGAAGTTTATGGAGGCTTATGTTCCGGGCCAAGATTTAGTTATTAATGAGTCCTTGACACTATGGAAAGGTGATCTGTCTCTAAGACAGAATAATATTAAGTCAAGAGCCGTATGCTTTGACTTAAAGACAATTGAGCTTTGTGACTCGACCTCGGGCTATCTATGGTCCTTCTCAATTTACACGGGCAACGATCGAGGAGCACCCCCGTCTAAATTACCTAAAAGCATTGAAGTTGTAATTCAGCTCATTAAACCTCTACTTAACAAGGGGTATAGGTTGTTTGCAGACAACTGGGCCATCTCCCCTATACTTGCTCGATTTTTAAAACGTAACAGAACGGACTGTGTAGGCCCATTACGAGATGCTCGCAGAAATGTACCAGCAATAATTCAAGAGGCTACGATTCCGGAAGGGTCATGTTTAGCGCAGTATTCTGGCGATGTTGTGGTGATGGCTTACCAGGATAAAAATCCTGTATACACAATTTCTACCTGCCATGGAACCGAGTCAGTCAATTGTGACAGCAACGTTAAGTCATCATCATCACCCGAAACACCCGCTATGATTGTCGACTACAACAAGTTTATTGGAGAGATACACAAAAAGGATCAAATACTGGAGTCGTTTTTACTTGAACGAAAAAAGGGCTGCAAGTGGTACAAAAAATTGTTTAAGAGACTACTAAACGTATCTGTTTTTAACAGTCGAATACTAGTCGAAAAGGCGACGGGTGACGATTCCAATGAACTGGATTTCCGTTTAGAGCTGGTTAATCAAATAATTAAGCGACATTTATCTCAAGCACCCCACCCTAAACTAAAAAACTACAATCATAGCGATGGTAATCTACCTGTTAATCGCTTGGTTGGTGCCGGTGTGCACTTTATTGTGCGTACCGCTGTACCTGCAGACGAACAGCGAACATATAGCAATAATCGTACATCAAAGAACCGTCGTTGCTGTATGTGGTGTATGGCCCGCGAAAAACAATCCCGTAGAACTGTTTATATGTGCGATTGGTGTGAGGTGCCGCTGTGTTTAGAAGGCTGTTTTAAAAAATTTCACACTGTCCCTTGAAATACTTAATATTTTCAGTAAATGGAACCATTATATATTTGAGTTCAAAAGTTAAACATTCATTTTTGTAAGCAGTTCTAAAACGCCTATACAAAGTTTAACACCTGCTCTACGAATTGTATGGAATCCTTATTTTTCTACTGGCTTCGGATTTAGTCCCCAAAATCATATGATGAACTTCCAGTGGTCAAAATACTTGATCCATATTTTTAATATCAATGTATAAACCGAAAGATACAGAAATGTCGCAAAAGCATACGTGATAGTAGCGTGTGCGAGTGAGAGGTGTGATGTTTACACTCTGTACTGGGTACAGGGGTATCACTCAGCTTTCTTTTTATCGATAGGCTAAATAAATCTGGTTTGTAAGATGAAGGTACATACCACTTACTTATTGTGAGTTGAATATAGCGTCATAAATAATCATTAAGCTTAGTTATTAAACTTATTAATTAGACAGTACATTACAGGATGTAAGGGACCTGTCTGTAAGGGACAGCTCTCCGCAGACTAATGGGGTGAATTGGGATGTTGACTGACATATCAAATCAGCTACTTTTTATGAAATGTCAAAACGATAGGTTTATATGGAGTATTGTATTAAATACATGCTTGTGACGTCATAATTGTATAGCATCATAAGCTTTAAAATTTGACCCACTTCCCGGTTTCCGATTGATTTGAAATTGTGCATGCAAATGTATATCGCATGACGATGCAATACTATGATGACATGGAGCTGATCTGATGCTGGAGCTGGAAGGTGGCCATAGGAATTCCGCAATAAAACGACACTACCCCATCGAGTTTGGGCTCGTTTGACTCGTCTTGATGAGTACCTACTTTGGTCCTAGATAATATCCGTATCCAACCGTTTTTTTCATTACTCGTGGAAACAACGAACAAATTATTACAAGCTACATAACGGAAAAACGCTGCTACGAACTACGCCGTAGAAAATCCCGCATCATAAATACTAAGTTAAAAATTAAATTAAAAGAAAAAAAAATCTTTTTTAAAAACAAGCTTTTATTAATTATTACCTACTTGTTATTACGAACTAAAAAGTTAAAAATAAAAATATACCATTTTATAGATACATATCCAAACGATCATTAACTTTCTTCGTCTACGTTATGAATAATAGTAGATTGTTATACAAGGAGCTAAAATGACCCATTATATACGAGGTAGTTTTACGAGTAAATAGAAACCGAGTTTTAATGGGTTTTAGCACCGTTACACTATACTTTTCACTACGATTGCGAGAAAATAAAACAATCCAATACAAGAATCCACTCGTTTTTCTGTCCTCCACTTCATAAACTTTTCGTAAGTATTTAAATAAGTGCTTTGTGACCTTGACGGCAAAAGATTGAAAATTATTTCTATTCCTTTCTCTTCTATTTGTAAATTAGGGTCTCCATTCTCACTAGATGATGACATTTTCACTATTGTAAAATTAATTATGGTCACTACCAATTCAATTTGCAATTAGAGAAAAATTATAAAGATCGCCGATTTTAGTTCCATTTTCAAAATTAAAATGAAGTTCTTTTTTTATGAAACAGTAATAAGTCGAGTCTTTATTCATGATTATTCTACTTATGACTAAAGACTTTTTCGTTTTTGTAGGCTCATTGTCATTTGACACACAAAAATATAAAAAAAAAATACTTTTTCCCCTAGACGAAGAATTGCTATTTTTTCTTCGCTCTGGTACGCCACAATGACGGTCTTTTTGAGCACGAGGAGTGAAAAAGCGTGTTACATTTTGTTAGCGCTTTTATTAGGAGGAATAACGTCGACGAAGAAAGTTAATGATCGTTAAAGGTTATGTAGGTGTCTAAAAAATGGGATGTTTCTTATCACAATTAAATTATTTTAAACTTTTTAGTTCGTTTTATAACCTGTACCTACCTATCTACCACCTACTTAATAATAAAAGCTTGTTTTAAAAAAGTTTTTTTCTTTTAATTTTATTCAGTTTAGGCCCAAGGTAGGATGACAACTTAAAAAGGTCAAATATAGGAATGACTTTACACGTATATAGGTACCTAGTTTAAAAAAAATATTATAAGTTATTTTTATTATTATATCTAGATGGGTGAAAGTAATTTTTCTAACACGCAGTTATTCGTTTTATATACTACTTAGGGTATAAGTTACGTACCTACTACAGTAAATACTCGTGAAGGTCTCTTGGTACAAAGATTGACAATTAGAATATAGTTTTAAAATCCCTGTAGCTAATTTTATACTACCTACCAAATTTATCACAATGGATAGGCTTGCAACCAAAACTCACCATGGTAAGTCATGGATGCCCCCCTAGTAGACAATGAAACTCTATTCACTTCCCTACAATAAGTGCTTGTGAAGGCCTATTTGAATAAAAAATATTTTCATTTCATTTCATATTCAAACCACAGTATAAATTACCAAACCAAAAAACAACAAAGAATAATACCTCTCAATTGAAAGTTTTTAATAAATAATTAATATTATTTTTATGTTTATTCACAACAAATATTTACAATCAATGTATAAAATACAAACTATGATATATAGAATATATATATTTAATTCCAAAGCCATATTTTTTTTCTATTTTAACATGTACCTAACGTTTGTAAGAGGTAGGTAGTAGGTAGTTAGACCAGGTACATCCTACCTACACAGTATTTTCTGTATATTATCCATGAGACCATTACATACTTAATCAACCGCTTAATTTCACCAAAGGCTCGTTAAAAGCCCGTCGTGCAAACTCATTTAAATGTTAAAACTCACTGTAGGATTTGAACCCATTAGTTCCACTGCCTATCCTCGCATTTATGTAGGTGTATCCACCAACTCACGCTGTTGAATAAAGTGCTTTCTGATAGTAGACTATTTTTACTGTAGGTAAGTAACTATTTAATTTAATTACTTACCATATCTAGGAATATAACTCAGGAACAGTGATTACCCAGTTAAAAATACAAGCTAAATAAAACGCTCGTGGCCTCAACTATCCATATTTCAGTGGCGCCGGCGAAATAATGAGGCGAGCCAAGCAAAGCCTAGTTCGATAGGCTGACCTATATCCCGCTCCTTGACCTCCTAAAATTATATTATGATAAAACTACACGCTTGGTAGATTGGAAATCCTGATATTACTTACTTTTGCTGTGAGAAATAGAAATGTGTAAGGTACCTACATTTTATAAAGTTATGAATTAAAGGTAGAATTCCGCACATTTCGCCATATTATGTGGCAATGGCATGCATAACATGTGAGGTTATAATGTCAACACTATACAAAGACAGCCGTTCACAAAAATATACCGTAATAGCACAGCGTAAAAAACATACAGTGGTCCATCGCATTTGAAGTCACGCGAAATGCCGCATATATTATAATAATATTACCTATAGGCATGCTGCATTGTGTCCCAAGCGAGTGTATAAGCGACTGTAAGAGTTATATAGACTGGTAATAGTAAAGTAGGTAATAAGTTGATAGTAAATAAAGTGGTAAAGTTTTAGGTACCTACCTTATAGTGATTAGGTAGGGTAGGTATTCCATTTCCTCGGGATACGCCAATGAAACATTTGAGGGAAATACCTAAGTAGTAGGTAAGTTATCTCTGCTGAGCAATATATCTAAAGCTAAGATTGTTTGTTTGTAACGTAGGTATGCGCTTTTAGCCTATACCATTCATCCAATTGTAATGAAATTTTGATGAGTTGTTGTGCGCACCACGCCCGTGATGGTAGGTATCTGGCAAAAAAAAGAAACATTGCATCGCACGACGCGACGGACCGACCGGGCCTTAGCAAAGCAACTTATTTGTAGTATTATTTATTCATCGCTATCAATAAATAATACATATAATTGTTGGTAGCAGGGTTACCATCTCAATTATCTTATCACTAGATCCAGTGTAAAATATCGCTAGATTTTGGAAATTTAGATTTTTTATTTTATTGTAATATCATCTAAAATAAAGGCAGTCTCTAACTACTTACATATATTTAACTAGATTATTTTATGAATCTTCTACATACTTTCTACATACTTTTCAGAATTTCTGCATTTAACTAATGTTGAAATCAGGTTGTGTTGCGTTTATCAGGTTATCAGGGGACCTAATAATGAAGAAGATTCTACTAATATTGTACCTAAATACGCAAATAATCATGCCCTAGAATAAATCCCAAAACAATAAAAAAAAAAATTGTATCCCTGAAAAACATTATAGAACCCTCGAGAACGCGACCAAAACCATGAGGCAAAAGCTAATAGGTTCTTTAGAAATGTAATGCGTAGGTACTCTACATCATACCACAACCTTACCGCAGATCTCCGCATAGGTAGATATATTCAACACGTAATCTACCGACATAACTATTGTGTGTGAAAAGGGCGTACGGTTCAAAACCGCTCTTTGTGAAGATTAACCTATATCCCCGCTATAAGGACATAACTCATATGGGTTAACTAACACTTACCTTCGGGGACACGCTAGTTATTTATCTTTAGGTGTAGATTCCATTTTTTATGTCTGTAATATATTTTTCTTCTACAAACTCTTCAACTATATTGATTGATTTGCCGGTCCATTGCAGTTTTTTAACTACTTATAAAGTAAGGTAAGGAGGTAGGTATATGTAGGTATAGCTAATACTTAGCTTCGAAATCCGTAGTATATCTAAGTATCTGTGTATGTAGGTAAACCAGCGAATACTTATATCCAATTATTGCTTACCTGTTTAACTTGTTTTCTAAATCCCAAAAACAATGTGTGAACTGGCAAAGTTCTTCGCTCTAGGAGCTCATTGTATTTTAAACTATCCAGTTTCTAGATGACCTAGTGCTACCTACTAAATACGTTTTAACTAATCACTAATAATGAAACGGAGCTTCAATGAATTTACAAAATCACTTTTATTTCATTAAGTAATCAGTATCTAGAATCACTCCGGAAGAAAAGGTTACAGGCAGGATATCACATTGAACATTTATTTTTAATTAAACATTTCATATCAATTTTATTCATAATTTATCTGAACATAGTAATACGAACTACAGGTTTTATTCACATTGAAAGATACAAAACTTAATTAATTTTACTTACATGTACTTACTTAGTCATTTATGAAAGTTAACTATTTGTAAAAAGACAAAAAAAACCATTTCAGAATTATTTTACTGTAGGTACGTAAATAGGAATTTATTCATTTTGGAAAATTCTCTCTCAGTAGGTAGATATAAGTACTTAGATAAAATATACTTTGGTACTCAAAAAATGTACACTGGTGTTATTTTTTAGTTGATTTATAATTAATTTATGATGTAGGTTATAAGTATTAATGTATATATATATACTTATTTATTATTACAAATAGGGTCTCCATTAAATGTTCTAGAAATCTCAAACAAATTGTAACACCAAGGTTAGAAGTTATGGTAGTACCTATTTAGATATAGCATATTTTTCCAGCATTTGGTCCTTGGTTCTTTAGTACCTAGGTTCTTTTACTGTAGGTATCTAATTTTTTTTTTATATATAGCAAAATAATATGATAAAATTAATATTTATTTATGGCGTGCATATCTTATTTGAGCGATCTTCATTTGTGCTTGAATAAAGTTTACGCAAAACCATATTTTTTCGATCCCACTATATCCGACGTCTATCCCCTGAGCCATCGAATTATCGAATGAAGGAAGCGTATTAGAACTTTTTAAATATTTTTTTCGTATTGGTACTTTTTACTTTAGTGAAGCTGTAAAGTTCTAGGTATTTGTAGATACTTACCTTAACCACACTTAACATATTATAATATTACCGCCATAGAGACGGTAACGAAACATTTTTTCCTACAACAAATAATTCCTACAGAAATCAAAAGTTCTTATTGAAACTACGCCATACAAAACACCATCGTCGCCACTAACAATTTCTGCTCTTACCACATTGTTTTGAGATACATCTTCACGATACCAAAACCATTAGTAGGTGTAGGTAGGTAGGTAAGGTTGTGCATTACGACTAGAAACCTGGGAACATTTATAATTTTTCTAATGCTTCGAATTGGACAAGATAGATACACATGCAGAACTTATGTCCAGATAGTAACTATAGGTAGTATATAATTATACGAATATAGATATATATATATGAGTATAAGTATCTAATATGTATTGCTAAAAATACATCCTTACTGACTATAAGCGTCATCACACCGATCACATAACACCATGTTACACCGTTTTAGGGATAGGTACTAAATTAAGGAAGACTACGAAGATTATAGGATAATGAAATATATAAGATAGGAAAAGGCGTGGTTTAAATATTTTGTGAATTTCATGAAAAATTTAAGAGATCACAAAGAAACACTTCTTTGAAAATCATGCAATATTTCCAATGACTCCTTAATACCCACTGATCTTTGGTTTTATCTTGATTTTTTAAATCCATGTAATAATGTACCATTTTCTGTCAATCCCCACAACCTACCTAGGATATGTTTTAACATACCTAAGTATCTATTTAATATACGATATAAAACTTATGAGTTATAATGAGGTAAGTATGCTACGAAGGTTCACTACACTCACAGATTAAATACATTCGAATTTATTCGACATAAAAATTCGATCAAAAATTGTATTATTATAAACTCTTGTCCTGCCGTTAATGCTTGACCACGTTTATATAAACATCATTTATAAATCGTAAAAAGTAAATAATCGAAAGAATAATGTTCTCGATAAATAAGCGCATGCGTGAATTGTGATCGGGTTAGCGCTTAGTGAATGGGTTGTTGCGGGCAGTGGTGCGTGCAGCGGCTGCGGCTGTCTGCGTGCAGTTGCACAGAGCGTCGAACATGCGCAAGACGAAGCCACGCGCACGCCCCAGTCGCCGCTTCAGATTACCTGGAACAAAAAATAAGGGTTAACTAAAGGTGATAGAGACAATGAGGTCAGATAAGCTGAAAATTACATACCGACTAGGTTCTTTTTGAAAGTCTACCATTAGTACATACAATTTTTAATTTCAACTCAATGTTCTTTTGAACGCTGAAAGTAACGTCGATTTTTTTTGTGAATAGAAATGCTTGCGGAAGAATGAGAAGAAAATGACATGATTTATAAAAATATATTTCACTTCGATTTATTTTATAGGTAGTAGCTGATTGTAGATATACCGAGAGCTATTCTTCAAATGTAAAAAATATCCTCGTAAAACCTAGCTATCGAGAAATAAACAAAATTTAGAGGGAACGGAGCTGGTGTTTCTCGCGAAAAATATATGGCAGCATTACTTGAAAGTTGTGAGGCATACAAAGAGCTTTCAAGGCAATCAGTTTCAGGAACGTATTCTGACTTTGCTTTAACTTTCGTCGTAAGTTTTTTTTTTCTAAAATATATAGATGTTATGTAGTTACTATAATGATACCGCATAATAATGATAATAATTTTGTACGGTGGTAGGGTACTTTGTAGTACCCGTCTGGCTGGTTACCACCCTCAAGTTGAAAATCTGTCGCCAAACACCTATTGGTGTGTTCCGGCAGCTGCACTTGAGAGCCAGTTCCTTCTAGGCTTTGTGTGCTTACCACCTTCGGCCACATCATCACTTACCATAGTGAGATTGTGGTCAAACACAAGCCTATACAAAATAAAAAAAATAAAACAAAAACCAGCTTCGGCCACATTATCACAAACATCAATCATCATCATTATCACAAATCAAGCCTATAAAAAGTAAAAAAAAAAATACCCATTATTTTTTTCATTCCATTTTCTTAATAATTTTTTATCACTTCAATACGCAATTCATACTCCTTCCATTATACATTGTATCAGTAACTTAAGATTTAATTTTTTTAATACACATATCATCCTTCACTCAATCTCTTCGATAGTTTTCCTAATGTATGTCCATTCATTCACCTTCATATATTATTATGTAGTACTTAGGTACCTCTCCTCACAACAACATGTCCATACCACGACAGAACCACAATGACATGTCGTGTCTCTGAACGCACTATTTTTATCTTAATTTTCCTCATCTTTGTTACATGCAAGTTCATGCAAATCAGATACTTATATAGCAGTTGTAGAACAAGGACTTTCTCAATTTATTTCCACAACAAAATTAAATACCTTCTTGAATCGCTTTATGAGTGAATCCAGCGGAATTTGAGGATCATATACTCATGCAAGTAGGGTGTAATGTGAGGATCTTGCTGCTCGGTAGGTAGTAGGTACTATGATTTGCCTCGCCTTTTTATTCACAAAAAGAAATATCCGTATCAGACGTACGTGACCCTTCGTACAAATAAGGATGCCATTTCAAAAATAATTTATTATGTTTCAGGAGGTATTTATGAAACGTTACAATTGACTCTATTACCGGTATAAATACACATAAACTGAGAAGACTCCGGCAAAAAATTCAGCAAGAATTGTTCGAATTGTAGACCATTTTTACACTCTTAAAACTTCACTCCTTTTTCTGCCTGTATTTTGTACACGTATCTGTTGCCAAAGTTTTCAAATCTTACACCGATTCGTCACAGACGAGGGGTGTGTTTAAAGAGCGGAATATTGATTCGGCTCTCCTCGGGCTTGGGGCGAGATTGTCTCGTAATTTATTTAAATGTAGCCATTATTGCTTTAAAGAGAATTTATATTTTTAGTTGTTTAGAAACGCGCTGATATTGGTAAACAATTTTGATTCTGGGGTGTATCTACCGATCTTTATGGCGCTATTAATGCTTCTTCTATTAGAACATAAGCATAAACTTTACCTTACCAATCATGCGGTCCCAGTAGGTACGGATTTACTGTATACGCCTTTGATTTTACCCTCATTTTTATTTTGTTTAATTGTAGTTTTTTTTTTCTTCTAGATATTTTTTTTTTATTCTAAAAAAGTTTGTGAAGGGATACACTGGCACTAATCATACAATTTTTTCTAGATTGAGCCAAAAATTACCTAAAGATAATATAGGTATATTCGAAATAAGACCAAAGTCAGAGACATTATGGCCGTAATAGCGCAAAGAAAGTGGACATGGGCGGGGCACATTGCGAGAATGGACAAGAGCCGCTGGACAAGACGAGTCCTAGAATGGAGACCCAGAGCGGACACCCGAGGGCGCGGAAGACCGCCACAGCGTTGGGTGGACGACATCCGACGACACGGAGGCCGAGACTGGATGAGTCGGGCACAAGATCGACAGGAGTGGAAGAAGAGGGAAGAGGCCTACATCCAAGATTGGATAACCAAAAGGCCACCATGATGATGATGATGATGAATATAGGTGGATGTTAAATATATAGGCTCTAACATTATTAGCTATGGTAAGGAACTTTAAAGTTTAAGGTATTCCTAGGTCAAAATAAATCATAATCAAGAACCGCGAAACTACTATTCTAACTAATTAAGACTAAAAATTCTCAATTTTTGTGATATAAGTAAGTAGATAAGCTTTTTTCTGGTCGTCATCTGTTTGCTAAACTAGGCAAACCTTAAAAAAAATCTACAACGAACAAAGCTAGGGCCTATCCAGCCTCCTACATTCTCTAAAACAAAAACCCGTCGAAGATTATGCGCATCGATGTATTATTACCGATTGCTTAACGAGATTGATAAGTACCTTATCAGGGCCTAAACTAAATAAGTAAATGAGTTTTGAGTTTGATAGTGACAGCGTGATTTACCATCGAGCTCGTGATATTTTACCATACGCGATCATATCCCATTGGTGGGAGACCGTCCCGCCACTCCAACGCCTTTATAAGTGATCGCACTGGGGGTTGCTCTATATTCTCTACTAGTTTCTGCCCCGCAGTTTCACCCGCGTTCCAGAGGGATCTTATGGGTATGGCTATCTATGTGCCAAGTTCCATCCATATTTATTCTGCCGTTTATGTGTGATTGAGTTACAAACATCCATCATACTTACAAACTTTCACATTTATAATATTAGTAGGATTGGTCGGCTCTTCGAGGTATGTAGTCTACCCAAATAACATTACAAATATCGCTATATTTTTGTTAGAATTCTGGAAGAACAAAATAACCTGAGGCGAAAAAAGAATGAGCGGAATAAAAATACATTTTGTTATGTTAGTGTTCTGTACCATATATGAAAAAGAAAACTCAAAGAGCCTTTATGATGAGGTTTCGTTTAATTAAGGCATTCATGTAGCTCTTTGTAATAAACGGAAACTAACCTACCACAGGCAAATTAATAAAACGGATTTTCTCTTTACTTCCTATATTTGATTAAATTTTTACTATACATTTAAAAGTCTATTAGTAGCCTCCAGTATTTTTTGTAATTTTATCACACTAATATTATAAAAATACTAGCTGTCTCGCGCGGTTTCACCCGCGTAGCGGTATAAAAAATAGCCTGCGACCGATTCTCAGACCTACCGAATAAATACAAATAAAACATAAGAATCGGTCAAGTCGTTTCGGAGGAGTTTGCAGACAAACACTGTGACATGAGAATTTTATATACCTATCCTAACTATCCTAATCCTAACTTTTAATATTATATTATAAATGCGAAAGTGAGTTTGTTTGTTTGTTACCTTTTTACGCTTAAACCGCTGAACTGATCGCGATGAAATTTTGCAGATAGCCTATGGTACGGAGAAGAACATAGGCTACACCTATGAAACCGCGAGATGGAAGCTAGTTTAGATTATAAATGCGAAAGTTTGTGAGTGTGTATGTTTGTTACTTCTTCACGCTCAAACGGCAAGACCAAATTTGATGAAATTTGGTATGGAGGTAGCTGATACCCTGGATTAACACATAGGCTACTTTTTAACCCGGGAAAACATAACAACCTTGGGTACCGCGGGTGAAACCGCGGGGCGGACAACAACATACGTTAAAAAAATACTTAAGAGTAAAAATCTTTATAAAACTTATGTTAACCATAGATGGCAGTGAGAGTTTATACCTACGTATAGCTATTAGCGTGAAAATAAATAATTCCTAAAGCTGCTATTTACTCAATATCAAACAAAATGTTTCAGAAGACGTTTTAACGTTATTCATAAGTTCGTGTGTGGGTTCCTTTTTAAGCATCGAGAATGAAATCCAATAATTCCGGCACGAGATTTGTAGGTAGGTGAATTGTTATATATTGTTATTTTTTATCACACCTTAAACTTTCACTTTACTTTTACCTGTATCAAACTAAACTAAGCTAAGCTTTTCCGCTGTACAGCCTAGAGAAAAGAAACTAGCTTTGTAACTAAAACTAACCTACATCTACAGAACAGGGATGTTGCCTGTACCCTGAGCATGTACCTATTCAAGGTACATGATGAAACACTAACCAACGTATAAATTTTTTAATTACGTGCAGTGCTTTAAAAGGTTGAAAGTAGGTAATCATCATATGAACAACTTTTATTTTGGGACTAGCCCACTTTAATCTATAAAAAGCGTAGGTTAGCTTTTAGATTTTAGACTTTTGAAAATGATATAGGGTAGGTAAAGTATCCTCCCATCCTTGAATTTGAAATAAAAAATATACTATTCTGAAAACGTGTCCTAACTGAATACTAACACATTTTATAGGTAGCCCTATACAGTTTTTTAAGCACTTAATTCCAAATTATCTTAAGTCGTGACTTGTTCGAACGTCAGCCACAACGTGTTTAATGAAATAGTATAATATAATGTATTTTAGTTGTCATTGTAACTCTGGTCCACAATGTTTCTAAGAGCGATTTTATTTTTAAACATATTGATCCATTGGTGCTTTGCTTACAAAATACTGATAATGTTTCCAGTACCTGGAATAAGTCATTCTATTCTAGGCAATGGCTACGTAAACAATCTACTGAAAGCTGGTCACGAGGTAAGGACTTTCATAATATCCCTCAATGTCCCACAGTTTAAGGCGATGATAGCTCAGCTCAATGAACCTATGGTAGGGTACTTTACTCTATTATAGCACACGCCTAGCTGGCTACCCTCAAGTTGAAAATCTGTCGCCAAATACCTACCTACCGGTGTGTTCCGTAGCTGCACGTACCTACTAGTTCCCTCTAGGCTTGTACTTACCACCTTCGACCACATCTGTGTACTTTATCATCATCAACTGGGGCCCTAAGCCAGAAGGATGTCGACTATTTGTCTTCGTTAGTAAAAAGAAAAACTTTTGCACGTGATTATTTAATTTCATCGTCCCATATATCAATCCGATACAAAAGTTATAAGACAATTGCCCACAACGATCTTGTATAAGGCTTAGATTTCGTTTACTATTCGTTTCTTAAAATATACTTCATAATCATCATCATAATTGAATTCGTGGAATTTTGGTTATCACCTCTTGGAGACTTGGAGTAAAGTGACTTGCCCATTGTTTGCTAGTTTCAGGTTCCTGATTCTTGTAACTTGCTTTCTATTGCGATTTATTCCCCACTTTAATGCAAGTAATTATTTGAAAGTTACTTATTTCAGATTACTTATATAACACCGTATCCAATAAAAGATGCACCTCCAAATTTACGGCAAATTGATGTATCATCCAATATGGAGGTTTTTCCAGGTAAAAAAAATATTTCCCTTTTTAAAGTAGGTAGTTGTAGTTTTTTGAAGGTAACAGTTTAAATACTGTATTATTATATGGGGATGTCATATTATTGCAATCGTATAGAGAATTTTCTAATAAATCTAAGATCTCATAAATAAGCATTTTACTCAAATTCCAGATGATATATCAAACCTTAAAAAAATAATAAATAAAGAATTGAACCTGAAAGATATTTCGACTAGTCTTAACATTATGCTTAAAGTATCGAATGCTTCTGTTATGCATGAGAATGTGCAGAAACTAATACAAGACCCGAGAGAAGAATTCGATGTTGTTATTGTTGAATGGCTTTATGTGGACGTCTATTCTGGGTAAGAAGTTATTATAAAAAAAGTAATGAGAACTTAACATATCAAATTGTTCGTAAGTTTTTACGGAATTAACACCTCTATCTCTATAAGTCTGTTTTTAAATAATATATAAGCAGGTAATGCAACCTGGTACGAATATTTAGTTATCTATACTAATAATAATATTATAAAGCTGAAGAGTTTGTTTGTTTGAACGCGTTAATCTCAGGAACTACTGGTTCGATTTGAAAAATTCTTTCAGTGTTAGATAGCCCATTTATTGAGGAAGGCTATAAGCTAGTTTTTATCCCGGGAAAACACAAGATCCCTCGGGAACGCGGATGAAACCGCGTGGAAAAGCTAGTTGAATATATGATTAAACCTTAAAGTTCATTACATTGTCTTAAAGATGGCAAAAATAATGCAGTCTGATACTAACTAAACTAATGATCGACAGATGGTTGCCAACAATACCGTTGCTTCAAGTTTGAGTATCGGATAGCACTAGTATCAATTGCTAACTGAGACAAAGTATAGACTTCAAATCGACGATATCAAATTCCTCAAGGAAATAACAGTCAAGGGGACTAATTTATTTACAGCCTTTCTTCAGTATTCAACTGCCCCCTGATATGGTCATCGTCAATGGATGCACATCCCATGGTACTATCGCTTATCGACGAACATCCCAACCCAGCCTATTCTCCTGGACATGTTTATTCAAGCGTCATCCCACCTTTTACATTCTGGGAGAGAGCTGGTCAATTATGGACAGCTCTTCGCGTTAAATATAATAAATGGTGAGGTTAACATCCTGTCTTTGTAAGCTTGATCTGTGATCAAAAGTATATATACCTAACACTATTAATTACGTGTGAAATGAAAGAGATGGTAATCGTTTCAATTGATTGGGAGTAGGGTAGAAATCTGTTTCAAACAATATAATATTCATAAACTTTTGTTCAAATGTTACCATTTTCTTATTCAAACTGAAACCATGATGTTATAAAGTTTCCCATTTAAGTATCAAATTGCTTATATAATTTTCAAGTGAGCGTCTGGACCGTATTATTTTGCATTGAATGTTAGACTCTGAACTATATACTTACTTCATTAAATACATTATATGATGTACCTATATTCGTGACTACTAAAAACACACGATGCAAATACTATTACTCGTAGCTATAAAATATAAATGTACATTTTCATAAATATACTGTAAGGTTACGAATCGAATAATATTCGTAAATTCATACACGTCAAGTAAAAATCTACATCCAATTTTGTGCTTAATTAAATTTGTTTATAACGGTGGTAGCTGGTAGCTGAGGTGATTACTAAGCAATATAGTAGTCGTGGTGATAGGCTTTATGGATCTCCTCTCACCTTGGGCTTGAGGCTTGTTGGTAATCCAACAAAGCCTATTCATAGTAAAAACATAACTATTTCTACGTTTATACAGCGTTTGAACGGAAAATGATTCATCATTGCTTGCTGAATCACCATCGCGATTATCAACATTCCTAAAGCTTAATTAGACTGAACATGAGCTCAAATATTTTAATTACCTACATTTACAATCGTCTCCTAAGTACCTATATATGATTTTATTTTGAATAATTTATGTGCTGGATTGCATAGTTCCTACGTAATCTCTTTCGACATTTTAATCCGACTTCAAAATCCCAAACCGATTTTCATAAAAAAAAAAAACAAATGAACAGAATGTTTTCTCTCAAATAAACATTGCAGGTTAATAAGCTGTGATGAAAATAAAATATTCAATGATGCTTTTGCATCTGCCGTCGCTAAAAGAGGTCGTACATTGCCGCCGTTTTATGAGGTCAAATATAATGGATCGCTGATGCTGGGAAACTCTCATGTATCATCAGGACAAGCGTTACATCTGCCGCAGAATTATGTGCCGATAGCTGGATATCATATTGAAGAGGAGGTGGGACCGTTGCCTCAGGTAAGTGTATTATAAATTTAAAGTAATAAAATATAATAAATAAAATAATTTTTAATAGTAAGTAAACGCACATCAAAAATATTGACAAAAATCAAAAATACTGTTTGCGCACCAAAATTTGCACATCTAAATAAATTAAACTTAACGTCTATAATATTTAAAGTAAAAATAGCCACGAAGTGTATGGCGATCGGTCGCTGTCGTCGCTGAGCTTCCCGATCGCTATACCTACTCTTCTAACCGTATACGTGTCGTTTCTGAATAGGAAGAGATTTTAGAAGTTATATTTTAGTAATTTAGACTATCGTGTTTCATTTATTAGATGCACATTTGTTATTTTTGATGTAAAGTTAGTATTATTGATATGTAATTCATATTTTTGTTGTAATTTTGGAAAATAAACAAATGTATAATAAATAATAATTTATTATTTGTAGGTGTTATTTGCAATCATTTATTTGGTGTACATGTACCGAATCGGCTATAACTTCAACTTCAGTAGTTTCGACGTTCATAAGTACCCTCCTAGGGCCTAAACTGAATAAATGGCTTTGACTTTGACTTTGGCATGTAGATTATTCTTTAGATTATTGGGTGTGCGGTTAATAATTCCCCTTTTTTAACATAGCGAGGTTCTTATTTAGAAATTGTATAACAGGTGAATCGGTTTAAATAGTGTATATCTTATGCTGATTTACAATCTGATGATTTATTGAACACTTTATTTATATAGTGTAGGTAGATAATAAATTATCTCTAGAAAAACAATCTCTTTTAAAGGAATTGCAAAGAATAATGGACGAAGCAGTAAACGGTGTAATATACTTCAGTATGGGATCATTACTGCGAAGTGAAAGCTTGCCAGAGGAAATAAAAAAAGGATTTTTGGACGTGTTCAGTGGTCTGAACCAGACTGTGATATGGAAGTTTGAGGGAAAGTTGCCAGTCCAATATAATAACGTGCACCTTGTTAAATGGGCTCCGCAACAGAGCATTCTAGGTAGATACACTACTATTAACTAGACTTATATACATAGTGATAATCCAACGTTTTTAATTTCTAAAATGCGTTGTGATGGCATTATAATGCCAGTAGGTACTATTTCTATAGCCGACATATAACAGATTATAATGAAATATAGATAGATAGATACCCTAGAATAGCTGGGTAGTGCTATTAGCCACGTAAGAACTTTATATTTTTCATGCAGGCTATTTATAAATCATGAACTGCACTTGAAACAAATTAATATTCCAGCTCATCCAAGGTGCCTTCTTTTCATAACACATGGAGGCCTTCTGTCCATAACAGAAGCTATTCACTTCAGTGTACCCATCATAGGAATACCAATATTTGCAGACCAGTTCAATAATATCAACAAAGCTGTTAAAAAGGGATTTGCTAAAATAATTGATCTTAATTTTGATTCTCCGAGAAATTTGAAGGAGGCTATTAAAGACATGTATTTGGATTCAAAGTGAGTGGGATATTTAAAGTACATAGAGTAATATGTTTAGTTAAAAGATCAACTGATCAATTTTTAACGAATCTATTGACCATCTTTTAGCAGGATTAAAAGGATTTTTCTTTTAGTTACGAAATCAAAATATGATTTATTCAAATTAATCAATGAAATGGTTATCATTAATCTACGACTCTACCACAAGAAAGCAGTTCTCAACTGAGAAGAAACGCAAAACTATCACTTAGTATATACCTACTGAGTAGTAGTAGTAGTAGGAGGTCATCGTGTTTGGATATAGACACCTATAATGTGTGAAAATAATATTATATGAATGGTTTTGTATCTAAATCCGTAGGTTTGTTTGTCAGATTACATAATGTGTAATTTAAATTCCTTATCTACTCATTCGACCACCTTAAAAATGAGCAGAAAGCAAAATCAGCCATATGGTTTTGGATTTGTTGATGTGGTATGTAGCTATCTATACTTGAAGATAGTTCAATTGAATAGTAGATCAGTTGAAGGCTGATTTCCGAATCGGTGGTAGCTTCAGTAAATTCGACCTTCATAAGTGCCCTACTAGGGCCTAAACTGAATAAATGGCTTTGACTTTGACTTTGACTTGACTTAGCCACGCTCATTTTAAACGATTTTTAAATTTTCCTGAACCATTACGTTTTATTTCAGATATCGAGAACGGGTCAAAGAACTATCGTTCATATACCACAACCGGCCGGTCTCCCCACGGAAGGAGTTAGTCCACTGGGTAGAGCACGTCATTCGAACTGGTGGGGCGCTGCATTTACGTTCCCCGGCTTTGATGGTACCCTGGTACCAGAAGATTTATTTGGATCATCTTTTTGTTATATTAATTGTTATTTTTGCTTTCATTTGGTTTTTGAAACGGGTTTTGATTATATCAATGAAAAGAAATCAAGATTTGGATGTGACAAAGAAATTTGTGTGATTATTTTCATGTTTCTATTTTGAAAATATTGTACCTAATTGATCAATGTGTAATTAAATTATCTAATATCAGTATATAATGATTTCCTAATAAAGTGTAGGTACTTGCTTACTCGCATGTCTCTTTACAATTTTCTCCGTCCAATATCATTAAGTTTTGGCTCTGACACATATCGCAAAAGTTTCTAAACCTTATGCCCTTTCGTCACGACAATCTCCAAGGAGGGGCGTGCAAAGGGCACAATATTGATCCTTATCCTACCCGGATTTGGGGTGTAATTGAATAGGTTCGTTGGAATTTATTTATTAATATATAGTTGGATGCTTCTTTTGGGGAAATAACCTTGTTACTAGCCCTATGTATAATCATTGCTGTAAAACCAATATCATTACGCGTAATAAAAGATTCAATTACCTAGGTCCTCAATAAATAGGGACTTCCAATTATGTTCGTTTGCTCGAAATTTAATTACCTAGTAAAGATATAATCCTAACTATAAACATAATATACTTTTACCTATACAATTACATAGAGTTGGGTACTAAGTACAACATGGCTAGACTAAAAGCAACTGTAGTGAATAGGTATAACATTGAAATTAGAACTTATTGTTTCAGAATTAATAAGTAGCAAAACTTATGCTAATTTTAAAGTACCTAATAACGCCTGACGTTTTTTCTTTAACATTAATGATGCCTTGGTATGGTAAGTAATTTGAATAAGTAATTCAGTTTGCTAGTAAAGCTTTTACGTAATGCGATAATAGGAACAAGCGATTCAGGCACGAAATAATATTAATAATACTTTACTAATTGGTAGAGTAAATTAACCTCAATAGTTCATCTGGTAATACATTTATTCAATTAAACTCAATTTAATAAACGCAGTGATTCAAATGACACGAGTCTTGTATACAGCGTTGCAGTAATGCTTGTATTAAAAATGAACACTGACAGCAATTGGTACATACATATCTAACCATAGAATTAGAAGAAAATAATACTTACTGAGAATATAACAAAATTTACTAAAACCTACATTTTAAAATATATTTAATATTAATATAATAAAAAGGAAGAGTTTTTTTGTTTGTTTAAGGGCCCTAATCTCTGAAACTATCAGTCGGATTTGAAAAAATATTTTAACATCTGATAGCCCAATTTTTGAGGTTGTAGGCAATTTTTTACCCGGGAAAGCGGGTGAAATCGCGCGGAACAGCTAGTAATGTATAAAAAGAGACAAATATTTACTGCTCTAGCCTTTATCCCGGAATTTAAGCTAAGCCGTTGGTGGAATCTAATTATAGTCATTAACTATGTAAGGAGAGTCTTCTATACCGTTTTAGGATTACGTCGATAAATCCCTGCAACAATGAGCCACAAGCTACGGCTACAGAATCTGAAATGCTCTCTATTTGACCCCGTAAATGAAGCCACGACCTAATCCTAATTACATTACGCCCCAAAAGGACGCCTAATTACGTCCATACCACATTGAAGTGAAATACTTACTTATTTAAAGACTAAATGCCATGCCATGCCATGAAATTCTAATTAGTAAGAAAAGATTCTTATTTTTATACATGTTTATATTTGTAGCGTCAGACTAGCTAAGAGAGGTAGAGCATAGCGATGTCGCTCAAAGAGCAGCTCGACTGGGGAAGTACCTCCACCTTACAGAATACCGCAGCCGCATAACTTATAGTTGTGTTCCTGCGCGTGAGTAAGGACGCCAGAGCTCATCGGGGAGGGGGGAAGGGTCGGCAACGCGCGAATGATACCCGTGGTGTTGCAAGCGTTCATAGGCTACGGTAACCGCTTACCATCAGGCGAGCCGTATGCTTGTTTACCGACTATGTTGTATAAAAAAAAAACTAGCTACTCCCCGGCGTGCGGTGCAATGCTTATTATTTTTTTCTTTTTTTTTTATCAGAAACCACAAACAACTCACCAAAGTTTCATTGTAATGAATTGTATAGGAGGGAATACGTTACAAACAAATAAATAAACAGACACACATTGATTTTTATATACACCTATAGATTACTGACTGCTGGCACACGGTCCATCTGATGGTAAATTGCTATCTATGGAGATTGCTAATGTAATACCGACCTTTTCTAAGCAGAGAATTTTAGAAGGCTAAAATGGCAATGCTTTGTTAGAGACATAAAGATGTAGAATCCAGCACTGGATAGCAAAAAGTTGATTGATGACGAACAATTATAGTGGATCCGGAGAAAAGAGAAATGTAGCCCTGCAGTAACAATTCTGTTAACTTATTCCGATGAACATTGCTGAATGATATAGGTTCATCGGACGTTATAAAAAAAAACACGAGAATAAGACTCTGACTAAAGAAGGTAAGTAACCTAAAGATAAAACTGTTTATGCCACAGTCTTTAATATTATAAGTCGTTAACAAAGATTGTTATCTCTTCGGTAGCGTGAGTTAACATACAAATAACTTCATGACAAAGAATAAGGACGAGACGACCTCTACAATAATAATGAACTGTATTATAATGAGAAAATATCTAATTTTATTACAATTTATTTAGTTAATTTTCGGAGGATTATTTTGTTCCTTAATTTAACGAGTATGGATGGCTGAAGCGAAATATTTAGACGTTATTAATTAATACTATCTTAGCATTTTAATAAATATAATAAACTAGCTGTTTCCCGTGGTTTCATTCGCATTCGCAGGATATAAAATAGCCTATATAATAACCTTCCTCAAGAATTGTGCTATCAAATGCAAAAAGATTTTTTCAAAACCGACTATCCGATAGTTCCAGAGATTAGCGCTTTCAACTAAACTAACAAATAACTCTTCAGCTTTGTTATAGTATCGATAAATAATCAAAATTGGGAGGGTAAATAATATCACACATTTGTATAGAGAGGGATAAAGAATTGAATACTTCAGAAAACAGTTGCTTCCTACATAATAGCAGCAGATACGTTGGATGTTTCTAAAAGGCTTGGTTAAATGTTTGTGACGGGCAGCGATGTCACCGAAGCGAAAATACACCACGGCCTTTGCTAACCAGCCAGGATTAACTAGGACATCACTACAACCCTTTCAGTTACAGTATTGTGATGTAGCTTCTAGCAATGATAATAAAAATGTATACAGAAGAAATTTTACTTATCATGGACTCGTTATCGTGTGCATAATAATATACCCTTGTAAAAGTTAATTGTAGCGTCCACATGTTTATGTTTTCCACACCTAAGTTTTTTGGCAAAAAACTACGTTTTCTGTGAAAATTTTAACTAGCTAAGTACCTTAGGTACCTAGGTTCACGCAATTATTACGGTTATAAAGATTACAGACAGCCATGTGATAGATGGACGTTCGAAGCGCCTTAGGCTTATTAATGGGCTCCATTTTGCACCCTTTGGGTAAGAAACCCTGACAAGTGAACTGTGGAAGTAAGGTCCTTTGAGCACTTTACCAAATCTATATACAGAGACTTTTCCTGGAAAAATATCTTTAGTTACTTACTAAGCTGTGATAAAGTAAGTATTACCTACCCACACACGCATAAATAGTAATAAAGATAAGCCCAGAGTTCAAGACGCACGGTTGAGATAATAAAAGATAAAATCTAGATATATGAATGATATGAGAGGCAGTCAAAGGTCGGGCTCGTGTATTTTATCTCATATCTCAACAAGCGGAGGTAGTAACCTAATGATATATTCATGTTGCTGTGAAATGTTACTTTGCTGAGTTTCTAGCTGATCCTTCTCAGTTAAAGGCTGAGTTTAGGACCATTGGTGGATTACTTCAGTAGAGTATCTAGAGGCTAAACTGAATAAATTGGTTTCACTAAAATCAGTATATAAATTAGGCATAATTCATACCATACATAGTTTTAAAACAAATGAATAACAGTAATTCAACAACATTTGCAACATTGAAGTATACTTAATATAAAAATGTAGTTATTTTATTTACAACAAGTACCTATTTACAATCATTGTATAAAATACAAACTATAATATATAGAAAACATCCTCAAAGCCCTCGCTGCTGTCGATAGGCAAGGTTCCCAACAGGCTGGCGGCGTTCCCTTTTTGGATGGCCAAGCTTATGCGTTGGCGGAAAAAGCTCCCAGCCCGTCGGTCTCCCGAAGCCTCAATGAGCTTGGATGATAAAATCCGAGCAAATAAAATACTAAAAATAAAATACCTACTAATCCGTATAAAGTAATCTAACTAAAGGAATTCTTCTTCCAAGTCCCAGGTATGGGGAAAAGGAAATATACGCAGAGGACGACAAATATAGTACCTGCCTAGATACTTAGTTAAAACATTATTATGATAATGTAACAATAAACATAATGAATGGATAAGTGTCAGAAAATAGCCTGCCTCTGCAATAATTATTTCAACTATTTTTAACTTGTCATTAACTGAACCGACGAAGCATTAATTTTCATGTCGCGTTACAATGCGCTACCTACACTTATGAATGTGAATATACAATTGGTAGCTAATTGGAAAATATCTACCCACATCAGCAAGTTAGACAGGCGAAAATGGCGCTATTTTACTGTATTGTTTTAACTGCCGAATTAAAGCTAAAAAGAACTACATAATTACTTGTTATTTGTTTCAATGAGAATGTTAACTTCAAGGACTAACCACTATGTTGCTATTTAATCATAATTTAACGTTTTTAAAGCTAT
This sequence comes from Tetheella fluctuosa, assembly GCA_951216915.1. Lineage (NCBI taxonomy): Eukaryota > Metazoa > Arthropoda > Insecta > Lepidoptera > Drepanidae > Tetheella > Tetheella fluctuosa. Next base: position 4,718,534 of record OX578229.1, on the reverse strand, counting down.
TAAATATAATTGACAATTCCAATTGTAGATAATCGAAATTAAATTTGAAAATATAAAAATTAAACCATCCTACTTCCTTCAATCTTATTCTTAAATATATACTAATATATGCTATAATATATAGCTATGCTTGTGGCATCCGATTTGAGAAAAATATTTTCGCCTGTTTATTCAGGAAGATAATATATCCTTATATTATAATCATTAAAGTTTGTGTGATGACAATAATAATGGCCTGTTAATCAAACGCAAGTCCTTATATTGATTATAGATGGTTTATACCAACAGATATATCTAGTAAATGGGGAAAAGACCCCTACGCTGGGAGGCCCTTCTTTTGAATCCCTGCTTAAACTGACAGGTGACAGGCGTACCGTCTTCATCGCGCCCTATTGACCTTTCAGTCAATAGTTGAGAGGAAATCGCGAAGTTATTTAGAATTAACGATTAATAATTTCGTAGTGATAAAATTCGGTACTTACCGTAAAAATAAAAAATAAATCTGTGGGCACTATTTGTTATTTTTCTATACGAGTCTGATCTGCGTGTGTTGAAACTTTTGCATTTTGAATACTACCCTACTTAAACTTACTTATTTTAAATACGAAAGATTATGTGAATGTTTCTTACTTTAACTCAATTAGGTACGCGGTAATGGCTGAACGGATTTTGCCTAAATTTGGAAAATAAATAGATCAGCCATACCCTGGAATAATAGGATATTTAATTTTGACCAAAGGAAAATAGATCCCACTTATATCACTTATCATAAAACGTTTGGTCTACATCACTACTACATGGTATATGCATCTACAATTCTTCACGCTCTTTTTTTCATTGAAAACGCAAGTCACTCTAATAGTGATAAAGAAGGCTCATTTTCCTTCAAATAAATTAATTGAATACAAGGCTAGCTATCTAGACTCCTTAAGCCTAACTTAAGTCTACAAAGAATGACATAACAACTATATAATCCTATCAAGTTTATTAATCAAACGCTTTCAATGAGCATTTCTCCAAAAACACAATGGGAAATCCAGACACGAGGCCAGAATAAAGCTAAGCTATGTTTTGCCACCTCGATACAATGAACCCCGACTGAATTGCGGCTAGGGTTACCATGATTTTATTGATATTTTCTTTCTTCTAACATATTATTTCATGTCAATTCGTAGGTACTTATATTCAAATAAATATTTTCAAAAGCCAACGAGGCTTTGAGATTCCGGTGCGGCGGGTGTGAAGATTTTTCCGCCAACGCAGTATCTTGGCCATCCAAAGAGGAAACGGTACCAGCCTGCTGGAACCTAAGCCATTGGCAGCGGCGGCACCCTCGAGGAAATTTTCTATATATCTATATATAATTTCTTATTATATGTGCCCTAATCAGGTAAGTATAATCTTTCAAAATTCACCGGCTGATATACCAACAATATCCTTAAATATTTCACGTGTCTTGCTTGACAATCTGCTGACGTATGGCTACTCTAATTTTAGGGGAGTTTGGGTGGATGTCTAGCATCTACAAAGGGAATAGGGCGGTCGCCTGTGGACCCTTTAAAGGTGAAAATCGATGGGTAACATTCATCCCTATGCCACACGACAATAAAATAAATTAGGTGTAGTCAATCACTGAAATATAGATTGGGACTTGGTAGAGAGTTTATATTATTATACCATTTATTAAAATATATTCCTATAAATTACATTTTTAAATATAAGTTATAAAAAAATACATTTAAAAATATAAAAAACAGTTCCCCACCGGTATCGGGAACAGGGTCCTAGTTACCGATGGTCAAGGCTCCAGAGAGAGGAACTTCCTCACTATGCGTGTCGTCTCCAGGAGCCAGTGCTCCTTCTGAATTTGGCCCTTGATCCAGCCGCCTAGCTATTATTATTAATATGTGACCAATAAATCATTGGTAAAAGGAAATAAGTAGACGAGAGGACAATTCCGTGAGACATTATTTCAGGTTTAAGTCTGATGATATTTCTAGGTTCAAATAAGTTTATTTTAATTTTGTATTTAATTCAGCTAAGCAAGTTAAAGTAGACAGTATCCATTTTGATACGAATCTTTGTATATAAAAATTACGTGTCTCGTTGTTTGTCCGCGTTGGACTCCTAAACTACTTATCCGATCTTAACGTTTTTTTCAAAATATGCGATTTGTTCCCACTTAAAAGATTGGTTAGAAACTTCCGATTTATTCCTTTTTAATACCGGGAACGCAGGTGAAACCGCGGGGAACAGCTATGATACTATTTGTACCTACAGTACACAATACACTAAGTTATAACCATAAAAATAAATAATGCCTTCGCTTGTAATATTATCACACTGTTATTGTCTAGTAAAGTTTGAAGACGCCGTAAACTGGGTGGCAGCTGGCCGTAAAAAACCTTTTATAGTTGAATGTATTACTAATTCTATCTCATTTTAGGCAGGCAGTAAATACGCTTAATCTAATATAAAAAATATGACTAGGTAGGTTCTACCTACGTAGCTTCGTCTATAAGATTTTTATCTACAGTTTATTCAGATTCTTGGTTATTGTAGTTTCTAGTGTTAGAAGTAGCTAGAACCTAACGGACTCTTTCTCCTTTTTGGCCTCTTTTTATAGTATAAATTCATTGGATAATATATTTCTAAGGAATTATCTTAATTTAAAAAAGTCGGCACAGAATTGGATTCTATTTACAAAACGAAAAATAGTTTTATAATTGTGAAATGAATTTCTAAATCAAAATCAAGTTTTATACGTTTTCCCAGCAATTGAATTTACGAACAAGAGTTAATTAAACTTTTATACAAACTGACTGAACTTGTTATGAATTTTGTTCGTTCTGTCCATCTCTTTGAAGTCACCAGTTTTAAAAATATAACGCCATTTCGGTTCATACGACCAACCGAAAAATGTAAGTGGATTGGACAGGATTATTAATAGTGGTCCTTACTCATACCTTTGGGTATGCTTTGTAGCAAAATGCATGTAGCTATACCAAAAAAATAAAACTATTTACAGTGTTAAAATAACAAGGATCAAAGAAAACAGATAATAAAAAAACAAAATTACTTGTTCAGTAGCTCATAAATAGGCAATCGAAACTACCGATATTCCTTATTACAAGAAACACAAGCAATAACATCAATGATTTATAGATCAAATACTTATTTGGGATCTTTCCCAAAGTCAATAAAAAAAGTTTGAGTACAACCATACTAATAAATCTTAAAAATATTTGCTGAATCGGCCGCCACTTCGAAAGTTGTTGAGTTCAACATTGATTTACGATTAAATTGGTTCTGAAGTTAAAAGAAACAGACTCAAAGTAGATGAAGAATAATATCACAAAGAGGAAATTCACAAACATTTCAAAATACATCAGACGTTGTAATCGTGTAAAGGAAACTATTGTCAGACGAAGGATTTCCGCTGAAGCAATGCGTCATGAAAGTAACATTGGTACTTAAGTATGTACCTAATATAAAGCACCTACTATGATTTTTGTGTATTGTAATAATAATTATTGGGATAATCCATCATCACTATAGTCAACTGTCATTCCATCAAAAGGGGCATAAATCCTTGCCAAAAAGCTGAACTTTAATAATGCGAACGTCCAAATCCGAATCGAGCTTTGAGTGATTAATTGCACGCCAAATGTAATAAATAGGGTAGAAAAAATATGCATAAATCTTGAAGTGGATTTTAAGGATATTTAAGGCTATGATAGCTCATTTGTAGTGATTTTGGAGAAGGAAAACATCATCAGAAAATCATTGCACCGTGGTAGATAACTTTGAAGTATCTACCTGGCTAATACCATCCACGAATTGTAATCCGTCGCCAACCACCTGGCAGTGTGTTCCGTCAGGTGCACTTGAGAGCCAATGCCTTTTTAGTGTTGTGTGGTAAATATAAGCCCATTCACAGAATTAAATGAAATACATAACTCTATCTATAATATCAAAACAACTACAAAAGTTAACTTAATCGATCCACGGTGTCACCCCAAGACTTGATATTATTACTAAAAAAACACGCTATAAAGCAGGACAGATTACTTAATTTAACTTTTCCCTAACGTTATTATTACCAAGTCCTTCTAGTCGGCTCGGAGCATCCTACGCCTGATCGCAATTTAAATTTTAATAGACATGTTACGGAAAATGGGTCTCTCTAGGCGATGTCATAGGACCTTGTTTATTCTAACGCTACAATAATGGTGTTAAATCTTGTTATGAATATGTGATGAAATCCTATATATTAAGTGAATTACAGCTATGCAGTTAGTAGTTTAAGATTTGAAACCATTTTGGAATCTATTTGCAGACTTAACGTGTTTAGCTAGATTCCAATCTTTATCTAACGGTTAGACCATGCTAAAACCTTATTAAGTAATTACTTGATCATTTATCTTATATCATTGAGGTAATATACCTATGTAATCTTATGCCAATACCTTTTGTTAAATAAATTATTTTTTTATTTAATTTACTACGTATTTTTAAGATTTCTATAATAATATTTTGTCGAAAACGAAAATTATAAATTATTAGTTTATTTAGGATATTGCTAGGGTTGCCACGCTATTGCAGCGCATCAGGGATGTTTGCTGAGGCTAACATTGATTGTTTTCAAACAATATTAAGAAAACTGGCCTCTCTGATGCGTGGCCTGCGGGACAGTAGGCTACTAGCGGCCTCTTAAACACCTTGTGAGATGTGACTGTCCAGTTGTGCGGCACTGGAACACCATGTACATGGGCTCCAGGGTCGCGCTTATGTGTATCCATTGATGGATTGTATTGCAATGGTAATTTCCTAGTAACATATTTTATAAGTATTTACTAACATAATATTTATATCTGAAATAAATTAGTTGAATTTAATTGAATTGAAAATCACAATGTTAAATGAAAACCAAGTTGTTTGCAAACAAAAATATCTTCGCAAAAGTTTTTATGCTTGCAAAATATTTCAATGAAGTTGGAAGATGTAATCATTACCAACATAGGTACTAAACATTAGGAAAATAATAAATAAAAAGAAAATTGTTATACTGTTGAGTAGGTACACCAGCTTACAATGAAAATTATATCAAGGTTACGGCAATGTCACCCGCTGATATATTTCGCATTTTCCTTATCTATAATATAGTATACTATAGGATGCCATTTGCATGGGGAAAAAGATCACTCAGTCTTATAGAACACTTGGAACGCTTTTTACTTTTCAAGTAGGTAGGTAGATATCTACAAAAAGGAAAAAAAAAAACGGCAAAAGAAAATTTAAGCTAAGGACAGAATGCGCAATAAAATGGATGGAAGGAAAACGATATTATCTACGTTTTAATCTGGACGACTTAATAGGTACTTACCAGCACCTGGATCTTGAGTTTCCTGTAACAATAAAATGAAAGAAATTTACATTTTTACATAAAGATAAAATAAAATAAATCATTAATGCAAAAGCACGCAATTTAAATCACAAAATAAAATAATGCCCATGTATTTTAAAATTGTGGCAATTCTAGTAATTACTTTTAATTTATTGAATACCACGTACTTATATGAAATGTGATCAGTGGTCATAAACCAATGCTTAAAAGAATCAAACCATTTCAAAACCAAAGAGTAGTTTTAAAATTGCTATGCAATAAAAACTAGTGCAACATAGTGATTGCTATCGTGATGCTAATGGTACCAGAAACACGCTATTGTGTCAGAAAATAGCATGAGGAAAATAGTTCAGACAATAAAAAATAATGTAAAGGTTAGGTATTTCAATATGTTACGAAGACTAACTTTGTAAAGTAGAATAACAACTAGAACTCTTGACAGTTTATAAACCATGTTTAGATTATGCTCTATCAATTTCATATCTGATTCCAACAATTTAACTTTGAATTTGAATAATAATAATAAATATTTTTTAGACCACATTTATTCCAATACCACAGTTTTATTCCCTTTAATAGAATATAGCTATAGATACCGACGATTGTCGTGGACAAAAACTCATTTTTGTAAAAAGTACTTTGTCTGGAATATCAGGAGAGTCACTGGTGCCCTGCCATATCTTTACCCAGCTGACAATCGATCATACCCAAACTCGTTACATACAGGGTTACTTGTAATTCGATACATTCCTTTAAGGGCGTGATAGTAGAGACTGTAAGCTACGAAATGAACCCTATATTGCATTATACAAATGTTGACCGTTACTGAGATATTTGAAAAATTTGTATTTTCTCAATAAATCGCGAATTACAACTTTTATGGGCTACTTTTTTTCTCGGGAGCGCGGGTGAAATCGCGGGGGACATAGTTAGTAAAGAAATAATTCAAAGTAATACGAGATTTAAGATATTGTCAGGAAGCCATTGCAAAATTTCATCATTTTATTGGTCTTAAAAAAGTATTAGCATGTTGGGCGAGTACCAAAAACAAAAAAACAAGAAACAATAATTTGACTTTTAAAGTTGTAATTCGGGACTTTTTGAGAAAATACTAAATTTTCAAATTTCTCAGTAACGGTCAACATTTGTATAATACAATATTGGGTTCATTTCGTAACTTACAGTCTCTACTATCATGCCCTTAAAGGAATGTATAGAATTACAAGTAACCCTGTATATACAATATTCACATCACATTTTATCAGATAAACATAAGCCGATTGCCCAATAATCTCATGAACATCAATACAGTTTCACCTAAAACGTATCATCGTTCAAGGGGTTAAGCGAATGATAAGCTATATAGATAAAGAGATGCCTAAACAATGAATTGATGGTCATACCCAAAGTAATACCCAAGCCTTATATAAATATTTACAGCATCTAAATAAATCTTTGTGAAATTTATGAGATAAACTCAATGAAACTTTTCGAAATATCGGATATTTATTCATTATATGCGTATACGAATTACATGTATCGCAATTTATGAGATGCGAGACGAGTTTGTATATTGATTAAAGTACCGTCAAGAGCTACTGGTATAATGTGAACGTGTTATATGTATGATGATGGACATTATCCAGAAAGAAAGATGAAAAGCATGCAAAATATATTGAGACTTGATGCGTTGCAGATAATAGGTACTTATGTTATGATTGAATAACAGCGTTTCTATTTGGAAGAAGCCGAATTTTGCATTCTACAGTAGCACTACGCCACTTTTAACACTTACCGCCCTATCAATTCCTCCTATCTCTTTTCCTTACGGGGATAAATATACATTGATACTTACGAATTTACTTCTGTCTTTCTCTTTTTGTTTTAGTTCAGCCTCTTTCTTTGCCTGCTGAATAAGTTGGTCAACAAATTCATTGGCTTGGCGAAGTTTCTCCGGATCACTCTTGAAGGCGGCTACTCTTTCAGCTAACGCCGATGAATCGCTGTCGTGCCTCATTTTGTATTTAATTAAAATGTCGTTACTGAAATACTAGGTATCCACAGGTGTGCTGAACCACAGTTGCGTTCAAATCCTGTAAACGTCCGCTTCACAAAAATCAAACAAACACTATAAACCTTTGGGTACTGATACGAATTGCGTACGTATTTCAGCCATCTCTTGAAACTCCCGTAAGTTCGTTCACTTGTTTTTGTGACTCCCTCGCTTGATTTTGAGGGCGGTGTCAGTCATTATTGTCCAAATCCCCTGTGAGGGTTTATACCGAGAGCGAGGAGCGTGTATCGGCGGTGAAAGCGGCGGGGGTACTGGCTGCCTCTGCCGGGCCGACCGAGCCAGCTAACGCCGATCATGCGCCCATGGAAAAACGGTGCACCTACTACGTTCCGCAGATTAGCACTAATAACAACCTACAGTTAGGATCTCCAGGCTTAAAAGCTTGCGTCTGCCACTATTTGCATTTAAGTACTGTTGTTATTATAAAAGTACAGTTATTATTATCAGTTATTATAATACGATCTTGAATTTCGTTAGTGTATTGACATTTTATGCATTTATTGAATACTGATATTGCCCCCAAATCTTATTAGGGTGCGCTTTACCTTTAATTTTTGGGTTTGCTCGCGTACCTATCTAATTATTATTTATTTTCTGAAGCGGTTCAATAGACCAATTAACCTGTATATACAAAAGTTAATTTAATAAAAAGCTAAATTTCTTTAATAAATAGGACATGCTAGGCCGATAATTATGTTGAGTGGTGCAAAAGGAATCATGTATTTTCCTATGATATTTTGTTTAGTCGGTGTATCTCTTGTATATATGAATTTCATTGATCTCTCTCTGTGTTGGCAGAGTTGATGAATACTACGTTAAAGTATGTTACCGTCTCTCTCTTCAGGGTTCCCACCGTTATTAATAGGTATTGCTTACCTTTAACCTTTTCCTCACAATAATATTATAATACAATCTTCTTGATTACTATAGAGTATTTCATATGATAAACTCCAATTGATCCCTAGCTCTAGCATAATTTTAAAATAATTTTTGTTACGTATTTTGAAACAAATATCGCTCCTGTGGCTTCCCACCAGGTAAACCTACCTGTTTGGTCGCTGGGAGCTACTTACTGGTTCCTTGTACAAATCTACAGAGCTCATGTTCACCTGGCACTTTAATTCAATTATTCATAAAAAAACAGTTTCTTTTGTCTTTTTCACATTATTTATTACAACAAAGAATTTGTATTGACAATCCTAAGCACTAATGGATATTACATGGACATTACCATTTCAAAGGGCACAACAGACAAAACAAGACGTCAACAATAAACATTTTCCTTTTCCAATGAAATGTAACTCGGCTGTGTATATTTACAAAACAAATGTTGTTTCCAGTAGGTTCATGTCTATTAAACGCCGTTTTCGTTGTAACTAGTTTTTACTTTGGTAAAACTAAGTTAGACCACAATGAGAAGGTTTTACACATAGGTATAGAAAGAAACTGGTTCTCATGAGCAAATGCCCAAACATATCGGAAGGTAGCTTAGGTCTTAGCTTCATAACCTAATAATGATACCACAAATAATGTACCTACCCCACCGCTTGTGCTATGGTTTCTTCAGGATGTTTTTTTTCACCTAAGATAGGAAGAAAGAAAGAAATATTAATTTACTAAGCTAGTTCAAGCTCATTATAAGATCGAATTCGATCTTATAATTCATGATCTCCGCCGCAGCGTTAGATGTCCTACCACTAAGCTATATCAATATATTCGAGCTTGGTATCAATTTGTAGAAAGCTATTTCTACCGATTATAAGTACTTTGGTAACTGATAATTTACTTTGCACTTCTTTATCTATTAAAATTAATCCAAAATCGGTTGATCAATCAATCTGTACTGAATTAGGATGAAAATGGATGAAAATGGGCGTTAAAAACTTTAAGACGTCGTATAAAAGTGTTCTTTGATAAAAATAATAGTTATCTTTCGAGCTACTTTTTCACAACATTGCCATTTTGCGACAGAATAATAATGGGTATCTAGTTATTTATTATTACTTCAAGGTACGTTAGACGTGTCGTAAGAAACGGCCTTGACTTGACGATGTAGTGACCTGTATTAATTAGGGCATCCAATATAGGTACTAACCTCGTTTAACTTCCAGAGCAGTAAGTAGGTGGGCGATGGCTGCCACATTACGTCATACTTGTGAACAGGTGCTGCTTGTGGGGGCTGGTGGTCTGCTTGAGTTAATTTAACATTTAACAATTTAGCCCCTTACATATTTTTTATTTATTTTACCGCCATATTTTCAAAGTAAATAGTAGTCTTTTAATATATATTTTTTTTTAAATAAAAGTTTTTTGCCGGCTCTTCTCAGGAAATACTAACAAAAAACTTTTTTTATTATTTTACCTAGCCAGCAAGACTTACTTACATATTTTTGAAAAATGGAAGTATATTTATCATTATTTTCAATAATAGGATACAAAAGTATACCTACTATATTTACCTACGAAAAATATATATAATAGGTACATTTTTAAATGGTTAGATAAGCGGTATCAGAATGTTAATTTATAGCTTACTCGTGGTTTATCCAGCGATTGAAAAACTAATTATAAACAATAAAAATCTTGACCTGAACAACAGTATCTCTTATATATAAAATTCTCGTGTTACAATGTTACCATGCCATACTCCTCCGAAACGGCTCGACCGATTTTTATGAAATTTAGTGTGCATATCGGGTAGATCTAAGAATCGGTCAAACATCTATTTTTTAAACCACTACGCGAGTTAAACCGCGGGGGATAGCTATAATAATATAAAATTCAAGGTCAATTTGTCGCCCTTTCAGCAACATACTTAGGTAGGCTTATGTCCCACCCATGTCGACTGAATTAATTAAGCTACATCGCACTGACAAGTATTTAGGTGCTTTAATTATATAAAAATATGACGGGAATATTTTGAAAGTTTTCACTTTAATTAATTGGACATTTTTAAGAAACAGCCTGTTTAAAACCACACATAAAGCATAGAAAGGAAAAGCAGTCAGGCCTTTAAAGCCCTACGCCCTACTCAGATTTTTCTTTATAACGATTGCAGAGTGCTCTTTATTATTATTACGGTAGGTATGAATAAATACTTACAGAAGTTCATATAACCTATGGAGTCAATTCAGCTAGATGGTACAGTCCATTACCTGATATAATCTGAATTTTTCCACCATAATAATGGCTTGATTTTTCGTTGAAGGAAAACGCCTGTCTAGCCACCACCTTCATGTTGAAAATCTGTCGCCAAGTAGGTACAGTCAGCAACAAAAGTAGCTTGGCATTTTAGTACCCTTTCATAATAATCTATTGACATTTTCTTGACAGTTTGCATGAAAATTATGAATTGTGTAATGTGACACGGTACTAAAGTGCCAAGATACTTATGCCGCTGACTCTACCTATATCTAGTGATGTATTTTTGAAGTACCACTTTTGCTTTCTAAGCTTTATAAAGGTCGGTCGGCAACACATTGGCAGTTTCCCTGGTATAACTAATGTCCATAGACGACGGTAGCCACATAATTACCATCTGATGGACCGCCTGCTTGTCAGCCCACTCATGTAAAAAAGCAATGTAAGACGGGCCAGTTGGCGTGGTTGGTAAGTTACCCTATCTATCACGCCGCAGGTCGTGAGTTCGATTCCCACTCAGGACAGACATTTGTGTGCATGAACATCTATGTTTGTCCTGAGTCTGAGTGTAATTATCTATTATAAGTATATATTTACAAAAGAAAAGTATATGTAGTAGGTGTACCAGTTATCTGGCTTCCATAGCACAAGCTCTGCTTAGTTTTGGGTTAGATGGCCGTGCGTGAGGAATAATGTCCCAGAATATTATATCCTAAACGTGTCTGATATTTTAAATGCCTAGATTAAATCGAAGTGCTCATACAAGATATTTAAACCCAAGGGACATGACAACGATCAAGACGATCGATTACTTGACCATCGTAAAGGGCGATTGCGATGAACATTTAATTAGCGACCGGTTGTTAAATGTATTAACGGGCCATTACAAATAGACAACACAATGACTCCACTGGGACATTGGACGGACGTGGCTGCACGTTCGCTCGTGGCCTGTTGTTGAATCAATTAGGATCTAAACTAGACCTTGAATTTGGTTTTGTTTGCCAAGCTATTTTATTTAAGCGAGTTTTCTTTAATTTTTAAAAAAAATCGACGGTATAGAGTGTATAGGATAATGGATAAGTATTGAGCGGAGACGTAACGATTTTTTTTTACTACAATCTCATCATTGTAAGTGATGATGTGACAGAAGGCACACAAAGCATACACGGGATTTTGATCATAGATGGTGCACTATAACCACGGATGTAAAAAAAAACGGATGCCTTCTTTCATAGAAACGGTGCGAAGCCACGCAACTCCTACACTTTCGTGTGCATACACGAGATAACACTCACACAGATACACCAAGTCGGACAATCCGCCGCCATAACGCTCCGAGCCCCAGCTCTTGTTATGCGCAAGTAAAAATTGTGAAATATGCCGTCTTGTGTGGTGAAGTGGTGTAAAAACTTCACGAAAAAATACAATAAGTCCCAAGGAATAACCTACCATGCGTAAGTAATGCTTTAAGTAAGAGATTCGTGATTATTTTTCATAATACGGTTTGTTTACTTTTGTATGAAATCGGGATGTCAAAGACAGCAGTGCTACCAGTTTTTTTTCGGGAAAAATTCCCTAAAAGTGGTTAATTGGGAAATCTGTATTTGTTGCATTTGTTAGTGTTTTTTTTTTGAAGCATTTAATTAATGTAAATTTTACGTAAATAATTAAGTGTAAATAATTTACAGGTCATGTAAATAATGTAACGTAATGTAAATACTTAATCCGGATGTAATGTGATTCATTTAATGAAAATAATAAATTATTTTGGCAGTGTACTAATGCAAACTTAATATAAATGTAATATCAATAATTTAGTGTAAATAATACAAACGTAATGCAAATAAAGTGGATGTAATGTCATTCATATAATGTAAATAATACATTATTTTGGCAGTGTACTTGTGTTTTTTCATTTCAATTATTTTGTCGTAGAAAGGAATAATAATAACTAACTTCAATGAATTATCTCATTTATCTATCAATCATTTATCTTTATGCGATTAGAAAATACCAAAAAATATTACTAATTAATATTAAGCTCGCCATTGCACAAATTTGTTTGTGCAAAATTTAATAATAATGATAATAATAATACGCCCCAAAACGGTAGTCATAACCACAGTCCCTCAATCGACGTGTCACCTCCTTAATAAAAGCCTTAATTCACCCAGTAGTATTATAAAAGTGAAACCGTCACTAGATAGGTAAGTTTCAACTTATGTTTTAATAACATGATTTATTCTTATTGATCTGAAAAAGTGGGCAAAGTGATATTCATCTGGCAACACCTATGGCACGCACACATCAATAGACGGCGGCCTTTTCTATGCTTCACTCGCAATGAGAGGTGGTTCCATCCGTCTTTTTTTTACATCCGTGACTATAACTAGCTAATCTTGATCTCAAGTGTAGCTGCCTGAAAACACCAATAGGTGCCCAGCGACAACGGCCGGGTGCTTGCAAGCATAGGTACTTAACCGTGCTATGGTTTTTTCACGATGCTTTCCTTCACCGCTGATCTATCATAGATTCTTGACAGAAGTTTTCCAGGGATTTGCAATATCCTCCTATCATTCATTACATATCCGTAATTTATGATGGAGCTCAAAATAATACAAAACAAGTAGGTACAACCATTTTTTTATTATTCAATCACGTATCCAATTAACATGGTTTACTTTGATCTAGTGGGGGGCACGGTGGGCACTCTGGGGTCGGACAACAGCTTTCGCCAGGATCAGGTACACATTCGTAGTAACAGTGGCCGTCCCACCACCATGTTGGTCCAGGAGTTGGAGCACAGTGGAAGCAAACCTGAATTAAAAAAAAATAAATTATATCGTTAGTTTTTGAACTCAATCCAAGCTGTTTTCATTCAAAGTCCCCCAACAGCTAGGTACTTTATCTTTATTAACAATTGAGGTCGAGAAGATTTCTCCTTGACCAAATGTTTAATATCAAATAGGATTTAATATCTGCTGTGATAATAAATAATGACTGCACGGAACTTCTTTACTAAATATGTGCATTCATATACCGCATCGTTTACATCCCATATGAGAGTCCCGCAAACGTTATTTATTTGCACCTGAGTACATACCTACCTACTCCTTATAAAACGAGCGCTGGTGAGAGCGCAGCGCAGAATCGCTAAGTTGTTAAATATATTTATTCTTTGTAACCTGCTTTGTTCAAAAGAAACTTAACCATGTTAATTTTGATGTATTTTTGTGTGTGTTTGAATGGGTCACTGGATTTTTAAGTTTCACAATAAAATTGGATCGATGCGATCGCTGCGATCTAGTATTTTTTTTTTATTAGAGGATCGCAGGATGGAATGATAGTATTATGTAATATAAGGATCCCTAAGACTACTCTCTGACTGGATCCACAAAGGGTTATTCGAAGTTCAACCCTTAGATAAATAATAGGGTACCTATAATAGAATATCGCGCGTGAAACCGCAGGGCGGAAAGCTATTATAGTCTATTTATTATAAGTAGGTCTGTATACTTACCGAATCTGGCTTCAAACCACCCGGTTGGGCCTTTTTCGTCGGATCTTGTCCAACGGGTGGACCCTCGGCTACAGGTGCCACTACTGGTGGCAAAACAGAATTCATCGCATTCCTTGCATAATACCATTGATTCGAATATTTGTATTCCGGACCGCGAGGTATGTCCGGAGGTGGTATAGATCTCGGAGCTATTTTAGGTAAAAATCGCCCATGCAACTCGTGTTTTCTGCCTAACAAGAAATTACGAAGAATTTGCAAACCCAAAGAAACATCTCTAAAGTCCCATTTACTTTTTTTTGACATTATTATACAATCAACAAATACGCTGATGAAATAAATCAAATTAATTGAATTTGTCAGTGTGTCATCTAAGTCAAAATTTAAGCGCAATGCTATTTTTTTATTATGTCATCTATGTTCATTAATTAAAAAATAATAATAATTGGTAAATCAGCTTAAATTTGAGTAGGTACCTACAGTTCGTATAAAAAAGTTCTCTATCAAGTTTCGCCAGACTGATTTATTATAATTTATCTATTCTACACGGTGTGGCGTGGCGAAGTAGGTACCAATGAGTCAGCGGCGCGGCGGCGCGGTGGTGAGAGGTCACCGGAAGATAACGGGAAATAATAATTATATTACGAATTAAATTCAAACCCTTTCCTTTATTTCGTTTTTCCAGAACGGACACAAAAAAGTAGCAATGACATTGGTTTTATTTATTTATGAAATTTCGTACCTTTTTAGCAAGATTGTCATACTTTTTAGGGAATTCATTCATGCTGGCAGCACTGTTGTCTATGAAAGTAGATTTTTGTTCGAAAACTAAAATTATGATGTAGATTTTTTTTTAATAAGTTAAGGGCCCGTTTCACTAAAGAAGTATCTTAGACCCACCTCTATCGAAGACTAAATAAGATTGATTTTCTTTAATTTTACGAGACTTCTTTGATGAAACGAACTCTACAAAGAGTTTCTTTAAATATTTATATCTTTTCTGCCTTTCACCCTATTTCGATGAAATAAAGCCAAGCCAAGCCGCATTAGCCTGTGTAAACTCTATAAAAGCCATTCAGTAGTTTCAAAGATAAATCATTTAATAGTTATATTATTTTTTATTTATTAATTTCATCATGAAATAATCTGTACCGGCTTTCGAACGAACGCCAAACTCCCGCGCGTTTTTATAGAACTGTCAAACCAGTGTCAAAAAGTTCAATGAACGAAGTGTGGCGAGATGTGTTTTTATTATTTATTGTAGTTGTTTGTAATTTTTAATACATATACTGTTTTAATATTGCATAATATCCGTTATTAATTGAGTAAGGAACATGAAGACTAATAAGTCACCGGAAAGTGAGACGACACCATCGAAAAAAAAGTTGAAGCAAGCAAGACTTCCATTCAAACTCATCAGTGAAGGTTCACCGACGCCGATTACTCCTCAAACAAGAAAGAGGAAGCTTTCCGCTACTGAGGCGGAATCTGTAACTAAAGTTGGTAAGATCAGTAAAGAAAATGATCTTGTTGAAAGTTTGGTCGTAATTAGCGACGAGGACAGTAAAGATGGCGATACATCTCTAAAAGAGGATAAATCACACAATCCGTTAGTCAAGCTGGTTGATACGGCATGGAAGAAGAAGTTGCAGAAGGCCAAAGGATCTAAAAAGAGGAAAAATAGTAAGAAGACTAAAGTGAATGGGCCCTCTAAATCTAACAATGAGAGTGCTAACTATACTGATGGTAAAGAGTCGGAAGATTGTGAGATGATGGAGGTGGACAACCCAACTGAGATTGAACTAAAAATGTTAGAACCAGATTGTGATATAGTTGTTTTAGAAGATTCTAATAATTCCACAGATGTCATGGGCAAAAATGAATCTGAAAATGCTGTTAAAACTAATGATATAGATAATAATAAGCAGGAATCTGAAAAAACGGAATCTAAAGGAAACAAATGTATAGATGAAAAATCTCCTGAAAAAAGTGAAAGTATTATTAAAGAAGAGCCTCCCACAAAGGATACTGAATCACCAAAGAAATCAGAACTATCTCCAGATACACTGAAAGAATCCAACACTGGATCTAAATCAACTGAACTTATAAAAGAGACATCAACAATTGAAAAGGCACCTACTGTAACTCATAGCTTTGCTGAAAAAGAAATGCCAGATAAGGCAAAAGACACTGAAGAAATTTCTGTAACAACTCCAAAAAGGAGTGCCAGAAACAAAGCTAAAGTAGAACAAAATAATAACTCTAAGGGTTCACCATCTAGTTCCCAGCTCAATGATTCTGTATGTTCAACACCTACCACTCCGAAACAAACTAGAAGTTCATCAATCACTAATAATCAAGATGAATCAATGAATGAGTCTACAACATCTGTAAAATTAACACCAAAACAAGTAAATATCTATAATAATAATATATGTCATTTTGCCTTGCAGTGGTATAGAATAGAATATGTGTATAATATAGATGGTGCATGTATGGACTAAAATCAATGTCTATTTATATGATAATTTTGTTGTGCTTGACAGACACCCTCATTCACTCATTGCTAGCAAAAAAAAAATAATTAAAATTCAAAGACTACATATGTAAAACAAGAGATTAATAAACAAAGTCTTATAAGGTCACCACTCCAGTGGCTTCAGCTCTACAATGTGCAGGTTAGGCCACATATGGCGTACTGCTCACACCTTTGGGCTGGCGCACCCGCTTACCAGCTTGATCCACTTGCCTCGGTGCAAAGGTGGGCCACTAGTATCATTGACAATATCAATATTTGAACGAAGTTCAAATATACATAAAACAATTAAGTATACATTTAAAATAAATGTCCATAAAAAATTGCTTTGCTGAGATTCTTGTCAATGTCTTCTGTATCAATCTGGGATTGGAGTTGAATATCTATCATCAAGCACCAATATTTTTGTTTTACTATGGATAGGCTTGTTCAAAGTCTATTATGAACCTGTAGTAGTCATTATTGTAACATTTGTTAGTGCCTTATAAACGCCTAAACTAAGTAAATGAGTTTTGAGCTATTATAACATGAATCAAATTTTTACAACTGTCTGAATTTTACTTTCCTCTTTATTGCAGGCTAGTACGAAATTCATCTTATAGGCTAATTCTCACCACACTATGTGTTGTGATACTTGTCAAAGCATTAAATGCATGGGTAATGTTTGTAGATTTGGCAATCTACTATCACTAAAATAATCTGAACTCCTTATTCAGAGTAAAACGTTGAAAATAAAACTTTTCTAATTCTCTGTTTGATGTTTGATTTGAGAAACATGTTGTAAAAAGTTTATTCACTTCTATTTTCTCAGATCCAGAAGAAACTAGAATCTGCAAAAAAGAAAGAAGAAAAGGAAAAAGACAGAATAGAACGCGAGATAAAGAGGCAACAGGACAAAGAAGAGAGAGCTAAACAAAGGCAAGAAAAGGAAGATCAGAAGAAAAAAGAGAGGGAGGAGAAAGAAGAAGCAAAAAAGCGTGAGAGAGATGAAAAAGAAGAACAAAGGAAGAAAGAAAAGGATGAGAAGGACCGCCAAAAGGAGTTAGAGAAAAGTGAGTTATGCTATATAATTATGACATCAGATGCTTATTTAATACAAAACTCCATATAAACCTATGTTTTGACATTTCATAAAAAGTTGCTGATTTGAATGTCAGTCAACATCCCAATTATTGAGATGTATATGCCTCTTGATTTGATAATAATAAATAATAATTACAGCCTATATCTGCCCACTGCTGAGCACAGGCCCCCTTTCACGAATAAGGGTGAAAGGGGAAAATATTCTCTCGATAATTATTTGATATTATTACCCTGATAAACAACTTTTGACCATTCAGTGCAAAAACGTTTGACACCACATAACTCATCATAAATTTTGGGTGGTATCTATAGGATTTTTAACCAGCCTATTAATGTTTTATAAATTAAAGTATTGATTCTAAACATTCAAACATACTTTCTTTTTAGAACAAAGAGAAGAAAAGGAGGAACAGAAAAAGAAAGAAAAGGAGGAAAAAGAAGAACAGAAGAGAAAGGAAAAAGAAGCTAGAGAAGAGGAAAAGCGTAAAAGACAAGAGGCTTTGGAATTAGAAAAGCAAGAACAAGAACTGAAGAAGAAGAAAGCAGCAGAAGCATTTGTTAACTTCTTTGTTCCTAAACAGAAATCTGAGAAGGATCAAGCAACTATTGGTCCAGTTAGCAAAAATAGTATGCTTTCAAGTTTTACAATAAAAATTGACATGAGATTGGCACCAACTGTAAGAGTAGATTTAAGCGAACAAAAGAGAGAAGAATTGGATGATTTATTAGATAAACAGGATGCATCAGAAAGTAATTTGTATCTGAAGAGTTTGAGAGAGGGGAAAAGTATGCCAATGTCAAGTGGTAAGACATGGCCTATGGATGATAAAGATGATGATGATGTCATGATTGTTGGTAAGATTTTTCATAATTTTCTTTTGAACTTTTACCTTTTTACAGTTTTAATCTTACTGTTGTAATTGAAGTTGAAGATACATGAAGTATTTATATAAAGAGGTTGCATGTTAAACTAGTGATAAAAATACTGATGTATAAAACCTTATACCTCTCTAATGAAAACAACTTTATTAGGTATATCTTAAGAATGACTTGCAATTTGGATTTTTTTAGATATGTAGTATTTGCGGTTTCTAATTCCAATGCTATAAGTGCTTTGACTTCTCATAACAAACCTGATGCTTTTTTTAGAGGACGAATTGCCACCAGCTTTAGAAGGCGACGGCGAAATAATCGCCTGTGACCCAGCCCCTCGAGAAAAGCTTCGTCCAAAACTGTTTAGTTTCCATGCCAATCGGCGCCCGCCTTACTGGGGCACTTGGCGTAAGAAGAGCTTGTTTGTTAAACCTAGGAAGCCTTTTGGACAGGATGAGGTATGTGACTAATTATAATCTAACTCAAACTCAGGCCCTAATAAGGCAATTATGAACATAATTGATTATGACATATGATTACAATTGATTCTACAACCAGTATTAATAAATTATTATTAAATTGATATGATTGAAATATCAAAGAAATAAATAAATTAAAATAGCCTAAATTTCACCAACCTAAAAAAATATTAAATACTTAACCTAAAAATGATCCATATCACTACATAGAATACTAGACATTGGTGACCTTGTTTGAGTGTTATCTTTGGTTAGGTTGTCCTCCAGCCTCCTCCAGGTAGTCACTATTAAATTATTATAACAATTACAGAAACAATTGGACTATGAAGTGGACAGCGACGAGGAATGGGAAGAAGAGCAGGAAGGTGAGAGCATTGACGGCAGCGCTGCGGGCAGTGATGACGAGCAAGATGCTGACGAGTATGAGGTGGACAATGAGGTCTTTGTTCCTCACGGGTACCTAAGTGATGAGGTATGTTATGAAACACATTTGTTAAAACACAGATTCTTGAAAACAGTTTCTAGATAACTAATCTTCTGGTTGTTCCACTGTGAATAATGATCCTAGGAGGATGTTGGTGTCTTTGAACAGATGAAAAACAGCATTCTTCACATTATAATAAATAAATATCCTGGGACATTTCTTCACACAGCCATCTGATTACCAAAGTAAGCATGCTTGCTCTTGTATGTGCATGCACACAAAATTAAATGACCTAAGCAAAGATTTTAATCATAGAAATGCCATGTGCTTCAAAAACGGTTCACGTTCATGACATACGCTACATGCACCGTTCACAGCTTCCAACAAGCGAATACGACGGAAATTGTGAGCGCACTCTTCCCAAGGATGACATATTTTCGTGCGCCTTATGTATGGCAAGGGCGCATCTACGATTTAAATCTCTGGCCCTATGTTCCTAATTATCCTAAGTGGGATGGGAATAGAACCTGCAACTTGTGCTGTAGTCAGGATATCTAACCCCTTGTATGTAGTTTACCAAAACATACTTATTATTGTGTCGTTATCTGTTAAGTCAGTAAAGCCCCCATTGTGCTTGCGCATTTTTAAATTTGTATGGAGGAAATTAATTACATTAATAATAATCTGCCGATTTTTTTATCACAAACGCGGTATCGTTTTGTTATGGTCACAATTTTGCTAGTTTATAATTTATAATAATAACTAGTTTACCGCCCTGCGGTTTTACCCGCGAACCCCTATTTTATCCCCTTAGGGGTGGAGTTTTCAAAAATCCTTTGTTGGCGGATGTCTACATCATAATAGCTATCTGGATGCCAAATTTTAGCCCGGTCCGTCCAGTGGTTTGAGCTGTGCGTTGATAGATCAGTCACCTTTTCCTTTTATATATACAGACGGAAGAAGATAATGTTTAGTATCAGAAGTGTGTGTAGTAAAAAAATAATAGTAAGATATTATTTTAAAATGTTTTTATCAATAGACTTCTAAATATTCTTGTGTTTTTCAGGAAGCTACAATGGACGAAGATGACGTCTTATCACTATCACCAGATGCCCAAAAAGCAAGACTGAAGGTATTAGAAGATGAATTCGAATTTGAAATGAAGAAACCAACTGAGAAACTGAAACCAAGGTTGTACGGGTTATTATGGGAAAACAGTGACGGCGCTAAACCAGAAAAATGCGTTGATGCTATATGGAATTACTTTGGGAAGCTGTCCATGATTATGAATGATCCATTACCATTATTACAACCTTCAAATGAACCGGAAGAAACGGAAAAAAAAAAAGTTAAAAAGAAGAAAATAGCCAATGATGGTGAACAAAACAGTCCTAAAAATGAGAAAAAGAAAAAGGCTAAACCAACTAAATCTGATGAAAAAGAAATTAAACCTCCCAAGGCTGATTCTAAAAAGAACACAATAGAAATAAAGAAGAACCAGCCTGGCATCAACATGTTTTTAACTAAATTAAAATCTGCATAACATTAATTTTAAATTTCTTTATTTTAATTTTATATGACTGTGACACTGCTCGACTTTTTTATATAGTTTGATTTAATAACAAATAACTTTGGGATTGATTCCTGTTTTATTATTTTATTATTAAAAAATAAGCTTAGCAATGTCATAGTTTTACGCTACACAGAAAACAATAACTAATAGAGCCTTTTCGAAGCCTGTGATCAGTGATGTAAATATAAATAATTTAAGTTTAATTTTAATTTTTATTATTATTATGACGTTTAAAGTTCTCAAAAGTTCAGTAATTATTATTCATTAAATTACTCCATTTCATTTCAGACTTGTTTTAATTACTTATCGGTTTCGTTGCCTCAAACTATCCATAAACATAATTTCTGGTTACAATCATCTATAACACGAATCGAATTTGAAGTAGGTAAGATTTGAGCTAGGTAACCGATTTTAAAATAGAAGACTGGCTACTAAATAAACTGCATAAATTGTCTCATAGGTTGGATTTTACGTAGGTACGAGTAAATAATGACACATCGGAAGGAATGGGATTTATTATACTAAAATCGCGGTGCGTGACCAATAATAAAAGGAACTTTATACACTGATGTACCTAGTGGATCAGGGCCCAAATAATTAGGGTTCGAATTATTGAGTTAGCGTAAAAATAAGCGCGCCTAAGCGTAAAGCTCAAAAAAAGCTTGTTCCTAAAATAATAAGAAAAAATACGCTATAGTAATAATAAATAATGTAGAATATCTTAAATATCTTTTAAAAGACTAAAATTTATTTATAAATATATGGCAGCTCCTATAATATAAAAGCTGGTTCCATGCGTAGCATCTCTACTAAGTCTGTGGCTGGTTCTGAAAGTATCCACTATCTATAGTAGTCTGTGGTTCTGAACATGAACCATAAAATTAGAGCCTGAACTACAGACATAGATCTAAACTGAACCATTGATTACATTTGCATTGCCACAGGCCCCACGCTGGCTTCCGGCACTAAAAATCGGCCCTAAAGTTTCAAGCAAATAATAAAGTACATACTTTGCCTAAACTATTTATTAAAATTAGCTGTGAGCCTCTGAGTGACATGTGTGACTGAATTTATGGCAACATAATAATATATATTATTCAAACTGGCAACATTTTCCCTCTATGTCAAAAATTGTGTGATGTGATGAGAGTAGCTTTGGTTGGTTGGTTAGCAATTTTTGCATCTTTTTCCAGTGATTTCCTGAATTTTTCCAAAAGTGTGGGTGTGACCGTCTTTACACTTGGTAAATTGTATGTAAACAAAAGTAGTTTGAGATTTCCATGACAGCGAAATCAATTTTATAATGCTGCAGATGTGACTAAGGTATCTGAGCTTCTAAAATCGTGAGTGTTGATTCATTTTTTGTCATTCCATGTTTATGACTACGACTACGAATTCGAGCTTGCTTTATTTTATTGATCTTTCATTAACATAACATAACATATTAACTTTGATTAGATTCTTATTATTTATTACTATGATTATTAGTTCTAACATAGTTAAGTCTTGCTCGTGAAATCTGTATTTACGGTTAGTATTGTATTCGAATGAATCCTTTGCGGCGAACGTTACATTAGTCATGTATGCTAAATGTTCGAATAAACCCATCTTTGACAATATTGATTATTTTAAAATATATGTTCCTATATTACACCCGAGGTCCCCCTATTTTACCCCCCATAAGGATTTAATTTCAGAAATTTCTTTCTCAGTCTAGTAGTTCTACCCCCAGTGGTCAAGGCTAGATAGTCAGAACAATTCTTTATGTGTATAGAAAACATTCATTTCTTACTTACTATAATAATTATTTGTTTGATCTCAATATTACTGCAAACTCTAGTTCTCTTCCACACTAAATCTACAAGACACCAATAACATCACTAATGTTTATTTATGTATGATTCTATTCTATGGCTATACATAATCATGAGTGAAGATTATGGAGTCAAGAATGAAGCATGTTTAACGTACATAGTACTTACCTAGGTTTCCTGTTACCATTTAATTGTTTGATACAATTGAAATCATATCAAATTCAATGTAAAACAATAAATTAGCCTGTCTCAAATCTTATTCCCTAGAAATCCATCTTAAAATATTTAATAAAACATTACAAGCACATATAACATTATACAAACAATAACAAATATAACACAGATGACACATTTGTAGCTTCTATTTTAATAGTGAATCTGTGGCTTGAATTGAATGCCACAATAAGCATTTTATGCCTGTTTTGCTGTCATTAATTAAAATTAAATTTATTTCTAGATAAATAATTCATAAATGCCTCCTATTTTCCTTCATGGGTTAAAGAGGGCCTAATAACTCAATCAAGATGAGTAAAATGTCAAAGAACAAGTTGAATTTGACCCTGCCACCAGGGTCAATAGACACCGCTCCAGCTGTCACACCGTCTAACATGACTCCACAGCTGAAATCTGCCACTGCTACTGAGTAAGCTATTTTTCATTCATCCGGTATCGTCTCAGTTGCTTGACTTAATTATATTTTTTGAGTGGTAATAACTGGAGTAAATTATAGTTAATCATACTAGGTAAATTATAAATGTAACTTTGTCTGGGTGTTTGTTTTTCAATCCCACCATAAAGGCTGAAGAGATTGTGCTGTATTTAGGCACATAAATAGATTATAATTATTTTTATTTTTTTTATCTTTCAAAATCTTGATTAAGGGCAGCCACTAGTAATTTTATATCCAAGTGCATAGTACCAATAACCCTTTACTTAAATCATTGAAATTATTGAACTTCTATTTATCCTCACCTTCCTCAATTAATTACAATCTCATCTTGGCAAGTGAAGTGTCTCAGGTAAGCACACAAAGCCTAAGAAGCTGAAGGCTGGCATAATTACAGACAATACACAACTGTGTGCCAAATTTCATCCAAATATGTTGAGTTGTCAGCACAATTGTGTTACAACCATCCTTCTATTAATAGATCAATTTATGAAGTGTTATTTCAATATGCAGGCGGCATGGTTTAGCTGGAAAGTCAAAGACCAGTATTGAGGCACTAACTGAGAGGCTAGAGCAAATAGAGATGGATGACACACAGAGACGTAGAATAGAGGTGTTTCTCTGCCAGAAGGAAAAGATAGGGGAACTCAGTGATGATGACTTTGAAAAGCTGGGGGAATTAGGTGAGTGGAATTAAATTAGAAAGTTGCTGCTGTAGCATGGTCCACCTACAAAATGCGAGGGGGGCCCCGAGTCCACACATATTGTAGGTATTTTGAATTTTTGTTGAAGTGAAGAAATAAAAAAACAAAAGAAAATCGTGGTGTTATAGTTTATAGTATGACTATCATTGTAATATATTTTTCTTTTCAAAATACTGTTTATTTTAGCCATACAACGTCCATTACATTTCAATTGTGATTTCAATTTGAAGCCTGCTGGAACTTAGGATATATTTGTCAACTGTTTTTTTTTTCCGAACTAAAACTATTTCATTTTCTTTACATACAATTGAATCAAACGCATTTTTGCTCTCACAGCGCCTTAAGCTATGTATACTGATTGGTTTGTAGATATTGAAAAAACAAAATTTTTTTGAATCGAAAAAAATACCTTACCATTTTGGATCACATTTTTCTGTTTTTGTCTAAAGCCTAATAAAATTAAATATATATGAAGTAAAACATCTTACTATTATATATTTATTAATTAACATATTTACAATTAAAGTAAAAAATACAAACTATGATGTATAGAAAACATCCTCAAAGCCCTCGCTGCTGTCAATAGGCAAGGTTCCCAACAGGCTGGCAGCATTCCCTTTTTGGATGGCCAAGCTTATGCATTGGAGTAACATCTTACTTATATTATTAAATACAGTTTATTATCAGTAGAATCTTTTACATCTTCTTTTCATATTCAGCTTGAAAAGTTCTCTTCATGTCTCATTTGTCAAAAAAGTATTGTATGTAAATTACATACATTTCAGGGCAAGGTAATGGTGGTGTTGTCATGAAGGTCCGCCACAAGTCAACAGGGTTGATAATGGCTCGCAAACTCATCCATTTGGAAGTGAAGCCAGCTATTAAGAAGCAAATCATCAGAGAGTTGAAAGTCCTACATGAATGCAACTTTGCACACATAGTTGGCTTCTATGGAGCATTCTACAGTGATGGAGAGATCTCTATTTGTATGGAATATATGGATGGTGGATCTCTTGATCTTATATTGAAGAAAGCTGGAAGAATTCCTGAGTCAATTCTAGGTGGGTATCAATATGACTTAATTTGTTTAAAATACTAGCTTTTCCGCGCGGTTTCACCCGCGTTCCCGGGATAAAATATAGCCCATGTTACTTGATGTTACTCAAGAATAATGTAGCATTCTAATGGTGAAATAATTTTTGAAATTGGTCCAGTAGTTTGTATTTGTTACAAACATACAAAAATACAAATCCTCTTTGAAATATTAGTATGAAATCCAGACTTTGACTTGTGGTCACATCCAAAACTTGAGTGATGAAAACAATGGTAGTAGCTTTTTATCTCCATCTAAACTTTGTGTGCCTACCACCTTAGACCACAATATATCATCCCTGTAAGATTGTGGTCAAATGCATAAATAAATTAAAGTAATAAACTTTTTCCAGGAACAATAACATCGGCTGTATTGAAAGGGTTGAGCTACCTCAGGGACAAGCACGCCATAATGCACCGTGACGTCAAACCTTCAAACATCTTGGTCAACAGTAATGGCGAGATAAAGATCTGTGACTTTGGAGTGTCTGGACAACTTATAGATTCTATGGCCAATTCTTTCGTGGGCACAAGGAGCTACATGTCTGTATGTATTTTATTAGAGTTGTCTCCATGTGGATGCATGATAGAAACGCTTACGAAAATTAAAACGAAACGAAAATCAAATATGTTAGAAACGCGACACCATATACAAATACTAGCTTCTGCCCCGCGGTTTATCTCGCGTTCCCGAGGGATCTTATGTTTTGCGGAGATAAAAAGTACCCTTTTTGTTATTCCAGGGTATGATCTATCTATGTACCAAGTTTCATCCAAATTCATTCAGCCTTCTTCTACTACTAAAAACAATTTCAAATACTACTATTTTAATGGGAAAGTGAGTTACTTTTGACGCCTTAATAATATGGCAAATCGATAGAGGATTACTCCTCGAAATCGATTGAGGATTACTCCTCGAAATCGATTTAGACTATTTTAAATGGCGTTATACCAGCCTCCATAGTAAAATGTGGCAACTCCTTTCAGCCGGAACGTCTCCAAGGCACCCACTACTCAGTGCAATCGGACATTTGGTCACTGGGTCTCTCCCTGGTAGAGATGGCCATAGGTATGTATCCCATACCGCCGCCGGACGCGAAGACACTGGCGGCCATATTCGGTGGACAGAATGAAGATCACTCGCCGGGCCAGGTTGGTTATTTACCATTGATTTTTAATAATCTATATATATAAAAATTAATCCCTATCTTTTTTTGTTGTGTTAATTATTGTCAGGAGAAGGTACATATGAAAAAAATAATAATAAGAAAATTGCGCAGAAAATTGGAAAATTCGGGAAAAACTTAAAGTATGGGATTTGTATGAAATTAAGACACTGTCATTTTTGCGTTAGATGGGCAGTTTATTGAGGAACATAGTCTACTTTTTATGTTGAAAACGCAGGTGAAACGACGGGGGACAGGTAGTATCTATATAATCATGACTAGTTTTGTTGATACGTTTGTATAGAATCCACTAAAGAAATAAAACTTCAAAATAATTTAGTACAATAATACAAGTTAATTTGATAATCAACAGTAAGCCGCATCGTCAGTGTAGGAATGTAACAATATTAAAATTTAACCTTGCATCTCTTCTCAGTTGAAAGCTGACTTCCGAACTGGTAGTAACTTATTGTGGTTTGTTTTCATAAGTGACTTTGATAGTGTATTTCTGTACAGGCCCCGAACTCCCCACGTCCGATGGCGATTTTCGAGCTCCTTGACTACATAGTGAACGAGCCGCCGCCCAAGCTGCCTTCAGGCATCTTCTCCGACGACTTCAAGGACTTCGTCGATCGTTGCCTCAAGAAAAACCCCGATGAGAGAGCTGACTTGAAGACTTTGATGGTTAGAATAACATAACACTTACTGCTGTACTCAGAGACGTCAATTAGAATTTAATGTCTGATTAAAGTATGTCCGTCTTTGTTTATTTAATAGCTATAAAAAGAGACAGATATGGAGATAATCGATCATTAAACTTAATTGACGTCTCTGAGTGCGGCAGTTAGGCTCTTGGCACCCTGTCCAATAATGGATCAATATCGGAGATACCTCCGTACATAGATTACATTGTTGATTATATTGATACTACGTACAGAGAAATGTTGTCAGTGTGTCATGCCACTCGCGTTTTCATACAAACTTATAGACAATGCTTCTCCGTGATGCATAGTTGTGCTTGGCAGTTGTATCCTGTAAAAAATACTTTTATTATTAATAAGTACCAATATTATGTATTTTAATAAAAGTAATTATAAAAGATGTTGATCTGCCAATCAATAAATCCGTAACCAGTTTTGATACAAAATAAACACGTATTTCCAGTATGATAGTTTTGTCTATCATACATACTCTAACAAGTACCTATTAGATGATCATCATCATCAGCCGCAAGACGTCCACTGCTGGACATAGGCCTCCCCTAATGATCTCCAATAGGACCGGTCGTGGGCGGCCTGCATCCAGCGTTTTCCAACGAACTTTACAAGGTCGTCTGTCCACCTTGTAAGCGGACGTCCTACGCTGCGCTTGCCGGTCCGTGGTCTCCACTCCAGAACTCTTCGGCCCCATCGGCCATCCGTTCTGCGCACTATGTGGCCTGCCCATTGCCACTTCAACTTGCCAATCCGCTGGGCTATGTCGGTGACCCTAGTTCGTCTACGGATCTCCTCATTCCTGATTCGATCGCGTAGAGAAACCCCGAGCATAGCCCTCTCCATGGCTCGTTGAGCGACTTTGAGCTGCTTTATGAGGCCCACAGTGAGAGACCACGTTTCTGTGTCATCACTGATAACACACACTGGTTGTAGACTTTCGTCTTAGACTTTCTATTAGATGATAGTTGCTCGTATTTTATCATCAAAACTCAGAGGCTTCGGGAGACCGGCAGGAGCTTTTCCGCCAAAACAAGCTTGGCGATCCAAAGTGGAAACGCTGCCAGCCTGCTGGGAACCTTACAGAGACAGTCTCGAGGATTTTTTTGTATTATATATTATAGACTAGCTTTTCGCCCGCGGCTTCGCTCGCGCAGACTTTATAAAATATCTATTTTGTTCCTTTCACCCGATTTCGATGAAAAATACTTTTTTTCAACATCCGATTTTAATGAATTAATCTCTGTCTACCTGTGAAAACTACATAAAAATCTGTTCAGTAATTCCGGAGATTTGCGTTAACA
Organism: Tetheella fluctuosa; assembly: GCA_951216915.1. Classification (NCBI taxonomy): domain Eukaryota; kingdom Metazoa; phylum Arthropoda; class Insecta; order Lepidoptera; family Drepanidae; genus Tetheella; species Tetheella fluctuosa. The sequence continues at coordinate 4,689,964 of OX578229.1, read as the reverse complement.
AACAGACAGATAGACAGTGTTACGGGTCGGGTTGATAAATGAAATGTTCGTTAGATATGTATTACTCGACTATTTAATGCATACTATATCTAATTAAGTTTTGGGCGCCAGGAGGGCTTCACAACATCTATTGCCACCCGCCAATTAAAAGGGCATTTCCATAGGCTACAAAAAAGATAACGTAATGTTAATCCTACTTGTTAAAGAACAACTTGCAATAGGTGCACTTAAGTTTATGAACACTCACCCCTCTGGATATCGTTAAACAAAACAAACATCAGACGTATTCAGTTACACTATAGTTGAATACCTTTCAATGCAAATCAAACATTAGTCACAATATTCGTTAATAATTTGCAATTCACTTAGATGCCTGTGCACTCACGAACGGCATCACTCAATATGGCCGATCACATCAAGCTGCTCAATTACTTATTTAATAATTTGAATACAATATACCACCACCTACGTAAACATTGAAATAATACAAGTGAGACGAAGGTGGTTAATGTAAATCTTTGCTAAACAAAATTTAAGAGTTGAGATTTGAACGCGGTCTACCCGTATATGCTATACCCCGCACTCTTACGGAATTAGCCAACTAGAAGCTACCTTACATGACGAAAATGTCGAATGGATCATTACAAATATCCCCCTGCAAAAGAGAAAAAAAAAAAAAAAAGTTCTTTTTTTTTTTTTTTTTTATAATGATTTCAAATCTTTCACATGCCAATTTCCTAAGTCTTTCCCTTGTGTATTATTAAGCCTGAATATGTTGTTTGAAATTTTATCAACTATTACAGCTTTTTCAAACTTAGGAGCCAACTTAGCCATAAACTTATTACTGGCATTAGACAAAAATTTTGTTTTTTTCCAAACTGTTTGTCCAATTTCAAAATTAGCAGGTCTTCGCCTTAAATTATAATTTTCTTGACTGTGGTTATGAATTTCACGCAGTCTACTGCCTACTTGGTTATAAATATCATCTCGTTCATATAATTTATTTAGAAATTTATCCAAGCATATCTCTAATGAATCTATTAAAACTTCATCATTTGATTTACAAGATATTCCGAAATCAAGAACACTTGTTTCTCTGCCGAAAAACAAGAACGAAGGAGTAAAACCTGTCGATTCATGTACTGCTGTCCTAATGGCATGCCCTATTTCATTTATATGGATATCCCACTAGTTATGTTTTTTATGTTTTATATATGTCGATATCATTGTTCCTATAACTCTATTTACTCTCTCTGTTGGATTACTTTGAGGATGATAGTTCGGCGTAAACCAAAGCTTGCAATTGTATTTAGTGGCCAATTCTTTAAATACGTGAGAAGTAAATTGTTTCCCATTATCACTTATTATAGCATGTGGAGCGCCAAACAACAAAATTAGATTTTCCACAATTTCACAAATTTTGTCAGCCTTGGCAGCGCGTAATGGGAAGAGTAGTGCAAGTTTACTGAACCAGCATGTAATTACGAGTAGCATTGTGTTGCCCTTCTTGCTTTTAGGAAATGGGCCCATTAAGTCTAATGAGATTACTTGCCAAGGAGCCGAAACCTCTCGATGTCGTCCCATCTGACCCAGAGGAAGACTTTGGTTTACCTTATGTTTTGCGCAAACTTCGCAGTTATTGACATATTGTTTGACGTCTTGTCGCATATTTGGCCAAAAATAGTCTCTTTTTATTCTGTATAGGGTTTTTCGAATGCCTAAATGTCCTGCCCTAGGATTATCATGACATGCCTGTAAAATATCATTTTTTAATGTTGTCGGTATGAATAGCTTCCAAACATGATCTTCATTTGGGTATTGCTTCATGTGTATCTTCTTGTAAAGTAAACCATTGCTCACCTTCCAATCTGAATTATTTTGATTGTTTCCCGACAGTACATCATGTACTTTTTTGCTATACCAATCATTTTTATGGTTTTCCGTAATTTCTAATATATTTAATTCCATAATAGCTCGAGACAGAGCATCTGGCACTGTATTTGTTTTTCCTGGTCTATGAATGATGTCGAAGGAAAATTGCTGCAACTTCATTGCCCATCTTGCCAATCTACCATGGGGATCTTTCATTTTATGTAGCCACTGTAGTGCGCTATGGTCAGTGACCACAGTAAAATGCAATCCATCCACATAAGGTCTAAACTTTTCAATTGCGTAAACGACGCTTAACAATTCTCTTTCTGATGTTGAATATCTTTTTTCTATATCTGTAAGTTTTCTACTTAAAAATGCTACTGCTTGATCACAATCTTCCACCTTTTGACATATCACCGCTCCAACTCCTTCATTTGACGCATCACACTGTATAATAAATGGTTTAGAATAGTCCGGGCAACACATTACGGGTGTTGAAGTTAAAAGGGTTTTAAGAGCTATGAAAGCTTCTTCTGCTTCAGTTGGCCAAGCAAATGGTTTCTTTTTTGTTTTTCCACCTTTAGTGAGGTTATGAAGAGGAGCAGCTACTAGAGAAAAGTTTTTTACAAATCTTCTATACCAACTGGCCAGTCCTATAAACCTTTTTAATTCCGTGATATTTTTAGGTCTTGGAAAATTTAAAATAGCCGACACTTTTTCAGGATCTGTACGAAGTCCATCACTATCAATAATGTAGCCCAAATATCGTAAACTAGATCTTGCAAATTTACATTTATCAATGTTTACTGTGAGGTTTGCCTTTTTTAATGTCGTCATTACTTGTTTTAACAAGTTTAGGTGTTCAGAAAACGTTTCGGAACATACAATTATATCATCCAGGTACGCCCATATTTTATCTTCATGTGATTGAAACAAAATGTCCATAAGTCTCTGCTGTGACTGTGAGGCATTGACAAGGCCAAATGGCATGACTTTAAATTGGAAAAGACCTCTTCCAGGCACAGCAAATGCTGTTTTCTCTTTGCTACTATCATCTAACGGCAGTTGCCAGAATGCAGATTTTAAATCTACTGTACTTAAAAATCTGGCGTTTTTTAAATTATCAATAATGGCAGAAACTCTCGGCAAGGGATAAGTATCCCTTTTGGTTACTTTATTCAATTGACGACTATCTAAACATAACCTATTATCACCATTTGGTTTTTTAACTATAAGTACAGGAGAGCACCACGCACTATAAGATGGTTCAACCACGTCTTTCTCAAGCATGTCATCCAATTCTTTCTCTATTTGTTTCTTGATGACTGGTGAAAAATTGTACTGTTTCTGGCGTACTGGTTTATGTTCACCTGTGTCAATAGTGTGTTTCAGTAGCTGAGTTCTTCCTAAGCCTGTTCCTATAGTTTGTTTCATTTCATCGATCATCGCGTTTAGTTCTAATACTTGATGGTCATCTAAATCTTCTTTACCTATAATTGCTGGAAGATTGGAAGATGAGCATAATACTTCACTGTCTTTGTTGCAACCATTTTTAAATGTAAGTGAAATTTCAAACGTATCAAAAAAATCTTTACCTAAAATCAGTTTGTGTACTGATTTGTTCATCACCCTTAAAGATATCACATGAAATTGACTATCAAAACTAATCGGAACATCAAATATTTCTGAGAGCTCATGACTAACCCCATCAGCTGTAGCTACATGCGCGCGATGTAATTTATATGACTCGAATCCAAGTGTTTTCAGTTTATGAGCAAATTCTAAATTTATAATTGACCGATTTGCTCCACTATCGAGCATTCCTACAAATATATTGTCAAGTATTTTTATTTGTATATAAGGCCTATTATCATCGTTTTTTTTTATTATTAGAGAACTAATTTCACCACGAGTAAAATAATTATGTATGGTACACAGCCAATTCTGCCACTCATCACTAAGTCTATTTAGGGAAAATTTCATTTGGCAGCGAGTGAATTTTCCCTTTTCTCGTTTCCCTTGCATGTACAATTTTTTGTAGTGTTGCCAAATTTGCCACAAGTAAAACAAAATAGCCTTTGTTTAGGCATTTTACATGTCCTGAAAGTATGACCTAGCTCCCTACAGTTCCAGCACCGTCTGTTGCTGCTTATCAATGTATTGATTTCTTGAGATTCCTTAACTTCACACACTTCATTTATTGCATTTGTTTTATACGCTAAGTCTGGTTCCAACTTAGTTTTGTTCACTGGCTCTTGAAATTTTTCGCAATTCACCTTAGTTCTATCAATTATGCGCAAAATATTGATTAAATCTGGTATTGAGTTAAATTCATCCCGACAGACTGCTCTTTGAAAATATGGTTGTAAATTTTTTAATATTATGATTATTTTTTCACGTTCCGTTGGTTGAACTGGTAATCTATTAAACATATTTTGCATAGTCGCAACATAAATAGTTACAGATTCATCCTTACCCTGTGTTCTATCATAAATTTCTTTTAATAAATCATCTTGGTAAAAGGGAGACTGGAACGTATGTTTAAGAAGGGTTACCAACTCAACCCAGCTTGTGACGTTATCTTTATTCGCTCGATACCATATAAGAGCATCACCATTAAAGAAATCAATAGCATATCGCCATAAATCCTCATCTGTAGCGTTACGAGCATCTTTAAGTTCGTTAACGCGTTCAATGAATGCATTGACGCTAAAACTATTGTCCCCCGAAAACTTTACTCCCCACTGACTAATAGGTACTAGTTTCCTTTTAATGCCACTACTGCCACTGTCATCAAATGTAGATGCTCTAAAAATTCTGGATTGCTTAAGTACCGAATTATTGTCTAAATCAAGAGAAGAGTTTTCAATTTTATTTATAATTCTGTTCCCTATTTCCCCTAAAGTTTCTTGTATTATCTTTTTATCAGCCACGGTTAAATTTCCCTCATCAATTGTATCATCTTTTTCTTCTAGCATAGCCAGTAAATTATCTATTTTTTTTTTTAAATCCACTTTAAGTTTTTCATCAGATTCCGATTTGGTTGTAATAAGATCTAATCGGTTGTTAACATGATAAATTCTCGAAAATAGTCTTCTAAATAAATTTTTATCTGGTTTATCTGTAATCTCTCCTACATATTGTTCCAGGATTTTAATTTTTCCTTCACATACACCTAATTCTGAAGAAGGATCCTCCAAACACTGACGAGGAGCTTTTATTTTATAAGACATATCTCCACTTTGTTCAGTAGACAATAATTCTTTCAATAATTTCTTTAAAACAGAAACCACACTCTTAATGTAGACCCCTCGGCAAGACAATTCAAATTCCAACTCATCTTTTAAAAGATAATTGGGATCCATTTTAAATGTACCTACCTACAATACTGTTTCTTACTTTATTCACGGTTAAATTTCGCGTCAGTAACTAGTTAGTTATTTCACACTTGTAAATTTCAATGTTTTTACAATAAGCAACACCCATGATACTCAGTGGATAAATCTTAACCTACAAGAAACACGAAATATAACCATCCACCAAGTGCAAAGTAATTATCTAATTTACTTATTTAGTTAGGTACTTAAACCAACAAAAAAAATATTAAATAAAACAACTCCGTAAATACATACTTACTTACTAAACCTATAAATATTCTATAACAACAACGTAAGAAAAATAGTTAATTTTCAAAAGTTCTACAAACCAAGCAGTAATATAACAATATAATAAGTAGGTTACTAAAATAAGTTCTGATTCCTTAGCATCGGCATATCTTCTTCGTTTTCGTTAGATGATAATTAATGGTGTTTATTTCGTCAACCCATAGGTACGTATTTTAGCGTTGGGCGCTATTTGTTACGGGTCGGGTTGATAAATGAAATGTTCGTTAGATATGTATTACTCGACTATTTAATGCATACTATATCTAATTAAGTTTTGGGCGCCAGGAGGGCTTCACAACATCTATTGCCACCCGCCAATTAAAAGGGCATTTCCATAGGCTACAAAAAAGATAACGTAATGTTAATCCTACTTGTTAAAGAACAACTTGCAATAGGTGCACTTAAGTTTATGAACACTCACCCCTCTGGATATCGTTAAACAAAACAAACATCAGACGTATTCAGTTACACTATAGTTGAATACCTTTCAATGCAAATCAAACATTAGTCACAATATTCGTTAATAATTTGCAATTCACTTAGATGCCTGTGCACTCACGAACGGCATCACTCAATATGGCCGATCACATCAAGCTGCTCAATTACTTATTTAATAATTTGAATACAATATACCACCACCTACGTAAACATTGAAATAATACAAGTGAGACGAAGGTGGTTAATGTAAATCTTTGCTAAACAAAATTTAAGAGTTGAGATTTGAACGCGGTCTACCCGTATATGCTATACCCCGCACTCTTACGGAATTAGCCAACTAGAAGCTACCTTACATGACGAAAATGTCGAATGGATCATTACAACAGATAGAAAAGAATTCTAAAAATCTTTGATTTATGTTCCATTACTCTGTCTTTAGTAACGCCCTTTATATTTTTATTACTTTTCTTCAATGTACAGACACCGGATTCTACTGTTTTATTATATGTATACCTAGATTGTATTTTGTATTTTTGTTGTTGTAAATTTTTATAGATGATATTTATTCCTTATTGCAGAACCACGAATGGATCCGCAAGGCGGACGCGGAGAAGGTGGACATAGCGGGGTGGGTGTGCAAGACGATGGACCTCATGCCTTCCACACCAAATTCTAACGTGTCTCCTTTTTCTTCATAAGCTGCAAGAAGTGCATACTTTCATCAGCGAAAAAGGGTTGGTATACATTTAACATTTATATCTTTTTATGGAGGGGTAAAATGGAGTAATTAGTAGGTGTAATGTTGACTGCTGCAGTCGTTTATTGATTGTACCTAGTTTGTTAGTCGCAGTCAATGCCCCTTTGAATGAAAATCCCTCCTTGATTAACATGTATGTTATTTTTCACGATTACAGCATGTTGAAAACTATACCCAATTATAGGTTTAAAAAAACATGTTTTAAAAAATAATATACATTTTTGTCCACACATGTCAATCCCATCATATAATGTACTTATTTTCTCAGAAATGCACAAAAAAAAAACTAAAAAAACAGAAACTACAATATAACAATGAATATTGCAGGTCAAAACATTTCCCAAGAGAAAGCGGGCGACACGATCAGTGAGGACGCTGGCGCGGAGGAGTAGCCTCCCTGACACCACGCGATGACAGTAAACAGTATGTCAACTCTAGATACCATTGTCCAGTACGGAACCAAAGTAAAGCAAAGCAACGCCGACCTAATTAATATACCTACCATAATATCGACATTGCATCTATTATGTGTGGAGACGTGTTTTGATATCCCTCGTTGTAAAATACAAATGATTAACCTTAATACAGGATGTATGCGTAGATTTTAATTTCGTTGTCCTTAGGATTGATTTGAAGAACCGGTTCCAATTCCAATTTATTGTTTATGGTTCCATCGTGCAAACGATGACTCTGCCAGTGTCATTATAAAGCTTGTTAACGAACGGTGACAGTGACAGCTGTCAGAGAGGGATGACACGTCTCAATTATAAATTTACAACTCGTCACATCGTTAAACAAATTAGGATTCCTACCTGTCATCGAATATTGAAATTCAAAATTAAAAATTTAATTTCTAGAAAATTGGCTAAAAGTTAAGATAAAAATTCGTAGGAGTTATTGAATACAATGTGTTACGCTACACTATAAAATCGATATTGAGTGATGTTTGGTACAATTGTCGAAACAGTGATGTGGTCTGTCGATATCGATGCTAATTGAATGACAAAATGAATTAATCAATATGTCAATTTGACATTGACAATTCATTAGCCAGAATAGATTTTGCCGTGATTGTAAAATATTTTTACTGTTGATCTTTTAAAGATTTTAATGTCGATATTAAAATGTCCAAAACTAAGACAGATGACAATTTCGACGATTGTGCATCGAGTGTCGAGAAAGGCTTTCCTTTTCATATACGCGATATATGATCACGTGAAAGTTTGCAAATTTTGGATTAATGTGTGTACTGTAACAGAAAACATGGTGTCTGAAGATAGATAGGGGTAATACTAAAACATAGTGCATTCGTGGACGAACTAATCGAGGTTTTATAACATAAAAAACAACTAATCGATAAATGGTCAAGTAGAGTTGATTTCACTAGTCGCAAGTCGAAAAAATGTTAGTAGTGTTTTGACATATTTTTCTTTGCTGAAAGTGCGTAATTCATGTCAGCTGATACTTGTTATTTAAATAGTGTAAGGACGCCTTGTGTTTGCGAGCGCGTCCAGAGAGTTGGAATACTCAAACGGCCGTTGGTCCCGACAGGCGTGGGAGCGTTCCAAAACTCGACAATATCATCTTATAATCTGTAAAATAGAATGCATTTTTTAGAGATTACACGGAAAATAATAAAAAAATATACGTAGGTACGTTGTTTTTTTTCTATTTTTGACGTGATGCACTTTTCCCGTTTTGGTTTGTTGTGTTAATCGCTTCGTTTTAGTAAGTCCGCCTTTAATTTACCCGCCCTGTCCCAAGCACCTAGTGTAGGTAGATAGATACATTAACGTGATGCTATTTGCTGCTGTAACGTGTTTTGCTAATGAACGAATGTGTGTGACTGTTTGCTTGCTCGTTTTATATCCATGGCTATAGGTACGTGAAGGCCGATGGAATAACGTAACACGTAACACGTGACATTTTCATTGCATTCGATAATTAGTTAACGCAAGCACGCGCACGCATCGTTATCAATTCACTTTAAGGCGTCCATCGCATATTTTCACTATGTTTTACCATCGGCCATCGATTTTATTGGAGTGAACGAAAAGCTTTTTCAGTTGCTATGTTATTGATAAAAAACGGTTCAAAATGTATGTAAAATAAATGTCCAAATGAACAAAGAGTCCAATTTTCAAAGTAAATTTCCTGGACCACTTATAACTGATTTTAGTGACTGATATTTTTATTCACGTCTAGCTTGTTTAATTAATTTCATAGTTTTGAAATTTAATTCGCTTGCTTTATTTATTCAACATAAGCACATTCAATATGTAAAGTCAATTACGACGATGTTGAACCACTTTCTTAATTGATATCTATGACACGTAGTTTCAGTGGCTAGAAGAGTGACAAGGAACATTTTTGCAAGTGGTTCACCGCGGAGTTGGTTGACTGTCCATACTTTTTTTCACCATCGATTATATTATCTATGCTTTCATATGCCATTGTTCCATTTAAATTTTTAGCCACTAGTTTTACTCCCGCATGTGAATTACGTTGTATGTAATGCTTTGTTGTTTGCCAGGTCTTCCCGTTGACGAGTGTAGAATATAATAAATAAAGTTGATTTTATTCATTTATATAAACAATCGAGATTCAGGAGTTTGCGAAGTGTTTTGCCTTTTGTTGTAACCAGCATTTATAATTATATATGTTTTTTAAATAAAATATTTAGTTAATTTTATTAGGTATTATTATATTTAAAGGTGCTTATCAGTTACTCTTGATATAAAGTGATCATTAAAACTGTAATACGTTAAATAATAATCAGTAGATAGGAATTTTTATTCTATATAAAGTGAAACCATTTGGCTGTAGTTATAATTTTGTAGGTTAGGTTCATATTATTTATTTATTGTATAAGTATACGTATTCCAAAAAATATTTATAAATAAAAAAATAACCTCATTCTTAAACAAAAATTAAAGTAATATCTGGCAATTTTATTATTCATGAAATAATATCAAATCCAATAGAAAACGTACACTTAGATTATGTTTGGTTAAATAAAAAATATAAAATGTATGTTGATTCGCAAGTAACAAAACACTGTTGAAAATTTAAAAACTATAAAAAAATCTTTCCAGCTTTCTTAAAATTGCTAGGATCAGGTAGGTACTTCTGGCGTTTTGGCATATGGCGTTTTGATTGAGTGATAAACATCCACACAAACATGCATTAATGATATTGGTATATAAGTGTCATAATTTATTGTTTTTATTATTTATTTGAATCTAAAGACATTCTCAAAAGCTTGGTCAACCGCCATTGTTCTTTCATACGAAAATTAAATGAGATAGAACGTCAAAATATTTTCCAATGCGTTCATAGTTAGCGTTACGTTTTAATCATGTTTAGGAATGAGGTTTTTTGTTAAAACAAATAAGTAATTTATTTAAGATGTGATCATTTTGATTTCTAAATTGTTTAGGATTGTGAAAGTACGTCTAATTGTAACGTAAGTTCTAATTCTCTATTGAAAGTGTGTATTTGTGTGATTTTTCCACAATGCAATTGAAACACCAATAAAAATAGGTACTTATAAAATCGTTGGTAGGTGATCTGCTTAGTCATTTATAAAAAGTTTATATATTTTTTTAAACTTGTTTATTTACTATAAAATAATGTTTGAATTCACTTTATTTTTTGTATAGTATTTGACATTTTCATAAAATTTGGATTTTTTCAACGTTTTAATAATATTATAACGTCCGTTCCCTTTATGGCTAAGTGTTCACTTTGCGATAACTTGTAAGTATTGTTACAGATCAAATTTGTTGTCGTTTAGTGTCCTCTTAGCCTTATTTTGTCATATCGTATTTCACTAAGTGTAACTTCATAGTTATTATATATTTAAGCTTCTTTGTTAGTGTATAAGTAGGTACTTATGTACAAATAAATGTTAATAAAATAAGAATATTATTGTTTTAACTTATCTCTATTATAGTTTCCCACGGTCAAAACCCTGAACCAATAAGTATTTTGCTTTGCCTATTAATTAACTGTAAAAAAGTTTTTCGAACATTATTTTTTGGTTGTCAGACCTTTAATTGACCGAATTAATAAACGACTTTATGCTAGACTGGCTTCAATTACTATTCAGATAAAGTTCTAAGTACTATAATTCCATGAAATATCGAAGGATTTTATTGTGCTAATGAAGACTGTCAGTCTTGCTTCTTACTATAGTAATAAAAAAAATCGTTATATTCCGTAAATACCTAGACTAACTAGTCAATGAAAATTTTAAGTATGTACCTCTACCAAGTGAACTCAAGGTATAGAATAAAGGCGTAAGTGACGGTGGGCGCCGACCGGCACAGAGGGCGGTCCCGAAAGGCATTAAAATGAAATATGCGAAGTTGAATTGCAAAGAGTTTGCCAAGGGTGAGACTCTTCCTCATTATAAATGTGCGTAAATATTGTTTCTGTGGAGAGCCTTTTGTCGGGGCTCATTAAGAAGCCATTACCAGTTCCCGCTTAATCCTCGTCGCGACTTTTTACTGAATTTATAAAAAATTGCTGCCGACTTATGGAAATTGGTGGAAAGGGTATTAGTTAAATAGAATACTTCTAATAATTCAATAACTATTGTAGTAGAGAGATATTCTATTTCGAACTATGACTCAGGATGTCTATCACACACACCCTCGTCTATCAAAGTTAGATTATCTAAAGGTGCGACACACTGGTAGTCATGCAATGCCAGTAGGTACGTATACAAATAGACGACAACTTTGACTTCAGTTTGTCAAACTATTAACAAAGAAGATATCCCATCACGATAACGTTACGACTGGCAACATTGCCCTTGATAGCGTTTTGAATATCCGCGAGCGACTAACGACTGACGGCGGAGAGAGTCGACTTCACAAGGTTTTCGAAGTAAGTGGCAAAGTTTGTAGCCAACTTTGTTGAGATGGTGAGCTTAAGTCTGCGGCGATCTGAACTTTAACATTAGACACCCACTAAACAAACTTGAGTGAAGTTCATTAGCAATTATTTAAAACCCTTTGTTGCTTTATTGCTTTCTATATTCAGCGAGATCGGTCGACGCGCTCAATTTAACGTGAGTTACAAAGACCTTTCAAGTGTTATTATGTTTTCAACTTTATGTCTTCTACGGGTATACTTTGACTATAGCCTATATGACATTTAGGCAAAGACAAATAATTAAGTTTACTGTTTGAGAATCGATATTTTTGGTTTAGTAGCTATTGCCGAGCTTTAGTCTAATCAATAAAAATCAATAAATCGAAGCAGCGAAGCATGGTTAGCTAGTTTAAGTAAAATTGCTACACATTTATTTTTACCTATAACTTTATATTAATTCTTAAGCCGACGGTGACCTACTTGATAATGCGTTTGACTTACTTCCGAGGCTTCCAAAAGTTGTGTGTGAGTTAGTTCATAAATTCTCTTGTGCTAAAAAGCCGCTATATTCTCACCTATCTGCATTTGCACCAAGTCAAAACATATTCCTACTTTCAATAGTGTATTTTATTTCAACGTGCAGAAAATTTTGTGCTTCTAATAAGCTTGGCTTAAAATGTGAATTATTAACTCCTTTAGTATTCAATGGAGAGCTCGAGCCCCTGGGTCAAGAAACTTGAAATTTTGCACACAATGTCCTCATTATAAGGTATCCACTACGGGAGGGTTTTTCGAAATACAAACTCTAAAAGGATAAAATAGGGGATCTGGGGGTGAAACCGAGAGGCGGAAAGCTAGTTTTTCATAAAAGTATGGCCTATAGGTTATTCTCCTCAGAACATCTACTCCACCTTTAGATAAAAATTTGCAATCTTATTTGGTCGATTGATCTGCTAAATCACCCACCAATAGACACAGCGATTGATATTTATTTTCGCAAATACATTTATTGGCGTTGGCAATCATGGTTATTTCTTTGACATACTATCTAGCTATATCATTAATGGTACTGGTACTATATGTAATAAAGAGAGTCGAGTCGTCATCAAGGGCAGCGTTTGTCGGAAAGCCAGGAAGTAAGGGACGTGTCAGAGTGTGTAAGTAGGTCAATCGATATGCCATATCCCGTCGAGGCGGTGATTATAATAACAATATTGACGAATTCTGAACTTTTCCTATTTTCCACTGAGACTCGGAAAATTATTCGGAGATTGTTTTTTGAGGTTTTCTTTTTAGGGTTCCGTAGTGAAATGGCAAAAAACGGAACCCTTATGGATTCGTCATGTCTGTCTGTCTGTCTGTCCCTCTATCCGTCCGTATGTCACAGCCACTTTTTTCCGAAACTATAAGAGCTATACTGTTGAAACTTGGTAAGTAGATGTATTCTGTGAACCGCATTAAGATTTCACACAAAAATAGAAAAAAAAACAATACATTTTGGGGGTTCCCCATACTTAGAACTGAAACTCAACAATTTTTTTTCATCAAACCCATAGGTGTAGGGTATTTATGGATAGGTCTTTAAAAATGATATTGAGGTTTTAAATATTTTTTTTCTAAACTGAATAGTTTGCGCGAGAGACACTTCCAAAGTGGTAAAATGTGTGTCCCCCCCTGTAACTTCTAAAATAAAAGAATGATAAAACTAAAAAAAATATATGCATGCACACTTCCACCGAAAATTGGTTTGAACGAGATCTAGTAAGTATTTTTTTTTAATACGTCATAAATCGTAAACCGCAATTTACCTTTCATTCAATCAACTGAAATATAAAAAAAAATAATTGGCAAAAAGCAAGGTCTTACATCACAAATAAAATAAAAATTCAAAAAAAATAAAAAAATTGAAAATTAGAGGGTGTCCCCATACATACATAGATACTCCAATTAATAAAGACCTCCGAGTTGTATGGGCGCTCATACAATTTAGAGGTCTAACTTAATTGGATAAGATAAATAAGGTAAATAAATAAAATTGTGCATTTCCCGTGATGGATGAAACAATGGACGAAGTTTGTACGGAACCCTCGGTGCGCGAGTCCGACTCGCACTTGGCCGGTTTTTTTAATAATATTATGATAAGTTCCTTTTTTAGGTATTACTTTTCATATTTAGTACATATTATGTAAGCTATGTACTATCATATGAAATTCATATATTATATTATACAGGGTGATTTTGTTATCACTGGCAATACTTGCAGGGGTGGAAGTACTCATCAATGTGAACAACTTTTATTATGGGGCTAACTCTGATATCGCGTAAAATAATACGGTTGCTTCATACATTTTGGTCGAATAGGTATTGAACTTTTGTATGGAACAGCTGATAATTTTTTCATGATTTTACAGTTAGTCCTATAATAAAAATTGTTCACATTGATGAGTACTTCCACCCCTGCAAGTATTGCCAGTGATAACAAAATCACCAGTATAGTAGGTACATATATTAAGAGAAAATTCCTTTTGAATTTCAATTCATCTGTGTATAAAAAAAATATAAAACATATTCTATAATAGTTTCTATCGTATAGTTACCTATTGATAGACACGTAAGTATCCTACCTCTCGCCGATTAGTTTCAATACAATCGCGTACAAAAATTAATTAACTAACCTTCAATCGACGATATTTAATATCCCAAGCGGGAGAAGCTCTCAAAATCCGAAGTTTGATGGGCATTAATTTATTTATCATATATAATACTGACCTCCAAGAGAGTTGCTTCATTTCCTTTTCTAGATTAATCCTGAATAAGTTATCGCCGTTTTCTCTATAGCAGAACACCTTAAAAGTGAATTAGGCGGGATTAGAGATCCGATCTCTGGAAATCCGTGGATGAGAGGAAACGAAAAGGAGGCCTTCCCAGCGGATAACGGCATACCTATCCAATGATAGATAGGCATTTTATGTTGCACGCAGATCGTAAAATTAGCCAATTTACAAAGTCCCCAACTTCTTTTAGATACCTATCTGTATAATTAATAGATATATTATGAAATTTGGAGGATTTAAATTTGAAATTGAAAGATTTACACAATTTGGGTGCTTGATTATGATAGGCTTTAGCGCGGGCCACCGCGAGCTAACTATAGTTCAACTCACGTTGCTGCGGTATCTTTTCATATTTCAGTACTGAAATATCTATTTTTATTTTCATACCCAGCTACAATAGTTACAGATGTACCTCTAAGCTTTTTAAAATCATTTCCATATTCAAAAACAACCGGGATGAACTAAAAATATTGCCAGGCAGTTTTGTACGTTTTTCCCAATTTTACATTCAACCTGTGACATTGCTATACATCGTCGCAGCTTCACGAGTAATCTGTTGGACGTTTCTTTATTTTTTCTCAGTGAAATGAAAAAAAGCCTCGCTTTGTGAAAGTTTGCACTGAAATCCTTCCGGGAACATAATTATATCGACAAGAATTTGGTGTTGTATTCACAGGAAGCTCCGGTTTACAATTTGAAGTTTGCTTCCGTATTTGAAGGTAACGAAAACTTTTTGATATCAACAACTTAATTTGTATTACGGTTGGGTTTATTTTCTTATTATTATCTATTATTAGAGGAATTCTGTGAATTTATTTAGTGATTTTTATGCTATTCAAATTTTGGAAAAAAAAAACCAGCTGAGAATAGTGTTGGTATGTAAAAATTCAAGTTGGCACCTACTTACTATTATTGGAGTGCGTAAAAAAATATAATGCGTTAGAATGAAGTCTGTGTTAGTATTATTTATTTATTACTGAAATAAACATTATTATTAAAAGATAAGTTACCTAGAGTTTTCTGTTAATTTTCTCAAATTGCAACCAGCGTTACTATTGACAACCCATTGGCACGGTGGTAGGGTACTTTTTGTACCCACCTGGCTGCTTAAGTTGAAAATCTGTTGCCAAACACCTACCGGTGTGTTTCGGCAGCTGCACTTGAGAGCCAGTTCCTTTTCATTCACTTCAAACACAAGTTTATACTATAATAATATAATACTAAAGATATAAAGACCATAAGAAATCCTAAAATATTACATGACAGTTGTTACAATAAAAATATGAGTGGATAATTCGTACTGAAGCGAGCGGGTATAGTCGAGGACAAAACTGCCGCATTTTATTGTTATTTCCCTGGGCTCCGGCTACGATATTGCTCTCAACAGGGCGTGCTTGATAAGATATCGTATAAACATCTCTTACCTATGTTGTTGGTTCACTTGTTTGATAACTTATTTTACTTGGGTTATGGATATATTGTTATACTAGGTTCTGCCCCGTGGTTTTACTCACATTCTATGTTTCCCGGATAATTTTCATGTCAATACATCTAGGTATTTACTATGGAAGCCAGAGAACTGATATACCTACTACATAAACTAACTACATTTCTTTTGTAAATACATACATATATAGATAATTACACCCAGACTCAGGACAACAGACATGTTCATGCACACAAATGTTTTTCCTGTGTGGGAATCGAACCCACGACCTGCGGCGTGATAGATAGGGTATCTTACCAACCACGCCAACCGGCCTGTCAATAGGAATAATGTAGAAGTTTTAGACTACCGTTGTTTGTAAAATCTCTTTTAAAAGAAATACGAAATATCACTGAATTTTGTATCAACATATATATATCCAATAAATATCTAAAATACGGAACCTTTTCATTAGCCATGTTTCAAGAGGAAAAGTATTATGTAATCATCTTAGTAGGTACCTACTTAAGATTCCGAATGAATCTGATGCCTTTCACATCAACGCAGTATCAAGATAACGAAGGGTCCATTTTGGAGTCCTTGATACAACATTCAGAAAGGGAAATGTATATAGGTAAATAGTAGCAATAAATATACATAGACACTCTTCCCCCACGGCGATCTCATACTAAGCAGAGTATGTAACTAATATAGGTACGTTGTAAATATATACCTACTTAAATATTTACTCTCAGACTAAGAACAGACATGTTCATGCATAAAAATGTTTGGCTTGAATGGAATCGTACCCACAACCTGTGGTGTGGCAGCCAGGGTATCTAGACTCCTCGCTAAAAGGACCATCAAATTAGTATTTTACAACTAAAATACATAGATAACTGTGGTATTTGCGTGTGTATAGCGGATCGTCTGTGCGCGCTCACTGACCGCTGGGTCATGGCGGCGTGCAGACGAGGCAAGGTACAGGTTTCGATATAAAACTTGGTTGTTTTATTTATCACTTAGTAGTGGACATCACAATAACAAAAAAAGAAAACAATGTTACAAATTTGTGTTACTTAGAAATATTTAATTAATATTTATTAAGTAATTATAAGTTATAAGTATCTTTCAATTGCTTATTTGCCAGATAATATTGCAATATCTAATCAACCGCTAAATGACTAGAACGTTTTATATGTCTGTATAGTAGGTAATAATAAATAAAGGTGACCTACAATTTTGCTATGAAAAAGCACCTAATTGTAAGTAAGCATTAGGTTTTGTCTTACGTAGGTGCCTAATCGTTTTTACCTTTTAGTAATTAATCCAGTTACTTATCTACTACCTACATAATTTATTTACTTAAAGTAGTTAAAAGCTTTCAAAGAAATACTTGTTAATTACCATCAAAATAATAAATGAGCCGAGCAGAGGTAATATTTGAAATAAAGTAAAAAATAGGTAATTATCTACCTTGAAAAATAAACTTTACGTTGTGATTTTAACACTTGACTTTTTGAGCTAATACCTTTTTAAATGCCCGAGTATCTTCTAATTTAACAATTAAAGTATAGTATTTTCTTATGCGTTCTGTCAACAATATACTTGCGCATATGATTAGCTAGAAAAGGATTGCGGACCTCTGCTGAGCGGTCTAAGAAATCTGAGTACCATAAGTTGATCGTAAGCAAATGAGCATACACCTCCACCATGGTCACTAGCTTACCACTTTACCATTTTATTGTACAGTAACAATTCGATGAGGAACTGGCAATCTATAAATCGCATGGTAGCTCAATAACGTATTGAATATTAAGTCTTTATACTTATTAAGAAAGCTTGTAACTTTTTTCTGGACAAGAAATATTAGCTGCTAAATTGTAATATAGCATACCTATTAATACAATTTTATTGTAGCGACATCTATCAAGACTTCCGCTATCCGTGGATAGATGGCGCAACAAGATTCTACATCGCACTGACAAAGTTCGTCGAGTACTTAGCATATATACAAGATTCCAACATCTACAGTTAGACCGCGGTCCCCAGGCACTATGACCCAGCCTGACGGAAAATCTTCCCTTTTTAATGGAGGAGTCTACCACCTTGATCCTCCATACAATTATCACAGCACCTCAAAACAATCATACCAAAGAGACTAACTTTATTTTAAATCAATAGGTTGACAAGCAGGCAGACGGCCTGCTTGATGGTAAGTGGTCTCCGCCGTCTATTTGCAATACCAGGGGGACATCTGTTTACACCCTTTTTGAAGAACTCGTAGTGCTGAGGGAAAACCATAATTGAGAGCTCATTCCACACCTTAATGGTACGCAGTAGGAACGTTTAACTGAACCGTTGTATAAACGATCGAAGCGGCTCGAGGATATGAGGAAGATCTCCATATCACCCGCGGGTGGTGCGAAGGTGATGATGGCACCAAATCAAAAAGTTCTCGAGAACACTCCTAATTAAAGATGGTAGAAGAAGTAACTCGGTGCTTTCCCATCATCGGTGACACTTTCTTTCAATGGTGAAGAACAGTGTCTTCTCGTCATCAGAGGGTTACCCTCTTCGTAAGAAATATTAAGTAGCTAATCTGTGACAACGCACTATACTTGTTCATGGGCGAAATACTAGACTAAAATGAATGATAATGCGTAATCACGATGGTTCATAAAAGCATCTAACCAAACTACTTTATTCAACGATGAAAATCGGGCATAAATTTTAAACTTTATAAATTACCACGAATTTTTAAAAGTTCCAGGAATATTTAACATTCTTTTTACGGGAGCATTTCACTGTGGACGGCATTTTTAATTTGGCTACGGAGCCCAGACACCGCCTCTGCCGAAATTGTAGTAACAAAATTTTCGCTGCCCTTTAGGGCAAATCGCGATGAAATTTTAATTTGATTAGGAATCTGTTAGAGTGAAATTGTTAGTAAGCGAAGCTGTACAGATTCAAAATTCTCTTCAGTCCAGATGCTTATTTTTTAACCAGAGTCGGATCAGAGGATGAATTCCTTTATAAATTACTAGCTTTAGCCCTGCGGTTTCACCTGCGTTCCCCAGGGATCTTATGTTTTCCTGAGATAAAAATTTGCCTATGTCCTTTTCCATACCTGTAGATGCCATATACACCGATTTTAGTAAAGCGTTTGATTGCGTTAATCATGATATTTTGCTTTCAAAGCTCTCAGCTTTGGGTGTTTCGGGAAGTGTTTTGAAATGGTGTTCTTCCTATTTAAAAAATAGAGCCCTGGCTGTTGTAGCAAAAGGTCATAAATCCTTCTATTTTAATCCCTTATCTGGTGTACCTCAGGGCTCTCATTTGGGACCAGTGCTTTTCAACATTTTTATTAATGATATCACAAAATGTTTTCAACATACAAAAATATATCTTTACGCTGATGATTTGAAAATTGTTAAATCAATATGCATTCCAGAGGATCAAGTATTATTACAAGACGATCTTGACAGGTTGACCAATTGGTGTTCCCTTAATAATATGAACCTCAATATTGATAAATGTCATTACATACAGTTCACTAGAAATAAGCGAGTAACACCAGGTTGCTATACACTAGATAATAAGGTACTCAGGCAAGTTTGGAACATCCGTGATCTGGGAGTCACTATGGATAGTGCTTTGCGTTTCCATACACACATTGATAACATGGCATCTAAAAGTTTTAGGATGTTGGGTTTCGTTCTGCGAAATATTAAAGATTTTAAAAAGCCGTCTAGTAAAATTCTAATTTACAATGCTATAGTAAGGAGTAATCTTGAATATTGCAGTATTGTATGGAACCCTCACTATGATGTCTATATCAAGCGCATTGAGCGAATCCAAAAACGTTTTCTTTGGCATTTATCTTACAGCTGTAACTTGGCAAAAAAGCTTCCTCATTATGATGATCGTCTTGAACATTTTGGACTCAGGTCACTATTCGAGAGGAGACATTTTTTGGATCTTGTATTTCTTTTTAAATTGTTTAATGGTAGTTTGGACTGTCCAGAGTTATTAGCAAGAATAAATATAAATGCACCCAATCGTCTACCTCGGCTCTCCAAATTCACTCCTTTTGTGAATACATTGTCAAAAAGTAATCTTGGCTTTAACTCTCCAATTAACCGTTGTTTGAGATTATATAATAGTAAATTCATAAGCATGGATATCGATATTTTTTCAGATAGCTTAACTAATTTCAAATCGAAATTACTGAGCTAATTTTGTTTTAATTAAACTGCTAGATTAAATTTGTATGTTCTTTTTATTAAATTTAGTCATCATTGTATTTTTTTTAGTAATGTAGCAATTTCTTTTTCGGATCATTGTTAGCGCATGCCGTGATCACCTATAATTAAGGTGGTACTCAGTTTTTGTTGACTTGTTGTGTTTTTTGTAAGTGTTGTGTACCATACTTGTTGGTGATTCTATTAAATAAATAAAAAATAAAATAAAATAAATAAATACCAAAGCAGATATGCTTACCAAAATTCATCGCGATCGGTTCAGCGGACTAAGTGTGAAAAGGTAACAAACAAACAAACTTACTTTCGCATTTATAATATTAGTTAGGATTAGGATAGTTAGGATTTAAAATATTTACTTAAGTTTCAGTATTTTGTTCATTGGGATTTTATGATAACGCGGTACAAATTCAAGGCCTCTACTAACATATAGGCTTAGCATATCATAAAGACAAACGAGAACTAATTTGATCCCAAGACAAAAACGTTCAGTTAAGTGTGGGATCAAATTAGCCAGTGGCAAAACATACCCAAAATTCTCAGTGGGTAGCCGTATCCTTAACTTGGGGGCTATATTTTACTGGGGGCCCCTTACCTGGGGTCTGTCGTAAAGAGAATTAATGAAATCCTTGTCTGCCCCCTTCAATAAGGCAAGGGGACTAATAATATAGCTTGTACATTATGTTGCAAAGGTAAATGTTATAAATTTTAATTTTCATACCATAAGTTTAGCGTGTCCGGAATTGAAAATTTGCTTTTACTGTTTTTGTGCGGTTTAAGCTTTTGTTTTGTTGCAAAATCTAACACTATTCTATATATTAATGTTATGAGAAAAGGTTTATGCTAAATGCTAAGTTGAATCTTTAAATAACTATATGGATTTACCCCAGCAAGTCATCGTTTTTATTACATTTGATTTTGTAATAGTTACATTTATAACAGATACAAAACCAATGAGTTAATTGAAAACGCTATTACATTTCATTTAAAATAATATTCCGTTGTTTCAGCTAGCCGGCTTGATGAGAATGGCTATTTATTTTATTTACGCCGCCCGCCCATTACCCGCCCGCCCTAGGGACATAAGCCGTGACATCGACCGGTATTACCTATCTAATATTGGTGTAATTTTGTATTAATTATCTTCTGACTATACTAACGACCCTTAATTAACTTTAGACGATAATTTTCTATATTTTGTCATCGGTTTGTCAAACACTTCATTAACGAGACTTTCGGACTTTCGGATAAGAGATTCCAAACTGATTACATGTATCGATAATATATGAGAATAATGTACGTATAATTAATTGAAATATAAATTACCTTAATTAGGAAGACTATAAATTTAAACGTAAAATTGACTTATTATATATTTTTTTGCACAAAATACGATGGTATAATAACCGCGGGGATCGTTTCTCATGTAGATACTGAGCAAACTAATTTGTGGATTATGGTATACCAACATTTTTTGACAAAAATATGTTGTTTTATATTGTTTATGCCTTATTATAAATGTTGCCTTATAAGCTGTTGTGGATTATGTATTTATGTAGGTTTATTCTCTTCTTTGAAGGAGACTTTCATCCGCGGAGGGGTTGTAACATATTAAATTAATTATTAACTTCAAAAATAACTAACTCGTTTTTACTCCCATAAGATATGTATTTTTTTTGCAAGAAATGTAAGGATTTCTTAAATTAAAAAATCCTTACATTTCTTTTACATTAAAAAATCCTTACATTTTATTGTTTTCCAGCGAATTTTTGTTTTGTATTGATAAGTTTGTTCTATCAGACCTTAGGTATTTTCATTAAGCTGTTATACTCCTTTCCCTATGGAATTTTATTATAATCAAATGGCAAAAAGTTTTTTGAGAACTCAGCCAGCATCCAATAATGATATTTTCAGGGAAAATGGAAAAGTGGTGACGTGTAGCCGTGATCAAACAACCAAAACGTGTTGTTACTTTCTTTGATTCAGAGCAACAATTTTATTTATTACATCAAAGTGAAAATAAATATAAAAAGTTTGATTTTCTTGTGACTTGCTTTGCCATTTAAGCACATCGATGTTTGTGTTTATTTTTAACCAACTTAAAAAAAAGGAGGTTTTTACACTGACATTTCATCTACATTTTTTTGGAGTAGAGAAGATAATTTGATTTTCTAGCATAAAGTACTGTTATTTATCCAATATTACTATTTACGTTATGTTTGTTATTTAAACATAGGAAATAAATGAATAAACACTTCGCTGTGGTCGGCGGGCGGGCACTCCTCACTTTTTCACAAAAGCATTGAAATCTTTTCTCACAGTCCGTGCGACCAGTCCATTGAAGTAAACAAATAAACAACCTTTTATGTGAGCGGCAGGGCGCTAAATAACGTCAATTTATTTTATTTACACCATTGACACCCATTAAGCACGTTTTGTACAGTCTAACACGCAATCTTTGTGAGTTCAGGGATGCTTAGGATCGTTTAGCTTAGAGGAAGTGAATTAAATATGTCATTAGCCAGGTAGGATTGTTTGTTAAAAAAAACCTTTTTTTTTCATAATTTTGTTAGGACTTTTGGTAATGTAGATATATTATTGAGGTACCATTTTAGACCCATATAATAATATGAGAATTAGTTAAACATTCTCAAAAGGCGTAAATATTGTTCTTTGGGTGTTTGTGTCACTTATTTCCTGAATGGCACCTTATTCTTTTATTAAATTTGATAATGAAAAAGTTTTATTAATGTTAATGAACCCTATTGTTGGGATCACATGTCACTTAATAAGTATAAGGTCCTGGGTTCACATACATAATTTTGTAGGACTCATGATAATTTGCGTACAAATTAAAGTTGGAAAATACGTAAATTCGTAGAGCCGCCACTGTGGACCGTGGCCTACATCGGTTTCCCACATTTGTCTATGGACAAAAAGTAAGGGTCATTTCTTTTATTCACGCCTCTTCAGTTTCATTAGGGTGTGAATTTCTTGTTTCATCGTGTATAAGCGGGTTTGTTACAAGTATGTTGAATATCTGAAAATCGATATATTTTGTGGTATAATTTAGATAATTACGATTTTACTCAAAAAATTAAATAAATATTCTGGGACATTATTCTTCACACACGGCCATCTGACCCCTAACTAAGCAGAGCTTGTGCTATGGAAGCCAGATAACTGACATACTACATATACTACTTTTCTTTTGTAAATACATGCATACATATATAGATAATTACACCCAGACTCCAGACAAACAGACATGTTCGTTCATGCACACAAATGTTTGTCCTGAGTGGGAATCAAACCCACGATCTGCGGCGTGATAGATAGTGTATCTATCGTACCAACCACGCCAACCGGGCCGTCAACAACCAATTCTGTTTTATTAATATATATTATAACTTTAAATGAGCAATTCTTGCATATATTTCGTATATTTGGAAAGGGCTTTAAAATTTGTATTTTGATAAGGTTTTGCTTTTAAGTTTATCTATAGTACTTATAGGCGTCTTTTCTAAACAAAACTAAAAAACACCGAGCAAAGCTCCCCGGTCACCCAGTTACTATATTATGAACAAATATATACACCTATCTTCAGATTAGATAATTTAAAAATATACGACATACCAGATTCAAGAAACGTTTGTAATATGGCGCCCAAGCATGCCATAAAGGTACTTCCACATACGGTTATGTAAACTAATTAGCAGTGATAGCGATATTGCTGCATTGTTGCTTTTACCCCCCGCCTACCTTAATGTAAGTACATTTACCCTAATGTATCCACATCGACGTATTTTCGAGAAAGGCAATCCAATTTACCCACATTTACCTGTGTATCTTACATATAGATATTGTACTTAGACTTATGCCTACCTCTTCACGGATAATTGGCGTAAAGATGTACACCCTTACTTATATTTATTTATCTAAAACACTGTTTAAGTTGTCACATATTTATCGATCACCTTACTGTCATTGTCAAATAATATGACGTTATTTACGTGACTATTTAATCAGCATATTAGCTAAAAAGCGTTTTATAAGTGAGGTACCATTATTGGTTATATATGACTTATAGACGCGGTGAAGCTCTTATTCATAGTGATGGGTATAAAAAAAAAAAAAAATCATCTAGAAAGTTTTCTCACAAAATATCTACTAAGTAGCGCTACCATTCGGTACAGACGCAGGAAACTGCGTTAGTAGTTTGCAATGCGATGTTAAATAACATAAATATGTACCTATTCTATTTTATTGAATAAAAAAAATACGCAACACGTAAGTAATGTGATATATCGTGACTAGAATTTCATAATATAACAAGGCACTTATAGTTAAATGGATTTAGTTGCCATACTAAAAAATATGAAGTATTATTAGGCTGCCTAAAAAAACAATTGAATTGCTGTGGTTACACGCCTTTATCAAATAGAACGGTTTTACAACAACCAAAGCCTTCCATGTAAATTCATTAATGGAAATCCACATAAAAATTTCTCTGATATGGCCGCGGTTGCCTGTATTATTTCCACATTCGCAATTAAAAAGATATTTATAACGCTCGATTTTTCAGTATTTTGCTTGTGGAATTCCAGTTAGGAATAAATTTGATTTGAATTTCGAATGGAGTTTGTTAAAAAATAATATTTCTTTGCAAGCTGTATCTTGTTTGAAAAGGGGTAGCCTGTAAAAAGTCTCTTGTAAGCAGTTGTGATTTTAAAAGTAAAATACCCGTCCCAACTTGAAAGTCGACCCATCAGTTCTTCATACAAGAAAAAACAGCGTCATATAATATTTATAAGAAAATAATGCTTGTGCTTTAATAGCTACATTTAAGATGCAATAATTATTGTTTCATCAATGTATTTTTTTCTTTGTTTATAAAGTTCTTTTGAAATGATAAATACAGCAGTCGAAATCTGAAGTTACATACCTACTCACAAAAATAAGCATCTGTACCTTGTTTTTACTGCCTATGAATATTGCGTAGAAGCCAGCAAACGAAGAAGTCTCATTCAAAGGGATAAAGTTTGTAAAATCATAGGTCAATCCAAACTACGCGCGTACGCTACGCCCGCGTGGTGGATCATAGCCAAATCATATTATCTTACTAAAGCAATATCCTAACTTATCGTTAGGCGCAAAACGGATAACTACATAGATAAAATTATACATCTCAGTAATTTTCTTATTTCGAAATGAACGTATCGTATGTAACGTATGCAAGCTAGACCGTAACAGACAGCATGCTGCCGAGCAAATAACTTAAATTGTCGCTATACTTTCATACATTTTGTAAGGTGCGGCCGAAGTGCGTCAATTTCGTTCTTTCTGTTTTGCCATTTGCTTTTGGTGAGGCTTGAACTTGTTGACTCGGTCTTTGATTGTCTGGCTCCCGAAATTATTCCCTAAATACAACTAATATCATATCCATATTTTAATGTTATGATCAGTATTCTTACTACGTCCGTCCTGTAGGTATAAGATCGGAAACGCGGGCGGTGGAGACGGTAGCGTGCGCTTTCCTTCCGGCGGAATTGATATCGGAGCAATTTGATATACGGTAACTTAATCAGGATATATCTCCTGACACGTTTAGATATTTTGTAGCGTCAGTGTTAGAAGTGTTACTTTTGTAATGGGAAATGTTAAGAGTGCTATCGTAATAAACTGTTTTTTTTTAAAGAGAAAAAGATCTGATTCCGTCGTCAACAGTTTTATGACATCAATATAATTTTCATAATTAACTTACCTAATTAACATAATTTTCCTTTTCTAATAGAGGAATGAATATAATCAGAAAGAGACTATAGTAAGGTCTGACCATGTAGAAAAATAACTGTCTAATAATCTGTCATGTTCATAAATCCGTCGGTAAATCAGTCGGACGTCCTACTCCGGACTATGTGGAATGAGCTCCCATGATTTTCAATCACCACTCCGATATGGGAATCTCCAAAGAAAGTGTAAAAATTGTTTTTCCAGCTCAACAACACATCGGCAATCCCCGTGGCTAATGTCCATAAGCGGCGCTTGCTAGTCAGCCTAGTGAGCCTTGATAGTCCTAACACAAAATAATCCTAATAAATAAATAAATTAAATAAAAAAAAACACATAAGTCACATTCATATTTCATAGTCCACTTCTTTACCGTCGACGTACCTTAATAAATGTAGGTATATACATTAATTACTATAAATTATTTAAATTGGATAATATTAATATGAATAGTACCGATCCAGCTGCAATGCAGATAATTGTCAAAGGTATTTCCTAATTGGACACAATATATTAGAGTACATGGTAGGAGCCAAGTAACCCGAACACGCACTATAAATTGTAAATAGGGTGAAATGTGATATTGAACAGGACATTTCAGTGATGTAATGTACTGAGTAATATAATGAGTGAAAAGGTTGATTTCGTTGGAAAAAGATAACGATTTTTTAACAAAATTAGGTTTTCTTATATTAACATTTATATCAGGTTCGCTGTACACATTCGTCTAAAAAGAATGAAGTGAATCAATAGCTCTTCTCAACTGAGGACATAGTTCATATAAATCATTCGCTAGAAAGCTACACAGCTCTAAATCAAGCTTTGTTCGTACCATTATAGTGTTCTCGCAATTAGTGGTTGCAACAATCGTGGCCCAGCTGTTTGGACCCATTGTATTGCTTCGCTAATACTGGAAGGTATTTTGTTTGAGCATTTTATATTACCCACTTCATGGTACTTATGCTTTTGTCATAAATCAAATTGTTACTCGCATTGTGAACATTAATTATAACGCTAGTTACAAAGTTATGGTTTAACTCTGTTACTAATGAAACATACGTACTAAACGCAGTCGGGTAATTAGGCTGTAATGAAAATGTTACAATGTTATAATATTACGAATTATAATTATTAATTAATGTACATGAATGAGTAGGTATAGATAATCCTCCCCAATGATATCGAATGTGGTGGCACGTTATTTATTTAAGGTCACCTAATTCTATATCCTACTAATCCTTTTTTTTTTTACTAATCATTATAAACGTGAAAGTTAGTGAGGATGGATGTTTGATTAAATTTGTATGTAATTTGGCACACAGATAGAATATAATCTGGATTAAGATATAGTATAGTTTTTATCCCGGGAAAATGTAAGATCGCTCGGGAACTCAGTTGAAACCGCGGGATGGAAGCTAGTACATTTTATAAACCAGTTGTAACTCGAACATTATCAGTATCAGTATAATGGAATCGGTCCAAATACCTAATCTTCTGAACATATACAATGTACAGGTAAATTATTAAAACTTCTCAGCCCAAGAAAATTCAGAAAATAAATTGTTTCTCTATAATAATAACTTAAATGGGTATGTAACAATAACAACGTAGTATCAAATGCCGGAATACTAAAATAGGATTAATAAATCCTTTGATAATAATAGTTTATGGCTTATAAATTATGTCGATAAGCTTGGAGCGATTATTATTTTATTGGCAATCTCGTTTGCATGATTTATAGCACCTTATACTAGAATTGGGTCGGTGAAAGTGTTCAAAACCATTTTTCTCGTAGTATTTGTTTACTCGTTTGTTTTTCTATAAGTTTAACAATATATAACTGTTAAGCGGTTTTATACAAAATGAATTATGATCCTATTTTGGATATTAAGGAATAAAACTCAATGATTTTTTGTAAATATCATGTAGTAATATGTACAGCCGTGGGAACTCTGATTCCCATTTTGGTTGGTCTCCATTTTAGGAGACTTTCTTGGATTGTGGACTTTTGTGAGTCAGAGTGAGACTTGTGAATTTTTAAATTAAGGGGCTTAAACTTTTATGGATAAATATATTTTCAATGGACTTTAACTTGTCAGGGGCAGGGAGAGAATCATAAAATATGCTATATCTAAAACAATTGCCGTCACATCTATGCGGCAGTTCTCTCCTCGTGACCAATTGAGATAGCAATAATAGCGCGCAGGCAGCCTGGGGGTAATAACCTCTCTATAGCCTGGGTTAGGAAACATTATTGATATACAGTGCTAATGTCATTTACCTGCTACTTTGGGGATAGATATTGTATACATTATGGTAACTCTGTTTACATCTACAATTGGCATTAAGATTTTTCTAGTGGTTTTATTTTAGAAATCTTAAAAAAGACATCTGTGGTCATACCACAAAATGAGTTTCTTTTTTACCCAACTGCTGTTAATATTTATTACTATAGACTGACTCACATTTTATTTTAATAGCTAGTAATTTCTTATTGATTTAACAGGTTACCAAAGAGCTGGAGCTTACCTCGGGCAACGTATTAGTCTCGCAATTAAACGAGGTAACGTCGCGAGCTTTTTTGAACCATGGCTGCATGTTCATTTCATTTCATCATCATCATCAATGTGAGGTCTGTTAGTCCTTTAGTCCTTCGAGCCAGATAATGTGCTACATTACAATGATGGGAGGCGGCTCCCGGGACTCCCGGGCCGGGAGTGATAAATAAAACCACCTCGTGTGAGTGTTATATCGATATTGTTTTATTTGATATAATTGTTTCACCATACAAAATTGCAAGCTTAGCTAAACTTTTGCAGCATCCATAAAATTATGTATATAAAATTAAATACACATGTACGGCAGCCCGTACATAGACATTCATATATTCGTTGCTATAAGCAACTCAAGTTTAATCTACTAAATATATTATACTGATTTTATCCTACATATTTACGTACACCCAATTTGGCATATATATTGTTTACACGAGATATCCTGGCGGTATCCTGTATTTATTATTATAATATAGTAATAATGGTTGGCGGGAGGCTCTCGTTCGCGTGACGTCACGTCCGCCGGCAGTGACGCTATTTCCGGGTGTCAAATCCCGCCGCCAACACTTCCGGTTGCTCCGAGTGAGTGTTCGCCTCTGAGTGAACAAACATTGGTTTTTATTCGTCAATACCTGAAATATTTGAAGAAATATTGTAGATACCTAAATAACATCCTTATGAGACTGACTGAAAATAATTGAATTGGGAATCGGGACCTATGATTGTGTTTATGTTCGATTAATACAATCTATTCTTAGAACTTGACTTAAGCCTTGGCGCTCGTTCATATTTACGAGCCTTATTGATTGAAGACTATAGCTTTCCGCCCCGCGGTTTCAACCGCGATCCCCTATGTTTTACCTTAAAGGTTGAGTTTCGAAAAATCCAGCATTATTCCTTGTCTACATCATAAAGGTCTCTCTGTAAAAAATTTTAGCTTTCTAGGTCCAATTCTACTAATATAGCATGTAAATAAAAATATTTTTTTCATATTAGACGTAAAAATTCTCGACACTTTTCACGTTTGATTTTCACATGAAACTAGATTGAAGGAAAATCCAAAACGTGTTACGATTTCATAGAGCATCACAATAGATATAAATTCTTGTGAATTTCCCTTTACCCTATCAAAGTATGTGTTAATATTGCACGAATGCGGCGAGCGTGACAAACGAGGCGGCGCAAACGATGGACGTGACACTTCAGTGCAGCGTGTTGGCATTACGTTATCATAATAAATATTATAATAATTAAATATGCGAGTTATGCATTTTTTTATCAATCACACCATTATCAACAGCCATTCATTTATCACTGCTGGGCATACGCCCCTCTACGCTACTAGCCGTTCGTTCCCAGTTTTATTATTGATTAGAATGTAAACCTCAGACGATTCGAGTTCGGTGAGCGCTGAGGACTCAGTCTAGTCCAGCTACCTTTTCTATGTCATCACGGGCAGATGGTTACCCCCTACGGTTGCCAAGACGCGGTCGATGACTCGCCTGCTCCATCAACTGTCAATGGAGTATGTTAGTTACTTTTAGTTCATTGTTGTTTACCAATCAATGAAACAGAAAAAAAGAACACAAAGTTGTAGTTAGCTGTGTAAATTTCCCATCAAAATTTCCTTTATAGCATCAAAGTATGTGTTTTTATAGCACGTATGAAGCGAGCGTGACAGCGAGGAGCCTTAAACGATGGACGTGGCACTCAAAAATTCAGAATGTAGCATGTTTTACGATAGCGTAATAATATCTAATAAATGTTACAGTAATTTTACCAATCAGGGAAAAAGAAAAACAGTACCTATATGATTTGTGTAAATTACCCTAGTTTCAGTTGTATTATTTTAATACGGTACGTGATAGGGAGGTGCCTAAA
The DNA here is from genome assembly GCA_951216915.1 of Tetheella fluctuosa. Lineage (NCBI taxonomy): Eukaryota > Metazoa > Arthropoda > Insecta > Lepidoptera > Drepanidae > Tetheella > Tetheella fluctuosa. The sequence goes on along the minus strand of OX578229.1, from coordinate 4,659,603 downwards.
ATGACGCGACTCGTACCAATTCGATAGGACGCAGCGTGTTTATTATAATGTCCCGCAGCGAGTAATAGTAAGTAATAATCTTTATGAGTATTTTATCAATGAGTAGATAGAAGGGGCTGGGCGACCATCAATACAAATAAAACTAAATTGATTCCATAAATGGTGCGTATAAAAGAAATATGATTGATTTTTTATGATAAATGTAAATACCTACTATATACGTGTTTTCCATATTTTTTCTACGATTGTAATGAAATTTCTATAGAAATTTAATATATTTAAGCTTGCGTTAGCGGCTTTAATATAGATCTTGATAAACTCAGCTCGACTACATTCTTTAAGATGTCTTTCATAGAAATTGTGTTTTTGGAATGAAGTTTACGGACCTTGCGGTAGGAGTTAACTGGCAGAAATACAATGAATGAGCCAAATAAGATACGATGGCAATAAACGTTAGTATGATCATCAGAAAGCTTATGCAATTAAATAATTCGTTCATAATACCAGCATAGCCTTTAGCAGCTACGCAATGATGCTCATTATAAGGATTAGTCGCGATTAGCACCAACTCGGTTTGCATCGATCGGTTGCGGTTTTCTCTAGAGATAGGTGCAGAAAAACATCATTTGCATGGAATGGATGTCGCAAGAGCTCGGAATTTTGTTTACATAAGAATACAAACTGTGCTGTCGATAAGGCAATATTGGACTTGTTTAATGAGAAAATGCAAGATTTGTTATTAGTATAACGTTGATATTTTGTTTGAAATTCGTTATTCCAGAGCGGTACACGTTTGCTTTAGAAGGGTCTTCATCAATAAATGACATTTGAAGTCTATCATACGATTCATCCGGTTTAAGAAGACATTTGAAATCATGAAAAATCATCGTGCGAAAATGTTCCCGACGCAGATCCATATTTCAATGAGATAAGATAGTTCATCAAATTAGCTCGTGACAAATGTGGAGGGAAATTTTGTTTGTATTTTAACTTATAAATAGTCGTGTTTTCAAAATAAATTATAACTGGCTAGTGTCACGTACAGAAAAACTTTTTTTCTCATAACTTTCTACGTGGCCTGGTATATTACCTACAGTAACGATGAATTATTTAAGTTCTCTTTTTGGTTATCTTAAGGTATAAAAAACATATGCTATATTATGACCACAATCTAAGGCATAGTAAGTGATGATGTGGCCGAAGCCAGGTACGAGCACCCATAGAGGATAGAAGGGAACTGGCTCTAAACTGCATTGGTCTATAGAAAATCAGTGTCAACAAGGACTTTTTAACAAATAATTGTATTCAATCTCCTTATTATGAATTTATTTGACTACTCCCGCGAGACGAAACTTAACTACGCGAGTCACGTTAAATTGTTACCACAATAATAAACGTTTTTGTCACATTGTTATTCAAAGTCATTCTGATTCCTGTTTGTTACAAAACCCCCGTGTTGAATCAGCCCTTTGCGTTGATTTTTTTCGATTTCCACGGCCCGTGGACGTGACAGCACCGTGATTGTAACATAACGTGGACCGATAACGTGCCGTGTCGAATAATAAATGCAACGCCATATCTTTTCAGTCGCTGCCTTTTTGCTTTTCACCCTCGGTTGGACTGGATCTGTTTGTGACAGGAAATTTCCATGTTGGCAAACAGATATAAAAAAAAATATATTACTGTGATTAATTTGTACTGAATTTGACAATCAGCCAGTAATATTTTTGGATTGTTTCTATAGAGGAGAACCATAGGTACGTAGGTAGGTATACATTACCCTGGATGGTAGTGATAATATTTTAAATTTAATCGTTAAGTAATTAAATTTACCGATATACAAACGTATCCTGGCTATCAAGCAAACAGTAATATCAGTCTGGTAATAAATATCCTGGGGCCTATTAGATAACCAATCAATCTATAGATATCGGCTCCATTTGATGTTAGCAATCCTAAATCATGATTGTACAAATAAATTGTCTTCAATATACCTTTCTAAAAATTAATCCATTCGCAAAATCTACTGATGTCACGACTTTGCTTAAATAAAACTCTTGCCAGGTGTAAGTTTAGTAAGACGCCTATATATTTATTCAGCCGTTAAAGGATCCGCCTTAAAGTTGAATAAAAAATTTACCCTTCTCTTTTACGGGAGAAAAAGTAAGGAATTTCAGTTTGCATTCACATAAATAGGGCTGCTATAATACACACTCCACAAAGAATGACTAAAAGTAAATAAATATACACGTTTCACTTAATCAATGGGTAGGTGCAAATAAAAGATAAATTACAAAGTACTTGTACAGGTAAGCGTATGCGGTTAATTATTGGGTAGAGATATACTTAAAACAATTCGAAAAATAACACATTAAAAAAAAACAATCGTAGATCAAATATAATAATAAAAAAATATTGAATATAAATTACGTGTAATTCGGAGCTATTTAAAGTGGTATATGACAGAAGAAAAAATCTTTTATTGTAAAATTGCTTCAACCCTACATCTTTTTTAGGGTTCCGTACCCAAAGGATAAAACGGGATCCCATTACTAAGACTCCGCTGTCCGTCTGCCTGTCTGTCTGTCTGTCCGTCTGTCACCAGGCTGTATCTCATGAACCGTGATAGCTAGAGAGTTGAAATTTTCACAGATGATGTATTTCTGTTGCAGCTATAACAATACTAAAAATATAATAAAATAAATATTTAAGGGGGCTCCCATAGAAAAAAAACGTGATTTTTTTGCCGTTTTTATAGATAATGGTACGGAACCCTTCGTGCGTGAGTCCGACTCGCACTTGGCCGGTTTTTTAATGTTTCATATTGGACCAGTGTCAATATCCGATAAATCTTATTTTGACGTTCCACTATGTTTTTAAAGAGGTAAATATTGTACAGACAGGTGGTGGCCCTAGCGAAATATGACGTCAGCTTGTGGAGCTATTTTTTAAATTTCTTTTGTTTTGTTTACGTGTAATTCTCGAACGATTTTCCTGTTTAGCCGCGTTTAAGTCAAGAAGCTACAATTTATCATCATCCCCCCTTTTTCATTGTGACGTCGATCACTTATGCAATACCTTTTACGGAAACCTTTTTTTGAAATCGAGTGCTTAAAAGAGCTTATTTATTCATTCTTGCATATATTGTTTTAGCTGTAAGAATATGTTTTATCAAGTAATAATTTAGAAGCCATTTTCAATAAATGGCTTTTGCATCCTTTTCTTTTTTCATATACCGTTTTTGACATCAAAGTGTAAAGAGCAGTTGATTTGTCTTATGCTTTTCCTTTTAGAGTAATATTATTGTGGCTTGTCTCTAAATCTCTATCTCAAATCTCTCTATATAATCTCGCCTGTAAATATATTCTCATTGTAAACAAAGTAATATAAAGACAATAAATTCATAAAGTATTAATTTTGAGACCCAATAGTGCCTCGTAAAGTTGATACTACTGGGAGTTTTAGTAGTCTTTCGCCACCACGCCGGTTGGCGTGGTTGGTAAGATACCCTATCTATCACGCCGCAGGTCGTGGGTTCGATTCCCACTCAGGACAAAAATTTGTGTGCATGAACATGTCTGTTTGTCCTGTGTCTGGGTGTAATTATCTATATATGTATGTATTTACAAAAGAAAAGTAGTATATGTAGTATAACAGTTTTCTGGCTTCCATAGTACAAGCTCTGCTTAGTTTGGGGTCAGATGGCCGTGTGTGAGGAATGTCCCAGAATATTTATTTATTTATTCCTTTCAGTTTAGTTTTAAGCTCCACATTCGCGATCTGTTTCAGCTGTCACCGTACGAAATACACGTCCTCAAACAAATTGGACAGACGTGATCCATCGCCCTCTGGTGGTTTCCATATGGGGACATTAACACAGATATAAATTGAACTTCATGATTTTATAATATGATTTCTAGAATAACAACTGCTTGATTGAATTCATAAAGGAAAGGTTCTTTATTCCATTGGATGTTCAACAAATTAACTTCATAAATATTCTCTTCAAAAGTATATTATTATTTAATATTTCTAATAACCCTTATAAGGTTAAATATTTAGTAATGTATGAAAGGGTTGGTAGTTTAGTCATTATAATGCAAAAGGCGACTACTATAGAATGTCGTCTAGTGCGCGATTCTCATTTCCTATGCTCTAATGGTGTTGATGGGTGAGTCCCTGCGCTAGGTACGAGTACCTACATAGCTTTGCGTCTCGAATTCTTGCACGCTTACATCTTCATTTCAAGCGATATTGGAAAATTCCGCGCGAAATTATACGTCTTACCGTACGTTTCCAATACATCTATCCGATATAGCGGTTGTTGTGACACCAACGAAAATCTGTCTAGATTCTAGATATTATTATCGGTTTTCTTGCGTCTGACATTTATCTCCTTTGTGTCACTTCTTTTTTGAGAAATAACGTATTAATATCATACATTCATGCGGCGTGGGTGTGATTTATGACTGATATAACAGACGTTTAATTTATGGTTTCTGATAAGTGGAAAAAAAATCAGGTTTTGTGTTGAAATGAAACGTTAAGAAAAACGTTTACATTTTCTTAGAGATTTTTAAGGTTTTGTTAATTATAGTATATCGTAATTAATATTGAATAGAGAAGAATATTTTAACCTACTTTTTTCAGTTAGTCAGATGTTACAATCTTTACAATTTTTATGATTGAAATGTTTGATTTCATATAAGGTATCTCAAAATCTAAACCTACATTATAATATCGATGCATAATTGATTTCTAACCAATACAGGCAAGCAATTGCACTAAATAATCAATTCAACACAACATCCAAGTCACTTAGATCAGCTCAAGTGTTCTGAGCCTGTCAAGCCGAGCAATATTCATGGACACAGGATATAGACAATGGTATTTGTTTGCACATAATTTAGTATCGAGTGTACATGCCCTAGCTGGCCATCTTGCCTGTTATTATCTTAGCTTATATTTATCAAGTCTAGTGTTTCATGAGTAATTGAGTTTATGTTATATACAAGAAACCTGTTGTATATACTAGATTTATGAGTATAAATTAATTACTAACTAATAAATCTCTATAGGTGATGATAGCTGAGTGGTAGTGACGTCGATTGCTCTGCCTTACGTTATGTATCGAATCCTATAAAGAGTATAAGCTTTCAGTATAAAAAATCTTTAGGAGCACCAAAAAAAAAATAACTCAAAACCATGACACTAGCGCCTTTTAGTTATTTTAAATACCTGTTTCCTGTATACTTAGGATGAGTTTGTTTTACTAATTTAATGTCAATTAGTACTAAGTTGTCTATTAGTTTAGGTTCTGTATAGTACCTAAACTGAGACGAAAAAAATATCTGCTGTTCCATACAAAAGTTCAATACCTACTCGACCAAAATTCATGAAGCAATCATTTTAATTTACGCGATATCATAGTTGGTCCCATGATAAAAATGTATCACATTGTTGAGTACCTACTTCCACCCCTGCATGTATTGCCAGTGACTAAAAAATTACCCTGTATATTATTATCATACAATATGTTACTTTAGCTATTAAGTGTATCTATTGGTCACTTTAACAACCAATTAAATAAACTAAGCTAAGTTTGATAACAGTCAATAAACCATCCTAAGAAAAAAATGTATATTAAGAATGAATGAAAATATTTTTTATTCAAATAGGCCTTCACAAGCACTTATGAATAGTCTGACTCTAACGCACGGTTCGGAAGATTGCTTTTACTGAGAATAACCGGCAAGAAACTCAGCAATTACTCTTTTCAAAACCAACTCAGAATTATTACATTAAATTATTTATCTAGTCTTACTGACAATACTTGTGTGTATATGACGATAAAGATAAAATATATGTTACTGTCAATATTGATACTTTGAGTAACCGAAAAGATATTTCATGTACCCATCAATTAGTAGGTATTAATATTTGCTTTTTGTTGTATTACGTACTATAAGGTTTAAGTCAAGGTATAAAGCTCTTTATTATGTTTACAGCTACTATCCATGAAGGCTAGTTATAAAGTTTGAATGCATTAAAACTCTTTTAGGGCCCCACTTTTTACATTATACGCCTAAGTTACGTGTAAATAACTCTAGCACTCAACTTTTTATGTCTTTCAACCATTATGTTTCCTACCTTACCTTTTTTTTAGTAATACTAAAATATTTTTTCTGAAGTTTTTATGAATTTAGAAATTAAGAGCAGTCCTGAAACAGATCACTAATCTATATTTCTAAATAATTCTAATAGCCTATATAAATAAATATATATATATATATTTTTAAGGTAATTAAAAAAATGCTGATGTCATTATATTGAAATAAAAAACGGTAGATTTTTTTTTTTACTTTGTATAGGCTTGTGTTTGACCACAATCTCACTATGGTAGGTGATGATGTGGCCGAAGGTGGTAAGCACACGAAGCCTAGAAGGCATCTGGCTCTCAAGTGCAGCTGCCAGAACACACCAATAGGTTCTTGACGACAGATTTTCAACATGAGGGTGGTAGCCAGCTAGGCGGGAAAAAGTAAATGTTTCTTGAACTTTATCTCAATTTAGCTGTAATTATCCAAAACTATCATAATACAACGTACAAATTAGCATCAAATTACGTTTAAATTTTAACAACACTTGTTCATAGCACGTAGCAACAATACGAGGTTGATTATGTCGTAGCAACTCTACGACGAAGATTATGTCGTAGTAAATGCTACGTGTACAACGGTAGTGTAGAGGAAAGGCTTTCTGCATTGTAGGAAAATTCGAGTATTACTATCACTTAGCTTGTAAAGATAATAGGTAAAGGTTGTCTCAAGGTGTCGGGATTTTTCTTTCCAATCAGTAATTTTATAGTAGCTTTTAATATATTATGATATGGGTTTTTGCTATCTGTACCGTTTCTCTGCTTCTCCAGTATTTACACTCACTCCTACATTATAATTGTCTCTGCTCACTTATTTCATCTTAGCAAAATAGTATGCCTATAGTTGAGTAGCTTTACATGAAATTAATGTAGCCTAAGCCTGCAGAAAATGGCAGTTTAAGTTACTAAGATTAGCGGCACATAAAATGTTTTAATTGTGGCCCTTTAATGCAATTTAACTGCTGTGTTACAATTGAATGGTTCATTTTACAAGAAGCGCAAACTCTAGCACATTTTATATGCCATAAAGCGGAATAAGTTGTTAACTCGCTTTTAGAGCCGGGACCAAATTACTATGTTAGTTCGGTTCTTGTAATACTGTCTCTAGAGTGTTCTTTGGCTATCATAAGTTGGTAACACTGATTAAGGTTGTCTCAAGAGTTATATTTTTAGAATGAATTAAAAAGATAAATAATGATAAAACTATGCTGGTGTAGGATCGCGTAATAGTATATTATGATACAAGTGAGCGAAGTTGCTCATTACGCACGAGGCCGTGAGTTGCAGCCCGAGCCGCAGGCGAGGGCGTAAATCAGCCGAGTGTGTAATGAGCAGAGCTCACGAGTTTCATACGATGTTTTTCAATTCATTTGCGAGGAAAAAACAAACACAATTTTTAGCACACAGCGACAAATACGATATAAACAAAGTAAATATCTAAATTATGGGAAATGGCGCGCAAGCTTTTTTTTCATGCGCCAAATGGATGGTCAATGAACATACAGCCTACTTCAAAATTCTGATTTTAAGTGATAAAATGCAAATATTTTTAACAAATTATTGTAAATTATGAATAATTTGATTAAATAAATGTTTGTTTGACTTAATTAAAGACGTACACATTTATTTATTCCAAAAATTTATATGGATTTTCAGCGGCATAAAATCTCTTTGTTGTTACTAAAAAAAAACTGTAAGTATTACCCGGCTCATTTGAAAATACTCGCATATAGTGCTCATAACTTGTAGTAAGGTACTAATTTAACTTTGTAGTGATAATTCTATTACGCACGTGTGCGGTAATATTATTACGCACGCGTATGTTATAGCTCGGTTTATGGCCCTAAAAGCGATGTAATAAGGGTCACTTTACGAGCAATTGTATTGAAAACTATATTTTATCATAAAAGAGCAGTTTCTCATAAATCTGAAAATACTAATAGAATACCAGACTACTCAAGTCACGTTTGTATTGTGCCATGGCTGGTTGTATTATTATTTTGTACTCTACTAAGGCATTAAATAAACATTGAATGTGAATGAAATGTTTTAACTTTACACCATATTCCGACATTTTGCGGAACCTCTTTTTTTCTAATTATTATTTCAAGGAGTAATACTTTTATTTTTACTATTTCCTATTACATTCTATATTCACTATGACAATAGTACTAATATTAAACATGTCCAATAGCTTCAAAGTTAAGCAAAATATAGTAGAAACGGACGAACATTAAGATGTACGAGTGTTCCAATAGCGATTGCCCATTGAACCAAGATATATGGAGCACTTCCTTGCCAGATATTCCATTGGCCTAACGACCTGAAATTGGTACAATGTCGTTAGATGCGGAAGTCTGAAGAAGGACGCTGATTCTATACAATTATGTATAAAATATATTTGTTCGTGCCAAAATAAATAACGTAATACTTTCTGACAATTCTCTAATAAACATAAATCATTTAAATTCTATTCTATTTATTTATTTCCAAAATACTAATAAAAATTACAAGGATAAAGCCGTGTACGGAAGCCTCTGCGGGCTTATCTGGGACACGGTGAGGCGTTCATTATTACATTACAACATACAATAATATAGTGTTTACATAAGTTATTTGTTTTATTTTGTTTATTTACAAAAACAGACATTTATTTAATCAATAATATTTCTTTCAGTGGTTAAAACTCCACAAGTAAGTTTTTAATCATTATAAATATGTATGACCTAGAAAATACTTACAATGGTTAAGAAAAAGAATTATAAATTTGTACGACCTAAAAAATACTTACAACGTTAAAGAAAATTAAAATATAGCCCAAAAATTATATCACAATTATAACAAAAAAATCTTACGCAATAATAAAGTTGTAATAAAACTATAACATAATTTGATACCTGACCAAAATTTTCACTCAAACCATTGTCCGCAGTGGCAACCACAAATTGACTCCGGGCTATAAAAGCTTACAGCGAGATATTTTGAATAATTAGTTATTATACTTCGAATTGATGTTGTTCTCGGTAGAACTATGCAAATTTTACCCTTAGAGGTTGGTAACGGTTGCTTTTGATATAGTCTATCAAGTTCTAGTCAGAAATATAATTATATTGACGGTTTTCGCTCAAAGGTGAAGGTTATAGTTACATCTTAATTTTTCCTGCTTATAGTTGGTAAATTATTTACATCTAAAATATGAGAAAATAATACCTAAAGTTGTTCACATTCCTGAAGAATCTAAGGTCTAAAGGTATAAAGAATATTGCATGCGCTATCTTAATGCCAAAAATCATACAAATCTGTTGAGCTAGTCAGGCGTGACCTCTGATGGCAAACAAACCACCTGACGGTAAGCTGTTACCGTAGCCTATTAACACTTGCAACACCAGAGGCATTACTCGCGCATTACCGAGTAACAAACATTCAGAAGCATTCGCATTTATAGGTGCTAATAGTATTTCACTGTACCGCATCAATATTGTTAAACAGAATAAGGTACAGCAATTGATTACTATTATTAATTTTGATACTTATAACTAATTAGATTTTAAAAAGATTCTAATTGCAAAAACCTAAGACATGTCAGAAGAAGTAAGAATTATAAAAAAAAAACACATCTGATAGTATCAACCGATATAGCCCATTACCTTATTTTAACAGTTCCATAGTTTCTGTATGCATTACGATGTTCCATGATATTTTTTATAACTTGGAGAAAACATACAAAGAAATGCCAACAGGCTTTTTTATGTGTCACGTAACGACAATAAAAACTTGGTGAAAATTACACATTACGAATGAGCGAGTGTTTTCCACGTTGACATTGAGATATACCTACCTAAATGTTCTCACAAGAGACTGAAAAAAGAAAATACTTAAATAAAGGTTACTGAAAGAAACTGAAAATGTAGCAAACGAGTTCTTTATAACTAGTTATATACTAGATAACTTATTATATTATTTTTAATAAAATAATTTAATTAAAGTACTTACTCAAATCTCAGTAGGTCTATAGGAGTTTTTTCATCTTCATAAGAAATAAGATTGATTAACATAAAAAAATGAAATTGTGAAAACTGCCTTGAGTACCTTCCATTTTTAGGGTTCCGTAGCCAAATGGCAAAAAACGGAACCCTTATAGATTCGTCATGTCTGTCTGTCCGTCCGTATGTCACAACCACTTTTTTCCGAAACTATAAGAACTGTTGAAACTTGGTAAGTAGATGTATTCTGTGAACCGCATTAAGATTTTCACACAAAAATAGAAAAAAAAACAATACATTTTGGGGGTTCCCCATACTTAGAACTGAAACTCAATTTTTTTTTTTCTTCAAACCCATAAGTGTGGGCTATCTATGGATAGGTCTTCAAAAATGATATTGAGGTTTCTAAACTGAATAGTTTGCGCGAGAGACACTTCCAAAGTGGTAAAATGTTGGTCCCCCCCCCTGTAACTTCTAAAATAAGAGAATGATAAAACTAAAAAAAATATATGATGTACATTACCATGCAAACTTCCACCTAAAATTGGTTTGAACGAGATCTAGTAAGTAGTTTTTTTTTAATACGTCATAAATCGTAAACCGTAATTTACCTTTCATTAAATCAACTCAAATAGATAAAAAAAATTGGCAAAAAGCAAGGTCTTACAGCACAAATAAAGGAAAAATTATAAAAAATAAAAAAGTTGAAAATTAAAGGGTGTCCCCATACATACATAGTTACGACAATTAATAAAGATCTCTGAGTTGTATGGGCGCTCATACAATTTAGAGGTCTAGCTTATTTGGCACCAACCTCAAATGAGGTAAATAAATAAAATTGTGCATTTCCCGTGATGGACGAACGATGGACGAAGTTTGTACGGAACCCTCGGTGCGCGAGTCCGACACGCACTTGGCCGGTTTTTTAGAAAACTGTCGGCATCTTAAGAATGTTCTCATGTAATCCAAGTCAGGGTAGAAGTCAATTTATAGTAGTTATACCTAATTTACATTTTGGTTATGTTGTAGTTTGTTTTTTTTTATAGTTTTACTTTCCCTTTTTGTATTATGTATTCTAATTATTTACTATGTTGCTTTTACTTTTTTTCCTGTCGTTTTTTAATGTTTATTTTACGTTTTTGCATGCGGTGGCTATCTTAAATAAGTATTTATGTTCAGTTCTTTTAAAACTACATAGTTAAGTTTTAGATGATGTAAATACTTTGATGGGCCAAATAAATAAAATAAAAATTAATAAAGTCCTTCCACTTCCAATTTCCATCCTGTTATAGCGAGAATAATAAATAATACGGAAGGACTATGACCATTACAAGATATTTACGGTTTTGTTCTTACGTAACAAAAAGCGACGAAAATCTACCACATAATATTATAATATCATTTATAACAAAGTCTATGCCCTTCAAATATAGTTCATGAAAGTACACTGAGATTGGGTCCCAGAACATTGGCAACTCACTCACGGGACACAAACTTCAAAGTAACTTCCACTGTAGTTATCTTACAGAAAGTGCTATTACGACAAAAACCTCTGGGAGTACCATTTTATGTGTTATGTTACCTTCATAACTTATATAAGTACCCTACGACCCTGCAGACAGTACTTACACGTGTCCCATTTTGGTTATAGCCAGTTTTGGTGACTGTCGTTTTTTTTATGATTATCATAACTATTTATGCGGTTAAAGTATTATGTTTTTTATGTATACAAAATAAAAAGGATGTTAGGAAAATTCTGGAGTGAAGGCAAATGTTAGGTAACTTGATCCGTGATATATTTATATAATATATTTAGCTTTTGTATTATAAAAATATTGTAGTGTATTTATATAAACTGAATAAAAACAAATGTTTATTCTACCTTATTTTACTAACACTTTCCAGTCCAGTTCATTAGTAATATATTCACAAGTGAAATTGTATCTTTCATTAAAATTATTTCATTTATAATTTTATGAAACGATGATTGCTCTGTGGTAGTAATGTCAAATATCATGGCGTAGATTGTGGGTTTGATTTTCTATGATTAAGCTTGAGATATCGGTGAAGAAAAACATAAGGAAACTATGACTCGTGGGTAGGGTAATTTGTTGTAAGCACCTGGCTGGCTACCGCTCTCAAGTTTAAAATCTTTCGCCAAGTAACTAACGGCATATTCCAGTAGCACCTAGTGCCAGTTTCCACCACCTTGATGATGATAAATTAAGAGTAAATCACAACAAATTAATTACTAAATAGGTCGGGATCATCAAAATTAAGCAATAAAGTTTAGGACTACATCCCGAATAATAATCTAAAACTAATTATGACTTTCAGTTTAGAATCTAGGCTTTACTTCCTTTATTAAAATAGTTTCTCAATTTGTAATAAAGTTAATAGTGAATCTGTATTTGTGTGTGAAATAGATTAATTTAGTTTAATTTAAATGCTTCTAGAAATTGCGATTAATATAGTTAGAAAATTGCGATTAATATAGTTTAGAAGGTCGTTTAAGTACATCTTTCAGTTTAATTTACCTATCCCACAAAAAACTTAAAGTATCCTTCAAATGTCTAGTAAATTTCGACAGACTAAGTCAAACTAACTTCAGGGACAGCCATATAAGTTACAAGAACCTGAATCAACTTGAAAACAATATTGAAAAAAAAAACCTCTTCAAATAACTTGACCTTGTAACTTGACTAATTAACTTTGAGCCAAGCTCCAGTTCGGTAATGAGCTTTCGGCTCCAAAGTTTTGATAAAATTACATGAAGCATTCTCTAGTCTTCAAGTGATATTACTTCATAAAATACGAAAGAAAATGGCGCAACATAAATCATTAATAAATATTCTGGAATGTTTATTCACACACGGACATCTGGTCTTAAATTGTATATTAATAAAGTACTTTGAAAAATTAAGTGAGCTTAATAAGCTTAAGCTATGGAACGAGCTATGCTCGGAATTTCTCTGCGTGACAGGGTCCGAAACGAGGACATTCGTAGAAGAACAAAAGCGACGGATATTGCTCGTAGAGTCAGCAAACTGAAATGGCAATGGGCAGGCCACAACGATCGAAGAGCCGATAAACGATGGGGAAGAAAGGTTCTCGAGAGGTGACCACGTACAGGAAAGCGTCGAACGGGACGGCCTTCCACCAGGTGAACTGATGACCTGGTCAGAGTTGCTGGGAGCCACTGGATGCAAGCGGCCCAAAACCGCTCAATGTAGAAGTTAATGGGAGAGGCCTATGTTCAGCAGTGGACATCCTCAGGCTGAATATGATGCTGATGACGCTATCGGTGAAGGAAAACATCGTGAGGAAACCATAGTATAATGATAGGATACTTTGTAGTGCCTGGCTACCACCCTCAAGTTGTTAATCTGTCACCAAGGACTTACCAGTGTGTTCCAAAGGCTCACACTGGTAAGTCAATTGAGAGCCAGCTTCCTTACTAGGCTCTGTATGCTTACCACATTGAACTACATAATGATTTACCATGGCGAGATAATAGTAGTAGTTTTTTTTTTACAGTCTCAACCACAGGTTTAACAACATGGCATACTGTATTTTCGTATGTCTAATAAATTATACAATTTGAGTACCTACTTACATATTTACTATCATGACGTTATTCAACTGCCATGTTTCGTTGTTCTGTCGTCTTGCAAACTAGGTCAAGGCATTTTTTCCGATAAGGACCTCATTTTGCGTAGTAGATACATCGTGTTTCATTGAAATATGTTTCATATTATTAATTGGCTTTGAATATTTTACTGTAGTAATGGCAACCTTACAGGCAAAATAAACAATATTTTGTAAAAATTGTAAAAACCTTTAAAAATAACAAACCACCGGCTGAAATGGGAGATGTCTCCAAGCTTTTTATTGGTACAATTCGTAGTCATGGTCTTATCACTTTAGCCTTGACCTAAGCAATCTAGACAAATTACGCAACCGATTCCAGACACTTCTGTCTGAGCGTAGGCCTAACATCGATCCTTCATTCAAGGTTCGATCAAAGAAAAATAACTCTTCAAATTATTTTTGTTTCCACTAATGAGTATTTTTTATTTATGTTATGTACCTTTCTATATAAATTTGTTTTCTTTCGTTTTATTTTTAAAACTAATTAATAAAATCGTCACAATCTAATAGGTACGTTTTGACATGAGGATTCTTTTGGTCTTTTTGGTCCTCGCAAAATTAGTTTCTTTTTGTCACATGGATTTCTACATTTATATATAAAGCGCCTATTGGATTATGACGTCTTTAGTTATATTTACAACAAAAATACAATCTATAATAATATAGAAAATTTCCTCGAAGCTTCCTTGCTACCGATGGGCTAGGTTCCTAGCAGACTGGCCGCATTTTTTTTTATTACCAAAGTTAATGCGTTTGCGGAAAAAGCTCCCCACCTGCCGCTCTCCCGGATCCTCAATGAGCTTTAATGATAAAATCCAAGTTAACCAGCGAGCTTTATTGACTTTTTGATGGTCTTGTCAGTGTGTAAAGCCCTAGAATGGTTGGTCAAAGAATATAAGCTGACACGGGTGGAGACGAGGGTAACACGTAGTATATTATAAATCTGGGTAAGTGCACGGCTGGCTCGCGCAAGATAACAAAAATCTGTAGGTACTTAAATTTTTTCATCCATCAGTTTCTAGCTATATTTAAGGTTAAATTTTTCCTTTATAACATTTTTCATATAAATTATTACCACCTTTTTAACAAGTGGCCATTAATTAAACAGCTGTCTTGAAACGTTCCAATTAATCTTCGTGGATATTATTCTTTAATTTTCTTAAAATTTCTCGAAGACTTGTACCTTTGTAACGTCGTTAAATATTATTTTTACTTATACATTAATTAGTTTGATAATTAATTAGATTAATTAGGCTTTTAAGATATATTTTTTTATAAAACTAATTAGCAGTTAGCGTAAACATTTTTAGAAGATTTTGTGTAGTGATTTTCATGATATTCAAGCGATTAATTTGCTAGCAAAATTGAAATCAATACGTAGTATTTATATTAAATGTTTGTTTACCCATTTTTTTATCTTTCTTATTTAAGTTTAAAAATTCCCGCACACCTAATACCTATTTTTTTCGTTCTCGGTCATCCGTCACGATTCCCAGTGTTGCCGTATCATAGCAATTTATCAATGTGCCAGTTGAAACTTTTGCAATGTGCCTGTGTCGCCACTCTCACGCCGGTATTTCCTTTTAAGTTTCAGATTACTTGTGGCGCTTGTGTATTAATTTTAATGTTATTACAAAGTTGTTTGTTACAGTTTTCTTTTGATGACGAGATGGAAAATTATTGGTTAGCTAGGCTTTTTTAATTGGCATAGATAAGAAGAAGTGAATTGTATACTTGAACTTTTAACGTTTATCATTGACTTTACTTCTAAAATATTACAACAATAAGGTTAATAAAGTTCACTTTTCCTTAATTTTGTTCGTTGCACTCGCATGTATGTTATGTGATGTATTGCTCACGACATGTCAACATTCTTAATGCTATCATTAATGGGACGGGCCTTAATTTGGACAGTTCACCTCATTGAGAACCTACTACAGACCCGGTTACTGGCTAGGTTATTAAAAAAAATGAATTTACTATTAATACCAAAATATAATTTGATCACATACAAGCATGCGTACCATTATAGTACCCAGCTACGTATTCTTTATCTCCATAAAAAAGATTGATGTCTATTTTAATTATTATTATCTTTTTTCTTTAAAAATTAACTGCAATAAATCTTCATGAAATGTCCCAACTTGAAATCCTAATTTAAGGTAATTTAGCGTTTAAATTGGGTCATTAATTTATATGAATATTTTATCATTGAGCAATTAACATCTTCTCGTTATAGTAAAAGGAAACCAAAGTTTCATGGCACTTCTATTACTTACTCCTTTTAATCCCTTTATCATAAATCAGCACTATGTCTAACATAATTTGTTTGTAAATATAATAACGAGCTTTGCTTGCGGCGGCGTCGTGTGGCGGGTCGCTCACTTCCCTACAATATGTGCGAGGAGGGCGATGGCTGCCACATGCGTCATACTTGTGAACAGGTGCTGCTTGTGGGGGCTGGTCTGCTTAAATTTGCTGTCTATTTATTAACTATGTCACTCATCATTTTGTTTTTTTTTTTTTTTTTGTTATACCACACATATATTGTCAGTGAGACTAGATAAATAATTTAATGTAATAAATCTGAGTTGGTTTTGAAAAGAGTAATTGCTGAGTTTCTTGCCGGCTCTTCTCAGTAAAAGCAACCTTCCGAACCGAGCGTTAGAGTCAGACTATTCATAAGTGCTTGTGAAGGCCTATTTGAATAAAAAATATTTTCATTTTCATTTTCATTTTCGAGCAGAAAATCCCTTGACTCAATCGACCCACACGAAGCCATGTCTATTTGTAAAAAAAAAGAAGCAGATAATAATCAGAAAACTCCAGTATCCAGATACCTTCAGATTTATTTTAAAATATGACCTTTAGATTTATCTTCAATAGCGTTTATTTTATCTTCAAAACAATAAAATAAATACGAAGAAGACAACAATAAAATAACAAGGTTCTCAAATAGTCACATAAAACTTTATTTTGAAGAAATACAGTTAAAGAGAAACATGCCTAGGTTTAGCGGTTAGATACTCTGATTATCATGTCACAGGTCGTGGGTTTCGTTTACAACACAGGACATAACGTTTGTATGTATGTACATATCTTATCGTTCTTTGACTGGGTGTAAATATCTACGAGTATATAAAAATAAATTTCAAATTAGTATAATTTTGTATATCAATTATGTTTGTATAATTGTTTGTATAAGACAAGACAGTGAGTGAAGAAATGTCCCTAAGTGTCTGTAATTGAATTCAAGTACCTATACCAATAGCACCAATAACGAAAACGATGCTACCAACGTAAAGAAAACTAGAGTAATCTCTACAGCATACAAACGATGCAATAAAACATAGTTGAGCCTGTATATTGCATCTTGAAAACAATCGTTAGTGGCACGTGTGCACATATTGCCAATAAAAAGGTCCTATTTAAGTGTATCACGTACAAAACCAAACAGTTTGTTGAAATTTTTATATAAAATGTGTGTACAAATCAGTTAAAGTGAAGCTTTGTGGAATTTTCTTAATGCAAGGGAATTTTATTTTTTTGGTTTTATGAGCTGAAGAAAATAGGCCGTAAGAAAAGGAAAATTGGAAGGTAAATGCAGATTTTGTTCACGTGTAGGTTGATAATTAAAAACTTTTATTTAACTTTGTGATGCTAACGTTTTCAAAATCTTTCTTTGTTATTCTCGTAACCTTAATCTTACTCAGTAGAACTTACCTTAATTCACAATTTAATTTCACCAAATTGTTACCACTGAAAGCGTGTCTAATTTAAAAGGTTGCTCGCAAAAACAACTATAAATTATAACCTACAAGATGTTTAGGTATTTACCCTTTTTCACTAGTTCTAATTTTCATCCAGCCGCTGTGGTTTGAGCCATTCCGTGGAATCTAATTTACTTTTCGGCTTTTCAGCCAAAGACGAACTGAAGTAAAGCAAAATGAGAGTCGACGCAATACGTAAATGAGAATTTTCTTGTTGCCAAGAAGTGGCGTCGAAACTGCCAGCGTCTCTAGATAACAGATATTATGAGAGGTTCTAGTTTGGCATACATATCTATACAAGTTAGGGGAATTTATTAGTTTTATAAGTATTGATTTAAATGCCAGGTAAGCGCATAATCTTTGTGGATAAAGATATATTTGGGGATAAAGGCTAAAATAAAAATTGTGGTTGAGTTGATCAGTTAAAAACATAGCAATTTCTTAGCATGATATTAAAATGACCATATGTTTAATGAGAGTAGGATTGGTTGATACAAATAAACGCAAAAAGATACAAATGGACGTGAAATGTTATTTTTTATTTATTTGTTGGAAAAAAATAGTCAAATGGGTACAACAAATAATAACAGTTTAATTTAAAATATTATGAGACTCATATAGTTTCATTAATCTTAACGATATTAATATTATAAATGAGAATGTGAGTTTGTATGTTTGTTACTTCTTCACACTCAAACGGCTGGACCAATTTTGATGAAATTTGGTACATAGGCTACTTTTTATCCCGGGAAAACATGTACCCTCGGGACCGCGGGTGAAACCGCGGGGTGGAAGCTAGTTAACTATAAATATAAAATAGACGATGAACTTAATATATCATCCCCATTACACAGAATCACAAGACGCCGCCGGGTAAATCTCCACCCGTACCTACGTTGTTGACATACCGAACATTAAGAACTCAACAATTTGTATTCTCATTTATAATGCGGACAGCAAAAGAGTGGAATTTGCTTCAGTATCTGAGTTTCCTGATTCCTACAATCTTGGGAATATCAAGGCCAGAGTGAATAGGCTTCTTCTTAGCGAGCTTCCATCTTAGACAAAGTCATAGTTCTTTATATATAAAAAAACTGGCTATTCTTATTGGTATCAGAAATTATTAATAATACTATAAAGTTCCTTTGGGATATTAAAGAATTGCAAGACAACATTCTGTTACTCAGTAGCGTAATATCTTTACGAAAGACGGTAATCCTTAACTCATTCTGGTTTATTTAACTGAGATTTAAATAAAAATATTCAAGTGATATTAGTAAGTTATACTATTTTGTTTGTGAAGAAAGAGTTCCCTGTACCCTGAGTGTAAAAAAATATCGTAAATAAACGAGTTTGCGTTTGCGTTTACTAAAAATTTGTATGGAAGAAATTAGTTCCATGAGTATTCCGCGCGCGAGGCGCTGTGCCGATTCCTATAGAAAAATGTCGTAAACGCTAACGTGATAGTAAGCGTTTTCTAACGTCATTGTTTACTCGGGGTCCTGAAGATAGTTTTTGGATGTTTAATCTGATCTCAACGAGCTATTTCGCTGATGACCTTAATACAAAAACAGAAAGCCATTCGAAAACTACTTTGGTTATAGCAAAAACGGCTGATTGCGATGGGCAGATGTGAAGAGCTATCCAGTGAGACTTCAACGTGATATATTGACCACATTGCAGCGAACCACTCAACCGAATCGTTTCACGTATGTAGGTTCATAGATTTTTCATTTGAATTCGTAATTTTTTTTTCATCATCCTAAATTGACATTTTTTTCTTATTTAACAGGTTTTCCTAGTAAGTTTTATGTTTGATTGTTACTTTTTTACTATAGGTATATCATTTATATATCCATTATAACTTTTGCCTCATATATTTTTGAGGTGTACCAGACATTATCGACGTTTACAGACGCGAGTTAACTCATTAAAATAACCTTCAACGAAGTCTATAAAATAATATATTATTCTCAAATATAAACAAAATATACTAGTAAAAGAACACAAAGGTTTCATGGAAACGAAACATTGAAATACATTTTTATTATAGTAAAAAATTGTGTCGCTCAAAACCACTCCCGAAAATCACTCTGCACTACATACATGACCTTTTTTACGTATGCAAAACGATTATTCCAATGAAAGGCGCAACCCATATATTCAATTCAACAACAATGTCCGACGCTGATATTTGCATTGACTTAAATTATTTGCGGCAAAAATAATTGCTTGCAATACAAATTATTTGAAAATCTGAATAATTTCGTGGTTAATTTAACAGGCTTTATTTTCACCACTTTACTATCGAAACACGAATATTTCAGCATATAAAAGAATTGTATTTTTAATAATTCTTATGTATGATTATTGTACGAACAAATAAATGAAGGTAATAAAAGACACTCAAGCTTTGAACAAAGGTTTCGGTTTAACGGATCATAACTAATATTGTCGTGTAGACGACTATCTGCGTATATGACAAAGGGAGGCTCACGACCGTACGTTGAGTTATAAACCACTTTCTGGATCCTCAAGCATTTCCTTTAGATGCTTAAAGTTACTGGATGTGAAACTATTTATATAATAGGTATTTATGTAAAGTGACATAGTAATAGAGTTTTACCATGATACCAGCGTTTAATCTAAGAAGAATTTTCATGCATACATTATTGAAAAATAGCACATAGCATTGACACTCTTTAATTTACAGAATTAAAAAGTTTATTTCAAAGTCATTAGGTACTCAATTCTTGATTCTGGTCAACAAACGTTTTCATTTCCAGTGATGTTAGGTGTGTGCTTTTTAACAATTTGCTTCATCACTCGGAATAATGGTCGCGGACAGGCTTTCAGCTTTTATCCGACCCGGCTCGTGTGTGGATTGAAGAAACTTATTTGTCGACAGACGGTTTTTATGCCGACTGACGTGCGTTAATTATTCTCTGAAATATCGTATTCGACATTGCTGTGGAAATAAAGGAATACAAAATAAAAAAAATTATATTAAATTTAAATCTTAATTTTTTTTTTTTTTTTTTTTATTTGTAATTGTATTTATTAAAAGCTTATCGTTTACAAATTTCTGTCTGCGCCTCCGAGCTATCTAATATTTTCCTAAAGTAAAAAATCTAATATTTAATTCCTAGGTTTTTAGATTTCATCCAAATTTGTTCAGCCATTACTTTATTAATGAGTAACAAACAACCACAAGCTATCACATTTATAATATTAGTAGGATGCCAAGGTGAAGAAAAAGTTCGTGATTTCAATTAAAAAAGTAACTTTTACTATTTTAATTTTCGTGAAACAGATTTTTTTAAATTTATCCTCACTCTGTAAATTAATATCCAATCGATAATAACTTCTGAATATTATCGAAATTTTAATCTAAGGCCTAATAATTTTATATTTATTTACTTTACAACAGTCTAGACAAGGTGGTCTGAATGTAAATAGAATAGTGCTTATTTACATATTTTATTGAATGAGCTCAATCACTAGATAACTTAAATTTAACTTAGGTGTATTCATTGCGCATATTAAAGCTTTAACGAGATTTCCACTGAAATCCTATGTTTATATTTTGTTCAGAACAAAATAGCTTGCTATTTGAAAATGTTGGTATTTTTCATCATGAATATTAATTTTCAAAATTTTTGTGTCAATCTTTTACTAGCATTAGCTGATCCCTGAGTGTCATCATCATCATCAACCAACATCAGTCCACTATTGGACATAGGCCTCTCCCGGAGGGCATTTGCAAAAATCCTTTATTTTTCATTGTCTGGTATGCACAACAACTCACCAAAACTTTATCGTTTTTGGATGAATGATATAGTATCAAACAAACAGACAAACATTGATTTTATATAGGTACTAGCTAATGCTTGGCGTACGTTGCTATGCCTCTTTTTTTACGTACCTACGTTGTTGTGATTCTCAACTTGAGGGTGGTAGCCAACCAGGCGGGTACTACAAAAGTACCCTACCACCGTGATATGGTTTCTACATGATGTTTTCTTTCACCGAAAGCTGAAACTCATTGTAAGACGTCATGACGTCACTACTCTCAGCTATTATCGCCTTAAATCTACTAACCTCTGTAATTATAAGGATTAGTTAATTACAATAACGATAATGTTGTATACTATTTCCAAGCGATAAACATACTTTAAACCAAACTTCTCCTTTCAAAACAGTTTATTGTAAACTAGCTGTTCCCCACCTTTTCACCCGTGTTCCCGGTATAAAAATTAGCTTATATAAACAGTAAAAGTAGCGCAACTTACTTCTTATAACATCAGTTATCTGCCAGAGAAAGTTCCGTCAAAATCTGTCCAGCCGTTTCGGAGATTAGCCGTAACAAACAGACAGATAGACAGACAAAAAATTTAAAATTGTTCTTTTGTTATAAGTGCCGAATATACCTAATATAAATAAAGTAATACCTAACCAATTACTAGTACCGTATAGTAAGTGCCTGGATGAGCGAAATTTTATTACCTTAGAACTTAACTTGCATTTTACCAACATACTAGCATGTATAAAGTGAAGTGATCCATTAAAATTACGTCACCATAACACCTGAGACATAGAAATAGAGTGTCGGCCACACTCGGTCGGTATACCATAATAAATTTATTAATGTAAAGACATGGCTATTTATTACTTTATATTACAGCTATCACTCCTACTTTATACGTGAACTCTTTTGCTGACAAAATATTCTACACTTCAGCTGCATACATCATAGTTTTACTAAGTTCAAATTTAACATTGTTAAAAGCTATATTAGTGATTCTACATCTTATTTACTATAGCTAAGTAGCAAAAGCATCCACTAAAATAGAAAACGGCTATTTCCTACCCTTGAACAGCCGTGATGTCTAAAGATTTAAAGGTGTAAGATCTCGATATAGATGATAACAAATCCATACAATGCACACACGAGCGTATCTGATAGCGGTCCAAGGTACGAACATTTACGAAAATTATTCTTATACTATCTCTGATACATGCACATTACTGAAGTTTCTGCACGTAAGTTTATCTCCGTATCTATTTATTCTCGAGATAAAATCTATCCTATAGTTATGATTGAGTGACAAAGATCCATACACATTTTTGCATTTATTCATATTATTATTAAGATGGTTTTTATATTATTAAATTCAGTTTAAAATTATTTTCTTTATGATTATCAATAATTTTAACTTGTATCGTTCACGTCTCTACTACAGAAGTACAAGCTTCCCCTAACATCCGTTACATATTCCAAACTTTAATTATTAAATACAATTATTTCGGTACCCGTTATATACCGAACGGTGTGATAAAGACAACATTGCATAACATAAACTATCCACAGCCGGTGTTGTGCACATAAATAAATAGTCGATTCAAAAGCACGAAGTGTGTTGCTGACCTAAATAGGGACACCTTCATTTATACCTCTAATTTAAGCCATAGTGGGACCGTAAATGGGCGATCGTCGGATAGACGGCAATATTTTATGTGCAGGTACACTGTAGCTCGCCGGCGTTCAAGCTTGGATAGGAAGTGTTCTTACACTCACGACGATTTATACTATAAATGCCGTCGCTTAGGAGTATTTTCTAGAAATATTTCTTTAAAATAATGCTGGGTTATTTATTCCTTTAGAATATAGGCTGCTTATAAAAGTAATATTAGAGTATTTTCTACAATTTTAATTAAATTGATCTTAATGAAGTTTGACGTTGGAACTTAATTTAATTAACTAGGATAATAAAATATAGTAAATTCAATAGATGAGTTTATAAAACGCTAATGGGAGCCATTTGCTGTATATTTATTATCCAAACTAAATGGTCTTTGATAAAATATATTATATAAGCGTCAAATATTAATTTTGAGCCACATACTTCTATTCCTACTTACATATAACATATGATTATCAACAAAACATTATTATATTATAGAATTCAAAAAGACTGAAGAACAGTCTTCTTCGGGTCTCAGTCTCCACTTTTTTTTTCTATGAATTGGCCATTTCAATCTCACCATAGTAAACGATGATGTGGCTGCAGGTGAAAAGCACACAAAGTCTAGGAAAAAACTGATGACAGTGAAAATACTGGAACACATATTGTTAGCAATTCTACTGTACTTCTAAGTAAACAACTTTAAGTCTATAATTTCTATATGTAATATGGGTATTTTACTTAATTGAATCACCAAAGTTTGAAACTACGTAATATTCTAGATTGCTAATTATAATTTAATTAAATTTTCAGTATAAGTACATGCAAGCTCATCTTGGCACCAGTATATTATTCTGTAAATATAGGTTAACTGGTAATAGAATAATGTAATGTTTAAGACAGTCCGCTGTGGGACCTCGGTGGAGGCTTGTGCAGTGTTGCCAGATATTCAGCCTTGAGTATTATTAATACGCTAAAGCTAAATTGGGTCAGAATGTGATTCAGTAAAATATTAAGTACAAAGTTTTGCGTACTATATACCTACTGAAAAAAAAACATTTTAGTTTTCATAAATTATATTCTACGGATAATTCGGTTTTTATTGAATGCTATCGTTTTATTTATTAGTTATATTTTAATTTTTTTATGATAATCTACTGTTTCGTAAATAATAAAAAAACCGCCCATTTATAAATGTAAAAAAAAATGTCATTAGTCTAAAAAATATAATGATTAAATACTAGGACTTTTTTCTTACCCACATAAAAAGCTAACTTATTTTCTTTTAATAAAGCTAAAATCAGAAGACAGTAAATAAGAGTTGAAAGAAGCTATGTACCTAAATAAAATAAAAAATACATTTAGAACAGATAATAGTTTAAAAATCAAACAGAAGAGAAATACAATACATTAAACAGTACGGCGGGGCGCTACCATTCCAATTTTCCACCGCGCCTCTCTCTACATTACAAAGTACTGATAGATTGTAACTGCGGAAATTCTATTTACGTTGCATGTTTAACATTCACAAAAATCACGCTGTGTCACCGCTTCAATAGTACCTATGTGTATTCATGATCCTGTTAATGTCTGTGACATTTACAAAAAAAAAAAAAACGTATTATTCCTATATCATTCAACCAAATGATATGAAAGTTTGACAAAGGTTTCTGACCAACGAGCTTATTATAAACTGGAGAATATTGTTGGGTTATAGTATTTTTGGCAGTAGGTACTGAAGTCACTTCAGATATTATATCCAGGTGCCGTGATATCTTTATGAGGAAGCCACAATGTCCGTCACAGTACATGACAGGAAAGGTGCTAAACAGGGAGATGTTATCAAAACTCTTCACCAAAACTATGGAATATGTCTTCAAACTGGAGTGGACCGATTGCGGAATGAGCATAAATGTCTAATAACTCTTACACCTCCGCTTTTCAGATGACATTATCGTGTTGCGGAGATAATGGAAGCCAGAAATTCCAAAAAAAATATAGCTCAAATTAATAAATAGCATAAACCTGCTGTTCTAGAAAACCGATGTAATTACCTATAGCATTTAATACCATTATATTACAATAAAATAAAACAGCCGTAATTCATTCTGGTTTTGGTCCCACATTTTATATGTGGTCGCATACGTCACTCGGTGGTCGTGCGCGTTGGTTTGTGGTCACACGTGACGTCACAACGTCATGCCACGGGGCTATTTGTTTGCAAAATACGGGTTTAAAATTTGAAAATGAGATTGGACGCGTTGAATTTTGTCATTATATTTTTTGATATTTGCTTCTACATTATTGGTGTTTTCATTGAATTTGTTTGCAAGCGGGATAGTTTGCTTTACTCTGATTTAGAAAATAGTGTGTATCTATTCCTGCATCACGTTTTAACAATTTTTTTTTTGATTAATTGTGTTTAGTTTATTGAACATTTTTTACGCTCTTAGCATTTTTATTGGAAAATCTTGTGATGTGTTTTATTTTATTTAAAAAAACTTCTGTCATTTATTGCTGTAGAAACAAGTTCTTATTCCAATTTTAATTAATAATTTACATACAATTTTACTATTATTATTGCATATAAACTAACACGCCTGATATTGTTTTAAATGCACCAAAAAATAAACCATTATACAAATTGTAACAGCACATGAACAAAATTATAGCACTATTCTATATAAACTGTAATCGATCGGTTGGTGAGCAGCCGGACAATATTTATTTATACATTCAAAATTAACACTTCCATTGTGTTCATTACCGTTTCAGTTCAATTAATCAATTTTTATATTATACAATACACTATTGGCCCAATGTAATAATTAAATTATAAGGTTGAATGATTTCATTTAAATAATTTATAGGCATTCCGTATAAAATATTTTCTATGAAATAGTTAATTAATTTTCTGCGAACCTTAAATCCGACCCATGGGAAATGCACAACGATAACGCAATTCTATCGCATTGTCAAATACTTCGGCATATTATTATCATTTTAGGTCATTGAAAACCATAATAAAGTGACTAATAAAATATTTTTTTTAAATCGATCATAATAATCTTAGTCATAGGTATTTCGTAATATTTTTATATCCGTTGTTTTCACCTTAAAATCTCGTTGGAATGTATCAGTACTAAAAATAAAGTTGTACATAATTATGTATTATTATTTTACTAAACAAATCTAGGCGAAAAAACTTGAAAGATATTTTTTTGCCTAAATGGTAAACTTCCATAACTAACAATACAGTGGGACTCAACCATAGGATTACTAAAATAATAAACATGTAAGTAACGCCATCAAAAGGCAAGCATTATTAATAATATATATCCAGACGCTTTCATCACCGCGAACTAAACGCTAACCAAACATGAATAATAAAATTCTAATCCAATTCCGGAATCAGGATTACAGATTCAACTGAAAGGTGAAACACGAGCGATAGATTTATTTATTCAGCTGCTCCAATGTAGGTACGCAGGTTATACACATACAGGTAAGCGGATCCGTGTGACGGACATGTTGCGTCGGTGACGGAAAACGTCATTTGGTGCTGCCGTGACATCGAGTTAGTAAATATTGTTAGTTTTTAGAAATATTACATACAATAGGAATTAGCTCATGTCTAAATCAATTATTCATATATCGCATTATGGCTCAAGACTTTTAAAGGTAATTGGGACTCCCTTGTTCGCTGGTCTAATAAAGAGAAAGAAGCCCAAACTACTCTGCAATGGAAATGAACAGAATTTTTGAAATAAATTCAATTCCATTGTAGAAAAATAAAGATTTAATTCTTTTTTTATAACAATTTGTTTAAGAATATCTATAGTAATATTATAAAGCTGAAGAATATGTTTGTTTGTGTGGTTGACCTCGCTAATCTCAGGAACTACTGGTTCGAATTGAAAATTTATTTTAGTGTTGGATACCCCATTTATCGAGGAAGGTTATATGCTACTTTTTATCTCGGGAAAACATAAGATCCCTCGGGAACGCGGATGAAACCGCGGGACGGAAGCTAGTTGTAATATATCAGATATAAAAAAAATCCTGGCACATCGAAAAAAGGTCACATGTTCTGTTGTAATGTTCGAGCATAATGTAGATAGATATCTTTTGAAGAGAATGTATGTTTTACACTAATCGTAGCAGACTCTAGGCCCATTCCAATCTAGTACTAATAGTTATAATATATGCGCCAAATACTCTATAATGACCGAACTTATCCTATTTACAAAATAAATAGGCTAAACAGAACAAATTTGTTGCTCGTCCAACATTTCAGTCAATTTAACATTTAATCTGTAGTAAAGTATTTAGATATTTATTTAGATATATTATCCTGTTAATTTAGGCAATATTTATTTTCCAATATTGATAAAAACTGTCCGTTTCGCTATTCATGTGTATGTTTTCCTAAGTTGTTGAATGGTTGTTTGTTATGAGTGTATGTTTCCCTATCTTGTCGAATGTTTGAAATCATAGTGGTATATATATATTGTACATTGCTATCGCATAGCAATTCTATAATTTAATTAATTAAATATTGGTTCATACACTTATACACTGAGGAAGTCCATAATAATCGTAACTGTCAACATTCAAGGGTCTCTACAGAATGTGTATGTATGGAATGTTTGAAGAATAGCTCCGCCTTAAAGAGACACGGAGAGTGTACTATTATAATTACTGATTTCAAAATAAATATGTAGGAAGGACTTCAAAAATAATTTTGACATCCATTAAGTACATAATTTTTTTATGATTTTTAAGAGAGGTAGAGCACAACGATATGTCGCTCAAAGAGCAGCTCGACTGCGGAAGTATCTGTACCTTACAGAATACCGCAGCCAAATAACTTATAGTTGTGTTCCTGCGCTTCAGTAAGGTCATCAGAGCTCATCGGGGAGGGGGAAAGGGTCGCCAACGCGTGGTGTTGCAAGCCTTCATAGGCTACGGTAACCGCTTACTATCAGGCGGGCCATATTTGCCGACAGTGTTGTATAAAAAAAAAAAAATTACATAGTGTAAAATTCATAATGTTTTATAGCAGTAGTAAAATGTTAAATGGTAGTGTCCTTACTTCCTCTTTGGTGTCGTTGAATGCCATATTGATGGTCGTGGGATCAAATCATACAGTAAGCTTAAGCTGGCTACAAAAAAACCTACCATAAAAGGCCATCGCTGTAATTTTGTAAATAAAACAAGTTCTGAAACTTAAACACATTTTAAGATAAGCGTGTACAATATTTCACGTTAGTTTAAAATGAAACTGCGAGATTGCTTGGCACCTGAGTATCAGTAGTGATCATACTACGCCAGTTTGTACTGATAGGTTTGGCAAGGCTCCCGAACCTTTTCCAATTTATGCGACTGTAAACCGCAGCAAAAATGTTAGAACAAAAAAAAACAGAGTTCATAACAAATTAAAAATCATCGTAGCGCTTTCATCTTGGGAAAATATAACAGGCTTTTTATTTCCGTCTGTTGATGGCTTAATTTTAGTTGCATTGTATGTTCGGTATTTAATAGCAGCCAGCTAGTGATCACGTGATGTTAACTGGGCGTGCAACAAATTTTATTGGCTGCGCAGTGACATACCTGTATTACGCCGTTATAACGTTATTGTTAGCTTAATAGTTATATTATAAAAAAAAGCAAGTAATTTTACCAGCCAATTAATTCTTGTAGCATTCTTGTAGCCAGCAAACTAGTAAATATACTAGTTTGCTTATATACGCTTTCATTTGACGGGCCAGTTGGAGTGGTTTGTAACATAGGGGTTACTTATCACGCCACAAGTCGTGGGATCAATTCCCACCAGGACAGACAGAATGGGAATCTGGCCTTTGGTTGCGAGCGTCAGCAAACATCGGGACTCTACTCGATCCATCGACTTTCCGGCTTGCGTCTTGTCTGCGTTTTGGTGCACCTATTTATATGTCCAATCGCTGCCAGTGTGGCACTTTTGTCGATCAGCTTGGCCACCACGGGCTATCGTGCGTAAAAAGCGCAGGCAGAATTCCGCGCCATTCTGACCTCATTGACATCATCCGTCGGGCTCTTGCCAGTGCTCACGTTTCAGCTATTCGCGAACCGTGGGGCTATATTTTTGAACCATTTGGGGTTGAGACGCTGGAGCCGTGGGGGCCAGGAGCCCATCGAATGTTTCGCAATATATCTAAGCGACTGATGGACGCTTCTCGTGACCAGAGGGCTGGTGAATACCTCGGCCAGAGGATTAGCATCGCCATACAGCGTGACAATGCCGCTAGCGTTCTGGGCACACTACCAACTGGCAGCGATTTAATCAGCTTTTCTTTTTGTAAATAGTTTTAAATTATGATGTGTATTTTTTGTTCATGTTTTTATTTCATATTTGAATTTTACAATTCAGTATTTAGTATGTACATTTTATATATAGTTTTGTGTCCTACTAATTAATTAATTTCCTAAATCAATACAAACCAAATAGTGATTTAAAAGGAAATAAATAATAACAAAATATAATAAGTAAATATTTAGATAAATAAGTAGTATAGTATGGTTTCCGTAGTACAAGCTGATGGCCGTGCGTGTGAAATGTCCCAGAACATTATTATTATTTAGATTATACTTTTGATTAAAATAAACTGTGATTTAGTAGAGTTGCAGCATATTGTATGTTTAAATGTAACAAATGGCTATGTGTGAAATGATGTTATGCTGCAATTACATGTTGGTAAGCCAATATTAATATTATAATATAAACCCAATACTTTACAAGCTTTATCCTATCATGTTGAAGGATAATAATATACCTATTACATTCATTGTAATAATCGTGACATTGTATCCCATTGCCTACAAATGCAGCTGTGTAACAACTTCGCGCAAAATAATCTATTTATGAAATGAACAAACAAAAGGTGAACAACTGAAGCATACAATATTCCCTGAAGAATTGTTTATAAATTAATGCTATAGTGGGCAGTAGCCGGGCAGTAACTAGTTTGACAATGGCTGTCAGAAACATCAGACGAGAGTTTAGGCACAATTATGGTAAACGAAGTAGCGTGCCCAATGCCCGGGGCAAGGCACTGCCACTAAACAATCCGGAATGTTGTTCCAATGTTTATTATGCCTCGTAATCTTGCTTCATTGTTATTGTTAAAACTGGATGTGGGTTTATTTGTGAAAGCTGTAAGTATTTTGCAGCAATGTGCATTGTGTAGGCTTTAGGTTATATTTTGGAGGTGATTTTATATAATTTTCATTACATACAGATTTGAATGTTTTCAAATTCACGGATTTGAACTTCTCTTACCTTATACTATTATGTATTAGGTACATTCAAAAAGTACTTAAAAATATAAAAAATACGCCCATTTTGGTATATTATTTAATGTAAAGGATACGTCCTGGGATAGGTCTATATAGGATAGGAAACGCTGGGAAAATCGTGGAATAAATTAATGCTTATGGAAAAAATAAACAAAAAGTTGGAGCGATATATGTTCGACAAGAAGCAGAGACAATTTACTTACATTTTACTATGGCGATATTTTTTTTACGACCGCCTTCAGCATTTGCAGTTTACGAGTGTGATTAGGAAAAGTAGGAATAATGTTATTAATTACAATAAAAAATCGGAGCATTTCGGTGCTGAAAAAGTTTATAGCCTTAATGAGCCGTAACGCGCAGATGCTTTTTTTACGTAACTAAAGTGTTTTATTTTAAGAACTAGCTTCGGCTCCGCGGTTTCACCCACGTTCCGAGGGCGCTTATGTTTTGCCTGGATAAAAAGTAGTCTATTAATAACCTTCCTCGATAAATGGGCTATCCAACACAAAAAAAAATCGAACAAACAAACGAACCAGTAGTTCTTCAGATTAGCGCATTCGACCAAACAAACAAACTCTTGAGCTTTATAATATTAGTATGAGTTAACTTTAATTTCACACTTTTGATAGTCATGATACCATATTCATTAAAGTTGATTTGCCAATTTTATTAACACCTATTTGTACACATTTCATAATATCAAGTGATGAAAACTACAATAATTTCTATAATATAGCCAGTAATGTCTAAATCAGTACCAGCACACTGAGCCCCGTAAAATAAAACTTTTACTCTTTTTATAGTCTACGTTTGGTGACACTGATAAATCAGCGGGTGCGAAACCGTTCACTCGTCTCTTGACCTATTTTACGAATGAGCGCCGAAACCTTTGACTATCACGCGCCATGTAATACCAGTTTATTGCCTCCAAACTGTGAAAGAAAGGTGTCTCTTCAACACTCTTGTTAATAAATCCTTTGAAGGGATACCCTTGAAGTTGACGACTAAACCGTTTTTGTGCCCAAACTAAATTTTGACTTACTGTAGTTGACTAGTTTTGTTTTGTTGATATTATTTTTCTTAGATACTAGGATTCAGGTAATTAATATATACATAGTATTTGTTTTCTTATATTAGAAATATATTAGTTATTAATATTAATGTAAAATATTTCGCTAAAAAGGTTAAAAGCTAGGAATTTTAAATTTGAAAGCTAGGGTCTACGGTGCATTAACTACAGACTACAGTAGACAGCTCGTAGCGGTTACGCTACGGTCGTGCTACGGCGTAGCGGGCTCCACTGCATAATTTTTTTAAATTTATAAACAAGATCAGATACAAAAGATATAATAAATGTGCTCCGAGTGTACATAAAATGTGCTTGTATTTTATTTACGCGAGTCATAAACATAAGTAATTAACTGTAACTGAATATGTAATAGCTACCATTAACGTAGAAGTAATTTGATTGATCAATCTAATTAAGTGAATTATGAAATCATCTGCGTCCATATAAAGAGCACTTCCAAATCCTATTGACAAGATTGTCAGTACTTTGAACATTTCGATGTCGTAAGTCTATGTATACCCATAGGTAAAAGGGAATCAAATGGCTTGTTACAAAAAGGCGAGTGGGCTTAAAATGGCATTTCGCTTCGCACAGCCCTTCCTCTTGAGATTAAGGAGGACAATCCAATTTAGGCTAGACTTGTAGTTCAGTACTTATAAACAGTAGTATAACAGCAGTCATGAATTTTTGCATAATAATATTTTAATGATATTAATTTTGTATCGATCAAAAATAAAAATAACTAAATGACATTGAATTTTAAGGGATTTAATGAACTACATTATGTAGAAAAATTTAGAAGACTTCTATAATGGAGGGACGTTTGTTCAAATTGGAAATTTTCAGACAGCTTTTGACCAACGATATAAAGTAGATTAGAATATTTTTATAAATTACAAATATAAGAAAAACACATTAAAAATATTTACCAAAAATGGAGTGCAGGTGATACATCACCCGTAACAGAATGCTAAGAGACCTTATTTTCTTATAAATAAGTATTAATTGATATTGTAACAATAATTAATATTTAGCTTATTTTATAAATTACATGCTCAACACAACAATCTAACAACGCACTAATAAAAATTGAAAAAATATATAAATTGTGTTACTGTTGCAAATTTCCACTATATCATAGAGCTGTAGTGTGATCCGAGATGTCAGAAACTGATAGAGCACGTCTGCCTATCCTCCTTATTGACGTACTGCGTTCGACATAGTTGGATTCGTGCCATCGTTATCTTTACAACTTCATTGTAGTTAGATTTACTATTGAACTTTTATTAAACTGATTGTTAAGAAAAAGTGTGTGTGTGTGCAAGTCACACATGGTAGAAGTGAAACTTCTGAAAAGTCCCTGATTAAAATTCTGACGGAAGTAACGCTTACTAAAAAACATTGGTTGCCATGGCAACCAATGTTTTTCGCTAGCTAACTTCATACCTTTATATTTTAAGATGTCAGACATTAATTCAAAACTAAGAAGATAAATAAGATAAATGGCTAGGCTGTATGAGCTAGAACCCTTTGCCTTCCGAAATACGGGAAAACATAATAAAAGCAACATGGCGCGTAACCGAAAAACGTGACGATTTGCTACAAAAATTTCTCCCATACGTCGATAAAGAAGTTTCACTTCAAAAATTATTTGTAAGTCAGAACATAACACATCCATTTATAACGCAATAATTATAATATAAAAATCTTAATACATGCTAAAATAAAATTAAAAACGAAACTACTTATAGGTTAATAAAAAGAAATGCCTCAAATCGTTGCCGAGCGGATGTGTGCCAAAAAGGCTGGCAGCATTGCAAATGGCAATGCTAATTTTGTGGGCAAAATATAAGCCAGCTGTCATGGGATGTCTCAATCAGTCAAAACCGATAAGTACTAAATAACTATTAAGGCGATGATAGCTAAGCGGTAGTGATATTGAGACCTGTGGCGAAGGTCGTGGGTTTGAATCCTACAATGACCTTGAAGATTTGGTAAAAAAAAAACATCGCGACAAGACCATAGCTCAGTGGTAGGGTACTTTGTAGTACTCGCCTGGCTCTCCACCACCCTCTAGTTGAAAATCTGTTGCCAAGCACCTACTGGTGTGTTCCGGCAGATGCACTTGAGAGCCAGATGCCTTCTAGGTTTTATAAATGTCGGAAACACATTGGTGATTCCACTAGTATTGCTAATGTCCATAGGTGAGTGTGGCTACTTACCATCAGATGGATGCCTGCCTGCTTGCCAGACTCTGACATAAAGATTAAAAGCTTCCTAGGAATGCTTTCCCGTAAAATACATTTTTTCCAATGAATGTATAAATGTTCAAAATTCTCATTAGTGAGCGCCACTGGAATGGAATATGAAATGTATTCCATTAACGTGATGACATACATTATTTAATAATTTTTTTAAGCTTTTTATTATTTAAATAGTATATTTTATAAAAAATAATTTTGAGTAAATATGTAGAGCTCGTTTATAATTCGATAGTTTATACAAATACTGTAATACTAGCTTTACGCCTCGCCATATCTCTCACGATCCCCTATTTCACCCTCTAGGGGCTAATTTCCGAAAATCCGGCCTTATTCCTTGTCAACATCATAAAGGGAACCTTTGTCAGCTTTCTAGGTCCAAGGGTTTGGACTGAGCGTTTTTTTACTTTGTATAGGCTTGTGTTTCACCACAATCTCACAATGGTAATGTTGATGTGGTTGAAGGTGGTAATCATACAAAGCCTAGAAGGAACTGGCTCTCGAGTGCAGCTGCTGGAACACACAAGTTGGTGTTTGGCAACAGATTTTCAACTTGAGGGAGGTAGCCACGCAGGTTGATGAGTCAGTCAGGGAGTGAGTCACGCTTTTTTTTATATGTATTGATATTGTGTAATTTTATGAAATTTCATATATTTGTAAACAATTTTACACTACATTACAATGTACTAATAAAATAACATAAACTTAGTCAATAATTTACAAGACTCTACGAAATTGCTACGAAATGGCTACGAAACTGCTACGGATATATATTACTACAAGTGTATTTTTCTTTACTTGTCTTATTTAGTAAACAAATATGGCGTACTAGTAACCAAAGACAAGTGATAGCGTTGGGACATTATTGAATGAACGACTGAACAAATATACACAGATAGCAATAATTTTAGTTTTAACACTGGGAATAAATAGTGTTTTTAATAATATTTTTATAGTAAGCTGCCAAAATATCTTTCACTATCATGATCAAATAAATTATATCTGAAAACCATATTTGCCTTATATAAAGAAATATAACGAGCATTTTTTTTTTGTATTTTTTTTATTAATTTGAGTCACTACATGTTCCTTCGTCACTACTGGAGTCTTCCAATTCTGACACGTTTATAATAAAACTCGAGGTCAGTGCGTCTGATGCAGCATCTAATAATCCATCTAGCTGCATCTATTTATCCTCTTCTTTTTTTATATGGTTAATACAATTATTCCAAGACACCGTACCAATTTGGCTCAAGCCTTTTTTTAATCAACTCCATGACTTCAGCCATTTTAAAATTTTTGTTATTTTTGCCAACATAGGATTTCAACTGTACCCAAATCAGTTCAATTGGGTTTAATTCGCAATGATAGGGCGGAAGGCGTAAAACAATAATATTTTTGCGTACTGCCATTTCATCCACAACTTTTTTATTATATTGGTTTTTATTAAACTTGGACAAAAGTTGCGCTTTTATTTCATTTTCTTCATAATTAATATGTCTATCTTGCAGCCACGCTTGTATATCTGCCTTCCGCCAACTCATATTTGGCACTCGTTCTGCAAGTCTAGAGTGGTACGGTGCATTGTCTAGACATAACCCACCCAGGTTTTAGTTTACTCAAATTTTTTTCAAACCTGTAATAAAGAAAATAACATTATTTCATTTCATCTTATCGTTTTAAGGCGATGATAGCTCAGTGATAGTGACGTCGGATGCCGCGGCGAAGGTCGTGGGTTCGAATCCTACAATGAGCTGTGAGCTTTCGGTGAAGGAAAACATCGTTAGGAAACCATAGCACGGTGGTAGGGTACTTTGTAGTACCCACTGTCACCAAACACCTATTAGTCTCTTCAGGGCTTTGTGTGCTTACCACCTTCGGCCACATCATCACTTACCATAGTGAGATTGTGGTCAAACACAAGCCTATAAAAAGTAAAAAAAAATCTTGACTTAATAAATATTGAATAGAATGAGTTACTTTTAACTATTTACCATTTTTCAAAATTGTGAGCATCCATTTCTCCATGGTAATCACCATCACTCTTCTTGGCCCCAAAAATCCACTCTCCGCCTTCTAGAAATCCGTCTGTGCTGCCGATGTGAGTAATTATTAATCTCTTTCTTTTTTGTGGATTTTTGAGACCTGTCGACAAGCCATTTAAAAACGACTGCTTACAATATCTTGGTCATTCCACACATAACTTGTTGTATGTCCTGAAAAATAAAACATAAACTAAATACACACAAATGACTGAACTGGGAAAGTTTTGATATCAAAAAACCAATCAAATTAGGAATCCTTAAAATAAAATTAACCTTCATTAAGCCATGTCTCGTCTGTATAATAAATCTTTCTATTTTCTCTCCGATAATCTTTAATTTTCATTAGATAATTCCGTCTCCACACCATCAAGTCCGGCTTATCCAGTAAAATAGTTTTCCTGAAGCGCTTCATGTTCTTAAAGTTAAGTTTTTTCATAATTTAGTACATTGTAGAGCGTGAAAACGATGGCAGGTCCTCGTCATCATTTACGCACCTCAAAACTTTATCAATTGTAGGTAATTCCTTTTCAAAATAAAATGAATGGAATTTTCTCCTAATGGCCGATAGTGTGAAGTCATCCAAATCTATTTTATATTTTGGCTTCGATCGATTTGGCGTGGACACTTCCTGTTTAGTTTTGTACTCATTTAATATTCTTGATACAGTTTTTTCAGAGACCCCATAATTTGTGACGTCATTTTTATAAACTCCCCTTTACGGGGATATGAAGCGCTAGACCTTTAAAAATGTTTATATAAATTGATGGCTATTGTTTTTTCATTAGCAGTCAGGTCAGTACAGTTTGGTCCCTTTTTCATTGGGGACATTAAAAACGATCCAGGGTCTAGAATCCTATTCCGTTTTTTGGAATGAGAAGGCCCAGGAATCGGTTCGGGTACACTCTTGATAGCTGTAGAAAAAAAAAATTTGGTTACACTTCAAAATAAGTAATCTTCGAAGCCTTTTTATTTGATACCCATATTAAGGGGATATATAAAAAATACATCATCTGCCATCCTGTGGCGATGGCCATTTTGAAAGTAGGTATAATATTGAGTTCATATTATGCAAAATTTTAGCTCAATCGGATGTAAAAAAGTGGTTCTAATTCAGTTTGCAAGATTCGACTATATTTTTAAACAAACTAACTACTACCTACTTAATAACTAAAAATCATTGAAAGTTAAATAAAAGCACATGAAAGCTAATTAAAGAGTCCACCATGACACATTATTTAACCCTAATAAATGTGAAGCGCATGACACCACGCGCTTCACATTTATTTGGGCCATTTTGTATGAAAACATATTACTTATCTATTTTGTGCTAGAATAATCTGTTTAAATAGTAAATTAAGTAGCTGTCATATTAATTATTATTTAATTTTTAATTAATAACTATTTTAGATAATAATACAGGATTGTATTTGAATAAAATAGCATTAGAAAAAATAATTTACTTACCTCGTTTGAACAAAAAATCAGTCGTATGCAATATCGATATCCTTGTAGAATTGCCAAAGGTCGTCAGTCCAAACAATAACAGAATTCAAATCACTAAGCAAACACGAATCCAGTAGAAAGCCAAATCGTTAAACTTCAAACACACACAGAGAGCACCCGTAACGTACGACATCAAGCGAGGCGACGAGACGAATGACGGACGGGCGGGAGGGATGTTTCCGCCAGCTGACAAATAATGACCAGTTTAAAAAATAATGTTATTTTTTTTTTTAACGCACCTAGGAATACAATACAAATCTGTTATCTGCTTTATTAGTTAAATTATGTATATAATTTTTATTTTTTATTATTGATCTTAAAATTATTATAATCATTAATTTCATTCATTCATTCATTCGCTTCTCCCATCTCTACGATCCAAAGACAAACTAGCATTTAGAAATGTCAAATTGTGATGATCATTTTTAATCTGTTGAAATGGATTCTGATTTTATTTTGATTTTATGAAAATTATTGTGTTTAAATAGTTAATTTGAGGCAGTTTTTGGTGTAATTTATATCATATGTGTTTCTTCCAATAATCAAGACGTTCATACCTAACTTAAAGGTTGTGATTGATGTCAAAACTCACGATTTTCGTACCCACTACAGTTTGTTTACCAAATAAGACAAGTAAGGAAAAATACACTGTACGTATTTTGTAGGGGTGCTAAAGAAAAGTTCATTTGCAAGTGTAATAACATCTTTTTGTTATTTGTCGAATGAGCTCTAACGTTACATAGTTATGGTATTAGGGTACAATTGAACGACGCAATAAATCGATAAAGGTCTATCAATGGGTCGTTGTGTGAAGTCAATTGTATTCATAGAATTTATTTTATTAGAGTGGCTATAAATGAAATTCACATTTTTATTTTAACCTTTGACTTTTGAATTGAGATAAATTATGTGACATTGTATCTTCACTAATATTATTTTTAAAGTTTGTTTGTTTGTTGGGTTGTTTGTTTGTATGCAAACAAACTCACATTTGCATTTATAATATTAATTAAAAAGTTATAGATTTATAATTTGAACATCGTTGTCACTTCTTATCTTCTATTTTAAAAGATTATTCAACCATTTCCCTTATTTATCATTCAAATAAAATTGTGAGTTTTAACTCAATTTAAATATCCTGAAAGCGATGAACGAGAAATGTGGCTTTAACGTAATTACATTAGCCAGCTTCCTGAAAGCGGTATTCAAAGAACTCCCCTTTAATAGAATCCTAACTACAAAACTTTCCTATTTACAAAGATGTAAGATATACCTACTTTGAAGATCGAACTTTGGAGCTTCGAATAACTTCAACACTCGTCTCGTTCGAACGAAGACCTAATTTAAATAATGGCCACATTTGTTGCTAATAGCCGAGTGAATAGCACTGTGCAATTGGAATCGGAATGCGTCCAAATATATGGAAAGCGCTTCACTTGTTATTTTGTAGCAGGGATATTCCATTAGTTCGATACGATGCGAAGTCTGCTCGCTTTCATGCTCTAACTGTTATTACTCCACACTCGATTTCTGGCGATTGTATTGGTTTTATTGAGCATTTATTGCAAAACATCCCATTTGATACAACAGACATGGTATGATTGTTTCTGTATAATGGGTTTGCTTTGCGACTGATATCACAAAACGAACTCATACAAACAGTGAAAATATGCTAATATATTTTAATTTATTATATGGGATGCTAACTGTCTATATTTTTCTAAATTTCATATATTATATAGCTATATTTCCTGTTTTTGAACAATCATAATATTTAATTATAGTTATTTAAAAGAGTTACTTTATTCTATTGCAACTATCGCTATAATTTTTTGTATTACCGGCACTAGTATTTGCCTTCATTCACAATAATGAAATAATATGTGCCAATACAAGGCTCATATTATCTACGATATGTGTTTCACAGGGTTTTGTATTAGCATAAATTGACTTTACGTAATACGACCGCCTAAGGAAAGTATTACATTTGTGTAAATATTTACCATAGGAGGCTTTTAGAGCGTCCAATAACGAATGATACTTCAGTTCACTCGAGTTGTTATAGGTTGGGGGTCTCCCTATGCGGGTCAAGTGCGTTCTTGTATATGTAATATTTTTTCCAAACTTGACGACAGAATGTGGAGGGCCTTGTTTATTGCACATACGGCAGTAACCATCCTCCTTTCAAGTGTTTTCGTCTTGAACATTTTGAATATATCCTTTGTCATTCTTTATATTAATCTACATGCTTGAGCGGAGCTCTTTTGTGCTTATTATTGATATTAATGTGTTCAGAAATGAATATACATTGTAGATATAATGTGTTGTTTACTATCATTGAGTTTTTTTCATGTTTAGCTAAAAATTAAGTGAAGTTTTGTTATGAAACAGTACTGTATAATATTTATACTTATTACAAATCCAATTACAATTACGGTTAATGTATCTCTGGGATACATTATATATCAATTACATATCGATTTAAAATGTTTTTTTTTTGTCTAAAATGTCCCGAGGAAGTAAGAAACCCACGCATATTTAACCTCTTTTCTGCAAAACTTCGATATTTCCACGATAAAATTCAAATGGGTTTGTGGATTTGCATAATCATTCCAAATCAAAAGTAAATCGTTTAAAAAGTTTTCAATATTCTGTCAAAAGCACTAGGTCAAGTAGGCAGTAAATAAATTATAATCCCGGGTAAAAACTTTATACACGAGATCCTAGTGCAAGAAACGCGGTCGATCACTCATAGCCGCGGTGTCCGGGACATGCCATTTATCAAGCTGGCATCCCGGTGACGAAGCCGAAATCCGGGAAACTTTTTAGGCTTATGGGCCTACTAAGTATTACTAATGTTGTTAGTAATTTGTGAAACATAGTTAGAAATGAACAAGAGCTTCGCATACATTTAAGTACCTACATGTGTAGTTAAAAAATACACCGAATAATCTGTTTATATCTCAATAAAACTCTTTTGTTGAATTTTTTTAGTGTGGATTCTATTTGATCTTATATCTCTTTAGTTTATTTAGTACTAGTCAATTCTGGCCGCGTATTATAAAGACATTTTTTTTGCCAGAAATCATGGCGGGCGTGTGCACAACTCACCAAAATTTTATCGCAATCGGATGAATGGTATAAAAAATAAAGAAAGAAATAACGTATGCGACGTTACAAACAAACATAGATTAATATATATGATTAGTATAATGACATCATAATTTTATGTTAAATTTAAGCTCGATAGTTTAATGATTCAATGTAAACATGAATACGGTTCAAAATAAACAAATACCATTGATATTTGACGTTTAATATTGGAACGAATTCCGGGAAAAACATGAAAATAAATTGAAATCGGAACACGCTCGATATGTACGCAGTACTATTATTATTCATAGCGTAAATGTTACATACAAAGGTTGGACAGATTGTACGGGACATGGAGTGAAGGTACCCTAAGTATGGAAGTTAAATTATTATTTAACATACCTATAATTATTTAAAAGTTAGTTATACTGCATTCTAATATTTTTTACAAACTGTTTTAGTATGGCACCAATTTTGAAAATAGAAAAAAAAACACACATTGTGTGAACCAGGATCATATACCATCACCTGTAAAAAAAATATATTTAGCAATTATTTTGGCTAAAAAGCTTATCAAATATTGAAAACATAGAAAGATTTATTATCACATAGGAGATTTAAAAACTGTCAGTATTTTTGAACATTAAACAAGAAGCTAAACAGATTGCTCGGTTTTCCTTTCCTTCGGATCACTGCTGATAATTACCTCAATTTGTTACGTCACGTCGATGTCCCCTGCAACAGATTTTGGGTGAAGTCAACCGCGAACAAGATAAAACTTAACTCTTGTCAAATAACCTCCGATATAAAGGATATAATAAAATACCATAGATAATGAAGTTCGGGAATTTTACTTTATAAAAATATTTTTTAAGAAAAAAGAAATATTAAAATAATAATTTCTCATCTAAATGACCTTTTTGGTAGTTTTATTTATTCATTATTATTTATAACGTATTATTTATGACCCAAATTTTATTTGGAGTGTACATGTAGAAGGCTTAATTTTCAGCTTAATTTTGCTTCACGGTGTTTTAACACCCCGTAGGAGCGTTACTACCTTTTTGCTTCATCAAACTGTCATTGTTATAAAATACACTTCAGTTAAAACATAAATCATCACATAAAAATTCCATGTTTTTATTGCTTAAGTAGCAGCACATAAAAAGGCTATTGCTGGCTGAAAAGTAGCACTTAACCTTTCTGATATTTCTTCAATTTATATTTTAGGGTTAGTATCATAAAATGAAGGTATTTCATTGCATGTTTCATTGCTTAGGAAGTGTAAAATTTTTATTAACTCGTATTATACCTGTAAAGTTATTTTGTAGGTAAAAAAGGTAAAACAACAATTAAAAAGTCTATAAAACCGGCGTATCTATTAAACATTATTATTTTTTTGGCTACAAATGAAGTGTGGGGTAGTGTAGGAAGAGTAACAGATTGCAAAGATATTTTCGAAACCACTGAACGAATTTTCATGGAGTTTCCACAGGTTAATGTGGCTTAAGTTGACGCTTCGAATAAGCTTTCATTAATCGAGATTGGGTGGTAGGAGCTTGAGCTTTCGGTGAAGGAAAACATCGTGAGGAAACCATAGCACGGTGGTAGGGTACTTTGTACTACCCGACTGGCTGTTACCACCCTCATGTTGAAAATCTGTCGTCAAGCACCTGGTGTGTTCCGGCACTTGAGAGCCAGTTCCTTCTAGGCTTTGTGTGCTTACAACCTTCGGCCACATCAACACTTACCATAGTGAGATCGTGGTCAAACACAAGCCTATAAGAAGGAAATTAAAGAAGAAAATATATTCTATAAAGTCTGCGCCAGTGAAGCCACGGGCGAAAAGCTAGTATTAAATAAAAGCCATAAAATAGAATTGGTACAGGCACGGAATATAGCATTCTACATAAAGTAATTGTCAGTAAAACCATCATTCTCCCCTAAAAACTCGAGAACGAACCCCGTAAATAATTGTGAAAAGAGAAAACGACGACGAAATCAAGTCTAACAATAAATCAAATTAAGTAATAGATTTCATTGATTTCTAATACTCCAAACAACCTACTACTGAAACTCAGCAGCACAAGCACTATTCACACAATTTCACCTTCAACCAAAGGTACGTGCGACATGACGTGTATCTTCATATTATAATGTTAAGTGAAAAAGGACGATATAA
This sequence comes from Tetheella fluctuosa, assembly GCA_951216915.1. NCBI lineage: Eukaryota > Metazoa > Arthropoda > Insecta > Lepidoptera > Drepanidae > Tetheella > Tetheella fluctuosa. Next base: position 4,617,089 of record OX578229.1, on the reverse strand, counting down.
ACCCACTACCAACGTTTTCATCTAATCAAACCTTGTCAAAGAAGAAAAATTCTCGAGACAAGTTTTTTCTATTGCTTACGTTCAAGTGATGTAATCGAGTAACTGTCAACGTCACATTTATCGATTTATACTCGATTTTGCCAACTTAACTAGATTCACGAGTTTTATCTGCGAATTTTCACGTTAAATGCTTTCTGTGATTACTTTGTTCTTTGAATTTATTCAATAATTTGCCTTTATTATACGATCGAGTTGTTGATGTAAGTTTTCATATAGAACCATTTTATGATTTTCCAAAATTCTGAACATGACGCGACGGGACTGAATATTTTATATATTAATACGGTACTTGAAGACCCAATAGTGTGTCCTAAGCTGAGATAAGTATTCATTGTTAGTTTTAGATTATTCAAGTTTGCTTTAACGGATAATGTAATAGTCTTATAAGTGTTCCGTTTTGTCCCTTTTAGGGTACGGAACACTAAAATGTTAACTAAATAAAGGAACTTTAGCACTTATACGTATATACATGGTGTTGATAACAATATATTAAATTTCTAAAGTTCCTAAACAAACAATTTGCAGTAATACATATAATATAATATTATTTTTGAATAAAGAACAAAAAATTAAAAACAATTCTCAAAAAGTAGTCTTTACAAATTAACTGACAAATACACTTTAAAAGCTTGAAAGTTTTCTTTCTGTATGAGACTTCATAAATGTAAATTAAATTGTGGTATTCATAAAAAGTCCACAATAGTAGACTCCCGGGACTACCACGCGGTCCACGCGAGCAGTATGGTTGCACTTTTTAAAAAAAAAATCTCGCGTCCTCCTCCCAGAAATGTCCAGGGTACAATTTCAAAATTTTGAATTTCGAAACGTTTTTAATTTCACCCGAGCAACGGAGAATTCACTTAGAATTTTCAATATAAGCATATATTTTTGATATAAGCACGAGGATAGTGTACCGCAATGTTGCAAGGTTCTTTGCATTTATACACTCACATTAAAATTCAATAGGGTAGTTTGGAAACCCTTATTTACTGTTAACCTTCTTATCAGCTTTTTGTTGATATTTGTTTAAAGAATTGCCAGTCATTCCTCTTGCATGGTTTGTTGCAGTTCAACAGCGGTGACGGTTTTGAAAGAAATTCATTACAAGAAATCGATCGTCACGCACGTCGGACGCCGCGGTGAAGGTCGTGGATTCGAATCCTACCATGCCTGAGCTCTCGGTGTAGGAAAACATTGTGGTAGGGTACTTTGTAGTACCCGCCTGGCTGGCTACCACCCTCTAGGTGAAAACCTGTCGCCAAACATCTATTCGTATGATCCAGCATCTGCACTTGAGAGCCAGTTCCTTCTAGGCTTTGTGTTATTACCACTTTTGGCCTCAACATCACTTTCCATAGTGAGATTGTGGTTAAACAAGCCTATACAAAGTAAAAAAAAAAAACAAAATTCGTCCTGATTCGACTCTACTTCGATGAGCACCGTTCATAACTTACTTCATAAACAGACACCAAGGTATATAAAAAATCTGTACAATAAAATATCTCCTTTTATTTTCTAAGCGAAACTCATGAAACTCCAGTACGAACTTGCCTTGGCGGTTTATTTTTCCGACAAACTTTGAACTTTTTAACATAAAGCTACTGAGTAGAGTTCAGATAAAAAATATTTTATCACCTCTGGGACTTTGATCTTTTATCTATATTGCACATCGATATAATAAAGACTAGACTCACAGTTGAGTAATAAGTGTTTAACAAAACTTTCCTTATACGGGGTAAGACAAAACGACCGCCATTCTCGAAATAGACAGCTTTGTAGCTTCTAGAATGTTTATTATTTTTACCAAATAAAAATACTATACTATTGAAGAATTCTAAAATAATCTGTCATTTTCGGGAATGTTGGTTGTCCTGTCTGTCCCATTCAATATAATTCAATCATATTTAAATTCTTCATATAAATCCTAACTGTTTACCTATTTGAGTAGCTAGTTTCAGGTTTATACCTACTGATCATGAGGCGCCCTCTTATGATCTTAGGCAGAAAGTCAACGCCACGGATATTTTGGTCCTTGGTACAAGATTATTTTATGTGTACATTTATGTTTTTAAAAGAAGATAATATAGTTTTTTTTATATCACCTTAACTCTTAAAAAACATTAACATTAGATGTGTATTAAAATCAGATTTAGAGATTGTATGATATTCAGTCACTGTATGCACACTCTTTATTCTACATCAGTGACATTATCAGCCTCCCTCACAGTGTTTCAATGAGATTTTATAAAGTGAGTTAGTGGTTCTCGAAACTATCACTAGCTCTGATCTAGGCTATCATTACTGTAGTTTCCAGCACTTTAGCTAATTTACCAGCGGGATTTCATTTTATCTCGATATAAACTTGGAGATAGAAACTACATTATTTAACGTGACACTTTTCTTATTGTATTAAAATAAAACTCGGCTTAGTTCATTCTTTAAATACAATTTATGATACGGTTTTGATGGAGAACATAAAAAGAATTTTAATTAAAATATTTATATCAATAATGTCATGTCCGTATTTTGTAACATCAATCAAAGCACAAATAATGTTTTGAAGTGATATTGAAACAGTTGAATTTGAAACCTCGACCTATGATTTAAGCTTCATTTTGGTGAACATTCTTGAGGTTTGATTTAAAATGTTATTAGTAGACAGCATTAAAATCAAAATCATTTAAAAAATTATGGTGATAGCAATAAAGTGATAATTCGCTTGTGAAATGAGTGTATGCTACCGCGAGACTACACACTGGGGAAAGCCACCTTTATGCTGTAGGACGTATCTAAAGTAACATTTTTTTTCTCGTTTTACAAACGGTGAAAGAAACTTCTTTCATTATTACGTCAATAATTTGCTTCTTGTCAAAAATATACGAAGGATCAATCGAAATAAAATGACAAAATATTTGTTGATAAAAAATATTATTACTTTTTGCTTTCGTATTGGCCTTTTTCTTATTCGTGTATCCCGAAGGTATCTAATATATTTGTTGTTCTCGCTCTATTTGATTTCCCTTTTGAATAATAAGCGAATTTTGGCTTTTGCGATGACTTTTATGAATGAAACATTTCTAATGATTTTGTTTCTTATAAAACCCTTGGCGCTTGTTTTGATAAAAATGTAGGTACATAATATGATATTGTTGTATTATATTAATATTATAGGTATCCTACTTGTTTATATTAAATGTAAAAATTACGTTCCATTAAGTTCCATAGTACTTTTATATTTATTTATTTATTAATTTTCATTTTTAATATACAGAACAGATAATAACATTTAGATAATAATAACCTTAATCTATACCTACTTAAATAAAATTAAAATTAAAAACTACTTACTTATAAATAAAAAATTTGCCCCAAATCGCTGCCGAGCGGAAGTGTGCTAAAAAGGCTGGCAGCATTGCCACGCTGAATGGCAATGCCAATTCTTTGGGCAAAATATACGCCAGCCTTCTTGTCACGGGAAGCCTCAATTAGTCGAAAAGAGACCTCTTTAAACAAGCGATGAGCCTCCGGTCCCCACGGCCCTAGAGTTTCAACCCCAAACGCCGAAAATATGTTAGTCCTCTGTAGACTAGCATACTTGCGACGCTTGAGACACTCTTGTTGTGCAGCAGCAGTGCCGGCAGCTACAGACGTGTCTGGAAGGTGGGATGGTGCGAGGGTGTCGACGCAAGTAGCATCCCACACCAGGGGCCTACCCATCTTCCAGGGCACCAATGACATACCATCCGGTCTCTTACCATCGTCGCGCACCAGGCCATTTGGTTCCAAAACAGCAGGTACGCCAATGGTAATAAGAGCACGACGGATCAAGTCATTGAGTGCCGCATGTCGTGAAAGCCTCCCGGCACTCCTCACACACGACAATTTATTTATTTATTCATTTATTTATTCATTCATTCATTCATTCATTCATTCATTCATTAATTAATTCATTCATTCATTCATTCATTCATTCATTCATTCATTCATTCATTCATTCATTCATTCATTCATTCCATTCCATTCATTCATTCATTCATTCACTCATTCATTCATTCATTCATTCATTATTTCTTTCTTTCTTTCTTTCTTTCTTTCATTCATTCATTCATTCATTCATTCTTTCATTCATTCTTTCATTCATTCATTCATTCTTTCATTCATTCATTCATTCTTTCATTCATTCATTCAATGCGTTCGTTCGTTCGTTCGTTAAAAAGCAACTCAATTTCTCAACTTTACTATGTCATTTTGCTTATTAGTAGGCTCAGCAAAATACATAACTTTTTATATTTAGTTTTTATCAGCATTTGTTGTATAAGTGTAAATAATAAAAAAAGTATTATACTATGTATATTATACAGTAAATCGATAATATTGGGTATAAAAAATAAATTGGTTGGAAAAAAGTCTTCCCAGATTGTACCTACCTATATGAAAATTCTTCAAAACTTTAATTGCAACTATTTGTATTAGTATTTGTTTTTTGGGCTCAAATCTGGGTGCAGAACCCTACTTAGTAAACTCACAAATATGTTTGACGCGTGTGGAACCCACCGCACTATTTCAGAAGGTGCAAGTTTTCATACATTTGATTATGTATAGATGCTCTCCAAGTCATCAGTATACATCAACGGGCTGTGTAGTCGTTGGTATACATTCAGTCAAAAAAGTATCGGGAATGGATGATTTGTTTATGGTTATCTTTTTTTTTCCTAAACTCAAATCGTGGCACCCGTTTTCATTAGAAGACATAAAGGATATTCGCGGCGAGAAAAGAACTCAATTTCGGAAAAAGCGTTTAAAAATGTTTTGATGATTGGATTATTCATTGGCGTAAGTGTATCGTTTCTGAAGCTATGATCCTTCCTCTGAAAGCGATAAAATAATTGTGGACGAATAACTAACATTTTGTGTATTATTGATCGTTACCCGGTACTTTCTTGACAGAGTAGTATATACCCCAGAGAAAAGTTTCTTCATTGACTTGAATACCAAGTACAATCTTAACCCGTGTAAAGTCTTAAAACACAAGAAGTACTTGTAGTTGTAATTTTAAAACAACCATAAACTGTTATTTATGGTAAAATTCAGGCATTCCTTTGAAGTCATTTAGTATTCGCTACTTTTGCCGAGACAAAGTAAGCGCGTAATTGAGAAAAGAAGATTAAATTTCTAATTTAAATGAACAACAACAAATTTCAAAAAGCAAACAGTGCGAGTTTGTGTAGCAGTAGAAGTTGTTATTCTTTTTAATTTCAAACATGTTTTTCTACGTATTAATTTCTTTATTTCAGTTGTGTATATATACAACGGGAAGTATATTAAGTCCTTTCAAGTTATAAATTAAAAAACCGGCCAAGTGTGAGTTGGACTCGCGCACCGAGGGTTCCGTACAAACTTCGTCCATCGTTCATCCATCACGGGAAATGCACAATTTTATTTGTTTACCTTATTTGAGGTTAGTGTCAATTAAACTAGACCTCTAAATTGTATGAGCGCCCATACAACTCAGAGGTCTTCATTAATTGGTGTAACTATGTATGTATGGGGACACCCTTTAATTTTCATTTTTTTATTTTTTGTGATTTTTTTGCCCTATTTAATTAAAAGGGCAAAAAAATCGCGTTTGTTGTATAGGAGCTCCCCTTAAATATTTATTTTATTTTGATTTTAGTATTTGTTGCTATAGCGGCAACAGCAATACATAATTAATGAAAATGTCAACTGTCTAGCTATCGCGGTTCTGGAGATACAGCCTGGTGACAGACAGATGGACGCCAGACGGACGGACAGACGGACAGACAGCCAAGTCTTAGTAATAGGGTCCCGTTTTTACCCTTTGGGTATGGAACCCTAAAAAAGAGCTTAAGGCAAATATAGGTAGGTATTATCTTTTTGCTTAAATATTTATTATTATTTCGACTACTACAATATACATATTTATCCATGGTTGTGAGACAAGGCTAGCAGAAGAATCGTTAAATTTATTTAAAAAAAAAAGTAGGTACGTCGAAACGAAATAAGTTCCTAGTAGCAAGCTTAATTTCATCGACTGTCTCAAGGAAAATATTATTCTCTTATAAAATATAACTCGACTTTTCTGAGTAAGTACATTTTTCCAACTCTTATTAAATTAATACCTTATAGCCGTTGCAATCCGGTGTTTTTCAATCTAGTTTCATTACGTCAGACCGTTTTGATGTATGGTACGTTTACAAAGAGTAACTTGTGCCAAGATTTTGATAGAGCGGCTGGTAAAATAACGTAGGTATTTAGATTTTAGGCACATTTTTGTATAATAACTCTGACAGTGTCTATATTTATTTTAACATCATAGTAACTAATAAAGTGGTATTTTATTAATCTAATACTAAACATTAATAATTAGATTTCACATAAAATTGTCAAAAACATATTATAATTCCCAGATTTTTAGTTAATTAATTTAACAGCGCGGTCGTAAATATACGGTATTAAAGTTTTCAAAAGCTGTATTAACTGAAATTCTCACCATCAAGTTTCAGACTCGCTCGTCAGTGCTACTAATAGCTTTATTCATAGTTTTGCGGCTTATTACATTTTTTACACGAAGTTTTAAAACATCATAATCCAACTTTTAGTCTGTAAAATTAAAATATTTTATTTTAATTTTGCTAGTTTTAATATGTACACATTTTAAAATATTATATTTTTTTTATTCATTTTTATATGCTAACTTCCACCCCGTGGTTTCACCCGTGTTCCCAAGGGAGCTTATGCTTTCCCGACATAAAAATGTTAATCCAGAATATATTCTATCTCGGTACCAAATTTCATACTAGCCCGTTCATCCGTTACGGAGTTGAGTAGGTAGCAAAGATCTATCGTAGAGGTAACAAACATCTAAATATATAAACTTTTACATTTATAATATTAGTAGGTTAATACAACAGAATTATTTTTATCTCTACATTTAGAAGTAAGTAATCTTGTATAAAAAGAAGCAAACAATCATTTTTTTTTCATAAGACTAAAATCATCTTTATCCTATAAGTCCCGAGGATTAAAATTTCCAAATAAAAAAATGGAGCGATCTTTTACAAAGATCATTTTCAAAAAGTTTAATAAAATATCCTGTGTACTAGATTATATAAAAGAAGTCATTGTAGTCTCGGAGATGAAAAACTATTATTTCCTGTTAAATATTTATGAAACTTGAAAGGATCTTGATTAAATGCTTTCATCCTTATTTAATTGAACGCCAACTAATGAAATTAAAGGCTTTGTTTTACGTTGAATGTTCCGGCCATATCTGTCAGTTTCACAACTGAAGAGTTTATTTTAAGTAGGTATTATTATGACATAGCTCCCAGCATTTATACGCACTAAATTGCGCCGTAGGGTTTCTTTCAAGATATTTTATTCGCTTATCATGTGTTAATTGTTAAAGCGAAAGAATACTCGAGCAATGTGTGAACATTTCCCGTTTGATCTGAACCGACAGTAGATAGTTACGTATTATTTTTTTCTTATGTCTAGCATGCAGGTGGTCCACCTGATGCTGGTTATATCTACCACCATCTTGTTTTTATGAAAATGTGCATTACGTTATCATAACGTGATTATTTGAAGAGTATTTAAATAAAAGAGTAATGTTTAAAAAGTAGAAGAGTTTTGAATGTGAGTTCTACTTATTTTATATTTGTCACTATTTTTACCTACTAAAGTTTATTATTATTATTAGGAGTTTCCTGAAAAAATATAATTATAAATCCCTGCTAGGTATATTATTTAATAATTTTACAAATGCGAAAGTATATTTGTTGGTTATGGTTTGTCCTTCTTTTATGCAGCAAGGAGCAAAGGATCGGCGTGATTTTTTACATGAAGAGTTTATGGGCTAGATAGTGACATAGACTCCTTTTTATCTTTTCATTTAGAGAACACGAGCGAAACCGCGGTGCAGAAAATAGTGTATTCATATTTTGTAATTACTGTCTTTTCAAAATTGATTCACAAAATCAAGAGCGCTCAAATAAAAGCCTTTCTGAAAATAACAAATGCTATAATTTCTGATACCGAAGAGATATTGTCGCAATAGGTAGGTAATATTCAAACTAAAATGCGCAGCTGCAGCCATTTAGCTGTCGAGCATTAATTTCGAGCAGTTTTATGAATGAGTATATACTGTAGGTATGTTTAATTTATTGTCTTCATCCTATGAAATAATTTCTGATAATATGAATTTATTCAATAAACGTACTAATATTGAACTTACTTGTTTCAAAGTCGAATGCAGAGTTTTTAAAGATAAATTGTAATCAATCAATGGATGACATTGGAAATAGTGACTAATTTATTTCATTTTAGATATAATCAAAAAATATAAATATATTTTTTAATATATTGATGTCCTAGCTTCAGTGAATTTGCATTGTAATTATATCCGTGAAATAATATTCAGAGTATTGGATAGCAATAGTTTTTGGATGTAAACAAAAAGTTTGGCAGTCGGAAAAGTACAACAATGTCAGTAATTTTACCAAAGCTGGCAGACCGCACATAAATAATGCACATGATATATGTAGGCAGTCTGCTGAGACCCAATATTCGGGGTGATTCGGCAGAGCACGTCCGAAGAGGATTCATATTTCATCTCAAACACTCGACTGCCACCGCAAGGGAAGAGAGAAGCTCTTCTACGAAACACTTGTCACGATGACTGTCCGTGAGTGACCTTAACATTACGAAAGGGAAATAGAAAACATAATAGTCAGTATATCCCGCTGTGATCATATTTCTTAATAAGGAGAATGATATTCCTAACAAACCGTCATTTGTTCCTTAACTGACGTGTCGTAACGAATGGTGACAAGATAACAATGACTTCGTTAGCTGATATTTATGTCCATTGTGCGCTAAATCAGCAAAAGCTTTTAATTTAGACCAAAAACTTAGTGTAGCGCATAAGTTGTCTCGTGTCATCTAACTTTAGATTGCGACAAAAGCTGGAAGTACTATCATACCACATATAGTCATCCTATTTGTTATAATAGTGAGTTATTTCAATGAAATGCTTAGTTAAAGTGCTATTTCGTGTAAAATTAAATTTTGTACGTCGAAACGACAGCTCAATTAAATATAACTCGATCCTTAATAGATGTGACATTTTCGAAAGTTCAAACATGTTGCAAAATGAGATTTGTGACTTATTACAAATACTTGATTATTACACATTAAATTTTATTTGATTTCGGGTACCTACATTAGTTTCTATTTCTTATCAGTTGTCCCGGCGATCTAAAGGGACCTAATTTTCTGGAATAAAAGTATCTAGGTATAATGTTTTCTTATGTTTTATTTTAGTGTTGGATAGCCCATTTATTGAGGAAGGCTATAGATACTTTTTATCCCGGGAAAACATAAGATCCCTTGGGAATGCGGGTGAAACCGCGGGGCGGAAGCTAGTATATTAATATAAAAAAATATATATTATTGTTATGTAATGTATATGTTTGTAATATAATTGAGTTGTTTTTAGACCTTATTAGTGAAACCTTATCTTATTTTTATTTATCTTTGATTATCCTACCAATATTAGTAGTATTAACAGTCTTACCTTTTATGTTTCATGCAGAAAATAATATCTATATATTACATTATAATATCTATAGTACATGAACCTATCCATCCTGCCTTTTAAATATTTCAATTATGTAGTACATCCATCCACAACATCATAGGTAGCTGTGATAGAAGCTGAGATTGCTTAAGTTACTTTCAGTTTATAAATTTAAACAGACCCAATAAGGCTGGCGACAGAGACAGCTTATTAAGAACATAACAAGCATTATATGAGCTGGTAACCCTCAGCACTTGTATGTAAGCTAGAAATGCATTCTGGATGGCAATATGTTAATTCTCACACAATTAGTAAAATTAGAAATTTTATTTATTATATGTACCTTACCCTAATTGTTTTAGGAAAAAAAACAAGTTGGACCGGATTACCGCTATTGAGTTGAGCCCAATGCTGGCTTCCAGTATCAGTTTTGAGACTTCTAAACCTATTTTACCAGAAGACAGCATTTTCTATGGATACCTACAGACTCAAAACTTTTACTTATCCAAAATGACATCTCATAATATTTTTTCCTCTAGGTATATAATTTATATAGTGTTCCATTGAAATATTGTTTGTACTTGTTAAGATAGTAGGTATTAATGAATTATCAAGGTCATGATAATAGTCGGTTAATCATCATCAAATTAGATATATTTTAGTATACATTTATAGAGTATACATACATGTGTTCCTTGTATTAATTTTTAAAAGTTTTATTCCATGTTTCAAACAGTTTAATTAATTCGATGTAATTTTTCCTCTTTCTTCTATATATCATCATCACTACATAGTATAAAACAAAGTCGCTGTCGCTGTCTGTCCGTCCCTATGTATGCTTAAATCTTTAAAACTACGCAACGGATTTTGAAGCGGTTTTTTTTTATAGATAGAGTGATTCAAGAGGAAGGTTTTAGTATATAATTTGTTGAGTTTTTGTATACATTGGCTAAAATATAATTATATTTGTTGGAGGTGTCGGAAAATATAAGCCGTCCGGGAGTTTTCAACGAAAACGCTGCCTAAACCCTTTGAGATATAACAAAATGATGTATGGTGGAATTATGTATCTTGTATAGGTCTACAGAAAACTCTGCAATGGCATATGTCGTGGTAGAATCAATTGTAACGTTCATAAGTGCCTTATTAGGGCCTAAACTGAATAAATGATTTTTGAATTTGAATTTGAATATCTCTTAAGGATAACATACTATATCCATTTTAATACTTCAAAAAATGTGCAATTATAAAGCGGTAATTGGAAAGCTATTTACACAAATACGGTGATAATCCTTATCATTTTAAATGAATTAGAGGCTTTAAACATTTCATGTACATTATTTTACTCTTTTACACCATATAATTTAAATGAATATCTTAGGAGCTATCGTAAATTAAAAATTACGCGTCGACGGATCTCGCTCTAACGCGACACGACGACGACGGGTCTCGCTTGATGCAGCCACCTCCGCCCGCGCTCCACTGCACGCCTGTTGCCAAGTTGATGCAAAAAATATAGGCATAATATATTATGCTCTTTTACCTGTGTGAAGCCGGGGCGGGTCGCTAGTATATTATAAAAGGAAGGTGACTGACTGACTGATCTATTAACGCACAGTTCAAACCACTGAACGGATAAAATTTTGCATACAGATAGCTATTATGATGTAGCCATCCACTAAGAAAGGATTTTTTTAAATTCGACCCCTAAGGGGGTAACCCCTATTTTACAATAGGGGTTTTCCGGTGAAACCGCGGGGCGGAAAGCTAGTCTATATATAAAAATAAAAACGTATACATGTTTTCTTTGTATTAATTTTTACAAGTTTTATTCCATGTTCCAAACAGTTTAATTAATTCGATGTAATCTTTCTTCTTTCTTCTGTATATATAAAAGGATAAGGTGACTGACTGACTGATCTATCAACGCACAGCTCAAACTACTGAACGGATAAAATTTAGCATACAGATAGCTATTATGATGTAGGCATCCACTAAGTTTGGATTTTTTAAAATTCGCCCCCTAAGGGGGTAAAATAGGGGTTCGCGTAACCGGAAAGCTAGTCTATATATATATATATCAACACTACCATTTCCAGCAAGGCAATTCATTTTAATCATTCAGCAAATCACGTCTGATCGTCTGCAGTTTAATTAATTCTACATTTCATCATTTTTAAGGCTACTGCAGATCTACGTAAAGACTTTTAAATTGTGCTCTTTACACTTGTAGTTGGTGCCATGGATCAATATCCCAGAAAAGCGTAGAAGAACTATTGTCAGCATTTCTGGTACGTGATAGTTTCGAATTTCCAGGCGAGCTATTCTCTCTGTACAGAAGAGTGGTAAGGTCCATCATTATCGGTATGTAAACTTACCTATAGGTATTAACCTTCGGACGATTTTCTTTTGGTACTATTATGCCTATAATAGAAGTATCACGTATAGTTCATTTAATACATTTTTGACATTTAGCAAAATATATCTGTCCTCTCAAAATGTTAATAGCTGTTGGTCTATTGAGATATCCTGATAATAAAGATGCCACATTTTATAAAGCGCTTAAATTTGCTGTCTTTGAAATCTATGATCTATCTACGCTTGTTATATCAAAATCTAGTTTTTCGAACAGAATTAAATATTTTTTTAAACCAAACATCCAGGTCATGTTTTGTATCGGAAGATTATAGGCTCCATCGGAATTGTTCGTTTTTGTTACACTCTAGCTTGCTAAAGAACTTGTGGCTCACTCACAATCCAACGCCATAAGAAGGCTCCTACTTTAGTCTCATAGATAGATATTTGTGAGTATATAAGGCGATGATAACTCCGTGGTAGTGACGTCAAATGCCGCGGTGAAGGTCGTGGGTTCGAATGCTACAATGAGGTTGAGCTCTCGGTGAAGGAAAACATCGTAAGGAAACCATAGCACGGTGGTAGGGTACTTTGTAGTACCCGCCTGGCTGGCTACCACCCTCAAGTTGAAAATCTGTCGCCGAACACCTATTGGTGTGTTACGGCAGTCGCACTTGAGAGCCCTATGTCATCTAGGCTTTATAAAGGTCGGCATCAGTAGCCACATACCATCAGGTGGACCGCCTGCCTGCTTGCCAAACTTCTAACATAAAATAGTAAGTAGTTAATATTTAAGTTACTTTTCCTCCATAGCCCGTTTGTTTGACTCACATGCACAGATTAACATGTTATTACTCAGGTGTTTGTTTACATAAACTTCTATCATTAATATTATCTAACAGTGCATCATCAACACTCATATATAATAATACTATTCTTCCCACTAGTCTGATTCACTTCAGTTACCTATAAAGAAACTGTAAACAATTCTCGTGAAAAATGAATTATTGCACTTACCATAAGTACTATAACCACAGTCTATGTAACTCTTACAGTCGGCCAACGGACACGTCTAGACAGAGCAATCGTGCGGGGTGAGAGAGAGAGGCGGTAGTGAGCCCAAGCTGCCATACACTCGCTTGGGACACAATGGAGCAATTACGCTGTGCTATAACACTACTACATACATAGTCATAATTTTAATGAACCACGATGCTTATCGTTTGATGGCTTCTAGGCTAGTTACCTTAAAAATATTGTTTTGAATATTTTTATGAGATTCCGATAAGGTCGCTGAAAGGTTATTCAATATCAAATTAAATTAAACAAATGAAATTAAATATTTCAGATTATTATTGGTAGACCTTGTAATACATATTAAATTTATTGTATCCTGTAGATATTGGTGAATAATAAATTATTTGTATTGTAGGTACATATGACTATTGTACATGAATTGATTTTCCTTATAATTATGGTACTGCCTTAACTGCAGTAACTGTAATAAATTCGGTCCGGTAACTAGTGAGCTTCATGTTGGAGCACATTCATTTTCCTTAATTTCTAAAATAGTGTGTGCTAATTCTAAAAAGTATAGTAAAGTGTTCGTGAGTTCGTAGTGACTATTGCCATCCAAAAAATAACTTATATTCATTTGAACTTCATGGATCAATGGACGTATGTATTACATATAATTATTTCATGAGTCAAAATTACAATTATACATAGCTTTTCTTGATAACAGATTTCTCATCAATTTATAATTAATGTAGGAATTAAATGCGTAGTTAATTAGGCTGAAATATTATGTAATTATTGTGCACAGATGGAACCACGGACCAATATCCCGAGAGCTTGCGGAGTACCTACTGAATGGCTCACCTGATGGCGTATACCTGGTGCGCGAGAGCGTCAGCTACCCCGGAGACTACACACTGTCTGTGTGCCACCAGCATAAGGTTGAACATTATAGGCAAGTAAAGGATTCTTGATGTTCTACTACCTGAATTTCCACCTCTTGAAGCTTAGAAAAAGCGACTCATTGTAGTATTCGAACCCTCTACCTTCGTAACGGCATTTGTGGTGACTGATACTAGACATAACTACTAGCTTATTTAAAAACAGTTATTACTCTTTACAGAATACAATGCACACAAGCATCGGATAATCAAAACACATCCGTTTTCATCGATAATGGTCGTATCTTTGATCAGATAACAGATTTAGTATACGTAAGTATCATAATATTTTAATTCAAAAAGGCTATTATTTACAAGCACTTTATTAAATTCGATTTGTTTATTTATACACGGTCATTTGCTCTCAACTAAGCAAAGCTACTTTGGTAACCAGGTGACTGCTATAGTATGTATAATTCTTCCAAAAATATACGCACATGTTAATTCTGGATGGGAATCGAACCAACCTGTGGTGAAATTTTATTCTGTACCTACTACCCTAATATACATAAAATGTAGCTAATATCATTGGGTGATAAAACTTCTACACTGGTTGTGATGACGATGATGACTTTAACTTTAACTTAACACACATTAACTTTATTTATTATAGTATTACACACACACTCAAGATAATGGGTTGGCGACCACATTACAGAGATGTCTGCCAAAAGCGTCATTTGTCAATAGCAGCAGTAACTGTAGTCTTCAACCGCAACACCGTCGATCACCTACACAGGTAAATAAAGTATAATTATTATAATACAGTATATTGGATTTTCTTCGCATGTCTAATTACAACCTGATTTTTGTATTAAAAATAGTAGTTTAGATTTTTTATATTAACAACAGATTTTTTCATATCGGTTTCCAATTTTTATTGATTTAGTACATTATGTCTACTTTGGCGCGTCGATGATTATCTCCTTTTATTTCATTTCTCCAACACAGGTTAAACTTTATAAAACGTAATTATATTTAAAATAAATACCATACACAACCTAAATTAAATATAAACGCAACGGTGCCAAACGTGAACGTGCCAAAAAGGCTGGCGGTATTGCCACGTTGAATGGCAAATTTCTTATTTTAGTCTTTAATATTTCATTATAACTTTTCAGTTCTGGCCTCTTGATTCAGAAGATGAAATGAGTGAAAAGTCGCCTGATTTCAAAAGAAACAGCTGCTATTTAAGACCGCCGTATCCTCTACCTGAGTCAGAGGTAAATATAAGTAATTATTATTGTATAGAGGTAAATCTTACTGTCTCATTGAAAAGAAAAATCTACGTAGTTTGTTTGTTAAGGCAGCTGTGAGAATGTAAATGTAAAAGGTTATTGTAAACTGCTATATTTTCTAAAATTATTTCAACAAAGTTACATAAAAGACCAGCATTTATGATCGGAGTAGGTATCTATTTAAGCCAAATGATCAATAGTTTTGGTCGAATCAAGACTTGAGGTACCCGAAGCTAGACTTATGCATAATATGAAATACGTGCATTTTTTTAATTTTTTTAATTTATTTCTTTCACAAAGGTTACTTAATAACTAGATGAGGCAGAAAGAATAAAAGATATTATTATTTGTGATAATTATCGGCAGTGTTGCGGTGTAGTCACTTCTTTAATATGGCTGATTTACATGTTAATCAGCTGTAAAACCTAGATAGAAACATGAAGGAATATGGTTCTTTTACAATATTATCTGTCTTGTTTGTTGTGTCAATGTTACTGAGAGGTACCGAGAAAGAGGGCAGACACAATAGTTTTCCGTCACGATCTATTGGACGCCGCACACTTGATTTCAGGAATTCTCGTAGGCATTGATTGGTGTAGATTTTGATGTGCTAAGTCTTCAGTAGTTCTGTAGGTAGGAATGCTTGTAGGTAGTAGAACTCTTAGTGCAGAGTTCGCCCGGGGAAGTACTACTACCATATCTAATTCCACCGTGAAATAGTAGTGCACTTGTATTACTGTGTTTCGGTTAGGAGGGTACGGGAGCCGGTGAAATTACAGGCACAGGAGACTTAACAACTTCATGTCTCAAGGTTGGAAACGCGTGAGTGATACCCATGGCAGGGAAAATATAATATTGTATTTTCTTTGCCCGTGGTGTTATGAGCGTCTATAGGCTACGGTAACCGCTTACCATCAGGTGGGCCGTAAGCTTGTTTGCCACCTATGTAGCATTAAAAAAAAGTTCTTCCATGTTTTCCACCCCTACCTATAGCATGTACGTACATGGTATTTTAAGGTTCACGTGTGCTGCTTTTATAACATTATGACAGAGTTCATCGTCTATTATTTTAATTCTACATTGTGTTCCTATGGCCGAAAAAGATAGTACAGCACGGACATTGTTTTTTTTTTTTCAGTTAAGTCAATCTGAATCTCGTCGGTCATCTACAATCTATGAGAATTCCGATGTCGAAGATTTAGAAAAAAAACAAGATGTAGAGGAAATCCTTGTACGCGCACAAACTGATTTAAATGGCCAAATTGACACATGATATGGGTTAATTTTTACATGGGATGGACACATTGAATCTATATACATACTTATATACCTATACTAATATTATAAAGCTGAAGAGTTTGTTTGTTTGTTTGAACGCGCTAATCTCTGGAACTACTAGTTGATTTGAAAAAAAAATTCAGTGTAGGATAGCCCATTTATCGAGGAAGGCTATAAGGCTACTTTTTATCCCGGGAAAACATCCCTCGGGAAAGCGAACGAAACCGTGGGGCGGAAGCTACTTAGAGATAAAATGGTTTTTCATTGATCTCTGTTTAGATTTAAGGCCTTTTTTTTACAAAAAGCTTAGCAGTTCAGTTTCTGTTCTAGTGAAACGATAGGTATACATGAAGTTTTCGGGTGTGACAAAAACAGCAAATTATATTTAGAGTTAAAGAATCATTTTATTATGTTTTTTTTGTTACAAACATAGTTTTTAAGTATTTTTAATTGGTTTTTATTTATTGGAGGCATCGTTTTTGGGGCGTAGGTATATAGGCATAACTATTTACACAGTCGGATTCCCGATGTAAAAGGTATCTAGGATTGACTTTGAAATTAATTTTATTAAACTTTGGAAATGGTAAAAAAAAATCTTGGGACAACATAGTACAGAGGCGACTAAATCTGTCATTTTATTGCCTTAAGATGTTTATGACTAAAACAATATAATTATTATAATATCTCTATCTTTACATTATCACATTCATTACTCGAAGTTTATTGACATTTAAAGGACTGATCTATATTATGGATGTAAAAAATAATTTTGTCAAACGCAAAAAATAGTTATTTAGTGGATATATATTTTTTGGACTTACTTAAGATCTCTCCGTATAAGTTTGATTTAATTACAAATTTTAAATATTCATGTGGTTTAGGTAACTATTACAACTTAAGACGTCTTAGCTGTACGCTAAAAGCTTCATAAAATAATAATACAGAATTAATTTAGTTAGTAAGTAAGTTTACATATTTCATATAAAGATAGTAACATTCTCACGTATTAGGATGTTCAGGTATTCCCTAATGCGGGACCGTCTCCGACTTACTATGCTAATATTAAACAATTAATTAACCAAAATGTTCCGTTCCATTACCCATACCTGTAATGTATATGAATAAATTATTAACTTCCTAACATTTGTTGTAACTAAGAGATTTCGTGAGCGCAAAGTTCTTTTGTACTGCTAAATAAACATGCTGGATGTGGAAAGAAAGGTTAAGGCACCTGTACCATGGCTTGCAAAAAGAGTTTTCTTTCTATGTTCACTTACATGATCTGTTCTACTAGTTTTTCACCATTGGACCATAAAAATAAATATTATTATGGTATCAGCAAGTTGAAAGAATGGATTTGAAAGTGAGTTTGGTAAAACTTGTTGCCTTGCTACCTTTTGTTCGAGGGAAGATTCGTCATATTGTTGCAGAAAACTCGTATACGTTACAAACTAAAAACTAAAACCTGACATAATGCACGCCATGCAAACTATTCCACTGAGAATTTGCATAAATGCGACGACGAAAGTGATAAGTGGCAGAGTTTTATCTTAATTCCTGTTTTGCTTACCTTTTCTTTCACTTAGAGGTTTTCTAGAGACACTGCAATGTTTTCTGCTATTTATACCTTTGCGAATCTTTTGAAATATGGGTTTTATGTTTTGAATAAATAAAACCATTCAAAATGCTTAAGATTTTGTATACTAATATTATAAAGAGGTAAAGATTGGATGTGGGAGGTAATCTCCAAAACAACTCATCTGATTGAATAAATTGCCTATCGACACCAGCGAGACCTTTGAGGATATTTTCTATATATTATACTTTGTATTTTATACAATTGTTGTAAATATCTACTTGTAATAAATTTATATAAATTATCAGCGAAAAATTCAGGGCAAAAGCTAGTTATAATAATTTCCTTTATTTCTGTTAGAAGACAAAAATAGAAGATTTCTGCGAATAGTCTCAGTGTTGATGCCTTGATGGTAAGGATCAAGGTATAAACTTAATTAAACTGATTCGGTTTGTTTACGACCTTAATTAACGGAGCAGCTTTTGGCCATCTCTCTGTGATTGGATTTCCATCTCATTTTGGTACGCATCTGATGTCTTTGATTTTACGACTCTATTTAAAGATCACAAGGAAGTATAGCAATTGGAGCAGACTGGTAAAAAGTAATATAATGTAATGGCAAAAGTAGTAGGATCGATGACCTCAAAAAGTAAGCCACTGAGTTGAATGTAGAGAACAATGAACTGGAGGGAGTGACGTGCTTTTGGAGAGGCCTATAATATCCAGATTAAAAAAGTAAATATTATATAGTATTACTAGCGGGCCCGACAGACGTTGTCCTGTCCAAACTCGATTACGACGCCATCTACCGGGTCCAATTGTATTTTCAAACCATCCAGGGACCCGCTCAAATATACACACAAAATTTCATCCAAATTGGTCCAGTCGTTTAGGAGGAGTTCAGTCACATACACACGCACACAAGAAATATATATATTAAGATAAGTATACTTCGTCGATTATTTCATATTCAATTATATGAGTAGGGTCATGATAATAATTGTAGAAAAAAAATGTGAATATGGTTGTCTTTGACCACAATCTCTCCATGATGTGGCTTAAGGTGGTAAGCCATGGAAAGCACACAAAGCTTAGAAGGGACAGCCTCTCAAGTGCAATTTCCGGAATACACCAATAAGTGCTTGGCGACGATGGATTTTAAGTTAAAAAAATAAGCTTCTATGTTATTTTTCAGGTTCAAAGTTTGGATATGACCTAGATTAGAGTTATTTGTTTCCTTTCAATATTTTATTGTTCCTAAGACTACCTTCCAGTCCTTAGATGTCAAACGATATTATTAACCACAGTGGATTATATTTGGCTTGAAGTAGTAGGTATTTTGAAAGCTTCCGTCTTAAAGCCGCTACGACTCGCTCAAATATTTGTAAATTTATCATTTTTGTATGTCAGAATCTGACCAAACATGTGAAACATGAATATCATTTAAGATCTCATCTACCATGTCTGAGGCAAATAAATAAATTTAATTTAATTCCAACGAAAGCTGAAGCCCGTTGTTACAGTGCACACTAATTAGTAGCTCTAATAAACATTTAGAATTTCGGTTTTATTGGACTAATTTCTATGATAAAACAGATGTGGTTTGGTCGTAGCCGTGGTTAGTAGCCACAACAGGCGGCGTTGTGATTTTGGACCGCTAACAATTTTACAGAAATTAAAACCAATATTTTTTATTATTTAAAAATTGTAGCCACATTCTTAATTTATAGTTGCATTTTGGTAACATAATGAGGATTTCCAGTTGTGAAGTGACGGGCCAGTTGGCGAGGAAGTTAGATGCCAAGCCACTAGTCGTGGGTTCGATTCCCATCAAGGACAAGCTTTGGGTGCATGAATACATTTTCATGCATACAAAAAATTAAAACGGTTTCCCTATAAATAAATATCTCACCATCTTTGGCTGACGATCTTGCATTGCATTATTAATTGTTCATAAATTAACTAGATTGTAACGACGGCGAAATAAGAATGGACAGAGTAACGACTACTTCTTTTATTTCTAACAGAATAATAATAAAAATAAATGGCATGCTTAGGCTTATATTAACACGATCCCCACTTCTTGGCTATGGCTGTGTCAGTGGACGGAAGGGGGCGTGTCAACATGGCGGGCTTGGCGGCTTGGCGGGCTGACAGACACTGCGGCTGATGTCACATCCGTTATATTCGGCCATCCTGCAACAATTGCTCCCGCAATGGGGAACATGTAAACACAATTAGCTCTCTAACAAGTCAATAAGATCTTCGGTCTCAAGTTGTTCATCAGAACTACTAGCACTATCAGACATGGGGGCTATACTTTTATAAGGCCTTAATGAATCTGCGGGTACTAACCCGGTAAAGCTTTTGTAGCCCCGCAACCCCTTAATACTTCTAATTCGGTATCTATCATTTCCTACAACTTTGGTTACTAGATATGGGCCAGAGTACAAGTCGTCTAACTTTGTATTTACCCTAGCAGCACTACTCGTTGGGGCCTGTCTCCATAGTACAAAGTCTCCTATTTTGTACACATGAGCACATTTTCGTTTTTTATCAAAATTGCGTTTCATTTTGTCACTCGCTTTTTGTATCCTAACTGTAGCATTCTTACGCCGTGACTCAACTGGTTCAGGTTCCCGACCAGGAACAGAAACGTCACATACTGACCTACCAGGGCGTGCAAACATTAAATCATAAGGCTTATACCCGGTGGTATCGTTAACTGTGTTATTTATACCCCAAATTATGTCAGGTATGGAATTTGCCCAGTTACTAGAAGCTTCACTAGGATCAGTTGCTCGCAACGCATCTAAGATAGTTCGATTCGTTCGTTCAACCTGGCCATTAGCACGCGGACAAGCGATAGCGTTCAATGTGTGCCTAAATTGCTTGTCTGTGGAGAACTTTTTAAAGTACCTACTAGTGAAAGCTTTACCATGGTCCGTTACTACGTGATTTGGGTACCCGAATAAACTAAATATCTTTTTCAAAGTACGAATTGTTTCAATAGAATTAACTGTGCGTGTTGGTTCAGCTATCACAAATTTGGAAAATGCATCTGTCATTACAAGCATGTACTGGTACCCCTTTCTCGTCCTACAGAAGGGACCTACGTGATCTATATGTATCATGCGCATCGGATCAGAAGGTTTAGGGATCGGATGTAGCATTCCTTCTTTCCTACCATAATTACCTTTGCCGTATGCACAATGAAGACATGCTGTCACGTATTTTTTAATAAAACGCGTCATTTTTGGAAACCAATATTCGCTTTTGATCAGTTCAGTACATCTGTTCAATCCTACGTGACCAATGTCGTCATGGTGCATCTGCACAATTTTCCATCTAGCCGAATTTGGAACTGCCAATCGATTTCCGTTCAAAGTTTTTCGGTAAAGTTTATTATCAACAACTTCGTAATTGTTTTTAATGTCAGAGTCCGTGGTGTTACTTTTTAATTGATCAACTATCGAAGCTAGCTTTTCGTCTTGACATTGTACTGTATAGAACCAATCTGAGACTTCTAAACGGTTTATGTTCATTGTATCGACCGGATGCCTACTCAACGCGTCTACATGCTTCATACGCTCGCCAGGTCTGTACTCTATGCTGATGTCGTAATCTTGTATCAAAAGCCACCATCGTGCGATACGCGGTATGATGTCGCGTTTGGTAAGCGTAGCACGGACCGCTGTACAATCAGTTACTACCTTAACATGTTTGCCTACTATATACACACGAAACCTACGTAACGATTCGACAACCGCGAGAGTTTCCAGCTCGTAACTATGATACACGCTTTCTTCTCTACTTGTGACCCGGCTAAAGTACATCACAGGCCGTATTGAATTGTTTGTTTGTTTTTGTAACAGTATGCCAGCGATACCTAACTTACATGCGTCCGTATGTATTTCTGTAGGAAGTTCAGGATCATACAAGGCCAGCACAGGTCTTGAACATAAACAGTTTTTTAGTTGTTCAAAACTTTTGTCTTGTTCACTCCCCCATACCCATGATTTATCTTTTTTTGTCAATTCAGTTAATGAACGCGCAATTACAGCAAAATTAGGAATAAACTTTCTAAAATAACTACACAAACCGATAAACTGTCGCACGCTATGTACATTACTAGGTACAGGAAACAGAGAAACGGCTGTCAATTTCGATTCACCGGGTTGTATGCCATCGGCAGATATTTCATGACCTAAGTATGTCACTTGTTTTTGCAAAAATGAACACTTACGCATATTCAGTTTTAAGTTCTCGCTATCGAGTTTACTGAGCACATTTTCTAAAATTATTAAACCAGTTTTTACATCGATAGAGGGTAGAAGCAAATCGTCTAAAAATGCAAGTATTTCGGTCTGACCTACATCATTACCGATATCTGCTTTATGGTTAGTTTTACCCACAGATTCAACAATTTTATTAATCAAACGCATGAAAACCGAAGGAGCATTTGCTAAACCAAAAGGAATTCGGGTGTATTCAAAATGACCTTGTGGTGTAATGAAAGCGGTTTTGTGTGTATCTTCCGGTTGAATACGTAATTGATGATAGCCCTGGGCTAAATCTAAACTAGTAAAGAATTGTTTGCCTGCTAACTTAGAAACCTGATCATCTATGTTTGGTAATGGATACCTATCTTTTACAGTGATGGCGTTCAATGCACGGTAATCAACGCATAATCTACTATCGCCGTTCTTTTTTTTAACAAGGATTACCGGCGAAGCATAGCTAGATTCGGAATCTTTTATGATGCCCGCATCTAATAACTCATTTACTTTAGATTTTACAATTGCCTGTAAAGCCTGTAAGGTTGGCGATGTACGGGCTGATCACTAGTGAGCTTTATTTGCATCCGAACTAAATTTGTACAACCTAGATCATTTGTATTAGAAGCAAAGCTATCTTTATACTGTTTTAATAAATGTAATAAATCTGAGTATTCTTTATCATTTAATGGCCCGGTTTTAATTTGGTCTAAGTCTACACCCCCTATCATAGAAATATTAGCAATGGCATGGCTTTCTCCATTAATATTAAGGCAAGCAGAAAGACAACACACCTGGCTATTTGGCTGTGGCTCCTCGCAGCTTTCGGCCCTCGTTAGGACCTCGCCCGGCGGCCACACGATGGTCTCGCAGCCCATATTGACAACTTTAATGTAGCCGTCCTCACCACGCAGCAGTGTCGCAGGCAGAGAGTAGGACACACCGTGAAGCTCGTAGTGTCGCGGCGGCGTCACCACGTCGTTATCTCTTCTGTTCCCCAGCACACGGACTTGAATGACTGAGGGACCAGGTGGCAGTCGTTCTTCATTTTCTGTGACAACCTCGAATCGGTCTTTTTCTTCAACAGCCTCTATTGTGCTAATAGGATCTGAAACAAGCTGAAGTTTAGAATAGCCCTGGCTAACGGTTAAAGTCATACCTTCGCTGTTGATTATTGGCTGCCCAATTAAAAGATTGATTTCGTTCATTTTTATGGCGGACAGATAGGCTTGACATTGCAGTATAATGCCGTCGATTTCTAACTGGAACTGAACTTCTCCTTGGCTCGTTGTAATACCACCTGAAAATCCTTTTAAGGCCACACTTGTAGGTTTCACTTCTAGAGACAAAGCGTTTGAGACTTGCTCGTTTAGTACATTGACTTGGCTCCCGGTGTCAATATAAGCCTTTACATGAACGCCGTTAACTTTTACAACCTTCTTGTAAATGTCATTGTAAGGTCTTAACACGTTGACTTCTTTGATGTTACTGTTAGACGAAGACGCTTTGCTTGTTGTAGAATTCATCGAACAACGTAGGGCAATGTGTCCTTGGGCTCCGCATTTGTAACAAGTACGTGTGTCTGGCTGGGTGCAATCACGTAACAAATGCCCAGTCTTCTTGCATCTAGGACACGGATCCGTTTCCGGATTAGGGGCGGTAAATCTTTTTTCAAGTGGTGACCGCTGGAACATTGGCTTTTGCAATCTGGGCTCTTGCGGTAGAACACGATAATCGTCAAGTGCACACAAAAATCCCTCATAAAGCTCTCCTGGTGATTGAGATTGAAATGCGCGCGCATTAGGCTGTAATAATTGCGGTAAGCCACGAATAATACAGGAGACGCTGGCATTATCAGACAACTTGCACCGGAAGCACATGGCGACCTTGTCTTGGTAATATTTCGTCATCGTCTCGGTGGGTAGTTTTTTTCTCAGCAGTAGCTCTTCAAGCATGCTACTGTAATCTCTGTGCTTAGGAAATGTGCGTAACAACATTTCTTTCCATTCGTTCCAGGAGTAGGCATATTCTTCTAGTCGATTGTACCATTTTTTTGCTTGACCTCGTAATTTGTCTTGAAGGTGGAACGATTTTGTAGTATCATTCCAGCCGTGAATTTCACCTATTTGATCAATCTTTCTTATCCACGCATGCACCGTACATTCTTCGCTATCAGGATCGAATTCAGGGATCAAAGAGGCAGCACGGTGTCCTTTTGGCTTGGTGGGGCCAGGTTCCTCTTCCTCAAGTTCACGTATCGCCTTGTGGATCTCCTTCTCGAGTAAAGTCTTCAAAATTTTCCTCGCTGGTGGTGTAGGAACTTCATCTTCTTGCTCCGATTCATCCGAAGACCGAGTAGTTTGAGCGTTTATAAATTGTCGTTTCATTTCGCTAAATCCCACTTCTGAGTGTAACGACGGCGAAATAAGAATGGACAGAGTAACGACTACTTCTTTTATTTCTAACAGAATAATAATAAAAATAAATGGCATGCTTAGGCTTATATTAACACGATCCCCACTTCTTGGCTATGGCTGTGTCAGTGGACGGAAGGGGGCGTGTCAACATGGCGGGCTTGGCGGCTTGGCGGGCTGACAGACACTGCGGCTGATGTCACATCCGTTATAAGATACTAAAAACATTTCTTAGACCACAAATTTTCTATGAAAACTTCGTGTTATGACTTTCTTTCTGTGGGTTTAACACTAGGAAGACGGGAACAGTTTTTTATTATCTATGTTTTATACCCTGACTATTTAAGTTAATTTATTTTCAAATATTTTCCAAAAATTGCTTCCTTTGACGAAACCTACAAATATATCTACTCGTATTAATATATATTACCGGACATATTATGTGATACTTTGTTTACCTTTTGTTCAAATTTTGTTGGATCACACTTTAATACTGTGCGTAGTCTTCAAACGGTGTCACTTACAAACTCTGAAGTAACGTCATTATAACAAAAGAATGAAGCGAAAACGTAATGGCCTCTTCATCTTCCTCAAAAGGGCAATTTAAGAAGAAATATATTATTGATGGCATTTTAAAAGTTGTTGTTTATTTATCATAAATATTTAACTTGTAAGTATTTAACTATGTTGAACACGGTCTCGTAACAATCAGTCACTTTTATTAATTTATTAATTAAAATAATTTGAATTGTTGTTGAGTTATTAAAACATATTTTTCGTTTCCATTTTTCAAAAGGTACTATACATAAATATAACAAACAATGACACGTACCTATGCACTAGATTTACTTGTATTAACGTTAATATTAATTATATTAAATTAATACACTAGCTTTCCGCCCCGCGGTGTCACCTGTGAACCCCTATTTTACCCCCTTAGGGGTGGAATTTTCAATTTTCAATTCCACCCCTTGTCAGTCAGTCAGTCACGTTTTCCTTTTACATATACAGACAGAAGATTATATATACAGATAAAGTAATCAATAACAATGTCTCTACAACAAACTAAGTACATATAATATTTATTTTAGGTACAAAAAAATCGATTACTTACATAAATATACAAGCCATCATCCCTATACAAAAACCTTATCACGTTCAAATATGTACACATATATGTCTGTATTTAGTACCTACGCTAAAGAGAGCTTAGGCATTAGTTAGGTATATGTAGGCAGTAAAAGGACATAATCCTGAGATGTTAGGGATTCGATCAGTTATCGCTTATAGGCGATCAAGTAAGAGATCTCTTACACTGTTCAATATGTCGAAAGTTCTCTATTAAAAGTAAAAATAAGAATATTGTATGTAGGTGGCTCCTTATAATGTAATAAACAAAATTAAACTTATCAGATATTATTAGTACAAAAACACTTAGCTTTATTAAACGAGTTTTAAAAATAAACATTGATCTATTATTATATTACTAAAAAATATATTATTCGAAACTCCATATACCTAGATGATTTCACATACTATTGAATCTTATATTCAATGTTGCGAAAATAAATTAACAACAATTTTTTTTTAAAGTAATGATGTAAGAAGATTAAAAAGGCGTGATTCAAATTATCAAATAAAATTTCCAAGAAGTATATAGGTAGGCCTTTAGTATTTAGTAAGGGTCGTACTGACCTAGAATTGCGTGTATGAAACTTATACTCATGAATAGTTTCGGATAATCAACCCAAATTAAAGACATGATTAATAGTCTGAAGGTACATAACAGTACTACAGCAGTCCATTTTGACATGTACAAATTATGACCACTTCACAGACCATACGACAAATTTGTGTTAAATACCTTACTTATTTAAAATTTAATCACAAACCACGTCTCA
Organism: Tetheella fluctuosa; assembly: GCA_951216915.1. NCBI lineage: Eukaryota > Metazoa > Arthropoda > Insecta > Lepidoptera > Drepanidae > Tetheella > Tetheella fluctuosa. Next base: position 4,590,431 of record OX578229.1, on the reverse strand, counting down.
TCGAGCGCAGGTTAATTGCAGAATTAAGCGCAATTTAATGACATCGATCAATCATCCGGCTCTTTTGAAGCATCTAGATACAAATTACACCTATTTATTATTACTCCATTTTTTCGTAGGTAGGCAATTCACCGCCGTAAAGAATCACGAGGGTAGATAAAAGGGCCCTTTTAAAACAAGCCGTCTGTCGCTTCGCAGAAATGAGGCAGAGCGTCTGCAATTACGTGGACAAATGACCCGAGATGAGCAAAACTCGCTTATAAAATACACTCTAGAAATACACACCGGGGGTATAAAGTACCCGGGGTTCCGCTTAGTATCCCTATGAGCTCCGTTTTTCACTTTTATGTAGGTAACTAATTTTGCTTCTTTAGTTCTTATGTTGCCGCTTAATTATTCATCTCTCGGAGTATACGTTATATGACTTTGTATAGTTATACATTTGTACCGTATTTTATAATTAAAAATCTTTTAATTACCATTAAAAAATGAAGTGTCTTAGATCAAAGAGATACATTTTAATATCAGATCCCGTGAACCGTAACTTTTAACTTATAGATTTTTATAAAGGATAATTTCGCAAAAAGGTGTTGATTTCCCTCGTTTATATTTACCTAGTTATTTATTCCAAGCTATATCAGGCAAATAACCGACTTAGGTCCCGAAGGTACGGAAACTTCTACGCCCTTCACATAAATAAAAGTATCAATCAAACGGAGAGTCCCTAAAGACTTACCTACGTTGTGTAAAAGTGATACGACGACTGTTACTGAAACGATGTATTTGTTAATTTTGTGGTCAAAAAATACAATTTACAGGGTAATTTTGCTTCTCAATGAAATGGTTATGTTTCCTAAATTATGATTTTGTATGGTTTGCTAATTTCAAGATAATGTTCTTGAACTCCGAAAAGGAACTTTCATATACATATTATGTACGAATGTAACTATTTATTTTTCTAAAAGGGAGCTAAATAGGTTAAATTATATACTTATCCAAAACCACAAACATTTGTTGCTATAAATATAAATAATAATCATCAAACTGTATTACAAAGTTGCTCTACATAAATTTATTTTCCTCCGGTAGTACATTATAAGTTACGACTGAAGTTCTTTGAAAATGGATCACATTTTAGGGTCTCGTTCACCTTCCGAGTAAGTTTATCAATAATATACAGTTTCGACGTGACTTTTAAAGTGTGGAAACTTTACGTTTACTTACTTTTATCACTTTTTTCTAGGTCCATGGAATAAATAAACAAAATGCATATCACAGAAATATGTCTTGAATATAACATCTGTATTTCAAAAAGTATTACTTTGCACGAATGTAAGGAAATTGATAAGGCCCGCGTTGAGAGCAGAAGTACAGCTGTTATCGAGTTCCGCTTCGTTGATGCCTCTCCCTCCACCAAGTGGCTCTTGAAACGGGCTGTTGGATAAATTTATTGACTATCGATATATCTGCAGTCCAATCACATGCATGTATTCAGTGTCTTTGAACAACTGCAGTACGATTATTTGTTTATTTGGCTAGTTCATCTACCTACAGAAGTAATCCAAGTAGAATTTTATTAATGTTGAGATAATGAGTAAAATGTAGAACAGGGTCTTATTATCCCTGTAGTAGAGTAAACACACTTAGAACTGTTCGTACTAATATATTTAAGATGTTATACAAAGTTCGTATGGTTCGTACAATATAGCAGTCGTAGATAAAAGCTAATGTCACAAAGTAAACAATCTGTTTTAAATTCGTAACTACGGTAATATACTCATCTCTTAGTATCATGACATAGGCCAGTATTAAATTGCACATATATAAGACCTTTTACATAAAACGCGTTTTTATGATTTTTTTATTGTCTAACTAAATGATAGCATTTATCAAAAATATTCTACTACGTCGTAACTTAGACTTGCACTTGAAGCACTTGGATTACTTTTGCATAAACTTACTTCATACCCAAGGAGTCCAAAAAGTAACTTAGCTCAGTTTTGCCAAAAATGCTACTTGGATTACTTCTGTTCTGAACTAGCCATTTTCTGTTCTATCATCAGTTCATACAAAAATAGTTTATTTAATTGTACGTACGTTTTTCAATTGTGCAAAGTAATTTTGGTAAGTCTGTAGTGATGTATAATTTCGTAATCAAAACAAGCAAAATGTCACTAACATATTTTTAATATTTTTATAGAAATAAAATAAATAAATAAATATTCTGGGACATTATTCCTCACACACGGCCATCTGACCCCAAACTAAGCAGAGCTTGTACTATGGAAGCCAGATAACTGATATACTACATATACTACTTTTCTTTAAATACTTTTGACTTTATGTTAATGACGTAATATAAAAGTCAAAATTATTTTCTTTTTTATTGATTACTAGCTAATCCACATAGCCATAGCTCTTTTTTGTCAGAAACCATCGCGGCCATGTGCATAACCTTACAAAAATAAAGAAAACAAAAACTCCAAATGTTTCATTGCAATCGGATGAATTATACGTCACAAGTCCTTACAACTATGATAATAAATAATAATCCATAAATAAATTAAATTCTAAGCACTTATCCAATGATGCATGAGACAAATTAGATCTGTCGAACTGAACTGATGTTTGCTTTCCAATACATAGCAATTAAATGATTAACAGCGCGTTTCCGTACCATATATGTAGGTGTATGTGTTCGTGTGTGCATGTGCTAACTTCACCGAAGTTAATGTACATTTTGACTAATGACCAATTAAGTTAATAGTGTGTGGTAACAGTGAGCACTGTTTCGCTTGACATGTACTTAAACTTTTGATCAATTTAGCTCGTGCAACCGGATCCTAATTTGTTACTTGTGCCTCTGTTATTGGATATTGTATAAATAAATACCTACCTACATTATAGGAATTAAGACTAATTGCCATTAAGGTCTTGTTGTTCCGCCTTTAGCAATGTACACATAAATGTGAAACAATAACATAATTGTACCTACAGGCAGTCCTTTAAAAGCTTATGACGAATCGTTTTTTTTTTTTTGTGGTTTACTATAAATTTACATTAGAGTCAGAAATGCACATTGAATCGTGAAAAATTACAAATCGGTTCAGTGGCTCTAGAACTTTTAAAAGTGAGTTTACTCGCCGTACGGTTATTCAAAAGTTTTCATAAATTAGTGTCGAATTTGGTGCTTTGTAGGTATGGAGTGGCTGTATAGGACATCGGTCTATCGTTGTTTTAACTGATTATCATCATCACTAGATTTCTAGTAAATAAAAAGATGAGCAGTAATCATTCAAAATGATCTGGATCTTGGAAAGAGTGAATTGTATGTGGCTCATTTTGATTTAGGTATAATTTTAGATAAAACCTAATGGTTATGCTATGATTTTGTATATCTACATAATTAAGGACTATAACATAAAACAATTTCACCAAACAAGTTTTTCTAGGAACGAGCTAAAAATCTATGAAAGCAAATTTACTTGCTTTATTTGGAGAGCGGCCAAATCTCTGTGGCTTTTGCGTAGCAGCCTAATTTAGTTTGAATGACACTAACGTGTTCTGTATCGGACACTGATTTGAATTACAATGAGTTTGTTAGTACAAAACTCGATCAGTTTAAACACTGACATGATCTAAAATAGTTAGTGTTTCAGTTGTTGAAAATATATACGTTGTAGTTACTGACGTACGTATATCATTTCCGAATCAATATCCGCTTTATATTGATTTCACAGTGAAATAGTTTTGTGTAAGTTACTTATTGTGAAGAGTATTTTTGTAATACCTTTTTTTATTAACATTTTTTATTATTTACTACCTGTCCCCCGCGGTTTCACCTGCGTTTTCAATATAAAAAGTAGCCTATGTTCCTCAATAAACTGCCTATCTAACGCAAAAATGTCAGTGTCTTAATTTCATACAAAAATCCCATCGGTACTTTCATTTTGATGCAATGACCAAGGGAAATAGGTATTCATTTATATATATATAGATAGATAGAGATATAGGGCTGTGTCTGACTACAATCTTAGTATGGTAAGTGATAATGTGGCCGAAGGTGGTAAGCACACAATGCCAAGAAGGAACTGGGTGTCAAATATTTTTCTATTCTATTCTGTTCTTCAATTCTAAGAGCGGCTGCCGGAACACACCAGTCGGGGTTTCGGCCAGGCGAGTACTACAAAATGTATCCTATCACTTTACTATGGTTTTCTTCACAGTAAGCTCAAGCTCATTGTAGGATTCGAACTCACGACCTTCGCTACGGCATCCAACGTCCACTGAGCTATCATGCCATGCTACTTATATCTTCAACGATTTTCCCAAGAAATTTATATAGAAAGTTATTTTTGATATCATAATATTGATGGTGGTGCTTGATCAGTCCCGGGACAAGGTAAACACTCAATTCGCATCGTCCAATAAAGGGTAATGTACTGAGTAATTGATATTACACTTTTCCCTCACGAATGGAGTAAATTTTTGGTTGTGGTAATTTATTATGAATATGTTAAAGATAAGTCAATTATGGAAAACTTATATTAAGCTTAGTTCTTACAAGAAAAATAAAGGTCTCGTTGCATATTGCTACTCTTCCTACATCAGGCACACTCCATTTATGGTAAAAAAAAAAATGTACTGACACGTTAATTCTACAGATTTATTATATTATGATAGACTTTTATGGATCTTGGAAACATATTTTTATTGTTAGAGAATTTGAGTATAACGTTTGATTTATTAGACAATTCGACTATAGTATAGATCGTAATAATATATTTTAGTAGTCAAGATGCATTAGTAGATAATATAATCAAGATAAAAAAATATCTTGATCATCAAAAGGGACCATGATCATGATTACACGGAATACATTTTTTGGTTCAAATCTGACAAAATAAAAATCAACATATACCCTAATTTCCGAAATAGTAACCGAACATTCAAGTTAAGTTATTGATATATTCAAACTAGAGTCCTCTTTCATGCTTTATCTTTTATCTTCTACATGATAGAAAATAAAGCAGGTACACACAGTATTGTCAATATAGAAGTAGCTTAGTTTTTTTTATTGAACTACAGTATAGACCTTTAAGCTGTGCGTCCACCTGATCGGCATCGGAGCGTACGAAGCGTATGGATTTCTTGCTTTGTATTGATTACCATAGAACTGCGATAGATCAACATATCCACGCCAGACGTTGTCATTTTGACGTTTGAAATTACACTTGTTATTAGCATTATATTTTCTATCCCATAGACTTTTAATCGTATTGTGTACGATGCGATGTTTATGCGATTGTGTGGGAACAGTAAGTGAGGCTTCACGAGTTCTATAGAATACTCGTCTTTTTCTGACATGACAGCACAGAACTGACTCAAAAACTATTTAAACAATCAGTGAATGAACTTACGTTTATGACTGTCTCAATGTAAATCCACCGTCAGAGATTATAAAACCCTTGATGCTATGCAACTAGTAAAAGAGTTGAAGATGGATCGTTTTCTTGAGAATTCGGATCGTAAATCAGGGTTGCTAAAAAGCCTTATAAAATCTTTTGGTTACATTTCTTCTACGAACTTGGTACCCGACTACTTTCAGAGCTGACTTTTTTAATAATGCATCAACTCTTATTTGTCCATGTTTAAATAAAGGCTTATCTGTTTATATAATAAATGTTTATTTTATTTTATATATTAAGAAAATAAACAACAAAATTACGTTATCTAGACACGCGGGAGCGTGTCAAGCCAAGTTCAAGAAACAGAACTGGCGAGCCGCACCGTGTGTAATATTACACGAACCATTTGGAGCCACTTTTGACCACCTCATAAATCAAAAACTATTTTACATAAACGTATCAAATTTGGCTCATATATTGAGACTTGCGAGATACATATGTGTTCTAAATTTCATAAGCTTATCTCAAACGGTTATTTAGATATTAATGTCCAAAATTCCTCATTTTTATCATTGACTGACCTATAGACCAAAACTCTAACCCAGTTCCAGATGACCTAGAGAGTTAAAATTTGGTATGCAGATAGGTAATTAGATGAATACAAAGGAATAAATAAAAAACTGGCAATTTTTAAATAATTAGATTCTATTATGAACGCTTAACATAAATACCTAATATTACTTAGGGTACCTACGTTATTAACTGGGATTAATTATTATTTTTATATTTAGCGCAAATCAATAGTGTAAAATCATTACCTACTCATAAATAATGATAATAAAAAATAAAATAATAGGCATTTAGATTTTCGGTATATACACGACGCGCGCGCGCCGAGTGACGCCGGAGCGGCGCGGGCGGGGTGGGTGGGGCGCTGTGACAACCGAATTTGTAGTAATATTATTATTACAATTTCTTTAATAAGTAGGTACGTACGTATAGTATTATAGTATAGGCAATAGTTTAAATAAATAATAATTTTATAGTTATAAGTAGGTAGGTGTATATACTTATTATTATTACAATTCCTATAATAAGTAGGTACGTAGGTTTAGTATAGTATAGGCAATAGTTTAAATAAATAATAATTGTATTTTTTAGTAAGTAGGTAAGTTAAGTATAGTTAAAAGTAAGTAGGTGTATATACCTACTTAACTCTGAGTTTGAGAACTTGTTGATAGTAGCAAATAGTTTTATCTTTTTATTACGTAGGTAGGTATAGGTATTGTACAATGAGTCGTACAATAGAATTACGGGTGGGTGACACTCTCACCTTACACCAAATTATTCCAATGCCTCCCGATGGAAGCTGCTTATTTCATTCGATTGCATATTCTTTGTTTGAGTGTAGTAATATACAACAAACAAATAGATTGCGTGAAACTATAGTAGAGTATGTATGTCGTAACTGGGATGATTTGTGTATGTCCACTTGCGCTGCAAACGGGGATCCTTACTGCTCTAAAGAAGAGTATCGAGCAAGCATTGCAATTGTTTTATATTTATAAAGTCTACTTTTAGTTTTGAATTTGTCCTTTTAAAAGGACCCACGGCGTTACGAGGATATGTACTTACCTACAAAAAGTAATGATATCCCACCAAAAACATAAATGTAAAAAAGGAGAGCCAAGTTCAATACAAAAATTATTCTCTGCTGTGGGCTTCGCCGCAAAAAGAATGGAGATCTGAGATTGAGTGCCAAGTTCTATGCAAAATCCAAATATGTAGTCTAAGGGCTGACTTGGCTGGTTTTCCCATACTAAAAAAGAGGTAATTGAACTTGAATCAGATTCTACAGACATCTATTTCGAATCTTGGGTTGATAATATTTATCCTCAACGACCTCAAGACTTAGATTGCATGAATTTATATGATTAATTAGATATCGGTACGTTAATTATTATTAAGTACCTACTTTTACACAGTCATGGAAGAGCCTTATGTTCGATGGGTAGTTTCTACCAGCAAGCCAAATTTACGGAATAATAAAATAAGAACCGAAAGGTAACAGGTTTAGAACATGCGAAGGCTATATAATTCGTATGGGAAAACCAGCCAAGTCAGCCCTTAGACTACATATTTGGATTTTGCATAGAACTTGGCACTCAATCTCAGATCTCCATTCTTTTTGCGGCGAAGCCCACAGCAGAGAATAATTTTTGTATTGAACTTGGCTCTCCTTTTTTACATTTATGTTTTTGGTGGGATTAACAAATACATAAGTAGGTATTGAAATAAAGTATTACAATTGATGCTGCAATACTTACTTATGACAAGAAGAACAATAGCTCGTATCCATTACATTTACCACGGTTTCACCCGTATTCCGTGAAATGAAAACTAGCCGATGACTTTGACACAAGCGAAATTTTAAAAATCACATTTATCCTCTATATTCTCTAAGCGTTTATCCGATGCTCCATAGCTGTGTAAATGAAAGACCAACCAACAAACACACTTACGCATTTTATAATTATAAGTAGAGATATATAGGGATATATATATTTTTTATTATTTGGTTTACAAATAGGTAACAAATAATACAAGTTTATATTATTCTGTAGTCTTGTATGTATTTCTAGAAAAATACAGCTTCAAACTATTAATTTATCAGCTATAGTACTCTTATCTTTTGAGGCTCGTTTTATATTACACATTTTGTTAAAAATTTGCAATAGAAGTTTATAGTTGTAAAGGTAGGTAATTATGGTCGTCAAGAAATTTTACCACTATTCTATCAAGTTCCACTAGGGAAAATAAGTAAAGTGATACGTAATTTATTTATAATTCGTGGCGCAGTTTTTCCTTATGTAACATCTATCTAACTAATCACGTAGAGCAGCTGCTATGGAGCCTACCGATATAATAACCAATCGAGATACGGATTCGGAAATATAATCATTACCTATTACATTATTGATACCTTTTCAAACCGACGACACGTTGCGAATATATGAAAGACGTATTCAGGAAGTAAAAGATAGGAAATGATACAAAAGACCCGTTTTGATCGAATTATCCCTGGCTTTTATTATAAAGGACCTTTTCACACGTTCCTAAGGAGAGACAAGAATAGATTCGTCAAAGCAAATAATTTTGGGACAAAGTAATCTTGGACATATGTCACGCGTCGCTTAGAGCTTGCGGGATAATCTTTCAAAGATGAGAAGTTAAGCCTTGGAGGAAAACCTCGGGCAGCACAGCGAACACAGTTTTAGCAGGAAAAATACTTTATCAAAAAAACTCACAGGGTTTTTATGAGCTTTTAAAGGTTACTTAAAATTAAATTGGTACATCTGAGTACATCATATATACATTTTTACTCTATTTCTACACAAGGTCTAACAGAAAGGTAAAAAAATATAGCCATTTGTGTTAATTCACAAGGAATAACATTTATATTTTCTTTTTTTAGGAAAATAAAATGTTTTCATCACAAACTTTCACGTCCTGCCTTTCGTGTGAGGTCTGTCTGAGATACACCTGTGGTGACCTGGTAACCGTTAATTGCCTGGTCCATCGGTCCCATTCCATAGTGCTCAGTATCCTGTCAATAGGGTTGCTACTGCTATAATTTAGTACATAAGTTTGAATTTTGAACTATTAAATCTATCATAATAATGGAAGTCAGTATAGGATGTTACCCTAACAACTTCTGTTCACATGTATTATTTAATTTTATAGATTTATATTAATAAAGCGATGTCTCTCTATTTAAATTTATTTACCTAAATATTATGTTCCCATCTCGTTAATTTACACATGACTTCTTTTTACGCAATACCTAACATAATATGTTCTTAAACACATGGCGCAGGCATTTGCGATACAATTTTTCTAACTTGTGCTAAGTATATGTTAATACGTCAATTGTAAACGTTGTCATTTAAGTGTCTGTAAGGGATTTAGTTTACATAATAGATACGCGCTTCAATAAATATCGCACTACACCTCTTTCCCCTTTCATCCGGAACAAACCTTGAATCTAAATACAATTAAGAATATAATAGCTCATAGTTTCTATTACTTAATTATAATACAGTATAATAATGAACCTTATCATTAACGGAATAATGAACAAGTAGTTGAGCCGTATTATAATTAATCATTATCTTATCAGTGGTAATATAATAGCATATACTAATAATGTTAGCAGAAGATTAAGGTATGTATTATAACCGAAGATTCATTGGTTTCCTTTTGACTTTATTAATCTGACTGGCGGTGAAAAGTCCTCTGGTTACTTAACTTACTTTCCACATAATTAGAATTCTTTCGTATTACTAACGTTACTTTAATTTTTATTATTGAAAGCCTAAAACGATATTTATTGTAATTTAGAATAGAATATAAATGACATAAGTGAAACTTTTTCACTCAAATATACATTGTAAAGGTACTTGTGTAAAGTGCAATATGTATAATAGAGCTCGTATTTTTTACATAAGTACCTATATATATTTTGTTACATAGGTAATTAATAATTCATCAATTCGTTTCATGACTCTAATTATTAATAGGATCAGCTGAAATATTAACACATTTAAAACGGTTAAATTGTTATATTTTATATAAACAGTCGGACACTAGAAACCCAGGTCCTAAGAGATGTATATTGCCGACTTTTCCACAAAGTACTACAGTCCGTGATCCCCCATTAGTATCAGTTACAAACGTTAAAGTTGGCTGAGGGATTATTCGACTGACTAATTAGGCACCTATTAGGGCCCTTTGTTACCAAAACAGGCAAAGAGCCATATCTGCTTAATGAACTGGATCGTGATAGGATCTTAGGCTTCTTATTTTGTTTTGAAATTATGTACAAAGAGAAAGAATAAAGTATAAAGCTTTTTTAATATTGCATCTGTAGGTTTTAATAATATCTGTCTAAAAATAAGATTCTTTTATGTTGAGCTGTCTATATGTAGCTTTAAGCCAAATTATTGATTAGTAAAGTTGGTAAGCAAGCACTGAAACAAAGCAATTTGAACAAACCTGCGTACGAGCCCACCCTCGTTTAAACATTTATTAGCAAGTTATTTCAGTCACGTGTTACCTGAGACATGTGGGATATATTTTTCTAGAATTCTGACAGGTGGGTTTAATGTTAGTCTACATCGGGTGAAGTCGTGTGAGAAAGGCAGTGATTGATCTCAAGTCTAGACAGACTTTCTGCGAATTAGGTTAAAGGTTCATACTTGTCAGTAGGCTTAACTTAATATACAGAGATTATTGATGTTATTTTAATTTGCATTAGATATTATAGGAAAGTATTTAGTCAATGATAGCTCAGTGGCAGTGACGTCGGTTGCTTTGTGGTTTATTTTGCTTTGCCCATAATTTTTTACGGCGAGATTGAGGTCAAATAGAAGTCACACACAAAAAAACAAATGTTACAGCCATAATTATCAAAAACCGAAACTATTACCTCAACTGTCTCTACCAATATCACTCGCATCTAAATTTATCTCATCGAGTCACAATTAGACCACATAGTAGCGGAACTTTTTAGAACTTAGTGATTAACCGTCACGTACATGATATACTTTGTTGTTTGCAGCGGGTCCACCCGCGTGGCGTGTCCGGCGTTTATGCTAATTGGCAGAGTTTCACACAAAGGGTCCCAGGGTTGGACCACGCAGTTGATCCCAGTTGTTTGTGTTTGAGGACACCATGCTGCGCGAGACGATTAACCGGTTAGCCTCCTTCTCCGAGCAAATAACTCTAATTGAATGCGGGGGGGGGGGGGGATATTTAGAGAGTTAACTATAAATATTATGGGTGGTCGCCATATGGAACTTTTATTGTTTAATCAGGTTTATATTGATTCTAGGTAGGTAGGTGTGATAATCGGTGGGTTGTTTTCATGAATTATATGGAATTATCTAACAACTATTTCACACTAACATTAGAGGTGATTTTAAAATCCTATAATTACCGGCATAATGCTGAGAAAACCGAAGAGGACTGAAATAATAATAAAATTTATTTATTCAGGCAACACAGAAACCCAATAGTGTTAGTAAGATCTTAAACTATAGATAGATGTATTTATTTTAATTATTCTTTTCGCCTAGACACTTTTCTTGGTCATGGATAAGATACAAAAATTAGTTGAAATCAGGACAATATACCAACAGATTTAACATAGATACTACTTATTTGGTTTTTGAATGGAAGGTTGGCCATATTCTCATTTCCTGGTAATTCTGTGAAAAATATAAAAAAATATTCTTTACTTTTTTAGAAACTCAACATTTTTAAAAGCCTCAAAACGTAGGTTCCTACAGCGTGCGCAGATAAAATTAGACAAAGCTTTTTTAAACTCATAGTCCCAGAAGGACTTTTAAAAGCGTTGCCATAAAATCTTTTTAAATGTGTTGTTTTGTAGGGCCAGCTTTAGAATAGAGCTTGCCCTTGATTACAGGAAATGAAATGGTAGAAAGAACTCCGTTGCTGACACTTAAAATTTTCAAAAGAATTCAAGTCAAGTCTAAACCTGCTGGGTGGGAATATGTTCAGTGTTTCCACACATAAAATTCTTGTCCCAAAATCTACAGAAATATATAATTTTTTTTTTTTTTTATTTATAAAAAATAAAACTTACATTAATTTATTAAGGATATAAATAAGTTATTATGTAGTATTATTAGTAATAAAGTTGTTTTGTAAAAAATGGTGGTAGACCCTTGGAGAACCTAAACAAGATATGGAAGATTTAAAACAGATTTTTTCATACAAAAAAGTGTACTTCTGTTTTGTCATAAAATAACAAGGAATAAAACTCTTGAGGATCGATTTTACTGGTTATACCGAAGAAACTAATTACTTGAATATAACTCTAATTGAATGCGGGGGGGGGGGATATTTAGAGAGTTAACTATAAATATTATGGGTGGTCGCCATATGGAACTTTTATTGTTTAATCAGGTTTATATTGATTCTAGGTAGGTAGGTGTGATAATCGGTGGGTTGTTTTCATGAATTATATGGAATTATCTAACAACTATTTCACACTAACATTAGAGGTGATTTTAAAATCCCACCTTAACTATTAATTCATGCATATCGAAATAAACTTTATAGTTACCTATCTAATAAATTTTCGTTTAATAATAATAATAATAATGAATATATAAGTACAAACCATGTAGTGTCCTAGAAAACAGTAATGCAAAATTATACTAGTCATAGGGCTTAGCAAAATGAAACTGCATTTTATGCAGAAAGCAAGCCGCTTTGCCCAGTGATACTAGGGACCAATTTGAATGATTTCATCCGAGGAAACACAAATTTCATCCACTGGAATTCAAGATGGAGGACCTTTTCCAAATTGGCGGCTGCATAATTAAAAAAAATTATAGACAGAAAACGGCTGCACCGATTTTAATGATTGGGGTATCAATCAATTTGTATTGATACCCGTAATAAAAAAACAATTAAGTATTTAAAAATTAAAGATGGCGGCCGAATATTAAGATAATTTTGAAATTTTCAAATTATTTTTTTCCTTCTAATGAAAATAACAACTAAATATTCTATGATATGATCACACATTCTAAAATTTAAATAAAACCTGATAATATTATCTACAAGATAAAAAAATTGCTTGACAATCCGTTGAATAGTTTTTGAACTATACGTATTACAAAAAGCGCGTAACTGCCGTCGGAAACGGCGCGCTCGCGCCAAAACTGACAACTTGATGATATTTCTTTATTTTTAATATTAAAAAAACGGTCAAGTACGAGTCGAACTCGTGCGCCGAGGGTTCCGTACCTGCCCATTATACAGCCAAAATATTTTCTTTACACAACAGCTTAATTTTATTTATTTACCTTATTTGGGGTTCGTGCCAATTAAGCTAGACCTCTAAATTGTATGAGCGCCGATACAACTCAGAGGCCTATCTTAATTGGCGGTTACTATGTATGTATGGGGACACCCTTTAATTTTAAACTTTTTTATTTTTTGGAATTTTTCCTTTACTTGTGCTGTAAGACCTTGCTTTTTCCAAATTTCGTGATTCTAGGTCAACGGGAACTACCATATAGGTTTTCGACCCAAAACCTATAGGGTAAGTACTTCCGGTTGACCTAGAATTGTCAATTGTGGTTAAAAGCAAGGTCTTACAGCACAAGTAAAGGGAAAATTCCGAAAAATATTATCGTGTTGACTCAGGACCTTGATTTTTATACACCTAATAAGGACTATCGACCTCAGTATCTGGTATTACCCATTCCTGAGAAAATCGGTGGTGACACACGGACAGACAGACAAGAGAGTGATCTTATAAGGGTTCCTTTTTTTACCTTTAGAGGTGCGGAACCCTAAAAAAAGAACAGAAAATATGTTTAATTTATTTAATGAGCTATAAATAAATAAATAAATGTATTTCCGCTTATTATTTACTCCTCTTTATCATCCACGTCCGATGTGGTTGAATTGAAAGAAAAGAAAATTCATATGAAATCAGAACAAAGTATACTAATATAATTAAATTAAATTTTATACCTTTCGTTTTTGCAGCTGCCTTTGCATGTGCTGCATTGCACTGTGCAGGGTAGACCCACCTTCCGACACGAGCGCATTGTTTCGCAACCTTTTTTCCAGCCGCAATGGTCCAAGTATGATAATTCACTCAATTCAATCAATTGGTATTGATCATTAAAATCGGTGCAGCCGTTTTCTGTCTATAATTTTTTTAAATTATGTAGCCGCCATTTTGGAAAAGGTCCGCCATCTTGAATTCCAGTGGATGAAATTTGTGTTTCCTCGGATGAAATCATTCAAATTGGTCCCTAGTATCACTGGGCAAAGCGGCTTGCTTTCTGCATAAAATGCAGCTTCCGATGTAAATATCGCCGTAAGCCCTAAGACTATACTGGGATAGAGAGATAGTCACTGATAAAACAACACAACATAATAGACCGGACATAACACTCACTATTAAATCACGTAAAATCACATGCCTAATAGATATATCAGTACCAGACACAAACAACCTCAGACAAAAACATAGTGAAAAAGTACACAAATAAACTCAATTAGCTGATGAAATTAAACAGATGTGGCATCAGGACCGTGTTATAATAATACCAATAATATTATCGTCCACTGGAGTTATTCCTAAAACCTTATCCATAGGTCTACAAGACATAAATATTCAGAACACCATTTACATAGCATTACAAAAATCAGTTATTTTAGATACATGCTCAATTGTACGGCGACCACCCAGACACAGAACACAATAGACCAGGAACCAAGTGACTTGGCGTAAGCCCGTGCTTGGCTCCTAATTACCGGCATAATGCTGAGAAAACCGAAGAGGACTGAAATAATAATAAAATTTATTTATTCAGGCAACACAGAAACCCAATAGTGTTAGTAAGATCTTAAACTATAGATAGATGTATTTATTTTAATTATTCTTTTCGCCTAGACACTTTTCTTGGTCATGGATAAGATACAAAAATTAGTTGAAATCAGGACAATATACCAACAGATTTAACATAGATACTACTTATTTGGTTTTTGAATGGAAGGTTGGCCATATTCTCATTTCCTGGTAATTCTGTGAAAAATATAAAAAAATATTCTTTACTTTTTTAGAAACTCAACATTTTTAAAAGCCTCAAAACGTAGGTTCCTACAGCGTGCGCAGATAAAATTAGACAAAGCTTTTTTAAACTCATAGTCCCAGAAGGACTTTTAAAAGCGTTGCCATAAAATCTTTTTAAATGTGTTGTTTTGTAGGGCCAGCTTTAGAATAGAGCTTGCCCTTGATTACAGGAAATGAAATGGTAGAAAGAACTCCGTTGCTGACACTTAAAATTTTCAAAAGAATTCAAGTCAAGTCTAAACCTGCTGGGTGGGAATATGTTCAGTGTTTCCACACATAAAATTCTTGTCCCAAAATCTACAGAAATATATAATTTTTTTTTTTTTTTATTTATAAAAAATAAAACTTACATTAATTTATTAAGGATATAAATAAGTTATTATGTAGTATTATTAGTAATAAAGTTGTTTTGTAAAAAATGGTGGTAGACCCTTGGAGAACCTAAACAAGATATGGAAGATTTAAAACAGATTTTTTCATACAAAAAAGTGTACTTCTGTTTTGTCATAAAATAACAAGGAATAAAACTCTTGAGGATCGATTTTACTGGTTATACCGAAGAAACTAATTACTTGAATATAGTAAACATTAATTAACCCTATAACATTCTTGTGGTCTTTGTGTTGTCAACTAAGTATCAATTTCTAACTTCTTACTTCCCCTCTACGTCTACTAATGTGCAATATCAAATTTGAAATTATTGGAATCTACATTCACGAAATCTTATATATTATGTTCAACAGGGGATTTTTGAAAATGAGCTTACGTTTAACACTCACGCACTCAAGCGTTACGCGTATATATACTTGATACGCGTAACGCGTGAGTGATACCCCTGGTGTTGCAAGCGTAGGCTACGGTAACCGCTTACCATCAGGCGGGCCGTATGCTTTTTTGCCGACAATGTTGTATAAAAAATAAACATTATGCCTACCTTCTTACATCCATATTCAGTGAGTGCATTAATGGAAATATTAATTAAATTAAATAAAGGCTTTCCGAAGTAATCAACAAACTATTAATTAACAATAGGTTTGCAAGTAGGTACTTACATATATTCAATTACATCTCTTACTTAACTGAAGCAGAGACGTTAAAGCACTAATGGCATTCATACAGAGGCGTTTGTGCGACCAAATTGTCCGAGGCCTGGCATACTCTCGACCAGATGGTGCCTATGCCTAGACTTCATAGTGCGACTATGCAATTACTACCCGTTGTAAAGCCGAGTGTATACTCTCTTGACTGAATGCGCGGTTACATGGTAGTGCCAGTTTGATGCCTCTGGATTTTAATGTTGGATGGTGTAAGCATAATACTACTTTTTAACAACTTCTACGTCTAGGCTATAAGTAAATATATTACATAGCTTATTTTGAAAATGATAAACTTAAGATTGTCTATGAAGTTACGATAGTGGTTGAAAAAACTATGTTTCAGCTGAATGATGATTGTTAAACTGAAAACTTGTATTTCAATAAATATACATAATTTGAAAATGGAACAGAAGGTCACAAACCAAAACCATGGTGGTAACTTATTCATCAAGAACCCCTATTTTAGGCAATTGGGCAATTAAAAAATAATTTCAAGGAAACTCCAAAAAACCGACCACAATTAATCGGGGAAAGGTTGGGCAGATGAAGATAAATTATTAAACATGACAAAGACGAATGGAAACGTGACTGAATGTCACCTTTTCATTAAACGAGCGATCAATTGTAATACCACAGTGTCAGTCGGTAGTGAGCCGGGCAGTCTCAGAGTCACTAATTAAACAATAATAAATAAATAATTAATCTAAATCCATAGATTGAATGATGAATTAAATCATCTGTCACAAAAATAATTCTAATAATAATAAATGATTATTGAACAATAAATACGATGAATTTGAATAAAATAAAAGACATTTTGCCAGATGTCTGATAGATAACGGTCGTATAGTAGTGATGATGATGATGCAAATGTAGCTATCGGTGGTAAATTATGTCGTATCACAATCAAAAGGAAAGGGAAGCACGTGTTCCAGATCATTACCATCTCAAATTCTTTCGCTGAATTCAAAACGAGTTCTAACATCGTTATTTTTTTGTGAAAACTCACTTTGATGTCGGTTTTACTTATTGATAAAAGTTAATTATCTAGATGAAAACCCGGCTTCGCTCGGGTGAAATGTGTGTGACTCATAATACACAATCTTATACAAAATGTAGTTAGATATTTTTAAAGTTATCGGTAGTGGTTTGTATTAGTTCGCCGTATCAGACTATCGGATCCGACTATCGGATGAAAAAATCTGACGTATATTCCCGGCCTTACGTATATTCGCGCCAGTTTTAGGTGCGTTCAATAGGGTATTTGCCTGTGTTCAAAATAAATTATCTAACACTAATCAATGTATAAAACATCTATAAAAAAAGGGGAAACCACGATTATTTTATTAAATTTATCCTTATTATGATTTTTAATGACCAATCTAACCATAAAGAGTATGCTATATAATTATGACATCACATGCTTGACGCCAACGATGACTGCCAGTGTCATGGTTAGAAAAAACAACGGGAAACAAAAATAATAGGCTGTCAATAAAGACTCATTTACACACTGAGAACACTGTGTCATCTCATGATTAGTCTGTATGGGCTAGAACCCTTTGCCTCCCCGAAATAAGGGAAAACAAAAGAAAAAACTGATACTGACTGACAGGGATGCGTTCATTGAAAATATGGCGGTACTGTGCTCGGCCAATATGGCGACTGCCATTTGCACCATTAGAATTTAACAAAATACTCGACAATCCGAATTTTGCGGAGATATGTTGTCGACTCGATTTTTTTTTATTTTTATGTTTTATTATTCAGGTAAGGTTTCAATCGAGTCTACCGTACCCCTTGACGGAATTATTAATATAGATTTACAGGTTCGTTATATTTGATCATTAGAATTACTAGAAATCTGTTTAACTCTTACAACGTAATTTAAACCATGTAAAGATAAATATTTAGAATGCTATTTTTATATCTCAGAATAAATAAATAATTAATAATGGGACCTGAGTGTGACTCGTAACTATGACCTGTGGTGTGGCGGTCACGATAGGTCTCTAATCCTCACACGAGCCAGCCAATCTTGATGTAACCTAGTTTTATACGTAAGTTGCCGTGCCCCTTAGGGTTTCAACATATTTTTTACTGAGTTCAAAAAAAGAGGAGGAGGTATATTCGACGCGTTTATTTTTTTCTGTTGGATAAATGCGACTGGGGTGGACAAGATTTATTTATGACGTCAGATGCCATGATGTAACCTACGTATTTTTTGCATTTCATAACAATCTCAGCATTGTGGTAAGTGTTAATTACCTATGAGGGCAAAAGTTTTAAATATCTACACAAAGCATACAAAGGGAATGTTTATTATATTAGCTTTTACACCCGACTGTGGAGGAGCCAAAAAAGGAGGGTTATGTGTTTGACCTGTATGTATGTCCGTGCCTATGTTCCCTAGTAACAACTAAACAGCTGATCCGATTTTGATGAATGATATGTCGTTAGTTTCGTCTTTATTGCGCGAGTGTTAGTTTGCTTCACTTCATCAATCATTTCGCTTCGCGGGCCAATTTCTCGGAAAACTGCGCGTGTACTTTGCAATATCTACACGAACTATCGAGCGAACTTGGCCATATTTTACATATAGGTTTTTGGTAGGATAAAACTCTATGTGTAAAATTGAAATTAAAGTAAATTCTCATTTCCATGGATAAGCAGATAAAATTGGAACGACCGACAGCGCCGCAAAGCGGCCGCCTAAAGCTATATAACTTGGACGTATTGACATCCCATTTTGCTGAAGAGTGGCATATGGAAGAGGAAGGCAACATGTGTCACACTTATGACAGGAGCAGGTGTTGCTTGTGGCTCGTAAACTTGGAACTGCGTTTAATATACGATACTTAATAACCGTATAAACCTACTATGTATACGGTATAAGAGCTCACAAAGTATACCAAAATTGTGTATGTATGTAAATAGTAACAAAATAATGTAATATTTTAAGGGGTGATATAAAATACTATGCTATATCAGATATCTATACTAATATTATAAAGCTGAAGAGTTTTTTTGTTTGTTTATTTGAACGCACTAATCTCAAGAACTACTGGTTCAATTTGAAATATTATTTTAGTGTTGGATAGCCCATTTATCGAGGAAGGCTATAGGCAACTTTTTATTCCGGGAAAACACAAGATCCCTCGGGTGAAACCACGCGGAAAAGCTAGTATATCATAAATATACACGATGTTAGGAGAGCTATTGCTAATATCATGATTTAAAAAAAAAATAACTTGAATAATAAATACAATTTGGTAATTAGTAATGTAACAAACAATTTTACAAATTATTTTCGGGAATAAATTTACGAATCACATTATATGAAATTTAGTTATTTGTAGGAACCATTCAAATCTGTATAGTAGGTACCTACAAGGTACTTTACGCTAACGTTATGATAACGTAATATTTATGTTGTGAATTCTATTTAGAATGATGGGCTTATGTGGGCGAAGGTTTATGCGTAAAGCACGATTCAGTAACACGAATTTACATGTACGAATTTAATCGGAATGGGTACGCACATTTTGGACCGGAAATAATAGAGGTTCCCTTTACACCCCTCGTAAATAGGTCTCGTGTCGAACATTCATTAGTGTTAACCTGAATTCATGGCTGTTGAATGTCCGTTTGCGGCACTGTTAAACTCCTTAATATAGCATTTGATTTAGAGAATTAATTATATAAATTAATTACAGTTATTATAACAACATTTCATTGATGATTGTATGAACTATTCAAAATCATATGTAGTGTCCCGTAAACTAAATTGGTTGAATAAAAGAGGTAAGTAAGTATGACATTGTATTAAATCCTTCTGGAAAGCCCTGAAGTATTTTTATTAGTATTAACATTAACGTAAAGGCAGTCACACGTTCGCGATTGTCGGAAGAAAAATAACGAAACAAGAATATACAAGGAGATTTTTTACTCACTGGCCATAGTTGTAGGGGTTGAAGTACTCGTCAATATGAACAACTTTTGTTATGGGACCAACTTTGATATCGCATAAAATAAAATGTTCTCAGAGTTTGTCCCATGATAAATGTTGTTCATATTGATGAGTACTTCCACCCCTGCAAGTATGGCCATTGACTAAAAAATCACCCTGTATATACTATATAAAATAAAAAGACAGCGGAATAGATGGCTCAGCCCTGAAACCGTTTCCTGTAAAATGTATTGAAAAAAAACATTAATATTGTAGTAACAAAAATAAAAATTATTTTACAATTTTGCTGCTGATAGAATATCTACACAAAAAAATAAACTAAGTCCAAAAATATTTGTAATAGGTAAGTAAAACCTTTAAGCAGGTAACATTCTAAGGAGAAAAAAGTAAAATCAAAAACAGTATCTAACCTCTCTCACTACAAATAGGGGTAATTTACATTAATTCCCAATATTTTGTTACCTACTACTCGTCGGGGGGCGGATTATGCAAAGTTTACCTCGTGACCTGATTCTAAAACTACCTATACAATATACATATTAGGTAACTTATGGTATCGTTATATTTTGTCATCAGTTTTATGTAGCTGTTTGTTACCTTTTATTTCACACATTACTCTACTTCTACTTCATTATTACTCATTTCTCCAATATTTGATTTTATTTATACATTCAAGTTCCAGTTGAATCTTCTTAGCTACTCCCGATAATCTTGCAGAGCGAATAATAATCGGGTTACAGGCTTTGCTTTCTACAAACGTCGGCTCCATGTTAACCAATAGTATTTTTTATCTTGCAGTATTTCTATTACCAATAAGTTCCACTGCTGCCTGTGTGGTGTGAGCATTGACAGTATAAACCACCATGGTATTTCCTGCTACCATCACTTACGTAAGAGTAGCGACGATTTGAATAGCCTAGGGATGGTCTGCAACAACGTGCTGCAACGTGTGTCGATAAACCATCAACGTCGCACCCTTAGTACATCTCTAGAATACTAGACGCTGCATCTTCGATCCGGAAATTGACTCATCAATTTATGACTAGCCTCGCATCAATGGAATGAAAACCTGATTTTGATGACCTAACGACCTTCATAGAAGCAAAAGCAAAGCTTCAATTACATTAAAAACTTTAATAAAAGCAAGCATTTAATATAAAAGACGAATATCAAGATAGTAAAATGTGGTGTCTGTGCAGACGATCAGCCCCGGTTTTATTGTTGCAAGTAACAATTTATGAGACTCAAGGAAATGGGCCCGATCAATGCGCGCCCTCAGGCACTTTGATATAGTTTTTATTGTGTCCCACAATTAAGTAGGTATCGTGTTTTCTAGTAAATTTCCTGAGGATACCATTAGTATATTGGACTGTAACTTTGTTACTGTTCATAAGATTATATTGAAGTTCATTGTGGCGAAGTGATCAAGGCAAATATATTTGTTTTATATAAGTAAAGTTGGTGGCTAAAATGGGTTTAAAGATGTATAAATTCAGGAAAACTAATCTTTAAGCTTAGTAAGTAAATACCTGAATTGATGAAAACCAAGTTTAGCTCCACATCGAAATTTATAAAATTAATACAATAGGCATTTATATTTTGTATTGGAAATAATAGGTATCTAGTTAATTTAATATTATTTATCTAATGAAAAATATGATTTCATCCGCAAAAGTGCCTATATTTTTTTAAAACAATATTGTGAATCAGTATTAAATTCTCATAAACTCCAATCACAAATGCTAAGTTCACTGTAAGTGTATTAGAGCGAAGCAAGTTAGCAATAAACTAAATTAATAACTGAAATGTGCTGAGTTCTGCACAGTTTAGCCAATTTACCCATAACGTACACAAAGTTGTCATATTCCCAAATTTCCCTTAATAAACATTTCAAATATCCACCACTGTTTTATGAACCGTAAATAAACAAGCGTGATATTAATAATTCAATTTTCCCTCAACACAAGTGCATGGGATAAAAGCTTTTGATAATTTGTTATAAGTCGGATTTAATAACATATCAAGTAAAAGCTTAAAAGAAGGTTCTGAATTAAAATTAATTAATTATTATTAATTAATAATAATAAAAATTATAAAAAATAATTATTATTCCAAAAATCTTAAAATCCTTCCTTTTAATATAAATTGAATTGAGAAACGGTAATACTGCCGTTAAAACCTAGTACCTATTAACATTTACGACTCAAAATTTAATAAAAGAAAAAACGATTAAGATTTGATGTTAACATGAATTGACGATGAAGAACAGGCATACGTGTGGGTGTCCACCATATTGTGGGTACAACGTCCCACGTTTTGCTTACCTATACCATACCTAGTAAAAAAAAAAGGATGGTAAGTTAACCATAGTCCATTTCGATCCGAGCGGATCAATGCTTTGGGACTTTGGGACGATACGCAAGATAACACCAACCATCTAATAAACTCAATAATAATGAAATGAATAAACGGGGCAAATGTAGATCAAGGGAAGAGCCATAGTAGATTATCAGTTTTCGCCCTGTGGTTTTACCAGTATTTGTAAAGGGTTTAATAATTTTCCGGGATAAAATGTGTATTGTGTGTGTGTGTGTGTATACATTCATCATCATCATCATCATCATCAGCCTTTATTCGTCCACTGCTGAACATAGGCCTCTCCCAAAGCGCGCCAATCTTTTCGGTTTCTCGCCACTCGCATCCAGCCCAGTCCGGCTACTCTTTTAAGGTCGTCAGTCCAGCGGGCAGGGGGGCGTCCGACATTACGCTTACCAAGACGACGTCTCCACTCCAAGACTCGTGTGCTCCATCGACCATCCGTTCGTCGACAGACGTGGCCGGCCCATTGCCACTTCAGCCTACCAATTCGCTGAGCGATGTCGGTTACTCTAGTTCTTTGTCGGATAACCTCATTGCGGATTTTATCCTTCAAAGAAACCCCGAGCATCGCTCTTTCCATAGCTCGCTAGTGTATACATTAAAATTAATAAAATATTATGGATCAATGATATTCAATGAGTGTTCGCAAAAAACCCAACACGTTCACATTTGCCAGCACCCACTAATACATTTCTGCAGGCGAGAGTAATGCATAGTATAAATACCCGCACGCTTGGAGAAGATGTTTCTTTCCTACCGAATTATAAAGTTCTATGTTTATGCTGACACTGATCCACGATCTGAGAATCTATGCAAATAGCAAAGAATGCGTGATCACTTCGTTGTACTCTCAGGTGAACAAAGTGACCTACTGTTCATTATTTACTATGTCATCTCCAATCGACAACTAGCCTATCCCAATGGTTATCGGACCCTGTCTATTAAGGTCTACATAGATAACGTAGACTATTATCTATCGTTAACTGTCACATCAATTTAATTGGATTCTGGTTTGCAATCACTACCTACTGGCTATAGTATCGAAAAATCATCAATTTACGTGGACATATGGCTTTGCATTCAGGAAGGCGTATATCTGTATGTAAATATCATGACAATGCAAAATCCCATGAAGTTGAATGATCAGCTATATTTTGCTACATTTATGAGATAGCTAACTATTCCCCGCGGTTTTACTCGGATTCCCAGACTATAAAGTAGCCTATATTTCTATCTATGCCATAGGCTTCATGATCAGGATTCACGATTATTTGGGCCGTTCTGACGTCAAGAGGTAACAAACTGACTTTTGCATTTTGTAACCGTAAAACATTTCAGCAGTGATGTGAGCCCTTTACTTTTTAGTTTGCTAGATTTTTACTTATTAAGGCGCTGACAACAGCTAAATTGCCTTGAGAAATTGAAATTTTAGCCACGCCCTTCTACATCCCCAATATATATAGCACGTATAGCACAGCATAGCGCCACACACGAAGACGCGGTAAAACAGTGCACTTTTTCGGCCATCATCCAAACAGTAAACAAGTACAAATATATCTATGAAACTAACACAACTAGATGGCGCTATTATTGATAATATAAATATGTAATTACAACTAGCTATAAAGAAATAGTAATAACCGAGTACTCAATATATTTTAACCTAGTTTTGTAACTTTTCTATTTTATTTCCATCTTTCACACCATTATTTACAATAGTATGTACCTACTAATTTTAATGAAACCGCTTCTCTTATCATTTTATATTCGCGTCGCCCGTGTGGATATATAAATGTTTTTTAAATAAGAAATATGAATGAAGAAAATAATGTACAAAATTCAAAATATATAGCTAGGTTTCATTTTTAGAAAACGTCGTTTTACCATGTTTTCAATCAATGAGAAACTGCTTCAATTTCATTAGAATACTAAAGTAAATTTCGCCGCTAATTATAAGTAATTAATAGCTCAGGTGGGTGATCGTGCGATCCTTGAATTAGATGTTCATGGATCGTGTCCTGATGACGACTTCAGTTTGAGTACTATGTTCGATATGATTCATCCTACTTTTGTAACTTTTTCATCTTTCACACCATTATTTACAATAGTACCACAGCGTAACAAGTCATACAGTGGTTTAGCGCGTTTGAAGTCACGCGAAATGCCGCTTTTGTGTAGACATTCGTCATTATTCGTAGTATGTGTATGTAGAGTACCAGGAATAAAATGAAAAAATATAGAAGCTATGTTAGTAGAACTAATACCTAACATATTTTTTATTGTTTATGACCTTTTAATAATATAATAGGATACCAAAATAAAAAAATACTGAGATACTTATTCTTTTAAAAACTACAAATGCGAAACTGAAAGGTATTTTCAACATTTGGATTTACTAATTTTCAGATTGCGATTGTTAAATTTGACGATGTAGTCAATTCTCATACGTAGAAATAATTTTAATAAAAATTTCAGACGGGAAGCATGCCCATGGTTTTGTATTAAAATTAATGTTCTTTAGCTGTTGATATAATTGACTTCTAATGTTATTTCCAACAAACGTTGTAAAAGTTGTCTGTAAAGTGTCTTCTAATTTTTGGCAGTACGTTAAAATACTAATACATAATAGTTTGCTAGTAGTTAAATTAGGTCGCGCAGAGATATCACTACTCCATATTCGTAATCGGCACCCCTGAAAACCATGGAAACGATACCCATATTGATTTTATTTAAAAATTCACGTCCGCCATCTTGAATCTCGAAATATGTTATATATTCGTAATTGGCGCCCCCGAAAACCATGGAAACGATACCCATATACATAGATGTTATTTAATAATTCGCGTCCGCCATCTTGAATCACGAAATATGTTATATATTCGTAATCAACAACCCCGAAAACCATGGAAACGATACCCATGTACATAGATGTTATTTAATAATTCGCGTCCACCATCATGAATCACGAAATATGTTATATATTCGTAATCAGCACCCCCGAAAACCATGGAAACGATACCCTTATACATAGATGTTATTTAATAATTCGCGTCCGCCATCTTGAATCACGAAATATGTTATATATTCGTAATCGGCACCCCCGAAAACCATAGAAACGATTCCCATATAGATTTTATTTAATAATTCGCGTCCGCCATCTTGAATCTCGAAATATGTTATATATTCGTAATCGGCACCCCCGAAAACCATGGAAACGATACCCATATTGATTTTTTTTTTAATTCGCGTCCACCATCTTGGATCCCGAAATATGTTATATATTCGTAATAAGCACCCCCGAAAACCATGGAAACGATACCCATATAGATTTTAATAATTCGCCTCATAATTGTACAAAATTCAAAATATATAGCTAGGTTTCATTTTGTCGTTTTACCGTGTTTTCAATCAATGAGAAACTGCTACATTTTCATTAGAATACGAAAGTAAATTTCGCCACTATCTAATAATTAAATAATAGCTCTGGCGGGAGATCGTGCGATCCTTGAACCAAATGTCCACGGTTCGAATCCAGATGTTGTCTCCAGTGTCGTTCATTAATTTCCTCTTTTTCAAGTTCCTTCTTTTGTTTACCAAAAAAAAAAAATTATATACCAGCACAGCTCAATCATCCAGGTACTTTACATTCATTATAAAACATGATGTCATCACATGGAATTGAATACACACATCCAAGTAGTTATAGGTTCTTGACCTATAACCAGGACCGCTGAGCTAACAATGACATGACTTATGCGATGAAAATAAGAATCTTTCTCGGTCAGTGATGCGGCACGACAAATTTTATTCCCAATGCGTGCATGAAAGATTATAAAATTACTCAGTTATTATGCCCTTTTTGTGGTAAGTAAATCTTTAGTTTGAATACTTTTTTATGCGAAATAATACGACGAGATCATATTGTAAAAGTTATGTAATGCAACTCATTTTCCCTCCAAATATTGTCATTTAATTTGATAAAAATTCAATAAAAAGTTATAATGTGAATAGGCTGAATACATTCATAAATTACACTGCAATCTAGCGGCAGTGATATGACGCTTTGACAAACACAAGTATTTGTTTACTTTTATCATTGTGAATCACTGTGAAATAAATTGCTTACTACCTTACTTTATTCATCAGGCATTGCACATATTTTTTAAAATATATTTTACCCATTTATGGATGATAATGTTGAAACCGCGCGCTCGGAAAAAAACTGGTACAGGTCCGTCTAGCAACGCGGATCGCCGCGGAATGCGAGTGAGGGCAAAGCAAAATACGCAAGTAACGTGACAGAAGAGTGTGGCATAATGTTGACTCCTCCCCCTAACTGCTCCGAATTAATAACGTAAGCGACATTTATAAAAATAATTAATTATGTACAAATAAATTCCTTATTCCAAAAACTACGATAATAAATCATTTTCTAAGTATTCGAACAATATTAATGTAAAATATCACATCGAAAAATACATTCATGTGTAGGATAAATTTGGGAATTCCTTGATTTTCAGAGTTGTGTTTGGCAATTTTTGTTATCGAGACAATGAAATGAAATCGTGTTTTGAGATTAATAAATTTGTCATTTATATCCTTGAGTATCGTGTATTTAAATTTCAATACCGTACATTTAGTAGGATTAACATAGGTTGGGTTGCAATAGAGAGACTTCAGCTGTTGTCAGCGCCTTAAATATACTGCAAAATACATATGACGTAAAGTTATAAACCCAGACAGTATGTTTGTCCAACGTAAAACAAAGAAAAATAAAATAACAATTTGTTCTCCAGCGAAAGTAGTTTCACGACCAAACTTGTAATTACTTTTAAAATAAGAAAATGCAGCTTCAACACTTTGTTTTACTGCCTTTTACAATAACAAAAATAAACTAAGAAATTGTTGTGTTTTCTGTTATTGAGACTACATGTCTGAAAAGAATGGAAAAAATAAATGTGAAAATCAAACAGGATGTAATATTCAAAAATATTTCTACAAACATTGTATGAAATAAGTAATAACTAATTAAAACCAATTAATCATCTATTTATATTTTTAATTCTGTGGATCAAGTTATCTTGGCTTATTATAGGCTTGAGTCGATTTTAAAACATTCGCTTGCATCGTGCCATCTATTTTGTTAACTCTAAATTATATTATGCATGCAATATATTATTACCCTTTTAAAAAGAAACAGTTTCCTAATATTAGCTTTTATAGGTAGTTAGTTACGAACTAGAACTGTAGCTGCTCCTATATTTTTTTATGCTATTGGATCGGAGTTTGGGCACAATATTGAAATATAAGTTCCTGCAGTACTTGTGTATGAGCATGCTTATTTGTTTTGCAGTGTTAATGTGAAGCTATGTCGTTGAAGAAGTTTAATATTGCTTTATATTATTTCAACAGCTGATAGAACGAATACCATTTATTTAAAAATCATCGGATTTATAAATGGCGCGACGATGCTAAGTAGAACTCTCGTGATTTTAGTAACTAATGGATATTATAGATGAATTATTTTCTATTATCAGACAAATATTCTAGTGGTAGACATGTAAGAGTGCAAATGTGTTTTCCTAAAATGGAATCTGCATTTGCGGTTGTACGTGACCGAAATGCGTAAGATGGCGCCTTAGTCGTCGGTTGCTGCCTTAGCTTATAATTTGCACTAACAAAAAGTAAGTACTTTGCATCTTTAAAATTATTACGTAATTGTGTTTAAAGAAAGGAAAGATGGATGATTGTGGTGTCTGTATTGTGTTTCTTTATAACCTACTTCAATAATGAGGTACCTCCTCAATACAATGAGCTTTTTAGGGTTCCGTACCTCTTAAAGGGAAAAAAGGAATCATTATAGGATCACTTCGTTGTCCGTCTGTCTGTCTGTCTGACTGTCTTTTTCTATATTTTCTCAGGAACGCGTGGAGGTATCCAGTTGAAATTAATATCAAATACCTGCTTAGGTCTGCAAGCTCTTGGAACTGTGAAAAAATCAAACTTCTAAGTAAGTCAACGCAATCAAAAGATACGGCCGTTTATGCCACTTATATTGAGACGCGCAACTACTCGCAAGGGAATTAAAACCCACAACAGGGTACAAGAAGTAAGGTGTTATAGCACAAATAAAGGAATAAATCCGAAAACCGTAATATTATTGTAAATTTTTGTTTTGCTAGTATAAACTTATTTGCAGTTGGGTTTGTTACATCTTCTACAACCCCCCGCCATAAAATAAGAAGCGGATTGCAACATCACGGCAATCCGAACTTATATAAGGACACCACTAGATGCATCGGATGCCTTAGTCCGATAACCTAACAATCGGGTCGTACTTTGCGTCACGTATATTAAGTACCTTTATAATTATTGTTGAATTGAATTAAAATCTTTTATAAGTTAAATTTGGTTTTTTTTGGGATCCTCCGTTGTGCCTCTCGTAATTGGCGCAGTCGGTAGGATCGTCGAGTCAGTGCGTGAACTATCAGTGAACTATCAGTGAACCATCAGTGAACTATCTATCATAGATTCGCTTGTGACAGTGTGCTGAACTATACGTGCTGATTTGTGTTTTAACACAATATCGACGAATCCAGAAACCGGGAGACCAGCGGACCACACACGGCCATCCAGCCATCGATGACTCATAGTGCCACCGTCGTGGAAATGTATATGTGAGTTGCACAATAATTCCGACACGGTTGGTTGCTACTCCTTTGTGTGTCCCATCATTATACCAAAATTTTCCATCCACGGAAAAACCGGGGAATAGATACCCCTAGGTCGTCCTCCCGCATCGCGCAGAGAGACGCTAATCGTAATTTAGACTTAATTAATATGGAGGGTCAAAACATGTCGAACCCCTCAATGTCTGGAGTTAGCCAGGACGCTACTCTAGATAAAATATATAAAGCTTTGCGTTTTGTACCAGAGTTTGATGGTACATCCAGTACTCTTACTAGATTTTTAGGATTATGCGATAGATTAATTTTAACTTATGTCAATCCATTACCCGGGAACGAATTGACAAATTTATCTTTGTTAAACGGTATTGTTAATAAAATTACTGGTGCCGCCGCCAGAACTTTAGCAACGAATGGCATACCCCAGACATGGAATGACATAAGAAATACATTAGTTAATAGTTTTTCGGACCATAGGGATGAATCGGCGTTATATACAGATTTATCTCAACTGACTCAAGGATCAGACACCCCGTACCTATTTTATGAACGTGTTCGTAATTTACTTTGTACTATCATGACATACATAGAATTACATGAGACTGTAGACACGACTATTGAAGCTAAACGGACTCTTTACAGTAAACTTGCATTACAGACTTACCTTAAAGGACTAGAAGAACCCCTTGGTTCTCGTATACGATGTATGAGACCACCCACTCTGGAAAAGGCATTACAATATGCGCAGGAGGAAATGAACATAATTTACCTTAAAAATAAAAGTAATGTCCAAAATGTAAAAAAACCT
This sequence comes from Tetheella fluctuosa, assembly GCA_951216915.1. Classification (NCBI taxonomy): domain Eukaryota; kingdom Metazoa; phylum Arthropoda; class Insecta; order Lepidoptera; family Drepanidae; genus Tetheella; species Tetheella fluctuosa. The sequence goes on along the minus strand of OX578229.1, from coordinate 4,560,398 downwards.
AATTTACCTTCCGTACCTGTATCTTTGCCCTTACCTGAAAAACCTTTTAGGTTCAATAATTCATACTTACCGCAAATGCCTAAAACATACCCCAACTTTCCACGTTTCTATAACCCACAGCATACCAGGCCTACTTTACCTATTTATCCATCTAGAACACAGCAAATTTTTAGAGCGTTTCCATCAAATATGTCTACTGGCTTTAGAATTCCACCTCGTCAGCCAATGCCTCCACAGGCTCCACATAATAATTACTCTCAGCCTATGAGTGGAATTAGTCACCCCGTAGCTCGTGTTTTACCTCATAGTGGGCATGACTGGAAAATACATGGAAATCCACCTCCATCAAATTACTTTAAAACTAAACAGATTAACACTAATGAATTATATGATCCCACGTATTGTAGTGACTATGATTTTACCACAGAACAATATTATAATTCTTACGACAATTATCAGACTTACAACTATGACTATGATTTACCTTATTATGACTATACGGAAACTGAGGTGACTGAAAATCCTGAATTACCAGCCCCTGACAATAATACTGACTCTGGAATGACAATGACTACTGAATCCCAACAACAAAATTTTCCCAAAGATCGGAAAACCAATTTCTTAACATAGAACTAAATATACATAATAAAAGACAATTACCCTATATACAAATTATAATCAGTCCTGAACTCCCACCATTAAAGTTTTTAATTGATACGGGAGCCAACCAGTCTTTCATAAGACCTGATGTTACTGAAATTTATTTTCCGAATTTCCCGCTTAATTATGATCCATTTATGGTGACAAATGTACATGCAACCACTAAAAATAAATACTCTATAACTATACCATGTTTCAACGAATTTCAAGATAACGATTTTATTAAATTATATGTATATAAATTCCACGATTACTTTGACGGACTTATAGGTTGTGATCTTCTTGAGAGATGGTTAGCAAAAATAGACCTAGGATCTAGAAAATTATACACTAAATCGGCATGTAATCCTATACATATGTATATGTCTCAGAATGTAAATTTATACGAAAACATTATCCCAGCAAAATCGACAAAGTTAATTCGAGTACCTACTACTATAACCAAAGGTGATGTATGTATTAACGAGCAAAATATAGGCGGATGCTATATTAGTCAATGCATTACCATGGCAAAAAATAACCGTGCTATTTTAGAAATTACTAATCCTACAGAAAGTGATATTATATTTTCATTATCCGAACCAATTAACGCACATATATTTAACGAGCATACTATTCCCGCAGTGTCATATGATACTTATAATAACAATGCTCGACGGTCTCGCGACGTCTTATCGCGTTTGCGCATAGATCATTTAAATGTAGAAGAGACAGCCAATATAAAAGCGATTTGTACAGATTATTCGGATGTGTTTTATCTTGAAGACGAGTCTTTAACATTCACCAATCGAATAAAACATAGTATAAATACTCTCGACGAAATTCCTGTCCATAGTAAAACATATAGATACCCATACGTTCATAGAGAGGAAGTTCAAACTCAAATCAAAAAAATGTTAAATCAAGGTATTATAAGGCCTTCAACTTCCGCTTGGAGTGCACCGATTTGGGTCGTACCTAAAAAAAGTGACGCTTCTGGTAAAGTCAAGTGGCGCTTAGTCATTGACTTCCGTAAATTAAACGAGAAGACAGTCGATGACAAGTATCCGATCCCGAACGTTACCGACATTTTAGATAAATTAGGTAAATGCCAATATTTCTGTACACTAGATTTGGCTAGCGGATTCTATCAGGTGGAGATGGACCCTAAAGATATACATAAGACAGCATTTAGCGTAGAACATGGTCATTACGAATTTTTGAGGATGCCCATGGGATTAAAAAACTCACCATCAACCTTCCAACGTGTTATGGATAACGTTCTTCAAGGCCTACTGAATAAGATTTGTGTTGTATATTTAGACGATATATTAGTCTTTGGCACCTCCTTACAAGAAGTAATGATTAACCTTAAACAGATATTCCAGCGCTTGCGAGATTCAAACTTTAAAATCCAAATGGATAAGTCTGAATTTCTCAAACGTGAGACCCCGTACTTAGGACATGTTATTACTACCCATGGTGTGAAACCAAATCCGGACAAAATTAAGGCCATATCAAATTACCCCATACCACAAACCACTAAGCAAATTAAGGGATTCTTAGGACTTTTAGGTTATTACAGGAAATTTATACCTGACTTTGCTCGAATAACAAAACCCCTTACATCTTGTCTTAAGAAAGGAGCTAAAATAACTCTGTCCCCTGATTATGTAAAATGCTTCGAACACTGTAAGACCCTTTTAATGAATGATCCCATACTTCAATATCCCGACTTCACAAAAGATTTCATACTTACTACAGATGCATCGAATGTTGCATTAGGTGCAATTTTATCTCAAGGTTCTATAGGAACGGACAGACCGATAGCATATGCATCGAGAACCCTCAATGACAGCGAACAAAATTATTCCACCATCGAGAAAGAGTTGTTAGCCATCGTGTGGGCTACAAAATATTTTAGGCCCTACCTTTTCGGACGTAAATTCCAAGTGGTAACCGACCATAAGCCGTTGCAGTGGCTTATGAATTTAAAAGAGCCTAATTCACGTTTAACAAGATGGAGATTAAAATTATCTGAGTTCGATTTCACAGTAGTATATAAAAAGGGAAAGTGTAATACAAATGCTGACGCTTTGTCACGTATCGAAATACATAATGATGAAACCATCTCGTTAATAGTTAATACGTCACAAGCCCCGCGACATCACAGTACGTCATCTACCATCAGTGCTCCGTCAGAAAGTTCATTAGATGACCCCTCTGCCGTTCAAATGCGTCGCTCCTCTTCATCTACGTTGTCAGCATCTGAAACAGAAATACGTATTAGATCATCTACAGAAACTGCTCATACCAGCGCAGAAAATCCTATTCTCGAGATACCTATAAGTGAAGATCCGTTAAATAAATACCGAAGACAGATAATAATTAATATAACAAATAACTTACCCAGATCCAGATCCACTGTTACGAAGCCATTTGAAAGTTACTTACGTGTTTCAACTAACGTATCTGAAGACGATCTCGAACGAGGAATTATAAATATAGTTAAAGAGCACGTTGATCCTAAATTCCGTACAGCGATCTTGGTCCAGCCCGTTGATAAAATGCTTCATATCATTCCAATTATTCAAAGAACGTTTAAAAGTTCTTCGATGAACCTTATACTTGTTAAACGACAAATCGAAAATGTATCTGATTATTTGAAACAACAAGATATTATACGATTATATCACGAAGGTAAAACTAACCATCGGGGTATTACTGAAACATACCATTCTTTATCACAGCGATACTTTTGGCCGAAAATAAAATCAGATATAACAGGTTATATTAATCAATGTTCTATATGTGGTTGTGCTAAATACGACCGTAATCCCATCCGCCAACAGTTCAAAATCGTTCCTCCACCGTCAAAACCATTTGAAGTTATTCACGCAGATGTTTTAACCATAGAACATGAAAAATACCTCACAATAATAGATTCGTTCTCTAAATTCGCTCAAGCCTATCGTATGTCGGATTGTACAGCACCTAATATTGTAAAGTCATTATTAACTTTCAGTTCACATCATGGATTCCCTATTTCCTTAACCACCGACCAAGGAACTGAATTTACAAATCAAGTAGTAACTGAATTCTTACGTTTACATAAAATAGAACATCATTTGATTGCTGCCCATACCCCCAATGAAAACGGTGTGATAGAACGTTTCCACAGTACACTTTTAGAACATCTCCGAATTTTAAAATTAAAACATAAGAATGAACCTGCTACTAATTTAGTACCTTACGCCCTTCTGGCATATAATAGTTCCGTACATAGTCTTACCAAATGTAGACCTTTTGATTTAATCTCTGGCCATTTCGACCCACGTAACCCTACGGACTTAAATTTGACGGAACGATTATTGCAACAATACATGCAAGACCACCGTAGTAGAATGGAAACGGTATACGACATTATACATGAATCATCACTCTCCGAGCGCGAAGCGATAATGGCTCAACGTAATACTCATAGGGAACCTGAGATCGAATATACACCTGACCAGGAAATATACGTACGAAATCCAACAGCTGCCCGACAGAAACTCGCCTCGCGATTTACGCGTGACAAAGTCATTGCAAACTTACCTATTCATATCTACACCTCTCGAAGACGCGGACCCGTAGCGAAATCTAGACTGAAACGACCTAAGAAACATAACAACCCTACATTGTTACAGGTACCTAATAATGCTGATGGCTCTGGCCCGAGCTTAAGACATCCGACTTGACAGCCTGGACAATGGACCTGGTATATTACCTTATAAACTGGGAGACACAAAAATAATTTCTCACCATCATGTCTTTTTACGTGACATTGACCTCGACAAAATAGAACGACAAGTACTTACCATGCAGTTACAACTGACTGACGTTACTTATAGACTATCTGAAAATAACTTATTGCATTTTAAAAGCCAAATTGGTTACCTTAGCGATAAATTGAGTAAAATTATTTTACAGCTTAGAACTCTCGAACCTGATACAAGAGTCAGAAGAGGTCTTTTAAACCCACTGGGTACGATAATTAAGTCAATTTCCGGTAATCTTGATCATGACGATGCCTTACGGTTCGAACATGCTATAAAAATTTTGAAATCTAATAACAATAATTTGTCCAAAAAATTTAACCAGCATATTACCTTATTTAAAGAGTACACGTTTCAACAGACTCAGGTATTACATAATTTGACCAAAAATCAGTTAAAACTTAACGATGCGCTTAATTACGTCATTAATATGACTAATTCAAATAATGAAAGCGCTACGCGATATGCTTACCTTTCGCAACTGTTCATTATCTTAAGCGATAACGTACAAGAGCTTTCTGGTGAAGTTATTAGGATAGAAAATATCTTAGCTTTTAGTCGCACTATGTCTTTGCACCATTCTATATTATCTACTAATGATATTAATGTAATGTTAAGAAAACTGAGAAATCTGTATAGCACAGATCAAGTTATCGATTTAGAGATAAGAAACTACTATGATATAATTAGTTTAGGCTCATATTATATCAATAAAAAAATCGTGGTTGTCCTTAACTTCCCAATTACCTTATCTTTGACCTTTCAACTTTATAGACTTTGTCCTGTACCTAATAAAAATCTTGAAGTTATTATTCCACCTTATCCTTACGTAGCAACTAATCTTAAGGAATTCGTGTACATAGAGACTGAATGTCCGAAGGTTAGCACATGGCACATTTGTGAGCAGAAGATACAACATCAAATTAGATCTGAAAAGGATTGCATACATCAAATTATTCATTCACAGGAGATAGATGAAACGTGCCAAATCACGCCTATCTCTCTGTACAAGGAAGCTCTTACGGAGCTAGATAGTCAGCACTACATAGTTTCTTTTCCAAAATCCACCAAAGTTCAGATTTCCTGCGGTCATGAAAAGTACCAAATTGTTCAAGGCAGCTACTTAGTAACAATACCGAAGTTATGCAAGCTTAAATCATCAGAATTCACACTGACTAACATTGAAGACAGAGTAAAAGGTATCAGTGTCGAAATCGTTAGCTTCCCACGGATGAACAACATTACTCGGAAGAGCGGACAAAGCTACCAACTCAATTCAATTGATCTGAATAAATTGCACAATATTCAGAATCAAATTGCAATGGAAACACCTGTCGATTTGGAAGCGGATGATTCATCAACTATCTACCACACAACGATTCCTTTGTACATCTTAGTAACCGGACTATTGGGTGCAGCTGTAATCTCATATATCCTGTACCGACATCGAACAAGTACAATGAATTTCATGAAAACCAAAGACGATGGGAACAATTCAGCTGAGGAGATTCGAGCCGCAACTTTCGCTGTAGATATCAGCAGATAGTTGCTCATCTTGCAAGGGAGGTGTTACATCTTCTACAACCCCCCGCCATAAAATAAGAAGCGGATTGCAACATCACGGCAATCCGAACTTATATAAGGACACCACTAGATGCATCGGATGCCTTAGTCCGATAACCTAACAATCGGGTCGTACTTTGCGTCACGTATATTAAGTACCTTTATAATTATTGTTGAATTGAATTAAAATCTTTTATAAGTTAAATTTGGTTTTTTTTGGGATCCTCCGTTGTGCCTCTCGTAATTGGTTAGTAAACTGACTGCGACCTATGTTGATGTATGGAAATAACAGTTTACCAACAGCAAAGTTGAGTTTGTGTCTCATTCTAGTTTATGTTTTCGTTATGATTCCCGAGATGGACGAATTATACATAGGTACTTACAAGGTTGTACGGAATCCTCGGTGCGCGAGTTCGACTCACACTTGGCCGGTTTTTTTTCAAATTTACTTATCTAAAAGGTTTTGAATGTGCAAAAAGCCCTAGAAGTATATTGTACTTTTTTAAAGTATATCTTCCAAACAATACATCTCGTCAATACAAAATATTGTAAATGTCAATCATTGTAATTTATATGGTACTATATTTATAAATTAGTATATTTGTAGTATGTTTGAAACTAGATAATACATTTCATTGACATTTTTAATATCCGATGGAGCAGCGGTAAACATAAAATCTTATTTCGTCGGGTAGTTTTCTTTACATTTTACTCGGTGACAAACATAATAAAAGTGTCAGATTTTCCTTATTTCTTACAAGGGTTATGTAAATATATCTCGCTACGCTTTACGATATTGAATTTTGCGGATTTGGGCGTAAAAATAGATATAAGTACTTTATACATTTTAATTTCATCAAAACATCTTATGTGGTATTTTTAACCATATTTTTTATCCGCAATTTTGTCAAATCCACTTTAAAGTTGATGTGGAAGCACCTACCGATGTGTTCTGGGAAATGCAATTAAGAGCCAGTTTCCTAGGCTTTATAATGGTTGACAAACCATTGGAATTGTGTGCTTACCATCTTCGGTCACATCATCACTTACACTATGGTTAGATTTTTTTAAAATATAATGTATAAAAAATACATAAAAAGCATTATATTTTCTAAGTTTTGAATTAACTTTGCCCAGTAAACTTATGAATGTCATTTCACCATACAAAACGCTTGCAAGGTAGTGCAAACTTTTTAGTTGAGTTAAGTTATACAAATTGGGTTAGCTTGTAACTTTGATTGCACTGTTATGCCTTTACAAGTTCTTTGTTAAGTTTCAAATGTAGGTACTTACTTCAGTTAGGGGCCAAACTAGCAAACATTTTATGAAGTTTGTATTTGTAGCAAACGGGATAATATCAAACGTTTATTTTACTAGCTATTCCCTGCTGTTTTACCCTCGTTCCAGGGATAAAAAGTAGCCTTTCTTTCTAAATTAACGGGCTAACTAAAACAAATAACTATTTTTTCATATAGGACTCTTAGTTCCTTAGATTAGTGCGTTCAATCATACTAACATTTTAACTTTATTATTATTATATTAAATATAGATAAACGCTATCTATAAACTTGTATTTTCTTTTACAATACAAGTAGGTATTTATGGTAAATACCTACAAATAGATATTTACGACGTATTTTTCAAGATTACTTAATTTTTTTTTTCAGTGAGTGAGCATCTGAGTCTTGGGCACTGTTTATTTCGTATATTATACCCTAGGAACTATAGGCATAATTAAATGCTTTTCTTATATATTAATAAAGAAATGATTACAAAACAAATGAGCAATATAATAAAGCTCACACTAAATCGTGTTGTAGGTACAAAGCATATTTAGATACTTTGGAATAATTATGTATGCAATTAGGCGTAGTAATTAGTGATAAATAGTAAATGAACCGAGTACCTACATATTGTAATTTTCAAGTCTTTTGAAAACGTTTTATTTTTTTGAAATTAATGTTAAAAAGCTGAAATTAGTTTGCTAGTACATTTTTCCAGTTATCTAAAATGATATTGATTGAAAATGAAAACGATTTAATATTGTTTTATTAATATCAAGCGATATGCTTTCTTCATTGACAAAAATAAGGACCACTCGTACCTACCTAGTAATTTGTTAAAAACTATTAGTGTGAATTTCTAACTTCTTTATTAGTATTATTTCACACATTTTCATACTATTTCCAACATTGCACGCAGATGGAGCTAATAATTTTCCACTCGAGCAAGCCTTATATTACGGCCAGATTGGACCCAGCTTACTGCTAGACTGTTATTAGTGAGACACGTTCAAACACTAATTCTATGCCAGGAGCCAAGGCTACGAAATATTGCTCCACGTTTAGCTAACGCTGGCCAGTGTGGACCAAAACTCACAAATTATAAACAACGTTAGATCAATAGAGTAACGCTTAGTTAAAAAAAAAATGGTATATTAGAATACTACCTGACTGTGTTATGTTTTTAATAAGTTTTTGGTAAATATTTACCTTACCCAATATTTTGAGGTACTTATATCTAAGATCATATTTAAAATATTCTATCTACATTCTCCTTCCAGTTACGACCACAGAAAGGCCTATGATGATTAATTTTAATTGATATTAGTCGGCAGTCTCAGTTCGGCAGCTTATGCAGTTAGGAAAATTAGACAACTTACAGATGTAGATACAGCTAGATTAGTATATTTTAGCTATTTTCATAGTGTCATGTCCTATGGCATTTTACTTTGGGGTAAAGCTGCTGATATAGACACCATTTTTATTTTACAAAAGAGGGCAGTGCGAGCTATTTATAATTTGGGCTCTCGAACTTCCCTCAGAGATAAGTTTAAGGAAATCGGCATACTCACAGTTGCATCTCAATATATTTATGCAAACATATTATTTGTCCATCAAAATATTAGTGATTTTTTGAAAAAATGTGACGTACACTCGATCAATACTAGGAATAAGCAAAAACTTGTGACCTCTGCTTATAGACTCCAAAAAGTGCAAGGTTCATTTCTAGGACTAGGTGCACGCTTCTATAACAAAATCCCTACCTCAATTTTAAATTTGCCTTCACAAAGATTTAAGGACCATATTAAAGCTGTTTTAATTGAAAAATCTTACTATACTGTGAATGATTATTTAAAAGACGATAATGCTTGGTAGATTTGTTACTTTTTGTGTATGTATATTAATTTTTGTGTAATATATTATCATAATTTATTTTTTTAATATTGTTATTATGATACACTTTTTTTTTTTTTTGCCCTATAAACATGTGAATGGTAACAGTGATAACATATTGTGTGTTCTTATTCATATTCCGTGAAATTGTTTTTCTTTTTAGCAAGCTTAACGTAGTCATGCTCACTTTGAGGCCTTTGCTTGCGGCGGCGTCGTGTGGCGGGTCGCTCACTTCCCTACAATATGTGCGAGGAGGGCGATGGCTGCCACATGCGTCATACTTGTGAACAGGTTCTGCTTGTGGGGGCTGGTCTGCTTAAATTTGCTGTCTATTTATTAACTATGTCACTCATCATTTTGTTTTTTTTTTGTTATAACACATATATTGTCAGTGAGACTAGATAAATAATTTAATGTAATAAATCTGAGTTGGTTTTGAAAAGAGTAATTGCTGAGTTTCTTGCCGGCTCTTCTCAGTAAAAGCAACCTTCCGAACCGAGCGTTAGAGTCAGACTATTCATAAGTGCTTGTAAAGGCCTATTTGAATAAAAAATATTTTCATTTTCATTCATTAAAGTACTAGCTAATCATATAAAATATGTTGTTAATTTCATTTAATTTTTAAGGAGTTAATTCTTTCGATTTTTCAATTAATATAAAATAATGTTCTTTAGTGAAAGAAAAAAGTCATGAGAAAACAAAAATCCATATAGGACGTGATTTACATGGCCTCATACCCGCACTTAGTTTAGGTACCTATAGGTACCTTACGTACATACCTCCATTGTCATAGTAGGCTAATGAAGTTTACAATTTCACGTAAATAAAACAAGACCACGCTAATTAAATTCACCCCCAGTGAGAGCAAAGTCGAGTTAATTTACCTAATGGCGTTGAACACTTGATTATACCTACCACTCGCGGTATATGCTTTCCTCACTTGACCTACAATTCATATTAAAACGGGATAGCTACCTATTATATTCATAAATAATAGGTGCATAAATGTTTTACCAGAGTTGTGAAAAACATAGTCCATATATTTTAAATTCATAAAAAATCGTTTTCATAACTTGTTCTTAAATGATGAAAAAAACTAATCAGCAACCAGAATTTTCCACTACCAGCAGATATCTGTTCGCAATTTATTCTATTATCGATCCTTTACGCGCGTAAAATAAGGAAGTTAATTTGACAGGTTCCGTAAAGAAACGAGAGCAAACTCGAACATAGCCAACTCAATTAAAGTTTATGGTGTGTTGCGCACCCACGATATTGCCGAAACCACCCGAACCCACCCGAAGCCTCTCGAAACTCTTCGGCCGGGTAAAATTTTAGTCCAAAGCTTTTGTAATAAATAACGCGAGTTCTCGGTCCAAGTCAATTAGCGTCACTTGTTTAAAGGAGAATAGCTTTTAATAATATAGGTGCTGCCTAACTGCCCCTTAATTGCTATGAACTTTCGTCGGAAAATATTGAAAAACATTATATAAACGAAAATAAAGTTCATGTTATTTACGTAATTGGTTAGTATAATTATTGTTTTGAAAATAGTTAAGCATTTAATATTTTTCAAATGAAGGATGATTTCGTCAGTGTCACCTTTATATTATAAATAAGCTGAGAAATTTCCCTAGAAACCAATCTTTTGTTACTTTTGTTACTAATCAATAATGAAGGGAAATGGAGATAATACTTACCAATCTCCTACAATTTGTGTTAGAATATACAGGATCGAGTATCAAAAAATGAAACAGGAAAATTTTCAATTTAAAATATTAAGAGGAAAAATTTCAAAGGATCTTGTATCAATATTGTGAAGTTTTGACTAATCTAATAATAATTTATAAATAGTTACTTAATGCTTTTTTTTTTAAATAGGTACTATAAAAATACTGAAATTTCATCAATTGACAAACATTTTTTCTTCTACGAGTAGGTACAATGGTAGCTTTTTCGTCAGGTCATAAAGTGGATTGGTCCCAAAAATAAGAATGATTGCATTGACAACCCACCCCGGCCACGTGTGCATTACGTGAGGTCCCGCCTTAATAGGGATCATCGTAAGGGTTCCATAAATAATACCCTCCAGGAATATCCCGGGTTTATTATGAGACGGACGGACAGACAGCTTGCTGCTTCTCCTTAAAATAAGCTAGCGTTTAAGGGTAAGTCTGTATTTGTTGAAAATAAAGGGCATAGCTAAAGGGCGTTGAACTTACATAATTGAATTATTAAATTAAAGGATCGTAGGTGAAACCGTGAGGCGGGAAACTAGTAAGAAAATAAAAAAAAACGTATTAGAATCAAACTAATAAATAAAATGTAACAGAAGTTCAATAACCAATTATATTAATATTTTTTTATTTTAAATGAATTCCAATCTATACTTGATCCATTCACGTAACCGAATTCAATCACAATTAGTCTGGCCTGGATAAAGCGGATAATTCCGGTAGATTATAGGAATCCAAATCGTATGAATAATATTTCACTTCATCCCTGTTATATAATAAATGTTACGAAACCGATGTATGATTCAAATAGATTTTATTATTAGATTTTCATTAATTAGCTTGATTTTATTAAAGTTTATATTATAAAAAAAATATATAATAATAAAATCTAATGTTTGAGAGATTAGCACTATATGGTGTGAGACAAACGCTAAGAAGCAAAGGAAGACTTGAGGCGTTGAAATGTGAAGTTATAGGTCGATATATAGGATTAGTTGCACCAAGATTATCGCGAACGAGGATTGATACTTAAAAACATTTGGTCATCTTTAACGACATGATGAACTTATAAAAGTAAGATAAGGAAAACAACGGTAATGAAAAGTATACCTATGAAGGACTCCATGGGTAAATAAAAGTAAACGACGTCGTGTTGTATAAAAATATTATAAGTTAAAATTTTGCTTCTCATCATACAGATCGGTTTTTATTGTTTAAGATTAGGTTCGATGGCAATTTCAGTAGCTTTGGACTTCATAAGGCCCCATTCTAGGGTCTAAACTGAATAAATGGCACACTTGTGATTTTGAGAATAGCTTAAACTTTTACATAATAGTATTTTTTTTATAAAATTTAATCGATACAATAAAAATAATAGTGTAAATTACTTTCCCACCTATGAACCTTAATACGATATATGATCGAATATCTACATTTAACATAATCTATTCACAAGAATCTTCCCATGATTTCAATATATAGTGCACTACAGATAGTTTTGCAATGAGTTTAAATTAATCTAGACTTAAACTTTGCTTAAACCTCAGACTTCAATAGTTCGCTGAACTCTGTGTAACAAACTTACATAACATGAGAATTACTCAGAGTTTGCGATCTACACTGCAAGTTGAAGTTGAGGTGACTTATGTTATTTGACTCGTCTTGTATTGAAGCCGAAATCTTAAAGGCCAAATTATTTTTGAAGATATTAGATAAGTAGAGATGTTGCATTATCTTAATTTTATTATAAGTCAAGTCGATAAGCATATAGACGGTCCACCTGATAGTAAATTGTTACTACCCTATGGATATTAAAAATACAAAGAGGAATTACCTTTTAAGCCAGTATTGAAAAGCTTTTTATAAATAACTAGCTTTTCCGCGCGGTTTCACCCGCGTTCCCGAGGGATCTTGTGTTTTCACGGGATAAAAAGTACCTTCCTCGATCAATGGAACCAGTAGTTCCTGAGATTAGCGCGTTCAAACAAAGAAACAAACTCTTCAGCTTTATAATATTATATAGTATAGATAGATTACGAAAAAGGTGAATGTAGCCGCAAATGATCTATATCATGCACACTTTATGGCTTTCCGGAACAAATAACCCAGTGAAAATAAAACGATATTTCTTCAATATTGTGTCGTGACTTCTCGCCATATTTTTGCATCGAAATATTAAACCAAATGAAATATAGTATGGAGTATGAGTGCACTTCGGTCTCCGGTGCAACAGTAAACCGCAATATTGCATTGAAAGCCAATAAGCAAGCGGGTCGACATATTTTACGGCCATGTTGTAGCCATTTTGCAAAATCTGCCATTCAATATGCCTAGCCATATTATAATATATTATTTGTATTGGGTAAATCCATTTATATCATTAAACTGATCGCCCACTACATGAATACTAATCAATAATGTGTGATGTCGAAAAGGATTGCGACTTAGTTTTACTTTGAAGTAAGTATTATATATATCAGGATAAACAAGTATATTATGTAATTAATTTAAATCTGAAAGACTAGGTACTTGATCTAATAAAGTTTTGCTAAGTTGCGAAAAATAGCAACCCACTGAAACGTAAACTCTATCGTTTTAAGTTATACGTCGCGACTGCGTCACAGAGAGTTCTCAAACTTAATTTCCCATATGACTATAAAAATACTTTTATATTTGATTTAAAATTTCCGCTTTATAAAAATTGTATTCGTATTGACCATGATACAGCACATTACGGACAAGCTCATTGTAGTGAACAAAAGTGGCAATGGGTTAGGTAGCTAATAGGGTTGAAAATCTATCTAGAGAAACCATGTACCTATATGAAAGTACTAGCTTTCCGCCCCGCGGTTTCATCCCTATTTCATCCCCTCAGCACTTGAATTTCAGAAAATCCTTTCTTAGTACACCCCTACGTTATAAAAAGCCCTAATTCGTACCTACAAAGTGTATTTCCTTACTCCTATTTATACCATGAAAAAAAATTGTTTTCCCATACAAACTGGTTTTCGGGTGAAAAGAAAGAGATAATAATAATAACTCTAATAATCTGCTCTGATAATATTTACACCAAACTACTTTCGTATTCCAACTACATTCCACAAAATAGAACATTAACTCCCCATTCCCACACACATTGAGGTTAATTCTGACAAAACCTTTAAATACACTAGTCTTAATCTATTCAGAGCAATATTTACACAAAGTTTCGTATTCCAATTACTGTCCACAAAAAAGTTACATTCAAATTGGAGTCCCCTTTTTTACCGCCTTAGAGGTTGAACTTCGGAAAGCTCATTCATACGCACATCCTATAAGGTACCTGCATTCCAAATTTCAAGTTTGTAGGTTTTATACTTCCAACAAAGATTTATTCCCTATTTTCAAAAATACTACAAAACATTTCCCTTAGTTTCTAGCCAGAAGCCCAATTACTATTTTTTATGGAAATAACTTCCAAATTAAAGCATTTTCATACAAACTTACATCCCCTATTTTAGAAAATCCTTTCTATGTTTAAGCCTATGTTATAAAAAGAAGACCCAATCCCTACAAAGAAACTGTACCTCCAGTCCTCCATACTCTATTCAAAAAAATATGTTTTCCCATACAACTTTTGCATCCCTTTTAACCCCCTTACGGAATAAATTTGTAAAAACGCCAACACGTATTTAATTAATTTTGTTGAAGATTAATAGAAAGTTTCAAATAAATCTGACCAGTAAAATAATAATTCCCGTACAAACATTGCTCATTGGGTGATTTTCTGAAAACACTGAAAAACCTATCTTTTTAATTTTTAGTCATTTACCTAAATACAAACTTACATGGATTTATCATCAAAACTGACAAAGTTACATACAAACGATCATCTCCTATTTTACCCCCTAGGGGTTAAATTTTGAAAAATCAGTCAGTCAGGACAAGTTTCTTTATTAGTAAGTATATAGAAGATAGATTATTCAATCCCTTATCAGATCTATAGATGTAAGGAACCGCGTGCCTTTCAAACCCATTCAAATGCTACTGGTAGCTATAAAAAACATTCCAATTAAATCAAAATATGATCATGTCCCATCGTATCAGTTAATCAGCTTGCTTGTTACAATCACGTGTTTCAATGTTTGAGTTATAAACGTGGCTGTTTCTAGGAAATTCAAACAACATTGTAATTGAAACCGTCGCTTTTACATTCTGGAAGTTTTCAAAGGCGATGATAGCTCTGTATCATAGACGTCGAATGCCGTAACGTAGGTCGTGGGTTCGAATTATATAATGATATTATATTGTTGCAAGCGTTCATAGGCTACGGTAACCGCTTACCATAAGGTGGGCCGTATGCTTGTTTGCCGACTATGTTGTATAAAAAAAAATGAGCTTGAGCTTTCGGTGAAGAAAAAGATCGCAAGGAAACCATAGCACGTTTGTAGGGTACCCTGTTATAATACCCACGTGGCTGTCTATAAACATCTAGTTGAAAATCTGTCACCAAACACCTATCGGTATGTTCCGACGGTTGTATTTAAGACCCAAGTCCTTCGAGGCTTTAAACAAAGTAAATGTTTTTTTTTGGACCAGGAATGAGTAACATAAAAGGAAGATTGAAAAAAAATGCTAGTGATACAAAATACCGTTTGTGGAGGTATAGATTTGATGAGATTTGTAGATGAAATGCCATGTGACTAAAAAGATCTGAAAAAGGTAGAAGATTCGTGGAAATAGGAAGACAGAGAAGACATCATTTATATCTATTCATCATAAATGTGTGGAGGTAAATGAGTAGAAAAAGCTCTACTTATCAAAGACTGACATAGATTATCTTTGCATTTAGGTATAGCGGTTATTAACCGGTTAAGATATGTCTACTTATAAGGATCTAAAATGTTCCAAAAACTTTACATTTCACAATCATACATAGTGTTTCTATTTACTTTCTAAAATTATATCAATCTACAAAACAGGTGATTTATTCAGCACTATTCTTCGTGAAGATGCCATTGTTTTAAACCCCATCCAATTTATCGAACCGAGAGATGAAGAATTGAAATGTGGAAGCATTGTAATATTTTTCATTAATTTAATAGATTTCATGTTAATTTTATCAATAAATGAAGTAGGTACCTATGTATGTTTTTTTAAAGCCTTTAATAACATGTGTGTCTATGTATTTTATGTTTGTTTTAACCAAATATAAAATAAATTATACACGCTTTGCTCACTTTACTTTATTACTTTATGACCGTATTTGAGTCGCTTCTACCTACATCATCATCATAATAATTATGGTGATGATGTATAAAATAATTATTATTTTCTGTTGTTTGTTCTGGTTTAAGATAAAAGATAGGTTCAACCCTTATTATATACTTAGGTATGCTAGCGGTTGGTTATACAATATTATTGCATACGAAAATGGCGTGACATTATAACCAAAAATTTTACAATTTGCGTTCCTACTTAAAGCAACCAACTCAAAATTATGATTGGTTAATCCAAAAAGGGTTTCCGTGCAGTTAAAAAAAATAACCTCCAAGTTTATTAAAGTACTAAATACTTTAATAATATAAATTGTGAACAAAAAAACTTTAAAGATTTTATAGCATTCATAATTCACATCTTATTTATTTTATCTACAAAACAAATGATTTAAGTTCATAATCATTCTTGACATTCTAATTATGTAACTACTTTAAATATGCTAAAATCTGTTTGTTTATCGTGTTTTAAGTTTCTACAAAAGTTTTGTTTTCCAAAACATATTTAATTATGTTTTGGGTTATAATTATTAAATTCCAGCATTTTTTTTCATAGGTAATAATACACTTTATTTCTCAATTGTAACCTGTGTTGTGTGTAATAAAATAAATAAAAAGAATGAGTCCCTTTGTAGTATATAAAATATACTATAAAACCCAGCAAAATCTACACTCGCTTTACTTCCAGTAAAAAAATCTGGAACCCAATACCTATCGTGAATGTAAATGAACACCTTTCTTTCTGACTTCCAAACTATCGTTTTACAGGAAAAAATAGTGATAACAGAGATTGGATCGCTCGCCTATTTTCTCGGTCGGCCAGTCAATAGTCTATAAAAGGCTTCAGCTCTATAAAAAGGCTGTAAGATAGTCTCACATGGCTTGTTTTATAACTCAACCTTGGCCTAACTTGCTGGACCGATAGTATTTACGATTTGCTAACTTGCTAAAACAGGGAGTGATTTAATAAAGCTATATTCGCTATAAAGAGCTATATATTATTATAAAGGTAGCACCGACAGGTTTTATATAGGTGCTGTTTTTGAAGCCAAAAAGTTACCGCTTTGCTTTGACAGAGTGAATATAGACAAGGCCAATTTTGACTAAAAACTAATTTCCAATAAGTAATTCTATTTGATCGTGTCTGCCTATGATTGGCTGTATTTTTATCTGTAAATAAAACAGGTCACGCGTTTTCAGAGCGTGAGGGATCACTGAAAACCAATCCTTGGTCGATTATTGGCAGTAAATGAGGCGGAAGAGGCTCGAAAGAGGATATCTTTCATCTCTAATTACGTTGTTTCCAATTGTATATACTGATTTGTTTCAAGGGACATTTTTCTTTCATCTAAATCTTAACGTGGGTGTTAAAAAAATAGGTTATCGTAATTCATACCGAGTCATTACTGCCGAAATAAAGATTTCTATTTTGAAATGATACTTTATTTGCTAAATTATTTCGTCTAATGGCTTTTGTTATTCGTGAGTGTATAGAATAACCCGTCTTAAGAATAATATTTTGTAATTTATTCTTAGATGCAAACCTATTCATAGCTTTCATTATTTAATACTAGCTGTTCCCCGCGGTTTTACCCGCGGTCCCGGTACACATATTTTTTTTCCGACAAACATTTTATTTCATACAAACCTGAGAAAATAACGAACACATAAAAGAAAGATTTATCTAATTTGGTGCAGTCGCTTGGAAGTTATGCGCGTACAAACATTTCGGTGATTCAACAATAATAACAATTTAATATCCATCTTTAAAAATAGATATGAAATTGTTATATAGTATCAGTATATCATAAGTAAACCTACCTGTCTAATAATATATATTAAATTTAATACAAAAATTGCTTACCGGCACGTGGTAATAATATATTGGCATTCCACGAAAATCATTCAAGTTATTTATTTAACCGTAACGCATGAAGTTAACTCACAATAGACGTTATTATTCCATTGATGGGGATCGGGGCATAGCTACCATATGACGTCATAATGGTAGGGGAAAATAAATCTCCCCTTTATAATTATTTGGATTTTTCGGAAGAATCTCAAGTCGCCGATGTGACATCGCAGGGGCTTTACTTCGATATTATGGATGTAGAAATTACTGGATTAGTTAGGATTTCTTTTTTTTCTAATTTAAGTATTATCTAGTCTGTGTCTGATGTTATTCTATAAAGATACCTGTAGTTTCTGTACCTTCAGTGGAAATAACAAAATTTTATAAAGCTAAAAATATTTGTATAAAATCAAATTAAAGTAAAAGAACTATAACTTAGAATCAGCTATTTCCCTTAGCAACGTTGTTATAAGTTAGTACCTAATGTAGATAAGATATCTAGCTCATAATTAAAGTAACTTACACTATGATATATATTCCATCTGGATAAAGTGTAATTTAATGTCGTACTTACCCATAAATCTTTTTAAAAATAAGTAGGTTACTTACATTATTGTACTTCTTACTCTATAACAAAGAGGCGTCAAAATTATGATTACGCTGAAAACATCAAAGCCTACCTGCCCAATAGACTTGAAATAAATATGAGGAAAATGTATAAATTACTTCATTTGTATTGATAAAAGAAATATTCGTTTTAAATAAGGGCTATAAATGAACACATTATAAAGATAAATAACACATTATAAAACCGTTTCGATTTCTGATTTGAAGCGTACTATTGTCTACCGAGAGCTAAGCTTAAACGAATAAATATATTAGTTCCGCTCAGTATTTTACATAGGTTTTTGATTGTTTGCGATGTAAAGAACAATAAAAAAAACTTGCTACGGGAGCTAAACTGAAACTAACAATTTACTAAAACTAGCTGTCGGTCAAACCATATCAAAACTAGCAATAAATTAAAAAAAGGCAACTTATTAACGGTTTTTGGGACTATACTTGACCAAAACCACAAATATCTAATTTTCAGTGACCCTGCGAGCACAGGCAACGTAGCATCAATACAATGGTTATCGTTAGAATGCTATTTACACAATAGACAGTTAGCAATACCACTTCCATATGCACACACCTACCTCTATGTTCAGGGGTACTATTACCCAATACATTAGCTTTATTGATCGTTGGACGCGAACGCGCATACGGGGATCTCTTTGATAATATCGTTTGATGTAGGTGCAATGTAATTTACATCGCCATTAGATATACTCGTACCGTCTATTGTTTATTATTCTTCGACGAAATACGGGTCATGTATATGTATAATGCACATTTATATATCAAACCGCAAAACGTCAAGAAAATATTCCTCTGTACGTTTTCAAATATATCCAACATTCGCGAACGTTTTTCATCCATATTTCTTATGCGGACAGTAAAGATGACTCCAGACTCTTTTAACCCAGAGATTCTTAAAGCTAGGTGATAATGGCTTTATTTGGGTAAACATGCTTTCTTGACCTCCTCATCACCATTTAGCGGTTTTGGGGCCAAACACAAACCCTTTTAATATAAAGTCAGTATTTGCAACATTATTTACCTACGAATACATTACGAATTTAATTAAAATAAGATATATAGACACATCAACATTGTCTAGGGATATTATAATATATTATCTCATAATTTAGAAATACGATACAAAAAAATGTCTAGTTCTCTTCTTTGAAAAAATAAAACAAAAAAAAATTGCCAGAATACAATCCAATGTCACGGCTATGCAATTGTTGGTAAGACTCCGATCTGTATGCGACCAAACTAAACATAGGTACTCTTGGCAACCTTAGGCGTACTGTCAAAGTTATGTCAGGGGTGCAACAAAAGACTGTTGATAGTTCCATCTTGTTCTTTCTTGAGAGGCGATATCTATATATTATATAAAAGAGAAAGTATTAGCCCCGCGGGTAATCCTGTAAGGTTTGGTGGCGATCGGAGCACTCGGGACTCGGGACCGCGGGTGAAACCGCGGGGCGGAAGCTAGTAAACTATAAAATCAATTTAACTGTCTAAGAACATACTTACAACTATTTCTTACTACATCACTGAGGTAGGCGACCTTATTGATCTCTTTGCCTTTTTCACATAAATAAAGTACATGCATATTTCCAAAACTCATAAAAAGCGTCTTTTAATAAAACAGCAAAAAGAAATAGGAACTTTTTTATTTACATACCAAAATATTTACATCGTAATGAAGAGGGCTCAATACATACCTACATATATAAAACGAGCAAATGGCAACTTGAGCAATACTTAAGTAATAATTATTATGCGCGATAATATTATGTTGAGTATATTTCTAAAAATAAAATTATAACTAAAAATGTTGAGTCCCTTTGAGTAAATTAATTTCAACTTAGCTTTGACATGAAGGAGGAAATTAATGAAGGAGATTATATTACTGTAATTTTCGTTGTATTATCCGATGACGTAGGGTAGGTATAAATTACATTTTCCCCTAAATAAGTGACCCCATTGTTTGAGGACGGTGCGAGAAAGATATTTATTTCTTTCCAATAACTTTTGAGAGAGACTCTCCAATCATTTTCGCCGAAGTAAAATAATTTGGAATGTTGTGACAAGTTATTTGACGTACAATTATTAAAGAACAAGTTCCATCAATGGTAGACGTAAAATTAAGGTTTTATCTAATTTGTTGATGTGAGCATGTTTTCCTAAACATGTTTAGAATTTTCTGATGTCGATGATAATTATATTTATTTCTGAAGTCATTTTTTTTTTTCAATACGTCTTTAGTATACTATATCAATAAATTATGGACTCATAATTACATATCTAAGAGTATAATTCTGCCTGTTGAATAAAGTTCAGTTATCTGACGAAATCTGGTGCAAACAATATTTAATGGCGTTAAAGCGTTTTATTTTAATTTCTGATTGTTTTATTTGTATAAGTTTATTTTACGAGTATCTAAGCTTCAAAGACTTTTCTCCTGTAAAATAAAATGTCTTAACATGATAAAGTTACCTTAATTAATTATTTGTAAGCTTAGTAGAATTTAAAAGGAATTTAGTAGAAGTTGAAAGAGTTATTGAGCTCTTTGGATTATTCAAATAAACTTACCTAATATGTATAAGAATTTTGCATTAATTTTTTCACAACCCTTCCTAACAAACGGATCGTGTATGGGTCTAAAATTGTAGCATGTAGAGTTAATTCCAGTGGAGATCAATATTCAAAGATTGATACCTACGTAGATAGGTACTTTGACAACTCTTGCGCATACAACAAAAAAAAATATTTTCACAATATTCTACTTCTCCTAGTAAAATAAGAACCCACTATGTTATGATAATTTTTACGCACTAATTATTTCACATTACATGACAACATACAAAATATCAAATGTGACATCCGATTTTTATATCACAATATGGGCCCTGCATTTGTTTTAGAAAACAATTACCTAATTTCTAATCACTAACATTACCTTGATCGATCAATTCATAATACTTGGTTTGAAATGTTAACAAATGCTATAAATTCAAGTCATCCTCGGATTCACTTTCACTGGAATCCTTTAAAGCCTTGTGGATTTCATCTTCAACTTCCAAGGCACTATGCTGTTTATCATTCAAGGGTAATTTATTGTAAGCGGTAACATTCGAATCGTAGTAACCACCACAGCAGAATCTTCTGAACACACACGAGAGTAAAATATATACTGATATAGAACTCACGATAAACAGAACAACGACGAAGCCAACATTAAGCTTATAATTCCAACTAGCATTGCTTATTTGTGGTACAACCGTATTTGGATAACAATACAATTTTTGCTCAGTATCCGTAGAGTTAAAGAGTTGAGCATCTTCTAAACAAGACAAGCATTGACTATTGTCGGGGCCTGAGCATGTTGCGCATGTATAGTGGCATACAAGACACGTAAGAGGAGAATTTGTGTCATTATTAGCTGAAGGCTCCATGTCTAATGCTTCCAAAGCAACTGGTTTAACCCTATCGGTATCATCGTTGCCTTGTCTTTTCATAACGGCCCCTTCGGAAAAATAAGTAAGGTTACGTCTTCTTGAGCTTCGTGTCATCGAATTCTCGCTGGCGTATGTACCATCCGGACAATGCTCGTAGCACCGACCGTAGAACAAGTGCAAGCCTTTCGCGCATTCTAGTGAAAGAAAGAGAACAAAGATTTTTAATTACATAAATTAAAGTGAGATAGTCCGACACCACCCAGCACCTCTCTGAGCGTCCATGCAGCAATCTTCTGCAGCCAAATGATGTTGATGCGCGGCCGTAACGATGGCACGATGTTCACAGGAGATAAGAGGTAGATAAGATTTGGAAATTCTAGGAATAGGTTTAGAATCTTGTCACTGATCTCAAATAATTTTGTTTATGTTATTATAATATTCTATCACGAATCTTTAGGAAAACAAACAAATACAAACACAAGACATGCAAAAAAAGACACGTGCACAAAATTAAATGAAATCAGAAAGAAATTAAAAAAAAAAAAAACATTCACGGATTGTGGTATGTGATTGTGATAGAATAGAAAAAGAAGATAGAAGATAAACATAGATCGTGCCATAGCCTAATGGAATGTGTGGTGTTATTACCTATCGAAGCGTGGATAGCTAATTAATTTAACGACAAGCACGTATGAAGCAAAGCAACGCATGCAATAAACAAAATTCAACGAAAATTATAATTAAAATAAATATCTAATAATGACACAGTTTGTTTCCTTAAATTGTATAAAACGATGCGACTAACTGCTATTATAAACTTGATAATCAGAGACAAGAATCATTGACAATTATTACAAAATGAAAATCTGTATGAATTTTGTAATAAAAGATTGTTTTTATTATTATTTTCCTTTCACATTAGGTTCAATATATACAAATTATGCTTCAACATTTACATTATTAGATACACATTGGGTTCTATACGCCGATCGCAGTGAACAATATATTACATTTTACATAACAAAACTGTTATAAAAATGAGCCATTTAACGATTTCTTAAACATCGAACGATAGTTAATGTGATCAAACGAAGAGTTGCAAAAACATTTATAATTTTGAAAATACAATTGCAAACAACATTAGGAGATACTGTTCCGCACGATGCATTACCTAATTTAATTTACAAGTTATTTTTAACTACCAGTCGATGAGAAATCATGATCGTTCAGTCGTTTTCAATTTACAGGTTTGTGAGCAAATTTGTACAAGTCTCCAAATTTATTTATATTGATACATAACTACTTATTATTTACAATTATTTTATAATTATTAGCTCTATGCTATATGGATTGGCAATCTCCGCTATGATCACAACCACAATATGCAATTATGTTTTATTAATTACAAATGACGTCCATATACAAGACAACTACACGTTCTTTCAATATAATTAATTCACCTGAGCATAGTTTCTATCACAGCTGTCTATAACTGTACATTATTTTTTTACTCGTATATCTTTTTTCAATAATTGGAAGATGGAATATTTTTTTTAATTATATTTATTTTATCAGATGGAATTGGAAATTAAAAGCATAATTATAATAAAGTACAACCTACGGTCTACGTAAAAAAAATAAAAGCAAATATTCAATCAAGAGATATCGGTATAAATTGAAAATTAGAAAAATGCGTACTATTTTATTTTTGGTTATCATAACATATGGATGGATTATGTGACCGAAGACACTTGTGTTAAAAATAAATGAATAAAATAAGAAAGCATAATGTATCGACCTTACTTATGGGTAATTAGAGTAAATGGATGTTGATTACATGAATTATGAATTATGACAGCTGTGATAGTCATTTTCAATGATAATCATACTACAGAGAATTGAGATAAATTATTTACCATTTAACTTATTGTAACAGATATGTATGTATGTCTGTCTGTATTTTAATAAAAGGGACGTAGAGACGATTTCTTAAATTTCATAAAATTATTTAATCGGAACGTTAAAAAAAATATCGCCCTCGCCACAATCATTTAAAATATCCAGACAAGAACAAATTTAATATCTAAAAACTTTCAATAATAAATAATAATATAATAACTAAGGTATACGAAAATGGTATAAAAGATAAATGCGCCAACATTTGGTTTCGTCTTTTGCAGTGCTATTCGCAAAAAGCTAAATTGGGTGGACAAAAATGTAAAATGAATATACGCCTTTTGAGCCTCCATCAGTGTCGAAAACAAGGCTTAGGGTATTTATAGCACTACTGATAGGAATTACTAGTCATACAAATAGTCCTCCATATAAAAACGTTTACGTATTAGTACCGATAAATGAACCTACCGTTTCCATAAAATAATGTACAAACATAATTTATTAAGAAGCTGCTAAAAATTATTGTATATTGAGAATGAAATATTTTATAGTCTATTAAATATAATAACATAATTTATTCAATAAAATCTGCTTACATTATTTTACTGCCTTTTGTATATAAATGTTAAATATTATTGATAAATATTAACTGCCGTACACTTGCTTTTTCAAAGTAAGTTTCAATTCATGGAAATATATGGTATAGCTTATTTAAAAAATATTTATGAAAATCTATTTTAAGTACCTACTACATTTAAGTTTACATTACGCTCCAAAGCTTTAAACACAATTCTAAAATGTCCACACGCATTTTATTAAATTTTGACAATTTTACGCTTTGCAAATAATTCGAGCAAATGGACGTTTATTTATTTGAAAATAGTTAATATAGATACATTATTATTATAATGTAATTGCACTTGTTCACTAGCTCTCCATACACTCGAAATTTGCCAATTTATGATTCAGTACAAAAATTACGTTAAACAATGGACATTATACAAAATGAGAAAGCAGTCTTTTAGAAAAAAAAAACGAATTTTGGCATTTTTTTTTAAACTCGATTAAACTTCAAAATCCTTTGTTCTAAGCTATGTAGACCTTTCAATGGGAACACAATCTGTTAATTTAATATAATGTATAAATAGGGAGTAAAGTTCAAAAGTTCTGTGATTCATTGATTCTATTTATTATTTATAATCTTATTTTAATTAAATACAAAACTATTTTTATCTGAAGGTATTGTTACACTCTCCAATTTACATATTACGTTAGAAGTTTGACTTATTACAAAACTGGATTTATTTTAATTATTCCCACTGCCGCTGAAACAATGGAAACTTTCGAACTTTACACCTGAATGGGTTCAATTTAGATTCAGCGGAACACTGCGAACTAACTTGGATACAATACCCCAATTCCGAAGACAGTAACTCTTAACTTTAACTACGATGGATGGCTAGGTAAGTACGAGATGCGTTACACCCTAACTAGTACAAATTACCCTATTTCACATTGTGATCGGACAGTTATCTAAACAAAACTATATAAAAGAAGTAAAAATATGATACCATTAACAGCTTGTACTTATTTTAAAATATAACCTGGTAAATTTAACTAAAATCACATGTCACGTGGGCGACGAGTACTAGGGCACCATCATAGGCGTGGAGGCGGATGTTAGATGCCGTAAGCAGGGCGCGCGCGGCGGCCGCGAGCTACCGGTACCAGGACCGATGCTGCTTTGCGCCGGCATCGGTGTTAACTCTAATCTTAGGCTAGCAGTTAGTGCACAATCGCGCTTTCTTAGTATAAGGGGCTGTCTGCGTTGCGCGGGTCGAGTTCGAGACGATAAGCGCAAGGCGTCGGCCGCGGGCAGTAACAGGAGGAGCAACAGGCACAAACCTAGGCACGCGTGCGGCGACTGCTGCGAGTGCGTGGCGCACCCCGCCACGCTCGCGTACTGACCCGCGTTCCCCACTTCATCCGCGTTCGGGGGACTCTCCTCTCGTATCTAACAACAAAAATTTAGGTTACTTTTGAGAATGCTAAAGTAATTGGTCAAATTAGTACACAAAGTTATTGTCTACTACCTACTGTAAAACAATTTTCTTTAACGTAATATTAATGTAGCACCTACGACAGAAAGCTATTATTATTAAGAGGGAAGATAATTAAATGAACAATAACAATGTAAAGTGGCACTGTGAAAGTCAAAAGTCAAGTTGAGCGCTAACAACTTTCACGGTTTCAATTAACTTGTTCTTAGAAAAAAATCATTAAATACGAGCTATTCATTACTTTATTTCAATTTGTTTCTTTAGTTGTAAATTATAAAAAAAATAAAGTGGCATTAGATATCAAAAGGAATATAAATTAAGACTAAACAAATTAACTACTGTTGTTAGAAATGAAGCCAGATTTAATACAACATGGATTTTTCCATACCGTATTTTACCGTTTTTCTTGGTTGTTTGTGAGCAGTTGAAATATCTAAGATGAATAAAAATATGCACGTTATTCTATGCAGCATCTTTAAAATAATTTTGGTGATTGGTCAGGGTTCCTAATAACACACAATAAACACAAAATAAATCTTCAAGGATCTTCAAATAAATTCATTTTAACTTAACAATTTAAGACTTGGCACGGAAATTATGAAATTCAATACAGAGTATAAAATTAAATTATTCAACCAACTCGATATTCATTTCATTCATTCAACTGTCTTTGGTATTATTTCCGGAACCAATAAAGTACCTATAATAAAAACCCAATTCTACTGAAATTATTGAGAGCAAAAAATTGTATTAGCTTTTTTTCTCCATTCGTCAATAGGGATATTAATAATGAAAACTGTCACTTCACCGTTTTTGACGTCATTCATCAAAAATCAATGTCCTATATGCCTCAGGCTGTGTGTTTGTCAATGCCTATGGAATATTTGATATTGTTGTGAATAAGCCGCTTTCATGCTTCCAGCAGGGGTCATAATCGTATTTGAAGATACTTGGCAGGACATGTTGTGTTCTCAATTTCAAAAGGTTGATAACCTCTAGCTTAGTTTTGTCTACTTACATAGAACCTGACCAAAAATATAATAGGTTTGGCTAATAACATGTTAACCCTAGTTGGTATCGACTTTACTGTGTTATTTAGATATGTGGTGTATGGCACCTTAATTTAAACCAATTATTTGGTCAGACTATCTGTTTATATTTACATATATTAGATATAAATCCTACGTAATACCTCCTTGTATACGACAAAATGCTTGTTGCTTCTTCATCAATTTTAAATAAATGTTATTCGAATGATTTAAATAATATTTTGTGTATATAATTGAACTTGGTTATACATTTTTCAGAAGGTATATATAATAAGTAAAATAAAAACACATTCAAATATATTATAAATCTGCGCCATTCCCTCGTTTCAAATGAAAAAAATATTCAAACAATGCGCAACAAACATGGCCCAGCAGACATTGCTACGTAGCCATGTAGATACATTTTATTTGCCTTCACAGCAATTCCACCAATCAACGATCGTTAACGTGGCAATCCGAAAAATATAAACTGAACATTTCGAATAAATTACAAGTGTGTATGGCGTATGCGTATCAGAAAATAGCAGTTTCGTATTTCCTGGAAATCTATTGATAGCTGATTAATAAATGGGAAAGGGAAAATACTCGCAGATAATATTGATATTATCTATTATCATTATTATTTGTTATTATTACTATTATGTATATGGTGTACAGAATAAATAATTTTTCATTCATTTATTATCTGAACCTATTAGAAATCTATCTAAACGAAGTAGGTAATAGGTAGGTAGGTAGGTTTATAAACGTTTTCTACATACTTAAGAAACATTGTAGGCTTTAAGCTAATATCCATAGACGACGGTAGCTATTTATCATTAGGACCGAAAGCTAACTTATCAGCCCTATATGACTTAAAAAAAACGTTTTTATAAATTCATATAATTTTTCCTACTGATAGGTTCATCCTGTCAAACAATTATCCTTCCAAATGAGATAATTTAACGTACTTTAACGCTATCAAAAGCTGAACTATTGATAGGCTTATGGATTCCGCTCTTCGACATACTAATCTATTTTCCGTTATGTTAATAAATTAACTCACCGTGTGAGAGTCATGCCAGACGAGAGCAAGATCGTCATCAATAGCATTGTGTCTCACTTCCTCGACAGATTCAGGGTCGTTGACTCCACTCCATGATGTTACGCTGGCTTGATTTGCACCTAAAGAGTTACTCTCAGGAGACGCGTCGTACTCTTGAGCAGGAGTCTCTGTCCCGTAGAATATGAGCTGCCATTGCGTTAACGGTCCAGCTGCACAAATATATTGATATATTATATTTATTATATATATTGTATCGGTCTACAAAAATAAATAAAAATAATGATCATTGATGGAAGAAAATAAAGAGAAAGCAAAAATTTTATAATGAATCTTTGGGAAACAGATTGTCATTGATGAAAGTTATGTTTCAGATATTAGGATAAAATGCCATACAAAAATAAGTTCTATTTACACCACGTACAGAAAAATAAGAGCAGTTGAATCCAAAAAGAATGCAGTCAAATCGGAAAAAAATAATAGTTAAGTAGCATAATATTTATAATGTAAAGTGCCAGTCTGCTAAGAGTCGATGTAACTGAGGTAGTAGTACAAAAAGCCTAGAAAAGTTAATGGTTCCAGTTAATGGTTCCTATCAAGCACCTGATTGGCAACTGCATAACTATAGTTTCCTCACGATGTA
This sequence comes from Tetheella fluctuosa, assembly GCA_951216915.1. NCBI lineage: Eukaryota > Metazoa > Arthropoda > Insecta > Lepidoptera > Drepanidae > Tetheella > Tetheella fluctuosa. The sequence goes on along the minus strand of OX578229.1, from coordinate 4,531,596 downwards.
TTACTTCACCGAAAGAATAAGTAAGTATATAGGTATGATAGATTCCACTTTCAACGCGATGTCAGACGTCACTTTCAAGTGAGCTACAATCCAACAAAACTTTTCCCAATCGACCGCAGCAAAATATGAAAAACAAAATTATAAAGGCTCACACAAACGAAATTAAAGTCATTGTCTACTACATGTTAATTACTTAACTGAAAACAAAATTCAATACAAACTGAAACTCTTTCATTAAATAAACTTCCGCTACGAAATAAAATTTAAACAATGCAAACACACGACATGCAAAGAGCGGCAGAGTCCGGAACAAAGGTAATTGACGTGCAGGCTCAAACTAGGCAGGGCGGCGACCAAATAAAACGCTCTCGGCAAAACGAATCAACGGACACAACACATGCATAGTGGCCACTAAGTACCGTTGGCTTGCAGCGGCGCCGGGTATATTCGCTGGATTTTCGGGTACTGTTCGAACAGGCTAGACATCTTGCGCCCTCTAGCGTCCGCCAGCGGATCTGTTAAATCGCCTCGCAAATTGAGGCTCAAATCCGGCGCCGTCGACGTCGTCGTCCGCGTTGACGAAATCTCGATTGGCGATCGCGTCGCTGGACGACTCTGTTTCGACTTTTGCGAATTCCTATTTGGATTCTTAGAATTCTTATTCTTTTTTCTCTTCACTAGCCCCACTGTATACGTGGGTACGATTGACACAGGTTTCCCCCGATTGTTTTTCCGGCCAGCCTGCACCACGACGGGTCTCGTTGCGTTACTTTTGTTGCGTATAATTGGATTCCGAAACGGTATGGGATCATTTTTAGCTGCAGGCGTGCTAGTTCCATACAATGTTAAGGACCAGTCTTGCAATGTTGCTCGACCTATAGTATCGAAATTCAATTTTCAAACAGAAACTAAATCGCAATTGTTAATTTACAGCAGCAAAAGTTTAAATTCCCAAAGATATATTATTTGCATTAGCATTGTAAAACAGTTAAGTTACCTAATATAAAGGGAATAATTGAATTTGAAATAGCCTCGAGGTTGGACTTTTTCCAAGCCAGCGGGCTTAGCGACAGACCTTCGATAGTAAGATTTGAGAAATGGTTCTAACTTTAGGAATTAATGTCTGTAGGTATTAGTCACATAGGTAATTATTATGAAACGTAGTGTGAATTATAGTTAGCTTACCCATATATCGTCCCTCGTTTGAAACTTCTAGCTGCCAGACTCCAAGCGGAGACTCGCCCCACATATGCACAGACATGAAAGGCCACGAGTTGAAGCCGGCACGCGACGAGTCGTGCACCCTGCCGGAAAATTACCTGTCTAATTACAATGTACTCAAGAGGCACCATAGCTAGATGCGTTATGTTTTACCTTAATAACGTTAAGAACGAGTGCGTCTATAAAATATAACTGAGCTGAAGCTCGTTGCAAGAAACTTAAGTAATTATACGAGGGAATAAATTAGGAGTACCCATTATTTGTTATGCATGCAGTTGAATTTATTGTCTCGTATTTTATGTGCTTACATCTGGATTTCCGTGTGTTTTTACTGACATAATAATTTATCTTGTATCGTGTGACAAATGTATGTACGTACGGATAAAAACATTGAAGCATGTGTTGTGTATGCTACATATCCCGTTTAGATTATATACTTATAATAAGCACTATTAGCAAATATTTGCACTCGATTAGTTAGAACCATATAGGTACAAAGTGCTATTCTGTTCGAAGTTCATCAAACAAAGACATCCTGTATATTTGATCCTGGCGGTGGATACATGCTACGAATCAACCCAGTATTTCTACTGTCTCGAGTAGTATGTTTAATTGTCTTGACTTGAAATTGGGCCTTGATCTAAAGGAGATACGCAACAGGTAGTTGGGTATACATCTTGATGTACACAAATTTTTAATGCGTTCTAAGTAGGTCACTATTATCAATGCAAGAGGGAATAAACTATCTAAGAATCATCTTTAGACTTAAAACATTAGATGCCTTACTCATAAATACTGTATAAATAATATTTAAATTAGATATGTAATAAAACAATGATATGTTATAGTATGTCATACATGTGATTTAAATTTATAGCTTAACTAACCGCCATTGTCGTGATTTATCTTTAGTAGTCAGACAAGATATTGGTGATAAATTAATTCCCTTTAATTTCTAACTTTGACAATAATTGTTCTAATGTTAATCGTTAACTAATACATCTTTCACTTCACATTCTTGAAAAACTTACCTTGGTACTAGGAGTGTAGCTTTGGTTCCAGCAGGCGAAGTGAGTACTATCTTCAAGTCACCACGACGTGCCGCCGATAAGGAAACCCGAGCTTGAACGTGCTCCAAGTAGTTTACACCAGGACATGCTCCTACGTCCAACTGTAATAATCAATTTTGATCAAGCGCTTGACTATGAAGCACGCTGCACGCTGTTACCTTATGAGTAATTATTTCATGAGAGATTGCAATTTTGCGGACTCCAAAATGGTGTTGGTGGTGCATAACCAGTTTTTTATAAAAAAATATAAATTATAAAAAAAGAAAAATCAGGTCGGGTTTGACTGCAGTTCTGCCCGTAAAGGACATGAGGAAGACGATACCCAAGGGTAGAAATTATTATAATAAATAAAATCCAATTCTATCTAGGCTAGGATGATGGCCCTATGGGCTCCACATGGAACTAACCACAAATAATAATATATTAATGAATTGTCACAGTACAATTTATACGAAAACTATATGTATTTATATATGGAAAAGGGTCTATATGGGTAGGTTCATCTGCGTACATGGATGTTTTATTTATGTGAGCGGACGCTTTTCTGACTCCATTAGCATAAATTGCACATTGTGGTGATTTGCATAGTGAACTAGTTTTACGCATGTACATTTTAATCACAATTGTTTATTTTTAGATTTTTATTCTGACTTCGACGATATGAGTTCAGTGTGATGCTATTTGGCCATTTATTTCAATTGACTATTTTAGATTATAATTTAAGCTATTTGAACAATGCAGACACAAGAATTGATGTCACCAAATAGTCTAAAATATATTTTTTATTAACATGATTGCGACCCTGAAAATTTAAACTAGACTCATTGAAACAATTAACTCTATAAATATTATAACCATAAGTAGGCAATAGTTATTTCTATAGTAACGTGTAAGGTTATCAGACGTCAGTAGGTATTTGTCCTGACATGTCAGGACTCAGTGATCAAGGATTCAATGATCAGGATTTCGTAGTTTTTAGATTAATTAATGAAATACTTCGGTATTAGGTACTTATGCTAACTTATTACTTCTTTTATTTATAGGAACACATACAATTTATGTGTGCAAATATGGGGACAAATATGTAGTATGTGTATATTTAATATAGGTACACATATCTACTACATATTTTCCCGCGGCAAAAATATCAGGATATTCTTATTGAAATCAAGCTTTTTATCAGAACTTTTCATTCGGCTACATTATCACATACCCTGGTATTATGCTATATGATGTATATGAACAAACACGATGATGTATATGATGATTTCGGAAGTTATTGATTGTGTATCAACTAACCTGTAACGAAACTGAAGACCTGGGAGGCACGGCTCGCTGCGGCCGCGGCGCCGCCAGCTCGCACCGCCGCTGCGCCGGGACAGTCCGCCACGAGCGCGCCAGCCGGACCATGCCTGTTGCATCCAGGAGCCCATACCCGAACGAATGTGACACGTTGCGTCCGACACCATTCAGGCGCCATTCTCCGCCGTTGCTGAGACGGTCTGGTCGTGCTGTTCGAACCACTGGTGATGGAATTCAAGGTCAGTTTTTCGGTTGGTCCAAATCCCCACAATTTGAAGCTACGTCATTTGAACTCCCATATGGTAACGTTTTTCTGAGAATTACTTGTAAGACGCTGCCATTCGAGTATTTGTAAGCTCACTGGTTTAAGCAATTACCAACTATTTTAGGATCTAAAACAACATTTATTTAACATTATGAAAACAAGATTAATGGAAGTATTAGTTTAGCGATACTGGCTTGAATGAAACGCTAAGTAAATATTATATCATACGATGATATTATATTTAGAGCTTATCTAAATTTAGGACGCCTAACATATCTATACATATAATAAAACAGTCTAGAAATAAACACGTGCTACTCATTCACACACTGTTCAAATATTTGATATTTGATAGGGCACTTGCCCCAATAATATTAATATTTCTTTAGTCTGGCCTGTTATTATTTGGATGTCGGAGGACCTATAAAAACAAAATCGATACTTGAATCATATTTATATCTATTTATTTTTTCTTGTTTCTTTTAAATGACGTATAGCTCAAACCGTTGAGTTTAGATTCATGAAATTTTGCACACAGGTTCCTTAAATAACGAAGGGTTTTTCGAAACTTAACCCCTTACGGGGTAAAACAGGGGGTCGCGAATAAAACCGCGGGGCGGAAAGCTAGTTTAGTAATATAATCACTCACTGACTATAGAGGTCGAGAGACGCTTATTCAGTTTCATGCTTTGATGGACGCAAAATTTGTAGGGAAATTGACTGTGCCTTACATTATTTATGCAAATAAACTCAAGAGTTCAGTAATTTATATTTAGTGTTTGACACTATTTAATCATTTTAAATATTGACGATACTTTCATTTGTAAAATCAGAGGTTTAATCATTTAATATTTAGATCTCATGTAAACCTTGTGATTAAAACATTAAGGTTTATGAACAATGTTCACCAAAATATATTCTTTAAAATGTTATCAAGAGCCTGTTCGCATATTTCGCCTTAATGAAGACCTTTTACATTATGGAAAATAGAATCTAAATCATTTAAGATTTTCTTCGCGACATTACGCTTTCGTAAATTAGGTTCACATACGAGAATAAACGAAGTGAGAAATTTTATTTTGCACATTGTTCGGTGGTGGCTTTTGCTTTTAATAAAATTGAAAGTCGTTGGAGTTTCCTTTGTGAATAATTCTTTTGTTAAACTGATAACAACTAACAACTGATGTAAGTAAATAGAAAATCAAACAATATATACAGACATATTTTTGACATGAAGGTGATCCAGGCAGGTACTACAACCCCACAACCATACTATGATTTTCAAACCACATATACCTATAACGAGAGCTCAAGCTCATTGCAAGAATCGAACTTTTTTTTTTAATACTACATAGGTGGCAAACAACCTTACGGCCCACCTGATAGTAAGCGGTTACCGTAGCCTATAGACGCTCATAACACCACGGGCAAAGAAAATACATTATTATATTTTGCCTGCCAGTGCAGTGGTAGGCACTCACGCATTGCCAACCTTGAGACATGAAGTTGTTAAGTCTCCTGTGCCTGTTATTTCACCGTCTCCCATACCCTCCTAACCGAAACAGTAATACAACTTCACTAGGTTTTCACGGCGGAATTAGATATGGTGGTAGTAAGTACTTCCCCGGGCGAACTCTGCATTGAGAGTTCTACTACCTACAAAACATAATACAGAAAATAATATCATTTCCGTATTTATCAACCTAGCATACGTAGGTACCTAATAAGTTCTTTAATTATACATATTCTGATATCTTCTACATGCAGAACACATAAAAGGGAAACACAGGACATCATAAATCAGATTAACTACCGCCAGATATCTTATGGAAGCACACGCCCCGATCTGCCCAGATTTGCACTATAGCAAATGTAACTGCTACAAATCACACTAACTCACAACAAAGCAATATATAACTATGTATTTATTTGTATGTTGCTGGAGATATTATTTTCTTAAGACTATTATTATTTTAAGTAGCTCAGTTATGTCACGAAAAAAGCACACTGTCTGTCTCAGAAACAAAAATATGTATAAAGGTCACAGCCATTTTTTTTAGTTTAGGCCCTAGGAAGGTCAAAGCTAAGTTACCATTGTTATACAATAAAAACGGATAATTTTGTATAAGTTTCGTCAGCAGATTGTATGATTCGTCATTCAATCTCTCGCCAGTTTGTAAAATGCCGAAGGGATATTGTGAAGTGCCTCGGCATCCTAACTATATAGGTACTATAAATGCGAATGTGAGTTTGTTTGTTTGTTAACTTTTCGTCTAAACAGATGAACCGATCGCGAGAAAATGTGGTATGTAGATAATAGCCTATGGAATAGAGAGAGACATAGGCTACTTTTTTTCTCGGGATCGCGGGTGACTCCGCGGGGGACAGCTAGTTTTGTAATATTTTGTAAATTCCGCGGCAAATTGTAATTACCTAAGACTTGATGCCTCAAATTACTCACAAACAATACCACAACAGGTCAAGAGATCAAAATTGACAAGAAATCTATTAAGTTTCCATAACACTAAACATACCAATATGCTGTATATCCCTCCAAGTGAGATGCCTGTTGGCCTGCAGCGCCAGCGCGCAGATCCCGGCGGCGAGTGGCGCGGACGCAGACGTGCCTGTGTGACTCGCAGTACACGAGTGATGGAGGTCTGTTGTTACCACCTGTTACAAGTTATAGCTGATTCATTAGGGGTCTTGCAATATACTTATTTTTGTATCTTTTAAAACAGTGACCTAGTAATTTTGTTTAGAAGGCGGTACGAGAATGCTATTGGTTTTCCTAGACTAATTAAGGTAAAATGCTTATATCATAAATATTTGCAGGAGTGGAAGGCCATTCTATAAGATAGGGCGCGTATATTTTATTTACTACATTCTCTTAACAGAATAACGCACTTTTTTGTATTTGTATTATTGTAATATTAGATCAGTATTAAAAATAATACTGGATTATAAAAAGTCTGTAATAACAGTCTACTACCGACTTTATTTTTATGATAATATCTGAATATAAGAATAAGTTTTCAACTGACTTGTACATCGTATCTCACTTATCGATACTCTTTCGTATCGTAGTTTACCTATCACAAACAATTTTGTTTGACCCAAAAGTTTATCTAACTTTGATTGAGTATACCCTTTTGTGGAATAGTGAGTAACGGACGAACAAAAGTTCAGCACCACCTACATATATACCTACCCCAATTTGAGTTTAGCAACAAAACCAGCCTTATAATTTATATTCAAATGACATAATTTTATTTACCATAGTCCGCGCTAAAAGGGCAAAGGCTGTTTTGTGTAAAGATGGGAGGGCCGTAGACTACGTGAAGGATAAGTGAGGCCGACAGAATAAGTCGAATCCTTAAAACGTACCACCTGGTTTATAAAGTAAGTAGCTAATAGCACGTAAAAACAGATATACCTGGTAAGTAGAAATAGTAAAAATGAGCTTTGTACCCATCTAATTTGGTTTGAAGTTTCTAGCGTTTTACCGGAGGTAAAATTTCGTAAGCAAAATTTATTCTAAAAGTTGACGATGAAATTAACTCCTCCTGACTTTCCGGTAAATCGAAACCAATAACATTACCTACAATACGCGCAATCTAAGTTGGCCGGATAGAAGTTAGTCACGAGTGGCTGCGTAGATGTATTTTTAGGATCGAAATCGTGACAAGAGTGCGGGCGGTAACTAAGGTAACATTTTTTGTTATAAATTATTTAAGTTTTTTGCCCACTTTTTACTCTTTCCTTAGCGGACGTTTCAAATACCCTTAATTACCTGATGACAGCTAACTTAAATTGCGCGTATTATAGGTTCACTAGCTTCCGATCCCCGGTTTCACCCACGTTCCCAAGGGATCTAATGTTTTCACGGAATAAAAAGTAGCCTTTGTGATATTCCAGTCTATAATCTATCTCTGTACCAAATTTAATCCAGATCCGTTCAACCGTTCTGATGTGATTGAGTAACAAACATCCATACATCCTTACATCTATACATACAAACTTTCGCGTTTATAATATAGATATACTCACGGAATAGGTACCTTATTTACCTACTCCGTGGGTATACTATATAGTAGGATTGCAATTTTACACCACACCAATATAAACTTATTCAAAGCAAATACAGTTATATAATGGGAGAGATAATGGATGCAGATCTTGGGATCAATCTACATGCCTAAAGCTAAGCGCCCGAATTCATTAACAATTAATTAATATGTTAGTGCATGTAGAAAACAATTAAGCTTCACATGTTACTGGGCCAATAAGTAATTTATTATTTCTTGACACGACTCAAATGAAACTACATTTTCAATTGACATGAAGGTTTATAAAAAAATATTAATAATATCTACCTTTTTTCAAATAATTAGCTTTTCATCCATTATTCATTGTGAATGCATCACATATGCACATTTGAAATGATTAAGATTTAACTAGCTAGAAGTACATTCATAAATAGAAAACTACTGTACCTTTAAACCGATAAATGCCATAGAACCTTACATGACTAACTGCAAGGCATATTAACATTACTTTTCAGGTGACAGCAGTTAAGTTATAGCAGTAATTACTGTCACTGATGCCACCAGGTAATGGCTTGGTCTTTTACTTCTGCCACTATGCACATTTACCTGCAGTAACGTATTACTTTTTATTACGAGTTATAACGTCGTCTGTGCTATGTTATTAAATTCGAGTTGACCAATAATTGTGTTGTATTTTTTTTTTATGAAATTAAATGTATATTTAATAAGAGAGGTTAACTTTTGTGTATTATTTGAAGAAAAACGTGTAAATTGAGGAAAACAACCAAACATAGATGAAGCAAATTACGGTAGTGTAACAAGGTATAAGGATTCGGCGAAAGAATAGTTGAGAGTAAAAATAAAATACAAAGGTCAAAGAAGATAAAGTTCAAAGGCAATATATAAATTTAGTATTCGAAGACAATTAGTACTTAAAATTTCTATGCAACTTAGTATTTATATTGAATATAAATACTTCAGCATTGTACATTCAAAATGTTACTATATGGATATTGTTTCAGATATAGTGAAAATACCGATCTTTTGTTCTAGACAGTTACGTATATCTATTGGATCCAATTTATTGAATGCTACAATCAAAATGAAAAATATATACATGATCTCACTCAACATAATAAAAGGACTCAATTAGAGAGTAAAACGTTAATATATTATTATAACAGCATCCATAAACTCAATAGTGTAGAAACAAAGTGACAATGGTGATGAGATCCAAAGATGCAATTAACATACCTGCTTTTCATTAATGGCTCCACTGCTGTAAGTAGCTGCTAACGTGGAACTGCACATTTCTGAGTACCACGGGACTTCTCCCCTCTCTGTCGCTGATGATATTGAGAGTGTCCAAATAGAGTTAGTGTAGCCATCGCAGTTGCAATTGTCATGTTCACGACCGCCGTTGCCAGAGGCCCACACGAAAATAGACCCTTTGCCATTACGACCCTGGATTGAAAATTCAATTGTTAGTGAAGTAGAAGAGAGTAAGCAGTAAGGGATAAAGTGGTAATTTGGTATACATGAAATAAATCCGATAAATAAATTAAATTATTATGTTCTAATTTTTCTATCAAATACAAATATTAATTTTGTTTCTAGAACAATTAACACTGATTATTGAAACCCAGTTACACTAAAGACTTTCAAAAGTCAAAGAAAACTCCTGGTTCTCATGATGATGAACACTTTTAAATTTTAAGTATCGTATTTGTCTCTTGAAGCAGCACAGTATCTTTAGATATTTAGATCACAATTCATAACGTATTATTTTATCGATTAATAATGCTGTGGAGGAGTTAGGTGACCCGTAGCGATGGATTTTGAATTAATTTATAGCTGGCTGAAAATGATTAGTGACCAAACAGCCAAAGAAGTTGATACTAATATGACACATAGACGTACACAATTTTAATAATAATAATTAAATCGACGAGGTGACCATTGTACCGATTGTTTTCCCTTATGACCAAGAGCCACGACAAATGCTTCCACAGGCTCGCGTTAGGCGGCTAGATCAAAATTCAGAAGATAGTGCTCCTAGAGACAGCACGTATAAGGGAAAATTCCTAGCCGTCTCTAGGTCTCCATTCCTGACGCGGTTCGAATGCTAATATAAGTAAGTTTTTAATATAAAAATAAATGTTAAAATTTTAATAAATTGAATAATAATATTAATATCCTGGGACATTTTCCACACACCAATATAATCCCGAACGTAGCAGACCTTGTACTGCTTAATTGGATGTAGCCATTTGATAAATAGAATCAGACTCCGATCCCATAGTTCCTCGTATCGGAATGGAATATCGGACATTCTGGTAATTTCACGTACATGGTTAATCTTTATCCATCTCTAGGTATTGATTTTCCGTTGTTTGGCTATTCCTAAAGTTTATCATCTGCCCTATTTCCATTATAGGAGAAAATAATACCTGATAAGTTTTCAAACAGAAATGTAAACATACGTTCTATTGGCCATCGTACTGCGTATCCAATTTCAAATAAAAACAGAGACAATAAAAGTAACCGACTGGGAAAAGGTTAAACGATGTTTTTTGTATAAACAAGAGTCGTCAAACGCTGTTAAAAGTTGAAAAGGGAAACAACATTATGTAATTTTTATGCTCCGCGAAAACTTGACCATATAGTGTAGGAAATAGAGAGAAAATAATTGCGTCATTACAGAAATTGCTTTAGCCAAGTGTCGCCTTGCTGGCTGGCGTGCACCCTTCACTAATTTACTTAGTTACAAAATCGGCAAAACATAAAAACAAAAAACGACCTTGCCTCATATTATACAAGGACCAATATTATCTGTCCAAAGATACAGGGACAAATTAAAGTTGTGAATTTAACACAGCTGCTGTTGTGACTTTTTATTAAGCCTCCGTACCGTAACTATACTTCCAGGACGAGTTTTTTACCCCAACAAATTTATAACGGCACTTCAAAATAATTAATATCAATTCGTCAACATTGTCAACTGCTCTGCGTAAAATGTAAACAGTAGCCGGTATCAGTACAGTCATATAATAATCTATTACGTTTATTTAAAATCCGCGCGATTTCAGTTTTCATGATAAAATCTGTTGAAAAAATCTTTTGATTAGTTAGCAAACTCTGTGACCTATATATAATATTGCTCCTATTACATTTAATGTCAATTTTATTTATACAATGACAATTCAGATACCGCAAATTTCAATTAATATAATGAAGTTCGGACGTGCTAAATATCGCGTTTTGCATCAAGAGCATCATTAACCGTTGAGTTTTACAAATAAAGTATCTACGTACCCCCTAATACAAATCGATCGACACCACGTTGATTCGAAAAGCGTTCATGTGAAAAGGCCCTTAGTTCACGCGATAACATTTTGATCTCAACTGTATCTAATGACAGACACGCACAAAAGTATCGCTGAGTTTCACTTTTTAACTGTACAAACGACTGCGCGTTATTGTACGTTTATATTAAGAAGTTTTGTAAATTTGATATCAATATTACTGTTTTGACAAAATATTTGATATTATGTTACCTAATTCAACTTTATGAAAAAAAAAGTAGGTGCATGGACTTCAATATCCCAACATTGATAAATCGGAATCACCGATACTTTTAGGTGATTCCGGTTGATCGATCAAAGAAATAGTATTTTAAATTAATTCGTCATATTCCACCTTGATGCAATCGCACAAAAAATATAAATATTTTATTCCGGTCAATCCCAAACAATAGATAGATTGCGTCATTGTCCTTATCTGCAAAAGAATATAGTGTCCAAATTTGTTCTTGAACCTAACAACATAAGGCTATGGTAAAGACGGACATCAGACTATAAAAAAATATGCATCAACATGTAAGTCAAACTAATTGTACATGTAAGTCAAATGTAAGTCAATATTAATTATATATTTTTTTATAATTAAACAAGATCTTCGTTTCAGTCGTTGTTCATATACTATGTCAAATAACCCAACAAACATTTCGGTAGCTTTTCTTTGGACTTTTTCAAACATGTTTATATATTTTTGAAAGACAAGAATGGCACATTCCAATAGTATATTAACCTTAGTTACTCCTTCAATGAAAGCCCTAGTAGCAAGTTCTCCGGGTCCATCGACTGTCTTGCCATCATCATCAGGGCCCCAGGAGGCACTGTAGATGTCCACATGCTGAGGGTTAAGGCTCAATGATCTGGCTTCAACTGCATCTGTGACGTCACCATCCAGCATTCGAACACCTGTCAACAGAATCATATTATTATGATAGTTCATAATCTTCAGAAATATGATTGCCAAATGTCGATACTTATTTTTTGGAAAGTCTTTGATTCGGATTTGGAGAGATTGTATACTGTTGCTTTACTACTTTAGAAGTTACTGGAACACCAACCCTTGTTTTGTAGTGGTGCTAATAAAATTTGGCAGTGAGCCACAATCGTAAATTACGATGTCAAGGCTCATATTCAAATTGATTGCTAAATTGAATAGCATAAAAAGTATATAGGTTGAGATTAAAGCTGTGATTATAAAGGATAGAAAACCTAAGCATATCTATGCGACAAGCATAGCAAGCAAGCCTTAGCAACAAACTGACATTCTATTTAAGGATATATTTAATCACTCAAAAACACATGGTGCTATAACTACATGGACATCTTTTTTATTTGAATGTTTTTTTAAAGATTTCAGTATTTCTTTCTTATATTTTTTTCTTTTTTATACTGTGTAAAAATGTTTTTGTCCCACCACGTAGAGTTGAAGGATAATAAATACAATTTCGTCTTTTATTGCCCATTCTTATACATCCTCAACAGGATATATTCGCAAATTAAAATTTATGTGCACCTTTGCTAATAAAATTTATAATTCAGTAAGTTGAAAGGATTCCCTTTGAAAAACAGAAACATCGTAATTGCATAAAACAACCGTAAACCACAAAAACCGAGCTACCTCTACGTATAATGTATTTTGGATTTCATTCTTCATTAAAAATGGAACTACCGTTTTTTTTTATATCTACTAGATGCTAGAGATGTTTTAAGACATTGGATAGATAGATAGATAGATATAAGCTATAAGAGCTTCAGAAGACATTTAACATTACTTATTGATTTATGAAACTTCGTTAATACTAGGTATCAGTATATTATATGATATTTTTAAATATTAGATGGCAAAAACTGTTCGCGCATTCTTGTGCATTTTTCATGTTTCCAAAACCATTAAAAACATTCACATAGGGTAACATCAATTTTGATCTCTAAAATGAATTAATACAGCATATAATTAGGTGATCGTGTCACTGAATATGAATGAGGTGTGGTAATATCCCCGTGTTGCCAAAACCTGCAACTATCTTCATATTAAACAAGTTACATGGAGGATGTTTCAAATAACCAAAGTCCAACCTATCTAATAGCTTCATTGTTATTTTTCATAACGAGTGTATTTACTGTATAAAAATAGCAAGGTAAGGTATAAAAAATAAAAACATGCATGCAGCAATGCTGAATTCCAAAAGAATTTGTTTTCGTTTTTATAATTTTCTTGAAGCAATGAGCTTTTTATGAAGCTGTGACTTTTTCAGACGACGAGCTTTTTACGAGCAATCTGTTTGAATAGTTTTTTTTTTACATCAAAACAGGGTTGCGAATATTATATTTGGTTTTATAACACATCATTGACGAACTCATTGCACCCTTTTCATTGTATATTTTTAGGGTTACTTAAAAAAGGATTCCTTATAATTAGTCCGTCATGTCTGTCTTTCTTTTACTCGGTGACTATAGTGATTCACTGACTACGGAATTACTGCGCTTATTCCGACACGGATTTGGTTAGTTTTGTTTTTACATATTTCACTGAAAATAACAAATCATAAATTCTTACACGTACGTAAAAGGTGATAACCCTTACCAGAGTTAGTACTTGAGGGCAATGTCAAGGGCAATTTTGTGGGCACTACAAATATATTTTGAAATAAATGCTTTCTCTTGTGTATCACCACAATGCCTTAACAATAATAATATAAAAACACTTAGGCTAGAGGTTGGATAAAGGACTTGAAGTGAAATTTACGTTATAAATCAAAGTTGCCTTTGAAAGTGCTTAACTTTCAAAGGCAACTTTGATTTATTTTTTATTTTTAAAGGAATACTTCGATTCAAAATGGTTGATCTCACGTCTAGACTCTGTTTTTATTGGGATTCCAATAATCCAATAAGCTATTACGATTAAGCTAAGGCTTATAGCACTGTTTAGCTTGATTCTTTGTATCATAATTGAATTGTTAAACAAACTTCACACAAAATACATAAAAAATACATTAAGGCTCCAGTCTCCCTAAAATCAGTGTTCTTGCGGAATTTATCAGAAAAGAAATATTGTTTTTTAGTCATCAGAAAAGCAATAAATGAAATATATTTTACGTTATTTTAAAGTGTAAGATTTGAAGTGGAAACTTGTGTTATATGTTTAGTTTCGGTAAATTTATTTCAAATGATTTTTTGAATGCTTATATTTTTTATTCGACAGATAAGTAGTTGCTTTCAGAGTGGTTAAAGTGTGATTTCTCTAAACCATTACTTTGTAATAGAAAAAATATATGTTGCAAGGGTCAAATTCAGAAATTTATAACTTTTTAAAGCAGTTTAAATAAGAAATTGAGACGATTTTGAAAAAAAGTAACTAGATAAGATTATTGTAGAGGATTTGCCGACAAATGTAATCTGAATACATTTCTTGTTTTTGTTATATTTTTTTCGTGGCGTGTGCATGAATGAGACCCTCTACGCGTGGAACGTAAATAGAGGTATGTTTAAAGCTTCACAAAGCTAATAAAAGTGGCGTCAAATTAAAAAATAAAATATGTATTGGAAATTTCAAATCTTACACTTTAAAATAACGTAAAATATATTTCATATTAATTCACAAAGCAAAAATTTGATTTCATTTTTAAAACTAGCTTTCACTACACGGTTTTATCCGCGTTTCCGGAAGATCTAACTCAAAAATTGGTATCTACTATTTACATTAGAAATTAAGATCAATATATTTCAGGGTCTATGGAAAAAATTCCATAAATTACTGAAAAAAAAAACATTGTCTTAATTTTTTTTTCGTAAAAACATACCGATCCTCCTATTTAAACTCCTTAGATTCGTAAAATCCTTTTGTAGTGAAACTGAGACTCAAAACTCATTTATCCAGTTAAGGCCGATAAGGCACATAAGAATGTTACAATTGATTCTATCACCAGTTCGTAATACACTTGGACTGAGAAGATTCCAGCAAGAAACGAAAGTACATTTCTATGTTACAAAGGGAATATAATATATGCTCAAAATTTGATGGTTCCAGTGATTTAGATTCTACGTCAATCTCTCAGTCAATCAATCAGTCAGGCCTTGTTCTATACAAAATCCCATGGAACTAGTATAGTCAGTAATAACTATAACAATTACATGAAAAATTCTAATATGCGGCACATTACCTCCAACACTGGCTCCATACGCCACTCCAACAGCACAAAGCGAGTTGTTGGCAGTAGCTGCTACTTCGCCAGCACATCTTGTGCCGTGACGATTCGAATCTATCATGTCGTATCTTGGTTGAGGGTCTGAATCGTGTGAATTCACGTCGTAAGACGCCATCGGATCCTGTGAAATAAACCACCCTTTGAATAACTACACTAGTAACTACTAGTTTTGATTAAATTGGTATTGCATTTGGTGATTTAATCTAGAAATATATTAAAATTCAAAGGTTTCATCCAAGCAAATGTATTGAATTTGATTACATACATCAAATTCAATACATTCGAACTAAGTAATTTAATAAACAATTTCAACATATCTTTTATTTTCAATTCCAACGGATTTGTCTAACATCTTGAATATCTTTGGCAATAGTTTTTATTTTATTCCTTTTTTACTATAAATCTCTTTATATTTTTAGATTGTCTTATAAATAACGTGAAACATTCTTCACACATGGTAATCTAATCTGAAACTAAGAGCAGAAAAGAGAAAAGCGTACTATAGAGACCAGATAACTTATATTATATCAGCATCCCTTATTTATATAAAAACACATAAGGAGACACGTGAGCGTAATCCTCGCTTAGCAAGAGCCCTTACGCTCCTGGGAGCTGGGTTACATAAATCGTCTCAGCCTACATCCGCGACCCAATTACACATTTTTCCAAACGCCAACAGTGAAATTAAAGCCGTACGGGCGAGATGAATCGTGTAATTTGAAACTCCACAAGCTTTTGTTCGGCGCGCAGATGTCACTCTAGGCCCTTTTATCGCGAAAGCGCGAATCCCTCCATAGATTACTTGTTCCAGTTCTGATTTCATCGGTGTTTTCCAAACGTGCTTTTTATTTACCTGGGAATTATTAGGGTTCTCGACGATTTAGGGAAAAATGGTTATCCTTATAAATTGATAACTTTCGGGTACCGGTAGGTACGTTATGATTAATTGACGGTATTTCTGCTTTAGACATACCTACAACAGTTCATCTAAATGACGTAACAGTAGCCGCGAAATAAGTTGAACGTTGAAATATTAATTATTGTAGAGAACATTACAGATTGTGCAGCTAGGATAGATCCAGCTACAGAAAAATACTTTTGTTAACTCTAGTACTATAATTTTATGTAATTTTATAGTTCAAAATATTTACTTAAAAGGGAAAAATAATCGTTGACAGATTTGTCACAAAAGTAGGAAATGGAATTACGACGCATTTTGCGGAAATCAGTCTTTGAGTAACAAACGACCCCACCAGATCCTTTAGTAATTTTCCGCAATGATTAAATCCATAAAAAAGGTTTGCAAAGGAAGGGTTCACTTTCAATATCTTATCTATAATGTACCCTGCAGCTTCATCCGCATTCCTGATATGAAAAATATACTTCTTCTAAGCTACCCTTTTTCAAATTCAGTAGTTTAGCCGTCAAAATAGATGGACTCACTATCACATTTGTAATATTGGTAGGGATACTTACATAATTAGCAATTAAGTCCGGATGATCAGTCTCGAGGCCATCATCCAGGATGGTGACCACGACGCCGCGGCCGGTGAAGCCTTCCCGCCACGCTGGGATAACGTTCATATCCAACCCACCACCGCGGTTCTATGAACAAATATATTTTAGGTTATCTTCAATTAATATATTTTCACTTATGAATTTGACAAAAAATATTAATATAATTTAAATCTGATAGGTACTTTCTTATGAAGAAATTAAATAAATGTTTCAAAATTTTCGAAAATACCTAAATAAGATCTTTATAGAAAGTACGCTAATAATATTGTATTTTCTTTGATCTAATCTGAAGTTTCAATCGATTAAAAAAACCGCCATTTTGTGACGTATAAATTATGTGATGATAATGATTTTTTAAAAATTCTAACTATATTACCCAAAACATTCCCACGTTACAATTTAAATATTTTAATTTAGTTTAGACATCGCATGTTGGTTGGATTCAAAATTTACTATTTCTTATCGCAGAAATGATCCTGGATCCAAATTTGATTTATTCTGCTTACACTGCAACTCTTCAGGAAGCAATAACCGTGTCTCACCCTTTGAATCTACGGAAGCGTAGCGGCGTTGCAAACCAATGTGAACTAAAATGAAGTTCCCCTTAGTTGTTTCTTGACTTATTTAGAACGTAAAATATGCCTCTTTATTAGATACGGAGGAAATACCCATTTTCTCAAAAGCTGATTAGTTGAGAAAACTTAAATCGAGTAGATATTATTGGTTACATCAGTTTAATTCTTCAAAGTCGATTTTTTTTAAACACCATAGACGATTTGATATTTTTTTTATACGCATATGTGAATTTTTTCACATTATAAAATCTCTGCGAGCATCATATTTCTTTCAGATTTTACAAAATTAAATTGCAATTTCATAATTTTGAGCGTAAATATAAAAATATTCGATAGCGTTAAAAATTTTCAAGTTGACCATTGCTCAAATATCATTCTTTAATGGAAACGTTTTTTTTTATTTGGTAAAAACTATTTCACACAAAAATATTTGCAATGGTTGCAAAACGAAATGAAACATCAGCCGCAATATTGATTCAACAAATTGTGGAAAGTACCTACTAGCCGACTATACACTTGCATGTGGTAGAAAAATACATGAATGTTTTTTTATAGTAGACGTACAATTTAATCATTGGTGCTCAAATTAGTCTAAACAAAAATATTCCTAAACTCACTTAGGTATAGGTAGATAAAGCAAAACATGATAAGTTTTCTCAATATTTGAAAAGTGATTCAAACTTTATTGTAACTATGTATTTCCCCTATTGCATCTTCAAGATCAGCGTACGATTTCCTCAATATCTCTTAGATTAAAGAATATTTCTTTAGTTTGAATACAAAAACATACACAAACAATACTGGACACAAGTTTACGTAAACAGTAAATTTTTAACAAGCATCAAGAATATATTTTCCATTGTAAAATCACAGAAACATTTCCAGTCCCATTAACGGAGTCAAGAAACTTTACAGAAACATTAACATTTAAGAAAATTTCCCTCGCATTATTTAAATAAAATTGAGATTTTTGGCTTCCACCTCGTCAATATTTTAAGAAAAGCGCTTTAAACTTGGACGAAAGAAAATTAAACTTCCCTTTGGGTTCAATGGAATTGCTAAAGTAAAACAAAACGAGGTAAAATGAGTGTTTACACAGTGTAACTTTATAGCCACCACATTACGCTTCCAATATTTACGTTTTAATTTAGTAATGAATAAGGTCTATGAAATCATCACAATGTTGGGTCTTTCGACTAATTACCATAAAGGTTCATTTGAAAACATATATTTAATGCCAATTAATGTAGCAAATTTTGTTACAATAGCCTTACTTCTACATTAGTTTTTATTGTATTTTTATAATAAAAGTAATTATTCTCAGTGGACATGGCTTTTAAGTGCAATTTGCATCTTGAGATTCAATTTTTTATTTTCGTTACATACCTTTGTTAAACTCAAATCTTTTCCATGCAAATCGAAGCAAAGAAAACATTACTTACTAAGTACCACATATGAGGCCACTTGGGGTCGTTAAGTTGGAACTTAGCGTCAGCTGCTCGTGGCCGTCCCTTCACTCGAGACGTTTTCAGCTCTCGTTTTGATCCCGCATCGCGTTTTGACGCCGATGACGGCGCGGGATCTGAAGTTTTCGTTTCAGCTACACAAACAAAAAATATTTTCTTATTTATCTGTGATTTAGGAAATACACAGATTGAAGTGGGCTTATGTAAATTGGTAAAGAGACTGCGATTACAAATTCATCTATGGCAATTTCCCTAGTTAATGTTTCTTAGTTAAACAAATAAATTTTAGTTATTATTTTTATATAATCTGCTGGTCCAGACCAAATAATTTTACCTCTGATCGTTTCAACAAGCAGATTTAACATCTTTGAAGTATTCCTATTAGTAGGTACTTTGTATGGTCTGTTGAATTCAAAATCCGATGGAAGAGAAACGATCCCGTTGAGAGATAGCAAGGTTCTATTCATTTATCTTTTGTGGTGTAGAGTTCTCAGATACTAATGTGCTCAATAGGAGAATAAAATCCATCCGTTCCGTAGTTTTTTAGATAAAACAGCAGAGCGGGTTGCACAAGGTTTGCAGCTACAGTCGATTGATTGAAAGTCAAACGTAAAATCACGATCTATTTCTTTTGTTGTACTGTATTCTTTTGTACTGTTGACGCTGAATAGTGCACTACTCTTGCTACAGCGATTGTAACATACAAATAGAACGGTTGCTTTCATATCATTTTTAATATCGAATGCTATTGTCACTTCAAATAAATGTGAGTATGTTTATGTAAGTACTTAATATTTGGTATATTTTGAAAGATATTGTTATTTTTTTCAATGTATTTGCACTGTGAATTTTAATCATAAATACTTTAATTATTTCGATGTAGGTCTATAGATGTAGTCGTATTACGTGATATTGTTTAAAACTTCTGGGATTTGTGTGCTTATCACCTTCGGCCACATCATCACTTAACATAGTGAGATTGTGGTTATACACAAGCCTATACAAAGTTTAAAAAAACTAGTGTAAAACCTAGGATTTTAATGTACCCGTCACTCTCTTACGTTATATAACATAAAGAGACGGGGCTATCTTAAAACTGGTTTTTACAAGACTTGCTTAAACCATTTCTCGAAATGAGACTGTTTAAGTTCAGATGGAATTTTGGGTTAGCGTGTAGATTTTTTCATTGTAACGATCACACTTATAATGGTCAAAAATGGAGAAAAAATCTCCAATAACTAATTATTATGTAAAAGTAATGGAACTATTCCACCCTTATTACAAATTGTGTATGATTTTTGTTTACCTGTAGAGGAAAATGTTTGAAAATCCCTTTTCTTTCTGGAGAGGGCTCTCTGCTGGCGAGCCCATCGCACGCGTGTGTCTCCTTCTAATTTTTCGTGATGACTGTGCGCAGGAGTTATCGATCTTTTTGAGATCGAGTTGTGATGGAAGTGGTAGTGATTGTCGAATATCTGTAGAGACAAAAAGATACAGAGTTAGTTTATGCCTTGAATTTAAAGATGAGTTTATTTAAACAAAATCCATTGAAAGTATAAAGCATTAAATTATGAAGTGTTTAGTTGATGTTTGCGGCAATAAAAGTAATCGAGCGACATTTTATATTTTATGATTGTGTTTTTAAAAGAGGTTATAAAAGGTTTTTAAACAACAACATTGTACAACACGCAAACACAGAACGATTAAAATGTGTAAATCAAATTAATTTAGGCACTGGATTTTAATAATAGCCCAATTTCAATTCGCTGTGCGAAAGCAAATATTTCCTACGCTGAAGCGTGACTGGTTTAAATTATACTATTAACCACTCCGTAGTCCTTACAAAACAAAAACGATTTTCCGCTCATAAACTTAAATGGCGAGTATTTGTTAAGGTCGATTTAACTTTAGCTGAAATGTTTTCATAATTAGATATTGATGATCGACTTCAAAGAAATTCAGACAGTTTGAATTGGTTTAGTTGGACTAAATAGAACACGTAGCATGAAAAATAGTGGTCTAATTTTTGTTCAATGGTTTATCAAATTACCATGGTACCTAGGCTTTGAGAAAGAAAGTAATTGTAGTAGTTAAAATAGTTGTAGTAGTATAATTGACGTCGTAATGAGCAATTGAACAATAGGTAATACAATAAAGTCTTTCCAATGACAAAAGAGTAGTTTTGAATATGAGTATTACTTACAGCTGATTAATTTGTTACTATTCTTGTCCAATATTTATCTATTAGATTAAACTTCGACATAGCCTCGTCTTAAAAGAGTAAATTCTCTTCCTTGGATGAAAACTATCAATTCTAGCAGCTGCATGGAATCACTACAACATTTAGGTAATTTCATGATGGTTCTGAATGTATTATTATGACTGAATGATTATTATTACTGAACTCTAATAAATTTTGTAGGTAACTTAGTGCAGAGTTCTCCCGGGGAACTAGGTACTACCACCATATCTAATTCCACTGTGAAATAGCAGTGCACTTGTATTACTGTGTTTTGGTTAGGAGGGTATGGGAGCCGGTGAAATTACAGGCACAGGAGATCTAACAACTTTATGTCTCAAGGTTGGCATCGCGTGAGTGATACCCCTGGCAGAGAAAATATAATATCGTAATGCCCGTGGTGTTGTGAGCGTCTTTAGGCTACGGTAACCGCTTACTATCAGGTGGGCCGTAAGCTTGTTTGCTACCTATGTAGTATAAAAAGAATAAAAATGAAATAGTGCGCGCTTATTATGTTGCAGCCGCAAACTCTTAGTGGTTACAATTAAACAGAGTTCAGTCAATATTCGAAAATAATTATCATAGTTCATAGCTATTGAGCCGTGAAATCAGTTTTGCATAAGTTTAAATAAATATTAATACGTTAATTATTATTTGTATGTTTATTTAATTCACAATTAAATACAGGACAAACATATTTGGTGTGGCCAGATTAATTTTCACGCTAAGATTTTTATTTGGGTATCATTCATTTTCATATTACTGTGTCCCAGTTTAATGACAGTTGAATAAACATAAAGATAAGTCAATAATATAAAGGCTTAATAAATAAATCAGTTGAATTAAATTTAGACTAAGGCACAGTAACTATATTTCCGATATTATTACAAAACAAAACACGCTTGCTTTACTGTGTTGTGACTGACTCATCCCGGGAGTTGCGGAAAACTTTTATTTCGAGAGCTTATACACGTTAGCACGTCATGACTTCTACGGTTTTATTATAAAACATTATTTATACCTGTATATAAACTAACTTTATTTTTCTCATCTCTGTACATTTCAGCTGATTTGTATGGTGGAGTGAAAAATAAAGTTGCTCTGATCAAGTCGGTCCCATAGGGAAAGTTGTTCAAAATTATGTCACCAACAATCCCTTTTCGGGATAACATACCATTTGAAAATCACCCTGTATAAAACGATAATTTTACGAAAAATGTGAATTTCACTTTTGAATCATTGTAGGAGTAGGAGATGATGGAAAATTATCTTACTTTTGTCCGAAGAAACTAAGCCTAGGGTATAACATTGGTGCAGTGTACATACACTAAAATCAGAGTAACGTCAAATAACTTATCCTGTAGGATATAAGGACAGTCAACCCGCCATAATTCTGAACATTTACATATT
Source organism: Tetheella fluctuosa (assembly GCA_951216915.1). Lineage (NCBI taxonomy): Eukaryota > Metazoa > Arthropoda > Insecta > Lepidoptera > Drepanidae > Tetheella > Tetheella fluctuosa. The sequence goes on along the minus strand of OX578229.1, from coordinate 4,508,920 downwards.
GAAAAGTTGGTAATATCATTCCGAAAAGGGTTAATCAAAACATCCTGTTTAGAATGATTCGATTGTTTTTTTTAAGCGTCTATTGCTTTATTCTACTTACTAAAGATTTTCTTAGTGTTTAATTTATTTATTACTTTTTTTTTACATGGCTTTATTTTAACGCGTTTAGATCTTACAGGCATGATAATGTGCAAAAAATATTATGATACATACCGACAAGCGATTACGTTTTATGTGTTGCTTTATGAACAGATTTGGATTTCTATTCATAAGCCATATACCTGCCATTGTTAAACCAACCGCTATTTAGTGAAGCATGATAATAACTACATCTCTCAGATTTAATTATGCACACGCACGCACCCACATTTATCAGTAGAATTTAACTGCCATCGTGCAAAATCAGCACTATAAAAACATTGAACATATTTTTACATAACAAATCTATTTTATGCATATATACAGTTCCATCTGGTGTTCTGTTAGAAGTTATTTGTATACGTCTATTCGCACCGTACGCGCATATCTCTAAAAATGCAGATGTTAACCGAATTCAAAGGACACTTGAGTTTTGCGTACGGTGCGTGTGGCGCATAGGTTGCTGACAGGCGTACGATGACCTTTAGTTAGGTACTATAATAAACACTATCAACATTTTGTCACAGAATAAGTTAATTGATAACGTGACACGCATACTCACTTAGCGAGTAAATTGTATAAACGCAAATATTCAACGCCTGTCTCAATAACGCGTGCATAAATGATGCTCATTTGAACAACAGACGGATTGAGTACTAATATAAATTAGAATTTCAGTCTGATTTATCCATAATTATTCAATTAACTGTGCTCACACATTAGAACTGTCTGCATACACGAGTAATTAAAGGAAATGTAAATTTATTTCTGACGCAATCGAACGATTGTGTCAGAAAAAAAGTTATGCTGAATAGAATAAAGAGGGCGTAAGGGAGTAGTCAAATAAGCCAACCTCTAATGGCCTATTCCAACGAGCGCGTTTCGATTCGCAGCGTTTGACGTTGCGATTACGCAGCGATTTATATTAGTGAGCGACCTCATTTGCAATACGCTACGCTTACCACGAATGGCCACGTGCTCGGCACTCCGTGAAACGCGTATTGTTCGTGTGAATGAGTTTCAGCATATCCATACAAATTATGTCGTTGCAGCGCGAACGTCGATCGCTGCGATTTGAAACGCGTGTGTGTAGAGACTCTAATTGAAGATAAAGCACGCGGTATCCCAAACTGCCGAATATAAAACGAAATTTCAACATCAACGACCAAAATGATGTCGTTTCCTGCCAAAATAAGACAAATTTGATGCAGTTTGGAAATAGGTAGAGGGATCAGCGACGCAAATGTTCAAGTAATGTATCACGTTCACCATTTTTCGATGTTTATATAGGTACGTGAATAAAAATATTAGTAGAGATACTTCACACTTTAGTCTTTTCAAGCCTTTGTATTAATCATCGGTTAAGAATCTCTATTATTGTTATCAGTGAATCTTTATAACATAGACTGAAATTATTGAACGAGTTGGGCGAGTAGGACAGAACATGTCATGAGACGAGTCTGGGAACTGTCAAGTTATAAAAAATATAACCCTCCTTTCTGCTTTGCCGTAGATGGGTAAAGAGTGACGTGTGAAAGTCCAATGAATAATCTCATCCAGACTGAATGTAAACTAAAGGAATACTAACCAGTAATCCTTTTATATTAATATCACAGCGTAATTACATACAGTGGTCTATCGCGTTTGAAGTCACGCGAAATGCCGCTTTGTATAGGCATTCGTATATTGCTCCATTGTGTCCCAAGCGAGTGTATGACAGCTTGGGCTCTCTATCTCTATCTCACTCTATCTCACCCCGCAAGCCCCGCACGATTGCTCTATCTAGACGTGTCCGTTGGCCGACTGTAAGAGTTACATAGACTGTGTTAATATTATGATTCTGCTCCCTCTCCTAGCTGGTAATAGTAAATATACTAGTGTCCCCTAAAATGTTGGCAAAGATGTCATTCCAAATAACGATCCGTGGAATGTTCATATAACTGCCATCTCTGCATTGCGGTGTTGTACCGTCAGTATGTACTATTAATACTACTAAGTCCCCGATACTTGCGCGTTCGACAAAAACATAATGGATATCTGTCAAAATGGATAGAATTTCTCAGTTATCCACTATTTATTCCGCCAATTGTCTGTCAGAAGACTGATAAGCAGGCGGATCACCTGATCGTAAATGGCTACAGTCGCTTGTGGACATGAATACTTAATACATTAAATATCGAAAACGTGAGAATCGGCCCCCTGTAGCCATTCAAATATTAAATACCGCAAAATATTATACGATCTTACTTTAATGCCTATTAGAGATTATCTATTAGAAAAAAAATGTCTTTTAATAGGCTCGATATGTTATCGTTATTCATTTATCCGCCAATTATTTACAATGTAATAATTATTATTGTTTGCTTAGTAAATATGTTTATAAGCAAGCAAACGGTCCACCTGATGGTAAGTGGCTACCGTTGCCTATGGACATTAGAAACACCAGGAAGATAGCCAATGTATTGCCGACGTTTATAAAGCCTAGAAAATTACTGCATGGTTCTCGATTTTTAAGTATTATTGGATATTGATATACCTACTACTAAGAACCGTGAACCACCTTACTGATATTTATTCAGTATACTATATAAGTAGCTTTATCCCAGATAAAAACTATTTACCTATTCACTAAAATGTAAGTACTTCATAAATACACGAAGGAAAAAACTCCTTTTCTATAGGCTTAAGCTGAATACGATTCATTTTAAAACAAGCTTACGGTCAACGAGCTTGGCCCGTGTAAGGGCTTATTCACACCGACGGGAAGAAAACCTTGCGACAAATCCATAGACCAAACATATTTTGATGATCAACTTTACGTCCAATATAGAATGGTTCAAAATTGCATGATGTTATGTACCAATTCTCACAAAGGTGTGCAACTTTGCACGTATTTCAACGAAAGGCACGTTTAGACTTTAAGTTCATCGATATAAACTTGAAAGTCGTTTCGTGTCTTTTTGTATCGCTGCTGATTCGTTCATTCAGTGTGACCTACGCCTAGAAATGCTAGGGATCCTGGTAGAGACCCGCCCCGGGCCATCCGCGACCCGTATTTATGAACTCACGTGGAAAAAGGGATTTCATGCAGTAAGTCGATACAATATGCAGTGAGCTGAGTTTGTACACTCCAACTCAAAAACCAGGAAGTTAACTGGAGCTGTGTGTGTGTGATATTTGTTTTTGTTTATTTTATGTACGCTCAGTGAATGTTTTTAATAAAATATTCTCTTATGTTCTTCAATGGTTGGTTTACAAGTTAATCGACAAGTAAATTTAAGGTATTATTTGACTAACTGAATTTCTAGAACAGGGTTTGTAGCAAAACTCGTAAGTACCAATAAAATTTTAAGTACATACTGAGTGATAAGTAATAACTACATACCTGACAATTCTATAGAAAGCGTAGGCCAAACCATTCTTATAAAACATCAGTCAATTTCAATAAGCGTTTTCCTTCAAATTCCTTGCATATTTCATTGTGTTGAGCTTTGACACGTATTGAGCCTGAAGCACAAAACAATATTTGTGTTCCGTTGTGTAATAACAAAAGTTTACCCTCTTCGCATTTCCTTATGTCGTGATAAAGGAGGCAAACCGTAGTTTCACACTATTGCACATTCCTTTCTCAAGGATGTCACGCCTTAGGGCAGATCGTGACCTGCCAGCTTAAGAAATGGGAGTGTGTGACAAATTACACGAACATTTTAAATAACTACCTGTATTGTTTCAAAGTGACCTGTGTTTTTTATTTTCCACTAGCTTTTCATCCCCCAGCGATATCCTATTTAACCCCTTTAGTGGTTGTATTTTGATAAACTCTTTCTAAGGTTGCCTACGTTATTTTATGGAATCTATGTGAAAAATGTTCTAGACCTTGCGGTTTGAGCTGATGAACTTAGCGAGGATAATGTCAATCATTCATTGTTTTACTAATATAAATAAATGTGAATGTGTATTTTTAGATGTCTGTAACTCAACCACGCATAAACAACTGAATGAATTTGGATAAAACTCAGCACAGAGATAGGCATAATATAGACTGATGAATATTATTTTAACTCATTACCGACGTTCTGAGAATTCTGCGTGGGATATTTACAATAATAGGCGTAAAACAAAAGAGCATGTATCATTTCCACTAGGGACTAGGTAGATAATAATAAGTTATGTATATGTGTAGGCAGGTACCTTCACACTAACAAAGGGGAGAATCTGTAAAATTTATGAAATCATACAAATTTCAGCTCTATCCAAAACTAAAAATAAGCATTCTCAATACTTTGATATGAAAATTTGTTTATTTTCATTTGTAAATACATACTTATATAGATAATTATAGCCAGACTCAAGACAAACAGACATGTTCATGTACATAAATGTTGTGTGAGAGGGAAGGGAATATTTTCACATTTGGAATTCCTGTACATGGCAATAAAAATATGTTAGGTATATCCATTTGATATAAGTTAGCATTTCTTTTAAATACACCTGTGTTATTTTAGGTTTGTTATTCAGAATATTTGTGCGAAATTTATTTCTAAATTAGAATATAAAAAATTGGAAAAACTTTTTCCAATTGTTCAATTGCAATTGTGAAACCACAGACTGACACTCAGTTATGTTTCTGTTTGCAAACATTCCATAAATTGGCAAATAAATTGTCTATCTGTCTGTCAGATTTTTGAACAAAAATAACTAGCTTTCCGGTCCGCGGTTTACCCACAATCCCCAATTTTTCCCACTTAGGGGTTACATTTTGAACATTCCTTTCTTTTTGCACTCTTAGGTTAAAGAATATTACCTCCAAATTTCGAATCTCTGGTCATCGGATTAGGCTGTGCGTTGCCTGTCAGTCAGTCAAGGTATATTACGCTTTATGGTTAAAGTTAATGTTTATGGTTTATGAAGATAGATGACTTGCATTTCGTGGCTGTGATGTGACCGAGATATGAGCTTTTAGTGAGGGACACCATGAAATTAATCCTTCAACCAATCACAATGTTTGGGTACATTGTAAACTATTACAAAACCCATATTACCAAATGTAACTGGTGAGATATTTTTCTATGAATACTTATAACCTATACATTCATCCCTCAAAAGCATCGTACTTACTTTACTATGACATTGTACATAAATATAGGTAATAATTTGTACATGCCTGGAAGGTAACGACTCTAAACAAACAATGTTATTTCACTCCCTATATCTGTCATAATTTTTATTATATTTTTTAATCTCTTTAAATCCTAATAGAGAATAATCATCATGATTAGCTTAACAATATGTAAGTAACCGAAAATTCATCTAGTTACGTACCCTAATATTAAGATATCTTTGATACACGTAGCTATACCATAAGACACTTATATTAAACGGTTATTTCAAATATTACAACAATTTATTAGGTAAAAGTCGACGTACTACCTTACCTCGTATTATTTAATTGGGGTACTTACAACTCCGAGCCTTACTCACCATAAAATTTTCAGAATCTTGTTAATCCGTTTAGTTAGAAAAGGATATACTATGTTTGATTCCGTCAATTATTTAACTGAAAGTATAAGTAGCCTCTGAGTATAATTATGAACTGTATTAATACCATTTTAGGAGCTATTTTAATATGCGTAGGGTGAAAATAAAATCATTAAAAGTAACCAATCAATTTGAAACCATAACACAACTGATGAAAGCTTAATACCAAACATTATTTTTATATGCCTAACATAAAATCATAGAACTATTCGCTATATTACGTCACATTTAACATTAAGTGTCTGCAATTCCACGCAACACAAAGTTCTCGAGTGCTCTTGCTTCTATCGTAGAAAATAAACAGAAAGTGATCCACAACTCTGTTGTACCGTTCTCTTGGAGGTAAATAGCCCGCGTCTCGTAGTCATGGCAACCGACGGGCAGCCTCCACCCGAATTGGATCTCCCTTGCACCATAACAGTAAATATTCGCCCTCATTGCCACTCCTGAATAGCCCGTGTAAAATGGGAGGAAAAGTAAAGGAGTTTCAGATATATAATATTATAACAAAGGTGCGAAGACCAAAAACTTTTTATTGTTAATGGTTTGCAGTTTACCTAAACTACCTAGCTACCTAGGTATATGTTGAATTTCTGATCTGATTCAATCTGAAATCAGACTTACTTTTACGATGACAAAATGAAATCAAAGGAGCGGTTGAAATCGAAACTTATAAAGTTATGACCAGATGATGAGTTACCACAGAATAAATTAATAGTTACTACTAATACTTACTTACCATAATTGTCACCTCGAAATTAATCATTTCAATTTAGATATTTTATACAGCTGCTTCAGGCAGACTTCGCTGAGAACTTTGATGTTAATAAAAAAAACTATGCCCTGAATCCGTATAAAATTGATGAGATGAGGATTTAGTTTTTCAATTACGTTTGAATTAAGAAGCCTCATTACGCGCCTTTTTAAAAATGTCAACCTACGATGTCAACGCATATTTCTTTACTTTTTATTTGACACTAAAACGGGTCGCAAACGGCGTTCAGCCTGCCAGTCGTTAAATAAATCCCAAAGACTTTTTACACTTAGGTATTGCCGGTTGGCAAAGGTCCTTTAGATATATTATTAAATATTCTTCTATTAGTTACAGCGTTGCTAAACCATGTATTTTCGCAAGATTTTGTCTGATGCTTCATCGTGCAATAACCGTGCAATATGTCAACATAGTATTCATCTTGTTCTGAATAAATGATAATCGTGCTATTGAACTAGAGGCCATGGCTACACTGACTTATTGTATCCACCGCAAAAAGACCCATAATTACGGGACTTTTTGGCGGGAACTTTGCAAGTGACGCGGTAACTTTGACTTTCATTGAATATTGGCATGTATTAAGTGACATTTTATCCAATGAAGATCAATCCAAGAGCGAGCGCTAGTGAAGATAAGTGAAATAAATGTGTGTAACATGACTTTGCAGGTTGTCTCAAAAAGTCCGTGAAAAGTTTAATAGAATGGCCACTATTTATTAAATCCTGACTGGCTTGACTGTAGGATATAAATACATAGACTTTCAGAGTTCAGACTTGACTTAGGCGTTTAAATTTTAAGATATCAGTCAAATAAGAAAATTTCAATAAGGCAAGGCTGTATGGGTTAGAACCCTTTGCTTTTCTTAGAAAAGGGAAAATATTTTACAATTAGATATACTAGGTACCTGTTACGGATCTTATTCATCATATTTCCGTGTATATCCTATCTAGGCCTCTCCACCCAAACGAATCAAGTGGCCACCGCCAAATAGATATTTCTACAACAAGCAGTTCTGAGCCAGATGCACATCGGTCCACCAGGTGAGAACTCTTTTAGCTTGGCACTTTTTATTACGTGGTTACCTGCCATTTCTGCTATTGGCTATTGGCTTTTTGATCTATGTGATTACTTCAGCATACTGACTCTGCGAGCAATGACGATAACTTTTGTTCTTCTAGGAGTTAACTAATTATTATGTACTGTCACATAAATAAACTCCGACCTTTAATAATACCATTAAGTAAAGTTAAAATCATTTGAAAGTATGTTATACAAATCAATCTCGTATTCACATTATTTGTATTGAAACCATTTTAGAAATTTCACATACATTTGAATGAACAAAACCTTTACTAGGTGTATGAAAAGAGAACAAGAAGCCTTTGAATTAATTTTCTATAACATACGTCGTTTTATAATAGGTAATAAATAACCATGGCAACTGATTCTTGAATGCCTTAATGTCTCTGTATTTCCCCGTTTTTCGCGTAATATCTGTGATAAAAACTTTGTACTCGATGTAATAAGGTGTTTTACCATCCGGGGTATGAAAATTTAGCACAAAGTTAAGCGATAAATAATGTTATTTTCATACAAACATGTTTCCCTTTTCGTAACTTTGAGAGAGATAAACAAAAATATATAAATAGCGAACGAGTCAACTTAATTGGGGTTATACTTTACTGACTTGAGATGTAACCTTTGAGTAAGGGATGCCACAATTTACGATAGATTTATTTTAAAATGTTTTTCCAAAACATAATAACATTTTGGCAACGTTAACATCAAGTAGTGCAAACGGTTATTTATAGTAAAATCATAATAAAAATAAAATAATCAAATTCACTTTTTTATCTCAACAAAAACAAATGCTAGCTAGTCAAATTCTCAAAAGAGTTTTAAATCAACAACCTCATTGTTTGTACTGTAAACTCTGAACTGCTAATATATGGCCTGTATATTGAGAGGCAGTAAACACTGCGCCCAGCCAGAGGTATCGTAGTTTCATTCCTACGGGACCTTTGTTCTGTTACTGTTGTATCCCTACACTAAGAAGAATGGTTGTTGAAAACTTTATGTTATAGTCGTACGAATACATTTCGCTTAGTCAAGTTTATTATTTATTTGTTTTTGTTTACAACTTGTGCTTTTTAAAAGCATATATTATATTATTCATTGATCATAATTATGTATGATTTAGGTTTAGGCTACGTCACTAAATATAAAGCTGAAGCAATACGATTAAAGAAGAATAAAATTGGAAGGTCAATGAAGTTTATATAATAATAATCATAATAATTTAGTGATATCCCTGGTGTTGTAAACTGTAAGCGGCGTTAGTCATTAACCATCAGACGGGCCGTATGCTTGTTTTGTTTGCCTTTAGTGGTATACAATAAATACATATAGGATAATAGAAAAACTATCATATTCCACCAACTATAATAAAACCTAGCGCATAATAAAATAATTGTGACAGAAAAGTAACTGATATTTTCAATAATAGATGTCCGTCCTCCCTTGAGTACATTTGATTCTGGATCGAGTACAGCCCATGTACAGTATTGATGTGAAGAGGTCCCAGAAGCGATCTCCGCTTTGCTTCCCGACACGTGAGCACGAAATACGACCGGAATAATTCGTGAAGTAAACCGTTGTGTCTGCTATTTTGAATTTGGAATTTTTGAAGCAAAACCGTACGTTATTGTAATTACCTATATTAATGTTTAAACTGGCAGACCTTTTAAATAAAAATAAAATAAACGGAAAGGCAATGGTTTCCATTGGCACAAGAGTGGAAATTAAAGCGTGAAAGCCTCTTTTACTCTATAATTTTCAATAATAGTCTGTAAAGGGCTGATAATTTATAGATTTGTGAAGCATACATCAAGTTAGGATAAATTATTAAATATATTTAGCAAGGTGGATGGTATTCCGGCAGTTATACTTGAGAACCAGTTGCTTTCTAGGTTTTGTAATGGTCGGCAACAAATTGCCTACATGCATTTATGATATAAACAAAATTTTAACGTCATAAGATACCGTTATCGAGTCCACAATGCACGTAGTCATTCTCACCGAAGAACTGATTTCAACGACAAGAAATTCATTGGAAATAAGATCCGAGCAAACGCAATGTAGTGGAAACGTGCGCTATTGTGAAAGGCGAGGCTTTTACGGCTGCAACACCCCCTGAGCACCTCTCCCCGTTAGCCTCACCCCCTCTAGCTCTACAAACCTCAGCTGATGGACCCCCCCTTTTTACTGAAAGCAGAAAGCGTGGCGCCCCTGCGCGGGTATATTTTGCCACTGAAGTTGCCATTGCGTTTTTTTTATTGGAACGCATGTATTTGAAACCGAGCTTGTTTGTGAGGACCTTTCACATAAAGTTTTAGTAAGATTTTGTGGTTTTTAACCCGTGTACGTACCTATTTATGTACACTGCTACTGATTACTACACGGATTTTCTCCACTACTTGCATCTAGCAGGTGCCAGAAATTCTATTTAGGTTGGCCTTACCAATGTACCTTAATTTCAAAAAGCACTATATTTTTTTTAACAAGTGAATATTGAAGCAAAGCAAACAATCTTTAAATTCTTGTGATTATTATCGTAACCTTAATCTAAACTACCCTGCCGCTTGCATTTTGGACACTACCAACTAGTAACGATTTGGATCAATTATTCTTTTTGTGAACAGTTCGTATCCTTTTTTTATGTGTGCGTTATTTTTTACTTTATTTTTAATTTCCTTTTTTTTATATTTTAGTTAATAATTGCATTACTCAACCAACACAAGAGAATAACTAACTATATAGATACTTACTAAAAATATGAGTCATGTTACCTAAATAATGATTTCTTATATTATTAACCCTTTAATTATCTAAATTGTCACTATCCTAATTAATAATAAAAAAATGATTCTGTCGTTATCGTTCTTATATGATTTCTAATTAAATCTTTATAGTGTAAATTATTACGTGAAACACTTCAAGTCAATTTGTTACTAACAGAATAAGAAAATGGATCAACACTGAACTGAATAATTTAACATTTACATGAAACGTAGATGTGCGACGAACATTATTATGTTATGGAAGTTTAAAACAACCAAAGAAGTATTGTGACTGAATGTGGTCATAAAAGTGATTTAATTGTTTTTGAAGACTGAGATGATCGTAACAAAACTATAAAGAAACCACAACTGAATGGAACGAATGATGACTGTTTTGATACTTCTACTTTAATCGTCACTATAATTTTTTTTGAGAAATATCGTAAAAAGTGTCAAGTTGTCATGCGGAAAATAAGTAACATAAAAAAAATACGTGTGGCACTCGGGGACTGCCGCGGTAAAGCTATTGCATAGCATTTTTATGAACTTATGCAATTATAATTATTTATTTATTTTTTATTTATGCAGTATTTTTTTTTCTTTGATATTAATAGATACCTATTTACTTTCTCACAAACAGCTGCTTACGTATTCGTCCGATTTCGGAGCAGCTCGTCTTAGGTTTTATTTTCGTTACGGAATTTCTTGATTCGGTCGCCGCGCTCAAACCCCGCGATAAAAGCTATACAATAGCTTAAAAATGTTTTAAATGTTTCGCGACTCTGAACAAGACGACAGTTCTTTATTCAAAATGAAAAAGACTATAGTCAATTGTTTGGAGCGTGTTGGTGACTAAAATACAGAAGCCTTAATTTGAACTAATCAAACACTCACGATCAGATTTATCACATCAACAGGATTCGGTCCTGGATCAGAATCATGTTTCATAACATCAGATAACTCACTGTATAAATGAATTTCATGTAAAGAGGCTAATATACGTACTTAGCAAATGTAATGTAACTGATTAAGCTTCGTTTAAACGAGATAAGCTGTGACATCGTCTTACGTAAGATTATGTACAAGGAAAATCACTTTAATCGGTAGGATGATGCGCCGGTTTCGTGTGTTTACATTTTACATGACGGGTTATCTTATAAATGACGGATGTTACAACGTAGATAATATTTTAGTACATTTTGAACATGCTACATCATTAGTGCTTCGACTAAACGGTTATTAAGATAAAAATGATAAAATAAGGTAAATGGAGTAGACAATATTGGTAAATAGCCTGATATAAGTCTTGAGAAAAGCTATAAATTATTCTTCGTTTTTAGTTCGAGTTCTGAGAAAGTTCACAAATTGTATCGACTGATTCGTTATTATTGAAATCCTTTGAAAGTAATGGAAATAACAATCTCGAAATAATTTGTTATAGTACACCTACTTCTACATATTTTACAGTTTAAGCGTCCACTACTACCATACGTTTGAAAACCACACTATATTTCTAACTGACAATAGGTACCTCTCTAGTTAGGATAATAATATTAGGACCTGTAATTGTTTGCACGCGCCTGTGGGCAACCTGCCGGCAACCTTATGTCGTAAATAGATTATGTATTTCGACTATATTATATTACATAATCGTAATTGTATTATTAGGAAGCCAGCGTTAAGTCACTGAAATTTACACAATCATTTAATTCTTCCTAAAATAAGGTTTCATTTAACAGACAAAACTAAATGAAAAAAAATTGCTTTGGAATGATAACGAAATTCAAGGTAGTCTACTTTTTAACAGTACCGTTACCACCCGTGAAAGGAGCAAATGAATATACAGAAGATAAATCGACTAATTGTATTTATTTTGGTACCAAATAAAAAGCATCCTGAAAAATTCAGAAGGTTATCTTTTCAATCTAGCCGGTATTTATTACAAGGCCGAGTGCAGACTGGTGTAACTATATTAACATTGTACATATTTGTCCTGAGAGCAACATTTCCCTTTATCAAAATACCGTCCAGATATAGAAACGCTTGCTGGAAGTTCTATGTAAATACAAACACTACCCCAAGCTCGTTTTGCTTTGAACGTTGCATTTTCCAACTTACATCACATAATAATATTTGTATAAGAAAATAAACAGTTATAATTTACTTACATACTGTGTAGCTATGAAAGTAAATTATAACTGTTGAATAAGAAATTCTTTGGTACTAGGTTTTTATTTACCTACTAGCTGTTCCCCGCGGTTTCACCCACTTTCCCGGTGTAATTTTTTTTTCATACAAACCTTCTCCTGACAATAACGAACATTTAAAAAAAAAATTGGCCAAATTGGTCCAGGCGTTGTTGAGTTATGCGCTTACCAACACATTTTGCGATTTTTGGCTGCTTTTCTCCTGACGTTATTTACTACCTAATACTTACAGTCTACTTTGCACAGTGGCCTATATAAAAATACATTTTTTTTAAAGAACAATCACTTTCTTGGACCAGCTTCTACATTATTTTATGCTTGAGTCTACGAGACTTCGATCTCATGCACTCAAGCATAAAATAATGGATAACAACGCGCAGGTTTCTTAAAGATGTCAATATATTGCCAAGAAAATGACCATAACACATCGTTTGTAGTTACGGAACTCTATGAAACCAAAGTATTACAATATTCACAGTAACAGTGTCATTAAACTGCATAATATAAAAGCCGTTACATACACCAATCTCTTCCAGTATCCGTTAGTTTTATGTCAGTGACATTGTATTTAGCACCTTGGCTACCGGCTGTACGTGGCTACCTTGTTAGAATATAACATGCATGCTGGACTATTCCGGGAAATTGACTCTCGACTACAAAAGACGTATGTATGTATGTATAATTTGGCGTGAAGGCGTTGAATTTTAGTATTGTTCTTATTTTAGATTTTGTTTGTCTCAATATGAATATTATATTGGGTAGATCTTTGTTATTCTTCATCCGATTTTATTACCTCCTTGAAATCTATAATCAAGTATATTATAATTATATGCCAGTACTATCATTAAAACAACGTATAAATAATATATTGCTGTAGGTTAACTAGTCTAGCAATAAATTTCTAAAAGTTAATGTGCGCTCGTTTAGGAACCATTAATTTTTCAGTCCGAAGCTAACTCCATTTGTGTACATCATTCACTGAAATATGCACATAAAACGTGAAAAAAACGTGCAAAATAATGGCTCCGAAATAAAACACAGCACATTTGTTACTTTAATAGTCATTCCCGGTGGAATGGAGATACTAAATTCAATGAATTTATGTGAAAATTATTAGCATGTAGATGAGAATGACTCCCATGAGATGATAATTAAGTTGACCAACCAATAGAGTAAGTTCAAAGACAAATAGCGACAGAGTTCAGGGACCTAGGGGTTTTGTCACTAATTTGCTAACTCGTGGTGAGATGTCGATGTTCGCTGCCACACAATAACGGCTACATATTGTAAGCATTTCCAATATTATCTGCACAAGTTCAATAACCCTTTGATACGTAAAATCTGTTGCCAGATTGCGGTACCAAGGAGTTATTGATTAGAGAGTATTTTGATTAGTGGGTTCCAATCGTTTTCGCCTCAAAAAGTGTTTAACACGTTCGAGCTTTCTAGAAGATGACCCTATCAAGTTCAAGAAACATTTGGCCCAAATACAAACCCTTAAATGAACTTATATACAAGGTGAGACATCATTACACGTTTTACAATTTATTATTCTACCATTGGACCTAGAAAAGCAACCTTCATGCATAAATGGATGAATCCTTAGTAGTGAGCAATTTATTAGATTTCTAGATAAGAGATGAAAATTATTTGTATATTCCGACCGAGTATTCAGGCCAAATAATGAATCTTCATTGATAAAAAACAACAAACTATTGACCCCAGTGAAACTAGCTTTATTTTGTTTTTCATTTCACAATGTAACAAGCTCATGAACCTATAGCAAGTGACTTTAAAAATGAAACTAACGTAAATTTTCAGAATTATAATATGCTAATCTTTACTTTCTCTTTCAACGAGTACGTTTGATATCATTAACATACAAATAAGATTTTGTTAACGTACAAACCTAGTTCAAAAACGTACGTGATTTTTATACAAAGTAATAGCTACGAGCTGTTGTAGGCACTAATCCTGAGGCGTGACTATTATATTATAATCTAAAGGTCGAGGTCAAAAATTCTATTACGAAATGTTCATACTTTCATAAATTCTACGGGCATGTAGCACGCTACGGCTCCATTTACTGGGTTTTATGTAAGTACGTGTTTAATATGAGGATTCATTGACGGATATAAGATACGGTATGGTTTGGGTATTCAAAAGTATGTATAGACAAGTGGCTATGATGGAAATGAAAATATCTAAAATATATAAGTACATAAAATATATAACTTGGCATAAAGTTTTAGGCCCGCGCAAGACACACAAACATACCAATGGATAAGACAAGAGTTATCACCAATGTATAATTTTAGATTTATCCTTAAAATAAATTATTAATTCTTAAACGTACGAGCACACGACTCTGGTGGGTTGAAATCCAAAATGCGTTTAAATCTGCAAAGGTATGGACGTTCAATTCTACTACACTCATGCTCCGTTTCATAAATTGAAAAGCTGTCTATATATCACATTCAATACAGGATTATCATCTCTGATGGTCAAAGGCACAACTTATCCGTGACTGCCTTTAGAACGTGATCGCTTTACATACAAACTTCTTGTATTGAGATGTGCAATTTGAGGAATACTAGACGTAAGCTTCTTAAATCGTACTTTATACGAATAAATAAAGTTAGGCTTGAATATGATCGGGAGAAAGCGGTCGGACAAAAACTATTTCATACTACCGTGTGTGAATAGGGCGCTTGGACTCCAGGCTATACTGGTATAAAATGAACACTATACCAGCAAAAGTCTAGTTAAAAGACCTTTTCTTGTCGGTGTTCAACTTTGATCGCAGACTAAACGGTGGAAAGAAATACTGATAAAGTTTGTAGGAATGTTTATTTGGATGTTTGAGTACCAATCACTTGTAAAAAAGTAGTAATATCATCTAGAATAGGGATAAAATCTAAAGGCGAAGCTGTTTATTATATTGCAAGTTAAATTTAAACTGAATTTTCTGAAACAAAAGCTCGGTCAATTTTCACCTGTACTTAGTGAGAGTGAACCTTTCATAATAGGGCACTCGACGCCATTATGGAACTATGTAATTGGAGTTAGCAAAGTTATCAAGTTCGTGTCGCTGTATAACTTGATATAAACGAAAGCAGAAGTGAAAATACTTGAACAAATAAAGTTGGTAACTCAATGAGTCTAATAAACTACCTCTCTAACTGTCTTTCTGAAGAACTCATACTTGTATTAAGTAAATACCAATTCAATCAACTCAGGTCAATTGTTTATGCTTAATCATGAAATATTTTTGTTAATCAAAGCAGTGGCTATTATTTGACTCCAAAATACTAATATTACAATCCATTTATATTAACAAAAATAGTTTTTAGTTTTTTAGTTTTTAGTGCGTGACATGTGTTGTCGTTTTATCACAGTGTGAACAGACCCAAATTAGATTTTAAGTAGTTAAGATAAGGCACATTCTTGTATATTCAGGCATGAAGGCGATCTAGATAGATGTGGGAGTTAGACAATTGCCAAAAACAAACTTTGATCTAATATACACACACTTGGTGGAGATCTGAGAACATTGACCATATTGGTATAACTTTCAAGTAGGTATTCTTTCTCACAAAAATGTTTGTCTTTCTTAGAACATTTATTTATCTATCCTAAACTTACTTTCACTCATTAAACATAAACATTCTGTCTATAATAACAAATTGTAATGGCTGGCGCTAGCAAATATTTTCCGGACCCGACGTACTAATAAATTACCCGAAAAATATAGACCCTCTTCATGTAGTATTATCGGACGTCACTAAAGTAATTTTTCCAAGAAAAGAATCATTCGACCTTTCAACTTTCGCTTGGCAAAGTTTAGGGAAGCCTTAATTTAAGTAAGTGTAGTAATATTCTAGTATTTTTAGATAGTTCAAAATAAGAGTCAATCAATGCCATTACATCTACAGTGTGTTCAATTCAATTTATACCTTCTCTTTGATCTGGGCTAAAAATGACATTGACTTAATTTAATTTAATCTATGTATTCATATATTTTTATTATAAAGTAAAAACGTTCGAATATTAGACTAGGCTTTAATATTAAGGATATCAGCTTCCACCATATTTTTTTTATAGAGGCTTGGCAAATTGCCAGGATTTTTATAGTAAATGAGATAGTTATTGGCAACACCATGCAATACGATGCATGAGGCTTCGACTGTAGGCACGTCATTAAATGTGTACGCCACTTGCACCTACTAGTGGTTACCGTTGCTCACCTTTATGTCCTCTACTCACGTCTCAATTTTGCACAAAATATGAAGAGCCAATGGGAGATGAATTGCCAACTTAGAAAACAATGGGAGATATTTTGACATCTGAATGTTAAATGTTAAATTCGGAAGGATGAATTTCCAGCAAAACCGTTTAAAATCTCAAGTTCTACGCATAAAGTATTATTTATTCCAAATTACCGGAGTGATAACTTCCTTACATACATAGGTAGGTAAATAGTAGGTATTTACTTCCAATATATGCTTATTTTGCCAGGAACACCGATAAAGCCAAAGGTCGATAGTTGATATTATACCTAATTTTATTGGGGCACACTACATTTCTACAAATTAAAATTGTACCAACTTACCACATTTGACTTAGTAAGATCAAAACAGTACTGAAATAATTTCATACAAAATTTAAATCAGTTTTGTTGAGAATACTAATAAAAACAAAAGTAGTGCAGACAAGTTTGTTTTTCAACGAAATAGATTCTTGAAGATGTACAACAACTGAAATACATTGGCATATAAAGTATCAAATATGATAAACAAGGCAAAATTTCTAGTAGATAAATATAATCCTATAGTAGTAGTGTACTATAAATGAAATCGGAGCAAAAATATTATTTCGTTTAAATGTTTAATAAGCCACAAAGCTTTCTGATGTCATTTAATGACATTAGGTTTTTACAGTCAGTCATCCAAAAATATTTGACAAGCTCCATTTGCCCACATCATGTATAAACCTTTTTATTTATAGATAAAAATCATCAACGTAAATTACATTCACGGAAAATATGCTCTAAAATTTTTTATAAAAATATCAAAACCAAGAAGGCAATTAGCAAGGAGTTGTCAGTTGCCTATATCAAATCCAAAAAGTATGTAGTTAAAATACCATTTAAAATTAGAACATTTTCAATTTAAAAATCGAACACATTACATTACTACGTGAGTGAAGTGAAATCATAGTTGGGGATCCATTACTCATGTAGGGCATCTCACCCTCCAACATCGAAACCAGTCCGCATTAGCGATCTGAGCTGTTCTGAACATTTCAGTGCTACAGCTGTAAACCACCTTCTTGAAATCTGTTAACTCTTTATATGAAACAATCACTCATTTGAAATCGTAGTAAAAAACTGTTTGTAGGATGCAGTCTGGCCCGATTTATACATAAATTAGTTAAGTGGCGAATGACGTCGTTTTCAAAACAAGCCTAATTAATTAAAAGTTCATCATTATCACCATTCGCAACGACTTAACGGCTACTTAATATGCAAATTAGGTTTAAGGATCCGTTGGTAATCCATAAGCGACAAAAGGGATGGTGGAATGGTGGACGATGATAGCACCAAAGGCTGTAAGCACGTAGTTCTATAAAACAATTTTATTATAACAAATAGGTGCTATAAAGACGGCATAAAGGAAACTCGATCGCGTATTTCTCTAGCGGGAATTAAACCACAACCTCTCGATCTCAGTTCAACACACGATCAATCTTTTGGTGCACGTTATAAGAATGTTATTATTGAGGTTGTTTTGTGAAGATATATGACAGCGAGATAAAGAAAAACGGCTTTTGTTGCGAGTGAAATATACCTTATAGATTTATACTGATGATCTTGAAAGAAAAAATAGACTAATTAAGGAATATTCAATTTTAACATTTATTATAACAGATTTTTCATATTTAAAAGAACCGTTACTTCAGCCGCCGTCACAATGAAAGGGAAATTATAGGTGTCGACTATTGATTAGAGTCGAATAGGTAATAGGTATGCCTCAAACGTCACATTAGTGAAGGCTCTGTAATGTTGGTCAACATGCAATAGACAGTGAGCTTCAACAAGATAACATATTATAGATCGATTTAAATTGTTCTTCCATTTTACCTATATAAAAATGCATAATATTGTAACTTAGCTGAGTGTCGAATGCAGTTATCTTGTTATAAAAATATATTATGAAAGTTCCAACGAGATATTTTGATGAAACACCTGGGGCGTATTGTTTACGTAGTAAAACATGAAATCTCATTATGGATTCCTTCTAAGTTAAGAATGGCAGGCACAGATTCCACTTTTTACAATCAAACTTTTATTGCTCCTAAATCTGAATTTGAAATATTGCTGTCTTACGTTAAGATTAATTCATAAAGTCGGCCTTACTCAAACGGGTACAATTGCTAAACTTTATGACAAGTAAAGCGCTTGAAATTAACGTTGTGCTAAGTTCAAGCCAAGTTTGTGTGAATTGTTTGTGAATTCGTGAAGCGTACGAGACGTGGCCTTGGCGATGGAAAAACCCGAACACATTTAATTTTATTATGGAACATATTGGCACCATGAATAACTTTCCAAGTAAGTGCCTACATTCAACCATTGTTGTAAATACTATGATGATAAATTTGGAAATATTATTATTATATTATACGTTGTTATGCGACCTTTTTAGATGAGCGCGATTGACTGCGCAATTCCAAGGACTCATTCAGGACGCAACTAAATAAGGAATTAGATTTTTTTTCTATATTTTATGCTCTATATTTGAGCCCCACTAAAGGCCCGACCTATAAAAGGCAGTTAGCTAATAACCAGGAGAAAGTTATAAATTCTGATCCAGGTTCACATGACAAAATGTGCACGTTTAAACTTGCCACCGACTACATTATGCGAGGCTGTTATCGGTGCCTGTGTCCGCACGTAATATAATGAATGAACAGCTTTATGCGGCCACTCGTTCTGAATTTAAAATTCAATATCATCGTTAAGTTTCCAAAATCTTGATTAAAAAAATGAGCTTGACAAGTGTTTATACTGCCAAATCATTTTCGATGCCAAATCATAAATTGGAAGTTCAATCAATAAGTTTCTATGTTGGCTATGGGCCACTGCTCGAGCCAATAAACACGCTATATTATACGCAGCCTAACGTTTATTCGATAAAATATTTTTCAATTTCTAGGAAGTTCCGGTAGTTTAAAAATGTACGCCTTATTTCTCTTTGTTCTATTTTATGCTGCACATTCATTTTTTATGTGTATTTTTAATCAACATCCTATCCGTAGTAGAGCAATACTGGGTAAAAACTTTCATATTTTTTAGCATTTTCAAACCAATTTAAAAAGTTTTACGTATTGTACAATTTTCCTATTAAAAAATACGAAGCCGTGGGCCTTTAATTTTAACTTTAAAACTATACAGATAATCTAACACAGCTGAAATTACGTTAAAATTAACACACTTTACGATGGCAACTTTATCCTGCCACATAAAATGCACAGCAATATCCGCAAGAATTACCACAAAGCGGTATCTTGTACATGAGGTGCGCACGCCTCTGTTTAATAGGTTTAGTGGTGCATCCCGCGGGACCCTGGCCTTCTTCCAGCTCCATCGACCGACTTGCACGGAGTTGCACAGATAATAATAAATCTTTAGGCACAGTGCATTATTTGTGAAGTGAAGCAATGTGATGTTATATCAACAAATTTAGTACCAAACGTATATGTTATTCCTGGGTTGAATTATTACTAGTAGCAGGGACAGTGTATCTTTTTATTAGTGTTTATTTTACCGACTTTTTAGAATCTGTTCAGTAGTTACAGAGATGACACTCCTATTTACAATATAGTGTAGATAATATAGATCATCATACTTTGTATAATTATTTTAATTATAAATATTTATTTAATTTTCAAGAAATACTGCACATACTTATTGGAGTTACTGTTAATACGTATCTTGTCAGTAACAACAAAAGTGTCACTAAGTCAATAAACTAACCAAAATTTATCCGATAAATAAACAGAGTTCCTAATAATGTTTCTTCAACACTTGGCTAAACTGATGCTCAAGACAATAGTTCCCAAACATCAACTAAATAACGTAAATAACTACGTGTCAACATTCATCATTGTTATCATAGTACACAGAGCATAAAAACACAAGGGTAACTTAGAATAAACAAAGGCGTCGTCGTGGGACGTTACATCCTTATAATATGGTTAAGAAGGGTAGTCTGTCACATGTGTCAAAATTGTGTACAGGTGGCGCTCGGGTTTGCTACATTTACTTGCCTACGTAAACTTCACTTATAGGGTGGTATGGGTTTGTACCTATATTATGAATACGGATATTACTGAGACATTTTAGTTTTATATATGTGTCATCATTGCTTCAATCTTTACCCTACCTTTTATTCTTATAAATCTTGCTAATCTATAGTTCTCTATAGTCAAATTACATATTATCTATGAAAATAGAAGAAACATTTAAGTACATAGTACTTCAATTAAACTTACATAAAGTTCTTAATCCAATAGTATAATGATCCTTTAGGTATTTTTTTCCACTATTACACGTTTCAATGCTCAAATAAAATTGTGTCCACTAGTTAAAGTAAAGAGTGTTTAAAAGTAATTTAAACAATATTATAACTTGGTCATGTCTCGTAACTTTTCCAGATCTAGAGTCCTGGCTAGATTCCAAGCTCATATCGACCGCTGTGCGTCCACTTCGTCTCACACAACTGCAATGAATCTCAACTGAAGGCTGTGTTCAAGACGCAATTAGGAGACAGCAAATACCAAGATTATACTAGGCTTTGAAAAATAAATTGTCTGGAAAGTTCCAGTACCTAAAACAGGGTGTTAGGAATTGTATAGGTATTGTAGATAGTGTATAGTGCATTTCAATTAAGCATATTTTCCCAAATCATTTAATGAGTCGTGCAGTATACTTTTATGAGCTACTACAGATAGGGAGACTGAAAGTTTAAGTTACTTCGTATTGGTTCTCTCTCTTTAACGATGTCATTGAGCCCGCATTGTGTTTATCTAACGTTTTCTATAATGTTTTCTCGATGCTTTTAAAATTGATTATTTATTTATAGGTAAGACCTACTTGTATTTTACCTACTAAAATATACTTTTCGACAACATAAGGCTTGATTTGTGCCTTGACCATGATATTTACTTTCAAATTGCTGAATTTATAAAATAAATATATCACAATTATGCCTTAGTAAGATAGAGTCCATCTCAAAATTTCATAAGCGGTTTACTTTGTTCGAGGTCAAACAATGAGCCCGTAGGAGGTAGTAGGGGTAATAATTGAACGGTTGGTAGCATTTCCAAGTAATTAACAACAGATAACGTTATCTTCTGTTACGATGGGGTCAACGCCGTGAGCGCAACAACTCCAAGCGGTTTATGCGATCAACATCATTAATAGTATCTAACTGGATCGTCGAAACTATGTCCATGAATTTTTCTGTAGAGCATTTCTATTAGTTGTCAGTGTTCCGATCAAGTGATCTTAAAGTAGATATAAAATTTGCAGAAAAACTAATAGTCTTATTTATGATAGCTACAGCTAGAGTTACAAGAGAGAGACATAAACACGCATAGAAATTTTCATACGGTTATGTAGGTACCTCTTTAAATTATTTGGTTAATATTGTAGTAGGATTAAATCTATGGGGGAGTGGTTGAAAAAAAATGTCGTTGAATCGATCTTTATAGCGGGCTTTAGATGAGGCCTTTTGTGTCTAGCAAAAGAAGAGTTTCTCCCTAATATGCTATGAGCAACAGTTGAAGTAATATAAGAATTTTCTAGTTAAATTACTTAATACAATAGGGAAGAAGTATGTATTTTAATACAAAATTCCATTATAAACCTATCGTTTTGACATTTCATTAAAATTAGCTGATTTGATATGTCAGTCATAATCCCAATTATTGCTATTTGCATTAATATTTTTTGGGTGAAATCTAATTCAACTGCCAATATTTAGTTCATGCCAATCTTTGACTCAGTGCTTCTAGCTTGAAACTAGGAAAACAACATTTGGCATGGGTCAATCAGCCAACTAAATCAGATCAGAACTGCTACTGTTAGTCAGACATCCTTTAAACTTTTGAGATTGACCAGCCAAAGTTCGTAGACAATATCAAAATTTATACTATTGTCAAAAAATATTAATCGTACTGACCTAAATTTTAAAGGGAATAATAATATTTCTGCGTATAGTTATAATGTGGATATGAAAATATCCTTGCAAATTAGTTTAGATTTTTTTATTATTTTGTATAAGCTTGTGTTTGACCACAATTTCACTATGGTAAGTGACGATTTGGCTGAAAGTGGTAAGCACACAAAACCTAGAAGGAACTGGCTCTCAAGTACAGCTGCCGGGACACACCAATAGGTGTTTGGCAACAGATTTTCAACATGAGATGGTAGCCAGCCAGGCAGGTACTACAAAGTACCCTCCACCGTGCTATGGTTTCCTCACGATGTTTTCCTTCACCGAAAGCTGAAGCTCATTATAGGATTCAAACCCATGACCTTCGCCGCGGCGTCCGACCTCACTACCACTGAGCAATCATTGCACTAGATGTCTCGATTTGGGATTTTTTTACATTTAGGACGTGATTACCATGATTTATCCCGAGATCGTAGGAAAAATCGGGAGGCGGAAGCCAGTTTCTTGAATGTTTGTTACATTTTCTCGTCTAAACTACCGAACCAATTTTGATGAACACGTTCATGTAAAAGCTTAGATCATGGATATAAACATAGGATAATTCCAGGAATATTGGTGTGACCCCGGGGGCAGTTATTTTTAATGTTTATAAAAATCAATTATACCTAATGTATTGTCTAACGGCTACGAAAATACAATTAACACTCGTATTCATTAATTACTATAGTTATTTAGCTAACCCCGATATATGGGGTAGTAACGCAAATCTATACTATAATCTATATGCTTACTTAAAATTATAAACAAAAAATAATGAGGACAAATAAAGTACGAGTGTAATAATTATCGTAAACATAGGATATTATTATCCCTGGAAAACATAAGAACTCTCGGGAACGCAGGTGAGACCGCGGTGTGACTCAATCACGCATAAACGGCTGAATGGATTTGGATGAGATTGTACATAGATAGATCATACCCTGGAATAACATATAGGGTACTTTTTATTCCAGGAAAATATCCCTCAAGATGACAAGATGTTAATACCTTAATGGATTTTTAATTAATATAGATCCTATTAAAAAAAACTAAAATAATATAAACGAAATTTTAAGTAGATATTTTTTATATTTATCCGTTATAACTTCGGATTTGACAGCCCCATTTTATAAACATTCAAATTACGTTTAACGTCATGACGCTGATGGGTTGAACCAATTTTTATTATTAAATCATGAGAGATATTATCCGTCTAAATATAAGGCAATCCGTGACGCTCCAAATAACTGAAACAGAGGAGTTTAATTTTTACCACACCGGATTAGGGTACACATTCCAGCAATCAAACTCAGGATGACAAGGTAAGCCGGGAGTAAGTGACCCGGAAGCTTTTAAATTACGCCCGATGAATATTTTATTTGGCACCGACCGAATGCCTCGATATTTCCATAGCCTGTAAATTGTATATGAGTTTTTCCTACCATTTTTTTTTATATCACTGAATTTATGTACTAGTGAAATAAATAAGACATACCATATGGAAGGGTTGTACATAAAAAGCCGCACGATTCTTTTATTTACCTGTAAAGAAATAAACATAAATGTAATATTGCGATAGAAGTGTTAAAAAAATGGAACAATTTCATAACAATTTAGAACGCATATACGTCCTTGATATGAATTGAAGCCATAAACGTAGGGCTCGCTCGTTTGTATCCTTAAGAAATAACATATCATTACCAACCCGAGATCCTTAAATTTATTTATTTCAAAACTACTTTTGACTGAAAAGACCTGTAAGAGTTTTGACTGACACAAGTATTTTCTCAAAATTGTTGACATTTCAACAAATGTCAATTCAAGGTTCCAGCTCAGTAATAAAAATACTTAAAAATGGGCAATATAATTTTTCATTTTCTAAATGGTTCTTATTCACATTATTGTCTGAGGCGGCTATAATATTTAATAACGAAATGCTTCTTGAGTTATTTGGAAAATTATTAAAATCTCGAAGAATAAGAATAACTCCTGATTTTATTCAAAAAACATAAACAACAATATAAAGTTATCCCAATAATAATTTTTAATTCACTTCATGCATTAAATATTGTTTAATTTTTGATAAAGATAGGTAACTAATATAGTTTGTAGTAAGTTAAATAAAATTAGAGACACTGCCTTATGCCTTATTTGTAATAACTTGTATTTAGTAAACATGTACCTACCTACGTTTGGTCTGTACAAAAAAATTAAAGGTTGTCTAATTGATTATCTAAGACTCAGATTGCTGTTTTACCGGGAGGATAGAATATAGATTTATATTCTATTACCTGAGAAATTAATTGAACCCATTTATCATGATTGGATCAAATACCTACTAATAAAATATTGTGGCAATATCGCTTAGAAATCGAAATAAGTACCTAGAACTGCATTCTAATAATATTCTAAACTTGAACGAGTAGTAAGTATCGTTTTACTGCAAATTAATAAAACCTTATATGCATGTTTTTAAAAAGGAAGTTCCAGTTCGGCATGTCTTTTTTTGGTCATTGAGGATATCCTTAGCGAGGAGTTGTTCCTGGCTGTCACATGTACCTACAAAAATTCAGTTGGTCGAAAGAAAGTGGTCCAAAATTGGCTTGCAAAATTTGTTCCAATCATTTAAACTAACAAGGAAAAGTAAATAAAGACTTGGAAAAACTATCAGATTTGTTAGTCAATAATTTATTATCGGTAGATCCTAGCAGTAAGTTAGACAAGCATGCAAGGAAGTAGGCATGCAAGCAAGTATGTCGACCAACAACTTAGATGCAAGATGTGATTAAGTTTCGGTCCCGTAGTTCGGTCTTGATCTTTAATTTGGGCAAAATCAATAATACTGCCCTCGTCATATTATTAAGAGAACAGTGTATTAGTGCATATAATTATGCACATAATCATTCTAAACAACATGTCAACAATAAATCGTATTATCCACCATTTAACTATATATTTAGATTTCAATGGTTCAAAGCGAGACTAAAGAATATATCTCTTGGATTCGGTTTATTAACGAAGTAGGGTGGTGTGAGCGAGAAACTTTGAGAACGGCTTGCCGCAGCTTATTCGTCGAAATGACGATTCCAACGGAGCGCCCGCACGTCGCGCGCCGCGCCGCGAGCCGTGGACATTAAACTTTGTAGAGCTAACGACCATGCTAAACGGGAATTTATATTGATGAAACCCTGTAAAGTTTTTGAAATTACTCCTATTTTATTAGTTCCATTGAATTCGATTGCGTTCGAACTCCAAAGTTATACTTGTTTTCCTTCTTCCTCTTATATTTTGTTCGAAATACTAAGAATTGAAAAACACTGTTATTTATTTTATAACTTTTTAACTTGCATTTAAACAAAATCCAAGTGATACCGATGCCGATGTAGCTGAATAAAATAAATTGAGCTTTGCCTGGGATGGCTTAGCTTCATGTCAAGGTCTAGACATCTGCGACTGATTGAAAAATAACATAACTACAAATTGATTAAATGTGATTTTAACATCCTTTTAGCCTTATAAATTCTATTTCATAGACAAATTATGTAATGATAAACCGTTTGAGACAAGAGTACTGTGGTGTGCAAATCGTATCGCCAAAGTTATGAATTCACATCTTGTGGCAATTGGCGATGTCCGGAACTAAACCAAATGAAGGAGCAACTTGTGAACTGGATAACTTGCCCCGGAACGCTAGAGTAGAGAGATAGGATAACTTAAATAGGCGACTAGAGGGTGAGCCATGCAAATTTAGTACTCAATGCACGTACTACGAAAACCGAACTCATAATCGTGATGTATATCGCGAAAGTGAGTTTGAGTTTTCAAATCATTTCCAAATACAAATATGCATTCGTTGAATTTTGTGTGTTAGACGAGATCGTAGCTCATAGTTCAATATTATAGTTTTATAACTCAAACAGGTAAACAATTAGATGAATGGTAATTTTTTGTTGTTTGTAGCTGCCGAGCAAGCTGAGCTAAATAAACATTCATAATTAATTTCACAGCGAATATTTCATTAAATTTCACAAATATCTGGCTACTTTGAACATATACGACTGAAGATTAATTAAATTAAAGCCCGCTTTTAACCGACCCAGAAACGAATTTAATAAAGCAAGGCAACCCATACAGACAAAAATCGTGAAGCAAATAACAATGGATGAGTTACACAGTATCTCTCGAATAAAAAAACATTACTCTTTTTTGTAAGCTAATACAATGCACTATGTCAAGAGACCGTCGAATTAAATCAGAGGTTAACTAATTGTTTCTTGATAAAAAAAAAACCTTTTATTTACTAGTGACATTGTAGTCAAATACGGCCTGTGTAAAGAAAAACAAATAAAGGATACAGGTCAAAAAGTTTTTTTAACTTACAACTATAAGTATCTCCATCATTGACATGGTGTCCTTGTATAATATATCATATAAGTACCTATATAAGTCAATATCCCACAGAATCTGTTAACCCCTGGGTGTAATAATATCTACAGGTGCAGACATTTTAAGCCGCCAGAGATGGCTCCGCAGCTGTTCGCAGGAGGCATCAGAACCAAATTGGGTCACAGTAGAGTTGAACTGAGCGTTGCATAATTAATAGCACCATTCGCAATCTTTTAAACCTCTTCAGATATCGCTTACAATCGCTTTGTAGCATTAATTGCTAGATCTGTCAACACAATCAGTACAAATATTTTATGGAGGTTCAGGTTTTCACTTTTATCGGTTCATTATTATTTTCCAAGACTGAATTAAAATTCAGTGTTCAGTATTTGTAAAAGTAGGTACCTTTTATCAAAAAATAAGTTAAATATTGTGAGTTGTAAGTAATTAAATAACATTGGTATACCAAACAAACTGAAAAAAAAACACAAATCAACTAACGATACAAGCCTGATTAAAGTATCTGCAAAAGAAAAAAACTGCGCATGAAATATGCAATTTCAAACACATTTTTTGCAATTATTTCCGCCTGATGACTAAAAGATGTGTGTTCAGCAATTGTCAGCTCTGAAACTGGGTCAGCACTCCCGTAGAGGCGACGCATACTTAATTTCATTGCGCGACTCCAAATCCCACTGAACGTTTTAAAAAATCCCTTTCCATCTTTAAACATGCTCCATTATTATTGATATACTTTTTCTGATGAGCATAAGAAATTGCAAAAAATAATACATGCCTCTATCTATGCAATTTATTACAATTTTATCTGGAACATTTACCGACGAAACATTAATTACCTTCACTTTGGTTGTGTACATATTATATTACGTCGGTAAAATATCTTTATGGATTAATTATTTAGCGTAAACAACTTGTAAACTAAATTATATTACTTACTATATGATATTCTTAAATCGTTATCGCTACGTATATTTGATTTAACATATTCTAAGAAGCTAACACTGTAATTCCTACCTTAGTTGTAAAATTCGTGTAAATACTAGGAACTAGAAATATGCAAGAGGAAATACCCTAGTATTTTTTAAAATAATATGAAGAATAAGTTTTTAAAAGTGTTGTACCTACAATAAGCCCAATATAAAAGCTGGAATGGAGTGTTATAGAATGTAGTTTTATAGGAAATCGACGACAAATCCCTATACTTGTGGCGATGGTAAAAGTTTAAATTGAGTTTAACACCGATGATGTCATTCACGTCAGGTAGCCGCAACCGTACCACCAGGCCAAACAAGAGTGGACCGATACAAAGTTTTTTCATCACAATTTTGTAAGTAGGTATTCACGACAAACGGCTTAGGTATATGTATGAAATATAAGTGCGTGTAAGAAAACTAAGAACATTAAAAAATAAATAATTATGTCTTTGTATCTACATCGCAGAGGTTTAATAAACCTTTAGGTGCCATGACAATTTGATCTGTAATAAAACAATATTTACAAAAATTTTACTCTCACTGACAACAAATGCGTGCCCCAGCGGCAAGTGGACTTTATCAAAGTTTAATAATAAGTTAATCATCCTTATTATTTTTTAAATAAATAGTATACAAATAGATGTAGTAAATATTCGTGCAAATGATATAGAAAACATTCTCAGTAAAATTTCGTAGCTTGATAGATTCAGTAGTTAATCAGAACTTTACTCTATTAGAAGCTGTTTATTAGCTAACAAAAAACAAGAAAATGGGCTAACTTCTAGAGGAAATAGCAGTTTATTTGTACAGTAATTACCCGAGAAACTAGGAGAGTTCAGCATTTGCACTAAACAACTTTACACTGCAATAGGTAGTTAAACGACTTGAAAACCACATACCTACCATTTCACAGACCCCAGAGGAATTTCGAAAAACGTAAACTTATTCTATTCTTACTAATATTACCGGTAATTAAGAACCGGGAATATATTTGCAATGTGGCAGGATATGGTTGGTCAAGATATTAGAAAAAGGCTAAAATTATCCCGCGATCACTAGTTCCCTCAAGAACGCGGGACAACAGATAAAAATGCCATATTCATAGCTTCTAGGGATTTTAATGTATAATGCAGCAGTGTAATGTCTCACAGGTATGTGTTCGATGAATCGATCAATTAATTAGTCATTCGATTAGTCATTGCTTTCATACTTGATGATACTTCGTGTGTAGAAGAATTGCTTGGGTTTATTAATTGCATCAAGAGTAAAATAAATGCAGTATCGTTTAATATTTATTTCTTTATTATAATCGTGTATGTTTCGAAACTATCAATGCACATGGTTAGTAGGTTCCTACAGCTCTTTGGAAATCCAAGAAAGTTCTTCTTACCGTAGTTACGGAATAGATTTATACGGAGCAATTTCAAAACCAACCGATAAAAACTATTGAAAACTTACCAATGAGCCGCAACATGAAAAGAATTAAAATCATCAAAGTAAATGGAGATCGAATCGATAATTTGACTTACAAACCAATCATAATCAAAGAAATTTGAAAGCGTAACGAAGGAAGTATTTTAAGCGATTTACTGATTTCATTTGTTATTTCGTTTGCCTCAACAAAAGTAATAAACGAGCAAAAAAAAAACAACAACGACGGAAGCGACGCTACATGGATTTGGAAAAAGTCTGACTGAGGCTATAAAAAAACTAACCAAAACAAACGTCATCGCCAAAAATACTGGTGCTCCAAAAGCGCATTTTTTTAAGTCCGTGAACCCATCTCACATTCCAAGAAAAGGCATCTACCTGACATAATCAGATTTACAATACAAACCTAGTTAAAGAATAACCTACACATAGTCATAACCATAACATACAACAGACGTTCAAATAATGCAGTTAACATTCAAAGCTTATGTTTATTTAGGTATTCACATTTTGAGATAATCACCGCGCGTCGTGTGTTTGTCTAACAAAGTGGAACATCTGTTCGCGTCACAAACACGAGCACAATGCATAAACACTCGAAAATTTTACTACTGAGATCATTCATGTTTCTTGTTTATTAGTATTGAAGATCTGAACTGGTACAGAACATTTAGACGTTATCATCTAACCGATTTTGACACCCTACCACAGAATAAGAAGTGGTACAACGTAAACCTCACGATTTTATGAAACTCTTGTGTCTTTGTAGTGTTCGTAAGTGTTTGTATAGCCAGAAAATAGATCAATGTTATATTGGTATTACTTGGAATAGTAAACAGAAATATTATGTATTATAAGTATTTGTAAGCTTTTGTAAGAATCTGCGTTATTACTCTAGTAACTCATATTAAATTTCGAATATATTATATTAAAAATACAAAATCCATAAAGTAAATATTTCCAGTAGGCTACCTATGATAATCTTCTTGTTTTACACAAGAAACCTTATCTATGCAGTTTTCTTTCTTATAGCCAACAGTTATGAGATTTAAAAATATTCGGAGGCATTTTCATTTTTCTAAAGTGGCTAGTTGGCACAAACAGAACGTTACAAAGAGCAGTGACGTCTTTTAGTATTAGAGGCCAAGACACACTTTGCAGCGAGCGGGTTAAGCTTTGAGAAGGTTTTTAAGTGTTGTCGTGACCCTTTTCGTTAAAATTTGGTTTTCTTCTACATGTGTGTTACACAACAGCTGTGTTGTAACATGGATAACAATGTATGAAAAAGGTTATTGGTATCAAATGCTTGCATTTGGTATAAAAAATATTATTGGTAGCTATTGTATTTATTGGTTTGGTTTAATTGATATTCTTTACTTTCACGTATAATGTTTATTTTTTGTTTTCCCATAAACCATACATTGGTATATTATTTTTAATATTTTTTAGAATACCTATAATCTATACATTCAGCCCCCAAAAAGACCACATCTAGTTTGTTAGGACCTTGTATATATATTATAGAAATTTAAAATATATCATCTATTCGTGCAAATATCTAAATTGAGGGATATAATAATAAAAAAACCCGTACATACTATCTATCCATAGATGAGTAAGCATTAGGGCCAACTATTTAGCATAACCTCGCCTCCTGCGACCTAATTCCTAACTGATTTAAAACAATAACAAAGGATTTCAACATTCTGAGCACACCTCTGTTTATTTTATCAAATTGAAATTGTAAAGAGCACTCTCTTGTAACACACAAAAGAGTCGGACTCGGTGAATAAAGTTAAAGTCAAGTCAGATTTGTGTTGATCTACAAAACCAATGACTTCTTTGAGGCTTCCTCCCAGTTTCAACCAGTTTGAGTTTGGAGTTAAATTCATTAACGGAAGGACTACTACCATTTCTCCATAAATTACTTCGTATTTTTATTCACTGGTATTGCTTTTCAGATAGCCAGAATTCGTAATGACTGTTTTGTTAAACAAAAACTTTATTCAAAGTTGATGTTTCGTATGTTTCTGTTTGAAATGAAATTGGCACCTACATATCTAATATATAAAATTCTCGTGTCACAGTGTTTGTCTGCAAACTCCACCGAAACGGCTCTACCGATTTTTATGAAATTTTGTGTGTATATTTGGTAGGTCTGAGAATAGATCGCAAAGTATATTTCATACCGCTACGCGGGTAAAACTGCGGGGGACAGCTAATTGTAAATATAATGTTTTGCTCTGAATTGTTATCAATGTGAGGCTATTCAATTCCTTTCACAAATCTTACAATTCACAATAAAACTAGGAACCAAATTGTAGGTTCATAACTTATAGTTGTATTTTAGTAGAATATGTAGACAGGTGAAATTAGAGAAAAACACTGATAAAAAATAAATAAAGCTATAAACGGTGCTACACTAATTTTAGACTTATTATTTAATAGCTTTACACCCGCGGCTTCGTTCGCGCAGATTTTGTAAAATTTCTATAGCTTTTTTCCCGATAGCTAATTCCGATGAAACAATGCCTGTTTCATCGGAATTAGCTATTCGCGCCAAGTCAACCCAAGACAGACGAGAAAAAAAGCTTTGCATTCTGCTACGCTTCCTACGTCACCCACACTTCAATTTTCGTAAGAAAAAAGAATGTATAGACACACTGCTTCTACTTTATTACATGTATATAGATTATTCTTCACACACTTATCTTTTATCGTGATAAAATATATTGGAAATATTCCACCTCAAAGCCGCATTACATTTACAATCTTCTGTAGGCTTAATTCACATCTTCAACTTATAAAGGCCTACAGAGGACAAATGCCTTACTGTGTAGGATCACTGAATCTATTCAAAGACTTTTGAAGCAATCCTATTTGCATACATAATATGTAACCTCTGAAATAAAAGGTATCACTGTCCCAGAGGATCGGCTTTGCGGTGATATAAATAATATATATGGTCAGTCGTCATTTGAGTGATTTTAAAAGTTAAAGAATTCAAGTGTATGCAGTGCTTTAGGCCGATTTGTGGATAAAGTTAATAATTGAAAACTTCTTGGCGGTGTTATTGGAAAACTTTGGCGGGTTCACAATTCTGTTGATAGTGAATTGAACCTACGTAGTATGTACACAATGCACTGAAACTTTTGCTTCCTTATAGTTCAAGGGCCGATTGAGTTTGAATATTATTATTAATAGTAAGGATTCGATTCGGGCATTATTATTATAGAGGGAAATATTTAAAAATGATTGTTCATAGGGTAATATTTACCTATTTTGAATTTACCAAAAATATATGCATGTATTTTTTAGTAAGTAAATAAAACACAATATACACAACTACTGTATAAATAATGTAGTTACTGGAATAGAAAAGACTGTAAAATGCTTCAATGAAGGAGTAACGAAGTTTTGTGTGTTTACCTACACCTATAAGTTACTTACTTCTAGTTGGAACATCTGATATGAAGAAATCGTTTGATACACCATTATTACTCTGTTAACATACATAGATACGAGCTTATTATGTATAACTTAGGGAACGTGGTACATTATAGTAAAAGTTTGCAACTAAAACTTTTATATGAATCGGGCATTTTTGTAGAAAACAAAAGGAAATAAAAACTTTGGCTGTTTATCATACGGATGTAAATATAAAAGAAGCAAGTTATTACAGAAAAAATATTATTTAAAGAGAGTAAGACAAAAGTAGTAAAACGATTCGCTACTTAATATGGCTTAGTAGCATCCGTCGTTTATTCATACACGAAATGTTACTTGTTAGAAAGAGATGTTGAAATATTACTAACTTCAAGGCTTGGCCCTAACTTAGGGATAATAAATCCTATATAGAAGCTATATAAGCCAAATGTGAGGCTATATTATTATTAAAACACGGCAATAAAGACACACCTCTATTAAAGAGATCGAGAGTAGTTCTTGGCAGTATTTAAAAAAGAAAATAAGCACCTGACACATACATTTCCATGATCTGAAATTAACTTTTTTCTTGGGGTCCTTTTTCAATGTGATTTACGTCACAGGGTCGTTTTCCTGCTGCGTCCGTGGAAACTGTAATTGAGGGTCTAATCCGAGATGGGGTCCCTTCGCACCCCTGTACATATATAAGACGTGACCCCTAAGCCCGTTAGAATACATTCTATCTTCTTTGGAATTTGAAATTTTTGGCGTTAAATTAAGATTATATATATGATAGGAAGCAAGATGTTTTATTATTGGTTGTTTTATTAGGAGAAAAAATTTAAACGAAATAATAATTTTGTGCAAAAGTATTCAACCTTATTGTATTAAAAGAAAACTTTCGAACCGAACACATCTCTCATATAAGGTGCATGTATGTTACTCAATCACGCTTCGTAATGTCAAACCTTTTTTATATTTTATATCTTGGGAAAACATCAGACTCTACTGACACGCGGGTAAAACCAGGAGCCAAAAGTTAGTAGGACCAACCTCACTACAATTATCACAATAAAATCAAACTCACTGTAAGTACCTACCAACTAACGGTTATCGATTATTTTCTCCCGTCCCGGGATTTACTAAGTTATATTTGAAAAAGCAATCGAGTATCACTATCGCCTGCGGGATTGGCGGCACGCACGGTCCATACAAACATTTATTTTGTCGTGGCGAGATGCTGCCGAAACAAAATTAAGGCTATAAAGTATAGAGTGGGGCAGGGGAAGAAACGAGGGTGCTTCGACGTGTAATGAAAATTTTCACCCCCACACTTGCACCTCACAGGGTGATTTTAAAATATATTTTTCCTCCGCGAATATTGTTTACCGCTTTTTGGGGTGCGGTGTTTACGTTAAGGTTTATAAATTAATTTCATTTGTTTGTGAGAAAACAGTGCAATGTTCTCATTTATTTTTTATCGTGTTGTCTCAAGAGGATGAATTATTGTGCTTACCCTAAACACATTTGTTTTATTTTATCCCGAGTAAATGTATTTATCTAGATAATTATTCTATTATACCTATCTCATAACAAAAACAAGGTACAATAGAGCCGAAAAAGATAATTATTGGTTGAGCTATTATTGGTATAATACTAATAAAGTTCTTATAATTGTAATAGACAAGGCTTCCCAAGAGATGCAATAAGATATTATAACTTCTATCGGAATTGTATAAAGTAAATGGCAACCCTGGGTTCGGTCAACGCACCACAGTTATTTATAACATTGGAGACATCTCGCGTATATCGTATATCAAACCAGTGGACATCCCCGATCTTTCGTCACTGAGTATGTAGTAGCGAGACACTTTAAAGATGTATATACACTGTTTATTTCAACCGTTACGATTAAATTACTCTATCTTGACAGTTCGTGTGATATATTAAAAGACGAGAACTAAACAGTTTTTTTGATGATTAAGTGGTATAAAAAAACTTTTATTTATCTTAAAAAATATTTGTATGCTCAAAATATTACTGCATCAGTAAAGTGACTTTTCTACAATTTTGTGATATTTTCATGAGTTTATTTTTGGCAACAGTTGAATTCATTTTATGTCAAATCAAGCGTGATTTTGTATTATAAAAACATATTTTACTGTTTCAGATTTATAATGTTTATGAAATGAACAGTGAGTGTGTATGAAGTTATCAAATTTACAAAAAATTACACTCACAAAAATGTTTCATAGCATTGACCTGAAATTGACGAACAACTATATAAATAGAGTTAATATTAAAAAAAAAACTTAAAATATTAAAAATGTCACTAGCATTTATATAGAGATATCTTGAAATAAATCAACTGTTAATAATATTCCACCCACCTGAATTCCGTCTCAAATATTAAAAACGCTGAAAGTTTATAACAAGTTAGACTGTTTTAAATCTAAACTTTTCTTATTTTAACTTTGCTGAAGTTAATATCGTGTGAACCAGCCCTGAGATGTTATCATATTTATGTGTGCATTGCAATCTCTGTACATTAAATTGTGCCTGTGTCATTTTGCTGACGAATGTACCTACTGTCACAGTTCTTGATGGTACCGTTTATACTATTGCTCTGTCTCTTGAATCCAAGGGAAACTTGATACATTTTTGTTTTTGTTTTATTGCTTATTTTTAGTCTAGCTTACCTGCCTACCTAACCATGTTTAAAAATATATGCAATGAAATTAAACGCTTTAAGCTTCAGTTGAATGTCTTTACTCTCTAGAAACACACAGTCTTTTTAATTTTTTTTTTACCCGTTTCTCCGCATTCAATCTACATCCATGGCACTTCTCGCAATCTAATTTGGATCATTGAAACATAATTTTATTTCAATTTAAATTGATACTTTTATTTACAACAAATATTTACAATCAATGTATAAAATACAAACTAAAATAATCATGGTAGATGTGATAAATTATATTTTATTTTCATTTTATTGAAAAAAAAAAAACATATTGGTTATCATCACCAAGTCCATAGATTTCTAAATGTTACTCCTGAGCCACATTAGATATGTCCAGCGACAACAATGGAATCTCACAATTTTCCATCCATTCAAGTATATTTAACTATTCAATAAAAAACGGGTCCAACTCGTGCGCAGTGAACATTTTTGCACATGATAAATGATGAGCATACAAGAAGATACAAACAAACAAACTGTTTCACATGTATTGAATTTGCTAAATAGATTTGTAAGTGCGTCTAGTAAGGTTACACGACGGTAAATTATGTATCGATAGTGCGTGAACAGTGAACGTTGAAACATTGTAAAATCTTCTTATCAGATAATATAATTTGTAGGTTTCAAAGATCGCTTTTAACATCAAATAGTATAGGTACGTTTATTAAGAAGCTAACATAAATCGATATTAAATTAAATCTTTAAAAAAAACTCGTAAAAAAGAAAAATTTATGAGCATTTTTCTACAAAACGACATTATCGTAGTGACAACACTAAAACATCGACTTCCTTATAAGAGAAGAAGGTATCTTTTCTTACCTGTTGATGTCGACCTGAGACAGTGAAATGGGTCGTAAATCTAATTTTAGCATGTAAAGTTCATACTGAGGTACTTTGGTACATTCATTGTTGGCAGCGTAACTTTATTGTCCTTGTTTAACTTTTATCATTTTGTACGTAAAACAATTCGGTAACCTAGGATCAATATATCCTACTAATATTATAAATGTGAAAGTGTGTACGTTTGGATGTTTGTTACGACTCTTCTCCGTAACGGCGGAACGGGGTTAGATGAAATTTGGCACACAGATAGAATATATTCGGGAACTTGGGAGAAACCGCGGAGGGGAAGCTAGTTAACCTTAAAATTATATTATTTACTAGCTTCCGCCCCGCGGTTTCACCCGCGTTCCGTTGGATCTTATGCTTTCCCGGGATAAAAAGTAGCCTATGTGATATTCCAGACTATAATCTATCTCTCTGCCAAATTTCATCTAAATCCGTTCAGTAGTTTTTGCGTGAAAGAGTAACAAACATCCATCCATCCATCCAAACTTTCACATTTATAATATTAGTAGTTTTTATTAGTAGTTTTTATTAGTAGGATTTAAAAAAAATTAGATAACAACTACAATTTTACTAAAAATAGATTTTTAAAAATACAAAATTACACATTCCTCTGAACTCCATACTAGGATTCCCTGTGTAGAGTCCAGTCTCTACCCAAGTATCGCAAATTGTATATGAGTGTCACATTACAAATAAAACGAAAGAAAGGGTTTAAAGATCTTTATTCCCAAAAAGAATATATACAATATTCGCTTATATGAGAACATAATTAAGCTTTTAGTTTTTTTTTTTTTTTCCGTACAGTGAGCACAAAGAGAATATTTATAGAAAATAAATACTTATATAAGAAAAATTGTGATAAAAAGTAACAATATAAGTTGAAACCAAACTAAAAATAATTTTCTCTTACAAAAATTTTGAGTTTATGTTTAAAACTGTTTATTGACTCCACTTCTCTGATTGTGGCAATTTGTTATAGAACTGTGCTCCTTCATACATTATATTTTTAATTCCGTGTCCAGTTCTTGGGGGCCGTAAGTACAGGTTATGAGCATTTCTTAAGATTTTGGTTTGTAATTCACTTTTTTTTGTAAAATTTAGTTGCGAGTGTATTTCCTTATTTACAATTTTACGTATTAGAATACATGTGTTGTATACATATAGCTGCTTTAGGTTCATTATTTTTGTTTCCTTATAAATTAATTTTGTTGGTGTCAAAAATCATAAAAAAATAAAACTTTAATAATTTTGTTTTGTGCTATTTGCAGATCTAATAAATTTGTGGCAGCCGCACTGCCCCATACTTCTATTAAATAGTCTAAGTGTGGCTTGACTAGGGAGTTATATATATTACCACGCGCCTGTCTTGGAAAGCATCTTACAATATTGCGTAAAGATCCTGTCAGAGTGGAAATTTTAGTTTTTACTTTGTCGTTAATATCGTTACTAAACTATTTAATTTTATTATGAGATTATCCTACATCTAATAGATTCTACATAATATTAACGGTAATTCCTACTACGTTAGTTACTAATACTCTCCTATTGTGTGGTCATACAATTTCAGGTAGCTAATGAGTATAATCTCTCTCAAGAGATCGGTAATACCATGCTCTACTCTAATATATCTTCATAATATATTTACTAATCTCCCTCGAGAGTAATTGTGTTATTACGGTGGCTAAACGGTATGATAATTTATATCCTTGCTTGCGAAAATATATCTAATAAAATATAATCCTATTACATATGATGTACTTACTAATAAAAATAGAGGTACATAGTTTGTTATCTAATTTTTAATAAATTTTTAGCTCAGGAATACGATGACAAACAAAAAACTAGTAACTCACAAAAGTTCTTTTGATATTGAAAATATATAGGGGCGACATTCCATCGGACCATCGTTTACTCCGAACAATGCGACATGACTCGACGTTATAGGACCAAATAACTCGCGTTAGTTTCGCACATCCTGTATGTGATATGGTATTTAATTAATAAACAAAGATAGACGTCTCCCACTTCTAATATGTTTTGCTATAAGTTTCACTGCCTTGTCATGTCAATATCGTATCCTACTATATCCTATTTCCTTATTATTACTATCCTACTAATATAGTAATATTATAATTATAAATGTGAATATTTGGATGGATGGATGTTTGTTACTCAATCACGCCAGAACGGCTGAACGTATCTGGATGAAATTTGGCACAGAGATAGATTACAGTTTGGAATAGCACATAGGCTACTTTTTATCCCCGAAAAATATAAGATCCCTCGGGGACGCGGGTGAAACCGCGGAGCGAAAGCTAGTGATTGATAATAATATCGTAATGGTCAACCCCCTCAAACGATAACGTGTAATAAAAAAAAATCGTCAAAGGAATGGAAAATTGCTCGTGAAAGACAATTTAAATATATAAAAATTAATAAATATAAAAAATTAAATCATTTTGAAACAGTTTTTTGTACTCTATCAATTAAGATCGTGACATATTTATTTAATGTTGCACATACATTAAATTAAATATTTTTAATAAAATAAAATTTTGTACCTACTTGGGTATTATGTCGAAATGCATTAGGTATCTTATCTTACTGTCATCACACAATAACAAACTGATAAGTCTTAAATAACGTTATCTACAGCGATTGTATGCACTTTTATTATAAATTATATTCTAATTTGAGTACACTACATTTTAAATTATATTTTCGATAACAATATTTTATCATACTTATTGTTTTGTTTCTGTTCATTGTTTTTAAATTAAAGTAAAAGACGTAACAAGATCCTACAAATAAGTAAACAGAACAAATAATTTACTTAACTTATTTATTTTATGAAGTGCCTATATAAATACAAATTTTGTAATGTCAACAGAAATTTACGATTTTATATATTCAGAAAAGTTTACATTCATTGATCTTTTGAACGATTCAATACTAATATAACTACTTATAACAAATCGCTCACTAAACTTCAAATTTGGTTTATTATATAATTTTTATCGTTTCATCTTTACTTGCACTTGAGGGCCAGTTTCATCTGGATTTCGGCGTCGAACACAGGGGGGTATTTTTCGGGGAGTTTATACTCTAGTATAAACTCCCCGAAAAATATCTAAGCTTTAGAAGAGTGTCATGTTATGGGTATTAATATGTGCTGTAGCCAATCGAAAATAGTAATAATGCAATTAGGTAAACGTTTCAAAAACTGGTATCATAAAAAAATGAAAACACTAATTTATTTTCATCGCGTATTAAATTCATTCTGAATTCCAAATAAGATTGAAATTTTTATTTCAATGACAAACTTGGGCCCATTGTGAAAAGAGGAAAATAAGCCTAATTAATTACCATTTTCTACTTTACTTCCGAGAATTCCAATAGGAAATGACTGGGTGAGTTCTCGAGAAACTTGTACCAGTTGTTATTATAAGTAGGTAAGTAAGCGACATGTCGCTTGCTTACGCCATGACGTAGTCCGAACCTGTATCGTTATGATTTTACTATTTTCTGTAGTTATACTACATTGTCGGCAAACAAGCATACGGCCCACCTGATGGTAAGCGGTTACCGTAGCCTATGAACGCTTGCAACACCAGGGGTATCACTCGCGCGTTGCCAAAGTTTCCCCCTCCCCGATGAGCTCTGGCGACCTTACTCACGCGCAAGACCACAACTAGGCTAACTGGATTGGATAAGGATAAATGTGGTTTTTGGGAAAGGTATATAAGAATTGTGTAGCATAAACAATTTATATCAAATTTGTAAGATATTAACTATCACGCCACAGGTCGGGTTCGATTTCCACCCAGGTCAGTGTATGCATGAACTTGTCTGTTCATCCTGAGTCTGGGTGCAATCCTCTATTTATAAATAAAAAGTAGTATATCACTTTGCTTAGTTTGGGATCAGATGGCCGTGTGTGAGGAATTTCATTCTTTAAAAAATCTCTGCAAATATTCTAAATGTTATTTGAAAACCAATGTGCGAACACTTTCATTAAAAGTGTTTAACTAAGCTATATTCATCGCTACTCGGTACTCAAGTTATATTACTCCAGTACAGCTATTAACTGCAAACTTTAACGACTGTTCCAAGCATTATGCATGGAAACTTTCTTTAATTGCACGTAGATACTTGGATAAAGCCTCTAAATCATAATTAACGAACACCGTCTCCCCATCAACGTCTTCGGAGACGTTCAACTTCCAAAAGATTCAGCAGAACTACTTACTAGACATCATTTTAACTTTTTATGTAAAAACCTATAAAGTACAAATTATATCTGAAAGAATTTCAAGGGCAGCATTTGGTTTTAGAAAAAATCAATACCTAAATTAAAAGAAGTAAACATCAAAGTTCTTAAATCTCACGTAAAAAAGCAATTCATTCCTTACAAAAGTTCCTGCTCATAAAAGTTAGTTGGAAACCTATATATTTATAGAAAATAGATATATTTTTCTATTCCATTTTTTTGCTGCGATCAGCAACCAGATGCGTTCAATTTGCTCATTGAGTGTGATTTATATCGGTCTGTAAGCAAAACATCGAGTAAGGGTAAGTAAGTGCTGATGGTTCTTATTTACGAAAAACATATTTTACCTATTTTTTTAGGTCAGAAGGCTGACAAGCCGTCGGACAATTCCCCAGATGGTAAGTGTCCTCCGTCATCTATGACCATTAGCAATATAATAGACGAAGGCAACTGGCTCTCAAATGCAACTGTCGGAACACACCAGTAGGTGCTTGGTGACAGATTTTCAACCTGAGGACGGTAGCCAGCCTGGCGGCTTCTACAGTATACCCTACCCATCATACGTTTCCTCATGATATTTTGCTTCACCAAAAGCTCTAACTCATTGCAGGATTGGAACCCAAGACCTTCACCGCGGTTTTATCGCCTTAAAATGCCAAATGTACCTATTTGTACATGAATAAAACAATTAACTTACAACAAACAAAAAGGTAACGCTGCCAGTCTGTTGGGAACCTTGCTCATCGGCAACAGCGGGAGCTTTGAGGATTTTTCTATATCATAGTTTGTATTTAAACCAATTTTATTATTGTAAATAAATACTTATTGTAAATAAATTTTGATGTATAACTTACAAACATTAATTATTTCGGTATTATTTTTTGGATGATCTCTTTCTGCTAAGTTATTTATGATAGTATTAATTTCCTGTATTTTAGCCATATAATATTTTGCTCTAATTATAGCCTGGGTAGTGGGTACCTACTATAATTAATCTGCCAAGCATTTAGAACAAAGAAACAATAAAGTGGCCCATTATAACTCATTGTTTTAATATCGGGTAAGGATGCCCAACTCAGGGGCTAGAGGGAGAGGGGAACAATAAGCTTTCCTACAAAGGGTGCACGAACTGATCGTTTTCTTATTTATTGTTCCGCTAAAAACGATTTTAAACCTTATATTTCCTGGCAAGATGTCAGCAGTTTCCGTCGTGTAAACCTGCCTCTAAATCTCATTTGCTCTATTTCACCGCCGCGTCTGATAAACCTTTATCTGGTATAATAGGTTGTCTAGGTTATTTTATGTAACGGGTTTTTATTTCACTTCATTTTATGTGTTAATCACTGTACCTAAACTATGAAATATAGAAACTTCAAATAGTCTCAAGAAAATTCCCAACTATCGATAGAAGCCGACGTCCAATACTAAGAATTAATTTCATAAAAAAAGTATTTCTAAGTATTTCCTCGACGTTGAAAATGAAAAAGCAGCAGCGACATCTTTTTAAATTAAGAAATCGGGCGCTGTTGTGACGGGTCCACTAATGACCCTTGTG
Organism: Tetheella fluctuosa; assembly: GCA_951216915.1. Taxonomy (NCBI): domain Eukaryota; kingdom Metazoa; phylum Arthropoda; class Insecta; order Lepidoptera; family Drepanidae; genus Tetheella; species Tetheella fluctuosa. The sequence goes on along the minus strand of OX578229.1, from coordinate 4,466,494 downwards.
CAAGCGAGAGTACTTGCGGAAATAACCAGGAATTACCGCCTTTACTTCTAAACAACACTTGGGACTTTAGAACGAATCAACTGGCTTGATACTTAAGCTGAAGACAGGGAAAAATACCTACGTATGCTTCAGCGCGCATTTTGCTTATGCTGAATTTATGTACGCGAATAAACGAGTTTTAAAGCGTGAAGTAGCTAGAAGTGGGATGCAACTTAAAAAGGATTTTAATAACTATATTCTTTTTTAAGTCATGTTAGTTGAGAGAATAAACTATGGTTAACCTAAAGACGAAAAGGTTGTTTATCTCAATTTAGGCACTAATATTTTGAGAAATTGTTAGTTACATCATGAGAGTTTAAAGTAACCGTATATCAAAATATTTTTTACTTAGTTTCACCGACATATCAATAGTAGAATGTTACGGTAAGAAAAATGAAAAAATTACGCTTGAAATCTTACACCTAAACTTGGGAGCTCAAAATACGCTGCAATTAATTAAGCCTTCGCATATTGATTGATGTTAATATTGTTATCTTGAACTTCATTTATATAAGGTCAATTATCAAAAAAATGCGGACGGGGAATGTATAGTAGAAAAAAAAATGGTACAAAATACAACCTATATAGCATTCCAATGGATAATTTAAACAAAAAATAAATGATAAAGGTATGTTCTCTATTTCAGTATAAACCTTTTAGCATATAAGAACAAAAATCGCCATGTATCCAGCTTTACCAATTCATAAAGCAATTTAGGTAATACAAATTGTTCCATTTATTGGAACGGAAACAATTTATAAATAACTAAGCTATGCATGGCGCGAGAGGATCAACGTATAAAATATAAAACTCATAAACCGGCGTTTAAAGCTCTCATAGATCCAAAATTTCGTAGACAAGTTTTATTCTAAATTCAAAATATTATAATCTTTATCCAGTTTATGATGACACTTAAGTAGACCAAACGTGTTACTTACAGCCTAGTACCTACAAACACTCTAATTTGAGGTTGAGTGCCGTGTAGAGGAATCAAATACCGCAAAATTCTTGAGTGTACAGATTTACTTCGCTATGTTCATATTCATCGACAAAGACAAGGCAAAATCTTGTTCAAAGGCATTACAAGTCCCTTTAGTTTCCTAACTTGAGACTCCATAGTAAACTACGCCTCTACCCTTATTTATTTGCATTATTTAGCATCCCGACTAATCCTGATTCCCTTATCTATTTTCCATATACATTTCCTGAAAACTCTTGTTTCATAATGTCATGTAATTGTTAGAAATAACTTAATATGGCTTAAAGTCTCATCGGATAGTTCACACATATACCTACAAAGTAAACATCAGGCGAAGCGAAGCAATTGCGAATTATATCCCTCTGCATTGGTGCCGTTTATTTTCATTAAAGATGGTCTCAGGAAACAGAGGTCTGTTCTCACCCTCGGTTCACAGCCACAGGGAAAATGCGAATTACGACATCGTCGATTCCCCACAAATTGCAATTATCTCGCAAGTGATATATAATTTATTTTCTTTGTGTTTCGATAATTTTATGTTAACCAATTATGTTACTATACTTTAGCATTAAAACAATGGTCAATAAGAAACATTTTTTTTTTTTTTTTTTCCTTTATTGATAGGCTTTGTCGCTGAGCGACCACATCGCCTAATAAATTGTAAGTACAAAGATCTAACCAAAAACAATAATATTACAACTTTTATGAACTTAATCCTAATTTTAGTAAAGCGTACAACAATTTCGCTTTGTCGGACGATGGATAGACTAAAATGCTATTACAAATACCGATGTCACTACTTCTATCCACATCAAAATGAGTTTTTCTAAATGTTGCGTTTCGTACACACTCCCATAGTACATGTTGAACATCTTCTACTACTCCGCAATCAATACAATTGGGTGAATCAACTTTCTTAATCAAGAATGCAAACTTGTTCGACGGTATATGGCCAGAGCGTAACCTAAGAGCAGTAACTAAGTTGTTCCTATCTAATATTGTATGGTCAATCCAAGGATATCCAGAAATTTGGGGTTGAATAGTCCGATACCAAATATAAACGTATACTACAAGCAAATAATGTAATGACGTAGAAGAAAATCTCAGCACAATACCAATTATCATAGTTCCACTAACAAGCAACGCTAGAACTAATAACTGAGTATCAAATGTACCGACTAATTAACTGTTCAGAGGAAGTAATCACTACAGATAACTAATAAACTTGTCCTATAGTAACTACAAGACAAATGAAAGTTCTAAAGGTCAAGCTATACGCGCGCAGAATTATAAACAATAGCCTCTCGACACGGTAGAACTTGAGAAACTTGCTATGTTCGCACTCATTTACTCCGTGTTAAGTAAAGAGTGTAATGAAGTATGATGGAGATATTAATACTTGCAAAAGAATGGTAGACCCACGAAAGTTTTTGAATTGAGCTAATCGGATTAAATGGTCTCATAGCGTTGGACTTAAAGAATTCTAAAATTTCAACGGCTAAGTAAGAGTAGGTATTATTTTAACTCGACTCGTTTTATAAATTCTCTTAATTTTTTTTTTTTTACTTTGTATAGGCTTTTTTTTTACCACAATCTCACTATGGTAAGTGATGATGTGGCCGAAGGTGGTAAGCACACAAAGCCTAGAAGGAACTGACTCTCAAGTGCAGCTGCCGGAACACACCAATAGGCGTTTGGCGACAAATTTTCAACTTGAGGGTGGTAGCCAGCCAGGCGGGTACTGCAAAGTACCCTACCACCGTGCTATGGTTTCCTCACGATGTTTTACTTCACCGAAATCTCAAGCTCATTGTAGGATTCGAACCCACGACCTTCGCCGCGGCGTCCGACGTCACTACCACTGAGCTATTATCGCCTTATGTGATTGAAAACAAAGTTTTAGGATATAGCCAATACAGATGAAGTATCTTTAATTAGGGTATGTGGTGCTAAGATAGTACTTAAGTACGGTAAAGATACATATTAATAATGATAGCTAGTTAAATATTATATAACATATCTAAAGCTATATAAATTAAAGTTACATGACGTAATAGTTTCAAAAGGTCACAAGTTTAGATCTTCGGTCCGGCTCTCAAAAGCTTAGAACTTACTACTACGCCATTTCATTGCAATAAAATCAATTTAGCGTAAGATCCAACCAGAGCCGAACTAAAGCGTCTACAATTGTACAAGTTTTGTACAACATAAGGTGATTGAGGACTTTTCTTTCGAACACTAACACCTGGATAAACAGTTAGGATAAAGTTAGGGTTAGCTCATAAGATAAATTTTATTGCTGACAATTGACTTTTTTAAAACCATTTTATGTAACCTTTTATGATTAGATAAAATTTAGAAATGACTTCTTAAATTTAACTGAATCCTAACTATCCTAACTGTATAATATTATAAATGCGAAAGTGAGTTTGTTTGTTTGTTTATTACCTTTTCACGCTTAAGCCGCTGAACCGATCGCGATGAAATTTGGTATGCAGATAGCCTATGGTATGGAGAAGAACATAGGCTACTTTTTATCCCGGGAAAACATAAGATCCCTGGGGAACGCGCGTGAAACCGCGGGGTGGAATCTAGTAAATCATATATTTGTCTTTAACTTTAATCAAGACTAAGCTATGCACAGAATTAATTGGAACTACGTTTTCTCTTTATTTAATTATTTATTTAGTCTTTTTCTATTTTTTTTTTACTATTAAAATAAGCTGGCTACAAGAAAGGACGTAAAAAATTAAAATTGAATTTCTAAAAACCTCTCATTAACACTACCTCGAGCTCCGGAAAGCATGATGATTAAAAAAATAGATACTTATCTAACTACACAGTACCATTGTTTTGTTACCCGAACCGAATATGCTTCAATTAATACTCAGGTTTCCCAACATATTGGAGCAATTAAACATATCCTGGTCATTTAGCCAGGTCACAACAATACGGTGCTGGTAAATGGTGTGAATTAAGCTCATTAGTTTGTTATCCAACTGAGCTGTTCTCGCAATTGGACGTACATCGTAGAATATCAAACAACGCCCACGTAAAATTGTAATCAACTATGTTGATGCGCATTTCATTCGATCTCTTAATGTTTTGTACTGACATAGAATCGATTTTGTTTGCCAATTCTCTTTCAACAATGAAAAAGTTTCTTTTGTAAAGTTGTAAAGTGTGCGTACAAATTGACACATTGGTTACCTTTGTAGGAAATTTATTTATTCATAGATATCGTGCGCCTTTTCATCGGGGTTGTTTATATAATAAAGCTTGTATTATTACTATTTAAAATAAAATATTACTGTGTTTTGGTTAGGAGGCCATGGGAGCCGGTGAAATTACAGGCACAAGAGACTTAACACCTCCATGTCTCAAGGTTGGCAACGCGTGAGTGATACCCCTGGCAGGGAAAATATAATATTGTATTTTCTTTGCCCGTGGTGTTATGAGCGTCTATAGGCTACGGTAACCACTTACTATCAGGTGGGCCATAAGCTTGTTTGCCACCTATGTAGTATAAAAACAGTCTGAATTTAAACAGAACAAATAAACGCAATTTTCACTACCAGAAATATTATTTGCAAACACACTCTCGCAATAAACCATTCCAGCTCTTGCGGTAATTCCCGATAGAAATAAATGTGAAATAATTTATAATTTCCCGTGGAATTACAACAAACTAATATATTTTGAGAAAGAAAACATAAGTTAAAATACAGCATGAAGAAATTTGTCACTAACAACAAAGCGGGTAAAATGCGGAATTTAATTTTGAAAGCAATCAAGAGATTCCACAAATTGGGTCAAAAGTGTGTTAGTATCCTTTTACGATCCTTGGAAATATTATTTGTTACCTAATTAAATATCAGAACATTTTGTTGCACAAATATACGTACTTACTAAATATCAAAGATACAAGAACAGAGCAGTTTTACAATATATTTACAATTATCGGATTAGCAAATGATAAAGTGTTTTGCACTAAATCTGATTTTTACAATAAATATTTTTGATTTAGAAAAAAAAGATTGATTGCATAAAAATAATAACAATGAAACAGCATTAATCGCTTCTGAATTAACAACTCAAGCTGCGGGGCAACACAATAGAAAGCCTCGCAGAATACTTGTGGCTTCACTACAAAGAAATTAATACTGGCTCTAATATCTTGAACCAGCGTAGCTAAGCACATAACCGTTCACAGCGTTACGATCACCATGAATTATGTTCTAATTAAGACATTTTTTTTATTTCAAGTAACTGGATCTCAAGTGCAACTGCCGGAACACATTGGTAAATGATTGACGGCAGATTTTAAATTTGTGGGTGGTAGTGAGACAGATGAGTACTACAAAACTACTCTACTATCGTGCTTTGGTTTCATCATGACGTTTTCCTTCGCCAAAAATATTTTCCACGGAATTCAATATTACTACTATAAAACTTATCATTGCCTAAAAATCGTACTGATAGTTAATTAATTTTGTTTGTTTTCATTCAAATTGATTTCTTAATAACTCAATAATACATATTTAATGTAAGATGGCTTAATGTAGCTAATGTAGGTCAGTGGAAATATTTGTAGTGCATTATTATAATATTGAATCAATAAGGCACAAACTAACTAATTTCATTACTACAGAACAGTAGTAATTTTGAAGACTAGATTACAATTACACATATAATAATTACATATTTGTCTATCATTCATTTAATAATTAATTAAGTAAGTAAATAAATTTAGAAGCAACAAAAAGAATAAAAATTTAATCAATCAGATATTCGTATCAAATACATTTTTTTTAATTCCCTAATATTTGAGACGATATGGTGACCCTACGGATCTGTGAAGAGTTAAGACAAAGTCGAGTACTCTTTAGATCGCTTGCGAAGGATTTAACGATGCCGGGCTTACGGTTAAGCTTTATTCTACCACGTTTCTACTATATACTTCACATATAGGTAAGTAAGAATAAATATTATATGTAAAATCTCTATTGTAAATTTTAATGATGTTGACTTAGAACTTTAAAACAAAAACGTTTAAACGTAACTACATAAATAAAAATGAAATAACATAATGATATCAAAACCTTGATGAGGAGCTTGTGTCTTTTTAGTAAATTCTTGAATAAGGTAGCTACTACATGCTGTATTATATTAATTTAAATGCTTACTTAATTTAATGCCATTAAGTAAACTATTGTAATAACTTGACTCGATTGATTACTGGAATTCAATTTTTTTTTGTAGGTAGTTTTGGGACGCGCGTCCCATTTGTGAGTCAAGGGCTAACAAATAAAAAAAACTTTATATCTAATACAGAGTTTACAAATTATTTATGAACGAGAGTAAAGGTAGAAAATTACTTAAACAACTAAACGAGTCTGGAACAAGTTGTTCGCCAAGTATACTATTTGCAAGGTCAAATCACAGTCAACTTAGTACATATACAGTAACTCAATCTCATACCCACACCCAAATTTGTATAAATAATTCGTAAAATATATTGGGAATGTGGTTAATGAGCTTTAGCAACTGATATTAGTTACATGACCTATTCTTTTTGTTATGAAAACCTAGATATATGATATCAAAGCAAATTAAATAACGAGGATTTGAATTAAGCCTGGAAATTATTTTGTTCTTACATTGCTCATCTATGGGATTTAAGAAAAGTGAGTAATTAGAGAGGTGTTTATCAAATTATTTGTGTGCTCACTGCGTCCCTCACATTATCGCTTGTCTAAAGTAGGCTTAAAAAGGGTAAAAGTAAGCGTAAACTTTTGCACTATTATGTTGGGTTACTATTTATATGCAATATGAACTGTGACCATGCGGAACTTAGTGTTTACTGCGTTCAATCATATCTACACTTATCTAAAGTAAGCTTAAAAAAGTAAAAGCACCTTTTGCAAAATGATGTTGAGTTACTACCTATGTGCGATAAAAACTGTGTTCATGCGGAACTTACGCATTCCCAACAAGTAACATTCAATTACCTGGCGACCTTCGCAAAGATCACATACATTTAAAATATAAGGAGCAGAAACACAATAAAGGCACTTGCTCCGATGTCCTTTATAAAAGGCACTTGTTCATACCTGTAACAAAAGATATTCTTATTTATATATAAGATTCGTTAGTGAGTTCCGTGTTTTCATTAAAACAACCCAACTTTGCTTATTAAAGTTGATTTGTTAAGAAGTTATTATTTATATCAAGATTGTCGGTGCTACTAAAGTTCAACATACTTCCTTTTGTTTAAAACGGGGTTTAAATCTATGTTTTCTTGCATAAACCGCTTACTAAGGAATGCTGAATTGAAAAATATATCAGTTTTGAAAATTTGCTTGGATTATAACGGAAAACATGCATTAAGATTTTATGCAGCCCAGCCTCTTTTGTTATATAACGTTAGAAAGTGACGGATATATTTAAAACTATAGGCTTTACTACCATCTCATGTTTTTTTTTTTTTTACTTTGTATAGGCTTGTGTTTGACTACAGTCTCACTATTGTAAGTGATGATGTGACCGAAGGTGGTAAGCACACAAAGCCTAGAAGGAACTGGATCTCAAGTGCAGCTGTCGGAACACACCAATAGGCATTTGGTGACAGATTTTCAACTTGAGGGTGGTAACCAGCCAGGCGGGTACTACAAAGTACCCTACCACCGTGCTATGGTTTCCTCACGATGTTTTCCTTCACCGAAAGCTCAAGCTCATTGTAGGATTCGAACCCACGACCTTCGCCGCGGCGTCCGACGTCACTACCACTGAGCTATCATCACCTTAAAAGGGGAAATGAGTTTTCATTAGGCATAATTTACTTTGCTGACGGGCCGGTTGGCGTGGTTGGTAAGATACCCTATCTATCACGCCGCAGGTCGTGGGTTCGATTCCCACTCAGGACAGACATTTGTGTGCATGAACATGTCTGTTTGTCCTGAGTCTGGGTGTAATTATCTATAATATGTATGTATTTACAAAAGAAAAGTAGTATATGTAGTATAGTATATCAGTTACCTGGCTTCCATAGTACAAGCTCTGCTTAGTTTGGGGTCAGATGGCCGTGTGTGAGGAATAATGTCCTAGAATATTATTATACTTTTCGAATATTTTTACTCAGCCAGCATTGTATTAAAATTGTTATAAAAAAAAATGGGTAGGTTATAAACGTAGTAATCTGTTTTTGAATTTCAAGGTGCGTAAAAAAGAAAGTAATAAGGTCATGGTAATGCAATAAAATGATATTACAAATGCTACTTCAATGTTACAGGCCTTTATGATACCTACTCAATTGAAAACATTATTCTTACAGGTCTCCAGGGCCTTTTCAAAGAATTCCAAGAAACCAATGAAATTGTTAAGAGATTGTTCGCAAAGAAATCTCAATTTTACCTACTATGCGGGTAATGCTTTGCTCTTATGATAAATGTGTTAGGACCTACTGAAAAACCAGACAAGTGCTAGAAAGTTTTGTGACCTGAGGGTTCCGAACAAATTAACATTTGAAAAAAATGTTCTTCCATAAATCGATAAGCAATTATTTGTATCAGAATACTCGTATGTGACCAAAATGGCCGTTTGTTGATTGCAGCGTCATAGAATCTTTAATTTACGACACCTCCAAAGGACTGTAAATCTAAGTATTTGATATTAATTTTAACTTGACTTTTAACCAGATACATGTAACCGTTCCTGAGAAAAGAGTCTTGACAGACGGACGGGCAAAGTATTCGTATAAGGATTCTGTTTTTTTCTTTTAGGTACGGAATCCCAAAAAAAAATATGAACGGCATTGATAAAGTAGACAAAAATATTTTTGACATAGTATTTTCTTTATCTTGGAAACAAAATAAAATTTGAAAAGTGTACTTACAAAATTAATAAGTAGGTAGTTTTATTACCTCCCATAATTTTCACCCAATGACATGTTCTATTTCTTTGGTAAATTTTACATGTTCATCATGTTTACCAATTTAGGCGATCTTTGTTCTACAACAAACATTACAAGAGTTCGAAATTCGAACCGAACAACGAAATAGATCAAAATTGTGTAAACAATCTACTGCTGCGTTGAAACTTGTACGATGGTATCGTGTACGTTCCCAATTTCGACAAATATTTGATCAAATGTTTAATTGAAATACGAAGAACTTCCCAATAGTAACCGTATTCAATATCCAACTTCTAAGCATTTTATTAATACCAGTAAGGTGGCAAACAATCACACGGCCCGCCTGATATCAAGCAATTACCGTAGCCTATTTAACGCTTGCAACACTGGAAAAATCCATCTTGAAGAACCCCATGCTGTATTCTTTTGGGAATACCATGGCAAGAAGCTTAATCCAAACGTTGACCATTAATAAACTATTATGGAAATATTTTCAACTAATTCAATATTACGTAAAGTCAGTGCATAAAAAAAGCTTTAGGTATATTTTAATATGTAAGATTTATTTATTTTCTACATAAATCCAATAATACTAAAATAAATCATTTCACATGAGGAATATAACTACATTTAAATATATTTATTTATTTACATATTTACAATTAAAGTAAAAAATACAAACTATGATATATAGAAAACATCCTCAAAGCCCTCGCTGCTGTCGATAGGCAAGGTTCCCAACAGGCTGGCAGCGTTCCCTTTTTGGATGGCCAAGCTTATGCGTTGGCGGAAAAAGCTCCCAGCCCGTCGGTCTCCCGAAGCCTCGATGAGCTTGGATGATAAAATCCGAGCAAATCGGCGAGCCTCGAACCCCCATGGACCCATGGTTTCAACTGCGAATGGCATGAACGAAAAATTAGAACCAAGACAAGCGTATTTTTTAAATTTGGATTTTTCAGCACCGGTCGCAGCCGCCCCAGCGACTTTACAAGTCGCCAGTAAGTGGGAAGGCGCAAGTGTATCTACACACGTGGCATCCCACACCAGCGGCTTGCCAACACTCCACGGGATCAAAGTCATACCATCCGGCCTCTTGCCATCGTCACGCGCAATTCCGACTGGTTCTAGTACAGAAGGTACGTTGGCAACAACAAGAGCCCTACGGATAATATCATTAAGAGCCGCGTGGCGTGAAAAACGGCCGGCGCTTAAAGAGCACGAAAGCCCATGGTGGCCGAGCTCGTTGACAAAGTCTCCGCAGCGGCAGCGATGAGGATGATTGGTCCTGGAACCAAGACGGAGACAAATGCATAAACTTAAAGTGATTCGGTCTAACAAAGTACCGATGTTTGTAGATGGAATGGCTTGCAACCAGAGACCCGATTCCTTCTCAGAGACAGCTAACAAGCGTGCGCGGTCCGAATTTGAAGAAAAATTGGAAAATAGATTTTGCCAAGTTTTTTCGCATAGAGGCTTGTCCCACTCTCTCTGAGAGTGACTTAAGGTTAGCGACGGAATATTTGTGCCTGGACAAGCTGCCTGCCAGGCATTTCTGGCATCGGATAGGTGAGAAACCTCAACGGATCCAATAGATGGGTCCAAAACAGATCCAACGAGGTCGCCCACACTATATACCGACGACAGAAATGCCGGCAGTGAAATGTCTGAAATTAAACTAAAACAAAGTATTTTCCTGTTAGGTTTCATTATTACGGTCACGTTTTCCTTAAATGAGTCGCGGATTACATGCGTAACAACAATGAATTACGGTATTAGGTGAATCAATGAAAATAAAATGTAATAATGAAGCATAGGTAATACGTAATAACAAACAATGGCGAAGTAAATTTATGCAATGTCATTTTTCTGGTACCACGCTTTGCATTTTTAGGTTTCGAAATTCAAACAAGTTAGAATTTCGAAACCTAAAAATGCAAAGCGTGGTACCAGAAAAATGACATTGCATAAATTTACTTCGCCATCCCACCAAAATCTAAAATGTTGCCAAGACGAGATCATGAGGCTCGCACTGTCAAAAAGATATCTGATCTCATGTAGAGCCAAGCTTCTAACTCTACACGCCCTAACTCTACAAGCCGTCACTTCACAAACTCTACGCCTAAGTCAAAATATGTGGCTTGGCCGTTTTGTTATTACAAGAACTATTGTATAACAGAAAAGTAATGAACAGTGAATATTTTTTTCACCTTACGCCCATGTGACGGTAGCGAAATTGAATATATCTTAAATTAAATAAAGCCTCAGGGAAAAAACTCAAATTACCAAAGTACCTATTATACTTATTTGTAGAAATGACTTTAGAAATCCCACTGGCGTAGAAATAACTCACTTGGCATCCACTTTCAAAAGGACCCTTCACTTAACACTCCAATAAACAGAAAATGTCTTTAACACAACTTCATTCACACGTAACTTTGTTATATTAAATGATTTTAGGGAATTCAGTGACAACCTTGGGTACCTTATCCCTCGGTAATAAGATTGACTGTTCTATAACAGCTACGAGTATGTTACGCGATTCAATAACGGTGTCTAATTGAAATAATAAGATAATATTATAGTGGAATCCACAAACAATGATCACATTATGTTTTGATTACACAATTCTTCTCTCGTAGCACATTTTATTTTATAAACTAAACCAATATCTAATATCGTAACATAATAACAAATTGACTGGAATCATTCGCATTGTAATGACAACAAATTGAACGTAACATGTTATTTCATAATATTATATAGGTAGGTACTTATATATGTATAGTTGATGTCACACTTTTTAAATGAAGGTTGGTTTATTACTAAGATAGAACAGGAATCAATGTACAAATTATTTCTTTTTTAAATTTGTTACAAATAAAAATCCGCTTAAAAGAAAACAAAAAGTCAGGACGCTAAAATTAACCTACGTAAAGGTGAGAATGCAAAGCCACATAGCAATATGAAGAGCTGAATTATTAAGACAATACAATAACTTTGACATTCATCTTCACTTTATCAATCGCTTCATACAAAAAATGCATTTAAAACTCAAAACAAAAGCTATATTAATTGAACAACTGTTCTGAAGAAAGATAAATACTGTTTAAAATCACAGAACCTTTTCCAGTATTTTGAAACCAATTTGATACGATGGGGAAAATTGCGAGATTGTAGAAAGCGAAATTGCTTGGCAATTACGTGTTTAAACATCATTTGTAGGAGACAAGCTGATGTGGCACCTACAGTTTTTTGAATTTCCCTGAGGATACTCGAAATTTCTTGAAATTAAAAAATATACAAAATCTTATCTTACGGCCTAAATTATTATTCTAACAGGCATCGCACCTAATATAATAAAACCAAAGTGATTTTGATGTTTAATTTTATAGGCACAAAGCTCTGAAGGCCATTAGGTACTGATGAATAGATTAGATATTCCATTTTCCGAAAATCTCGTAGGGACTGATTTACTAGAAATACAATAAAAGAAAGACAATAATTTTAAAAGTTCCAATCCAACTTTAGTTGCTAAGAGAAACATTGAAGACATACATAAATCAACAAAGAAGATTAAAGTGAAACACGAACCTACTTGATGAAGCAAGTCACTTAACATTAGCAACCTTACACTGGCGAAATGAACTAAACCTACACCGCAAACGTTTAAGATGTTGAACTACTAAATTATTTACACCCTCTTGATTTTAATTCGTATAACAATATAGTTCTTGTTGGGAATCAGTTTCACAATAGAATTCCCTAGGAATAATTTACTTAGAAAACTCAAGACTGTCACAATAGAATTCCCTAGAAATTATTTACTTAGAAAACTCAAGACTGTGAGAGAGAATCTTTTTTCTAGCCCATAGATTTTAGTAACTTGAATGGTTTCATTTTAAAATTTATAGTTTCCAATCATGTATTTTCATTATTAATAGCTGCTGGCTAATATTTTAACTCAAAGTGGACTTAAATGAAATTCTTATAAATATTACTGTCTATAATGATTCACATAAAATTCTCTCAAAGTTTTTCCTTAAACGGGGTGAGCTACTTATGGATGCCACGATAACCGTAAATTATAAGTCCTTTTCACGTACAGGAACACGGATTCAGTCTTCCGGGGCCCGCGGATGGATATATCGCCTGAACCAACCATCTTGGCGTGCTATTCACCAATACATCTTCCTCGATAAAAGGAGTACCTCGGCCAAATTTATAGCTCAGCGTCAGTCGCCCCATTCACACTCACAATGTACCAGACGTTCGTAATAATAAGGATACATTTATTTCTATTGCTATCTTTTGAATCGTAATCGATCCGTTCAGGTATGCGAAAATTCTCTTCAAATGGTATCTCTTATAATTTGTGAATTTGATACAGTTTAAAATCATAACTCGTAGAAGTATTTATGTTATAGAATCGACCATCAATATTGAAGTACTAATATTGAAATAAGTATTGATATCGATACAGTTTATTTTAACTGGTGAATATAACACTACATTTCCAAGAGATGTCGTCGCTTATCCCGAAGAATACGGCGTTGCGACACAGTCTGTACCTAGGGACTTTCCGTCGACGAAGAACAATGCTACCACGGGAATAGAAGATATCCAAAGATAATAAATTTAACTCGAAGACAAGATTTAATAAAATTATAGGAGCTGGCATGCTTCTTCCATCATTTGTTACAATGAACATTATAATAAAGGAAGGACTAATCAATATAAGATACCAAAAATTAGTTTCTTTTTTGTAAATAAATATTTAATACTTACTAATAGTTTTCCGCCCAAATTTTTCAACCAAAATTATTTTACACCTTTTGGGGTTGGATTACGAAAAATTGTTTCTTAGGATTCCTAAAATAACGTAAGTATCTACGCCTACAACCTACGCCTATAGCCTACCTACGGTATGGGCAAAACGGTTTCTATATCTATTCAGTAAAAAGCGGTTTCAACAGCAGTGTGGACAAGTCTTTATATTATGTATAGATTAAGAATATATCTATAATACTCGTAATATCATATCTATAAATAGCAATATCTAAAAGTCAGTAAATTCAATGCAAAAATAGAACAGCCGAAAAAATATTAATACTCATAATGAAATTATGAATTTTAATTTGTGCAATTTGTGCACGTATATTTAGCTAATTACTATTGGAAAAAATTCGATATTATTCCCAAGCTATTTTTATTCGGAAAAAGAGGGACAAAGGAAGGTTTTGATGAGAAAAAATAATAATACAATAAAACAAGAGACGTAATAACGAACAATTTCATCATGAATTGATGGTTGCGATTATTACCCACATCAAGTGTTTATTGTTATGACAGTATCTCGCAAAACAAACGGACGCGACGTGAAAATGAAGTTGATTTACATATTAATTGAAAAATACCACTGAGTTTACATTTTGGAGCCACGTAATACGCTTTTTGATTTTTGCTTACTCATGCTGGATTGATTAGTTTACGTTTCTGAAGTGTTAATACCTGAACCGCGATTATATCAAATTTTAGTTTTTTATCGAACAATGTGCTTTCGATTTTCTTTTATTTGACATCGCAACTGCTGGAGCAGAATAAACAACAAATTCGTTTAAGTTAGAAACTTTAAAGTAAGTACGACTATCTGGTATAGTCCATTGGATCTACTGGGATTTTACGAATGAATAAATACTGAGCATACTTTATGTTGATAGTCTATTCTAAAATCATTGGTTTTTGTAGAAATTTTAATGTAGATTAAATATAAATTTAAGGACATATGTAAAATTAAGTACCTAATGTATCTGAATCTCTCAGTATCTCTAGACTGTCCCTTTGTCAACCCTTTGTCCTTATTAATTATACTAGGTGACATGTAGTGAATTGTTACACTATAATAATTGTAAAATACATTGTATAGGTACTTCAGTTAGGTAGCGTTTGAGACATGGTAATTGATGATAGCAAATCCACCCACAACACAGAATCCTATGTAATGGAATGTCATAAAACCAAATACAAAATTATTATGAACAAGTAAACCAGAGTAAGTCATAGGTACTTCACACATCCCTGCTAATTGACAATCTCCTGAAGATTGTCATGCAAATTCGGGACGTTTAACATTACAAAATTATAATTTTCGACTGGCTCATAACGGTTCAGAGGTTCCCGTTAAATGTAATGGCTAGAACAAGAGCAAAATGTGAATCACCGAATTACGTGACCTACTTTTGTACTTTAAAAAAACTCATTCTTGTACCAGCTGATAGTTGAGTTTAGTAAATTTTTATGAATGGATGTTGCAGATTGTTGGCGCCATTTCCCTTTTTTGGTTTGTTTTTTAAACGGTCTTACCTTCATCCCTTAAATTCCAAATGGAAAATACTCTATGCCCCTTTTGTCAACTAGAAATGATGTTCACAGGAGCTGCAAATACTGAAACAAAAGAGTCACAACGATTTCCAATATTCTCATCTATATACGCAGACGCAGAATCAATATTCATTCATATCCATTTTTGGACGAGTTTCAGTGTTATCAATTAAAAAATATATTTAGAAAACCCACAGCGGAGCGAGACAGGGTTTACTATTCTAGTAAATTTTAATATTCAAGCATAGAATATTTAGAAGAATGGCTCACTAGCTTTAATGATTAATTAAAACCATTTTTTTTATACCATTAAGGCGGCAAACAAGCATACGGCCCGCCTGATGGTAAGCGGTTACCGTAGTCAATTGATGCTTGCAACACCAGTGGCAACACTTGCCTAATGACCTAATTAGAGCACAACCTTAAAGTCTAGCTATGTATGCTAGGAGAGCACAACATTGCCGTGTTTGTTGCAGTTAAACACCGCTTTATATGCAACATAGGCATTGTCTACACTATTGTTTGTATTGCCAAGCCGTAACATAGCTTCATCTACGATAGGTACTATAAAAAACAATGGTTGTATACTTAAAAACAAATTTCTTACCTATCATTATCATACCTATGTATGAACTGCTTTTGACATAGCATGAATATTACCTATTTTTTCTTCTGCTATTTTTATAAAATTAGAATAATTACTGTTAAAACATTTTCTAGAATATGTATACAAATACTTAAGCGTACTTAAGCGTCAGACGTACGCCATTCTTTTACAAATTCAGATAATTTGATCTATTGTTCGTTGATCAAATATTTATTTCAGAATAAAAATACGCAAACACGTACGCGTACGTATTTTCAAAGAAAACCAAATGCTTTTCTCTGAATCCATTCCTACTACAGTGATATAATGATATCAATTGTACGAAAATAATGATTATACTGAAAATTTGTAGAGGATTTTATTTGCTTCATTGACAACTAGATGTTACTACATACTTTAGAATGTTAAATATTTGGTGGACTACAGGTTAAATCCACTTGCCTACAAAAGCTGTCATCTGTTTGATATAAACCTATCTCGTGTCATGGGAATAGTCTGCAAATAGCATGCAATGATGCATTTTATATTTATCTCAAGATATTTACAATGGAATACATAAAGTAACCTGAATAGGTAGGTTCTATACAAATAAATAAAATGTAAGTATCTATTTGTAATTTCAAAAAATAACAGCTTTTTACTAAATGCATATGAAAGTATATATGGTGCTTATATGGGGATGGGAAAATGATAGATAAATACATGATAGATAGGTAGATTTTAATTAGACAGGATAATGTCTTAGCCAAATTATCTTCGGTCAAGGCTATCTCAGATGATATGGATAGATTATTATTAAATTTAAGGATTTTTGTGTGCTATGACACGACAAGAGGGCCGGGAGTAAAATACTGGAGATTTTGCGGATCCTATTTAATGAAATTATAGACAGAGAGGGCCGTAAGTTCAAGCCCATTGTCAAAAGCTTAATACAAATCAAAATAGATCAAAGGTAGAACAAAGCTATTCCGGCGTAAAGGCAATTAAAACAAATATAACAAAGTAAATTTTCGCTTCCAAACAAGTCTGGTTATTTTCCAAAATTCCAATCATTGAAATTTGCGCTTAGTTAGCAAGACTGAAATCCGATATTGTCTACCAAATTTTAATGAACTTGAGTGCCGAAGCTGACGCAGAATAAACGAGAGGGCTCACAACCTTTTATTATTTGAATCGTTGAAAATATAGATTTTTTTTTTGTGTCAGCTGAACACACGGTCCACTTAATGTGGCTCCTACTTCGTCATATGCTAGGCTAGGCTAGGCAATGTAGGTACTGTTATTGAGAGGCTGAAAGAACACTTTGAGTCACGAATACCACGAAAAATTCAAGATCAAAGTATTTGTATAATTGAATTTATAAAGACGATAAGTTGCTTTTGACAAGTTCAAACGAGAAGGCACTTATTTTCTAACAAAATGCAGAGTAGTTTTAATTTTTATTTTAAGTAACAAAAAACCATTCAACTGGAGTTTTGGGCTATAAACTTGATTGAAACTTTGCAAAAATTAAGGGTATTCTTGAGTATCTATTATACTGCAACCTGCTTTCTAGGTTAAAATTAGATTAATTTGATTTTAAACCAAATTACTACGTTCAATACAAAATTCCATTAAATCTATTCCGTTTTAGATACATTGATAAACCTATATAGGTACTCTAAAGACAATAAGAGACTCATTACATAACATTGTTTTGTCGTATTTGTCTTGAGGTGTACATTGTAATTCGTGAATTCGGTACAGTCAATGTTAAAATCACGTATGAAATTGTTTCCATGCATAATATTTACAATAATAATTTGCAAAATCTATAAAAAAAATTGAAAATCGCACCGTTAAAGATACTTTCTTACAAAGCTTGACAATAATTATAAAATGAAAAAAAATAACTCTATTACCTAATAATAAAATAATAATGGAATGTAAAATAAAAAACAAAAAGGAAACAGATAATAAATGCGATGAAACAAAATTTGTATATAGAAATCGCGGTTGAACGGGATTCAGTGCAAAAATTTTCATTAGTAATTTTTATTGTGAACCTTGGAAATATGCGGGAGAAGAAACGAACCAAAGAATTCGACGACAAATTGTACGAGATGTATTTTAAAATATTCTGTAAAGTTTTGACTTAACTGCTACTAACAACTACCTACTGCTTTGAGAATAATATAATAATTCTGAAGAAATTCAAAATTCAAAGGTAAAAACTTTTATTTCAACAAAATAGCAACTGACTATTATCAAACAACGTAAACCTAAAAAAATACCTACGTACTTAAATAAATAATCAAAATTTTAAAAAGTCGGTGTCAGAAGGCAACATACCCAGAATACTGGCGGCATTGTCACGTTGGATGGCAATGTAGGTGTGACGGCATTTGTTTTTAACCGACTTTGTTGCAATTGGCAATTGTTTTTTAACATGATAGTAATGAAGATAAAACTTTTTAATGAAGGGAGTTTACTATCTTTCCTAAACCCCTGGTAAGTCAAATCCATATAAATAATATATATTTATATTTGAGAAAACAGCATGTTTTTCGATCAAAACTGCGAGTTATTAAGCTCTTGTAATTTTATTTTAAAACTTAATTATAACTTAGCGGGAATCTCATAGATACATATTAGTTACAGAATGGTTTAAAAAAAAAAACATTGAATTTTACTATTGTAGGAGTTAGCTCTCGGTAATGTCCTCTTAAATAAAATAAAACAAACACCCACAAGCCACTTATAATTTAGGAAATAGAGAAAAATCTTGTTGATCAAAATTCCACACGCCAAACTACCTCGCTACCAAATATCTCTCTTGACGTCTTTAAAGTGATAGAGTACGGTCTGTCGATGTTGCCTTAGTTTCCATCTGCCTTTATGTACAGTTGCTCAATGTCTTTGAATTGTCAATTACAAAATTAGCTTTTGTTGCCGATTGTATCCAATCTTCATGTCTCAAATGGTGGATTGTTAAAGTGGCATATGTTATTACGTACAGTGATGCACATTGCATTGTAAAGTCATTGTTATCGTAATAGTACCTTATTTAATTGACTTATAAAATGTGATCTGTTACAAATAATATTATGTGAAATTGAGGCATAATTATATTATAACAAAATGGGTACATTGACCGCTGTAGGTACAGTTAAATTCAATAGAGAATGATGATTGTATAACAAAAAACATAATATTAAAGCACAGATTATCATTTTCAGAGGAATAAATAAATTGAATATTTAGATACGATAATTGGTTTTGACTTAGGATAACAATAAAATGTGAAACTAAATTAATAGAATGTTGTATTATTTTTGAACAGTTAAATAGACAGCGCAGTGATCGATATTCGATTTGGAGGCAGTGAGATCAGATTACGGTTAATTTGTAGGAACTAAATTGTGGCAGCCCTGTAATGGACAAAGTATTTCCATCGTCCATTGTGCGAGGGCGCGAGATTGGAGCGTGCGGTTTGCATCCGGACGCACACAATGGCGTTTTCGATTAGTATCGCGATGCGATCTGTGGATTGTAGAGTAGGGCAGAACCACGATGACGCGACGCGACGCGTTCATTACGCATCCTGGAATCGATGTTAGTCTGGTACCTGTACGAAGCCACCGAAGCTAATAATACAAATTTGTGTTCAGCAACATCGATTGAATTCGAACCGTTGTTAATTCGTCTTGTTAATGCGTATTTATTTGCGGGGATGTTCAATGGTGAATCCCGGTGATTATGTTATGATTACAAAATACGTTATATTATTAGTATTATCTTTTTGATTTCGGACGATTATTTTTATTTCCTGTTACAATCAATCGATATTTTTATGATGAATATTTTTATTACTTTCATTGAAGACTTTTATAATGATCAGTACCAAAAGTACAAAAAAATCACTATCGTATTTTGTTCGATTTGACAATTGGACGAGTTACCCAATGCAAAAAGTGCCTGAGACTAGATAAATTTGGGATGACTTGCTAAAAGATCCATATTTATATCTAAAATATCAAGCACGCTGTAAAGGAATATATTTTCTTAAAGACGACAGTGTCGTAAATAAATTCCCGACGCCCCAGAGTAAAAAGAAAGTTAAAATTTGTATCATGATCACGAGGCTCAAGCTCGAGTTAAAACATCTCAGTCTATCGGAACCGCAATAAACTGAAATGCCAACCTCCAATAAAAGTTTTGCTCGTATCTGCAAACATTGGGGAATAGCTTCTGTTTCTCGCATCGCGTACCAAAATAAATTTCGTGATATTTACTTACCCGATAAATCTAAATTGAAAATATTAATACGAATACGATATTATTCTTCAGAGCGGAAATAATGTCCATCACGCATTAATGAAACCTTTAATCAATTTTATGATGGTCCATTATAGCGTTCATGTAAATTGTACACGTGTAAGAATGATTATTATCGTTATGTAAAATGAAGCATAGATTTCCTGATAGCAGCTTATCCCACACATATTTAACTAGACCATCCCCAGACTTTTTTACTCTAGATAGGCTTGTCAATCTTTACTATGGCAAGTAATGAAGTAGCCGAAACTAGTAAGCAAAAAGCATTACCAGGCTCTAAACTGCAACTTGCAGCTGGAACACATCCTAAAATAGGTATGAATTACCTTAATTATTATGTAGAAGTCCAGCATTCGTTTCGTTATTTCAGATAGAAATAATAACCATATTTTTTTTAGGATGAAAGGAACCATAGAAATAAACCAGAAAATTATCTATTCACGTGTCAAGTTTCTTTGACAAAATTATTAGCTAATAATAATCTATGTATAGAAACCAATAACGACGTTTAAAATGCACTAAAGTACGCCATAAAAAAACTAAAGTTAAAATTAGGATAAAACTTCCTTCAACGCACGACAAACAAACTATTCATCCACACGCGTACAGTATTCAATTATACATAAGCATTACAACTGGGGGCCTACTTGGCACCATATCAACCATGCATTTGCATTCCAACGCTTCTGTTTACACAGAACATATGAGTACAATTGTATATAAATGAGCCAAATATTTTAAACGACAGTTTTTGATGCAAAAACTTTGTTAACATTAAAGCGGATGTATAAAACAAAATTTATGTGACAATGTAATTACAATTATTCGAAAGATTCCTTGACTGCTTACAAACAAAAATAATTTTTGAGTTCAATAATCTCTTTGGCAATATATATTTTTTATTTAAATGCATGAGTAACATAGTCCTCAAATTAATACAAATAACTATCCAAATAAATAAAATTGAAGTGTCTGTTTGTAATGTCAAAATAACTTCTAAATTCGATCTAACTATACATACAGCTTTTCAACAAGTATTATGTCACTAGCTTTTCCGCGCTGTTTCACCCGCGTTCCTGGGATAAAATATAGCTCATGTTACTCTGGGATACTGTACCTAGCATTCTAATGGTAATAGAATTTTTGAAATCGGTCCATTAGTTTTTGAGTTTATTCGTTACAAACATACAAATATAAAAATCTTTCCTCTTTATAATATTTGTATAGAAGTTACCTCTGCCTGCACTATTGAAGAGATACACTCAAAGATACCACCCTCTAAGTGCAAGGACTATTACAGAAAAGAAGGGAACTATGGTGAGTCTATGGGGGGTGACTTGCTGGACTGGTTGCTGGGCTATTGATTGAAAATACATTTAAAAATATAAAAAAACAGTTCCCCACCGGTATCGGAAACAGGCTCCTAGTTATTATTATTAATAATTCTTAATTAAAGAATGATATCATACAAATCGCATAGTAATAAATCAGATCGTGGTCACAGTCGTGGTCACAAAATAGCGACTACATGGTATAGTACTAACATGTGGTCGCCATAACGTTATCAAACTGGCTTCCATGCAGTTCTGTAATATATTCAACGTCAGGTTAGACGTTCAGTCATCTGGAACACGTATATTAGAAGCATATTCGCACATTCAAGCATTTTAACTGCCAACTATACTAGTTTTTTTTTCTGTAACAGGAAAATATTTTTGGAATATGTTTTTTGTAGATAGGCTTTTTATTACTACAATGATCACTGGTGAAGATGCTTATCACCTCATGACTATTATGTGGCCGAAGCGAAGACCACATCGACTTGTCAGACGGAATTTTGTCAATTTTGAACATTCTTAAGATGGCCCTTTGGAATAGAATGCTACTACTTAATTTAAGTACCTACCTAAAGTTAATTGACCTGTTTGTAATGGTGTCTGGCCTGGCGTGGACTTATATATGATAAACGAGTTGAGTTTTTAATATAATATACGCAAAAGAAATAAGGTTGCAGTAAGTTGCAAAAATATATCAAGATGTGTAATATTATGATCTCGTCACTGAAAAATGTCTAATAAAATTATTTTCTAAAATAAATTATTTTATTTCATTATAATGACAACACATAGCTTATTAATGCAATAGCTACCTATACTTTAGAGAGGAATAAAAAGTATTTATGATACCTCTCCTTACCTCCTACATGTGAATAAAATAATCGTGACAATACAAAACAACATTCACCGGAAGCAAAATAAATAATTTGTGTCATATATGGGTTCCTTTTTTCCTTTTACGGAACCCTAAAAAAGAATCGATTCCTAGATTTGTTAGATGTTAATAATTTACGTAAAGAAAAATAAGTATATTTCGCATTATTATTAATATTTATGAGGTAAATCCAGTCTGCAACCAAAAAATGGCGGTGTTTTGTGGGTACTATCGACATGAATACTCATTAATATAAATTTTTCATAAGACTTTCCTGCAACGAGGTTTGCAAAAAAATATATATTTTATAATTAATCACAATTATTTGTTAAAATACTTTTTACTCAGCTTCTTGTCCACTCTAATCCATCTAAAGGTGATAAGCATAGAAGAACTTAGATATGAAGGAACTGAGTCTAGAACGCAATTACCGAAACACGCCAGTAGGCACAAACCCAAGCAGGGTTTATGCTTCGCGATAGATTTTCAATTAAGAGTAAAAAGCGGCCTACCTAAACTTTTCAAGAGTTTCTATTTCTTGTGAAAGCAAAAGGCCCTTCAAAAATCTAAAATATCTTTATATGAACCCCTAAATCATGGCAAACATCTTTCATAAACAAAGTATTTGAACATTTAAAAGGATTCCTGGGCGCACGTTTAGTCACAAATACTTAAATACCTTCGAGAAAACAAGTCCTTATTTATTACCAAACTTGGCGGGCTCAAAATTACAGCTGTTTTGAGCATTGTTTCAGACTTTTTGACAGAGTTCGATTAAATGAGTTTCTTAATTTCCCAAGTACAGTCACTCTTACTTTAAGTACCTGTATAATTAAATTAAAGGTAGTAGTCATTTAAAAAAACTTGTCAAACTTACATACTATATTTTGCCTGGTAGAGATAGCTTTAAGGCCGCCTATTTTGGGTATTGTCACTGTATAAGGTCCTAATAAATGAAGTACGGTCCTTTTGAGGGATGATAGTATAGGTCATAAGTATTCCGAAAATGATAAAATAAAAATATACGGTCATAATTAAAAACCTAAAATTGTACACCATCACTACTAAGAATGAATTAAAACCATTAACAGCATAATCAGTGGTAAAATTATATATTAATAAATAAAATAAAATACATTTAATGGTTTTAATTAATGCTTAGTAGTGATGAAGTACAATTTCAGGTGTTTTTTTTTGTGCTATATTTTCAACTTGAGGGTGATAGCCAAACGTGGTTTCTTCACGATGTTTTCCTTCACCGAAAGCTCAAACTCATTGTAGAAATTGAACTCACATCAGCAATACTTGTTCAATATTAGATGGGAAGTTTAGGCTTAATATTATGTTAAGCTAAATCCACATGTATGTAAATCATGCGACGAGCGTAGGAGCTTACGACACGGTGTGTGGGCGTGTCACGTGTGCGTCGGCCCTTAAAAGTTCCTCATCCCATATTTACGTGTTTACTTCACTTATGCGGGACGAAATGGCCGATCAGAGATGCCTCGATACAAGAATAAGTAACCAATAAACCGCCCTATTTGTGGAAGAGCAGAATCGTTGTTTAACTCTTTCCAACGGTTTACTACGGCCATTAAAGTAGTAAATTTACCGTCTTACTATTAAAATCTATTCTTGTATTACTGTAGGTTTGAGCGTAAAGGTTGAATAAAGTTAGAAATGAGAACAACCCGTGGTATTATAGTAAAAGCATGAACTAGATAGTAGATCAAGTTCGGCTTACGCCCGCTCTTAAAAGACATCAACGCTGACAACGTTTGACAGCTGGTTGACGAGTAAATATATAAGGGTAATTTTACATGTATAGGCACGGTAAATAGACTCAAAAGCTATGGTGTTTATATTTATGATATGGATTACCATACCATAAACATAGTTTAATAACTGGGCAGTAGTTAGTCAAGTCGATTTACTGTTCCAAATGAAATCAATTTTGTACTATGTCGTTAAAAAGGTACCGTTACTTATGAATGTTTAGGTTTCGAAATAGACCTGTCACACATAAGATTGCTGGAAACACTTCATTAGCTACCATAATGAACAAAATGTTTTATAAACAAACTTCTGTGACACGCATCAAAAGCGAGCATCCAAAGTTCAAAGCTACTGCTGTAATTTGAATTCTGTATGGATGTAAAGTGTGTTTATTTTTATTTTATTATATTGTTGACTGTCGATGTTTTTTTCACTTTATAGAAATAATGTTTAGGTTCGATTTACAAAAATCAAATATATTTGACGCTGTTTCTTGTTTTTTTTTGTTAAAATTTGAGCTCAAATGATCTGTTAATTTCAATATATCACAAAATAGGCATGAACCTAATATAATATGTAAATGGCACAGTCATACCTACTTATTCCACAAATAATCAACAAAGTTAAAAGCTAATATAAAGCATCAAAAACGAATCCATAGTTAGAGTAGAATTAAGGACATAACTTCTAAACCAAGATAAATATGTGTCAGTTGGCGCAGTTTAACTTTGAACAACTTATCAGATAGAAAAAGCTGGGTCTGCTGGTTCCCCCATTATTCACTTATCGGTCTGACTACACAGATATAACTCAGAGCTAGAACACCTGTTCTTCTAATACAAACAAGGTACGAATGATCGAAATTCATGCTGAAATGGCTACCGTTGCGACACTAGATAGATGACAATCCGTTACTGCGTGTGCTACCTGGCTTTGTGTTGACAAATGTTTTGCCCTATTTGTATTCATATTCGTAAATCTATGGATTTATGAATTTGCGCTGGTTTTACCTGCTGGGCTTGACCCATATCCACCCGCTGCCTATAGGTCATCGGTCCACCTAGCGGATATGGACACACTTCGCTTGCCTACGCGTGGTCTATAGTCAAGATGTCAACCGATAGATGGTAAACGGTTCTGCGATAGATATAGCCTATCCTGTACTATTTTAGTTAGCCTTCAGAGTGATATCGGTATGTTGAGTTCTTGGCCAAATCTTATAGTTATGAACTCTGTCTTTAAGAAGAATCCGGAGAATAGCCCCTTCTATTACCTGCACGACGACGCTTGTAGATTAGGCCAACTGTCAAAGATCACGTTTCAGCGGCATACGTCATCACAGTTAAAAAACCTTTGCCATGTTTCAACATAATTCGACCAGATTTACGCATAAAATATATTTACTTCTCAGACATCGTATAACTACAACCGATACCAATATTAAAAAAGATAATTTAATAAAATTTCAGTAAATTCTGAATTTCTTTTGAAGAATTTAAAATACAATATATACATATTTAATTATATTTTTGTTTAAAATTATAAGAGGAATAATAATAAGTCAATGCAATTTTCAACATCTAATTTGGCATAGTAGATATACCTACGAAGCTATTCACAAACATACGTGAATAGGTATAGACGTGTAAAAGCATGAAAAATGGAGTTTGAAGAAATGTAAGGTCTTTTGTTACCATTTTGTAATATTGCCTGTCCTAGTGACGTAACAATATATTGCCAATGTTGCCAACCGAAAACACGTCGTCACAGACGGGCGACTAGGAAAAATTGAATTTCAAAAGCAATGCTTTGTCAACGGTATTTTTAAAACGCGTTATCAATTTTTCCTAGCAAAGAAACAGGTGATTCAGAGCTTTAGATTAAAAAAATGAAGGCAGGCTTTAGCCAATCCAATCTCACTATAGTCTGTGATGACGTGGTTGAAGGTAATAATATAGATTACCTTTCGTATTTGTTTGAAGACCAATAAGCCCAAACACTCTGGTCAATGTGCACGGGCATCTTCAACTATGTGAAGTACTTAGTAACTTACCTGTAACAATAACAAAACAAATAAATACACAATACAATTCAACAATAACATGTCAAAATATTTCAAATAATCCAGATATTTTAAATTACACAAATCGATTCGCTACTATTTATTTATCTATATTGTACATAAAACATTTTTTGTCTGTTTTTGTTTGTTTGTAACGTATGTGCTTTTTTACTATTCATCCGATTCAATTGCAACACGCTGGGGATTCGATATTTATTACATAAATAACATTTTGTTTCATTACAAGCATATCCGCAGCAAAATCTTACCATGGTAGTGTGTGACAATGTAATTTGCATCACTTTTTTTTATTGAACATGAATCATGAATAAACCCATAAAATACTGTAATTCATAAAGCAGAAAATACTCTCGCCAAATAATCTTCTTAGCAATTTTATGCCCTACCATAGACTAATGAAATGGACTCGAGAGATTGCATCGGGTCACAAAAAGACGAATTACGAAAAGTACGCTTCATGTCACACTTTGATCTTTATGTCAAAGAACTACGTGCTACATTTGCCTGACAACCTTTAACTGAGCGAGAAGGATTTTTGGCCTAATTGCGATGACAAAAATTTACAGACTAACTTTTTAAGCAATGGTTGATAAATATTTTATTTTCATTGTAAACGTAGACGGTTGGTAACTAAGCAATATTTATTATTCAGTATACAATATACCCTACGCGATCGAATCAGGAATGAGGAGATCCGTAGACGAACTAGGGTCACCGGCATAGCCCAGCGGATTGGCAAGTTGAAGTGGCAATGGGCAGGCCACATAGTGCGCAGAACGGATGGCCGATGGGGCCGAAGAGTTCTGGAGTGGAAACCACGGACCGGCAAGCGCAGCGTAGGATGTCCGCTTACAAGGTGGACAGATGACCTTGTAAAGTTCGTTGGAAAACGCTGGATGCAGGCCGCCCAAGACCGGTCCTATTGGAGATCATTAGGGGAGGCCTATGTCCAGCAGTGGACGTCTTGCGGCTGAGATGAATATACCCGTATCGATTTTGAATAACGCTTCATGTGTATTTAAAACCGATAAAGCTTATGATAAATATTTAAAAACTACAAACTATATTTAAAAACTGGTTATCCCTTTTATCCCATTTTTTTTAATATACGTTCCTTTCTCCCAAATTTTAATGGGCCAATAATGATGTAGATATGATGTTTGAATAGCTACCATTCATGTAACATCCCTGGAATGAATCTAGCATTATCCTACCATTGTAAGTATGTGGTACTAAACCTATAAATATCAACTCCAAAACTCATCAAAATATTAAAAACAAAACACCTCCATCGCCATCTTAACATTTCAGACTATATGAGAACTGAATAATAGCAACTTAGCGTTATACAAAGCTGTCTGACTAAGCATCAACCATTATATACATATTAGGTTTTCTTCCATCCCTAAGGAGTAAGTGATGAAGATATATTAGCTTATAAATGAAGACAAATTAGACATCACAGTTTGACCTTTATTGAAGACAAAAACACACGTCAGAAGTTCTATCTAAAAATTAGGGTATCCAATCCACTTTGCAAAAATATATTTTAATCTCTAAACTATTAATTTAAATACCCTACACTAATTAATCGCGTTCTAAACTTTCAAAGTTAAAATCAAAGCCGTTTATTCAGTTTGGGCCCTAAGAGGGCACTTATTAATGACAAAGCTACTCAAGTTACCACCAGCTTGGAAGTTGGCCTTCAACTGACAAGGACCGGCAAGAAACTCAGCAAGTTCCATTTTATTTATTTTTTAACAAACTGACTATATCGGCATTTTTTTATAATCATGTACACAATTTAAAAATATATATATCGCTTTAGCAAAAACCTTTCAAAACTCTCTAATTTAAACTCCTCTGATTCAACTACCTACTATGGACCAAATCATAAACTTAGTAATTAAATGTATAAATAGCAGTATTGTAAACCAGTTAAATATTAGGCTATCTACAAAGTAAGACTCTTGCATCATGAACCTTCAATATTTTATATACAAATGAATAAAAAAAGATCTAAGAGTCGACTCTCAATCTCTTTAAAGTCTCAATAGAGGTGATGACAAACACTTTCTTCAACAATGTGAATAATAATAAAATTACTGAGTCATAAAAAGGCGATCAAAGCATTCAAGCAAGGTGGCCCGGGGCTAAATGCGATACAAAAAGTATAAAAAATCTTGGAGCAGTTGTAAGGACATCGTTCATCATTTACGTCTGGGGACCTACAACAACTGGGCAGGCATGAAAACATGGAATGGGTTAGTCCACTGTATTTTATTATATTTTTTATGGTTTCGAGCAATGTTACTTATTGCTGGTAATCAGGTTCTTAAGTATAATGATAATTATAATATTTATTTTATCTTATACTTGCAGTTAATATTTTTGCAATTAATGTGGAAATATTAAGCCAAAAGCTAATAGCCAATTTTGTATAAATAATTGAGTTCTCAACGTTCTTATCTATTTATAATAATATGAAGATACATTTTATACTGCAAAGAGTATATATAGATCTGCCATATTACTTAATATGTAAATTAAAGAAAGAAAAGGACCGTCTAAAACACACCTGTGCCACTAACCTACATAAGAATTTGACCTTTTTACCTTTTACTTGGTATTCTCAGCTTGCGGGAAACAAAATATAAGTTTAGTTGTCCATATTATACAAATGGAATTGAAAGACAAAATTATGCGACCTGCTAATCGTTTACTCAACTGCTGCTTGAACTTAACCTAAATCACTTTCACTACATTTATAGTGAGTAGGTATATTAAAATTGTTATTTCCAAAATCGTGAATCTATTATTCAATAAATCTGAACAGTTAAATATGTTTAACTGCCAAAGGCATAATCTGTGGTTTAGACATGTATCGATGACGCACGGATGGGCTAATATTGTCGGAACGATGAACAATAAAAAACACATAAAATGTAAATGCGAGCAATTTCTATTGTCTGGTACATCAACTTCCTCCATTTCACAGGTGGTTGTGTAAATCCGCAATAAGCGACGTACATTGCTGTGTCACCACACGACACTTGGAATCTGTCAAAGCACACTGTTAAAGAATATTGCGTTCGAGGAGACATTCATGAATAATTTCCTCCTATGACTTTGCTGTGAGTGTATGGTGGATATAGGGATCATATTCATGTGCCAATGGTTTGAAAGAAAAGACATGGATATTAATATACAAGTGCTATGGTATAATTTCAAGGTATTCGAGATTGCAAAATCGCATCACTTGATATTGTTGAATATTTAAAAATTCATTTAAACTCGAGCTCTGGCACGGACGAATCGACAGGTAAACGTTTGTATTTGTTATCGAACGACCTCTGCTGGCCATTGAAACTACAAATGTTTGTGCATTACTTTTGTTTATATGGTTCAGTAGGTTAATAATAAATATTTATCCATCTGAGTTTATAAACAACCAATGAATTATCAAATATGTAAAGGCCAACATCATTATTAAATTAGTATTTGTATAGACCATTACCATATCTATTGTTTTGGACAAATGAATAATAACAATCACCAATGTATATATTAAGATCACTGTATTCAAGAACATGCCTACTCTCTCTTTCAATTCACTATTAATAAGTACCTACCTATATTTTTAATCCAGCTTACAATGACATTACTTCTACCATAACACGACTGTCCCATTGCACGTCAAAACAAACCTAACTAATTAAATATACCGAAAAGTTTCGCATATTACCCGCGTGTCATAACTAAGTCGAGATTATTCGGCCCCATTAAGTTAAGGAACTGTAAATGCCCGTTGAGCCGACGATTAGCGGGTGAGCAACCGATATTCGGAGCAGGTAGACCGCCAACCAATAATCTATGCCACTGCTTGATTACTTGGACCGTCTAAAGAGAATTTATGGATCTGTTTAACTAACCGTTTTGTTTGTCTGAATCTTTTGTATGTTATAAATATAAATGACTTTTCAATTAAATTATTTACATAATTAGTGATATTTACGACAACTACGGCTTTATGAATTTATAGTGTTACAAAAATATACAAACGAGGATAAAATTAATATACCTATAAAATATCAGGCAAGTATAATATTAATCCTATGTTATGTACACATTAGGTCACATTAATTTTATACTTAACTAAACGAAAACAAAAAATATAACTCGTTAGTTACATAAACTTGCAAATATTGTTGGTTTGAACCAGCAAAACTCCATTTTGGACATCTCCGAAATTCAGAGCAAATGGGATGTCTTCTAATTAGTCATGCCGATTCCGACAGCGAATTAACAACCGTGCTCCAATCAGAGGAGCCAAGCCAAGGCTAGGCTAATTCCACGGACGCCCTTCGAATGCCTTATCTCTGTTTAGCGATAAGACATTTCGCCATCAGAACCCAAACGAAACCCTTAAAAAAACTCTTTTTTTTTTTAAGGTAAATCACCAGGGACATTTCCGTTGTTACAGGAAATAGGGTTTAGCTAAATTAAACGATTAAAATTTACATTTTTGTGACACAAACTTAAAGGTTTTTTTGACTTTTTCCTTTGAGCTGAAACAGATTGTCTTAGATTTATTTTACGGTATTGAATTCAATTTTATTCATGTAATCATGGAAATAGATTGGCGCTGAATATTACACGAGATACTTATATTTTTTATTTTGATGTCAGGATATTTTTTCGTAGTTCAAATAGATATTTGTAAAAAATATATCTAAAAATGTATCTAAATAATTAATATATAACGCTTATTATTTCATCACGTGTCATCAGTGAAAAAAAATACAACTTATAGGTAAATAAGGTAATGTAAATTCGTCCAAGTATCTATAACTTGATTTTCAAAGGCCAGATAACCGATATTTTGCTGTTAATTTAAAATTAGAACAGTTTTGTATCGCCTTATTGAAGGAATAGCTTATGCAAGATCATACTTAAAAAAATCATCATTTAAAAAAAATACAGTTATCGAAAAATGGGCTTAGGATTAGTCCAGCTAGAACAAACGCTGTCATATCTGTCTCAGCGCTTCATAGACTTAGGGTCGATTCAGACCAAGTGGAAAACGCAAGCTCGAGCATATTTTCACGTTCAAGCAACAATCGTCCGTTTCATATCCATATAAAGTACCAAATATACACCAGAGCCACCAGATAATAAGAAACAAAAGAGCGGAGATTGCGTCTTCTCTATTTAAATATGATAATGGTGAACATTTTTCCAGTTGGTCTGAAACGACCATATGAAACGCGTAGGTATTTATTGATGTTCGATCTTGACACTTGCTCAAAAATGTTCGAGCTAAGGCAGGTATGGTAGCATTTGTGTATTTTTAAGATTAGAAGGACGTGTCGTTGCTTGAAAGAGCTTTTTCCCGTTTGAAAGAGCTACGTTACCTTGCCAAGGTTTGTGCCCGCGTCCTTTGACTTGTACTGAGAGCACTTCGTTAGTTCACAGCGATACGTTCCAGTGTTATGATCCTGCACGTCTCAGGTTGCCTTCAAGTGACTCTTTTAAGAAGAAAAACGACAGAAATGAACGGAATGTAGGCGGAGGATGCAAACCATAAGCTCGAGAGTGTACTCTCGACATAGCTCCCACAGTACATGTGACTTGAATAGTAACTAAACCCTGAAATCTAGATCATGATTGATATCCCTACAAATATTATAAAAGCAGTGCTTGTTGGTTTGTCATTCTTTCATACAGCAACGCATACACGAGATTTTTTACATAAAGATAGTTTATAGACCGGAGAATGACATAATAATATGGTACTTATACAATACTACGAGAACTCTGTCCCCCGGAGGAAGCTACTAAATTTTTATTTCAATGAACAATTTTGTATTAAGCACTAGTACTAAACTTATTTTTAACCGACTTCTAAAAAAGGGAGGTTATCGTTTGCATTAGGTTGATATTTCCAACCTATCCATGTATTAAAAGTTATAAAATTAAACTACTAATTTGGTTGTGTATATTAACTATGGTCGGCGACGTTACCTTACCGAAGTAGGTTGAGCCACTCATATCACAACGAGTATGACTTGAATCGGTCCGCCTCGGTTAGCAAGGATTATACTACAAGTAAATATTTATTTTAGCCGTTTCCAGGCTTTGTTGAATTCTATGGAAACTCATTTTGCATGCACGTTTGAAATCAACCGTGGAGAACCGAGAGTAGTTTAAGCTATTCAACACATTTCAGAAACAGCAGAGATTTTGTCTGTCTGTCAACACAATGGTGCTACGCTCGATTTGATTAAAAAAAATACTTTAGAAAGTCAAAACTAATAAAGTGGGTACTGCAATCATGAGCCAGAACATAATACGTACTTCGTACTTAAGGGTGATTAAAATTGGTTTTATATTCAATTCGACTCATTAATTATGTGGGTTTATTTATGAAGATATACCATACAAAGACGAGAAGGGAGATCAATTCAAAACTTAATTTTTACTGTCTATATCCGATTAGGATTAAATTAAGATCTAAATCGAGGTGGAAAACCTCCAATATTTTTTTTAAGTAGTTATTCTATATCGAACTTATTGGAATAAGCCAATCCATGTTAAGCCTTGCATATTTAATTGCTTTGACAGCATCGTAGATGATATTATCCTAAGAACACGCCTTTAATGTTATTTTTTGTTGGTAATGTGCTATAAATCGATTATTGGACTAGGTACTTATATCCAATATTATATTTAATTTATTATTTTATAATTTTGTTTTTAAGATAACTTTTTCAAAACCTATGGAAGGTTTATCAATAATCATGCTAAACAACCTGTTACCATGGAAACCACTCAAAAACAAAACAAAAAATATTTTCACACAGGTACATTAACATCGAAATTTCAAACTTGGTCCCATAGTAAAAGAAGTTCAGCTCGACAAGCCCTATATAGTTTTTAAAAAGTTGCCACCTCAAAATATTCACCAATGTATACCTAATGTGGTAAATTCCTTGCGATTTATTTGAAAATTAGTTATTAGCTAAGACAGAACGGTTTTTGTATTAAAGAATAAAAAAAGGTTAAGTGACAGGACAGACACCATAACATTAATACCATATGCATATTTTCACAACACATTCATGTTATATCTCGTGCTGGCAGAGTACTAACATTATACAGTTGAAATAAAAACAATAGACAGTTGTGTTTGAAGTAGCCTGGTTTTATTACTGTGTGAATCACTTTCAACTACTTAACTTACTTTTATTTACTATATTTACGTACTACCTACTTTCATTAAGTAGAAAAGCTTCTAACCACATCAAACCTAATCAGAATCTCATCAAATTGGCATCAAATCGTTTTTGTGAGTCAATTGAATACACAATAATTGTTGAACGAAAAAATATAGTCGAAATTTCAGGACATAAAATAACGTTATTAAGTTAAAGTGATACCTAGAATAGGAAACGGATTATACCCACAGAAATGACATTGATTGATTCACTCTTTTAATTATTATCTCAAAATACAGAAAGTGAAAATTTTACATCATAAATTTTTGACACAATAATTATTTGAAATGTACTATATAATAGGACCTACTCTGTGAGTATACGCAGAGCACTAATTTACAACTCCCCTTACAATCGAAGGAATCTCACATCTCCAATATAAGACCACTTCAACAGTGTTTGTATCTTTCATTTCTATCTGGTCTCCATAGAAATCTCTAGTTACTGTTACATTACTTAGAACATAGAACCCTAGTTTCAGTTTCACTGCTGACGACTACGTTTATCACCGAAGTAATGTCTCAAATAGATATGATATTCAATAGTATCCTCTTCTAATTTGTCCGTTAAATTTCGTTTTATATATAGGTAAATTAGGGTCACGCGTATCTCACTAATTTTAATATCATTTATAAAAAGAGAAAAGAGATGATGTGATGTACCTATTCAAAATTGACATCTAACTGGTGGCTTTTAATTTATCGTTAATTATACGCTAAATAAAAGTAGACTGAATACGTTATGGTAGCGTTGTAAATTTTCATTGCTTTCATGCTATGATAAGTTTGATTTTCATTACTACGCCTGACTTTAAAACTACTTATTCCGCCAGTTTTGACCTCAGATCAAAAAAAACATATGTGTGTGTTGTTGTATGTCTATGGATCGGCTGCATTAACTTCGGAGAAAAGACGGCAAAGTGCGAGTCGCACTTGCGCGGAGGGATCCGTTCAATAATAATTAACTTATTTTGTTCTGCTTTATAAAATTGGGTTACTATGCTTTAAAATTATCCCGTAAAAGAAAAAAAAAATTGATTGTTTTGGTCAAAAAGTAGCGTTCTCAGTATTTGTCAATGAAATACAGTATCTACTTATACAGACATTCTGAACTCATAACTAGTGTGATATTTGAAATTAACTGTTTTGATACAATATACATTCATGATAGGGAGATCATGAATGGCCTAAAACAGGCCCCCATTTTTTATTTTTAAAGATTAAAAATTATAAAAAATGGGAGTCTCAATAACACCCTACGTCAGGATAAAATATTTTAGGGCTCCTTTTGAAATGGGAAATGATTTCATGAAAAAGAATTAATTAAAATTAATATTAATCAATATTCGGATTTGGGTCGAAATATCCTAAATAAAGACCACTGACATACGGTCGGATAGAGCAGAGTGACAAAAATTAGGCCTCCGTTTTGCCCTATGGGTACTACTACGGGACCCTAAAAATATATGAAATCATGTTTCAAAAAGCTCCATGTCTAAAGAAATTGACTTGAATATGTGCGTGGTAATAGAATGGTAGTGTTTATAAATTTGCAAAGCTATAAGTAGGTTCGATTTTTACCTCAACATTTAGCGGAGTAACTGTAGATATATCTAACCTTTGACAGGCGTTATTGCTAACGATTGAAAGGCTATACGGTAGCCGCCCTTTTTAGCCTTTGAAGTCTCCACAATGAACTTCTCAGCTTTTCTAACGAAACTGTCAGTCCACCTGGTCGGTACTGTGATGGCACGTTCCGCTCCGCATTTTATGCAAATACAACGAGTATTTAGGTATGCATAAATATTGATTGGAAGTGCTGGAATAATTTTATTACTCGGCTAAGATAAAAATGTTAGTAAAACAAACACAATTCTTTGAATTTATAATATTATTATAGTTTTGTTGTGATCAGTTTCCATTTTAATTATCACAATCAGTAGTAGGTACCCACTTACTGTTTAATTTATGACCGCATATTATTAAGAATGGACATAACTAAATGAATTACTTAGAATTGAAAAAAAACCTTGGTGATTTAACTTTCTGCGAATAAAAACGCTTTTACTAGCAATATTATTTTTACAAACATGTATACATGAAAAAATATGCAAATTACTTTAAAAACAACAAAGCTTCTGCTTTGTCACATTTGTTTGAAACCGTAGGTATTCAAGGCAAATGTTGCTATTCCATTGATCCATTTCAAGGTGTTTCCATTCGCTTCCGCTCTATTGAACAGTCAAACTAAGATTAGTGATTGATACAGAGCGATATCGACTTAAATTCTTTTTTGATCATCTCAGCCGCAAGACACCCAATGCTGGACATAGGCCTCCCATAAGGATGATCCAATGCAAATTATGAAATCTTTTGAAATATCTTGATCCAAAATAATAACAAAAAATCTTATTTGTTCCAATTTATCGGCTCTACAAAATCAATTAAAAAGTGCTACTTCTTAAATCATCCATCACTCTTCAACAAGTGATTTTCAAAAATAAACATCAAGTACTACACACAAAAAAATTACTCATTTCATCAGATCAGACGCTATTGTTTCTTATCCATTGTCTTGGAGTAGGAACAACTGTATAAACAATGATTAATTGGTAACTAAATGGGACAGTTTAAATTCATTTCGAATAGCACTTACTGACCGCACATGATTCTATAATGCTGTTACATCGCAGCACTTGTCATCATCATCAAACTGTCTGACACAAAACTATCTTATGTCAAAAGTATAAAAGAAATCTCAGAAATAAGACCTGTTCACATTACACGTAATGGGAAAACGCTGTCCGAAATTTTATGAGGCAGAAACTAATTTTCACATTAAAGGTTTAGGTAAAAGGTTAAAGGTATCAATAATTTATACGCAGCTATGTTTGTTTTACTATGTATAGGCCTGTGTTTGACCACAATCTCACCATTATGAGTGATGACGTGACCGAAGGTGGTAAGCACACAAAGCCTAGCAGAAACTCGCTCTCAAATGCAACTGCCGGAATACAACGATAGGTGGTTGGCGGCAGATTTTCAACGCCGGCCCGGCGGGTTCTATAAAGTAATCTACCACCGTGCCTAGTTTCCTTGCGATGTTTTCCTTCACCGAATACCCAAGCTCATAGTAGAATTCGAACCAAAGACTTTCATCGCGTCGTTTGCAATGTTTTAAAGAGGTCAAATTCTTTCTTTTAATGATAGCAATATGTTCAAAATCTTGATTACAATTAATAATTACTAGAGTAACGAACTGCCTTCATCTGTTTCTGTCACTTATAATCCTTGTACCGTCGCACAATGTCTAATTGCTGTTCTCTTTTAAATTAATGTTAATGTCTCCAGCGAAACATTTCCATTTAATGAAATTAGAAGGAATTCAAAACAATATATCACTTGATTAATGATGGGTAATTTTCTTTCTGTACAGGCAATCATACTGGCGATAAAACATATGTACATTTAAGTTACAACCCAGTCTATTATTGCAGTAATTCATACATGTTATGAGTAATTATTCAATTATTTTACTGAATATTTTAGCACATATCCACTTTTCTTTAATACTATGTGATTATGCAAATGGAAAGCTAAAAAAAGGTTGTTTTTGTTTTACAGCATATAACAAAAAGGTGAAACAATAATTATAGAGACATAGCTTATGAGTTAGGTATTTCACAAGAAGGCAACCCAACAGTGTTAGAAAAAAAAACATCAAAATTTTCACCACAAACTTTCATGTTCATCCCTTCGGTCCCAGTCCTAAATGATCAACCTCACACAATTAATAGGGTTGTCCAAAATTCAAACATAAAACCTAGTGTCAGAGGTAGTCTAGTGTCAAAGATGTGGTAGTACTTAAACGCAGCAGTGATTATATCCTCTTTGGTAGTAATATTTTTACTATTGAAACTATACTCAAAATATACCTATCAATATTGTCTTACCCTTATATTAGACGTTGTGTAGATTGTATCTCTATTAGCCCCTTTAATCTAACATTATATGGATACAGGTTATTTAGGCCACAAATATATTATAATTGGTAACCCAAGTATTCAGTTGCTAATCAACGATAGGATATTACTAACCACTGAATATCTGAGCAGATTTCTCATGTTCAAGATTAATTATTAATCTTAACAGATTGACGGGATTCCATTAGTAAATACCTTTCTAAATAGCTTTAATAATGGTACAGACATAGGTATTTTAGTATATTTTCGCTTTTGTTTTACAGCATATAACAAAAAGGTGAAACAATAATTATAGAGACATAGCTTATGAGTTAGGTATTTCACAAGAAGGCAACCCAACAGTGTTAGAAAAAAAAACATCAAAATTTTCACCACAAACTTTCATGTTCATCCCTTCGGTCCCAGTCCTAAATGATCAACCTCACACAATTAATAGGGTTGTCCAAAATTCAAACATAAAACCTAGTGTCAGAGGTAGTCTAGTGTCAAAGATGTGGTAGTACTTAAACGCAGCAGTGATTATATCCTCTTTGGTAGTAATATTTTTACTATTGAAACTATACTCAAAATATACCTATCAATATTGTCTTACCCTTATATTAGACGTTGTGTAGATTGTATCTCTATTAGCCCCTTTAATCTAACATTATATGGATACAGGTTATTTAGGCCACAAATATATTATAATTGGTAACCCAAGTATTCAGTTGCTAATCAACGATAGGATATTACTAACCACTGAATATCTGAGCAGATTTCTCATGTTCAAGATTAATTATTAATCTTAACAGATTGACGGGATTCCATTAGTAAATACCTTTCTAAATAGCTTTAATAATGGTACAGACATAGGTATTTTAGTATATTTTCAAAAATAACAAAGAACAGAAGAAAATAAAGGGTACAAGAATGTCTAGGATTTGATCAATTTTGAAACTAATGAGTTGTAATAATTCTAGTAATAATTTTGTTGAATTGTAGTTTGTATGAGTTAAATTGATGGATGAATAGAAACATGTAGTTAATAGGTACTGTTTTCAAGGTAAATAATCATAACTATTAAAGCGTTACACTAATGTTACATACTCATTTCAATATATACTGTAGTTCATGTACACATAAGACTCTCTTGCTTCATCGTTAACGCTACCAAAATTGCTGAGTACGATCCAATTTGCCCAAATTGTAACTATATCAAATATATTCCAGTTACTACGCTTTTACTTTCAACTGTTATTTCAATTACCTATTGTAATTGTGCGATTAATCGAACAATTATTAGGAGCATAAGCAACAATAGACCATTGTCAGCACTAATCACCTATTTAGCCCCAGTCCAATTTAACAATTCCTGGAACATAGCGGCTAATAACAGTCAACAGTACGGTAGGTATCTAATAAATTAAACCTCAGTCTCCGCTACGAGATCATAGAAGGCAGATAATTAAATGTCATAGAGGCGTGGCGCATATGAACATTTATCACTTCCTTACGAAAGCTGGCATCCATTTTCATTCTATCTAACTTTATATTATTCTCACTTACACTGATAATAATATCTACAGTTGTTGACGTATCGATAAAAGAAATCACATTTTTATATTCTTAAATTTTTTTTTTTCTTTACTTACAGT
This sequence comes from Tetheella fluctuosa, assembly GCA_951216915.1. NCBI lineage: Eukaryota > Metazoa > Arthropoda > Insecta > Lepidoptera > Drepanidae > Tetheella > Tetheella fluctuosa. The sequence continues at coordinate 4,427,299 of OX578229.1, read as the reverse complement.
ACCATTCATTCATGTCATGGGCGGATTGTTTTCAAACAACAAGTTTTAAAAATACCTGTCAGTCACCCACATCCGCCTTGGTATCTACAGTTTTGACCTATTTCTAAAAGAAACATTTGTGTTGTTGTGTTTTCGAGGTCATAATTCTAGCCATGTCGATAATATGACCAATCTTCGAGGATTATCGCTGTCATTGACAGAGATGAAAAAAACTGATAACTTCTACATATAAATAAATAGATGGAAATCACTTATTAAAGGTCAGGTGACACATAGATGACAATGGCTTAGAATAAATCAAGTACCGTATTATCATTAATAGATAGATTCTATGACTAGTTCACTACGAAACACGATACAGTAGCGCAATATATTAAGTTCATATCGTCACTCCGACAGACTAAACTTGTATCTTATTGTACACGACAAAGATGTTCTGTGCATTGAATACTGTTAGTATGATGAACTAACTATGTAGATAGATAGTCAAGGAGAATGTTGAATGCATTTGTAAGTGACAGACGACCCGGACCTTATAATAATGTATACTGCTGCATAGTACCTAGTAATATATTCTGTACTACAGCGAAGTGTTTGAATACAAACTAAGGACTAATTCAAAAATTAATGAAATTATGAATGTATATTCTTGTATTATGTATATATGTACTGATCTATATCAGAATGACAATAAAACTAAAGCACTTCTAATCAAATTATTAGAAACTCTCAATGCATCTTAGAATTCAAATAATTTATTTTAAAAAAATAAACAAATTAAGAAACAAAAATAATAGAGAAGTACATATCTATACTATAATAAAACAGTAGAGTCCGGTGTGTCTGTACATTGAAGAAAAGTTTTGAAAATAGAAAGGGAGTAACTAAAGAAGGGTAATAGAATTAATTAATAAGAAATCTGATAAGTTATACAAGCTTCAACGTGACGTACGTGATGAAGCAAAATATATCTGTATTAATTTGTAGGAAAATTGACTTTTGATAAATCAAATCTCAAGATTATAGGATAGGGGGGACGTGGGAAGGATATTTCGAAGGACATAGATAAGACGAATTATTTGATGTTATCTCAATATTTATGTACGATAGTTCTTATGACATAAGTACAGCGGCCATAATTAAAACCTGTTTTATTATAAAATGAGCTAATTGCTGTAGATAATGTTTTTACAATAAAGGATATAAATATAATAATATTTATTTCTGTAGCCAAGATTTACACTTTTAATTGAGGTTGGGACCTACTATTAAGTATATAATTATGTATTGTAGTATCGGCATACCCCGCTCTTCAATAGTAATAACATAATTTAACAACATAGTTACATACAGGTAGTAGTATGGTATAACCTATCCACATTCACAGGATTATCCAATTCAAGAGCTTTGCTCATGAGGTCTGATGAGCTTTGATCCTGATTAATCATATAAGAATAAAAAGAACTAGGTAGAACGATATAGGTACTGAATAAATAGTAGTGCACAATTAGATCATCTGAAAGCATTAAGTGACCTTTAAAAAAACAACTTGACTAAGCTTAACAATGTCTAAGTTTCACTGCTGATTGACATCAAAGGCACAATCAACTAATGGCAAAGTATCCTTTCAGGCTCAGGTCTTACCTAGAGCTCTAGGCCTACTGCTCTAGTCGGAGCCGGATTAATACTACGATTAACTACATACATGGACATATTCCATATAGCAATTAGAGAAGGGTTTGATTGCCCTATTAAATATATGGCGATGCCAAAACTCCATAAATTCATGTGACATTATTATTGCTTGAATGGTTTATTTGTTTACCTCAGAACCTAGCTAATATGTAGAACACAAACGATAAAATTATTTTCTTTGTTTAGAACCAATGGTTTCATTTTTCATGATTTGGTATTCATTATTTGTCGATATTCAATCATATTTCGCATCGAAAATACAAGTTTTATCTTTTTAGGTCACTACTAACCCTAACCTCGATGCCTTCTTTCAGTTTCATAAATATTATTTCGTTGATATTATAAAAAAAAAAAACAGTAAAACAAGTACCAATTTGTTCGAGATTTTTTTTGTAGGCGCATAATAATACCTATTTATTTTAGATCATGAATTATTTTTTATTCTTTTATTTTATTAATTTCAACCATCACTGAATAAGTACTTTATGTAAACACAATTTGATGATTACTGGCATTATAATGAATATATACACCATGGACACAGTAGGTACTTGCCTAAGTTCTCTGTCAACATAATTATTCCCAAATGGTCAACAAACTTCGCCAAAGCCAGGTAATACTTTTCCTTCACAGTATCTACTATTCGGCTTAGAAGGTATTTACTGGCGGATGTATCTGCATAATCTGTTTTGTCAGACAACCGAAACTCTGCCCTTTTAGTCCCTCTGAAAGTTACTTGTATCTATTTTTCTACCTAACTTTATAAGTCGCCATTACTTGCGTATATTTAATACCTTTTTCTATGCCCTATATTTTATTAAAGGCTAAAAAATTCAACTCTATTTGTTTGCACAGTACTAGACTCGAGTAAACCCGCAAAAATTCTCACCAAAATGTAGTCAGGTAGTGAAATACATGTCATAGCGAACTAAGAGGTACTTTTGTCACATAAATTTACTCTATTTTCAGTCGTGTTGTTGAAATATTTAAATCTGTATATCGCTGCGCAAGTTTCTAGTGTCATAAGAGAGTAAGAAGAGCGTTATATTTTTCTCTTAGTATTGGTATATGAATGAATACAAACTTTACTATTGGTATACGAAACACGTTTTTAATTTTACTGTAAGTGTACCTTAGTGTTTATTATAATTTTGAATTAGGATTTTATATCTCGGCCGGACCACAGGAACAAAAAAAAAGTAATTAAATTAAAATAATACTGTGTATTCTGATTCTCACCGCTATTGTATGCAGTTTTTAATTTAAATCTAAAGTTATCCAGAAGAGCAGAAGTTAAAGAACAAGTTTTTGAAGAATAACAAACTTATTAGCTCACTGTAACGTAATATTAATACTCAAGTTTATCTGGACTAAAAACACCAAGCTGAGCTAAATCTGGTGCAGCGTCAGTAACAGTTTGATTTATTAGATGACAGACGGTACCAGCAGTGTAATTATATTCGTCATTCTCACTGGTAGGTACTTGTGAGTGTTGAGAGACCGAGCACAGATAATTAATTAACTATAGATACCGCAGGTTAATAGACAATGAACCAGGGAACGCATGTGTGTGAAATGTGAGCGACACATCGAATGCGGCACGTGCCCACCGCATTGTCATTGAGAACTCAACTCAATCCTAATTATACTTACCACATCCAATGTAGTGTACATGTTAAGCTTTGACTGAAATAGTAACCTGTCCAAACTTTACCCGTGGTTAAATGAGAGTCATGACAGGCATCGTAATCGTTTCTGTTACTATGACTTAACGTGGCTTCGATTTTTAAATAGTATTTTTTGTGAAGGATTTTATTAATCTACAATGTTCGCGTAGGTATCTTTTTTAATTAACCCAATACGTTTCTATACTCAAACTATAGGTACGCATCTCATTGAGATATAGCATTATGAGAAAAAATGACGTGAAACGGGAAAGTAGCATGTCATATTGTATTTAAACTATTGTAAACGGAAGACCGAGTTAGTCATAAACATAGTAACATAAGACATAGCCAAACAAGCTGTGGTGAAAGTGAATTTGAATTTAATTAAAATATTTCGCGAGAAGGAAGATTGCATACGACTTCGTAATACGAGGTACTAACTTTGGTCCTTTACTAAAGATGGAAATATCAGTTACTCATATTTCTACAAGAAATAATATAAGAGCATACCGCCTTTTTGAACAATGAAAAATATATGTAGCTGTTTTATTTATACATATTTAAAAATATTATGTAGCTGTTTCATTTATACATAGACAGTTTTTTGAGTGTTGTAGAGTTTTATGGTTTGATTATCAAATAAGTGATAGCTCTAGCTAGAAGAAATATTACCTACTCCAAAACTTTCTACAAATAATAAATTACATCGATCCGCAACTGTTTAATTCAAACAAAACTTTTTACTTTATGTTATAAGTCGACGTGAATAATTTGTAGCTTAAGTCAAGGCCTGAACAAACGTTTCACAGGGTTTTTGGAGCTGAAAATGCATCCATATCTGAAGTCAGCACTCCTAGTTACACTACTCTTTTGTTCAACAGTCAGGCGCGCCCAACTCCCGTTCGTTAATCTCTAAACTCTGTGTTTGGACCGATTCAATTTAGCTTAAATAACTTCCATATTTCAATTTGTTCTACTCCGCTCGTTATAAGATTATGTAACCAAAATTACTTCTCGAATAAGTTACTTGTAAGAATCCACCCTCAAGGCTAACTTGGGAGACACTCGTACATGATATTTCAAAGAATATAATTCCGTAAGTGACGAGATGGTCGTTCGAGAAAAAATATTCTCAATGCTCTTTCAATATACTGCTCGGTGAAAAGCTATAACCAATAAATTAGTCCTGATCCCACGAGAGAACAATCCTTTATAGTTGAAGCCCACTTTTAACTTTGGTCCAAAGTTTAATTAATTTTCTATTAGAAAATATGCAAGCTACGTGTTTTAATTAATGCCTGCTATTGCAATTTCTTCTGTGAACCACCATTGCTATGATATAAAGAAACCTTTTGGTTAATGTGCTGTTATTAAAAGAAAATAATTATAATAAGTCATCTTCAGTTGGTAAATTGAAGTCATCTTTTCATTAAAAAGACTCTAAACATAATAGGCGTACTGTCTCTTGCCTAAGTGTTTTTATTATAAGCTTGCTCGCAATTTTTATCTTAAGAAATTGTTACTCAAATACCAGTGCCAACACTTATTCAGTTGCCATGCCAAATCGATAGCCATTAAAAACCAATCAAGGGCAGGCGATCGTCTCGAAATATGGTTAAAAGTGATTTAGGTAGTAGGTAATGCCTTCTACGATTCATATTGTTTTTGTTTTTAAATTTAAGTCACAGAAAAAAGAAACCTGAGTTGAGCTTATGGCAATAGAGAAACTGGTGAACATTCAGTTAAACTGCTTTCTGGATTATTAGAAATTATATTACTCTAGATTTCCGGAAAATTTAGCTTACTCTTCTTTTTCTTTACTGGATTGACGATTAACTGTACCCACATTATACAATGAAATAATTATTGAACTATTGATAAAGCTAAAACAAAAAGCAACATCAAGGAAAAAAAAAGCACTAGGTCAGTAAACTGTAAAAGTAGTAAAATATTGAGATGTATTGCCCTAATGTTTCTACCTATCATTACTTAAATAACTTTTATGTTTTTGTGCGTGTGTAAACAAAGTTAACTAATAGTTAATAGTATTATAACGATGTACCTATATACTAAGGAACTATTTAAGATAACTGTATCTGCCAACAAACTGCAGACTGTATGTTGAATTTCAAAAGCTGTACAAGTTTGCTTAAAATAAATAAAAAAAACCTTTATCACGTGATTGTTTAATAGTAAAAATTACCAAACAGAAATATTTTATATTCAAAGATAGATAATTTAACACAGATAAGTCGGTCGGATAGTAATCGGATAAAAATAAAGTCCGTGAGTCGACCGATGGAATAAAAAAGAAAAAAGAGCAAGACAACCACAAAGAACCAAAGTAAATAAAAGAGATGGAGGCAGATTGTTTCAAATGGACTTATTATTATGTCGGTGTGCGACCACCGCGAGCGCACGAACGGCGGTTGTGTTTCATGCACTAATCCTTCAACAAAAACCTTTTGTTTTTTGTTTTTACGCATTCAGAACTTTGTCCTAACTGATAGAGAAATAGTTGTCCAATTATTGTAGTCTATTTTCTACTTACATAACCTATTTTCCTCTAATAAGGCACTTATGAATTGATTCTACCACCGGTTTAAAATACACCTGGACTCAGAAGACTTCGGCAAGCTTATCTACATAATTCACTTTACAGTATCACCAAAGCATATCAATTAAGATTTATTACACTTTTCTATATCATTAGTAGTCCTCAATTTATGATGAATGCCAAATAACAGACAGGCATATCAAGAACCTCATAAAAATGTACGTAATATTCGTTAGGAATATCAAAGCTCATGGGAAATCACATGAAAAAAAACCGTGCGAGCAGAAACATTTATAAAGACATATGATTTTGTTGAAGTCAAACAAAGTGAAGATTAAGTCCCCAGTCTCCTATTACTGATTACCTTTGTAATGTTGTATGATTGGACATCCGTTGGAGCCTTGAAGGCTAATAATTCCTGTTCCCGACAAACGACGACCTTCATTAGGACAACGGCAGGTACAAGTTTTTTTAACTCGCTCCAATGTCCGACCACCTTATTATCTGTCGTAATCGCCCCTCTAACATCGTTACATGTACGGCCGTAGCTTTTTATTGCTCGAGTTAGTTCGATGATTATATCGTAAAGTTTTGTGATAGAAAAGAAATTCATTTTTTTTATCTATTGTTCACTGTTGTAGGTATCTATAGCCATGATAATTCTAAAATATTAAACCAATTTTAATTTGCAATATTTTAGTCCAATTAAAAAGGCTTCGTTGCTCATCTATCAATTTATTGGTTTGCAAATACGTATTTAAATTGTTTGATCCTATAATCCTACTTATAAGATTATAAAGTAAGTAAGTGATATAAGTAGGAAGATTATAAAATTAGTATTTTTAAACAATATTTATATCTACTGTATTAATAAAGCTTTTACCATATTTAAATTAGTCATTATATATTCACATTCAATTTATTCATGCTCTATCAATAATTCAAAACAAGAGTCCAAATTATTATCTATAAATTGAGAAAAGTTAGCAAAGTCTGACAACAATCAGTCGGATCTCAAACCCAATACATTCAATATTATAAATCATAAAGCCAATAACGAAAAATTAATTTAAACCACTCGAATGGTTTCTGCGACCAGACAAACAATCCCAACAAACGCCCGCCGGTAAAGCACACAATTCAAATACAAGCACTTACTTAATTTACTAAATTCCAATAGTTTAACACGGAGTTTCAATGAACTCAAAAGTCATTACAACTTTGGGGACGATGTCTTTGAAATTCAAAGCAATAACTAATAAAGGTGAAAAAGGAGAGTTGATGTTTATTTATTTTATGATTATACATTTATGAGTAAATACAAGATACTTTTTTAACTCCATTTATTATAAAGTACTTATTAATTACATAAATACAACATTTTTATTCGCTTATAGTTAACAATATAAAATTTTCAAGTCATTTAACTTTAAAAAACAACTAATTTAAATATTGTAAAAACTTTATTAATTTAGTATGTATGTATATATATATATCTCTCTCAAAATAGCAACATTTTATTCTTTCATTGTATGCAGTTTATTGAAAGCAGGAATATTTTTAAATATGTAGAGTGCAACGAAGCTCTTCGATAAAAGCGTGAGCATTGGAGCTTGAATATCTATTATGTAGAATATATTGAATAATATCCATAACTAAAACTTCTCTAATATTCCAATATCTCGGCATAATAATGAGAAGTACTTAACTTGTTTTTGCGAGAACATAGCCCAATCTTAAATTACAAAACTATTCAAAAGAATATGAAAAAGCTTTATTGAACCCTTTGAATCGACTGCTCGGTGAGATTGCCTAAGGTTTCCATTTACGTCCCAAATCCGGAGTCCCGAATGAAAACTCGTTTGCATAATATAAGACAAGCCTAGTATCGAGACTAAACGCAAATAAATGGTTCCCTCAAGTTAAGACGACAATTTACCGGGTCGACGGAGCCAAGATAAAGAGACCTTCCCGAATGCAAAATCTGTCCTTCTTGATATATTAGAAAAAAGATAGTAAATAATTCTATCGACGTCAATCAAGCCCTAAAAATAATATATGCCCTTTTCCATATAATTTATTAACATATATAAAAAGCTACGCTTTTACGACGTAGCTGTTAGATAATTGGAAAAACAGTAGCATCTACTGTCCAAATATTATACTTAATAACACATAAAATAAACTCGCAAGTTATTTTGTTTGGCAAGATTTTGTTTTTAGTTTTACGGTGGAGTTATGTGGTTTCTTTTCTTTTAGTATGCTGAGATAGTAATTCGTTTGCCAGACAAATTGCGGTCTAGACAAAGTTGGAATTCGCAATAAGTAGTTATTTACTACGACTACGAACATAAAATGAGATACAAACTTCTGAGATCTCCAAATATCTTAACTACATTTTTAGATTGCTATGTGCAAAGGTACAGATGGTCAAAGGACTTTAGTTAGTTTTTTTAACTATGTATAAGCCTTTCTTTCACCACCATTCCACTTACTTACAACGTCCTTTATGATAGACGATTTATGAGAATGGCAGACAATATCAGATACCTGAAAGACACATCGAGAAGAAGAAGATCCTAACCTTAGTTACCTAGGAATCCAATTCAGAGCTATTCCCAAAATTAAAATGTTCGGTGGGGTCTATTATAGAAATTAATAATTACATAAGTTTTAGATTGAATACTTCTATCGAATCAAATTCATTATTGGGATCGATAAGCAATAAATTTAGATTCAATTTACAAAGGGAAGTCTACCCCGATCCTGCTGTCCACATTAAAATTTAACACCATTAATCTAAATCGAAGGCCAAACCTATCTGATAGGATGTACCCACATCAATGTTACTCTTAATAGATTCTCTACTCTAGAGACATTGTCCGACTCGGAACATGACGTATGGAACTATACAAAGACAACGATACAGTGAAATTTTAGGGGTAAAATACCTACTATTTATGGCAACACTTCATGAATTAATATATATTTTGAAATTCACAAAAACATTATCTAAAGTTAACATAACTGGCACCTGTCAAGTAATTACTTGGATTCTATATTTTCTACTAATTATTTTCAGCGTTAAATAGTTTAGATTTCATTAAATTACTTCGAAGATTTGAAGTACAAAACTAATAATAAAGGTTTAAAGTATTTATAACAAAATATAACTTAATTATTTATCACGATAACAGCCATAACTTTACGAAATTCCATTAATTGTTTCAACTTGAAAGTGACAGAAACGAGTCCTGGAGACAAATCAATTAATAATGTTGGTAACTCCATTTACGTGGTGCGTTATTATTTTAACTTGCAAGAAATAACCTTGCAAAAATAGAAAATACCTTCGTTCCTATGGATAGAAACTTCAGAACTTGTCACGGTATCTTTCGTCATCCGTCGCGGTGCAGTTATTTCTTAGTGACGTCACAGATTACTTAATGTGACGTAAATGCAATCGGTTTATCCGAGGCTCGGAGCCGGTACCAGCAGACTGTGTTTGTGCCTGGTCGGAGATAAAGCTTTGGATACACAAAAGCAGACGCCCCTTCTCAAGTCTACAACCCCCTCTGCCATGCCCTGAAGCTAGGGAGAGCGTTTAAGCCGACGACGATTGCCCCTTACAAAAGGCAGCCGCGGAGCCCGCCCGCGCCCCGCATTCGACTGCAGAATGAATTCGAATGAAAACGAAATCTCATTCCGTACCGGCGCTCATTGTTTGAGATTCTTTCACAATTGCTTTTTCAATTTTACAATCCTCTTCAACTACGTATTCCTAGTTAGGAGAGCGATTTGTCAGCAGTCCTTACCAACTTCTAGATAAGCTTAATTTAATCACTGTTGAATTGTCTATCTAAAGTTTCTAAAGGCTATAATGATTTATTCAATAATTAATGGTTATCGTTTTTATGTGACTCATAATCAGCCAATTGACTGATGATTGGCTCCCCATCACCGCGAAGGTTAAGCACTTACAATTGGTATACAATGTGGCATTTTATATATTGTACGTTTTATATAAACACATTAGGTGTAAACAGCTTTGAGGGTCTGATAATAGAGTCGGAAGGTAGGCGCTAGAACTCTATAGTGGAACAATGTATCCTAGCCGTTTGGACTTGTTGGGATCGGCTTGAGAGTACTTAGAGACTTCCAATGACGTGACGAAGGTCATGTTGGTTTCAAGGTCAGGTTCGAATCCTATAATGACCTTGAGCTTTTGGTGGAGGAAAACATGGTGAGGAAACCATAGTACGGTAGTACTTTGTAGTAACCTGCCTAGCTGACTACCACCCTCAAGTTGAAAATCTGTCCCCAAGCACTAACTGTATGTTCAGCCTGAGAGCCAGTTCCTTCTAGGGTTTATGCTTATCACCTTCGGCATCATCACTTACTACGGTGAGATTGTGGTCAAACACATAGTAAACCAAAATCTACTTTCAAGGTTTCATCAGTAAGTCCAACTACATACTTATAATATCAGTAATATGTTTATGATATTTTTTTTTAATACTACTAGGTGGCAAACAAGCTTACGGCCCACCTGATGGTAAGCGGTTACCGTAGCCTATAGACGCTCATAACATCACCGGCATAGAAAATACAATATTATATTTTCCCTGTCAGGGGTATCACTCACGCGTTGCCAACCTTGAGACATGAAGTTGTTAAGTCTCCTGTGCCTGTAATTTCACCGGCTCCCATACCCTCCTAACCGAAACACAGTAATACAAGTGCACTACTATTTCACGGCGGAATTAGATATGTTGATTGTACTTCCCCGGGCGAACTCTGCACTAAGAGATCTACTACTACCTTTGATATGTTAAGACTAAAAAGTGGCAAATATATTTTTTATTAAAGTGTAAATTTTAAATAACACTGTTTTAAAAGCACTTCACTAATGTACACCTCTGTACTCTGGTCTATCCTGTAAGGGCCTTATATGTAAGCTGTTAGTATAATTTTTGAATGTAAAAACGTGAGGCGTTTTTTTTTTCAAACAATAAACGATATTGTTTGTTGCAAGTGTTTTTTTAGTTTTTTAATCAATAATTTTTACGTTCTGCTAACTCAGTGCTGCATTGCAAATGGAAACATTCTCGACATTGTAATTCTATCGATTTAGAGATTGAAAGTGAATGAAACTCGATTGCAACAAAGTTACGTTATCCGGGTAGGTAATGATACCAAAATCCCATATCAAAAACCATAAATTATTAGCCATATACACATAGTATATGCCTATCTCAAAAACAAATAAAAATAAAATCGCCGAAGCAAAAAATACTCTGGGTTTCATAACAATCAATCGTGAGTTAAATATTCATCAACTGTCGAAAGAAGGGCCCTCTCAAGAGACAGAAGTACTTTCATAGCGGTTAGGGCTTTATTGATAGGTACCTACATCACTATCTACGGAGGTGGCTAGTACAATCGATTTTACATCTAAATCAAAATTTAGTTTATTTAGTAGGTTTTAAAATAGAGTTTCTTTTTTAACAGTGGCGAAATTTCATATTTTCTGACATAAATGTATGCCTTTATGAATGCGTTATTGCAGCTCGTGGAAATTTCAGTTAAGTAAATTATTCATGAAATTCATGAGTCGGAATGAATACAAACGTAATTTTACAGAATATAGCTGAAAAATTACTTAGTTATTGTTCTCGTATGCTCATTTAGAAGGATCTATATCTTTAGTGTTGCCAACATCGACGGATAAGACACCCGTGTATAGTTATTTTATTTTAATCTAATTTATTTCTCCACGCGACTGCGGTGACATCTTTATCCTAATTATGCAAACCATTGGTGCCGGTGTGAATGACTCTAATGAATGACAATAAAGGCGGCACATTGCCGTAGTTTTGGTTGGATGTGACGGTGTCGTTTGGCGACGCGTTGGTCGGCGCCAACGCATTTTGGCAACCGGCCGCCAGTTTTTGATGAGTGCACGTCCTGTCCTGTGTGACGGCGAGAGCGGAAACTAGCGCGGGACGGAACAAAGAGATGACTTATAGAAAAAATTGATGCTAAAACAATAAAGTATGTTTTAGATGATGAAAAGTTTTAGTACAGACAGAGTGATAACAATTAAGTCAGTTTATTTGTTTGTTTCTTTTTTGTAAAATGGCATCAAAAATGTCATAGGAGGGAATTGGGTCATTAGTTAGATATATTTAGAATATAGCTTGATTATTTTGATTCCCTAGTGCTATGTATGTATCTATTGAATCGAGTGCGAACCCAAGCAGCTCTGAATAACCCCGAATACTTATCAATCTAAATGTTTCGTCCACAAACCATGTGTAATTTAGATTTTATTATAATACCCAAGCTATTTGGCAAGAAACAAGTTCAATGGAATAATTTATTAGCATGAATTGTCTTACAAACACGATAGTTTTGGTTACTTACGAAGTCAATTTATTATCGTGTAGCCCTTCCTAAACACTTAGCTTCATGTCACATTTAATAATTAATTAATTTGTGTATATTTCCAGAACTAAGTAATGTTTTCAAAACTAATGTTGGATTTACCAAACAACTATTACCTTGAGACCAATTCTGAAATTATTCTCACCAGTGTATTAAGTAAATGTATTTTTAAAAATGCATAGAGCGGCGAACATAACTTAGGTTTTAAAAGATTACATTAGAAGAAATAAATATTCCATATCAGAAACACTGCTGATTCTGAAAAATCGCTAACCGCTAACGCTTATGCTTAAAATAATACAGTAAGCCTTTCTGAAAGCATATCTACAAAGTAGCTACGAAGTACGTCAATTAATGTATACAGACTAAAGTACTTATTACAAATTTTGTATCCACTTGTTCCCGAAGTCACACAGTTTTCGCTTGACAGTTTAGAGTGATAACAAAACGGTTCCCAAAGTCCCATATGCTACTTAAAGTAAACAACATAATTGTCAGCAACGTTACATAAGCTCGTGCTGCTTTGTTATTAAAGACACTGCGTTATCGGGTACCATGTTACATAAATTGCAACGACATACTTCGAATCAACTACTTAGCAACAGTAGTGTAATATATACAGTAGTATAATACATAACAGTTACGATTGGGACTAATTTAGTATTGCTTCTGCCTTGACCTACTTAGATTTGCTATATCATTTTCTCCTTCTTAAAATAAGTAATGACCGATATTATTACCGATATAAAACCCATTCAAACAGTTATGGAAGCTAGTAGTCCTCTTCTATATCATTGTGGAATAAAGAAAACCTGCCCATATTAATTTATCTTCCGTTATTTCTATCTATGGATTTCAAAAGCAAACAATTTTATTCGTAGTAACGCAGACTCTACCACCATACACCGTCTGTGACATTTCATCTAGCAACTGGACAATATAGACAGTGCTAACACTCAAGTTTAAATAAAGCTACATTTCTCTACAATACGCTACTTGCATTCACCCAAAACAGCGCCATTATAGTAATTTAGTATACGTTGCTAAATTTGCACAGGTCTGAAATAGGTATTATTTTTTCATCCACCATTTTGTTATTAAAGCAATGATGTCATGTGGTTGATTTACTAATTAATCAGTTTATATTAGGCCACGGCAGACAATTAACCATTACCAAATAAGCGCTTTCATCAAAATGAGCATTCGCTCTATAATCTTTAAAAAAATTAAAAAATATATATGAATGTTTAGCATATTATTATGTTTATTATGTTTAATGATTAAAGCTCAAAATTAGCTAGAATCTCAAAAGTTTGGAAAATAAATAAATCATGATAAGCAATTTTAATAATCTCTTTTGTCTGTGTTGTCGAAAAAATATTTATTCCAGTTTATAAAAAGTTTTTATAAATTTATTATACCCAAGTTTTTTTCTGGAATGTGACGTTTCGTATATTAAGAGATGCTAACTACTACTATTGAATATCGTAAAATTATTTTGACCAAACGCTGAGCCAAAAATACTTACCTAAATGATCCCTAGTAAACTGATAAAGTGTTAAATGTGGAAAGTTTATAATATACAAGTAATCATTGTTACTCCAACTGTAATTGTGATTCCCCACATTTTCCTTTATCGTCATGACCTCTTAATAACACGTAACTGATATGCAATTAAGTAGGTATATAATATGAACAAAAGATAAATTTCAAGGAAAATTGTTCGTTAACATTCGGTTATTTACCGACAAAGCGTGATATTAAGAAATAGGTACCTAACAGCTTTGCACATACTAAATATGTTTATTGTTTCACGAACCAAAATAAATAGGTGGCGATAAATGAATCTGATTTATTGCGGGCACTAAAACTAGCTAATAGCGTGTTTATTTTATTACAGGCTACGCTACACTCTTAGAAGATGCAATAAAGGGAGCAGTAGGCGCCAACTTCAAAACGAAATGTGACCTAATTTTGAAGACAATAGGATATAACAACAAAAAAACACGAGTCAAGCAAGAGGCTAGAGAAATTAGCCGATAAAATTTTAGAAACATCAAATACTCGTATATGTTTAATTTAGTTCTCTGTAAGATAATTTTAGGCTGTACAGTATTCATTATTTCATTATAATAATGGCAATTTGAACAAACAATTCAAGCAAATTCAAACTGAATAAATTTGTAAGTATTTCATTTAAAAAGTTTTAATTATGGCCACGGATACGCTGAATGTACGTTTCTACTTGTCAGTTACTATAAAAATAACATATACCTAATCATTACTGTACGTTTACAAAATGTAGAGAAAATAATATCGAAATTAATAATCTTGCGTCAGTATCGAAGTTCTAGTTGTCATGCATTATAGTTAATACAATTTCTATTGAAATATTCTCAAAGATAAACACTATTCAAACAACAGTGTCACCAGCGCTTGTCTAAAGGTTTTCTTTTTCCTTTAATCACAAATATTTTAGGCAGTAATTTTGCACTATACCCAATTCAAATAATGTACAATGCCAGTACTTACTAAAATACTTAACGATACTCGCATGCATGATCACCCAAGCAGAGCATCATCAACAAAAACGACTAGCTTCTACCAAATCACAAAGGCATTCTTTACAAATCCAAGTATCATTATCTTAAGACTCATTTTCGCAAGAACTTTAATGTGACGTCACGAGGTTCGATCATTTATCTCTGAACGTGTGGCGTCACCCAGGACTGGCGTCGTTGTTGTAGCATTTTGTTATCGGATACATGGAACTGATGGCTCGAGTGACAGCAGCCTTTTGTATAACTCTCGGTAGCTTCAAAGCAGCTATTCACCGCCCTCACGTTGTTGTCGTATTTCTATCACAATAATTGAAGAAGAGACTACTATAGAAGATCCCCTTTGAATAATGTCGAATCCAGTCATTTTGGATTAATGGAGATATTAAAAAATACGTAACCTTCCTTTGAAAATTTATTCAAATTGAAACCGCAGTAGCATTAAATGCACCTAATATATTTTAAGATCTTCTTAAACGAAAATAGAACCGTAAATAGAAGAAATGCCGTTGTCACTTGAAATAAATAACTCTGCTCTCTTAAATTTCCTGTTTATTTTTGTCCCCCTGTTTCATTAGCGAGTGTTTCCTAAATGTGGTGTTGTAGGAGATTTAAGAATCAATATTTTTACATCCCATACACAAATATAAAATTTTACCATTTTATTTTCGATATTTTCATTGATGACTAGGTTTCAGAAAAAAATGTTTGAATATAGTCGTAAATCGGTAGCTCTGTGAAATTTCCAGACTACACGATACAACACGCTTAGAGCATGTTTAGTGAGACAAAGTGTTTATGAAATTGTTGAAAGCACATGAATTGTTTCCTAAGTGGGCGGAGACACTAAATGAAACGTTTCCTAAGATCAGTTGTGGCAGCATTTGAGTTTGCATTTCCCTCGAAATAACCGACTAATTTTATCTCAGTGCAGTATTCACTTGTCATATGATACCTGTGTGTTCGCGTGCATCACTTTATTTGTATTTTAATACAACTAAGAATTACAGGTAAAGATTCTGTTACTGTGGTCTCAATTTATAATATATTCGCTAGTAAGTATTGTTGTAACTCTTCAAAGTACCAAATTTTTCGGTCAATGTTGTTATCCATTGAATCTTGTTACTCGCTGATTGTAGTAAGTTTTTAATTGTTGTACAAAACAATGCTGCCATTGATTTTGAATTCAAAGTGAATCGTTCAAGGTTAGATCACTAACTCGTAACCTGGCAATGACCGCTTTTACCAAGAATACTGGGTCGCAGCAAATATCCGGTTGTACAAGTATCTAGTTGACATCGGAACAAAATCTAGGTTGAACTTCCAACTACAATATATACTTACATATTTACAATAGAAAAAGCAATACCAGGATATCTTATGATAAAAATTTACCACATTCACAATTTTCAACAGACCAACAATAAAAAATAAAGCAAATATAACGTTAGCCAAAATACCATCTCATCCTGGAATTCGACAGATGAAAGTTTTGTCTAAAAGCATTCTTTACATTTGGTGCTCGGGGTAACGAATAAATTACGTATAAGGAGTAAATAGCTCCATAAATCACTAAGTTCTATTGTAATAAAATGTATCCAACAAAAAGTCAATTAAGCAATAAACTTGACTCAGTTGTCAACAAGCAGAAACTCGCTACCAATCAAGAGCAATATGAAAATCCATCAGAATTGTTTGATAAGCGAAGGTCTAACTAAATGAATTCTTACCTCGCCAAGATTGATGAATCCATGATCCATCGCGACGGCATCGGCTGCATCTTTCCCGGCTGGAACGTGGACAGCCCATGTAGGCGTGTAATGCGCATACACAGCTTCCAACAAAGATAAAATTGACACCAGGACGGTCGCCGATACCACGGCACCACGCGCCATCGCACGCACGCACACACACTCACCGGCTAGTACTTATCAGCATTGCACACACACTTACAAGAGTTTTGTTTTGTTGACTTTAGTCTCAAATTGGGAATGGAAATATTTTTCAAGACGAGTAACGTAGAGGTTGGTGCTAATTGTCATACGCTAACGCCCATGTCTGATCTCTATTCCAGGGAAAATATTAATATTCAACAGGAGTAGAATATGTTCAAACTACTTAATCATTATGAACAATTTCGACTCAAATTACGGGTTATTAATAACAAGCTTTTGGTATTGATCACGAATTATGATACGATGTTATTGTGGGCTGCATAATTTTAAATCAAGATGAAATTATTTTGGTATTGATGACATTTTAACGTCTTTATATCACGCAAATAGGCTATATAGTATAATTTTGACTTCATTAATAGCTGAATTTGCATGGCATTGTGTGTGGCTAATTTCTATCATAGAAATTACCAATTAATCGGAAATTGGTTTCCTGCATATTTAAACTTTGACGAGCGTACGGCAATGTTGCCAACACTTCCACAATAAGTAGGTCAAGTATACATGAAGGACATCGTCAGAGAACTCGACAGAGGGTTGTCTGTTATATAGCTCTTTATTATCGTATCACCGGACAACCATTAATCACGCTGCGTTCTATCTATATACTTCAACCTACTTCTGTCGAAAGTATTGTTTGATCCTTGCCTTTTTTTGGGGATAAACAAGGCATGGATCATTTCCGTGCATCCGGAATGAATTTTCCCGTTGCCCATTTTTATTTCACTGTACACATTTCGTGCATTTTATTATTCTTTTGTATCGAAATAGAATGCTCTATAATATGGTCGCTGCCAATATCTTCTCAATCTATTAATTTATTTTCTGAGTTGTTCTACAACTTCATGTGAACAGTTAGAAATTTAATTTCTAACATGCTATAGATTTAGAAGTTTTGGAATTAGAGCGACAAGTCTTTTTTTATTATTCATTATTCACAATTTATAAACGTACTTATTTGTTTATTTTGAGTAAATAATTTGATAAACAGTCCTCGTATCAGATTTGTTGGTATCTAAATTTTTGTTGAAATATACTTTGGATTTTCAAATATAAAATTAACATAGCAACTTGTTTCACAATCTGTTTTATAAATAATACAATTTTCAATGCGAACGCTTATTAGTATATATCTTTGTTACTGTAGGTAATAAACCTAATTAACAATATAATCATATTATATTTTGCAGCATTGAAATTTGATATATTAAATACCTACCGATTTAAATATTACACAAGTAATATATACGTGCGGAATGAAATTGTTTACGTTATTGTTGATAACCTCGTTTGACACATTGAAGATACATCGTTCGTTGGATGTATACTTAAAACGATGTTGTGAGATGATGTCAGATAAGTTGTTTAATGTTTTTCTATTATTTTGCAGACCGCTAACAGGCTAACTATTGATTTATATCTAGAGTAGTAAGTAAGTATCGCTACTCAATTAACAGTAGATGAAGTTAGTTATTCAAATGTTATTGGGAATTTGTATTTAGATCTAAGAAAAGTTAACTCATTCGAATTTCAAATTATTAATTTGTACTTGAGAAAAAAAACCATCATCAAATTTAAACTCTATTGAGTTTTTGCTGACATCAATCAATTTTGTTTTTTTATTTTATTTGCAAAATGGTTCACAAAACGAAAAAGTTGGCCAAACATCTACTTACAGTGACGTTCACCTGAGTTGTAGAGTCTGATATTTACAGTTAGCTTCGGAATTTATTTATCAAGCAATCGCATGCCACACTAACTCGTAATTTGCATAGTTATTTGGTTGGAAATAATACTTGGTACACTTAAGTTAATCAATTTACAAGGAAAAGACGACCGTTTTATCTTATCTGTGTCCATTGGATCGCAATGTAAACATTTGTTTGTGTGACGAATCGCCGACGCCGATATTTCGCGTGCAGCCCACGTTGAAAAGCGGATGCTTCATCGATGGAATCCGATGGGAAGGACCAAGATTCCGTGGCACTTAGACAATAGTGGCCGGTGAGAGTCGGCGCCGCTGTGACGAGCGTTCACCTCTCGCATCCCGCCTCCCTGTTATCACTTTACGGTTTTCTAATCCCGTTTTTATGACAAATTCCTCACGTTTATGAAGGCAGCAACGACCACTACGTTACACGGCAATGCACTACAGTCATAATAGGACACGGCACAACTGTCAAATGGCGCGTGAATAATCCAGCGGCACAACGCGAAGCACACCCGTCACGTTCGCGCACGTGATGCTGACTGGTGGTTCGTTTGCTACTTTACTTTGCTCTCCGCCGCTTGATGCGATTGGAGCCAGAGACGACAAATGGCTTGCCAGATGCGGCAAATTTACCCAAATATAGGGAATATTTCATATTCAGTTACTATCATTATAACTTTTAGATATTTTGTAATCCTATACCTAAACGCATAGCTTATGCATCTACATGGATTTATAAATATATGACAGTGTTGTTCAAAATGTGATATTAATTTTATGAAAAAAAAAACTAAAACAATGTAAAAATAGAAAGATGAAAAAACATCAGATTATCATTCGCATTTATGTATTAGTGTGTAATTACTAGGTATGTGTGACCAGGTGATTATCCCGTAATGATAAGAGATATCAAATACATTAAACTGATATCGAAATTACCTACTGCGTAATGAGAAAACTTAGATCAATATTTTTTTTAAACCAGTACCATCCATTGACTCCCATACATTTACTTACTATAGAATTCGTAGATAGTCTTTAGTTTGCTTATTTTAAAAGGTGTAGAGGTTTAAATGTTCGAGAATAAGTTATACCTATTATTTTTAGGTGTAGGTATGTAATTAATATCACGCGTCATGATTACTTACACTTCAATTACAGAATACACAACAAATAAAGTATTAAACCGAAATTATCTATCGCAAATTATAAATTGAACTGGCTGAAACTAATACTACAACTAAAAATTAAAAATTGATGTTCAAAATTCAAAATATTTTTATATCTTTTGTGAAAAGTATTATAATGTAAGTATAGGAGTGTTTATAGTCCAATTTTTGGATTTTTTTACTCGTTTTGATGTCTCCCACAGAACTATCTCGATACTAGTTATGTGATGTCTCCTATATTTACGGAATAATCGCTTAGTCACACTTAACGATTACACTACACCCTGTTTAATATACTAGCTGTATACTCACGGAACCAGTTTTCTTGGGATAAAAAGTATTGATGTCCATCTTCGGTCGGGTTTCCCGCTACCCCTTACAGGCACGGTACCTTGAGCAGTACCTAAGTATAAATTGAAGGCAAGAGGCAGGCCACATCACTTGAAAAGGTAATAACCTCAGCCTTTATACCCAGGCTCTCAAGGGGCACCGACGCAATGTGGAAATCGCACCTTGCTTAATTTTTTTTTTTTAGTTTTAGCCATTTTTAGCATTTAGCAGTTTATTCCATTGCAAATAATGAATGACAAAATAGAGAGCGGTACAATAGGACATTTGATGAAATATTCTGGTTATAGCCTGTCAATTTGAAGATTTTCCATTTCGAAGTATGCGATCACTTAATTATTTATTATAATTTTCATTAGAATCTTCTGGATTGGCTCTACTATTGAATTTTTGTAGTATTACTGGATTTTTCTTTTGTTTAGTGTTAAAAATGAATATACCACGTGCAGTGCGTGTGTACATACCACGGAAAGGAATCGCCATATTTTGACCAAGGAAGTATTGGAAGCTAGATGCGACTTTGCAGAATATGTTTTTGGAGAGGATTAACATATTAGTTTACTTTCACCAACAGTTTTGGTCTTTGGAAGGTGGTGGTACTTTGTATTACTCGCCGTCCACCACCCTCATGTTGAAAATCTGTCGCCAAGCTACCAGTTTGTTCCGGTGGTTGCACTCAGCGCCGGCCCTGGGGTAGAGCGAGAGGAACGTTCGCTCTAGGCAACTTTTGCTTCAGTACTAACTTGTGACATCATCATTTAGAAGCATCAAAAGATCTCCTTGTGGTAATTAAAAGCACAAAAATATTAAATGTTAAATTTGTGTTTTTAAATCTAAAACTTAAAATAAAACAGCATCTAAGTATGTTGAAGGTATTTGATAATAAACAACCTTTTTTAAACCAAAGCTTAAAAATCATCAATAAATCTTAATACCACTTACTTACTTTGTAGGACATAAGAAGCAGTTCCAATTTATGTATAGCTACGTCTATTATTGATAGACCATCCAACTTGGTAGTCCAAGTTTCAACAAAGAAGCAAACCGTTGCATGGCACCAAAACCAGATTTTGCCGCAGTGTCAGTGTCATGAAATATGCCGACGTACAAAGTTATCCTCAAAAACAAACAAAATTCATATTCAGTTTAGACCCTGATAAGGCTCTTATGTACGTTACAATTGACTTTACCACCAGTTTGGAATACACTTCTTTGTGCAACTTTCTTTTGTACCCATGTAATTTACAATTTACGGTTTAAAACAATTGTCACATTGTCAATCTCTCTGCACTTGAACCCCCCCTGGGTTAGAGAAGCTACTACAACCATGTTTTCTTGTCCTCCGTAACATTTATCTATATGAATTGGTACAGCACCTCTCGCGGCATACTCGTTGAAATAATTTCGCCCATGCAATATTTTTGTAAAGCGCAAACGAAGTAGTCTTTTTCACTAAAGAAGTCCCTTAGGCCCACCTCTACCACAGAAGAAATAAGAACGATTTTCATTAATTCCACGGAACTTTCAAGGAACCTACGTGTTTGCTAACGTCAAAAACACGATCTAAGCAATCTGGGGACCGGGACATGTATTGGGAGAAGCCTATTTTCTGCAGTGAAGTGAATTTACAACTAATAATACCTTCAACTTATACTAAAATTTATGCTACGTATGCAAGTTTATGGTATATGCAAGTATTTGTATGTATTTATGTATACCTTAGTTTCCCTCACTCCAGCTTCCATTAAATTTAAATAAGGTTAGATACTACGCTCCTAGTACCTACCTATTACAGACGTCAAAAGTCCCAATTTCTGTAATAAATCCCAATTCTCCTATATCTACAGGACTGTAAGTGGTTTTGGTCGTATATCTACCTACGTATTAGCGTGCAAACGTGGCTTGAATATTTTATTGAAAAATCCGACCAAGAACGCATCGGACGACACACTAAAATGGATCCGTAGGTACCTCAGTTTAATACAACTTTTCAGTATTGTTTAATGAAATAAGTTTAATTTTTGTGAAATATTTCATTTGAACAGGCGTTTTAAATAAAAAAAAGATTTGTCATTAACGCAAACCCATACAGATTTGGGTCGAATTTAATTTTGGGGAGTGATGGATAAGCTATATTTATTTTAATAATTATCATTAAGACGCTAAAGCTTTAGCATGACTCCATTCATTATGTTCCATTGTTGGCCATAAACATTATGGACACTGATATAGGTAACAGTGATATAATCAACGTTGAGAAAATAATAAAAAATACTCAATTCTCAACCAGCGGAATCCTATAAAAACCCGACGTTTGTGTTTGATTTGTGAAAACAGAATACTTTTCGGACTATCCCTATAGGGTCCTAAATCCTATAGATTCCTACTAAGTAACTTTATGTTACGTAACAAGAATCCGTCTTTTGTCGGTATAAAATAAAAATTCTACCCTTTCAGGTTCTGAAAACACTGCACGTTCGACTGATGGGAATAAGGTTAACACGAATTGTTTGTCTGCGCTGCGTCATGCGCTAAACTAGATAAAAATGCCAGTCTTTTAGTCATTCTTTATCATATAAAATCGAATTCTATTTCATGAGCCACAGAGACAATAATCAAATTTTTACTGTGTTACTAAAATAATGTATTTGAAAATAATGTAACGCCTTTGAAACTGTGGCTACATGGACGTTTGTCACGACATTGGCGTACATTATTATAGTGTAAAAGTGTCGCCTTTGCTTCGCTTTCATAAAGTTTTTCGTCGTTTTTTATATCACAGCCTGCGGCGTCTATTTTTCTCGTAGTTGGATTTTAAAAAATCTAGGGTAATCTTCGGTGTGGTTATGTACTTATTTAAAGATCAAAGCCCAGACTTTGGAGATTCCTAATTATATTCTACTTTAAGATAAGTTTATTTTAGTGATTATGTAACTACCTACTGACTGACGCTCAAAATAACAAAAAATTACGGGAAGTTTAGTCGTAAGGAGAGATTTGACTTACATAGAAATTGTAAGTATGTATTATATTTTTCGTACCACTTGCTCAAAAAAGTGACATTCTATGCCACAAAAAGCGAACATAACAATAGTCATTTTTAATTTGTTAAAAACAGGGAAAGAAAATTGTACTGAATTTCATTCATCCTCTAGGGAGAGAATGTGATTTAAATTTGGAATACTTACAGAAATTTATACTGAACTACATCTGTGTTTACACCATTGAGTTTGTATATAAAGCATTACACATCTTTTTGAAAAAAGAATACGCATTTATTATGCAGTTATGATTAAAATTACGAAAACCGACGAGGTCAAATCAACTCATCAACAATAAATGTACCAAACAAAAATGTAACTCAATAATTGGACCAATGTTTCGAATGTTAACTTTTACTTCGGTCCACCTGATAGTAAGTGGCTACCGTCGTCTATGGACATTAGCAATACCAGGGATTGCCAATGTGTTGCCGACCTTAATTGTCATTATTTTTAATAAATGCTTATCTCATATTATTATTGTGTTATTTTTTTCGCAAATGATACGAAAAGTAGAGTATTTTCCTAGGTGATAAAGCTGTCTTAGTCTTGGGTGAACTTAAATCCCTCGCTACACTCAGGTCTCGTCTTAAATCACGAGCGAAAAAATGATTATAAAGATAACAATATGACCACAGTCTATGTAACTCTTTCTTAGACTAAGTAGGTATATTGGTAGAATCTCTCCTTATGACATAACATCCCAACAAATTCACCGCCACATTAAAGCCGTAAAAAGTTTAAGAAAATCAGTAAAAGAATATTCGTATTGCCCCTTAATTAAACGTGCATTTCTAAGTCTTGTTATTCGCAATATGTCAACAAGATTTAAAATAAACAAGCCCCTAAAATCACATCGTCGTGGCAACGACCTTCGAATTTTCATTTCATAGAAAAAGCTTGCAAAAAAAGCTTCATAAATCCTGACAGCCGTCATCGAGGTACCAACCGTACCGATGTTATTTTGTTCTACACACACCGTTAACACCGTTAAGCCGACCGCTGATGTCCTGAATGAGGAGTTATTGCATTCTCTATTTACGTTTTCATGAAAAGAAATGGGTTTTTTAGTATATTTGTATCTACCAATCCTTATTTTAAAACAAAACAAACGTTTGTTTTGCCAGTTATTTACAGCTTTTTATATGCAATAGTCATTATCCTTACGGAATCACGCCAGAACGGGTAAACGGATTTGGATGAAATTTGGCACAGATATAGATTATAGTCTGGAATAGCACATAGGCTACTTTTTAACCCGGGAAAAAATAAGATCCCTCGGGAACGCGGGTGATACCACGGGGCGGAAGCTAGTATATTATAGAGCCTGAAATCCTTTATACGAAATATCTACGTTCATACTATGTTGCAAGGTCGATCATTTATTTTTAACCGACTTCAAAAAAAGGACGAGATTCTCAATTCGACTGTATGATTTTTTTTTTGTATGTTTGTTCCGCGATTATTTGTAAAGTTGTAGTACTTATTCCGACTTACAAAGAAAAATATTTATTCCGACATACACACAACATTACATAATTATACAAATAGGTATTACAGAATCAACAAATTCAGTAACATTGTGTAAAGTCAAAAAGGATTATGATTCAGATTTACTCCGAGGTATGTGGCAGTGCCGGATTAGTCTATAAGCAAATTAGGCATGCTTGCTTATGCTTGTCTCTCTCATGACATATGAAAATCATCGAGTTACCTAATGTAGGCACAGCCCTGTATTATACTGCTATGCCTAATATTATTGTACTGCAAAACGGAACGATCATTTTCGAAATTGAAAATTATAAAAAATTAAAACGAACAACGATCCCGCTTGTTCCCGATTGTTCGCTAAATAATAGGAATAGGAATAGGGTTAAGTCACATTTCATTAAATAATAAAAAAATGGTTTAGTATAAAAATAGTGTACCTACTTTATTTTTTATATAATAATTATCTACATAAGGACTACCTAATGTATTTATTACATAGAGATCGGTGATTACGTACCTTTCTTTAAATATGTACCTACGAAAGAGTTATGTAGAGTAGCTTTTATAATAATAAAAAAACTAAAATAAACTTAAAAAAAAACTACTAAGAAATACAAAAGTTACTGAGTAATGTACGCATAATAAATGTGTGTGCAAAATTTCAGCTCTATCTGTTGGGTCGAACTAGTTTACCTATAGTTACTATGTTCAGTTGCAAGATTCTGTCCACGCATACTGTCGTGAAGTTGTTACTTTTCGAATCCTATGTTCGGTGAGTCATGCTAAACAATTTTTATTACTATGGGACCAATTCTGATATCTTGGAAAAATTCAAACCTTACTCGATCAAAATTAATGTTTTTATTTTCGAGATTTCAGACTTGCATAGTAAATGTTGTTTAGAATGACTTTCCTTACTTACGTCGGTTTGGAAAAGAAGCCATCTCAAAATATCCCCCTTACTACTGGCGTCAATGATAGCCTTTTTTTTTCATATCCTACTAATATTATAAACTAGCTGTCCCCCGCAGTTTTACCCGCGTTCCCAAGAAAAAAAGGAGCCAATGTCGGTCTGCACTCCACACTATAGGCTATCTGCGTAACAAATTTCATGGCGATCAGTCCAGTCCAGCGGCTTAGGCGTGAAAAGGTAACAAACAAACAAACTCATATTCGCATTTATAATATATATTTATATATAGTTTTCGCCCCGCGGTTTCACCCGCATTCTTCTGTTCTTGATCTTCGGATCTTATGTTTCCCGGGATAAAAAATAGCCTATATCCTTCTCTATATCATACATAGGCTATCTGCATACCAAATATCATCGCGATCGGTTCAACGGTTT
This sequence comes from Tetheella fluctuosa, assembly GCA_951216915.1. Classification (NCBI taxonomy): domain Eukaryota; kingdom Metazoa; phylum Arthropoda; class Insecta; order Lepidoptera; family Drepanidae; genus Tetheella; species Tetheella fluctuosa. The sequence continues at coordinate 4,401,312 of OX578229.1, read as the reverse complement.
AGGCGTGAAAAGGTAACAAACAAACAAATCACTTTCGCATTTATAATATTAGTTAGGATTAGGATAGTTAGGATTAGGATATTAGTTAAGATGTAAAAGTTTGGATGTTTGTGACTCATTCACGCATAAACCGCTGAATGGATTTGGATGAAACTTGGCACATAGACAGATGGAATAACATATAGGGTAGGTACTTTTTATCCCGGGAAAACATAAGATCCTTAGTGAACGCGGATGAAACTGTAAGAATGCGGGGCGGAAACTAGTAAATTAAAAAAAGCAAAGTAATAAAAACATCAGTAAATTTTATTTGAAAATGAACTTTATTTAATAGATACAAACCGAACGGAAAAGTTTACGTAACTACCTACATACCAGTTACGTTTAGCCACCCTTTCATCACCTTGAACACTCTAATGGACCACATTACAAGACACTCAAAAGGGCTTGCAGAGAATAAAGAGCTCCTACAAAGTGCACGTTTTATGAAAAATTCTACCACTATCTATCTGTGTTCTTATGCGGTAATATAATATGGGATTTTCTTTGCACGAATAGGGTACCCTTCACAATCATATTTGCTACCCTCGAGCTTTGTGCTAATGGATTTCACCTGTGGGGGAAGTAAATACCTTCATACTTTTTGAGAGATCACAGCCTCATTGTGTTGATTCAATTCTACTTCGAAATTTATTTTTAAACTTATACATGCGCTTTTGTATAATTAATTATGCTCCATTGGTAAAAATATATAATTTCAGCATATTTGAATACCTGAGTAGTCCACTTTCAAACACCGCTATGTCATAATACATTTTTTGATATTGACAGTTATGGTCTAGAATTTAAAATACTTTGAAACAAATTAACGATACTGAGCCAAAACTGGCTATACTCTGTACAAATCAACATGAAAGTTCGACTACTCCTGCAAAAGTCTCTACCTTTTTCATTTTGCCACTTGCAGAAGTCGCCATCTCGCTCTGTTGCGCATAGACGTGTGCAAAATCCGCCATCTTGTTTGTCATTAAGCTATTGTTTATGATGCTCGTGTTGTTTTGTGATACATAATTAATTTACTAACAAAATAAGGTTTTTATCATAGAAATAGCACAACAAAAAGTAATTTTAGCACCGGGTCGCAAAGGCCGTAAAAAAGAAGCTGACAAAACGTCATGGAACTTGCTATTTCAAAACTAGCTGTGCAGCTGTGTTAAGATTACTGCTGCAATACTGTTTATATTCTATTTTTGAATTGAAATAAAGGTACGATTTTAGTTATTTGATTTTGAATTTTAATGTTATTTGGTTTAAACTTATCCCAAGTCTGAAAATAATAAAACAGTAGGTATAATAATTACTCAGTTCGTTTTTTAAATAAACTATTTTGTTAGTTTACCATTTTTTTTTCAAAAACTCACATAGCGCGCTCTGCTAGTGGACTACTCACCTAATGTATTATTTAAGTTTTGAAAACAATAGGAACAAAAACTACGTTGATTCCGCGCAAATCGCAAATGGCATAAGAAAAATTATACTGGGACGTAAATTCGAGAAAAAAAATTAAAACTCATTACAATACCTACTAGAAGGCACCCTCTTACAGTTTTCATGCCGAATACAAAACAAGAGTTTTATAAACCATCAATGGTAGGTTTTCAGTGGAGGCTAACAAATCCTCAGAGGACACCATAGCACGGATAGTAGATGGCCAGAAAAATAAAATACCTTGCCATATTGCGGAATTTCACGGAACTAATAAGGTTACTGATTTTACTATAAGCTGTCAAAATATTTTCTAGTGACGCAGGTTTTTAATTTTTCTGGTCTTACATTATAGTAGAATTCGTTGTATCATTATGAGATTGGTGTCAAAAATATCTACAAAGTAAAAATTATTTTGATTTTTATTATGAAAAAAATAGGTAGGATATTGTGTCATTGTATATCTAATCTGAGCAGGTTTTGAGATAACTTTTTAAAGTATATGTGTACTGTTTGTTTGCGTTCTAGTTTTGATTTTTAGATCTGTATTTTTATGATAGCGATCCTAAGGGAAAATTAATGTAAGTAATTATACAAGTTGTAGGGGACGGTCCTCCGCAAACTAACAGGGTGCATTCAGCTCTTTATTTTGAGTCATATTCCGCCGGATTTTTTTTCCGGAAAAATTTCATATTGTTATCGTTTTTTCAGTTACTATTCCTTTATTTCAATGTAAAATTAAATTATTTGTACTCAACGCTCCATTTATGTCAATAAAACAGCTAAAATCAAAAAATCAGTAATGGATGTCGAAATACTGTAACGAACGACACGGGGAGGGCAGCCGACGTCTCGCTGCGTTAAAGTTCACTGAGGGCCGATTTTTCAACGGCTGGATAAACCTCGGATAAGCTATCCCTCCGATAAGTCCATACAAAAACTGTTCTAATTTCAAATTAATAGCCAGATGTCGTTTATCTGGCTATTGAAAAATCAGGCCTAAGTGCGTTTTGCGTATGAGGAAATCAAATTATCAAACAAATCAGGTTTATTGGATTCCCATGACGTTCCGGAAATAATTTCATGTACCGGGCATCTTAGTATAATATACTGAATCTAGAAGGAATTGATCCTTGTAATCATCGACCCTTTCATAAAATAAGGGAATGTATTTTTTTACGTGTCGATTCCAGGTTCAGGCAGACGATTTTTCTATGAATGCAACTGCATTCATAGATTAGTACCTACAACCAACTGGTTATAGTTACCTACTTATTTTGTTGAATGAAAATGATTGATGATGAGATTGATTTTTTTTCGGTAAAATTCCTATCTGAAATAATACTCTAGTTAGATATCCCAAAAATTTGTTTATGTAGGTACTCGAAATATTCCAAGAATTCTGAGATCTAGGAATAACTGCAGCGAAATTAAAAACGCCATAAAAGCATAAAATGTTTCATTTACTGTAATAGAAACTTAGTCACTGTCAGTAAAACGTAGTGATTTAATCCTCTTTGCTGTCAGAGTGACAATGATCCTTTACCAGACCGAATGTAACTTTCGGTTTCTTTGTATCTTTATACTTAATGATTTTTTAAATATTAATTAATTCTGTAGAATAAAAACAAAATTAAATATTGAAAGCTAAATATTATGTACATTTAACATAAATTATAAATAAAACTAAACTTACCTGAAACGGAACGTCATATCAGTTTTAGAGCGGTTATCAATAGATGGCGCAAGTATTGAACTGCTTTATCATAAAATCCACCAATCAAAAATTGAAAAGTGTCCTACTATCATGACGTCATTATTTCCACGTTGGAAGTTATACAGAACTGTCATGTTTCGATTTATTTTGTAAACTAATGCTAATAAAATATAAATAATGCTTTAAAGTGAAATAAACCCCTTATTAGACTGTGCAATTGATATAAAAAATATTGTGTTCAGAATATATGCAATTATTATGATGACATCAGTGTGTAATTTTTCCGTACAAGATGACTCTCCATAACGAAGATATGAACAGGATCTTGGAATATCTCTCAAACAATGACCAGGAATCATTTGGAGCGAACTTGAAGACGGATAAAATGGAGAATTTCCAACAGGACAGCATAATGGTGCGTATCTTGATGTCGTAATCATACTTTGATAAGTTATCACGCAGCGTAGCGTAGGTATATGTTGTTGTTTAAAATTGGACCGAAAATGAATGGTACTACGAGCGGCACCTGAGACGCGCGGTGAAGTAATAGTGATCGTAGACCGCCGGACCTTGTTGAACAGCTTTCGTGAACTCACGCTCCCACTTTTACCGTTATACGTTCATTTCGTTTGGTGAACGGACGTGATCGGGCGCCACTTCACGCATCTCTGTGCTCACATTCCTGTATCATCCTTGTATCATTAGCATTGCCAATTGGGGCGAGGGTTTCCCCAAACGAGCGTTATTATCAAATGGTGTTTGTGTCGTTGTGCGTCATTGTAGTGATCACCGCGCGCCGGGTCGGTCTGCGTAAACACGCTCTCGTAATTTGCCAGCTAGGCACCATGTGGTAGCTATCACTTCCATATGCCGTAAAAATTATTCAAAATATTTTCCGGTACACTTAACCTACTCTGTGGAAAAACTACACAGTGAATAAATATTACTTAACTTTAATAACTTTCTTCAGTGATTGTTCCATATTATTAACATTATTGTGAATCACAAATGTTTTGAGTGTTGATGTAACATCCATGCAAAGTTAAAATGGATAAAAAACTAGACTTATTATCATTGTTTGAGGTAATTATTTATCTTTTCAATTATTTAAATGTAATCTCTCATAGACATATCATTTCATGGCCACAGTGACAACCTTTCTACCCTGTTTACCTAAATTTTGCATGTTTAATTGATAACTGCTACTTTAATTATCTAAATAATCTTTTGATAACATAGCTAGTAGACATTGGAAGTACCTAAAACAACATGGAACTGGGACAAACACAATGCAGTATACCTATTATGATATTGGTATTTTGATTTAATTTTAAAAGTAATTTATTATGCAGGTCAGCAAATATTTTTGTTTTACTTGCACAGCATACCTTTCACTCAAGATGTGAAGTAAAAGTTTTTATAATTAAAGTTGTAATTAAAATTGAAATGAGAAACATATTATGTGACTAGTGTGAATTTTTATCATCATATATACTTATTTTATTCAATGACATAATTCAAATTTATTTAATAAAACAATATAACTTATTTGAAATAAAACATTGATTGATATAATTTATATGAAATTCTCATTGGATTTATTGGCATGAATGCTTTAAATAAGTTAGTACATTTATAGTCAAAATTTCTTTCAAATGCCATGTGTTGATAATACCATCAACATTTAGGTTAACTTAATTATTGAACCATTTGTTAATAATCCTGATGGTTATAATTGAGGAGCAACCTACAATTTGTTTTCCTTTTTCCTTTCTTCAGTTATTGTGATCTTGCATCATCCAAAATGTGTTGTATGTATGCAAAACAATAGGGCAGGTATATTATCTCTACAATCCATCCATTATCCAATTTCTATGAGATATCTTCTTCTAATAAACACTTAACATTAAAAAAAGGTTTTGATTCAATCTCCAGTAATTAACTATACAGGAAAAATTAAACTGTATAATATTTCAACATGATTGCATATCCTTTGTGTTTATTTCTGTCAATGGCACAAGTAATATTACATCAACTTGTCAATAAACATTATCATCTACTTCTTTACCTTCTAAGAAATCTTTAGCATTTAAGAATGTCATAGAAAACTATATGTAGTTATATACTTCATCTTATTAGAAATGAATAATACAATTTGATTGGAGAAAGGCAAATATTTTATGTATTACAAACTTTTATTTCAGTCTATTCTTGAGACTACTAAATTTTTTGATACTTGTTTAACTAATTAGGTATAAAACATCAGTAATACCCTTTAGTTATCATTAACTAACATCTGTTAATCATAATTAGATTTTAACCAATCCTACACAACAATTTGCTAATTGATTTTAAATAATAAGTTATGTTAATGCTTTAGGTCATTAAATGGTAATTATCTAATTGGAATTTCAATGTAATCTCTATCTTATTGTTGTCCATTGAACTCAAATATTTGTGAATGAATTTAGTTTTTCATTCATGTCTCTAGTGTAATAAGCTCATTCAAATTATCTTCTTATAATAATGACAAAGACTTAAAAGCTTCAATAAAAACAATCGAATACATTGCATAATATGATTTAAAAATCAATTTGTGTTCAAGACATTTTCAATTATATTACATTGATAAATAAGCACTTTGTTATGTTATGAGTAATATTATAACCAACTATAAATCATTATAGTTGGTATATATTGATCATTAAATGCATTCTGAATTAACATTAGCTTATTTTTCCAGTCGGACACATGGCCGAACTCTGACGAACTTCTGGAGAATATTTTCTCTCTGGAACAAGAGTCGTTTAACTTCCTCGAGGAGTCTTTGCCAGACTTCAACTTATGTCCTGCTGTAAATGTGTCGCCGCCTTCGGAAGCAATCAGCAGTTCGTGCTCTGACAGTGGACTGTCAAGTGACCAGGCTGAATTGTGAGTAGACAATCTCTATTTATTTCATGAGTATGTTAAGAAACTTTCGGGTCGATACTAACTAGTATTATAAATGCAAATGTGAATTCGTTTGTTTATTTGTTAGTTACATTTTCACGCCTAAACCGCAGAACCGATGGCGATGAAATTTGGTACGCAGCTAGTTCATAGTAGTTTATCAGGGTCTTCTGTAAATTGGTTAGGTTGCATAAAATAATGGTAAATAAAACCTTTCAGTTGAGAGACATATTTAGGTACTATTCTTATTCTATTCTATTCTACTAATTTTGGTTTCCTATTAACTGGTAACGGACCGGCTAAATACCGGGTAAATGCCGGTAGCGTGACAATACGCACATTACTATGCTTTGCATGTTTTTAAGGCGGCGATCATAACACGCTTTACGAACTGGCCGCTGCGTTATTTATCGACTTGCGCGGACTATGACCTCTGTCTCTATCTAACTGCGAAGCGCTCTACTCATATAAATGACTAAATGTGTGAACGTTACATAAGATTATGGTTATCTACTTTAACACAATTCTCAATTTACATTATAAGTTTGTAAAGCTAGATGAGTATTTCAAATTGAGGGGTCCTCCTCATTATGAGATTTAATATAATAAATTATATATCTCTGGGTATATAATATGTATTATATATAATTTCGTCTAAAAAATACTATACTAATACCTACGTCTTTCATGTTACAAAAAATTACTATGGCTTTTTCCGCAAATATATATTTCATATTGAGAATGCCAATCGCGGTATGTACTTTACATAAATCTCGATTTATAATATCAAAGATATTCGAGGCGATGATAGCTCAGTGGTAGTGACGTCGGACGCCGCGGCGAAGGTCGTGTGTTCGAATCCTACAATGAGCTTGAGCTTTCGGTGAAGGAAAACATCGTGAGGAAACCATAGCACGGTGGTTGGGTAGTTAGTAGTACCCGCCTGGCTGGCTACCACCCTCAAGTTGAAAATCTGTCGGCAAACACCTATTGGTGTGTTCCGGCAGCTGCACTTGAGAGCCAGATCCTTCTAGGCTTTGTGTGCTTACCACCTTCGGCCACATCATCACCTACCATAGTGTGATTGTACAAAGTAAAAAAAAAAAAAAAAACATCAAAGATACGAAAATTAGTCTTTTTTAAAATGCCCCACTACGAATTATAATATTGACCGGTAACATTAACTACTACTACTTTTAAACGAGTTTGTTTCATGTGATAACGTATTAAATTAATCTTATAATGGGGCTTAACAAGATAAGCCTATATAATATACTTAAAGGTTGACAATACCAAGGTTTCTGATTCCCTAAACGCAACATTCAATTAACACGATGTCTGTCTAATCACGTTTCAACATAACGGTATTAAATTAAATTTTCATATACTCTCTGGTCTGTCTTATTCCAGTCAATCACCCTGATTACATTTACACTCACGTAGGCGGTGTCACGAACAATTCGTGCGCTTGCGAAGAGTTGCTTTCGTAATATTGTTCCACTTAACTGATTCAAATCAATGGAATAAATATTGGTGTCTTGCTTTACATTTAAAGTTTTTAGCGAACATTTGCACAAAAATTGTAACGAACGCGGTAAGAGGAAGGCGTGAAGCAATTTATTTGTTGACCGGACAACGCTTATGAAGTCCTAGCTCCACGCTAAAATCCGGTAACTACCTTAAAGTGAATTAAAATTACTTAGTACGGCAAGTAATAGAATTAAATAAGATTCAGAATTAAATAGAAAGGCTTTAGAATGAATTTCGATTAGTATAAGAGTAGAGGCAGGCCATTAAACTTTGTATTTCAATGTAATAATGAGTTTTTGAATGCTTGAAAGAATCTTCTATGACTCGACATTAAAGTTTATTTCAAGAGTAGGTACTGTTGTATTCTGTAATATAAACAGTTAGGTATTTGTCTTTGTCAATTTCTTGTTCTATTTCTTTAATGTGAAAGTTTAGTGTTAAAATCTCAAAAGTGTCTTCTGAAGCGATTGGTTTCGCATTCGACGTGCATTTAAATATCACTCTTATTTAGTTTTGCTAGTGTTTATTTTAAAGTGATAGTAAATTTATTTACAGCTACAAAAAATGTACGATCATGTTTCAGAGAATATCTAGGTCTTTAGAATGCTTTTGAAGCAAATGTCTTGAAAGTAGAACCTAATGTATCGTTTGTTTTATAGCGTATCTTTAATCAGATAATTCGACTACATAACTAGGGCATAGAACATGTACAATGAGAGAGTGACCTTATTCCAAAAGTGATTTTAAACTAAGTAGATATCATACTTGATCCTTTTTAGTTCGTGTATTCCTCTATGAATAGATGCTAGTAATAAATCTTGATGTACAGTTAGCCAGAAGAATACGTATAACTGAATTCATTTCTTCATGTACCCACTACACCAATAAACAAGTCAATTTATTCAATCTAATGACTTCAATCAATGTGATAATTGTGATATTCTTGCTGCAAGACAATGTATTTTTTGATGTCAGAATGCTGTAAATCAGGCGCTCCAAGTGGCTACTGTCGCCTATAGTCATTAGCAATAAGCCTAGAATGCAACTGGCTCTCAGTTTCAATATAATGTATCGATTGATGCATTAATACTACCAATTTGCTTGAGTAGTTAAAAAAAATATCTATTCCGAACGGAAACACTTTACAGCGTCGCAACACACGATAAGAATAATCGTATAACCGTGCTATAAGCAGCCAAAGTTTATATACTTACTACGTATTTTCTTGTAATTTTACATTATCTTGTAATACAATTTTATAATAAACATAAGTCAGATGTAATTATTAAACTATCAACATAGGTTATTAAGTTGTTATAACAAGAAGATAGTCACAATGTCAGCCACACACAACTATTTGAGTTGGTAATCAGTAATGCCTTTCATATTCTCAGAAATATAATCTATTACTTACCTTTATATCTATAATAATTATTCTGTCATAGACTTACACAAAAAATGCAATAATAAGTAAAGCAAAATTCATCTCGTGCACTAAGAAGTCGGAGATATTTTTTATTTGTCGGTTTCGGACTTTGTAAAAGATTTTAGTAAAGCCACATAAGCGTACGACGTGTCAGCTTACTGAATCATCGATTAACTTAACGTCCAAAAAATGAGTCACATAAGGACATTTCCAAGTAGACGCAAACTTGTGTCAGTATTACGCGGTCACAATATACTCGTATACGTATTCACAAATACGATAAGGTATTTCGGTAGTATTATATTACTTTCTGTCACGCATAGAATTATATCTAGGTATCCATTAAATTAGTAAATGCCAGATTACACAACATGTGAGAAAAAAATCCTTTGAGACTGAAGTTGGATCCCGAGAGCAACGAAGTGTATGAATTTTTTTTTTCGCAACTAGGCCCAAATTTATCTAGTCCCATGCACTAGTTGCCCCAATCGGCTTTCGCCTTGGGCAAAACAAGAATATATTTTGTAATAATTCACATTTTAGCACTTGTTCCAAATTCAAAATGTATTTTCTCACTCAGTCAGTGAGAGTAAAAGCGTTTTTCTCACGGTAATCGATGAACCAAATGCAAGCGGCATTTGAGCTGTGTTTTGAGTGGCAATAGTAAAAATATATAATAATACAAAGTATATATTTGTACGTATACTTCTAGCGATAATAAACTAAGGCGTTAATATCATATTGAGGTCAACACGTGTATTTCACCTAAGCAAATAAAATCATATTTCCAATAATACGCGTATAAATACTTAATTGTATAGTTGCGTGGCATGCCCTTTACCCGTCCTTTCATGGCACGCAGGTTGATATCCTTGATTCAGGGCTGTGCTGTATAAAGTAATAACATAAAAGTAAGATTTATCATTATTTCGGCTTGTACCTTGCTTATTTCATTTACCATCGTGTATTGTGACGTCACAACCGCGTGCGCATAAATTAATTAATGATACAAACTTGCATACTAACAGCTAGACGAGAATATTTACCACCACGGTAACGTCAATACCATGAACAAATGTTTTATTCGGTCAGAGAGTAGCCTTAGGGCGGTATTAGCATGATTCATTTTGAGGGTTTCCAGCTACGATTTCATTTTCATTAAATGAATTGATCATTTAATTAAAACCAGAAAATAAATGCCTACATCGCCCACAAATGATGTACAGATTTATTATATGTATAGATTATAGAATATTGTTTGCTATCAAAAAATTTAATAAAATTATTTGATAGCAAATTCTATGTTGTTTTATTTTAACCCCATTCAAACATGTGATTACGTCGCGTCGCAATTTATAAATAGCTAAGCGGTTAGACAATGGCCTTTCCTAATGCCATGACAGTTAAGTTCATTAGAAAGTATTTCTCAGTCGTAATCCATACAGAAGTCCAGTTTCTGACTCAGTCGAACTAATTCCGCGTCAGCTTTACATCAGTCTGAGGCAATAGAAGCCTAACTTGATCCAAGTTATTAAACCACTAGTCGGTATTCAAAAACCCGTTTGCGGATTGGTGATGTTGATTGGTGATTGGACCACGTGCAGAATGGAAAAGGGAATGAAATGGAAAAGAAATATTAATTCTGAGTATTTTTCTGCCTTGATGATTTTTTTATTACCATTGAGAAGAGTTGAGCTATATACCTATACCTAATTATTAAACAGCTAATTCAAATTTTCCTGTCTACCTACGTATCGTTGTATTACAATTATTATTCTTAGTTTCCTTTTTAAAATTAACTAATTAACTAATATTTTATAGTTTGAGATATTTTTATGTCGGGTAGAGTCCACCCGATGGAAAGAGCTCTTTCATACATTTCAAAGTTTTCATTTATTGTCAACAGATGAATGTACTAGGTTATTAAATGGCACTGTGATTACAATCTAGTATTTGTTGAAGTTAAGAGGATGTTAATCTTAAAACTAACTGTGTCGTACGTGAACTACAATTTTTATGAAAACGTATCGAATTGCTAATATCAGTAATTCGATACGTTGATATTTTAATTGATAGCCCAATTTCAAATTTACACACTAGTAGGTAATGATCCTTAGGGGAGGCCTATGTCCAACAGTGGACGTCTTGCGGCTGAGATGATGATGATGGTGAAGAAACGAGTTAGGGCGTGTTCGATGGTGATGAACTCAACTTATCGACTAAATAGGCTTGTAATACTGAATACCTACCCGTGAAAGAATCATAAGAATCGGTCGTGTAGTGAAAAAAATACGCTCATACAATCATACGGGGAAACCGAGAATCTTTCTTTTTTATTAGTCTGTTGAAAAGGAAAATATAATAAACAAAAAAATAAGATATAAAAAGAAAGATATTAGCCATTCACAGAGGCATTTATTTTATGTGTGTTAATTATTTATTTAAACAGATCACCTAGCTACCTAGGTTTCGATAGAACCTGAAATGTTGTTGCGATAACAGTGCTCAGCAGCAGGCGAAAAGTAGATAGATTCCATCAATAATAGTAAGAAGACAGGTCGTGTAATAAACGCAATTATTGGAACATAAACAGGTTCATATACTATTAAACTTCGTCAAGAACTCTATAACTAATTCGGGGCCGAACGAATCGCCATATTTATGTAAACCTGATGTTCACAAGTCGCATGTACTTAATGCTTTTCTTGGTATTTTATAAAATCTTTCACCTTCACTTCGCGAACACTTTCATGTCATTCTTGTATCTCGCTCCATTGTCCATATTTAGATATTATAATGACGATTATTTTACCCAATATGGTAAAGGTCAGGGAAATTGCATTGCATTGGTTTTCAAGGGTTACTCACTGCTAACTATCGGAATAAAGTTTTTTTTATATCAACAGTTGGTTGCTTGTCAATGTGTTGATATAAAAATTGCTATATAAGCAAGCTAAGCCATTTTCGATGATATTGAAGATAATTTTATCTATTAAATAGTGCAAATGTGTGTTTTTTTTTTCATTTATATAGGTTTGTGTTTGACCACAATCTCAATCTGGCCGAAGGTGGTAAGCACACAAAGCCTAGAAGGAACTGGCTCCCAAGTGCAACTACCGGAACACAAAACTGAGAGTGTTAGATTCATATCAGTTCTCACGATTTTTTCCTTCACCGAAAGCTCAAGCTCATGCATGATGTAAGATTTGAACCCACGACCTTCCCCGCGGTATTCGATGTGAGCCACCCACTGAGCTATCATCGCCTTAAAAATGTGCAAATGTGTTTTTGCAGAAAATGTCTCCAAAGTAAGCTACTATTTTGGAAGACTCGACAGAAAATGAGTTACACCCACAAACATAAATGAATTTCCAAAAGAATCGTTCATACACCATTATCGACAGACAAACAAACAGAAATACATGTAGACTAATGTAATATTAAATAAAAAAAACGTCTCGCTACTTTAAGGTGTAAATTGAAACCAAAGTAGGGAAAGAAGATTACAGAATTGATTACACTAACATTACTAACCTACCGACAAGTTTTCATTTCAATGTCGAATAGTTTTCCGCTGATAAGGAACGCAAATGTGATTATGTCACGCGACATTTTCACTAAGTAATGGCGCATTATTATTAAAGTTGTACTTAACATAATAATGGGTAACTAGTTTAGTTTTATTTTGATTCTGGTGGAAATGGAAATGTATCCAGCAAACCATAACAGGCGGAGATCACTTATCATTGACTCTTTTTTTAAATTATAATCTTAATTTTTATATGTTTGACAGCAATCTTACATTGGTAAGCGATGATGTGGCCGAAAGTGAGCACAACCTAGAACCTGTCAGGGTACCGGTAGGTACTTGGTTACCTTGAAGGTAGTAGCCAGCTAAGTACTACAATATATCCTGTATATGTGCTGTCATGTCCTCACGATGATTTCCTGAAACATAAGCTCAAGCTCATTGTAGGATTCGAAACCACGACATTCGTCACAAAATTCGACGTCATTACCACTGGACTAGCATTGCCTTATAATTTGACCAAAATTAGGTTAGATTATACTCTTAAGTTTTTAACCGAACTCCCCTATTCTTCTAGCGATTTCGAGCAGCAACTATCACCATTCCTGATACAGAACTCATGTGATGAAGAAGCGAACAGAACTGCTGGCTTGTTGCCGACGAGTCCTGGCAATGTTCAGGATGTCATCATCCAGGATACATCCTCGAATGATGCCTCGAACAGCTCAAGCGAGGTGGTCGAGGAATTCGACATGCTGGATTTCGAACAGAACGTAGTACCCGGCTTCATAAATAAGAATACATTTCAAAGTCCTGGTAAGTTAAATTCTCTATTATTTGTGTACTTAACGCTCTGCATGCAGAGTATTTTGCAATGTGGCACTTGCAACGTGCATTGTAAATTAACTACAATGTATTCGAAGTATAATGTGTGGTGAATTGATGTTATACAAAAGCAAAGCCACTGCTCGCCACGTGAAATACTATGCCACTCAGTCGTATAGTCACAGTTCTAGGCCGTCAACTATTGGAAAATCGAAAATGTTCCGATATATTTGTATTATATTTAGATTATTAATTATTATATTTAGAAAGAGATAGTGCTATCTCTTTCAGCGTCTCAAAAATGTCAACTTAAAGGTCACGGGTTAAACAGGTTTATGGTGATGGGACGGGATGATAAACAACGATAAATTCGGTTCAAATAATCAGTATAAATAAAATCAAGTATCGTAAGCGTGTAATGTAATGAGAATTGAATCAAATTTATCGAATTATATCCCTCAATTCTTATATAAAACATGGTAAGTATTTTAAAGCTCTTAAGGGTATACTTACCCCATTTAATTTGAGTCATAATTAATATAGTATTGTAATGAGTCAGGGTGGGTTTTATTTTAATGGTGGCGGCTCCCAAATCAAAAAATTCAAATTAAATGAATCCGGCAGCTGGGACCGTGGTTCCATTTTATTGCGGTCCCAGTCATCAGAAGCCTCCTATTACTGGCAGTGACATTGAAAATTACCTGATATTACTGGATTTTTTTATGTGCTCATTTGAATACTACTCGTATTTCCGTCTGATAAATATTTATTAGCCATAAGAAAGATTATATAGCATATATAAACAACTTTTTAAAATGCGTTCAACCACTAACATAAAAAAAAACTTTTAAACAGTAACTATGGACTTAAAAGTGTGATACAGTTTTTTTTCCCGATTTCAAAAATAGTACCATAGAAATAGATTTTGGTATTTATTAGTTCCTCCAAATTTGACTCGTGAGTCGATACGAAATCATCCTATATAATGTGACTACTGTATAGTAATTTCAGTTACAAAGCAGTAGATTATAACACTGCGGAATAACAGTAAATTACCTATATCCGATATATGATATAATTTACTGCACACGTTCAACAATAAAATGGTTTTAAATATAAAATATCTTTATCTATCCACAAATTTATCGGAATATAACTTATGGCCTTCAAATGCTTGTATATTTGTGAGTCAGTTTTCAATGCGACACTTGAATAAATACTTTTTATTACAAACTTACCTAAATAGATTGTCTACATTCATACCATTTCAAGATAATAATATGACCTTCCCTTATAACACAAATAAAAATAGACGTAATAGTAAATAAAACACATGTCGAAAATAATGTCACAATTAGTACACATTTACATCTGCCATCCCTTCTAAGCTTTGTGTTTACCACCTTCGGCCACATCAATACATAGCGCATTGAGTCCATGTAGTCAAACACAAGCCATGGTAAAAAGCCTTAATGGTCTGGGACATAAAATTGAAAGTATTTTATTCGTTATAAGTCCTATCTGACATTTGGGATTGTATCAAAATCAAAATAATGGTAATTAGTATCATGACAAGGATTAAAGTTAATTTGTCTGTTACATTCTTAAACAAAAAAGGACTTAATGAATAGACCTCATGACGGTATGGATCTTACTCAACCGAATTCTTTTTCACGATAACTAGCAGAACTTGATGATAATTAATTCTTAAATTGTTTTTATTTAATCATCAAGCTGACAACAGTGGCGAATAGACAGATAAGGCATTTAATATATTAAAATACATGTTAATGGCCGAGCGAATGTAGAATTAAACTGATGCCATTATCTCGCTGATTGTACTGAGCTGTTGGACCTGAAAATAATGTATATATCCTGCACTACTCTTTGGCTTAAAATATGAATAGCATATACTTATCTTTATTATTCCCAATTTCCCCCTAAAAGATCGTAATGCTTAAATGCTTATATACTGCTTATATACATGCTTATATTTATTATAATAATTTTATCTGTGTAATGCTTGAGGTTATGTACTATATAGTTGATCTAAATGATTTTCGTTTTGTAGTAAAATAAGAAAACAGTTGCGCATGTTTTATTTAAATAAATTTTGCATGTGAATAAATACATGGTTTTAATGTTATTAGGGGGATTTAGCAATGAATGGTTTGTGACTTATTTGATATGACATAAGTATAACAGGACTATGATAATGTAACTCATCTGGTAAACAAAGTAATAGCCAATCTACTTCTTTTTGCTATTTCTTGTTTTTATCTCATAGATATTTCATGTAGAATTATGAATTTTCAAACTAGAACTTTCCACTCATTTAATCAGCTTAATTCTTATTGTAAGTTATTATCATGTCCGAATTCAAAGACGATATTGCAGATATGACTGTGTTATTATCTAAAGCACTGCTTTATTTCCTAACTACCCTCCATATTGATGTTTATATATGCATATTATTGAAAAATATACTTATCTTTAGGTAAAAGCGGTAGAAAACGCCGCTTCTCCCAAACACCTCAAGTGGCCGTCCAGCCTAAAGTGCAGAAGCCGTCAATAAAGATACCCGCCACGTCGGTACAAAAGCCTCAGCTAGTTGTGAAGGCTCAGCCCCAGAGACCTGTCAAAGTCACCAATATTCAGGTCCTCAATTCCCAAACGAAAGTGTACTCCAAACCTGTGGAATCCGTCGCGCCCCAACGTAGAGTGATCAGGGTTGCCCCGATGGCTGGCAACCCTCGGTCTATTCTACTGCCGGTCACGATAAAAGACATGAAGGACTTAAAATCAATAAAGATAATTAACGCGGCCGATTTGAAGAACGCTTCCAATATCAAACTGGCAGCGGCCAATCTTCTATCGCAGAGCAAATTGCACGATCTCAAAACGGAACGCATCGAATACGATTATGATAACAACGGAAATTGCGGTGAGTCCTGTCAATTTTCTACAATCAAGTATAAAAAAGGTGTTAGACATCTTGTTCTTGGCTGTAGCTATTTTACCGCTTTATCATTGTTTTCACAATTTACTACTTATATTTTGCACGGGTGAACTTTTGTAATTGTCACCAATCTACTAGCGCACGTACCATTTGTGTTTTGAGTAGACTGCTTTGGGTTATTATAAAATTCAGAATTGTTACAAACGAGACATGTCACAATACATCCTTTTTCTACATAAAAAATGTCGCATTAACACGACAGTATGATTTGGATGGTCGTAAACACTTGTCTATTTGATTTATTAAAAGTTTCATTCGCCTCAATTTGGTTCATTGAAACAATTGTCCGAGTGTCATAACTGTGCTATTGATTAATGTGGTCATTGTACCCGTTTCAAATATTATATCGAAATTATAATCGTTTCACTATATTATATTTTTGTTACATAAATGTTGAGTTTACTTATTACAAAAATATTGATGGCTTTGCATATTGTTTATAATTTCTGGGGAACAAATACCCGAGAGACGGTGCAAAGGCTCGCCGCCTGTTGACACTTAATCATCCTTGGATGAATCATGGATGTAACTGTACTCAGTGCCGATACTTAAGTCTAACTCGAATTAGATGTTTTTTTTATCCACTAAAAGGTTAGCAGTTCGTAGGATTTAATAAATAGCTACTTAATAAAGGGGATAAATATAATGACCACCAAAAAGAACGTTGTGACCATAACCTCTATTATCCAAATTTAGTAAATTGATCACCAAATTGAGTAAATGATCACCAAATCACGATTACTTACATAATGTGAAAACATTGTAAATCTCTTCCTATTCAGACACGACTCGGATACTTAAGGTTAGAAGATAAAGAGATTGATGCTTTAAGAAGATCGCACGTTCTAAATTTTTGGTTCTAATTTCACGCTAAAATGGGGATTTAATTTTGGTGGTCATTTACTATTTTCGGCAATATAAAATTTCTGTTGATTAGTTAAACATAAGCCCTTTATAAATGTTCAATCTCTTACGCCACAATGTATGCGATTCTATTTCAGCATATACCTAGGTACTCTTGCAGGTTACAACGCATTCATACAAAATTAAACGTAATATACATCATCCGGTATTATGAATTGGTTCAATACTAAGCACAGAATACGACACAAAAAAAACAGTTTTTTCATAATTTATTTGCAAGTTTAGGTATTTAATCTGATTAAGGTTTTTTTCCTGACGACGACGCCATCCTCTTCATTCTTCTTATAATTTCCTTTATATTAAATCTGAAGCTTAGTGAGGGTTAAGTGAAAAAAAAAAACAAATGATCATAATACTTATTGTCACATCGTAGTTATCCAAAGTCCAGTAAATATTGCAAACATAAAAAGGATGTACTTTACCATAACATATTAATTGAGGATATAAGGCACGATGTCCTTACATTATGCCTATAGTACAACGCCTCTTAGCAAATCTATGAAACTATTCAAAATCAATAAAAATATCACCAATTTATTATGTCAACTTTTGTATAACGCCCCTATTTTTTTTGCCTTAGTCACCGTTTTTCTTATGTGTGCAAAAACACGTCATATTGGCCTTTGTATCATGCAATAAAGTGCCACGTGGATTTTCTCTCAATTATCCTTCCTTTACCATACTAACTAACTCAATCATTATATTTAGATGACTCTGGCAGCGAAAGGAGCGATGATGACGATGAAAAGGAAACTCAAGTCACTGATGGCAGAAATGGATATCCCCGTCTCGTTCTAACAGCCGAGGAGCGACGATTGCTGTCGAAGGAAGGCATCACGCTACCGGCTAGTTATCCACTGACCAAGCACGAAGAAAGGGAATTGAAGAGGATTCGACGCAAAATCAGGAATAAGATCTCCGCACAAGACTCCCGTAAGCGCAAGAAGGAATATGTAGATGGACTTGAAGACAGGTAAATGTTTGACTTAAACTATGTACCTATGAGTTATGACTGAAAATACATGTTTTTATCAAGAGTTATACTTTCACTTCACTTTGTATGTCTTTATTACAGAACACTTATCAATGCAATATTTAATATAAATATGCTTATAAACCTCTAGTCGAGATTGGACAATTTAAATTAAATGCTAGATTAATGGCAATAAATAAATCTATCGAGTCTTGACATGAGTATTGTGTTGATTCTATTATACAGGTTTTACCTTAAATTAGGGATAAATATTACGTTGAATTTACGTGTCTTTTGTGACGCAATCTTCTAACTTCTTTCGGTCTTAACTCTTTTTACGTACCAGTTCCAATTAAGTTATTCGGCCTGTTGTACAAAATAATTAACGATTTAGTTACATTATTCCAATAAATCCCGATCAAAAAACTATCTATTACGTCACTAATGTAGTTTATAATTCTCAAGACTCGCAACAAGGAAAATAACAATTCATATTTATATCAACAGAGTAAAACAGTGCACGGCAGAAAATCAGACTCTAATACGAAGGATAAAGATTCTACAATCGCAAAACCAGTCTCTAACCGCGCAGCTGAAAAGGTTACAGGTAATTAAACATTAATACTTGATAACTAGATCTTTATGATGTAAAGAAAACGAGGAAAAGTGACAGTTCTGACACTCATCTTATCATACTAATCGTACTGTCAGTCGTTTGTTTGCTACCTCTTGACGTTTCAACGGTAAAACTAATCGTGGTAGAATTTTGCATACAACTAGACTATGGCATGGAAAGAAACATAAGCTACTTTTTATCACGAGAACGAAGGTAAAACCGCGGGAGACAGCTATAATTCCTATAATTCTTTAAAGATATGACTTGTGCATGCTTGAATATCTATGGGTATGGTTTCCTCACGATGTTTTCGTTCATTGAAAGTACAAAAACCACTAGTATTTGAAATTTGAACCGTACCATTGAGCTATTGTCGCCTTCATATTATATTCGTCCTTACAGAATGTCCTAACGGGTGTCACAAACGGTTCAACGGGCAAATCTGCGCAACCGGCGACATGTTTGCTAGTGTTGTTGCTATCCGTCGCCTTAGTGGCGCTGCCGTCGATGCGGGAGGAGGTCCGCCCGCGGGCAGCCGAACAGCCGGCCACCTCGCCGGCCATTACACGAGCACTGTTGTCAGCTACTAATAGTACGTATTCTTTAAACACCCACAAACTAACAAAGATAAACCTAATTGGGTATGTTCCGATATGCACTGCGAGCACTATAAGGTGTGAGGTCAATTTAGTATACTGAGAAGCCGTTCCTTTATAGTTAGCTATACTGCTAGGCTATGCTGGTTACTGTTTAAAACTGTCATATAATAATATACTGTCTCATCCATGTTTTTTGGCGCTGTTTTCACGAGAAAATAATTATAAAGTAAGTTATCTGTTCCACAAGAAAAAATATTGTTTGAATGTAGTTATATTTAAAAATTGAATATTCAAGTTAATTGGATTAATCGCATAATAAAAGTTAGTATACTTTTTATTAAGGCGACGCCTTGAAGATTTTGGTTGCAAGGATACCGATTTTATTTATTTTTTATTTATTTATTTATATCAGATAATTATCCATATGGGTTAGTAATAAGACTTACAGTCTATGTTAGTAACATTGAAAATTATAAATTAATATTAATTTAAAAACCTGTGTCCACCCTCTGGTGCACCAAACCCGCAGCAATGCATACGGGTCCAGTGCCACAGAAGCGGACAGTCAGGCTTTTCACTAATTAATCTCATGCTGTTGGTGCTCCCGCGTATACGACGCATCAGGGATGCAGACCTTTTCCGCATTGTAGAATATAAAAGACCTCTTTAAAATAAGAGATTCCAATTTTACCGATATTGAGGATCGATTTGAGGTTCCAAAATTTCTACATATATTAATTGAAACTGATACTATAATTTGTACATAGGTTTTATGAAATATATTTGTAGTTTTTAAATTAAACAATAAAAACCATTTTGTTGCATACGCCCTTTCCGTTTACGCGGGTTTTCTATGAGAGGTCGCTATAGTAGGGAACGGGACGCAGCACGTTGTATTTCAGATTTTTAAGCTTAACGCGGCGTCACCTTAAAAAAAAAAATTCATATTTCTGGACGCTGTTATCACGTGATCAAGGCACTGAGAGCACCTTACCTCGAAAACGCCAGAACTAAAATGGCGGCAGTATACTGTCAGTCCATAACGGAACGAATTTCTCCCCAGTAAGAGCACTGAACAGTGCTCGCAGTGTAAATCGGAACATACCCTTAGTCAATCTGCGTAACAATTTTTTTAATTTTTTTTTTATATAATGGATTGTTTTTTTTTTTAAGTTTATCAAATTATCTTGAGTTTTCTTGTGTGTATTTAGTAGATATATAGAAAATCAAACATTGAACTAATAAATAGTAGCTGCTATCTTTCTTTACGTGTTATTTTATAAAGTTTTAAATTGTCTTGGGAGATGTATGGACAATCATGCTATCCAAATAACGATCTTCAAATTCTGTCTGACGTCATGTCCTTTCACTTTTGAACGGTGTATACTGTCACCCATGCATGAAGAGGTCCGTTAAAGTATTGCAATGTATTTTATAAGTTTATAATAATATTTATTTCTACTGAGAATACACTGTTGAAGTTACAAGCTACCTTTACCATTATCTTTATGCTATTGAATGAGACCTTGCTACTTCGTTCAATACAATAACCTTTTGTTGTTCCATTACATTTTCCATTGTTCACAACCTAGACTGTATTTAACTTTTTGACATTAGCAAAGTGCAAACTGCTTTAGACCTTCAGTAGTTATCTCACGGTCTATTTTATATTTAAATTTGACGATAACCGTATCATTGATGTTATATAATCATCTCATCCGTGAGCATTTTAGTTTGTATAATTAAGAAACAAGTTTTGCTCGAGCTGTTATCTATCAATTTAACTTTCTCGTTGCATAATTTAGTTTTTGCAGTTATACGTAATGTTTACAGCACCTTATCCGAAACGTTATCGCTTATTTGGTAGTTTATACATGTATGTTAAACATAAACTTTTTGACACTAAATTTCGTGGAACCACATTCATGTAATGTTCCCAATCACGTTTATCATCAAACAACACAATTGATGCACCTTAGAATACGAGCAGAGTTGTCACCCGAACTTAACATATTTATAACATATTATACAAATTTAACATATTTCTCCTTACAGAAATTATGCTCGACGAAACCGTGATCGACGACGGGGAATTTAATATGGAGGAGCTGATCACATTCAATCGCCCCCACTCCGACCACGACTACCAAGTGGTCAAGAACTTGGACATGCACAAAGTGCTGCCAAGCGGCTACGTCGACCTGCCTATAGACGAGGACTGGCCGCCCAATTTAAAAAAACGTATGAAAAAGCAACTAGAGTTCGACTACGAGGATGGGAGGGATTACCTCCCTCCCATAGTTAAGGAAGAGAACTACGAGAACTTCAAAGTAGACAAATTCAAACATGATGAAGACAGTTTCCCAGACAATAAAGGATTCCTTACCAACACTCTCATTTCAACAGGCAGAAAGCTTGGCGAACTATTAGACTTTCTACCCCCTGTACCTGTCAAAAACGAAGATATTTTGATAGAGGAAGTCTCGGATTACGAACAGAGAAACTCGACCGGCGTAAAAAGTTTTGTCGTCAATGGTACCCTAAGTGAATACTAATTTTAAAATCAGATTCTATATTTTTTTAATTCTTTATTTCACTGTCGTTTTCTTCAGATACTATTATTTAATAGGCACGTATTTTTATTGTCAATGAAATTACTCATTTGAGTGTTAATTAGGTAAGTTTATTCCGAATGTTTGAGTCTGTTTTAACTTTTAAGAGTTTAGAATGATTTACTATTTTATTATAGTTTTTAGTTAACATAATAAATATGTTTACGATAGTGAGACCGTGATGAATTATATAGGTTAAGTATTACGAGTGTTTCCAATTCCATATTTATTTGAAAAATCAAAATTAATATATAATTACAAAATCAGATATTTTATTTTATTTACAATTCGTATATTTTGAAATTGTAAGCATTTTTATGTTATGACTTGGTGCAATTACGTTAAGTACTGATTTTCAGTGTTAGCTAGATAATCTAAGTATTTTACTGGGGAGAAGTAGTTTTAGTGTTTACCTTTATTTTATATTAACTACTTACAAGATGGACCAATATGGGTACCCTGGATTTATGATGTTCGAATAAAAACTGTAAGTAACATTGTTTTTTTTTTCTTTATATACCCTTGTTCTACATTACGTAAAGCCAAGTGACATTAGTTCATAATTAAAAGAAGACGTGTAAATTTCGGTTATGGTGACAACGGTAATTTCTTATTGAGATTTGATACTAATTCAAAAATACTTCAGAAAAGAATAAAACGAATATCTTATAATAAGCTTTATTTAATTATGAGTTAACAAATATTTTCGTAATTTTTGAACAGGGTTGTGACCTTAACTGAATACAAGTCAAATTGCGTTATGCAATTTTTTTATACCATACATCTTACAGAAAAAATAAACACTGAGAACTGTTCTATGAATATTAATATTTATTTTTATACTTACAATAAGAATTCAATTCAGTTTCAAAAGCATCATGTATTATAATACATAAAGTTAATAACTATAGCTCAAAACTTTCTCGTGCGTCCACAAGCTGACCGACTGAACATGACTTACTTAGTAAGCGAAAATTTAAAATTATATTAACTACAAAGTAGATACACCCACTAATGAACTGAGAACGGGCGCACAACACGCTCCATTCCACATTTTTGGTGCTGTCTTCAATAAATAATCATGTTATGTTCATTTATACATAGCAGAAATTTGTCGAAGTATGCAATGAAATAAAACGGTGCACCGTGACGTCTGATACAGCGACTTAACTTTCGAATACACGTTTCTCACGAATCGATAGTAATTGGTGTGAATTAATGTGCAGTTTAGCGATCCACGATATCACAAGTTAGTAATTTACATTGATAAGGTATTTGGAATTGCATCATCTGTTTATTCACACCAACAACACGACCCGAGTGAATAATAACATTGTTCTCGTTCAATACAATAACTAATAGTATTGCGTATAAACACATGCGCTCGAATCACGTTAACAAATTACACAATTTGACTTCCGACTTTTCAATACCCAATCTAATTTCATTATTCTATCTAGCAAATAGAAAGTAACAATTAGGTACAACTATGGTATTTATCATGTTTAAGACTTATATTGGATATACTGCTATGATTGTACAATATTATAACGATCCATTTAACGAGGAGAATACTTCAATATGATCACAATAATTTTAAAAAATCATTATTAGTGAATTGATTTTAAAAACTTTTCCATTTTACATCATCGACAATACTCGCATTATCTACACCTTTCTAAAAATATGAAAACGACACAACAAGATGTTTTTATGTTATAAAACACTTCAAACATACTTAGCCAAAATGGATAACTCCTAATGCGGGGGGTACAATTTTGTGATGACTAAATATCCGTGACTAATCCAAAATACCTTATAAAAATGTCATATCGATCAGCACAACGCCATACTAGCTCTATATTGTGAACGTATCTCCAGTAACAATGCTCACGTCGAATACATCCACAAGTAGAGGCATCATTACCGCACCGCACTGATTGGACTGACACCTACAAAATCTTACTTCTACTCAAATCACGCTTGTCGAATCTTGCCGCTTCCAGTCCAAGCAAAAATATACAAATTTGTGTTTTTTTTTTTCTAAAGCTGTACAATTTATACACCATCAACATAGCGACCGCCTGGATCGTGTGGCCATGACGACGGTTTAGTCTAGAATTTTAATAAGTAAAATTGCTATTAATAGTAATCTTTAGTATGTACGTTTCCATGGCCACACACGAAGACGGCAGTGTGCGGACGCGCGTTACCGATGACTTCGTAAATCAGTCTATTCATAATCCGACTTGTATAAACGTGAGTCGGGACTCCGCCGCGGGCGCGGGCTGCAGCCACGGCCGCCGCGACACTACAACAAATGACTAAACACATGTGTACCAAACAAACGTAATACTTTGGAATGCCTAGATTCCTGACGACCGGGACCGTAGCTGCAGTTCGTCCTCGATCATATACTTCGACAGTGACTTAATATTAGTATATTTTCTTAAACGATATAACACCGTCGCGTCGGGCGACAGACGACCGAACGAAAGCGAATAGCAGTAATATAAATTGACATGAGCCCAGAGCCACGTGTAATATTTTGTACACAAGGTGAAATGTTTCATTCAGTCTTGTAAGAATATATAATAGTTCAAAGCCAGTTCACTCGGGACTCGATGGGGTACATCGATTGAAACAAATTACATTTTTACACTATTGTAATCAATTTCTACATAAATTATTGCACGTTAAATATAACAATTATGTCATCAAATATAGCTCATCGAATCATTTAGGACCATACTGAATACCAACATTATCAAATGTCACGAAAACATGTAATTGAAAAATATAATTTAATTTACATAATGCACGAAATTACCAGTTATCCTCATTTATTATAACTATAATAATAGGCATAAATAAAGATAGGAAAGTATGTGGCGTCACTATAGGAACGGAGCCAATTTTAAATTGTTATTTAAACATACTCTCGCACAAACTGAACTTAGGTATAAACAATGACTAAATAAAGTTATAATCTAGAATATGCATACGAGCGATGCGTTGATTGCTACGAAATTACCTTTGAATCTACCCAAGACGTAATAAAACCTGATGTCTTTATGTAGTCAATACAAGCTGTATGTAAACGTAAACTTTCCTACCACACCAAATACTAACATCTTCAAATATATAAAATTAATACCGTTCATAGGCGGAGTCTATTTCATTCTAGGGACGTATCTATTACTGATGAAGATTAAAACCAACATCAATCCAATACCATAATAATGCCAGTTTTTTAAATAAGGCAATATCATCAAACAGCTGTAGAAATGTCCAGGAATTAACGTCTGCAGGTTGATTTAAGTAGCAATCACTTTTCATTTAACAATTGTCATACAATTTGTATTTCAAATGAATTAAAAATAAACAGTCAAACATCACAACCAATAGCACAAATTCATCGGTAACATCGCAACAATCAACAAACCGCGAATTAGACGAATCCCTCTCAACACACATAAACTTATTATAAAAGTCACGATATTTTCTATGTTATGGTAATTCATTACTTATGTAAAAAAAACTCAAAATTGCGATGCATTCACAGAAAATTATGAATTCACAGAGGACGTACAAAAATAATATTTCAATGATTCACTAATAAATGGGACAAAGCGATACACAACTACAGGATAAGTATTTTTTTTTCTACAGCACTTTTTATGTGAGTAATGTAACGATTATTACACAAATCTGATGATTTGTTCGTTCTATGTGGTTGGAATGGACACCGGTGACACGATGCGGGTACTCGATGAGGTAAAGTAAATCTCACGTCCAAATTTAGGACAAGACACTATAATTTACAGAACTTCGGTAAAAATTATACGTAATTCGCTACGGACGGGAACACAAAAACGAAAATTATGCGGACCGCACACGTCCTAACGCTCGTCGGCGTTTTTAAACTATCTTTATTTATATCACGCCCATTTTTTTGAGATAAATAAGATTAAATAAAATCTACTCTAACTTCAGCATATTTAAGTATCAGAGCGATGAGTATGGAATTCATATAATGGCCTATGCATTTGCACCGACAACGCGTTCGAATATTCAAAATGCATGTTTACGCAAAAATATGTCTGAAAACTTGGATAGAACTTTAGACTTTAAACATAGTGTTTAAAGGTGAAATTTCAATACAGTTTTTCATTTAACATAGGCACGACTAGAGCGACACATCAGAGGCTACTTTTATCCGACTACATTGAAATCAGTAGGTGTTCATAAGTTTTCAGTATTGTTTGTTTTAGTAATTCTATTTCTATCAAAATGATACGAATTCCTGATTAATTAGAATGATTTTATGATCCCGAAATATTGCAATCCCGTTTTATTGCAATTGTAATTATAGCAGATTGTTTAAAAAAAAAACGTTACTGAATGATAGTGATGTAATAAATAATATAAATAAATTAACGAAGTAAGCGTTAAATGAAGTGACCGAAACAATAATCCAATTTCGTTGAAAGTTTGCTTAAGAAATTAAACTAATTTATTCGTGCACCTCTATTATATTACGCATAAGGTTGAAATTTGTCGCAGTAGCCATCGACTACAGTTTTCCGATGAATTTACTATTTCAGAGTGGAGCAACCCAATTTAATAAATATGTTAAAACGTTGAATTAAAAAACCGAGTTTTCTTGTACTTCTTTCCCAGTTGCTCATTCTTTATACAGAGATACTAACAATTTAATAAATTTAGCTATTAGAAGCTTACCTTAAAATTTATAATATATAAAATGTGCATTTCAACGAATCAAAATATTTGTTAGAACAACAATTATTTGCAAATATACATTTATTTAACTTCAAATCATCGAGAACATAATGACTTAAATATTTCTAAGTCATTGATTTTCTGAATACAGATAAAATACTGTAGAAGAAAATTCACTTTTTTATTGAGCAACTGGGTTGGTGTTGACTTAGCATCGATACATAAGTATCGAGCACAATATCAATACCTAACATTACTATCGAACTAAATTCCAAATATCGAACACTAGTATCGATAGTAAGGCAACACTGTTGATAACAAGTGGCCCTTCGTCCTAAGCCACATGCGTAAGCGACGTTTGACAAACACGACTGCTTCGGGACCTCGATCATAAAAAAATATATGTCGCGGGAGGATAGTAAGTGAGGCCTCAATAGTTTCAAACAGTCGCGTGTACAATGCGTTTCAAAAGATGATGATGGCTAGCCCTATTTATGCTTGTTTGCCACCTTAGTGGTATAAGAAAAGTTAGCTGTCAGAACGCCATTTTGTTTCTCGTACTAAGGAAGTAGATTTGTAAAACCAAAATGAGGGCCTCAGTAATTACCTAAATCTCAAACTCATGGTAAGAGTAGCCATTTTTTTATAGGTTGACCATAACTCTTTTCGTGAGCTGGGATCAGGACGAAGATGGAAGGTGTAAATCGCGATAAGGTATAGTTAGAGCGGCAGCAGGCGGTGCGGGCGGTGCGGGCGGTGTGGGCGGTGTGGGCGGTGCGGGCGTTGCGGGCGGGTGCGGGCGGTGCGGGCAGTGCGGGCGCAGGTGCGGGTGCGGGTGCGGGCGGGTCACGTGACACACACGCGTCACTTGCCCGCGCGCGCGGCGCACTTCTTCTTTTTACGCTTGAAGAAACAACAGCACCTGGAATACACGGATTGCCTGCATGACGATTTACAGAGTCTGTCAGGGTATAAGTTGATACGGGTTATTAGTACACATAAATAAGTAAGATATTGTAAAAAAATCTACCTATATCTTTTTTGAGGGCAAAAACTTAGAGTATACATAAAAGCTATAGAGTTACAGTATCACTCCGGTCCGTTGTGCTGATCGTAAGCAAAAATGTTATATAAGAAAAATGTGGAAACAATTAACAAGGCTGACCAGCAGGTTTGCCTGCTGGTAAGTTCAAGAGCCGGAACACACCGGTAAGTGTTTAGCGGCAGATTTTTATCTTGAGGGTGGTAGCCACCCAGGTGAGTACTATAAAATAAACTACTATCGTGCTATGGTTTCTTCTCGATGTTTTCCTTCACCCAAAGCTCAAGCTCACAATTAACTACTCTACTAAAAAAAAGCGTTTTCATGTCTTAAAATTACTTACTAATTTTTATATTGTAGTGTTGTGAGAATTTTCAAAATAAAGACTTTCCAGAATTCTGTAAATGCCACATGAATTCAGTTTTTCAGAAAACACATACAAAAAGAGTCCAGTTATATGTATCCAATTATTTTTTATGGGATGTGTAAAGATTTAATTAACTCAACTTATTTTTTAGGCCCTAATAAGGCACTTATGAATGTTACAATTGATTTTACCAACCTAAGGTGTCCTTAAAATAAATATTAAAATGCAGTAGCTTGCCTACAGCGTTAGTAGACGCTAGACAATTAAAAAAATCTAAAGGTCTAGAAAACATAGCTGCCAAGTCATATAAAATAATATCTTCAAATTAAAGGGAATCATATACATACACTTCTCATCAAAAACATCGAAACACCTCTGAAGTTTGGTTTTGAATGAGTTTTATGTTTTTTTATACATTAAACAAAAAAAGTAATAATGCCAGTTAATTGCCGATATTATAAGGTATCATTTAACAAATAGTAATGTTTCAAATTAAAATCAAATTTAACTATCGTGTTTTTTTTCAATAGGTATTTTTTCTCCCTTTAAGAAGAATTTGTTTTTCTGTCTGTCATAATTGGCATAATCTGGCATGATTACTTCTTTTTTCTTAATGTAAAAATAAAACGTAAATTCATTTAAAACCAAAATTCAGAGGTGTTGTTGCAGTACCGTTTAGATTTTTCTGATGAGAAATGTATTTCATAAATTTTGGTACTATCTTCTTAACGGCAGTAGCCCGAGCACGAATATTTTTTCTTAACGTAAGCGATTTTTATTTTTTAAATACAACAGTTCTATTACATTTTGATTTAATATTATGTATCATGCAGAGTTTGTATTATACTTATAATAAAATCTACAAATCAAATGTACGTGTCAAACGAGTATTTTTTTTTAGACTATAATGTCGGCAAACAAGCATACGGCCCCTTGATGGTAAGCGGTTACCGTAGCCTATGAACGCTTGCAACACCAGGGGTATCACTCGCGCGTTGCCGACCCTTCCCCCTCCCCGATGAGCTCTGGCGACCTTACTCACGCGCAGGAACACAACTATAAGTTATTTGGCTGCGGTATTCTGTAAGGTGGAGGTACTTTCCCATTCGAGCTGCTCTTTGAGCGACATATCGCTATGCTCTAGCTCTCATACTCTCTCATCTATGAGTATTTCAGACCCAAAGTTCACTATATTTACGATTCGATACGACAAAATAGTTCGTGCTAGGTCCACAGTTCACAAAGGAAACGCTAATTAGATGCATACAGAAAACAAAAGCCCCAGCCACCAAGCAACTTAAAAATTAAAAAAATAAAATAAAAAGTATTCATACAGTTGGAACACTGACTTGGTGTCGTCTACAACGTCGACCTCGTGGTGGGGCTGCGTGATGGGCGTGTTGCTGTGCCCCGCCGTGGGGTCGTCGGCCCCGAGCTCGCCGTTTGTCGAGCTCACCACCTGATGGACAAACATCGATTATTGTACACGTAGGTATATGTATTATGTTATTATATACGGACCGGAAAGCGTAGGATGTCACTTAAGGCTCGCGCACATCATGGGCGGGCCCCATCGCAACGGCCATATGTAAAAGAGGGCTAGAAGTACTCCTGTCTCTCTCTTTCGTATGGGCCGTTGTAATGCGGCCCGCTGCGGCCCGTTCTAATGTGGGCGAGCCTTTACAAGGTGGACGGATGACCTCGTTAAGTTCGACGGAAAACGCTGGATGCCGGCCGCCGAAGACCACACGAGATTCTTTATTTCACCCCCTTAGGGATTGAATATTGAAAACCATTTCCATAGAGTATGCCTTCGTTATATAAGGAACCTGTGTGCAAAATTTCGAGTTTCTAACCCCAGCGGTTTAGGCTGTGTATTAATAGTACAAGTATTTGTATATGTATATAGATTTTGAAAACCAAAGATCAAGGTGGAGAAATTCTCTCGCCATTTGTCAGTCCATTGAAAGAGATCGCTGTTACTTGTGATATTCTACTCAGACACACCACAGTAAATGATGACAACATGGCCGAAAATGGTAAGCACGCAATCTATTTTTGTGACCAATCTATATAAATGTTAATCGCCACCTGCCTGGCTAGACATGATACAGCACAGTATTTTCCATGGTGCTTTGGTTTCCCCACCATGTTTTCTTTCACTGATATTTCTACCTCGATCAAATTTTGCTACGTATATTTTTCTTGGAGACATAGTTATTTCTTTGTTCCACTAGATTCGACAGTCTACGTGGGTCATTTAATTCAGTATGTCTTCTAACTTATAGTGATTAAATAATGTTATTTAGGTTTTAGTTATTATAAAAAGTTTATTGAATTTATTTATTATGATGTTTTCGCTGACATATTTGCTGGAACACACTGATACTTTTTTTCCTACAGAATTTTATTTTAGAACTGTAAGGTTGGAGAAAGATACACTATTCCTAGCACCATGCTATCAACAAGGCACCAGGGACAGGAACAGGCTGTCTTTTGTTTTCCTGAAACTGGAAACACTTCGTTTCGCTTAGTTTTTTTTTTTACTTTTCTAACAGACTAGCACATAGCGGAGTCTACGTCGCTAGATTTATGGTCATTTTTACTAACTAATTCATGCGTATATGTCAATTTGACGTGAGTAAGGAGTCCCATAAGCGCAAGGCAGTATTATTATATAATTGGTTAGTAAAAACGAGTATTAATCTTATAAGTATTTTAAACTACATACATCTTTCTAATTATAACATATATGATACAACAAACACTGATTATTTCTTTACAACAAAATAACTCTAAGTTAATGTAAGTACACATTTAACATCAAGCTATTTGCTTTTATTCGACGAAGTTCTAAATTTACTTTGTAATGGGATGTGAAACTTAAAAACAGAATTCAAGATTCATTTCATTACTTTTAAAAAACTACATAAAAAATCAAAATGGTGAAGACCACGAAAGCCATAAACAATAAAGCAAAGAAAAATAAGAAGCGAAAAGAAGAGTAATAATGATAAAAACATACAACAAATCAGAGATCACACAGAGAACATGTGTTCGTAAAGATCTTTATGAATGAATATTGGCAGTGCTCGGTTCTAAGCCGCGAAAACTTACAAAATTGTTTAAATAGCACAACATCATAAGCTACATGCAGACACACAATAATGCCGCTATAAGTTCAAAACTGACCGTTGAAACCGATCCGGGAAATTTCACATACCGAAAATGTTTATTCTTCAATAGCTAAAAAATAAATACACCAATATACATTCACAATATACGAAAATAATGTTTGCATGAAAATAAACATAAATAAAATAATTTGATTGTACAAGTCACCAAAAAATTGCATGCGGGATTCAAAATATGTATCAAAACATTTTAGTATACCATTCCCAAATAATCTAAAGAAGAAAAACTTAATCTAGCCAGGTGAACAATTAACTACGTATCTCTATAATCCATTTTATCAAAACATCTAGAATGAATTGATATTATAAAACGCTACGATATAAAAAAAAATACGAATTAGAACATTTTGCACTGAAAGGTGCATTCAAATATAAATGAACCTCAAGTTAATATTATACAGGAATATAAAACATTTAGATATTTCGATTATTCGATTATGTCTGTATGCCTTTTGAAAATTCTTGTGTTTTAATTCATCGGACGTTTCCTTTTTTACGATCTCACAAACATCTTCAATAATCGGTGAATTTATTCAAAAGATCCATAAGAAGATCCATCAAGATCCATTAAGAATTCAACAAATTTTTAACAAAGGTTTTAACCTTCATCGTGATTTAATCTCAATAAGCGTCGTAACTGAAAACAAATCTGTTCAGTACTTAAGACGGAAGACTTAGGAACAAGTGATGAGTATAATAACTGAAATTTTTATAAAAAAAAATTACCTGAACTGAACCATGCCTATCAGCCGGCGTGAGATGTCCAGTCGTGAGCGGCGTCGCTTTACCACTGTGTGGCCAGTTCCCTCCTGAATTCGCTGTACCACCAGTGCCGATATCCTTTGCTGCGCCCTGAAATATCGCATCGTTTTTAATAAGGTTATTACTTGAATGAGAGATGTATAGGCCAGGAAATAAGGTGCTAAATTATCTGTAATCCGTAATATATAAAAGGAAAAAGTGACTGACTGACTGATCTATCAACGCACAGCTAAACACTGGACGGATCGGGCTAAAATTTGGCATACAGATAGCTATTATGATGTAGGCATCCGCTATGAAAGGATTTTTGAAAATTCCACCTCTAAGGGGTTATTATATAACCCCTATAGGGGTTCGCGGGTGAAACCGCGGGGTGGTAAGCTAATACAATATAAAGTAAAAGGAATCTTCTAAGTTCCCTGGGTTCGGACCTATCCGGTTACTTGCTTTTTCGGGACAATTATTTTGTTGATAGATGATTATTTATGCCAGTTCATTGGATCTTATTACGTGTCGCTTATTAATTCCTGAACAACTTATTTCTTGACCCATACATACATTATGATACAAAAAAAAAACTAATACGATTTGTCTCATCTTATTTTAAATGTCAGATAATTACAATAGTTTCAAGGTAGTGTTTAGCACTGACTGCTCTCACAAAAAAACAACAGCATGGAATGTAAGTTACGACAAACAGGAAATGAGACTTGGGATTTTCTCACAATGAAAACTATACTCTCAAGCATTTTTTTTACATCGAATAGATACTATAGGCGAACAACTATAAGCGTTTATATGTGGATGCGCGTACGCACCACAACTAAAAAGCTTAGAATTGCCGTAGATTAAGGGATAAAAAACTTATTTTGGTATGTTGAAAGTCCACACAAAAAAAAACGATTGTTTAGTTCGGGTGACTAGCGTTACAAAACCCTATGAAGCGCGAAGCAAAACTGTAATAATGTTTTATTATAACCGCTTCATTTCTACATGTCAAGTTCGTAAAAATAAATCAGTAGAGAGTAGCAACAGGGATGAAATTGTAATATTTCTAAAGTAAACTGGATTGCAAATCGAACTTTGTAAGTTAAAATTAAAGACAAAAATATCTGCAATAAAATTGCATTAAATATAACCGAAAAGGTTTTAAAATCGAACCTAATCGAACATTATTGGTCATTATTTAATTTTAAATCTGCCAAAACGCGTAGTGGTTGTTTTCGTAAAAGCACGACACGAATATCGATTTGTGGACGATACAGATAATTTCTGCCAGTGGTAATTTTTGGTCCAGCCATCATTTTTTTTTTCTATTCACCATCCAGAATACAATTTTTTTAGGGAGATATTCGGGAGAGATTCGAGGCAAATGGCAAGGGTTCAGCGGTCTAATAAAAACAACAACTAGGGTAAATGTGTGCGAATCAAACCTCTCCGGAAATAAGCGCCGCTTCATCGTCCTCAACCAAACCAATCATATAATCACACAAATCATCCTGCACCGACAAAAAAGCAATGTGAGATCGACTGACACAGTACCCCTACGTTCAAGAAACATTTTAAATTTTATAATGAATTAAAAATATTTTACATCATTCAATTAGGCGTTTTTGCCATGCAGGGCGCAAGGGATTATTAATTTTGTGGTGAAAACCACATAACATTTGCTGACTGAGATCAAATAAGATTCCTCTATGAATGTTAAAGGCTATCTGACAGACTAATAATAAGAAATATTTTAAGCTAAGTCAGAACATATTTTTTAAACATGACACTTTCGAATGAAATTTTGATAAAACTCACACCATAATTGATCATAGCTATACAATAACATAACCAAAATATAAAAAATTATCAAGTATTGTTAATTAAAAAGTTTACCTTGTAGGGTTGATGTCTATTCGGCGACGGAACAGTTTCATGGCCTGTTTGAATAGAACCAACTGGAGTAGACTGTAATCATAAAAAAATAAGCTCAATACAACAGAATATATCTAACAAAGCTGTGTCAACCTTATTTGATCAAGATTTATTATTGTATAATTATTGTTTGTATTTTAGAAATACTGAATTGTTTTTTTTTAGTTTTTGATCAAATAACATTTAACACAATCTTTTAATACATTATTAAATTTAAAATAACATAATTATCGGCTTATCTTAAGCAGTACAGTGTTCATTAGATTACACGTGTGCATTCCTATAAAGTGAAAACAAAGTAGTAGTATGAGACAAATTTAATACAACCGAAAAAAGCATGGCAATATTAGCAAAAGTAACAATATGAATTAATGTATTTATTACATCTGAAAACACCAACGAAATCCCCAAGTGAGAGAACAGGCATGGCCGTATTGATTTTGAATGATGTGAAGTAATGATCCACAAATAATTCTTTAAAAGCGACGGCCCTAGGGTAGAGCGAGAGGAGCGATCGCGTAAGGCGCCACAATTATTGGTATGTTCCGATATACACTGCGAGCACTGTAAGGTGTGACGTCATTTAGTATACTGAGAAGCCGTTCCTTTATAGTTAGCTATACTGGATACTGTTAAAAACGGAACGTAGTCCAGTATACTCTGTGTCATCCACGTATATGTAAACTGTAATTCTGGGCGCCGTTGATCACGTGATCATAGCACTGAGAGCACCTTATCTCGAAAACGCCAGTGCTCACAGTACTAAAATGGCGACGATTTATGACGTCATATATTTCCCTAGGATACTGCGGCAGTATACTATCATCTATAACGGAACGAATTTCTACCCCGTAAGAGTACTGAACAGTGCTCGCAGTATATAACGGAACACACCCTTTATGTACAAAATTCTGATGGCGGATTTTATTTTTGCAATAACTTGTTTTTTTTAAATAGAAAAAGAACAATATGTCGCGTGAAAGTGTCAAACAAAGGGCGCCGAAAGACAATCTCGAACTACCCTGATCAAGGGCTAGGGCCGGCGCTGAATTCTATAGCCCTAAGGGAAACCTTGATCGGGATCTTATTCTGAAAATATTTACTGTACACAAAGGGGACAGAACACTAACCTTGTCGGATTTATTTCTAACGATATTGGAGGGCGGAGCGTTGCGCAAGATTCTCATCACATTAATGTTGGCAGGCTGAAGTCGCAGCGGTACAGTCGGGCACAAAAGCGTTAAGCATGCGGCATGCAACATCCCAACAAACAAAAATCATACCAGCTGTCAATTAACTATGCAAATCCTGTCTATGCTTTCTCAATTAAGTATTGTAGATTTTTAGTACTAGAGCGTATTAACCCACCAATTCATTTTACTGCCAATTTTTCACTTACTATTTTAGAATAGATACGTAATTATGTTATTACAGTTATTAAATCAATACTATATATGAATCCAATGTATTACATATTTCATAGATAGAACCTGTTTAAACGCATAAAAACTTTAAGCAATGTTAGTATTTGTGCCCATAATATTTATTATTATAAACGAAGATATGGAAGTATGAGTTTGTAGCATCCTCTGAAATATTATGCATTAAAACATATTTTAGTAAAAATAATTGTTTGTTATAAAAACTGAATAATATTAGAAACATTTCACAGGCTATGATTTAAAAACCACACATCACAAATTTTAATAAATAAAAATTGCTGCTGTAAAAATATCGAACTTGTACAAAATAAATTATTTGATTTATTACTCTTTCATAGTACTTATGTATTTAAATCACAGCCATCCAATAAATTAATTACCTAACTAAACAAACTACACAGAAACACGAAATAAAGGACAAATTATATTTTATTAAACAAGTATAATAAATATGTAACTTCTACTAATAGCGATGATATCTAAGGATTAGCTAATTTTAACAATTAATTCATTAATAAGATTGTCATTTGTTATAAACCTAAGTTTAAAGAACAAAATAAGAAAATAAAAATCAAACTTTTTCCGAACATGTGCGAAATGAGAATAATATGTAATTGCAGTGTTGTATCGGTTGTGAAAGCAAATGAAATTCCACAATGCATGCATTCAATTTTGAACCATGTTCGAAGGTCAGTTGAAATATTATTTCTATACTATTAATTTTAAGAAATTGAAATAAATTAATACAAGAATGCAGGCAGATTTTAATCAAACACTTTAAAATAAAGAGCTTAATGCGCGCAGACATCAAGGACTACAAAAGAAATAACATATACGGTCAAATCCATTTATTCCTTTTGTACCACTTATAAAATTGTTTTACAAATGGTCGAATGCCAATTTCACAAGGATATTACAAAAATATATTGTGTGAAAATTACTACCACCCAACATGCCGTAATTTTTTATTAAATTCTCTACATTTTGAATTAAAAATATTATTCGATCAACTTCCCAGTATTTACGTAAACAAGCATTTGTGCGAGTTAAATTAAGTTTGTGCAAAATACAACTCAATCACACAAAATGACTGAATCATTTATTTATAGAAAAAAAATTATACAGGATTCATAGACAATTATCAAAGTAAATAATTAAACTGTGTTAGATGAATGCATTTTTTCAAAAAGACCTCGTATTTACAATTAATCGAATCCGATACAAAACAATATATAATTCAGTCATTTTAAGCGTCAGTCCCACAGCAAAAGCTCTAGAGAACTTTCAAAGAAAAAATTAAACTCTTAAGGAATGTACATTCACTTTATCAGACTGATCTATGTGGAACTATGAATGCAGAAATCTAGACCACTTGCTGAGGGACCGACGCCTTATGCAACAAATCTTATATTAAGCTAGTGCTCCCATCACACATTTTGAGTTAACATGCATTGTGATAATGGATTTGATGCATTATGATACCAATAAACGACGAAAAACAATAGAATTTATAAAATTGTATTCAATATAATGAGTCGCTTCAATACACGAAAATATACCCCAATAATAATTTCAAATTTTAACAGGTATGTAATCGGGTATAGAAACGAACTTCACACATTACATTCAAACGAAAGATACACAACATTTTATAGCAATAATGATAACATGTTATTAGTCAGGCAAATTAAATTTTGTATAGCTCGCTTATCTATAACTGATAATTCATTTTTTTATTTAATAGCTTTGATATGATATAAAACAGATATTATAAATCTATCTTAGACCATTCGAGACACATTTGAAAGAGGGCGTGCAAGCCATGACTTAAATTCAGCGCGGATTTGAGCGTGATAAAATAAAGGAACGATGGCCGACATTCGCCTCGGTAACACCCGTTCTAAGATCCGCGAGCGCGAAGCATCCGCATCTACCGCCTCGTTTATCACCACGTAAGCTCAGTGACTCTAATCTCACGAAATCGCTACGAGCTTGTGAGCACTATCAGATGCACTAAACATGGCATAATTACGATAACTCGACCGACTTCGCGTTCATAAAAAAAAATACAACGATAGAACAAAATTCCCAACTTTTTCTATGATACCACACTCATTTAGTTATCGTTTATACACATCATCATCTGGGCACTAATAAAACTTCAAATTCGTGATATTGAGCAAAATCTATCAACGACGGAATTTTTAACATCCGCACCGAAAAAGCAAGCGATCAAGCAACGGAATTGTTTACCATAGTCTTGCCGGTCCAGTCGAATTCGCCGTCGTCGACATATCCGCGGCGCTCGAATAGGTCGCGGAACATCCGCCGCAGCTGGTCGTAGTCGGGCGTCTCGAAGAAGTCGAGCCGGCGCACGTAGCGCAGGTACGTCGCCAGCTCCTCGGGGTGGCCCTCGCACAGCACCTGCACACCACACCACACCACACACGTGCCTACGTTACTGTCTCATTCGGTCAACATGACTAACTTCACTTAAAGTTGACTTTGCAGATAAAGTAATGGTGATTTTCAGAATTAAAAATGTCTTTCTTTGGTTACAACTTTCCGCCGTCTTTACAACAGCCGAACAAAAGACTTTGATTCATTCCACTAACGAAATATTGAATGTTAGTGGCTCACTGGCGCCGTAATTGCTGAACGAACTTAGACGAAATAGGTACATTGATAAATCACCCTAGAATGAAAGATAGGATACTTTTCAACCGGGAAAACAGATCTCTCTAGAACGCGCGGTGAAACCGCAGGGCGGAAGCTTGTAATAAAACATTAAGGACAACGAATGGAACTCTATAATTGGCCAATTAAAAACATTAAACGTACTGATGATATTATTTTAACATTAGTTCCATTAAATAAATTACAATGATTACCTCGATTGGCGTTGCTCGCTTGGTGTCACCGATTTTTTGGTATCTTTCTTTGAGTGTATCAGCTTTTAAACCCTGCCAGGGTAAGGAACCACGTAAAAAATACATAAACATGTGACCGAGAGCTTCTAGGTCGTCGCGTCTAGATTGTTCTGAAAAATAAAACAATGTTATTACATTATAGTGTAGGTAGGTAGTGACATTCAAAAGTATAATTTGACGGGACTTTTACATATATGTCACACATAAGTTTGAATGAAATAACTGAATATAACTCTTTGAATATAAAGATTGCTAATCGTCTCGCTAAGTAAATAAATAAATAAATAAATTTCATTTTTTCAAATAGAAATCGTCAGTCACTTCTAGCCGGACCTAGGAATCGACTAAGGAGCTACTGTTTTGGCTAGTCGACTTTTTTACCACTCGATCACCAATACGATTTTATATCAAACTCCAAATGAGGATGACTTATATCATTCTTTATTCACTGACGCATATCTCAAGTAAAAAAAAATAAGGTTAAGATGTTACCTTTTCCTAAATGTGTATTTATTGACATGTATCTTGCAGTCCCAGTGAGTGACTTGTGCTCCCGATATGGGATATGTTTGTTTGTCTCTAAGTCTATATATTCTTTGGCCAAACCAAAATCTGAAAAGAAAAAAAATATATATATTATTTAATATTTTATATTAAAATTCCCATGCCACGGTGTTGGTCCGCGATTAACTCTGAAAATACTTATCCGATTTTAACGTTATTATTTGTCTAAATGAATGATTTGTTCCAACTTAAAAGATAGGATAGTTTTTCCGGATTATACCCTTTTTTTATA
Source organism: Tetheella fluctuosa (assembly GCA_951216915.1). Taxonomy (NCBI): domain Eukaryota; kingdom Metazoa; phylum Arthropoda; class Insecta; order Lepidoptera; family Drepanidae; genus Tetheella; species Tetheella fluctuosa. Next base: position 4,361,909 of record OX578229.1, on the reverse strand, counting down.
CCGGGAAGGCGAGTAAAACCGCGGGGAACAGTTAGTATATTATGAATACTGACAATCAACACTTATTATTTAGACTCAAATGCGATCTGGAGTTATGTATTAGGTATGTCATAATTAACGATTGGTGATTCATAAGCAATCAAATAGCAAACATTATTATTTCAAAAGGATCTTCCTTCTGAATAAACTAAAATTGGATAATCCCGTCGTCATAATATTTTTGCAAATTCCACCATATTTAAACATTATGGATTATGCTTTTGGGCACTAAAGGATATTGCGTTATTATGCAAATTTTATAAGTTTTTATGTCACATTTATAAAAAAGAAATTATCAAGTTTATAACATACTTAATATTATAAATGTGAAAGTAACTCTGCCTGTTACTTGTTCAAGCCTAAACCGCTGAACCGATCGCTATAAAATATGGTACGCAGATGCCAGATAGCCTATGGTATGCTACTTTTTCCCGAAAACGCGGGTGAAACTGCGGAGAACACTATGAGGCATATTAAGATAAAATTTAAGTTGATTGGTACTAAGATTGGAAGCGAAACAAGGAAAGAATTGTAATTTTGTATGTTTGTAACGAATAAACTTAAAACTACTGGACCGATTTCAAAAATTATTTCACCATTAGAGGGCTACATTATCCTTCAGTAACATGGGCTATATTATCCCGGGAATGCGGGTGAAACCGCGCGGAAAAGCTAGTCACAAATAAACAGATACACTTTGCATTTGTATTTATAATTAGGTACAGTATACCTATTCCAATAATAGTTGTTTCATGTGGCAAGTATTTACACAAACATACCACATAAATTGTGCCCCTACATAATACATTACAACCGCAGACCTCGTTCTTGTGAAGATTGAATTACTGCACCGTTCCTATATCTTGTTATCTAAACGTATGACGTCATATTACCATTTTATAATGGTTTATCAACGAAACGGCTAGGCATTACCTAAAATGAGTTGTCATCAGCAATTGTGTGAATTTTCTTATGCCTTATAATTACGTGTAAATTTTATTTAATTAGTTATCAATTATTGATAAATATATTTATTATAATTATGCATTATGTTACTCAGTACACAGGAAATAAAAATATAATCAATCGAGGTACATATTTCTTTTTTTAATATAATCTGTAACCTCATGAGCTAAGTTTAAAAAAGCTAAGTGATGTTTTTACCAGAGATAATAGCTTCGTTAATATATCGTCGCGAAAAAATATGATTGCTACAAGATAACTTACTGTCGGTGTATACCATACATTTAAAGCTTATGTGATAATTTAATTAAAAACAGATTTGCATGGCATATCCACCAGATAAAAAACTTATTTATCAAAAACCCTACTGATTAACACAACGTTATTGATATTTTTCTATAGGTTCTATTAGGCTACAGCACAGAGATGATCTTAAGGATGTGTTAGAAAACAATCTAGCCTTGAATCTCTTTCAGTTAGCGTGGAAAGTAATTAATGATTATAATATACTGGGTGATTTTGTTATCACTGGCAATACTTGCAAGGGTGGAAGTACTCATCAAAATGAACAACTTTTATTATGGGACTAACTGTGAAATTATGAAAAAAATATCAGCTGTTCCATACAAAAGTTCAATACCTACTCGACCAAAATGTATGAAGCAACCATATTATTTTACGCGATATCAGAGTTAGCCCTATAATAAAAGTTGTTCACATTGATGAGTACTTCCACCCCTGCAAGTATTGCCAGTGATAACAAAATCACCCGTATAGATATTTGTTTATTGAATAGCTATAGTATAGAGAGGGACAAACTAGATATAATAAGAATTGATCTGTTTGTATTTGGCTCCTACCAACAATGAGTTTGCTGACAGTCAATTCTACCATAAATGATACATTAGTATCAACCCTAAGAGATAATTTATCATTAGATGGGAAGCTCTAAGGGTGGTTAATCGACTGAATAACAAGTAACGATACAATTTCGAGGAGAGCGCATGTAGCTTGCTTCAGTGACTTGGCTTTTGGTGTATATAATGTTTCAGTCAACTCTTAATAAGTGTGTACTTTTTTTCATAGTTTATGGTGCGGGAGATACGGTGTTTTCATTAGAAATATTTCCTGGTGATTTAGGTAAACTATATTTCAATATTATAATGTACATGTGTATAAACGAGCATTTCAATGAGCATTAAAATGTGTAATTAATTTATTAAAGTGCAATAAATTAAAATGTTATATGACAAATCGAGAGAGTTCAAAAGTTAAGGGTGAAATAACTATATTTCCATGAGTAGGCTTGTGTTTTGACCACAATTTTACCATGTGGCTGAAGGTGGTAAGCATACAAAGCCCTGAAGGAACTAGGAACACCGGTTGATGTTTGGCAGATCCTCAATATGAGGGTGGTAAGCCAGGCGGGTACAACCAAGTACCCTACCACCGTGAAGCACCGTATAGTGTGAAACAGACTAGTAGTTTTTAAATTCATATGGAAATTAAATCTCGCTCGCTAAGCTCATTGAAATAAAATATTAATATCCTATCATATATTGTATAGAATTTTCAACCAGGAAAGACATTCTGTGACATCTAAAATATATTCTATTCTATGCACCAGTATTGCTAGACTGCGCTTGTTAACATGTCATTTCTTTTTTAAACAATAGTGCCACATATACGTGGCATCATTAACTAAACACGATATCCTCTAAAAAGTATATTTAAGACACTTACCAATGATGTGAATGATTTTTTCCCTTTTAGTTGCAGTTCTACCTATTAAAAAATTCTCTGGTTTAACATCCCGATATATTAGATGCCTCGTGTGTACGTATTCGATGCGATGTAACTGAAACATTAATATAAATTATTAATATTATATTTTATAAGAGCTTTACATCGTAAATTATCGTTATTTACTTAAATAAGCTTACACAAAAAAAAGGTAGGTAAACGTAGAGGAAAACCACATTCGTGGTAAAATATTAGTTAAGTAACTAATAAGTTTATCAAATTTATTGGAATCATGGCTCAGTACGTAATTAAACCTCTGCAATAACCATATCAAGATTCGTATACAGGACACTTTTTGTTTTAAAGAAGTACTCGTATACAGTAGAAATTATACCTACATACTAATATAAATTGATTCGCATTATTTAGGATAAATTATAATAAAACCTCATCCGTCTCAACAAATATCAATTTAGAAATAATGTAATTGATGAGTCTACGACAAACCCTATTCAGTGGGGTATTCCCTACATATTATTTCGATCGCTTATTATCAATATCAATGCAGATCACCGTCACCGCGTCGCGTCGTTCAAACATTGCCTTACATACGTCACAATCTCTTGTACTATTAACATTGTTTAAAATTCACACGTTGTTTCCAGTTTGTTACAATAGCTTTTCATTTGACGTTTAGTTAAATCAGTTACTTTAAGTAGGAGCTTCTGTAAATTAACTTTGGATTGAAATTATGAATTCAAAATGTATGGTAAAACTTCTGACAGTTTAATTGCGGTTTAACACCAAGGTCGTTACGACTCGCGATCAAGTAGTCACGAAGACATGACAGCATTAAATATTAGTAAGGGAACTTAAAATTAAACTGCGGTCTAATTAGTAGGTATTCGTTAGAAAAGCTCCATCTTCTATTTGGTCAAACAGAGTTATGATAAAAATAAAATTTGTTGGAACTTGGTCTTGAATAACTTGATTGATAGATTAAAAGATCATGATATTGAACTTACCAACTGCATAGCGATCATTAATACAGTCTTTAGAGAGAACCGACGGCCGCAGAGATCGAAGAGATCCTCGAGCGATGGTCCCAGGAGTTCCATCACCAATGCATTGTATTTACCGCACGGACCAAAGTAGTACACCTCGGGGATGCCTTCTGCCGTCGACGGCGCTACAGGAGTCACGGGAGACAAGGGTAGGAAGAGGGAAAGAGATAGCAAACAATGTAGTACTCACATAACGAACAGTGCTCTCGCTCTCACCTGCATGACACAACACTGCAGCCGATATTTGAACACGCGAGAGCATTGCAACGTTTGTTAGTTTTAAAAAAATAGGCCGATACAACAAACAGCCAGGACCATGGCGTAAGAGCCCTCGCTTAAAAAATGTTAGGTCAATATCGGTTACGGTGTTGTGTCAAAGAGACACCTATCTACCGTATGTATAAATTTTTGCAGTCACTCACAAGCTGCATAGCAATCATAAGGACCGTCTTGAGCCTGAACCTCCGGCCGCAATGCACGAAGAGGTCTTCAAGCGAGGGCCCTAACAACTCCATGACCATAGCGTTGTAGCGGCCGCCACATGTCCCCAAGTAGTACACTTTTGGTATGCCCTCTAAGTAAACTTTAAATGTCAATATTTTTGTAATTATATTCAGTATCAAAATTGTTATATCAAGGTAGCGGACAGTATAATATGGAACGGATATTTATTATGCAACTGGTCATATAGAAATCCTGTCTAAAAACGAATACACTGGCTCACAGACTCAATTGTTTTATTGGATAGGTATTGTTGAGTCAATGAGCCATAGATCAAAACTATAATTGAGTAACAAGTTGACTAAAATCTAAAATGTTTAAACACTCGACGAGTCATAGTCATCAATAGCAGTCATTCAATAAGAATTGCCATTTAATTATTTCTAATCTTAGTTTGTGGATTTTGGAATGATGCATAAAAAATGTAGTGCTATCAACTTCTCATTATGTGTATTTATATAGATTGAAGAGTTTTATACACACGCGTATGTTTATGACTGCAGAGATCACGAACGAAACGGTATTATAGCCGTCACCTCTTTTTAATGACTCATAACTTGGTCCCATGCGATTAATTTTAAACAAAAATCGCCACTATGTCGCAAACGACAGTACCAAGTTATACTTTTGTTGGCTGACTAAGCACTAATTTTTGTAACATCATTCCGTTGTTTTAATGTATGTAATCAGGGTAACATACCGTGCGTGCCTAGTAACTTGTAAAATCGGTACTCTAGATGCAGTTGAGGAGCCTTGGATTTCATAGGCTCCATTTTAATCGCTACATGTTCATTGTTGTAGAGATTTTTTCCTGGAAAGAAAACAAACAGTTAAAAAAATCATTTCAGTTAAATTTAATACAAGTAAGTGATTATAATTAAACCGTTGATACGGTTCTTTGTAATTCGGACAATGAATCAATCGAGGACCGTACTTTTGAACAATGCGTAAACTTGATTGGATATAGTCATAATTTTGTAGCTACGGACGCGTACTTTGTTGTTAGAAAGTTGGTGCAAAATTGTGCAATGAAAGAATTACATAACTTTTTCAGTAGGGAAAAGACATTAATTATTAAAATATAGGTACATATTACGATCAGGTAATTCGTTCTATCTTTTCGGAAATATTCATGACTGTCGCATTTAATTTCAGTTCAGATGTGTGTATTATTATTGCGAAAGATCGTAATGGAATAATTATTATTTGGTTACGGCTACGCTAACATTCGACGGTCTGCATGATCTCGGTGTTGTAGGTATATTTCCCCACATCGAGATTTTGGGTTCGTGTAATATTTTTTTAATGAAAAAAGGCATGGAATGTCCAGTATCCAATACCATAACTATCTACAAACGACCAAAACTCAATAGTGACAAAACAAGTCACTGTGAAAAGAAGTAGAATAGAGTACCAAATGTATTAATACACCATATGATATCAAAGGAAAAAAAAAGAAATATAGGCCATGACCGTCTTCTGAATTGATTGAAATTAAAGTGTAGATTATATACGAAGCTGTCACAAGCAATTCCAAATGATATTATCAGTCGCTGTGAATGTCAGTCTTATCAAAATAATATTAGATCTCAATAACCAATATCTTATCGCCGGCAAAATTACTAAGCAACTGTACGTATGAAGCATACTCGTCACAACAGCTTCTGATAGGCAATAATACAAAAAGATAATAGAATGAAGTTCGGTGCCGTGATGTTATCAGCGTTAGAAATTATTCGCTAATAACATTACTTACGACATTTCCAATTTCGTGTAACCGTAGCATCTCGTTTCCTAAATTAATTGGATTCTCACGACAAGCTTTTTCGTTTTGCACCATCTCTAAGAAAAGTCAAAAGTTTTGGGCCGAAGTAAATACATTTTACAAAATATTATCGCGGATGACGAATATAAATAATCTTAACTTAGTCTTGATGTTTTTTTTTTGGTATGAATAAGCTTGTGTTTGTTCACTGTAATAAGTGAAATTAATAAGCACACGAAGGCTAGAAGTGAAGAGGCTCTCTGCCTGATCACTTCGGTACGTGCGTGGCGGCAGATTTTCAACTTGAAGGTGGAAGCCAGCCAGGCGAGTACTAGAAAGTACTCTACCCCTACCGCCGTGCCATAGATTTCTCACGCTGTTTCCCGAAAGCTCAAAATCATCGTAGGATTTGGACCCACGACCACCCTTCGTCACGGTATTCGACGTCACTACTACTGAGCTATCATCGCCTAATATAGGAACAATGTACTTTATGAAAATATTAGGAGCAATTTATTAAACTAAAATTGTTACCCAATTACTACTATCACCGCAGTAATTAAGGTATGTATAATGTTTAATGGAAGGGAGTTATTAAAAAAACCCACGCAGGAAATTATGTCTAGACGAGACTACTCAGTTAAATTAACAGTCTTTTATCTGAATGTTTAAAAGGAAAGCAGCGAAAACAGCGCTTAATTCTGAAACAAAACAATTGGAAAAGTAAATAATATAGGACGTACACGCTTAATCACCACGCGCACGTGCCCACATTAATGTTATTTTCAGTGACGTGAGGTTGAATCCAATTCACATCCATAAGCAGCCATATAATCCTACAGACAATGAGGTAACGATATGAAACCTTTTTCCCTAAATAATAAAGCTCACGTGTGGAACAGCGATATGCGTGCCGTGCACCTCAATAAATGCTAATGTATAAGTTTGAACGATTCTATGATAGGTACTGTTGTAACGTTGAGGTATTATTGTCAGTCTTGTGTGAACGTTGCCTAAGACACATTTGAAAGAACGGTTCCGAAAAACGACAGCGAAAGAATGACTCACACAAACAAAGTCTTCCATTATTATTAGAGGTCTTTTGTTAACGAGTCCGCTTTTACCTGCTGAATGTGTTTTTATATTTTGAATATTTTAAATTTATAGACAGCATGAATCCAGGTCATATCATCTTGCTGAAGATATTATCTGGAAAAATACGATTGTTTGTACTGTTTCGCATACAGGTTGGTAAACAGCGGATGCATTAAACGGTCAATTTGGTTATCTATCAATGTCCTTATCAGATTTAAGTATAGACAAGATTGATATTCTGAAGATAAACGTTGCAATGTTTATATTTACTGGAAGAATCCGTTGTTTAATTATTGCTCGAGAGTAAGAATAACAATAATAGCCGACGTCCTAATTCAGGATGTAACGTGCACAATTTCATTGAAATCCGGTCAGGCGCAAAGCGTGAATGACTAATAAATTATCAGCTGGGCGAGTCGAATTTGCACACTCCTGCTATACGATATTTTTCATAAATATAATTTCTTGTCAGAATTATGTTGACATAATTCTGACATAGTTCAAACAGTAAGTTAAAAAGAAGCATGATGTTTGAATTAACAAGTTAATTAGAGTGAAGTCGTATTGACCTTTAGGAATGCATATTCAAAGGTAGACTGCCCGGCTATGAAATATTTAGTAGGACATAGCTTCTATACTGCAGTCATAGATACAATCGCCATGTAAGCAAAGTGCATTCATTACACTTTTTGACTGAGCATGTACATAAGCTAGGCTACAAAATGACTAGACCAGGAAGTTACTTAAATTAGTGACTACTTATACACGATTTTACAAGTCATCCTCAGTTAAAGCCCGGAAATATTCAATGCTAAACATAGGCTTACGTTTACCAAGTGATCTTAAGCCACCCAGTCTTCCAGATGCCGTTTTACCATAATATCAATAGCGTTAACATTAGATACAAATCGTATATATTGTTCATGTTCATTATTATTATTGATTTTCGCATATGGCCTAGGCGCGTATTATGGGACCTCGACTTCAAGGGAACCAGGCGAAAGAGATGTTAAGGCGCTTCTTTCCTCAATTGTATATCCATTAGCATAAATTATGTGTATAATCACACTCGATAGTTCTGCTGTTGTACTTAATAGGTTGAAAGAACATGTCATTGATTTAGATTTTAGATGGATTTCTGTCTGTTATTTCGTTCAATTTTATTAACTTGGACATAAGGTTTATATTTCATAATTATTTTGTCAGATGATAAATCTGACCGACACGCAACGTAACCATTATAAATAAGATGGCCACCAGATGATGGATTACGAGCTGCTGTAAATTGATCTGTCTACAGATGGTTTATTGCAAATGGCACCAGGAAATAAAACGAAGCACTTATTTGTCTCTTATCTTGGTTAGTGTCTGCGACAGACGTAGGGATCATGTTAATATACGTCACATAGTTAGTGCTAATTGAACATCAACGAGAATGATTTACAGTGGCTAAGCCGTTGTGATGGCAATTGTTAAGTGCTGGAACGACCATTATATTTTCTTCTTAGCTTGATTTATTGAGCATAACTGCGCTGTTTCCACAAGTTAAGCATTTACAATCAGGGTTAATCAATATTCAACTAGCGGCAGTCAAATTAGATTAAAACAAACGTCATAACCCGTACTCTTGACACAGATATTGACAGCGACACGCGGTAGCATGTCATTCAGCCATTTTAGAAGAAACGGAGCATCCCACGTGCCTAATTATTAGACTCAGACCAATACTGATCAAACGCTAAGTGCCTGTCGCGCACCAAACATCACACTACGTCTTCAACGCTTTCCAAAGACATTCCTGGTTGTTATCATTCGTTGTTATTAATACCAGCCAACAACACGCCTTAGCAGACGTAAGGCCAATGTTATCTTTGCAAATGACGATACCGCCATAAGTAAAACCCCAACAGACTGAGATGGCACAAATATTTTAGCTGATGTTAAACACAGATGTTAGACTTACACATAAATCTAGAAAACTTTAACAGAAAGAAACTGTTACGTGTAACGCCGCGAATGTAACAAGAAAAATCTTTGTTATTGTTATCATTAAGGTGATTTGGAAATCTGACAAGTGTGTTAATGTTACTGATCCTCGCCGAAATGTGCTTAATACTTAACTATTATTATTCCGTGAATATTTCAGTGACCGTGCAAGGTCGCTGTTGCCGTGTTGTTATTGGTTCGTTAATCGATGAATGATGTTTATTGCCTGTTTTAAAAATGGATTTTACGTAAAATGTATTGTTGTGACCAATATCTCAATTGACTAAATCCTACAAGTATGTATGTCTAAGCCAAATGTAGATTTCATGTGTAACTTTGTTTGTTTTTGTATGTTTCTGTATCGACTCATGTCGAGGGGAAATCATAAAATGAGCATGAAGGACACAAATACCTATGACACATCATCATCTTTCCTATCATTTCCATGTCTAAGTATTTATGCAACCATTTACTAAAACAAGCTGTCCCCCGCGTTTTCACCTGCGTTCTCAAGATAAAAAGTAGCCTATAACGTTCCTCTATAAACTATCTAACGCAAAAATATCGGTGTCTTAAGGCTCCAGTCTCCCTAAAATCAGTGTTCTTGCGGAATTTATCAGAAAAGAAACATTTTTTTTAGTCATAAGAAAAGCAATAAATGAAATATATTTTACGTTATTTTAAAGTGTGAGGTTTGAAGTTTCCAATACATATTTTATTTTTTAATTTGACGCCACTTTTATTAGCTTTGTGAGGCTTTAAACATACCTCTATTTACGTTCCACGCGTAGAGGGTGTCATTCATGCACACGCACGCCACGAAAAAAATATAACAAAAACAAGAAATGTATTCAGATTACATTTGTCGGCAAATCCTCTACAATAATCTTATCTAGTTGTTTTTTTTCAAAATCGTCTCAATTTCTTATTTAAACTGCTTTAAAAAGTTATAAATTTCTGAATTTGACCCTTGCAACATATATTTTTTTCTATTACAAAGTAATGGTTTAGAGAAATCACACTTTAACCACTCTGAAAGCAACTACTTATCTGTCGAATAAAAAATATAAGCAATCAAAAAATCATTTGAAATAAATTTACTGAAACTAAACATATGACACCCTCTACGCGTGGAACGTAAATAGAGGTATGTTTAAAGCCTCACAAAGCTAATAAAAGTGGCGTCAAATTAAAAAATAAAATATTTATTCGAAACTTCAAATCTCACACTTAAAAACAACGTAAAATATGTTTCATTTATTTGTTTTTCGGATGACTAAAAAACAATATTTCTTTTCTGATAAATTCCGCAAGAACACTGATTTTAGGGAGACTGGAGCCTTAAGTTCATACAAAAATCCCATACTTTCAGTTTCTCCCGAATTTTCAAATTTTTTCTTCATAAGAATTTTATTCGGACCTCAAGGAATTTAAAATAAAATTCGAATTGGTCCACCCGTTCTTGAGTTTTGCGCTTAGCAACACTTTTTGCCATTAATTTTTATTTCTACAGATATATAGATAGGTAATAAACAAATTAATAAATATTTGTGGAGGGTAAGGGGGACAGACAGTCAAATCTCATTAGCCCACAATAAACCTCAACAGCACGTTGTAATTTCTGCCTAAACACGTGCTTATGGTATCGACAAACTGAATAGGAATACTAGCTGACCCCTTTCAATATGCATGTTTCTTTTTTGCAAATATAACTTCCATTTGGCATAAGATGCTGTAGTATAATTTACAGATTATAGCGATTTTAAATTGCGCGTCGTCATAGTCTATGTTGAAGCAGTCGTTTACGATTTGATTCTACCATGCAAATTTACTTTAGTAGCATAGACTTTGACGTCCTATTTGAATGCTCCATATATAAAATAAAAACAGTTAGATTATTTTCTTCATTTATTGTCTGATTTGATTAATTCTTTCAAATTCATGGTTGTTTTTACTTTTCTATTTTAATAAAGAGAGAAATTGAGATATTTGTAAATTATGCATATTCCTTTGGCAGGTACCTATATAAGACTAGATATGCCGGCTAGAGATAATTCGATCAGATTGAGTATAGTATACTAGCATTCAACAGGATTCCACTAATTAGTACAAGAGGGAACCGGTAAAAACCAATGCTAACAAATGGTGTGAAGACCGAGTAACCGTGACCGATGATAAATGACTGAATAAAGAAGTTACTAAGGTATTGTCTCATAACTTTAGTAGACACAAACATAACTTTGGTACAGCTATACTTCGAATGATGTTATGGTCAATTTTCTCACGTTGTATTGTCGCACATAATCATCATCTCATTATGCTTCATGAGGTGGTATGTTGAAATAGCAAGTGTTTCAAATCCTTAAAATAGTTTGGTTTAACAGATTGGTAACAAAATTCAAACGTGTGAGTAAAAACTTCTATTTCACTACCAGATGTCTAGGGTTACCCTAAATTAGGGAGGTGTAATAAGAGTCAGGGAAGCAAGGATCCCTAGTAAGGGCGATCGGGTCGTCTCTATCTACTTTTGAAGTCAGGTGCTCCTATAATTGTATGTACTCACCGAGCCTAAGTTCTCCAAAGTTCCCGCAGCCGATCTTCTTCCCGACACGGAAATTGGGTCCAACCATTAGGACGCCCGAGGACGAGGTGACTGAGTGCCTCGAGGTGTGCATCGCGCTGCTTCCGCCCACGCCGCGCCCACCACCCACCGCCCCGGTCACACTGCAAGTGTGAGCACACCTTTATTAGTTACTAAATAATTAATTATTATTAAATTCTTTAAAAAAAAGTAGAATAAGAAGAGAAAAGTCAGCATGTTTTTATTTGTAAAGAATATGCCCCTCATCACATGTAACTTAAAAGTAAATGAGACTGATTTTTTTTATAGAGATTGAAGGTTTTTAATTTAGTAATTAAGTACAGTCCAAAACAATGGTTATGTTTCTTTGTTAATCATTTAATGATGACACCTACCATTAATACACCGATACATTAGATAAATGACAGAGACTAGATAAACAAAATTGTGCTGGATATCTCTATTTCGATAACAAAACAATCTTTAAAGTTATTTCTAATGTTATTCTAAGAGCACAGGCCACTAGACTAACACAGTTTAGCTTAATATTATACCTCTCGACAAAACAACCCTTGTTGTTTAAAAAATATATATCAAATTTTTCCAAAAGCAATTTGTACTCCACATTTTCTAAATCATCAGGAACAATCAGATTTCTTGCTACACAATAGGTGTCTTCTACCAGTGAGATCAACAACAGTGCTCGTCGTTCCACACCAGCCTTATCTGTGGTGTCAGTAATGTTGCATGCTGTGCAGAACTGTTCGAAACTACTTTTGAAAATGTTCCATTCTTGAGACTGGTGATCGAATGAAAGACTCAGGTTGAACATTGCGAACACATAATTTGTTTGGCCAAGATTACTTGCCATTATTACACATAAATTGAAACTGATAAAAATACACTATGACTTTAATTCATGGCCAATACTGTTTTAAGGAAGAGAAATGAGAAAATTTGAGTTCAACGTAGCCCCTACAATGGTTGGCAACAGAGTGACAAATACATTTAACAGATAGATACCTACCCAATAAAAAAAATAGTCCTATTTAAATGTATGTGATTATTCATCTCATATGCAAATGAAAGTATAATAAGTTATCACAAAATTGTATGGTCCAGCTTAAAAGTTAAGAAAGTTATCTGATAATGAGGTAGGTAATTTAATTGTCCATGTTATGTGACTACTATCATGTTAGTGATAATAAACTTAAATAACATTTGTGCTAGGAAAACTTAACTATGTAGGTAATCTTATAAATTTTGTTATCTGTGGAAATCAACGATATTTTAGGTATTTTCATTTACTTTAAGTAATAGGATGTTAAGGCTCCAGTCTCCCTAAAATCAGTGTTCTTGCGGAATTTATAAGAAAAGAAATATTGTTTTTTAGTCATCAGAAAAGCAATAAATGAAATATAATTTACGTTATTTTAAAGTGTGAGATTCGAAGTTTTATTTACCGAAACTAAACATATAACACAACGAACGCTGTCAATTCCCAGCGGAATTGAATGGAATTTTGATGCGTTTTATGTTCTATTTGTTTAGTTTCGGTAAATTTATTTCAAATGATTTTTTGAATGCATATATTTTTTATTCGACAGATAAGTAGTTGCTTTCGGAGTGGTTAAAGTGTGATTTCTCTAAACTATTTCTTTGTAATAGAAAAAAATATATGTTGCAAGGGTCAAATTCAGAAATTTATAACTTTTAAAAGCAGTTTAAATAAGAAATTGAGACGATTTTGAAAAAAAATAACTAGATAAGATTATTGTAGAGGATTTGCCGACAAATGTAATCTGAATACATTTCTTGTTTTTGTTATATTTTTTTCGTGGCGTGTGCATGAATGAGACCCTCTACGCATGGAACGTAAATAGAGGTATGTTTAAAGCCTCACAAAGCTAATAAAAGTGGCGTCAAATTAAAAAATAAAATATTTATTCGAAACTTCAAATCTCACACTTAAAAATAACGTAAAATATGTTTCATTTATTTGTTTTTCGGATGATTAAAAAACAATATTTCTTTTCTGATAAATTCCGCAAGAACACTGATTTTAGGGAGACTGGAGCCTTAATGGAGTGTTATCAGTTATCAAAATATTCTTGGTAGCATTATAATCAGTTAAGATAATCTAAGGAAGAAAATATTAATAGATTATTTCAATAGTTTGATAATTTCCTTCTACACATAGTTAATGTGGTTTGTGATATGATTAATTTGTGACAATAAAATGTAAGGAAAGAACCTAAAGGCTTCCTAAGATAAGCTTTATCATATATCTATACTATTATACAATGTACCTATATTTATTTTATAGGTAATTCCCATAAATAAATAGCAACAAATTATTTTAAGGCCCTTAATCTATATATAAAGTAATTAATGTAACAACTTATAATACCTACCTATTTAAAGCCATCTGACCTAATTACCTACCTAAGAAATAATCTACAAATCACATGAAATTAGAAAACATATAAAAATAAAACTTTTAAATCTGAAATTGAATATAATAGAGGTATGAAAATATTGATATACATAATAATATAACAGAATTTAAACTATTGTGCAGAATTATGTAAAATTACAACTTAAATAATGATTTAAATATAATGCTTAATTTACAAGAGCAAGTGTGTACCCAACAACATCTAAATGTACACAAGCAATAGTGATTCATACTAACAGACCGTTATTGGCATTGAGTCTAAAAGTGAAAGTTACAATGCACCTCTGACAGTTTCAACCGCCAAAAGCATGGAAGGAGACAATTATCAAGCTTTGTAAGGCACAGTCAACATGCTATTTAATTCTTATTGTGTTATTTAATTGCTAAGCCTAAAATAGCAGCATCAATGTTGCCAGTTTTAGTGAATATTTTGTTTCATAGTGAATAGAGAAAAATAGGTATATTTTTAGTGTGCAAGTTTTTGTGTGATATTCTTTTAAAGTTTAAATAAATATTGTCATTCAGGGTACTTACTTATGTAAATAAATTACTTACTTATAGTAGGTACTAAATAAAAAGTTACCATCACTTATACAACATATTCGAAGATAGTAGGTAGCACATTTTAAACGATTTCATTGTTACAAACTTTCTGTAACAGCCTTTATTTCTTTAAAAAGTGAAAAATTTTGAACCAATCCTTTCAAACCTCAGAACCAACTTCACAATTTTAGGTTATAATTTAGTATGGATACAATTTCAATACTCACAATTTCCTATGCATTGTAGTTCCTATTAAAATAAATACAATGATGGTCATTACTATGGATATTCATCATTAATCAATAAAATGATCTGCACTGTACACAAAACACTTGTCAATTTACATGGCATATCACCAGGGCACACTTGATTTCTAAACAAAACCAAGTAGGTACATAACATAATCAGTTGCCATCAGTAAAATTGAAATGTCATTAACTGCAGAGATTACATAAATAATTCATTTATAATACAAATTAATGTCTTGTAATCACTAAAGCTGTATGCAAAAGGGTGTGTATAAAATCAAATCAAACAATACATTACTATAACTGGACCCAGCTTGTGACTTGTCTTGGGTCTGATAAATTCTGTTTTTATTAAGAACATGTTATCAATAGCATTGTGTGAGATACCTACAAGATGTTTACGGTTCATGAATCACTGACATATTATTCAATAGTTATTGAAAATGTTATATTTGTTTGTAGTCTGTGTGGCATAATGAGTTTTTTATTCATTTTTCGTGTAATATATGTTATATTACACGAAAACTTAAAGTACTAAACAATAATAAACTATAACTAACATAGTGTAAACACAATTAATTTGCCTTTAATTGAGCATGATTTAAAATTAAATTAAATTAGTGCTGTGCAACATGTAAACAGCTAATTACAAAAACTTATAACAAACTTACCTATAGAGGAAAATTTTATAGCTTTGAAGAGAACAAGACAAAATATCAATTTGAGAAAATTGTAGAATTTGTTGTGCTCATTACAAAGTCTTGCAAAGACACTATTGATACCAATATTAGTTCTAGACCTATTCTGCAAACGGCTTAAAGTTTACTAACCTTGAATTTGGATGATTTTTGGATTTTTGTTAAATAAACCATTTCAATATAATAGGGCTATTTTTTACTGGGCAAACTGAGTTTATAGGAAGATTAGAAGAAGATAAGAAAATATCTATGAGTTAAACAAAATCAATATCTCTGTTTAGAGTCTGTAGTTATCACTCCTCCAGATTAGCCATCATATAAATCTTATAAAAAGTAACTATGCTTACCTTCTCACTTTTGAGTTTGATTTGGTATTCTGTTGGAATACCATGTTTGTATGAATAATATAAGTGACTGTTTTGGTTACTTAACCAGGTCCAAATAAACAAGGTACCTACCTACTTAACATGAATATGATGTTAATTAGAAAATGTGCTAATTATCATTAATATATTAGGTAAGTAAGTAATGTAAATTCATAGGTACATATTATTTCATGACAGAAGATTCATGTTGGAAATAATCCTACTTATTTTATAGTATCTTATCATAAGTGAAAAAAACCATAATTCATTAAGATGAAACTTGGCATATTAATTGACCATATCCTAGAATAAAACAGCATTATTTAGTCTGGGAAATCAATTCATGCAATTAAACCATGGGGGCAAAAGCTAGGATTTCAAATGTCTAACAATTTAGGGTTAAACTTGTTTAAATAATCAGTTGATAGGTACTTGGTTGGACAAATTTTATATGTTATTATATTATAGTAAGTTTACTAAGCCTACTACTGAATGCCACTAAAATGTATTTATAACTTTTCTGACCCTTCCGTTGCTGGCAAGCAGCATGAGTATATTAAATATAATAACATTTAACCTCCTAGGTGGCCTGACAACTCCAACAGTAGGTTGACCACTAGCCTACCTCTACCAATCCGCAGTGGGCACGCATGGTGGAGTATTTGCCCATTCCCCTTTCACACTTATTCGTGAAAGGAGGCCTGTGCTCAGCAGTGGGCAGATATAGGCTATAATTATGGATAATCTTCTCAAGTTATCAAATACAATATTCAGCAATAACTATGATGTTCCTATTAGGAATATATTAGTTATCACATTTTGAAAAAATAATTTGAGAAAATTCAAAATACCCAATTCTCTAGAAGAAATGTAACTCTATTGTCTATTACATCTACTTTCATTAAAGACATCCGTTTATACACCCATCAAGAAGCATAAACAAAAAATAAAAATAGCTATTGTTTAGCTATTAAAAATGTTCCTAATACATTTCTGGCAACAAAAAAACATTTCAAATAGTTGCACCAGTTTTTCTAAGCATAATATGACTATACAAGAAAAACTTTGTTTACATTTTCGCACAACATTGCGAGTCTGTGAGATCATTGACATGCTATTTGTAGTTTTATTTTTATATTTTTTTAGTCAAAGAATAATAGGTAATACGTATCCATTTAATTACTAAGTAAATAATTGTGTTCATATAGTAATTTCTATTTCAACTCTTGACTACTTTGAACTATGCACAACATTAAGATCTACAAACCCATACCAACATAAGTTTTAACTTATATTATGATGTTAACATGCATTTTCACTTTGAACATACCATTTTTAGATGCAAAATACTACTTTTACTTAGTACATACCTAATAATAAGTAAGGCTAGTCATAAAATGTCAAACCTAATAACCAGCTGCTTAGCAAGATACAGTACCTGTTTACTCCACAATTTGTGGGTTTAATTTCCACCCAGAATAGACATCTATGCGCAAATAGTACTTAAACCTGATGAATAATTATCTGATCCGTAATTAATAATTAATGTTGCATCATGGTTCTTCTATTTTCATCAAACTAAATAACCAGAATACCTATGATAGTTGATAAGTCTGTCCATACTTAACCTTACTAGTCCATGCATATCCTGTTGTTCAAATAATACAAGTCTGAACTTGTTCTAAATGTAAAAGAGAAAAGTAACAGAAAAACTTAAGTGGTTATTACACTACCCAATTTAGAGAAACTCTAAATAGTAAACTATTTAGGTAGTAGTGCAGTAGGCACCTTCTTAGCGAACTAAATCTGAATCTAACTACGATTACACCTTCCAATTTCCTAATTAGAGTTTTTCTAAATAGGGTAGTGTAATAACCGCTTTATGATTACATTCTATCGTCAAATGATTGTGTACAAATGTATGTTTACAGTGAATCTAAAGCAAAATTAGTAGAATGAATAACTAAATTACTATTGCGCAAGACTTAACTTATAACCTGAAGTGCAAATCTATTATTTTAATTTTGTAACGATACTCCTAACCAAGAATAAAATTGCTTTGAAAAAGGAAAGGGTCTTACGTGGAAGTTCTTTTATCGTCACTCTGACGTTCTTTGTCCTTGTTGTTGTCACGCTTATTCATAATACAAGACTTGTTGTGCAGGCGCTAAGCCTGGCACATCAGATCACTCCAGAGCCCAGCGTCAGTAGGGGCCGCAGCGACGCAGCCCATGTCACCACAGCCTCACGGAAAGCCAGTGGTGCAACTCCATGCCACAAACCACTAACCAACACTCTTTTTTAACAATATTTGCAATTTTTTTTGTTCTTTCAATGCTGTAATCACTACACTATTGTAGAATTTATCTCAAAATCATTTTTGTTACACTAAACACAATTTACAATCATGAGTTGAGAATGTTTCGGCGACACTTGACGGCAAATATCAACAATGGGATAAATTCCTAAACACCAATTTATGAAGATTGATCACTCGGTGATTTTAGTCAGAAAAGAAACTAGAATGAATAGAGGTCGCGGTTCCAATGTTATGCTCATTGAAGAGTAACAACAAGCAATGTGGGTGTTTAACTTCTTACTATATTACCGAAATCACTGTACGCACTCGAACGATCTTGATGTGAATAATGTTGTTCGTAATGAGCTAATTAATGTTTATCTACAAAAAAGAGTAAAATGTATTGGAAAAATGTAACAATTGACAGTTCCTTGTGGGAAGTCAACCCCGTTAAAATTGTCTGTCGGTCGGCACAAATGGTTTTGAAATAATTTTCTGCAAGGATTCTCCACGATGTTGTTCACAGCACTTGGAAAACCCTAAATGCGGTCTATACAATCACAATTTAAGAATTTTAGAAAGATTTCCGAGGGATTAGTCACAACGTCGCCGAAACATCAAATGGACATTTGTCCTGATAAAAAGTTTAGGTTTTGTAATGGCCACCAATGTTACACTTTAACACTTCTAAAATTTTAATATTAAAGTTAGAAAGCTAAAATGTCCAATCGAAAGTAGTTAATATTTTACACGTTTACATAAATATATTACCGACTAACGATAAAATTTCTAGGTAAAAAATATTTAACTCAAAGAATAGTCACTGATTCGCCATTCGGCGCATGCGCAAACTTGCAGCAGTCGATGTTGTCATTATATAAAATTTTAAGATAATGTAGGTATAAATATATATCGTCATTTATTAAATATATATTTGATTTTGAATCATATAATCATCATCCTATGTATGTATTGTGATATGATTATAATATGATCATAAAAGGGACTGTTATTGTAAACAACATTTAAATATTTTAATAAAACGTCTTGTTTTCGACAAAATATGGCAATTTTATTTAATCAATATTTTTTACGTATGGTAACATTTTAGCATAGAACGCATAGTATAGCGTTCAGAAGTTATTATTTAAAAATCATTTTATTTAACTCAAAGAAAGGAAAATATAATAATATCAATTATGTGAATATTACGTGTTTTAATCTAACTGTACATTTAATTTTGGCTTTTTAACTTTAAATCCGGATCCGTGACAAGATAAAAATTTCAAGCTTTATCATTAATTCACAGTTTTTTTGAAGGTTCCATTTTTATAAAATTCTGCTGCTTATGGAGTTCCTGTCATAACACTGAGGAATTAACACGGATTTACTTTACTTATGAAAAAAATAAGAAACTGATGAATTAACTTGGATTTACTTACTTATGGATAAATACCAAACTAATGAATTTAACTGGATTTACCTTAAATATTAAAAAATAAACTGATGAATTTACCAAAAAATACCAACTAACTGATGACTAGGCAGCATGGTCCTTGACCCTAGCCTGTTCCAAAAGGAACGAAGGAAAAAAAAAAAAAAGGAGTTCCTGTCAAATTGGACAGTTACAACAATTACCTACTGAAGAAAAGTAAAGTAATAGCGGGAGAGGGTTAGTGATTTTTTTGTGGTTTAGAAAATATATAGGTATGGTATAATTTATGAATGGGCGCATGAATTGAAATTTACTTAATTTATAAAATTGTAGACCAAAGATATCTAATGAATGTTTTTTATCTTAGGGCTATGGTTTACGGGCGATTCTCCCGCCGCGCCGTCGTCGTCGTGTAGCGGTTTACCCTGGGAATACATGTCAAATTTTTTCATCCGATAGTCTGAACCAGCGAACATTCACTTCACTTTTTGTTTAGATGGCATCAGATGTGTTTATTTCATACATACACTTCTGCCGGTTTTTGAATTATCACATACCTACATAAATCTATTGCCGTACGTTACAAGCTCAAATCACAAAATAGCATCTCATAGGCGCTTGAAATTGACGTAATAAATTAAACGGCAAGGAATATTCGTTAAAATTCAAAATGGTGACCATCCAACTTAGGGCTTTTACACAAAACTGCGAATCGGCGCGATGCGAATTTGCAACGCAGAAAACTGCGACATGAATTGCTGCGATGCAATTTCGCGCGTTTCGTGCGGCAAGGCGTCTCCCTTCCACGAATACAGGATTTAAACAGGAACATCGCAGGAATGCGCGATGCGAATCAATTCGCTAGTTGATTTGTACGATGCGACGTCGCATCGCAGTTTTGTATACAAGCCAAGCCGGGAATATACGTCAGATTTTTTCATCCGATAGTCTGATGCGGCGAACATTCAATACACGTCTGATCCTATCGTCGGAGCGGAGTTAAAACATAGTAGTGGCTCCAACGCCTTCCGATAGTCGGATCCGACTATCGGATGAAAAAATCTGACGTGTATTCCCAGCCTTAGGCCTGGAATATAAAACATTCAATACAATTCCATCCGACCATTAAATCGGACGTGTATTGTAAGTTCAAACAAAGTAATGGCTCTAACGCCTTCTGATAGTCTGATCAGACTATCGGATGAAAAAATCTGACGTGTATTCCCAGCTTAAAAGTTTAGCTATAGCTAATGCGTGAGCTATTGAGCTAATGCAATTACCGTTGGCAGTTACCTACCTACCATACATACATCTGATATGAGTTGAAGAAGAACCGGCAATCGGCAAGCATTTTACATAAATAACTAATCCTTCCTTACCAATATTTTTTCTCTACCTACTTACAATAGCTTTAGGTAGGTTTTGAATTTGAATTTATATTTATTTGAGAAAATAATAGCTTGGCATAGTAAAATCTTAGTAATAGTAAATTATTATAACTTTTAGAAGAGCAAGACATTAGCCGAGTATCCTTCTTGTAAAAAATAACCAATAAATGCTACAATGCAATCATTAGCAGACGAATTTAACCGTAAACTTAGATTGGACGTATTTTACATTATTGCATACCATATACCAAGCTATAAATTTTAAAAATGCCATTGATTTTTATTCCGGTAAAATAATAAAAGTAAACCGCCTGGCGGGCGAAACGTATAACGCCATCTATCGTGAGTAAAATAATACTACCCTGATTTATCAGTGCGGCTATAACGTAACTTGATTGCAATAGAAACCGATTAGATACAGCGTTTTTCTGATTACTTTTTTAAGTTCTTATAATTGCTTATTATACAGTGCTCCATTGCAAATGGATTGCTTTTAAACAATGTAATACTTCTATAATGGATTTAGAGGTTTTTTTTCATTAGAAACAGGATTTTAAATAAAATTGTAGTCATAGCCATAGTTATAAGTTGCTACCTTTATTCTTACCTAACTACTTTGTTCACGAATGTTGGTCCGAGATGAACTCCGAAACTACTTATCCGATACCAACGTAATTTTTTTTCAAAATGTGTGAATTATTCCAACTTAGAAGATAGTATAGTTTTTATCCTGTTTTCCTTTTTTATACCCGGAACGCGGGTGAAACTGCTAGTGTAGGTATATATAAATAATCCTAATACCTATCCTATATCTTAATAATTATTAGAGCATAAACTTCGAATGTTTGTTACTAAATCACGCCGAAATGGCGATAGTTTTTCTACCCTGGGATCACAAAGTACTTTTTATACCGAGATGTCCGTAGAAGCTAGTTTAACATAACATTGAAATATTGAATTGAAATGTTATAAGTAATTAGATATGAGGTAGTAGGCCTTGCAAATATTCGAAAATTTTTGGTTTTCGAATATTTTTGGGTATTATTCGAATATTATTCGAATAATAAAAAAAAGATAAAGCTGTTATCGTAATCATGTCTTTAATTGCCAATATCTTACTTAAAGTCTAATTTCCCTGAATCAAAACAAAATCTTACTTAAGCATGAAAGAACAGATGGAATTAACTCTAACGCAATTCATGTTTCTGTGGCTCCATGTTTGAATGTTTAATTTAAACTAGCAAAATAGAAAAATACTATTAAGGCCCGTTGTGACAGACGGATGGACTGGACAGACAGACAGCGTTAGCTCAGTATAGTCTCGTACGGTCTCGTCGGTACGGAACTCTATAAGGAGTAAAAATGCAAATAAGAAGTAGGTTAGCTATATTTGGGCTTAGGTTATAATCAGGTGTTATTTATGGCATCATCAACATCATCTCAGCCGCAAGACGTCCACTGTTGGACATAGGTCTCCCCCAAGGATCTCCAATAGGACCGATCTGGGGCGGCCTGCACCCAGCGTTTTTCGACGACCTTTTCGAGGTCGTCCGTCCACCTATTGTAAGTAGACGAATTGTAGTAGTCCAACGCTCCGTGGTCTCCACTCCAGAATTCTTCGGCCATCCATTCTGCACACACACTATGTGCCCTGCCCATTGCCACTTCAACTTGCCGATCCGTTGGGCTATGTCAGTGACCCTAGTTCGTCTATGAATCTCTTCATCTCTGATTCGATTGCGTAGAGAAACCCTAAGCATAGCTCTCTCCATGGCTCGTTGCGCGACTTTGAGCTGCTTAATGAGGCCCATAGTGAGAGACCCACGTCTCTATACCATATGTCATAACTGGTAACACACATTTGTTGTAGGCTTTCGTTTCCAGGCATTTTGACGAAAAGACATTTCATAGTTTCTCGAACGCTGCCCAGCCGAGTTGAAATCGGTTATTGACCTCTTTCTCAAAGTTGGACTTACCTAGTTGGACTCTTAGTCCTAGGTAAACGTACGATTCAACAACTTCGAGAACCGAGTTTCCATCTGACACCAGGGTGGGCACAACACGGGTGTTTGACATAATTTTGGTTTTTAGTTTCGGTTGAGGTCATCGAGAATCGTGCAGAGCTCCTCCATCGTTTTTGCCATGACCAAATGTCGTCGGCAAATCGTAGGTGAGTGATGTATTTGCCGTTAATATTGATGACGAGTCCTTTCCCTTCCAGAAGCTTGAATGCGTCTTTGGAGGTAGGAGTAAACAGTTTCAGAGAAATAACGTCTCCCTGTCTTACGCCTCTTTTCAATGGAATCGCCTTCGAGCTGTGTTCCTGTACTTGGATCGGACTGACATGGTCGCGTTATTATACAAACACTTCAACACTCTGATGTATCTGATAGTCATTGCGGCAACATTGGAGAGACTCAAGCACCACCCTAGTTTCGATCGAATCAAAAGCTTTCTCATAGTATACAAACGCTAAGCATAATGGCAAATTATACTCCTTGGTCTTCTGTATAGCTTGCCGCAGCATGTGGATGTGGTCTATGGTACTGGTATGGTTCCCTATTCGGATTCCGGTTAGTTTGGGAGGCTGGAAGTCATCAAACTTGCGTTCGAGAGGATTCGTGATATCCCTTGAAAACAGTTTATAAACATGGCTCAGAAGCGTGATAGGTCTGTAGTTCCTCATAAAGGTGTTATCTCCTTCACCAACTCGCCTCTGTTCCATGTTTCTGGCGTTTCGCCCTCGAGCAAGACGGAATTAATGGACTTTCAGTATCGGTATTCCACCCGCTTTCAGAAGCTCTGATGTGATTCCGTCATCGCCCTACGCCTTACTGTACTTATGCTGTTTCAGGGCTATTCTAATCTTGTACAGGCTGATGTCCGGGATATTTTCGGTATAGTCGGGACAGGATTTTTACAAAACTTTATAATGATAACCTAAAATCCGGGGATATTAGGTAGGAATAACTATATTATTCTTTTGCTCTATGATATCATTGCAAGTAGAGAAGTGAAACTACCTAATTTCGACCTCTGATTATAATAAAGTCAAATTAAAAGTTGGAAATATAGTTACTTACAAAACGTCGCGCATGAACTTAGAAAATTATATTTTGTGCATATCAGAGTTCTGAGTTTGACGTTCAGGAAATTGATCGAATATTCGAATATTGCAAATTTTGTATTCGAATATTCGTACCAGTTTATTAATCGAATAATTCGAATATTCGAATGCAAGCTCTAATAGGTAGGTACCTACTACATCCCAATTTCCCAACCTACCTATCTTCAATCTTCAAAAAGTTGCGTGCTATACGTACCTACCTATCTCATTGAAGCAAAAATAAATGACGGACTGCGACAATGTTTTTATTCATAGGTCGGGGAAAGTAGTATAAAGTATGATAACAGTCACTCATGCTTCTATTTCTTATTCTTCGAAAATGGAATAACTATTTTAACAATTTTCATTTTTTTTATGTTTTCCATGCGATTGTACCTCAGTGACTCAGTGTAGGTACTCTTGCGCAGACAACTCACTCTGGATTTTCGTATAACATCGTAGCGTAGCCCACTTCAGTGATCGAGCGTACGCGCCGCTCTTATGACGTGTCTATCACAATCCGGCTTAATTTAATTCAATATTAATGTGAACTAGTTTGAATTGACTCGATATACAATTTGTAGTTCTTGTAATATACGGACACTCAACAATTACAAAAAGTAAGTCAAATTTTGGTTTTCATGAAATTATGAATGTCACTTAATATCCGGCTGTACGTCGATATTGTTATTATACCTATTCATATGTGTATATCCATTTATTTTGTTGTCTTCTAGTGCATCCGCTCTTTTATATTATGTTTTTATGCCGTTTTGTCATTAGGTATCTACCTATCTTAACTTTTTTGTTTTAAATATTACATAGTATTATACTAATAGGTATAAGAAACCAAGAAATCTATTAAATTAGATATAATAAATTATAAAAAAAAACTAGGGAACGTATAATTAGTTAGCTGACACCAAGGAGTTCTATAATAGTACCTATTAAATTATTGATATAAAGTAATTACGCAGTAATTATTCAATAAAAAAAACTTGTTAAATTGAGTTGTAAAGATCTACTGACATAGGTCATGCTTTAGTGTAAGTTCAAGGCTAGATAAAATGATGACAATTACGCTGACTAGTGACTTTGAAATGATACTAATTCAGCATGTATATGTACCTGTAATTATCGCATAATCTTTCAATACGATGGACACAACATGGACACAACATTTATTTATAGAGACGTTTTGGTTAGTAATTTAAATTTAGGTGTAGCACCTTCATTTAATATCATAGGTTCATTTAGTTTTAACATATTTTTTTCACTGTTTTCATCCTTAAAAATATAAGATTAGAAATTCTAGGAAGTAGGTATATTTGTAACAAAAATACAAACTATAATAGGTATAGAAAATTTCCTCGAAGCTACCGCCCGTTCCCGTTGAGCAAAGTTCCCAGCAGGCTGGCAACGTTTACTCTTTGTATGGCCAAGACAATGCATTGGCGGAAAAAGCTCCCCGCTCGCTAGTCTCCCGAAGCCTCATTAAGTTTTGCTGATAAAATCCGAGCGAATCGGCGACCTTTGGACCCCCACGGACCTATAGTTTCCTTCCATTCCACCGCAAGAAGCATAAACATTATGTATATTCGATGAATCAAAGTACATGAAACTAGCTATTTCCAGCGGATTCACCCGCGTTGGGGATAAACAAAATAGCCTATAACCCTTTAACTCAATAGACAGGCTGGAAAAAATAAAAACGTTTCCTAGCTTAATAAAAGATCTAAGAACATTTATTTCCTGCTGGAATAATATTACCTAAACATGGATCTAGAAAAAAAGGCGGACGCCACTTCATAAAACAATTACTGAAGCACCCACAGTAAGCCAGCTCGCTTAAATGCATACACGTCCGGCACGCACACATTCACACCACACTAAGCCGGGCGCGGCCGCCCGCCATTACGCCACAGTATAAAGATGTAACTACGCTCCGAACCACACACACACACACAGTTACGTCGCCACCATTTTGGTGCTTCAATAGTTTCTTAGCGGCCATCTGTCCGCCTATTTTTCTAGGTCCATGTACCTAAATAAGTCATGTGGCAGATGTTCAAAAGTTTCCATTATCGTTTTTTCATTCATTGGAACAATTGAACGAAAAAATGCAATGAAAGACGTCACTACAAATTACTATTTGCGTCAGCATTAAATAAGTAACTGTAATTTGGGTGCTCTTCAGATTCAAGTCATTGTTTACTTTACGGTAGTAAAAAATCTTGTCATACTTGTTATTCAGAAGTATCTATACTATATTACTAGCAAAGTAACTAAAAATAGTGTAATAAAAGTATTATCGTATTTTTAGTTTTTACTTTTTTGGCGGTTAAGAGGATGTAGATACATATATCTATATATCCGACCCATAGGTCGGTCTATGTAAAGCCTACTAAAGATATTAGTTTTATGTACCTCCTACACGTACGTACACGTCAAAAAATCATAATATCGAGATCATGAACATTGTTTTTTTTTTTAACTATTTTAGAGAGCTTTCATTATACCTATATCTTCATACTATGTTGAGATTACTTTAAGATACCAGTAACATGTTATTTTTTCATTTATTGACGTTAGCAGATTTCCAGAATAAATTAAGTAAATACAGTCACGAGAATAAATATACATATAGAATAAGCTCTGCAAAATTCAAAAGGGTTTTTCTCTTAAAGTATTGATTGAAATTTAAAGGTGTTTTGGACATAGTATTTTTGAACCATTTATTAAGGTCTCGTTGTTTCGTGAAAATCATATTCCAAATTTATTAAGTTTAAGTAATACATTTATGCTTGTGACTGTACCTAATAGATAGGTATCTCCGCAATGAAACAACTGGATACTACGATTAAAACAAACTCATATTATTATTAGTTTTTTATAGCTAAACCAGATTCACACAATCAGTCGAATTAAATGTTATGTGTAATGGAATAAATATTATAATAATAACAATGGAAATAATAAAATGAGTAGATTTTGTGTATTAATATTTATAATTATGTTATCGTATCATCTTCCCGAAACTGGTTATTTATTATACCAAAAGAAACCCAAAAGTATACCTAACCCAATATCAACCCAACCCAATATCAATATCTCAAAGTATACATACATACTTTGAGATGGTAACTTTTTTTTCTCGGTTTCAAAGGTCTAATAGATACTTATAAATAACCTAATAAAGACGCTAAATCTGTAAGCTGTGCAAAAAAAAGCATAATGTGTAAAATATTAATAAAAAACAAAAAACAACGAAGTGAAATTATTTATTAAACGGACTTTTTGGAACTATAAACTGTCAAACCAAAGCGCCAGAATTGGATCGGATCCGTGGATCGGATAGTAGTAGGTACACGTGTTCTAAATCGCTCAACATTAGGAGTTACAACCGTGCCAAACAATTACATTCAACGCAGCCGGAGCTGGTCGTTAGTTGAAAATATGCGAACTCATGTTATACTGTAATTGTGTCGTGAGCTGGGCGATAATAATTAATTTTCCTTATAGCCTGTTGCCAGCAGGATATCCATAATACATCATTAGTTGGTTAAACTAACCGTAATCTGCAAATATGCCCAAGTATAAAATGATTGTAAATTCTAGATCCTCACATTTTACAAGGTGACTGGATGATTTGCAATTTTTTTACAAATCAACCTTAAGACTTTAATACCGTCTTATGTTTGATGGTGATACTCAGTAAGACAAGGAACTTTTTTGATTCACTTATGTATCTTTATTTTTTGTATATATATATATGCTATGTTTGTATACGAGTAGATCTCTCTAGGATCATGTTTAATTGTAACAAATATGATTATTCAGTCAGTCAGTCAGAGGAGGTTTTATTTGAAAATGCTTTTTGGTTATGAGTACTTTTAATTAATTTAGACAAAGCGCTTCTTACTTTTTGAATTAGTCATTGGACATAAAAGAAGTGATAAGGTTACTAATAACTACCTAGCATATCTATCATCCGTCACGCACGTGTTAAATAAAAAAATATATGTTTGGGTGTATTTAAGAGAGGTAGAGCATAGCGATATGTCGCTCAAAGAGCAGCTCGACTGGGGACCTCCACCTTACAGAATACCGCAGCCAAATAACTTATAGTTGTGTTCCTGCACGTGAGTAAGGTCGCCAGAGCTCATCGGGGTGGGGGGAAGGGTCGACAACGCGCGAGTGATACCCCTGGTGTTGCAAGCGTTCATAGGCTACGGTAACCGCTTACCATCAGGCGGGCCGTATGCTTGTTTGCCGACCATGTTGTATAAAAAAAAAAATTCAACAGTGAAGTTAAATATTAGCAAGGATGACATGAATATATCGTAACAAATAAAAGTTTATTTAATTTATTCATCTAAGCTTATCGAGGCTTCGGGAGACCGACACGGGCTGGGTACTTTTTCCGCCAACGCATAAGCTTGGCCATACAAAAAGGGAACGCTGCCAGCTTGTTGGGAACCATGCCCATCGGCAGCAGCGGGAGCTTTGAGGAAATTTTCCATATATTATAGTTTGTATTTTATACTATTATTGTCAATACATACTTGTTACAATTACTAAATTGATTCGCATGCTCTTTGTTCGCTATACTGGGTGATTTTGTTATAACTGGCAATACTTGCATTGGTGGAAGTACTCATCCAAATGAACAACTATTATTATGGGACTAACTGTGAAATCATGAAAAAATTATCAGCTGTTCCATACAAAAGTTCAATACCTACTCGACCAAAATGTACGAAGCAACCATATTATTTTACGCGATATCAGAGTTAGCCCTATAATAAAAGTTGTTCACATTGATGAGTACTTCCACCCCTACAAGTATTGGCAGTGATAACAAAATCATCCTGTATAAACACATTTAATTATTTTTACATTTTTAGTGCGTGATTAAGGTGTGTTTATTCTTATTAAACTATAATATTTTTTTCTCTGCTTCTTACATTGTAATAATGGTCTGCACCTGGGTTCATATTTAAACTGCGCCATTATTACTTCAGCCTAATGTTGTCTTGATCGATATTAGTGTTCTATTTACATTATCTGTTAACAGGTGAAGAATCTAAGATGGACGACTTACCAGACGACGTGCAAAAGCAATTGGAACAGTTAAAAGAATGGTTCAATAAACAACCACATTTACCTAAAGATACAGGTAGATATTATTTTTTTTACATTTCATATAGATACAACGTAGAGTTTTAACTTACGTAGCCAAGGTTATAGTTTTAGAAAATATCAAGTATTATTTATATCATGAATCTATACAATAATAAACCTGTAGATCTGTAACAAAAAATATGTATACCTACATACATTCTGTAAGATTAGTACCAGAATGCATTTTTTTTTTCTTGTCTGTCTATTTTTCATGGTCTATTGAAGAAAATATATAGATATTTTATAAAGACTGCGCGAGCGAAGTCGCGGGCGAAAAGTTAGTTAGTACGAAGTTCAATAAACTATATTCAACTTAAAATCATACATCATTTCATATCGGTAAAAATAGGTTATACAAAAATGTGATTTTGAAATCTTTGCATTTGGTATGTAAACGGTTCCCGTTAAAAAGAACAACATGATAGCGTATTAGCTGTGGTATTAGTTTATAGACAAGTGTATGATCTTGAGAAAGATTGTGTGAGCTTGCAGTGTCGCACTCTCGAGGGTGGTTTGTAAAAGACGTGGAGTGGATTGGAATGTTTTTATTTTTCAAAGAGTTTTCGATATAAACGACGCTATAACTTCTATAGTACGATCCTTCAATAGTAGATACTAGTAAGGGTTTGGAATAGTGTTCTAAATTCGACGGGCCGGTAGGCGTGGAGGCTAAATGGATGGCACGCCACAGAGAGTGGGTTCAATTCCCAAGGACAAACATTTATGTTTATAACATGATTGTTCCGAATCTAGGGTGATGTTACTTTGTGGTGTAGTGAAGTACATATATCTCACTATATCTACCTGGCTTCCTAGCTAAGTAATCTAGCTTTACCCCGCGGTTTCACCCGGGATCTTAGTTTTCCCGGGTCAAAAAGTAGCCTATGTCCTTCTCCATACCATTGGCTATCTGCATACCAAATTTCATAGCGATCGGTTCAGCGGTTTAAGCGTGAAAAGGTAACAACAACAAACAAACTCTCTTTCACATTTATAATATTATATTAAGTTAGGATAAATAAATAAATATCCTGTGATATTCTTTACACACGACCATCTGATCCCAAACTAAACAGAACTTGTATAGGAATCAAATAACTGATATACACAATAATACTTTTTTAAATACATACTTATACATATAGACATAAGTATATCATAGTATACAATTGTAAAATAACAATGGATGATATACCTACTGTATAGTCGTATAATAATACAAAGATGAATAGCGAATGATATTAAACCGTGTATGACTCAGAACAATGGACATTATGGAAGTTACTGTACAATACTTCATATATGTAGATACATAATATGGTGTGATATGGTATTATGCAAATGAGGTACCTACCTACCTCCTTACTATGTCTTTCTGGTCTCCTAACATTTTATTATCAACCGCCCCGTGGTTTCACCCACGTTCCTGAGGGATCTTATGTTAACCCAGGATAAAAAGTATCCTCTATCTATTTTAATCCAGAATATATTCTCTAAAAAAAAGTAGCCCATGTCCTTCTCCATACGATCGGTTTAGGCGTGAAATTGTAACACTAAACTCACATTCGCATTTATAATATTAGTTAGGATAGGATAGGATAATAATACTATTAGTAGGATGTAACTTTGATGTACTATAATATACTTGATGTTTTCTGTATAAAGTTATTGTGAACAATACCATCCTATTGAGGACACAGAAGCATCGAATGATTGAGTGCACAATGAATGTCCGATTGGTCCGATGTTGTGAATAATATGAATCAACATGGCTTCTATTGATATTTGTTGAAGATGTTATGCCGTTTCAAACCTAACCACATGGGGATAAGATTGAAATTAACTTATATTTTATATTAACGAAGCATTGATATTGGTTGATATATTGTACGTTTGATACGTGCTGCTGTATAATATTTATGTATAATCAAAGAATAATAATCATGAGTCTGCCAAAAATATAATCAAAAATATAAAACTGCATAATACAAATATAACTGCAGAATAAGGTTGGGATAAAGCCTGATGATTATGATCATTCACAATTTGATAAAGAACTAGTTTCTGCCCTACGATTTTACCCGCGTTCTTGAGGGATCACGTTTTCCACGATAAATTGAAACTGCAGTCCCACCGACTCGTTCGATTGATTGACTCATTACTCTATGTAGGTAGCTACATTTCTAATCTAAAACCAGATGTTACTTTAGTCCCAAACAATATGAGCAGTTAGAATACTCATAAAACCGGTAATGTAGCCTTCAAAACAAGATTGTATTTTAATTGAGTTGGTGCTCGACTCGACTATTAAATGTTTTCCTATTCAGTTTTTTTTTTCAAATATCGATGCTAATTGATTCTATAAATAAAACTTGAAAACAAAATGAACTGAAATCAATAACCAACCGAGTACCTACAGGTCTAGGTAATCTTTAAGTTTGACTAGATGATTATTAGGTAAATACTTATAAGAAATATCAAAAATCTTTAAACTGATATCGAAAGTACATCAATAACTTTTTAAGAATAAAATAAATAAGGTCCGTTAAAAATATCATAAATATTTATATGTAAGTACCTAAAGTAAGTATCGCAATTGAAGAAAGACAAAATAAATGTTTTGAATTTTGAACATTAAAATTGTATTGTTTTTATAAGAGTTACATAGACTGTGGTTGTATGTTGTTTCAATTTATTATTAACTTCTATAGATAATTGATATATTAATTGGAGCGTAATCATTTGAAGTGGTGAAATAATCAATCGACACAAGTTTGTCCCAGTAAAGTACCAGTCCCATAGTAAAAGTTGTTCATAAAAAACCACCCAGTTATATGTAGATTGAGGAATAAACTCAACTTTGCCGTTGGTAAACCGTTGTTGTCCCCATACATCGCCGCCGAAAAGCTAGTGTACGAAATAAAGAGGTAAAAGGAATCTTTCCTTTGAATACGGATGGAACTAAAAAGCTCACTTTCAACTCTTTCAGATGTCAAGCTCCTTCTCAGATTCCTGCACAGTTGCTACTATAATATCGACAAGGCGAAGAGTGCTGCCGAACTATTCTTCAGCTTGAGATCATCTAGTGCTGACTTGCTTAGTAAAAGGGATCCGTTTTCACAGCAAATACAGAAAACTTTGAAAATCGTGTGAGTATACAATAGGATCATTCTACTGATTCTTTATTTTGCTCAAAAATGACCAATTTATGAAAATAAAAATTAAGTCGTATTAGGATTTAAATCTAACCCGATTTAAATTTAATTATAATAAAACTAGCCGTCCTCCGCAGTTTCTCCTGCATTCCCGGGATAAAAAGTAACCTTCCTCAAGAATTGGTCTATCAAATGCAAAAATATTTTTTCAAATCCGGCTGGTAGTTCCAGAGACTAGCGCTTTCAAACAAACAAAACTCTTCTGCTTTATTATATTAGTAATAGTACCTGGGTGACCGAGCTTTGCTCGGTATTTTTTTTACATTACATTTTCTAAAAATGAAACCTAGCTAGATAGATTTAACGCCCCCGAAACCCCCTGCATACTAAATTTCATGAAAATCGTTGGTGCCGTTTCCGAGATTCAGATTATACTGGGTGATTTTGTAGTCAATGGATATACTTGCAGGGGTGGAAGTACTCATCAAAATGAACAACTTTTACTATGGGACGAACTGTGAAATCATGAAAAAATTATCAGCTGTTCCATGCAAAAGTTCAATACCTACACGACCAAAATGTATGAAGCAATCGTTTTATTTTACGCGATATCAGAATTAGCCCCATAATAAAAGTTGTTCACATTGATGAGTACTTCCACCCGTGCAAGTATTGCCAGTGATAAGAAAATCACCCTGTATATTTATTATATACAAGAATTGCTCGTTTAAAGGTATTATATATATTTATGTAACTGACTAAAAACTCCTTCCTATAATAATTCTCCAATAAAATTATTGGTAACTTCAGTAAATTCGACCTTCATAAGTGCCCTCCTAAGGCCCAAACTGAATAATAATTTGACTATGATACAAGAGGTATCATTCATTATTAATTAATATACAGGAAAACTCTTTTCAATACGAAAAGAGCATTCCATTTTAAAGATAAGATATTTTTTTATGGAGTAAACAAATAAATGGAGTTTGATTATCTGTAATTGAAAATTAAACTTATGAATTTTGATAGATACAACAAATAAATAAGATTATTAAAACCTAATATTATGTAGAGTAGCGTAAACATGGTGTAAATAATGAATTTATTGAAGAACACAAATATAGAAAATATATATTATGTCAGCCCACTATTATTATGTAGGTACTTATAGGAATGCTCTCCATTTTTTTTTATTGATGGGTAGTATTTTAGGTAATTACGAGATACTAGCTTCCGCCCCGCGTTCCTCATGTTCCTCATCTCATGTTTTCCCGGGATAAAAAAGTATCCTATACTTATATTAAATTAGAATATATTCTATCTGTGTGCCAAATTTCATCCAGATCCGTTCAGCCGTTCTGACGTGATTCAGTAACAAACATCCATCTATCCACCCAAACATCAGACTATTCATAAGTGCTTGTGAAGGCCAATTTGAATAAAAAATATTTTCATTTTCATTTTCATACGCTAATATTAGTTAGGATAGCTTTCGCCCCGCGGTTTCACCCGCATTCCCCAGGGATCTCATGTTTCCCCGGGCTAAAAAGTAGCCTATATCCTTCTCCATACCATAGGCATATCATATTTCATCGGTATCGGTTCAGCGGTTTAAGCGTGAAAAGGTAGCGTCAAACTCACTTTCGCATTTATAATATTAGTTTATTTATAATAATAGGGGTTAAAGTATGAAATTGCCGTTTTATTGTAATAGGTACTTCGAATTGACATAGAACCTTCATGGTTTGAGATTTTTGAGTGAAACTTTTTTCACATGGTACCTATGAAGTTCTTCTTTTAAAATATGTGCAACATTCGGTTATCGACTTTCAGTTGTTTTTTTTATTCAGCTTAGACAAGAAAGATGGATATTTCGAAAATTCGAGTGATTTTTGAATACTAGTTCCGACGCGGAACTAACGAAGCAGAAACAGCTCGCAATATCAATGTTGCGTTTGGAGAGGGGACTGCTAATGAACGCACCGTGCGATTTTGGTTTAAACGCTTTCGGGATGGAAACATAGTTTTGAAGAACGAACCACGTGGGAGACCGCCCACTCAGGTGAATAACAATTGAAAGAGATGGTGGAAGCCGATCCGAAGCAAACTACTCAGGAATTAGCGGCATGGTTTAACGTTACCTTACCAACAATATTGACTCATTTGCGTCAAATCAATAAAATAAAAAAAATATGAAAAATGGGTGCCTCATGATTTGACTGATCTGCAGAAAGAAACGCGTGTTGACACTTGTGTTGCCTTGTTGAATCGATACAGAAATGATGGAATATTGGATCGAATTGTGACATGTGATGAAAATTGGATTCTTTACGATAACCGTAAGAGAAAAATGCAATGGCTGACGCCGCAACAGTGTCTTAAAGCAAAGCTTACCAATAAAAAGGTAATGGTAACTGTTTGGTGGTCTCAGCATGGTGTTATTCACTATAGCTTTCTCCGATCTGGATAAGCAATAACGGCAGATGTATACTGTGCCGAACTCCGAACAATGATAGCAAAACTAGCAGTGAACAGACCTTGCTCCAATGGACTACCACTTTTTTCGTGATTTCGACAATTTTCTACGTGATAAAAAGTTTTCTTCTCAGGAGGTAATCTAGATCACCAGAGTTCTATCGCAAAGGCGTAAATGACCTTCCTATTAGATGGCAGCAATGTATAGATAATAATGGTAATTATTTTGATTAAATAAATATTTTAAATTAAAAAAAAAACTAATTTCAATTTTTCAGTACAAATCGGCAATTTCCTACTTTAACCCCTAATATTAGTTTAGTTATAATATAATAGGACGTAGGATTAGTCGGATCAATAGGATACCTAGTAGGATTAAGCTGGATTGATTCAATGACGTATTTTATAATATAGAGGGAATATTTTTTTAAATCTAAACTAGTTTTTTTTTCTGAGTGAGTTTGTTTTATTATGGCGTCAAAACTACTGACAGCGACTAGCGACATTACTGGCCGCAATTATTTTAATGGGAGAAAAAAAAATGTAACTAAACGTCAAACTGCGTCTCGCTCGTAACGGTGTCGCGAGTCCAGAGGTTTTACCTCATCTAAAAAGAAAATAAACGTCAAACTGCGTCTCATCATAACGGTGTCGCGAGTCCAGAGGTTCTACCTCATCTAAAAATATGCGTACCGCGCTAAAAGAAGTTTACACTTCAAAAATAGATAGGTATACCATATTAAACTCGTGTCATGTCACATACCATATTTAAATATAGAATTTGACATCTATTTATACCTAACCAAACTTATTTACCCTTCA
The DNA here is from genome assembly GCA_951216915.1 of Tetheella fluctuosa. Classification (NCBI taxonomy): domain Eukaryota; kingdom Metazoa; phylum Arthropoda; class Insecta; order Lepidoptera; family Drepanidae; genus Tetheella; species Tetheella fluctuosa. Next base: position 4,325,996 of record OX578229.1, on the reverse strand, counting down.
ATGTCACGACTCCAATGACCTCAAAGAGCAATACAAGCATTGTTTAACGTTCTAGCAAATATTATGGTACCTATCAATAACTACATAATAATATCATAATCAGCATTGAATAACGATATCAACTTTTCTACATGGATTTCCTGTATGATTTATTGAAGCCGTAAACAGTTATCACCTTACGTACCATTTAAGGCTAAAGTGGTACGGACGTAAGGGATTTTTAAGTGGTACCAAGATAGATAATTCTATATTCATGTACCATTTTACAATGTACACTGATACCGTCATAATGGGTGGCCTTATCAATAATAACGTTACCTCTACTAGGTTTTCCTTCGGTAGAGAGGACTTGTACAAAAGATAACGACTGGAAGCACGTTAAATACATAAATATAATTATTTTATTTATTCAATTTGTGTTACGTATCTGTTTCATGAAAATTTCAGCTGCGAAATCTAATTTCAATAACGGTGGAAGGCCATTTTGTAGTACGTATCCGCCTGACTGGCTACCACATCTCTTGTTGAAAATCTGTCGCCAAGCACCTATCGGTTTTTTTATTTTTTTATACAACATTTATGGTAAGCGATCACTACAGTAATCACTCTACCAGGGGTATCACTCGCGAGTTTGCCCTTTCCCCTCCCCGATGAGCTCTGGCGACCCTACTCACGCGCAGGAACATAACTATAAGTAATTTGGCTGTGGTATTCCGTAAGGTACTTCCCCTGTCGAGCTGCTCTTTGAGCGACATATCGCTATGCTCCACCTCTCCAGAATATCTCGGTATGTTCCTCTAGTAAAAACTTTATGTGTTTACCACCTTCGGTTACATCACATCATCACTTCGATGAGATTGTGGTCAAACACAAGCCTATCCATAGTAAAGAAAAGGTATTTTTCCAAGAAAAGAGATTTGGTAGTAGAGGTACTTATAATACAAAAGTCCTAGTATCATTTCCTCAATTTTTTTTCTCAGGATCAAGCTTGTAATTAGTTTCATCATCATCATCAACCAGTCCACTGCTGGACATAGGTCTCTCCCAAAACACGCTACCGAGCTCTATCCTCGGCTCTCATACTTCAGTAATAGTAATAAGTATAAGTACCTAGTAGTCATTAGTTTCGAATATCTATTTTAAAACTAGCCTGATCAGGAAATTATTATATCCTATTAAAATTTCAGAAATCTGGCGCAATATCAAATATCGGGTAATAGGAATGTCTGGATATGGCAGTTAAATGATCCAGGGCTAGAAAACTACGACTATTTCCAAGACGCAAAGATTTTCTTCCTTACGACAGACGCCTGGTTGCTGGAAAATCAGATCCTAGAAGACTCTGATATAGTTATATTGGATGTCAAAGATATATCTTTGAAGTTCTTAACAAAATTCAACGTGTCAATTGCTAGGAAACTGTCAAAGTATCAAGAGGTATTGTAATCTTTTTTTTATTTAATTTATGATTTTTTTAGTTTAAAAGTATAATTATATTATGTAATTTTTTAACGATACCAGTTATATTGGAATAACTTATTCAATATATAGAACCGTTATAAAGTAACGATATTGATAAAAAAAATATTTGTAACATGTTTATTAAGTATAGTCTTTCGCAAGCATACCTACTATCGAATTAACGTTCATCGAACTCTTGCACTTTCGCACGCAATACAAACAATTCATTGGTATTTTGAACTTCGAGTTAAAAAGTGTTTTTGAAAAATTTAATTCAGAATTTAATACTTATTAGAATCCAATAAATTTTGTCACTGAATTTCAGGAGGCGATGCCAATCCGAATAAAGCAAATACACATAGTGAACGCGCCGCCATTCATAGACAAGATCTATGGGATGATGAAGCCATTCCTGAAACAAGACATGACGGAAATGGTTGGTTACTGTAACATCTTATACACCTTCTAATATTATTAATTCAAAAGTTAGTGCTAATATTTCTGTGATATTTTTACAAACATTTAATCCTGGGAAAAAATAGGATCCTTCCTGGGGAAAAATAGGGACAGAGTTCCTACAGCGGGAGTCAGTTTTGTTATTATAGATATTTTATTTTCAGTATTGACAACTTTAAGGTATAATTTTTACTATATACAACACTTTTTTGTTGTGGACAAATGTAGAAAATCTGTTCAATTGTCCACCAGAAACTCAAGCTCACATATTTAAACCTACTACTTTTGTCATGGCCTTAAAACACTATATGTTACTAGCTATCAGCCTGTGGTTTCGCCCGCTTTCCTGGGACAAAAAAGCTGCTAGTCCAATCTATAAAAATCACGACGATCCGTTACTGCGTTTCTGCGTGAAAGAAAAACAAACAATCACATATTTTATATACTTACTTAAGGGATGACGAATTATTTAATTTACAGATACATTTCCATGCGCCAAATTCAACGACACTACATCAATACCTGAACAAAGACGAACTCCCCGAAGACTTTGGAGGCACTCGAGCGTCGATGGAGTCACACATGAAAGATGTTCTTGAAGTGATAGATAGAAAAAGGTAACAATCACAAGAGAACTATCATTATCTATTTATTTGTAGTATCTAGGAACTTGTAGGTAGATGCTGCCCTACCACTATTTTATAATATATCTTCTGTTATATACCCAAAATATATAATATATTTTCATAATTGCTTACTTGCTGAATGGGTAAACTGATACTTTTATCCTTATGTTACTTTAACCAGCTGCTTTACATTTTCAGAGAGTTCTTCGTAAATGACAACTTATGGATGGCAGACAAAAAGTCGAAGAACAAAACAGAATCCAAAACAGAAGTAGGATCATTCCGTACTCTTGCCATAGACTAGCATTCGTATACTGTATGTACATAAATTCTTTGAAATAAAATAATAAAAAAAACATTCTAATATCGTCAATTCTAAGTTTGAATCTGTGAATAATATGCCAATTGTTGCGCAGAAGCATTTATTCTAAAAATATAAATAAAGGGTTGGGGGAATGGAGTGGGCTGTAACCAAAACCATGCTTCCAGAAGTTATAATAATCAAAATGTTCATGTCAAATTCAACCTAAAATAGCGCTGTATCATTTTAAGATTAGCATTTTTAGTTACATAAAAATGAAGGAATTTAGATATAATATTGTAAATGAGTAGGCTGTATGTGTTTAAGCAAACTTTGTTTGCATGTTTAAGTAAGTAGGTATGTACCTATAAAACAGCCGATTTAAATTATTTTGAGATTAATGTATTATATTGATAAAAATATGTGGCTGTGGTATATTTCTTATATGATAATATATAGAAAATTTCCTTGAAGCTGCCGCCGTGGCCGATGGGCAAGGGTCCCAGAAAGCTGGCAGCGTTTCCTCTATGGACGACCAAGCTATATAATGCATTGTCTCTCGAAGCCTCGATGAGTTTTGTTTTAATGATAAAAACCTGAGCGAGCGAGCAGTGTACCTACCCCATGGTCTTCACCGCAAAATGTTTTTCGCTGTAATTAATTATTGTGTCCATTAATATTAATGTCAAGAGATGTACAAAATGATCTGAAATTGAATATATTTTTCCATTTTTGACGGGCCTGTTGGCGTGGTTGGTAAGATACCCTATCTATCACGCCACAGGTCGTGGGTTCGAGTCCCACTCAGGACAAACATTTGTGTGCATGAACATGTCTGCTTGTCCTGTGTCTGGTTGTAATTATCTATATATGTATGTATATACAAAAGAAAAGTAGTATATGTAGTATATCAGTTATCTGTCTTCCATAGTACAAGCTCTGCTTAGTTTGGGGTCAGATGGCCGTGTGTGAGGAATAATGTCCCAGAATATTAATGTCCCAGAATATATTATTATATTTTTTTTCTTGTATTATTTCCGGATATCTGGTTGTTGATAATTCAACAGTACCTATTTGATTTTTATAACAATAAACTTAGATATTTTGCAATGTAACCATGGTAACTGATATGGTGACTGGCTCTCAAGTGTAGCTACCGGATTACAGTAAGAATAAGAAAAAAAATATTGGACGCAGTAGAATGTATTTGGCGACAGATTTCCATTTATTCAGTTTGGGCCTTAGGAGGGCACTTATGAAGGTTGAATTTACTGAAGTTACCACTACAAAGTAAACCCTAACACCGTGCTATATTTTGACGGGCCGATTGGCGTGGTTGGTAAGATATACCTTAGGTATCACGTTACAGGTTATAGGTTCGATGCCCATCCAAGATAGACATTGTGTGCATGATCATGTCTCATCTGTTTATCCTGAGTGTAGGTGTAATTATCAAGTAGGTATATATTTAGAAAAAGATTACGATTATTTATTATTCATAACACATGTGTTTTGATTTTCGAAACATACCAAAATTTTCTAATCCAATGCGACAAAGTTTTCGTTTATTTGTGTCATCTTCCCTTCGTACCAAACGATTTGATTTTTGCACGGGAATAACTCGGATATCGGAGATGTGTCCTTAGGTTACTTTTAACTAGCCTTTTATGCGCCCGGTGCGAGCTTCTCTATCTGCGCCTAACTAACATGCATGACCCAAAACTTGGTCCGGGTCTGGTCAATTCTGTGCCCCTCCAAGGTTGCCGCCCTGTGCCTGGGCACCGCTGGCACCGCCCTAGTAACGGCACCGCCCTAGTAACGGCACTGACCGTGAATGCGAGTGAAACCCCGAGATCGAAGCTAATCACTAAATTTTCGAACAATATAGGTATATTTACCATACCTACCTACTTACATCAAGTTTGTGGATTCATCATCATCATCTCAGCCGCATGACGTCCACTGTTGGACATAGGCCTCCCCTCAGGATCTCCAGTGGCAATGGGCAGGGCGCATAGGCGCATAGTGCGCAGAACGGATGGCCGATGGGGCCGAAGAGTTCTGGAGTGGAGACCACGGACCGGCAAGCGCAGCGTAGGACGTCCACTTACAATTTGGACAGACGACCTTGTAGAGGTCGTCGGAAAACGCTGGATGCAGGCCGCCCAAGACCGGTCCTATTGGAATTTGTGGATTGCACTGTAACAAACAAAATGTTCCAAAATGGACTCTAAAACTTATGCCAAATAGGTTATGAAACTATGAACTCATTTTATAATTATTTCTGGGGTTTTTAACCGACGTTATTATAATCGTCTACCGGTGTTTGATATTAATCTGAGTATCTATTTATCTCAGAAACTTGTTATCTCAGATTTTTTGTAAGTGCTAAGTACGATCTTGGAAACTTATTTCGTTATGTGGAAAAATATGCATTAAGTTTAATAGCTTGATAAATGTAGATATAGTTAGTTACTTGGTGTATACTGTCTGTTTGTTTATTTATTTGTTTGTAACGTAAGCGCTCCTATGATTGCATTCATGTAGATTGCGATGCAACTTCGGTGAGTTCTAGTGCGCACGCCTGCGATGGTTTCTGCCACAAAAAAGAAAAAAAGTAAGTACGGTACCCAAAAAATACCACGATAAAATTAATGCTATTCCGATCAGTGAAGGAAAGCATATAGAGTTCCTTTCTAAGCTTCGTATGACACTTTCGTTCTCACATACCACCTTCGGATACCTACATCGTCACTTAACACGGTGAGATTGAAGCCTCAATCACAATGCCTTCAAAAGCTATAAAATAAATTTATATTCCCACTTATTCAGACCCATTCGGTTGCCATTCCGATCTGAAAGGACGATTTTATTTCTTTAAATTTAGGCTGATGCTGTGTTAGTCACAGAATTGATTTGATTGACAAATAGTAGTAGAAATGAGAAAATAGGTGCCATCCTATTCAGTAGACTAGGTACTCAATCGGTTTGTCAACCCGATCGGGACCGCAACTGAGCAGGTCTGAATAAGGGAGATATATTTTTTATTGTTGAAGAATCCAATGAAATGTAGTATTTATTTCTATGAGTCCTTCGATGCCACATTATCATGGGATCATTGTTTTGTTAAACATTAATAAACAAATTGTTATTTTATTCTACAAATTAAATCATTTACATAAATATTCCACTGTATGTACCAGTAAGCAGAGTACATACAACTGAACTACATGTCAATCCAAGTAACGTGATCTCTTTAAAAAAATATTCTTACAGATGAAATCACATCGATATTTATCGGTAGTACCTACCTGTACGTAATATACAATTAGGTACATACAACGCATAGTAATCAGTTACAAAAACTAACAGTCCATTATTTTTATATGATCGAATTGCTACATTGAATTACAATATCTTGTTTATTGCTATAATAAAGGCGAGTATGTCGACGATGATAGCTCAGGGTGTGACGCAGAGGCCATCCGTCCGGTGTTGGAGGAGCGGTGGCACGGCATGTTGACCTTCCGGTTGACACAGATTCTCTCGGGACATGGTTGTTTCGGGAGGTATCTGTGGTATATAGCCGGGAGGGAGTCGACCGCCGTGTGTCACTGCGACGGATGCCTCGAGGAGGATGCCCAACACTCGCTGGAAGTGTGCCCTGTGAAGTGTGACTTCTCGCTGCCCAGCGTGATAAGCGCTGTCGTCGGCAGTGAGAGGTCGTGGGGCGCACTCCTCTCCTTTTGCGAGCGCGTTATTCTCGCAAGGGAGGCGGCGGAACGCATCAGGGAGGACACTACCCCTCTGGCGATCCGTCGCAGGAGAACAGAGCGCCGGAGGATGGTATTTATTCGCCACCTTTCCCCACCCCACTTGAGCCCTAGGGGGAGTCTACCGCCCGTCACAATCGGGCTCGGGTAGATGCGCGTATGTTCCCGCACGCTACCCAAAGCGAGACGGCGGAGACAAGAGCTCCGGTCTCCATCGTCGACAACGACGATGTCAGTGATTACGTCGTCGAAGAGGAGGCCTCCCTGTCGCTGCTGGGTACGCGGACAAATGCTTCGGCACCCCCGTATACCCAGTCGGCAGCGACACATAGGAACACCCCAGGTTTTTAGTCAGTAGGAGTCTGACATAACGCCGCCGTTTTTCCCGGAGCCGCGGGGCATCCATGAGGAATTTCCTGGGTTAAAAAAAAGAAAAAATGATGAGTGACGCAGCGTCGCATGGCCGTGGCGAAGGTTGTGCGTTTGAACCCTACAATGAGCTTAAACTTTCAGCGAAGGAAAACAACTTGAGGAAACCATTGACACATTGATAAGGTACTTTATAGTACCCACCAGGCTAGCTACCGCGAAGCACTTACCGGTATATACGTCTCGGCAGGCAATACTCAAGACCCAGTTCCCGTCAGGCTTTATGTAGGTAACGCATCACTTTTCATGGCGATGGCCAACGCATAACCTGCCATTTCTAAGATAATTTAAAATAAGAACTCGACTCGCAATTCCCAGAATTCTTTTTTTTCATATGCAATTGATGTTAATGAAAAAATATAATTCATTCGCGTGACATTCACGAGCCTAGAGGTTGAGAAATACCTATAAGTTTGAACAACAAAATTGGAAGATACGGTACCCAGTGCGTGGCGTGGGAAAACAACATTGCGTCTAGCTGACGCACTATTATTCAGTAGCAAACCGAGGTGTAGATATTGTGCGCACGAGTAACATACTCGTGCAACGTGCTCGTACAGAGACAACTGTCTCTGGCCTAGTATTCGATCTAATAAATCTATCACTGTACCTTATCTTCCCCTTTTTGAGCAATTATTTGTCAGTTAGACATAGTTGTGTTGTGTTGTCTCATGTGCTGTACACTGCTGGTACAAACGTCCCCTTTATGTTTTAATCTAAGAGTACCCCTATAAGTAGATATGTAACTAAGTTTGTCCGTTTGCAAACTACCCAAGTTTGTTGACCCATCTACACTGAACTCGTGAGGTAAACTAAGTCACCTTTATCCCTTTGTAAGGAAAATCATTTTCTATAGGTATAAAAAGTAGGTACCCTACCACCGTGCAAAACGTACCTAGGTAGATTTATTATAAACTTATACGGCAATCATTGCTATACCTGAGGTAGTATTATTCACATAAACAGTGAAACCGGTTCACTGAGTTAAAAATAAAAACACATAACTCAACCATAATACTAATATCCACAAAAAAAATATGTTGAATAAAAAAATTATGGATTAATAACTTAAGTTCCGCATGTTCATCAAGGATGTTTAAAAAAACCTAAAGTATTCGATATGCTATCTGGCCACCATTTTACATGCTTAGATGAACACGTGTAAAAAATTACGCCGTTCTAGTGTTTTGAATTGAACAAAAAAAAACTTAATATCAACATAGAGAAAATCGTGTACACCCAAGTTTCCTCATCTCTGAAGCACTCGCTCAGTCAGCATCAGCACGGTTTCCTGAAAGGCAGGTCCACCTCATCGAACTTAATTCTTTGCAGTGACTATCTATCTCAATTCATGTCTGAACCTTCCCAAGTAGATGTAGTTTATACAGACTACAGTAAAGCGTTCGACAGAATTGACCATATAATATTTCTAATCAAATTACAATCTATTGGTATAAGGGGCAACTTATACAGATGGTTTTCGTCATACGTCAGAAACAGATGCCAAAACATTGTTCTCAATGGCTTCACTTCCTCTGCTATGACTATACCATCTGGAGTTCCCCAGGGATCATTGCTTGGGCCTTTACTTTTTATAATTTTCGTTAACGATATCGCCACCTGTTTCCTCCATTCAAAAATTCTCTTATACGCTGACGATATGAAAATACTTTGTCCTATCAAAAATGAAGAAGATACAAGACGCCTTCAATCTGATCTGGATAGGTTTCAGAATTATTGTTCCCTTAATAAGCTTGATTGGAACGTCTCCAAATGCTATATCTGCACTTTTACGCGCAAACTCAAACCTATCACTTTCGCCTACACACTAAAAAATAACATAATCTCTAGAGTTCAGTCCATTCGAGACTTAGGTATCACCTTTGACTCAAAGCTTATCTTTGATTTACATGTCAATAATATTGTCACTAAGGCTTCTAAAGCACTTGGTTTTGTTTTAAGATTGTCCTCGGAGTTCAATAGTATCAAAACATTTAAAATAGAACGTATCCAGAAACGCTTTCTTCGATATCTTCAGTACCGTTCTAATACATATGTAACTGAATACGCAGAACGCTGTAAAAAAATTCATTTCTTACCATTGCAGGAAAGAAGGGAAATTGCCGATCTAGTTTACCTATGTAAAATAATGAACGGCTCGATCGATTGTCCTGAGCTCCTAAGTGGGGTTGAATTGCACGTCCCCTCTGTGTCCCTGAGAAAGCCAAAAATTCTGCACACTCCTTTTGTGCCATGCACGTACAGGCAAAATTCATACCTCATACGAGCGAGCAGATCATTTAATGTGATATCCCGCGACCTAGATTTGGACTTGTTTCATATGGACCCTTGCGACATAAAATACCTTTTATGTAAAAGCTTTATTTGCCAATGATTGTTTTTTTTTTTATGTTCTGTCTACTTTATTTTTGTGTATTTTAGTCTGTGTTATATGTGAGAACTTTTAAATGGCCTTCATGTTTTATATGTATATTGTTCTGTCATGTTAGCTGTAAGTTTTCCTAAAAGAATAAAATAAAAAAATAAAATAAAATAGAGAAATAGTCGTTCCATATTTAAATAAAGGACATGGCTAAATAGAGTATGGACCACTGCCCTAGCCAAGTATAAAATCTGTACCTAGTAATATATAATGCGGAATAGCTGAATATTGGTATTTCGTATGAAAAAGGTTTCAGGAACTTTTCATATCGTTACAATCCTGAAAATAAAATCGTAGAATCTCCTACGTCAATAGATATACAAACTATACAAGAAAACGATTTTGCTATGAAGTTTGGGTAGGCGTTTGTTTACAAACTGCAACATACATAGGTAAAAAGAACATTATTATTATTATAGTAAATTATATTATTATTATTAAATTATACGCGAATGAAACCGCGGAGCACATCTAGTATTGAAATAAAATAACTACAAAGACATTTATTCATTGTACCTAGTTATTTTATTCAGTCAACATTATTCGACATAAAATAATGATGTAAGTATATTATTATTATTGTAATGGTTATAGAAATATTTGAATTGAATTATTTGATTGTATGGCACAATTATAAATAATATAATAAATAATACTGATAATTTCAGCTTACGCAATATCTTTAAAAGTAGGTTTATTGACCACATCTTCGTGAATGGTACGTCGTATCGTCTTTATGTTCTTCTTGTCAAATAATAAAACATGAAAATGACTTTTAATTATTTGATTTGTTCACTAAAGTTCTAGGAGAATAATGAAACCGTAATAATTAATAAATGAATATTTAAATCTTATGAGGTAGTGAGACATTTCTATACATGCTTAGGGCAGTTGTTTAGCCATGTCCTTTTCTTAATCTTCAATATAATTATGTAAGTCAATTAGTTATTATTATAAATTATGGTATAATGGTATATTCTATCATTTGATTGCATTAATATATCGGTAGGTATGCGATGCCTGCGGGTCATCGCATTGTTATTTAATTTTAGGGCTGTCAAATCGAAACAATTATAGCTCATAATGCAAGCTACCTGTTGACCAGCTAGCTAGAAATTTTCCTCGAAGTTGCCGCCGCTACCGATGGGCAACGTTCCCAGCAGGCTGACAGCGTTTCTGCTTTGGGTGGCCATGCTAATGCATTGGCGGTAAAAGCTCTCCGCCTATCCGTCTTCCGAAGCCTCGTTGAGTTTTGATGATAAAACCCGAGCCAATTGGCGAGCTTCGAACCCCCACGTACCCATGGTCTCCACAGCAAACGGCTAAAGTATATAAAATATAATAATAATGATTTATGAAATAAACTAACTAGCTTTTCAAAGATGATTGTAGGCTGGAAAGTCGTTTCTCAAAATTGGATTAGGGATAAGAATATGTGGGTTTATTTTCATTTTAACTTTAAAATATTCAAGACCAATTCTGATCAGACACTTTGATCGGAGTAAACATGTGAAGGTCAACGTTTTTATACTTAGGTAAAGGGCTCCTGGTTCGTGCTAGTATACCTTCGTTATTTCATTAGTTTTGTTTCTGACGCAAAAAATAAGCAATTTAAACATTATTTATATAAATTATACATAAGTACAAATTCTCTATCATATAAACTATGTAGAAATTAAGTATAGATATATTTTGGCGACTAAACTGAGAGCAATGAGACCAAAATGCGACGCTCGAAAGTCTCAGCCGGCCATGAACAGCTATGCGGCGTGTGTATATTTGTTGTCACCGTAAGCCTAGCGCTCGTATTTTTTAAGCTTACGGAAGACGTCCATTTGAATCAAGATATTCTTCTTCAAACAGCAAAAAAACTTTATCCCAAAACACGGCCACGAACTCTCGAACTTAGAAGTAGGATCAAATTATATCACGCACGAAATAGGGTTCAAATGAGAGGTCCATAAAGAAATTAATAAAAAAAAACGAACTAAAACTACATAATATTATTTCATCATCCAAAAGCTTTCAAACTAATATCTGTTTGGTAATATGTATATTAAAGAAAATAAAGTCTTAAGAGCCTTTTTATGAAAGCCATATTATTATTTTATTGTATTATTTATGTAGACTATTTGCATATGTGTTAATAATAAATAAATCATAATAAATTATTAAAAAAAAACTAAAATGTTTTTTTATATGTTTTATTTATTTAGGTTCTTAAAATCAGACAAATAAAAATCAATAATGAAGTAAAATCGTTTTATCACTTAGTCAATTAGTTTCTTTGTAAAAAATAATAGAATAAACACAAAAAAAGCTTAGGTACTCTTTCGTAACGATTTTTTTCTGACACGACTGACGCCTTTAATGCCGGCAGAAGTTCTACCATATATGGATTAGAATGTTTTAACTCTACTCCAACGCCATCTACAGTTGGGACGTAGAAATACAGTAACTAACGCCAAAAATTACTTAATATTATAAATTTTTTAAACCATTTTTGTATTGATATATATCATAAAAACTCATTTGATATATATCGGATATATATCATGATCCATATCCATTGATATATATCCTCGAACCCTGCTGTTAACCAACTTTTTGACAACCGTAGCTATCGTGGCTAATGTGTTCTTGGCCTTATTGAGTATAATATAGGAGTTATACAAGTTATTCGCCCTTAGTTGGTGATCTGATACCGTTGAAATAGGTTGTTGGATACTAGCCACGCTGTGGAATAGGTACCATATGCAATAAGTACCTACAAACGTGTTCCCTTTGGTGATTACTCATTGAACTGTGTAAGACAGTGATTTACAAGGTTCGTAATTTATAAAATAGTTATTTATTGTTAATTGTATTGTTTAAGTACTTACAATAATTATAATTTTATACAAAAACGATTTTGAAATTATTAAAAATAAAAAGTTTTTGTTTCATATTTTGGATCGACGAAGGTTTTGTCTGCGAAATTATCTGAAGACTTGATCTGAACTTGATTTTTGTTTAGGTACTTATCTCCTACCAACTTAGGACTTACCTTAGGTACCTACTTTATGCTTATTCATCTATTCTCATATTATAAAGCTGAAGAGTTTGTTTGTTTGGTTGAACGTGCTAATCTCAGGAGCTACTGGTACGGATTGCAAAAATATTTTAGTGTTGATCGATCCCCAAATAATATATTTTATTTGCATGCTAAGTCCTCCCCTATTCCCCTGGCGTCCTGAGCCGAGGTCGAGCCCCACAGGGGGCACCCTCAGGCTACCGTTGCCCTAAATTTATTTAGTTTTAAGTCACGGCTGAGAGCCCTCAGCGCTCGCCGTATAGTCCGCGTAACGGTGGAAGAAGGTTCCCTGGACCCACCACCTTTCTGTTCCAGTCAAAAAAAAAAAAGTGGTAGTGACGTCCGACGCCGTGGCGATTCGTGGGTTCGAATCCTACAATGAGCTTGAGCTTTCGGTGAAGGAAAACATCGTGAGGAAACCATAGCACGGTGGTAGGGTACTTTGTAGTACCCGCCTGGCTGGCTACCACCCTCAAGTTGAAAATCTGTCGCCAAACACCTATTGGTGTGTTCCGGCAGCTGCACTTGACATTAGTAGTATATGAGTTAATTAATACTCCAAGGACATGCTAAGCCCTGTGCGTTCAGTATAATAATCTTTTCGGGTGCTGTTTCGGCTACCACGTTTATGCAATGCATCAGGCATGTTTACACAAAAATTCGCTGGATTACTGTTCTGTAGTACACCCTTTACACCCTTTCTATTTTTATTTTATTCAATGTACAGACATACCGGTTTCTACTGTTTTATTATATGTAGAGATCGTTAATGATATGCTTTGCTATAACTTTTATAATCCTTTCCAAAAAAAATGCAAGGTCAAGGCCACGGATGTAATTTTACATCCGTGGTCAATGCTTATTTGCTCTTTCAACCCGGATAAACATACGTGTTGAATTTCTACAAATTTTATAAAAACGCAATTTGTATTGAAATTATTTCATGATTGTTTTCAGATGCCCCACGAAGTTGACCAAGACCTCATCTCGATCAGGGAGTGGTTGGCCAAAGAGAGTTATTTACCACAAGACATTGGTATGTTACTTTAAACCATAATGCCTTCTTCATTAGAAATGTTTAAAAACATGAAATTTATTTTTATACATTACTAGCTTTCGCTCCGCGGTTTCACCCGCGTTCCCCAGGAATCTTATGTTTTCCCGGGATAAAAAGTAGCCTATGTTCTTCTCCATTATAAAAAGACAATGATGTCTTTTTATAATGCTCATTTGGATGCAATTTGGCACACAGATATAGAATATATTCTGAAAGCGGGTGAAACCTCGTTCGGGAGCTAGTGGTCTATATTAGAATTAAAAACTCAAATGTTATTGAGAACATTTTGCGACTTATCGTATCAAACAAACAAATTGGCATTAGAATGTAAACTGTGGTAAAACCGATTTTGAGAATGCAATAAATTGACAATGTTAAACGGTCAAAAGGTTTCATGTTTTGAAAAAACTATCTGTGACAATAAGAGAGCACCTATAGGTACCACACGTGTCTAGTGCTGATTGGTATCCTCTACGATTGATATCCAACGATACCTATTCAATACGATTCGAGACAATTAGAATACTCACATGCGTCATTGGAATTAGTTATTAGGTAGGTACGTGCTTGGTTTATTAAATAAAACCCTCTGTCAATTACAGATACTATATATATGTTAAATAAATCATACGAATGATAATAAAACAGATATAATAGAAATATACTTGTTTAAATTCTTCTGCTGATCAAATTTAAGTTCAAAATATTTATAAAGCAACCTTTAATAGCAAAAAGCTTTAATGTCAAAATGTATTATAAATCATAGCTCAGATATTTTGATGAAATATCCTAAAATATTTATGTCTTGGGTTCGAATCCCAAGTCGGATATGGTGTATTTTTTATTTAATTTTTACTAACAATTGGTTCGTTGGGTTCACTGTTTTGGAGATATTTATCAACTTATTTATTAACAGATGACTTAGTGCTCAAGAAGTTCCTACACAGTTGCTACGGCAGTCTAGAAAGAACAAAGAAATGTATAGAGAAGTTCAGCGTCACTCGGGCCAATATGCCGGAGGTTTATACATCGAGGGACACATGCTCGGAGAGATTAAAGATTGCCTTTTCATTAATGTGAGTGTATATATTTTTTTATATCTATTATGTTCCTTATTAACGTCCAATTTTTCTATAATTTGGTGTAAAAATAAAATGGAAAGTTATTTGTGAAATTAAATAATAACCTATTTTAGGTTTATCGATTAATTTTGCTAATGGAATCTAATGGAAATTAATTAATGGAATCATTTAAAGAAAATAAGTAATTACATCTCGATCATTACGTCGTACATACAAGTTTAATTCGATTATGATAATTTATTTATAGTGGGCTAATTGAAAAATTTATGTCAACGTTGAAAGTTTGATTAATTAATGACGATAAATTTACTCTTTTAAATAATATAAATTTAAATATCAATTAAAGACATTTATGATTTCGTAAGAAATAACATTTTTATGCGAGGACTCCCAACCTCGTGGTTATTTGGGGCACGTGCATTGTTGCAACCAAACGTGATATATTTGCATTACTTACGTAACACACCATTGACATAACTGCATTATCCTGCGTCATAACACTCATTACTAATTATTGATCTTGCAATAATTTTCTGGGAACATATTTTTACAGGAATTATTATTAAGATTTCTATAGTAGGTACCTATAATAGTCCAAAAGGGTAAACCTGTAAATGATCAGCACAAAATAAAAGAACAGCAAGGAGGCAATAGGTTTTCAGCAGTCTGTAAACACCGGTAGAGTACTTTGAGTATGTAGAGTATGATTATGTAGATTCTGACAGACTGAAAGAAGTCCCGAAGGCCCACCTATATCTCGGAAGAAATAAGATCGATTTTAATCAATTCCAAGGGACCTCTTTGGTGTCGCATACTCTAGTATCGTTTGCCATGACCTAAAACAATTTAAAATTAATCTTATATTTGATTGATGACGTGGAGCTGACGGACAGAAGAATGTATACCCGTCAATAATAATTGATTTAATTTTATTCAACAGATGTATAGCAACATACAAAGCAGGTGAAGATGAGATTCTCATACATCAGTTAGACGACCCAGTGTTGGACAAGTTTGAATTTTACGACAGTTTGAAAGTAGTGACGTTGCAGGGAGACGATTGGGTCAAGACAAATGATTTTCTTCCAAATAAACATATAGTAATCATTGATATTAAAGACTACACATTCAAATTTATTACAAAACTCAATCTATTTTTCACGAAGGAATTCATTTCATATTTGTTGGTAAGCAATTTTATATTATAGCTTAATTATTTATTTTACTACGGGCTTTTTACTACTATCTTTTTTTCTTGGTCTGAGACTTCAGGCTTATGGTTTGACCACAATCTCATGGTACACATATGGCCATCATAATGACGTGGCTGAAAGTGGTAAGCATGTAAAACCTAGAATAAACTGTATCTCAAGTGCAGCTGTTTGATGTTGAATCTGGGGACCTTTTAGGCGAGTAATAAAATCACTAAGTATCTATAGTTAAAGCAATGACGAGTAGTTGCAGTGTCCATGAGGCAACCGGATGGCTCCCGAATTGTTGTGGACCGTCCTGTGCAACCCACATGAATACTACCAACATGTTTTTGAAAAGTCGTACCGTACTAAATGTCATGCGCAGAGTATTACAGAAGTTTTTTGTATTCCAGGAAGGTATGCCAGTGAGACTGAAGGAAGTTCATGTAATTAACTGCCCCTCCTATTATGAGAAACTTTATGCATTAGTTAAATCGGCACTGCCTACAAAAATTCGTGAAATTGTAAGTACTTATGCATTTTTCATCCACCTCTATAAGAAACTAGCCTTCCCCCGCGATTTCAGCCACGTTCCCGAGAAAAAAAAGTTGCCTATGTCCCTCTCCATACCATACATAGTGAAAAGGTAGCAGACAGAGCTTCTTTCGCATTTATTATAATATATTAGCCCCCTTACAGGATTACTCGCGGGCGGGGCTAATATGAAGATTGTCTGAAAATTTCATCGCGATCGGTTCAGCAGTTTCGGAGTCTATAAGGAACATACATACATACCTTCTCTTTTATATATATAGATTAGTACCTATGGTATGGTAGGATTATGGTCTTTCTGAGAGATCACAAAGGAGAAATGGTTAGTCTTTAAATAAAATTTAGGTACATTTTTATTGATTGTCAAATTTTATATGTACCTCACTCGTATATGGCCAATGACTCAACAAGTCGTAAAATCCTGTTCTATGTTTTTCTCATGTCCATTTTTTTTGTTGTTTTATTACCTACCTCTAAACTTATTCGACTAACTTTGCAACAATTTGAGAACTTGCGTCGATCAGGTTTCAAACCGGTTGGTATCGCATCTATGGTATTTTTTAACATGTTAATAATAATAGACGTAAATAAAGTGGTTATTACACATGTCCTAGTTAGGACGCCGATTAAGCATAATGATTGATAGGTGTAATCGTAGTTAGAGCAGTTGCTTCCTATTTCGGAAGGTCCCGATCCTAAAGTGTGAACGATTTAGGATAAATGTAATCGCATCGTTACGATTTAGAGTGACTAGTGGGCTGTGTTTCCAACAGTTAAACGAGCTCTCCACCATATTCAACTTGTAAAACCACCAGGATACCACAAACAAAAAAGGCCCTCTTCTCATAATCCCAAAATTTTCCACATTTTGAAGTTATTCTTCTATTGGCGCGTTAGGGAAAAATGATGAGAGTAAATTTTTACGATGCACGCGCACACCGAACCGTAAAACCGACACCATGAAGTTAGCTAGTCAACATTCAGGTTGTCCCATACACAGTAAAACATGAAGATAGTATAAAAAAAATAAAATAAAGAAGTATAGCTTCTTACGTGCGTACATAAGTACACACACACTTTTTTATTTTTTATTATAGAAAACAATAAGTAATATTATTAATTAGTTTCCTTTATTACTACGTAATATTGACAATCAGTAAAACAACAAAAAATACAATTAGTTTTAAGACAATGATAGCTCAGTGATAGTAACAACAGTCCCCTCAAATAATTTTTCCCCCGAATCTCCCCCCAGGGTCGAAAAAAACCCCCGAATTTGAAGGAAATCCTCTCCATCTGGCTTTACACTCAATTCTTTACACTCAGGGTACAGTGTACCTAACAATTACAATACTATGTTGACCGCGTTTACTAACGTCTATTATTTACATACAGGATAGGTTTACATAGATGATAGCTCAGTGGTAGTGACGTCGGATGCCGCGGCGAAGGTCGTGGGTTCGAATCCTACAATGAGCTTGAGTTTTCGGTGAAGGAAAACATCGTGAGGAAACCAGGGCACGGTGGTAGGGTACTTTGTAGTACCCGCCTGGCTGGCTACCACCCTCAAGTTGAAAATCTGTCGCCAAACACCTATTGAGTGTGTTCCGGCAGCTGCACTTGAGAGCCAGATCCTTCTAGGCTTTGTGTGCTTACCACCTTCGGCCACATCATCACCTACCATAGTGAGATTGTGGTCAAACACAAGCCTATACAAAGTAAAAAAAAAAAGGTACAGATGACATTATTGTGAATTATATCCTTCAAAGAAACCGACTATTAATTTAAATTCTATAAAAACACTACTTATCAAATACTTCCTGTACCTTTTTTAGATTGTTTTCCACACAGAGTTGGATACTTTATATAAAGCGGTGGATAAGAAATACCTTCCCGTGGAGTACGGTGGTGAAGCTCCCAGCATGAAGGAGCAGCATCTCGCCTGGTTTGAATCACTCAAGCATGACAGGTAAAGATAAACACCTTTACTGTTAATGTGGTTTTTAACTAAAATACATTTTGAATGGTAACAGATATAACGTAAAACTATATGACAATCGATTCACAATGGAGTCAGAGACTCCCTCTGCGGAGACTCCCTAGCTGTTCTCGCTTTCCATTCGCTCGTTGTCACAGCATATAGAATAGCAGTATGGTAATACTGGTAAGAAATTATTACGAATGACAACGACTTCGCTTCAAGTCTTTTGTAATACTTTATTTGTTTATTCTATCATTATTATTGAGATTAACACCTTTACTGTTAATGTGGTTTTTACTAAAATACATTTTGAATGGTAACAGATATAACGTAAAACTATATGACAATCGATTCACAATGGAGTCAGAGACTCCCTCTGCGGAGACTCCCTAGCTGTTCTCGCTTTCCATTCGCTCGTTGTCACAGCATATAGAATAGCAGTATGGTAATACTGGTAAGAAATTATTACGAATGACAACGACTTCGCTCCAAGTCTTTTGTAATACTTTATTTGTTTATTCTATCATTTATATTGAGGTGGGATAAAGCATAAATATATTTATTTTTATTTTACTATTATTTCAGGAAAATCTACCTGGATGACAACATGTGGAAGGCAGACCTTAGTCAGAGAACATCAAAGAACAATGTCCTGGAAACACAAATGCAAGGCTCATTTAAAACTTTATCTATTGATTAAACATGCATACAGATATAATAATGTACATAAGGGTTTTCACCACAGAAAAATAAAAACAATATTTTTCTGTGGTTTTCACAATCTAGAAAGGCCTCTCGAGTGGCCTTTTTAGATCCCCTGTTTGTGATATTTTCTTACACTTCTGTATGGAAGTACTAAGTATATAGGCTATATATATATATACTCACAGAAGTATTGAATTAAATGAACTTTTAAAGTTAGTGAGGTAGCAACGGTGTTAGCAAAGAATTTATTTTTAATAATAAAATAAAAAATTGTTATATTGTAAATTTTATTTTAAACGTTCCGTAAAATTTTAAGTTATCACATAAAATTAAGTACATTAACTTTATTTATCTTAAAAAAACTAATAATATGTAGGTACCTAAGTGTAAGTAAATTAGAAATGCTTATTTTTTAAAAACATACAAAATACATAATATACTTCAATTGATTCTAACTGCAGGCTTATTTACTTGCTAGCTTTCGCCCCGCGGTTTCACCCGCGTTCCGGAGGGATCTTATGATTTCCCGGGATAAAGAGGTAGCCTGTTTAAACATATATAGCCTATTCTAGAACAGCTGTGGGACACACTGATTTCCATCTTGAGGGTGGTAGCTAGCCAGGCAGATAATACAAAGTACCCTCCCACTCCCACCATACTATTGTTCCCTCACGATGTTTTCCTTCATCGAAAACTCATTGTAGGATTTGAACCCATAACCTTCGTCACTGCATTCAACGTCAGCTACCACTAAGCTCAGTCCCTTAAAAACATCATAAACTGCTAAATGATTCGCTTTAATGGTAAAAAAGATTAAGTATACCTTCAAAATTTCATAATTAATTCATCATCATCATCATCTCAGCCGCAAGACGTCCAATGCTGGACATAGGCCTCCCCTAATGATCTCTAATAGGATCGGTCTTGGGCGGCCTGCATCCAGCGTTTTCCAACGAACTTTACAAGGTCATCTGTCCACCTTGTAAGCGGACGTCCTACGCTGCGCTTGCCGGTCCGTGTCATAATTAATTCGGACTTCCAATTTCCAAATGAACTGAAAACTTCGCTTGTTTGAGATAGCAGATTTATACGGGTCCTAAATTAATTACTGGTAAGACTTGCACGAAGCCATATAAAGAGATTGTCAAAGTGACAGAAATAAAAATTAAATGGTAGCTTACCAATTTGGCAACTTGCAGAGAGCGTGCAGCTTGCCTATGTATGAAGGTGCGTTGATGACGTGGACTTGCTTTAGTCGGATCGGCATCGCTTCCTGAACACATTGAGAATAGTAACTTAACTCTGTCAATTTCCATCAAAATTAACTGACTGACATACTGGGTGATTTTTTAGTCACTGGCAATACTTGCAGGGGTGGAAGTACTCATCAATATGAACAACTTTTATTATGGGATTAACTGTGAAATCACAAAAAAAATATCAGCTTTTCCATACAAAAGCTCAATACCTACTCCACCAAAATGTATGAAGCGACCATTTTATTTTACGCGATAGCAGAGTTGGTCCCATATTGAAAGTTGTTCATATTGATGAGTACTACTTCCACCCCTGCAAGTATTGCCAGTGACTAAAAAATCAACCAATACAATTAAAGCCCGAACAAAAAAAAATACCTTACCATATTGTGGAATTTCACGGAACTAATAAGTGTAACTGATTTTAATATGAGCTGTTAAAATAATTATTTATTTTCATGTGGCGCCATCACGCAGATTTTTTTAATTTTCTAGTCAGGCTTATCATAATAAATTGGTGGTAAACTTCTAACTAAGAACACAGAATAGATAATAGTACGTACAGAAGATTCACTCCGCAAAATCAATTAAAGAAATAGGGACTTTATTGGACTTTATTAAGTGCAATTCAGATCGCACAGCGCTAAATTACCTACAGTTATGTTCACAGGTTATATTCACCTAGAAGTTGCCTCTCTTTCTATCGCGTAACTCTTACCTCTTCTGACGACGTTAGGGTTATTTTCTTTTAAAATAATTTAATCTGAATATTTAATTACCAGTTTAATTACTCTACTTTTGTGAATAAATGACGTTTCAAATAAACCTCGGCTAGGTCATAGTAGTATGTAAGTAGATCAGAACTAGCTAAAACAAAGTCTTAATATTTTATAGGTACCGATTCATAAATAATTATATATATATATATATATATATATACCTAACTACAGGATGTATTTAGCACATACCTATTTATCTAACCATATTATGCTAGGAAACAGAAAAAAATGTACCTAACTATGTAGGTGGGTAGATAACGAAACAGATCGACAATGTCAAACATCAGAAATTCCTTTAATTCTAATAAATTCGTAAAAGAATAATACACCAACCTAGTAGGTATGGTACGTTCCTTCTTATTTTCGTAACCTAAGTAGGTACCTAAAGGTATTAAACCTACTTAGTATATATACCTATCATAAATGATAACTTCATACTAATAATTACCACTTTAAAGTAGACCTTACCTTTCAGCGGCCTTAGGAAGCTTAAAAAAAGTTAAATTTGGATCGCAAACAGTATTTAAACAATATTTTTTGCCTTTTTTTATGTTTGTCAAAAGTTATTTTTATTGAGCAATTATTTGTCAGTTAGACTAACTATTTAGTAATCTGTGGTGACACTTAGTTGTGTTGTCTCAAGTATGTACCTAAGATTCTTCAAGTTTGAAAACAACCTAAGTGTGTTGACCCATCTGCACCGAGCTCGTGACGTGAACTAGGTCACCTTTATAACTTTTGTATGGAAAATCAATATCTATAGGTATAAAAAGTACCCTACCACGTGCTACCACCGTGCAAAACGTACCTAGGTAGATTTATTATTAACTTATACGGCAATCATTGCGATAACGACCATAATAGTACCCTTATAAACAGTGAATCCGGTTCACTAAATAACAAAAAAAACATAACTCAACTATAACATTAATCTCCACACCTACAGTTTTTAAATGAAAAAGCGATTGATTAATAACTCAAATTCCGCAAGATCATGAAGGATTAAAAAAAAATCTTATAGGTAAGTATATGTTACGCTATCTGGCCACCAATTTACATACCCACTTAGATATACACGTGTAAAACAATGGAGGCAGTATTCGTTTTGAATTTAAAAAAAAAAACTTTACCTTGCATATCAACTTAGGACAGACAAATGTCTGTCCTGAGTCTGGGTGTAATTTATATTAAGTATATATTTACAAAAGAAAAGTATTATAATATGTATTAAGTATAAACGATTTTACATCATTATCCTCAAAAATTGGTGACTTGCTTCGACTCCTAGGGAGTCGAAGCGAACTCTTGTTTATTTTTTTTAAATTTGGAGCCAAATAATTAAATTGAGTAATAATTGAAAAAGTATTAAGTATATCAGTTATCTGGCTTCCATAGCACAAGCTCTGCTTAGTTTGGGGTCAGATGGCCGTGTGTGTGGAATAATGTCCCCGAATATTTATTTATTTAAAATAAAATTAAATATGTTTCATTTATTTACAGCAACAAATACAAAATACAATCTGTAATATTTAGAAAATTATCTTTGAAGATGCCGCCGCAGTAGAAGATGGCTGGCAGCGTTTCTTCTTTAGGTGGCCATGCTAATGCGTAGGTGGAAAAAGCTCCCCGCCCATCCGTCTCTCGATGCCTCGTTGAGTTTTGATGAAAAATTCCGAGTGAATTGGCGAGCTTCGGAACCCCACGTACCCATGGTCTCCACAGCAAACGGCTTAAGCATAGAACATAATAGCTGTTCCCCGCGGTTTCACCCACGTTCCCGAGGGATCTTATGTTTTCCCGGGATCAAAAGTAGCCTATAGCCTTCCTCGATAAGTGGGCTAACTAACACTGAAATAATTTTTCAAATCGAACCAGTAGGTTCTAGGATTAGCGCGTTCAAACAAACAAACTCTTCAGCTTTAGTATAGATAAATAATAATGATATATGAAATATACTTACCTTCTTGCTTTTCATAAGATGATTATGCTGGAAATATTTCTGTTTCAAAATTGGATTAGGGATAAATGAAGCAGTTTATAGGTGACACATATGAACATGAGATACTTAAATGAAGTAAAACGTACTATAAACCCGTATAAAGAATAAGTTGGTTTAAAATACATATTTAACAAATTTTCATTCTAGTTTTAAAACATTCAAGACTTAATCAGACACTTTGATCGGAGGAAACAAGTGAAGGTCGACGTTTTTCTAGTTAATTACAAAGATCAATTTCGAAACGACCTGTCTATTAACCAACTTTTTTTCAACCCTAGCTGTCGTGGGTTGTGCTCTTGGTCTTATTGAGTACAATACCTACAGTCAAATTTGCAAGTTATTTGCCCCAAACGTTTAGTTGTTGATCCGATACCGTTGAAATAGGTTGTTGGATACTAGCCACGCTGTGGAATAGGTACCATATGCAATAAGTACCTACAAACGTGTTCCCTTTGGTGATTACTCATTGAACTGTGTAAGACAGTGATTTACAAGGTTCGTAATTTATAAAATAATGTTTTCTATATATCATAGTTTGTGTTTTATATAAAATAATTATTTATTGTTCATTGTTTTGTTTAAGTCCTTACAATAATTATAATTTTATACAAAAACGAAAATTTGTGTTCGTTAAATGTTAATTTTATTTTTCCATTTTTAGTTCAATGTTCTATGTTAACTTCAAAACGGATTTGCACTAGAAAGTATAAAATAACGATATTAGATATTGAAGTCAGGGAAAGAGAAGTACGTGTTCCAGAATTTCAAATTTCAAGTTAATCAGTAAAATTTATATGAGGAAACAATATAATGACATGTCGGCTAAATAGAAATTTAAAAAAATAAAATATTAATAACATTGAACATCACAATAGACTATAATATAACTTAAACTCTTATATGCAAGTCTACTACTCAATGTTAAGATTTTCTTTACATTCATTTATCGACTTTGGAAAAATGTCTAAATCCTTACAGAGATCATTGCGAGCGCTGCACACACGTATCACATGATCGTTATAAGTTACGTTGTCTGTACATGAGGGTAATGAAAATAGCGTCTGTGTTCGGTTGCTGCCTATTTTTAACCCCCGCCGCAAAAACGGCGTGGTGTTATAAGTTTGACGTGTGTGTGAGTGTGTGTGTGTGTGTGTGTGTCTGGCTGTGGCATCGTAGTTTCCGAACGGATGAACCGATTTTGATTTTGTTTTGAAAAATGGCTAAACAAGTCGCTAGAATCCCACTTAGCAATTACTATTTTGTATAGTGTTGAGTAATCTGTATGTAGAGTGGGCATCTTAAAGTGCTTGAGTCTAGCATCATACGTAGATAGTGTACGTCTATGTCAGAATTTGGAACTTAAGTGTCGAAGAAAGCGTTTTTCTCAATGTGAGTTGTTAGAAGGGGGGCCCAACCACAGGACAGTATTCAAGTATACTTCTAACAAGTACAACCAATAGTGTTATTACGCTAGCTGGTTTTCTGAAAGGTTTGACAGCTCTAAATATGAAGCTCTTGACACAATAATGTTTGTAATGAAGCGTAAATGAAAGTTTAGCCATATCTCATTCTCTTCACACTAATGGATTTTATTTCACGGTATATTTTTAATTTTTAACGGGTATGCTAGACAATTCGACGAACAATATAAACAAAAGTGGTCCCAGATTTGAGCCCTGCGGTATACCAGATATTATAGCCGTATACTTTAACAATTTGTGTTCGGTTAGATAAGTACGAAGTAAGCCAATTTAATAGCGAACCGTGTATCCCGAGGTGATAAGCTTTATGGCAAAGAACATTATGATCTACTCTGTCAAACGCCATAGCAAAATCTGTATGATTTTATTATAGAGAATCCACTTGTATTCACTTGAGGCTGAATTAAGATAGTGGATACTTATACGTTAAAAGATTTCATGAGGTAGAGCGACCCTTAACGAAACCGTGTTGTCCGGGGCTAATTATACTTCTAAAGTGGAAATTTAAATGCTTAAACTCTCAAAATTTTTAGAAAAACAGCATAGTATACTAATGATCTATAGTTTTTGACGTCCCCCTTGTTTCCCGATTTATAGTTTGGTACGATGTTAGCTATCTTCCATAGCGCAGGAAATCGTCCGCTGCGGAGGCAGTATTCAATAGGTGCCACCAAAACCCTCTCACAATTTCGTAATATCAACAGATTTAAGAGCTCATGTAATATCGTGATCTGAAATAGTGATGAACGATAATAGAGTTTGATTCAAAGAAATCAGGAACGTTTTAGAGGACGGTTTGCCATATCATTGCCATTGTTTGCAGATTCAATGTTATAAAACATTTAGCTTGGAAAATCATTGGAGGCATTCATGGCTTTGGTATACTTCCAAAAGTACTTGGTGTTCGTTTTTAAACTGTCCTCCGTTCTACTAATATATGATTAAAGCATAAATCAAACTACACTTCTCATCAAAAAAATCGAAACACCTCTGAAGTTTGGTTTTGAATGAGTTTCATTTAATTTCATTACATTTGAATGAGTTTTATGTTTTTTTTTACATTAAACAAAAAAATGTAATAATGCCAGTTAATTGCGGATATTATAAAGTATCTTTAACAAATATTAATGTTTCAAATTAAAATCAAGTTCCTTTAACTATCGTGTTTTTTCAACAGGTAGGAATGTTTTTTTCCAAAGTTTTTTGTAAACATTTTGAAACGAAGACGTAAAACAAAAAAAAGTTTATAAAAAGTGTATCCAGTATCTCGTATTTCCTCCCCGGGCTCTCATGTCTGCTTCCATGCGGTACGGTTTCTAAAATTTAACATACTTCTTTAAGGGAAAAAAGATACCTATTGAAAAAAACACGATGTTGCAGTACCGTTTCGTTTTTTCTGATGAGAAGTGTATTATATATTAATATGCTTTGCTATGCTTTTTATAAGCCTTTCCGAAAAAAAATGCAAGGTCAAGGCTTCTTTGCTCTTTCAATCCGGATTAACATACGTAGGTATTGAGATTCTACAAACTTTATAAAAACAAAGCATAAGCAAACATGAAAACGTAATTTGTATTGAAATAAAAAAAAATGAAATTATTTCATGATGTTACATCTAATTTATATTGTTTTCAGATGCCCCACGAAGTTGACCAAGACCTCATCTCGATCAGAGAGTGGTTGGCCAAAGAGAGTTATTTACCACAAGACTTTGGTATGTTACTTTAGGCTATAAGCCTTTATTACATTAAATAAAGGACAGCAGACTTATAGTAACAAACAAACAAATTAGCATTAGAATGTAAGACCGATTTTGAGAATGCAAAAAATTGACAATGTTAAACTGTCAAAAGGTTTCATCCGTTGTCTGGTAAGAGTTAAAAAAAACAGTTACAATAAGAGAGCACCATTCCACACGTATCTAGTACTGATTGGTATCCTCTACGATTTATATCCAACGATACCTATTCAATACGATTCGAGACAATTAAAATACCTGCGTCATGAGAATCATTTAAACGTGCTTGGTTTATTAAATAAAATACGCTGTCAATGACAGATACTAGACATTAAATCATATAAATGATAATAAAATATTTAGATATAACGGATATTTAAATAGATTTTGTATCAACTCTTCTGCTAATCATATTAAAATAAAATTCAGCATATTTTTCCTCATATTAGAGATTTTTTTATTTTAATATGTCACGCAAAAAGCTAATGTATTGTTAAGAAATAATATCGCCTTCAACATTTTTAAGAGCAACGTTCGACGTGCATACATTTAACTTCGCTTGTAATTTGTAAGGTTCACTCACAATGATCAATTTTGTTACCTACCATCATTGATGATTCAAATTTTGTTGGTCATTCTACTTTCTGCTGTAACCTTACATACGCGAATACACTTGATTATTTTAAAATATATTTTTTATCAAATTCCCAAACTTCTTCATTAATATTTGGTCCTACGATCCGCATAAGAATTAATTAATTGAACCATATTGGATATTAATATAAATTGGAGAAGATAATCAGTTGGGAACTTTATATCTGAAGAGGCAAAGAGGTCATATAGAGGACATCATCAGGTCACGAATTTACGGAATTAATATTGGATGATGCACTGCTAATTTAATTAATTGAACCCAGTACTCTCTTGATCAGGTAGTATATAAGTGTATTTTCATCATTTAATAAGGTTAGTACATACAGATTTACTTTGTATAATTTTTTGCAATTTCAAAGTATGCCTATGTTGGTAGTTCATGTTCACTATAAATTGTATTTAAGGTCGTGGCTTATTTATTAACAGTTCTTAGTTTAAAATATTGTTAATTAAATTCTAATTTACGTGCCACGTACCTTAAAAGTGATATTAGTTTTACCATTATTAATTTTGCATAGGTTTCATTGATGTGTAAGTGCTACCTTTTGTTAAGAGTAGGTATAGCAAGATTGTTAAGAACATTGTGAAGAACATTAATTAACTTAACTTTAAATCATAGTTATTCACCACTGGTACTGATTAGGTAATACTTATTTATGTATGTTGCTTCATTGTTACAACAACAATTACAATCAGTGCTTAAGTGTTTAATTTCAATAATATAATAAATTTATAGTCTTGTATTTTTCTATTTATCACTAAATTATCATCACAATATTTGGCATTGTTGGCGTTATACAATTAATACAAACTCTAAATCTTCCTTTTTATGATTTGTGTACCAGTAATTAGCATATAGTTAATATTGCAATTGTATAACATTTCAGGTTAATCCCTATTGTTTGTATAATATCATTACTGATCACAAGTCTCTCAGAATGTCCGAAAAGGAGGAATTAAAGGAGCTTAACAAGAAACGCGGCAGTTATAAAGGTCGTTTAACGGTTTTTTCATCGTATGTTGGTAGTTTAGAAAAAACACTAAGTTCATCTGAGGTATGTGAATTGCAATTACGTATCGGTAAAATGGAATCTTTGTACGAGCAGTATGATGAGACACAACTGAGAATTGAATGCCTCGTCGATGACATGACTTCTCAGCTTTCGGAAAGAAGTGAATTCGAAACACTTTATTATAAGACTATTTCGAAGGCTCAAGATATATTGTCACGTAATTCCAAACCACGCGATGATGAGAGCGAAAAAGGTTCTACTCATACTAATGTTTCTTCCTCTCGTAATAACCATCGGCTCGTTAAGCTACCTACCATTCAATTGCCAAAATTTAGTGGATCATACGATAATTGGTTAGAATTTCATGATTCCTTTTCTAGTCTGATACACTCTGTTGACGATATAGATGAAATAAATAAATTTCACTATCTTAGGGCGTCACTGAAGGGGACGGCTGCTGTGGTAATACAATCCATCGAGTTTTCTGCCAAAAATTATAAAGTTGCATGGGACTTATTATGCGAGCGCTTTGATAACAAACGTTTGTTAATACAAAATCATGTTTCGGCCTTATTTAACATTGACTCAATTACTAAAGAGTCCTCTTATAGTCTCAAACGAGTAATTGACCAATTAAATAAAAATTTGCGTGCACTGGAGTCCTTAGGTGAACCTACAATTCACTGGGACACACTCCTTGTACATATGGTGACTCGTAAACTAGATACTAAGACATACCGCGAGTGGGAAGAGCTCAAAGGCAAGTTAGATAAGGATGAACGTATTACACTCACCAAGTTTTTAATTTTCATGCGAAACCGTGCCGATTTACTCGAAACACTAGAATTATCACACACCCGCCAATCAACTCAGCCTAATAAAAATGATAAACTTAAAACTATGATAGGATCATTCACTTCTTCACAATCACATTTAAATGCACAGAATACTAATAGTATTTCATCAAAACTCTGTAATAAATGTAACGGCAACCACAACTTATCCGATTGTTCACAGTTTTTAGATCTTACAAATCAAGAAAGGCTACAATTATTACCTAATTACAAAGTTTGCTTTAACTGTTTTCGGTCTGGTCACTACGCTAATCATTGTAAGAAGCCCGGTTGTAAAATATGTAAGCGAAAACATAATACACTCGTTCATGTGGCAGATATTAGGTCAAGGTCAACGATGTCGAGTCAGGCATCTTCGAATGCAGATTGCACTGATAAGCCGACACCTGTTGATGAGCCGAGACGCGCCCTGTCCGCTTGCATCGCGGCTTCCGCACACACTGGCCATGAAGTACTGTTGTCAACCGCTTTAATTAAATTATACGATGCTAATAATCGAGAAATCATCACTCGCGCAGTTCTTGACAGCGGAAGTACTTCATGTCTAATAACTGAAGATATGCATCGGCGATTAAACTTACCGTTTCATAGCGTAGATAAATCCATTCTAGGCATAAATAATTCATTGTCACATATAGGTAAAATGATTCACGTGCCAATGAAATCATTAAACGAAGATTATGCCTGTAAATTATTATGTTTCGTGTTGCCTTCTATTACAGAGAACGTGCCTTGTAGACAAATAAACTTGTCAAAATTAAACATTCCGACTGATCTTTGTTTAGCGGATCCTAACTTTTATAAACCGTCTGCAGTAGATTTAATCATCGGTGCTGATATCTTCTGGGACTTGTTAGGATCTCAAAGGATTAGGTTAGGTGATGGCAATCCCGTACTTTACGAGACTAAACTTGGTTGGTTAGTCTCTGGCCCAGTAAACAGCGGTCATGATACGAAGTCATCATCATCACATTTAGTAAAATGTAATATTACTAATATTAATGATAACATTCAGCTTCTTAACGATGACATTCAAATCCAACTGACGCGATTTTGGCAGCTCGATGAGATTAGCCCTAAGTCATCGTATTATTCTCAGGAGGAGCAATTATGTGAGGATCACTTTATTAAAAACACTACTAGGCTTGAAAATGGTCGTTTTTGCGTACGTCTGCCTCTTAAAAAAATCACAAAATATTTTAGGCGATTCATTTCAACGTGCTAAACACTGTTTCATATCATTAGAGCGCAGAATTCAAGGCAAGCCTACTTTTAGAAAGAGTTACTGTGACTTCATGTCTGAGTATGAGTCACTAGGTCATATGTCCGAGCTTAAACTTACTTCTCAGCAATTAGCGTACTTTATACCACATCATGGTGTTCTTCGTGAAAGCAGCACCACTACCAAGTTGAGAGTAGTGTTCAACGCTAGTAGTTCAACCAGTTCTGGTACGTCACTGAATGATCTTCAGATGGTAGGACCTACAATTCAGGACGACCTTATGTCCATACTTCTTCGGTTTCGGCAACATAAATATATTCTTGCAGGAGATGTAGAGAAGATGTATAGGCAAGTGGCCATTCATCCAAGTGACAGGCATCTTCAGCAAATTCTCTGGCGTGAGGATTCCACAAATCCCCTAAAGGTATACCAATTAAATACGGTAACCTATGGGACAGCTAGTGCTCCCTTTCTCGCAGTTCGATGTCTCAAACAAATTGCTTTAGAATGTGAAGATAGCAAAATAGGAGAAATCATCAAGCATGATTTTTATGTGGACGATTTGTTGACCGGAGGGGAAACTTTGAGGGAAGTGATAGAAATTCGTCAGAAGGTTACCGCTGCTCTCGCTTCAGCCTGCATGCCATTAAGAAAATGGAAGTCTAACTCTCCTGAATTAATGTCTAATCTGGATGGAACTTCATCAACATTAGATTTAAACATCGGATGTAAGGAACCGAGTAAGATGTTAGGATTAGGCTGGCATACTGAATCTGACGAGCTTTGTTATTCTGTAGTTGCTGAATTACCTCAAAGTATGACAAAACGAAGCATACTTTCAGTTATAGCTCAAATTTTTGATCCTCTAGGACTTTTATCACCCTGTGTAATCACAATGAAAATACTGCTACAAAATTTGTGGTTACACAAACTATCTTGGGACGATAGCTTACCTTCCGACATAAATAGTTTATGGTGCAAAATTATAAAGGGTTTACCAGTTTTAAACAATATACGCATTCCTCGTTTGGTTGTATGCGATTCATTTACATCCTTTGATTTGCACGTCTTTACAGATGCCTCGCAAAATGCGTATGGTGCTTGTGTGTACGTTAGAACTAAAAATGATAACAGCGAGTTGCATGTGCGTCTGCTCGCAGCTAAGAGCAGAGTAGCTCCTATCAAGCCTACGACGATACCGAGGCTCGAGCTTTGCGGAGCGTTAATCGGCGCGCGTCTTTATGAAAAGGTTATAGGTTCACTTCGCGTTCAAATCCAGCACATCACCTTTTGGACTGACTCCACGATTGTTTTAGGTTGGCTGAAGACTCTGCCAAGTAAATTACAGCCTTTTGTTCGCAATCGTGTAGCAGATATATTAGATAAAACTGGCAATTGCACTTGGAGGCATGTTCCGACGGATAAAAACCCGGCTGATCTTATAACACGTGGTGTTGATACAAACGCTATTCAGTCGTTGGATTTATGGTGGTTTGGTCCAGATTTTTTAAAACAAGATACTTCTTTTTGGCCTTCAAAGGTAGATACGGTAGGAACTGTGGAGAAACTCCCTGAAATGAAACCGGACGTTTCATTATATGTCACCACAGATAATAAAACCGATTTTATTGACTTCAGCCGTTTTTCAAACCTTTTAAGATTAAAACGGTCTGTTGCGTATGTTTTACATTTTGTTGCTACTTGTAAAAGACAAATTGCTAGAACTAAATATTTAAATAATGAAGAGTTACAAGCAGCATTAAATTTAATTATAAAACATTGTCAAATGGAAACATTTCCTGAATACAAACTTTTATTACAAAATAAAGATTTGCCTAAAAAGAGTCCACTTAATAAATTAAACGTTTTTCTAGATAATAATAAATTAATGCGCGTGGGTGGTCGTCTAGAAAATTCAGATTATCCTTTTGAAAAGAAACACCCTTTAATTTTACAGTCCACTCATATCTTTACTAAATTGTTGTTTTCTTATGAGCACAAAAAATTAATGCACGCAGGGCCACAATTGCTCTTATCTACAATTAGAGAAACTTACTGGCCTATCGGCGGGCGAAATTTAGCTAAACAATGTTACCACCAGTGTGTGTTATGCAATCGCATGCGAGGCAAGATCGTACCTCCAATCATGGGAAACCTACCACAGCAGCGTATTTCACCCAGTTACCCGTTTGAAAGTGTAGGGGTAGATTATGCAGGTCCATTATTGTCTGCTAGTCGTCAAGGGAGAGGTTGTAGGATAGCTAAGGTTTATGTGGCGATCTTCGTATGTTTCACTACTAAGGCAGTTCATATTGAACTGGTGGGTGACTTAACAAGCAATAATTTCATATCAGCATTAAAGAGATTTATGGCTCGCAGAGGTAAACCAAAGAATATATTTTCTGATAATGGTACCTCATTCGTTGGTGCGTATAACGAAATTGGTAGATTTTTAAAATTGTGTTGCAATTCACTGTCGGAAGATGTAGCCAATGAGGGAATCAGTTTTAACTTTACTCCTCCTTATTCTCCTCATTTTGGTGGTCTCTGGGAGGCTGGTGTGAAGTCTACAAAATTCCATTTAAATAGAGTACTGGGCAATTGTAATTTGACATATGAGGAACTCAATACAGTGTTGGTGCAAATTGAAGCATTATTAAATTCACGACCGCTTACTCATCTGTCCTCTGACCCTAATGACTTGTTGCCGTTGACGCCTGGCCATTTTTTGATTGGAAGACCTCTTACGTCACTGCCGACGCCCAGCTATGAAGAGTACTCTCGACCTCAACTATCTCGCTATCAACTGATTGAGAAGTTGCGACAGCATTTTTGGACGAGATGGAGCAAGGAGTACATTTCTGAACTTCAGCAGCGAGTCAAGTGGTGTTCGAGTTCCAGACCCTTGAAGGTGGATGCCTTAGTAATCCTGAAGGAGGATAATCTGCCTCCGTTAAAATGGAAGTTGGGAAGAATTGTTGCAGTTTTTCCTGGACCAGACGGCGTTAACCGAGTGGCTGATATAAAGACAGCAAATGGAACTATTCGCCGAGCCTTTAGCAAGATTTGCCCTCTTCCTGATGGTTCTTGTTGAAAGACCAGCTTTCAACGCCCGGGGGCATGTTAAGAAATAATATCGCCTTCAACATTTTTAAGAGCAACGTTCGACGTGCATACATTTAACTTCGCTTGTAATTTGTAAGGTTCACTCACAATGATCAATTTTGTTACCTACCATCATTGATGATTCAAATTTTGTTGGTCATTCTACTTTCTGCTGTAACCTTACATACGCGAATACACTTGATTATTTTAAAATATATTTTTTATCAAATTCCCAAACTTCTTCATTAACATGTATCATAAATTATAGTTCAAATATTTCGATGAAAATATCCTTAAATATGTTTTGGTGGGTTCGGATCCCAAGTCGGATAAGGTGTATTTTTTATTTCTTTTTTACTAACAATGGGTTCGTTGGGTTCACTGTTTTGGAAATATTTATCAACTAATTTATTAACAGATGACTTTGTGCTCAAGAAGTTCCTACACAGTTGCTACGGCAGTCTAGAAAAAACAAAGAAATGTTTAGAGAGGTTCAGCGTCACTCGGGCCAATATGCCTGAGGTTTATACTTCGAGGGACACATGCTCGGAGAGATTAAAGATTGCCTATTCATTAATGTAAGTGTATAATATTTATTTTTATATCTATTATGTTGACAAGCAGGCAGACGGTCCACCTGATGGTAAGTGGTCATCGCCACCTATGGACATTTGCAATACTCATTCATGTAATTGTTTTCTACAATGTGGTATTATAAAAATAAAATGGAAAGTTGTTTGTGAAAATAATTAATAACCTATTTAAGGTCTATCATTTATTGAATGGTTGGTAATTTTCATACTAATGGAATCATTCAATCACAGTCATTTGTGTGCATAAACATGTCTGTTTGTCTTGAGTCTGGGTGTAATTATCTATATAAGTACGTACGTACAAAAGAGAAGTAGTATAACTAAATTTATTTACAACTAGTATTTTCAATCATTGTATAAAATACAAACTATAATATGCAGAAAACATATACATGTATATATTTTTTATAGTAATATAATTATGTAGTATATCAGTTATATGGCTTCCATAGGGCAAGCTCTGCTTAGTTTGGGGCACTTTGAGGTCAGATGACCGTGTGTGAGGAATAGTGTCCCAGAATATTTATTTATTTTATTTTATTCAACAGATGTATAGCAACTTACAAAGCAGGTGAAGATGAGATCCTTATACATCAGTTAGACGACCCAGTGTTGGACAAGTTTGAATTCTACGACAGTGTGAAATTAGTGACGTTACAGGGTGACGATTGGATCAAGAAAAATAATTTTCTTCCCAATAAACATATAGTAATCATTGATATTAAAGACTACACATTCAAACTTGTAACAAAAGTCAATATATTTTTCGTGAAAGAATTCTTTTTATATTTGTTGGTAAGGAAAATTTAAAAAACTAAATTATTTAATTTACTACATGCTTATGGTTTGACCACAATCTCATGGTACACATACCATACCGTCATCACAATGACGTGGCTGAAAGTGGTAAGCATGTAAAGCCTAGAATAAACTGTATCTCAAGTGCAGCTATTACGTGGTAGGTATATCTATAAATTTTGATGCAGAATCTGAGGGCCTTTTAGGCGAGTAATAAAATCAACTAAGTACCTACCAACAAGTCTTTGAAAAGTCGTACTGTACCAAATGTCATGCGCAGAGTTAAATACGCATTACATAAGTATTTTTGTATTCCAGGAAGGTATGCCAGTGAGACTGAAGCAAGTTCATGTAATTAATTGCCCCTCCTACTATGAGAAACTTTATGCATTAGTTAAATCGGTACTCCCTACAGAAATTCGTGAAATTGTAAGTACCTACTTATGCATTTATCATCCATCTCTATAAGAAACTAGCCCTCCCCCGCGAATTCACTTACTTTCCCGAGAAAAAAAAGTAATGTGCGGTGATCGACGTTCAATCTATACCTAATATTAGAAAGCGAGTTTGTTTGCTTGAATGCGCTAATCTCAGGAACTACTGGTTCGAATTGAAAAATTCGTTTAGTGTGCGTTTACTAATAACGTCTATATTTACACTCAGGGTACAGTACCCTGAGTGTAAAGAATTTACGTAAATAAACTCTTACTATCACGTTTGCGTTTACTAAAAATTTGTATGGAAGAAATTAGTTCCATGAGAATTCCGCGAGAGGCGCTGGGCCGATTCCTATATAAAAATGTCGTAAACGCTAACGTGATAGTAAGCGTTTTCTAACGTCAATTGTTTACACTCGTGGTACAGATGTCATTATTGTGAATTATATCCTTCAAAGAAACCGACTATTTATTTAAATTCTATAAAAAAACAACTTATACTTACTTTCTATAACTTTTTTAGATTGTTTTCCACACAGAGATGGATACTTTATATAAAGCGGTGGATAAGAAATACCTTCCCGTGGAGTACGGTGGTGAAGCTCCCAGCATGAAGGAGCAGCATCTGGCCTGGGTTGAATCACTCAAGCACGACAGGTAAAGATTAACACCCTGTGGTTTTTAACTAGAATACTT
The DNA here is from genome assembly GCA_951216915.1 of Tetheella fluctuosa. Taxonomy (NCBI): domain Eukaryota; kingdom Metazoa; phylum Arthropoda; class Insecta; order Lepidoptera; family Drepanidae; genus Tetheella; species Tetheella fluctuosa. Next base: position 4,290,239 of record OX578229.1, on the reverse strand, counting down.
TTTGAATGGTAACAGAAATAACGTTAAATTGTATGACAATGAAAAGGAGGTGGTCGATAAATACATGACCACGTACAGTAGTAGTATGTCCAGAAAACATAACTTCTCCCTTATGGCTTAAAATTTGGTACATATTTTCTTAGCGGATACCTACTCCCTATGAAGAAACTACCAGTTTGGTTTGTAGCATTAATAATTTCTGAGATTTCGAGATTAATCAGTGAGTGGTATTTCGCTTTTATCTTAATATATAAAATTCTTCTGTACGTGTGTTTGTCACCTAACTCCTGCTAAACGGCTGGACCGATTTGGATGAAATTTATGTGTATATATGAGTGGGTCCTTGGATGGTTTGAAAATACAATGGGATCCGGTAGATGGCGTCGTAATCGAGTTTGGACAGGACAACGTCTGTCGGGCCCGCTAGTATAGTTATATATATCTAAAATAATGTCGAGTTACAACTTATGGCGACGCCTTAAAGACTTTGGTTGCAAGGATTCCGATTTTTCTCAACAATGACTGAAGCGAACGAACTGAAATTTATTGTAAGAATTCATCATGTCTTTGACTTTATTTTGTACGTTGCATAACACGATTGGTTAACTTTTATAACACCAAATAATTAATCAAAAAGACCTCTTTAAAATAAGAGATTCCAATTTTACCGGCGTTGGGGATCGATTTGAGGTTCCAAAATTTCTATATATATTGAAATTGATACTATAAATTGTACTTAGGTTTTATGAAATATATTTGTAGTTTTTAAATTAAACAATAAAAACCATTTTGTCGCATACGCCTGTTCCGTATACGCGGGTTTTCTATGAGAGGTCGCTATAGTAGGGAGCGGGACGCAGCACGTTGAATTTCAGATTTTTAAGCTTAAAGCGGCGTCACCTTAAGAACGCGTGGACCGATTTTTGCGATCTTTGGATCTTTTTATGATTTGTTGGATTTGTCTCCGCCCCGAATAGCAGAATAACTATGAAAACAACGGTTTTTTTTTCGAACGTGGCCGTGGGTGAAACCTCGGGGTACAGCTAGTAGAAGATAAAGTAGCATTCGTTGAAGTCACTTCTTGGTTACCAACCTGCTACGTAAATTATTACGAGTGACAACGAGTTCGCTCCAAGTCTTTTGTGACTTTAATTTTATTCTATCACTGATATTGAGACTGGATAAAGCATAAATATATTTATTTTTAATTTACTATTATTTCAGGAAAATCTACCTGGATGACAACATGTGGAAGGCAGACCTTAGTCAGAGGACATCAAAGAACAATGTCCTGGAAACACAAATGCAAGGCTCATTTAAAACTTTATCTATTGATTAAACATACATACAGATATATAATAATAATGTAAATTAGGGTTTTCACATACTAAAACGAAATTTTTATAAAAGTTTGGCTTAGATTTGTAAATCTACTCATAATTAAGTATAAACATGTATTAGGTTACATGTGGTAATGTTTATTTAGTGATCTGAAATGGTTTTTTGTGATATTTTCTCACACTTCTGCGATGTATGTAAGTATAATAGACTATACCTACTGACAGAAGTATTGAAATAAAAGTAAATAATTTTAAGGTTAGCGAGGTAGGGACGGTGTTTATAGCAAAGGATTTATAATTTTCATAATAAAATAAAAAATTGATATATTTTAAATTTTATTTTAAAAGTTCCGTAAAATTTTAAGTATCACATAAAATTAAATAAACTTTATTTATCTTAAAAAAATAATATGTAAGAGTAAATTAAAAATATTGATCGTTAACTACGGTTAATTTTGAAAGACATATAAAATACTTAATATACTTCTATCTATTCTAACTGCAGGTTTATTTATAATATTTTACACTTTAATTATAATTTATTGAAGTTTGTTTTTTAATCACCGCATTAGAAAAAGTGTGTAATACCAACCCAATGGTAAGTAATGGTACCTACCTACCTAGTAGAAATACAAATGGTCGGTATGATAAACTCCTTTTATACCTAAACCACTAAAGCACATATTTTTAATAGCACAACTAAAAATATAATTTCTTACAAAAATATTGTGCTAAAAATAATATTTTTGACGTTAGCAAACGCTGCTATCACATTGCGTAAGTACCTATATGTATTTATAAAAAGAAGAAATTAGTACCAAAACTAGAGGCGCTGTTCCAATTCCAATATAGAGAAACATCATAAACGCTAATATAAATGTCAAAAAACACTCCGGGTACAATAAACTACATTCTTTATATTTAATTAGTATAGAGGTAAAACACACCATGTATGATAGGAACACGAACGAACAACTTTTTGATTTGTTTTAATACAATGTTATGAAATCAAATGACATTTTTAAATGGAAAACTCTACAATATAACGATAATCGTTGAACAAAAGTTCATTATCACCTTGAAAACTGGTTAAGTATAGTGAGTTTTACCCCACTACAGTAATTTCAAAACACATGACACGTCATCTAAAGCGAGCGTCCACTATCAATCACAAAAAGCATACTCTACAACACTAATCAAGTGCAAGTGATCTGAATGATCCAGGAAGGTCTTTCACTGTGTCAGCCCTTTCATCTTCAGTACCACTTGGTCGCATTGCTTCGTCGACAGCCCACCGTTTGTCGTTTGTTAGGAACCAATCTCTGGAAAATTAATGTATTTTTCTTTGCTAGTCTGTTTATTTGACAAGTAAGTGATGACATGAGCGACAGTGGTATACACAGCCTGGAAGCCGCTGGATTTAGCAGCTTAAGAACATTCTTTGTGGTTTATGGATCTATTGATAAGTTGTGGAAATATGACACTGATTATGATATTAAAAGCCCGACTATAAAAATAAAACACCTTGCCATATTGCGGAATTTCAAGGAACTAATACGTATACTGATCTTACTATTTTGCTGTCAAAATATTTTCAAGTGGCGCCCTCACGCTTGTAATTTATCTTTCTGGCCAGGCTTTAAAATAATTGTGGGCAGGGCAGGTTCCTTTTTAACATACTTCCTGAATTTCATTTAAATCTTAGCTTGAGTAAGTAACAAACGTAAACACAAACTTTCGCACAATTTCACCAATAGTAGGTAGTTTACACAGTACCCAATATAATGTGATTTTGAATATTTATATACCTCTTAGCTTCAATACGTTTGATCCAGTTTCGTTTGATTGACTCTACGGTGCCAGCTTTACCGCCGTAGTCATTGGGCAGTATTTCTAATGGAATATCCTTGTATAGGGTGTCCGAGTTGGGCTCGTGGAATTTGATCTGAAAATATTATATTATGAGGTTAGTATAAAAATACTTTTAATTTAGTATGCATAGGTTTGTTTATGATTACATTACATTACATTTTGATAAAATTATGATTCGTTTTAATGGTAAAAAAAGATTAGGTATACCTTCAAAATTTTATAATTAATTAGGGCTTGCAATTTCCAAATTGAAAACTTCGCTTGTTTGGGATAGCAGATTTATTCGGAACCCAAATTTCACACATATAATGAATAGTTGATGACCTTTTTAATTGCGTCAGAATGCAATTAGGTACATAACATACCATACTTTACTGGTAAGTCTTGTACAAAGCCATATATAGAGATTGTTAAAGTGACAATGATTGAGAAACAAAATTTAAATGGTAGTTAAGTAACACTTACCAATTTGGCAACCTCAGCCTTAAGGAATGGCTTGCAGAGAGCGTGCAGCTTGCCTATGTATGAAGGTGCGTTGATGACGTGGACTTGCTTTAGTCGGATCGGCATCGCTTCCTGAAAACATTGAGAATAGTAACTTAACTCTGTTTATTACCATCAAAATGAGCACGTTATTTTAGCTATCAAAACGTAGCAAACAGACTGACACACATACAATTAAAGCCCGTACAGAAAAATAAAATACCTTGCCATATTGCGGAATTTCACGGAACTAATACGTGTACTGAATTTACTAGGACCTGTCAAAATATTTTCAAGTGGCGCCCTCACACAGATTGTTTATTTTTCTGGTCAGGCTTTATCATAATAAATTGGTGTGAAACTCCTAACTAAGAAGAAGGTTATGCAAAGGAATACATTTAGATTCCTATACACCATCAATATTATTGGGCAATCTGCCACACGGTTAAATTAATTAAGCATCATTCCATCAAAAGTAAACAAAATTATTTATGTTACGCAAAATAAGACTAATAAAACTGACGTTTATGGTCTATTAAACGAATGTGTTGTGACAGTCTTAGTCATTTATCTCGCCATTTATTAAGCCATATTTAATATATCCATCATATAATCCATGTACTAAAATAAAAATGTAGCTTTTGAAATCTCGAGAAATTTAAATAATTCTTTAATTTAAATTTCTAAACTTTCCTACAACTAGCTTTCCGCAACGCGGTTTCACCTGCGATCCCCTATTTTACTTCCTTAGGGGTTGAATTTCGGAAAACCCTTTCATAGTTCACCTATACAGTACAAAAGGAATTTAACCTCGAAATTTCATGGTACTAGGACCATAGGCTTAGACTCTGCGTTGATTATCACATTATACCTATATCATATTTCCAAAGAGGAAACGCTGCCAACCACTTGAGAATCTTGCCCATCGCCAGCAGTGGCAGTTTCGAGGAAATTATCAATATAATATATTATAGTTTTTATTTACATATTTACAATTAAAGTAAAAAATACAAACTATGATATATAGAAAACATCCTCAAAGCCCTCGCTGCTGTCGATAGGCAAGGTTCCCAACAGGCTGGCAGCGTTCCCTTTATAGATTGTATTTTTTTTTGTAAATATAAATGATGTCGAAAGCGTCTTGAAGTTGAGTACTCAGTTTTTATAACCATTAAATAAATTGTTATGTATTTACCCACATACTTATATGTATATTCGGAATAGCATTTACCACGTACGTAACATACACCATCTTAACTAAATTACATAATATTGTTATAGAAATCCTAACATTTACCAAACAATAGTTGAACAATACCAACCTGTGTATACAGCATGTATTTTCTTAATGCGGAAAGATTTACTTTTCCAATGAACTTGAGCGATACATTGGCTGAATCAAAAATGGGTATTTCGCCAGCTGGTATGTCATCTTCTTCGGTCAGCCTAGTGTCAGCCAACATGAAGAATGTCTTCACGGCGTCCACGAAGTTGAAGAGATCCATGTCAGGGTTGTTGAGACGGTAGATGAATACTTTGTAGTTCTCTTTTGTTTTATTCGGGAGAGGCAGCATGTCTCTGGAATATTTAAAACGTACATTTGATTTTTATATACCATAAATACAGTTATAGAATTAATTGGGGAAAAATATACCTATATATAGGTTCTATTTTTAAATTCTATTACGTAATTAATGTATTAAATAAATCATACATATCGGTAGTTTTTTTTTCTTAAAGCATTAGGAACTTAGGGCAAATAATTTCTATTAACATGCTGTGTCCAACACATAATACCTCTTATTAACGGGTAAGAAAGTTAAGACCAAATGTTAATAACCTTTAAGTAGGCCGAAAGCGTCTGTAAAGGCCCATGTCGACGAAAGTTTTGTGTGAGTTTGAAAAGAAATAATGATATAGATTGTGGTAATAAATGCGAGTAGTGGTAGGTATAAATATCGTGAGTTCATGAGATATATTTATTTTATGCATAGTGATGTTTGTTTAAATATGTGTTAAAGGTCATGTACCTATTGATATTAATTAACACCCTACAAAGTAAAGCGGGGAAATAATCAGGGCATGCTACTATTTTTTTTTTAAAAGCCCATATTTACCTACTTGATTGACCCAATTAAAGTTGCATAGGTATTTTTATATTTAACTCCCATATCAATAAATTATAACAGTAATTTTCACACTGCAGTGTTATATGCTTTACTCGTATCTATAGTAAGATTATCTTCGTGGTCGAGTCATTAAATAGCTTTAGTTGGATTAGATTTTAAGGTAAATTAAAAATGTGATAGACTTATTGAGATAAAGCAAGCCAGAAACTAAGTATTTTCTTATTTTGGATATCAATTAATAAAACGAAACATAAATGTTTCATGTTTGTCTTATTATTGCAGTCTCTGAAATTTCAACAATAATAAATTAGCTATAAGACATTAAATTTATTCACTTTAAGCCCTAGGAGGGACTTATGAAGGTTGAATTTACTGAAATTACCACTGGTTCGGAAGTCGGCCTTCAACTGAGAAGAACTAGGGCGACTTTGACACCAATAGTCATGAATACCAAACAAGCGCGGTATTACCTAATTGTTATCATGGGTAAATGTACAAGTATTTTATAGTTTTAAAAGCATTTACGTGATCTCAAAGACGCGTCTTATCTCCGGAGACCAAGGATCACGCTTGCAGAACAGTTCGGGACCCGTGGATCTGATGGTGAAGAACAGGTCAATAGTTTTCTTTGTGCGCTCCAGACTATAGCGACAGCTTGTCAGGAACCGACGGAGGAGAATTTCATCTGATGATTAAAGAAAATAAAATGTTAATAATTAAGTATTTTGTCAAGGAGCTGGTTGGAGTGGTTGGTAAGATACCCTGTTAATCACGCAGCAGGTCGTGGTTTCGATTCATCTTGTGTACATGAATGTGTCTGTTTGTCCTGAGTCTGGGTGTACCTACCTAACACTGATGTTGATTTGCCAAAATCTGTGGGGTGTAATCATCTACCTATATAAGTTTATCTTATATATAAAATTCTCGTGTCACAATGTTAGTTACCATACTCCTCCGAAACGGCTCGACCGATTGTTGAAGGGGAGGTTCGCCTTGCATGGACACGTATATTTATTTAATTTGATGATGTAATAAAATTAACTGATAGTAAATAGATCACTCGGTAGTTATCGAATATTAGTTTTAATTTGCCTTCACAAACGTTTTAAGAAGAAATTAAGGCCGTTTAAGAACTGAACTGGTTTACTACAACATAAACGAATATATGAATAACAATAATGTTTGAACATACCGCTTGCATTATGTAATTAATTTACCTAAGTTTGTTTTGTGTCTAAAATCCTAAATTGTTGTTTTAATGAAAACAAAGTGTGGTCTCAGGCTACCCTTCCCGTGTGTTATGGTGGTCTAGGAATGCGGAAAATTTCAGACATTTCACTGCCGGCATTTCTGTCGTCGGTATATAGTGTGGGTGACCTCGTTGGATCTATTTTGGACCCATCTATTGGATTTCTGGTTGGGGTTGCGGTTTTTCACATGTCCGATGCCAGAAATGCCTGGAAGGCAGCTTGTCCAGGCACAAATATTCCGACCTTAAGTCGCTCTCAGAGAGAGTGGGACAAGCCTCTATGCGTAAAAACTTGGCAAAATCTATTTTCCAATTTTTCTTCAAATTCAGCTCGCGCACGCTTGTTAGCTGTCTCTGAGAAGGAATCGGGTCACTGGTTGCAAGCCATTCCATCTACAAACATCGGTACTTTGTTAGACAGAATCACTTTAAGTTTATCCATTTGTCTCCGTCTTGGTTCCAGGACCAATGATCCTCATCGCTGCCGCTGCGGAGACTTTGTCAACAAGCTCGGCCACCATGGGCTTTCGTGCTCTTTAAGCGCCGGCTGTTTTTCGCGCCACGCGGCTCTTAATGATATTATCCGTAGGGCTTTTGTTGTCGCCGACGTGCCTTCTGTACTAGAACCAGTCGGAATTACGCGTGACGATGGCAAGAGGCCGAATGGTATGACTTTGATCCCGTAGAGTGTTGGCAAGCCGCTGGTGTGGGATGCCACGTGTATTGATACACTTGCGCCTTCCCACATACTAGCGACTGCTGAAAAATCCAAATTTAAAAAATACGCTTGTCTTGGTCCTAAGTTATTGTTCATGCCATTCGCGGTAGAAACCTTGGGTCCGTGGGAGTTCGAGGCTCGCCGATTTGCTGGGATTTTATCATCCAAGCTCATCCGACGGGCTGGGAGCTTTGCGTTGGCGGAAAAAGCTCCTAGCCCGTCGGATGAGCTGATAGGATAGGATACTATCCACCACGCCGGTCGTAGGTCATGGGTCCGATTCCCACTCAGGACAGACATATGTTTGTATGAACATGTCTGTTTGTCTTGTGTCTGGGTGTAATTATCTATATAAGTATGTATTTACAAAAGAAAAGTAGTAAAAGTATATCAGTTATCTGGTTTCAATAGTAGAAGCTCTGCTTGGTTTGGGGTCTGATGGCCTGAGAGGAATTTCCCAGATTACTCATTTATTTATTATACCTACGCAATTGTTTTCCTATTAAACTGTCTTATTTACATGAACCTAAATAACATTTATTTATGACGGTCGGAAATCTTAGCGTCATAAATAAATGTTATTTTAACAGTTAGCATCTAGTGTGGGTTCACTGCAAATAAACATACGTTTGTGAAATCTATTTGTTGTATAAAAGTCGAATGTTAACTATTGCTGACTGAGTATATGTAGATATACTCATTTGTAGCAGCATGTAGTTACCTACATAACGGTACAAAAATAATTTCACGCTATATCAAAATGTTAAAAAAGAATTACAAAATGATTTTATATAATATTATCTATTAATACTAAAATATTATCTTATTAGTATGTCCTATATCGTGTTCTATCTCTGTGCCACGTTTCACCCAAATCTTTTCAGCAGTCTATGCGTGATTGTCACAAACATATAATCAAACATGCAAACTTTCGCATTTATAAGTAGAATTTATATTTCAAAACATCAACATGTTAGATCATCGTTTTGAAATCGTGTATTGTGTATAGTCTTTCAGAATACCTAGATCAAAACTTGGTTTCCTCTTGATAATGACGCTCAACTAACAAGTAAATCATATATATTTTTTTGAACTATACTTATTTTATGGACGGATTATAACCAACTGCCATAATTACACAAGCAGTTATATTGTTTGAAAAAGGAATTGGCGGTTTTTTCTTATGTCAGAAGGCATACACCTGATGGTAAGTGGCTACCGTCGCCTATAAACAAATATTTTTCCAAGAATATTTATTTATTTATTTATCAGGAAGACATACAGCACAATTAACTAAAAATAGAAACGTTATAGAAATAGTGGGCCAATTACATGTCCTCACATTTAGTAAAATAATAACAACAAAACTTGCTACAGCAGCTATATAAACTTAGACACTTAATAAAAAGAACTTTAGATTTTTGAACAAAAAATAAGTAAATATTAGAAATAGATACCTACTAAGAGAAAAAGCTCACACACACAGATTATTTCTCGTACAGGATACACTGGTATTAAAAATGTCGATATAATTATCTTTAATTGATAGATTGTTGCATGCACGCCATATATACGCATTTTGGCTATAGTTTGATTTAACAAGGGGTAAATTAAATGATGGGTTCTGGCATCGAGGATCAAAACTCGGTTTCTATTTACTCCCTCGCTAAAGCTCGGGAGTAAAACTACCTCGTATACTGGGTGATTTTGTTATCACTGGCAATACTTGCAAGGGTGGAAGTACTCATCAAAATGAACAACTTTTATTATGGGACTAACTGTGAAATCATGAAAAAATTATCAGCTGTTCCATACAAAAGTTCAATACCTACTCGACCAAAATGTATGAAGCAACCATATTATTTTACGCGATATCAGAGTTAGCCCTATAATAACAGTTGTTCACATTGATGAGTACTTCCACCCCTGCAAGTATTGCCAGTGATAACAAAATCAACCTGTATAATGGGTCATTTTAGCTCCTTGTATAACAATCTACTATTTTACGCGATGTTTTGTCAGCTTAGTGACGTATTTAAAAAAATGTTGGATGGAGTGAATTTACTTGTCTTTGAATGCAATTTGACTTTTACTTTAATAAATGCGAAACATATTTATGTTACATCGACACGACACTTGTAGCGATAGTGAAGACGACTATCACGAAAGCATTTCAATTAATTAGCCGATTATAGACTGTATTACAATAGAATTTTCACTCCTCTTGCTCAAAAAGACCGTCATTGTGGCGTACCAGAGCGAAGAAAAAATAGCAATTCTTCCTCTAGGGGAAAAAGTTTTTATTTTTTGTTTTTGTGTGTCAAATGACAATGAGCCTACAAAAACGAAAAAGTCTTTAGTCATAAGTAGAATAATCATGAATAAAGACTCGACTTATTACTGTTTCATAAAAAAAGAAGTTTCATTTTAATTTTGAAAATGGAACTAAAATCGGCGATCTCTGGTAGAATGCATGCAATGTGTTGCGGCTACAGAACTTTACAGAAGAAACAAAAAAAAGACATTGGCGCGAAATCTTTATAATTTTTCTCTAATTGCAAATTGAATTGGTAGTGACCATAATTAATTTTACAATAGTGAAAATGTCATCATCTAGTGAGAATGGAGACCCTAATTTACAAATAGAAGAGAAAGGAAAAGGAATAATTTTCAATCTGTTGCCGTCAAGGTCACAAAGCATTTATTTAAATACTTAAGAAAAGTTTATGAAGTGGAGGACAGAAAAACGAGTGGATTCTTGTATTGGATTGTTTTATTTTCTCGCAATCGTAGTGAAAAGTATAGTGTAACACACGGCGCTAAAACCCATTAAAACTCGGTTTCTATTTACTCCCTCGCTAAAGCTCGGGAGTAAAACTACCTCGTATGTAATGGGTCATTTTAGCTCCTTGTATAACAATCTACTATTGCATTCCTTTTGCTGATAAATACAGCACGAATCGCGAACTATGAGAATGCATAACAAATCAAGCATCTGTTATCTTTGCAAATGTATTTGTGAATTATTGATTACGAGCTACACGCCCCGACTTTGCATGTTTGCCTACACAAACCTTTTTTGTTTATCACTCTTTCTATTAGTGAAAATTCGATCAAAATTCATTGCGTGGTTTGGAATAAGTAAGCGGACAAAAAGGTAAAGGCAGATAGCGATATTTTCTTACATAGGTAGGTAGGTACTCGATAACATTTACGTTGGTAATTTTAAAATGACGCAAACACTAAAATGTATAATGTTGGTTACATACTCAATACATTGCAATATATTGCAATATATTGCAATACTAATAAAGCAGTGGAATAACTTTTAAATTACACAAACCATAAACAAAATCATCTACCCAATCGTTTTTTTTGTTACTTTGTTAGCTAGACTTACACATAATTGAAATCATTTTTGTTGTATCATAAAATCTTTGTTAGGGTACAAATATACATACTATATGCGCGTATATAATGCACTAGCTTCCGCCCTGTGGTTTCACCCGTGTTCCCGGGGGACCTTATGTTTTCCCGGGATAAAAAGCCTTCCTCAATAAATGGGCTCTCCAACACTGAAATAATTTTTCAAATCGAACCAGTAGTTCCTGGGATTAGCGCGTTCAACCAAACAAACAAACAAACTCTTCAGCTTGATAATATTGGTATAGATTATATAAGTATGGATAAGTAGATAATGCATTGTAATTTGTAGCAAACAAGTACTGGTTAAATACTTCATATACGTTTAATGTGGGTTTTTTAGACTTACCGACTTCATGAGGAAGATGTGGCTGCTTGCAGAGCCAATCTTTTATTGCTAAAAGATCCATATTGTTGTCTACTTCTTGGTCAGGCATGTTTCTGTAAAATGAAATGAAAATAAGTTTTAAAAAAAATCCAAATCGTTTCATAAATGACGGAGAACCGAGGTAACATCCATTAAAAAAAACCTCCTCCTTTCTTTCGGTTAAATACAACTAGATTCCTCCATACGTTCCCGGAATAGTAGCCTAAAGAGTAAATAAACTCTCTATAATCTCTATGCAAAAAAAACACTGATCTGATCCATTGCTCCGTCGCGTCGCTGCGTGAAAGACGGACAAACAAACTAACAAACACACATTCACATCCATAATAGTAGCGATAGAGCTAGGGATTTATTTGATATAGATTAAAAGAATTCTAATATACTCGTAATATGACTTTTTGTTTGAAATAAAGAGCAACTGATTAATTATTTATGCAACAAACACTGTTTCGATCTGGTTTTTCCTGTTTCAACATCAATTGTATTATTTAGATGAGAAATGATCTGATTTATTCGTATATATTATTTCAAACATTCTTAGATACATTCACAACTTGAACAGAAATAACTATAGAAATACCATATGGAAACATTTGAGATGAATATATAAATATAATGAAGAGACAGAGTATCTAATACACTATGTTGACACAGCAATGCGTCTGTGGATAGGCTTTTCTAGACAAGAAATGTCTTTTATATCTTCTAGATAGAGGTTATTTATTAACATACAATTGAAATGAGGTCCATGACTTCTGAGCTAGCTAAGTCTATATATCTATGATAAAGAAGTCAGTACCGTCTCTAATCTAATACTTTCATTGAATTTATGTTAATTCTATAACATTAATATTTAAGCTTAACTTCTTATCTGAATTGAATTATAAAATTTTCACTAAAGTGTAAATTAACATTTACGAGTAAAAAAATATAAAAAGGTTAGATGGTTTCTTTCTTTTTTTCTTTCTTTCTTTCTTTCAGTGCCGTAACTAGCCTTTTATGCGCCCGGTGTGAACTTCTCTATCTGCGCCTAACTAACATGCATGACCCAAAACTTGGTCCAGGTCTGGACAATTCTGCGCCCCTCCAGAGTTTGGGGACCACTGGCACCGCCCTAGTTATGGCACTGCCAGTTAGAGTGAGTTTTTGATACTTAAAACTGGCATTCTCAAACACATCACGTCAATTTCGAATCCATTGTTATTCGATTATGGACACAGACAAACAATTATGTTTTGAATTGTGTGTAGATTGCATTCAATTTGATAATGCTATTTGTATCAGCAAGGTACAATGTTTTGAAAATTACTGAAATGATTCATGATTGAAATCATTTTTTTATGTCATAAAATCTTTGTAATACCTATAGAAAATCATTTCGAACGCGTTTAACTCTTTTGCTCCCACGAAAGTTACCAGCAAGTACGTTAGTACTATTACTTATTCTGTGCTACAAGAGTACCAGAGTGCAAAATACAAAGGTACTAGAGTGCTAGGGTACACTTTATACTATGTAATACTACTTATACGCTAATATTCATCAATTATAGCACATAGTACCTACTATTTATACTTTTGGAAATCAATCTACGTTCATAAAAATACAAATTATTTATGGGCATAATGCATGTTGCCACTTATTTTTAAATCCATATTAATAAGGAGAATAAGTATTATAATTATCATCCTTGATATAACTTTAAAATCAGGAAATAACATGACATTCAAGGAAAGTTTTGGGCTTTTTGACTAAAATTAATGTAGCTTTATTCGCCCGACCTTAGCCATAAAAAGCATTCTATAACTTGTCTGAGCCTGATTTTCGCGCTTCGACTAAGACATTTAACAAAAATATGGCGGGTTTTATTGTATTGAATTTGTTAGATAAGCCGCTATGTTTCGCACTTTACGGTTTCAAAGGAGCTACCTAACGTGAACGCTCAGATTGTAGAACGAGCTCCCCACCCCGTGGCTTTCCCAAGAGGCTACAGCAAGGGGTTCTTCAAGAACGGTGTGAAGAGATTTTGTTGGATCGGCAATGCACGATTGATACCCCAGTGTTGCAAGCTTCAATAGGCTATGCTCGGTGCTAGGGTACTTTGTAGTACCCGCCTGGCTGACTACCACCATCGAGATGAAAAATCTGGCGCCAAATACCTACCATGCAGTGTATCCCGACAGCTGCAGCTTGAGAGGCAAATCCTAGGCTTTGTGTGCTTACCATCTTACTTACTATAGTTAGATTGTGGTCAAACACAAGCCTATTAAAAGTAAAATAAGGCTATGGTAACCACTTACTATCAGGCAGACCGTATGCTTATTTGCCACATAGTTATATTAAAAAAGTTTTTTCGGTGAATATCGAATCCGAAATTGCTGACGAAGACGCAAACATCGGGCCCCTGGTAGACGCAACTATATTCTCCCAAATCATAACTAGAATTAAAAAACTAACTCGCGAAATTACCTATTGACCATATTTCAAGTAATTTTATGAAAAATAAAATTTTGGTGAGTGTACTGATGTTTATCCGGTTCTTATACCTTCAAATGAAAGGAAAATTCCACCTGCTCATCTTACTTTACACAAACATATTTGGGGTTTTTTCGATGACCTCAGTTGGGATATAAAATAAAACTAAAACCTGCACAAAAAGATTTGTATTCAAGATAAGTAAAATTATTTGTTCGTTTTTTAAGGTTCCGTAGCCAAATGGTAAAAATCGGAACCCTTATAGATTCATCATGTCTGTCTGTCTGTCTGTCTGTCCGTCCGTATATCACAGACACTTTTTTCCGAAACTATAAGAGCTATACTGTCGAAACTTGGTAAGTAGATGTATTCTGTGAACCGCATCAAGATTTTTACACAAAAATAGAAAAAAAAACAATAAATTTTGGGGGTTCCCCATACTTAGAACTGAAACTCAAAAATTTTTTTTTCGTCAAACCCATAATTGTGAGATATCTATGGATAGGTCTTCAAAAATTATATTGTTTCTAAAATATTTTTTTTCTAAACTGAATAGTTTGCGCGAGAGACACTTCCAAAGTGGTAAAATGTTTGTCCCCCCCCCTGTAACTTCTAAAATGAGAGAATGATAAAACTAAAAAAAAATATATGATGTACATTACCATGCAAACTTCCACCGAAAATTGGTTTGAACGAGATCTAGTAGGAAGTTTTTTTTTAATACGTCATAAATCGTAAACCGCAATTTACCTTTCATTCAATCAACTCAAATATAAAAAAATGGCAAAAAGCAAGGTCTTACAGCACAAATAAAGGAAAAATTCTAAAAAATATAAAAAGTTGAAAATTAAAGGGTGTCCCCATACATACATAGTTAATTAATAAAGACCTCTGAGTTGTATGGGCGCTCATACAATTTAGAGGTCTAGCTTAATTGGGACCAACCTCAAATACAGTAAATAAATAAAATTGTGCATTTCCCGTGATGGACGAACGATGGACGAAGTTTGTACGGAACCCTCGGTGCGCGAGTCTGACTCGCACTTGGCCGGTTTTTATTTAAAGTAAGACTTTTTGTTAGAATGAAGCATAATTTTAGATTTTTATAGACGTATTAGGGGGCGTCCATAAATTACGTGAGGTGTTTTTTAAATTTTCTGTCCCTCCCTCTCCACCTGGTGAGATGTCGTGATTTTTCAAAATGTGGGTTTCTTACGTAAACGCGTTGGATTGTAATTGTAAAAAGAAAAAAAAATGCTTCGTGCTTTTATTTACGACTAGTTAAGACTTGTAATCAATATTGCTGAGAGTTTAAATTATAAGTGTAATAAAAATTTAACAATAGAATACTTAAATCGTAACCATATGATTTTCAGTATGGTGGTTTGACAGTCAGATGTATAACGTCGAAGTATGAATGAAATTATTTTCTTTCGAACGAATTAGTGAATGATCTTAATTTTATTACGATTACGCTTAAGATTAAATCTTAAGCATGTACTATTTGGATTAAATGGACCAAAATAGTATTTTTTTCTTTGTTTCAATCAGAAAAAAAATTGCGTGATATTTGCCGAGACCCCCCCTCTCTCCAACGTAAGATTAGATGAGATTTGACTCGACCCCCCCCCCCCTTAAACACCTCACGTAATTTATGGACGCCCCCTTATGACTTGATGGAGTACGTCCGTATCGAAATATAATGTCTCGAGTCGCAACTGTAATTATTGAATCAATTATGGAGTCTAGTTTGCTTTCTTGTTCTGTTATTCGACCTTTAATTTGATACACAACAAGTAAATAAAATAAGCGCATATTAACTGAATTAACAGAAATTTTTATCGTCGAAACACACCGTGCGGTGCGATAGAGACACCTTGAATATGGTAGCCAGCCAGGCGGGTACTACAAAGTAGCCTACTACCGTACTATGATTTCTTCACGATGTTTTTCTTCACTAAAAGCTCAAGCTCATTGTAAGATTTGAAATCACAGCATTTGACGTCACTACCACTGATCAATTAAATGTAAAGCCTTGACTACACTACCGGTTCAAAGAACAGTCTGATATAAGTAGTTGTATGTACATCATAGTATCTATTAAACTCCCATCATAATCATAAACGCTATTAACTAAAATACTGTATAAAGATCACCAAAATAACGTCATATTGTTTGACATTAATATAAACGTGGTCGATAAATTCTTGACTTTATGTGTGTGATGCCTTTTGACGAGAGTGTGACCGGAGCTAAAGAAGACTCTAGGTCATTGGGATTAGGTTAATATAATATAAACCTTATAAAATAAAATGTAATGTAATAAATGAGTAAGTTTTTTTTCTAGATTAGTCTAGGAAAAAACATACTCACTTGGTTAGCCATGTCTGCGTCGAGGATCACATAACAAGTCAGGCCAAGTTCACTGATGATGGCTGATTGCGTGTCATTGCATATGAACGTAAGGCCACGTGCTTCGTGACTAGACTATAATAGCACTTTGATCGTTGTGTATTTTGCGTTTAAGCTAAGCGCACATGATGGCCGCAGCTGGCCGCATCGCAATTTGCCATAGCTAGAAGAAGGCTAGAAGTAGATAATCCCCCTTATTCAGACCTGCTCGGTTGCGTATTCTCCTGAATAAGGATGGCTCCCATTTTCTCATTTCAGACTTCCATTTGGAATGAGACAGTCGATCGGTACACGATCGCGGCAAATGAATTCTGCGACTAATACAGTATCAGCCTAAATTTAACATCCTTTGAGATTAGAATGGCAACCGAATTGGTCTGAATAAGGGGGACTATCCCTGTCTTTTGTATGGGCCGCGCGTTGCGATTCATGTGTTCTTAGCTTTACAAAAATAAACTTGAAACTCAGTCGACGATACGAACAGAAATAATGATTTTGTGAACCTAAATACCTTTAGGTACAGTCTTAAGTAGTAGTGTAGTTTTATACAGCGTCTTCAGAACTGGATATAAAACCTTGTACTTAAAAGCATTCAATTTGTTATTTCTTGGTATTTTCTATTATTCTAAGATTCATCCAAATACGATTGGTTACGACATGATTGAGAAACAAACGGGTGTCTGTTTCAAGCATAGAAAAACTTTCGCATTTATAATATTAATAGGATATTAATAGTTTTAAAACCTATAGGTACTTTATTCTGGCTGGGGTATAATCTTTTATTTTATTTCATCCGTATCCATTCTGCGTGATGAAATTCCTGCCAAATGAAAAGAAAAAATAGCTAAATCTACAGATCTTCCTCCATGAGCAATATTAGATGAGTGATAAACTGTTCCAGTCCAGTCCAGTCCAGTACCTGCTCCATTTGCTACGATTCTTCTTGAGATTAATAATGTAAATTTTAATTGAATAACAAACATCCGTATAAAAACTGACCCATTAAATAACATTAATAAGTATGAAATTGTATTTTTTTTTAAATATTCTGTGACATGGGTGAAATTAATGCGTCATAACACTTTACCGTGATGTTTTTTAACGATTGTAGAAAACCTTGGAAATTGTATAAATTATGCGTTTCTCGGCTCTTCAGCATATTAACCATTCGCCCATGTATTTATAGTAAGTGTAGTATACTAAACAGGAATAGTAACTATGGTAACCAGATAACTGCTATCTATACTATATTATTTATCTATACTGATATTATAAAGCTGAAGAGTTTGTTTGACACACACACACAAATTATATTATTTTCTCACAAAAAAAAATTGTAACTACCTACATCCTACCAAGAGGGGGGGCCAGGAGACTCATACCACAGGGAAACCAAGTTATGGCTCCTACAGCTCCTTCAACCTAGTGGATCTCAGGAACTACTGGTTCGAGTTGAAAAAATATTTTAGTGTTGGATAGCCCATTTATCGAGGAAGGCTATAGGCTACTTTTTATCCCGGGAAAACATAAAATCCCTCGGGAACGCGGGTGAAACCACGGGGCGGAAACTAGTTATACATAATACCTTTTTTATGCTTGCTCTTATATTAGTTTGCAGCCAGACAGACAGAACAACCAGATATATTCATGCGCATATTATTAGCATCCGGGGTGGAAATGGAACCCAAGACCTATGGCGTGGCAGTCAGGCTGTTTGACTACTACTACAATGTTCCATCTTATTATACCATACTGCGAATTTAGAGTTGCGTTAGAGGCGCAACAGTGTTATAACGTAAACAAACGACGCGATTGGTTACAATGACAAGACGAAACTAATCTTCTGTATATATAAAAGGGAAACGTAACTGACTGACTGACTGATCTATCAACGCACAGCTCAAACCACTGGACGGATCGGGCTAAATATTTGTCATACAGATAGCTATTATGATGTAGGCAACCGCTAAGAAAGGATTGAAAATTCCACCTCTAAGGGGAACCCAAAAAACCCCTAAAATAGGGGTTCGCGGTGTCACAAGCTGGTGTCACATAAATAGTGGCACGCCATTGGACACACTTCCATTGTACCGACAACGGGTGGCTTAATAAAAGTAGCCCAAACACAGCGATTCTGAATCTGATCCAAGGTAAGATGATTTAATATTGAAGTGCGTGTAAATAAAGAATAACTTAAACACACGAACTCTGCGTGTATTTTTATTAGGTGTTTGTAATATTATATCGGTACCTTTTATTATTTTCCAGATTTTAAGTGTTCATGATGGAAACTAATTAGGTACCTAATAAAGTAAGTTTTGTATGAACTTTTAACGAGTAAATACGTGAATACCAAAGTTAATGAATACCTACTCCACACACGATTTTTAATTTTGTTTTTTCTTCATGGCAATGACTATTAACGTAACTAGATTTTAATGATATATTTATTGATACACATTAATATTAACTACTAATAACTTATAACTACTAATAACTTTAAATTAAAAAACATGACGAACTAAACTATAGTACTATAACAAAAGAAACGTATTATTATAATATATGTAAGTGCTTCTTAAACAAAACGAGTATTGATCAAATATTAATGTACATGTAAACAATGATTCCTATTTGCACACGTTTGGTTTTGAATACTCATTTTAATGGATTTATCAAATATAATTGTACCTCATGGCCTAAAATTGACAGTTTTTACAAATACAATTAGGACGGTGGACGGTTTCATTTTGTTGTTTTACCTACCGACTTATTATATTTTGTTCCAAACTGTATTAGTAATTGCTAAAATGAATAAAACTTAGATTTTATACCTCATATTTACGAATATATTTGAGTCCTATAGGTACATATGCAAGCTACGATTACCTATTTTCTATATGAGAACCTTTTATAGGTAATTTATATGGTACCTACAACGAACAAATTGGTATCAAAGTATTAACAATAATTTGCTTTATCTACTTTCACCACTGCGTAAAAAACATACAGTGGTCCATCGCGTTTGAAGTCACGCGAAATGCCGCTTTTGTATAGGCATTCATCATTGCTGCATTGTGACCCAAGCGAGTGTATGGCAGCTTGGGCTCCTACCCTACCGCCCCTCTCTCATCCCGGAAACCCCGCACGATTGCTCTGTCTAGACGTGTCCGTTGACCGACTGAAAGATTTACATAGACTGTGCTTTCACTAACATTAAAAGTAATATTAATTACTTAGGTTTGTATTATTAAAGACATAGGTGTTGTCTATCTTAGATACTTAAGTTTAGTCATATAATTCAGGAAGCTTGTCTTACAATTAAATAGCATAATATGTACTTAATTACATCGACATGCCTTGTTTGTACAGTTTTTTATTGGTTGTTGGTCAAAACATTTGATTAAATAGGTACTCCTACTACGTCATTCTATATACTATTTTGTAGTAGGTATTGTATACATACCGAATACATAGGTATCGATATTTCGACGAAGGCAACATATTTTTTTCCCAAATATATCTTTAAAGATGAAACTATAGGTACTTATATTATTTCTGCTCCCATTATTACAAAATAAATTAACAATTTTACGAAAGTGGAACTTAAAAAAGTAATTGTGAAAGGAAATGTAGAACAACATTTGACGCAATCTTACATGGATATATAAAAGTTTGTAACCCAATGAATGTATGAAGTTTACATTATTTCAGAATGTCACGGCGTTTCAAATCATTTATTTTGTATTTTTCCGTATTCGTGTTTATTTGTATTTCTTATGAATGAATCTAATCGGGCTACCACCCTCAAATTGAAAATCTGTCGTCAAACACCTACCGGTGTGTTCCGGGAGCTACACTTTAGAGCCAGTCCCTGTTAGGCTTTTTTACCACCTTCACCTAAATCATTTCTTACCATGATAGGATTGTGGTTACAAACCTAATAAGCATAGTAAAAAACACACACCCATAAATATACAAGAAATAATGATTTTTTTTTATTAACCACAGAACGGAAAACGGAACGAAGAACGGAGAAGGTTGCTGGTGTGTTTGTAGGTATTATGTGTCCGATTTTTATGCGATTTCTTGCATCATATAATTTATTTTAAGTACTACATTTCCTGATAGATAATTTCATTATCAAGTGTTAAATAGTTTAAGACATGTATCTCTCTCAAGTTTTAAATCTCCATAAGTCACATTCAACCACAGGATTCAACAACCTTGACATAAATACCTAAAATAAATAGTCATCTGTATGCATTGTCAGTATATGAGACTTACAGGAAATAAGGAGTCAAATAGTAGGTAAAGAAATACGTACATATTATTTTGTATTATAGTCCCCAAATACATTTTCTGATAAATGTAAAGGTAT
The DNA here is from genome assembly GCA_951216915.1 of Tetheella fluctuosa. Classification (NCBI taxonomy): domain Eukaryota; kingdom Metazoa; phylum Arthropoda; class Insecta; order Lepidoptera; family Drepanidae; genus Tetheella; species Tetheella fluctuosa. Next base: position 4,269,371 of record OX578229.1, on the reverse strand, counting down.
GTCATGCGTTTTACATAGGTACATTATATTTATCTCATGAGATAAGAAGTTACTCGCCGTTATTAACATAGAGATAGTGTTAGGTACAGACACGGGTACAGAATACAAAAAAACACAATAAAATTCAGGGTTACCTACCTACCATATTGTCATCACATGATTTTATGTTATTTCGATTTGAAAAACGTCGATACAAAAAAGAGGTACCTACTCATTGAAGAATGAATACTACGTAGGTACCTAATTATGTATCCTATTCTTATCATGAATTAAATTCTTACATTTGGTAGATGAGAACTGCATACTCTATAATTTATTCCATAAATATTTAAATTTAATGAAACCAAACATACTCATAATTTCGTTTTATAAGCTACCAAAATCCGTCAATTTTAAGGTTTGATTAGACGGTTTTCCCCGAGCTAAAAGTACCCGAAAGTAAATTAAATAAACTAAATTGAGGTGATAAATTACCTTCTATGGTAGCTTATGTGGATAACAACTAAGATATTGCATTAATCTTACTGATCGATCGATATAAATCACTTCTACCTTGCGATTCGGTTCCCATAACCCGAAAACAATATGTCTGATTACAAAATGTGCCGCATACTTTACCGTTGCATTCGTGAACCACGAAAAAGAAATCGCAAGAATAGCGATCGCGTTTTTGCATAATGTTCGGTTATTGCAATAAAATTTATTCACCTGTTACCATTATGTAATAATCGGTGTCTTTTAAAATATCAGCATCTTAAAAAAAATATCATATGGATGGCAGGTATTTTCTATATATTATTTTAAAACTTTTTTTAAGAGATTGAGGCTTGTTTATAATATTAAACGATCAATACAAAAGGTCATTAAAGATTAAACTAAGAAACTAGAAGACTAAAATAAGAAATGTGTTATCACACTTACCTATCTGTTTGTTTGTACCTTTTGGTCAAAGATAAAAACTAAATATAGCATGTTACCTTTCGAAAAATGGAAGATAAGGCAGTGATAATTTATTTACTCACAGTATACAAATTTACCATAAATTATTTGCAACCCTAAACTTATCCGATGAGTTTTGCAGGTATTCTAACAAATGGGATTCTAAAACAATAAAATAGCCTGCATTTTTATTGTCTAATAAATACAACCACGATTTTATCACTTATTAAGTACCTGACTTTGTATTGTACCTATAATTTCAAATGATCACAAAGGTGTTCAACGACGCGACCCAACGAGCTCGTCCACAAATATGATAAATCCATACACGAAAAGGCTGAATTAAATGAAAACGTTCCTGAATATTAATTGTGTTCCGGTTTCGCTCAGTAGCAGACATTTATTTTCGAAACTCAGGTGCACTGCGCAGGCTTCGTATGTTGCATGTTTTATACGTAAATAATTATCGAAAGATTTTAGAAAGTTGCCTTTAAAAATATTTCTGTTATGGGATCAATGTGCTAGTTTTCGAAATGACGCTTTGTACGAGTGGCAAGTTTGCAGTGATACTTTGATAAAATAAAGTTTATTGATATTTTTGAACGTATTTGGTGACTTTTAAGTTATGCTCATAATAAACTTGTTATCCACTTGCAGCAAGTTTCAACAAAACTGAATTTTAGGAGTCAATATCAAAAAAGAGAAATAAACATTAAGCATTTGAATGATTTATTATTGTAGTTATTTCATTAATGGTTTAATTTTAAATTAAATTAAAATTAAAAAAACAAGAACAATTATCTACTTACTGATGCTATAAAAATATCACTAAGTGATAAATTGCTAGTTAAGTACCAATATTCTCCAATATTATGTATATATGTATATACATGGTAAGTAATAGGTATATTACTACAAGTGAGTGTAATTTATTCCCCACAATTAAATCAATGCAATAGAAATGGATAAATTATGTTTTTTTTTCAATTTATGTAAGTATGTACTAAGTACCTACATAATATTATTTAACATTTACTTTAACATACCTTTTTTTATTTTTAGGTCCGTGAAAATAAAATAAAGATGACAACTACACTTTTAAATTCAAAACGCGCGCAAAGGCCGCAAAGTGTTGCGATCGACTGGTGATAGTTGTATCGCTTGGCGCATTCTGAATTTCGCGGCAATCGTATATTAACTGGAACTCAAAGGTACGTGATAATCGAGTTGGCGGCAAAAAACGAGCAACCATGTGCTAAAGACTGGTACAAACTTTTATCTAAATTGGGTCAAAGCGAAATGATTGAATTATCTACTAACGGTAAGTTTTAACCCTTTGTTACTAACTTCGAATTAATATTGTAGCTCGACAACATGTTGTTAATTGAATAATTATTTGGTAGTATGCCAAAACGTGATCGTAGGACTCAAAAGGTACGACGGCCGACCTACCTATTAGGTACCCATTGGTTACGTCATAAGTAATATAGGTACCTATGCTGAAATTGTCACCATCCAAACTATGACGAAATGTATACATATCGAAATCGATTTACAAGATAAGTAATTATTTTGGATTGTATTCGTTACTTAGTTTAGATAAGTATATATTTTGAATGCAAGGTTGAAAGAGTCGGCATACGTCCGTCATTTTCCGGACAAACTTTTAGTTTATCACTTTTGTAACAAAAATAGCATAATAATCGGTCTAACAAAGGAATATCTAACTTCTGCAAGTACTCTGTACTTGCGTATAGTCATATTCATTTTTGTGTAAGCCGCCAGGGTGCCTCCATGTCCACTTACGCTGCTCTTGTTTTTTGAAGAAGGTGTTCATAGCATATAGTGAGTTAGCTTGTAAAAAAATTGAGGAACATTTGTCCTCGAACATTTCTTGCTCCAAAACCATAGTTCCCTATGCTAGTTTCTCCGTCGTTCTCCTTTTTACCAACTCGCGCGTTGAAATCGCCCATTATTACGGTATATTTAGTCTTAATTTTATATTTCAGAGCTCGTAGGTCTTCGTAGAACTTTTCTACAATTTCGTCCTGGTGGCCAAATGTTGGGGCATATGCTTGGATAATTTTTATTTCATACATTTTGCTGAGTCTTAGCACCACATAAGCAAGGCGATCCGAAATGCTGTTTACTTCAACCACATACTGTTTTATGGCTTTGTTAATCATGAAGCCGACTCCTCCGACTACTGATTATGTAAATAGAATTATTATGTTATGTTAATAAATTAGTAGTCATATTTTTCATTATTATAAATTTTATTATAGTATAGATTATGCTCCTTAATTAAGACAAGGATTTTTGAAGTATTTTTAGGGAAGTTTAGGAATCATTCTTAAAGCAACAACAACAAAAACTGAAATCTTAAGTGGAAACACTACTACATTCCCTTTCTTTTCCTTTCTGACTCTGACTTCTGTCACTTTTGTTTTGGTTGGGGATTGGGGATAGATAGATAGGTTATATTTATTTTTCGTGTGTGAAGTTTCGAAAAAATAAAATCTGTTCACCTATTTTGCTACTATCACAACAAATTATTCTCTGACATCAATGAAAAAATGTTTGCCATACATTTAAGGAGATTATATCGTACATGTGATAAAACTATAGTTCGGAATTTTAGACGCCGCAGAATAGATGTACCTGGCCCCAATCCAGGCTTGGACAGCAGGATCAAAGCTTTTAAACAAGATGGATTTAAAATTACTGATGATGATGGCGAAGAATTTGTTGAACAGTCAGAAAGTGATTTCTCTAAGGTAAGTGAAACATAACCCTATAACAGTTGTACAAAAACGTTTTTCAATCGGCTTGTACCAATTAAAATATTGTTAACGACCAATTAAAATATTGTTAACCGTTTTTCACAACTTCATCCCTGTAGAGTATGTATTCCTATGTATGAAAAGTGCACCGTTCAACCACTGCACCAATATTCATTCAACCATTATCTATCTATAGTTTATCAATTTGCGAAAATGTGGGCGTAAAATAATACAATTTATCTCACGTTTACAATCCTACAAAGGTTTATAAATTTGCGGTTCTTGTTATTTTCCGGTAACATATACACAGATGTTAACTAGGCTTATCTTTTTAATATGAATATCTAATTTACAGTACCTTGTTTATTAGTTATTTTGATACATTAATTTAGGTATATCTTAAAAAAATATATTCAATCTTTTCTTCAAAGGTTGGTGAAGTATACAATGAACATATGAATGAAACTCTCATGGGAAAATATGAATTGCGTCACCGCATCATCAAGGAGAAGTACTTCAAGGAAAACATGCCAAATCTTGTGACATGGAGTGAGAAAGAACAGATTAGACATCTTGCTAATACAGAACCTGATGAGTGGACACCAGAGAAAATAGCTGAGAGTTTCCCCATTACTGTTCCTGTTGTAAAGGTAATATAACTTTTTTTTCCAAATATATTTTTAACTATTTAATTTCCATTGTGATGTACAAAAGTGACACACTGTCTCAGTCTACACATGGTGAAATGTAACTGCAACAAAATTATTTTTACTGTTTGTTTGTTTAAAAGAAATTATAATTCCCATGGGAAATTATCACTAAACAGTTGCAATGCTGTGTGACCTCTCCTGGCAGGACCCCCATCACTGATTTGAATACTGATTTTGGCGCTATTCTGTTGAAATTTGTACTCAAATATCAGATCTTTGCTAGGTGGTTCATGATACCTAAGAACTCTTCTAACTTTTGAACTAGGAAACTACAAAATCTAAATATTTGGTGACTTTGTTGTGTGGTGGTGGCCCCGCCAACAAGTGCCATGCTGCAATGATACTGATCCGTGACATGTTACTCTATATTTGGTTTCATATGAGACAATTTTGAGTCCATAATATATATAGTACTAGTAGTTTCATTAGTTTAGCGCTGTGTTCTAGGCCTTAGAAGCCTAAAAGTCAATTCCTAAAGGTCAAGCTGTTCAAATAAATGATAGCCAAAATAAGATATTTTATATTGAAAATATTTATATACCTATTGACTAAAATAAATATTTTTTTTAGAAATTATTGAAGTACCCATGGAAACCAGCCACTGAGCAACGCATTGCACGGCATGATGCATCAGTCATGCGGAATTGGAAAGAACTTAAAGAGGGCTCATTGAGTATTCCAAAAGATTTAGTAGAACACTTTCTAAAGTTTTCTGACAGAACAATACCACCTCTAAATACAAAGTCAGTGAAAATTGATATCACACAGGAAGAGCATATAGGGGAGTTTGAAAGAATCATACAGAGATGTGCAGGTAATTCAAATAAAGATGATAATAAATCAAATAAATACACAGACATAAGTCAAGAAAATGAAACTAAAAATGCAGTAAAGAAGGACTTCAATAGAGTAACCTTAGACCAGTTGACTACAAAAATAAAACAGCGTTTAGATGAGGGCCAAGAAGTAGATATTCCTGATAAAATAATAATAAATACTGTTAATGATAAAGCTATAGATGCCAGTAAGGATATAAGCAAAGAATTTGTATTAGATCATGGAAATGAATCAAAAGAACTTACAAAATTCAATGAAAAAGATGATGGTGATACAAATGTTATGAACTACCCTGAAAGAATAAGGATTCCTAAGAAAGCCTACAAGAAAGGAGCAACATATAAAGTAAATGATTGTTATTATGATCATGATGGAAGATTTTTATATAGAGTATTAGGAATGAATTAATTATGTAGGTATATATACAATATAAATGTAAATAAAAGAATTTCATTTGAAGCCTTATACATTTTTTATTAAAAAATTATATGCATTTCATTATACTTGTCAAATTAAAATAACTAGTCCATTTTGTAATGGAGCTCACTAACAAATGAAGTTACTTCCATGTCTTTTAACTTGTTTTGTAAAAAATATGAAATCAAATTGATCCAAACACTAAGCAATACACCATTGCTTTACATTCAAATAACTATAACCATTGTACATTTTGTTGTATGGAACAAAAAATATGGCTTGTGGTGAATCACTTGTGGCAAATTAATTTGAACTTAATATTATAAGTAATTATTTTTATTATAACATATAATGCTACCATTTGTCTTATTGGATATAGAACCAACAATAACAACTCGATACATATATCTGTTCGAAACAAAATATACATTTTAATAAAATATATCATTTATTTTTCAATACAATAAACTTGTAATAATCATGTCACAATATTAACCAATATTGAGATGCTCTTTACCATTATAGAATCTATTGAATGTGCCCCAGAATAAATACACATTGGAGTTCATGTGTACATTACTGAACAATTCAATATTGGGACTAATAATGAATATTCAATATAGGGGGCTTGTTCGAGAAAAACCAAAACTTAAATTATTTAAATCCCCATGTATGCTCGTTTATAATTTACGAAACTACCTAATCTACGGTTTGTTTCAATAAATAACGTTAAACATATAGCTTCCATTGAAATGTTTACATACAAAGTTGGTTAACTATTATTTTTAATTGTTAATATTTTGAGTATTGTATATTGTTTATATAAGGATTTCAATACGGAAATAAAGTGAAATCTTATAATTTTGCAACCTTAGGTCAATGAATAGGTGCAAATATGTTATATAAATATTCATTTTGCCCTAAATTTGTACCCAATTTTATTGTAGATTCCTTACAAAAAAAAATTGAAAGCTCATAATTTTCAGAACAATTCCAAATAGTTAAAGATTACATTTGGTGTTGTTAACTTGATCATTTAGATAAAGATACATAATAAAATTATCATAGTACGCTATGTTGACACGTTTATAAATACTTTTGAATTTTGGCAGTCACATTATTTTGCCTTACCAACAACAAATTAAAAGACTATAAATAACAATAAATCACATATAATTTTTAACGTGTAATAACAAACATCTTGAAAGCGTGCTGAGCAAAATTATCAATAGACAAACTTCCGATACGTTAGACACAATTTTATATTGAAAATGTACAATCCAAGTGAGTTACATATAAGAGAAAATAAATATCTCAAGCTATATAAGGGTGACATAAATAATGTGACTAAAACATACACACTACAAACATCAAATTCATTCGTTTACGAATACAACCGTGCTATTGGTACATCACACAAATTAAGCATACTATCTACGTAACTCCGTTGCCATTTTGCGACTCTTACATCTATCCTATACAACATCTCTATGTACACGTTTTCGTTTAAGGTTTACAATCCAATACTTAGCCTTTAGCACCCACAATCCTAAACTAATGGATATGCCGAAATGTGAATGTTTTATTACGGAAATTGCTTACGAAGTAAATTTATGATACGCGTTTCTTTTTTTGGGGCAACGTTTCTGAAACTTAGGCCGTCCGACGAGTTACAATGTTCTCGTTGAACCTCACTCAATTAATTACAAATACTTTATTCTGTTACATAATTATATTCATTCTTATAATGTGTAAGCTAATCGAAAGTACCCCTGTTCCCGAACAATTGGACGGGAGACGCTGCTGGTCATTTATTGTAAGTTACTCATGCGGAATGCTGCCATATTCGAGAGCATTTTTACCGAAAAATAATTTGGACGGTACATCGCTAAAAACTATATACGATTCGCTACTTGCAAATCCGTCATACATAATAATATGTTTGCGATGAACGACTTATTCAACGCACGAATATGAAATTGTATGATAATATTCTTGTCGCAACGTGTACAACTACCATAATGCCAAAATCTTATGCCGATATACAAAACTGTTCTCTATATTTTCACATATAAAGAGAACTAGCTTCCGCCCCGTGGTTTTACTTGCGGTCCGGATGGATCCGAGGGAGGAGTGAAATATCTGTCGAATTTCATCCAAATCAGGTCAGCCATCACTTCGGGATCGAGTAACAAACAAAACAAACTTTCGATTTACAATATTAGGAGGATATCGGCCGCCGGCCGCCGCCGAGCAGAGACCGTCGCGATGTAACGGGTGAAAGGTGAAGCGGGTCAGTCGTCTTGCGAGAGCCTCAGCCGCTTGAAGTAATGCCGGCAGCAGAGCGCGGCGGGCGAGGGCGGCAGGTCCTGCGGCCGCGCCTCGCCAGCGCCCGGCTGCCCCAGGTGCCCCGGCTGCCCCAGCTGCTCCAACGCGCGCAGGTACTCGCGCTGCAACGCGATCAAGTCTATGTTCTGCTCCCCCAGAGCTGCCATTGCGAGGAACAGTATGTCTCTGAAAATGAGACAATCGTTTCGTTAAAAAAAAAAAAGTATTGACCTTGAAAATTATTAAAGTAGCGATACGCCCCCCCCCCCTCTCAATGTATCGTCATCCGTAACGTTAGTAACGTAGCATTACCTGACTGTATTACCTACCAGTGTAATACCGTATTTTTTTTTAAATTATTATAAAATATTTAAAAGTAAAAAAACGCTGATACACATCAGAAAAATCGAAACGGTACTGCAACAAAACCTCTGAATTTTGGTTTTAAATCAATTTTATGTTTTATTTTTACATTAAACAAAAAAGTAATAATGCCAGATTATTGCGGATATTATAAGGTATCGTTTAACGAATATTAATGTTTAAAATTAAATTTGTTTAATTATAGTGTTTTTTTCAATAGTTATTTTTTCCCCCTTTAAGAAGAATATGTAAAATTTTAGAAAACGTACCGCATGGAAGCAGACATTAGAGCCTGGGGAGGATATACGAGATACTGAATACACTTTTTATAAACATTTTTTTGTTTTACGTCTTCGTTAAAAAAGTTTAGGTACAAAAAAACTTTGGAAAAAAACATACCTACCTGTTGAAAAAACACGATAGTTAAAGGAATTTGATTTTAATTTGAAACATTACTATTTGTTAAACGATACCTTGTAATATCCGCAATTAACTGGCATTATTACTTTTTTTGTTTAATTTAAAAAAAAACATAAAAATCATTCAAAACCAAACTTCAGAGGTGTTTCGATTTTTTTGATGAGAAGTGTATTTAACAGAAATTTAACATACCTGTAGAATGAATGATATCTCTTATTGCTGCAAGTGTTCTCTCGCCACGAAGCGAGTTTCTGCAGCGCGTCCGAGAGGTCATTCCTCAATAGGCCGTTCAGTACCGCTAGTGATACTCTGTGAAACGAAACGTTTAGATATAAGAACAGTTTTAACATGACGGCACGGCGGCGGCGTCGTGGGGTCGCGTATTTTTTTAGAAGAGAGATTCCTTTCTCGATTATGGTTATTTGTATATGCTTATTTATGAGATATCAAATGACATCAAGGAATTGAGTGCAATCCGAAAGATTATTAGGTTCGAAGCCGCTTGAACCATCGGGTGAAGCGCTCCATGTAGATAGTGCTACATAAAGGCATACTGACGAGTGCGTGTGGTTGGCGTCTCGTTCGGTGAGCAGCAGCGCCTGCAGCGCTAGCGAGCGCTGGTGGTGCTGGCGGCGCGTGCGCCACGCTCGGTGCAGCGCCACGCCCGCCTCGCTGCACTCGCTGATGCGTCCCTCCCACCTGCACTCCACGCGACAACCTGACAACAATACAATTGACACTTTATTTTTAGGTCCACTCTCCACGGAAGAGTAGCTTCATAGACTCTTTTAAATGTATCGTTTTAGTTACTTTAATCGTTAGTTAAAGTCATACTTAGTTAAACAGATCAATTTTTTTAGGCTATTACGAGCATTTATGAATTAGCTCCTGACATAAAGCTATTAATTCGTAAATATTATATTTTTAGCTGTGTGACACAAAATATACCAGACAGAACACATTTAAACGATAATATAAATACTCACAAGATTTATCAGCTTCTGACAGTCCATCTGAACTGTGATAGTTCGCTTGGAAGTCAGGACACAGTAGGTCCGGCAGATGGTTCTCGATGTTCGCCCGCTCCAAGAACCACACCAAATTCCAATACACAATGGGATGTGATTCTACGAACTCTGATACAGCCAAACACGAGTCGCCTTCTCTGCCTGCGAAAGAATTAAAAATTCTTAGATTCACCTCAAAGAATATTTTTAAGTTATATTTCTTTATTTTTTTATTTTATATTTATTGAGAAACAGTAACAGTACATAAAATTATACACATACAACTTATTGTATCCTTTTTCTTAATTTAAATAGTAAGTATAATTAATATGTTAAGCTAATAAGCAACTGTGCCAGTTTCACGAAGCCCGATCAACTGATGATTGTTCAGGGTTATTTTTAGTATAATAATTCCTTGGTGTAATACATTTAATCAGAGAATAGCTTCCATTCATTTGGACCTATTTTAATTAATACTCAACTGATGAGTAATTGAATTATAAACCTATATTACTATTAATTCTGCCAATTAAAACTTTAAAACTGTTAAAATTTTCATAAAAAATATCCACCTGTTGAAAGAAACGGTTGTATGTATGACAAGTTCTAGTTAAGAATCTATTTATAATAACTTGCAAATATATACCTAAAATAGATTCGAATTCTTTTCTCAGCACCAGAGGATTTAAATAAGGCACGCTCATTGTTTCTGCTTGAGTCTGACCCGTACGCATAATCTGAAAAAAAAAAATATGGTTTACTACTATTGTAACCAATTGATCTGGGCACGCAATCCTATTTTGCATCTCCTTTGTACATGGTTATTAATATCGCAATTTTTTAATTCTTGAAGCATTTACATACAAATGCTACTTAAAACGACCTCCGACGAAAGAGCAATTATATCAAATGAGCTTGCGTTTGGCCACTGTTCCTCCACTTGGGCGGCTTTCAACCCCCTGGTTGAAAGCTAAGAAAGAAAATAATGTTATGCCTCGTCTATAAGATAGTTTTATCCACCGAATGAAGCACATAAATATCCCTCGCTACGCATTTTTGGTGGAAAGCCACCTTAAGGTATTCTGGATGCAACGGTTTCCGAATTTAGACGCTTGAAAAACCGCCGAGTTAAAGCGCTGTTGTACTGGTTTCAAAATTCCTACGTACTTTATAAGACTTAAAAAAGAGTAGTTACCTGTACAGAGAGCAACGGCACCGTATGCCTCCCGCAGGCTGTACACCGAGTGTTGAGGTTGGAGTCGTCGGCCGCCCAGCCCGCCATTATGTCCTCGTCGTACAGTAATGCTAAACATTGATGACATTGCGAGCACGACGACATGTGGACCACCACGCTTATATTGTTCGTCTTTGTCGTTTCCTGCGAGCAAGTTTGCAAATTGAATCATGTAGAATAATAGCTTGAGTCGAATTTGGCGCGAAGAGGCTTATATACCGACTACAATATCTTAATCCTCATTTTATTTTAATTATTTTTTGGAGCAAGAAGATTATTTAAACAGTATTTAGTATTCGTAAAATTGTAAAATGTATAGGCCTATGTTTGACCACAATTTCACCAACAGCCGGAACTGGCTCCCAAGTGCAGCTGCCGGAAAACACCGGCAAATTTAAAAAAAAAACATAAAAATGCCAAATTACTCAAGTAAAAATGATGATAAACTCACGATTTGCATCGGATAAAGGTTATCGGGCAGGTGCGACACGAGCGTGGCGAGCGAGCCGCGCTCCAGCGAGCACGCCAGCTCCGCGTCGCTGGACGCGCGGCGGAAGCTCATGCCTCCCACCCACTCTGGAATTATACTTATATTATAATTATTATCTACTTGCCCCTATTACTGCAGATTCCTGAAAATTATAAAATAGGAACCCTTTATAATCTACTTGGTCTTTGAGGAGCTCAAAAGCTTTATCTAGGCCATTGATCGATACGGTTAGCTGACGGTTAGTGGACCGCGATTAACTTTTCAAAGTAAAAATGCAATATGGAAAGTAAAAAATATTTTTTAGATCAAATTATAGAAATGTAAGTGCAGTATTTATGAGATGTAAAAATGTTTTTACGTTGTTGTCCCGACTTATTTGAGAAGCGGATAGGAAATCCTGCGGATGATAGGTAGGACGATTACTGAACTTACAGAAGTATTACAGGATCGATAATTTGGACCGAGAAAAAACGAACCAAACAAAGCCCCCGACACTAACCATCTGGATTAATCTCCGAGGAGCCATCAGTAGAATCCTCTTCGGCGATTAGACTGTTGAATGCGCTGGTCGCGTTGCCGATCGCACCCTTCACTGGTGTGGAGTTAGCAGATATAACCTCCTTCATTTCGTCGAACTTCTTAGCCATACTATTTGCAGCTGATTTCAAACTGCTCAGTCCACTTTGCAGTAGCTCATTGGACTTTTTGCCAGCTATACTTGTGGGGCTGAAAACGTATATTTGGTAAAATATAGCTTTTTGGAATAAAGAAAGTAATTTTTTCTCGTTATTTTTTTTTATGAATTATGTGATATTGTTTGTTTTCATGCTTTGATTCTTTAGTTGAAAATGATACCAGTGAGCGACATTGTGATATTTTTTTACATCATTCAAAAAGCACTAACAATAATGTACAATCATGCTTCTAGAAATAAAAATAATATGCAAATTAAATAATGAAGTAGACATGCGCTTGACGTTTTAGATTTTAGACTCTTTTGAGCTATAAAATAATATCATGTCTTCATCTTTCAGAATACTTATAACTTCTTTAAACTGTCAAATTTCAGACTGATTTAAATAATTGACTCTTCTTTAATAGTTAAGGCGACGACATACGCAAAATGATGATTCTAAATTAACTTTTTATCTGTATTCTTTAAAAATATGTTATACTAGAGAATTTATGCTAGGGAACTATTTTTTTAATAATTTAAAATTTTCTATGACAACGTCAGAAAAAATATAGAATATGTGTCTTTTTAAAATTGAAAATGGATTTTTCTCCTGTTTTATCCATCCAAATAACTTGAAAATATTAACAGACATTCTCAGATCTAATACAAAGGGAACTATTTTGTTACTTTTTGAAAAATCATTGTTTTTTTTAAATAAAATTAAAACATCTTTTTTTACTGGGAAATAGCGTTTGTTCCTTCTCTCTCTCGCCCGTTATTTTAGTGCGGGACAGGGTTATTTGCGTATATCGTCACCTTAATCAGATAATTTACAAAAATATATCTGGAACAATCTTTAGAAGTACCTTTTCTAACAAAGCGCGTATAGCATGCTCACCTGAAGTAATTCTCGATCATAGCCTTGCCGAGTTTCATGTTTTCTTTGCGCAACGACAGTCTGGCAGGCGAATAGCGTCTAAGAAAACAAACAGGCTAGCGTACAGGCATGTCGAGTGCGTTTTAATGTTGCTTTTTTTATGACAAACTATAAGTTGTAAACTATGGCGACAATTTCAAAAAATAAATTATTGTTTTTTTACATAAAACGGAATTGACTTTTATAATTGTTGATAGAGTGGATTGACGCTATATTCCATCTAATATTATAAATGCGAATATTCGAAAATAGCTCAATCACGCCGTAACGGCTGAACGGAATTGAATGAATATTTTTTAAGTAGTATGATATGATAGCAAAATGATTTTTTGTTAAGAAAATTATTGTTATTTTGAAGATGTCGCAAAGATTTATTTAACGCTAAACGAAAACATCAAAATAGCTAGAAATACAGAATATATTTCTAAGATCACGTAATGAACATGCTCAATTTTGAAAAAAAAAAACCGTGACAATAATAAAAAATAGCCGTGTTACAACCACACATGACATTATGAGAGTAAAATATGAATATTTACATACTATATGATTTAAAAACTTGGTGTAACTTAGAGTTGTGCTAGTTATTTGTCGCATCCTTATGAAAATGCTAATGTCTTATAGGTGACAGAGGACAGATCGACCGTCTGAAGTAGCGTGGAAAGAACAAACTAACCTCCAAAATTACACCAAGTTTTTATAATCCTGCAAACACAAAAAGTACAGTCGAGCGTGAAAATATGTACAAAATTTTCAAATCCCCTGACTGACTCGCTACTTAAGGCTGGCAATATACGTCAGATTTTTTCATCCCATAGTCGGATCCGATAGTCTGAACCGGCGAACATTCAATACGCTTCGATCCGACTATCGGATCGGACGTGTATTGAATGTTCAAAGAAAGTAATGGCTCCAACGCCTTTTTTCATCCGATAGTCTGATCCGATTATCGGATGAAAAAATCTGACGTATATTCCAGGCCTAAGTCGCTACACAATAAACAACTTGACGTCAATCGGAAATATGTATGGAAGGATCGCGTTACGTTCCGAACGACTTACGAGTACAGTCAGCGGCAAAAGTATCTTGGCACTTTAGTGCCGTGTCACATTACACAATTCATAATTTTCATACAAACTGTCAAGAGAATGTCAATAGATTATTATGAAAGGGTACTAAAATGCCAAGGTACTTTTGCCGCTGACTGTACACTTCATACCGTATTTTTAATGCGTAATAATTTTTTTTATACGGATTAATAATTAAGGTAAACTCTGGCACAGCGTTGCTGCTGGCATTAGCCAGATCTGAAGAGTTTATTTCTTACCATGATTAGAGGCTTGATAAGTTAATGATTCCCTAGACTGTACTATAAAACTGGCAACACTCACCCGAAACTAATCTTCAACGTGTTTCCAAGGCTGACGAGACTAGAGGACACCATCCCAGCGGGCACCGTCTCACTCCTATGCAGTTTCCTGGCGGAGAGGAAACTATCGAGGTTATCTTGTTTCAACGGGGCGCAGCTCTAGCGATACGGGATTGTTAGCGGGCGGCACGAGTCAAAGGGGCCGGGGTATTGGGTGGGGGGGTAGTATTATAATCTATATCTATAACTATGTAGTATGTAAATGGTGGGGGTTGCAAGCATGGTCTAATAGTAAATTTACAGTGCTATAAAAGCATGTGAGGTGTTTTGGTTTAAAGACTATTTCGTATTCTTCTAGTTTCTGGGGAAACTGGGATTATTTTAACTGCCTATTTTAACTACTATTCTTACTCACCTTATTCTTAGAAATAATTCAATTATCTGCTTCTCTTCAAATTTATATTTTTGTTTCCTCGAGCTAATAAGAGTCCGATAAACTCACATACAAATATAATCATCTTATATTACGGGAGCGATTCCCACATACTTAATCTCTATAGAGCAACAAGCTGCCCTACAAAAACTATAACATTAAAGGAATCTTTGTACCCATGGTGATCCTCGGGCGGGTCATCCTGGAAGGAGTTGCTTCGTCTGTGGAACAGCTTGGGGCTGACGCTGAGCTCGTGCTTGGGGAGGGGCGGCGCGGTGGGCGGGGCCGCGGGCGGGGGCGGGGCGGCCGCCGGCTGGCTCAGCGCCCCGAGGGGGTCGTCCGCTAGTACTGGCGTTCTGGGGGACAGCCTGGAAAGTAGATTGTTCTTTTATTTGTAGGTATTGACGGAAAGTATATTTTTTTAAACGGGATTTGGTTAACAATTACAGCTGCCGGAACACACCGGTAGGTGCTTGACTTTCAACTTGAGGGTGGTAGCCGGCCAGGTGGGTAGCACAAAGTATCCACCTAAATCTTAAACCAAATTCTGCAAATAATCGTCATAACTGTTTAATAACTGTATGTACTAAAACTGGATCCATACTTGAGTGGTGATGTTTTAGCCGCGTCAATAGATTCCATCGCCGCTGCTTCCTTGTCCGGTTCTTCAGGGAAACTGAGGGTCCTCGAACATTTAGATTTTACGTTGGTCGCACCTGAAGAGGATGTTAATTATAAAGATCTATAAAACATTATTATTTTAGTTTGGGATCAGACGACCATATGTGAGGAATGTCCTAGAATATTTATTTAATGGCTCATATAATTATGTCCCCACTGTAGGGGCAATAGCTTCCTCGGAACCCGGAGCCACTGACTTGTGAACAACGCTTATGGTGATAATTTGTAATTCCTTAATTTGTGTGATGTTTTTTCTGTGAGAAAGCTGACAAGCATGCAGGCGGCCATCGCCTATGGCAACACCAGATGATGTATATTAAAAAATCTGATAAAATATTTATGCTATTAGATAACTTTGCATGTGACTCGTTTTAAAAATAACTACTTAGATCGGATATTTTGTAAGTTATCTTAGATAGGACAATAATACATACCGGTAGAAAATGCTAGCCTCTGCAGATTTTGCACAATTTGCGCGTCACCGGCAAAGCTTTCCGACCTCGTTAGTATACGTAAATCCGATGGACTATCTGGACTCACATGTATTGTCTGAAAGATAAAGTTTAGACTACAAATCAGGGTAAAACTTACCCTTTGTATTATCCCAGGATATGATCTATCTCTCAAATTTCATTTACATTCTTTCGGCCGTTTATACGTAATTGAGTCACAAATATTCAAATTTTTTGCATTAACTATATTCGTAAAATATGATTTGTTTAAGTATTCATTTTCACCTGTCTTTTTTCAGGAATAGTTAAAGGTGAACTGGGTTCTTCATTCCCTAAGGAATTACTTCTAGGTCTCGGTGCTTCACTCAAGTCTGGATTTGATGGTACACCTGGATAATTATATGAATGTAACTTTATTTAATTACTTGAAGAATCATTTGCTCATTTATTTACACGATTATTTAAGTTTCGGTGAGTTTTAAAGGGAATGGGAGCTTTTGTAATCTATGGAAAAAATGTTTTATAATGAGTTGAAATTAGAAAATTTTGTAAACGATAAATGTTACATTTTAAATTAGATACTCAGAAGTTAAACTTTAAATTTAGTTAAAAACAAAAAAATACAAATGTATACCAGAGATGAGTATCCCGGCGGCGGCGGAGAGGTGGTGGTGGTGGTGTGGGAGCGGGCGCAGGGCGGGGCCGGCGCCGGGATTGGCGCCGGGGTTGGCGCCGGTGCTGGCGCCGGTGTTGGTGCTGGTGTTGGCGCGCACGATGTTCCCGCGGCGGCACAGCGCCTCGAACGCGCGCGACCGCGCCCGCGCGTCCGGCTCGCGACCACCCGCTACTATAAAAACAAATGCTTACTACACTTTTTTTTTCTGCAATCGTCCCTATAGGACATTTCTTTCGATATCGATGTTAGTAATATACTTCTAATAAGTTCTAGTCACATTAAATCATTTTCGAGTCAGTCGCCGTCCGTCCAAATTTATTCTATTAAAACTTTCCACCGACGTTTTGGGAAAATCTGAAAGAACATGCCCTTGAATTGATCTTTTTTTGGACAAAGCGCCATCAATAATATTAAACCATATCGCAACTGCTAAAATATTTTTTTTTTTAATTGCAGTTTTCAAAACCATCTTTCAACAAACTTATTAGACGAAGAAAAAGGAACGCATACGTTAAAAGTCATGTACCTGAATCGAGGCTAGTCCTACTCAGGCTAGGACCACAAGCCACTAGCCCGGCCAGCCCCGCCAGCTCGCCGCCTTCACCTACCGCCGCCGCCGACCGCACTCGCGGTAATGTGCCGCTACCTTTATCATGTAAAATAAAAGTTAATACATACTTTATAGAAGTTTGTAAGAAAATAATTACATAATTTATTAACGTAAAAAAATATGATATGGATGGATACTTTGAGATGGCTTTTTGAAATTATTTTTATACATTTAGATCAAGCAAGGATGATTCGTGTGAAAAACTGTATTGTTTTGACTTCGTTCTTGCCACAGTAAAAGTTGTTCAGCGTAACGAACCGAACATAGGTTTTCAATGTATTTCTATAAATATTTTACATTGTACGATTTATTGTACATAATTTTCAGACATAAATCTTGTTAAAAATCATAATGTAAAAAACATACTTCCAGCAAGTCCAGTAGACAATGTGGATCCAGCAGCCCGACTGGACCGCAACTGTCCCGCTTTCCGAAAATATGCGGCACCCATCACGGCTTTACGAAGCTTGTTCCATAGCAGTTGAGAGCCACTCCTACATAAATAGGTATATTATATTTTAGGAGACAATGAGTTCTATTAAGTAGATCATATTTTTCTTTCATTGAAAAAGTCCCGTACAATTTGAATATGCATATAAATTTACCTGGGCAAATCTTTCGACCAGTCTGAATCGAGCACGCAGCGATTGTAATATCCATAAGTAAGAGCGTTCGGCTGCAGTCCCGCTCGCTTCATGAGGAACAGAAGTTGTACTGCCAATACTGGTAGTGAATGTATGCCGCATAGCTGCATCATTACTCTATAGCAGACCTGTACCACACGTATGATAATTTTAGATAAACGCAAAATAAATAATATTGAAATTGAAAGAAGGCACAGAAGTTGTAAAAGCTTAAAGTTACTTTCCTAAACTATGCCTTATCACCTTTGGGTACATCTTAAATTACCACAGCGAAATTTTATAAACACAATCAAATGATTAAATTCTTGACTCAAATATGAATCAATCAAAGCACTTTATATTATTTAAGCATTCTTAAGGGCGTTCGCTACGTTAAGATTCAAAACTATGAAATAAATAGCGGTAAAAATAATTATAAGAATTATTTTTAGGGCGTTCGCTATGTTAAGCGTTAATTGAAAGATAGTAGGACAAGCCAGTCAGCGCTGGCTGCTCCTACTAACTCTCAGCTCAAACACGCGAGGCGGGCACCCGCCGCGTGCGCACGCTTAACATAGCGAACGCCCTAAAAATAATTCTTATAATTATTTTTACCGCTATTTATTTCATAGTTTTGAATCCTACACAAACGCTTTGTATTCGACTACAATAATACGAATAAAATACGTTATTTTACTAATACTATTGCCAATAACGCCTTTTATGTATGATAAATAAATAAATATATCATAAAACGCAATCCTATGAAACTCAATTTTCACATACCTCATCACAAGGCACTCTCAACTTGGTGGCACGTTCTAGCAACTCGTACGCAGCTCTTAATGTCGCATGTTCTTTGCCGCGGTTTAGTATTAACCGACACGGCAACGATAGAAAGTATAGCGAGTAGCAAGCACCAAGGAGACACTTTGCCCACGCTTCCGATGATAAACTTGCTTTGCGGGCAAATCTGAAATGGATATTTCATCGAATATACATAGTCATTCATGTTTTGTACCAATCTTGAAATTCGATTGTTGAATCATAAATAAAGTAGTCTGCAATAGTCCATGTTATATTTGACCAATATATTTTGTGAAACTGTAATACTAAAAATGTTTCGGCACTTTAGTACCGTGTCACATTACATAATTCAAAATTTTTATACAAGAAAATTTCAATAGATTCTTATAAAAGGGTACTAAAGTGCCAATCTACTTTTGACGCTGACTGTACTAGTTTTATCATTTGTTGTGTTGAATATATTTAAAAATATTACTTCCTTAACAGGTTTAGAAATTCTACCACATCTCTTCACATAAAATTAATTATACCTCTGAGCAGCCTGTATCTCATGCTTGGTGCGCTTGGCCATAGGTTCGAAGTCTGCAAGTGATTCAGCTGATGCCAAAGCTGCGGGTGGCACACTTTGGACACCGAAAGCTTTGCCTCGGGTACTGCACTCCGCCATCACTTTCATGTCTAGTATGAATTTCTCGTACGTGTATGTTACTACTGGGGATAAAGATATAGCATAAATGTAATATAAGCATATATTAGACTTGCACAAAGATAGCAATTATTTGTCTATGGATTTTGCGAATACCGATTCCATAGATAAATAAAGTTAAATGCATTGCAGAGGTGAATGTTTGGTAACCTATTCTGCCAAATAACAGTCCTATGATGGGTCATTGTGGAAAACCTTTGGGTAGGATGGCTCCTGAGCTTTTGTATCCACCAGATCCTAAAGACTCCAAGAAGATCCGCCCAAGAGCTTTACACTAGCTACTAGCTTTTATAAATTTAACGTTTACTAATCTGGAATATTTATTCCGTGATTCTATATCACAAATAGGACATCAGATGAAAGAAGAACAAAAGAGAAAGTGTTACCTATATCAGATTCGGGCGCCGGCGGCGGTATGATGACGGTCCTCTCCGAAGCGTTGGCTACGTCCATTCCGAGCAGGTGTTCGTCCCCCGACGCCACTCGCTCTATACACTCGTCGAAGAAGGTGAGTCCCTGGTCCGCGTCGTACACGAACGAACGCTCCTCGATGAAACGCGTGAACATTTGCGTCGGCATCAGTAGACTGAAGAACCGTTGGTGGGTCTGTGTGGCGACAATGTTGGATGGTTGGTACATATTCTTGTTTTAAGTATACCTAAAGGGCATATTATTTGCGTATACTTATAATTTGTTAAATATTGTAAATAGATTTATGTGGAATTCTGCGACGAGCAAATGGAGTTTTGATCATTATCTATTGGATTAATGATATAGGCGATGCCTACTGCTACGATGCCGATAACAACTTAACATCAGGTGGGGCGTATGCTTGTTACCTTAGTGGTATAAAAAAAATGTATCAATATGACTCTGTTACTCGCTTACATGTGTAGATTACATAAACAATATTACTCAGCAAAAGTAGCGAGCGTCTGCCGTGAAGTCGTGTAACGGACTGGTGGGGGCGCGGCGAGCGGCGACAGGCAGCGCGCGGGCGTGTTGACACTATCCGACACGACCGGTCATTACGCGAGATGGGATCGGGCGCTCGACGACTCTTCGGTGCCATCATATGGTGCCGCGCAGGTAAGTATGTAAGTATTTATAATAACTACTAATATTATATTGTGGGCAACGCCACATGACTCCCCCCCAGAGACCATCCTAGGATGGGCGATAATAATCTGGGAATCTCACTCTTCTCCCTGAGCGTGTAGTTTTAATGTTTGCATCTTTGCTTTCAGGGACAGGAGCAGGAGTGATTTCTTTTTCCAGTAAACGTGTATCGGGACGTGTTTCTGGACGAGCATCTGAGGTAAGTACGTATGCTGGCTTTAATCTCTCTATTGATACTGTCTGTTCTTTTCCTCTCATTCGCAGCTTGAAGACTTTGTCACCTCGTTGCAGCACTTCATATGGCCCCGTGTAAGCCGGCTGGAGAGATCCTCTCACGGTGTCATGTCGTATCGTCATCCTTAATACCGGAGAGTGCAAAACTTCCTTCTATTTGTGCGAACCATACAGCGGGTTCTTCTGGCCAGAACGGCGGAAGTCGTACTCCGACACGAAAAATATCGGACGGTGTAAATGTCCTTTCTTTGGAATGCGAACTGCCATCTTTGCTTTCGTTCGATGCTTTGTCGCTTGAAGACATTGTAGAAATGTTTTTACTAGCTTACGTATATATGCTCCTCCGTGATGTGTCCAATATTTCGGGGTCACCACTGTAGATTACATAAACAATATTACTCAGCAAAAGTAGCGAGCGTCTGCCGTGAAGTCGTGTAACGGACTGGTGGGGGCGCGGCGAGCGGCGACAGGCAGCGCGCGGGCGTGTTGACACTATCCGACACGACCGGTCATTACGCGAGATGGGATCGGGCGCTCGACGACTCTTCGGTGCCATCATATGGTGCCGCGCAGGTAAGTATGTAAGTATTTATAATAACTACTAATATTATATTGTGGGCAACGCCACACATGTATGCTGCTGTCTCGCTCTTACGCTTTGAACTATCCGATACGCAGAAAATAGTAACGTATTTCAAACTAGATTTTGCGCTGCGGTGTAACCCAGGTCAAAAAGCTGATAAAAAATGTCTACAATTTCATTGGCGCTGAACCAACATATATACACCTATTTGTTATGGTTTATAAGGTTGATTATAAAGTTTCAAAGTATAACGTCCAATATATTTGTGAATGAGCAGTACATACCTTATCCCTCGACCTTAGAAACGCGTCCATATGGAACAGAGCATCAGGATCCGTGGTGCCTACTGTAGGTGCCTTTGTTATAGGTATGAGATAGCTTCGATAGCCTTGCAATGTCGCCGCCATGAACCGTAGGAACGCTTCTTGTATCTTTAATTCGAGTGCTTGCTGAAAAAAAAAATGAGTTCACTTTTGCATGTGGATAAAAGATGACAACAAGGCGAAAAGTTTGCATTTATTATTGACAAGGTTCCGCCCCGCGGTTTCACCCGCGTTCCCGAAGGATCTTGTGTTTTCCCGAGATAAAAAGTAGCCTATAACCTCGCGCGTTCAACCAAACAAACTCTTCAGCTTTATAATATTATGTATAGATATACGATCTAAAAGTACCAACCTCTTTTTTCCTTTTCTGAAAATCTCTATCTAAATTCGTTGTTGGTTCTCCATTGTATTTACTTTCGCTTGAATGATGCACGGGTGATGCTGTAAAAAAATATATAATTTATTTCATATTTTTATTATATTTTAACACAAGGTATGTAATTATTCTATAGACAATTTTATATGTACATGCCTGGTCGAATACTTCCATAAAGAACTTCTAACGAATGTCGCAACACCCTTCCTTGCCGTTTGGGTAATAATTTTATTGAAATATGACGTTGTGTATCACATATCTGCAATTCAAAAACATCGGAAATATTATAAACTAGCTGTTCCCCGCGGTTTCACCCGCGTTCTCAGTGTATTTTTTTTTTCATACAAACCTTGTTCGTTATTGTCACGAACACAAAAAAAAAGAATTATCCAAATTGGTGCAGTCGTTCGGAAGTTATGCGCGTACAAACATTTCGGCGATCCATTTTTATTTATTTAGAATATTGTTGAGAATAAAAATAAACTAAAGAAGCCTAATGTGCCCAAAAACTGACTAAAATGGCAGATGAAAAAAGAGATGGCTGGTACATGTGTGAGCAATATAAGACAGTATATTTTTTTGAAAAATACTTATTTGAGAAATTACTTCATAGATAATTCTTGGCGAAATACAAAACTTTGAGCATAGATCTTGAAAAAAATAAAGAATGACTTACTGTAATATTATTTGTATCTAAGTCAACGCACGTTACATCTGCTGGGGGTTCTAATAAATCAAAAACTCTAGAGTCGACGCCGATTAGATAAGGTAACGGTGCGTGTAATACTTCTGCTAAGCCTGTAAATTAAAGCAACACATTTTAGCCTTTATTTCAATAGTTATTAGGTCGTTAATGATCGGTTTTATCTTGAACTTACCTAGAGGACATAATGGTATGTAAGGGCATTGCCATTTGAAAGGGAATAGAAGACTGGATACTGCTTCCGAGACAGCTGTTAACGTGTCAGGCCTATGAACCAAGTTTTAATATTATTATATATTCTAACACTATGGATACAAGGTGCAAAATTTACTGTCACTCTCTCTAATACAATATTATCAGGGGTCCAAAAATCATTCAATAAATTACATATATGATTGGCAACATTTTTGTGCGTGCTATGCTATGGTATGCGTAGGAATATTTATTTGTAGCGCAAGAAACAAGAAAATCTTTTAACATAATTTTTCAATTCGAACCAGTAGTTCCTGAGATTAGCGCGTTCAACCAAACAAACAAACAAACAAACTCTTGAGCTTTATAATATTAGTATAGATGTGAATCTTTATAAACAAACAAATTACAAAATAAGACTTGCCTCGACAATGGGTGGGACGAGGTATGATTACTGGTTGCAAGCAAATGGTTTCAAATCTGATCATGCTTTAAGTTTGTCGACTGTACCAACCTGAGTGAGTGTATAAGTATTTTTTGCTCGGTGAGAGCTAACGCCAGTAACAGTAGACAGTTGTCAGGTCCCAAGTTGAGGAGCAGCTGTCTGAAGCTGGCGCCGCTGCGGACTAGCGGCTGGTCGTCGCGCCGCGTTATTATTACGTATTCTTGCTCGTTTTTTGAAGATGATAGCTGAAAAAGCACACATAGCCTAGACTAAAACTAACTGTCAATTTGTATCTCATGAACGGTTAACTAAAAGTTTTCAAGCATTTTTGTTAATTGATAAAACAGCATTCAGTTTTGTCCGATTAATCTCATTTGTAGACGTCACAAATGACAGTAGAAAAATATACGTGTGGCACTCGGGTACTGTCGCGGTAAAGCTAACATAGCATTTTTATCAACTTATGCAATTATAATTATTTATTTATTTTTTTATTAATGCAGTTTTTTTTCTTTGACATTAATTCAAGTTTTTTCTTTGATATTAATAGATACGTATATACTTTCTCACAAACAGCTGCTTACGTATTCCTCCGATTTTGGAGCAGCTCGTCTTAGGTTTTATTTTCGTTACGGAATTTCTTGATTCAGTCGCTCAAAGCCCGCGATAAAAGCTAATACAATAGCTTAAAAAAAATTATAATAAATAATATTTTAATAATTATTTAAATGTAAATCGTTATTACCTGCAACAACATGCTAGTCTCCGGAAAAGGTACTTCTTCTAACAAATGTTTAATATACTTTTCTATCGGTATATTTAGAGGTTCCTTGCTCCATGACCTTTCCTGTAAAAGAAGTCGCATACATTAGTCACTTTTATAAATACTTGTTATAAGACAACATCAATTACTTATTAAAATACAAAAAAAAAACTATCAAATTAACTCTCACTGCTAGATTGTGTTAAACGAAAATAAACCCAATATCATAGGTCCAAGATTGAGATTCAAAACTCAACATACAATTTTAGTTTTCAGATACAATCATTAAAGCGAGACGTCAAAAACGTATAATACTCACAAGTATATACAAAAGCCACCGTTCGAAGGTGTCACTGAAAGGCCACCGTGACAACAAACACACGGACTTATTAGCGTGTACATTATGCGTGTTGTGTGTGACGCCTTCCCTCCAACCGAGCTGTTCCATCTGGTACTCCGTGAGCTGCGTGTGCGGGTAGCTCTCGTAGAAGGTTACCGCTGAACCGTACACCTGGAATATAAGAAATAATAAATATACTCAGATATTTGTCTGCACACGGCCGGCTGATCCTAAGGATATAAGCAGAAGTACATGGAAACTAGTGTTATTAACTAACTTGATTGCAATCAATTTCAATTAGAAGCCAGTTAGGCATAGCGTTTTTCTGATTACTTTTTACGATCAGATAACTGCATATGCAAGTGCTTCATTGTAAATGGAATAACAACATGGAATGACAACGTAATATTTCTTTAGATTTAGTTAGAAGCTGTTTAATTTCAAACTGATTGCATTGATTTACGTAATCTCCGTACAAATTACTAACACAAAAAAATAGACATAAAATTTACGTACACACAATTTTTTTGTCAAGTTAGGGAATCGAATCCACAACCAGCCTGTCAAATATCGATCATAGTTAAAGTTATTTACGTTGAACAGGCTTATTCATACTCCCCACTGAATCATAGCCCTTATAGGCGATAGCAAGATGGGGCGGTATGAAACTCAAACGTCTTATAATGGTTCAAAAAATGTTATGCAAATGCTTACTTTATCAGTAGCGTCAGCAACGGTCAGAACAAAAGTTGAGAACACAGGTTTCGGCATGGCCGCATTATTCGGCCACATTTCGAGTGTCGCACCCATCGGCAGACAGAACAGCGGCACTGACGATGGAAACGCTAAACTACGCCGATCTGTTGTTGGATACCTGTTGTTGTGAAGATTAACTTTATTTAAATTATCAGGGATGTAATAATTTGGAAACCTTTACCTCATATATGTACGAGGGGTACTACAAGTAAATTATTAAAATTGTCACAATCTAATAGGCTCATTTTGACGAGAAGATATCTTTTTTGTTCTCTCATATTTGTCTCCTTTTGTCTTATGGGTGTATATGGGTTGTCAAAACGGCGTAATAGATTGTGACGACTTTAGTTTCTCTATTAAAAAAAATCTGTCAAACTTTTACTTCCATTTAACCCTGCGATTGTGATGGAAAGCGGCAGTGCTTTACTTTTTTAAAATAAAGAATTGTGGACATTCAAATTTTTTATCGAAATATTAAATAGGGTTATTTTAACTGTATATTCATTTAACACAATATCAAACGTAAAATAAATAATATAAACTCCATTTTCTTTGTTAGATGAATACTATAAAACTTTTTACAAACACCTTAAATAAAGTTCACCTCATTTTTGAATGACTAATTAAGCATACAAAATGAAACGTTTCAGCAGGCGTAGAGGCGCTAATTACCTACATGCATTGTGAAAGTTAAACATTAATTAACATCTATTTAAAAATACTGAACTATATTTACCCATTCTTTCTAACTATGCGATGCCGATGTATAATTTAATTCTATTCTATGTATGAAACAGCCAAAAGTTTGTCAGCTCCAAGCACCGTATTTGGAATATTTGGAACCCCAAAGAGATAAGTAGAGATCTCTCGCTAAGATCTCTCTTCGAAAGACTTAGCTCGTTTTATATATGTATCAATCTATAAAAAAATAAGGATTTCCTAGATAGATTAATAGAAGAATAATCAATATTTCGGCTTACCTAAATAGAACATCTGGTTTGTAAGCTATTAGAGGTGGACGGTTCATAGACTTCTTGTAACATAGAAAGACGTCGCTGCCCATTAACCCTGCAATTCAAAACAAATATCTTTACAACTTTTCTACTAATTAAGATAAAATTATGCAACCTTGGATGCATTTGTATTGTTATGATTCCGTCATATTATAGTTTAATTGAGAGTTGTAAACAATAACCAGTGTTTGTTGACCCTTATCCAATTTGCAAGTGTACTAATGGGTTTTACGACGACAGTTTCACATCTATTGGTGTGACTGATGGTGAGCCCGGAGAATCAAATGATAAACAGATAACATTAAAGTAAAATAAAACATCGTACGCGGGTCTATAGTAACAAACTCAATTGGAGTCATTTTCCAATGACGCGAAGCCCACGGGCATATTTGAGCGCTGATGTGATACTATTTATAGATGGCCGAGAGCGCAATTTGTTACTATATATTTTATCATTAAAATAAAACAAGCAAGACATGTTTTCTCCAGGCAATTTTCAATAACTTGGGACCTTGTTTTGAACTTCCAAGTAACGATCATTATAAACCCAATATTGGGTAAAAAAATCTTGCATACTTGGATTGTACAGGATAACAAGTTAATGTCTTAAGGCGTACAACAAGCACTCCCTTCTAATTATCACCATCATTGTCATCATCATACAGTCATCCACTACTGGACAAAGCCCTGCTTCAATAAATGTCAATACATCCTCCGGTCCTCTGCTCTCCAAACCAATCACCAAAGTTCTGCAGATCATCGGTCCTACTAGCAGCTAATCTTACCTTTATTTAAGTTCTTCGCAATCATACAGAAGGCATGAGGCGGCGTCTCCCCCTTGCTGGCCACTATGACGCACACATCGACGACGACTAGAGCATTACACGGCGCGCCAGGATGCGCTCTTCTGTACGTAATAAAGGTTTTTGCCGTTGAGTTGTTCACGTTGGCTAAGCGACCGTCCACAGACTTGAGGACCATTTCTGCGTCTGTCATGAGACGCTCTTTCCCATCGTACATGACTCCTGTTGATAGATTAATACAATAGAAGTTGAAGAGCTTCATTTGGAGCATTATGTAGAACCTAAGACAGGAAGAGAAAAGAGAGTGACAACTGTTACGTTTTTAATTGACAAGATTAGTATGCATTGCTAGATGATTTTGAATTCAGTTATTTTATACACTTTTAAAGACAATGACCCCGCTTTATCTTTTATCTAATGTATTAGATAAAAATATTATTAACAAAATATTTATAGGATAACAGGAAAACCTACATACATTTTGTTCAAAAGCGATAATACTAATTTCAAAATATTGCTGTTTCGATAACTTTTTAATGTTTTTGTAAATAAACTTGACTCTTTATGTTTAAACGTCGTTTATAAACATCAGGAAGGCGGAATGGTATCCTTAGTTGGATGTAATCGACCCAATAAATAGCCTCGATATTGCCGATGCGTTGCCAACCTTGTAAAGAAATTCAATGTCAAATGCACAAAGTATTAGCACGACGATGTCCTACTTAATTTAAAATAAGTTTCTTTTGTGTAGACAAAAGACACTAATATTATAAGTAATGTGTGTAACATTGTAAATTTGGATGTAGGAGGAATATCTGAAACTACTGATCCTATTTGAAAAAACCTTTTTGCATTAGTAAGCTCATTTATTCAGGAAGGTTATAGGCTAATGTTTATACCGGGAATGCGGGTGCAACCGCGGGTACAGCTAGTATATTATAAATGGGATTGATTAATAATAGAAGTGAATTATTTATTTTTGCGGTTGTTTTCAAGTTATCATTTTCTTAAGAATAGTGTATCAGACAAAAAAAAGTTATAGGTATTCAAGAGTGTTGCAAAAAAGGTGCGAATCAAAGTAATTCCACTCGAGTGAGTTGATAGCAAAAAACCCGGGCACACGCCCTGACAGCGCTAGTTATCACTATCTCATTATGACATTACTGTATCAATGGTTATCTATCCATTATCTACTGTATGTCCTATGACGTAAGGTTGAGTATTAACCCAGTTTATTTTATGCATTTGCGATTATATTGTAGTTAAACCATTATTCTATTCGCTTAAATTCTAAAATATAAATTGTATGTCACTATTGGTTACTATTTTGTTATTATAAGTAATATTTACAGTTAAAAAGGTAATATGATAGATGAAAAAAAATCAGAGAAAATCATTATCTTAATTGTATTTTGGATACAAAAGTTAAGATAAGAGAGGCACAGTAATACCACAGCGTAAAAAGTGGTAATCCACTAAGTATTTATAAAAAAAAAAAAAACTAATTATCATAAATACATTTTGATTGTTTCTTTGAATTCTCCAACCTCTACAGTTCATTGTACGTTTCCGTTTCACATCAAATGTTGGAGCAAACATGAAACTGGTTTATTCTTACAGAACATTAGCTAATAACTCATGACCATCAGTAATAAATCCAAATAAAAACATGTCTATATATCTAATAGGTATGTTTAAATGAAAAAATATATGAATACTAGCATTCGCCCCGCGGTTTCTCCCTATTATTTATTACTAAATGCCAACTTCAATTTGTAATTTTTTCGAAAATAAGTTAGGTCTTGCTGAATAATTTAATTGATTTTCCCATGGTAAAACTTGACGAACCCAACATATCTAGACATCTAAAAGGAATTCATCGTACCGATATCAACCAAAGGCGGAAGATCTCTGCCGCGCCGTATACATAGATAGCATTCCGGTGATCGCATGGAGCCATGGTTCAAGTCTGCGGGCAGTCCCGTTGGTGTCAGCTCAAGCAGTTCATAGCCATTTGGCACTGTCTCCCCAAGGCCGGGAAATAATACACCTGTAACAATTAATCCCTATTTAGATTTCAGATTTACACAGGTTGGGTATAAGTACTAAACTTTTTAGATCAGGTTTTACCCCCTCAGGGGTGGTTTTTCTGGTATTATCATTCGTCTCGTATAAAATTATCTCGAGAATAGTCAGCGCTTTTAATTTCAAATCGCGCTTAGGTCTTGTAAAATCCAGGTTTAAAGATAGCCCTCTTTTTAGGGTTCCATACCCAAAGGGTAAAACGGAACCCTATTACTAAGACTCCGCTGTCCGTCCGTCTATCTGTCTGTCTGTCCGTCTGTCACCAGGCTGTATCTCAAGAAACGTGATAGTTACAGTTGAAATTTTCACAAAACAGAATAAAATAAATATTTAAGGGGGCTCCCATACAACAAACGTGATTCCGACTCCCACTTGGCCGGTTTTTGTTATATGTCGTTAGAATGTGACAGATTTCAAACCTTTTACTAGACTTGCTTTAAGCTATCTCAGTCTCACGTAATAAGGGATTACAAGTATATTTCCAGTTTAAGAACAATAACGTATGCTTAAATCTCAACCTTAAGGACGCGTTCGCAAAATTGATAGGTAGAGAATCGAACTACTACATTGACACGGGTCACACACACAAGTGTACGCACGAGTCGCACGACTAACTGCGAGAATTGTAGTCAAGTGAACTCATTTTGATACTTTGAAGGATTCATTTTTTTTTTACGTATTTCTTTGTAATAAAATTATGGTACCTACAAAAAATATTTATTATTGCTGTTTATATTTTTGCGAATTACCTCCGAACTTTATGGACTCACCTGAAAGTGTACTTCGGTGACTGCTACTGGAACTCCTCGACGAGTTGTACTAGGTGAGCCGAGCTTGGGCTTGTTTTGTTAGTCATGATGAGACCTTACCTCCGGACTTGATGGAGCGACCTGAAGGTGTACTTCGGTGACTGCTACTGGAACTCCTCGACGAGTTGTACTAGGTGAGCCGAGTTTGGGCTCGTTTTGTTAGTCATGATGAGACCTTACCTCCGGACGTGATG
Organism: Tetheella fluctuosa; assembly: GCA_951216915.1. NCBI lineage: Eukaryota > Metazoa > Arthropoda > Insecta > Lepidoptera > Drepanidae > Tetheella > Tetheella fluctuosa. The sequence continues at coordinate 4,239,135 of OX578229.1, read as the reverse complement.
GAGCGACCTGAAGGTGTACTTCGGTGACTGCTACTGGAACTCCTCGACGAGTTATACCAGGTGAACCGAGTTTGGGCTCGTTTTTATTAAAACAACAAATAAAACGTTATCAATTTTTTATTGTCAGAACTCGGCTCACCTAGTACAACTCGTTGAGGAGTTCCAGTAGCAGTCACCGAAGTACACCTTCAGGTCACTCCATCAAGTCCGGAGGTAAGGTCTCAACATGACTAGCAAAACGAGCCCAAACTCGGCTCACCTAGTACAACTCGTTGAAGAGTTCCAGTAGCAGTCACCGAAGTACACCTTCAGGTCACTCCATCAAGTCCGGAGGTAAGGTCTCATCATGACTAACAAAACGAGCCCAAACTCGGCTCACCTAGTACTACTCGTCGAGGAGTTCCAGTAGCAGTCACCAAAGTACACCTTCAGGTCGCTCCATCAAGTCCGGAGGTGAAGTCTCATCATGACTAACAAAACGAGCCCAAACTCGGCACACCTAGTACAACTCGTTGAGGAGTTCCGTAGCAGTCACCAAAGTACACCTTCAGGTCACTCCATCAAGTCCGGAGGTAAGGTCTCATCATGACTAACAAAACGAGCCCAAACTCGGCTCACCTAGTACTACTCGTCGAGGAGTTCTAGTAGCAGTCACCGAAGTACACCTTCAGGTCACTCCATCAAGTCCGGAGGTAAGGTCTCATCATGACTAACAAAACGAGCCCAAACTCGGCACACCTAGTACAATTCGTTGAGGAGTTCCGTAGCAGTCACCGAAGTACACCTTCAGGTCGCTCCATCAAGTCCGGAGGTAAGGTCTCATCATGACTAACAAAACGAGCCCAAACTCGGCACACCTAGTACAACTCGTTGAGGAGTTCCGTAGCAGTCACCAAAGTACACCTTCAGGTCGCTCCATCAAGTCCGGAGGTAAGGTCTCATCATGACTAACAAAACGAGCCCAAACTCGGCACACCTAGTACAACTCGTTGAGGAGTTCCGTAGCAGTCACCGAAGTACACCTTCAGGTCGCTCCATCAAGTCCGGAGGTAAGGTCTCATCATGACTAACAAAACGAGCCCAAACCCGGCTCACCTAGTACTACTCGTCGAGGAGTTCTAGTAGCAGTCACCGAAGTACACCTTCAGGTCGCTCCATCAAGTCCGGAGGTAAGGTCTCATCATGACTAACAAAACGAGCCCAAACTCGGCACACCTAGTACAATTCGTTGAAGAGTTCCGTAGCAGTCACCGAAGTACACCTTCAGGTCACTCCATCAAGTCCGGAGGTAAGGTCTCATCATGACTAACAAAACGAACCCAAACTCGGCTCACCTAGTACTACTCGTCGAGGAGTTCTAGTAGCAATCACCGAAGTACACCTTCAGGTCGCTCCATCAAGTCCGGAGGTAAGGTCTCATCATGACTAACAAAACGAGCCCAAACTCGGCTCACCTAGTACTACTCGTCGAGGAGTTCCAGTAGCAGTCACCGAAGTACACCTTCAGGTCGCTCCATCAAGTCCGGAGGTTAGGTCTCATCATGACTAACAAAACGAGCCCAAACTCGGCTCACCTAGTACAACTCGTCGAGGAGTTCCAGTAGCAGTCACCGAAGTACACCTTCAGGTCACTCCGTCAAGTCCGGAGGTAAGGTCTCATCATGACTAACAAAACGAGCCCAAACTCGGCTCACCTAGTACAACTCGTCGAGGAGTTCCAGTAGCATTCACCGAAGTACACCTTCAGGTCGCTCCATCAAGTCCGGAGGTAAGGTCTCATCATGACTAACATAACGAGCCCATACTCGGCTCACCTAGTAACTCGTCGAGGAGTTCCAGTAGCAGTCACTGAAGTACACCTTCAGGTTGCTGCATCTTTTTTATAGCGAAATAAAATCGAATGAAAATCTTACCTCGTCAAGTATCAAATTTGGTTTATCGAATATTTTGTGTTTGTACAGCGATCTTTTTCAACTCGAGCTGCTCTAAACAGGCGATACAGGTCCACTCTCGACGGCGGCCGCGGGCCGACTAAAGTTTCATTCAAAATGCTTGTGAAATACATCAGACGAGTTTTATAACTAAAATAACCCTTAATCCAACCGATTAAGATTCAACCAGAATAGAAAAAAATGTGAAAAAATAAGTTTCGCTTTTAATTTTTTCTGCAACTATTTATAGCATTTAGATAAAAAAAACTCCTATCGTTAAGAATTGAATATGTTTGCCTACATATAGTATTTTTAGAAATAGTGAAATATGTTTATAATAGCTAAAAAATGTACCTAAACTCAACCCGGTATCGATAATTTTGTGGAAAATGGCAACGACAGATCGATTTTACATTATGAGAAACTAAAATTTTCAATAATAATGTAACTATTATTTGAAGATGAAGAACCAATCTATACGAGGTAGTTATTAGTTATATTGGATTTTGTTTGATTATGCCATAAAATGTACCGAAAAACAGCTTAATTTTGCCTGATATGCGAACGCGCCCTTAAAGTAATTAGAATAACGCCGGGTATTTCAGTATTATTCTTTACTAAGTTGCCCTTAAAATACGTTAGGTAGTAAAAACTGCAAACAAAGTTCAAACATATCTTAAGATATTATGTAAACAAACATCCATTATGTTTATTATGTTTGACGGATAGACTAATTAAAATATTTAATGTAGAGAAGAATGGATACATTGTTACATCACAAACAACAATGCAGCTCTATTGGCGTAAGAACGTCCGAAGTTTTAAGTGGCAATGAACTTAGCGCGTATAGTTCATTCAATGCATCAATAAGAAGTCAATGGTACCAATAAAATATGAATCACGTGCCGAGGTCAAACAAGTGGCCCTTTAATTTTTGTACATACGGGTTGGTTACATTCTATTTTACGTCCTTATAACAATTCGTGAAGTATTTTTTTTTAAAGAATAAAAACTAAAGTGTAATAATTTTTGGTTTACCATTTGTATATATAAGATTTTAGTATTCATAAAATAAAGGGTCTCCCAAATATTCGCGATAATATAATCGCAAGCATTTGTATGACAACTTAAATTATATCTCACACGCTGCTTCGATAGTATCACCGCGATATTGAATAACAAGCAAAATATTACCGAAAGCGATAATATCATTCTTAAGATTATTTATATTAATCTCATATTTTTTATGTGATTTACATAGTGGAATCGATATTTTTACAGCACTTCAACAAACTACCTATTCTTAGTTTTTATTAGTCGCCACTGTCGACAGTAATGTCTTGGTAAGTATTATTCTAAACATTAGTTTATAGCCAGTCATACAAATAAACACACCCTAGGTATCTATCACGCCGCAGGTCGTGGGTTCGATTCCCATTCAGGGCAAATATTTGTGTGCATTAACATGTCCGTTTGTCCTGAGTCTGGGTTTAATTATCTATTCGGCTTCGCTCGGTTGAAATGTGACTCATAATACACAATCTTTTACAAAATGTAGGTAGATATTTTTGTAGTTATCGGTAGTGGTTAATTCGCTGTATCAGACTATCGGATCAAAAAAACTGACATGTATTCCCGACCTTAAAGGCGCCAGTTTTAGGTGCGTTCAATTTGGATACGTTCATAAACTGTTTGGAATAAAAATCTAGTATTACAAATCTCGTTGTTCAAACTTACGAAAATTGCCTTAAATATAAAAATTACTTACATGTTACGCGAAGGGGTCAAAAGTTACGAAAAATGTAAAAAAATGTAACCTTCTGGCAACACTGTCTGACAGCTCAACCCAATTCCAATTTATATAAAAAACAACGGGAAACAAAAAGAATAGGCTGTCAATAAAGGCTCATTTACACACAGAGAACACTGTCATCTCATGATTAGGCTGTATAGGCTAGAGACCTTTGCCTTCCCGAAATAAGGGAAAACAAAAGAAAAAACTGACACTGACTGACAGGGATGCGTTCGTTGAAAATATGGCGGTACTGTGCTCGGCCAATATGGCGACTGCCATTTGCACCATTAGAATTTAACAAAATACTCGACAATCCGAATTTTGCGGATATATGTTGTCGACTCGATTTTTTTTTTTAATGTTTTATTATTCAGGTAAGGTTTCAATCGAGTCTACCGTAATCCTTGACGGAATTATTAATATAGATACCTATACGGGGGATTTAAAGAAACTTCCTTTTTTTAAGTCGCTCAAAAAGTTGTCCATCCTACCAGTGAAATTCCTTAAAACAAGTATTTGTTGTAAGTAGGTTCAATGTATTCACCATCTGGGGAGTTAAGTAATAAATTGAATGGACATTGAACACCTGTCTATAGATATTGCATTTAAACGCAGCCAGCCGCATGTCAAGCAAAGGCTACAGTTTGCATTTGATCTAATGAATATTTAAATTAGCTGATTCACCTTTATTTATAATCGCGACCGATGTAAATGAAACGTAGAGAATACAGGTAGCTAGTCAGACAGTTTATTGCTTGATTAACTATAAATCACTCGGGTAATAATAGATGTCGTATTAACGTATTGTAATTGTACATTCATTCATAACTACTTACATATATATTATTATTAGAAATTAAACAAAACACCACTCTGAATGTACTCTTTCATATTTTGATATGTACGGAAACGGATACTTTCCTTTCTCGACTTGCGAGGTGATAAAGCTGCATTACTTGACTATATTTAAACGTTTATTCCGAATAAATATTCATAACCTTCTTGATTCACCATAATCAAGAAGGTTCTTTACTATAATTACGCATCGATTCTATTTAATTGGTCAAGTCGGAAGTGGTAAGTGCTGGACGAAGTGGCGATGGCAACTGAGATTGTGTTATGCGTTCGAGTTTTCTAAACACGTCCGTTTCTAGTAGATGTATGGGTCACTCATAGAACATTATTACTAGTTTTCCGACATAAAGCATCTTAGTACGTATATCGAATTTAAATATTAATAGACTAGCCTTTTGCCTCGCGCTCAGCTTTTTACCTAAAACCTAATCAAGGAGCAACTAGAATTTGCTCTGAATTTCAAATCTCTAGGTCTACGGGATTAGGTTGTGCGTTGTTTGTCAGTCAGTAAGCTAGTCAGTTTTTTATAGGTATATAGATTAGTGTGTAGGGTAATAATATTACCACAGCGTAATTACATACAGTGTTCTATCGCGTTTGAAGTCACGCGAAATGCCGCTTTGTATAGGCATTCGTAATTGCCCTATTGTGTCCCAAGCGAGTGTATGGCAGCTTGTGCTCGCTACCGCCCCTCTCTCACCCCGCAAGCCCCGCACGATTGCTCTGTCTAGACGTGTCCGTTGGCCGACTGTAAGAAAGAGTTACATAGACTGTGATATTACTATCATCAGCAAACTATGGATATATAAATAACCTTGGCATGATTTTATAAACTAAGTAGATTTCTCACAACATACTCTAAACTCTAGAGGTTAGATACACTGACTGCTTCGCCACTAGGTCGTATGGGTTCGATCCCGCCCATGACAAACATTTGAGTGTATGGTGTACATGTACATATCGTTTTTTTTTCTGGGTAAATATATATTTACAAGTAGATAGTATAATGATGTAATATATCAGTAATCTAGTTTCCATAATACCAGCTGCTTACTTTGGGACCAGATGGCCGTGTGTGAAAGGTGCCCCAGACAATCTTCGTATCGTATGCCGCGAAAGTTACATAATCTACTGATTCATTTCGTAATATCTTTCATTGGGTTGTATTGTAAAGATAATTGAGCAGTGAATTTCAAAGAAGTGAATGAAAAATGTTGTTTCTCTCGATATGGGAAGTGCCCTAGTTACGAGGAGTGTGCAGATTAAACCAGTTTCGATCATTAGTGGACAAATTAGCACACAAGATCGAGATCATGTGGCTAGAACTTATTTTAGCTTTCACAAAAAAAACTATAGAGATTTATTGATTGGTTCACTGCGTAAATTCAAGTTCATGTTGTATTGTGATTTAAAGCATTGTAAATTAAGATTTTCGAAGCCCAATAAAATACGGAGTCATAAATGATATCGTGGAAATAATAATATAGGTACATATACGCACGTATATATCAACTAAATGAGTGTTTAAGTGGCATCCGTCATGTTCTTCCATACATGGAATGTCTTGTGTCAGAAAGAAACATAAAAGCTTCATAACATTTTTATAAGCACTGGGGCATCGTGGAACCTTACTGGTAATAATGTTTGTAAATAGATAACTTACCTAAGTGAAATTCAACATATTCGTTAAATCCATACTTAATATAACTTTGTCTGTCTGTTACCATTTCACGCCTAAAGCGCTGAACCGAACGCAATAAAATTTGGTACACAGATGGTATGAAGAAGGGGACAGCTAGTAGATTATAAGTCGAAATACAGCTCGGCAAATGAACAATCATAATATTGCGAATAAAAACCATACATAAGTAATATGTATAATAACTAACTGTAGAAGCAAATACACATTGATAAACATACGTATCAGTTACTCAACGTAAAACGATACCAAACCACAATCCTTATTATAGTTTACAGTGTGTACATTACTCAATAAGTTGTTTCCTAGAATTTGATATGATATATAATATTTTTTTGAATATAATGACGATAGTAAGTTTAAAAGTCTACCCACTGTAGTACAAGAAGATAAAGGTTTAACTGATCTTAGCCACTTCCATCAATCATCAGTAGATCAGTAGATAAGTAGATGTATTAATTTTCAAGTCATTAAATATATTAAATCTTTAATTACTCTCTTACTTTGTGCCAAAGAACCTTCAAAAGATCTCGAGGCGGAGATCCATAGTATGGGACTCTCGTCTCGCATCTATATATTTAACTAGCTGTTCTCCGCGGTTTCACCCGCATTCCCACGGTAAAAATTGCCTATAACTTCCCTCAAGAATTGGGCTATCAATGGATTGATGGTTATTTTTGCTCCTGGGCTGAGATGCCTTTAAACAAACAAACAAGAAATCTCTTCTCCTTTATTATATTAGTATAGATAAAGACTTCTTACTAGCTTATGTTATATATTGTTATTGGGAGGATATAAATAAATAATTATTTTTACATTATATAATCTATAGTAATATTATAAAGCTGAAGAGTTTGTTTGTTTGAACGCGCGAAGCTCAGGAACTACTGATTTGATTTGAAAAATTATTTCAGAGTTGGATGGCCCATTTATCGAGGAAGCCTATAGGCTACTTTTTATCCCGGAAAAACATAAGATCCCTCGGAAACGCGGGTGAAACCACCTGGAAAAGATAGTTATTAATATACACCTGACTATAAATTAGTATGCCGCTAAGGCGACGATATACGCGAATGACCTTGCTCGATTGGGCCTACCACCCCCGCGCGCTCTCAGGAAGAACGCGCAGCTCTCTCACTCGCACCTCGAATCGAAACAAGTTGTTAACATAAGTTCATAAAATACAGCTTGATACCTGTGTTAGTTATCAGAGTTACATGACAATGGACCTTAATGCTTTACAATAAGGTTAATCTGTTTAATGAATGGTAAATTGTATGATAATACAGATGAACCATAAGATTTAAAAAAACAGGCCAAGTGCGAGTCGGACTCGCGCACCGAGGGTTCCGTACAAACATCGTCCATTGTTCGTCCATCAATGGAAATGCAAAATTTTATTTATTTACTTTATTTTAGGTTGGTGCCAATTAAGCTAGACCTCTAAATTGTATGAGCGCCTATACAACTCAGAGGTCTTTATTAATTGGCGTAACTATGTATGTGGGTGTCCACCCTTTAATTTTCAACTTTTTTTATTTTTTAGAATTTTCCTTTTATTTGTGCTGTAAGACCTTGCTTTTGCCATTTTTTTTTTATATTTGAGTTGATTGAATGAAAGGTAAATTGCGGTTTACGATTTATGACGTATTAAAAAAAAACTACTTACTAGATCTCGTTCAAACCAATTTTCGGTGGAAGTTTGCATGGTAATGTACATCATATATTTTTTTTAGTTTTATCATTCTCTTATTTTAGAAGTTACAGGGGGGGGGGGGCAACATTTTACCACTTTGGAAGTGTCTCTCGCGCAAACTATTCAGTTTAGAAAAAAAATATATTAGAAACCTCAATATCATTTTTGAAGACCTATCCATAGATACCCCACACTTATGGGTTTGACGAAAAAAATATTTTTGAGTTTCAGTTCTAAGTATGGGGAACTCCCAAAATTTATTGTTTTTTTTCTATTTTTGTGTAAAAATCTTGATGCGGTTCACAGAATACATCTACTGACCAAGTTTCGACAGTATAGCTCTTATAGTTTCGGAAAAAAAGTGTCTGTGACATACGGACGGACAGACAGACAGACAGACATGACGAATCTATAAGGGTTCCGATTTTTGCCATTTGGCTACGGAACCCTAAAAAGGTTAGATTTTTTGGATAAGTAACAAAATAAAAAATGTATTACATTTTAGAATGTCTGTAATGATTTTCAAATTATTTGGATGGGTAAAATAGGAGAAAAAATTATTTTCAATTTTAAAAAGGCATATATTAATACTAATTAGTTTAGTAGTATTCAAATTTATGTACCTATTCGTGATGCGACTTTGTGGGTCAATAAATAGTTTTTCTTTCTTCTTTCTTTCTATACTCTCGATTTTTTTTCAGACGTTACCAATTTTTTTTTTAAATAGTGCCCTGGCAATAATCCTCTAGTTAAACATATATTTTTTTACAAATCTCTTGCATTAAAAAATACAGAGAAAACGTTATTTTAGATTCATCATTTTGCGTATATCGTCGCCTTAACAAGTAAATATAGCTCAAACATAAAGTATGGTAATGGTGGTAGTTTTAATTTAATTTCTAGAATATTCCATACATAAGGCTTAAGCAGAATGGTGGCTTCAGTAAATTCGACCTTCATAAGTGCCCTCCTAGGGCCCAAACTGAATAAATGGCTTTGACTTTGAAATACTTGTCTTCACTGTGGTAGAGAATTCTTATTAGTATTCAAGACTGTTACTGTTGTCATAACTTGATTTCCTATCGAACTAGCTGTACATTTGTTTATGTAATTATGGTAATTGGTATGTTCAAATTAAACTACCTAGTAAGGCGTTTTAAAACTACATAATGTGTATTTATGGTGTAACGAGGCCATATTAGAGTAAAAATTTATATTAAATTATTTAATAAAAAATCAAGGCCAAATTATCAGCTAACTGACTTTAGTAGATATATTTTGCCTCTTAACAATTTATGTACAATTTTCACAGATACAATGTGTTATCTATAATATAAAAATGAATCGCAAAATGTGTTGGTAAGCGCATAACTCAACGCCTGGACAAATTTGGCCAATTTTTTTAAATGTTCGTTATTGTCAAGAGAAGGTTTGTATGAAAAAAAATTACACCGGGAACGTGGGTGAAACCGCGGGGAACAGCTATATTTAATATTTATTAAGGAAAATGCCTTATTGCTTACAATTCTGATTATAATTATAGACTGGCAACAAAAACATTAAGCTAGCTTAGGCATTGGTCACAAGACCTGTTCGTTCATAATTTTAGCATTTAGAGCAGTGGTTTTTAACGAGTGGTCCGCGGACCACTGGTGGACCCTGGAAGCACCCGAAGTGGTCCGCGAAGCCATACGAAAAATATTAAATCGTATTTTTTTATACTGTAGGCTTTAAACAATCGTATGCATGTTTAATCTATAGCTAGAGCAACCCTTTATTCATTAATATTTACTTAATATTACCTCCAAACAGTTGGTGGTCCATGGCAAGACAGAAAATTTGTCGAATGGTACCTCATCACTAAAAGGTTAAGAACCACTGATTTAGAGATATTGTTGATTTTCTGAGAAACTCAAGATAATAAAATATTAAAATATTTTTTATTCAAATAGGCCTTCACAAGCACTTATGAATAGTCTGACTCTAACGCATGGTTCGGAAGGTTGCTTTTACTGAGAAGAGCTGGCAAGAAACTCAGCAATTATTCTTTTCAAAACCAACTCAGATTCATTACATCAAATTATTTATCTAGTCTCACTGACAATATGTGTGTGTTATATGACAGTAAGGAAAAAATATATCAAAATTATGAGTAAGCAAATGGATTGCAAACTTAAGCAGACCAGCCCCCACAAGCAGCACCTGTTCACAAGTATGACGCATGTGGCAGCCATCGCCCTCCTCGCACATATTATAGGGAAGTGAGCGACCCGCCACACGACGCCGCCGCAAGCAAAGACCCCAAAGTGAGCATGACTACAAATAATACGAAGAAAAACTATTTCAAGAATATAAAAATTAAATCAAACTGAAGACATCTAAATGTTTTTCTTATACTTTAGGGTCTTAATAATTATGAAATGTTGTCAATTATGTTATTTAATAATTACTAATTAATGGTTACTTTGTAATTACAAAGTTCGGACTATAGAAATACATTATGCATAGATGATCCATAAAACAATGTAGAACTGTGACCTAGAGAATCATTTGGACACAGTAATACCAACATAGTTGGACTTCAAGAATTTATTACTTCCTGTATACATTTGCATATATTATTTGTTTGAAGATAGGTTTTAGATTAGGTTTCTATTTGAATTTTAAATATTAAACCATATTTAAAATTTGACACTATAAGTGAGCACTATTTAGTTTATTTGGTTTAGTTTAGCACTGTTAGTTTGAATTTAGCCTACTTGAGCGAAGACAGTTGCTTGATCATATGTTTCTGCATAAGGTGGTAAATGGTATCATAGATTGCCCCTTTCTAGTAGAGTCAATTAATCTGAGCACTCCTGCCAAACGACCCCATCTTGTAAATATACTCCTTTCTTGTTGGAAAGCTCGAAAAGTAACCTGGGTCAGCATGCTACTTTAAATAGATTACAACAACAGTATAACACTATCTCTAAGAACAACCCCGATATTGTCATTTTTTCAAATAAAGCACATACATTTAAACACACAGTTTTAGCTTCTTTTGGAAATTTCCCTCAAATTTAATATTAACCAGTATGGTTGCGTCTGTATCTTGCGTTTTCTGTCTTGTCCCACATTTTCTTTTCTTAAATTCAATTGTATATTACCATTAATTATATATCTTCATGTACTTAATATTAATTCTTGTTTTTTTTTTACCTTTAACCATGTTGTGATACCCTATAATTAAAACTACACATAGCTTTAAGAATATTTTGCTACTACTATATCTTTATCCTTAGTGTATGTTTTGTTGGCTGTCCTTATAAAATGAATAAATAATTGATTAATTAGAAGAGTATATCATAGAAAGATGCATGAAATTCTAATGTAAAACAGATCACAAGTGATAAATATTTATTTTTTGTGCATTTTTATCTGTTTTGTAAGCATTATTATTATTATTGTAGCAGGGCCACAGCTCTATAGCTGTACCAATTAGAGTCCATACTCTAACAGGTTTACTTTAATATGAAATTGAAGACTTACCAATATCAGTGATGGGCGCTTTACAGCTGTATCCTTTGAGGTGTCCTGAGTCTGAATCCTCAAGTAATTCCGGTTCTTCCGGTAGCCCAGCGATCACAAAATAGTCCGCAACTCTCTTCTCATCCATATTTTTTATAAACGAGTACCTACAAAAGGGCACACAAAAACTACAGAACTCGTGGTGACAATGTCAGAATTAGAATAAAATAAATATACATAACCTGATTTCAATAAAAACACAAAATAATTTATACTCATGAATGAGTTAAAAGATTTTTTTTACATTTATTTCCCCAAAAGGAAACTGGATATTGTCGTGAGAAATAAAATAATTGATGGAACAACATGAAACCCTTGAAGTGAACTTACGATTTATTGCTACGATTAACAAATTGAGCATCCACACGTCACTCATCGTTTTGCTTCAGTTATATATGTTGACACATTTATTGCGTTTATATACAAATGCAATAATTAGTTTCACGCAAGTATAAGAAAATTAATGATTTGAGAATTTTTACGAAACGTCATTTTATCCGACAGACAACAACTGAAAGCGAGCGAGCGAGCGAGCAGATAAAGCAGTGTCACCAGTTTAGATTTTCAGATTACCCTAGGCTTCGTCACAATTTACCCTAGATTCTTTATAATTTTGAAAAAGTATCCTAAATAATAATTCCTGTATATTGTTTTCTTCATTTACAATAAAAAACAATAGCAAATATTTTTTTATATTATTATTGGCACATAACAATGAAAGTCTCTTCTGCTGCATCACCTTCACTATCTTTTTTGCCATACTCATACATGCTATTATAATTTTTATCTAACATTGCTTTTGTAGGAGCGAAGTTAACACAAGAAGAAGTTACTCTAAAAAATAGCCTAGGAAAATTTATACCCTGAAAATTTGCCTAAAGGATAATTTTTACTCTAAATCTAGGGTGAATTACCCTAAGTTGGCAGCACTGAGAGCAAGATCGACCATAAACAATTTTTTTATTTCGAACACACAAACGTAGTGATTATATACTCTTTGGAACACACCGTGAAGTCCGATTTCTGTAAAGCCTATTGAGCCATTTCTTTAAAAAATATTACTTACGTCTTTATTACTTCAATACTATTTATTTCTATGCATCAATAAGATTTTGGTACATTCAGCAACATAAGTAACTAAATAGATACAACTTTTGAAAAGAAAGAAAATAATCCTATCCTAAACATACTTACATATTTGTATGTCCGCTCGAATGGCGAACCACTTTTGTTAAGTCGGTCTAAAATAAATGCAACTACAGGTCTAGCCTTGGATGAAATATCAAAACTAGCGCATAACTGACTGAGTAGGTCCTGCGGTAGTGGCGCGGTGCGGGAGGATTGGGACATTTGACGATTATAACTTACAGCACTATCGAGCTCTATCAAACTAACAGTTCGCAAGCAACGTGTCACCAAAGAGAATATAACCACTACGTTTCGTGTCACGACAAATTATTAAGTAACTAGCTTTTCCGCGCTGTTTTATCCGCGTTCCCGAGGGATCTTTTGTTTTCCCGGAATAAAAAGTAGCCTTCCTCGATAGATGGGCTATCCACCAACACTGTAAGAATTTTTCAAAACGAACCAGTAGTTCCTGAGATTAGCGCGTTCAAACACACAAACAAATAAACTCTTCAGCTTTATAATATTAGTATAGATATGTCTAAGATGAATATTGTATGTGTGTATATACTTTACATCACACCCACATATATGTATAGTATAGATAATTACACCCAGACTCAGGACAAACTGACATGTTCATGGTTCATGCACACAAATGTTTGTCCTGAGTGGGAATCGAATCCTCGACCGGTGTCGTGATAGGGGTATATTACCAACCGGTTCGTTACTAATAGTTATAGTGTAATTGCCACTATTTTACAGGGTCTCCTGCCAAAAAATACTACTAATCCCTATTGTATGATTTATTTTTCAATAATAACACGGCTAGAAATTTATGTTATAACTCGAATTTTTCAAAGCTGATGGCTTCCTCAGAATTCGCTTTTTTCTCATCAGATTTTTTATGAATTAACCTAAAGTAAAAAGGTCCATCAATTATAACCTACAGCTATTCCGAGCAAGCGTTGTTTGATTACCTACTTTCTGTAGATAATAATTCGATGCCTACGGCATTAGAAAAGTAGAGGTAGAGTTGGAAAGAAAATGAAATTTGATAGTACTGCACTTATACATTTATTTTATACATCAATAACTATTTGTTTTTGAGCTTTAAATGATGGTGCTAGAGTATCATTAAGTTCTACTGTATCTTTATTCATGCTGACTTGAGCTCCAGCTAGCAGCATGCTAATAACTCCTTCTAATTCACTTACTTTATAACAAACATTTATCTCAGCTTTTATCTCGTTCTGGAGTGCAGCATATAACCGCTGATTTTGTTCTGAGAATGTTTTAACTTGATTTTCAAATACATCTATGAAAATATTAATAGCATCTATCACTGTTCTTGTAAACCTAGTTTCTCCTAAATTTTTAATAAAATATTTCATTAAGGTACCAATATCTTTTTCATTTAAGCCATTCATTGCTTTATGTAGAACTTTCCTCCTTAACATTTCCTGTATTAAAGCTACTGTTGTCTCTGGATATTTTGTTGCCACATTAGTTAGTAGGACAGCAGAGAGTGCCTTACTGAACTCCATTTTCCTGAGGTGTCTCTCAAAATTTGGTCCTTTTTCGGTTTTCTTCTTTTTTACTACTGCAGCAGTAGTTGCTGTTTGAATATGATCAGGAGCAAATTTAAATAACCCTCTTTTCTGTTCCGACCGACGAGTTGGTTTTTCTCTCTTTCTTATTGATATTATACCATCTATCATACCTACTGCTAGGATATCATCATGTTCTGATATGGCCATACTGAGAACTGCATTTGGAAAATCAATATTGTGAACAACTTTAAATGTTGATATGTCATAGATCTTTACATGTCTGTCTAAAGATGCAGACATCAACCTACTGTTGTTGCTTGCAAGCCGGAGTGTTGTGACTGTTTTATGATGCTGAGAAATGTTTGCCAAAAGTTTTCCACCATTGAATATGTCCCAAACTTTGATTTCTGTGCCACCAGCACTTACGAAAATACCACCTGATGGTAAAAACAGGGTAGATTCTACAGGACTGCCATGATTAACGGTCATTACTGTTTCATTTGATCGACAGTCATATAGTTTTACAGAATGATCATAGCTTCCAGATAGAATAATATCTGGGGAGATTGGACTAGGGGCACCAGCTCGAACATAATCTGCATGTTCTGAGAAGCTGGCAACTTTCTCTTCTGTGGCTATGTCCCATAGGCCAATAGTTTTGTCATCTGAGAAACTGAGGACTTTGATTTGGTCTTTTGTGAAAAATGTCCTGTGCACCTGAAATATACAATAAAATATTATAGTTTAAAATCACGAATAGTATGTAAGATATAGGTAAATATCTTCAGGAGTGCCATTTTCTTAATTATATAAAAATAAAATAAAGTGTGTGTGTGTGTTCAGGAGTTAGCAAATTCTAACCTTAAATTTCTTACCAAATCAAATAAATAAATAAACAATGACTATACTTACAGGGGCTGAATGACCAGTAAATACTCGAAGCACATTCTTGGACTGGACATCAAATAGTTTGACAGCGGCTTCTTCACTTCCAGCTACTAGAAGTCTACCATCCGTTTTAAAACATCCACCATATGCAGCTTCCTTAAATTTTGATATGTTCTTTGCAACTACTTTTGTTATTGGGTCATATACCTGAAATTATTGTACGAAAAGAGATAAGTGTCGATATACATAATAATATCTATAAATAAAATGTATTTTATTTTCATGATAAAATTTCCTCACAACACTCCTCAGGACTCCTACACCCTTGGGAAAGCTTGGCTCTGTGTTAAAGATATAGAATAATATAGTTACTGATATAGAAACCAGCCGCAATTTAAAAGTAACCCAAGCAGTGTAGGTTACATTTAACAGAAGTTTAGCTTACTTGTAGTCGAACGGAACACGTTGCAGCAAAATAATAAGGTTCCACTGGGCTGAAGTCCAAATAATCTATTGCTCCAAATTCTTTAACTAGCACTGGTAACTGAAAATTTAAATACAAATAAGTTCTGTTTTTTATAGAACGTAAATAAAACAACGTGCGTGAACTTACGCCTAATTTCTTCCAATACAGAGAATCCTCTGTAACAACAGAAGCCGGCTTCTGATATACGGATTTGTTGGTTTTCTTGAATGGAAATGATATATGAGCCATGATTTTAGCTTAGTGAGATCATTTATTTAAATAAATCGCAATTTCTTACTATTATAGTTTTTCTGAGCTATTTGATTTTTTGACATTAACTTGTTCAGTGCTGCCAACTCCTACAAAAGCGAGCGAGTCCCTAGACTCAATCCCCCATCTGCTCATTTGGGGTTCCGATCGGGTAAAGTGGTTATTACACTACCCTACCCGATTTAGGGACTCCCTTAATCAGGTCGAGATTTATACAAATCCTTGACGAGTGACTGTGTCGAGTTGACAGAAAATATATCTATTAATGGCCCTAAAACTAATTTGATTCGTACTTCAAAAGTTGACAGAAGTCAAACTACCATATTTGTCGTCAAATCTTTTTTTTATCGCTAAGACTTATACATAAGTCATCACTTCTCGCGACAAATTCGCTAAATTGGCAACACTCTATTAGCTGAGGGTTACAAGTGATTACATACAGTCGAGTTAGTGATGGGACGAGTCGTATTTTTTTCTACTCAAATAACTTAAGTTGAAGTGGTTGTTGATTTGAATCACGATTCGAGTTGATTCGATTCAGTTGAGAAGCAACTGCGTAATGCGAACCTCCTCACCCCCCAAACACCCTCTCCCCCATTACACCCTCACCTCCCCTCACCCCCTTCACAAGTCGCGCGAGTCGAGTTCACTCGCGAACGAATGCATAAAACGAATCAACTTGGTTTTGAAGAAACGCCTTTCAAATAAGCGAGTTCTGTTCAAAGACTTAATCGAGTTAAATGATTCGAATCGCTCATCGCTAAGTCGAGTCAAGCGTGTTAAGTCAATCAGAAACCAAAATCAAAATACTTAAACTAATTTTTGGGTCTGTGCAATCACTGCATCTAAAAAAACTTTGGCATCATGAGCATGTTGACTGGCCCATAGAACACAATAGGGTATTTTACTCCATATGAGAAAAAAATCTATAAATGTACAATTTAGATAGCTTAGGCAATAAGCATTCAGAAAATGTTAGTTTTAGTTCATAAAATAACTTAATTAATTATAAAATTCATTTCAAAGTTTTCAGTTTTTTTTATCTGTTTCTAAACAAGCGAAACAGTAGCCGCCATTATAACGACGTCATATGGTACTGTATGTATACTAAAAAGTGTCAACTGAAGTATTATTATTATTATTTTTACACTAGTATTCATGCATTCAGGAACAGTACAGTAATAAAAAGGGTAATAGCACATTTTTAATTTATAACATTTTTTATAAGTCCAATTGAGACCAATATCAGCGCATTTATTTACTTACAAGAGACCAAATAACGTCATGACCGTACAGTTACATGACGTCCAGCGTTTTCATCAAACTCCCGACATTTGAAAATGTAAAATTGAAATGCATTTTTATGCCAATTATCCATTGAATAAAAATTAGTGTTTTTTTTGGTGGCTTATTAGCAACTTAGGAACGAATTGAGACATTTTTCAAAAATGGGTGTAATACCCTATTAGCCTAAAGGTAGCCGGCCGGTACAGCACTAACAGCTGTCAAGTCAGCCAATAGCCATCAATCAAGTGTCAATGTCAGAAATGTGCCGATATAAAAATATTAAAGATAATTTGTAATTTATTTTTTACATAAAAACAAACGCGTAATATTACCTTATATATAATTATGTTCAAATTACTTAGTCGCCATGGTCGCCGAAGTGCGGTCATGAATTTGTTCTGTGAAAAATATGAGGTTAGAACGGCGAAGGTTTATTACGTATATTCATCAGCCAGCTCCGTGAGATTTGCTTCCACAGGTATCAGTGATGTGGGGAAAACTGCAATCCTAGTAGATAATATACCAGAGCCTCCGCCTGTTCCAGATCCTTCGACTATCACTGATCTTACAGAGGCAGTACAGGCAATTGCTGCAAATGGAGAGCCTACGTTTGCCAGTCTCGGTCTTGGTGGTTGGACACCCGTTGGACTAGTACAAAATTGCTTAGAATACCTACACATCTCCCTAGACGTGCCATGGTGGGGAGCTATTCTCATAGGTACCATATGTGTAAGAGTTTGTATGTTCCCCCTTGTAATCATGTCACAAAGAAACACTGCCGTCATGAATAACAATCTACCAGAAATACAGTACCTCCAGCTGAAGATGACCCAAGCAAGACAGACTGGCAACCAGTTAGAGACAGCGCGCTATGCACAAGAAATGATGGCATTTATGAAAGAAAAAGGTTTAAATCCTTTAAAAAATGTTATAGTACCTCTAGCTCAGGCACCACTTTTTATATCATTCTTCATGGGACTGAGAGGCATGTCAAACTGTCCTGTTGAGAGTTTGTCAACTGGTGGACTGTGGTGGTTTGCCGATTTAACTGTACCTGATCAATATTTTCTACTGCCACTGATTACTAGTGCAACAATGTGGGCTACAATAGAGCTTGGTGTTGATGGCGGACGTTTAGATGCAGCAAACATGCAAATAATGAGGTATGTCCTCCGTGCGATACCAGTTGTCATGATACCATTCACAATAAATTTCCCTGGAGCAATTCTTGTTTACTGGGTGTCCAGTAATTTTATATCACTACTACAAGTTGGTCTTCTGAAAGTCCCAACTGTAAGAGATTACTTCAAGATACCCAAATTGGTTACACATGCACCAGATAATCTGCCCATAAAAAAAAAAGGTTTTGTGGCTGGGGCAAAAGAATCTTGGACAAATATAAAGATTTCTAGAGAACTTGCTGATAGGCAGAGAGTAGACGAGATGATTTTCACGAAAGCAGGCAAAGGTCCTCTACAGAAAACATACAAATTTGATCCAACAAAGCTTTCAAATGTTCAAGCAAAATCCAAGTAGGGTTGAGTAGTTAATTATTTTGTAAAATGTAGTTATTATGTAAAAAATAAATATTGACCATAACTTTATTATTTTATTATTTACTTAAGTAATTATATTTATTATGTATCTATTGTTGTCGCTTTAAGAATGATGGTCTACTTGCCTACATTATTCAAAAAATTGGCCATGTATGACAGCTAACAAACAAACTCACACACAGAGGGTTTTGTACTATAATAAAGAAAACCATCTCAATTTTGTAACTTTGTAATACAATTGTGTAATTTTACTATGACATTGGTGGTAGTAGAAGCACTAAACAAAATATATTAAGTTTTATTACAATATTACATAGTCATAACATTTATATATTGAACTATTATATTATTTGTTCCCAAATTGCAGGTCCTTTTGATGCCTCAAATCAATTTAAAAAAATTCTTCCCTTAATAGAACTCTATTGAATGATACAACGTAAAGAATGGGTTGATAAAAAGAAAATAAAATCCCTTTTATACGTAGACAGAGGTCTCCTGTACCCCGAGTGTAAACAATTGGCGTTAGAAAACGCTTACTATCACGTTAGCGTTTACGACATTTTCCTATAGGAATCGGCACAGCGTCTCTCGCGGAATACTCATGGAACTAATTTCTTCCATACAAATTTTTAGTAAACGCAAACGTGATAGTAAGCGTTTATTTACGTAAATTCTTTACACTCAGGGTACTGTCTACGCTTTTTTTCTTAAAAGGTGGCAATGATCACGATTCTTACTATCAGGAGCTCTCACAGTTTGTTGGACGGATGAATAGTTTTCGGACCTTCTGGGCACAGAACCCTAAAAAGTTGTAGTCGTAAATATTTTTAGGGTGTTAATAGGTAAAAAGAAAAAAAAATATCTGACAAAATACAGATTATATTATTCTTCTATGTATTGTCAGGTGTACAGCGACATCTAACAAGGAATGAGCCAATAATAATTATATGGATAGCTTGTATATGTCCATGTGATGATATATTGTACTCACAGATGACGCTGTTTTTGCCAAAAAAAAATACAGAAAGATGCAAGTTTCAGTTTATTTTTACTGTAAAGAGGGATAGACTTTTATCACAATCTCACTGTGGTATGTGATGATGTGACCGAAGGTAAGCACACAGATCCTAGATAACTGGCTCTCAAGTGCAGCTACTGGACACAACGTAGGTGCTTGACGATAGATTTTTTTAGTAAGAGCTAGTTTCTTCAGATTACTTACCATGTTTTCCTTCATCGAAAGCTCAAGCTCATTCTAGGATTTGAATCTATTAAATTCTTCGCAAAATTAAGTAAATTGCACAAACCTTTGAGAAGTATAATTTATCATTATCATCTATCAATTCAGGATAACCATGTCCACAACTTCAACATAGGCATAGTTGCCCTATAAATTATACAACGAACACTTCGCGCGGTCTTTGCGCATCTCGCGATTCCTAGTGACTTGACAGTCGGTTGGTCAGTTCATGTTCTGGCGAGAGGCCGTAAATTCCGAAAACATGCTGAAATTCGATTTAAGTACGTACTGAATCTGCGACTTTAAGTCCGTTATGTTTGACCTCGAATATTTTCATTACGATCCCTGTCAGGCAGAAATATTCCGATGATAGTCTGTGTCATAGCTCTTTGAGTGACTAGTTTATTAAATTTTTAAAAAGGACTAGAGTTATGATGCTCAACTAATGCAATTTTAAGGTTTCATTTCAATGATTAGGGAATCTGAAAGACTGGTCTTTAAGATGTATTTCTTCTGATTTTCAATCTTAGCTAAGTACTAGGTAAGTTACTTAACTATCCATTGCTATCCATTATTACAGTAAGAGGTATCCTACTAATAGGTAATATCCTCCTACTAATATTATAAATTCGAAAGTTTGGATCGATGGTTGGATGGATGGAAGTTTGTTACTCTTTCATCTCTCATCCTACTTAATATTATAAATGTGAAAGTTTGGATGGATGGATGGAAAAACATAAGATCCCTCGGGAACGCGGGTGAAACCGCAGGGCGGAAGCTAGTTTATAAAATTAGATCTTGTGATTTTCCGGGATAAAAAGTAGCCTGTAGCCTTCCTCGATAAATGGGCTATCTAACACTGAAAAAATTTTTCAAATCGAACCAGTAGTTCCTGAGATTATCGCGTTCAAACAAACAAACAAACTCTTCTGCTTTATTAATAATATTTGGTATAGATTAGTATAGATGTGAAAGTTTGGATGGATGGATGGATGTTTGTTACTCAATCACGCCAGAACGGCTGAACGGATCTGGATGAAATTTGGCACAGAGATAGATTATAGTCTGGAGTAGCACATAGGCTACTTTTTATTCCGGAAAAACATTAAATCCCTCGGGATCGCGGGTGAAACCGCGGGGTGGAAGCTAGTAAGAAATATTTGGTTCCAAAAAGCAAAAACAATAACTAGATACCTAAGTACCCAACGAATATTGAAAAACAAATAGGACTTGCCCAAAAATATGTATTGTGTTACTAAGGGACATTGAGGGCCACTGACGGAGACGGAATGTTTTCGACGGAAATGATAATAAAGAGGAGAAATGGTCGTTTGAACAAAGCAATGGCTCAAAGGCTGAATGCTTAAGACGTAATTACAAATGTTGGGAGGCTCGTGTGGACCGGGCACTACTTTATTAACTGACGAGGTATGGTGAATGATTTCTCTGTTGAACGGAGCCTTAATAGGATCAAATATGTAGGGTCGCTCTGTTTTCTATTTGCGGTTGCTATACGGCTATGAGTTTTGTTTAGATGCCTACATTAATTTGAGGGTAGAAACAGTTTATAGGTATATTATAGGTACCTTTGTGACCGAACCAGTGGTAACTTCAGTAGCATTGACCTTCATAAGTGCCTTCCTTGGGCCTAAATTCAATAAATGGTTATGACTTTGATAAAATACCGTTTGTAGTAGGTATTTATTTTTCATACATCTGGAAAATCATACATTTGGAAGGTTTTCTAATCTACGCAGAAGTTACTACTACATAAAAGTTCAGGAGTCTTTTGTTTATTAGTGGGCATTACTAGATTACCCTGCTTTTTTTAAATAAACTATTATGGCCAATCTTAAGAGGTTACACAAATAATACTATGAAGGCGGATTGGCTCAAAACAACAAACAAGAAACTTCAAAATAAACAATGCAATTTAATATTCCTAATTGCGGATGCAGCGAAGCAAATACTCCCACAGATCAGTTTATGTATAAAATGAATTTTACATTAATTGGCATATCTTTGTTCTTGCAACAATATTTACTTCAACTTGAATAAATATTTATAGGTCTTAAGTTATTCGCCATCAGGGAACCGTAGCTTGGGATCTGACGTACATTGATCGTGTAGTAACAATTGAAAAATGAAAATTACGAAGGTAAATGACATAATCATAGATACAGTTTATTTATATGCTGATGATTACGAGATGGAAAGAATAGCATTTTTCGGTGTTGGTGGTCAAGATCCTCTTAGGGTCGCAGAGCCAACGGAGTAAGTATTAAGTAAGCAACACGACAACAAGCAATAATGAAAACTATGATGGTATGCATGCTACGAAAACATTGCCATGCAGCTATAATACCAAAGACGCTATAATAATAGAAAAGGTAGAGGCGAGGTAAAAACTAGACTTCATGTAAGTGGTAATAAAATTGTAGCGGGAGAGTTGCTCTATGAATGTCCAGGTGAAACTTTCGACACATTTTCTAATGGGAGTTTCACTTGAAGTTTTGAAATAAAAATGTAAAGTGAGTTTGTCGAATGAATTAAACTTTGGCACAAAAAGACAGCTGCATGGTTAGTAGTCGGTTAGTTCAGGCTATGTTCATGCTACTAGCAAAAGTGACTTTGAGGCAAAACTATGAAATATACAGAAAAATATTGATCCTTTTCCGTGAACGATCTGCACGTTCAGATGACCAAAAAACGCTCTTAAGATCTAGTTCTTTGTCGGATGTTTTTATGCTTATTATATTGTTTTAAAGAATGATAAACATTTGAGAGAATAAATAGCCAACATCGCCCAAATAATATTTAAAAAAAATAACCTTGCTGAGTTTCTTGCCGGATCTTCTAAGTTGATTGGATGGATTAACTTTGACATTAAAAGAAACTTAACTTTTTCCTAGTATGCATGGCAGGTAGGATGCACTGGTTAAAGAATTTTGTCTTTAGACTCAGCCGTATTGGCGATATGAAGATTCGATACCAAATGCGGGCAGCAGTTGGCAAACTATCTCAAACGAATCCTGCGGTTGACTTCTTTCTCGGACATGTTTCTCCCTGGATAATTTGGTCTAGATATTATTTTGTTGGATTGCTTTAAGTGTCGTCCCGTCGATTGTACATACATGTCGGTCTCGACACTATATAATGTTAAGATTTTAACTTGCTAAAGTAATTCTAATAATATAGCTATTCTAATAGGTCATTATTTTTATATTTATTCTCTGTATTCTGTATATGCTTATGTGAGTCATGATGTGGGTAAGTATACAAAGCCAAGAAGGAAGTGGACTCTCAAGTGCAGCTTACGGACTGTTAGGTAGGTAGGTGACTAAATCCAATTTATTAAATTTATAGTATTTTGATAATATGCGCCAATATATTTAATAATATATTTATTCTTGGTAGAAATCTGCTCTTAAATAGTAAAATAGTAATAGAGCGCTCCTTTGAAGTTGAAACTTCCCAATTTTCAAGTGGACTGAAGCGGGAACTTTGTCATGAAAGCTTGTTTGGAGCTTGCACCGTATTCTATAGAGAGAGTAAGTACCAACATTTAAGATTTAGTTAAGTGGTCTGATTCACCAAATAAATGGTGTCTTGGATATTACATTATTTTGAATTATGAAACTGAAATAATATAAATTAGATTATGTATATAACCTGCCTACTAAATTACACTAAACATCCACGGATCTAAGAACTGCTATGAACATAGCCAAAAGCACTATCAATATAAAAATATTTAATTGCACGGTGGCCTAGCACCATCCGTCAGTATCCTAATACTTTGAAGTATCCCCAAGTTTTTTTTTTTACTTTGTAGAGGCTTGTGTTTGACCACAGTCTCACTATGGTAAGTGATGATGTGGCCGAAGGTGGTAAGTCAGCACACAAAGCCTAGAAGGAACTTGCTCTCAAGCGCAGCTGCCGGAACACACCAATAGGTGTTTGGCGACAGATTTTCAACTTGAGGATGGTAGCCAGCCAGGCGGGTACTACAAAGAACCCTACCACCGTGCTATGGTTTCCTCACGATGTTTAAGTCACCAAGCACCTAACGGTGAGTTCTGGCAGTACCTTTGAAAGCCAGTTACCTTCTAAACACATTAGCAATCCCTCTGATATTGCTAATAGGTGACAGTGAACATTTACCATCAGGTGTCCACCTAATGGTGAACCTACGTCCCAAACCCTAAACCTTTATATCTTGCTCATTAGCCCTTGTAGGGTAAGAAAGAGAGAGAGAGACCGAGACACCCGCAGATAAGTTGGTTGGACGGGCTCGTTTCCTACCTCGCCCATAAGATTTATTCAACAAATCTACGGAACAAAAGAATATTACTGTTTCCCCTGATATATGTTCCACCTGATGCGAGTGACGTGCACAACTGGGAATCTAGACTGAAATTAGGTCTTCATTCTTTTGTTGTCATGCTCCAAGTTACAGCTGGTAGATTTCCAGCAGATACCCTTAAAATATAGGTAGATGCCTATAAGTATACTTAATTACTTCTAGTTATGATAAGTATTACACACACATACTTACTCTTACAATATTTAAATAAAAAAAATCTTCAAAATTCTAACATTTTACGATCATTGAAGGAGGTTATGATACTGGACTAATTGTTAGTTGTAGGTGTGTAAGTTAAGTTTAGTTTGCTCCTCTATGAGACGAAAAAAAAGAAACATTTTTATTATATTAGTAATAGATACATATTGGTATATCAGTTAGACCCAGTAACAATCAAATGCAGTTTGTAGAGTCAGTTGCGGAGGTACCAATATATAGATATATACACTTATCTATCTATCTATACCAATATTATAAAGCTGAAGAGTTTGTTTGGTTGAACACGCTAATCTCAGGAAGTACTGGTTCGAATTGAAAAATTATTTTAGTGTTGGATAGCCCATTTACCGAGGAAGGCTATTGGCTACTTTTTATCCCGGGAAAACATAAGATCCCACGGGAACGCGGGTGAAACCGCGGGGTGGAAGCTAGTGCAAGATAAACTTGTATTCACGTGACCCTTAATTTTCAGAGCGAAAGGCGATTTATCTATTCTCATCTTTGATAATAACATTTATGTATTTTAGTAAATTTGTTTCAAGTTATAGGAATTTGTCCACGAGGCCGCCTCAATCTAAAGTCTGAACACCCGTTGGGAGCTGTAACAAAGAAATATGAGCATTATTACCAACTTTATAGCAGTTATATATCATTTTTGCACCATACTGTTTCTAATTTATTTATATAAATATATAAACCGATGTGTTTGTATCTATGAAATGAACGGAACGGAATACGAAAGTGTAGATTAGAATCAGAGTTCAAACTAAACGTTAAAATTTTATTACGAGATCTGTAAATCAGTTTTTCAGTGTTTGTATAATACACGAAAGTATGTTTGTTGGTTTGTCTTTCTTTCATGCAGCAACGGATCAACGTGATTATAGAGACATAGGCTACTTTTTATCCCGGGAAAGCGGGTGTAACCGCGTTACGAAAGCTACTATTTGATAAAGCAACCCTTTAGTATAGTGAAATCCTCGAGTCGTTATTCCCCTTGAAACTAGATATGTATAGGTCCCTTTGATTTGATGTGGTCAAAGGATTCTCGCGTACCTGTTACCTAACACTAGGTTATATACATACGTTTGAGTTGCACACTGTTGTATTGTGTACTGTAAACCTGTGAAAACAAACTATTTTAGCAAACGTTAGTAGTATCAAATAGCATGAAACGTCTAGTAATCTAGTAAAATTTTAAGAATGGATAATTTCATTGGTATTTCAACATCCTATGAATTTCAGATGCGAATAATGTTTTCGTAGCTTTGTTTTGCCTTTGTTCAACATTTAATAAACAATATTAAATATGTTTTTATTACGATTTTTCCTTAGCGCTACGAAATGAAAAATTATAATTAGGGTAAGGTTGTTTAAGTCGTACCACAGCCTAAGTCGTACCCCGGCAATATCTCGTCTGATATAAATAGCGCTATCTAGTATTGTCCACATGAACTTTTCAGTCGAGTGAGCAAACTTAAACAAATAGACCGCCGGCTGTCTTCGTGAAACAAAAATATTTAAAAAGTACGTTTTTTTTTATATAGTTTTCATTAAATTTTTTGATCATTTGTAAGCTTTTTACGGCAGGATTGTGATATTGATATTTTTTCTTTATTTACATCAATTTGTAACACTTATTTGGCAATGGTTTAGGCGTATTCAAACGGTCGAACTTTTTGAGATTATGTCAGTGTTTTAGTTTTAAACTTACAAGGCCCCGCTGCTTAAGTCGTACCTGTACAAAATTCCTTTGGATGCATGCCCTATGAGCTGGCGTTGAAAGCAAAATAAAAAATATATCTATCTGTGTATCTCAATAATGGGCTAATTAAGCATTACATTGTTTTTAAGAGATTTCATAATTTGACCTTTTTATTTTCTGTTATAATTTAGTATTTTTAGCTTCGATTTTATACCTAACAACAAAAAAAACTGATCTCAGACTAAATTGTTTGTAGTTTTTAGTTATTTCCATGATTGTTAATTAAAAGCCAATTAAATAAAGATTCAGTAGATGTGGAAGATTTTGTTTTATTTCAATTGCAGTGAATAAATATTACAGTGTTATTTCCTCAGGGGGTACGCCTTAAGCAACCTTACTATATTAATACGATAAACTTATTAAGTAGTGTATGTTTACGTCGGTGTACCTACCCATCATAATAAATATATCCTGTTACCCCAGGTTGCATGGAAGAAATCGCTTCAGCGATTTTCACTATGTCTTTTATATGTAATTTGTAACTTCTGTGTTGTAATGTAGTGTCAACAATAAAGTATCCATTTCAATTTATTGTTTATGGCTCCATCGTACCATTTGTATTTTTATTTGTATGGAGTTCTTCAAAAAGGGTAAAAATAGCACTTCCAGGTTGGCAACACATAGGCAATCCTCCTGGTAATGCAAATGTCTACAGGTGGCGGTGGGTGTAACCACTTACCATCAGATGGACTGTCTGTTTATTAAACCGCTGGTAGAGTAAATTTTCTTACGAGAGCATAATCAAAATAAATAAGTTTTGAATTTGAGTTTAAGAATAAAAATAATAATAATAAGTAATTCTAATAAATTGCTTCAGAAACAATAGGTACCTACATCTACTTACGTGCGACGATCTCAGCTTTCTCTGTCATCCTCATATTATCTCTACATTCTCATTCTTTTTTTTTAATAATGGATAGGTATGTATTTCACCTCATACTTACCACGGTAAATAATGATGTAGCCGAAGATCAAGCAACACCTAGAAGGGACAGGCTTTGAAGAAAAAAAATATTTGCTCCAGAAAATTAAGGTTGTGAAAAGGAAAATAATAAAACAATTCAGTATTTTATTACCGAAATAGAAATGTCCACTCCCTCAACTATACAATCTTATCGTATACACGTACTTACATGATTTGTTTCCTACCCTCAAATAACGATCCGATATAATCTCTATCGTTATGAATATTGGCCAGTGCGGTAATAACTTCCACACAGAGCTCGTTTATTGCGATAATTGCTTGGCTAAAGGTCGATAGGCTTTCATGCCCGGTAATACTGGTATTTAATACCATGGGTATATTTAAAAAAACGCGTTATATTTATTATGTACCTAACTAACAACATACCTTTTAAACAATATGGTTATTGTTATGTTATTATAATTTTATTAGGTTATGATTACTTGTCTGTGATTAGAAAAAAAATATTGAAGATCTATGTCGTACGAGTCTATCTGAAACCAAAAATGTTGACATAAATTTGCGGGCCAATAAATAAATTGATTCGCAATATCATTTTCCTCTTCTGAAGTACCAAACTTATTCCTATTTATCGATAATAAAATCACGAATGCCAATGCCATGGTACATTAACGAATTCGTCGGTTTGCTTCGTGATTTAAATAAACAGACGAGCAAAACAATATTTCATAATAATGTCCGTAATCAAATTTCTTCTATTGTGCCTTTGAAGGGAAATTCTTGATGCCTGAGAGGGAAGACATGTAAAAGGAGTCCATTTCCCTGAGAATGCTCGTTCAACAAAATAAATTATTTTCAAGGGAGCTCTAAAATGGAAGTGAGCCGGTAGACATTCGACTCGAACAACTAATGTGTTTTGAATGAAGTAAATCCGAATATTTTATAGTCCAGCAATTTCTTTGAATCAGTAGGTATTATTTATTATGTTGTAAGAAAATGATATGGGCTCGTAATTACTGAAATTACTTTGATAAATAAGTACTTACCTGAAAATTCTTAGTGAGTTACTTTGCCTGGCAGCTGCTTAAAGTTATTTTATCTTTTGTTTCTACTCACATTTGGCCCGATATCCACCAAAGCGGAGATAAACGGAGAGGAGATTTGTTTTCATACAAATCACAACCTGAGTAGACTGGAACAGGCTCTACTAGGCCTTAAGTAGCTAGTTGGTATTTATTCTGTGCCCATTTCCCACATGACATAAAAACATAAAGTCAAAATTGAATGGAGCTTCCTTCGGTTTTCGAAGAATACAATTTGAATTTTATAAATTCAAAGCAAGTGGTGAATGTAAAGGAAACAAAATACAATCACTTGACAATTGGCACCAGTCAGGCGCGGAGTCTGGAGGTGCTTCTACAAATACTCACGAGACCTTTAGGATTTACTCGAAAGTATTTTAGATTTATTGCTTTAACTTAAAGTTTATTTTTTATAACAAAAAGCTTAGTATAAGTTGGATTAAAATTATTCAGAATTTAGTTAAATTCTTTATTATACAAAGGTACTTATTTGATTTTGTTTAGGTACTTCGTACCATAAAATTTAATTTGCGAAATATATGGAAAGATTCAATAAACTAAATCAAGTGGGAACCAAAACATAAAACGGATGGTAAGCTATTCGTAGCTCGTGAGTGAAAGATAAAAATGACCAGACTTAATCGTTTTCCACGTGCATGTAACCGGCTCAGTGGCTCGAGCCAATCAGTTTGTTTTTTTTAACTCGACGCCACTTGAAGTTACCTTTACCTGTATTCAGTATTAAGGTATGAAATTAAAGTATGAACTTGATATTGACAAATAGGCAAACATACATAACTAAAATACGCTGAAAAACTCAATCCTATTCTTCATCAGTTTTAGCCTTTGAGTTCCTTTGACGCTAGGAATTTTGTACCTAGCATAGTAGGTACTAGGTAGGTACTGTTGATTATGTAAAAAAATGCGATTCCAGATTTTTTCCTCTAGAAAAGGTTGGGCATAAATAAATATTCAGAGACATTTTTCACCCACAAACTAAGCAAAACTTGTGCTATGGATACCAGATAACTGAATAATGATATAGGTGCTACGTAAATCTAATCTACTCCCTTGTTCAACTTGTTTAAAAAATACACAGAGTATGTACCTTTAAAATATGATCTAGAAAGGTACAGCCGGTACAGGCAAGAAGGTGAGAATGAGAAACATAACTCTTCTGTCACGTCAGTTTAATATGAATAAGAACAAATCATTGTATCTTATCAAATGACTAGCTTCCACCCCGCGGTTTCACCCGCTTTCTTGAGGAATCTTATGTTTTCCCAAAATAAGAAGTGTCCTATGTTTTAATCGAGATGTATTCTATCTGTGTGCCAAATTTCATCAAAATCCGTTCCGTAGTTTTTGCGTGAAAAAGTACCAAACATCCAGGCATCAATCCATACATCCTCCCAAACTTTCACATTTCTAATATTATATAAAAGTAGGATAGTAGGATTTGTAGGATTTGTAGTAGACTAAAATGTCAATTAATATTTTTTATAGTTGCCTAGTAGTTTTTATGTTGAAAAAAAAAAAAGTATTTTTGTATGAGTTCCTGATCATGAATCAAAGTACGATGGAAATTATATATTTTTAGAAGCTTTTTTAGAAAACATTTTCAATCTAACACGGGGAATAATCTATCACGCCAGACCAGCACCCGCAGGTATCCAGGTGCCACAACTGCAACTACCGCAAAATGGGACGGAAACTTATAAAGAATGCTCTTCTAACATTTCTGCATGTCTACATGAACTGCTACCGTGACGGCTGACAACTACGTAATGTAAGTAAACGCCACGCTCCTACGTGGAAATTCACAAAGGAATTCTTTTATTAAATTTTATTTCTTCTCAAAAGAAGTTGTGTGTATTGCGGATGTGAATTATGAAGTAAAACAAGCACCTAAAGTTTTCTTTGTGTCTTGGAGAATTTATTAAACTTTCTGATTGGTTTCTAGGATTCCACGAATTAATGATATTGATAGAAAACGTAGGTACAAATCAAAGAAATTCCGATTATAAGATTAAATCTCTTTGGTTCAGTTGTGATGTCTTTCAATTTAATCTTCGATATTACACAAACTAATCTTAGTAAGTGCGTGATGAATATAAAAAATCTGTTTATTTTACAATATATAAATAGGTATTGTACAAAGGTATTCCACAAATCGAAATATTATAAAATACATTTTATAAGATAGGTACCTATTACATAAGACGATGTTCTCATTTGAAATAACAGACAGACCTTTAACAATTCGTTGTAACGATAGAATACGAATTGATACCTAACACCAGCGCCTCCGTCTTATGAACAAATATACGCTGAAGTGTTCTAGAATACAAATTAGGCAGCCGATGCAATTTCGCGGAGTGATGTGACGTTTTGAACGAGTTCCAACTTCTGACACGTTCGGAATTTTTCAATTTCCAAATGATTATTTGCGAGTGTTACGATATAACTATTCTAGTCTGCTCTTTGTACACTCAGTATTCATCTGGTCTTCCCCGGTCGAGTTAACAGCCATCTCCGACTATGGGTAGGTTGTAAAGACTTTCTCTCATTTCAACGTCTTATCTGCATTATAGTCTATTATAATGCACTCTCGTGAGAGTAATGATAATGGCGTGATATGGAACAATTGAATTTTGTATTTAGAATTTATCGATATTGCAACGTTTCAACTCTTTCAATAAAGTTGATATACCTAATATTTTTTTTGTTTATTGGTTAGAGCCTAGTTATTTATATTCATCCACCCCATAATCTACTTGAAATTTTATGATGTTGCCACTAAATTACTAACAGATACTCTTTTTTAAGTTTCCTACAATATTTTAAGGCAATAATACAATGGCCAAGCTTATGCATACATACAAATATTTAAACAATTCCAACAGTTATGGCAAATAAGAGGTGAAACTAAGCTAGTCGCGCAGGTTAGGGGTGTCACTGTCGAGTTCGTGATATATAGCCTTGGGGTCCACCTGCGTGCCCCGAGCGCGACAAATGCAGGCATCCGTCATATTGTGATATATCGCATTTTATTTTCAAACTAGTTTTCAAGTCGTAACTTTTCCATTATTCTTGGATGCGACAAAAATTATGACTCCGGTTTAATGGCGATATTATTATAAAATACTATTTTTGATGTCATTTTTACTGTAGAAAAGTTAATTAATGCTTGGTTATATTTATATATATAGTACATATAAGTTTAATCAGACCGAATTGCTTAACCCCAGGCCAGCGCTACTAATTACCTACTCAAAACACTCTGGTCTGTGTAAATATGGAATATGAAGCTGATGTCGGATGTCTGAGCTTTAAAGATAAAACAAATAGCTATACTGCTAGATTGTGAGTTATGTAATTAGAAGAAATTGGAAGCAGAAGAATTAAAAAAATACGTTCATTTTTTAATTCTCCCCTAAAAAAGTTTTAGCCAGACATAAAGAATGAGGGATCATTTGGCACAAACGAAATGTAAATAAATAGGACAAGATGTCGTTTCATTATTAGAACATCTAAACGCTTCTATTAGAGTTGGTGGACAAGAGACCCTTAACAAGGATGAAAGAAAAAATAAAAGAATACTCGGGTCGGACGTACAATCATTTAATGAATTCGCAATTTGCATACCGACAACGACCGTAGAAAAAAATAAGGACATACCAAGAGCTGATAATGACTGTCAAAGAAAATTACACGGTTTTAAGATTAAGAAGTATACTTGTCAACTAATTCTCAGAATAAATATGAGTAATAATACTTATCACTATTATTAAAAGCCCATTATATTTATTATATATTTTTTTAAATCTTAAGATTCTTATTATTGAGCGTTCACATAGACTTTAATCCGGCATTCTAGCATTTAACTTTCCGGTGGTCACCACTCGAGAGAGTTTATTTTTGATACTTACCTACATCAAAATAATGACATCATTCTTTACCCTTAAATGAGAACATTTCAATGAAATTAGATTCAAAATCGTGCCAAATTTTTCATTATTTCGAAATATGAAATAAGCATAAAAAAATCCAAAAATGTGTCGAACTCAAGACAGAAGAATTGAGATACAGATTTTTTATTTTAGAAGCTTTTGAATGTTAAAAAAAATGTTATTACTAGATATCTATCTATATATAAAAGAGAAAGTATGTATGTATGTATGTTCCTTATAGACTCCGAAACCGCTGAACCGATCGCGATGAAATTTTCAGGCAATCTTCATATTCGCCCCGCGGGTAATCCTGTAAGGTTTGCTGGCTATTGGAGCACTCGAGACCGCGGGAAAAACCGCCGGGCGGAAGGTAGTTATACTATAAACGAATCACACTAAAATGATCAGAACACACAGATGTAAGTTGCAACGTGCTTCGTGAGATACTGCTTGGTGACGGGGAAGTCGATCTGTAATCGTGCTCTTGTCTCTCCTATTATTATTGGCGTCTCTTTTGTTCCATGTTTAAATTAAAGACTATTGACCCTAACCTTTCCTTTTGCACCTCGGTACCGAAGTAATGACAATTAATTATTACACTTGGTACACTTGCCTTGAATTAATAAGAATAGATACAACATATTATATCAATGGAGACTCGTCAAAATATTTATATTTCAGGTCACCAAGCTTTGCATGGTTGTTTCACTTTGCGGTAATTTTTGATAATTTAAAAATATTTTCAATACCTACTTACTGTCAGTTTTTTTATATGTGCAGCTTATGGATAACTTCACAAAAAGAGCCAACAATTCTCTGTATGTCCAATATAACAATGCTTTCAGGATGCTGATGGGGCTCTGTCACCATTGTAGTGCATTAGGTATATTCGTGGAGGCACGTGTCGACGGCTTTCACGCCATAATCCGAACGAAAACCTAGCCTCCCTGATGCATATGGTTTGGCGTAGTCCTAACAGCATCTTGAATACTAGTATAGTTAAATCGATTTATATAATATAACATAGTCTATGGTTTGACGTCCAAATGTCTGTGTACATGTGTCTGAATTAAAATAAATATTTATAATAAATAGTTTGTACTTTTAAAAACTGCGGTTTTATTTTTAAATATATTATTTTGCGATGTTAATTCAATTATTATAAGTCCCACTACATGCTGTAGTTAACATTAGATAACATTTATTTATGTACAAGCTCAAAAACTAAACACTAAGTGTGAGCGTGCATTCAATACGAAAAGTGAAGCATTTTGTAAAAGAGTTAGTGAATATACGTCGTGCAATTCCACCCAGCTTTGGGCCAGTAAAACGCTGATGCCGACGTGGTAATTTGGTGAATTTTTCGACGGAAGAGTCAGTTCGGCGGTCAAAAGGAATGATTCCATTTCAGGCGATGTGCTCTCACGTACTTCAACTAGTCGTATTAATTAAATGCAAGCCCCTGAGTCCATTTTACGAGCCCCAGCAGAGTGGAACTCGTTTCGTTTATCCGCTTCTACTCATAAGCAATTACTTTGCCGAAATGACTTTCCAAGAGACCCTGAACGTGCAAAGAAATTAAGCTCCGAGGATTTAGGGTTTACAAGTATAATAGAGGTTAGCCGTAGAGTCAAGTGTTAAATGCTAATTGGATTGTTATATGCACTCGAGTTAGAGGGAGGTGCAATGAAGCGAGTCTGGGTATTCCAGGTGAGGTTATAGCAATTTTGAGGTCTATTTGCCTTATCTCTGCTTAACACCGCACGAGAAACGACTGGAGTCATCGCTTCTTATACCTACTGTCAGACATCAGCGTAGTTGATTTAACCAAATTCAGTTTAATTGAGTCGGTATTGACATACGAGATAAACGCCTATTCAGGATAGTTAGATTTGTATTTGATTTCAGATTGTTTGCATTCTGAGTTTGGTCTTAAATATATAGATTACACTAAATAAAATGTTTTTTTTTATTATTATTAAAACTACAGCAACTAAGTTCATATTAAAACAACTTTTTACGACCATTTATTAAGTAGAGTGAATAAACTTGGAGAAACGAGAATACGATTGTTTATAAACTTCATCCGTTGAGTTTAGTGCTTTGCAACTGCCTCTTGAAATGGAAATAAGCGAAGTAGAGCGATGTAAATGGATATAATTTCATCGTTAGTGCGTTGAACAGAAAAAGTTGTGCACAATATGAATCGTTTGTTTGTTTAGAAAATTGCTGTTAAAACTCTGCTACCTTTCCCGTATGCAAAGTTTTAGTTTGTAGGCTAACTTTGTGCATCGCCAAAGTGTGTGTGCAAAAGAACTCAGCATATGCACTTTGCTGCAATCGAGTTCCTTTAGATAGAGTTCCGCATGAATCGAATGTAAAAGCTTTCGTTTGGAATATGCGGGCGCCCGTTAGCCTTTGCTATACCTATCAACAAATAGATTTCTTGTACGTAGAATGATAGATAAGAGCAGTGGCTCAGGTGAATTACTTTCATGAACTTATGCGATGCGTTCTTATGTAAGAGGGTTCGATTATTCACTAATAGTAAGTGGAAATTGTAATATTTATTTGGCACTATGTTTTATTTATTTTTTTATACAACATTGTCGGTAAACAAGCATACGGCCCGCTTGATGGTTAGTGGTTACCGTAAACTATGAACGCTTGCAACACCAGGGGTATCACTCACACGTTGCCGACCCTTCCCCCTTCCCCGATGAGCTTTGGCGACCTTACTCACGCGCAGGAACACAACTATAAGTCATTCGGCTGCGGTATTCTGTAAGTTGGAGGTATCTCCCCAGTCGAGCTGCTCTTTGAGCAACATATCGCTATAAATTTATTCATAATTGATAATTTGATTTATTTGTAGCTATGATTATGCAAATAAAAAGTGCTTCCACGTACATGTATCTATATATATAAAGCTACTGTGTTGGTAGGCAACTCTGGTGCTTAGGGATGGACAAATCAACTGGATTGTGCCTCTTGCAGCGGCGTGTTAAACTTCTTGAGAACTTGCAAACGGAAAACTATCTACAGTAAACAGAAATAAATAGACTAGGAAGCTGTGATTGGCTCACATGGGAGCAAGATTTACAGTAGTTTGTTTTTGATTCGACTAGCGAAAACTAGGATATTTTTTTAGGTTAAACTTTAATATGTTGAAAGGGTGGATATATTTTATATGAATCAAGCTTCTTTATTAGTATAGATGCTAATAGTAAACAACTATCCCTGTAGTCATAAATACATTATAAAGCCTTATATAGGTGCTTTCTAGATTTTGTAAAGGTCTATTATACATTGGCGGTCCCCCTGACACTATTATCTTTAGTCGACGGTGGCCAATTACTTATTGGACCGCCTGCCTATGCCTGAAGCCCGTGCATTGAAAAAAATCGTTTAATACTCCGCGTAATGATAGTGCATATCAAATCTAGACTTATTTAGATGAACATTTTATGAATAAAAATAGACAGAATAAATGTATGAAAATAGATATCTTAATATATATATTTCTTGTGTGCGTGTGTATGTGACTGAACTCCTCCTAAACGACTGGACCGATTTGAATTAAATTTTGTGTGTATATATGAGTGGGTCCCTGGATGGTTTTAAAATACAATTGGACCCGGTAGATGGCGTCGTAATCGAGTTTGGACAGGACAACGTCTGTTGGGACAGCTAGTCTATTTATAAATCTGATAAATAGATTTAAATAGAACCAAAGTGACGCCTTCTTTTAAAAGTACAATATAAAAAAGAAATAGCGCATGACTTACGTTACCATTTCTGATATATTAATTTTGTGTTGAAAGAATATTTATTTATTGCGTGCCCGTGTAAAGTTTACTATTTGATAGAAATTTCATATTCAAGAACTAAACTTCGGTTTCTATTGTGTCATATCGAATTTCTGTATTACGATTCGTTTCACCGAATCGGATAAATCTCTGGCCTCGGAGCGTCCCGACATTCTAGATAGGTACAATTCCCATGTGAAATTTTGAGCCCAAAACACGATTGTGTCGAGCCTAGTTTATCTGAGATACCTACGGCCAGCGGCATCATGAAACTAACAAAGCTGTGTAAATAAATCTTTTTGATCGCTTGCATGATTTCTCGTGGCACTTGCATGCCTTTTAATGTTCCACATGTTGCCAACTATACAACAAATTGTTGTATGAGTGCTAGACTGCGAAATGGATTGCAATATTTTTTAATGACAACTTTTATTATTTATTTTCGGTAAGCACCCAGTTATGTGGTTTTTATCTAAAAAAAAAAATCTGTTTTCCACAATTTGACTATGGTAAGTGGTCATGGTAAGTCCACAAAGCCCTAAAGATTTATTTCAGATTTTGATAAAATGTACGCATTTTATCTAGTATATCTCTTCACATACATACATTCCACTTCATAAAAAAGGAAATTTAATATTATCTCTTTAGTTGTAGGACTTAAATCAAATATTTTTTACAAGAAAGTCCAATTTCACAGTAACAAATCGGCATTTTTACATACAAGATCTTCTTATTTAATCATTGTTGGTCAAGTATCTTTCAAAGTAAAAACTGAGAGCTATATCGTAACAAAATTCGATACTAGTTACACACGGATACAATAAGACAAACCATTCTTTATTTTAATTAACGGAGCTTCGTTTCTCACGCGTCCTAAAGAACAAAGTCAGTCTCATTGTTACAGGAGAAGAAGAATTTTTGAAAGTAACACAAATAAATATAAAGTTAATATAAGGTAGGTCCGCTCGGCAGCGATTTGGGGCAATTTTTTTATTTATAAGTAAGTAGTTTTTTGTTTTAATTTTATTTCAGTAGGTATATATTAAGGTTATTTTATTATTATTTATTGTAAAACATTTTCTAAATTCAATATAAAGGTACTATGTGGAAAAGTACGAAAATAAATAAAATAATGATCAAGTACGGATTGAACTAGTGCATTGATGATTTGAAAAAAAATCTTTGTAAAAAGCTTTAGTGTGTTGTGAAAGTTTTTACGTAGGTACATACAATTGAGTTTAAGTGTTTTGTTTTTGGATAGGGATAAGGCATTTATACAACGTTATTTATACTTTACATTACAAGATTTTCACATAAATAGTCGAATACAAAATATTAATAATGCTGCACAATAGCTCATAAATTAATGGCTGGTTTTACTAATTTTGTAATAAAAATGAAATGTTATATTCTATTCTGATTAAAAATTACTGCAATTCTATAATCTAGTGATTCTAAACAAATTAGTTTGCTCAAGTTGTGCGCAAACGTAATTGCGTTAACAAATAGTTACTTTGTATATACTTTAAAAAAACATATTTTTATATTGTTTTAGATTTATTTATTTTATTTAATCGTAGGGAAATCAACAACGTTACAAAAAACTTACACAAAATATATAGCAAATGAAATTAACAGTTATAATGTTGAGTTTTGAACTATCATCGTTCAGTAGCAGTGGCATCGAATGCCGTGTTCGAATCCTATAATGAGCTTAAGCTTTCGGTGAAGGAAAACGTGAGGAAACCATAGAACGGTGCTAGTTTATTTTGATGAACTCGCTTGGCTGGTTACTACCCTTTAGTAGAAAATCTGTCATCAAGCACCTACTGGAATATTCTGGCACCTGCACTTGAGAGGAGTTCATTTTAAGCTACGTGTGTTTGTTAAATTCGGCCAAATCATCGCTTACAATGGTGAGATTGTGGTACATAGTAAAAAAAGAAAACTTCATCAATTATCATTTTATTTACATAACCATCATTATGTGCAGCATTTATCTTGTCAAGTTTAATTAAATAAATAAAATAAATAAATATTCTGGGACATTATTCCTCACACACGGCCATCTGACCCCAAACTAAGCAGCTAACTAATTAACTCATTAATTTAATTTAAATTCAATCTCTATAACTTAATTTTAATTTTGCGTGATAACTAAAAAGTGCAACATTACCGATACTATCTGCGAGTGATTTAGAAACATTCGGGTCGTCGAACAAAAGCGTTCATTGCGCGACCACAAAGCGGGTTGAACTCATAAATTACACGGCTGTATTCTGGCTAACCGTTACTCTACATGTAGAGTTCGTTGTGACGTTCTATAATGTGGTTTTTCAAATACAAAAGTTTTCAAGATAGTTTATCTACTTTATCGATTTGCTTTCGATATCAATGATATAACCTTACCTTCAATATTTATTAGGACTTTATCATTATGTTTACGAAAAAGCATTAGTTTTTGTGCTAGTAGGTATTAGTTAGATTTGGAGGATCTCTGAGGAGATAATTCAAACGTTTGTGAAGTTTAGTATTAGTAATAATAAATTTAGTATAATAAATAATAACATACCTTGACAATGAAAAGGGTATGTTCACGTAACGCCTGCTACATGATTACTTATGTCTACGAAGTGTCTACGTAATGCCTACGAAATATTTTCGTAGAACCTAAGCGAAAAAGTTCTACGAAATATCTATCATTTCGTAAAACTTTTTATTTGTATTATTAAGTAAAATAACTTTGAACATCGTATTAAAGCAGGTCTACGAAGTGTCTATAAAATTTTAACTATGTTAATTTTAATGCTTTCACTATGCATAAGGACGCCTAAAGTCTTAAAGC
The DNA here is from genome assembly GCA_951216915.1 of Tetheella fluctuosa. Lineage (NCBI taxonomy): Eukaryota > Metazoa > Arthropoda > Insecta > Lepidoptera > Drepanidae > Tetheella > Tetheella fluctuosa. The sequence continues at coordinate 4,200,240 of OX578229.1, read as the reverse complement.
CTACGAAAGTACTACAATATGGCTACGAAGCAAGTCTAACTATATATAAAAATTTACTATCCCCTTAGTAAGGGTAAAAACATACCTTTTAACTAAGGTATATTCTACTATGTGATGCTGTTTCTTAAATTATCAACAGCATTAGGTCGTCAGTTATGTGTGTATACACAGCTGAAACAAAAGGTCTTTCCATTTCCGCTACAATGGACGTGATATATTTTTAATTAGCGCATTATAAAGAGCATTGTGTAATTAGCAGTTACAGGGAAATTCTCGGCACGGTCTATTGTGGAATATCAAAAATGGAATGTAATGAACAGATGTAATTAGACTACAGGACTCTGCGGTACAATAAAAAATCTTTTAGCGACAATTGTTACGCGAATTAAAACTTTGTGATTTCTATTGTTATAAGTTCAAACAAATTATAAAACATAGTAGAAAATAAATTAAAAGTAAATCGATAAAACATACATTGGCTAAAATTATAGTCAGAATTATTTTCTTAACGAAAATCAAATGTTTTGTTGTTGTAAAAATAGGGCATATTGTTGTGTTCATACCTTATTTGAACAAGATAATTTAAATAACTTTCATAAATACTTGATAATTTAAGTATTTAATTTTGTACTAATCGAACTTCCATTATAAGCCAATTCCATAGATTCATTAGGAATCTTGATTATCTTCTTGCCCCGCTCAAAGTTCGAGGACGTTATGGACTCCTTCAACAGCTAAATGGCTAGAAATTAATAATCGAGCCCTGGTTAATTAAGACAGACTTCAGAGCTGTTTGTGACGTCAGATATCTCGGAACTTAGCGACTTCTAATAAAACTGAACAGAGCTGAGATATCTTTGGTTGTTTGTGTTTCGAATTGAAACAATTGCCTTGTCACGAATACTAAATAGATAACAATTCGATTTGTAATTTGAGTATCAGTAAATCAAATAGAAATTATGAATCTTGACGAAACTCAGAGGTATTTTGATCTCATAGACGTAAATAGAATTACATTACTGGAAAGATGGCTCCTTGCTAGTATTAAGAGGCTTAAAGACGAAACTATTTTCTGTAATAAAAGAGAAGTGTAAAGGAATTACGAAAAACAATTTGTTCTTGCCGTGCTGAAATGTTCTGGGTATATAAATTTATTTTAGCCTTCTGTTTAGAACAAACCAGATTTTTATTTCAATAAAATGGTTTATAGGTAATCCATATAAATCTTGTTGAACCACACATCGCTAGCAGTTTCAGTGAAAATACAATAAGTACCATGTCACCATTTCCCAATCCGAGTGTGGTCTCGGGATATCCACTCACTGAATTTAAAATATCCTGTCCATTTGTAAACTAAACTTTATCGATTTAAGTGGATCAGCTTTACTCGATTTAGTGTTGTCATAGTCTGTACAACTGAAATCGTAGTTTAGTGATAGTTTTTTAAACTTGCTTACACGAGAAATGTGAATCTACATACTAAATGAATTTTTTATCTATACTAATCTATACGAAGAGTTTGTTTGTTTGAACGCGTTAATCTCAGGAACTACTGGTATGATTTGAAAAAATCTTTCAGTGTTAAATAGCCCATTTATCGAGGTAGGCTATAGGCCATACTTTTTATCCCGGGAAAACACAAGATCCCTCGGGAACGCGGGTTAAACCACGGGGCGGAAGCTAGTTTTGTAAATAATTCTTACTTATTGCGTTATTCGTTATTAGCTGATCAATAAAATATATAAGTCCTTAGAGAGTAAGATACAGAATCAAATAAAAGTAAGTTTCATGTAAAGTAATAACTACTATATAGACTTGAATAAAACGGAGACGCATAAGAATGCCGTTCATAGAAGTGAAATAAAACGACATACGAGATCAGTCGGCACAGCTGAGATTCAACATAGATGCTGGAGAATTTTTATTAAATCTCTGATATGTGAAGTACTTTGGGGAATGCAGATTTGAATATAACTGTCGTATTGCAGAAGAGACGACGAGAGCTTATTCCAATATCGCTGTTCATGATGCTCAATGTCATTGGGCTGTACGAGATAGGCGGGTTAAATCGATTTTTATTTTATTTAATTTAAATTATTTATATGTATAGGTATTTTGTAAGAGAAGTTAACACTCAAGAATCAGATAGTGTTTTTCGAATATGAACAATACGTCATAGCTCTAAGATTTAAATTAAATTGTTTTATTTAAATCTCAGAACATGCTTTTTATTTCAGTCGTCAACGTTACATTGAAAAACATAATTAATTGAATTTTTTGTATCTCTTTTACATACAGAACAGTTTAACTATATTTGAATGAAATACACGCCACAAAATTGACATATATGTTAGTTTATTTGTGCAAAAGTTCAATATAATGTATAATATACGATTCGTGTATTTATATAAATGGAAGTAATTAAACCTTACGATATTTCCTACCTATCCTACAAATATTATAAATATGAAAGTTTGTGTGGATGGATGTCTAGATGTTTGTTACTCTTTCACGCAAAAATTACTGAAAGGATTTTGATGAAGTTTGGCACACAGATAGAATATATTCTGGATTAACTTATAGGATTCTTTTTATCCCGGGAAAACATAAGATCCGGGTGAACGCGGTGAAACCAAGGGGCGGAAGCTAGTATGTAAATATTTTAACTTTTATTTTCTGCCACAAACAACCACAATGTATCAATCCCGATCGTGGGCATTATTCATTTTGCAGCAAGATTATACAAAAAAAAAGAACAATTAACCAAACGTGGAAAGGCAATAATATATTTTTAGATATGTGCCGATGTAAAATTTTATTTTAATGTTGAAATCAATGTATCTATATGTTCCACTAACGACATATTCTTTTCAGAAATCGTTTCTTAGAATTTTGGATGAAAACTTGATTTGGCATTATTTCAATGTCATAAGATTAGAATATACCTAAACCCATTTTTTCTTCATACATAAACTAACAATACTTCTGCGTACATAAGCTTAGATACTTTTTATCGTTAATATCTCAAAATCTTAATTTAGACCTTTCTCAGCTCTAAATAGACCAAACTAGGCGCGCACTATCAGCCAAAGCTACCGTCACCATTCGGCAAAGTAACTTAAGCCGTGCAAATGAGCAAAGCGGCTAAGTGCTACGCCTTAGGCAACGCAAACGTAGAGGCGTAACCCTCTAAGTCTTCTCTAAGTCGAATCCGTCATTATTATTCCATGAAACGGTGCCGCGGGCTCACCGGATCCACACCTGCGCTCCGCTCGTACAAATAACCACGTAAACCTGACAAATTGTATCACATTCATATTGGTCACGAGTGCTACGCTGCTGCGTTGCCAAAAAAGAGAGGTTACACACATATACTTTAAGATTTCTCAGGTTGCGGTCACGACCTTTTTCACCGAGGTTTCATTTTGCTGTTTTTGTTCGTAGACTACTCATACGGATTATATGGAATGGTTTAATCTCACGTGAAAGGTGCTCGCAATAAAACTTTTGAGTGACTCAGTGACAAACGTTGATCTTATTGCTTTTTGTTTTTTAATTCATCAGTAACTGCGTTGGAACTTCGAACGTCATCACAAACGACGTTATTAAATAATGATTTTTAAATAAAAATATTAGTATGTGGAATTTAGGGTTCAATTATAGTAAAATTAAATATTTCATTTCAATGGATCGTTGTTATTATAATATAAGTATTAAAAAAAAAATGTTAGAACTTCGTACAAGGCTGATTTTTTTATCGAAAGTTCACAATAAGAATGTCGATATACCAGACAAAGAGAAAGAAAGAAAGCGGATAAAGTTGACTTATTCAAGTTGTGAAGCGAATCATGCAATTCAAGCTTAAGGTTTCGGTAGTATCAAATGCGGGTGTCATGACATAAAATGTACGTAAACTTTGAATAAGTTACGAGCTGAGCTTAAGTGTTGTATGTTATTAATGACGGCTATCACATCGCGGCTTAACACTTTAAGTACGGTCGGATATAGTAGTCAAGCTACTAAATTATGCACCTCACTAAACACAAAGGGAAATGCTACTAATTTTGAATAAAATTCTAATTACCTATTATATGTATAGTAAAGGGGAACGTTGAACAAGTGCTACTGAAAAAAGTATAACAGCTGCCATTCGACTTTGAACAGTAAAAGATTATTCAAGTGCAAACTACAGAAGTAAAAAGAATAATTCTGTTCGTTCATCATAATTCTATTCCTTCACCATCTGACAGAATTTGCATAATTATTGTTTTTGACTTAAGTAAAGTTAATGCTGCGCATAATTTGAGAATGCGTTATGGCAAATTAAATTCAGTCCTCAGTTGCACTTTCTTGATAAAATTGGAGATATTTGCAATGCAGATCAACCCCAGACTTTCCAAGATTACTTTGGCTACGGAACAAAACGGTTTCTTAAGAATACGCCCTTCAGTTTTTATGTGAGTCTGAATAGGAGTAATATTTTGTAATATCTTTTGAATATTATTCCAAGAACTTTTATCAAAGTTACATACTCTCCTACACACGAGAGGGATCCTTTGCTATCTGAATGATTCAATGTACTATGATGTTTGTATCTTTGACTAAAGACTTGTATTAACTTAATTTAAAGCCAACTTTTGCTTTAGAAAAAAATCTGTAGCTTGCAAGTCGTTGGGTTTATTTAAATTCTGTATTTTGAGTGATTCAATTGAAATTTGAAACTATTTAAGGCAATAGATGAAGTTTTTCAACGTGACTTCAGATGTGAGCAGTACTTGCTCCGGTAGACTAGGAGCCTGCGGCTGAATTATAATTAACCGGAGAACTCTGCAGGCTTGTAAGAAGCGAGTTATCCCGCGAACGGCTATTGTTTTTAATGAATTCCCAACTTTTGCCGGAGTGTTCACCAGTTGAGTTAGGAACATTACCTGCAGCTAATACCGATATTGTAAAACTTCGTGCCTTGTCGGCGTCGTGTCGATACGCTAATTTGAGTATTATCTTCTTATAGCCACTGTATCAGTTCTTTTGTGTCTGCTCAGGTATTTTCTCTCAAAGTTAAGTGTAGTATAATTCAATCGAAGACTTAAAATTCTTAGGTATATCTGTATTAAATACCTAAATTAAATAAATCAAATACTTACCATGGAGGCGTGTTAGTTAAACTGTACTCATTGTATTATCCAGTTTATTAATATAAAGTCTTGAATAGCAAAAATAAATAAGATTCACCTGTAAAAGCCGTTCCTTTAAATCCTTAACGAGATTTACTCAAAAGGAGCTCGCCCTCTATTTGTTTACTTGCCTGCTTTAATAAATATGTATATAACATAAATTATGATTCAGAGGCTCTCGCGTTTATTTTTTGTTTATAAAAGGTGTTTTAATGTTGGTAAGAGGATTTGACATCTTATAATGTAATATTTTCTTACTTTCTGAACTCATGACTAAGTAAAATAGCTTGTCCTTTTAGAAATGATGTATGACTCAGTTTTGATAATTAATGGAAAGGCTTTGGTAAATATTTTTAGAACTAACTAGCCCCGCGGTCCCGGTGGATCTTATGTTTTCTCGGGATAAAAAATAGCCTATAGCCTTCCTCGATAAATGGGCTATCCAACACTATCATTCAACTATATCACTTCAATTCGAACCAGTAGTTCCTCTTTATAATATAAGTATTGATGACTAAAGGGGATTATTGAACCAGGTAAGCAGGCGTAGAAATAAAAAAAAAACCTCTAGTTCAAATCTGTAAATTTAGACACGCAACACATATGACAATCTAAAAACCTTATCTAACTATCTTGAACTCTTTAAAATTAACATCAACTCTACACATCCAGAAAGCATAGATAAACAAATGTAGTTACAGATATAGTAGTTAGAAGCGAAGGCAAGCACTAGAACTTCCATTAGACATGGGTTATTGTGCAATACAACGTTAGGGGCGAACAAATAGCTATAATTCGATCCGGCATTGCTCCTCAGAGAGCCGTACGTTACTGTTCTAGTACACTCAGCCGGGTTTCCGCTCGGTGAATTATAAACACTAGGTACAATTAATTTCTAAATAAATGGTATTTAAAATTGTTGTTGGGGTTTTGAAAAAGAATAAAGAGGCATTTCAAAGCCGACAATTTTCACTACAATGAATATCTTTTATTTTTTTTAAAGATTAAAAAATTGTGCTTTACTAAGTTCCGAACTGTCGTCACAATACTAGATACTTCTACTTACATTTTAAATGTGTGGGTGTGAAGTGAAAAAAAAAATGTTACCTTTAATTCTCAGGTACCAATTCATACTGTATGAAAAGATGTGCTTGAATACATAATATTTAGTCACTTTCCGCACGGGGCATCAGCAAATATAATTGACGTAAGTAAATGGTATACCTGAATGGCGCTTTAATGATAATATTAATTTTAAAATTCATTTAATTAGCTAAACTACAATCGTCATTATGGTTTATTTCACTGCGAGCTATTAACAATAATTGGATTGAAAACTACAAACAAACAAAATAAGATTTTTATTTGTTTGACTAATTATTTCAATTCCGAATTCGATTCACAAAGCGGGATAAAACGGGCTCCCATAAATAAAGCATTTGTTGAAAGCGAAATAGCCTCCATTTCCGTTGTACATTACTACATTTCCGATAGTATAATGACAATGAAATTACCGTCAATCTGTCGCAAACACTGAATGGTATGATTACATTCTCTGTGGAAATTCGACAAATAAGTTTAAAGCGTAATTATTCCCGGCAAATATTTGTCATCCGGAACTCACTGCTTGTTTGACACTATTATTATTATGTAATAATATAATATAAAGACTTTATTCTGACTCGCACTGTATAATTTACACCTTAAAGGGTAATCAGTAGAAAATCAGTATACACACACAGCGTAATTACATACAGTGGTCTATCGCGTTTGAAGTCACGCGAAATGCCGCTTTGTATAGGCATTCGTAATTGCTCCATTGTGTCCCAAGCGAGTGTATGGCAGCTTGGGCTCGCTACCGCCCCTCTCTCACCCCGCAAGCCCCGCACGATTGCTCTGTCTAGACGTGTCCGTTGGCCGACTGTAAGAAAATTACATAGACTGTGATACACAGAAGTTTGGCCCCCAAACTCGGACAGACGAGAGGTTTCGGGTGCGAGGTGTCGCTACGCACTAACAGCACTTTAAAAGCTGCCCTGTGGCTCAATTATTATTACTAGAGTAAACCCGCCCATGCTTCACAATGGCTTTTTCATTTTTTTAAAATTGATAAAACTAAAAAGCTCGTCAATAGCTGCTAAAAAAAACGTTTTACAAACAGAAGAGTCTTTGCCTATTTATGTAATAACTAAAATAAGTCACCTATATGATTTTAATAGGTAATAAACATTGCGTTTTTATTCTCATCTTTTGAATATCAAAGAACAGGAGGCCGATTCTCGCGCTTTCCATAATAATATCCAAATCGATAAATATATCATGACATAAGGTATGATATTTACGTATCGACTGATAGAGACCACTCGTCACATATCGCACGCTAACGATAGATAAATATCGAATGTGATATCTCGAGAATGCCAAAAATTGTTTTTTATAGATATCCGCCATGTTTTATGATAAATATCGAAAGTGATATTATTATTGAAAGCGCGAGAATCGGCCTCCTTATGTTTCATATCATAAGATCGATAATCAGGCAGATAGTCCACATGATGATAAAAATATTACTTTTCTGTTAAATATATTATCATAAATAAATTAATATAATCTCCAGGGAATTGTTTTGATTAAAAAGTCCATTGTCACTGCGGTTGTTTGATTTGACCGAATCAAGCTATTCGAAGGCAGCAAAGGTCACCGTCTGACCCGTAAGTTCAATACGAAAGTGACATCTACAGATCAATTATCGATGCCTAAGTTATACACACTTTACTTCGGCTCTTGATAAGTATTTATATAGTTGCTCGTCACCTAATTAATGTTTGATTAGTTTCAAAATTGCAGAAAGCTTGGTATATACCTACTAAAGTTTTCGAACACAAAATATCACTTTAAATAACAACAGAAAATAAAATATCCAATGCATTAATAAATAAATGTATTGGTTAGAAAAAGTAAAGTTAGTTTCATTGATATAATATTAATGATTGCTCAATAAATTATGCATAGACACAGGTTATCACAGATGGGATACCGTTTGAACAAATAAATTACGTTTTCTTTTTTAACTAATAGCTGTGGCCCGCGGTTTCTCTCGTGATTTTATATATAGCCTATAACTTTTCTTAATTAACAGTTTTTTTAATAGGACTTGTCGTTTCTGAAATAAGCACATTCAAACATACATATATACAAACTCTCCAGCTTACGAAATTAGTATAGATTAAAACATTGACTCAATCTTCAAAACAACCTGTGTTTGTCCGCAATCTCAACATGGTGAGTGATGTTGCGACCGAAGGTGGTAAGCATACAAATCCTGGAGTCTTCTTAGGTGTCTACCTAGGATACGCATCAGTAGGTGTTTGGCTTCGATTCAATTTACGTAATACAATGGCACATACACGTATAGGCTGTATGTACTTACGTGTATACGATTACACGGTCCGACGCGCTAGGCGATGCATGCTGAGGCTTGTCTAGTCTCGATGCTGGTCGATGGTCAGCTCAATCCGGATGGAATGATTTCGTCTTTCGCATCGCCGATCACTGATCTGCTTCCTTAGGTCGGAATTCGGAACATTCTGTATGTTGTTATCGACATACCAAATAAGATTGAGATGAAAATGTTGATTTGTGCTTTAAATATAAGTTTATGAAGTTTTTTTTATTTTATTTTATAGTACTTTTTATGGTGTTTACGCCACTATTATGTAGATGTTGTATTTGTATTTACTCACAAAGAAATTGAATCATCATCATCACCTCGGCCGCAATTATATTTATATCAATTAATTAAAATAACCAAAATACCGCTATCAAGTCAGCCATTGACAATTTAAAAATATTAATATTCTTAAATAAGTTAACTAGAGCTCACTTTATTATGGAAGTGCTTAGCATGTTTAATTATCGCTTTGCTCTATCTAATGAAGTACGTTAGGTGAGAGTTAGTGTATTGATCGTGCAAACAGTGCTACGTAGCTCAATTATATACCAAATGTGTGTAGATTTTGGTAAACGTCTCTAGAATATTATAGGGCTGGTGATATTTATTTATCTTTGCCTCATGTATATAAAATTATACGTTTAAGAATATTTATGTATTTTGTTGTAATACTTTATTTACAATACGCTTTCAAAACAGCTTTAAAATGATAGCAACATATATCAAGGTTGAAGAATTTGATTTAGTCACTAAGGGTTGGTCAAAAGGAGTTGCCTGGTGGGCTATTCTGAAAGTATTAAAACTTTAAACTCGATGGTGAAATCACGCAGTGACTATTCTCTGTCTCACTCGTGCAACTCGGTAATCAGAAGTTCACGACTGAGACAGAGAATAGTCACTGCGTGATTTCACCGTCGAGATCATACATACTAGTATTTACATCGCAGTTTCACACGCGTTCTCGGAATAAAAGTAGCCTATGTCAGTAGCCCATAAATAAATCTATGAAAACAATTATATCGACCTGTTGCTCCATTGTTGCATAAAAGAAGGACAAACCAACAGACACACTTTCACATTTATAATAGAAGGGATTAAATTCAGTTTTAATTTATCTGCCCTGAAAATAAAGTGTATTACTACATTAGTTAGTAACCAAAAGATCATCTATAGAAGCTAGTTGTGAACCATTCTCAATATATTCACGACTTATCAATTGTTTAACTAAAGAAAATGTGGTAACCTTATCAATATGAATATCCTTGTTTCAATAACCATGAATATTATATAGTTAAGTTTGCGCTAACATGGCAACCCTTCTCAGAAATCAATGTAACTGAATGCTTGCAACACATATAGAAACAACAGAGAGCATGCAATCATTGGTGTTTAGGCGAGATTGGTTACAACGTCCCTTCTAATCAATCCAGTAGGTGCCCACGGGAAATATGCGTTGAGTAAACTGCTGGGCTATTCTGAACATAAACTCGACGGTGTAATCACGCAGTGACTATTCTCTGTCTCACTCGTGCAACTCGGTAATCAGAAGTTCACGATTGAGACAGAGAATAGTCACTGCGTGATTTAACCGTCGAGTTTAAGTTAAGAATAGCCTACCTGCACCGTATTCAATTATATGTCATCTCACGAAGCAAATATGAGTATTGCGTTGAAATACTACGTTTGTTCGAGGAGAAATAAGTAGAGTTCTTGCGTTGTTTAAAATATAATAGGACGGTAAGAGGCTATCATTAAAATGCATGAAACATCAATAAGGTGTTTTAAAAAAATTATATGCTGTTAGTAAATTCTAGCAAAATTCGATACGGATAACTACTTCAAATTCAACTACGACGACATAACATTAAAAACAGTCTAAAATACTAAACTATATACTAGTAGTTAAAAGGTAACTATGCTAAAAAGCAACTTTAAAAATAAAGTTCTTTAATTTTACAACCTATTTATTACTTAGTCACTATTTTGCTGCAAAACCACTTTGTAAAAGATAAAACAATCTGTAAAAACACTCCCTCAGGCAACTTTCCACATTTCAGGTAGTAAGACTCACAACTCAGTGTAGACAGACATATTTATAAGCGAAGGTACATTTCTTGCTGATAATAATTATTTTATGAGAAATTCTTAGGTAAGCGCATTTTTAGCATTCATCAAAATTACAGTTTTTTTTAATCTCTGAAATAGATATTGATTATTGTGTTGAAAAAATTATCTTATTTATTAGAATCTAGCTTCTAGCGCTTTCCCGAGGGATCTTCTGTTTGCTCGGGATAAAAGTAACCTATTAGTTATTCTAGGGTATGATCTATATCTATGTGCTAAGTTTCATCCAAATCCATTCAGCCGTTTATGCGTAATTGAGTCACAAACATCCAAATATACTAACTTTCACATTTTAGGATTATATATTTTCGAGCCCATGTTTTAAAATGTGCTGTTGTGAATTATTACAGTCAAAACGTGATGTGTCTCGAAACGTGCTGAGTAGCAAACAGTATCCGTAACATTTGTTTAACTGGCGTTAATTTCGAGTTAAGGCGTTCTAAACATTGTATCGACTCGGGACTCGGTACTGAAATGCATGCATGCGGTGAATGACAAACACGGCGCAGAGATGGGTGCATGAGTGCGTTTGAGTTTAATTCACTATGTTAACCAAGCTTAGAGAACGTCTTGTTAAAAGGAAGCCTTGCGCATGATGTAGAGATTTAGTAATAAAAGTAGTTAGCTTAGTTCTGTTTAAATTTTTTAATGAGACTAATAGAAGGTCGAATCTTCATTATATTTTATAACTAGCTGTTCCTGTTATTTCTACGAATTAATTTGCCACATAAAATTTATAATCCAATTTATTTGTAATGATATTTAAATTAAAGTATATTTATTTAGTTTTTCATTCAATTTAATTTTTTTTTTCATTTATATTTTTCCCCTGAGTTTTCTCATAAAATAAATGGTACCTACTATACGACCAATAACCGAAATCTCTTAACATTTTATCTCAGTTTTTCTCCTCGTCCCGTTCGTTATTACCCCAAGTTTATTATGTTATTTATATCGTACAAAAGATTCGTTATTGATACCGGAAGAAGCTAATAGATAGGGGATTGCTAATAGTCCATTACACTGATTTATCATCTATAAGAGCCATGTCAATAATCGCTAGAATAAGGTCCATTTTCATCAATACCATACGTAAACATATATAAATATTATATAGTAACATTAATTAATCTTGATGGGGCAAGATGTTAAATGCCTTTTTTAGTGGACTGTATTATTCTTAGGTGTGCCTCCTCACGTCTTCGTTTCCTCCCATGTAAAAATGCGGCGGTGAGATGTTATACCCAAACAAGTAACTTTATGAGTTATAATATAATCAATAGCCACTCACCTGATTTCAGCTCCTAGGCAATCTCCAAGTGGCACAGGAAGGGTGCTTTGAATTATATAAAAGCGGCGCGGCGATAAAATTATTTAAATCAACTCCAATAGATGAATTGACAACAGACTGACTGACATTAATTTTTTAATAATAATAAAATTAAAGAGGCCAAATGTGATGCGGTCGCGACTCGAAGACGCTGGTTTGCTTCAATCGTAGCGAGGGTTCTCGGCTATAAAATGAAACCTAAAAATACTTGTTTAGCCTCGAACAAATCTCATAAGAAATTACATGTCACTTATATGAGAGAAAGTACAAAATAATATAAGATAAAACTAAGTATAGCATTTAAGTATTTTCAAGAAAGGCTGTAGTTAAAAAGTCGAACTCTTTCAAAAGTTACGTTTTTATTCCATTCCATATGTAGTAAAGATTGCTAATGGTAACACTGTTTTAATTGTTACTTTTTCTATGCATTTACATACTTCTATGTCTGCATCACTTAGGTACACTGTGGTGCGCTGTAACGAAAATGATATGATCAAAAGTATCATAATTTCGGTGTGTCTGGACACATACATACATACTGAAGACTGACAAATTATGCTTTGATTACGTAATGTGGTCCCAAACGCTGAAAAAATTTATGATAATCATTAATGATCATAAATTAACATTGTTACAAACTAATTTAATTTAACGATTGAATATTTAGCTTAATGGAATATGATGCTGTTATAAATTCAGTTATATCCCTGGGGCATGAAACAACCTGTGTTTCACAATTGAGATGAATGTAACATAATCATTTACGTTGTAATAGGTATAGAATATAGATATTCTATCTCCCGATGTTCGTTTGTCTATGAATTCATAAGAATACGCATGGTACATGCATATGCAATTTATTTGTTTGCGTAAGCTAGGGAACGCTCAGTCACGGTAAAGTATAGATAACTTTACCGTGGCTCAGTCTACTCACGCGTCATGATGCCATATCGCACCGCAACACACAGCACGCTTATCTCGGCAACAAGATAATATCGTTTGACAGATTCAAACACATATTTCTCAATAGTATATAAGGTCCTAATAAATGAAGTACTACGGTCCTTTTGAGGGATGATAGTATAGGTCATAAGTATTCCGAAAATGATTAAAAAAATATATTCGGTCATAATTTTAATGAAAAAGAATACCTGAAATCGTACTTCATCACTACTAAGCATTAATTAAAACCAGGTAAAATTATTTATTAAAAAAAACATTGAATGGTTTTAATTAATGCTAAGTAGGGATGAAGTACAATTTCAGGGTTTTTTTTATTCATTAAAATTTCGACCGAATATTTTTTATTTATCATTTTCGGAATAGGTACTTACGACCTATACTATCGTCCATCAAAAGGACCGTACTTCATTTATTAGGACCTTATAGCTTAGTGTACTTAACTGTTTACCACTTTTGACCACATATTTACTTACCACGGTAAGATACAACCCAAAAAAAATTGCTAATTTTTTTTTGTTTTACTTTGTACTTATAGGCTTGTGTTTGACCACAATCTCACTATGGTAAGTGATAATGTGGCCGAGGTGATAAGCACACAAAGCCTAGATGAAACTAGCTCTCAAGTGCAGCTTCCATACACCAATAAGTATTTGTCGACAGATTTTCATCTTGAGGGTGGTAGCTACCCAGGCGGGTACTACAAAGTACCCTACCACCGTGCTATGGCTTCCTCACGATGTTTTCCTTCACCGAAAGCTCAAGCTCATTTTAGGATTCAAACCCACGACCTTCGCCGCGGCGTCGGACGTCACTACCACTGAGCTATCATCGCGCATCGCCTTAATACCTACTAGGAAAGATTTTGATTTTAAAAATACTTATTAATTAATATCATCATTAGGCAGAAATTGTAACGAATACAAAGAATATTAGTTAATAATACATATATTATTAATTTGTTCGTTCTTGTTTGTCTCCGTCTCCACTTTGAATTGTATTCGTTACAATTTCTGCTTTGTGACAGCCCTATCTTACGTATTCGCGAAACATGCTTTACAATTTGAATGGTGGAAGCCGTTTGTTCCCTCCATAGACTTATTGGCGTGTGTTAAGCTTTTATTGGGATGTCGAAGGTGTGTTTGTTGGATTTAGAAGCAATAAGGAAGCGTACTCGAACAGTTTCGTCTTACAATCACTGTAATAAGGTGTTGAACAAACAAATGAAAGTATTCGTGTAGTAAGTAAGGCTTTTAAATATAATTACATAAGGTTGCCGTTATTACCGATAATTTGAGATGGCATATTTTCTATCTTTGCTAAGTTGGTAACAATTATTCTGGGAACAACTCTGAAATCGCAAAAAAAACTTTTTATACTAAAGGTCGAGCTTGAGCTATCAAAATTTACGAAAAAAAACTATTTACGGGAATTCAGAGTTGGTACATACCTACGTTTCAATAATATTCCATCCTGAAATATCCACCCACTATAATATTGATTTTATCTTGCAAATAAACATTAAAGGTAGGATTAAACATCATAAGAAACTTTCTTCGTGAGCATAGATGCTAGGAAAATAAATATGCTGTATACTTAACTAAAATAAAATATCTTCTATAAATAACTCATGTCATCGAGAAGCGATTCAATTTCATTTTATATTTCTAATATATTATTATAATTTCACAACAAAGAAATATGATTCCGGATTTCAGTTGTCTATTAATAGCATTTTCAAAGGAACAAAGGACTCAAACGCATCCATTAACTTCTTGCAAAGATTAGTTCTAAAACAAACCTTATTTCGTTAGGATGAGGAAAATTGTTCCGCTTTGTAGGCGACTGAAAGTTTCTCGTGCACATTTTATTTTCATTATACATTTAATCTACTAGCTAATTTAAAGTATCTTGCTACAGATTATATTCATAAACGCATTTTAACTAGCTGGGACCTCGCCGTTTTACCTGTGTTTCCGTGAGTAATTATGTTTTTTCGTGATAAAAATGTTTTATTTCTGAGTACCATCAATCTGAGTGCTAAATTTCATTACGATCGCTTATGCCACAAACCACATTCGCGCATTTGTTTTAAAGACAGTAGTTGTATAAAATGCCTTTCTGATATAAACCTTTAAAAAGCAGCATTCACTTGTCAAGCCTAAGTAAGAACGACAGTTCACTTAATTAGTGTCTGTTTTACTTTCGTTCTGAATTTAAATTATAACTAAGTACTCATGTTCCCTTTATTTAAGTTTTGGTCCACGTTGAGATCCTTGTACCGAAGCTAATTAGAGGCTTTGACTTGATTATTTATAAGTACCTACACATCAAACTGAAGGTAGTATTTATCTATTTGTATTTTTCAGTGAAACTTTATCATAATCTGTATTGCAATATCGAATCTAAAATATGGGTATAGATATTTAGTTAGTATTAAGTAAATACTTACAGCAATACTATTTTGGTAATCTTCCGGAATAATGGGCATGAAGATATTTATTATTTTATCTATTATATATAAAATGCATTGTCCTGAATGACTTAGGATCAACGCACAGCCTAAACCGCTGTTCGTAGAGACCTGAAACTTGGAAGGTGTGTTCTTTGTATGACGTACGCATCCGATAAGAAGGGATTTTCCGAAATTCTACCCCTAAGGGGGTGAAAAACGGGGGCAAAGTTTGTATGGGACAACGAGATTCCTTGGTCCAATCTGCTTCAAATTTTGCATAAACATTCTTTAACAGAATTAAATTGAGGATACGTTTCGTATTTTATTTAAACTCATCGCCTAACAGGGTTAAAAAGGGGTAGAAAGTTATTTTGGGGGAGATTTGCATCGAAGCTGATATCAATACTCCTTGCTTATGATTTAAATTACATTTTATTTTGACACATGTTTGAAAACTCAATCCGTCAATCAATATTTTTCCGGTCAGATTTATTTAAGCTTGATATTAATATTAATTTGTCAACACAATGTCGGTGTTTTTCGAAATTGTTACCCTAATGGAGTGCAAAAGTTTTATAGAACGACAATTTTTGGAATGGAGTAAGGAGGTACAGTTTGTCGGGATATTTGGGCTCCTGGCTAGAACTAAGGTAAATGTTTTGTAGAATTAATCAGGGGAAATATATTTTGTAAGTGTCTTGATTGTGGAAAGTAGTTGGAATACGAATCTTGCGTAAATATTGCTCAGAGCAGATTATTAGGGCTATTATTATTATCATGTCTCTCTTTTCACCCGTAAAGTGTGTAAAGTGTGTATGGGAATGGGAAAACATTTTTTTTTTCAGGGTATGTATGTGAAAAAAATATGTTTGGAGGTACACTTTGTGTAGGTATACGGATTGGGGCTTCTTATAACATAGGGGCGTACTAAGAATGTTTTGTAAGGGATCGCGGGTGAAACCACGGGGCGGAAAGCTATCTATAAATATAGGTAATAAAACAGTAGAATCCGGTGTTTCTGTACATCTGTCTGTCTGATTATTTGTTAACGCACATTTCCGGAACTACTGAACGGATTTTCATGTAGATTTCACAGGTAGACCGAGATTAATTAATACAGGAGCAGAATATAGGCTTCATTTAAACAAAATTGGATGTTGAAAAAAAGTAATCGTCATTCAATGATTTTTGGAATTATTTTTATGCCTACTGTTCGAAAGTTATCTAGAACCCGCGTGTATCTACATTATATTATCTCCTGGAGGCTAATCCGTATTGTGATTTGTTTGCGGATGGATGGCCGGATATATTGTCTGAGTGTTTGCGTTTCTGTGAGAAGGATGTACTGTTTGTTTATATTTTATTTTCACGTTGTTGTTCTTTTTTTTTTTTTTCTTATTATTATTTTACTACTTGTTATTTTTAAATAGAATATATTTAATTATTGTAATTGGTGTCCTACCGTTATAATTAAATAAATAAATAAATAAATTATTTTATTTTAGTTGAAATGGAATGTGTTTGATGTAGGAAGAGTCAAATTGCTTGATTTTTTGTCTGTCTATCTGTTTGAACACGCTAATCTCTGAAACCATCGAACGGATTTTCGTGGGTTTTTCACAATTTAACTAGGTTTAACTTGGTGTTTCGAATAAATAGGCTTTGTTTCGTCGAAATTGGCTAACGAGGAAAAAGTTATAGACATTTTATAAAGTCTGCGCGAGCGAAGCCGCGGGCGAAAAGCTAGTCACCAATATTTCAAAAGGTTTAATTTTTTTCTAAGTACAACTAAAAAAACTGATTTTTCACCATTTCTATAAATAACAAGAATAACAAGAATTTCTATGAATAACAAGAATACATGTAGCATCACAATTTAGCCTACCGAAAAACACCTAGCAGAGAGGAAGTGGCTCAAATGAAGTGGTTCCCGGAACAGGATAAGCGGAATGACTTTCCGGTCTCGACGGGATCGTAAAAGTCAACGCATGCATTTAATTTCGTGAGTTATATATTATGTTGTAGGCACAGCGTGGGTTTATGCTTGCGTGTGTATCCGTACAATTTTATATTCCGGATTCATGATTTACATGAGAGGATTTTTGCATTCAGTTTTATAGACTTTTTTCAGCATGACTAGGGATTTTCTATATCAAAACAAAGCCTTCAGTTTAGGCTCTAGGAGGGCTCTTATGAAGTTCAAAATTAGTGAAGTCACCATTGGTTTGGAAGTCAGCATTCAACTGAGAAGAATCGGCAAGAAAGTCTGCAAGGTTACATTTTTAAAATATTTTTTGGACGATCTATTTTGGCCATTTTAACTTTTAAATGTTTAACAATTTTTAAAACAGGTATTTTTTTACAATTTCTCTCAAGCAAACTCGTATTTTTAATATAATATATAATCGTTAAATAATCGCAATGATAAATCGACGATTACGATTAATCGCTAAATGCTGATAATCGTTTCATCACTAATATAAATCATAAAGATTTGAAGAACAATAATCTATTCAATCTAAATATACAAATAGATACAATGGCTGTTTGCATACAATCCGGGGTACGGTGCGGTGGATCTGGATGCATACATATTTGTCGACAAACACCGTCGGTCCGCCCCCGCCCGTGCTACCTACCCCTGTCATGTCACATGCGTGTTTGCTTAGAGCTTAAATGTGGTGGCTCAGGTGTTACTCCACGCAAGACAAGTATCCTTGCACATACAAAGTTTCTTGATTACATATCGTTCCCTTAATGATTCTTTACTGTTTTCTTTAGAGATTATTTTACATTATTTGAAAAGAAATCTCAAGTCTGACTGTGCATCTGTATTGCTATCCAACGTTTAATGCTACATAATTGTTTTACGTTTTATTTTTACAATTTTATGTTAAACGTGTTATGTTGCCGAAGAAATTTGTTTTTTGAAAATATATTTCATTTGAAATAATTAATATTTATGTTAGGTAAGTACATGTTATTTTTAAAAGGTTTTAAGTACTAAGTTCCTTTGCGCCTTCGAGTCATATAACATTTGACGAGTAACTTTTAATGATAAATAAGATCCCAAAAGTAAAGAACGCTTTATTTATATTTAATAAACACAGCTGCTGCTGTTATTGCTTGTATACTGTTTCTACTTATTAAACACAGTTTATTAAATACCCTTCAAGTCTTATTTGATTGTAAAACAAAGAGATAAAAATAATCCAGGCCAGTATTTAAGTAAACTTGAAACTCTTTGTATTATAACGAGACTATAACCATAAGATTAAATTATTTTATATTACCCTTAACGCTGTTTGTGAAAAAGTTTAGCGCTTAAGGCTCCAGTCTCCCTAAAATCAGTGTTCTTGCGGAATTTATCAGAAAAGAAATATTGTTTTTTAGTCATCAGAAAAGCAATAAATGAAATATATTTTACGTTATTTTAAAGTGTGAGATTTGAAGTTTCCAATACATATTTTATTTTTTAATTTGACGCCACTTTTATTAGCTTTGTGAGGCTTTAAACATACCTCTATTTACGTTCCACGAGTAGAGGGTCTCATTCATGCACACACTACGAAAAAAATATAACAAAAACAAGAAATGTATTCAGATTACATTTGTCGGCAAATCCTCTACAATAATCTTATCTAGTTACTTTTATTCCAAATTGTCTCAATTTCTTATTTAAATTGCTTTAAAAAGTTATAAATTTCTGAATTTGACCCTTGCAACATATATTTTTTTCTATTACAAAGTAATGGTTTAGAGAAATCACACTTTAACCACTCCGAAAGCAACTACTTATCTGTCGAATAAAAAATATATGCATTCAAAAAATCATTTGAAATAAATTTACCGAGACTAAACATATAACACAACGAACGCTGTCAATTCCCAGCGAAATTGAATGGAATTTTGATGCATTTTATGTTTTATTTGTTTAGTTTCGGTAAATTTAGTTCCAATGATTTTTTGAATGCATATATTTTTTATTCGACAGATAAGTAGTTGCTTTCGGAGTGGTTAAAGTGTGATTTCTCTAAACCATTACTTTGTAATAGAAAAAAATATATGTTGCAAGGGTCAAATTCAGAAATTTATAACTTTTTAAAGCAATTTAAATAAGAAATTGAGACAATTTGGAATAAAAGTAACTAGATAAGATTATTGTAGAGGATTTGCCGACAAATGTAATCTGAATACATTTCTTGTTTTTGTTATATTTTTTTCGTAGCGTGTGCATGAATGAGACCCTCTACGCGTGGAACGTAAATAGAGGTATGTTTAAAGCCTCACAAAGCTAATAAAAATGGCGTCAAATTAAAAAATAAAATATGTATTGGAAACTTCAAATCTCACACTTTAAAATAACGTAAAATATATTTCATTTATTGCTTTTCTGATGACTAAAAAACAATATTTCTTTTCTGATAAATTCCGCAAGAACACTGATTTTAGGGAGACTGGAGCCTTAAGGCTGTTATTTTGGGTCAATATGAACTTTGGGAGACTTCTGGCAAAATATTGAAATTAAGTCGACATTTGACAGTTCTATTGAATGGATAAAGCGATAGGGGCTTCTGAAATATTTAAGATGTCAAAGTCAAAGTCAAAGTCAAAGCCATTTATTCAGTTTAGGCCCTAGGAGGGCACTTATGAAGGTCGAATTTACTGAAGCTACCACCGATTCGGAAATCAGCCTTCAACTGAGAAGAACCGGCAAGAAACTCAGCAAGGTTACATTTTTTTTATATATATAAAATATATTTTATATTTTTTTTATAATCTGACTATTGGCTATATTTTTTCAATAACAGCAAAATGTACAATACAATATACAATTAAATCAAAAAGAAAAGAAGAAAAATACCAATACCAAGTAAATAATAAAATGTAACGCAAACAAGTTCTTATTAAATAATAGCGAATACGCTACATAATGGCTAAAACTAAAAAAATAAAATAAAAAAACAATATGCGAAGTGCACCTGTGCAGAGTGAAACTATTTCCAAACATCCCTATCTTCAATATATTGAGCTACCTTGTAATAAGCCTTTTCCTTCAAAACCTTCTTTACGTAAAATTTGAATTTAAAATCGGTCATCTTGGTTACCGAGTTAGGTATTTTATTATAAAAACGAACGCAATTACCAAGGAATGACTTGCTAACTTTGGCTAACCTAAAATATGGAACAACTAATTTCTCTCTTTGCCTTGTATTTATATTATGGACATCTACTTTTGTTTTAAACATTCCTATATTTCTACGTATGAACATTATATTTTCATAAATGTAGAGTGAAGGCAAAGTCATTATATTTATTTCTTTAAATAAATGCTTTAATGAGTCCCGAGGACCCATACTATAAATTGCACGAATTGCCCTTTTTTGTAGTATAAAAATAGTTTCAATATCGGCTGCTGCTCCCCATAATAAAATACCGTATGATAACAGACTGTGAAAGTAAGCAAAATATACTAGTTTAGCCGTCTCGACACTCGTCAATTGTTTAATTTTCCTTACAGCAAATGCAGCAGAACTTAATTTACCTGCCAAAGAATCTATATGAGGACCCCATTGTAATTTATTATCTAATGTTAAACCTAAGAATACAGTTTTATTAACCATGTCCAAATTACTGCTATCTATTATTACTTGACTATCTACTTGTGCTACATTGGGTAGAGAGAATCTTAAACATTTAGTCTTCTTAGAGTTGAATAACAAATTGTTTGCAGTAAACCATTTGGAGACTATTGACAAGGTATCATTTACTCTTATAAGTTCTTTGTCTTTTCTATCAACTTTAAAAATCAACGAAGTATCGTCAGCAAACAAGACTATATCTGAGAGGCCATTTACAATAGATGGTAAATCATTTAAATAAACTAAAAACAAAAATGGTCCCAGTATTGAGCCCTGGGGTACCCCCATTTCGATTAAAGAGCCCTCAGATGTTGTACTACTAATCCCTACCTTTTGTTGACGATTAGATAAATAAGATAGAACAAGATCATAAGCAGTTCCACGAATTCCGTAATAGTCTAGCTTTAGTAGCAGTGTACGGTGGTCGACACAGTCGAAGGCCTTGGATAGATCACAGAATATACTAATTGCATCCTGTGAACCCTCCCAAGCCTCATAAATGGATTTCAATAATTTTGCAGCTGCATCGGAAGTAGATTTTCCCTTCGTGAAACCAAACTGATGACCATGCAGTATCTCATGTTCATTAAAGTGTTTTAACATTTGATTGAGTAACAGTTTTTCAAATATTTTAGTCGATGCTCCCAAATATTAAGTAGCGTTTCAGTATTTGGTATTTCGTGTAATGAAATAAATATCCGGACGGGACATCTGTCACACACGACCGTTTTACCCCAAACTTAAGAAAGTTTATACTATGAACTACCACACCATACCACAATGTTCAACATCTGAATATTTAAGTAGACATGCTCATGCACACAAATGTTTGTCCTAAATGGGAGTCGAACGTCTCTCATCCTGTGCCGTGGCAATAAAAATACCTAACCTTTTCGACAACGTACACGTCTAAAGGTGACCTAGGATAACCACAAGAACAAATTATAGTTCTTTAACGGTATTAATTATAGAAATAGGAAATAACTGCTTGTTGCTAAGTAACGATGGATGCAGTATCCATAGCAAAATTCACAAATGTGATATTTTCACACATCCATTGCTATCTTTCAATGTAATGCTTATACTCCTATATCATTCTTCAACTCCTAATCCATCAGACAGAGATGGATCTCGATAGCGGGTTGAAATTGTAGCGAAATATTTACCTAACATCTATAAAATCTTTACTTTCTTTCGTAAAAACGTACATTTATAGTGCGCGTAGGAGTACCTATTTATATACGTTTCATGGAAATTCTAATACAGGTCTTATGAAGTCTAAATATTGTAAGAATCCTTTCATATGAAAGGATGAAGAAGGGTCTCGTCAGACAGTCAATGCCCTGGCTTAGAAGTAAGATGACTCTTAGTCAATAACCCAGTACATGAAACATATGATAGTAGTAAACAATAAGGCGCTCGCACATTTGACCTCTTATTACAACCTACTAACTATGATTTAAAATTTTATACTTGGCTATTTTTTTTGGTATCATTTTTCAAATAATTTAAGGATTGTGGAAAAGTTAGTAATAAAATGTCTGACTCACGTTTTTTGATCTACAAAAAGTCTGAAACGAAAAGTACAGTAGCCTCGCTTCGAACAGATGCTGAAACTTGCTTTGCATTATTATGAAATGTTTTACTTTTAAAACAAAATTACAATATTTTTTTAAGTAATTCCCGTGTCGTATAAGTATATAGGTAATAAATAACATTAAAAGCTGAAAAAAATCCACTCAATTCCATGAACCTTTTGCATATAATATTTAATTTTAAAATATTAGTGAGCTATTTTATTAAATTCTATGGATATAAAAGAAACCTGAACCTTAAAAATTTGTTTACATTATTTACTTTAGTATTTATTAATACCAACACAGACAGAGTATGTCAGTCTATTTTTTTTTACCTACGAAGTTCGGACATGAAAAAACTTTTTGAATATCAACTTGACGAAACATTTTCATGTCATATTTAAGCTAGAATAAGAAAATATTTATACTATAACAAGCGTTTTGGAGCGCTCCATTTTCGAAATGGAGCGAAATGGAGCGCTCCTATCAAAATGTTATAAATTTCTTGGTAAAGAAGATGGTTGACTCCTCCATTGAATAGGGAAGATTTTCCGCCAGCCTAAGTCATTTCTTGCCTGTGGATCGCATTCCAACTGTATAGGTGTTGGAAACTCTTATAGATGTCGAGTGCTGCTAGCAGGAAATTATGATAGTGCGATGTATCGGTGATATCTTGTGGTGCCATCTATCCACCGGTAGTGGAAGCTCCTTTTATATGGTTGATAGATGTCACTACAATATAAACTTGACGTCATACAATTTCAAAAGATGTTTGTTCCGAGCGTGCGTTCAATACGCTTGTTATAACTAATCCCTAAGATATCCCAAACTTCCGACTACTATTCAAAAGGCTCACAGAATGAGCCGATTACCCATTTTACATGTTCACTCCATTAATCTACCCTCTTTTGTAATTTATCAGGGATGTCACTGCAGGTAGTTAGCTGTAAAAATTAGAGCATATATAACGTATATAAAACTCCAATACGTATTACTTTGCTGAAATAAACGGATATTACAATAGATCAACGGAAAATGTGGCAACATTACTGTAATAGAGCATTTGTATTGTACGCAATGCATACTTCCGTATACAGAATGAGAGAGTGCATTTTTATTTTTTTATTTTACATAAACATATACTACTTACTATTAACAAGCAACTTAATCTTAATAAAGTACCTTTTTTTAAACAAAATTGTCGGCAAACAAGCTTACGGCCCTGATGAACGCTTGCAACACCAGACGTATCACTCGCGCGTTGCCGACCCTTCCTCCCTCCCCGATGAGCTCTGGCGACCTTACTCACGCGCAGGAACACAACTATAAGTTATTCTACTGCGATATTCTGTAAGGTGGAGGTACTTCCCCAATCGAGCTGCTTTTTGGGCGACTTATCGCTATACTCTACCTCTCTGTACCTACCAACTTACATAAAATAATCTAAATGAAAAAAGTCGCTATCAAAAGGCAATGTACTCGGAATGCTTATTTCTGAGGCTAGTTCTGATTCACATAAATTAGATTTAACTGCCAAGTCCTGCAGCTATAATAAACTGCACTATACTCTTGAGCAGAATTGATTTTCAAACCGATTAACCAAAGTATGACATAAGTTGAATGTATGACAATTTCGAGTTAACTGTTGTCGACTCGATGTTAGCCGGCCTTAGAAATAGTACCAATGTTTGACACGCGAATTAAAAAAAAAAACAATTATCAGCCGTTTGGTCTATAAACATATAACAAGCATTCACTTTAAAAATCATCATAATAATATCAATAAATATCACTTGTAAGATTTTAATAATATTTTGATAAAATAGATTTGTCGAAAAATGGTTAATGTAAACATGCTTTCAACTTTTAATAACAATCAACTCGCAAAAATATATAAATATCTTATTAAAACTAACAGTTAATTTCATAAACTGCTACTATACTTGGAAAGGGTTTATCGCTACCGTTTTATGATTATCTTGAAAAGTGCTAAAGCCCTTTATTACCTCTTTATAAATGCCGTAAAAGTGCTGGAAGATTTATGTCCCCCATCTTTTTGTTACCCACCTCTAGGTATAGTAATCCACTTTAATCCTGACCGAAGCCAAAGTCTATTCGACAAAAAATCGGCCCTTCATCCCAATTTACATGTGAATAGCAGACACAGAGCTTTTGGCTGTCATGAGTGTCGTGGGTACATTTTTTGTGGGCCCTCACAGTTGTGATTAACATAAAATGTTTGCGAAAACCCTAATATACGAACCATATGACTTGATGAACAGGATACCTCCATAATTTAGTTGTGTCTCTACTACAAAGGGATGCAAAGAAGGAACTCTGATTATTACACAATTTTCTTGCATAGGTTTTTTATTAAAACCGTTTTGTTTATAGTTATGTCGTCTGCTGAGACGAGCTTGTTAGAGACAAGAAAACGGCATCGCTCAAGCACATTTACACGCAAAACGAACACCTGTAAAAAAAGTAGGATTTAACGGAAATTTTATGATAAAGCAAAAAAAAATCGTAATAATATTGTGAATTTTATATCATACAGATTATAACAGTTAAATATATCATAATAAATATTAACGTTATTATCTCCGTGAGATATAGCAGTTCCATTTCGTTCCCGGTCCCTCCAAAGTTCTAAATCGTAGTAATAACACAATTTACGCAAGAAGCTTAAAATAATAATTTCAACTCTTACCGTTGTATTAATATATCCTTCAATTAAACAATTTAATGTCATAATCAAGAGTGAAATGTTGCTATAAAATACTTAAGTCGGGTCGGAAATGACTTTGGAGTTGGCCCTTTTTACACAAAACGGGGAATCCTCTGGAGCGCTCATTGACCTTTAACGGAGGCTTTGAAGTGAAAGTTAATTAAATTTCTGCTGCTTACATTACAATGGAAATTTGCATCAGGTATATGCTTACGAAATATTTAATAAACAAAATATACATATAAGTAGGTTTTATTTTCTGCGGAACTTGATTGATGAGGGTTTTGGAAAGCTTTTATTATATCCGCTGAGATAGTGGAAAGGCAGTGGTGTAATTTATTGTATGAAAAAATACAGCATAATAGATAAGTTGATGTGGAAATACTTTATTTTTGTAGTGTCTAAATACTATTCTGGACACGTACACATTATTGCTTACATAACCTTGGATAAATAAATATAATTTAAAAAAAAAAAAGTAAAAGCCCTTGCTATAATAAAATAAAATAAATATGGTACAAATTATAAATCATAAGGCAGTTACGTATATTTTTTTTGAGTAATAATGTGTGAGTTTGCTACCGTACAAAAATTGTGCATGCGTTGTGAGAACTCCTTTAGGTGGCTAATTAGCTAACGTCGGTAATTTGCACATGGGAAGGCGATCCTTTGTGCTGGCCATTAAGAGACCCATATCACGTTTCTTTGTGTCTGTATAATTCAGCCCAGTGGGCACACGCACCCACAAAACAAATTAATTTCAGCTTCAAAACAAATGTTGACTCGTTAGCCCAAAAATTGTGGAAGGTCGGCTTGTTATCACTTTAAACAAGTTTAACAGTACTTTACGGGCTTTGTCGTGAATTTTTTTTTTCACATATACCTTTATTAGTACCTATAATTATATATTTACTTAATTCATTCGTAATTATTGTTCTATATAAATACTATTTAGTATTTATATTTTACACAGAACTATTTGTTTAAAAAGAAATAGTTGTTCAAGTCCGTAAATTATTTATTTAATTTTATTCCAAATTATTTATCGTAGAGATGAACACAAATTCCGGTAAAACATAAAATAAATGCAATTACCTTACAGTTGACAAACCCTTTATTGTACAAACAATGTTGTCAATTAATTTCCGTTGGGTTTATGGATTATTTATTTTATTTACAAGTTCAAAAAGGTTTTACAAGTCGTTAGAAGAGTTCGGTAGAGTTAGTTAACAGCTGCTTGTTAATGCGAGAGTCAGTCTCACTAGTTGCCAATAGCTTATCTGGTAGATATATTTACAGGCCGTCTCAAGTTCATTACGAAATGAAGAGGTTGCTCTTAGATATCTGACAGATAAACTATACGGAACTTATCAGCAACCTGTGAGATGAGATCCAAGGATTTTTCTATGAGATTCTATCGTTATTTCGAATTTCAATCGTAATGCCAGGTGTTTTTAATCTTGCAGCAGGTGGTCGATCTGTAGGTAGTAGATAATACAGAATTATTTTTTTATCACTGGCAATACTTGCAGGGGTGGAAGTACTCATCAATGTGAACAACTTTTATTATGGGGCTAACTCTGATATCGCGTAAAATAAAACGGTTGCTTCATACATTTTGGTCGAGTAGGTATTGAACTTTTGTATGGAACAGCTGATAACATTTTCATGATTTCACAGTTAGTCCCATAGTAAAAGTTGTTCATTTTGATGAGTACCTACTTCCACCCCTGCAAGTATTGCCAGTGACTAAAGAATCACCCAGTATAAAAAACCTTTTTACAATCAATAAATAATTAATTTTATTTTCACTCGCACCATTTATAAATATGTAATATTAATTTTATAATAATCCCTGTTTCGAGGAGGTGGAGACCAGGAGACCCATAGCACAGGGCTTACCTAGTTTGGGCTCCTGTCCTCCCACAATTAATATGTTCTTCGTATTATAGTTTTTTTTTTTTGTTATTTATTTATATTAGGTTTACTCTTATTTATAAGAGAATTATTTGTGGGAAGAAATAAACTATTTATTATTATTATTATAATGTATCTTTCTGACATCACGGCGCGAGGACCGGTCTTTTTTATTGGCGTGCGTGGGGATACAGATCCAACACGTAGAGGCCCCTTTAAGATATGTTAATGTGTTGGCATGTGTACACCTAGCGATACTATCTCTGTCTGCACTATTGAAGAGATACAGGTAAAGACAGCACCCGCTAAGTGCAAGGACTATTACAGAAAACAGGGAACTATACTGGGTCTATGGGGGGGAACTTGCTGGACTGGTTGTTGGACTATTGATTGAGACAACGGAACGCCTGCCAAATCAAATGTCTCAATCTTTGATGATGTTCGTTATACATATATATTTGATAATTCTGGCAGACGGTGACTCGCCACCAACTGCCAGGGCCCATTGCCCCCAAAAAAAGTCACTAAAACCAACGTGACAGAGGGAGCAACATTGGTGTCAGCAGCTAAGGGTGTAGAGAGGTGTGCACCGGTTTCACCACCGCGAGAAGGCTCGTGAGCGGGTTTCCCCGTTATTACGGAGATTGAGCACTTCCACCCTTTCTTTATTATTATTATTATTAATTACCATATACACGAGTACACAGTGATGAGGAATCGATACCTCATCTAAAAGTATACTACATTTTCGGAAATTAGAAGTTTTAGGAAATGTGACTTTTTGCGTATTCATGGACTGTCTAGAAAAAGTTGTTCATGGAAATACTATATGCTATTGGAAAATATGGTTGTTGTTATTTTTTTCTTTTGTACATCAATAGAGCAACGACAACGTGATATTCGGTTATAGAGATAGTTTCTAGATCGGAGTGTAACATGCTACTGTTTGCCCCAAGAACGCGGGTGAAACCGCAAGGCGGCGAAAAAACTTGTAATATATATTTTAATGAGCTCTTTTTTTTTCTTTACTTTGTATAGGCTTGTGTTTGACCACAATCTCACTATGGTAAGTGATGATGTGGCCTAAGGTGGTAAGCACACAAAGCCTAGAAGGAACTGGGTCTCATGTGCAGCTGCCGGAACACACCAATAGGTGTTTGGCGACAGATTTTCAACTTGAGGGTGGTAGCCAGCCAGACGGGTACTACAAAGTACACTACCACCGTGCTATGGTTTCCTCACGATGTTTTCCTTCACCGAAAGCTCAAGCTCATTGTAGGATTCGAACCCACGACCTTCACCGCGGCGTCCGACTTCACTACCACTGAGCTATCATCACCTTAAATACGCTCTTAGACTTCCTATTCGTGTACACTCCTAATTAAGGTTTTCTCTGAGGATTCATGTGCTTTTTTAATGTTCTATGATATATTTAACTATGTTTCTAGCCTCAGGTATTGGCAGACTGGTCATCAGAAGCAAGGTTAAAACTGAATTTTCAATGTAGCTACAGCTTGCCAAGGATTTACTACTTTTGAAAATCTGTGGCAGCATTTAATTTAGAATGAATTCATGATTGGCTACCGGGTACAGTAGGTGCAAGAGGATACTGAGAAATTAAACACGTAATTCTAAAGAAACTTGATGTGGGTAGCATAATTAAGTTTACCAAGGGGTGAGGGAGGGGAGATTAGTTCAGCTCCGGGTTAGTCTCGCCAGGGATATCACACACGCTCGCGTAACTATTTCGATTTTACATTTTACCTGTCCTTAATGAACTTGCTTTTCAGCGGGTGGGGGGATTATGTAATTTAATTTTAATTTGAGAATGTATTTTAGACCCTTTCTCGTCAATAACTTGATTTGTGGATTATCTGGATTGTTTAATGTAAGGAATTGATTGTGGACTTTAGGCCAACACGTACTTAGTTTAAAATGCCGTGCCCAATGCTCAGTGCGTAGGAGGTAGATACTACGGGAGAATCTGCCCGTAGCGGCGTAGGCGGCATGGCGTTTCGAGATTTATCGGACAAGTTTTTGGACCCAGAGAAATAAAATATTGTGGGCTAGGCAAAGATTCACCATTGTGCCAAATCTAACTCAATGATACAATTATCGGTATCTTGAGTAGCAATTAAGAGGATTTAACTGACATTGTTGAATAAAACAAAATGTCTATTGAATAAAATTCAGAGGATAGATTTTCCTGTGCTCACATTTTTATATAGGTAATTAATTATACCTGAATCACAATTACATCCACAAAATCGTGTAAAAAGGCCAAAATAGAGATATGACTCTAAAATGTTTTTGTCAACATCATATATAAAACTAAAATAAAAAGCACATAGATACATATGTATAGAAAGAGGTATGTAATAGATAATAAGTATGTCACAGACAGTAAGTACTTACCAGTGGCGAAGAGTCCATAAAATACGATTTCTATCGGCTTCCCTTTGAACATTTAGGTTTGAGTATCTACAATTTAGTTATTATCACAGAATAGTTAGCCAAAAAGTAATATGTAACACATCCTATGAGACTGGCTCGGAAAGGTATTATTATCGATATCGATAGGTTTATCATGTGTTTAAGTACATCGATTCTATCTAGAGCTACTAAACGAACAACAAAAAAATCAGTTTCAATAGGAGCATAGCAACTAATATCTTGTTGGCAACAAAAAAACGCTACAAATACTAGCTCATTGCCGTTGCCAAAAAAAGGAACTTTTATTCTGTGGTCCACATATCAGTACACTGGCTCTGTTCCACATCTCTCAGAGAGAAGTCAAAGCAGTTTAGTGGTCAGATAAACAAAATAATTAAGCGCTTATGGTAATCTGGCACGGGAGTGGTGCCAGCATGGAGCTTTATGTAAATGTTCCCTGAGGCTTATCATCGTGGTCGAAAACCGGAGTAAATTTTTTAACTTACATTGCGCATTTCACTCGGTTTCAAATCACTGGAGGATTCCCGCACTGAGCATTGGGAGTGATGTAACTTTTTCCTACAATTATATTAGAAGTTTACAGTCGCGTAATGTAGTTCCTAGAGGGTGGATGCGTCGCGCAACAAATGCAGCTAACTCGTTGGACGAGGGCTTAATTCTGTTTTAATTTCAACTTTAAACTGAGTTTCGCATAAAATTATGAATTTTAGCGGTACTCAGTCGAAGTGCTCAAGTTAATACGATATAATGTTCGTCTGTGAAAATATTGAATGATGTTATGCTTATGTATTCCATATCAGATTACGAGAGGTACGTCCATGTTATGTTTGTCTTTTATAATTGATGAAAGCTCCAAATTACTTATAATGTTATATTTATCCATAGAATCTTTTGTGTCGTATAAAATAGACTTTTCTTGAAGAAAAGCCGTTTAAATGATATAATAGTAGATTGATTCTTATAATGAAGTCATGATGCAGAACTAGATCTTGCTTCAATTTGGATTACGAGTTGAAATCTAACTTTTACTTATAGAAGCAACTGTTATCCCATATTGCAATGCTATCTTTACATGTACTATTACTTTTAAGCTCTGAACACCTACCATCTATTCACGTTTCTAAACACCACTTATGAGCTTTTACTTGAAGGTCGTTTTATCAGACAGCGCCTGTTGTGTAGGTATATTATGAAAATTGACATATTCGCGCAAATAGTTATTGTAAGCGATGAAGACGTTTTCTTTGCAAACAAACACGTTTCGGGACACAATGTGACTCAATTTATGCGGTGTGTATACCGTCAGCCGAAATTCAAAGGCTTATTGTTCTCTATATCTACATTTACAAGTTAATTGGAAAACTACATAGCTTTTAATCCTCATCGTGGGGAATTTAACGGACTCTGTTTATTTGTTACGCCTTATACAAACAGCTGTTAATTGCATTGGCCTAATTTGATTGAGAGACAATTTAGATATTTTCGGTAATTCTTCGAATGACAGAACTAACTGAACTTTGTTATCATTGTAGAGATGAAATTACGTTTGTTGTTTCCTTAAAATACAATGGTTCTAACTTCGTTTATAAGAGGAAATAATATTGGAATGACTGTCATTATTACATTAATATTACTTACGTAACATTTTGTATTTTCCTTACAGTAGTTCCTTTTCCTTTCCTTCCTACACACATACCTAGTAAAATTTTGATTGAGGTTAAGACACTAATTTATTATTTTATTAGTGACGCATTTTTTAAAATAACAAAATGCAATGTAGTTAGTTAGTTACAACACTCCAGAAATCGTTGCTATAATCTAACCCTATATTAAACCGAAACATTTTAAGATCGCATCGCTCAATAGAGCGCGCAACGTAGCGCAAAACCAAAATTTGTCTGTAAAGTGACTATTCCGCACAAAATAATTGAGCAGTTATGCTAATGAGGTACAAGCTGAACTGACGCCAAAACGTTGTCCGCGGAGCTTTATGCAAATCATCCGGGTGCGATACGAACGTTTGTGCGCCGCAGAGTATCGATACCGACGCCTAGGAACGACGCCTGAAGGAGACATTGCGTTGTGTATTACACAACGTGAGTATGTCTTTATATTCTTCGACGAGGTAAACGCATAAGAGCTAGTTTCGTCTAGCGCTTAAATTATTTCAGTTTTATTTTGCGGATTCATTTGTTAAGAACTTTTGCATTGGTAGACTAGTGTCTTAAAGTTTTCCAGACAAATATTGACATTATTAAGTTACTAGCTCCTGCCCTGCGGTTTCACCTGCGTTTTCCAGGGATAAAAAGTAGCCTATGTTCTTCTCCGTACCATAGGCTATCTGCATACCAAATTTCATTGCGATCGGTTCAGAGGTTTAAGCGTGAAAAGGTAACAAACAAACAAACTCACTTTCGCATTTATAATATTAGTTAGGATTAGGATTAGTTAGGATTCGGCATCAATAAAGTTATTATGAGTAAGAATACATAATATATAATAACTCCGTTCTCAAAATCATAAACCAATAATTCCTCTACATTAGACAAACTATGTATATTATCAAATTAAGCTGTTAAATATTTTTGTGAATGACGGTCGGTTGTATAAATGAATAAATAAAACAAATATAATATGCGAGTCCAATTTAACTGGAAATTGATTCCAAAACAAGCGAAAACTAGAGACTCGACGTAAACAGTTAATTGTAACCAATGGAAATTGACCAAAATAAACTTCACGTCGAGAACAATGCGTAGAATGTAGTAAAACTGCATTATGATAGTTTTGGTTCGGTGAAGGATGCAAACAAAATGCATCCAGTGTTTATTTGACGATAAAAAACTTGTTTGTTTGCTTTATACTATGTTACAATTGCGTGATCATAATCTCTATTTAATGTAATAATAACTGTAACTTTGTTGCTACATAACAGCAAATAAACTTTATTATTTATGTCACTGTAGTGGTCCATACTTACTAAACAGAAATTAATAGGTATAATTCCAACAAGGAGAGTAAGAAAAATATTCAAATTAAGCTTACATATACTATATTATATGCCTTAAGACGAAAGTCTACAACCAGTGTGTGTTACCAGTGATGACATATGGCACAGAGACGTGGTCTCTCACTGTGGGCCTCATAAAGCAGCTCAACAAGCCATGGAGAGGGCTATGCTCGGGGTTTCTCTACGCGATCGAATCAGGAATGAGGACATCCGTAGATGAACTAAGGTCACCAACATAGCCCAGCGGATTGGCAAGTTGAAGTGGCAATGGGCAGGCCACATAGTGCGCAGAACGGATGGCCGATGGGGCCGATGAGTTCTAGAGTGGAGACCACGGACCGGCAAGCGCAGCGTAGGACGTCCGCTTACAAGGTGGACAGACGACCTTGTCGACGTCGTCGGAAAACGCTGGATGCAGGCCGCCCAAGACCGGTCCTAATGGAGATCCTTAGGGAGGCCTATGTCCAGCAGTGGACGTCTTGCGGCTCAGATGATGATGATGATATTATAAATGTGAAAGTATGTCTGTCTATTGCCACGTTTTCGTTAAATTTACTGAGGTCTCTTATTTAGTTATTATTGTATGCATAATCTATGTTATCCTTTGGATAACATTCAGGTTCGAAGGTATATCGTTGAAATAATTGTTTTCTCACACGCAGCACAAACGCATAAATTATTCCCGTGATAAATGTGTTCAAACACATACGTAAACTGAATTGTTTTCATACGTTTCAACTTCTTTTCATATACTTTGATATAACAACAATTAAAAAATAAAAATAATGCAAGAATTATTACCATAAGGAAATCCGTCAATTGAATTCGTAAAAATATTTATCTTGCCTACGCTAATCACAAGGTCATATCAGTTTTAAAAGATTCCATGATAGGTTTACCATGGATTTGTAACATAAGTTTGTTGTAACAAGTTTGGTGAGTCTGTGGAGAAGTAAAGTTGGGAGTCGTTTTGATCTGAGCTTCTGATCAATACGATGGATAGAAATCCACTTGAGCTGACTTCAGAAATGCTTTAATCATGATAGCATTTACTATTATGGCAAGTACTTAGATTGGTGGAAATGTTGCAAATTTTATGAGACTGTTTAGTCTTATTTGTTCTTTCTTTATTTAAAAAATAGTTTTTAATGTGGTTAAAAGTAGAGAGCACTTAAATCGTATAAGTTACCTGGCTGCCGAGGAATCTTATGTTTTCCCGAGATAAAAAGTATCTTAGATGTTAATCCAGAATTATTATATAACATCCATCCATCCTCACAAGCTTTCGCGTTTATAATATAAAGTAGGATATAAACGATTTTCTAATTAGGATCATCATCCTCATTATTAAATAGGTTCTGCTTTTATGAAAAACATTTTTTTTATAAAGATAGTACTTAACTATACAGTTCACATCCCTAAAGTACATACCTATCAGTCACAAGTTAAACCCAGTGTTCACGTCACAGCGAGTAAACGCATACCACTTCAGTTCCAATTAGTATTCCTTCTGTCGTGTAAAAACAAAAACAATAAAGATGAGTTGCCAGACTAAAAACAAACACAATTTAGCGCGTCTAGTAACACTAGAATTATTTGAATGTATCGCTAAAGTCAATGTTTTGAGTTTGAATTACATGTGGCATGTCTGCGTTGTATTAACTTTGAAGTATATTTGATGTAGGTAAATCAGACGTATAGCATTACGTAAAGCATTTTGAATTTATATTCAAAAAGATCTTAAATTATTTAGGGTTTATCTATTTTTGGCATGTATTTGGCATTTGGAATCTCAAAAATACACTTGAGCAATATTGCTCTCGTAAATGAAAGATATAAGTAATATAATATATAATGTTTATTGCAAGTAATACAATTGATGCTTGGTGTAGGTGGCAGCACAAGCATATGTGTGCGTTCCATTAAGCCGGTCTATGGTCACATATCAACAATTGCAATTCGTGAAAGGGGTGGATTACGTAAACTATTTTGAATTTATATTCAAAAAGATCTATATTTATTAAAGGTTTTTCTATTTATTTATTTTATTTGGCATGTATTTGGCATTTGGGATCTCAAAAATACACTTGAGCAATATTGCAATTCGTGAAAGGTGAACGTTTTGGATTTATGGGTTGTATTGTAAGCCTTGATATAAACGTTTTATTTTCTCTATTTATAGACTTTTATGTTATTAATTTTTATGGTGTCCATTATGATGTGTATTTTTATAATTTAAGCTTATTTGAAAGATTTTCGTTCGCCTGTCGGTAGAGCATAGTTAGTACCTACTTTCGCATTTCTGTTACATTTTCAATCGACTTAAAAATTTGCAATTACTATCTATTTAACCAAATACATAATTAATATTACATTAATTGTACTGTGAGTTAGGGAAATTAAATTAAATTAAATTTATTGGGCAATATTGCTCGTGTGGCCTTATTTGACCTCGCAATTACAGAGTTCGTCTCATAGCAAATAATAATATACTTACCCACCCCAGAAAGTCATCATCATCATCATCACCATCTCAGCCGCAAGATATCCACTGCTGGACATAGGCCTCCCCTAAGGATTTCCAATAGGACCAGTCTTGGGCGGCCGGCATCCAGCGTTTTCCGACCCCAGAAAGTATCTAGGCTTTATGTGTGTCAAATACTACCTTTGGTCACTTCCTCACTTACCCTGGTGAGATTACCTTTGGTCACTTCCTCACTTACCCTGGTGAGATTATGGTCAAACATAGGCTTGTCCTAAAAATATTTTGATAGATAAAATAATCTTTACAAATAATAGCGTTACCACTCCACTCCCCATTTCCACATTCTGCTCGGCTGGTATAATCCGTGTCATTTTTACAAGAGCCTGGAGAAAATGTCAAGTTCACACCTGCGAATGTTTGTTCGACCTCATGTAACATTCCCCCAGGGATTAGGGTTGTCGCATATTGTATGAGCGTAGCGGACGTACACTACTTTTGAGGAATATTTTGCTTGGAATATAAGGTACATGTATTCATTTTTATTATGAAAGCGGTTCCTGCAATTCATTTTTACAAGGGCATAGAAAAAACAGTATCATGATTCAACTGAGCTCTGAAATGCCAAAATGTGTATATTACAGGTATATTACGAATGCAGAATCCTCCCTATAATATGCATAATAATATATTATCTATTTTCATATCCTGTTTAATAAATTTAATTCCACTGTGTTGGAAACTTCCCCTTACATTCTATTTCAATAAAGAAACTCTGCAAAATCACCATTCAAAGCCACAGATAAAATTCTATTGTCAACCAACAAAGAATGCACTTTATCTATTCCAATCAAACACGACCTCGTTTGGAAATCCGCAGACGTTAGCAAAACAAGGATAGAGTAGGGGCAAATTGTGTGACATCCTTAGTGAAAATAGGTGTCATCCATCCAGCTAGGTTCGCCGTCCGGTGCAGTGAAACCGACATCCGACATTCAGTCAGAAGTCAGAAGCGTCGGAGCGAGATTAAAATTGTTCATCAATGTATGAACGAAATCTACGAGTAGTTTCATTTTTGCAACTGGAGTAAGGCCGCTGATTTGAAGTCATAGAAATCGGGAAGTTGAAATTAATAATAAAGCAACTATACTTTAACATTTCTAATACTTTTAGTTCACTTTTTGTATTTTTTACTGTTAATAAATTATTTGTTGTAACCGATCAGTGATCATTTTTCAAGCTACTACAAGTTAATCTTCTAGATCGCACTCAGAACCTGAAGCGCTCGAATTCAAAAGCAATATGCTTCTGAAAGCTGAAATATTTAAGCTGAAATATTTTCTGTAGCCTCACATAAAAATATGAAATAAGTTAATAACACTTATTTTTGAATAAAAAGAATTGAAGTTCAACAAAATAAAAAAGTCATTTACAAACAAAATTGGAAATTCAAATCGTCGTGTTCATTGTAACGAAGAGAGGGTCTCCGAATAACAGTATTCAAGTAGGTAGGTACCACAAAAAATAATACTCACAAAAGATACCCAGGGAAATTGTATTTACTCCGATTGTTGTTTAACTTATTTAGTTTGGATTGCTTATTTAACAGAACAACGGATATGTGAAAATATTTTCAATTGAGTTCAAGAAATTACAGTCAATATTGCTAAAGGAGCTTATAGAAGGTATTGTTTATGGTACATAACTGTCGTTGAAGCAACGTGTTGGTAGTAGACGAGTTCTTGAATAAAAGCCACATAATAGTTATGCCAAACGCAAGCATACCAATTTAGTTTCGTTTTAAAAAAAATAAGTGTCTGAGTAAAGTAGGTACAGATATCAACTGGAAGCAAATATAGAAAACTGAATGCAGAAACATGAATGTCATAATCTTCAAGCTCAATGAATCAAGCATTAGCTTTATTAATTTATTTAACTTGACTTGGCTAGCAAAACGAAGGAAATTAAAGCCTCCAGGATATAAAAGCGATGATTCTTCCCTGTCACAAACACAACGAAAACCAATTATAAATTCCACTGAAAATAGTCTCTTTGTCTAGTTTTTTTTTTACAAACATGACTAAAAAAGCCCTATTTCAAAATATTTTGTGTTTTAGGCGTAGGCCGTTGCTCGTTTTAGTTTTAAGCTGACGTTGAAATTTTACATTGGTTCGTCGATAAAGGAAAAGTTTGGAGACTATGTAAACTGGGCCCACATTGTTGACTTTCATAAGTATCGTGTATTTACAGTTATACTTAGAGCTATTATTTTATAGATTTTTCTGAACACAAACAACAAATATTTTAGGGTCCACAACCCTTGAGTACCCATTGTTATTTTACTTTTTATTTATACTTTATCATAAAGGCCATCCTTGAAATTAATTAAGCTTTACTACTCATATGAAACTGTTATAAAACTTATTTATTTTATATCTCTTTTAAGTAATTATGTCAGAAAACATGAAGGCATGAACGTTAGTGGCACGTAATTACATCATAAAGTGGTCCATTACTTACCGGGCGGCAGTTTCAGCAATTTACAGTTTACGATATGAACTTATAAAGGTAAGGATTACGTATGAAGTTATTAATCTTTGAGTATTGTGGGGTTCATGTCTTGAGATTAAAGTGGGAGTGTGGGGAGGAGTTATAAAAGCAGAGAGTGAGAGCAACATGAGATAGGTACATATAATTATATCTTACATTATTTTAGATAGAGTTGTTATTATTATATGGAGTTCAAACATTTCTATGAAAAATATGCTTTTATATAATTCTACACAAACATCTATCAAAAATTGAAGAAAAATTGAAAACTACAGGAAATATTGAAGTCCCAAGTTGTACTTCATGTAACGTAAAGTAACGTAATGCGTTTTGAATTCGACACACAAAGGTGTCACAAACGACATTTTTGTACGTTTGCTCGCGAATAGCGGTGATATATGAAACGTCATTTACGAACACCGTTCGGGGTGACGTATTGTTCACAACATTGATGCACCTGGGATACGTCACAACACGACGCGAGTGATGGTGAAAATGAAAACGTCAAAACATGCCGTGTACCGCGTTTTATCTTCCAGGAGGCTGTTAGGTTTTCCACGACGCTTTGTTCCAAAAACAATTGGTGACACTTTATTAGATAGGTACCTACCAAGTTGCACCGCTTCGGTACATTCTACACAGAATCCGGGTAATGGATGTGGAAATATTCTGAGTTTTGTTACGCGACGTCTGGTCCGCTGTCTTTTGTTTAGTTTATTGAATTGTTTTGGGTGGGAACGACCGAAAATGATTCCTCAAAGTTTTATTGTTTTCGCTGGAACTTAATAACGGCTTATTCTGGCCGTATAAACTTCAAAATGTTTTTGGAGAATTTAATTTGATAAAATAAATTTATTGATAGAAGCGAACGGATCTTTATCATCAGTCTTTATTCAATAATTTAGGCAGTAAAATAGGTTAAAATATTTAATCTAAGAATTGCCTTCTAAATTGAAACTACGAGCAACTACCTACTAGCAAGTCTTACAGCTCATAAGGCTCACGTGAATATATTTTTTCATGAAGATTTCCTCAAGTGCTGTACGAAGTGGTACTCGTATAAATGCCGTTTACGATGCACGACGTGCTTCCATATAAATTACCCTAATGGCATAGTTGACATGATTTATACCACACACAAACACCTACGAGCAAATACCTCTTCCCGACTATTTGGTATCATTAATATTTTGTACAGCCAGATGCTTCATTGTGGCAAATAACGTAAGATAAAAGCTATGTACTAATTTCTTGGAATTAGAACGAATGTTTATTGTTTGGTATAATTAATTATATTGCGTGTTCAACTGTATGTAATGATATTTTCTTTATTATTTTTGCTATTATAAGAATACTATACTAATTTCTATTCTTGCCTTATATTCATGTACATTAATATTTGTCCTGGATGAAAATCAAAGAATAAATTATTTTATTATTTTTAACATTGAATAATAAATCCTAATAATGGTCATTCAAGCAGTCATTGACAGGCCGGATCACGTGATTGGTAAGTTGCCCTACTTATTATTCCACAGGTCATGGGTTTGATTTTGGGAAATTTGGGGCATGAATGTCATTTTGTTTTGAGTCTGATTGTAATTATTTATATAAGTATATACTTAGAACAGGAAATGGTATCAGTTATCTGGTTTCCATAGTACCTATATCTGGCCGTGTGTGAGGAATGTCTCAGGATATTTTTATTATTATACTTCCCAAATCGTTTATAGAACAAACATGTAATATGTCGCTCAAAGAGCAGCTCGACTGGGGAAGTACCTTCACCTTACAGAATACCGCAGCCAAATAACATATGGTTGTGTTCCTGTGCGTGAGTATGGTTGCCAGAGCTTATCGGGGAGGAGGGAAGGGTCGGCAACGCGCGAGTGATACCCCTGGTGTTGCGAGCGTTCATTGTGTACGGTAACCGCTTACCATCAGGCGGCCCGTATGCATGTTTGCCGACTATGTTGTATAAAAAAAATGTCAACAAAATCCTGCCGCAATAAGTGTTAGAAAGTAGTTTTGAAGGATAAATTGTTAGAACAAAAAATGATACTGTATGAACAAGGAAAATAAAAGAGAGATTACGATCATAAATTTTACTAAAAGTTGTGTTAGATGAGTTTATTTTATAAAACTTCGAAAATTCTCAAAAATCTGTCGTTTATCTCGACAGGCGATCTTAGTTCCCAGCGCAAAGGTGTTTGTCATGTTCAAGTCATCTACAAGAGCGTTTTAAAGTTAAAAATTATACGTTCAAAAAAGCTTGTAGACGGAGCTTGGTGGGCGAATTATATACCATAAATCACTAGTTTAAAGTAGGGTCGAAGTGCATGTCAAAAGTTGTGCGATGCATTCTCTGCGTCCGATGAGAAATTAATAGATGTTTGCTGGAATTTTAGTGAAAATCCACGATACATACTTCAAACTGTCTAGTATAGAATATAAAGTGATAGAGAGAAATGTTTCTGTTATATTTTAATACATGAAATACCTAGCCTACAATAGGTAATTTTTTTTTTATTCTACTTAGGTGGCAAACAAGCTTACGGCCCACCTGATGGTAAGCGGTAACCGTAGCCTATAGACGCTCATAATACCACGGGCAAAGAAAATACAATATAATATTTTCCCTGCCATGGGTATCACTCACGCATTGCCAACCTTGAGACATGAAGTTGTTAAGTCTCCTGTGCTTGTAATTTCACCGGCTCCCGTACCCTCCTAACCGAAACATAGTAATACAAGTGCACTACTATTTCACGGCGGAATTAGATATGGTGGTAGTACGTACTTCCGCGGGCGAACTCTGCACTAAGAGTTCTACTACCTTAAAATTAACCTTAAGGTGACGCCGCGTTAAGCTTAAAAATCTGAAATTCAACGTGCTGCGTCCCGCTCCCTACTATAGCGACCTCTCATTGAAAACCCGCGTAAACGGAACGGGCGTATGCGACAAAATGGTTTTTATTGTTTAATTTAAAAACGACAAATATATTTCATAAAACCTAAGTACAATTTATAGTATCAGTTTCAATTAATATATGTAGAAATATTGGAACCTCAAATCGATCCTCAATGCCGGTAAAATTGGAATCTCTTATTTTAAAGAGGTATTTTTGATTAACTATTTTGTGTTATAAAAGTTAACCAATCATGTTATGCAACGTACAAAATAAAGTCAAAGACATGATGAATTCTTACAATAAATTTCCGTTCGTTCGCTTCAGTCATTGTTGAGAAAAATCGGAATCCTTGCAACCAAAATCGCGTTGCCTTAATTAGTACGTTTTTGTCCTATTCAACAAAATGGTTGCTATGAAAAAACCAATCACACCGTTTCGCATTTTTTTACCTATAAAGTATTTTTTCTGCGATGTAATTAAAATTTGAATGGACAAACCTTCATAATAAAAAAATTACAGTTCATAATAAAGCTACGTCGTCAAACAAAATTACGTTCAAATTAAAAATCAAATTGGTAGCTGCAATAAAATTCAATATTAAAATTTTACCAATTGAAGCTCGGAACAAAGCCGATCGAAATTAACGTTCGATTGACGTCGACGAACAAAGTTTAATTTTGTAAAGCAATCATTCCATCGCTACGTGTTAATATACTAAATAATAATAATTATTAAGTACCAATCACAGATGATTGATACGTTATAATTAATTAAATTTCCGTCAACCTATAAAATAATCCAGCAATTCATTAGCGACCGCAGCGCACAAGTTGGTAAAAATAAAATCAACTAAAATTTGCCCTAAATGTTCGCTTAGCAAAAATAAAGGCAAAGATCTATTGGTGAATACTTCGTGATTGCCAATTTTCCTTCGTCAAATATTCCGTAGTAATAAAACAGTGGTGCATGTGATTTAATAAGCGGGAAATGTGCTTTGTATGTAGAACCTGGTATTACAGTGTAAAATATATATATTGACATTAAAATTATAGCTCTATTCGTAATGATTTGAATTATTATTATGTCTGTTTGTCCTGAGTCTGGGTGTCATTATCTATTTATGTATGTATTTACAAAAGAAAAGTAGTATATGTAGTATGTCAGTTATCTGGCTTCCATAGTACAAGCTCTGCTTAGTTTGGGGTCAGATGGCCGTGTGTGAGGAATAATGTCCCAGAATGTCCCAGAATATTACTACAAAGCTCTTATAATTCTATTCAGTACTACGATAATTTGAGCTGATATTTCAATGCTGCATATGGACAGAACACACCGCAACAGTAAAGTAAGTATTTTAATTAAATGAGAACTGTGTGTGGTATGTATAGACTTTAGAATTGATAATTGTCTGTTATTTGTTTACTTAAGATAAACATTTCATGTGTTTTGGAATAAAGCTTAAACTCTTGGCTATAATAATGACTTTATCAGAAGTGAAGCATAAATCTGACGACCACTTTACAAACTGCAAACGGAATAGTTGTGGTGAACAAGTAGTGGAACAAATAGTGGGTGAAATTTAGTGTTTCCTGTTTTCCCGTGGCGTTAAATTTCGCAGTCCAACGTGGGTAGCTTCACCACATTTGACGTTTATTCGATTTAAGTCCAGCCACCGCAAGTTCACCAAAGTGCCGCATGAATAAAGTTCAAGTTCTAAATTAAATTTACACTGCTACGTTTCCGCAATATTTTGTATCAAACATAAGCAAGAGCGTTGTATCTACCAGAACTTGAATCGGTACTTTTAGATCCATACGGATTTGCTCATGTGTTATGCATATCCTCATTTTATAAAAGTATAAATTTACATCTAGCTATACCTACATACATAGTCGTCGATTATGTTCATTTTTAGGAGCTGGTATCTTTTTTTAAATAAAACTCTAAAATAATACATTTCTAATCTAGATATTATCATTGTACATAAAAAAAATTATATCTATTCGAGCGAAATGAAAAGTTATTATTATAATGGTTGATAATTTATATTTAGTAACTTTATGGAAGTAGATATTAGAAAATATTTTGTTTTGTTTATTTATGAAAAATAATGGTCAAATTAAATTAGACCCAGAACCTAGATGTAATTAAATGCCTACGCCAAACTGGACATATAAAGTTTAGGGGGTAACTAGCGGTCAGCGGGCAGACGGCGAAATTACAACAATTCATCACATACTAAATCACACCAGCTGAACTAGACAACTATAAATCATACATTAATATTCATGATAAACGTGTTTCATACATCACAAAGTAACTAGTGAAAATATGAGCAAAACTATGATTTATACAATAATATACAATGTTAAACGCAATGAATTCTATAACAATTCTATAACTTCAATATGAGCATATGCTATTATAGGAAAAATATATTGGA
This sequence comes from Tetheella fluctuosa, assembly GCA_951216915.1. Lineage (NCBI taxonomy): Eukaryota > Metazoa > Arthropoda > Insecta > Lepidoptera > Drepanidae > Tetheella > Tetheella fluctuosa. Next base: position 4,157,031 of record OX578229.1, on the reverse strand, counting down.
CTATTAGAATGGTCACAAGAGTGCAAATTACTACATTTAACTAAAATAGTTTTGAAGCGGACTCTAACAAATATACGACATAATAAATTGACTAAAGAGTTCGTACTACTACTTAATTAAAGTTTAATAAAGTATCTCAATATTCCAATTTCATAATATAATTCAAATTAACAACCGAAATAAAAACATACTTCATAATTATTATCCATGTAGTCGATACAATATACAAAATTAAAAACTAAATCCAATAAGTAAGTCTAAATACGATTAAGTTAACCAATGTGACCTCGACCTCAAACGGTCAAAGGAGCACAATAAAGTTCGATGGAGCTGCACATGGGTGCTTTAAAAAAATAATTTAGTATTTTCCTCACAATTACGTAGTGCACAATAGGCGGGCGGGTGTCTGCCTGGGCGGGCGGCACCCTGATGTAGTGATGAATAGCCCTAATCTAAGAGTCTCGACGGCGCTCCAAACTCGTGCATCCATCATACCTTTAGGATTAACTTGTTTAATATTCATTTAGATACAATATTCAGGCGCTGCTCTGTTACGTTTATTATGAGCAAAGATTTCACAGAGAAAAAATATTTTACTTTTTCTTATTTACAAACATTACTGATTTCATTATTATTATTTACATAAGAGTATGTTATTTGACAGATTGCCAGTGACATCGACATTCTTTTTATAATTGGGCGACTAACCATTGAAAGAATAAGTCTTAAAACGATGGATCCCTTTATCGGTAATATTTTATCATAGACCAACTCGGACTTTGTAGTAGATCATGTATGTGTGTCTGTTTTGAATACAAACTCAAAACAGACACACATACATGATCTACTACAAATATATAGGTACCTTGTTTTCCAATAGTTCAAGTGATATTCTGTCATCAAACAATTAAAAATTTGTAAAAAAATACGCACTCATTATAATAAACATTAAATATTATAATTAAATGCTTGAAATATCGAATCATTTATCCAGTTTTTGGGTTTGCCAAAATAAAAATAAAAATGCACTGCAGAGGCATCGTACCTACATTATATTAAACAGGGGCAGCTTACGACACGTCTTCTATTAAAAGACGAATAAATGACCTCACCTCCGATAAAATGAGCGAAGAATTTATAGATACCTTCCTCGGAAAATGCACGTTCACTAAGCTTTCTATCGAATGTGAACGCTTACGTTTGGTCGTTCCTTAGTTTGTAAGAACGGTATTTACGATCGTCTATATCTTAGGGGATTGTATAAGTTTGCATTACTCGACTTCTGCTGTAAATTAATGGAAGTTTTCTATGTGAAACATTTTATTTGACAAATATAAGCCAACTTTATTAATATTTTGGGCTCATAAGTTTTGTTGTATTGAAGAAACTGATAAAGTCATTTCGCCAATAATTTATAGAAGTTCCATAAGTTTGTTTGTGAAAAGTTGGTAAACACATAAAGCTTTAATATAAATAAGATATTTAATGTTTTGTAACTTTGTGCATGAAGCAATTTTTAACATACTGCTAATAAACATTTTAAAATAATTAGATGGGGATTTTCAGGAGGAAGAATATACCTAATCGTATTTAGTCCTAATGTCAAAACTGTCAGAGAGAGGTGACTTTTTACTGTTTTCCCTTATTTAGGGAGGGTTTCTTCTTCTTAGATTTAAATTGTTTAATATCAAAGTATAATGTCCAAAGTCAAGTCTGACTTACAGTCGAGTCAATCAGGTTCATTGGACAAAACGCCACCGATATTATTCAATAAAACTCTTAATACACCGATTTTATGAAAATAAAACAAAAACACTGTCACTTCGCAAGTTCCCGCCAAAAAGTCCTCAGAGGCGACAAAACTGTTCATCAAATTATAGACTATATAAAAAAACAAATGTGTTGCCAGATGAGCAAATATAACCGGCCTAACAATTATCGGTTGCCAACAGTTGCTTTGTTTGAAAGCTAAAATGAAAATGTCTATCATAATAATACTCCTTAAAGTCAAAATGTTTTTGTTTCATTTATTGCTAAGCAAAACAATAAAGAAATGGCTCACGCTGAGCCTTTATTACGAGGAAATGTTGAAAATAAAGTGTAAATGAGAAAATTTAAACGTGAAACTGTAGAGGAACGAGCGATAGCAATAACAAGAAACATGTCAATAACTGACAGTTTAATCATTCTCGCCCGCAAAGAACGATGTGGACGCGCTAATCCTTGATTCCCTATTCTATAATGCTACATCTTCATCTGTATTACTATTGCAGAAATAAGAGTATACGGATACAAAATATAATTGCCTTGGTTTTGCAAGTCAAAATGAATGATTGACCTTTTCACTTACATTGCTCACTAATAATCTCATAGTTAACTTAAGGGGCTGATGTAATTATTTATTATATCAATGATTAGACCTTAGTTGAATGACTGCATTACTTTAGCATGACCTGTTTCAATCGAATGTCAAGATTGAGGCATATAGAGGTTTCAGTATCGTTGTGTCCAGAATAGTGACATTTAACCCGTCAATGAAATGTGCCCGCTGTGATGGATTATCTTGTGGGTCACCATCAATGTAGGACTTACGGACTAGTATGATATTTGTTTTAGACATTTGATACACACAACAAGACTCGTGTTGAATATTCTTAATTCAAACAAAACCGACATCCGTACTGATTTTGGTTAGCTTATGGCTTTGCGAAGGCGAAGGAAACATAAAAACAAACAACATAATAAATATAATATAAAAAATATATATTTTTTACTCAAGTTTACTATGCAACTTTGCTATGAAAAGACTAGTAGGCACAACTATTATTATAAAGTTTTAATTAGTTATAATATTAATTAAATATAAAATAGTATACGTAACATTTTTGAGATAGAGCTCTAACAAAAAACATAAAAAAAATGCTTTTTCTTTCGAGGATTCTTGTGACGTCTCTTGACGTCTCTTGGATTTTGAATTGTTGTTACTTTAATTAGGTACTTCTGTCATGAGAAATATTATTATTTATTAATTAAACATTTAAAAAGATGTGCCTCTGACAGACAGACGACGGCGAAGGCTTAGTAATAGGTACTCTTTGTGTTTTGGGTACGAAAACTTAAAAATATCAACCATGCTAGTACGCTCCATGTAAATTTATAAACAAGCAATACGTTTATATTGTAATTTTTTTTAATAGCTAGTGATCTTAATTATTATGAAATAAGTATTATAATAATTAATTCAGTATTTAATTAAAGTATTCATTAAAATTTCAAAAACAATTACCCAAATGCCTTATTACGTAACCCATGCGGATGAAATCGGTGTAATAAATATAAAAGATAACCTCTAGGCAATCGAGCGTTGCCTACTGTAACATTTGAAACTCGATATATTTCGTTTTGAATGGCGATGAGACGGTTAAATTTTCTCTATGGGCAATCGGATTAGCATCAAGCAGCTATTACACGCTCGCTTCAGTGCTCCTCCGATAAAATATCACCAATTTCAAGACAAATTATTTTTTTTCTTATGTTATTTGTTCAAAAATATTTTTAGATTTGATTTGGGATTCCCTGTCAGTTAGATAGTCTTATATATTATATTACAGATGCATGCTATTTTAACCTAAATAAATGTTTACTATAGAAGATTTAATAACAATTATTAATATAAAGAGAATCTCTATTCTTTTGTTCAAATAGACTTTTCGAAAATCGTGGACATAGACTGTCTTTTTCGATTTGCCTAAGATATAAATATTTGGTAACTGGCTTATTTTTCTACTGATTTCTGTAATTAGCTGGGTAAAAAATATTTATATTTTCAATAAAATAAATGTATACAGGGTGATTTTGTTATCACTGGCAATACTTGCAGGGGTGGAAGTACTCATCAATGTGAACAACTTTTATTATAGGGCTAACTCTGATATCGCGTAAAATAATACGGTTGCTTCATACATTTTGGTCGAGTAGGTATTGAACTTTTGTATGGAACAGCTGATAATTTTTTCATGATTTCACAGTTAGTCCCATTATAAAAGTTGTTCATTTTGATAAGTACTTCCCTTGCAAGTATTGCACGTGATAACAAAATCACCCAGTATATGGTATTAAAAAGCTATATTTTTGTTCAAAATATAACTTATAATATTGCTGTTAGTAATAGGTTCATGGAGATAGGTAGGGGGTTTCAAAGGGGCCGATAAGCGGAATGAGTTTAAGCCTCTGGGAGCTCCGGTAGTTTGGTCTGGGGAAATTCATTTAATTTAATGCTACACTGTACATAGTAATTGTAAGAGGTACGCTCAGTCGATAGGTGCCGAAGGATTTTGCAAAACAAATAATTTTACTTGACGAGAGAAATACCGCAAGTAATTAGTTTTACTATTATAGCAAACATTTGTGTTCAAATTAAAAAAATAAAATACGAAATTAAGTTCATAAATTATAACAATATACATTCATAAATATAAAAACCAGCCAAGTGCGAGTCGAACTCACGCACGAAGGGTTCCGTACCATTATCTATAAAAACGGCAAAAAAATCGCGTTTGTTGTATGGGAGCCCCCCTTTAAATATTCATTTTATTTAGTTTTTAGTATATGTTGTTATAGCGGCAACAGAAATACATAATTTATGAAAACTTCAACTGTCTAGCTATCGCGGTTCTTGAGATACAGCCTGGTGACAGACAGACGGACGGACGGATGGACGGACAGACAGCGAAGTCTAAGTAATAGGGTTCCGTAGCCAAATGGCAAAAAACGGAACCCTTATAGATTCGTCATGTCTGTCTGCCTGTCTGTCTGTCCGTCCGTATGTCACAGCCATTTTTTTCCGAAACTATAAGAACTATACTGTTGAAACTTGGTAAGTAGATGTATTCTGTGAACCGCATTAAGATTTTCACACAAAAATAGAAAAAGAAACAATAAATTTTCGGGTTTCCCCATACTTAGAACTGAAACTCAAATTTTTTTTTTTTCATCAAACCGTAAGTGTGGGGTATCTATGGATAGGTCTTTAAAAATGATATTAAGGTTTCTAATATAATTTTTTTCTAAACTGAATAGTTTGCGCGAGAGACACTTCCAAAGTGGTAAAATGTGTCCCCCCCCCCCTGTAACATCTAAAATAAGAGAATGATAAAACTAAAAAAAATATATGATGTACATTACCATGCAAACTTCCACCGGAAATTAGTTTGAAGGAGATCTAGTAAGTAGTTTTTTTTTAATACGTCATAAATCGTAAACAGCAATTTACCTTTCATTCAATCAACTCAAATATAAAAAACAAAAATTGGCAAAAAGCAAGGTCTTACAGTACAAATAAAATTCTAAAAAATAAAAAAGTTGAAAATAAAAGGGTGTCCCCATACATACATAGTTTCGCCAATTAATAAAGACCTCTGAGTTGTATGGTCGCTCATACAAGTTAGAGGTCTAGCTTAATTGGCACCAACCTCAAATAAGGTAAATAAATAAAATTGTGCATTTCCCGTGATGGACGAACGATGGATGAAGTTTGTACGGAACCCTCAGTGCGCGAGTCCGACTCGCACTTGGCCGGTTTTTTCCCTTTGGGTACGGAACTCTAAAAACGATGATACCTCAGTGGCAGTGACTTCGAATGGTAGGTACTTTGAATTTCATTTATTTGACCATTATGATGTGAATGATGATGATGACCTCCCCAGTACGGTTCCCATAGCACTATGACATGGAGTTCTTCAAAAAGGGCGTAAAAACAGCTTTTTTAAGGTTGGCAATATTCAGGCAATTCTCCTTGCAAATGTTCATAGGCGGAGGTGACCACTTACCATCAGGTGGATCGTCTGCTAATCAACCAGTAGACATAAAAAAGAAATGAAATGGCAGATACCGCGACTGATCAGCGGACAGGCCTATGCATCTGTTGTAAAAATTACGATGAACTTATCTGTAAGCAATTTACCAAATTTCCAATAGGTATATGATGGGCAAAATTTACTTAAGCGACTTAAAATTAAATCTATACTAATATTATAAAGACGAAAGATTTGTATGTATGTTTGTAACGAATTGGCTCAAAAAGTACTGGACCGATTTTAAAAATTCTTTCACCGTTAGAAAGCTACATCTTCACCGAGTAAAATAGGTTATATTTTATCCCGAGAACGCGGGTGAAACCGCGCGGAAAAGCTAGTTACTTGATATGCCCAAAATATTAAAGCAAACTTTAATTTCGAACCGGTGGTAACTTCAGTAGCTTCGACGTTCATAAGTCCTCCTTGGGCCTAAACTTGTCTCCATTAGTAATTTGTCTCCCAAATTAGGGCGATTTACAAAGACGGTGGTGTCAAAAAGTGTTCAGGATCACTTTAAGACCGAGTTAGGTCGTCGCAGAAACATTCGCTGATACCGGTGGTATTTTACTGAATTTGACTCAAAAATCGCTTTAGTCTTTTTACCACGGAGATGACGAATGAACAAACTTAACTTATGATAAATGTCTTTTGATTCATTCTAAGCTCGAAGGACTCAGAGGCCCTCTATACTAAGAAATGCCACTTATGTGTTAAGGAATATAACAAAAGCTATAAAACACTTTTTACCTATTACTAGGTTAAGAATTGAAATGAAGTTGGTACTGAAGTTTCGAAATGTATCGTTCCCATGTCGACAGTAGCTAAATTCGCAATTTCAGCCTTGGGTTATTTCGGGTATTGCGTAATACAACATTTCCCTTTACGGTTTCGGCGCTCGACATGTGGTTCTTCAATAAGGGCGTAAAAAGAGACTCAAGGTCGGAAACACATTGGGTAATCACCCAATATTCGGCGGTGACCACTTAACACCAGGATTATTAACAACTTGTAAGCTTACTGACATATTTTTTTTTTTTGTAATTTTAAGTGTTATTTAGTACACTTATATACTATTAGCCTTTCTTCACTCAATTTGTTACCAAAATTAATGTTTATAAGCATAAAAAAAAATACTAAAATTCAGTTTTCTTTAAATAACTGTGAACTTAAATAGATCTATAAAAGCTATATAGAATTTAATCATAGTACTTACATCGCTAGAATGCATAAGTAAGGTAAACATACTTTTGTAATAGAAATAAAGTTTAATTTCGAATATAATCGTATATTAAAAGCTCTTTGAGGTCGAGTTAAATAACGAATTTTAGCATACACAAACGCACATCTAAGGTCTGCCATCAACTCTTATTGCGATATTATTTAGATCCATAATAGCGTGTAAAATCATTTAGCCACCTTACAAAGTGTAATAACATGACAATTCAGCTGTTATAAGGCATCTTTATGTTAGTCTCATTGTCAGGTATATTGTTTTGTATCTAAAATAATGTTTAAATAACTATTATATTGTATAGTTTTCTAAATTATATTTATCTTCTTGCTGAGGTAAAAGGTTATTATAGTATCTTGCAGGTTGCGTAATATTAATGTGATAGGAAAGAGTATATTATCATTGTTTGTGTTGTAAAAATTGCAAGGTTAAAGCCGAGACGAGTAAAAAAATATTTAAGTTATTCCAGAACATATTCTATCTGTATGCCAAATTTCATCATAGAGTTTCGTTACAAAGTTGAGTGTAACCAAATATAGCATAAGTATGTATACATAACAAGTAAATTCAGGACCGATTTTTCAATCCCTGGAAAACCTTGTATAAGTTATTCCTCCGTTAAGTTTATATACTGTTCTAATTTTAAAATTATAGCCAGATACATTTTATCAGGCCTTTGAAAAAATCAGGCCTTAGTAAAATTTAAAAGATATTTGTTTCGAATTCATAACAAATTGTACTATGTTCGTGACATCATAACATTTCAATCGGTAATTTAAGAGAAAATCCGATTGAATTTGGCTAAGTGTGTACCTACATAATAATAATAAAATAAAATTGAAATTACCCTATTTTTCACAAATTTGAAATTGAACTAACTCTCACAAAAAATGAGTTCAATGACGCTCTTTTCATTTAAGTTTAACGTAAAATTTCTTTAAAATAGAGTCATAAAGTTAGATATCATAAAAAATCTCTTCACTCCATCGTATAAGCGAAAAATTCTTAGGTATTTGTAACATACAAATAACCTAAAAGTCCGACTGCGTCATAAAAGTCACATCTTTGTGAATAACGAGATAAGTTGCAAAAAAGAAGTTGCCCCCGCTTTTATGCTCCGCTACACTTTACCATAATATTTTATGGTAATTTTATTTGAGCTTACATGAACATGAACGTCGCTATAAATACATGAACTATGGACTTAAAATCTGTAAAAAAATGTAATTTCCGTATTTTTTTTAATGATATAATTCAAAGTAAAAGTCAAAGCCATTTTATTAAGTCTAGGCCCTAGATGGGCACTTATAAACGTCAAATATACTGAAGTTACCGGTTTGGAAGTCGCCTTCAACTGAAAAGAACCGGCTTTTTTCCATTTATGTTTAACAATTTTTAAAGAAATATAATACGCATAAACACAAAAAAATAACAACAAGAAAAAAATAATAAAAGAAATAACCTGAACAAGTTCACATTTTAACTAAAATTAGTATCTCTAATACTAAGTACTGGCTTTTTTATAAGTATGAACAAGATGCACTTGTGCAGAGTGCGGCTATTATATTTCTAAAATACAATATTATATTTCTCATACAGTTTTATAACATTCAGATTGTTAAAACATAATATTATCTTCTATGTAAATTACTGTGGTTAGTTTTTCAGGCATTCTAAACTTGGGTAGCATTATATATTATTTATTATCTTTTCATAGTTAGGTTACCAGAATTAATAATTTTAACTTGAACCACTTTATCCTCAGAATAACAAAAGAAGGAAAATTTAAGCGAAACCATTTCATGGTAAAGTGCGTTCACGTAGCAGGACGCATGATAGCGGTCACCGTATCTGTGCAATCGCTACGGCAATATATTTGTACGCGAGCGACAGAGACGAGAATAGGCGGGTCATTGTACGAAATTCCGTCTGTACGTGCGTGCAGTTTAGATAAATGTAGGAACATAAACTGAGGAGTAAAGACAAGATTTCTTCTTGTCGACAATATTGAATACAATACTTTATTTATTCACACAAAGAAATATTTAACAATTTTTTCCCACCAAATTGTGAAAGCGTTGTTGGTATCTAGTAATTCCCTCGTCGCTGATAAGCAGATCTAAAATAATAATAATTATAAACAAAACTAAACCTGAGCCTATATAAACTAATTACAGCATACATTTCGTTTGTCCGTCTAGTCTGGCCGACTCTTTGTTTGTCTTTCCATCTATTCATCTAATGCCTGCTTGTCTATTTGTTTACTAGTTTCATGCATAAGCCACTACTTATAGTATTATAGAATTAACCTGTCCCTATATTTTTACATAATTGTGAATGTGTATTTGTAGGTTTATCTTTCTTTCACGCAGCAATGGAGTAACTGATCGACGTGATTTTTTGCAAAGTGGTAGCTTATGGATTGGAGAGTGACATAAGCTCTTCCTTAATTCTATGAATTTTTAGACTGCAAGATATTTCCCAGGATACATTACTTAACAACAATTGTTATGGCTTTTTTTTCATGTATAATGTGTGTTTGACCACAACCTCACTATGGTTAGTGATGATGTGACCGATGGTGATAAGCCCACAAAGTCTAAAAGGAACTGGCCCTCAAGTGCAGCTGCCGGAACATACTGGTAGGTGTTTAGCGATAGATTTTCAACTAGAGGGTGGCATTTGACGTCACTACCGAGCTATCATCGCCTTTAAGTCTTTAAGCATATCAGTACCTATAGTCTCAAGCAAATAATAATCACATAAATCGCTTTGTTGATCCCAATGCGATTGCGTTTCCATCTAATCCTTAGCAAATACAATTATTGGAATCCTGAATTGCATGAGCAGATGGATCCACTTTGGGAAACACTGAGTCAGTACCACACGGATGTTACTGTCCGGCTATTGGAAAACTAAACATATCAACATGATCACAATATCTCAGAATCAGGGTGTAAACATGCGATTGTAGAATATCTGCAGCTCAGCCGAGTGTAAACACCCTCCTTGTACACAATAGGTGCTATACGTAACATTATAGGTTTGTGTATATCGTAAGAACAGTTATAAGGAAGATTTTACAACACAATACTCCATTATTCTTGCAGATTCATGAAAAGTAACACGGTTGAAGTGTTGTCATTGTTTTTATCTTCGATTAATTAATTAATTATACGTAAGTTTAATTATATTACTTTTGTTATAATGTTTGTTCTCGATTGTTTATGGTGGGCTCATGGATAGACGGTGGTTGAATTCAGTGAGATCATTAAGGTGCTAATCGTAATGCAGTTTATTTATTGTTTGTTTGTTTTTTGACTCACTTTCAGTTCCTAAATCATAGGTTTTGTGTTTTTATTTTAATGTCAGTACGCTGAATTGTATTTATCGTGATTCTGTGATCTTAGAATTAACTAATTTAAATTGGAAAAAAATAATTTAAAAATTCAACTCCCACAAAGAAAGGCTGTGTCAAGCTGACAAAGTTAATAGTCTGAGAGTGGAACCTAATTATGTGTCCGTCAAGAAAACCGAGTATGCATTTTTTATTCTGTCATTTTAACTGACAGCGTATAGTTAGGTTTACTTTAGACAGTAAATACATATTTAATAGGGATAGTGATCGTGACAAAGACGTTGTAGTTTTTCATATAATAAAATACTAGTTGTACCTACCCCATGTCTATTTCTGGATTACAAGCTGTTCATTTTTATAGGTATCAGTATGGCGAGTGTAAATAATTTACGTCATCAAACGCTCACTATCATGTTTGCGTTTACAAAAAATTATATGGCAAAAATTTGTTGACTATTGTGAACAGTACCTTAACCTGTGGCCTTAACTGTTCCGTAGTTTATGAGTGAAAACGAAGTAAACAGATATATTTTCTTACATTTAGTATACATTAGCGAGGATTAGTTAATAAGAGCTTACTATACACAAAAACGTTTCCATCTTTTTATTCTTTCAACGTAGCGACGTAACGTACAATTATCGTAGCTTCAGACACTGTTTTTTTCAGCTGTTGCTATATATTATATTCAATAATATATAAAAACAAAGTTTTTTCCCATCCTGCACTGATAATGTTATGGCAATATGAATTAGTTCATCTACTGTTTCTTAACATGACATCATAATTTTCCGTAAACATTATTGTCCCGCATTGTCTAATTTGCGACAACTAAGGTGCACTTGAAAACATTTAACAGGAGGTGCGAGGCGTCGGCAAGCAACAGTTCACGTTAAACTCCTCGGTATAACGAAGCTTGTTAGTTTTCTCTAAGAAGATTGTCTACTGCTGCACTGAAGATACCTGACGAGGGCTGCGCAAATGGAACTAATGAGTTTATTGTTATTGTGTGAGCTTCTGATGCTTCCACATGCCTTGAGTCAAGGTTTGTTTTGTTTTTTTAAATAAGTACTTAGTAAAACTTTTGTAAAGGAAAGAACTTCATTTTACAAGTAGATATGGATGTAGGTCATACAAGTACATAATATTGGCCAAAAATAACACTTTAAATATTTTTAAAGCGATGATAGCTCAGTGGTAGTGGCGACAAATCCATGACGAATGGTGTGGAATCGAATCTTACTTGAAATTAGCGTTTTGGGGACTTTGAAGTATCCGCATGGCTAACTGTACCGGCAGCCACACTTAAGTTGATACCCTTCTAGGCTTTATTTGCTTACGACCTTAGCTACGTCATCACATACCATGTCAAGATTGTGAAAACGAAGGCCTATACATATTGTGAAAACAAGATAAAATTCGAAATCATTTTTGTCAGTGACTCCAATTACTCAAAATGGATGGCAATCATAAAATAATTCTCAGTAAACTTGAAAGTTCATTTTAATTAACAGCAATAGTATTATATAAACTAGTAATATATCTCTCGCATTGTTTACATGGAAATTAAAGTAAAATGTTTGATAAATATAATTAATTTTAACTCTTGAATGCATCATTACCATGGGAGAGATATTTTTGGCTTTTACGCTTGTAAATTTATTTTAATCTTAGCTGTACAATGTTTTTACAAGCCATTTGCAAGAGAAATTAAAATATATCTCGACGCAATAATTACTAATGTTTTAATTTAAACCTTAATATTTTCAAGGAATACTAAGCCAGAAACTTTTGGACCATAATGGAAAGTACAATAAGTCTACGAAGATCCATCATAAAGACCCATCGAAGAATACAAGGATTCTGTTAAACACAAATGGGGTGAACATGCATGGCGATCTTCAAGCCGTATTTACTGATCGATCTTGTAGTGAATGTGGCTTTTGTATGGAAAGGGCGATTCAAGCCTATAAATTCCAGTCAAATATATTTAAAGATATTCTAGATATTCATAGTAATAAAAGATATAAAAGAGATGTAAATGCTTCTGAAATTGTATCCAATGTGGAAACTAAGACTAAGAAAAGTAAAACTAAAAAGAATAAAGTCCACAAGTCTGTGACAGTGACAAAATATAATTTAGATGGCGAAGTTTACGCTTTGAAAGTTAAAGAAACTAATACGCCGTTGACTACAGACGAGAATGAAATGAGTATGCCTATAACGACGTGTCTAGTATATCAGGTGAAAAAATCATTCACTTGCGATTCTCCTGAAGGGGACTTAATTTTAACAGTTGCTAGGAGGAAAGGTAGTAAGAAGAGTAAGAAAGATAAGGACAAAAATAAACATACTACCACTACAACTCAGAGGACAATGATGACAGCACCAGTATTTAAAAAGCGTCATGTAGATAATTCTCAGGTACCAGAAAACTTTATGCCCTCAATTGAAGAGTTGTACTGAATTAAAATGTATTTGTTTTCATGTTATAAAGGATTTAGTTTAAATAATGTTGAGTAAATATTTTATTATCTAGTTCCATTGTTGTTTATTTCATGAATCATCCACTGAAAATTATATTATAATATGACTAGATAAGAATTTTAGAACCTTGAAATTCCTACTGCAGCATAGAAAATCCGTGTAGCATTTAATACATGAGGTAACCGTAAATTTAAAATTAGCTTAGGCCGTAGAAACGTAAGAAATGCAATTATTGTTAGTATTTGATTATGGCATCAACGCAGACAGCAGCTGCTGTTTGTGGTTTAGTTAATTATTACTGCATCTGGCAATCATCTTTGATCCACAATAATGTCACATACAATATAATTTAAGACTATGAAACCGCATGTCTATTTTGAGTAGGTAAGTAGCCGCTGGCAGGTATCGGTTTGTGATATCTGCATAATTGTTATCTACATCGATGAATCTTTACGCTCCAAGTATTGGGTGTTAGCGTAGCCAATTTGATGATGTAGATTTGGATTCCTTTCGAGATCAGTCACTGTAGTTTAAGTTGGGTGTTTAATGTCACAAATATTAATATTTTAATTAAATGCGATGGACTAGTGCTATTAATTTGCACGATCCTGGTATTGCTAGCGTTAATTACAATTATAAACTAAATTGGAAGAAGTTGGTTTTAAAAAGATACCGTAGTCCAGATAAAAAAAGCTCAAAATACAGCCATCAATTTTATTCGAGAAAACACGAAAGTAAATACACTTAAGCTAATGCTTAAACTAGCAATCGGGTAGAACGATTGCAGAAACCACGTATAAAAACGTAATATGCATGCAGCTACGTGATTTTATATACAGATCCCAGGAGTTTTAACGAGGTCATATCAAGAAGATTAGATGTCGTGAGATAATCTGCATGTGCGTTTTATAAATAAATGATTAGATTATTTATACTTTCAGATAAATTTTCTAGTTTATCATAGCGTTTATAGTATTTTGCGATTTTGCAACTGTTAAAATAATGTTTGGGTAATAAATAGGCGTTTGTGGGAATTTCCCCTCTGAATTAGATATGTGTCGTTCGCGATTGAACGAATCAAAAGAACCGGGTCGCGAGATACGCGCGAATGATCGAATCACTACGACGAAAATGATTCGATCGGTCGATTGAGTCGTCGACCCGAATGAACGAGACTGAGCCGCTTTCTTTCTTCTTTCTTATATATTTACTAATTTTAATTGTAGTCTATTATGACTTATAAGTTTAAGTTTTTTAAATGCAAAGATTTGATTTAAATAATCAAATATTTGCATCTTAGTTTTATCTTTTGAACCAAAACAAATGGGTACCTATCAATAATTTAAATCAATGACCCGCTGATCTGCTACTTTAATGAAACGTTTCTGATTTTGTTGTGAATTGTTGGCTCATTTGAGCTTCTTGTTCGGGAACCATTCGATCGATTGAACGGGTCAAAAGAACCGGGTCATTTTCCAAATAGGTCCGTATTGATGTCCGGGTCAGTATTGATTCGGATCTTTAAGATTGAACGATCGACACATATCTACTCTGAATGCAATATGTCAAAATTACTACATGTCTTTTATAATTACAATAAATTTAAACATAATTTTACATGCATTGCGATAGGTTTGATTTTCATGAGAGGATATCATTTAAAAGTGGTTCGCGAGTTTGGACAGACTTAATTGTTTGCAAATAAAAGACTACGCAATATTATTATTTCCTTGAAAGTAATAAGAAAAATGTATATTACGCAAAAAAAAGTATGAATCTACGGGCTATGCTACGAGCACTAAGTAGATTTAATTGATAAGCGTTTTAAACGACATAGATGTTGTACAATATCATTCTTACATCCCCTTTTCTCTACAACGACGACACGACGCGCCGGGAGAATTTCCACCCACAAGTTATCGACATTCTGCTAATATGGATACTACGCTTTGCTTCATCGTTATTAATGCGAACAGCAAAGCAGTTGAACTTGTCTCGGCGTGTGTTCCCTAACGCCTATAAACTTGATATCTTCACAGCTTTTTCTGGGCAAGAGTGCTATATCGTAGACGTATTTCCTTCTGCAGTAACTCGATGGGCAAATATAAGGCAATTGACATTAAAAAATTGGGAAATTAAATCAATTATGAATAAAAAGTTTTAAGTGCTGGATAGAATTTTTCCGAATACTTTTCCTTATTGTCAACTATTTAGGCTTGCTTTTCGTTTATATTTTCATTATCGATAAGGATCTAAGTTATAATGAAACCTTGGTATAAAGGTTTAAAGCGCCATTGTTAAGTGCGTGTGTGAAAATGTTGTCCTGCATTATGATGCGATATATTGTGGTCTTTTGTGCTGAAATGGCCCTTTCATATTTTAAATAATGATGTGATTTTATACGTTATTTTAAATACGGTTCATTTTGATATTTTGATGTTTTTTTATATTTTTTACGAAACGTTTTTTAATCAAACTATTTCTCAAACAAACATTGTTTTTTTTTTACTTTGTATCAGTTCGCATGAAAATTCATAATCCTGACCAAAACGCTTTAAAAAATGCTAAATGAATTTTAGAATTTGAATGAGAGACGTTTTCTAAAGCTCTTACGTGAATAATATCGTGTATTTAGATTAAATTTTGGTTCAGTATCTAATAGTTCGCACCAAACTAAGTATACAATGGCCACGTATTAATGAAAAGTGATGGAAGGTTTCACGCCAAGAAAACGTTGGGTACAATGTGAAACTTGGCTCAAAGAATCACGTAGCAAGGCAAGTTTTTCGTTATCTGTGTTTTGGTTGGCCACATACTGTTCGCGCTTCAATTCTTAGCCGAAAAACTTTATTTTCGATAAAGACTCGCTAACGAGTTCTGACTTCTCGCAGTCATGTTAGTGTTCAGTTAGAGGCTTTATTTACTGGCTGCCTTTTCTGATGACCCAGACGTCGGATTAACGTTTCCTAATGAGTTTGATACTTCAGAATTGGGTTCTCGTTTTGGTTTTGCTGTCGTTGATAAATTGTAAAAGTCTGATTAGAAATTTTACGTTGGGAACATGGAACAAATTATATATGTGAATATAGTTCTTATTTTTATTTTTAAAATATTCTGAAATACGGAAGAGAATAATTATATTTTTCAAAATTCGGATCGTATCTAAAAAATGGATTACTAAAAAAAAACTATGGGTATATATATATTCATAGATTAAGATTCCGTTCATACAAATAAAGATAAAATAAATCCTACTGATGCATATTCGCGTCTCAATAACTTAGAGAACAATTCCCCGAACCGAAATCACAATCTATTGTCGGTAATTTATTGAGGAACGAACTGCATGAGTTGCAGGAATTTTATTTATCTGAAATTGCCTGAAATTGAAGCTTGTTATTAGATATGGATAGAGAATGAAATGTAGCTCGATGTTCAATCATTATGAAAATGTTGAAGTAACTTCCCCCTACTACGCTTTTCTCCCTGCTGAAGCTGTAACAGAATTTACCCTCCGGTCTATATATAATTAGGTCAGATGAATTATATATTAAAAATACTGAAGTACTGGATAACAAAATTTGCTATTTATTATGTACTTTTACTATATTCCTAACTAGCTTTTCCGCGCAGTTTCACTCGCATTCCCGGGATAAAATTTAGCCCACGTTACTCAAGGATAATGTAGCATTCTAATGGTGAAAGAATTTTTGAAATCGGTCCTGTAGTTTTTATTCGTTACAAACATACAAAAATACAAATCTTTCCTCTTTATAATATTATGACTAGCTGTCCCCCGCGGTTTCACCCGCATTCCCGTGAAAAAGGTAGTCCATGACCTTCTCCGTACCGTAGGCTATCTGCGTACAAATCTCATCGCGATCAGTTCAGCGGTTAACAAACAAATAAACAAACTCACTTTCGCATTTATAATATTGGATAGTATTATGAATTATGATAATGTTTGTTAGCTTGTTATTATCCTAAATAAAAAAAACATAATTTTTTAGATCTTTTTGTATAATAAATCTCAAATAAATGCAAGAGTCAGGAGAGGTTTTATTTATTTATCCATTAGTTACCTAGTTCTTAATTTATTTAAATGTATGTTTTTGTTGTGTTATAAGTAGGTACTGTAAATTATGCTAAAAATCCAAGTATCTACAATACACTTTGGAAAAATGTAGGATACTTTATTGCTTTCACATTATCTGAATATGATGATATCCGGGACATACGAATTAACTCATGTTACACAAACTCGTCTCCACGGCAAAGGGTTGTTCAAGTTTAACGTTAACAACTACGTGAAATGACGAAACTTATGCGTAACATCAATTTGTTTGCATAAACAAGAGACAATTAGCGTCGGCCAAGTCGTGTGGGGGCGTCTAAAACACCTGCCTTACATTCTAGCGGTGTGTACTATAAAGCTACTGCCTCTTTGATAGCGAATAAATAAAAGGTAACAATAAGGCACGAAAAACGCCTGGGGCAACTAGTCCCATGAGACATTTGGGCCTAGTTGCCTAAATACCCCCTTATTCATATTATAATAGTAGCTGTCCAGTCTAGATTAGATTTCTATACATATAATCTAAACTTCTGTTTGGATAATATATTATGTTGATAGCAAATCGATAGACGCGAAACGATCAGTCGCTAAAGATAGAAGTCTGTTATCGCGCTTATACGATTTGGGAATGATATATCTAACAGATATATATATATATCTTATAAGTACATTTTTATTTGTCCTATGTCTTATAAGTATAAAATAAATAATCTCTAATCGTTTGACAACCCGCTTCTCGCTTATCGCCAACAATAGGACTATCATCCAAAGTCCCTACATTCCGGATGGGCGACTTAAGTGTTGTTACGTCATAACATAACAAACTGAAAGATGTATCATATATCATTCGCTAGTGTAACATATGTGACAGACATTGCCCGGCAACTTTTATTGGTTTTCTTACGTCGTATAATTCTACCGCATTAGTATTTTTTCCGTGTTCCTCTCTATTTCACATTGATAGAATTTCTTTGATTGCAACTTGGACACTTTTGAGACTAGAGTGAATAGGCATATTCTGGTCAAGCGTGGAACTTTTACTCGGTTTCAACATCGATCCTCCTAGGCCTGATTCTAAAGTCAAACGAAAGCTTGTTATATCTATACATATTATAAAACAGTAGACTCCGGTGTGTCTGTACATTGAAGAAAAGTAATAAAAATAGAAAGGGGGTAACTAAAGAAGGGTATCTAATAAAACACAAACCAGCGATTTTAAGAAATCTTTTCTGTCTGTCTGTCTGCTTTTTCACGCACATCTCCGGAACCACCCGACATATTTTCATATAGTTTTCACAACGAACAGCTAGTTTATAATAATTTTGTGAAAATAATAATAATTTAAAATTGTAATTCAAATCAATAAGCAACTCATCAAAAGATTAATATTAACTTCCAATAACTAATTAGGTACCTACCTACAAAAGTTTAAATTAAGGGTTTGCGCCCACGACGACAGCAGCAGTAAAAGGCCCGCTATACAGCTTCGCGGACGCGACTCGTGGTGAGACATATTGTTCAGGGGGTGATTATCTGTGGTAAATGTCACAAACTCGGTAATGAATCTGCATTGACACTATGTTCTGTCCTGCTCATTAGCGAAGCAATCACGTGAGAAGTCCGCTGTCGTCGGCGTCATTGCACGGGTTCATCGATGAGTTTTGTTTTAGAAAATTCAGCTTCCACTCGGTCGATTCTGTCTGATTCCGTCGCGCGTTTGCATCGTTGCTGTAGCGCTGCTGTGTTCGCTTCTATATTGCTTTTGTCATTTTTTTACGAAACGAGCTGCTGCAATTTGTCTTCTTCTAAAGAGTTTTAAATACATACATTCAAAGGATTGTAGTATTGACAGTGTAAGCAATCAGTAGCTTTAACTGTTCACCGAAAACGAAAGAGGTAAAAGGAAGTTCCGAAAAACGCTCGTTAGACGTCTCGCTAATTTGAAGCAAACAATTGTGTTTACCGCCATTCTCTCTTTCCGTAGACATTTGTAAACGTGGGCCACACAAATCTAGCTATCGAATAAATGCTGAACTCGTACAAAAAAGGCATGCTGGCTCCCTCTGGAGGATTCCTACTTGTGCAAGAAGTGTGCGATGTAAACGCATTATTGTAGAGATCCGTGGCAACGAAAAACCTTTGTAGTAAGCCTTAGGGACCTATCGAAATAACATTAATTAATTTTACTTTTTTGGCCCTTTAGTTACCTATTCACTCACTTCTTTCTTGTGTGATTGATAACATAAAATGATTTAAACTTTAAATTTTAAAGGAACTCAAGAAAAATACATTCACACGGTTTCAGCAACTTTTTTTTACTCGGCACGTAGGTACTTACCTATTAAATCTTTCGCATATAGCAAAGACGATCAATCTTTGATAGTCTTTGGTATATAGTTTTACATTTTATAATAAGCTTTTTATAGAATTGTTCTTATGAAGTATTTTTCTTTTTTAATAAGAAGAGTTTGGTCCTATATTTGCCGTGATTAAATATTAACTCTTTGTAAAAGCTTAAAAGGGTTTCTGGGAAAAATCTTTAATAAAAAATTATTACAAGTTTCTTCTTTAAATTAGGATTTGTAACAAAACTATTCTGTATGCCTGTCAAAGAAACCCTTCTTTGACAGGCATACATAGGCATGCATAGAGTACCTACTCTAGGGTAATAGAAACCATAAGAGTAGATACTAACAATAACAAATAGTTTTTGGAAGAAAAAGAACGACCAAAATTCCTGAAAATGACATAGGTACGTATATTGTTTCGCTTTTGTACTGTGACCCCAAGTAACTAGATTGTAAACACTTGTATAAACCGGAAAACTAGTTGATGTAGGTATTGAAGTTTCTCTATCTATGTCTCAAACTGTTAGTCTCTAACTACAATAAATTCAAATTTAAAAAAAAAACATTACAAAACAAAAGAAGATTAGTGGAGAAGTAAAATAAAAGAAGGTTGGCAAGCAGGCAGGCGGGGCACCTGATGGTAAGTGGCCTGATGGTAACCTTCACCTATGGACATTAGCGATGCCAAAGAGATTGTCAATGTGTTGCTGACCTACAACGCAAATACCCGTGCGTAAACAATATACAAAATTAATTTCTTTTGGAGAATTAATATAAATTAATTTTAAGGTAAGCCAAAATATTAGTAAATTGTCCTAAAATTCTATCTTCTATCGATATTCGAAACTAGAATGAAAAATTCCGCGGCGGCGATACATTCCGCAGTGTGGCCATTTTCATCAATAGTGAGTCGCTTTCTACAATATAAGACCAGTAGCTAGTATCTTAATTTTTATCAAAAATATATTTTCAATGGCAAAGACTGAATTATTGTAGCCAAGCCATTTGCATTTTTTTTTTATGTTTTGATTGATACAGAGATAAAACAACATGATTAATACCTAAAACATATAAAAATATAAATAAATAAATAAATAAATAAATATTCTGGGACATTCCTCACACACGGCCACCTGACCCCAAACTAAAATATATGTTTCTTTTCAATTAGATAAGAACTGCAAAAAGCAACAAGTGTGAAAACATAAAAATAATTTTACAACATGGACATAATAATTCATAAAACTACCGAAAACTGGCTGCAGCACTATAATGTGAGTGTGTTCGGCTAGTGAACGAGTTTTCACGAAGATTGAGCGTGGAGGCCAACAGTTTAGATTAGAAAAGTTCGCGCAGCGGCGAGCGGATCCGGGACAAATTGCTTTACTAATACCTACATCAGATTTCCGGATATCTGGCCGACTAAAATCTGACAAAAACCCGGATACACTCGGTTTAGCGAGTTAAAGGGACTGGAACCTTCGGTCCGTAATTTGAGAAATAACTTTGCAGACGCGATACAGTTTTTGTTTCAATTGAATTGAAAAGCTATTAATGGTAGTTTAGGTATGCGGTTTGTAAGTTATGAGACATCTGTTGTGGGTAGTTTCGGTTGAGATGTTTTGTTATTATTTTATTAGGTAGGTAACTGATATATTTATGGTAGGTATTTATTAATTTATTTTATTTATAGCCATGAAAGTAAATTATTAGATAGCTTAAGGCTCCAGTCTCCCTAAAATCAGTGTTCTTGCGGAATTTATCAAAAAAGAAATATTGTTTTTTAGTCATCAGAAAAGCAATAAATGAAATATATTTTACGTTATTTTAAAGTGTAAGATTAGAAGTTTCCAATACATATTTTATTTTTTAATTTGACGCCACTTTTATTAGCTTTGTGAGGCTTTAAACATACCTCTATTTACGTTCCACGCGTAGAGGGTCTCATTCATGCACACGCTACGAAAAAAATATAACAAAACTTAATCACTTTGAAATGATTAACTTAAAGAGTAAGTTCCATTAAAGTTTGTTTAGAGTTTCCAGTTCCTTATGTTCAAAGTGAAATTAAGAATTTAATTAGGCCGAGAAGAAAATAAGGGTAAAGGGAGTCACGTCCCAAGGGTTAGGATAACTTAGGCCAGTTGGTGTTGAACAGATCACGTAGCGTTGAAGTTATCTGGCTCTGATAATATAACGACTAAGTTTTTCATCCAAGTTGTAAATATTTTGTGCAAAGGAATCTCGTAAATTTGTTGCGAAAATAACAATAGGGTAGATGTTGATAAAATGCTAATTTTACTGATAAGATATGAAAATGGATTATTACGATATTTAACTGATTACAATGGTACGCAGGGTCGTCATCCGATTTGCCAAGCTAATTATCGTTTTTTTAATTCGATTTTATATAAGGGTGCGTTTTGATTGAAGCGAAGATGAGCGGAGAGTCATAGTAGTAATAATACATACTAATATATTAGTAGTAGTGATAGACATGTAAGCATACCTAGAGTAATTAGATTATTTGAAATCCACATCTCATCTCCACTCCGATTCAGTGGAAACTTTGTTTGCGGAGATGAGGTACAACCGAGTGTAGAATAAAGCGGAGTAGAGTAATACCGAGTGAGGTGAGGTACAGAACTAAGTAAACTAGTAAGTTAATTTTGCCGCATTAGCAGACTTTCATAACAATTATGCTTCATATGTAAATTTAATAAAAAAAATGGTAAAACTGCTTCTAAATAATGGTGGTGTCAAAATTTACGGGACGACTCATGGAAAAAATCGAATACAATTCAGATATAAGCATATGTTTTATGAAGACATGAGCAAGATCAAGTGAACAAGATGATGAGCAAACCCAGTGATAGACCACGTTTTATTGATGCAAAAACTCCTCAGCCTAGCTTTACTCAACTCTATTCCGCTCGAGAAGATCGTTCTAGGTTCACACCACTCCTCTTCAGTGGACACACAACTCTTTTCACTGGACCGTTCTTCTTCTCTCCACTCAACTCCACATCAGTTGCAACGCAATCTTAATATTGATATTTACCTACGAATTTCTACGTGCCTACGATGTTCGTAGCCAATACATGTTCGATCCTCATAATATTCGTAGTGGAACTTCTCCGAGATATCTATGTTACGTCAAAATAGTCAATTATCGTTTTGTCGTGATCCGAATTTAAATAATTACTGTTTTTTAATGATTTATTGCCTTGTGATTGTGATAAATAGATCTCGATGAGTAACAGATACCTAGAATCGAATATCAATGGTGATACCGAAATATAAGGCGGATAAATGAAATATAATATTTTGGAGATTATTTTAAGAGAAAATCAATAGGGTTTGCAAAGTTCGTAAGTAGTCTAGTGGTACGTGTTGGGAAGTAGGCGAACAGCAACGATCTCCTAACACTGGTTACACCCTTCAGGCCTCGAATACGAATTGTCACATAATGAGACCGTGAAAAACACTTGCTTCTCGCAACTCCTCACTCGGCAAGGCATCAGCTACAAAGCGAATCTAACACAATCGCACGATAACAATCACTAAATCAAACGCCATACAGATCAGTTTAGGTCGCATCTTCTCATATACAAACAAAAGTGATACTTTCACGAATCGCTGTTTGATATTCCGATAACATTTGTGAAATAATAGGAGATGTTCTCAGTTCATGCGAGGAGACAGCCATTTATCCCGCCGTGAGAGTTTGATGAAAATACTTAAACGTCGCTTTACGCACTGAATGGGTACCATCTCGAGTCTTATAATTTAGAAGAGCCCTTTATATTGAGTCTCTGATAACACTTTAAACTTTCATAACGCTATTTACTTCAGAAGATAATAATATGAAAACTTCACTTGGCTGTAGCTTTTTATTAATAAAAGTT
This sequence comes from Tetheella fluctuosa, assembly GCA_951216915.1. NCBI lineage: Eukaryota > Metazoa > Arthropoda > Insecta > Lepidoptera > Drepanidae > Tetheella > Tetheella fluctuosa. The sequence goes on along the minus strand of OX578229.1, from coordinate 4,133,771 downwards.
TCGATAAAGTGTCTACATTGTTATATTCTATTTTAAAGGTAGATTAATCATAGAATATACGAAATATACAAGAATGACTAGCGATCCCCGCGGTTTCCCGGATTAAAAAGTGTCCTGTGTCCAAATTCATCAAAATCAGTTCGGCTATGAAAACATAACTTTACCTTATACTTAACTTAGTAATTGAATTTTGGCTGGGCGTTAATAAGACAGTCAGTGAGTGAGTCAGAGAACCTTTTCTTTATATTATTATATAGATTGTTTAATAATCATTTATATAAATAATATTTGTGACGTGATCCTTTAGAATTTAGATAGTGGGTCCCCCCCGTCCAGTTACTTTATCGTAGATACAAGGCATAAGAATTGATTTTGGCGTTTATCGACTCAAGAAATTATCATAATAGCCTTTTATCGGATGATGAATTGAGCCTAATTACGTTATAAATTTGTTATTTTTAGTATACAATTTATATGCGTGCCGAATTCCATCTAAATCTATTCAGCTACTAAACATCCAACTTTCGCATTTATTATAATTAGGATTATACATACCTACCTTTTATGTTTTTCAATGAAAAAACGGAAAATCCAAACTTCAGGAAAACGCTACTGGAAAATGATATATCTGGAAAAAGCATATTCTGTTGAAGCAGTGCAGTAAATATTCATGAATACAGGCGTTCAGTTTGGGAACTGTATTATATGCGGTCGCATAAGAAGGCGGGTGAATGCAAAATGTGCCAGCGGTCGACATCGATTTGAGCATTTAGCACAATAATGCGCGTTTCCAGTAGGGTGAAACCGATTCTACTAATTCTATAAAAAATATAGTTGCCAAAATATTTGAATTGTTTTGTTAGCACTTCCTTTATAAATTACTAGCTTCCGCCCCGCGGTATCACCCGCGTTCCCGAGGGAACTTATGTTATCCCGGGATAAAAAGTAGCTTATGTGCTATTCCAGACTATAATCTATCTCTGTGCCAAATTAGCTACTATTAGTTATTTTTATTGTCGTGTGGTGTACAATAATGTACTTATATTTATCGTATCTTATTGTCCGGAAAAAAACCTAATGAGTATTTAGTTATTTTTATAAATATTGAAAAATACTTAGGAATTTTATTTGCAAATCAAATCAAAGGAATCTATTTATTTTCGGTGCCAGCTTATAATGTCACCGTTAATTAAAATACTACCACGTGTTCTTGATCCAATCTGCGAACGAAAGTAAGTTGTTGCGTTTTTTCAGCCGCCAGCATGAGTGTTTAAATGTCTTGTGGACCATTATGGATGCATGGTTGCTCTATTCTCTCTTTTTTGTAGACTGGCGCAAATTGAGCGTTTTACTTGATACACCTAAGGGTTGCTAAGGTTGTTAATTCAACGCTAAAAACTGGATGGAGGTATTATGGTCGAGTGAAAATATTAATATAAGAACATATATTTATTACAGTCAGCAGTAAGTACCAATGTGCATATTTACAAAACTCCTGCACATGATGTAGAAATTTATAGCAGGTATGTAGGTTTGTGGAGGTTTGTGTGCATTTGCTAAGTCACTCTATTTATTAAAGAAATAAAATATCTATATCAATTCATGACAAAGTGATTGGATAGTTGCTCCCATAGTTAGGTAGGCACTGAATTAACCGACTTAGTTTACATTCGATTTCATAACTTTTTACATAACTTGTGCATTTTATTACATGTTATGTTTTTGATAGGATCTCATTTCTTTTTGTAGGTTAATATTATGTATACTAGCTGACCCCTGCGGTTACACTCGCGCAGCGGTTTAAAAAATAGATGTTGGCCGATTCTCAGATCTACCCGATATGCACACAAAATTTCATGAGAATCGGTCAAGCCGTTTCGGAGGAGTTCAACCACGCACCCCGTGACACGAGAATTTTATATATTAAGAAGAAGAAGATGTACAACCTAAAATTATCGAAACAACATACAAATCGCTAACAAATAATATCAGTAAACAATAATAACAAACAAACTAAATTTTAGACGAAAACCACAAACTTATAGGTAGCGTTTCGGGGCATATCCGAACAGCGCGAATGAGCGCGGCTGCTGCTCAGGGCCCACTGCTGAACATCAACATCGACTCCCCCCACGCCTCACGTGGCCCCCACTCACTGCGAAAAATCGCGCGGCGTGGCCACATGCCAGTGCAAGTGCGTTCGCGTCGCCACAGTTCTTATCTGGCTTAGTACTACTAAGTACTGGTATAGGAAACCAGGTTATAAAGTTATACTTACTATTCAGATTGTATATCTAGAAAACGGGACTAAACATTGGGATGCCAGAGTTTTTCCTTGCCTAGGCTAAGGCTAACAATAACTACAATAACTGTGTTCAAAATTTGGAGCTTGTGGGTCTGCTAGAAGTACCTTAAGTTAGAAATTTTGATGATCGGTGAGTCAGTCAGGGACAAAATTAAGGAACTTTGACTTGCAATCATTCTTAAACTACTGGTTCAAATTTAATGTAATTTGGAAATATGTATATCTACCTATGTGATGCCCTCTTGGTCACTGAAAATTTAGTCTTCTAGTTTTTTCCACTACGAAGTTACAGGGGGTCGAAAATGGCCCGAATGGCTTCGAGAAAAGAATAGTACGGCCATCACATGCCTTTTTTAGGGTTCCGTACCCAAAGGGTAAAAACGGGACCCTATTACTAATACTTCGCTGTCTGTCCGTCTGTCTGTCACCAGGCTGTATCTCAAGAACCGCGATAGCTAGACAGTTGAAATTTTCACAAATTATATTTTTCTGTTGCCGCTATAACAACAAATACTAAAAACAAAATAAAATAAATATTTAAGGGGGGCTCCCATACAACAAACGCGAATTTTTTGCCGTACCGGTGGCACTTCCGTGCCCCCAGATAAATTCTACTATGAGTCCGTCATCAAAGTCCACTGACTTTATTGTACCAAAAACTATTGCTTTCATAAAACTAAAGAATGGCTGTAGGGAATACAATTTTTATTTCAGTTGAAGACAAAACTTCCATCAGGAAAGTAGTGGTCACAAAAGTCACTGATTAAAGCAGAACTTTTTTCATTTCTTGTTTTAGCAAGTTGTTGGCATTGTAAAGGACGTGATTGGGGAGACGAGGAAAGATACCAGATTGTGTTGACTGTTGGTTAAAATGAACACTCCGTGTATCCTGTTATTGTATATTTCTTTAAAGTTTATTATATCCTATTATTCTGTGATATTGAGAATTGACTATCTTTAGCGTCTTATATGTTTATTTATATGATCTACGGTTTCTTACATAATATTAATACTTATGTGTTCTTTATTTCAATACCTAAGCTTATGCATTAAAAGAAACTTCAGTAGTTAAATTTATTCTGTCACTAATATCATTTAAAAATCTATACAAGGAATTTCACTCCTATTCAAAGACTTAAGCTATAATTTTAAGACCGATATTAAACTAACGGCCTTTAAAACTAAATCTTAGAAGGATCAGGACCATTTTCCACACTTATGCAGCAGGTGTGAACAAATCCATATAAGTTAAATCTTTCGCGATTGTCAATTGGACCATTTGCACGGAGTAATAGCCTCCTCTATTCTGAATGTTCTAGCAATTTATCTCAATAAATTCCGAATGATTTCTAGATATTGGAAGTTGGGTGGAATTTCACTAAAAACCTACTTTACAGAAATATTAAACTGAGTTGTTTTTGCCAGAGGTCGAATGGTATCACTTTGGTATCACTACTGGTGTGGGATGCCACATGTGATGATGCACTTGCGCCATTCTACATACTGGCGACTTCGATCCGTGGGGATCCGAAGCTCGCCGATTCGCTCGCAATAGCTTTGCCATGCAAAAAAGAAACGCTGTCAGCTTGCTGGGAACCTTGCAATCGGCAGCGGCGGCAGCTTGGAGGTTATTTTATAGTCTTTTGTATGTAATATTAGTTTTGTCTTGCCATTGTAGCCAATCGCGTCATTTGTTTATAACACAGTGGCGCCTCCAGTGGAAAAAAATGCGGCAAGGCTCCTTAATATAGTATTTTTTTTCACGAATTTCAAGTAGATATGATTTTTTTTCATTTCTGTCTCGGCTGAATTTTGTTTGGATATTTGTTACTACTCAACTCCGCGACGACTAAACGGATTGGCATAGAATATATTCTGGATTAGCTTTACTTTACTTTTTATCCTGGGAAAACATAGGTTCGCTCGGGAACGTGGATGAAACCGCGGGGAAGAAACTAGCGGGTAATATAAAGAAAAAATAAATTAAATCAACAAATAACAAATGCAACAAATTTTGTTAAAGCCGTTGAAGTCAGATGTACTGTTAGTGTCAAATTTGACACAAACCTTTAGGTATTTTGACTTCTTCTATGATGCAACTCAGCCTTAGTGTACTACGATCTTAATAGTTATGTATAGTTCACGAATTTCAAATAGGTTTTTTTTTCATTTACTCGTTCAGCTGTCATTTCAGTTTTTGGCTGAATTTTGTAAGCGAATACATACCCTCTAAATAGTTTAGCCATAATACGTTTACAGGTAATAGAAAGAAAAAAAAAATGTATCATCAAAAACCATGTTAGTATTTTTTATTATAAATTTAGAAAAAAATATTTGAAAACATAATCGATTAGAATGACTATTAATTTTTTTTTTTTAGTATGGATATCTCCTGGCGGTGTCCAATCGGTACAAGCCGGTGCTGTAAACGAAAACAAAAATATTTAAAGACATTAATAAATAATGGGCAAAAACTATGCCACTTGTGAAAATTCCGATTGGATATATAAAGTGTAAACATATAAATTATATTTATCTACACTGACTAGTTTAGATAGCAGAACGTTCATAGCTCCGTAAGACAAGCAGCACTTTCAAAAATATTTATCACTAGCTACAGCTAAAAATACAAATATACAAAAATACAAATCTTTCCTCTTTATCATATTACTAGCTTTCCGCTCCGCGGTTTCACCCGCAAACTCCTATTTTACACCCTTAGGGTGGAGTTTTCATAAATCCTTTCTTAGTGGATGCCTACGCTGTGCGTTGATAGATCAGTCAGTCAATCCCCTTTTCCTTTTATATATACAGATTATAGTATGATTATTATAATTATTTATTAAATATTATATTTATCATAAATAATGTAATTCATAGGCACTCACCCAAATTTCCTCAAATCGTCATTACCCATGTTGAAACGAGCACCACGGCAGGTGTTCCATGTGATTTGCGTTGTGCTGGTGCATTGGTTGCCGACTAAGTGGTTATAGGTGACGGTAGCGGCAAAGAATTCCCAAGCACGCTCGTGGTTGCAGAGGCTTGTCAAGCAACCAGGCTGTGAGTTTCCACCGTTAGGGAAGAAGTCAGCGTTGGCAACAGCAGATCCGATACCTAAGCCGCCAATACCACCGTCAGTATGAATAGCCTCAACGTAGACTCCATCGGTAGAAGACAGGCGGTTCCTGTTGTAGTTCCATAGAGGACCAGCTGGATCCAAACCTGTAAATAGACTTGGACTATTAGAAAGTATAAAAAAATGCATTTCTTTCACACAAGAAATGATGTGATGAATAAATCTTTGTAGTATGACTATAATAATAATATTGGAAGATTTTTTACACAAAGGAACATATTTGTTTTATATTGTGTCTAATATTCTAAATATTTACCAGTGACACGAGCAGCTCTTCCACCGAGTGCTCTACCAGCATTTCCAACTAAATGAGCTCCCAAACTGAATCCGACAATATGCATGTTGGTGAAAGCAGCACCAGTCACAGAGTTAAGGAAGATCAAGAACTGTCCCAAGCCTTGTCCCACAGCTGGTACACCGTTAGCAGCAGTCACGTAGTCTGATAAGGCGAGACGTCTCCAGTCCAGAATAATAACATTCACGTCACTTTTTCCGAGGTACGCTGAAATTTGAAATAGCTTTGTAAATAAAATACGAACCTCGAAAAGCCTAGCAAGCGTTACCCTGCCCATTGGGCCGACAAGATTAGGCTAATTACGAAAGACGAGGAACCAGAGGGAGTGGTCTGCTTTAAAAAAGGCTTATAAGCAGCAGTGATCTGAAAGAGTATAATGAGGATATAGAAGAATAATATTACCATCTCTGATAGTCGGGTTGATATTAGTGTACTGGTTGCTGAGCCAACCGTGAGCGACGATAACGGTTGGTACATTAGCGTTGAAGTTGGATCTTGTGATTGAATTGGCGTTATTCATAGTTAAGGTCTGGGAAAACCTTGGGTTGCGTCTGTAAAAAAGATAATTATGATCACATTAAGTAAATTATAAATTTAATGTCAAGTCAAAGCCATTTATCAGGCCCAAGGAGGGCACTTATGAAGGTCAAAATTTACGGAAGTTACCATGAAGATTACTACTACTAATTTTGCAAGACAGACTGCTGAATTTTTAATTTTTAATACCTACTTCGAAATTTCAAAGTATTGGTTTAAAAAGTAATAACAGATGATCTCGAAAAAAAATAGTCCACATACCTGGTGTACAGCAAATATGCATTATTAGCAGGATTCCTGGTGATTTCATCGAGGAGCTCCATGTCAGGTTCAGCTTCGAGGTCTACCTTGTGCATTTTACCATCACCACCGGGAAAGTCGATGAAGCGTGGATATTCACGGGTACCAAGTTCATCTTGAGCGACAGGCACCGCGGATGCGATGTACGCTGAAAAGTTAATAGTTTTGAATAGATTAACATGTTTTTTGGGCTAATATTTTCGAGCGAAACCTTACTTATTTTAAAAGTATCAAATGTGCTTTTTTAACACTAAGAAATATATATATATATATCATATTGAGACCTATGTATAGCTTTTAAATACGCATAGCAACAATTTCTCATTTGTAATGAAATCAAATGCCGCGATAAAGATCGCGGCATATATATAGCGGACTATACATAGTGTACCGTTTGTTGTTAGTAGAAGTGGAGAAATTCTATGGTCTTTAATTTATTGGATTTATCTCCACCCCGAATAGCAGAATAAGCTTATTTTTATACCGGGAACGTGGGTGGAATCGGGGGGACAGCTAGTAAATTACATAGAAAATGTCATAAAGAATCGTTCGAAGCGGGATATTGTAGTAATCACAAAATACATGTCGTAGCCAGATTTTAGAATTGATAATTTCATGAAGTGTTCGACCATTTCATGAAACGGTAGTATTTCATGAAATAGAACATCGGCCGCTGGTCTCATAGTCTCGAACTCCGCTGGAATGATTCGATTGGAAAAGCAATTATAAATATGCAAGTGGAAGATAAAAGTGCAGTAAATTATCGTTATTACTTATACCAAGTTCTGTAACTTTAATGAAGGGTTTTCGTGAAGTTAAAAAAAACCACGAAGCGTATGGCGATGACGAAGCGCAGCTAGTGACTTCTAACCTTAAGAATCCGTATCGTGAATGAATAGGAAGAGATTTAAGAAGTTATATGGGTGAATATCCCGGGACCAAGAATTAAAAAGTACTTAACTACTAAAAACAAAGCGTAAATCTCCGAGTTCTTTGCCTAAGAGAAAACGTCTACTCTTCGTTGACATTGCCACTAACACTATTTTCACTTAGCCATGACACTGGCAGAGACATCGTTGGCACGATGGAGCCACAAACAATAAATTTCATTCCCTTGGCACAGTTTTTTCAATGCTGTGGACGCATGTTTCATTGCCGTGCACGTAGCTTTTAATCTTATATATCTCGTTAGTTCTTTCAGTTATCTGCTAGATATTAAGCAACAATACATACATTATCAAAAACTTTAATAAACGCGTTTTTTTTTAAATAAAACTTTAGTTAAAAAAATTCATGGAAATGAAGATTTTAATGGACTTGTTGAAATTCACCTATATGTAAATGGATACCCTAAATACATTTATGATATGGCCACACATAAACGTCGACGTTTAAACTCATCTCGAACACTTCATGAAATGGTCAATTCTAAAATCTAACAACGATGTTACACACTAAGAAAAACAGTAAGTCAAATGCAAAAGTGTATGTTACTGATTAACAGAAATGGTGCTAATTCACCAAATAAGTTGGTGTTAATAATAATAATGATGTACGTAGAACTATCACGTATTAGATAATCACTCACCAGTAGAAACGAGAACAATCAGTATTGAGCCGTGCATGTTCACAGCTTGCCAATGTGAATATACTTTCCTTCCCACTGATGACCAGTATTTATATTTTGAAAGATAATTTTTATGGATAAGAAGATTAATAATCGATTTCATTTACAGATAATAAACAATGTGTATGATTGATTTATTATTTAACTAGCGTTTCACCCGCGGCTTCGCTCGCACAGACTTTATAAAATCTCTATAACTTTTTTCCCGAAGCCAATTCCGATGAAGCAAACAGTATAAAAGTAAATTCCAAAAATCTTTTTTTGCAACATCCGATTTTAATGAAACAAAGTCTATATTCTGCTCCAAATTCCTGTCTACCTTTGAAAACTACATGAAAATCCGTTTAGTGGTTGCGAAGATGTGCGCAAACAAACAGACAGACAGACTAAAAAGAATTTTAAAATAATGCTGGTTTAGGTTCTATATTATACTCTTTTTTAGCTACCTTTTTCTATTTTTATTATTTTTCTTCAATGTACAAACACACCGGATTCTTCTGTTTTATTATATTTTATGTATATGTTACCGGCCAAATCAGTTTCGCCTAGGACAAACTAGTTTGGCCTGAAATCTAGTTTGGCCGGTAACATAATATATATAGTAGGAGATATAGATATAGATGTATCGAATATTGATTGTTTTTCAACATTATCTTAAAAACCAGTCTTATCTATACTTTAAGTCTTTCCTCATTCCTTTGGGGGTTGATGATGATTCACTTTCGATGTTTGTGTAATAAAAAGTAAGATTAACTTAACTTTATTTGTACCTAATATGACGGATGATACAAGGTATTTTTACATATTTCTATGTATAACATTTGAACGTAACATTACTTGACGAGCATTACGTAATGTAGTAGCTTAATTACAAATTAATTGGAATCAAATTAAAAATGAATAAAAAAAAGTTCCTTAAAATTGGTCCATAAGGCTGTTATTTAACTGAAAATCACTCTCACTACCCGAGATCAATGCCAAAATCCACCATTCAAGGTTATATAGATAAAGGTTTTCACGAACCCCCTACGCAACCCTGACACTGTCGTGATCACTTTTGTCTTTATACGTTACTTAAGCATTCTATAGTTTAGCAGCTATTGCCGCTGTATCTACTTACCCCTGTAATAATCAGCCCCAGTCTCCGATACTTGTATATCACATTCCATTTTGGTAGCTCAGTACCAATTACCAGTTAAATCATGGGCCATGCAAAACTACTTACTAAAATATTACGAAATATATTATGAAATTTTGAACGAAAAATTTTAGTTCAAATTTTTCTAATTGCTTTTATGTAAGCATATAATCTTAGTTTAGTTTTGTTTGAGGCATTTACGTGTTAGATATTTTTGCCACAAGTATCTGTCATCAACTCATACACACTCCAAATTCATAATCAAGATTTTTAATCGAGAAATTAGTTCTTGATTTTGGATCTGGAGTTCTTCAACTAATAAGGTCGTAATTTGGGTCGTAAATAGTTACCATAAAGTAGACTTTTTTTATCACGTTCTTATTACGGATTATTTTTTAAAAACAGAAATTTTCTAAATTATTTTAGATATTATAATAAGTCTTTATTTACATATTTACAATCAATGTATAAAATACAAACTATGATATATAGAAAACATCTTCAAAGCCCTCGCTGCTGTCGATAGGCAAGGTTCCCAACAGGCTGGCAGCGTTCCCTTTTTGGATGGCCAAGCTTATGTGTTGGCGGAAAAAGCTCCCAGCCCGTCGGTCTCCCGAAGCCTCGATGAGCTTGGATGATAAAATACGAGCAAATCGGCGAGCCTCAAACCTCTATGGACCCATGTTAGTTAACGTTAATAAGTTATGTTAGTAAACGTTGATAATATCATAAATTATTTGACTAAAGGCTGTTACGAATTAGAATGATTACATTCAAACATTAATTTCTTACTTAAACAAAAATAGTAAAACTATGCACAACTTTTAAAGGTAAACACCGCTAACACTAACAAGTGATACACATTTTGACAAGAATACAAATATAAAACAGAATTATAATAAAATTCCATTTTAGATCACATAACGTTATACTACACTAGACAGAAACACAATCATGTTTTACAGAGAAAAAAAGAAAAATAATAATAATAAGACAGCACACTTAGATAATTTAACATTTAATTAATTTGTCAATGAAGCAATGATACACTTCTTGAATACTGGCAAAGAGTCCACATGCACATCGGTAGCTGAGATCACACTGTTGTACAATCTACAAAGTCGCGGTATGGGTGAATTACTTCCCATGACAGTTCTGCGAAGGGGGGGGGACCAAAGGGGTAATTTTTTTACGAGGGTGGTGGACTGGAACTCTGAAATTTAAGCATTGTAGAATCTGGGGACAGTCTATTTTAGCTCTTAGAATTTTGTACAAAAATAAAAGATCCAATATATCTCTGCGCTTATTTAGACTACTAATTTGGAAAAAAATTAACCTGTCTACATTAGACTTGACTGATTTTGAGTTACCCAGTGAATACGTAAGGTGATATAAGAACCTTTTTTGATGGCGCTCAATCCGGAGTGAATGCGTTGCATAATGTGGCCGCCAAACTACGCTACAATATTCGATGAGACTTCGCACAAGACCATTGAACAATAGGATTTTAGTACGGGGACTACGGAAGTCTTTTCCATTCTTGATTATAAACCCCAGCATCTTTGCTGATTTTTTAATTATGCTATCTGTATATTGTAAGAAAGTGAGTTTACTATCAAATATGACTCTTAGATCTTTAATGTTTTCTACTTTAACCAATGACACAATATTGGTTTTGCGAGTGCACTTCATGGTAACACACTTTTTTACATTTAAGACTCATCTGGTTAGATCTGCACCAACCATCTAACCTGTTCAAATCTTCTTGAAGTAGGGAAACATCCTCCCTAACATCAATTACCTGCAAAAACTTTAAATCATTAGCATACATGAAAGGAATCGAGTTAAAAAAACAGTCAGAAACATCATTAATAAAAATATTAAATAGCATTGGGCCCAAATAAGAGCCTTGTGGAACTCCTGAAAATATAATGTGTCTAGGAGACGCGAAACCACTTGCCACTACATAAAAATCCCTGTTTCCGAGATAAGATTTTAACCAGTCTAGTAAAGGTCCTGAGTATCCATAATGTTCAAGCTTTTGAGCTAATATGGAGTGAGAAACTTTATCGAAAGCCTTACTGAAGTCAGTATAAATAATGTCTACTTCCTTGCCCTTATCTAAAGCTTCGGATAGTGCTTCAGTGAATGAGACTAGATCCGTGCAAGGCGATCTTGCCCTAACAAACCCATGTTGATGAATAGTGAGAAATTTTTGGAAATGGTGTTGTATGTAAGGACAGACAAGAGCCTCAAAAACTTTACCAATTGTGGACAAAATTGAAATTGGTCTATAATTTTTAACGCAGTTTTCTATTTCATAGGAAATACTCCCGACGCTAAGGATTTGTTAAAGATAGAAATGAGTGGAGTAACCAATTCAGAAGAGCATGCCGATATAAAGGAGGGAGGGATTCCATCAGGACCTGGCCCTTTAGTAATATCTAAAGATTTCAGCTTATTTGCGATTTCTGATCTATCAAGTTGTAGCCTCGGAAAATTATCAGAATAGGCGTGGGTGTTATTTATCCAGTGGTAGGTTGATAAGGACTCATCTTGATCATACACGGATGAAAAAGATGTAGCAAATAATTTGCAAATTTCTTCACCGTTCAAGGCTACAATAAGGCGCTTACTCAACGTTTTTAATGATAAGGCGTCCATTGGGTTACTATAAGCCTTAACCTTTCGTCTTAGTTTTTCTTTTTCATTAATCCGCTTAATTAAAATTTTAGTATACCATATTGGGAATACACTTTTTTTCGTTTAGTTAATGGCACAAAACTGTCGGTAGCTTGTTTTAATACTGTGTAAAAAAATTCAACCATTTCATCGACGTTATTACAATCTTCAAACAGGTTAAACCAATTGGTGTTAGAGAAATAATCTTTTATAGAGTTATAATCTTTTATAGAGTTATAATCTGCTTTGTGAAAATTAGGTCTTAGATTTTCTGTATTTGGTCGTAGATTGCTTTTATGACAGTTGGAGAGGTGGATACTAATAGACGGGTGATGTAGGTCAATGCTACTTAATGGATTACAATTTTTTAAAACTACACAATTTGGTACGTCACATAAGACGAGGTCAAGTATCTTATCATTATCATTACAAATATAATTACATTGCGAAAGACTATTTGTCTCAATAAAATCTAATAACAGCTGCCCTTGACTTGTGGGATTTGATTCATTTTGTTGAGGTCATCACTTGGATTCCATTGTAAATAGCTTAAGTTAAAATCACCATGACACATAAGCTTGAATTTTGCAATTGCTCGAAATAATGGTTGCAGTTATCGAGAAAATATTCCATAGTTATACGTTGAACAGGTGGAGGTAAATAAACCGCACAGATTGTTAGTTTTTTTGTTGCTTCTCCAAGCCTTACATCAAGACTGACCCATAAATCCTCACATTTACTTTCGAAAGACGACAACCGCTTCGAAGTGATTGTTCTTGAAACAGCTATTAGGACTCCTCCTCCATCCGTTTTACTGGTAAGAGAGGATGATTCTCTATCCCTGCTGTATACATGAAACCTACTATCAAATAGCTCTGTATCATATACACTTGAGTTTAACCACGTTTCTGACAAAATTATTATGTCGTAATTGCAACTTGTAATGTTACGGAAAAATTAATGCGTTTTAGTACGTAGACCACGAGTGTTTTGATAATATATTTTTAATGACGTACCCATAATGTTAAAATTAGAGTCACAAAATCTTTGTCGCTATCTAATCAAGAATATTTTTTAGACAATTTAAGTCTCTAACAAGTTTGCTGTCGGAATTTTCATTTCTACGCATAATTTTTTTTCCATTTCGCACCCAAACGAATTTGAAGTTCTTCTCGTTATCTTCTTCTTCTTGTGTATGTATATAAAAGGAAAAGGTGACTGACTGACTGATCTATCAACGCACAGCTCTTTCTATCAAATCACTGGACTGATCGGGCTAAAATTAGACATACAGATAGCTATTATGATGTAGGCATCCCCTATGAAAGGATATTTGAAAATTCCACACCTAAGGGGGTAAAATAGGGGTTCGCGGGTGAAACCGCGGGGCGGTAAGCTAGTAAACCTTTAATTAGGATCAAAATCAAACATAAGTAAATAAGTAATGTTATATTTCTTTATTATTGGAAACCATTTTATTTTTATAACTTTATACAAACCATTTTTTTATATAGTTTTAGGTCTTGTGCTTGAAACATTTTACTATGGAATGTGGATGTGTGTATATGTGAGAGAGAGTGTGTAAAACATATAAGTAGTTAATTTGTTATATGGTCAAAATTAGTAAGGGTATCTTCTTGAAGTGTTGACTCGGTATTGGCCAGATCTGAAAATAAATAAATTACAAAACATTTACTCATTTATAAAGCACCCATACAAAGTATTTTTTTACGCCTTGACCGTTAATCATCCAAAAATGTTTATGACAGTTATCACAAAATTAATTAAGTGATTTCTTAACATTTCTAAGCTCTAATTTCAAAATGCTTGGATTTTTTTTTAAATCCTAAATACTTAACTTCTTATTAACTTAAATACTCATTTAAAAAATGAAATTGTTTCATGAAATTGGCCGGTGAAATATTTTTTCCATAAACATTTTAGCTCCCTCATTCAACCCAATAGTGGACCTCTATTATACCTAATAACACAAAGTTTCAACAATATTAACACAAAGATTTGTATTTGATACCTATTTCTTTTATAAACGAATACAAACTGGAACTCTTGAACCTTCTACCGCTTAGATTTGAATACCCAAAAAACCTTTATTTTACAATATGTCGGTCAAATTACATGTTTCACTAGCGGTTCGCCCTATACGTTTTATATGACCCGTCACACAATTAGTTCAGTAAATCAGAAATTGAGCTAAGTTCCTCTATTTTTTTTATGCAAGGATTATTTACTACTACATGATCGATTACATGACTAGCATCTTAAAAAAAAATGCATGAAATATTAGGCATACCCAGTTTTCCTCAAATCATCGTTGCCCATACGGAGTTCGGGACCGTTGCATCTATCCAGAGAAATCTGCAATGAGCTGGAACATTGCTTGCCAATTAAGTGGTTGTAGGTGACAGTGGCCGCAAAGAATTCCCAAGCACGGTTGTGGTTGCAGATACTAGTTAAGCAACCAGGCTGTGAGTTTCCACCGTTGGGGAAGAAGTCAGCGTTTGCCACAGCAGAGCCGATACCAAGGCCGACGCCGCCATCGGTGTGGATAGCTTCAACGTAGACTCCATCATTTTCATTTAATCTGTTAGAGTTTAAGTTCCACAGAGGACCTGCTGGGTCCAAGCCTGGAATTTTTTCAACAATTATTTTAGCAACAAAATAGGAAATACATTATTTAGAATCTTTTCTATTTTTAATAAAAGTCTTATCTAAGACACCATCATCATGAGGAAAAAACTATTACCTGTGACACGAGCAACTCTGCCACCTAACTCCCTTCCAGCGTTACCAACCAAATGGGCTCCAAGGCTGAATCCAACCAGATGCATAGAATTGAATGGAGCACCAGTCACAGAGTTTAGGAAAGCTAGGAATCGGCCAAGTCCTCTACCGACTGCTGGTACTCCGTTGGCAGCTGTCACATAGTTTCTTAAAGCAAGACGCCTCCAGTCCAAGACGATGACGTTCACGTCAATCTTCTTCAGGTATGCTAGAGTTAACCAAAAGTCAAGTGATAATTATAGGTATGTCACAATATATAATTTTCATCATATGGAGGAACCCATGTATATAATACCTGAACAGAACCTCATAGATTTCCACAACATGAAACTTAATTACTACGTAAATATTTATATAATGTGAACTGTGTACCATATTAATTTGAACTAGTAAGAAGTAGTAACATAAGTGTCCTTCCTTCTAGGGCTTATACTGAATAAATGACTTTGATAGGTTTCCCTGCTTTAACTCATCCTCGCACTATCTGCACCTGTTTGTATCTTCAGCGCCGCAATGCCTACCTATTGTCTTAATTTCACATATTCCATCAAATTAAATGCTATATAAATTTCCATAATGATTATACTATTTGTTTTATAAGAATTCATAGAGTACTCTTGAAAACCATATCGAAACATCATGTTGCAATATTTCATTCTCTTTTAACAGAGAAACCGTTACTGTGGCTGAAATATTAAACATAAATAATATAAATATGGTGTAGCGATGTAGGACTATGTAATTTGCACCCAAACAGTGGCGATAACTAAGCCAGACTCCCATTCTGCAAAGAGATGAGCTCGCTAAGAAACATTGTAATTTTTTAAAATTCCTTCACCAGTATATTAAGGTGACGACCTTAAGACTAAGGTCCCAACGTCGAGGTACTTTAGATTTAATTTTGAATTAAATTATATGGATAACTCATAAGTTTCCGGATTTCGATAAAAAAATCTAATTACTTTTATCGTATATATTAATCTTAGTTGAGAGATATTGGTAAAAATAAGCTTATCCGTAGATGAAAAAAAGCCGGTCAAGTGTGAGACTCGCGCACCGAGGGTTCCGTACAACCTTGTAGTTATGTAAATAGTTCGTCCATCCCGGGAATCGTAATGAAAAGATAAACTAGATTGAGAGACGAACTCAACTTTGCCGTTCGTTAACTGTTGTCCCCATACATCGACATAGATCGCGGTCAGTTTACCCACTGCAAATAAGTTTATAATCGCAAAACAAAAATCAACCACAAACTTACAGTTTTCGGATTTATTCCTTTACTTGTGCTATAAGACAATGCTTCTTGCCAAATTTCATGATTCCAGGTGTTGACCTAAGGAAGTACCCTATAGGTTTTGATTCCCTTGCCGTATCTTTTGATTGCGTTGACTTTTCATAGCTCCAAGAAATTGCCGACCTGAGTATTTGATATTAATTTCAACTTGATACTTTTACGCGTTCCTAAGAAAAAGGTCGTGATAGACAGACAGACGAACAACGAAGTGATCCTAAAAGTAATAAAAAAATGGAGTTAGGTTTACCGTCTCTGATAGTTGGATTGATATCAGTGTTTTGGTTACTAAGCCAGCCGTGAGCGATGACGACAGTAGGCACGTTCGGGTTGTAGTTCGATGAAGTGATGGAGCCAGCATTGTTGATTAATAATGTCTGTGCTGATGTTGGGTTGCGCCTGTAACAATATTTTGAAAGATGTTCATATTTTACCTCTTAAAAGTAAAAAAAACTTACTTAATTGTATATTACCTTGTAAACAGTAAATAACGATTATTATCTGGATTCCTAAGGATCTCGCTCAAAAATTCCACATCAGGTTCAGCTTCAAGATCCACTTCGTGCATAAGTCCATCGCCTCCAGGAAATTCAATGAATCTAGGATATTCTTTCAACTCATCTTGCAAAACGGGTATCGCTAATGCGACGTATACTGAAATAAAACAAAATAACACATTATTATAGTCATTTATTTATGGTTTGCGAAGAAAAATACAAATATTATTTACCCGTCGATAGAAGCAAGAATAGAAGAACCTTCTGAATCATTTGATGGCTATGAAAGATCTGCTTAATTATTTTTGCTTCGTACATTATTTATTATGTCCCTATTATCTTGAAAATCTAATCAAAAATATAATCTTGTTAATATTAAATTAAATTATAGTAAATCTGTGATAAATGTTTTGGAAAATCCTCAAATTATATTTTTCTATACAATTTTTTTGACAAAATGTATGAAGTACCTATTTAACTTTATTATTTTTTGTAGCTATTCTTTGGAATTTCTCAGTTTTGGAATGCGTGCGTGGGTGAGGAATATAAGGCCCTTTTAGATATATTAGGATAAGAACTACATCTAGCAAATACGATATCGGTTGCAACAAAGACTTTTAAATTAGTTAGCAGTTAGGATAATTTAATCTCTTTAATTGGATTGCAATTACGTTCGGAAGGAACGATTTCAATTCTATATATTTATGCAGATACTGCAGAACTTCCACATACGAGACTCCCGGCTCCATGTGTCTTTAGCACTTCAGAGTACCTAATTTGAGAAAAGTTCTAGCACTTCACTCAAACCAAGGCAAGTCTGAGCGGTGGGACATAGGTGCCAGTTCTGGGAAGACTCGGGTCCGTGGTATGTATCACTATTCACCAATGACACACGCCATATGTTTGACCACAATCTCACTTTGGTAAGTGCTGATGTGGCCGAAGGTGGTAAGGTGTTTGCCGACAAATTTTCAACTTTTTTTTACTATTATTGACATTATTTTTTAAGACCAAATCATCATCACATATGCCTCCCATCTATTTTCCTACTCACCCTATTTTTTGACTTCAAGGGCCAACGCGTTCGTCTGAAATTACTTAGACTATATTTTCATTTATCAATTGTGATGTTAATTTAATTAGTAAATTTAGTTATTTTATTCATCAATATATATAATTATTACAAAAACAAGTCAAACACACCGTTTTTTACAGTAAATAATAAGTATTGTTTAATAGATAGCAGTAGTAGATTACCAATTGGCTTATTTGTATGCTAATATAAAATATCTAGTGTTGAAATACGTCAATACTGATAATGAACAATTAAAAGTTTGATTTAATTTATTGATAATAACTGTTGAAGATTTATAAATTGACTAGCTACAGCTTAGGGTTTTAATGCTATTTCAGAATAAAAAGTTACCTATGTTTTAAATCCATGGTATAAATATTTTAAGTTGTATAATTTCGAAATCTATATTGTTTTTGTCATACTGAACAACATTTAAAATGGAACCAAACATACACGTAATCATTCCATATTTTTATAATATTTTATTGACACGAAATATTTTTTCTTGGTCAATAGTTGTAGTAATTTATTAGAGGGATGTCTCGTATCCCCGGACGGCTCCTAAAGCTGGATAGTTCTATTGAAATAGTAATTTTTAAGTGTCCGGTACTCGGGGACCTCCGCCTAACCATTTCTAATAATTCAATTAAGGTCAGTGAACTAATAGCTAGGCTATACTGGATAATACCTACCATATTCAAATATTATCCTGTTTGTTAGATAGATATAGAATAAGCATTGAGCATTTCTAGAATTTGTCATAATTACGCATGTTGTAACACATCATTTCATTTCAAATGTCATAATTAATTTGTTCTACACCTGTCTTTTATCATTTGAACACCTGAATTTACGATTAAAATCATTGCGATTATCAACCAAATCATGAAAACAAAATTTTGCACTAATTAATAATAAAATAAAGATGTACCTATTTGAAAAAACGATGAATTTAATAAAACTTACCAAACTATGGATTAGTTATTCGCTGATATATTGGAAATAAAATTAAATACAAGAAAGGCCAGGACAAGAACATAAAGACAAGGTAAGGCGTGCATACTTTCTCCACCTTTACCACCCTTTTTCCCTTGATTGCCAACGCCAATTTTTATATACAGTCCACACCGCTGTTTCTTACCATTTTTGTATAATAATTACTCGTACTTCTTTGGCTATGTCCTCTCCTTTTTAATGTTCCGTATTCAAACAAGAAACTCGGTTTAAAAAATAGCAATACCATGGGGGTTGACAATGTGTGGCCGTTACAAAACTGGAAGGATATTGGCTGTGCTTTACAATAGCCGAAACATACCGGTCAGTAGGTGCTTTGCGACAGGTTTTTCAACTTGAGGGTAGTAGCCAACCAGGCGAGTACTACAAAGTACCCTACCACCGTGTCATATAAAGCTAAAATGTATAAGTACTTATAATTTGTAAGTAGAGGTAGCCTGGGACCTGAATAAAGACATAATTATGATATGCTTTTTATCCCGCAAACAAGCATAATGCCACGCGGATGATGTCGCGGGCAAAAGCCAGTAAGTATAATATTTACAGGTAGTTTATGTAGTACAAGCTTCTCTAGTAGTATAGACATCAGTTATCTGACTTTTTTTTAAACACAATAAGCTTGGGATCAGATGACCGTACGTGGGAAATTACCCAGGATATATAAATTCTACTATTCTACTACAATTATAAATACGAAATTTACTATGTTTATTACTCTATCACTCCGTAATAACTGAACCGACGTGGATTAAATAACTACAAGAAACTGACAATCTCAATGTTTCCCAATAATAAAAAAGATTAAAAAAAAAAATGTCCCCTGCATATAAAGTTTCTTAAATTTACTTTGGTTACAAAAATATTTATTGTTCATTTTTCATGCTTCCGTCATCGATAAGCTACCTATGTATCTTATCTATATATTGTTTTGTATTTGGTTAGTGTGTTTGTATAGTTGTGATTTTGATTATGGCAATTTATTTATCATTCTGATGATAACAAAACAATATTATCAGATTTACACCCGAAGATTTATGGTGGTATATACGTAATCATATTCTAGTGTGACGAATAGCAGTTATCTTTGTGAAATAAATTGTATTACTGGACTTAAATAAAAATAACTTTAAACAAAAAGCGAAACCGGCTTCAAAGTACACTAATTTGCACTAAAAAGTATCAAATAACGATGTTAGAACTCATTTTGTATGCAAAGTTAATTTTATTTTTCCATTTTTAGTTTTTTGTGTATTGAATACCTATCAAGATTTATCACTGACCGAGGATATGCATATGAATAATAATTTTCGACAATATAGAATAAGATATTTCAATCGCATTATTCGTGCTCCTTTTCGTTGAGGATTTCCGTCATATCTTCGAAGTACATGATCCGATCATAATAAAATTGATATGGGACCATTTCGGAAGTATACCCTTTTGAACAAAAATAAAATTTTGAAAATCCGTTTATATATGATGGGGTTATGCCCGAACATACATAAAAAATATATAAACATCCGAATTGAGAACTCCCCCTTTTTTGAAGTCGGTTAATAAAAAGCATTTGATACCATATCTGTCCCCATTCTTCTACACAAACTGGATTACTGGAAGAAGGATACTTTCTTCTTTCCTTACTCTCTGACTACCTTAATGACCGCACTCAACAGGTAAAACTTGGTAAGAATACTGATAGTACTGATGTCATGACTACCGAATACGGTATCCCACAGGATAGTATCCTCGGACCTACCCTATTTCTTATGTATATTAGTGACTTTACCAAATTAAACTAACCAGATGTGTTTAACAGTACTGATATATTTGCGTGAAGTGCTAAAATGGATAAACCTTGTTCGTATCATAACGTTCGTACCAAAAGAAGTAACATTTTATTTAATTTTATTTATAACTCTATGTAGCCTGCTGGCTTTTTAAGTATGTACCTACGAATAAATAATGAATAACTAAAAACTAACTAACTAACTAAAATATTCAGTCTTTTCTGTTATATTGTTTAACCATTTGGGGTTACTACTACCCCCATTTAAAACTAAATTGATAAATATTCAACGTGCACAAAGTTTTTTAAACTTTGTATACACTTATGTTTGACCACAATTTCACTATGGTTAGTGATAATTTGGCCTAAGGTGCTAAGCATACAAAGCTAGAAGGAACAAGCTCTCAAGTGCAACTGCCGGAACACACCTGGGGCTGCAGTCTCGACATAGAAATCTGTCATAAAGTCCTAACCATCAGATTATAACGATATTCGGTAGTGTCTACTGTCAATTCTATCGGTATCTTATTGATTTTTCTCGCAAGCTTAACGATTTCTCATTAATATTTCCAAAAATTTCGACCATTTTTGACAGCCCGGTATCTAGGCTTGCATTTGTCGTAAACATCGTCAACATTGCCAACAATGTTGTATAATTTTTTTTTTATTATAAATGTAAATTAATGAAAAATCAGAAGAACGGGTATCCCGTAATAAAGTTTTTCTATACATAAATGGGAAGTCCTTACCCATGTCAACAGACTTTGAATATTTAAAAATCTTCACACTTCATATTTGGTAAAAAAAAAAATGTACAGTCAAACTGATTCTAGAGATTTATTATATTATTACAGACATATAGATAGATATCAGGATTTATCATTTTATAAGCCCCTTAAAGCCGAACTGTGTCTTATCCCTGCTAATTCTTCACCCTCTCCTAAGCTAAAATTTTTGTCGGGTACAAGAACTATTGGTCTAAGTCCACTAATTTTGATACAAGCTATAATTTATCATCTTGGTACCAAAATAGATAGCTGGACAAATTAATCGGCCTATTTGTGGACTCATGGCAAATAGGAGGACCTGTCTATATGGCAAGTAAAAAAACATCATCACGCCCGTATTTTCACTCACTCACATATTTTCCCAACGCCATTGAGTGATGCAGAGAAAGTCTAGCCCGATCCTAAAAATTTGCTCGGGATAATCGGTCTGTAGTTAAATTTTATTGCCGCTCCGTGACGATTTATTTCTTTAAAATGACTCCAATTATATTTATCTTAAAAGGTATTAATGTTATTTTGGAAATTTATCAGTAGCTCTGCATACATTTTTCTCAAAAATACTATATAAAATTATAAATTGTAATTAATGAGTAGGTACATTGCTGTTAGTTTCGCAATCATTATGTAGATAAATCAATAATTAATAACAAAATTAAATATATTCCACTAGTCTATTGATAATAATTATGAATGTAAAAAATGTCCATAGAAATATTAAATAAATAAACTAAAGCGTATGTATTTAAATCTTTATATACCTACTAGCTGTCCCCCTTCATTCTTACGCATAGCAGGATAAAAAAAATAGCCTACGACCGATTCTCAGACCTACAGAATATACACAAAAATATTCATAAGAATCGGTCGAGCTGTTTCGGAGGAATTTGCAGTCAAACACTATGACACGAGAATTTTATATAATAGATTACTTGCGCAAGTAAAAAAAAATAACTTTCTACTTATTTGTTACCTATAAACATACTTTTCACCTTATTAGGTTTACATCGTTTTATAGTGAATTCAAACGATGAGAGAACTAAGACTCCCGGATAAAAAATCAAGAACTCGTATGCTACAAGTTTCTTTACAACCTTCAATATGAAAAAAAGTTTTTATTTTATTGGTTTCAATATGTCACGAGAATCGAAGGAAGACAAATTTCTTTTCAAAATCAAATTTCCAAGCAACGAATGGCGCATGAGTTGAACTTGTGCCAATATTTTATTTAAATCACCCAAAGTTTCCACGCTCGCGCCAGAAACATTCAAAGGTTTTATTTAAAAGAACATTTTCTTTTTGTTATTGAATCCTGAAGCTTGGAATGTTACATCGATATCTTCACAATTTAATTTGGAGCAAATATCTATTTTGATATTAGGCTAAGCTTGAGTTGTTAGAAGAGGTTTGTTACAAGAGCCGATAAGTGTTTGCTTGTTAACCTACTACTTATAATGTGACGTGTCTCTTTCAGTTCCAGGGCATAACTATTGTACAGGATCTGAAACTAGCTACGAAATTAATGAAGTAGTGTAACTTACTGTTAAAAAAATACGACATATTATGTAGAAAATTAAATGAAAATCTTATTTGTATATGTAAACATTGACACAAATAAATATGTTTTTCATTATGTTGACCGTATTTATACGGCCGTAATTATTATGTACTAGTTTATCGGCCGCGGCTTCGTTCGCGCAGACTATATAAAATATTTACATATTTTCTTCCTTTCACCGGATTTCGGTGAAATGCTGCCTATTCATAGCCAAACCGAATTAACCTGAAGAAATTCCATGAAAATCCAATTAGTGGTAACAAAGATTAGCGTTGTCAAACAGTCAGACAAGAAAAATTAAAAAAATGCATTCTGTTACTCTTCCTACATCACCCACACTACATTTTTTTGGTATAAATACTTATTTAATATATGTATAGACACTCTGATTTTACAGATTTATTATATGTATATATAGAAGATATGTGTATAATTAGTGTAGTGAAACTAAGCGAGGTACTCGGTGAAAATCTCATGTTATTTTATAACTCTCTGCCGACCAAAGTACTACTATTTGCTGTTTTTCCCAACAGCGTGCACACGTTTCAGAACCTAAATTAAAGTGGGGAATTTTATTTGCTTTAACCCTGGCATTTTTGTTTTAAATTTCTATTTATAAGCTCCTTAATTTTATACTTGAGGCCATGATGCTCCTAAATTTTATGCTGATCGTAAAATGAACCATAATTTACAGAGGCAGTTATTTTTACAGAATAACTTATAGTTCTGAAATTTTCGATAAAACTATTCCAGTTTTGATAAAACTCCTATATACCTACTTAAATAGTCGTCATCACTATGATTAAATTAATGGATTACTTTGCAAATAGTTAATTTGCTGGGGATTTGATAATTATCCAATCAATCAATATGTCAATTGTGCACTTTAAATCGATAAACAGAATATATATACGATTAGATAACGGTATCACATTGCATCATAAAATCAAAGTACAAACTCAATATAACTACGTTTTAATTATCACTAAGGGTATAAAAACGAGGCTAATATCTTTTTGGTACGGTACCTACCATACAAAAGCTCTGGGTGATCGATCATTTTTTGATCATTCATGTTACATAAATAAAATCTTGGTCAATGGGAACTAATAAATAAAAATAAATAAATAAATAAAATAAAATAAAAAATAAAAAGCCTTTATTGCTGTTCTTAGTTTTACAAACTATATCAAATTATTTAAACATGCCAAGACTTAAATACTAAGTTCCTTATGGAATTAAATTAATATCGGCAAACGGTGGTTGTGATATCACAGCTTGTCCTTCGACAAAGGCCTCCTCTAAAGATTTCCACTGTGTCCTGTCCTTTGCTGTACGCGTCCATGTAGTACCAGCTATTTTTATAATGTCGTCCTCCCATCTTTTAGTCTGTCTACCTCTATTCCTTTTACCATCTCGTGGATACCATTCCGTTATTAAACTGGTCCATTTCTCCTTTTTCTCTCTGATCATATGTCCAGACCATCGCCATTTTAGTTGTTTGTAAGTTGTGTATGCGTTCTTAAAGTTTGTCTTGCTCTTTATGTCTTTTAGTTTTATTCGGTCTTTTCTTTTTACGCCTATTGTACTTCTCTCTATTCCATTTTGACAAATTTTTAATTTGTTTGATAGTTCTTCTGTCAACGCCCAAGTTTGACACCCGTACAGTAAGCATGGAAGAATACACATATTAAATACTTTTCTCTTTTGTTTTATAGGCATGTCTTTATTTTTCATCACTTCGCTTAGCGACCAGAACCGTTTCCAGGTATTAGCAATTCTTCTTTCTATTTCTTTTTGCATGCAGTCTTCTTGAGATATAAGTTGTCCAAGATATATATATTCTTGTACATATTCTATTACCTCGTCATTTATTTTTATTTCTATATTTGTAGAATTTGACATTATTTTAGTTTTTGTTAAGTTCATTGACAGGCCTGCTTTAATACTTTCATTCGATAGCTGTTGCAACATGCTTTCCAGAGTTTTTGGGCAGTCCGAAAACAAAATGATGTCGTCTGCAAAGCGAAGATGACTTAGATTTTCACCATTTATATTAAGTCCCTTTGTCCATTTTAGGTTCCTAAATATCATTTCAAGAACGGCTGAAAATAGTTTTGGTGATATAGGGTCTCCTTGACGTACACCTCTATTAATAGGGAATTCGTCTCCTGTCGATTCTAGCTTCACTCGAGCAGTGCTTTTTGTGTAGATATTTTTAAGTATTCTAATGTATTTTGTTTCGACGCCTTGTGCTTCGAGTGCGTTCCAAATAAAACTGTGTTCTAATGTGTCGAATGCTTTGTTAAAGTCAATGAATCCCAGGTAGTAAGTTTTGTTATATTCTTTAAATTTTTGTAGTATCTGTCTCAAAGCGTGAATGTGATCTATAGTTGAAAAATGTCTACGGAATCCAGCTTGTTCTTTGGGCTGATTTTCTTCAAGGGTATTTGTAATTCTAGAAAGTATAATTTTTGAAAAAACCTTGTAAATATTCGACATCAGGCTAATGGGCCTATAATTTCCTATGTTTCCTTTGTCGCCTTTTTTATGGAGCAATATAATTGTTGATTTAGTCCAATCATCGGGGATGTTTTCCGTGTTAAGTATTTCGTTAAATATATCCGTAAGCTTTGGAGCAATCACTGATAATGTAGTTTTTAGAAGCTCGTTTGTGATGAGATCTGCACCAATGGGAACTACCACAAAGCAAATAAAAGGGCAAAAAAATCGCGTTTGTTGTAAGGGGGGCCCTTAAATATTTATTTTATTTGGTTTTTAGTATTTGTTGTTATAGCGGCAACAGAAAAACATAATTTGTGAATTTTCAACTGTAACTGTAGCTATAGCGGTCCTTGAGATACAGCCTGGAGACAGACAGTCGGATGGACGGACGGATGGACAGACGGACGGACAGACGGACGGACAGACGGACGGACAGACAGCGAAGTCTTAGTAATAGGGTCCCGTTTTTACCCTTTGGGTACGGAACCCTAAAAATTGGTTGCCATGACGATGTTTACGACAAATGCAAGCCTAGATACCGAGCTGTCAAAAATGGTCCCAGTTTTTCGCAAACATTACGAGAAAACGTTAAGTTTGCGAGAAAAATCGATAAGATACGGATACTACCGAATATCGTTATAATCTGATCGTTAGGACTTAACGACAAATTTCTATGTCGAGACTGCAGCCCCTGGGTGCGAATCGAATCCACGACCTGTGGCGTGATAGATATATGGTATTTTACCCACCACGCTAAGCGGCCCATCCAGCCCGCCCAGCATCTTGAATGTCATTATCGCGAAACTTGACTGCATACAACAAAGCGCATGTGCATATTAATGTACCCAGTGCATCGAGGAAGCACTCCCCGTCAAATAATGTTTGTGTTGGTGATATTTTATTGAAATTAATTATGCTTAACGGAGGCCTATGTTCAGCAGTGATGATGAATTATGCTACTAACTTTAATATTTTTATGTATTTATATTAGGTACTAACAATAATATGAAAATTATAATGAGTGCTAGGCAAATCCCGTGACGCTAACTACAAATATTAATTTAAAAAAATAAGTTTTTTAAGTAAATTAATCACATGTACCAAAATATGGATTTATCTACATTCGGAAAAAAAATGTATTATGATCTGTATTGATCATGAATCCACCTAGTGGCTTAATTGTTTTGGCTAGTAGTCATTAGTACCTTATCTGGAGGATAAGAATATTTCTAACTTATCTCAATCATTTTCTGCAGTGTCATATTGACTCAGGCGTTTGATATGTCAGTAATTATTCACCGTTTATCTCTACTTACATGTATGAGTTTTGAATAATGTTATAAAACCAAACAACAACACTGGCACTTACAGATGTTTTGGAGCTTGTTATTTCCCGCGAGTAATATTTTACATTAAGCCACAAGGAACAGGTGGGCTTAATATCGGTTAATTGCCCTTTGTTTCGACAAAATAATGATTTTCAGTCGAACTTTGTTAACAACTGTAATAACGTTGCTCAGGTCTCTGAAATATTTGCCTATGTTTCGAAGATAAGGAATTAGTTTTGGATTCTGTGGTCTGGGCCAAAATTTAAAATGATCATTTTTTTATATGGCTTATCTGTATAATAATAATATATAAAAGAACAAGTTCTGATAGATTGATTGACTGAGAGTAGTTTGCAGAGCCTAAACCAGCCATAACCAGTAGGTAGTCATAGAACCATGAAATTTGGAGGATATATTCCATTTGTTACATAGGGGTGTAAGGTGTATGATAGTCTACAGAGGACTAAAAAAAAATTGGCGTTTAGAGTTGAAACTCTAGGGCCTTGGGAACTGGAGGCTCATCGCTTGTTTAAAGAAGCCTCTTTTCGACTACTTGAGGCTTCCCGTGACAAGAGGGCTGACTTAAAATTTGCCCTTCAGCGTGGCAATGCTGCCAGCCTTTTTGGCACACTTCCGCTGGGCAGCGATTTGGGACATTTTTTTATTTATAAGTAGTTTTTTATTTCAGTATACAACATTAAGGTTATTATATTATTATTATTTTTATGTTATTAATAAATATTCTCCTATATGAGGTGTACTAAGAAAGGATTTATGAAATTCAACACCTAAATAGGGGTAAAATAGGGGATCACAGGCGTAACGGCATGGCGGCAAGCTAGTTTAGATTTTACCTAGTTTTAATCAGATATGTTAACGGAAAAAAATCGTGCATGGGAATCGAACCCATGACTTGCGGCATGCCAGTTAGAATCCCCTCAGGGTTAGATACCCAACCAACTCATAAATATATAAAATATAGATAGAATATGCATTTATAAACATACTAATCTTCTATTCTAGACCAATTTAAATAATATGAAGCCTCTATAACGAGACCAATTTTAGTAGATATTTTTCCTTCCAAGAATACGTTGTCAGTTGGTAATAAGATTGTTAGAGTCTGCGCTGCGGGGTGTATGGATAATATCATACGTACGAAATAAAACTTGGGAAATAGATGATTTTATACTTAAAGCAACTATAGAGAGCAAGCGATACACATGCGTTCATTAGGAAAAATATTATCATAATATTGTAACCATGAAATAACATAGAACATGGAAACTGATGTTTTGAATAGAGCGGTTGTAATAAATATTGAAAAAATGCGGATTTTCGCTTTTACTATGTAGCTACGTAGCATGGTTGGGAAATATTTGCTGGAGCACTATAATACATCAAAAACCACACACGACACTGATGCATAAAACGTAGCTTTACTGTTGTCCCTTTTACCTCTGTAATTTTTGTAGTTACATCATGTTACTTATCAATATATATATATTTTTTTATATTAAGATGTTTGTTCAACGTGAAATACAAACAGTACCAACCTGAATACCTAAAACTAATTCTGAATATATGCACATTATTGCACATTGGCTGATGCAAAATACATACATATAGAAATAGCCAAGGAACAATTAAAATTATCTCATATTGAAATAATTAGTACACTTTATTTTCAAGTCGTGACATTAAATTGTACCGACTGATCGTGTATCTATTCATTTAATTATCAATACTTGAAGTAGAAACGCTAACAATGCCATAGTGTATTCATATCAATGATTTAACATTATAAAACGTTCATTAAACAAACATAATTACAAACAAATAGGTACTTGAAACTATTTAAACCGGGATGTCTAAACATAACGCTTAGTTCCTTTTAGATAAGTGATAAGAAATATCGCCTTATAAAATTTAATTACAGACATCAATTATGACGGCAAGGTATTTGGTAAAGGTATTTGTGATTCTTTTGGCGGGTAAGTGAGTTAATTGTAACTTATAAAGAATATCACACATATATTTTTTCAAACATTAATTATAGTTCATAAGAATTTATCTAATAGATAATAAAAAAATTATATCGAAAGAAGTGAATAGAATAAAACCATGAAATGTATTATTTTTTTCTATGTAGTAAATGTACGGTAGCTAGGCAAGACGTATGATGCTAAAATACATTTCCAATTTCTGTTTTGAGGAAAATATATCTGCTTTCAGTACACTTCATTTATAAAATATAACTGGCCCAAGAAAATATAACTGATGCAGAATTGATTGCACTTTTGAGTAATAGAGATGTCAAAAACGCCACCCAATCACCTTATCTGGCTGCGGAATCAGACAGGAGCATTTTAAAAAATATATTAGGAAATCTGTTTACTGATGAGTATTTGCTATACACTAGGTAAGTTTCAAATGTTATCGAGTTCAAGTAGTGTAGGTTGAATGCTGAGAAACTCGTGGGTTTGAAACATTTAAAGTAAAAAAAAAACTTGCCTGGCTACCTACCACCCTCAAGATGAAAGTATCCAAACACCTAAAGGTGTATTCCAGCAGCTGCACTTGAGAAACATTTTTTTCTAGACTTTGTGTGTTTTCCAACTTCGGTTAAATCATCTTACCATGTTGTTCAAACACAGTAAAAAAAAATGAGTGTGTGAAGAGCGAAATGAGTACGAAGAGAACAAATATTTAGGTGAATAATGAATAAAACAATTAAACGTATAAATTGCGCCAAATTAACTTTTAATAGTTCCAAATGAGATTGCAAACTAATTTATAATGACGTCATCAAGTTGTTATTTAGGTTTAAAACTCTTTTTAGACAAAACCCAACCATTGCACAGATCTTGGATTCTAATAATCGCAGCTCTATTTTATCATCAAACTTTGATCCGAGCCTACAGACTATTGTTACCGTCCATGGCTGGCAGGGTGACGCGGCTGCAGGCGTCAACACGGCAATCCGAGATGGTAATACAATGTGTTTCAAAGTTAAAGTAGGTAGATGAGACTCTACGTGTCATACAATGTCAGTACGCACTTAAAAGTACTAGCTTGCGCCCCGCGGTTTCACGCAAGCTACCGAAATCACTGTCACTCTCCCGCCCGTATTTTTTTTCATGGATATCTATTAGATTTTTAAGAAGGTTTTTGGTCTAGAAAAAATTTGTAACTTGATACAGTTACACAGTGATGGATGCATGTGGCTCAAGTCTTTTAAAATTTAGAGGATAGGCCTTAGTTCAGCCGTGAAGACTACATGATGATGAATATTCCAATTGATATATTAGCAAGGGCACCCAAAGATATAAAAACTAGAAAAAAGCATGTGTGAAAAAATATACCAAATCTAAAATAAAAAATATTTTTGATGATTAGCCTACTTTGAAGTAAATAACGCAAACTACGTGACTGCTACCTTAGGAGTACCAGCAATTGGAAGAACCTTGGGAAGGTTCCTGAACTACCTGATCGGCGTGACTGGAGCATCGCTAGATAATATGCATTTGATTGGATTCAGTTTGGGAGCCCATGTTGTTGGAAACGCTGGCAGAGAGCTGGGCGCCAGCGTTGCTCGTATTACAGGTAATAATACAAATTGACTGTTTATTTAAGATTCTCCTATAATAATAAGCTTAGTAACTATGGAAATCTTAGTAAGGAATTCAAAGGCACTAGAATACCCACTCGATGTAGATTATTTTACAGATTCAACAATGATATAAATAATTTTATTTTCATCTCCAACCAAAATAAATAATGATTAATTTATAATAATGCTGCAAATAGTTTTCAATTTCCGCGTACAAAATAATTTAATAATTCTGTTTCGGTGATTTCTATAATTTTATTTATGCCCACTTTAAAATACCAATATTAATTTAAATGCCTAATAGTCGGAGAAACAACCAAATTATTATCTACTACTCTTATTTGTTTACCATAATTCTGTAAATGACATAGATACCTAACTATATTATCTTACTCGAAGAAAACATAAAACTTGTCGTTTTTTCCTAGAATGTCTGCTATAATTCTAATACAAGGTGGGTAAAATAACCACGTAAAGTAACCGGGTAACACGTCCTGACGTGGAACAGCAAAACAAGTTAAGGTGAAGCACTGGAACATGTAACACGTTACAACTGGTTAATAATTCGTCAGATACACATATTTTTGATGTCCTATGTGCTGTAAACTGCATATCTTCCCCTTTTTATTTTAAACTAAGGTTTAAGCTACTCAAATTCATTACTTCAATAGGCCTGGATCCCGCTGGTCCTCTTTGGAGCGCGAATTCGGACCGTCTTCGATCAACAGATGCAGTATATGTAGAAGCTATCCATACCAATAGAGGTACACTCGGTACAATATTAAATGTTGGTGATATTGATTTCTATCCCAACGGCGGTGCCTCTCAGCCTGGCTGTACTGATTCTGTATGCAACCATAACCGTTCTTGGCAACTCTTCGCTGCTAGTTTAACTAATGATAAACTTATTGGAAGGAGATGCGGGAGCTATGTACTGCTTTTGTTGAAGTCTTGTTACGGAAATAATCCTACCACAGTTCTGCAAAAAATTGGGTAAGTTTGGTCGAAAATTGTATTTCTTACTAGTTAGTCGCCTGCGTGCATAGCAATGCCTCTATTTTTCTTAGAAATTATCGGATGATTTGTATAGGAACACATACGTTATGTTACAAACAAAATTAAAAAATACGCTTGTCTTGGTCCTTATTTTATGTTCATGCCATTTGCGGTAGAAACCTTGGGTCCGTGGGGGTTCGAGCCTCGCCGATTTTATCATCCAAGCTCATCGAGACTTCGGGAGACCGACAGGTTGGGAGCTTTTTCCGCCAACGTATAAGCTTGGCCATTCAAAAAGGGAACGCTGCCAGCCTGTTGGGAACCTTGCCTATCGACAGCAGCGAGGGCTTTGAGGATTTCTATATATTATAGTTTGTATTTTATGCAATCATTGTAAATACTTATTATAATTTGTATTATAAACTATAATAAAAAATTTAAGTCAAACAACAATAAAAGTAGACAAACATTGATATTTGAGAATTTTAATCCTCTGCTACATAGGTACTTTTCTCATGTGGACCATCACATGAGAAAAGTTGTCAAAAGCAATTTCAAACACCAATTTGAAATTGCTTTTGACATATTTGAACATTTTTGAACTCAATTAATTACAATGAAATTATTTATTTTTGTTTTCAGGTCCAATGGTATGTACTATCTAGAAACAACAAGTAATTATCCGTATTAATTGAGACTAACATAACGCAATACATGCCTACTACTCTATTTACAAGATTGAATAAATATAGGAATTAAATGTAGGTATTTTATTTATTTTTATTTTAATAATGACTCCAATATCTACAACATAATTATGTATATATAATGTCTACAGGTAGTGACTTTTTCCTAATATTTGATTTGCATTCATTTTATTCCATTTACACAAATTAATGAACAGCATCACTAACCATCTTGCTCAAAAATAAGGGAAATAAGGTTATAAATTTGAATAGAGTCAAGCTCAAACTAATTTATATAGGCCATAATAAAGCACTTATGAAAATTACAATTGGCTCTACTACATCGGTTCGGAATATTGAAACTCAGCAGATTTTTTCAAATATTTTGTTGTGAATGTGTAGTTGACAACATATATTTTAAATGTCAAAACGATAATTTATATGCAACTAGTTTTCGCCTCGTGATTTCACCCACATTCCTGGGGATAAAAAGTAATTCCTCTCCATGCTATATACCTACTATCTGTTTTCGTACCAGGCAAACCAAATTTCATTACGATTGCGACTAAGCCGTTGAAGCGAATCGTGAGGTAACAAACAAACAAACTCACTTTCGTATGAAATAGCAAGTAGTGACGTCATGATTGTCCAGAATTAAATGATCTTTTGGGCTTATATTCAAAAAGGTTTTTTGTGATTCAGAATGTTGGGTAAAATACATTGGAAGATTGCATGCAGCCGAGATGAAAATGTTGAGATGGATGTGTGGAGTGACAAGAATGATGAAGATTACGAATAAGTACATAAGGGAAATTTTGAAAGTAACGCTAATATGACTGAAAAGTTGAAACGGAACCGTTTGTCATGGTATGGAAATAAGAAGGGATGAAGACCATGTGACTCAAAGAGTCATAAATATGAAAGTGGATTATTGGGAACAGCCTACTGCAAAGGATGATTCAAAGAGGTTTTTTTATAATCATTCATTGGTTATTTTGATAATTAAATAAGCATAAAATATTCGTGAAGTATAATACATTGGGTAATGTTTGATTATTTATCTTGAATAAAAATAACAACCCTATAGATCACAGCATATCTTACCTCTTGTATAAGATATTCTCCAAATACACTTGTCATTAATATTTGGAGTAGCACTGAGAGAAGAAATAAAACGCAGCCTGGAATCTTCTAAACATCACCCATCTGAAATTATGATTTGTGATTACATATCCTATCTATTCCTTTCCCCTAATATTCAACATTTAGGAAATTCTATGTGACTGCATAAGTAATAGCTATTTGCAGCTAAATAATCATTGGCTTCACGTAATTTCCTTCTGAATAACATGTAGCAATATATAGCGATTGTAAATTGCTATGGATGTATATTGTATAATCCTATACTGGGGCTGCAGTCTCGACATAGAAATCTGTCGTTAAGTCCTAACGATCAAATTATAACGATATTCGGTAGTGTCTACTGTCAATTCGATCGCTATCTTATCGATTTTTCTCGCAAACTTAACGATTTCTCGTAATGTTTGCGAAAACTGCGACCATTTTTGACAGCCCGGTATCTAGGCTTGCATTTGTCGTAAACATCGTCATGGCAACCAATGTTTTTCGTTATTATTTAGCG
Organism: Tetheella fluctuosa; assembly: GCA_951216915.1. Taxonomy (NCBI): domain Eukaryota; kingdom Metazoa; phylum Arthropoda; class Insecta; order Lepidoptera; family Drepanidae; genus Tetheella; species Tetheella fluctuosa. The sequence goes on along the minus strand of OX578229.1, from coordinate 4,100,170 downwards.
ATCGGTAGTTTGCGATGACATTTCATGTATGTCGAGACTGCTGGCCCTGGTTGTTGTTGTTTCCCATAGTAAATAATTGTCATAAAAAAACTTATATACTTATATATTACTAATGGATTTTATTTTGCTTTGAATCATGGAATATAATAAAAATACCTAATTTTTTTATCCTCACAAAACATGAAACATAAGACCACAGTCTATATAACTCTTACAGTCAGCCAACGGACACGTCTAGACAGAGCAATCGTGCGGGGCTTGCGGTTTGTAAGAGTGGCGGTAGCGAGCCCAAGCTGCCATACACTCGCTTGGGACACAATGGAGCAATGACGAATGCCTATACAAAGCGGCATTTCACGTGACTTCAAATGCGATAGACCACTGTATGTTTTTTACGCTGTGATAAGACATTACACTACACATAAAATACTCTAAATATGAATCCTTCTGAATTGTGAAGGACTGGTGGCTGAGCTAGGAAAAACCCAAAACCTCACGCAAGTGCAAATGCGTTCTTCAAATTTGATAATGTTATGTATTAGGATGTAGTAGCTCCCCAATAATGAGTTCTCCGCTGCGCTGCAATATGGGAACACAATTAAAAAAATGGACAGTCAAAAGAGCTCTTTAAGGTCAACAACACTTTGGCTATCCCCCTAGTATTTCAAATGGACATAGGCAGCAGTAATCACTTACCATTAAGCGGACTATCTGCATGTTCGTCTGACATTTGACATAAAAACACCTTAGAGTATCATCATTTGTACATCGCGCAACACCTGTAAGATACCGATGTAAATAGGTTCACCAATATGTAAAATTACTAATAAATTTCGTACCGTTATATTGAATCCAAGGAAACATGTGTATATCCAAAGACCCTATCATTACGTTGAACAGATTGGGGGCTATGAAGATGCCTTCTAAATCTTCTGCATCAGCATTAACTTTTTTTTGCTATCCACTTACTTATGCCTAGACAAAATACTCATCTGGGGAAGTACCAGTAAAATTTATTATAACTTCAGGGCTTGGTAGTGAAATCTAATTATGTGGCGATCACAAGAAACCTAGACTGGTCGCAGTGATAAAAGCTCTAGAAAGACCAGAAACAGCCTAACCTAAATCATAATAACTTATTTTTGGAATGTCAAAAATTTATCATAATTATTTATTTATTTATAGTATAATGTAACTTTACCTTTAGTGGCAACCCTCATCATAACACATAAAGGTGTGATAGTATGATTTTCAATTCAGTTTACAGTGTCTTTAATGTGACAGAAAGGCGTATGTTTGTTAACACCCCCTATCGATACCATATAATCATTAATAATTCCTTTTGATGTAGGTTTGTCCTTACAATTTAAATTTCAATCACGTCAAAGTGACATGTCAAATTGAAAGCCTTAGAGTTGATAGGTATTTTCAGGGCAAGGCAAACGTTCTATATCCTTGAACTCACCATAATTCCTTCTAAAATAAGTCAACAGTCAAATTATGTAAAAAAAAAACACGTCATTTATACATATAAAATCGTAAAACCAGCGTGTTTGTACATCCTACTAATTTATAAATGTGAAAATTTTAATGGATGGATGTTTGTTACTCAATTACGCCAGAACTGCTGAACGGATCTGGATGAAATTTGGCACAGTTATAGATTATAGCCTGGAATAGCTATGTAGTATAAAAGATAGCTAGTTAAAAATAATTACCAAAAATTTTGTGTAGATTGGTAGTGTAACAGAATGCAAAAGGCAAAAAGACCTTTATTTCTTGTTTAAAATATATTTATACACGATAAACGTTTATAATTTACTTCTAATTTAAAATATACCTACTTATCTTTTATGTCAATCTCACTTTATGGGGTACTAATTGGGTAGGTACGTTAAAAATATTGAAGGAGGCCGTTCACATGGCTTCTGCGATCATACTGATTTATTGGACATTTTTTTTGGTGCCTAGAATCAATTGAAGGGATTATTACCAATAAAACTTCAGAATTAGATTGATTGAAGAATTTTATTTTAGTTTGACATGATGTTTTGATTTGAATTAATCTTTAATGAATACAAAAATCATGACAAACTACCAATATAATTCAGAAAGTCAAAACCATTCATTCATTTTGGGCCCTAGGAGGGCACTTATCTTATCGAATTTACTGAAGTTACCACAGAAAATAATCTATATATCTATATCGATTCATGCCATTCGCGGTAGAAACCTTGGGTCCGTGGGGTTCGAGGCTCGCCGATTTGCTCGGATTTTATCATCCAAGCTCATCGAGGCCTCGGGAGACCGACGGGCTGGGAGCCTTTTTCGCCAACGCATAAGCTTGGCCATCCAAAAAGGGAACACTGCCAGCTTGTTGGAAACCGTGCCTATCGACAGCAGCGAGGGCTTTGAGGATGTTTTCTATATATCATAGTTTGTATTTTATACATTGATTGTAAATACTTGATCTATATACTATACTATACTTTTCGTACTGTGTCAACAGGAACAAACAAAATTAGTGTAGTGTGCGGTTTTATTCGTTTGTGATAAGTATATTTTACATAATATAATTGTTTGTAGTACAATTCGTGCATTTCAATTTATTTGCTTTGTATTTAATTACTATTCATTATGTAGTTGTTGTTGAGGAGTATATACTGTCCGAAGTATAGTAAAATACGACCACGAAGTACTTATTATCTGAAATAAAATAAAAACAATTGGTGTAACTGAATCTGAGAGCAGTGTTTTTGCAATTTATTTTAAAACTGTGCCCGCATTTACATCCCCATTCTCAAGATAAAAAGTCTCCTATTTCCAATTGCTAGATAGGATCTCTGCCATGTTTGAAAACGTAGGAAACAAACAGACAGACTTACACTCCCGTTAAATAATATGCATTAGAATGGGTAACTTAAGAAAACCTTTCTTGCAAATATAGCCATTTTATTAGCACTTACTTTGCTAAAACTCCCGTAGCTAATAATAGAGAATTTGTATGCAGTCAATTTTTGAGATTTATGTGATCTGCAAAGTAAAATTTTATTTTGTTAATGGGTATAATTATTTTTTCAAAAAAGTCATAATTACCATTGGGTCAACCCACTAATACCCTGAACCAACTTTAACATAACTATTATGATAATAATAATAAGTAGGTACCTGATCATGATTGTTAAAATGGTCTTCTTCGATTTTGTGTCCATTTCATACCACTTACACAAAAATGCCGTTTCACCAACTTTCGAGCTCTAGGTAAACAATATAAATAAGTTATTTGTAGTGACAATTTCTCTAGTTTTCATAAATCATGATATAAAGTCTTCTGATTAAACTGTTTTATTGTTTTGTTTTATTTACTAACTATATTTAATCTATATACTACTACTACTATACCTCTCTAATAATGTTTTCTCCAAAAACGCTCATCATTAAAATTTGAAGTAGGACTGAGAGAAGAAATAACACGCAGCCCGGTATTTGCGTCAAATCTCCAGTCTAAAAAATAACGCATGCAAAAAGTTAAGAATAGAAATGGCTTTACGAAAGTCTAAAGTACCTAATTAATTATGCAGTGTGATCATATCGCCATTGAGTAAATAATATAATACGTACAAATAATACATACCGTTAAGTTGAATCCCAGTGCACAGATTTCCAAAGAACCAACCAAAACATTGAATAGATTAGGTGCAGTGAAAATATCTTCTAAATCATCTGAGAGCCTGTAATTGTTTACGAGTTAGTTAGTTAGATTTGTACCTCTCTTTTTAGATGTGTACCTCTCTTTTTATGTCAATGGCAAGCACAAGAAACAACATCGCTGAGGGAAATTTGTAATTGAGAGCTCATTCCATTATGTGGACGATTGAGGCGTTGTATATATGGGTCTGATCTGATGATATGTTGACCACATGTTACCATTTTATGCATACTTATTGATTTGGGCCCTGCCTACCCGAGCTCCTTATCTTGTTACTTTTGCTACAACCATATCAACGTAGTGAGTTAGAGTAACCTACGCCTTCAACACTAACGTCCCTACAAGACTCCAAACTCCAACGCCTTCATCCTCGTCTCGTCCAATATCCCATACTGGATCAAGTTGTCATAAAAATCCTAGACGACTTGAATTTTTACATTTCTTATTTATTAGTAGGCTACCCTGTACATTCCCATGGTCACGATTGATATTTTTTTGCACACCATTAACTGCATTTTTTGTTCAGTCCAAACTCATTGTAGGATTGAAACGCTCAATTTTCGTCACTGACTACCATCAACGTACCAAAGTAAACTTACTTCAAAATGTATTGATGATCTTTGATGATATCCCTTAGTTGATGGACGCTATCAGCTTGCATGTGTTGAATTTTGTTACTTATGATAGAGAAGTTACTGCATACGTGTGTAGTCAAAACGCAGTACAACACATCGATAGTTGTAAAATAAAGCACACATATAAATCCTGAAATAGTAAGCATAATATAATATTGATTTTAGCAATGTACTCACAAAAATATATTATACAATATCATACCACAAATAATCGAATAAATATACACCCCTGCCCATGGTAACCATGAATTGGTAGAGAATGGCAGTAAAACAGCGTAAGGTAAACTGAAGATTATTTTACCCTGTGTTACGTAATAGTAAGATATAAAAATAAGCGTAGAAAAATTGTACACAGATATAAGCACCACGTTCAAAACAAAGAAGTATTTTGTTAAAAACTTCACTAGAATGAACTCGCGTTTGATAAGATCTTTATTTTTAACATCATTTAATATATTCTGGTATAAACGAGAAAGGCGTTCGGTTAATTTGAAAATTTTGGGCCTCTTTATAGCTAAAGCCATAATTTTTAGCACTGATAATGTGCCAATACAAATACACGGTGCCAATTGAGTTAATTCCAAAATATTTTCCGATGATATTTTCGAAACAAAGAATGATATTTCAGCAACAATCATGAGTATGAGTAGAATCAGCAGAACATAGAATCTCATATAGATTTTGGAATCACCGTATGGTATTCCTGAGTACCAAAAATTATTTTTTATCTGTTTTAAAAGTTCTTCGTGAGTTGGGATATCCATATCTCTCTACCAGAAAAACTTGAGTGGTCTATAGAAAGACTTGTTAAGCATTTGATGAAGGATTTCATTTCAGTAATATTTAATACCATTTATTGCTTTTCAGTACGGAGAAAGGTTAGGGTTGCCTACTACTACATTTTCATTTTCAATTCATTTCATTTTAAAAGCAAAGTAGGTGGAGGATGTGACTACCACATTTAGAAGTTACATCGACAATATTTAATAGCGCAGAATGTAATCTAATGTCATCTAAGACTACTTTATCTTTATATTTGAAACACAACAACAACGAGAGACTCATACTATCTCGCTCATAATATTTGTGCTAGCCGACGCAACATTTTCTCTCCCACCCAAAAAATTACATCGGCACAGGTACGTCGTTGTAAGTTGTAAAAGTGGGTGTTTCCAATGTCTCCTTTTTTAGGGTTCCGTAGTCAACAAGGAACTATAAGGGATAGTTTCGCCATGTGTCTGTCTGTCCACAGCTTAGCCCAGAGACTCTTAGTACTAGAAAGCTGTAATTTGGCATGGATATATACCTATATACCTACATAATCCTATACCTACATATTAATCACGCCGACAAAATGGTAAAATGAAATCTTGAAAAAAAAATTTTTTTGTTCACGTATTGTGGAGATGTTTTTTTACAACAAAAAGCCTTCTTCTTACTTATTGTGATTGGCCCGTAGTTGCCAAGCCCTACATTGCGCGTGGCCCGACATGCACTTGGCTGTTTTTTTTTCTTTTAGAGAATAAAAATAAAATATAATAATTATTATTTTGTAATCAATATCAAAAACGCACCCCTAATGGACATGTAGCGCGTGGGTGTATTTATTAATTTGATGGAATCTTTTATTCCGTTTTCAACCCAATAAAGTCACTTCTTAAAGATAGAACCAATTAAAGCAATTTTCAAAATTAATACACATTTAAAATTTCTATTTGATCAATTCTAATAAATAATTCGAAATTTTCAAAGGATTCCTTCAAAATATGTACATTATGATGTGGAAATACGACCTGGAAATATTGTCCCCTCTTACATCAATTTAGTACTGCAGTATGTTATAGTTTGACTAAGTTTTAGTTAAACTCCACTACTTAGAAGGATAAACAAACACCCAATCCATTATGTATGGCGGTAAGATATAGTAGCGGGCCGCTTCGCTCGCATGAAAATTAGAAAATAGTCATTAATTCCATTATTTTTATCAAAGTTCTATAAGTTATAGAAAAAAAAGCGCAGATTCTGAGAAAGTAGTTTTGGATGAAACTTTATAATTTTTTTATCGAGTAAAGTCTGTTAAAACGTTTACCTACATATGTTTCCACTGTCTTAAAAAATGAAATTAAGCGTATTTTAGCGTCATAACATATGGGAAGCATCTAATTACATTATTAAGGGTTAAGTTATAATGGAGCTAATGTAAAAATACCATATATTTGGGAAGGGAAGTATTAAGCCTATATTATTTTCCCTTCGTTTGTTGAATACTCATATCGCATATCGTGAATGTGGCAGCGCAATCAGTTTTTCTTTCATACTGACAAGCGCAAATTGCTTTATATCACGCATTCTGTGCCGAATAAATATAACCCAAGAATAATTTCGGTTTTTCAAGGCATCAACCACAGCAATAACTCTATTAACGGGAAATGTTTATTTATGTTTTTCCATTTACTCGATCTAACCTTTGCTTGCATTCAGGTTAAGGATTATGTACCTATACAGATTATTTAATGGATCCCAACATTAAAAAGTGTCAATGGAAAAGTAGATATAAATCTCAAGTTGCTGATTTATTTATATCGACAGTTAAACCTAATTGTAATATTATAGCCCGTCTAAATTCTGAAATAAATCACTCAATAATTTAATAGCAGAGCAAATCAAAGCTAGCTAGAGCTTTCAATAGCATAGTTCTTGTTAGTTCACAATTGAATGCTTACGACAGTTCACCTCCAAGTTAATCTAATTACCAACTAGCCAAGGAAGATTAAGTTTATTAAGTTTTAGTTGCGGTTGGTAAAGTTGTAATTTAATATTATATCAGCAGACTACTACAGACGAGGTGTAGATTTTCAAATGATTTCTAATATTAAAACAATTCAGTACAATTTATTAAGTGCAAGGTGATAGTGTAATTTGGATTCCAGGTAGGCTATTCTGAACTTAAACTCGACGGTGAAATCACGCAGTGACTATTCTCTGTCTCACTCGTGAACTTCTGATTACCGAGTTGTCAGTTATAAGTTTCGGTTGGATGGACGCCAGTTGCGTTTTGTTCACTTCAGTCAGCACAAATGGATGACATTTTAAATTGTAGGACATATATTTGTTTTTATTATTGTTATAAGATTATTCTTTCAGTAAATCCAAGTACAATTTTTGTGTGTAAAAAAGAAGTATATTTCTCTATTCAAATTAATCATAACACAAAAAAAAATACATTTTGCATTAATTTTGATTTATATTCAAAATAAGCTTCTTTGCAGTAACGAAACGCTGTGAATGCCACGAGAGGGCTTCGGTTAGCGGGTAACCAACATCTGAAACTTTTAGGAACGTCTATAACGGCTCGTCACTCGTAACTCAAAAACGGTCGGTTACCGAAGTCCAATAACGATCCGTTAAATATAGTAACCGGGCATAATAGATTTAAAACCTTTACGAAAGAAATAAAAAATATATAATATTATTTAATAGGCAAGGTACCTACTCTACGATTTAATATACGCAGTTTTTTTATTAAAAAGTTTGAATGAAATGCAAACATTACTTACTATCATATATATGCACGAGTATGTAGGAAAAATCTTATGTAGGTCTGCATTGCAGGAGAGATAGCGCTTCCACAGTGCTCAGGTGGCACAAACCTCTAGCCTCTAAGTAATGACGCCAATAAAGAAGCAGCCTCTACCTACCTATTGGGTTCTCATAGCTTTTTTATGACATATATTATTCTGTAGATATGAAACATAATACGGTTATTATTTGGGAAAAAAAAATATAGAAATAACTGAGTACATATTTATTGCGGAAGATATTTTTATTATTTATATTTAATGAATAAAATAAAAAAGTAAAAAATTATGAAAATTAATCTACATGGATAAACGTTGCATCTATTTATCTTAAATAATGCGGCCACCACAGTTAACTGAAAGTCGCCAGTCGCAAACGTTGAGGATTTCATTGAATAAAAGACCATTAGGACAAGACTGTTCAACGGGGAGTCCACCTGCGCACATGTAGAATTTATCACAACGTTCATGCTCAATAAATACACCTTCGGAATCATCTGCAGCGCAAGTAGCAATAGTTGCTTCATTGGGTCCATTAACCGTATGTATTGGAAGAACACCAGAGCGAGATACAATCTTACCAGAATTTAAACTGGCTGTTAAATCATTGTCATGCGGTATATGTTGATTTTTGCATTGAACATTCAGCGGCCAATCACAAATTTTGAGGTCATGATTGTAGAGAAGGTCATCAGGACAAGTGATGACTATTGGTGAGCCACTTGAGCATATGTAAAATTTATTGCAGGTATCATGTTCCATAATTTTATTGGAGGAATCATGTCCAGTGCAGAGAGCATGAACTGCATTGGTATTATCATCATTGTTTTCACTGCCTTCATTGTCTTCGCCAATTGGTTCCGGTATGAGTCTTTCACCGCAGTTGACATTCTGTGGCCAATCACAAACTTGGAACTGAGGGTTGTACATAAGATTATCAGGACAGGTGTAGGTTTGGTACGCTCCAAAGACGCATTGGTAGTATTGGTTACAGTTTTCATGAGGAACTAAATTATGGATAGAGGTATCCACGAGACAACCATTTTCATGACGAATTCTGGCACCCGATACTAGTGCTACTGCACAAAGCAGTGTTAATGTTACTCCTGAAAAAAACATTCAAATATTTAAGTGGGAGAAGACTGATTAGGTCTAGATATAGTAAAGGTCATTCACTATGGACTTCCGCAAGAAATTACAAAATAATGAATATAAAAATCCTTATAAATCAATTTATAAATAATAGAATTTAGTCGAATATTCGGGTAAATTATTATGACAAATGCTCACTTACCTTTCATTTTTCACTGACTAATAACGTGTCAATCTCTAAATAGTTGCACAGAAAGTATAATAGCTACATAAACACTTGCAACTAATTTATACTTCTGGCTCTATTGGCAATGATTAATATCAAGATTATCATATTGATAAAGGAATCATGATTTGAGATTGATTGATTTCGCAACACCAATGCACTACCAAAAATTTATAGTCATCTTTTAAAAAAAAATAGCTAAATGTTGTTAAATTACAGTACCTACAGCAAGTAATTTGACGATTCCTTAGGGGAGGCTTGTGTCCAGCAGTGGACGTCTTGCGGCTGAGATGATGATGATGATAATATGTGATTTCCACCAACTCAATGTCTATAATTATGAAAAAAAATTTATCTACAATAGGCTTACATACATAGCAAAATCTTAAACTTGATACCATTGCTTAGCTCTGATTTAGTTAAGCCGATTATAACGAATATTTTGTACGAAATACAATAATACAATTTCTTTGTTTTCATTGATCTATCAAAGACTATTGACATTTGGGTGTTTTTAAGGAAGTTAGTATTTTTTCGTTCAGAGATCTATATATGCTTTTTCGTCAAGAATATTCAAAATATATTAGATACGAGACTACTAATAAGCATAGCATGTCACATAATAACAGAACTGCATAACTGAACACAATTTTTTATGGAGTGTGGATGCTATAGGAAGAGTTACAGAATGCAAAGAGTTATGTTTTCTTGTCTTTCTGCCTGTCTCTTTCGTTTAAGGTGACGCCGCGTTAAGCTTAAAAATCTCAAATTCAACGTTCTGCGTCCCGCTCCCTACTATAGTGACCTCTCATAGAAAACCCGCGTAAACGGAACGGGCGTATGCGACAAAATGGTTTTTATTGTTTAATTTAATAACTACAAATATATTTCATAAAACCTAAGTACAATTTATAGTATCAGTTTCAATTAATATATGTAGAAATTTTGGAACCTCAAATCGATCCTCAATGAATTATTTTGTGTTATAAAAGTTAACCAATCGTGTTATGCAACGTACAAAATAAAGTCAAAGACATGATGAATTCTTACAATAAATTTCAGTTCGTTCGCTTCAGTCATTGTTGAGAAAAATCGGAATCCTTGCAACCAAAATCTTCAAGGGGTCGCCTTAATGCGGCTTAGATTTCGGGAGAAATATAAAAAAAAATATAGACATTTTTAAAGTCTGTGCAAGCGAAGCTACTAGCAGATGAAAATGACTTATGTAATTACTTTTAATTTTAAAGAAAGTGAAATTTGCTCAAGTTTAAACTAAAATATGTAGCACACATGTTATTCTTAAAATATTTCAAGATTTAAGTCGTTGGAATACCTGAAAATATTATTTTAAACTATGATTGTATATGTACCGAACCGGTGCACGTGGTAGTATCAATTGTAACGTTCATAAGTGCCTTACTAGGGCCTAAATTGAATAAATAAGTTTGAGTTTATGTGTATGAAAATATTTAATATAAAGGTTATATTTGCAGCTAAATAATAACTGAATAATCGGCAAAGATCAAAAGAACTTATGCATCAATATCTATACATCAATTATAATATAATATATCAATGATATCAATCGGGTAGCTGATAATGATCGATATAGATCATTTTTTACTCATAAAGATTACAAAATTATCAAAATTGCTACCAAAATTAACCAAAACCGTTTTGTAGGCACTTAATAACTTTCTGAAGCAGAATTATTGACACATTATAAAATACACAATACCGAATATACAAAATACAGAATACCACAGCCAAATAACTTATAGTTGTGTTCCTGCGCGTGAGTAAGGTCGCCAGAGCTCATCGGGGAGGGGGGAAGGGTCGGCAGCTCGCGAGTGATACCCCTGGTGATGCAAGCGTTCATAGGCTACTGTAACCGCTTACTATCAGGCGGGCCGTATGCTTGTTTGCGGAAAATGTGGTATAAAAATATATATATATTATAATAACTATTATTTTGTTGTAGTGTTGTCGTCTATTACCACAAATATGATGATGAATATGGTGACGATAGCTCAGTGGTCAGACGCCTCGGCGAAGGTCGTGGGTTCGAATCCTCAATGAGCTTTTGGTGAAGGAAAACATCGTGGAGAAACCATATCACGGCGGGTGGTAGGGTTCTTTGTAGTACCCACCTGGCTTTGAATGCTTACCACCTTCGGCCACATCATCAAGAAACATAAAAAAACAAAAAAACATCAAGCCATAATTTTTAACTATGAATCTATTCATTATACCTACATAATACAATACATTGTAAATCTAAAGGTCATCAAGTTAATGAAGTTTTTGCTCAACTCTTCTTCTTCTTCTTTCGTTTTGAAGTTCCTCAACTGTTTTTGTAATTGCATAACCAGCTATGGATATAAGATTAACCTGATAACCAATGTTGAAGAGTGTTAACTTTCTCAGTTGAAGGCTTCCTTCCGAACCGTTGGTAACTAACTTTAGTATATTTGACCTCTTTAAGTGCTCTGAATAAATGCCTAACTTTGACTTTGAACGGATTTTGTAACATTGAGATGATCATTAAAATGGAAAGAATTCTAATAGGTACTTTTAATAGGCACAGACAAAAATAACTACTTAAAAGAACATCATGTTTATTAAATTGCCCAAACATTTTCATCACGACCAAAAACATGAAATGCTTTGTGAGCAAATAAACAAAGAAAATTCCACTCGATATAACTTGAGGCATGTTGAAATGCTCGACGTAAAGAATTTCGTCTCATAAATTATAAGAAAAGGCGGGAGGATCTGCATCTATAATGTTCGCGCAGTCGATTTAGCCAGTAACATTATCTCACTTTTGAGCTCGACTTATAAAACTGCTAGAAACTGCAATAATGCTATGGCAATATTGAAACTAGCATAGCTATAGGAACATAATAACCAGCTTACTAGACTAACAGAAAATTGCAATGAATCACACCAGACTTAAATATCGGAGCGCATTTTTCAGTAATTTCATACTTCACTAAACATACACAGTAAATTCTAGCACTATCTACAAATATTTGTTACTGCTAACAAACAAAACCTAGAAGGTTTTTACAGCGAAAATATTTTTACAATACCTAGGAAAGCAGATTGGTCGGTGTTTACTGATCAAACAGTGGTCGACAAATATTTGCTACGATTGTTTGAAAGTCATTATACATTGAAATTGTGGTACACTTTGTGGTATGTCTACCTACAAGTACCATCCTTTATTTTTAATTCCAAGAATTATAGATACCTACATGACGCTACTAGCTATAATTGTTACTGACAATGCGCTATATTGCATTGATTTTTGATTGTAATCAAAAACAGCGAATATTAAAAAGATAGATCTTTCTAAATCTTATCATTTGATAAGATTTGGTATTATGGTACTTTTGGAATGAGCTATTATGGCTAAATCAATTTTCATCAAATAGCTCACAAACATATATACCAATGACCTGATAATGGTTGCCCTGGCAACTATCCAACTACTGCATGATCAAACGACCCACTCTGCCGCACACCGCATCGGCTCCGACAGTCGAAGAAGTATCAATATTTTACTTTTTAGTGTACCGTTTATACCTATATATCTATATAAATATGAAACAAAGTAATCAAATCACAATCGGCTGGACCGTATTTTATGATAATGTGATTTGTTGGATTTGTCTCCGCCCAGAATAGCAGGATAACTATTAAAGCATCGGATATTTTATACCGGGAACGTGGGTGAAATCACGGGGAACAGCAGTCGATGTCTTATGTCTGAAGAAAAATATCTCTTATAATTATTAACATGTTGTTAATAATAATTATTAAATTGCACTCCATTATGTAAATATTTTAAGACATCTTTCGTGTTTTGCTTCTATTATTTGAGCTGATACTATCTACTCACTTCTACTTAATATTAATTCCATATTTATTAAACGAATAACTAATATTATTTGTATTTTAGGTTGGTACTTAGGAAATAAACGTTAATAAGAATATTATTCATGAATATATTTTCTGTGCAGAGATATTCTAACTTGCAGCACTGGAGGAAGTAATCTTGCCTGAAATCAGCTCATAATTATTGAAATGAAAAAATCCGTGTGCGGAATATGGTAGGATAACCGTTTCATTCCAAAAGTAATTCAGGAGATAATATAAAAGTAAATTCGGAATACAATTTAAGATTGTGCGTAGTAGTTAAGTAGTTTTCACAATGTTTTTATGCGCATTTTGTATAAGTATTATTTCTACTTGATAGAAGCCTAGAAGCCTAAGCCTTGTGTTTTGCCAAAAGTTATTAAATAAATTTAATAAATAAGAAGTTTTAATTGAATTCTAACAGTTTTGTCATATACATAACGAGGAATCACATATTGCAAGTTTACAAAACTACCATGAACCGTAATACTCTTATGTTTTACTGAATATAATCTCCATTGTGTTTTGGTGCAGGTGACATGGCAATATCCACTAGTGGAGATTATATTACGATGCCGCATCCCGGTTGTACATAGGATCTCATCGAGTCTAGCAAAGACGTCGGCTTATTCCGCGATAATCTGCGGCGCAATATCAAAAGCGCTTGCCAGCCGTGTAGGTATTATGCAAATTTGACCGATAAGGCAACCGTACGCTTCTCCGTTTATGTATAAAATTAAAATATGCAACACTATGATACAGGCACCTGAAATGTTTTTAGCTATTTGCAATAGAGAAGGAGTATAAAAATGACAAGTTCTAGAACGTTTTCGAAAGAGTTGAGTATGCGAATGAATAAATATCCTGGAACATTATGCGGCCATCTGATTCCAAACTAAGCAGAACTAGTACTATGGGAACCAGATAACCTATTTTATACATTATTTTTCTAAATAAATAGTTACATAGATAACAAGCCAACTGGCGTGTCAAATGTTTTTTTGGGTTTAAAGACTGTTTAGGTTTGACTATCATCTCACCATAGTCAATAATGATTTGGATAAAGGCAATGTAATTATAAGTAAAAAGGTGTAGATAGGTTATAAGCGCTCAGCAAGCGGCACGATAAAATGTGGCTAATTAGCCAGACTTGACCTCAGTGTCGCGTTGCTGGCATCAACGGATGCACTTCTCGTACCGAATTATTTAGTTATTTATGTGTGCGTTAGTGTGCCGTTTTTGAAGATCAAATGTATGTAGGTACCTAACCTATCTACATCTTTTTACTTATAATATCATTGGTTAAAGGTGTTAATATGTAAAAAGGTGCTAAAGGTGCGTTCCCAGCCTAAAGGGGACTGGGTATCAAGTGCTGCTACCGAAACACAGGTGGTTGGTTAAGGTCTTTGGCGGCAGATTTTCAATTCGATAGGTATAGTCATTCTAGCGGACTACAAAGAACTCTATCACCGTTTTTTAAACTCCTCACGATATTTTCTGTCTGTGAAAATTCAAAGTAATTTTAAAATTTGAGCCTGATAAGCTATCATAGTTTCTTATGATGATAATATTATATTAATGGTTTTGATATATCTAGTATCTCCTTTATTATATCTGAACGTGATGAGTATACAAATTAAACTTATTCCAAATCTGACACCATACCTAATCCCGAAACTTGGTAACAGTTTGTGTTGACTGAGGTTAGACGGAGTTGTTGGCGTGACAAATTAAAATAATAGTGACATAAATCTTAAAGGTATGCGTTGGCTATGAAGGAAGATTATTATGAAATAAAAAAATATAAAATTAAAAATATTGGAATAAATAAGTTTAAGAGTGTATTTTTCTCCGAAAAATAATCAAGCGTTCAGTTTCCGGGTCTTATACCTTGGATGTGAAATAAAACATAAGATATCTTATATGCACAGAAATCATTAATTCACTTTTTTGTTACCCGCTGTATATTATTCAAATTTTGTTGTGGTTACAATATTTTTTTTTGTAATTTCAAAGTTGGTTCCATAGTACATTAATGTTGTTCAGCTCATCTAAACCTACATTTATAATTCTAAAAGAAAATTCAAAATATCCACTCAGTATAACAAAAATACACAAGGCTTATTTAAATAAAGTCCTCATGAAAAACACTGACTGTGTATACCAAACATATAGTTTAAGTAAATTTAAATAAAACAGTTTTCCTAAAAGTATGACCGCAAATACCAACTCCTTCATAATACTCCAACTTATCTTCCAAAATAGTTTAGTCTCAAGTCAAAAGTTTTGACAAACAATTTGAGTAGGCTTGTTAGGTACCTGTCTAAATCAATATTTCAAAGCTAAGATAGGTTCAAATCTAGTAAATTACGAAATTGAACATACTTGATGATGAGACCATGAATAGGTAAACTTTATATAATCAACTGTTTGACAAGCAACTGGACGGTCACCGCTACCTATCGCCATTTTAAATTATAAGAAGAATTTCCAATGTAGGTATTGCAGACGTTACAGAAGTCTTTACATCTTCTTGAAAAATGCCATCACGTAGCGCTACGAGAAAACTGTAATAGGGAGTTTCTGTGGAAATTACTATTGACAAATTGACAGAAATATTATAGTTATCTCATGATCTTTAAAAGATAAAATTGAAAATTGGATAAGTAAAATATAATATGTATTTTTTTAGTCATTTTGCACACTTGTTCCCGGTAAAAAATGTCTGTAGGTACTAACCAAGCCCATGAATGATGATCTGCGTATGTATGATTATGATACATGTTTGTGCAAATAAAATAATTATATTCTATTAAATTCTATTCTAAAATGTGTTGTGGATTTCAAAAAATGCTTAGGTCGTTAAAAAATTATCATTATTTCACTTTAAAATCGCTCTACTGAAAAGTGTTTCTTATACCAAGTATATTTTTATAGTTTATATTTTCATCCGTTGAAATAAGGTTGTTAGAAATCCAAATACAAAAATCATTAGTAAAAATATATCTGCTTTCATAATAAAATTATTGAGTCTGATCTGATATAATTGTAATTTATATAAATTTGAAAGACAGATCCACAAAAGAAACTACCACTTGAGTTTCTTACCGGAGTCTTTGCAGGTAGAGTCAATTGTAATGTTCATAAGTACTTACTAGAGCATAACCTGAATGAATAAGTTTTTGAATAACCTTCAACTACATACCAATCTGAACTAACATTACGTATGACGTATGTAAGGATGGGCACAGGTGAGCACGGCGATACCGACCTAAGTTATAGACGATATAAAACAGAATTTTCGTCCGTATCGTATATTCCACTCAGTGCCTTTACGACAAAATGGAAATTGGTTACTATTAATACAACCAGCAATATTTTGTGTTTTGGAACAGTGAATTCTTTTTAGGGTTCCGTACCCAAAGGGTAAAAACGGGACCCTATTACTAAGACTTCGCTGTCTGTCCGTCCATCTGTCTATCACCAGGCTGTATCTCAAGAACCGCGATAGCTAGACAGTTTACATTTTCACAAATTATGTATTTCTGTTGCCGCTATAACAAAAAATATTAAAAACAAAATAAAATAAATATTTAAAGGGGCTCCCATACAACAAACGCGTTTTTTTGCCGTTTTTATAGATAATGGTACGGAACCCTTCGTGCGCGAGTCCGACTCGCACATGGCCAGTTTTTAAATTTTCCACGTTCGTTAATTTTATTTTTATACGCAGACTGAAAGAAATACTCTTCATATTATTTTTAAGGCTCAGTCCCATCACGCAAGCAGGCGGTCCATTTGTTGGTAAGTGTGCACAATCGCATATGAACCATGATTAGCCTATAAACATTAGCAATACCAGGGGGTTTGCCAATTGTGTTGTCAACCTTTACATACCCTAGAAGGCTACTAAGATTATTGTGAATGTGAATGTGTTTTTACAAATTTTTATGTGAAGCAAAAAAAGATGGGAAAAGGAATAAAAATAAAAGAAGAACTGAAATATTTGGGTAGGTTTACTTAATTTACAGACGAAGAAAAAAATGGGTATTATGAATAATTTAAAATGATTTGATACAATTTGACGTTATTTGAAGGTGAATCAAAGTCGAAAGTAAAGTTTATTATTACCGTTGTTTAAATATATGTCACCGGAAAATAGCAAGAACCGCAAATTTATAAATTTACTAGGTTAGGTTAGGTAAGTTTATAAATTTCCAAGAAAATAAGATTCGTAAGTTTATAAATTTCCTAGAAAATTTATAAACTCGCGGATTTTGCTATTTTCCGGTGACATATATAAACTATGTTCAAATAAAAAAAAAATATACGTAAATGATCGTTCGCACGCCGCCGCCAAAAAGGACCGGACATCGTGCCGTAATATCTGGATGATATGTAAAAATATTTTACCATAACACTAGCAAGTAAACAGTTAAATGAAAAACTCTTTTATGAAATAAAAAAGGAATATAAAACTCTTCCAACTAAAAGCATCTAGGTTGCGGAAGTCAATCGAAATTGTTATCCCATAGGAGCCACTTTATCTTAACTTGTGAATGAAAATAGCTTTAACTTCAGACGACAGTTTGTTTAATAGTAGGTACCACAGCTTACATCCTTCCATTGCTTTTATTGTGAACAATAAGTGGCTTACATTTTGCATATAACTACTTTACGATGCTTTTTTGTTTAAATTTTGGTAAAAAATTTAGGGTAAGTAAAAAAAGGCCATAAAATCTATGAAAATAACGTGAATTTTTTTTAAAATACCCGTATTATATCAATATGTAACCTTTCATCTTTGATACGTTTTCAAGAACCTAAAAATCTTTTTAGGAACAACACATTTAACCGTATATGGGTAGATTGTTCACCCTTTTGTTGGTGTTTTATAGAAATGGTTTTACACTTTGATGTATTAATAAACAGGTACTAGGTATATAGATTTACCCATATGTTATTTTTCGCAAAACAATTTAAGTTAATATTATATTGTATACCTACTAATATATAGTAAGTGATCTTTGTGAGTTAGACCATTTTCAATCTGAGTTGTCACATTCAGGAGGTACAATATCAAGACGCCATTATCTAAAGATTGATTCGTGACCACGATCAATGCAACTTGATTCAAACTACAAAGTTACATTGTCAAAATCATATTTTTATAACAATGTATGCGCGATTAAATTATATATTCGGGTTATATTTATTTTGTTTTTTTTTTAAATTAAGTTAATTAATTGTGTAGGATTCTAAACTTAAGCCTACACTACCTGCTCATAGAACTATGAAATATGGAGGACTAGATTCCGCCCCGCGGTTTCACACGCGTTCCCGTGGGATCTTATGTTTTCCCGAGATAAAACGTAATGTGCTATTCCAGACTATAATCTATCTCTGTGCCAAATTTCATCCAGATCCGTTCAGCCGTTCTGGCATGAAAGAGTAACAAACATCCATCCATCCATCCATCCATACTCACAAACTTTCGCATTTATAATATTAGTAAGATATATTCCTAATAGAGACTTAAAATATAAAAAATATTAAGTCTCAAATTAATTTCAAATTAACAACACGTAATTGCACTACATCCATCACAACTTCAGAACAACTCTTGCATTGAATAATTCCATCTGTCAGTCAGTTCTAAGCCTGCAGAGTGATTGACATTACTTATTTCTATGATAACTAGTTCACAGAGTGGGTCTCTAACATTATTAAAGTTTTGCCGAGTATTTTAGAGAATAATATAAAGGTTCTAACACATCACTGTTGCGATACGGTTCTATAAACAATCGTACTATACTGACAAGTGTGATGACATGATGCGACACATAAGATACCATAATACTACTATTCCTATTTTTTTTTATACAACATTGTCGGCATACAAGCGTACGGCCCGCCTGATGGTGAGCGGTTACCGTAGCCTATTAACGCTTGCAACACCAGGGTGCTTCCTCCCCCGGTGAGTTCTGGCGACCTTACTCTCACTTCCACAGTCGAGCTGCTCTTTGAGCGACATATCGCTATGCTCTACCTATCTTAAAAATATCCTATTATTATGAGCTTTTATAATTTCTGTTGCTACGTGATTCATTGCACCTTTAGAACGCTTTCTGTTATTTATTACGCACTGAGCGAAGGTAATTTAGGTCGCATTGCTAACTATTGTGCTACACTGCGAATTTGAAATGATTGCATTAATAGAAAACATTGACCTTGTGTACATCTGTTATAAAATCATGTTCCATACTAATTGGATAATCCAAATAGAAGTTACCTACTTATACTATCGTTTGAGGCATATAATTGTTATTTATAATAATATAAGCGATGATAACTAAGTAGTTGTGTCGTCGGTTGTCGCGGCGAAGGTTGTGGGTTGGATCCTACAATGAGATTGGGCTTTCGGTGAAGGTAAACATTGTGAGGAAACCATAGCACGGTGATAGGGAACAATGTAAAACCCGTCTGGCTGGTTACCACACTCACGATGAAAACCTGTCGCCAAACTTATACTGTTGTGTTTTAGTAGTTATGATTGAGAGGCAGTTGCCATCTAGGATTTATAAAAGGTTGACAAAAAATGAGCAAGGCGACGTAACCACTTACCATCAGGTGGATCACCTGCTTGCTTGTCAGCCATCTGACATTAAAAGAAGGACTCGGATACCATCCATGTCATCGAATACGATGGCATAAAAGAATTCCCTTTTAGGGTTCCGTACCCAAAGGGTAAAAACGGGACCCTATTACTAAGACTTCACTGTCTGTCCATCCGTCTGTCCGTCTATCTGTCACCAGGCTGTATTTGAAAAACCGCGATAACTAGACAGTTGAAACTTTCACAAATTATGTATTTCTGTAGCCGCTATAACAACAAACACAAAAAAAAAAAAAAATTGGACTCTCATACAACAAACGCGATTTTTTTGCTGTTATTATAGATATTTTTTTTATTTTATTTTTATAATGGTACGGAACCCTTCGTGCGCGAGTCCGACTCGAACTTGGCCAGTTTTTTATATTGTGGATAAAAGTGGTGAACAGAAAGCCGAGAAGGAACACTACCACCGTGCTATGTTTTCCTTCACCGAAAAGTCAAGCTTATTGTGGGATATATGTATAAGCTATTGTGAGCTATTATAGTCTGTATCGCCAGTATCACCTGGCTGAATGTGTTTACGTGGCTTTGTGTGTTAGAGTCTTTATTTGGTAAGTTAGTTTGGTGACGTAGCGGGACTGGAAGAAAGTTACCAACTGTACAATCCCCTATCACAACTTGTAATCGAAAATAAATTACAACTGAAAACACGGTTACAACAATTAGCTTGTTACACAAGTTTATAATGTGACTTTGTTTACATTGGTATATTTGTTTTAGAAGAGATATTAGTTTTAGTGAGATAGATAATTTAATATTCTGGTTTATGTACAATAAAGCCCAATATTTATTGTGTATTTACTTATATGTATAAATGGAAATAAATTTCAATTGCGGTAATTAAACCGAGTTTCAAACGAAGTTTACCTATTTAAAACTGTGATAAAAGTGCAGAGCGCTCAATAGTTGAACATATTAAAATAATATTCAGTTTTGTCTTATCTTTGATGGGTCTAACAATAACGGACGGTCCATATACATAACAGCCTTTTTCATGCTCTCAATCATATCTTGTAACATTCACTATTCTTATAAGAGGCCATTTGTTTTATATCAAATAATCAAGAGTTCATTTCATACGACGGTTCTCAGAACAGTTTAGAACATATTTCATTAAAATATTTGTAAATTATATAAAGAGCGATACGATAATTTATTCAGATTTCAAGCTCAACCCTCTAAAGATATTATTTATTGTTCAAGACAAATTGTAACTTTGGGGATCTACACAGTCCTTATTTATTTAATAACTTCTTAACTGAATTACAAAGTAACTCTTTACAGTCCTACATCAACAATATTAGAGTTCGGCCTCAGTCCCAGTGGTAAAGTTTACAATGTGATCGCAGTAGAACTTATTCCCGGATGTTCTAACACGGCGAACATGCGAATGCAAGAATACTTTCCGCCATATTGGAACTTCAACTCGAATCCCGAAAGCAAATACTGAGTGCCTACAAAAACTTGTACTAACGTACTCAGCACAGAGAAAGGCATTGACTTGTTATAATATTTAACAAAGAGATCCCTCAAAGAAAACTTAATTTGTTAACATTGGGTGTTAACTTCATTAAAGTCCCTTCCGGAATTTGGTCCTCTACCCTTGGTTTAATTAGGTGAGGAGCTACTCGTATTTGTAAATGTTATTTTAAGATATATAATTGATGATAATAATAATATACAGGAAGCTACATAAAATAATTATACGCTTATATTTTTGTTATATCTTCACGTCGATAATTATCTTATCCAAAGAACAAACGGTCACCGCGACGCACTACTGTAGCTTGCATTTGTGCCATATGTAATTCAGATTAAAATCAATTGATTTGAACATAACATAAATCATATAAATATTCTGGGACATTATTCCTCACACACGGCCATCTGACCCCAAACTAAGCAGAGCTTGTACTATGGAAGCCAGATAACTGATATACTACATATACTACTTTTTCTTTTGTAAATACATACATATATAGATAACCACAACCAGACACAGGACAAACAGACATGTTCATGCACACAAATGTTTGTCCTGAGTGGGAATCGAACCCACGACCTGCGGCGTGATAGATAGGGTATCTTACCAACCACGCCAACCGGCCCGTCGATATATTAACTACTTTTGAATATTCTAGATCAACTAGCAACTATAAGATGTTTATCGAACAGATATTTTTATGCTATTTATAACCCATTATACAAATTTAATTTTTATAATATTTATTGGTAATTTATACCCACGAGATGGGGTAGACGTAGAAAGGATCTCAAGTAACGAGTTTGCACCGGTGCGGGTGCGTCGTGCGACCACTTCAAGTAACTGAAACAAACACCTGGGAGTAGTTAGGACTCGCCGTAGTACTTGCAAGCAACTTAGGTTTTGGAAATCCGGCAATGACCCATATTAAACAAATTCTTAGTCTGAAATTGATAATGATATTATTTTTTAGTATCAATAAGACAGTTTTATGCGAATTTTCAGAGAAATACTCTTAATATTACTCTACGGTTCTCTATATTCCAACAAGGGATTATTTCCCCGCCTAAAGGGAAAAAGAGTGCGAAAACTTTAATTAAACAAGTTTGGTGAGAATTGAGCTCGGGACTTTTGTAAACGGATAATCGAAGCCGTTGAATCCACCTGAGGATGGATTCGGACTAAAGGGGGTTGACAATTTGACAATGCTATACCGTAAACGATGGTGTGATTCTGACGGCCGCGGATAGGTTTCTGAAACTCGACAAGTTTTATCGTTTGAAAATTTGATAGAGTTTTTATGAAGTTTCTGAAATATTGGCAGAAGTTTTTGGGGAATTAGATTGAATTTATTCGTTTTTCTTTATCATCGTTGGAGCTATTTGTAAGTGGTTTTTAAAAACTCGTATTTCTAGATAACATTGAGAGTTATAAAAATAGTGTTTTTCGTATTTTTTTTTCTTCAAGTTGGTTCATAATTTTAAAGATCCTGAATATGATCACAGCAATCTACTGGTTCCTATCCAGCGTAATGGAGTTTCTCGCTGACGGCAGTTCAGTTTTGATTTAATTTTCTCCAGATTTTTTTTTAAAAAGGTTACCTTTATTTATTCACCGAAGCGTTTATTTTTTCCTGTGATGGATTTTTATCAGCACGTGTAAATTATAAAATGAAAAGCATACAGATTATACGTCAGCCGATACGGAAGCAAATGTGATAAGCGAAATTTCTCATACGCTACAAAATTTTGTAAACAACTGCAGTTGTTGACTGACTGGCGCGTTTATCAGCTGTTGTAACATTATTTTTCTTTTCAATTAAATTCAAAAGAATGAGACAAAACAGGTTTGGCTTAGTAAATTAAGTAAAATAAAAATATATTATTATTCAAAGGTGATATCTTACAGGAATATATATATCGCTAGATGCATATTTGCCAAAGCTCATTAAAACCTTAAAAGAGATAATACCAATATAAATAAATCAAATCTACAGTATAATATTACAAAATCATCATAATTATCTAAGCTAGAATTCCTATGCGCCCATAAATTGAGCACGACGCTAACAAATTGTAGGTTAATTAACTGTATATTACATGACGAGCGGCATAAACAGAATTATTAACTAAGCTTATTTATTAATATACCAACCGCATATTGATATCAGTAATATAATATAGGTACCTAATGGTTAGTACTGTGGTAATAATATATTGAATGTAAGAACATATGGATCTAAATAAAGGTAGGTACATTACATGAACTCATTGTATTCCATAGGGAGAACAACGACATCTAATTCTAGTAATTAAGGCGATATTAACTCATGGTAGTTATAATTTTCTCTAAGATTTCATTCGTTAAACTTTGTTAAAATTTCAAATTCATATTACTGGTAGTTTCCGAGTAAAATTACCATGACAGACAGATGGACAACGGACATGACGAAATTATAACCCCCTTATTAAGTGAGATGATTTAAAGCATGTCTATTATAGTAAAACCCAGGCCTTAAATATATCCGTCACTTTCTAACATCTTCCATCTCACGTAATGAGACCGTAGATTTTCCTTTTTTTGACTTCAGAACCCTAAACCGTAATCCAGGCAATACTGAAGGTAAACCATAAGTTGAAAAAGACTTTAGAGAGACTGCTGCTAATAACAATATCGACTACGTGAGACTTAAAAAACAAATTGTACAACCTACCTATATCTATGAATGTACCAAAAAGAGACAAACATTTTGTCTTCTTGAAAAGTTACCAAATTTATACGAAGAACTGATGCGAAGAGTTGCGCATTATGTTGGCATTATTGAACTTTTAATAAATAACTGCTTTGCTCTTTATGTCGAGTAAATCCATACTTAGACTCATACAACTATTTCTTGCTAACTAAACATTGCAATATCGAATCACAACATCTGGATAATATTTACTTACTATTTCTGACTCAGTATAGATGCGACGCAGTTGGCGCAGTCAGTCTTATATTGTTTTATTCATTTTACTAAACCTAACAGGGCTATACCTACTGTCATAGCCTAAATTTAAATCGGAATGGACGTCTGCTGGGTTGGTTCGCCATTGGTTTTCGAAGTATTTCAATAAATGAAATGATCCTTATATGTTACCACATGACCCTGTGGTATTTTCAAGCAGTACCACGATATCTGCTGATTTAAAGATCAAGGAAGGATCAATATATTATTAATACAGTTTAATATTCAATTGATTGTAGTTTTTCATCTGAAATAATTAACAATTAATTTTAATAATAATCAAAAATTCCATTATGTATAGTAGCGAACATATTCACGGTCCACCTTACATTAATCACGGTAGATCGTAAACTGCCGGTTATCACACCCGGATCCGAGGGCCCACAACAATAGCGTCCGACGACTCAAACAATGTTACATTGGTCTTTCATTCACCTACACATACAACAGAATGCATGTGTGGGGCGTCCAAAATCGCATGCGCGCAGCATCTGTGCCTCTTCCCCTATCTCCCGAATTTCAAACGTAGGACGCCTTATCTATATAATTGAATGTCAGCTTTCGAGCTTAAGAGATACAGTTGGTTTTTGAGTGAGTAAATGTTGGGAGTACGATTCCAACGCGAGACGGCACGGCAATGGGCGTCCAGGACTCTGATTTTTTAGATGTCTCCGGTACGCGTGGATGCTGAGACGTATCGGCTGCGCGCCGTGTTTCTCACGTTATTGTTACGCGTTTAAAAACTGACGTTTTAAAGGCTTGTGTTACAGTGGTGACAAAAATACCCCTAATTAACGCGAGTGTTTTTTTCTGTGGGCCAGTGATGGATTGTCTAGTTTGTGAAACAAAGTTTTGGGGGATGCTTTCGCGTTTCGCGGATTGATTGAAGTAAGTTGAGAAAGTTTTATTTAAGTAGTTTTTAAACATGTCTGTTTAAATCTTATTAATAGATAAATATCAGTATTACTTACGTTTAGCTATATAAGTAGAATATAAATGCAATTCTGGATAATCGAGTTTTGGTAAAAAATAACCCAAAAGGTACCTACTACAAAAATATTTAACAAGTATTTTATTTCACGTACTTAATTGTCATAATATTGTTTCATCAATCATTAACATCACATATTTAAATGAAAGAAAAATTAGAACAGTGAATAAAACTTTAAAACAACTCTTATAACTAATTAATTTTAATGCTGAGAAAATTACATGCTAGACATACCAAATATTTATTATATATATTTTTTCAGTATTTAATCGCAAGAATACTGAAATTATACATTACAAATTATCCTATAAATCGCTTACTCAAAAACTAACTAAATTGTATAAAAAATATTAAGGCTCGCATCTTTGGTGAGTGGCACTTCTTGCTCCAGAGCAATTACAAAAAATCTATAAGAAACTTAGAGATTATCATAACTCTAAAAATAATTCTTCTATATGGACATTGGTAAACGTTTTTATTTTTAATTATTTAGACTAAATTACAAGTAGTAAAAGTTGTTATAACACACGTACCGTCTTGTAACCCCGTTTCGCTTATCGCGGATGTCATAAATCTTGATTTATGATAGTTTCAAACATATTTTTACTATAGACCTATTATAATATTATTTAGTCTGTTTCATAGATAATAGACGCATATTTATTATATTATTATTTATGTTGTTGACATATTACAACTTTATAGTACGCAACATCTCTCTGTCTACCAGACATTTGCTGGACAGATTTTGATACAATTTTTACAGATACCAAGGCGTTCTTTGATAAAGGCTTTTGGCTATGTATCATTGCTCTGTGACTATAGGGAGCTGCGCAGTGACCGTTTTAGAGTAGGTAACGAGTCAAAGATAAAAATAACCATACGGGTGGAGCTGCGGGCTTATGCTAGTAACTAAACATTTTTTTATGTCAGAAGGCTGATAAGCATGCTGCAATCCACCTAATGCTAAGTGGCTACCGTCGCCCATGGACATTAGCAATATCAGGGGGGAATGCCAATGTGTTGCCGACCTTAAACCCTAAAAAGCACCATTTGGTGCATGACGACATATTTTCAACATGAGGGTGCTTTGCTTTAACTTGGTAGCAACCTGAGTGTATATAACTGACTTTTGAATTTACTATCATGATTACGTTTGCTTATATTTCTCTTTTGTGGGAAATATTTGTTCTTTGAGTATTCCAAAAGAAGCAGTGCGTCAATTCCTGTAGGCAAATATCAAACACGAACGCGATCGTAGCATTTGTTAATGTAAATTATTTACACTCAGGATACAGATGACACTCGGTAGACAGTACTGTTAATTGTTTCCATTCGCGGGGAACACCCTTAGTACCTACAGGGTGACAATTAAAATGTTATTAATGTACCTTTGTACATATCATTTATATTTTATATATATATATTTTTTTTAAATATTTTTATCGAAACTCACTGAAAGTAGATACTTATTTATGTTTTCAACCCGAGAGTATCGCTGTAGAAATATGGGCTACAGTTGAAACGAATAGCTACGGTATGCATCTGAATTTATAATCGGGATTTATATAGAAAACGGGTGGTGTACCCTTTTTGAGTTATTGAAATATCAACTGTACCTACACAGAAATAAAATATATACATACTAGCGAACCGCCCCGGTTTCGCACGGGTAGCAGAGCAATATACTCCCACATTTTTTAATAATCTTAAATAGCTCTATTAGTAGGTATACGCGGCGCACGCCAGTATAGCTCCCAGTCAGCATGACTTTTTCCGACATCTTCAACAATCATCTTCATATTTCAGCCAATTTACAAAAACTATAATGATTTATACACCGGTGAAAACCG
This sequence comes from Tetheella fluctuosa, assembly GCA_951216915.1. Lineage (NCBI taxonomy): Eukaryota > Metazoa > Arthropoda > Insecta > Lepidoptera > Drepanidae > Tetheella > Tetheella fluctuosa. The sequence goes on along the minus strand of OX578229.1, from coordinate 4,072,996 downwards.
TATGAAAATCTGTTCTGTAGTTTTTGAGATTATCACGTTCAGACAGACAGATATCCGAGGCGGGGGGACTTTGTTTTATAATAATGTAGTTATAGTATGTACCTTCTTATAGTTTTCGTTCCATAACTACTGTTATTAATCCATCTCCAAATCCTTATTTATCAATAAACAATAGCATTGCTTCAGGGAATCTATATAACCGTCATAAAGGCTCTGAAACCCATTCAACCATGCAATAATGACCAAACGAAACATTTTCCTTTAGTAAATCAGGGATTAGATTGTATTTGGTATGGATACCATGATTTCCTTATTAGTCGATTTTAGACGAGATTACATGTTTCCGCAAATTTATCTATACGGATCAAAGCATTTACGAATATGATACTCGTATTACCTGTGTTGAGAAAATGGGGAGAATCCAATTTTACGATTACGTATTTCCATTTTCTTTGGTAACCCACTGTTCAGTGTTAAGACAGTTGTTTTTCCCATATACAAATATACTATACTAAACATACTACACAATGTTTTGGGGGTGCACAGAAATATAACTTTTATATACCTATCTTTTGCCCCTTTTTAACTGACTTCAAAAAAGGAGGAGGTTTTATGTTCGACGCGTTTATTTTTTTAAGGTATTGTCACCGATTCCTCGGAAGTTGATTAATTGGTTAAATCGAGAACTTGAGATGGTTCCTCATCATCATCAATCTACATATTTATTATGATCTGACTATGGACTTTGAAAACATGACGGAATCCTCAACGAAAAAGCACAATTGTAATATCTTATTCAATATTATCGACATGCATGTCCTCCGTCATACACTTAAAAAACTAAAATGGAAAATAGAATTTAACTTTTACCTCAAGAAAAAAGCAACTTTAAAGTGGGTTTTGCACTAAATAATATAAAGAAACCATGTAAAAGAACTCTAATCTGCCTGTGTAAGTAGGTACACCTACTTTGAAGTCGTTTTTTATTTTTTTATTATTACAAGGTTATTTGAGATATAAAGAAAAAAAAATGAATTTAGTAAAGTCATTGCTCAGCAAAATAACATCAAAGCGAATCTCAGTAAAATAACCAAAAAAATGGTTAGAAAACAATCCAAAGGAAAACAAATGTTTTGTTTCGTTATGACATTGATACTGAGTCGCGTTTTAAAGGTTGATTCTTGAAATCGGACCAAAAGATTTTAGAATAAAAAAAACATCAAAGTTAAATTACTGGGAGAATTCTTTGAAATGCAGGAATATTTGGGCCAAAAGGGAATTGCAATTTCAGTGTTCATCAAAATTCATTAAAATCAAAATAACCATGAATTTGAAAAAACAAATTTGTAAGTTCATAACAATTTAAAAACTCTATCTAATATCTTTGTAAGTTTTGGTGATTCCAAAAAAAAATTGCGTCGTAAAGCCTTAAGCCAAATATAAGTAACTAGCTTCCGCCCCGCGGTTTCACCCGCGGTCCCTAGTGCTCCTATCGTCACCAAACCTTACAGGATTACCCGCGGGGCTAATATGAAGATTGTCTGAAAATTTCATCGCGATCGGTTCAGCGGTTTCGGAGTCTATAAGGAACATACATACATACTTTCTCTTTTATATATAAAGATGTATATAAGCAAAGAGGCATATCTACTCCTATTTTAATAAAACTGATACTTTCCACCCATATAACTACAATAAACTATATTTATACTCAACGCTACTCATCCTTGATACATGCTTTAAATTTGGCGGGCCCAGTTTAACCCCTGTCAGAAGTTTTTCAATTATGCCGACGGGATAACGTATACCTAAATACTTCCAAACATATTTATTACGGCAAACTTGGCGAGAGGGCGCCAAGTGTGAGGAACTTGGCTCAAGTGTCATGTTGGGAGCCTCTTGATGAGGCGCATCCTTATCACTGGCTTTAATAAATAAATAATATTGGGTCAAAGTTTCGTACGTTTATGGACTTAATATTATGGTTAAGAAGACGAAGTAAATAAGTGCTTTTTTTTTCTTTGTATCAGCTTGTATTGAAAACAATCTCACGATGATAGGTGATAGCCAAGGCTGGTAAGCACGTAAAACCTAGAAGACACTTTATAGTTTAGACTAGCTAGGATTAGGATGACATTTTACCAATAATTTGAACTAAGAATTATATCCATACGAACCGCACAACTACACCATACTAAATCTCAGATGATAAATAAATTGAACCCACTTAGGAATTGAAATTATGTACCCACTTTCGCAAATAAATGAATTTTAAGTGATGAATCGGCCCTTATGAACATTAAAAATCCAATGAGCTAAACTACGTCTTGAAGGGTTGATATATAAAATAAAATAAATATCCAGGGACATTCCTCACACACGGCCATATAATCCCAAACTAAGCAGAGCTTATACTACTTTTTTCACTATAATCATATATATCATTTGTTTTCTAAGACTGTTGAATTCACCAACCTGAATCCCATGGCATGATAAATATATAAAGTCGTTCTTTAACAGAAGGAGATATTCTGGCTGATAACTAATGTTAATTAAAATATTCGCTTCCATCAGTTCTCACGCCAAATATTTTTGCTTTGCCTGAAATGCCTATTTTAAATCACTGCCTAAATTCATAATTCTGACAAAAAATAAATTCAAATTAGAAGATTTAGAAATTCCGTAGTCAACTGTAAATGTGGTTTCACTTATTCGCTTTAAATATATTCTGCGATAAATAATATTTCAACCTCAAATAGCGTCATTAGGCAGGTCAAGATGTTCCGAAATGCCAACGGTCATGTCTTGTTCGTTATTGAAATTGTTACCAGTTCCACAAATGTTTAGTAATCCTCTTTAAACTTTGAATGAAACAAACACGAACAGCTGCTGACGAAACTAAAAATAAAGTTTTGTAAACAATAAGCACGTCCTACGGGCCCACGATCAAAAATAATTAGCTACGACTTTCTGTTTTTCGATTTAGAAAGATTTCGAAGAAATAATTAGAAGGAAGATTATCGTTTATATAAAATATTCTTATTTTATCATAGTACTTACAGAATATGATTATTATGTTTATTTTTATTAGGTACTAGCTTCCGCCCCGCGTTCCCGTGGGATCTTATATTTCCCGGGATAAAAAGTAGTAAATGTTCTTTTCCGTACCATAGGCTATCTGCATACTAAATTTTATTGCGATCGGTTCAGCGGCTTAGGCTGAAAAGATAACAAACAAACTCACTATCACATTTATAATAGTAAGTTAGGATTAGGATAGTTAGAATTAGATAGGATAGTAGGAAGTAGTATATAAATATATAGGTAGTAGGAAGTAGGATGACACGAGTAAGTCATTAAGAATGATGGAGTGGGATATAAGCTGTCGTAGGTGGTGGTAGGTGGTGGTCAGTGCTGCTAATTTAGTACTAAATTTGTGAATACCTAGAAGAAGATATCCAACAGTCCAAGAATAAAACAATATCCTTTTCTTTACAAAAAGCTAAATCCAATTTCCCATGTCAAAAAGATAGAAATCTGTTTACTCTTCTATGAATGTATTAGATTTGGATGTTCATTTGATTTTTAGGGTCTGCGAGTGGATATGTACAAAGAGGACGGGATCTCAAGCAATATTAAATGACAAGGATTATGATGAAAGTTCAATATCCATTTTATCTATATTTGAACAAATAGATTTGGGTCTATTAGAGTAAAATATGCAGATATATTGATAGAATTGCCAAACATTTGTGATATAGACCTCTTTAAATGCTTTTTGGCACGACTTTCGTTGTAGCTTTATGGTATTGGTTTACGGTAATCTCATTTAACATGTATTATGAGACCCAATAACATGGCGATATTAAGTAAGTACCAATTTAACAACGGTCCTTTGTATTTGAGAAACCATGAGCAAAAGAATGTCCTATTCACCGAACAAGCCAGAAATTTAACCTAATGGACGAAGTTTAATCAGTCAAAATATTTGTTGAATATACGCAATCAAATTTTGGTAATTAACAGAATGGTTCTACGAAATTTAATTAGCCACTTACAGCCGGCAAGGCCCTTTGGGATATTTTGCAAATGCTGCCAATTTTATGTCTCTTTATCATCGCTTTATCGACAACTTTCCTATGGGATTTGGAATGAAATTTATTTGTGACAAGAATTTTAATTGAAATTCTGAAAATTTGCTGTTGGACAATATTTTGATATTGAACTTTATGATCAACAAATTAACAACCAAGGGAAACAGGAAAATTGTTTTCGTTTGCTAACCTGTACAAAAAATAGCCTGCAAGCTTGGATAAAAAATAATTTATTCAGATTACAAACGCACATCTTCAAACTCCCTTTCCCTAATCTTTACACGAATAAATTTACTTACAAGGAAAATATTTTTTTAATCACTATAATTTCTTACTTCTTATTGTGGTCATAATATTACGTGATAAGTACGTACCTAACTAAAGCTCATGAACTTATTAAATAACGTTTTACTCTATCATTACAGCTTTTGAAAGGAGTAAATTATAGAATTATAAAGGCTGAAAACAAAACAAGTAGGTAAATATCTCCTTAATTAAATAACTTCCCCTCTGTAGACAAAGAAAAAGTTTCATACAATCACTGTAGTTATTTGTTTTGGTTCGAGTAATTTTTCACCAGTTCCGTTCTTTTGAAGAATATAATTATACAAGATCCGGATTTCGGCCAGAACATTCAAATAACATAAAAGAAGTACGCGAATAAAAAAAAATATAGATCCCATCATCTGTTGCGATGTTTTTTTTTTCTTTTGAAAATATCTCTAACCTATCTAAAAAAAAAAAAAAAAAATTTAAATAAGATGCTGAGTGCTAGCAATATTTATATGGTATTTAACATTTTTTATAAATAACATACACCGGCCTTTCCGATATTCGTTCAGATCCTATTATCAATTTTTGTAATCTTATAATTCACATTGTAAATTAAATTTATTCTTTCTATTGCTTTGAGTGAATAACAAACGTTCACACAAAAATACAGAAAATCTTTCGCTGTTATAATATTAGTAGGATCATATTAAACAAGTAATTAATAACCATTACAATAATTGGAAGTTGGACAATAAATATTTTCATTTCTGCCATTGCAGTTCAACAAACTTTAGTCATATACATACACATGCATAGCTTATGAATAGAATCATAAAATATTGCTAAAATCAGTCCAATTCAAATGCTTTGATGATGATAATATTTCATGTAGCTGTCTGTCAATCCTATTATTATGAAATAAATTAAGATTTAAGCAAAAATATTATTCAAATATTTATTCTCGTGTGTGGTCAAAATGTCGAAACAAACATTAAGTTATTCTAATCGTGTGATTTCTTTAGACAGCGCAATTAAATATTATTCCCAAAGATTAAATTGAATCGTGCGTTATTCGCGTTGTTATTACAATAAAGGTATTGTATATTCAAAAATTATTTATTTAGGGTAGGCCCTAAATATATAACTTTTGCCAAACAATTTAAACTGAAATAAAGAAACATGATATATTGTTATAACTACTTTGAATATTAAACAAAGGGTCGCATTACCTTTTTATTGTGTACCTTTTGAAATTGTGTTTTGTATCTATGCGACGTTTTTATTCCGATTTTTGCTTAGTTTAGGTACCTTTACTGTAGTAAATCATGTTAGGAATGAATAAATTTATGCAGGCGTAAAGGGTACCTTATAGTTGGTATGGAGTTATGCGTATAAATAATATGATATTACATTGCATGCAATTCATAAGTTATCGATAATAGGACAATCAATGTAGATATTATGGTTAGACATATACATAATATTTTAAATAATTATTTAACTGAAAAATACACATTTAATAATGTTAAGTAAAGGTATTTTCTCCCTTCTTTTAGCAGTACAAGAAATATAAAATACAGGATCGTATCATTTAAGTAGTCAGTACCTGGGTGACCAAGCTTTGCTCGGTATTTTTTTAAACGACGTTTTCTGAAAATGAAACCTAGCTAGATCGATTTATCGCCCCCGAAACCCCCTGCATACTAAATTTCATGAAAATCGTTGGAGCCGTTTATGAGATTCAGATTATATATTTATACATATACAAGAATTGCTCGTTTAAAGGTATTAGATTAGATATCACATTCATGTAACCCTTTTTTTATTTTTTTTAGCGAAAGTGCTTCCAAGTTTAAACAATTTAAGAAATAAATTCTTAAAAAAGTTATATTTCGAATTTCAAAATAGGCTATTCCAATTTTATAAATACTTACACAGTACGAATCGTTCTAATTGAAACCCGAAACAGTGTATTCAATATACGTTTGTACCTACATAGGGACATAGGTCCATTATCCACTCCAGTGAAGTTTTGCAATATTTATCAGCCAAGGGACGCGTCCCATCCTATACTAATTACTTTCCTAATGCCCCGCTGTTTGGGTCCCAGATTAGATTTAACTCCTGTTCAATATACTCTGACCTATTATTTTATTAAAACATCTCAAAGTAACAAACAGAATAAGATGCGATAAGTAGCCAAGTAAAATGGATGCGATCCATTACACACATGCATTAGTTAGTGAGCTATTTAAAGAAGTGTACCTTTTTAAATGGGAGATGTCACGTAGTTAATAGTTTTCTTCTCAAACGAATTTATTGTAGATGTGTACATCAACTTTTTTTTTTTTTGAGAATAGTCAATTCTATTTACTCAATGTATGTATTGCTTTTGTATTTATTTTTGAGTTCGTAGCGTAAAAAACACTATTTACCTATAAAAGGATTTTATTTTAGTCTGTGTAGGTCTCAGTTTTTATAAAAACTTGACATTTCTAATAGTCTGTCTAAAAACCGGCCATGATGAAATACATGAGTAAAGATAGGTATTAATCGCAAACTTCTCTTCATCTAATTTTAAGCGCAAATAACTCACTGGTAGGTAACTATATCGAATGCTATTAAATTGGTAAGATATACTTGTTAAAATAGTACACTAAATATGAAAGTTTTTTAATCATGAAAAAGTGGTTTCAAATTACAAAGACGACGTTCGTTTCGTGTCGTGACACGAACACAAATCACGACTTAACTTTGCAACATGAAAACAAAAAAATATGACACAAATAATTTTACAAATTAAGAATTCACGTCAAGCTCCCGCTATAAATACAACGGTATCTTTGTAAACAGATGTCCCTAGCCATAAAGAGTTAATTATCGTCTAAGAATACCAGCCCTAGCGGCTGGAGCGCAGGAATAGCTCCCTTGGGAACTTGACTCTCTTTTTTCTCTTATATTTTAGTACGATGTTACACTGTGATACATAATAAATTACTTTACTATCGACCCCATATTTGCTTACTACTTGTGTTTAAGTTTTTAAACGATCTTGCCTTTTTGTTTTTACTATGTCCTGAGGTTAATTACAATCTCACTATGGTAAGTGATGATGTAGCCGAAAGTGGTAAGCTCACAAAATCTAGAAGGAACTGGCTCTTCAAGTGCGCCAAGTAGGTGTCTGGCGACAGAGTTTCAACCTGAGAATACGAAGTACTCTACCACCGTCTTATGGTTTCCTTACGAAGTTTTTCTTCACCAAAAGCTCAAGCTCATCGTCGGATTTGAACCCACAATCTTCATCACGGTACTCGACGTCACTACCACTGAGCTATCATCGCCTTAAAAGCTTTTTTGAATACAAAAAAAAGTATTCTGTCTGGCCTATCAAGATTTTGGTATTCAGTTTGTGTTAAAAAACTTCGTATGCTTCAACAATTTTCGTAGCATTGCCTATAACTACGGTGTATACAATATTGTCTTTGGTATTTGCTGTTGTTTGAGTTTTTTCTTTTTCCAGACACTCAAATAGCCAGGTACAAAGTTTATTTGATTGTTCAAATATTTTCACGATCTCAACATTGATAGAAAACAATAAAGGCATTATTTCTATTCAACTGTCTACTGTAGATATACATCGAGCTCGCAATCTCTTTCGCTCGTTTCGATAAATTCCCAGACAATGGAAAAACAACCGCACTGCAAAGATTTATCCTTCAGTACGTCAAACGTCAGTGTCAAATATGAATATGTCAGGAAAATACTTTTAATCTTCATTCGCAAATACTGATTCGAGACCATGCTCAATATATTTGAAGGCGAGTAAATAAATATTTTTCTTTTGTTAAGTTTGTACTTCTTTAACAATAACTGGGTCTTTGTAAGTAATACATGTATATTATTATATAACTAGTCTTTGAGAATGTGTAAATGTAGATGAATGGAAAAACGTTTTGGCTTTGTTAACGTATTGATTAGAAAAAGAAAGAAAATTATTTTATTTTAAGGACGCCATCCGACACACACATCTTCAACAAATATTAAAAAGAACAGACACTTATGAATATAATAATGTACAAACAATACATATAATAAAAAAAAACAAATACATATTATTAATTAACTAATTCTCGTTAAATAAGCCAAAACTTACGTATATTTAGCTATGAAAAGTAATAAGATTATATTTATTGTACCTACCTATCTATAAAAAAGCAAGGTATAAGTAGTTCTTTGCTTGTTAAAATAACTATGATAATAATAATAAATGAAAATCAATTTTGAAGTATTCTCATCCTCAACGCCAAAGGTCATGGACGTTAGTGTGTATGAATACATCTGTTAGTTCCGAGTCTGGGAGTAATTATCTATACGTATAAACTAGCTTTTCCGCGCGGTTTCACCCGCGTTTCCGAGGGATCTTGATAAAAATGGGTTATCCAACACTGAAAGAATTTTTCAAATCGAACCAGTAGTTCCTGAGATTAGCGCGTTCAACCAAACAAACAAACTCTTCAGCTTTATAATATTAGTGTAGAATATTTACAAGTAGTTTATGTATGAATAATAAGTTATATGGTATTTAATGTACTCTATCTGCTTAGCTTAGAAACAGATTGGGAGTGAGTAATGTTCCAGCATAGAATGACAATGGTTTCAACTTATACAAATATCGAATAATTATTTTATTTTTCTTTGAGGTCGAATTTTGAAAACTCTTGCATAGTTACCCTACGTTATATCTAGACTCAGAGCGATTTGAGGTGTCCGTGATCTATACGTCAGTCAGACAGTCAGTTTATTATTTAATATATACAGACAGATTTATTAAATTGGTAGAATAATAGTGAGTTTTAAATAGTTTGTTACTCATCGGTATAACATTTTTTTTTTCACTGAAAATGATGTGGTGACATCTTGATTCCGTCTAACATTTCACATGGTAAAGTAACACTACGCGTGACATCTGTCATTTGGTTTCGTATTACAAAATAAATAAGTTAAAAAAGTTCATCTGAAATGACTATTTATGGTGAAGCGTTGGGTGGAGCTTTAATTGCTTGGATCATTATCTTAAACTGAAGTTTAACAATTTGTTTCAATTAAAATAACTAGACGTATATAGATTTGTGATTAAAAATACCCATTGCATTTATGCTTGAATATCATATTTTGATAAAAATACAATCAACCTTAACATTTTCATGAATCCCAGCACGTCTAGTTAAAATTCTTGCTGTTTATGTCATCAAACAGATAATCCATTACACAACAGTAAATAATCAAGCTAATTTCAAACATATCATTAGTACGTAAATACCTTCAAGGCAATGGATGAAGATGGTGGTGGCATAAAATAAAATTGCTCACGCAAGTAGCACCATTCATGTAATGGAATTCCTTCCTTAAATGACGGCTGTAAGTCGAGATTCCACCGGCTCCTACCTCCGCTCACGGATAAAGTAAAAGAAAATGTTTTTATGAGCACAATAAGTCGACTATAAAAATCATTAACCCTTCTCGTCGGCTAGAGATTCGCTTTTTTATTTGAAGCATTAGTGTAAATAAATGTAGAGCGAAATTGTTGAAAGATTTATTTATTTATGGCGGACTGGTTTTACGATGGTAATATAATTTTTAAGGACTTTAAATTGTCAAGATTCCATCAAACTCGCTATTTTACTAACAATTAATCATTTTAAAAGTATTTTTGCATCTATTTAGGTATCTACTACCTACATAGTTTAAAATATTAGAAACACTCAAACTCATTTTATTCAGTTCAGGCTCTAATAAGGTACTTATCAACTTTACAATGATGACTCCCACCAGTTCGGAATACACTTGCTTGAGTGTAGAGTAGTTGAGAAACACTTAAGTGTTAAACTCTTACCTACATTGAGAATGAAAAAATATTTAAGTATTTAGGCTCTTATTGGCAAGTAAATACCCCAAGACCTCTATGTGATTCATATCTTGTCTAGTCGAGCTTATAAGCAAACAAAAATATATAGTATTTTTTAAATATAAAACGATAGTTTACCTTTAATAATTTTATGTAAATAAAATAATATTTAGACTTAAAAACAATACTTGGTAGAGCCCTCAAAAAGTCATTAGGACATTGACAAACGCTAAATTAATTTTATATAATGCTAGGCTATCATAAAGAAAGAAAGAAATACATTTATTTACCAAACACAACGCATATAAATAATTATAACATAAATACACAAAGCTAAGTGGGTGCGCCAAGTATTGGTAAATAGGCCGTCAGCTCAGCATGAGTCAATGACCATCAAGGTCATAATGCTGATTTTCAGCTGAAGCCAAGTGAGACTGCAGACTGAGCGCAAGAATTAAACATTATTAATCCTACTATAGTAAGTTTACCAACCTATGCCTACTATATAATATATGCGTATTCCTACAAGAAATATACACAACAAATAAAGCACACAGTGAGATCAGTTAAGACATTAATAGGCGCTACGAGAAATATAAGTAAATGAAGTAAATAGTTTAAGAAATAATATATTATAATTTACTGGCAGCTAATACCTACACATAAATAGGTCGACAAGTAATATAAAGTGAAAATATACTAATATAAAGCTACGAAACACATATGGAAGAGGGAATATTTACATGTTATATTTAAAAGCAGTAGCACCCTGGAGCTGCAACCCTAAAATATGAGCTTTCAGCTTTATCCTAAACGCATAAAGAGAAGTTAGTTTGCAAATAGGAGGTGATGAGTTATTCCAGCATTTTGTAGCTGAGTTGACAAATCTGCCTCGAAATGCAGCAGTAGTGTGACTAGGGATTGCCAGAAGATAACTCGAAGCTCTAGTATTATGACTATTGTGATCACGTGACCATGTCAGTTTCTCGTATAACTAGCCCGGAGCCTGATCTTTAACCACTCCAAAAAGTAATGTGGCAAAATGAAAGCGCCTCCTCCAAGACATCTTCAGCAGTTTAGCGCTATTTAGGTAAGGAGTTACATGTGCTCGTCGCGGAACTTGAAAACAGAACCGCGCACAGGCGTTTTGTACACGTTGCACGAGAGCTGTCCGTGAGCCATATACAGTATCAACATAATTTAATTTAATAATAATAATTTAATTAGGCTAGGCGATCCGTTAATCTCGAGTGAAAATCAGAAAAAAAACCTAAAAATACTAACTAGGTATTTATTTCAAAATATAATACGATTTTCTTAGTTATATCAAATAAAAGATCAAACGACAAGTTCATCCTCAGATTTTAATAAAAACGTATTTAAAAAGAAATTACACAAACGTACCATATTTTATTTATCAAGAAAATGTTTTTAAAAGTTTATTTTGTCAGTTTTAAGAAATCCCGCTCTTAAAAGCCTGGTATTAAATAATTTGTGTTACCGTTCTGTTCTGTTGTGTTACTCGCAGCAAACTAACATAAATAATTTCAACGGACGTAGACGATATAATTTAATCTTCATACTTCATACATCAAAGACGCATTTGTTACACCTCGAAACCAAAACAATGTAACATTTTGTGGCGTGCTGGTAATGTACGGCCCGCTTAATGTACAAACAAACAAAACAATAAATAAATGTAGAGTATGAAACCCCTACCATTTCTGATTGTAAATTTATTTGTTCCAGGTACCGCAGCCCCACAAACAATAGTGCCAATGTGATATAAACGGCTCCAACGTAACACTTACCATAGCAAATAAGGGCGTTACCATAAAAAGAGTGTCAGCCATAACTGTCACATTTCGTTTAGTGTCACAAGCGACTTGTGTTTCGAGCAACAAAGTGCTGCGTTTGTGATGTTGCGAGTTTCACCTATAAAAGGCGGCGTTGCCGAAAATTTGGGTAGATATGAGGATGGGCCATAAAAGTGAATTATTTTCCTACCGTGGTGGCAAGATGCTTCTGACTGTATACACGGCTGTGCTTCTCTGGAGGATAGACTGCGTCGTCGAGAGCACGAAAGGTAATTTCACGTATATTCAATGTTCAAAACTTGTCACCGTATTTATATCAAGCCGTCAAGGAGTTATTTGCCAAGAGTTTGGATAAAGTCACGAAGAAAATAAACTTATACTTAGGGCTGTATGCGTATGTGTGTAGAGCAATCATTTCCGTTGGACGACTTTTATACATCTTTGAAGATGAATAGGTTTCCGATACAAAAGTATTTCTGGAAGTTCCGACAGTCAGAATACAAAAGTTGTTTGTTTGTACTATACCTATATTATACTATACCACCGTAAGTGGGAAGTACCTACATATAAGTATGTAGGTACTTCCCACTTACAGGATACGTCCTTTCGTCCTTCCGTCGTACTTTTTACAGGATAAGTCCTGTATAGGTACCTTTTCATATATAAACTCGTATTTAAGTAAATATACTTCAGATTAAACGTACTTTCAAACTTATATTATTTAGATTAGATAGGAATTATGTTTGTAATATAAAACGTCAATCAAAGCTTGAGTGTATCTTAGAGTGAGGATTAAAACAATCGAATTAAGAGTCTAGCTCTAAAACATAAGGTTTATTTTCGATGAACACAATCTATTCTTGATATTCGACTTAACTTTTAATTCTAGTTCTTTATTAGGACTTGATAGATAGGTTTCTGAATACATATGTACATATGTACATTAGTCTTTTGTTCTGGGCAAATCAAAATAGCTTGTAAGTTGTTGTTGTACTTGTTGTACTGGGATGCCACCTGGGTTGATACCTTGACGCGCCGTCTCATCTTCCAGGCACATCAGAGAGAGCTGGCTCCGCACCAACATCAGTGGAGTGCCTCAAGCGGCGCAAGTATGCACATCTCGACAGAGGGTACATGTTTGAGCCGTTTGGGGTAGAAACTGTCGGCCCGTGTGGACCAGGGGCACACAGTATATATAAGAACTTGGCGGAGCGGTTGAAGGAACACACGTGTGACTGGAATCCTGGCTTTTATTTCGGTCAACGGATAACCTTAACTATCCAACGTGGAAATGCAGCCAGCATTCTAGGCACGCTACCATTTGGTGACGGTCTTCCTTTTTAGTTGTAATTGTTTATATTTTTATAATTATGTTGTACTTAAGTACCAGTATTACATATATTCATATTCAATTTTAGCCTCATATGTAAGTTTGTCTCTTCAATGGGGCATTAAAATTAATACTCTCGAAATTATGCAGTGGCTATATGGAGTAGTGTTTTTACAATATACCACAAACGAATAATTTTATTAGACTATTCGTATCTTCTAAAAGCCACAAGTTCTCGATTACTTTTTCAGTCAATAAACTATTGGAAAAACGTCTGAAAATCTAATTTAATAATTTCTACCTACATCCAATATAAAGAGGCCGTCCGGTCGAAGGTCTTCTTGTAATATTTTTCTCCCCATGATTTTTGCCTGCCAGATCTCTATCGCACTCAGATGGGAACATGTTTGGACCGTTTCATATTTAATGTGACATATTTATATGATATTTTAACCTTATTGTCTTATGAAATTAGATTTTATAGAACATAATGGGTTCAATATTGTTTTTTTTTCTGAAAAAACTTATTCCAAAATAAATTTTACGTTTTACCGGTTGGCGTGATTGGTAAAATATCCTATCTATCACGCCGCAGGTCGTGGTGGTTCGATTCCCACACAGGGCAGACATTTGTGTGCATGAAAATGTTTGTTTGTCCTGAGTCTTGGTGTAATTATCCATATTATATAAGTATATATTTACAAAAGAAGACTAGTACATAGTTATCTGGCTTACATGGCACAAACTCTGCTTAGTTTGGGGTCAGATGGCCGTGTGTCAGGAATAATGTCCAAGAATATATTTGTATCGTTAATAATAATCAGCAGCACAACTTGAACAAAAATTGGATTCCGCTTCTTTTTGCAATTATTGTGTTTTTACTTCAAAAGCTTAAAGTATAAGTAGCTGAGAGAATCAAGAAACAAATAATTGATCCTTCTCAGAAGAAGAAATTTGAAGAGCGCCTCTCATAGGGCAGTTTAGAAGGGCCTATCTCATTTTTAATTATTATGTGGCTAGACTTAATAATTTAGTGATTTTTAGGGTTCCGTAGTCAACAAGGAACCCTTATAGTTTCGTTCTATCTGTCTGTTTGTCTGTCTGTCCGTAGCTAAGCCCAGAGACTCTTAGTACTAGAAAGCTGTAATTTAGCATGGATTTTCATATTATTCACCCCGACAATTTTTTTTTTACTTCTCGTCTACCCTATGGTGTGGAGTAAAGTTGGATAGGTCTTTCAAAATTATTGCGGGTTTGTGAAATCAACTTTTCGATTAAGGGATCCATTTGTGAAATATTAAGCTTTAAAGTGGTAATTTTTGTTACAGTCAAGTGTCCCCCCCCCCCCCCCCCTGCGAGCAAAATGGCTATTTTTGGATATGTGTAAAAATTCGAAAATTCACGGTAGTAGTATATATGTACAATGAAGTTAAAAGGAAAACTATCACAGCTATGTAGGCTTTACAAGTTTATGAGTTATAGTCCAACTTATAAAATGTCTACGTTATTGTGATAGGCAACTACGGAACCTAACATTGCGCGTAGCCCGACACGCACTTGGCTGGTTTTTTAACTATTAAATATTATATATATATATAGAAGAAAGACGTAAAAAGTTGGTTATCATTGAATAACATTTGGAACTATCGCCAAAAAGCTACAAGTACGTTATACCAACCATCATTATTAGTTGCATGTCGGTTTCCTTCATGTGTCGAGACTCTGACAGAAAGGAACACACATGCGTTATTTATAAGAATGTATTTACGTACTCCATCATCAAAATAAAAAAAAGAAATATCATATTATGTATGTATGAGTAGGAGGAACGTGCCTGTCGCTAATCAGAGGTTTACTCTGAATATTTCTTCCACGTGCTTACTTAAGGGATGAAGAATTAATATCTGATGTGAAGACTTCGTCGCCTCGAGGAAAATACCTTTGGGGAGCGATGTCTGTAATGATCATGTGGTGAAGGTAGTCACAGGGTTATCCCTACGAGAATTGAGGGTCGATTCACATTATCTTACCGCTCTCAGTTTAGTTTCTATAGTCCGGCATAAATAAGAATAGACCCGAGTGTAGGTAAGTATAAATTATCTGTCATAGGCAAAGATTGGTTTACTAAAAGAAATTATGATAATAAAGATGATATTATGGAAGTTAGAGAGAAAAATAAGCTGATACCAAGCGATAGGTATAGCTTTGAATAAGTTTTTGTAAAACAAAAAAAAAAAACCATAGTAATACAAAATAAAAAATATAATACAGAAAATTTCCTCGAAGCCACCGCCGCTGCTGATGAGCAAGGTTCCCAGCAGGCTGGCAGCCTCTACTCCTACTCTTTGTATGACCAAGGTAATGCGTTAACTCCCCGCCTGTTGGTCTCCCGAAGCCTCATTAAGTTTTGATGATAAAATCCGAGCAAATCAGCGAGTTTCGGACCTCCATGGACCCATTATTTCAATGGCAAAAAGTATAAATTAGTTTGGTCCAATGCAAGCGTATTTTTTAATTTTATAGATTTGGAAATTACTAATCTATACTAATATTATAAAGCTGAAAAGTTTGTTTGTTTGTTTGAACGCGCTAATCTCAGGAACTGCTGGTTCGATTTGAAAAATTCTTTCAGTTTTGGATAGCCCATTTATTGAAAAAGGCTATAGGATATACTTTTTATCCCGGGAAAATACAAGATCCCTCGGGAACGCGGGTGAAACCACGCGGAAAAGCTAGTGGTCAATATAATGAACGAAGAACAAATTTGATACGAGGAAAATAAGTAGTCTGGAGATATTGGCACATTGAATGGATTTTTGACTGTGTAATTGGTTACTAGGTAACCCTTTGTGGGGTTATTATAGGATCTTGCTTTAGTCGTTACTTAAAACGAGAATACGTATCGATAACCCGCCATCTCATTTAACGAACGTCGTTATATTAGTTTACGGCAAAATTTTAAAGTCATTGGGAAAATAAACTTAATGGGCCTGTTAGTCTTGGGTTAGTATGTGACGTCACAGGACGCAGGTTCGATTTTTGTCCAAGATAAATATATGTGGGTATAAACAAGTTAATTTTTTCTGTAAATCCTACTAATATTATACATAAATGCTAAAATCTGTATAGATATGTGTTTGGAAGTATATTATGTAATCGTATAAGTGGATGTCAGTTACTCAATCATACAAAGAATGAACGGAATTGAAATTGGCAGAAAGATATTATAATTATCACATCCGAATGTAAATGTGAATAAAACCACGAGGCAGAAGCTAGTCTTTATAGAATTTACCAAGTAGTATTGTAACGATGCGACCTTCTTCCATTCTCATCATACTTCAATAGTTACTGGCCATGTCTATATTATGTTCAAAATAGGAACACAACTTTAAACACGATCATCCTTTGCTTTTTATTGATTAATTAGAGAACGGTGGCACAGGTAAGTCAGTAGTAATATTTTATTAAAATAAATTATTAATAACAGTTCAACCATTATCCAATTCGTTTCAAGTGAATAAGTTGTGTTTATGAACAATAACATTTTTAAGTGATATATACATGAACGTAGTATTTCATTTTCGTCTAAGGATATATAGGTACTTTCTGTAAAGTTCTAATTTAATAAAACCGGCCAAGTGCGAGTCGGACTCGTGCACGAAGGGTTCCGTACCATTATCTATAAAAACGGCAAAAAAAAAACGCGTTTATTGTATGGGAGCCCCCCATAAATATTTATTTTATTTTTAGTATTTGTTGTTATAGCGGCAACAGAAATACATAATTTGTGAAAATTTTAACTGTCTAGCTTTCGTGGTTCTTGAGATACAGCCTGGTGACAGACAGACGAATGGACAGAGAGCGAAGTCTTAGTAATAGGGTTCCGTTTTTACCCTTTGGGTACGGAACCCTAAAAAGCTTCTGAAGTTGTCTCGTCGTTACAGTATTATGTAGTTTATTATTTGTTGTGAGAAACATGTAGGTACTTACCCGAAACC
Organism: Tetheella fluctuosa; assembly: GCA_951216915.1. NCBI lineage: Eukaryota > Metazoa > Arthropoda > Insecta > Lepidoptera > Drepanidae > Tetheella > Tetheella fluctuosa. Next base: position 4,055,576 of record OX578229.1, on the reverse strand, counting down.
TAAATTTATTTGATCCAATATGGATGTTAAATCGCTTGTCTAAAGCCAGCACTTAGCCAATACCCAAATTACACTGTCGCTATCTATATATATAAGTTGAAATTTAGAGCGCAAATGCCATCCATATATCACCAATTTCGGTTGTAACTAGAGATTTTCTCAGAAATTATTTACTGAAGATAAATGCATATCAATCGTACAAAGCGAGACTCAATTACTTACTTCGAGGTACATATAGGTACTTCTCTGCTGCTACCAATTCTTTCGCTTTTGAAGAAGACTTTTTAATACATTCTCAATATTATTACCTACCAAAATATTTGAGTATTTATCGATGGATTGTTTAAATTATTCATGAAAGCGTAGGTAAATAAATAAAGACGAATTATTAGAGAATTGAGAACTGAGCAATTTTCAGGCATAAATGATGCCTTCTAGACGGATATTAAGTTACGAAGCAAAATATAAATTGAATAAAACAATCTCTTCCAAGTAACATAAAGTTTATATTATACACACAAAAACAGAAATATAAGGGATCTCGACTACGACATGGCCTATAAACTTGGCTCGCGTAAGATTTAATTCCATCGTTATGCTATTACGCTACGCTATTATGTTATAGCACAATATAGGATCGTAACCATCATGCTGAAATTCAAGAAACCTTGAACTCGAAATACGAAAAACAATAAACACGCCCCTTTATTGCTCAACGTGGGACAACAGCCGGCCATAAACTGACTCGAGTAGTGGATACAAATCTGAATTGTGACGCAAGCATAAAACATTCATGTTCCAGCAGAGCTAGTTGCCGCACGGCGCGAGGTGTGCCCTAGGGAGCGACAAAACGTAACGAACCGAGCTCCCACCATCCTTTTATGTCCCAGATACATTTTTCCGCCTGCCAGAGATGGGGCGAGTTGTCTTCGGATAGATTATTTATGTTGTCACACCACGTCCTTTGTGAACCGGAAAGGTGCGCTGATTGTTACTACAGACCGTCGTCAAACAAAAAGGGAGAAACTAAATTAAAACAGCTTGAAACGTCTTTGCCGCAGAAAATAATGGTTTATTGCGTCCCCTCGTGTTTATCAAAGCGAGTTCACCTTTAAAACGTTCCTTTATTGTATACAAAAGACCATTAAATCAATCACGTTTTCAATGAAACCAGTATTAGAGAGAAATCCGAGGAACCGCTTGCTTACCTTCGGCAAAAAGTCGGTCTGCGGGCAAGGCTTTTCACTAATTCTGAATTTAAATGCATGAGATCGAATAGGTTCACGCAGCGAGTGGATCCCACGCCGAGTTTTCCGATTGCCAGTGCTTATGTATTTAGGAGAAAAATGGGACTTTAGGTCGTACTTCAACGTTTACAAAAGAGCCGTTATCAAAAGAATCTTTTGAATAGATTTACTTACGCGAACGCTGACGGCGACACCGTTTCTTTGTACCGATGATGTTATTACTCGAACAATATCGAATGTATGAGTATGTAGATATGTACTAGGTTATGTATCATTTTGTACAAATAAGTAGAATTTATAGTTGTAGACATTCATAAATTATTAGTGGTGTGAATATAACAGATGTCTAGTGCAAGCGTTTGGGGATAGGTTCTGCAGCATAGAGGCGAGCTGTTGTTGACACAGAGTGCCATTGTGGGGGCACCCTACGATTATGAACAAAAAAGAGCTCCTTCTAATTGTTTGCACATTTCGCGTCTCCCCGTGGGCCGCACGCGTCGGCAAGACCCTCGAGTGCTAGTGAGGGGAGCTGTCGATATTATCGCTGCACTTTGTTTGCTTCATTTTACTCTTAATTGGTTTTTGAGTATCTCCAATCTTTGGAAGAATTTTCCTGTTCGTAAATCTTTGTAAAAACAGAATGCAAAAAACATTTAGGTATTCTTTGTTTTAATAAGTAGACAAAGCTCATAAATTTAATATAAACAATATTGTTCAGTTTAATCAAAATAGCCGAAAATATGATTATAAAAAGCATAATAATTAGTGAGTAGGTATATATATAAATATGTATGCAGAATACAGGATTATTATAATTTATCCACCAAAATGCTTGTATGTGCGAACGGGTTCAAGGGCTCTTAACAATATAAACACAATCTATTATGGAGTTTACACATTCTTTTTTTCATACAAAACCTCATTTGGTCAAATTGTATGAAAAACTATTTTTATCGCAATTATAGAGTTAACCTTATGTGAGTATGTTGATACTGACAAGTACTTCTGCATGTTCTGCAGGTGAAACAAAATTCACCTTATACAATTGAGTATTACGTTATACTCATTTTTAAGTAGCGATGCGCTTGGGTATTAGAAATAACACATTATTTATATATTATATCGATAAGATTATAATAAATTCAACCAAAACATATCACTAGTCTACTATCCAAGAATACTGCACGTGCTCGTAATACCATCAGCTCCCCCTATTGTTTGTAAATCGTCATTGTTGTTCCAAGTGGCTATTTCTAGATCATTTTTTTCACAAATGTTCCCCATTTGTCATTTAAAGGGGAGGATTCCATGATTGCCTAGCTTTGGTAATGATTGATCTACTCCTATTTTCTTAAAACAAATAAAATCTTGAGCTCTGTCTCTTATGATGCAAGTTAACACAATAGTTAGATAAGTCACTACCCTAAAACTTTATAATAAATACAATACAAAAACAATATTGACCCAATTTACTATGATTCGATATATCGAGTACATTTTTATTCTATAGAATAGATTTAGATTAGATAGAAATCGTCTACGATTATCGCCCATAATTTATTTATGTATCTACATAACCGAATATATTTTTGTAAGTATGTTTAAATTTGGTCTATAACATTTTTAGCTATTGTATAGCTTTTATCGCGGGCTTCGGGCTTTGGCATGTATGGTTGTGTATGCTGTTTGTGAGAAAGTATATAGGTGTATAGGTATCTATTAATATCAAAGAAAAAAAAACTGCCTAAATAAATAATTATAATTGCATAAGTTGATAAAAAATGCTATGCAATAGCTATGCATTACCGCGGCAGTCCCCGAGTGCCACACGTATTTTTATTTATATCTTTAGTATTTTTTTTATCGATACGTTATTAAGTATATTTAAATGTCTCCCTTGTGCTTCACTTTGAATCGCAACATCATTATAGGTGGTGACGTGTAAAAGATCATAAGCGCATTTCCAAAACTGGAGGGGAGATGAGCCATTAGAACACAATTATTGGATATAGCGAATTTACAGCTCAACGGGCAATCTTTTTAACATACTATAAATCACCCTGCCATTCCCCTGTGCTGTATCGATCCTATTATCAGGGGCATTCGTGTGCATTGTCTGAGCCAAGTCCTTTCAAAGGTACAGCAGATGTGCAGGGGAACAATTTGATTATGTCATTACCCTGGCGTCCCTCTAGCTATTGTTATATTTTATCGATATTCCGCTAATGAAACACGTCACAGCATTATTTATTACCACGCTAATTAAAATTTTCAAAAGAGGGGTTGTTTTAACCCAGGAAATAATAAATGCATTGATTTTTTATCATATTCTAGAGCCTAGTGTGGCTACATCTGGGTAGATGTCTAGTATCTTTGCAAGTGTTTGATTTAAAGAACATATTGACATTCAAAAACTGTTAAACATAAACTTTCAAAAGTAAGAATAGTCCCCTTCCTCCTTATTGTACATGTATTACTTCCCATGTGTCCTATAGCTCAATATCCTATCTTTTAGCAATAGGCCATATTATTTTGCAGCACAGACCTCAATTTTGGCAACAATTTCCGTGCTACATTTCACTCAGTGCCACACCCTGACAACTTACGACACGAGCCCGTTTGTGTGGGATGTGCCTAAAGTTATTGCAAATTGCTGTCATAGATTCAAACATACAGAATATAAGCGAAAGTGAATTGAACCTCGAAAAAATACTTTTGCTTTTTCTTGGTTATTCCGCTCTGAATGTGGCATAATTGATGTTTGTAATTTTTTTATTGAGGATATTTTCTTATTAGGCCCAACTATACTATGATAGTAATTTCTCTTTCACTGCTCACTCATTTATAAAATATAGTAGAATAGTAAATATAAGTGATTACAAATAGGCGGTCTTATCGCTAAAGCGATTTCTTCTACAAAACCTTTAAGTAACAGGAAAAAATAACAATCCGACAGGTGTAGCACATCAGAATAAATATATCTTAAATAACACTGCAGATACTACTATACATTATGAAAAATATAAGCATATCTATAGAAAACCATATAAATACCTCATTCAAAGTACTGGACTAACATGTTACAAACGTTTGCCAAGTTCCTAATGTTAATGAGAGCATATTAGACTGATGGCCTAAGCACCATCAGTCTCACGTTAGTGGTGATCGCGTGCGTTCATTACACAACTGGTATGGCTCCGCAGGCTGATATATGACTCTCATTGTCGCGAACTAACAACAGTCCATTCTGGCTAACGGCCCGCTTTACTGACCTCATACATCCGGGCCACACTACGATACTCCATTGTTGCAAAGAATGACAAAAGCTAAGGGTTTACTCTACCTAATGAATTTTGAAGAAGCCATGGTAGCTCAGTGGTTAACGCCTCTATATACTTACCTCTGAATCTTAAAAAATGATTCACCATTGGCTTTTTGGTGTAGGAAAACAATTTAATGGAATCTACAAGGATAATATTTAGGCAAAACTGCCCATTGCTTGTTCTAACCGGTTATGTCGCAAATCGACCAAAGTCAACAGTTAACATAACACAAAATGAACGTTATTCAATATTGCAAGGAGGAGCATTAAGTAGGTACTTTTTCAATATTAATAAAATTATGAAAATTAACATGGATTTAGCAAATAAATAGATGTAACTCAACACTACGCTCGTACCGTACCATTTTTTTTCATTCACTCTGATTACAAAAACATTTTAACTACTTATTGGATACTACGCATTATTTGTGGTTGATACCAAATCTTGGTTCTGGACAATAAACTTATTCCTGTCGTGTGATATTTTTAAAATCGTTTATTATACATATACTTAAAGGTAAAATAAGGGAAACATTTTGATAGTATAAGTTACATATTCAAAAAAAACTTTTTTTTTTATATATATAAGTTCTAACCAGTACGCGTAATACGTGATTTACGTGTTTGACCCGTAACAATTGTAGGTAGGTAGGTGCAATTTAAATGGATGCCCATCTCAGTTTTCTTCGTGCTAGCGATGTTAACAAAATTTCTCTCACTATCCACAGCGGACATATCATTCATGACTGAACCAGACACGCTAGGAACTACAGTCCTTGTTTGTAAAAGATACATTCAGCGTGAAATATTGTTACATTTCCAACAGTTTTTGATTGTTCTATTCTAGAGAGTGTTTGTTACATTTATTTTGTACCTTTATAAGGTTTTTCTTTTCATACCTTATCCCGCTTTTCTCATTTTAGTCTTTTTTTTTAAATGAGTTCCAAGTATCATTTATTTACAACAAGTAACTACTTATTAACAATAACATTACAAAATACAAACTATATAATGTATGGAAAATTTCCTCAAAAAATGTTTTGACAGTGTATAAATCTATACTAATATTATAAAGCTGAAGAGTTTGTTTGGTTGACTGGAATTGAAAAAATATTTTATTGTTGGATAGCCCATTTATCGAGAGGTTACTTTTTATCCCTGGAAAACATAAGATCCCCCGGGAACGCGGGAGATACCATGGGCCGGAAGCTAGTAAAATAATAAATAGACAAATATTCTATTGCTACGAATTAATAAATGCATTTTTATATAGTGTTGTGATTACTGAAATATGACTGGTTATCGTCAAATGTAAAATTATATTTAGCCAAAGTAAATAAAATTGACACGGCTATTTTTGTTAGACTTTCTTTGAATAAACGTATTTTCGGTTGGAAAACTAACATTATATGTAACTTGTTATAACTTTGTTTGCGTACCTATGTGTTTAGTTGATGCGTAAAATGTTTTCACCAAAGTTCAGATAAAATTATCCTTTGACTATATCCATCGACATTTCACGCAGTCAATGTATGCGGTATATATTAAATTTGCATCATTATAGCTACCTTACCAAGGTCGTGACGGACTGGGACAAATTGGGCGAAAGCCTCAAGGCGACCTCGTCCGTTCACCTAGACCGTATTCCCGACAGCCTAGTCACCGCCGACGACGCTGTAGGCGCTATCGACTCACTCACAAGCCACGTGCAATCGTTAGTTAGCGATTGCTCTCGGACAGTGCCAGCGGAGGATGACCGACGCTGGCGCTTGCCCGAAGACATACGTGACTTGTTGAGGGAGAAGAAAGCCGCCATTCGCGCCTACGATAGAGCTCCCTCAGAGCAAAATCGTGTCCAACTACGAGCTCTCGAGCGTGCCGTCAAGGCACGTATCGCAGAGCATCGTGACAATCGCTGGGATCAGACCCTAAGCGAAATCAGACCCTCCCATCTTGCATTCTGGCAACTCTCACGTGCCCTGACAAAGAACACCGTTGCCCCTATGCCTCCCCTAAAGCGACCCAACCTCCCTCCCGCCTTCGAGGACGTGGAAAAAACCGAATGCCTAGCCGAAAGTCTGGAGGCTCAATGTACGCCCAGCTCTCTCCCTATCGACCCGAGTCATTTGGAGACAGTCACATTAGAAGTAGAACGGCGAGCCGCTCTCCCGTTACCTCCTCCCGCCACCGCCACCCCGACTGACGACGTCAACGACGTCAACGTAGTAGACGACAATCCACTTCCACCCGCGACCCATGACGAGGTGAAAGCGATCATCGGGAAGTTACACCCACGCAAGGCCCCCGGCTCGGACAAGATCACCAACAGAGTGATAAAACTCTTCCCAGCCTCCCTCATCATCCTACTAACGGCTATCTTTAACGCCGCTCTCTCTAATAACATTTTTCCACACCAGTGGAAAGAAGCCCACGTTATTGGGATCCCAAAGCCCGGCAAACCCAAGTCCGAGCCCTCCAGCTATCGTCCCATAAGTCTGCTCAACGTCATGGGCAAGATTTATGAGAGAATCATTTATGTCCGCCTCAAAGCATTTGCCGATGCTAGTAAACTCCTCCCCGACGAGCAATTTGGGTTCCGACCCAAACACTCGTGCATCCACCAAGTCCACCGAATCGTGGAACACATCTCCGCCCAATATCAAAAAGGCTACATGACAGGCGCCCTCTTCTTCGATGTCGCGAAGGCATTCGACAAGGTGTGGCACACCGGCTTGATTTACAAGCTATACACTCTAGGTGTGCCACCGAGACTCGTGACCATCCTACGAGACTTCTTGTCGAATCGCCATTTTCGATATCGTGTCGAAGGCGTCCTGTCCTCCCCTCACCCCATTAGTGCCGGTGTCCCTCAGGGCTCGGTACTATCTCCCTTGCTTTTCACGCTCTACACGAGCGACATCCCTAAAGCCAAGAATACGCAGTTCGCCCTTTTTGCGGACGACACTGCCATATACTGCTCTGGCAGAAGCCCGCCCGCGATCTCCAAAAAACTCCAGACCGCAGCCAACGCCCTAGGCGTATGGTTTCGGAAATGGAGAATAGAGATCAACCCCTCCAAAAGTCAGGCGGTTCTCTTTTATAGAACCGACAAAAAAAGACGCCCTCCCGCTCCCAAGCCAGTCACTTTATTCGGCGAGCCGATCCCTTGGGAGAGGCAAGCATAATATCTCGGCGTGACACTCGATGATCGCCTATCCTTCGCTGCACACATAAAGAAGGTCCGCGCGCGCGCCTCCTTTGTGGCAGGACGACTCCACTTTCTTATTAACGCCCGGTCTAAACTTGCCCTAAAAAGCAAGATTAGACTCTATACCGCGTGTATCCGTCCCATCATGACGTATGCGAGTACCGTGTTCGCTCACGCTGCTCCAACACACCTCCACACCCTTCAGGTGGTTCAGAACAGATTCATGCGCAAAGCCACGGGCGCCCCGTGGTACATGCGCAATGAAAACCTCCACCTTGACTTAGGTCTCCCTACAATCAAACAATTCATGAAACGCGCCTCACGCAGATATTTTGAAACCGCAGCACATCACGCGAATCCTTTAATCATACAAACCATCACCTACACCCCGTCCCTCATCTCCCGCATCCGTAGGCCTAGGTTCGCCCTCAGCGAACCAGACGATGCCACCACTTTAGCACAAATCGAGGCTGACGAAGCCCGAAAACAGATACAAATGCGCAACCGCCAACCAAGATTTCGTCCTCGCCGGCGAGGACCGTCGCGACGTCCCTCTCAGTCTCGTCCCGTTTAAGCGGCCCGAGCTGCACATCATTAGCAATCCGACCTTTCCCCAAATATTAATATATTTGTATGCTAAGTCCTCCCACATACTCCCCAGGCAACGTCCTGAGCCGAGGTCGAGCCCCACAGGGGGCACCCTCAGGCTACCGTTGCCCTAAATTTATTTTAGTTTAAAGTAGCGGTTGAGAGCCCTCAGCGCTCGCCGCAAAGTCCGCGTAAGGGTGGAAGAAGGTCCCCTGGACCCACCACCTTCTGTTCCTGCCGAAAAAAAAAAAATATAGCTACCTTATAAGGTATAGAATAGGTTTATATTAAATACTAGCTTTTCTTATTTTTTTATGAATAGTTATTTTGCTATTCAGAGAGGTAGAGCATAGCGATTTGTCGCTCAAAGAGCAACTCGACCTTACAGAACACCGCAGCCAAATAACTTATAGTTGTGTCCCTGCGCGAGAGTAAGGTCGCCAGAGCTCATAGGGGAGGGGGGTAGGGTCGGCAACGCGCGACAACATTCGCGACACAATACTTACATAACTATAAATAAATAAATACTATAGGTATGTATAAGAATAAATACAATACCAAGAGCTTTATAGTTTGCGTCTGAAAAGTAGACTATGTACCTCTCCATAACATAGGCTATATCATGACAAATTTCATCCGGATCGCTTCAAATGTTGACTGATAAATTTACTTTCACATTTTTAATATTACTAGCTATCCCCCGTGGTTACACTCGTTCTTGGGTAGAAAATTAGGTGTCTATATTACTCAAGTATAGCGAAGTACATAATTCCAAAGATATCCCCTACATACAAACATTTTTTTTTTAAATATTAGTGTAGTTAACATAGTTTATATTAAATATACACCACACTATACACACTACAATATACACAAACTCCTCAAACTTTGAGGACTTTTGATTAATTCCAAACTCAATTTTATAGTTTAATTTCGGACTCATTAGTAACTAATGTACCTATGAGTGTCGAAAATCTCTTTTTGAGGTTTAATTATGTATGAGACCTATGTAGTCAATACTATTTCTAACCACATAGGAATAACATTTTAGAAGCTAGTTTTAGGTACCATCTTTCTTACCCAAGGGTAAACCCCTTAAGTGGTAAATTATCAGAGCTTAATGAGATTTTCTAATTGGCTGAATCTTAATTCTTGAAAAACCTATTCATGAAATCCTCATTGAGTTGGTATTTAATTGACTGTTTTTATTTTTATACACTAAGTTGATTCGCGATTCTTGGAATTCTATATTTTTGTTGGTAGTTTTGGGACGCACGTCCCATTCGCGAGCAAACCGATTAAGGCGTTTTTTTACTTTTTTACAATTACACAAACATTACAGTAGACTGAAAGTAGTAACCAAAGAAACACAATAACCGAACAGAATATTGAAAAATGGCTTGGTAACTCTGTAAAAAAATCCTAAATATCACCATAAAAATAAGTTCCAAGTTGACGATTTCGTAATTTTCAACGAAGTTATATGTTTTTTTTTTACAAAAAGGATAGTTTTATTATTGATCTAACACAATAACCGGTTAGATTTTTTATACCTACTACCGATCGCTAAATAATAACAAAACACTTGGTTGCCATGACGATGTTTACGACAAATGCAAGCCTAGATACCGGGCTGTCAAAAATGGTCGCAGTTTTCGCAAGCATTACGGTTTGCGAGAAAAATCGATAAGATGCCGATAAAATTGACAGTAGACACTACCAAATATCATTATAATCATCGTTAGGACTTAACGATAGATGTCGAGATTTTTCAAAAAGTACTTAATATAGACATTTTTTTTTAGGATACCTTCCCTACCTATATTCTTCTATGTTAATATTGAAAATGACAGGCTACATCTTAGAACTTAGGCGTAATATATTTAGATGTGATGTAATGCAAGGTAAAACCCGTGTTGTTGGCGGAGGTGTTGTTATTTGTACCGAATAGAGGTGCAAATGTGTCGTAATGAGTCACACAGACATCGTATTTTTGCATTATCATCTACCAGAACCAATTATATGCAAAATCGCCCTTTTTCGTGTGCTCTGAGAATACTTACATGGAAATGGAGCTGGGTATACTTCATTCAACTATGGCTAAAATTCTATTATGTGCCGTGAGGTATTTAGAAATGTCATTGTAATTAAAACAATTAGTACTTATGCTTTGGAGAACTTGTGATGTAAAATTTGTATATAAAGATATCAATAAGTCATATATTTTTTTGTGAAATTTCCTTCATATACATTTGTATTGAATTCGTGTTTTTTTATTAGGTACCACTAAGCTGTAAAAAAACCATTTAGAAAATGAATTCGTATTATATGAATTATAAATTTTGTGAAGTTTTTCCTCTGTAAATTGTAATTGTGACGTTTTTATTATTAGCACGAATCGCCGTAGAGAAGTAACAGCGGATGATGCAACTCTACCAATAATTCGTTTATTTGCACTGTTACTATATACAAATGTTTTGCATGTCAAACATGATGATAATGCTGCTCCACATCACAATCAGTGTGCAACAAGTATCGATATCGATACAATTAGCATCACACCAGTGTCTAATGTTTAGAGCGCATAATCGTTGGAGGGGATTTGACGGAATAGATTTCGAACAATAAAGCCATTACCCTCTAAAGGGCTAGGTAGGTTCTCGATGAATATAATCATAATTAGATACAACACTTTAAAAATACAACAGCGCATGCATGATCAGTTGTGGAATGCAAGTTATTTAGATAATTCAATAGGTATCTGTGTTTGATTTTTCTTCTGGCGTATACAGATTAAGCGTACGAAAGCAGACGAAGGGTAGCACTCTTCACACTCGTTTGCACTCTTTCGTTCATAAAGCTATCGGTAGCTGTCAGTACGCGCAATTATGTCCTGGGTGCATAAAAATAGTGAGCATAGGAATTAGTTAGATTTCAAGGTAATGATAGCTCAGTGGTTGTTACGTCGGATGCCGCAGTAAAGTTCGTGGATTCGAATCCTACAATGAGGTTTTAGTTAAGAAAAACATTGTAAGGAAACCATAGCACCCTCAAGTAAAAATATTGTTACCAAGCACCTACTACTATTTAAAGATATAAACGTTATGACTTTATCTTCACTTTACATTTATGAAAATATAATGTTCATACGTAAAAATATATAAATGTTTGAATCAAAAATGGGGGTGCATAATATCAATACAATACAAAAAGATAAATTAGTTGTTCCGTATTTTAGATTAGCCAAAGTTAAAAAGTCATTTCTTAGAAGTAGTGTACGCTTTTATAATAAAATACCTCTCTCAGTTACCAAAATGACTGTTTTCAAATTCAATGCACACATAAAGAAAGTTTTGAAAGAAAATTTTTACATTACATTGAAGATAACGATCTGGAAGTAGCTGCACTCTGCACAAGTGCATCTTGTTCATACATATACAATACAAAAGCCTTTATAGTATTAGAGATACTACTTTTTAGATAAAATTTGAATTTGTTCAGGTTATTATTTTTATTTATTTTTGTGTTTATGCGTATTATATTTCTTTTAAAATTGTAAGAGGCCAACATTGTCAGACTATCCAAAAAAAGTTTGTTAGCCGCCTTAGTGGTATAAAATATATATATATGTATATAAAAAATATAGCCTTGGTGAGTTCCTTACCGGTTCTTCTCAGTTGAAGGTGACTTCCGAGTGGTAACTTCTGTAATTTCGACGTTCCTAAACTGAATAAAGGGCTTTGACTTTGACTATTGTGTTCCGTCAATTGCACTTGAAAGTCAGTTGGCTTCATGAAAACTCTCGAGTTAACGTTTTGCATTGATTGTAAAACAATGTAAAATTCGTTTCTGTATTTCGAGCGAATGGATTGGCAGTTTTATTTTTGTTGGTACCGCCGGGCAATATTTACGCAACGTCGGTTACGGAAGGTACACGTTCATTATGGACCGGTGAAAGCCCCAACCCCGTGATAGATGACCTGTTCATCTCGAGTAATGGCCCATTCAACCAACTTTGGAAATCATTCACCGTTTTCTGTTTACTACTTTGAGTAAGACGTAATTTGAAACTATTTACGTCGGTTTTGGTACTATAAATTTAAGTTCTAAGTTTAACATATACTTTAATATTTATCTATATCGTATGTATTTTTAGTTTTATACCAAGGAACCGCAGTATTGCAATGTCACATTGAAAGCGGAAATTAAACCAATGTAAGCTATGAATGCGTTATCTCTGAGTTGCTAGCCAGGCAAAGTGGTTTGGTCATGGCGGAAAATTGAATCTAGCAAACTCCTGTTTTAGTATCTACAAATTTTAGAACATCATCTTGAAATCGGAACTTAAATTTATAATATAGGTACCCGTAAATGTAATATAAAATGTAAAATGTTGGATGTAAAATTTTGAACTTTGTTTTTTTTACATTTCTTGTTTTTTACATAATTTTATAAATCATGGTTTTATAAACTTTAATGGAAAAAATCTTTGTATAAGTTTGCAGTATTCAGTCGCATCAAACAACCTATGGAGACTGCAAGCAAAATGTAGCACTCAGTGGATTTTTAATTGTTTCATTTACATTTAAACTACAAATGAACTAGTAGTGGTATACATTTGCTTTTATTTCTAATATAACTTCGAAATCTTTACCCCTACTATACAGGCTGTCCCTGAAAATAAGGATCAAATCAAACAGTGCCACGGGGTGGTAATTTCTATTTTTTAACCATTTAGTCTGTTCCATTTTTGAATTTCCACATATTTCCCAGACAATCGCTTGAATACCAAATAAAGTGGTACTAAATTGATCATAACTTTTGAACCGTTAAAAATGGAATGGGCATAGGTAGAGTGACTATATAACAATTCCACCGATTTTAATAAAACTACTCATGTACTATGTCATGAAAACGTAGGTACTGTGAATTATTCTGATATGTAATAATATTGATGAGTATTTGTATCCGCGAGTTGACGGTTAGATTTTAAAATGAATCATTCTAAAGCAATATTTCTCATCATTTCCAAATAGACAAGATTATTCGTCAACCATTAATCTAACCGACACCCTCTCTGGGAGGGATGGTTTATTCCCTCAGCGACTACGTTCCCGGCCTCGTCATTGATTTGGTTTTTATAAATTGACCTGGAGGAAAACGTTAGTTCATTTTAAAAATTATTAATATAAATCTGAAAAATAATTCCTCTGTTTGCTAAGTTTTCATGACTACCTATCGAAACGTTTTAATAAAAAAAAAGTGTAGCTTTACTAGAGATGTAGGTACAAACAAATATTTTTATCATGAAGGCAATAAATACATATAGCTCAGAAAGAAAATAGCTACCGAAGTACAAATATTTTAGCTAAAAAAATAAAATTTGTTATCGTTCATATGATTAATCTATACTCTCACACTAAACAAGAGAGGAGCGTTGGATAAAAGTGTTAAAACTGAAGCTCTTGATTGATGGTCGTTTGGTTGACGTGAGTGCGGTCTCGAGGACCTACCATTCAAACCGTGTCGTTAAATATTTCACCGACGCCATCCGATGCCACCCGACGCTCTCACAAATATTTCCTTCAGAACATTGCTAGAAATGATGTGCCAGAAGTTTTTATAGACTATCTTGTCAATGTATTTTGTATATGAAAAGAAACTCAAGAAGAAGTTTTCCATAAAAAATTGGTTTAAAAATAAAATTCAACATATTATTTCATTATCATTGTAAATGATAACGTAGTAACTTATAAAATAGTACAATTTATTCATAACCTAATTAAGGTATTATAATAAGAAGAAACTTCAATAAACCGAATGAAACAATCTAAAATACGATACAGATATGGTTTAAATTCTGGGGTACCTGTACCCTTATAAATTTAATAAAACCCTTTAATTCAAGTAGGTTACCAAATAATAGCCCGGGATTTAGTTGGAGTTCACAATTTAACACACTGGGCCGTAGAGAACGGTAATGGCGTCGTAAAAATTGTGAGAAACGTTCAGCAATCAGAGGTGAAATTAGAAGCCGTTCCAGAAACATCGCCCCTGCCGCCTGCCCCTGTACTCTCGCCCCCTTTTACGGAAGCACTTTTGGTCTATGCCGATAAAAAGGGTCAACAATTTATAAAAAGAAAGAACTGATGGAGTAAAGTTAAGAATCCGACACAGGACTTTCCTGTAATTTTGCAGCACCTTAGCAACAATTGAAAATATTTAAATATCTCTTTGATTTTTATATAAATCTCGATTTCATCGTTTAACAAACAAAACATAACATTTTTTCACATAATGTTAGTAGAAATACACGTGTTACTTTTTCTTTAGGCTGTATGATGTTTTGATCAAAAACCTCTTCGGAAAATATCATGTCAAAGTATTTTCCAAAAAAAATCTATAATTTGGTTTCATACATGTATTTGTAACTTAAAAAATGGAGTTCACCGAAACTCCAGTTGTTTTCAGGCTCGATAGCGCTCGTGAATACAAAATTAGAATTTGCCTTAAATTCTTTCCCTTCCATTAAATTTATTATGACACTGTTACTGAAGGATATCGCAAAGAGAACTGCGATAAAAAAACAATTCCATGAATCTGAAATAACTTACGGTGAATTTTTTGTTTTATTTTAATGGATTACTTAAAATTTAAACTCATTGTTTTGATTTACGTAACGAACATAATTGTTGCTGCTTTCTTTATTTTATTAGAAAACCTAATTTACACACTTTCATTTTCACTTTCAGTGCCATTTTAGTTGTGTTTTCCTCTTCTCTCCTTAACACATACCCAAACCACATTATCTATAACTTTTTATTTTATTCGTTATGGGGATATATTTCCTATATTTATATATTTCCTCTGGTAAACTCCTTTTTATGTCATTTTTATGAACGCTGACAAGCAGGTAGGCGGTTTACCTATTGGTAAGTGACTACCGTCACACATTGGAATACTAGGGGGGTTGCCAATGTGTTGCTGACCTTGTTTTTCATCTCAGTCGCACACTGGTGCACATACCTTGGTTGATCAGCACTCTGTGCAAATCAACCAAGGTATAGGTTTTACGGCTGATTTGTAAATTATGCCCTGGATTTAACCGGGATCCGTCTATCGCAAGCTCTCTGTATTGGATTCTTCCATTTCAACCATCCAGAACTTATTCGTGTTTTATCCCTATCTATGTTGCAAAGAGTACTACTTCTGTACACTTCTGCTTACCTACAGTAGTAGTTCCATAGAAGTAGCAAAACATATAGGTATTTTGTTTAATTCTACTACAAGTAAGAAAATGAAGAAATTAACTGGCAGATAAAAGATTATAAGATTTTGTAAAATCTTTTCTTTTTAATTATTCATGACTCTGAAAAAAATAGATTACATTCAGTTGAGGTTATATCTTCTCGATAAACAATAGCACTTTTACAATTCACGAGCGTTGACAATGTATTGTTGGGTATATTCACGGGTATTCCAAACA
Source organism: Tetheella fluctuosa (assembly GCA_951216915.1). Lineage (NCBI taxonomy): Eukaryota > Metazoa > Arthropoda > Insecta > Lepidoptera > Drepanidae > Tetheella > Tetheella fluctuosa. Next base: position 4,039,725 of record OX578229.1, on the reverse strand, counting down.
ATTGGTGCAGTTGTTTTCGGTTAAAAATGTGAATGGATGTGCTGTTACCACACAGTTTCCGTTTTTCGAGAACCCAAAATTTTATGATACTCGTTTAATTTCATTTCATCTACGCATCCATCATAAAATTAAATGGTCTCAGTCGTGAAAAAAATTGCCACGTCAACGGCATAAAGTTCAAATTTTGTATGAGTTTTGGAATTATCAGCCCACAATCTTCGTCGAGGTAGTACTTATTTGTGATTGAATGGAAATCCTACTATGTATAATATTATGTGAAAGTTTGTGAGGATGGATGTCTGAATGTTTGTTACTCTTTCACGCAAAAACTACTGAACGGATTTGGATGAAATTTGCACACAGATAGAATATATACTGTATTAACATAACTCTCGGGAACGTGCGTGAAACCGTGGGGTGGAAACTAGTAACAATATATTTTTCTAAGTTTAATATACTTTCTCAGTAAAGTTAATCTTCAATATTTAAAGTAATGCCAACCCAAAGGATGCCAACGGAGTGCCCTGTTTAGTTACTAAGCCTACGCCATTCAACTGTCTGTCTGTAATCTATATTTTTAGCCCTCGACGAAAAAGAGCGTTGTTATAAATTTGTAGTATGTAGGTACCTGTGTATTTGTTTAACCGCAAGAATTAGTTTGTTAAAATTTGTTTTGTAATATGTATATGATATTATACAAAGTATATGTTACTTTGGAATCTAATATGGTAAATAACAAAAAAACAACGAGCTACAACCCTACGAAATACAAAAATCCCTACCAAATTTGGTCTTATTGAAGTTCTTATACGTTTAGTAAAACAACTGATAATGAAAATAAGTAAACAATGTTCGTTTTTTAAAAACAGCCTAGTCTACCTATTAAATAAAACTGCACCACGCAGAAAGAACTATTAGTGTACGTACATGTTCGACTGACACTTGACTGTTATTTTTTTATAAATTAATTACTGGTATTTGACTAAAAATTAAATGAAAAATCTGGTCTGACTGTCCAGAGAATTAACATTAATGTGAAAATAAGGTCAAAATGTAAAATTAAATTGAGTCTCATACACGCTAATAGATGGCAGCTGCAAACAGGCTTTAGCGAAAATATTTTTTTTAAGTCGACTCATTTCAACAGTAATGTATTATATGGATAAATCCCGCCTGCCACCAGCTGGCACTTTTGCTTCTAAAATATACGAGTGCGTTCCTATTTGAATAACTCAGTAATACTGATTTACATACTAATAAGTTATCTACGTTTTTGCGATTGCTGTCACAAATGAAAGGCACACATTTCCATATTTTGTCAGTAAATCACTACCTGACTTAAAGTTGAGCACTTGTGTGAGAATGTCGTGTAGGGTATATGAGCTACGATAAAGCTACGGCCGCGGTCTACGGAACTTCGTAGCTTTGCTACGGCTACGGTGTTACAACATAATAATATTGTGTATACAATTATATTTGTCCAGTAATGTAATATTGTTTGTTTAGTCCCTCTATCTATAGAATATAATGTTTATTGTATTTTTTTTCAAAGAAAAAATAATATTAGATTTAATTACAATACGATTCAATAATGGTTACATTTACGGAAAATTTACAAATATTTATTCAACAAAAGTAAATCAAGCGAAAAAACATCTCCAATCGAATAAATATAGTTGAGATTTTTTCCGCTACATGGACGGAATTTTTATTTTTTCAGGCAAGCTTTACATATCTTTTGCTTAATCGTGCATCTGAAATCATATTGAGAGTTATGAAATAGCCCGGCAAGGGAGGGAATCGGAGTAGAAGCATATATCTTTGGTCTAATTTGAATAGGCAGAGAGGGTTGGAGCCTCTCACTTGACAGAGGTCGCAATGTCAAATAAATTACCGGTTTATATGTCCGGTTACAGTGGCTCTACGTGAATATGATATTATATGATATCCAAAAATACTACATATTATTAATATGAAAGATTGACAACAGTAACTGAGAGAGATAACGAAATGTGAAAATCTATAAATTTTTGTGTATTTATTTGAAGTTTTTATTTCAGACTCTTACCTAATGGTTTTAGAGTATACATGCATGCAATAGTGGAGTGATATCCTATATCTTTATATTGTTTTGTTGCAGTGGTTAAGAGTAGTATGCGACACCAGACCACATTGCCTCTTAGCCGAGTGGGCCCAACCGCGTCACTCCGGGATGTTGAACCAGACTTTGTTGGGCCCATTGAAAACGTCACAGTAGCTCTCGGTAGAGAGGCCATACTTACCTGCTCTGTATCTGACCTTGGAGATTATAAGGTAAATTATTTAAGACTTCCTAACTCATGCAGGTATGGTGTCCTTGTAGAATTTAAAGCAGTACAATTATTACTGGGTACTCGTTCCCATCATAGATTGTAATTTTAGATAATAATTACTAGCTTTTACCCGCAACTTTGTTCGCTTAGACTTCATAAAATATCTGTATTTTCTTCCCATCAGCCTATATCGATAAAAGCTATTTGAAGCACCAATCTAATTTTAACTAAGTCCTATGTAGAAATTCCATGAAATGTAAGGTATAGTTTGGATTTTATACTTTTATTGTAAAATACTTCATGTAAATAAATTATAATTTATTGTAACTGTTAAACACTCAATTAATATTTCCTCTAGTAATCTTATAATTGTATTTGTTATTAAGTAAGTCAAACTCAGAACTTGCTATCGAGCTAAGCAAGACTGACTTATAAGATAAGGTTTAGCTTCTAGTAGAAAATAAGCATTAACATAATTTCATGCCTAAGCACACAACGTTACATCAACTTGCGTGTTTTATATTCCCTCTTCGAGATAATAAGATACCTTTGAGAAGCTTAGCGAAGTTTGTGTTCCTTAAGAGCGTGATTCAAGACGTTATCAGCTCGCCACTTGGCAACCAGAGCTTATTCAGTACAGTTAACTTTAAGGTCACTCTGATTATACTTTAAGAGGTTTAAACTTGACGAGTTACTCTCTCAACTTTAATGAAATATGCTCACTTGAAACTTAACGGAGGTAGTTTCAACTTATGAAATAAAATTCTGAGAAACATGGTGTTGCTTTTGTTACTTTTAAGTTTTAGCGCGATTAACGTTCCTTTTTTCTAAAAAGTAATTTCCTTTTTTTTATCGTGCAAATGTTTGACTACAGTTTCAGTGAAAATCCAATTAGGTACTATAAAGTATTTATTTAGAGCATTTACGTAGTGTTTGGTACTAATCGTATAGGTACTGTAGTTTATTTTAACTATAAAAACATGTATCTCTTTTATTCTTTTTAGTTTCGCAAAATATATGGATCTGTCAATTATATTCATTAATATATATATTTCGGATCATAAAAGTAAGGTAAAGTAATCAAATGTCAATATAGTCAAAGGCCTGATAAATCTAAGTATCTCAATATTCCTTTACAAAAACAAATCTAGTCAACTATTTATATCAATCTAGACGACCCAATTCCAAGTTCAATAGTAATTCCTTAATTTATTTTGGCATCAAAATTATTTGAAATATGTTTGAGAGGCCGTTTGATTGATACATCCCATCGCAGACCTATAAAATAAATAGGCATTTCACTTACTATAAAGAAAACAAAATTAATGATCATCTTATACAAAACACTTGGAAACATTTTATCCATTTGAATTCTCTATTCATGTGTTTTTTGTCCAACAAGAGTGGACCGTAAATACCCTTCGTTTATTGAGGATCCATTTAGTGTCCCCCTTCATGACAAACGACCTTCTTTCTTCTACAAAGCGATCGATCACCCCTTAATGACATTTAAACATTGTTTTACCTATGATTCCCATGACTTGCGGAAACTATTCTCGTTATTTTCATCACTACTGAAATATCTTTTGGAGACAAATTGTATTATTTACAATATCAATATTTTTCTGGGCTCGTTAGTTTCTTATTGAGATAAAAAGCTGCAAGCGCGTCCTAAATAATATGATGAAAACAATGTGATCAGTCATATTACGATTATTGAATATGACAGCCGGTGGGATTTCTTTTGTTATTACTATGAGAATTTCTTCAATATTTTAGTCGCAGTGTTTTTGGCTTGCGATATTACTCGGCACTTTTGTTTATATGTAAAATTTCACTGAGTGAACTGAGTGACTTGATACACAATTTACATATATCATGGTTTGTACAGTGAATTTGAGGGAAAGGAAATTAGCAAATTAGTATTGCTAAGTTTAGTTCGAAATGTAGCAAAAGGGTAAAATTAAAAACTTTTCAAAGTAAATCATTGTTGATTTAATATGCATCCAATTCACATCAATCAATAATATTGTTATTCCTAAATTTGGTAAACCATTATGTCAAGATTTAGTAACAATTCTCAAAATCATTTACATTTATAATATTAGTAGGTATATCCTATTAAGTATTATCATATAATATATAGAGGAAATTTGCAACTATGTGTTACAAGATCAAATTTCAATATCAAGACCTTAACTTTGGTGCTAGAAAGGTATGCAGAACCATACGGTGACCACAGATTTAGATTAGGCTAGATACCGCTTGCTTAATAATTAGTTTGAAAATTGATCGGGCCATTTTTTCCTACTTTATAGGATAAAATGAAACACCCCCATTGACTAGGCTCACACTCCCTTTGAAGATTTTTCACAATTGATAATGCCACAACTTTGCCTACTAGGCCTTGCCACCGGTGCGACGGAATTCAAGTCACAAAATAAAGTCCTTCATTCACGCTTGGTTGGATAGTTTACGGTATCTAGCTTAGGTAATCTAAATCTGCGGTGAAACGTTAATTGCTTGGTAAGTGACACGTGCAACTAACTTAGTTTCGAATAAAAGTTTGTTTTACTACATCGTTCTAAATAAAAACTTTGATCAATTGATTCAATCAGAATAGTATCTGTGGCTTCATTATCTCCCAAGTTCCAAGTAATTTATGCACAGCACTCATAATTAAACAAACCTCAAAACAAATACAATAAACCAGAGTCGTACCTAACGGTTGACTTATTTCGAAACAAGTCTCTCGAATACCATAAATCAAATCTCAATATGTTTATTGTCAACATTTCCAGCGTAACCTCGTTACGATTTTATTATATCTAGGACGAGGAAACTAAAACTTTTCGCCACTATGAAGATGGGACAAATATCGAATAGGTTTCCGCAAGGCTGCTTCCCCATTTTTTTAATCTCACTTAGCGATCTCGTAATCCAAGTCCCATTTTTTCCTCTCTCCAATGTCATAGTGTTGTGACGTCTCGGAACCATTCATCCAGACCACTGGTTCAGTGAGGAAGCGAGTAAGAAATGGAAGAATTCATCTAAACAAACAAAGACGTTTTCACATATCATGTACCATTTTACTGTTTGGAATTAGAGATTACGGATATATGTATATTGCCTTTAATACACGATGCAATTTGTTGATGTAAAAATAACTATTTGTTTTATAGTGTTATTCAAAACAGTTTTTAAATACAACATGAAATGACTTGTATATTTAATTTAGCTAAGTATCTATAAAATCAGCAACAAAATACCGAATGATTGCTTTGTTATGATAAAATGAACTGCCATATAAAATTCTTAAGGCGACTTATGTCGAGAAATATGGATAAATTACATCTTCAATGTGGGATAAAAAAGCAAACTTTTTAACGTCAGAAACAAAAGGAAAATGTATGATTTATGACAATGACTAAGAGAAGTTTTAGATAAAACCCACAAAACCTAACCTAGTTACAAACATTTGTCGCACACTAGAAAGGAAGGTAACAAAAAGTTATTTCTTGTTTCTTTTTAACAACAGAAATTAAGATCATCTCGTAGATACATACATATATATAGCTTTCATTTCCGAGGATACTACTTAACAAGGAAATATCGTAGGGTATAGTAATAACTGTAAGTAAAACGGTAATTGTAAATCAGGCGGGAATGTATTTTCCTAAATGAGCGTGAAAATTCCGTCTACTCCAATTTGTTCCCAATCCCGGGGATGGGACGCGGGACCTGCGCCCGGACTCGTCCAACCGTCAAATTCATTTGCATTTCACCGAGGCGTTATCTCATTACGATTTGGTGATTTCTCGTCCTTCTCATCATGAAGTCTCTCATAATTCATAAGTCCTTCGTAAAACATCTCGTTTATAAATTGATGTGATGCCGCCGATACATATTTATGGAATTCTTTATGAGGTATTGTTACAGCTTTAGCTGTTGTTTGGAGTAAACTTTTGAAAGCTTATTTACAAGTTTGACTTATTTTATTATTTATATTTACAAAATTTCTTGTGGAAGTACTTTAGGATTGTAATGATTATAGTCAACTTTCTTATTTGTTTGACAGTAAATATTTAATTTTGAAGGGACTCGACTTCCTCATGTTTTATTTCTACAAAGCAGTCATATACACTTTCGTGCATTTTATCGATTCAATTGACCAATCAGTTTAGCTATTAAGAGCGCATAAAAGCCAGCGTTGTAATTTTCGAGACTCATCTCTCGTAAAGTCTTTTGAGTCCTCGTGGAGCTTAGAACCCTTGAAGGCTCTCGACATGCCCTTTATGTAAAACATTTTTTGCCTTGTCTGCCTGTCACGTCACTTCGATTACTCTTGTGCTGATCTATTTTTAACACTACATATACAATATGGCTTTGAATTAATATACGCTATAATTACTTTTTTCCATGTACAGCTTGATTTTTAATACACCTTTTATTAATTATAAGAGTAATTTTTCCTTCCTTCTTTATAGGAAGGGTAGTGATGTAGAATGTTTTATATTTTTTCAAACTCAATAATTTGTCCAAACGTATATTTAATATGGCTTCTTTAAATAATACCTTTTTTATTCATGTCCTATAGTAAATTAGCGTTCACCCCGTGGTTTCACTTGCATTCTAGAGGATCTCCTGTTATTCCGAGATAAAACTATCCTATTTATTATGCCAAGATATGATCTGATCGATGTCCCAAGCTTCATTCAAATCCGTTATGAAGCTGGGTGGTAACATATATAAACACACTCACATTTCTGATATTAGTAAGGAATAGTATAGAATGATAAGACTATAATACAGTAGTAGGTAGCTAAGTAACGCCATACCAGTGTGAATCAAACTCCGCATACACCGAGGTAGCAGCGTCAGCTTTTCCCTTACAAAGCGATCAGACACGTTTGCAATTTCACTCCCACGATCTAGTGGCGTTCTCATCATAAATGAAATCTATTTTCATATAGAAAATGGTATTTTTAGTGGGAAACTTACTACATTATTGTTTTGGTGAAGGCACAGAGTGGTGGAGCTGTGAGCTTTGTAGTAATAAAATACATAGGCTTTCACAATATTTTACTAGTGTAAAAATAAATGAAATAAATATATTTAATGTAAGTTTATATTCATTTGTTAGAAAATTTTAAAACCAGTTTAAACTGAGACTTAAATTTGGGCAACACACGTAACATTAATTTTTTTTCTTTCTCTTCTTTCAATTTCTATCAATTTTGAAAAATTGTGGTAAAAAAATCAATATGAAATGTATTGTAAGCGTTAGTCTGTAGATAATCTACCTCAGCTTTTGTTCGAATTCGTCAGGGGTTTACGATTGCCATATTATATACAGTGCACTATTATAATATTATGCACTATCCATATATTCATAGATAGATGACATCATACTTTATATCATTAAATGTGAATCCGATCAAAGATCTACCTAGATTGTGATGCGTTTTAGCAATAGCAGGGCAACGATTTTAATTAAAGACATTATATTAAAAAAATATTACAATTACTCACATAAACTACAAATAAAGATGAACCACTCATACATCTTTATCACATACAGCGTAAGGTTTTATTTCCAGTTAGTTAATTTCAGAGCTATCCAAGGATCAAAATACCACAGAGGTTGTTTATTTTTTATTATCGTCTATCTTATTTCTTTAACCAAAGGTGCACGGTATAAGAGATTGTTCAGAAACGCACTGAAAGGATATATTACATTCAATTCTTTTCCATTTTCTAATTATATGATACGGGCTTTGCACTCAGATGGAGGAACAGCCTTTCCGTATTCAATATTGGATTTAAATAAGCTGAATGAGCACAAAAGAGGAGTAATACAATAATACACTTATTTTGGAACGTTCCACATTCTTTATAGCTCCACATTCGTTTTATTTAACATAAGGCAATTTCATTTGATTTCTGACCTGCGTAAAAAGCTTTCTTTCTTTTGCCCTTGTGAAATTTTTTGTAACGTTTGATTTGACGTTTTCCTTTGATAAGGACGTGGCAGGGTTATTATTTCATCACACATTTTGCATAAATTTCGAGATATTTAATTATACAATCGCTGTTTTTTAACTAGCGATCCGTCTGGTTTCTCTTGGGTAATGTATTAGTATACTACACATAGACTATCCGGAATAAATTCTCTAAATTAGAGTAAAACCCGCATCAAAATTTATGGCGTAGTTAACAAGAACTGAGCGCATAGACAGACTATATCTATATCTATTTGCCCAAGTCTACGATATATCACTAACATATTATAAACAAAGTCCCCCACCGCGTCTGTATGTCGATATATTCGCAATGATATTTTCACACGGTTTTCACAAATAGACAGAGTGATTAATGAGGAAGGTTTGAGTATATAATTTATTAAAGGTTTTGTGTAAATTGGCTGAAATATGACTGTGATTGTTGACGACGTTAGAAAAATCATGCCAACTGGGAGCATACATAATACATATTTTAAAAAAATATGCGTATATGCTCTGCTACTCGTGCGAAGCGGGGACGGGTCGCTTAATGTTATAAAACAAAATCATATTATTTAAATACTAAAGTAATTAATTTTCCAGGTCGCGTGGATCCGAGCGGATGACCAGACAATCTTGACACTGCACACACGGTTGGTGACACACAGTTCGCGGTACGCAGTGACCAATGATTCGCCAAACTCTTGGCAGTTGCACATTCGACCGCTGAAGGTGGAAGACCGAGGATGCTACATGTGTCAGATTAATACTAGCACTATGAAGAAGCAGATTGGATGCGTTGATGTTTTAGGTAAGATATACTAATTTGAATTCAATGTTCACTGATGTTTTGCAATTTTATGAGTATGTGACTAATAAAATTGAAAACACGATTTCAACGGATACGTAAATAAATGCAGTATCTAATTGATATAAATTGCTGCATCTCTATGAGACACACAATAGTTTTTCTATACTGCTATGTTTTAACTAAAATCGGAAACAGAAATGGCAATGGCAGCCCCCGTCGGATTTTCATGGATTTGTATTATATGTATATATAGGTATGTGAATATGTGTACTATTTAGTACCTATATTTGATATTATTGCTATGTCTATCTCTATGAGAAAGAAATAGGTACATATAGATAGAAAGCACTTAGAAAACTCATAATTATTCGCTACAAATCAACCCTTTCGCTTTTTATTTTATTTTTCGTTCCTTACTTGCTTTATGCCGGAGGTTTTCCGAAAAAAATATTTAATACTTTTTCGATTACAAGCTTTACATCCTTCGTGGGATTTTTCAAAATTTTTAATCATCTTTTTGTATACTCAATATATGGACAACGGAGCTAATTACGCTTTTAGACAACATCACCATAATTATTGAGATTTCTAAGAGTAATATTTAAGTGTCACCGTTTATTGTTACAAATAAAGAAAAAAACGGGACAATTCTTTTCCCGGGAAAATATTAGCCCCTTCAGGAACGCGGAGAAAGCCGCGAGGAGCAAAATAGTCATTCATAATTCAGATTACAATTATATTTAATATTTACTTCCACCCCGTGTTATCACCCACGTTTTAAGGATAAAAGTGTCCTTTATGTTAATCCAAAATATATTCTATCTGTGTGTTAAATTTCATCCCAATCCCTTCTTCAGCTGTTGCGAAACCGAGTGACATTCACACACAGTAACATTCACATTTTTAATATTAACTAGCTGTCCCCCGCGGTTTTACCTGCGTAGCGGTATAAAAAAAAATAGCCTACGAGTGATTCTCAGACCTACCGAATATACACAAAAATAATCATAGAAATCGGTCGAGCCGTTTCGGAGGAGTTTGCAGACAAACACTATGACACGAGAATTTTAGGTATATATTAGATAATATTATAAATGTGATGATAATATTAATAGGATAATAGGATAGTAGGATTTGTCTTTGCAAATTTACATAAAATTTTTGAAGAATAATCTTCAAAAGGTTTTTCAAATGAGATTGTGATAAAAGTCGTGTTAAATCCTTTGATTTCCATTTCCCATAAATTCAACAAATTCCATTGCCACTTACAGATCTCAATGTCTGTTTGATCCTCCTCGATTGTTCCTGTCCAATTCTCTTAGTTTATATCCTACGGCAACACTCCTGAAGGCTCCAATAGTGACTTTAAGAGAAAACAACATCTGAGAGCGAAAACCCGGAAACGGCGTTTGGTTGGTCGTTACGGCCCTGTCCGTTATAACGCAACCTCAATTTGTTTCTCAGAAAACATTTCGTTAAATTAACTTTTCTACATAATGTTATAAATTTATATGTGACCTGGCGCGACGCGGGCACAATTAAGGTTCTGAGTTAAATGATAGCTTTGTTTTAATGGCTTTGTATAATAAAATTGTATAATATAAATGTGTGTTGTAAATTGAAATGCCATAGAGAGTTATAATTAACTAGATTCCGCCCCGCGGTTTCACCCGCGTTCCCGAGGGATCTTGTGTTTTCCCGGTATAAAATATTTTTTATGGTATGGAGAAGAACATAAGCTACTGCTTATGTTCTTCTCCATACCATAGGCTACCTACGTACCAAATTTCATCGTAATCGGTTCATCGGTTTTGGCGTGAAAAGGTAACAAACAAACTCACTTTCGCAGATTGAAAATTTGGTAGGCCAGTGCAGAGCACCAATATCATACCGTAATGCCTCAGTTAAATATCTTTAGATACAGTATTATACATTATCCTATAGTAAAATATTTTCTACAATATACTTGAGCCTTTATCGAAAGCTAAACAATACAGCTAAGGTGAAGGAAAAACCATAGCACAGTGGTAGGGTACTTTGTAGTAGGTATTCGCCTAGTTGGCTACCACCCTGTCGCCAAGCACCTACCGGTATATTTTGGAAGCTGCACTTGAGACCCTTCCTTCAAGGCCTAAACAAGGTGCTAACAGCTACGGCGATACATCATCACTTACTGTGAAACGTTCAAACACAGGGTTATAAAAATATATACCAAATCTATAAAAACTCCCAAAATATTAAAAGTAACATGTATAAAGGCTTTATTCAATGTATTTTTCCTTAAAAATACCGAGTACCGTGAAGCAATTGAGCGTAAATAGAGTCGTCAGCAAATACTAGTGGTTAATAAAGTGTAATGACCCATAGCATTTACACAACATGTATTAGATGTAGTTACGTGGAAACTTGAATATGTGGCGTATTATGGGCATTGCCATGTGATATATTAACATACTTTTGACTGCGGCAAACGAGTAGGCACTGTTGAAAGTGGACATATATATGTTATTTATTATTTAGGGGAGGCATATGTCCAGCAGTGGACGTCTTGCGGCTGAGATGATGATGATGATGATATTATTTAGTAAATTGTGTGTATGATTATTATTATCTTCGCTTCAAACACATTACAATGACATCATATTAAAGACAAAGAACTAGATTTTTGAACTGTAATTACGTAACAATCCCATACACAACATATTCGCCTTTAATAAATAGATAAAAAGAAATTCTTAGCCAACATAATTTAAAATCTCTAGCTTTTGCCTTATAGTTTCACCTGCGTTCCCGGGATAAAAAGTAGCCTGTGTGACTATCCAGTCTATAAACTATTTCTTTGTAATAAATCACATTGTTCCGATTCTGCGTGAAAGAAGGACAAACCAACAAAGGTTTTTAAATGCGATGACAGAAAGAAATAATTAAACAATATTTATTTGCCACATACCTTAAATAGCTAAGTCAGTGGAATCGTGAGGTCGAATGCCCTGACGAAGGTCGTGGATTCGAATCTTACAATAACCAATACAATAAATACCTACCCCAGTTTTCGGTAAAGGAAAATATCACGAGGAAACCAGCACGGTTACTTTATATACCAGCCTGCCTGGCGTAAACGTTTTCAACTTGAGGGTGGTACCTCATGTTGAAAATATGTTGCCAACATGAGAGCCAGTTCCTTCTAGGCTTGGTGTGCTTACCACCTTCGGCCACATCATCACTTACCATAGTGAGATTGTGGTCAAACACAAGCCTATACAAATTAAAAAGAAAAAAAAACACTTGCTATGATGAGATTGTAATCAAACAGGCGTATACTTAGTAGTTAGTACAATGATAGCATAATACCAACTACCTATCTTTCTATCTAACCATTTAATACTATTTGTCATTATGTAATAAAAGAAACCTTGTGAGTTAAAAGAAACCTTTCAAAGTCAATTTCTCGACAGCATTTCGATAGATTTTTTCTTGCCTACAGACTCGACCCATTTGGCTTCCGACAACCTCCCTGATGCCAATATGAACATATAAACATAATATAATTCAATAAGCAGATGCGATCTCAGTTGTAGCTACTAGCTACATTAATTTCATTTGGCTCCTAATGTAGCGATTGTTTATTGTTATATTCATGACCTGCCAGTTTTGACAGAATCTAATCATTCATTTTCTTGCAATGAAGCTTTTTGAAAACTTAACATTTAATCTACAGTACCTAAGTGCAGTGCCTAGTCTTATTAATATACGTTACTTGGTAAAATACCAAAAATATAAAATATATAGAAAATTAAATTATTTTCTATATATTTTTGGTATACACTTTGCTATCAAAATTTCTTAAATAATCACTGACCCAAATAAACTCGAAAGCCTAAATCTCTGTCTCTGTAAACAACAACAAACAAGTCTTCAAGTTAAAGTGGTATCTTAAGCTTAAGAAGTTTTATTAAAAGCGGATATTTGATGAAATTGACAAAGTAATAGTGCGGTATGTACTTGAGAGAAATGGTGGTAACATAGAAATGTAAAAAATATAGAAATTAGTATCTCAAATTAACTAGCTGTCATCAAAGTAGGTAACCGGTTTTGTTATTAACAACGGTATTAAATAACCTTCAACTTCCTTATTTTTTTGTGCACTGGTAGTTTTTTGTACAAGCATTCTTATACTAAAATTAAAGTTTCGTTCTATTTGGTTCGTTTTCAGGGCAAACCTACCGAACTGATTTTAATGCCAATTTGCAAAGGCCCTGGAGTAACATGAGTGAATCCGCGGTGCACGGCTGATAGTGAATTTTATTTTATTTTTCAGTGGTAGTAAAATGTAGAATAATATCTTTGCAATATCATAGTCTAACCCCGGTTCTTCTCTTGTGGAAATTTAATTTAATATAAAGTTCGTGTAAAGAAGTTAGTTCTAGTTATTTATTTAGGTCTCTATGTTTGACAGAGCATCCCAAAAGGGCGAGTAGCTCAATAGGTACGTGCCCTCACGTCCACTGTACTCTACAATATTGACTGTTTTGTTCGTGAACGTTCGTTGTGATTTACCACCCGGACATTTTGCCCGTGAGCGCTGAAGTTCGGTAGATATCGCCTACAATTTGTACACGCAGATTCAGGCTTTTGTTTTGTTTGCTAACATACCTACTATTTTAAAGTTACATTTAAAGTAGGTGGGTGTTATATTTATATGCATTATGGTTTGTTTTTTTTTATTATTTATATGTAATTGCTTATTTAGCGATGTGTTGAATACCTACATACTTACTTTTGTACAGTTGTATAAAAATGTAATCAAATTTTTTTCAATAAATTTGACAGGGTTCATCTTATTTCAGATTATAAAATGCATCGAGATATTATAACTGCTTTTTAATGTATGCATGAATAATGATTAATAATAATACTATGTTAGCGATCAATAATTATGCATATGAAATAGGATTTGATATTGCAAGTCACAACTTCTATATTATCCCCAGTAGGGTAACAATTTATCCTGTTTAGTAAAAAATAATTAAGTATAAATTTCAGATGTAATAAGCAAAATATCGATAGCTATCCACTTATCTTAGAAACAATAAATTAGGAACCAGGAGTGGTAAACAGAGTACGTTATTAAAAAGAAAAAACTACGTTGCAACATAGTTAGTAGGTATAAGAACATGAAATAATTTGTTGTTGCTGAGGCATAGGTATAGGTTGGTAAAATAAATAAAAACAGAGTATATTTATTTTACTTAGTGATACCACAGCTTACGTATAATCTCTTCGCTCAATCTTTTTTTACTTCACTCGGTTTTATATTCAGTCGAAATGTAGAGCTCTAAATGTATCTGTTTTTTTCGTTACATTTTATAAATCTTATTATTTTATAATATAAAATGTTTTGTGAAAACATATTTACAATTTTATATTTAACTAGCTGTTCCCCGCGTTTTCCCTCCCGGTTTTAAAAATAAACCGATTTAATAGTTACTAGCCTTCCGTCCCGCGGTTTCAAACGCGTACCCCTATTTTACCCCCTTAGGGGTTGAATTTCCAAAAATCCTTCCTTAGTGGATGCCTACAAATCTATGTGCAAAATTTCAGGTTTTGTAAGATTATTTATAAAAATATAACGTGGAAAATGTTCTTGGATGCTTCGTGGGCAACTATAACCTAAAGTTCCCCATAATCCCGTGATAAGAGGGACGTGTGTATCCCAGAGAGGGAAGTGAAAAGCTAGATGATTCATATCCGAGTATCCACTTACATGAATTTATGTATTGGAACTTGTCCAAAGCAATCAATACGATAATCTCCGTGTCCCTAATCTCATCTACTGGTAATATCTCAATCTATATTACTATAAGGAAGAATTTTAATACAACTAAATAATGTATTTATCGTGAAAATTATTCATTGTCTTCATTAATTTTCGTGAGCAAAAGTGAAATTAATTGCTTTGTTTTGTTTAAGTTTATATAATCATTTAAAATGCTCAACAAAATAAAAGCGACTCTTACTATATTTCAATTTGATCGTTGTACAATTGTTATCTTAAACCTTGTAAGTAAAATAAACCTTTACATCCTGTACTAACATATTTATTTAAAAACGAAAGTTTGTAGATAATTAAAAAAAAATATTATTTAATTACACGCCTCAACGGATTTGGATTAAGCACGCTGGCATATACGAAATAAAATATAGGATACCTTTTCTCCTGGGAGACATTCCTCAGAAACGCGATTGAAACAGCCCAGTAGAAGCTATATTATCTTCTATAGATATTTAAAAGAAAAGGTTTCACCAAATGTTATTTCCAAAACATTGCAATAATGCATTGAAATAATGCAGTTTGTTTAAAACCTAAAAGATTTTTCTTTGTTACGGAAAATATAAGCGACGTTTTCAGTAATACCTTTATATATATATATAACGGGATACAAGATACGGGATATACAAAGAGATGACGTCATACATGTAGTGGTTATAGGCTTACCCGCTTAAATCTCAGCTGATAAGATAACCGCTTATAAATTGCGGTTCCGTAGTCACGATCGACTGTAGTGAATCATATTTCCTGTGTGCTCAGAAGCTATCTATTGCTTTTACACTGAGTGATGGTAGTAGCTCGAGGCAAGGAGTCAGGCTCGTTTATATTGAAGTTCTAGGATAGCTATAATAAGAATAATAGCATATGGCTTGTATGGTAGAAGCATACAACGAATTGGATACATACATAAACTGTGTTATTGAAATGAAGACATGAGGTGCTTATAACCCATATTTTATTGTAGAAATATCATCATCATCATCTTTTCTTTTTTATTACTAGCTTCCGCCTCACGGTTTCACCCTCGTTCTCGAGGGGCCTTACATTTCCCCGGGATAAAAAGCCTATAGCCTACCTGTATAAATGGGCTATCCAACACTGAAAGAATTTTTCAAATCGAACCAGTAGTTCCTGAGATTAGCACGTTCAAACAAACAAACAAACTCTTCAGGTTTATAATATTAGTAAAGATAGATATATAAATAATCTATATAAGTAAAAGATATTGTAATATGTTTAGTATAAGTAGTATAGTATAGTTTATGTAGAATTTGTTGGTAGATGCTCCACCTGGCACTATTTTATTTATTTCCTGTTACCCAAAGGTTACCTGGAAGTATTCTGTTTATTTGTTTTGTATGTTCTTACTTCTCCTATATAATATATATATATACAATAAAGAATAGTTCATATTGAAAAGTACATATATATACACTGAATATAGGTATTCCCCATTGATTATTTATATCATCAAAATTTCAGCATATAGAATAGAAATGTACCTAAATATTACTCAAAAATAAACTTGCAACTTGCTGTTTGTAGGTTTCACTGACATAAAAGACTCTGCAATAATATATTTTTATTAATAAAGCCCTTTCTTTCTTAATTGAGTCTTACGTAATTAATTCATTGGAAAGGCTTATTTTACCTCAAGCCTCAAGGGAAGGAAACACTTGCTCAGAAATATTTATCTGTTAGGAAGTATAACACTTATTAAGTATCTTGATTATAAATAATAAGATTTTTGGTGGTCATGAGCTTTAGCTAATGCCTATGTCAATAATGTAGTGGGAAGAGTTAAATAATGGCAATATGTTGTATGATGTTGATAAAAATTTACCATGGTTTGATCCTTTATCAATTACAAAACCATAAGGCACGGTTGTATGTTTTTTTTAAACAAAACTACCGTTAGACCAATTTGATAGCCCCGTTGGTATTCGGGTATCAGATAGATATCCTGACAGCCACGCCACAAGTGCAGATTCAATTCCCACCCAGGATAAGCTTTTGTGTACACGAACTGTTTGTTCTGAATTTGTAAGTAAATATCTATAGTTCAAGCTCTGCTATTCATAGCTCTCTAATTTTGAACCAAATGGCTGTGTATGGAAATGTAAGATATTTTTAAAATAGAAAAAATGGTGCCATTCAATTCTATTACCTATAGCTATAGCGTCCATGCCATTTATTTATTAAATCAATTAAAATACTATGACAGCAAACCTTTATTGCTCATGTGTCCGTAATAATATTAATGAAGGAAATAAAATGTAAATGACAAAAGTAAATGATCATCCAAATAAAATGAGTAAATCCGAATATCCGACAACGGTATTTTCAATTTTAATTATTGAAATTGTAAATCAAATAAGCCTCGAATCGATCCCGGCGGCTCTCCAACTGGCAGCTCTTTTCAATAAACGTACTCGTACAGCAGAGTTACGTTAATTAATTTAAATGCTTTTACAAAATGTCCATTTAAGATTCTCAATTATTATTTAGATGACAAACTGTGTAACAGTTCTATCTATGATTTATTTTCGACAAATTTCTCTCAAAATAGCGAAACAAATAATTGACACGTATTCCTTTTTTGTTCTTTATCTAACTAGTTCAATAAGAATAAATCTGGAATAATCTATGTACTATCTAATTTATTTTTTTCGAAACAATTTGCCACGAATTATTTACAACTTACATTGGTATTCTAAAAATACCCAATGATCTGTAATTTTTATCTTACATATTATTTTACAGAGCAAAATTTTATCGCCATTGAATAACTATCCCCGGTAGGTGGGCACATAAATTACCTCCTTTCCGGTCTCTTTCTATTAAAATCATTCTTTATTTAGAAAATAACCTTTTTTTATGGTACGCTTCCGAATACCCGTTACGTGATAATTTGTTTTTGATGTTAATTATAGTATATTATAATTAAGGAGGTAAATAAATTGGTTGTTTGGTAAACTGGAACAAAAATAAAGTTCCTTTATTGGAATCACCGAGGGAAGGATTTTCTTAATATACCTAATTAAAAATAACAAATTTTACCTTTTCCCAACAGTACCTCCAAACATAGTGGACGAAGGTACCAGTGGAGACATCGTTGCGCGCGAAGGTCAAGACATCAGTTTGTCCTGCAGAGCTGAGGGTAGACCTCGCCCACGCATCCTATGGCGAAGAGAAGACGGCACCAACATTCAACTAAGGAACGAAGCTGGTGAACTGAGGAAGGGTAGGTTCATAATTTATCTACCAGATAATAATTAGTAAAGAAACCCGTACCTACATAGTCTATCCGGTACTACCTACCTAATTTTCGAACTTTCTTTTCTACCTATAAAACAAAGCGGTCTGAAGATTTTCGGTAAAGGTAAAGGCATTTTTTCTTGCCTTTCACAAAATTAAAGGGACGAAATACAATTAGGTATAAATCAGTGCAGATTGTTCCACGGTTCCAGGCAGATTTATGACCCTTGTCGTGAAAGGTCCAAGTCAAAATGATAAAATGGAAATTACAGTGTCTGCCTCTTAAGTATTTAAGTTACACTTATAATGTCTCAATTCTAAACCAACCAAATTAGGTTAAAGATCTTTCGTTCGAATTTTATTATAGTAAGCCTGATATTATAGTAACTTTAAACATTTTATCAATTAAATTGACAAATTCCGTATAAAATTGAATACAAATTACGATAATTAGAATTTCAAGGCTGGCGAGGTATTGGAAAAAGTAATAAAGAGAAATTAATTAACAAAATCTCTCTTTTCATCACAAAACTGTGCGACCAAATAAAAAAATCACTTCAAACATTTTTTATTCGTCGTCGCGCAAATCAATTAGATAATTAATCAAGTTTCTACGTCGTAGTTGTAGCAGATCTTCTACGACCGGCATCTATGCCGTAGATTCTTTGCCGATATCTCATAATCTATGGTGACATAAATGGTATTTTATTTTATTGCTATCTTTTGAGTTGCAGTTTCACCCGCGTTTTCGGAGTAGAAAGTAGCCTATGTCACTCTTTATTCCATTACCTAAATAAATATTCTGGGACACTATTCCTCACACACGGCCATCTGACCCCAAACTAAGCAGAGCTTGTGCTATGGAAGCCAGATCACTAATATACTACATAATTATACTACTTTTCTTTTGTAAATATATACTTATATACATAGATAATTACACCCAGACTCAAGACAAACAGACATGTTTATGCGCACAAATGTGTGTCCTGAGTGAGAATCGAACCCACGACCTGTGGCGTGATAGATAGGGTATCTTACCAACCACGCCAACCGGCCCATCAAAACACCCTGTTGCTAGGTGATAAACCAACAAACACACATTCGCAATTATAATAGATTGTAAAATATAGGGATTAGACCAAAAATCTGTTAATTTTTTTAATTATTAGTTTCGATTTTCGGGAGTAATTGCTTGGCTTTTTGTATGCGCCCCGCTATTACATTAATTTATCTTTGTCAGCAAAGGCCCGATTCCTCCTCATATGTTTATTTTTTGAATCAAAATACTGTATGGATATCGTTACATTTTCATTCGTATCACGAGTGTCATTCGGTCTCTATTGCTCTGAATTTATTTGAACTTCATGTTTATTTACAATGACATTATAGAGTGAATGCTCCTGGATACAACAACATATTATTTCCGGGATTGTATTTACTGGAAATGAAATGAAATGGAAAAAATTGATGTGTGAAGCTTTACATTGCTACATTGATATGGTTTTTAATATATTATAAGAACCTGTGACAATTTTATTTAACCTACATTTCTTTTGTAGTGGATTTATTCATGGGTCCATATCTGAACCTGACGAAGGTGGAACGGAGGCAGATGGGCGCATACCTGTGCATTGCGTCCAACGACGTCCCTCCCTCTGTCAGCAAGAGAATCATGCTCAGTGTTAATTGTAAGTACATTACTATAATATTCTTGAAAGTAATTAGTGGATTGCATGACATAAAAATATTGTATTTTTACATACCTAATACTGTAGTACGATTGTAGAAGAAAAAGTGTAAGTTTTTTTATATAGTGAACCCATAATCTTGGGTACAGGACTCCTCTCTCTCTCGCGCAATTTTTTCCGGTCCTTTACCATCCATATTTTTTCCACATTCTGTACTACGTTTTCTGTACTACGTTGAATGATCATCAAACCGGTGCTCTGGCCAAGCTATTGTTGTCTGTCTCTAAGACATTAATCCAATACTGCCTTTGTCCATCTCCCATATTTCCGCCTTGCTCAAACCCTGCTCGCAACCACTTTAGGTTCGTGATAAAAAAATGTTTATTCATATCCAATCTTTGACCTTTGTTTGCTGAATCGTTACATTTAATAATGCCAACTAAGTGACTGATATATAATAGATTCATTAATATTTTATTATGTAATGTGTTTTACAAACCCTATTTCATTTAATATATGATAAATGTTTTATTTATGTCATAATATAAACAACTACTTATAACACACATTGTATAATTATTAAAATATATTCTTAGAAAACTTCAGTATATTGCCTATTCACTTGCTTTTATGTTATTATAACTTACAACTATTACATATGTCCTTTACATCTTAACCTACTTACTACAATTATATTAAGTACCCTTTAGTACCCTCACAACAGACTATTACTAGAGCGTGGAAATAGCCAATCTCCTGAACTATTCTCATTAACGAGACGCATTTGGTGTAATTATTTGAATCAACATTGCGACACTAATTAACCAAAGTACTAATTAGACATTCTCTAGCCTGGACCACTTATTCTGTAACATACTTTTAAATGTGCTGTTTAAAATACAACAGAAAGAACATTTAATTTTATTGAACAAACATTCTATATGTGTCAACATAGAAACTATTAAATAAAATTACATTGTCATGGTTGCGAATTTGATAGCTGTACAAAATGTAGTTGTGGTAAAATCCGATGAATTTACTATGTCAAGACAAAACTTTCATTAGGTTCATAAAACGACGTGATATTATTATTATTATTCTGGCAG
This sequence comes from Tetheella fluctuosa, assembly GCA_951216915.1. Lineage (NCBI taxonomy): Eukaryota > Metazoa > Arthropoda > Insecta > Lepidoptera > Drepanidae > Tetheella > Tetheella fluctuosa. The sequence continues at coordinate 4,018,715 of OX578229.1, read as the reverse complement.
CTACAAATGTATTTTTATATATTGCTAGCTGTCCCCCGCGGTTTCACTCGCGTAGCGGTTTAAAAAATAGATGCTGACCGATTCTCAGACCTACCCGTTATGCACACAAAATTTCATAAAAATCGGTCGAGCCGTTTCGGAGGAGTATGGTAACTAACATTGTGACACGAGAATTTTATATATTAGACTAGCTACCCCCGCGATTTCACTCGTGCAGCGGTTTAAAAAATAGATTTTGGCCGATTCTCAGACCTACCCGATATGCACACAAAATATCATAAAACTCGGTGGAGCCGTTTCGGAGGAGTATGGTAACTAACATTGTGACACGAGAATTTTATAAATTAGATAGATTGTATTTTTGTCGTAAATAAATGTATAATAAAGTAACCTTGTAAACTTAAAATAAAAAAAAACTAATTCACTAGCACAGTTCTAACCAGGCTCGGTTTCCACCAAAGCGGAGAGAAGAGACGAGAGGAGATGTGTTTTGAATAACCAATCAGATTTCGTTATTTCCACATCTCTCCGCTTAGCTTCGGTGGAAATGGATCAAGCGGAGAGGAGAGAAATGTCTCATTTTTCTATAGCATTTAGGGCCGCGAGCGAGCAAGCGGAGATGTGTGTAGTCGGGCGGCCAGGCGGCGGCGCTCGCGCGAGCGAGCAACGTTCCCCGCTGCCTTCTCCCCGCGCCTCGTACACTCGAAAACGTCATTCGATTGACTCCCCTTGACAGCTCACATCTCCGCTACGCACAGCTCATATCTCCTCTCCACTTTGGTGGAAATAACCTGCCAGCTTCGCAGCACATCTCCTCTCGTCTCCTCTCCTCTTCGGCCCGGTTTCCACCAAAGCGTTGGTGGAAACCGGGCCTTATAGATGGTTGTTTCTCGGCATTTTCTTGGTTAGACAAATTCTTTAAATTCTCATAGTAATATTACATTACGATGAGAATGTCATAATGTAATTTTATCAACTTTTCTTTTTGTAAATAGTTTTAAATTATGTGTACCTTTTGTTCTTGTTTTTAATTCCCTTTTTAATTGTAGATACGTACATACCATAATGATTTTATTTAATGTCGTAATTTCTACTAGAATACCATTGTCCACAGTTGCTCCTTCAATATTTATTACTACAAAGGTGCTAGGCGTGCCAACTGGAGCACAAACAAGATATGAATGTTTGGTGGAAGCATTCCCTCTACCAATCAATTATTGGCTTAAAAGCAGCGAAGAGATAATTCTTTCTGGGTAAGTCGATGACTTTATGGCCTAATTTCATTTAGCCTAGAAATGACAATTTCAAATGCATGTACTTTGAATTTTGAAAAATTTAACTTTAAACTTTACTAAACGATAGTTACTATCGCCAAACACTTTTAGGTGTGTTCCGACAACTGCACTTGAGAACCAGTTCCTTCTAGGCTTTGTATATTTACCACCTTTATTTATCCAAATTAAAAAAGAAACTTAATTTCTCTAGGCATCTATCACTGGCGAATCGCACACTGCACCACATCACGCTGCGTAGTGCGTGTTCTGCGTTGCTTCGTTTGTATAGAAAAAACACGCGCGTAGGTGCGTCGACACGCAGTCGACACGCAACATGCAGCGTGGTGCGTGGCAGTGTGATAATCGCCTATATCGGTTTTGTGATACGAAAAAAATCTGAGTAGTATCATTACTTTGATAAGTACGACAGTAAATTACAATTACTTATTCGTAAATTTACGTATGTTTTATTCTATGACAGATAGGCATTTAAGTAAACTCGACCCCATTTACGCGTTTATGAGGCTTCAAATTTATTGGAATCGCGCGCCGCAGAAGATTATCTTTCGATTAATTTTAGTCGTTGCTTTATTATTTACTTAGTTAGTTAATGTTTAACTCCATTATCTTAAAAATGACAACGAGCTTCTAACTTGTATTTAAATTACCTGCCTGCTTACGATATAATTATTGTTGAATCTTATACAATATGTCCCATGCTAGAAGGTTAAAGCTAAAAGTGATGTTTATTCCATGTCCCTAGCATATTAGTTTAAGCTAAGAAGTGCCTTCTACCAGATTGAAATGAAACTTATAAATTCGCTACTGAAATAAATGATATGTCTTATATTGCAGAATGTGTGCCATGGGTAATTTTGAATTAACGTCAATACACACACAAGTATACAATTATACTGGGTGGTTATTTTGAAAATAGGTTTTGAATATTATTATGCCATCTTGAAATATCCACCAGTTATAGTACTAAACTGGTTACTTACTGACATTATACAGCCGAACATAAATATACTAGGCTTGTAATAATACCAACTAATAGGTATATGTAATTAAAACACCAAACTAAACTTTACCTGTAACTTATACATACAAACTAAAGTATCAACTTTCTAAATAAGCTCTCCAAACTAGTTTCTAACTTCATAGTTATACAGCGCGGGATTAAACGGGACACTGCAGTATTTCGACTGTAAAAGACAAAGTTGATGCAAGATTGTCCTTTTCAGAGCCAAATACGAGATCACTGAGCAGCGTATCTCGCCGTATCAATTGAAAGCTGTTCTAGTTATATCAGACTTCAATAGTGAAGATGCTGGGACGTATACTTGCGTATCTACTAATACTATGGGGAAAGCTGAAGGAACGTTGAGGTTATATGGTAAGTTACATTGGAACTTTTCTTAAAGACTTTCCTAAAGCAGTTTCGAATTATTTTATTAAGGTGACGAAGTAATATTTTTTTAGTTATTTACAAAGATGTTATATAATGACCTCACACCAGAGCGCGCGGTTAACATGTTGTCAACTTAACCTCAAGTACCTATGTCTGTCACAGAAATAAAAATAACTACAACCACAACGACCACAACGACAACAACCACAACCACGACTACGACTACAACTACTCCAGCTCCGACTACCACGGAACCTCCTCCACGTAAGTTTATATTGTCACAATAATTAAACCCTGCGGTTTCTCCCACGTTCTCGGAATAATAAATAAATAATCCCCTGTCTATCCAGGGTCTAAGCTTCCCTCCCCTCTCCCAATTTTTCATTTCACTCTGAAATTTGGGCAAAAAACTACAGGGCATATGCTAGTTACTTATATCTCTAAAAACTTTTTATTTACTATTTGTTTTTGTGCGTTTACAATAAAATGATATGACAAAAAGAAACAAATTATAAAAAATACATGAGGTAAAACAAATTAAATCCAAACAATTAGTACCTATTTATTACGAATTCTTTATTTTAGGTTTCGTAGTGCCGTTACAGCCAGCCGAGCAGAAGTTTTATACACCAGACGTGACTACGTATGGTAAGTTGTACTAATAAAATACTGGGTAATATTTTAATGATTTATTTTACTTAAAAATTAGTAAACTCAAATTGAAATATATTATCAGTCCACTTTACTATGTATATTTTGTCATAGATACAATGCAGAACGTGATAGAGCAGTCCGTTCTCGATAACAATTGGTTGCCAACTGCCGAATCGACGGGATCCAGCGCCCATCAAGCCTTGCCGCTCCCCACTCTCGCTGTCATCTCAGTGTTGCCATACCTAAAAAATATTGTGATTAGTAGTATTTACTCAGTTTATTCTACAATAAGAAGAAATCAAATTCATCAATTTGTTACTCATTTTGCAAGATGATAAAATGATTGTTTTGCGGAAAATCAGTGTCAATTTAATATAGGCTAGAATTAGTTAAGTTAGGAAACTAGAATAAAAGAGTATGTACAGTTAAGAAATGGAGTAAAATCATTATTACTGAGCGACACTTATCTATCTGACAGGTCATTGTAAATTGATTAGTTCTTTGTTTCACTGCAATATGGCCGACATTGGACAGGCTTTATTAGACCTTATAATGAAGATCGCCTTATTTTAGTTCGTTGTAAATAAACTCCACCGACAACATTACCCAATATTGTAATTATCCATAGATTACCTATCTAATTAATTTAAATCAATGAGCGTTCTTCCTAAATACATGCCGTGATATATTGTTTTCTTAATTATAGGGTAGCAGTTTTTAGACGAAAAGAAATACATGATGTATCCGTTTGTATTCATATTAATTTTATATTTTTTGTTTGATCTCAATTTTATTCTATTTTTACTACTGATAACACGGGATGGATAATGGCGACAGATTACGGGAATAACTTTAAAACCCTAGATACTCCTTACATTAATAGCAATAATTTACAAGACCATCCAACACTAACATTGTTAGGAGTGTTGCAACCAATTGAATGGATGAAATTAGGTACTTAACCTTAAAAATAGTGCATGTAGTAGATATGTTAATAGTGAGATAGGTGTGCGGTAACAGGGACGAATAAGATAACGAATTAATATTAAAGGAAGTTTGATAATAGCACCATTGAATAGAAAGCTAATAATGTCCTAATGAAGTATATAGGAGGTTGAAATTACGGCAGTTAGGTTGAAATGGAAGAAGACATAAAGTGTCGATCTCGTAAATCTTTATCCCTTAGGTAAGTAGATGATGACGGTGGATAAGATTGTGTTTAACCACAATCTTATATTATCGTGATCAATGATGCCCAGAATACCACAAAGTGACAATCAGAAGACGGACTCGCTGCTCAGCAATGCTGCCAGATGTCTGCAAAGACGATTCCTATGACAGCCTACTATGCAGCACACTCCATTATTTAGACTGTTTAGATGTTAGTTAAAATTATTTTTTGTATTAAAAATTATAGGCCCGTTAACTATATTGGCCGCACATAAATTTTCGCGTCTTGTCTACGAAATATAAATACGTCATCTAAACAGTGAAGGAATAAGTTTTTCGGTTACTCACGAGTGATATCCTTAGTGTTGCAAGCGTTAATATGCTACGGTAACCGCTAACCATCTAGCAGGCCGTATGCTTGTTTGCCACCTTAGAGGTATAAACTATAAGCTTAGCCGATTTCCCAATTTAATCTCTTTGTAATCTGATAACATTAAAAATGTGAACTTTGAATAAACACGTGGACTTTGACATTGACTAAAAAAACATGGAATAACGCTCATTGCAATTTGATAACCATTCCCAAATTCAGAAATTAAAAATACATCTACATCTACTTACTCATAATTAGACTTGCTAAACATAAATATTAATGTGAGCAAATTAAGTTTATTTTGTAACAAAAATACCATTATGACCTCTACATCTAAAAATGTAAAGATATTTCAAGAAAGTTCTTCTTAAAACATTATAAACAAAGTTAATTAAACTAGTCATAAGTATATGTAAAAATGTTTTTAATCATTGTAAATAGAAGAAGTATTGATATTAGTATTACAAAATATAATAATGTAAACAGATTTTGTTTTCTGTTTTACATTTAAGACTTTATAAAAGTTTACGTTTTGAACATCTAATAAAATAATTTGTTAGTGGTTTTTTCTCAGTTACTTCTGTAATCGTTTATTTCCTTATGTAACTTCTCAGTTATAATATCCATCTAGATATTTACTAGCAACACTATCATGCCATTTACATAAATTGCAGTTGCTTTCTATGCTTTGTGTATTTTTTGGTTTACATTGTTTAGTACGGACCTTAAAGTACGCACATGTAAAGATGGCTCTCATTTTTAATTTGTTTTTATTAAATAAAATGTTATCTACCATCCGATGAAATTCCTCTTATCAACAACTATTGCTTAAAAATATTTAGTAAAAGAATTCCGAATGTGATACAATATAAATTAAAAGAGTAATGGAAGCACGTAGCTTTGCTTTCATTGTTTTGTTGGCTCGGTTAACTTTTCGATTCCACACGGAGCGTGACGTTGCTTTTTCTCTTATTGCCGGCTGATAAAGTTACTTTCTATATTCGCTATGGAACTAATAATTTAAAAAAGACAGCCAATAAATTGTCTTTGGCAAAACATTTGTATATATTTCCTTTACCGTTTCGTGATACATAAATACTTCAATTAGACCTAAGAGAGGAAGGATCAGTGAAAAAGAACGTTGGTACCATGTTCTTACAGGGCGTAATTGACAACTATTAATTGGGAATACCTGATTGACACGAAAAAGGGATAGCATGACGTAAACAGACTGTAGCGGGAACGAGATAGAAATAAGGAGTCTACATTCGAAAAGCTGGTTCTTTTTGGTTTTATCTTTGAAAAAATTATTATCTCCCAAAGCTATACAATACTTTAAAATCTATAACATTGTATCATACACTAATTAACGATTAATCTAATCATACTAAAGCATATCAAGAGATGTATAAAATAAAATAAACTTTGAATTGTAAATAAATCTTATTGTAAATGATGTTGTAAGATAATAATTACCATTTAAACGCGAACGAAGTTTTACTAAGGGACTTAGTTTGTAAGTTTTCGCAAACATCTGGCTCCAATTTGTTTCGGTAATACTTGAATAAGATAATTGCAGTTATTGTTTTGTTTGATACTTCTGTGTTTGAGTATAGCTTTAATTTTTTACCAGAAATATGTTTAAGTACCCCTCTGTACTGTTTTCGAAAGGAAAAAACATTAAAATTCTAAATTAGTCTCTCTCTCCAGTCGTTTCGGACCACTCTCTGTTTGGTCCCCTGTTCTAAGAGATCCATAATATACCTATCTACCTATTGTCAGAGATTAAACGAAATACGATTACAGATAACATATTTATGTCTGGACTCTGCATAATTTTAAACATTGTAGTTTCCATGTCTCCAACACATTTATTTCCTTAAAATTGTGTTATAATAAGCGTTATTTAGTTTTAGGAAAAATGTTATGTAAATAATTTTATTACTTAGGGAGGTATTTATTTATTAATAATAATAAGTACATACCTGTCATGAAATAATAATGTAAATAATATGAATATCAATAAACAGGCCGTTTATAATTAAATATTATGGTTTTATTTCAAACTTTACTAATCTCAATTACAGAGTAAAAAATAATTTCTATAGAAGTCTATTTCTTACTACATTTTTCATAGCTAGCTTACTTCGATCACGTAAAAGCAAGCAGTTGGTCCCGCTCGGTGAGATAGTAGGCGGAAATTGGAAACGCGGAAGATGTGACATCAGATGTGATGAATATTTATAGGTAGTCAAAGTCAAAGCCATTTATTCAGTTTAAGTCCTAGGAGGGTAATTATGAATGGCGAAGATACTGAAGTTACCAACAGCTATAGAACCTATAGTATGATGATTCATTCTGAATATTAATGTTACGGTGGTTTTAAAGTTCAGTTTTCAGAATTACTATTTAATTTCATATGTAGAAGATTATAAAAATAAATGTTTGCAGTTAAGACTTAATGTTTTCAATTAAAACTTTTACTAAAACACATTATGTAGCGGTACTTTGCGTGTGACTTGGTCGTAACGCCAACTGCATTTACCACCGAAGTTGTGACTAAATAGAAACACTTTACAGCGGAACTACTTAATTTTGTTATTTTAGAAACGAAACTGAACCATTCGCTAGAGAGAAACAGATATTCACTATTTAAACATTCGTGCAAGAAATATTTCAAGACTTATTGTGTCGCAGATTTAAAAAAGCAACGATATAAACAAAAGAATAACGCAGCAACATAGTTCTTATGTCCATGTACCAGGGCACTCAGAAAGTTTTGAGAAAAAAAGTTTTTATGTATGTGACACTGGCCAGTTATAATTTATTTAGAAAACACGATTATTTATAAGTAAAAATACAAACATTCCAATTACAAAACATCCCTCCACTTTTTTTAAGAGCTAATTTGAACTATCGTGTCTCATTGAAAAATAGATCTGCGTCCGGAACACTTTCGCGCGATGATTTTATATGATTTCAAATGTCGTCTTAAACCGGACGAATCGTAGGATAGACTTCAAATGTCATTTATTGATGAAGGCCCTTCTAAAGCAACCGTATACCACTGGTATAACGAATTTCATCGCAGTCGACTAACTTTGAGGGATGAAAAACGAAGTGGTCGCCCTTTGACATCTGTTACGGAAGGAAACGTGCTAGCAGTGAAAAAATTAATTCAAGAGAATTGGCGAATTACGTATGAAGAGCTTCAGCACATACTGCAAATTGGATCGGGAAGCGTTCACGAAATTCTACATGAGCATCTTCGCGTGAGGAGGATAGTTTCACGCTGGGTGCCGCATGCGCTATCACCGTTCGAGAAGGCCATAGAAAGGGTGTCTCGCAGCGGATTGGAAAAAGTGTTTCGAAAATTTGGTTTAGACGCATGAAACTTTGTATAGATACTGGTGAAGAGTTCTTTGAAAAAATTAAATAAAAAAAACTTAACTCATAAAACTGTTTTTTAAAGTTACTCAAAACTTTCTGAGTGCCCCATGTATGTAGCGAAAAAGTACTGGTGATATTGGTGTATATTCTATGATATCTGTGTGAAAAAACATACACATTAGTTCCACACACATACAGTAGTAATTGGAACATGGGTAAAAGGTCTCTCTGCGGGCGACAGCTAACTTTAATAATCTAGCTATGCCAACTCAGCTTCAACTAAGTACTTCACGACACAAGGAGATATTCGAACCAACCCACACAACTCCATCGCGATCAACTCACGGGCGACATATTGACTTCAAACATTTTTGTTAATCTCGATGCAAGTCTTGGCGAAAATAAAAAACAAAACCGCCCAAGTGCGAGTCAGATTCGCGCACCGAGGGTTCCGTACAAATTTCGTCCATCGTTCGTCCATCACGGGAAATGCACAATTTTATTTATTTACCTTATTTGAGGTTGAAAATGTATGAGCGCCCATACAACTCAGAGGTCATTATTATTTACTATGTATGTATGGGGACACCCTTTAATTTTCAACTTTTTATTTTCTAGAATCTTTCCTTTATTTGTGCTGTAAGAACTTGTTTTTGCCAATTTTTTTTTATATATGATTCGATTGAATGAAAGGTAAATTGCGGATTACGATTTATGATGTATTTAAAAAAAAAAACTGCTTACTAGATCTCGTTCAAACCAATTTTCGGTGGAAATTTGCATAGTAATGTACATCATTATTTTTTTTAGTTTTATCATTCTCTTATTTTAGAAGTTACACATTTTACCACTTTGGAGGTGTCTCACGCGCAAACTATTCAGTTTAGAAAAAAATGATATTAAAAACCTCAATATCATTTTTGAATACCTATCCATAAATACCCCACACGTATGAGTTTGATAAAAAAAAAATTGAGTTTCAGTTCTAGGCATTGGGGAACCCCCAAAATTTATTGTTTTTTTTCTGTTTTTATGTGAAAATCTTAATGCGGTTCACAGAATACATCTATTTACCAAGTTTCAACAGTATAGCTCTTATAGATTCTGAAAAAAGTGGCTGTGACATACGGACGGGCAGACAGACAGACAGACATGACGAATCCATAAGGGTTCCGTTTTTGCCATTTGGCTACGGAACCCTAAAAATGTAAATTCTAATATACCTTAACTTTATTATAAAAATAGTACCATCAGCTTGAAAAATCTCTGGATTCGCTCTCAAATGTGGACATACATATTTTAGCACCCTGAGTACGAAGCTGCGAGTCGTCGCTTAGACCGAATCATGCCACGGTTTATAGACTGTTTACTTTTCTGCAAAATATACTCTATCGTTACTATATCTTGAAATTGGTATGTTACCTAGCTAAATTGCAAGCAGTTTAATTTAATTTAAAAACAAGGCACAATATAATGAATTAAATATTAATGGATCATAATGTTTAAATTAAAATTATTCTAATAAATTGTAAATCGATACAATATACACAAATCTAAATTTAATGAATACACGCATTTATATGTATATGATCCTCCCCAACTTATTTTAATTTTGTATGAACAATGTGCGATATTACCATAATTTTGCGCGTAAAATGTAAGTTTAAGAAGATAACCCTTGTCTTCCTTATTTATTGTCGTGTCAACCGAATGGACGACACCATCCCGGCTCTTTGTGATGCAAATGTTAGGACAAAAACAATTTAAATGTTAATTTATTTACCACACCATAAAATTGCGTAGTCGGCTATTTTATCTGACCACGTAAATGTGTATAATACAATTATAAATTTACAAAATAGCTGTAATTGTGAATCAATGAGTTCTCTAATGAGCCTTGTAATTATTAAATTAAAATCATAAAATCAGTTTATTACCTATTCATAATTTAGTTATTACGTACCTGCTTATTTATACACAATTAAGCTTTCGTAATTGAATTTTAAATATAAATTTTAAATTAAGACAACTTAATCTGACAAAATATGGAGTCCTTTAGAATAGAATTCTAATTAAATACCTACTTGAGCTTAAAAACAAACTGTATCCTATTATTGCTACATCCACCCACCGCTTAGTAGTCTCAAGTCAGTACGGTTACGGTTATTTTTTTGTGGATCTTTTAATTATAATAAGGTAATAACAATTTTCATGTAAAAGATATATACACAAGGTATGTCCAAAATGTCCATGTTCCATCTATCAACCTATCCAGGCTCTGCTAAATTCTACTTTAGCCATCTCTGTTACTTACTACAAATAATATCATTGTTAATCGTGAGTTTCTGGTTTACCCAACTATGAAATTAAGATTATATATTTAACATTCGCTATTTAACATTCTGCCATTGGTAATTTTGAGGTGAAATCCAGCTGTATTGCCTTAAAAAAAAACCATAGGTCATATCTAAGGCACACTCGCGACACTTCACACAAGCGAAGTAATTTAATTACTTGGTAATATATGAGCATCTGCACACGTATTGTTTGTGTGTGTGCAAGTGACGCTATTGACAATTGCTACATTGTAGGTAATATATAGACTGTATCAATAATAACTCAGGGAGGAAATGGATTATCATACATGAAAAATTGCATGACATCGTCTCTTACAACTATAGTCTGACCGCTTAACTGAAACCGTTCCTGAGGTAGCTACTCGGTGAGGGAGGGGTGTGGTGACGCGACACATCAACTGATATGACTGATACATCAACTTGTGACCGCGCACCTACCTCAGGAACGGTCTTAGTTAAGCGGTCGGGCTATAATTATTGCAGGACATAACTAATAAATAATATTTTACTCATTTTTTTTTATATTTATATTTACGATAATATCGTGGTTAAGATACACAAGTGTAGATAATAGTGTAAGCAGATGAAGTTACACAGGCTGCTACAATATTCGTCTCACGACTGGTGCACATTTGTCCAAGTCCCAAATAAGGTATAGTCGCGACAAAAACAAAGCTGTGATTTTATCGCTTTCACCTTCCCTATCACTAGCCTTTTGCTAAAGTTATGTCATTTGCGTGTCTTCGGTCTACACATAAGGATTTACATTTATTATCACGTCATGTTTCCTTGCCCTTGATACTATGTTGTGGGTTTTATTTCCGATGAAGACTTGTGTTTGATCGCAATCTTTCCATGGTAAATAGCCAAAGATCAAAACACACGAAGCCTAAAAGGTCACTGCCGGCCCACATCAATAGGTACCTAGTAAGTATTTATTTTTGGCATAAACATGTGCAATCTAAAAACCCCAATGCAGTTCGGCCATGGAATAAAGGTTTATTATTATATTGCAGTTAGGAAAAAGATAGATAGATAGATAACACTTTATTGTTACACCACAAATGATCTGTTACACTTAACTTACAGTGAGTGTGTTACAATGGGCGGCCTTATCACTAAAAGTGATCTCTACCAGGCAACCTTTGGATGGAGAAGAGTTAAAAGATAGAAAATAATGCGGGTGTACATAAATATAACAGCAAACAAAGTGATATACCTACTTATTACTAAATATAATTATAAATATTGTATCCAAAATGTAATACACATACTTAAATATACTACTTAACATTCATTATATACATAAACTTAAATATACTTATTAATTAAATTATGTACATAAATATAGATGTATATAACGTATTATTAAACCAACGGTAGGTACAGGCATTTAAAAAATGGTTTATCGTTCCAAAAAAACATTATTATACAGAATTACAACGAATATTTTGAAAGGTCTCATACAATGTTACCTAAGTCTGAGGTTTTCATTTGGCACCCTTTGAGTCTCTCCAAATATTTATAATCTTTTTCTCATAAACCTTTTTTACTCTTTAATTTAAGTCACAAATGACTGTACTATTTTGAAGGCAGTGTTTAATTTTTCTAATTACATTGGGTCTGATTCTGCCGTCGGCTGGTGGTCTTATAAAGGGATTTTATATTCGAGTTCTCTCCAAAATTACTGAATGGAAATTAAAATATTTTCTACTCAAATAGGCCTTCACAAGCTTATTTATGAATAATATAAAGTGCAAATTTTGCAAAATGGTTGTTTTTGGATATGTGAAAAAATTCATGGTATTCACTTATAAAAGTAAAAATTTCGTACAAATTCGATTGAAAATTATTAGGGTTTTAAAACACATGAAACAACAAAAAGCCCTCACATTATAATAATATTAAATAATGTGAACTAAGGTCCACATTACTGTGATGGGCAACTACGGAACCCTACATTGCGCGTGGCCCGACACGCACTTGGCCTGTTCTTTTTATGTCAGAAGGCTGGCAAGCAGGCAGGCGGTCCACCTGGTGGTAAATGGCCACCGTCGCGTATGGTCGCGTGTTGCCAACTTTTATAATGCCTAAAAGGCATCTGGCTCTCAATCAATAAATACAACGTATCTCTCCAAAAGTGGATACGACGTATTTGCCAGATTTACTGTTTAAGTTATTCATGGGTTTCCGTTTCAGAAATCACACGGGTGACTGACAGTAAGATTTAAAATGTTGGTTGGTTACCGTACATTCACCATTATATCATCTATGGTATAGCACACAGATCTACAGTGATGTAGTTAACTTTGATTATGAGAGTTGTAAAAAATCTTTTATTTTTTCTTCTACGAATAGTAGTTTTAAGTTAATTTATATGAACGTGAGAAGATCTAACCATCTCGAGCCCACGCGCGATATAGACTTTCCCCAATATTGCCTGTTGAGGCACTTCAAGGGGAAGATCTAAAAATGATTTATTAATCAACAATTTCCAATATCGTGAAGCCGGAAAATCTTCTAAAGTTGTACCACTGTTGATCTGGTACCATTACATACACGTGGAGACAAAGCTCCGTTTTTGCTTCAATAATAAATACACTGCCCACAATAGGCTGGATAATTGTTCTATTTGTTCGGACTTGGGTTGAGGAGGGTCGATGGATACTCGTCTCGTAATTTATTTATTTGAAGGTGACAGCGTGACACAAACTGTCCCCGCGTCTGATGCAAGTGACTTCTGATGAGACTGAGCTTATATAAGAACATCATGTATCATTACATAGTTTCTAGTATTTATTTGATAGCTTATTAGAGCTGAGAGACATGTGCGTCTTGCATTATCTTTTTTTTTAATGTAAGAAGTCTGACAAGCAGGCTGGCGGTCCTCCTGATGGTAAGTGGCTACCGTCGCCTATGGACACTAGCAATACGAGGGTGACTGTCGATATTTTGCCGACCTTTAGAAAGCCTAGAAGTCAACTGACTCTCAACTGCCGGAACACACCAGTAGGTGTTTTGGCGATGGATTTTCAACTTGTACAAATCTTCAGAGACATTGCCAAAATGTACAAGAAAACTATGAAAAGCTGACTGCGCCATGTGGGCTTTATAGTAGTAACCCTACAGTCAAGCTGGGAATAGATAAGGGGAGGTATTTATTTTCAAGACACTGGACTGAGTAGTTAATATAATTTGCTTCATAGTACTTATCAGTAAAGAAAACGTTGTTTTATTGTGTGTGAAAAAATAAATATAATTTTATTGTCAACATGTTTTCTTAAGTTTTTCTTTACACAATATTCAACAAAGTGTTACAAAACAAATAGGCGACAACATTAAATTCGCTTAAAAACGACTAGTTTTTGGAGCTAGAAAAGGAATGTGTTTTCTAATAAAGCGGGAGGTAAATCTCGTTGTAAGGCTGGCTAAAGCGACTGGGGTTACTTATGCAGTGCAGGCACCAGAGTTTGTTGGCCCAGACACTTATAAATTGTTCCTTTAAGGATTACTACTTTACAGAACTTCGTGGTATTTAATTTATTTTTGAATACAAGATTAGTTTAGTTAAAGTTACGGCTGCTTGATGTACGAATAACGGTCTTTTTCACTTTTTAAATTTAGAAGCTTCCTTTAAAATTAGTATAACTTTGAGCAAAATTTACAAAGAACGCTCGTTTAAATTTTCAAACAAACACATTCTGTTTTGATTAAGTGTTGGTAATTTTTATATACACATGACTAGCTGGCTCGTTATAATTACTTATTACTTTCTAGAAAAGCAATTTCCACTATCTCAATAAAACATTCCTAAAATTTGTAGCAAACTCCCCAGTTTCCCTCTACGTTACGTAGATATAAATTAAGAGGGCATCGTTAACTTGGAAATATTTTTATCGTAACTTACGTTGGCCAAGTCGGACGCTAACGTTTACTAAATGGAGTGGATTTTGTGCTTCCACGGCGCTTACTGTACAAGACAGTTCCGGTTTTTTTTTTCACATCGCGAGGAACATAAATTTATCAAGAAAATCTAAAGGCGACTAGCTTTCACATTTTCACTCTATTAAATTGTAAAATGTTAAAAGGAAAATAGAGTGCGGTAGGTAATTGAGAAAATAACTTTTTAGTTTACTCTGAACGTAATCAAATTAAGTTTTAATATTAAAACATGAAAGGGAACGTTTGTGAACTTTGGGAGACTTTAATAGAATAAAAATCAGTATTGTTTGACGATCCAAATTAAGTTACCGAGGGAAATTTTAATTAAGAGATTTTGTACTAACATAGGAAATAAAAAAAATGTATTTCTTGGTGGAATCTAGACACGCGGGAGCGTGTCAAGCCAACGTTCAAGACAAAACTGGCGAGCAGCACCGTGTGTAATATTACACGAACCATTTGGAGCCACTTTTGACCCCCTCATAACTCAAAAACTATTTCACATAAACGTGTCAAATTTGGCTCATATATTGAGACTTGCGAGATACATAATGTGCTCTAAATTTCATAAACACATCTCAAACGGGTATTTAGATATTAACGTCCAAAAAAAAAATATTCTGGTTTAGTACTTACATTATAGTTGACTTTCGTATTTGTTACATTATTATCTGGCATTTAGTATCAATTTATTGTTTCAATCTTTAGCGCACATCAATAGTATAAGATTATTTAACGGTAGTTAATGTTAAAAGATTAACAACATGGCATCTTAAGGTAATGGAATATTCATGTCAAAGAAGTGTTGGAAAAATTGCAATATCATTCAGTCGCCAAAGAGTCGGAAGTTTTCCCAGTGACGCAGATGCATGTGATAAACGAGCCGGGGTGTCACAAGAATTGCGTGGCGGTGTCACGTCAAATCACTTTTTTTCATAAAGAACTAAATTCTCGGGTTCACTATAACGCAAGTCAGTGTGCGCACCTGTTGTTAGTCTTATTACATTTATTATGTATCCTTTACCTCTTAGACTTACTCGTATTTGACAGTTTTTTTTTTCAGAAGTATTTTCTTGGTTTGTTTTATTTTTGAATCGATTTTAATGAAAAATGTCACAGTTTTAGTAAAGAAAAAAATTAAAAGGTATGAAAATGGGCAAGCGGCCTACTTTTGCATTTACTGTAGTAGGTTTTTAGGTTTGTATATTTTTTCAGTATAGACTAGAGACCAGTATAGACAAGTAGAATATGAAAAGAATAACCTAACTCAACCCAAATAAGAAAAAAAGTGCCTCTGAATGTGACCTCATTAATAATCGCAGTCGAACACTTTGCCAAAACGAGGGTGAATTGGCAGATTTAAAATCAGGAATATTTACCGTTACGACATTGGCACTCACCGCAGGCAGGTAACACCGTCCACCAACGGCGCTAAGGGTCGATGAGTTACTATAGTAATTCTAACGAATCGCGACACTTTTTCCCCTGCAACAAAATTCGTGAACCTTATCGATTTTGTTTTAAATGAAACGCGGCGTTCGTGTGGTTAATTTATTTGTGTGATACGCGGAATAAACGTTCCAGTGGGCCTGGTGCTCATTTATCTTATTCACTTTACACAAGGGCGTGACTGGGTCGAGTTTTACATTTTAATTTGGACCGCGGTTTAATATGTTGAGGAAATTGTGTGTACTACTTTGCTTACGACAAGATGATTTTTCATGAGAATTTAATATTCGCCGAATGTGTAACACTGTAAGCAGACGCAGAGCGGTTACCGTCTTAAGAGTTCTTATAATGTTTTTTTTTATGGTATGAGATTTATAAAACGCTATGGTTTATTACTAATAATATCATAGGCATCTTCAAAATTTAATTGGAAGCAGTCAGGTAATAATCCCAATCCTAATAGTAGATACTCTTCACATTTTATTCTCACATTGTTCTCAAAAGTTCGAAAATATAACATTAATGTTATTAAAAGACAATATCCACGCCACAATGTTACTAAAGTTTTCAAAGCCAGTACATACTCGAAGAAAGACTATTTGTTTCTCGCTAAAGTCGAACTCTCTCGAAGGTAGTAGTATCTTCGTTGCAACAGCAGTTTCGGGTTAATTTCACGTTAGTCTTAAGCGGTTTACTTGAGGGTTACGGTGCGCAAGCTGGTATTTATAGCCCAACTCGTCTAATGATCTTTGTATTACCTTAAGTGCCTAGTGGTACGCTTACAATGCAGCCGGGAAATCAAATGTTGGCTTGATTAAATATAGTTTTTTTTTATTACACCGATAAAGTAAAAGTACACATAGAAAGTAAAAAGATTACAAAGTAAAAATAGATTAGTGTATTATGTACCTATATTTTTATATTATTCGATTGTGCTATGAAATAAATAACAGATCAAGCAAAATTTTTTTTTTGTCTGATATATTTGGTGTAGATAAATCTGTTCTAAAAATATTGAGATATAATTAGTAACATATCAAGAACAACTGGAAAAATACTATAAGTAGTTACTGTTGTGCGTATAGTCTGTAAAATAATATTAATATTTCTGCTCACAACAGACTCATTCCGACCCATCAGGATCTTCATAATGAAACAGGCGCGTCTTGAAATCTCTAGAGGTAACGACCATCGTGTTTGCTGTTTTATCATTCCTACCGCGATTCTCTAAGCAACAAAAACAAGCTGCTAGGGGTGCTTTAACTCAGCTCAAATGCTCCTAATACTTCCTATTGCTACTAAGTGTCTGGGGAAATGTTCATGCTGCCGACACTCATCAGAATTTGTATGTTAGTATATATATGCAAACTGCTAAAGTAATTAACTTTTCTATGTAACTTATTTTGAAGTCGTTAAGGTTATTTGGAGGATATGAAATTACTCTAATAAAGCTGAATATACATGTATATTAATTTTGTTTTTAACCGACTTCAAAAATTTATGGAGGATCTCTATTCGACGCCTATTTGTTAAGTTATTCTCTCTCCTCATCAAAAAAACTCTTGAAATAATATTACTTCATGCACGGACATTATCGGCTGCAATCAAAATCTTGATGTGGTAGGTACTTGATTAAAAAAACAACACCCCACTTTATATGTAGTGTAGATCGTTGGATAACTATTTTACCTTATTTATTTGGTAACTTGGTTGTGTCATAGATATTATTATGTATTACCTACTCAACGGATAGCAAGTTATATTTTCAATTGAAGTTAATTAACTAATAATTAAATTAAATGAAAATAGTACTCTAGACAGGAAATAACCCATCTTAGTTACTTACTAACAATTTCATAAGGCAGTAAAACATTTTCCACAAACTTACGTAGCGCTCTTGAAACATTTTACAATCTCTTGATATTTTAAGCTGATCTTACCGGAGTCACTTTATCTAGTTACTTACACAAAGATGTTGAAGGTTTGTCAGAAACGTTATTTTGTCCATTATGATATTTAATTTGAAAGTTTCTTTGTAGCTAATAAATAAAGTACTTAAGTACCTATTTATTTTTACTTGAATATGTATTCAATGTAATTTATAGCCAAATTCAATATTAAGTTTGACTTTTGAAATTTATTGTACACTGTACAGTGCTTCTGCTCAAAGTTTAATTACTAGGATGGAACATTTTTTTTCGGAAAAGATATACCATTTTCTTCTCAATAACTACATAATAGTATATTTGTAGATAATAGTAGCAATTCATTCTATTACGTAGTCTCTTAGAGTAATGTTTGTACCTAAGTTCCCTCATTTGAGTGACGGGCCTGCTTTAATAGCTACATACCTTAAATTAAAGATATAAGCTTGGATTTTATACTTCGTGACAATGGGCAAATATAGCATTATTCTTGAAACCTATCTACGATAAAGACTTATAGCAAACAGAGGGTCGGTGATGCTTTGATTATTGTCATGATATTTTCCGACTCTTCATTTATACAATAACACAAAATTGGCCAGCCGTTACAGAGGTACCACGAAAAAGAAAAGTAATTTTCCCAGACGTCTTGCTGTTCAGTGATTTTCCAATTTGACGCAATTTTTTGTTATGAATAGACTCGTTATCCAACTTACATAATACAGTTACCAAGTAACCGCAAAATGCTTAGAGTATACTGTTGATGTCATCTAACTTATTTGATATTATTAATACTTTCGAAAAATATAACCGTTAGTTGGTTTTTGTGACAAGTTCTGGTACTTGAAGATACAAAATTTTCTATAAATGACATTATCATAAATAAGTTGCTTGGGGGATAAAATAATAAAGTTTAACCTCTTATTTATTTACTGAATCATTAAAACCCAAGCATTTATTAATACCTGACGAAAATATTTAAAACTGACTTCAAAATAAGGAAGAGGTTATAGGAATAGTTTTTTAAACTGAAACTGAAAATTAAAAAATATTTGGTACCCTAACTTAGTACCTAGTAGTTAGGGTTGTATAGGAAAGTGAATATATATTTCCGTATATTTTTTGTTTATAAGGATAGCGCAGGATAACATTTTTATTTTAGTCCTGCTTTATCCATTGTAGATAATTATAAGCATAGGATATTAAATTATACTATTATATTAATTTATATTATAGTATGAAGTAGTATAATTTAATATTAATGTAATATGAAGATAAATATTACATTTAATAAAAAAGTGTGTGTGTGTGTGCAAGTCACACATGGTAGAAGTGAAACTTCTGAAAAGTCCCTGATTAAAATTCTGACGGAAGTAACGCTTACTAAAAAACATTGGTTGCCATGGCAACCAATGTTTTTCGCTAGCTAACTTCATACTTTTATATTTTAAGATGTCAGACATTAATTCAAAACTAAGAAGATAAATAAGATAAATGGCTAGGCTGTATGAGCTAGAACCCTTTGCCTTCCAAAATACGGGAAAACATAATAAAAGCAACATGGCGCGTAACCGAAAAACGTGACGATTTGCTACAAAATTTTCTCCCATACGTCGATAAAGAAGTTTCACTTCAATAATGATAAAATTGTTTACTGCATTTATCTTAACATCTTAAATATTACTATGCAAAGTATATATTGTGACAGACTGGTGCCTAAGCCAGACGAATATCTTCCTGTATTTCAGGTCACCAGGCCTCCGCTCTCTAGGCTATATTCAATTGAAAACGCACCTATTGCTAATGCTAAAACATATGTGGCAATTTAACTTTATCTCAGAATAAAATTATGAATAGGAAAAATATGTTAGTAGGTATTGTTAACAAGATATGAATATGTGTAAGGATGTGTAGGGGTGTGTGTGAGTGTATCAGTCAGAATCTAATTTTATTTATTTATTGGAGCAGCAATTCTTTAATTTCAATAATACTAATTCATAAATCTAATCCACCAAACCAAAATAAACCGTCAGTTCTATACAAAATATAGGAATGTAAAATAGTATGAAGTTAAATAAAAGCTTGTAATGATATTAATTCTGAGAACTAACTGAATGAGTTCAAATTATATGGATAATCATAATCAAACATCTAAATCAAATAAGACTCAATAGTTTAATACTCGCATGTTTGTTTTTAAATTCCACTGAATCAAATTATTATTTACAATCTATAATTTTTATGATAGCTTTATTAGGCTTAATGTAAAGTTTTTTCAAGTATTTTTTGTTACATTGGACTTTTGTTCAACCTCATACTTACTCTGATTGGAGTGATGATGTAGCTGGGAATGTTAGATGTTTACTCAGAAGAGAGACCTATTTCACTCTAATCTTGGGAGCTTCAGTTTGTAAGTGTATCCAGGATATATGTCCATTTTATATTATCAACTTCCAACTGCTTCAGCAACAGCCTAATGCTCTATTTAATGTTGAGGCAATTACAGATTTGATCAACGTAAAACTTTAATATATGGTTCTACAGACCTTTATTTATCTTCCGTAATTGGAAGACTTTCGTTCGATGTTATTAATTTTAAATGAAGCTGTTTTTGGTGTTAACGATTTAAGTTTTATTTCTAACTAGCTATTCCGCGCGGTTTCACCCGCGTTCCCGGAATAAAATATAGCCTATGTAACTCGGTGAAGATGTAGCTTTCTAACGGTGAAAGAATTTTTAAAATCGGTCCAGTACTTTTTGAGTCAATTCGTTACAAACATACTTACATACAAATCTTACTTCTTTATAATATTAGTCTAGACTAGCTGATCCACACAGATTCACTTGCATTTCTGGTATAAAAATAAGCCTATAACCTCAATAAACAGGTTATCTAAAAAAAAATTCGAATCGGATTAATAGTTACGGAGATTACCTCTGACATCCAAAATCACAAACAAACTTCTACATAATAATACTAAATGGATAACATATTCTTTTTTATACTGCCAAGACAAAAACAACTTAGACAAAATATTAATCTGATAATAAAATAACAAGAAAAACTCATTCAATTATGTGCCGGACAGGCCAAGCAAAGTTCAAACGGCACACACGATATTCGACTCTGTATTTTCTTTCTCTCATATTATAATGCATTGGTAGCTATTTTGTAGTAACTACCGATTAGTGCCTCCTCTAAGACCATAATAGTCCACTATATGGACCATGCGCAGATTGGCGGGACAGTCCCGCCGGGACTTCACATGTCTGACTTTTGTCAATTTCACTCCTCGAAAAACCAGTGGTTAAACCACACGTAAACATAAAACCACTTAACCTACACTCACATGCTACCTTACTTAAAATGGCTTTATCGTGCCATTCAAAATATAAAAAAGTATACTACCTACCTTATTACTTAATTGAAAAACGTAGGAAGATATAAGTGCAAACAAAGCTATCGATCTACTAGATGAAATACAATCAAATAGTATAAATATACGAGACCTTAAACCATTTCTTACACGACTCCCGGACATCGCTACTGAGCGTTCATAGAAGAGGATTGAGAGCTCAAAATATACTGGTCACTACCAGGAA
Source organism: Tetheella fluctuosa (assembly GCA_951216915.1). NCBI lineage: Eukaryota > Metazoa > Arthropoda > Insecta > Lepidoptera > Drepanidae > Tetheella > Tetheella fluctuosa. The sequence goes on along the minus strand of OX578229.1, from coordinate 3,997,167 downwards.
GAATTTCCAGAGGCATTCTAATAGTAAGTTGAAAAGAACACTAAAAATCAATAAGCCGTACACAATATTGTTTGCTTCTGTTAAACAATACTGATGTGATACAGTGAAATTGAATTTCTGTTTTCATTTTATTTATAGACTCTAGACGAGATACATAATGTATGACGTTACCATGATACTTCTGTATTTCTCCATTACCTTGATCCTAAGTTTTATTTGTTTCCAATCGGAAGCCTGGAGATCGGGAGATGCATAAAGGTTTATTGATAGTATTTTAGTGTGACTTAAGGTATAATGTGTAAGGTACAATAGGTATTGTTTAAAGGCAAAATATTTTTATAATATATTAGATTCCTCGTGGTCTCCACACTAGGCCAAGCCTGTCTCAAGGGGTAACACTAAATAATACGAGCAGTTTATACAATAAATATTACAAGTTATAGTATGTAATATTTGTAAGATACACCAGACAAAATCTTTTTGAAACGTAAAATGTGTTCGTCGCAACATTTTGAGAGATCAGCATTGAAATCCTCATAAAATTCAAACTTTTCATGAAAGTGTCAACCTTGCTTTAGTAATGGTTTAGTAAATTATGAGCTTAAAAATATCCACCATTGGGATATATTATATTGATATTTATTGAATTAGTGAGTAAACAAAAGTCGTCGTGGGCGTAAGCAATAAGGATATTTTACAGAATTGTTTATATTATATCTTCTTCTTGTTTGCTTTCAAACGCCGCTAATTTCTTTTCAAAATCAAGGCAAGTAATGGGAAATAAAACAGCTCTTGATTTAGCCTCGGGGAAAGCTTCGTATCTGCGGTGTTCTAGTCCAAGGGCGTGGAGAGTCACGTGTGCAACTTCTGTCGGTAAAGTGCACACTGGCGTTATTAAAATTAGCTGTAAAAATAAAAATATAGTACTTCATAATTTCACGCCCATAATTTCCGAAGAAGTAAAGGGAAAGGCCTATGTCCAGCAGTAGACGTCTATTGATGATGATAATTTATGATAACAATTATGATAATGATAGAGGAAAGAAAGAGCTTATATAGGAAAAGATAAACAATTCTGATAAAGCTACAATTATTTCGAGCAGCTTAAAGTCAATTTAGTAGGTATTCTGTAAATTATTGATATTAAATATTTTATATCTAATTTAAACTAATTTAATGTTATAAATATAATATCAATAAAGTGTACCTTCACTAAGTGGTTAATAAATTATATCCATAGTTTATGCTAAGAAAACAAAAGGAAAAATTTCAAGAGAAAAGGGCTTACCCGACGTCCAGTAGGTTTTGAATAAAAAGGTAAACAGCAACTTTCCAGAACTCCTGAATACGTGTAAAAAAGGAAAGTGAAGTTTAACTTATTCAGCAACTCTACAGGGTTGTGCTCCACGAATTTGAGGCAGGATCGCTGTTCAATATACGCATGTCCTTTAAGGACGAGACTTATCAATCGTTTTGGATCTGCATACGAAGGGAACCGAGTTGTTACAAAATATATAAATGGTCGTTCATATAATTTTTTATCAATCACAAGTAGGTAAATTAGATTAATTTGAAAGAAGAAGTAACTAAGTATGAATCTAAAGCATTATTCCCACATAGAACTAACAGCGAGACAGTAAATACCAATATTGTTATCGTGCAAACAGATTTCAGGGCAGGAAAATTAACGTTCAATTTAATTTGGTTATCCTATCATAATATACAGCTAACCTATGTAATTGCACTGTTATCGCTTATCTTAAAATCAATAAACCAAATTTCCCATAATCCATTTCCATCTTGATTTAAATGTATAAAGTACTTACTTAACGAATAATAATTAAACACAAATGGCACCACACCATCGTTCCATGAGCATGGCCAATTTGACGGTAAATTGGTACCTTAAATAAATACATCCGAGAGTTAAAATAAATTAACGATGAATACTTGAAATATTTTCGCGAATTGTATTCCACGAACCATTATTTGAATCGCAAGAAATAATTATGTTGAAAGTACAAAGTAAAACAGTCAGATTTATTATCCAATTTCCGTTATAGCAGCAATGTAACGCAATGTTTACACGCATTATAGCTATATAACCCCTTATCAATACCACAAAATAATGTTCGATTTTATTTAAAATTGAAAAATTGCTTACCTTGAATCAAAGTTATACAAGAATTGTTATAGTTTACAATCGCATTCCCAGTTAATGTGTATTGTGTTCCGGATTCAATAAATATTTTAGTTTTTAAGTACGAATCTATTTTCTCCATCCTTACTTACTGAAGATTTTTTAAATTTCATCTAAAGCGGGAAGGAGTAAAAACACTGACAATAAGCCTCTGTATGGTCAGAGTGATTCCTACAACAGTGATTAACCTTGCATACCTGCGCGTGAGCATGTTGCACCTAACCGATAGAACTGGTAGGAGTGTGTAGGATGTTAGTATCACACGTTAGTCATCGTCACCGGCGGTGGACATTCTATACGTGACTGTTCAGAAAGTTGACGGTAATATGACTGATAGTAATGCAGGTATATAACACTACCTTATAACACTACAATATTACTCATCACCGCACAATATATTTAAATCTATGATAATCTAATGAAATAGAAAAATATTTTACAATATGTTTTATTTTTACAAGATTCTTTTGAGTTGGAAAGCTATAAAAAATATGATTACCGTTTTTTAATCAGTAAATGGCCCGGCAATTAACTCCGGTTGAAACCGGAAGCTTGCTAAGCAATCCATTCCGATTGAGTTGTTAAATTTATAATAGTAACTCCCTCTTAGTTACTTCTTATAATATTGTTCTGGCATCATCTCCCTTATAGAAAGACTTTATAAAAGCATAATATATTGCTTATATATGAATGTACATTAGATCGCGAACTTAAATAAATAAGCTGGATTTATCAGACTATTGTGATGTATATTGATAAACGTGTCACTACCAAACTTTAAAGTTTTGTTCAAGAAATGTTCACTACTTCAGGATTTCTTCGCTGAATACTTCAATATATCCCCGAAAAGATAAGATACATACATATCACTGAAACTACAAATATTTGAATGATTAATATGATATATGTGAAGATATTTATTTAAAAAAATATTTTAAAACTAGTAATTAAATAAATATTACTTTACTAGTAACTAAATATTAAAGTATTATTCCATAAAATTTAAAACGCTATTCTTAAAATGTACATAATAAATATTAATTATGAACCAAAATATTTACAATTCAAAGTCAAAGCCATTTATTCAGTTTAGGCCCTAGACGGGCAATGAAGGTCGAAACTACTGAAGTTACCACCGATTCGGAAGTCGCCGTCAACTGAGAAGAACCGGTAAGAAACTCAGCAAGGTTACATTTTTTTTGGACAGCCTGATAATGTTGACTTTTTTCCATTAAATGTTTAACAATTTCTAAAGCAATATATAAATTAAAAAGTAATCTATACTATCTATACTATTTTATTAATATTATAAAGCTGAAGAGTTTGTTTGTTTGTTTGAGCTCGCAAATCTCAGGAACTACTGGTTCGATTTGAAAAATTATTTCAGTCTTGGATAGCCCATTTATCGAGGAAAGCTATAGGTTACTTTTTATCCCGGGAAAACCCAAGATCCCTCGGGAAAGTGGGTGAAACCGCGCGGCGGAAGCTAGTTAAAAATAAAAACAAATAAATTTTGAAGGTAGTAGAACTCTTAGTGCAGAGTTCGCCCGGGGAAGTACTACCACCATATCTAATTCCGCTGTGAAATAGTAATGCACTTGTATTACTGTGTTTCGGTTAGGAGGGTATGGGAGCTGGTGAAATTACAGGCACAGAAGACTTAACACCTTCATGTCTCAAGGTTGGCAACGCGTGAGTGACAATTTTATCTTTAAAATTGTATTTTCTTTGCCCGTGGTGTTATGAGCGTCTATAGGCTACGGTAACCGCTTACCGTACCGTACCGCTTACCTTTTGTTTCCTTGCCGTAAGCTTGTTTGCCACCTAAGTAGTATAAAAAGAATAAAATGGTAGTAAAATAATCAAACTATTTTAGAACCTTACGTAATAGGTTTATTTTCTAAAACATTAAAACATTGTTTGTTCTCAGTAATTTTGTTGGCAATATCGTATACGTCTTTGTCGTATACTTTGAACTTTGAGTTACAAGTTAACATGGGAGTATTGTAAAGAGGCTCGTCTCGGCTCGTTGCCTTTTAAAGCTAATGAATAATTTCTTGTACAGAAAGAGTTTTCTGCTTTGACTACGGAGCGTACTGAGGCGGTATTTAAACTTTGTGGTCTTCGTCTACCGCTTTTCGATACGTTTACTTAAGTTTATATAAAATGTAAGTAATTAATGTATATTTGCAACGTATATTTAATAGCGAAATTAATTATGATAATATAAAATTTTGTATCAATTATACTTTAATAAGTACTGGCATAACATGAAAAAAACCTTAGATGCATTGAAATAGAAAACATATTTAGAATTGCTGAGTTTATTGCTGTCTCTTTTCAGCAAAAGCGGTCGCGGAAGGTTTTCCGAACCGTGCGTCAGTCACACTTTTCATAACTGCTTATATGAAAAAGCCTTTTTGAATAAAAACTATTTTAATTTAATTTCATAATTAGGTAGTGAATTTTCATTCGAATAAGAATTTAGCTAGTTAGTTGCATACCTAGTCTGCTTCAAGCTAAATACATGCTAATTCTAATTATGTATTATTATTTCATAGGCGATGATAGCTCAGTGGTAGTCACGTCGGACGCCGCGGCGAAGGTCGTGGGTTCGAATCCTACAATGAGCTTGAGCTTTCGGTGAAGGAAAACATCGTGAGGAAACCATAGCACGGTGGTATGGTACTTAGTACCCGTCTGGCTGGCTACCACCCTCAAGTTGAAATTCTGTCGCCAAACACCTATTGGTGTGTTCCGGCAGCTGCACTTGAGAGCCAGTACTTTCTAGACTTTGTGTGCTTACCACCTTCGGCCACATCATCACTTATCATAGTGAGATTGTGGTCCAACACAAGCCAAATAGAAAAAAATAAAATATGTACAAATAGAAAAAAATAAAATATGTAATAGCTAGATATTGTTGTCTGTGGTACTCATAGCGTGCTTTTAATGTGCCTAATTTTCACAACAACAACAAGTCGTAATTGTGTATAATAAAAACAATTGTATGCAGACGTTTATGGGTTAGTACGCGCAGGACAAAAGTACCAAGAGTCTAGTGTTTTACAAGTTCCAACGCAGAAGTTTCTCTTGAAATTCGATTTAAGGGTACCGCAAGCCTTTCACCCTAGAATTTGAGTAAAACTGGAGTAGCTGTTGCAAATTTTGAACTCTTACGCTATTAAAGTACCTTCCAAGTGCAAATTTCTTAAACGGAAGACGTGGTTATTTTGTTTGCTGTATTACAATTAAGCTTATTATAAGCTGTGAACCTGCTACTGATAGTACTGAAATATATACACGAATATAAACGAACAAACAATTTAAATTCTTAAAGGATATAGTAAATTATTGTACTATATCATTACGTATCATACTTAAACCTGAATGTATCCTTCGCACCACTATAGTATGTGATGATAAAGGGAATAGTCTCTCAAGTGCATCATCAGAACATACAGGTACTTAGGTGCTTGGCATTGGTTGGATTTTGATCTTGAAATAACATTAGTAAAGATTGTTCAGCATAGACGTTTAAGATTGTTTAAATGTGTATTGAATAACGTTGTAATAAAATGTACATTGTTATTCAAAAAGAAGTTTTTTCATTTCCGCAATGAATAGAGTGTTGAGACTCCTCTCGGTTTTATAAAAGAAGAACAATATCAACAAGAATACGAAGCACTTGTAATATAATAATTGGAAGTGAACAATGGTACGCTTTTTTTGTTTCCTTTTGTTGTTAACTGTATGACTTTTCATTGTATTTTTAATAAAACACCTAAACATAATTAGAATATGGTTATAATTAAAATAATATATATAATTCATGCAATTTTATAGGTCATCTAAGTACAACTTGAAGTATATAAAACAACAACAAAACTAAAATGGCGAACCTCCAGTAGTGGAGAGCCACATCAAGAAGAAGAACTTAAACTGAGTCTGCACTTAAGCTATTAAACTTTTTTCCATAAAACATTACTCTATTAAAAAGTCCTTTTCATGAAAAACAAGTAAATTTCAGGGAAGGCATCGAGGAGTGCGTTGAGGTTGGATGGACAGTGATCGGCACAGGAAAGAATTGGCTCAGGCCACTGTACTACAATCGGAAACAGAGAGCAGGTGATGTCTTCGATTGAGCCTGTAACTGAGACAAATAGCCTACACGATCATGCAGGTCAGGGAAATCGACGAGCCCTCATATACATATAGAAGCTGTAAAGTTTATAAGGATCTTTAAAGAGCTTTCTGTGCTGTTTCCAACACTAGAACAGAGGAAACGTGATGTAAGACCCATACACATGTACTTGACTCCAGAGCATGTTCCCCTTACAAGAGCGTTATAAAGTACACAACTAATAGCTTTGAGGATATTTTCTATAGGCATATTATCGTTCGTATTTTATACAATTATTGTAAATAAATAAATGTATATTTTAATTAAAACAAAATATCCGAATAAATAGAAAAATAATTAAATACAGTAATATATAGAAGAATTCTATATAAACTATACAATAGTAAAATTAATACGCCACTTTGTAGTTACGCTACATTGTAACGATTCGGAAATGTTTAATAACAGTTCATCAGTTACAGTAGGTATAACATTAGGGTCGGAAACAATATTCGCATGATTAGAAGCGCATGGTTGCAGCCTGCACCCGAAATGGCACTCAGCCAGGTTCGCGGAAAGCCTCCCACTTTGTTATTTGCATTCACAAATTTGCGCCTCCCCAATTCCAACAATTTCCAAACAACTGTCTCACATATTGTCGTTACAATACCTTTTGCCAGTTTTCTATAAGCTCTTATTGTCTGGAAAATTTAAGAACTTAATCTTCTGAACATTTTATATTCTGTGGTTTATCTTTGCACACGAACCGGTGGAGTGTTTAGTAAGGTGTGTGGATAATGTTTCTAGATGTGTGAAAGAGAAAGAAAATAAAGGTTGAGTAAAGTGGAGAATGCAGGCAAAGATAAAATTGCATTATTATCGTGCGGTGGTAATTTTATTTTGTGGCAAGTTTTCAATGGAACACGTGCTACTCTTTCGCAGACTTCAAAACAGTACTTACGTATGACGTTGGGCCCAAAAGACTAAAACATAGTCTGATTAGAATTTGTAAAGTTTTTGTATAAATTAGTGAAAATTCATTCTGATGTCGGTTTTATTTTTAACAAATAAAGGTCGTGTAGTTTCAGAACAAATCGGGCATATAGGTACAAACATTATGTTGGAAACAGAAACTTTTTTGTAGTCGATTAATAAAATGTCGATATTCTAAGCTCAAATTATTTTTTTTGCCAAATGACAAACAGCGAAATTCCGAATATTATGATGCAGTACATTATTTGTAATATAATAATATTTGTTCAAATATTATAGATAGCTTGTCATTTTTTTTTTATTAATTGAAAGATAACAATCATTAGCTATAGCGATAGCAAAAAAAATATGGTACAACATTTTTACACAGCAATATGTTTTTATACTGGCTTTAAGTGGTTTTTGTTTAGCTCAAATTTCAGGGTTGAAAGTACTCAAAAACCTCTTACGATAGACCATACGTTAAAAGCGCGAAAAAAATCAACTGTGTTTCACCACAATCTCATCATGGTAAGTAATGATGTAGCCAAAGGTAAATCGAAATGGAATGGAAGACAAGAATGCATTTAAATGAAATGTTCACTACACAAACTATTTCATTATAATTTTATAAACTTTGTTATTTGTAATTAAATAGTTACATAAATTAAATAACAAAGATCTATAAAAATATCCCTTGCTGAGTTTCTTGCCGGAGTCTTCTCAGTCCAAGTGTATTCCGAACCGGTGGTAGAATCAATTGTAACGTTCATAAGTGCCTTATTAGAGTCTAAACTGAATAAATGATTTTGAATTTGAATTTGATGTAAATGACGTCAAACTAACCTAAAATTCAAAGTAAATAGAACACGGTATCATTGTGATATAACTTCACCGTTTCAGCTATATTACCTACCTACCTTCCAGGAATGTGTATACCAAAGGATATTCTAAGAATGACAATAGTTTGTAAACTCATATTCAGAATTTGGATAACTTTGATTGTAAGTGATTACGTTTCTATTCTTGTATAGACTGCTATATTTTTGGCAAATATTCGTATTTTCCTTTGATTCAATTTAATACTCATACCATCCGTCTGTTTCTCAACAGTTGAAATTTTCATGGAATAAGTACTAAATTTTTTATCATAGTAACAAGGCAAATAATTGAAAAAATCTACTACGACAAAAAAAATAAAAATCCAAAAGAAGACTACTTGAATAACAAATTCTAAATAATATTTTTATGTACTACTAATGATTTCACAGCAAAGTTGAGATCACAACATTAAATTGATTTTATTATTAGCGTACGGAACCTTCAGTGTGCGAGCCTAACTAGCACATGGCCAGTCTTCCTATCAAAATGTAATCATATATTCTATGTTAATAAATTATTGTGTAATTTGTTATATTAACATGACGTTCTAAAAAAACTCTACAACACTTAACGTATTTTATTTGCCACACGATAAATTTATCATCTACAACAAAATATAATAATAAAAATCATTGGATAACAAGCAGAACACAGGCCCTTGAGTGTCCTCCGCTCTGAAAGTCACTAGCCCGTGAAAATCCGGGTTTGTGAAGAATCGAGAGTCCTCCAAGCAATGCAAGAGGGTGTCCTAATGGGCGGAGGGCTGGAGAGTGCCGACCCACTGAAGACTGTCTGTCCACTTCTCGACGGTATCTCAATCGGGTCGCCAAGGACCTAAAGTGATTCAAGTTTGTACTTTTAGAGGACACTTAATGATAATTACTTGTATTGTTTAAGATAGCTTATTAATTGACAGATTAATTTTGATGAAAAATTTGTCTTAAATTTTTTGTTTTGTTTTGTCCACAAACTATACACAAACTGTCCCACATAATGATACACACATAGTTTATAGCCAAATTACTGTGATAGTCCGATGTTGCATGTATATTGTATCCAATATTGGCATTCCTCAGCAAACCCTAACGTTGCGGCTAACCAAACCCTGACATGATAGTGATTATACTGTGCATGCTCATAGATAGATATATACATTATAGCTATACATCCCTTAACCTTAAATATTTACTCGAAAAGGTAAAGTACTCAAAACCTCGAGAAAGAAAAACAAACGACCGGGGAAAAAGGAAGATTGACGTAAACGCGCGCGGAAAAACACAAATGATTTATTTGCCGAAAAATGTGATTCAATGTTTGTTTCAGGTGGGGCCGGAAAGAATTTTCCATGCTATTTAATATGCATATTTTCTGGAATCAATCTGGGTGGCGGGTTTGCGAGGGAACTCAATTATAAAGCCCCGTCAATTATACGGATCATTGTAATTATTTAATCGGAACTGGAAGTCAGAACAGGAAACTCTAAATAATGGTAATTTTATTTTAATGCACGTAACGAGGAAAAAAATCTTATTTCATAATTTTGCTTACTATGAAATCTTTCCCAATTAATATAATGGTAGAGTGTAAATGATTAGGTACCACATTATATGAAAAACGTTGACCAATGAAAACTTTATAACATATTGAGACACTGAAATAAGATGTTCTTTTCCCCCACTGTTTATATGCGTACATCTCATTACTTCTCAAGGGAAATTAGTGGGTAAAACCAAAACGGGCTTAGTCTATCGAATATTCTGGACATTACTAGTGATCCCGTAAATAAATTTGTTGGCGAATGATATCGTTCTATAGGCATCAACAGCTGTTATGCCAATATTCTCGTTTATACGCTTGAGGTTAGATTAACAAGGTCGATGAGCATTGTACATTGTAATTACCTACGGCAGTCGTTTAACATACATTTAAGTTAATAATTTTTTAAGCTGGTGAACTCAGTCAATACATCACTATTAACAGGTTGTACATTTTTTTCTTTAATTTATTATGTTATAGCCAAAGGTATGCAAGATAAAGATATGTCTGAAGTTAATTAATGAAATTGTAAACAAGTAAGTAAAGTAAGTAAGTGAGTAAAGCATGCATGATATAATATAAACACTTCATGGAAGGAAAGTTAAAGCAACATAAAATAGTTGTCGTCTCTCTCGTTAGTTTTAAAACCAATTCATTTGAAAATGTAATAAGCAAGGACCCGACAATCTATGATGCAGACAGCCAACAAGTCGGGGGAAGCGAGACGGCATAAAGCAGTAAAGAAATAACATGCAAGAGGCGCGATGTTTCGGCAAACGCGCTAATTCAAGTCCCAACTCCCGTAATCAACTTTGTAAAACTTTGCGACTTATTCCCGAGACTAATGAACAAACTCGTTGCAAGTGCACAGACAAGTTAGAACGTGTCTCATATTACACATTCAACGCACTTGATGAACGCTCATATTTACCCAAAATTATGGTGACATGAGATGTTTCAAGAGTTTTAGAGAATCGTGTGTCGATTTGTGAGACGCTGTTATGTAATTTACATTGTTGATGGTTATAACTTCATCGTTGTCTTAATTTCGATAAGTATTTTGTCTAATAAAAAAATATACTACAATTTTTCTATTGCAACATTGAAAAGAGTGATCTAGCTAGAGTAAGGCAAAGAGTTGCTGATGGTCAACAACATGATCCGAACCATTATTTTTAAGAAATATTCACTATATACCATAAATCAAAATTATCTTACCAGCTAAACTAGAGTAAAAGAGACTAAAAAATGAAATAAATTACTTAAAATACGGCAAACACAAAGGTTGGTAAATATTCCGTTTTTCTTTATCTACAGCATTTATTCCATTGATGTGGGCTCAAACCCAAGCAACTTAATTCTAATTAAAAAGAAAGAGCAAAGAAAACTTTGATCTTTATAAACTACATAATTTCTCAGTGTTTCAAAGAAAAGGTAAAAATGTAAAATGGCTACTCACAAAATACTTTCTGTGATATTTAGTTACCTGGGTGTGGTTGGTACCCAACAGTAGGTACCAACATAATTGCATTAAGTTAATGTACAGACCCACACATAAAAGCCAATGACTCGGTAGCGCAATATGAGGACTGGAATCGTTTTATTTTACTGTTATTTCACTTTCTATTTCTTTGGTCAATCAGTTTATTATTAAACCCTTTACAACACAAAAGTCAAATATGTGCCTGACCCAAATACAGGGAGTTTTGTGGCTTTATAACTAAACTCCATTCCATGCCTCAATAGACTTCAATAAAATTTTACGTTTGGAATATTAAATGAGTTGAGTTGGGTATATTACCGAATTCTTTGATGAAAATCAGGTATAATACTCATTTTGTTTCGTAAATTACCGAACAGGGTTATTAGTTTTTATTGCTTCCGACTGTCCAAATGAATATAATTTGGTACATGGCTAGATATTTAGGGTTAGATTGTTTTAGCAATAAGTTTAATGTACGTACACTTCTGGTCATTTAGAACTACTTATATTTCAGCTGATTTCGTAAGGAGTTTTCTATCTACCGTACCATTTTCTAAATATATTCCAAGTTCCAAGGTTTTGATTTCCTGGATGATTGTCACCTGTCGTCATCCCTGAAAGGAACTGTGAGGGTTCCTGTAAAAAAGCAACCAACCCGCTAATTTTCTTCTAAATACAAGCTGAGAGATCACATTCCAAAAAAAATAACTTATTCTATTTCCAACCTGTAAATCTCTGTGACAAAGTGGTCCGCTGGTTCATGTTTTACGTAAATATTTTTACCTGCATCCGAATGAGGCGACATTGGTAAAGGTACGGTGAAATTGGATTCATCATTGATTCAAAGAGGTCAACCCAAACGGCGTCCAACCCATGTATTTGCGGATTGCGTCGTTTACCTACAAATTATATTAGTATGTAAGTATATCGTTTTCTGAAAGTGCCTGCTTTAGTTTTGGTTTGGGAATACCTAACCTGTACTCATATGCAGATTTTCCAATATCGTTATCAAAATTGAAATGGCTACTTAGGAATGTTTAAAGTTGGTATGTTAGGTTGGTATATCAGAAAACTGATAACGTGAGCTAAGTACTTTTGACTCTTTTTTTTATGCCACATTGTCGGCAAACAAGCATACGGCCCGCCTGATGGTAAGCGGTTACCGTAGCCTATGAAATCATGCAAAACCAGGGGTATCACTCGCGCGTTGCCAGCCCTTCCCCCCACCCCGATGAGCTCTGGCGATCTTACTCACGCACAGGAACACAACTATAAGTTATTTGGCTGCGGAATTCTGTAAGGTGGAGGTACTTCCCCAGTCAAGCTGCTCTTTGAGTGACATATCGCTATGCTCTACCTCTCTTAAACCATGCCTTGGTTACATTTTATACCAGTAAACGATACTATAATCATGAATGATTCAATCTTTATTGACAAAGGTACCTTTTAAAAGCACTGCTTGAATTATAAAATGCCCTGTATACAATATACTTCAATCATAAATGTTAGTATCTAAAAAACTATTTTAATCAAATTACTCGTTTGGGTTTCAAAACTATAACCCCTGTCAAATGTATTGTAACATATAAAATGTTTATTGAAAAATCAGTAGCGAACACACTCTGTATTCAACACGTTCAACCCGCAGCCGTATCAGCCAAACTAAAATTTATTTTGCACTCAAAAAGGAAATGAGATTATGTTTCAATAACAAACCTATCCAGTGCCACGTACAGAGAATAAAAAGTTACAGCCAAGACTGATATTTACACTGCCACGAACTTTTCAGTGTTAAACAAAATTTTTACATGCCTAGATTTTAAAAGCTATTATTTTTTTATTTTATCACTGCCCCGTGTTCTCGATGTATCTAATAGTTTCACGGAATAAAAAGTATCTAGTTTAAATCCAAGGTATGATTTAACTGGGTGCCAAATTGTAGCCAAATCAGTTCATTAAGCAATTAGGGCGTGATTGACAAGCAACAACAACATCCACACAGACATACACACAAATTGCCAAATTTATAATATTAGTAGAACCTATAGTAAATTACAATTACATCAATTAATAAATAAATAATGACTACGTAAATAACTATTGATACCCAAAATTATTTGTACATCACCTCTTAACAACTTCATAATTGAAATTAAACAAGTATATTATAGGTAATGAAATAGTTAATGATTATAATAGATAATGAATGAGTTGAAAACTAACGAAACTATGACATCGATGTGTATTAACTCGGTGAGTATTAGCACAAAATATGCAAATATGTAGTCGATGTAGTCGCGTCATCGCGGCCCAGTGTGGACTCTCGTTTGTCATGATAATCTGCAGGAAGTTGTACCATTTCAATTTACATACATGACACAGAACTGTTATCTATGGATGAACAATTACAACCTAATGAGGATGGTAATAAAAAATAAACAAACATTTTCTACATGACACGATATAAAAGCAGTTTTTTTTTCCTGACATGTTTGTGGCATGATATTAAACCTAGGTTTATTGGTTATGTAATGAAAACTTCATTATAGGCTTTAGATACTTATCATTTTTTACAAAATCTTCTCCTAAACGATGCCACATGTTTTTTTTAAATAATATATCATGTTCTGTCCATAACTACAACACATCTAGGTATGCAATACTACATCAATGGTATGTATTCAACTGATTTAGCACCGCGAGCTCTCGCAATCTTGCATTGTTTTATTGCGAATACGAGTTATATATTTGTAAGCAAAAGCGATCTGTTGTTGTTCGTAATTGAAACATAATTTCATAATAGAATTATATGTTTATTCTCTAAATATTCTATCGATATCAACCTTCATTAATTTATCCGAAACCTTAGACTACCTATTATTTATAATTTCAGTCTCTTTCGATAGATTCAAAAATGTGTAACGCTTAGAGCATTTATCAGGTCCTAAACTAAATAAATGAAGTTGAGTTTTGAGTTTGAAACTAATCCTTCATGAGTAACTTATTGCTTCCATATTTGTTATCGAATTTTATGTTTTTTCTTAAGCATAATAAAATCAACATTTATATATGTTTAATTTACATATTGCATTTGCTTTGTGTATAAAACGACCTCTGATATTATATTTATTCGTAATTAATTTACCATAAAATTACAAACTGTTTTCTTCTCTGGAAATTTGTTCAATTCTTAAAAAGTTGTTCTCGTAAATTTACCGTTTGTGTTGTACTTCACATACTATCCTCTGATTTATATTGGATTCAATTTAAATTGGTAGTCCTAGTTACTGTAAACAAGTTAACAATTGTTGAATCATAAATTTATGTCTGTCTTTTTCGTCTTCGAAATATTTTTTTTACATATAGAAACTAGTCTTAAAATCTCAGTAATTAAAATATCTCTTAATTAATCTATCTCTCAAGAATTAAAATATTTGAATGAAACTGTGGATCATATAACCATAAATTAACATAGTATTCTCGTATAAATTGATTGGATGAATTCCAATCGATCTGAGCGATACTCTATTCTGTTTTTAATTCAATCAGTCGTTCCATCAGCAAAATTTTATATTCAAATATCCATTTTTATTAGACATACGGCATCTATCAAGCAATTTTCCTGAGTGCCAGACAGACTTGAAATTTTCTACAATTTAATTACTTGATCAGAAAAAAAAATTCAAATGAAACAATTTAGTTATTAGCAAAACAAATTACTTACCAATTCAGAAATAGCTCAAACAGTTTATTTTCGCTTGATTGTAAAAGGTTGATATTGGCGATTGCTTCTAAATTATTTATTCATCGAACTATTTACTAAGCTCAAGGGATAAGGGTGTAGTTTGAAAAAATGTCTGGGTTCAGAGTAGGTACATTTACCACAGCTATTATTTGCAACATAATACATGTTTTTACCTCAAAGAGAAAATATTTTTAAAAGCAAAGTTTTTATATCTCCCCTATTATAGCTTAAAATAATATTAAAATAGTAGATAGTGAAACAGATATCTTGGTTCGTAAGACATTGTTATAATCAATTTAGTTCGTAGCGACTGCCGCTTCCGTCATTACTGGGAAACGAATGCAGTCCTACTCGTAAAATGTCGTCAGTTCAACATAACATGGACGTTCTCCGGAAAATATTGCGAAATAAATCCCACTTAATTTTTTTTCATTTTAAAGGTATAGTTTCAAACCACAGCTTACTAAGTTCATATATTTTTATTAAGTAACTAAAAATATGAATTTACAATAAAACAAGTATTTACAATCATTGTATAATATACATAGCTTACTTAAGTATTATTATATTTTTTATTTGTTTTCTATTGGATACAAATAACATTAGTATACGTATAAATAAATCAACTATCATTTAAAAAAACACCTTTTTTATTACAATCATCTTAAGAAAATACATTTCTAATATTAGCTAAGTAGGGAAACCAAAGATTGAAAATACAAATTAAAATAAATAATTTATTTAACATTATTTATGTAGAGACACAATCCACTCTAACATAGACGGATGAATTGTAACTTATGGTGAGAAAAATATGAGTCTCCGGGCGCCTGGATTATTAATCACAGGCATTTGATAAGAGAAAAATACGGTTTTCCTCTTTGGTAAAAGGTCACCTCAATTTTCACTACAATTTACGCAAAGTAAATGTATTTTGTATCAAATTTAATGGTAAACATTTCGTTAATACTTTATCCTACCAGAAACATGTATTACTATAAATTTAATACAAACAACATAACATTTTTTTTAATCAATTGATTTAGGTTACATAATGCAACTTACATTGTATATTCTTCTAGCTACGATTTGAAGATCTGCTATGGAATCTGACTGCCGTTCAGATCTTTTATTATCTATTATTGTAGTTTCAAGCTCTAAGTATTAAAACTAAGTATTATGGTATTAAGCACAGCAATAACTTTGTCTACATCGAACATCGATAAATTTGTAGTTTTCAGATTGTTTCCTTCATGGCAAATTTCATGTTTCAAGTGGTATAGGTTTTTGATATTAGTCAGTCAGTGAGTGTTAAAAAATATTATTAAATCTGCGCCTGACACGTTTTTGGATGTCATAAATACCTTATTTTCATAATCAGATTGATGAAACATTATATTTTTAAATATGGACGATTTCAGAGCTTTTGATGAAGATTCGGACGAGGTGGTCGGGGACCCTCGCAATGAAAATGCCATGGAGACTGTATGAATTTACTTGATTACTAGGTCCTTAACAATTTTGTAGATGCAGCTTTCTTTAATTCCATATGGCTTCATATTTTTGAGTGATTCATCTAAATGCCAGTTTTCATAATTTTTCTTCTGATTTTTTTATATTACTTACGTTATAAAAGGAAGTATTATTCTAGATGCATTCATCAGATCTACATAGATGAATTTTGAGTGGTAAAATTTCATTCTAGTTTTTGCTGTAATAGAACCTGTAATATCATAAATGGGGTATATAAAACCACGTTACTAAGGTTATCTACGAACTGTACAAATATCTCAATATTGTTCTCTGAAATTATGAACAAAAACTGGGGTCGGACCGAGAGGGGCGGAAACGAACATAATCCTTTTATGATTGTCAGTGGCCTATTTCCATCTTCTTCGGATTAAATGTGGATTATTAAAATGACAAATTAATATCCCTTTCACATCTCAAAAACGTACGTGTAAACAAACCTTCAACATTGCGATTCTGTCATTCCACTTCATTATCATTTTAACGAACTAAGAGAGGTGTTTTGGGCTTGTTCCGGATTTAAGTAAACATAATTGAATTATATCTTTCTCATAATTAGATTTCTTACTTTATTCGTAATTAGGTACCCATATACGAATGTACATAGAAACGGATTTCGAGGAGAGTATACCCTTTTTAATCCTTTCTGTATAATGAAATGTTATTTCAAATGAATTTTTACCTTATTCATTAACATCCATTGAAGTGTTTTATAGATAAATTCAACTTTTATAATTACGACTATAATTAGAATTTCAATTAATCCTAATTAAGTATAAGGTTTGCCATAACATTAAAAGTTCAGCCTAAAGTTGAACATCTTCCGGACCAATTTAATTATACTTACCCTTTGGATGTCTGCTCTGCGACTCTAATTAAGGTAAAGTTTCAAAATGAACTTGAGAGCGATAATCTCGAAAAATATGAGACAAAAAACTTTCCTTCAGATTCAATGAGCAAAAAACGTGAAAAAAGATCTGTTTAACTTGGAAATGGATTTCTGCGGTAAGCACGGAAACTTTTTATCTTATTTCTCGCTGATATATTTTTGCATTAATCTGATGAAAATAACAATGTGGCTCTTAGTCGAGTTTTGAGTACATAAACTTGTTTCTTAGAATTTATTAGCATTAACTTCCTTTTGTTTATGTAATGAAATCTGCTGTTTACAAAGCTCGCTACACGTGATGCGGATATTTGTAAATTCTATGGAAGATCAATTTATTTTGTAATTAACTGGGTAGGTATTATAAGTTATTATTGTAAACATTGATATTATCATGAAAACACGTGTTGCAATATTGTATCGGGGTTTTAACGCACATTAAACAAGCCTATTCATTATAAAATTTATAAAATAAAATGCAAGTTTTGGAACAAAGTGTAACTTTACCGAGAAGCAATAAAATGGTAAAACAATAAGGCAAAATCACAGACCGATATATTTTATCATTGTCATTAAAATCTCGCCCCAAATGAAACATAACAGTGGGAATAAGTTTTTAGACAATTCCGGATTTTCTGTACCAAGTTTCGTTTGAAACGAGCCCGAGGGAGCATTTGTCATCGCAAGCCTCCCCATCTCTGCTGCCACAAACCACCACTTTTTTTAATTCTTTTGATTGTTACTTATTAGTGGGATGACTTATCTTATTACCATTTTTCTTGGAGAAACAAACTTTTATAAAACAGTAGGTTTGATTAAACAAGTTCGTATAGTTGCTATGTGACTTTAATGTTTGTGCAAGATTGATAGCAGTACTTAAGTGGTCGTTATTATTTGCTTTATGATGTTTGCTGCTGTATATATAATTATGCTTTTGGATATTGTTAATTATACTATTACATTAATAATAAACCAATCAAGCCTCAACAGTACTTTGTATTCTAGTTCCATTTTCAAAAGGAATATCGCCAACCTTAATGTTAAGCTACACCGTTTAGTAGTTAAACGTGCGACCACATAATAAATCAGCTAAATCGCCCGCTTGACGTCTGCGGACGCGCCACCGTCCGCCACCGAAAGGATTACGTCCTTGCTGAGAAAACCGTAAAATCCAACCCTGTTCCTTGATAAAACTAAAATCCGACAGTTTGTCGTAATAAAAATGTACGTTACATTTCTCTTGTATTTAATATTTTTAGATATAAATTATAGACGTGACTAAACAAATTGAAAGAAACAGAGAAAAACATTTATTCAACATACACACAATATTACAGAATTATAGACACATTGGTAAAACAAACAATAAAAATAAAAAAAAGAAGACAAAAAATGTACAAAAAATTCCGTAATATTGTGTGATGTCGAAAAGAACAATGCTAACTATATTATTTGTAATCCATGTCAGGATCACTGATTAATTTAAAGCAGCGACTTTACTCATTTTTATATAACAAGATAAGTATTACGCTTGGACAAATTCATGTGTGGTAGTAGATACACATCTAATACAATTTTCTTATAAGATTCCATAAAATCTTAATATATATATTTCTTGTGTGCGTGTGTATGTGACTGAACTCCTCCTAAACGACTGGACCAATTTTGATGAAATTTTTTGTGTATATATGAGTGGGTCCCTGGATGGTTTTAAAATATAATTGGACCCGGTAAATGGCGTCGTAATCGAGTTTGGACAGGACAACGTCTGTCGGGCCCACTAGTTATATAATATAATTACATATATAACATCAGTACATAAGTAATAATATTTATTATTCTCATTCAGATCCTATGTGAATGTGAAATACAGTGATAGATTAATTTATATTTAAAAATTACCTACCTAAAAACATTCAAACAAAAACCTAATTTAAAAAAAAATACTCCAGCCTATTAAGATACAAATTGCTCGCTTAACTCGACACTTAGTCAAGTTATGTAGTATTTCCACAAGTATTTCATTATGCAAACTCGAAAGTAAAGACAAGTGTCTGAAGCCATTTTCCCGCGAGATTTTATGTCATCACTCCGCCTTCTAACTCATTATTATTTAATCTGTGCCTTAACTTAACCTTGACGACACTCGTTTTAGATATCTATTATAACAATATTTAGATTCTCTACCTACACGTAATTGAATAATAAATTCGATAGCAGTACCGCTATTTACTTACTAGACTGTTACAGATCTAAATTGCTAGTAATTTCGACCAATATTATAGGTAGAGCGAATTAAATCCAAATAGTCGTGTCTGTCTCACTATCACTCGTTAATAATTGTTTATGATTGCCTCTCATTCATATTGACATATTTTATTACATTACATGAGACGTTTTACGTGCGAGAAATATTTTTCATTAGGTAGTTTTTTCCCACTCCCACCTTCTAGGAGTCATAAGTTGTGAAAAAAATGGCCATTTAGTTAATCCATAAAATACGTACTAACTAAGTAGCTCTTCAAAAATCATTCACATTTTTTTTTATACTATTACATTATACACATAATTTATACTTATCATGTTACGAGTTCGTAAACAAAATTAATTGAGAAAGTAAATTTTTTTTTGAAGCAATAGAATTGTCAGTTTGACATCTAATTTTCCGGCATACTGTTACTTTGTTTGTATGTATTCGTAACATGTTTTGTTTTGATGCAACTGGCTGTAAATGTATTCTAAAGCGATCAATATACAAAAGCTGTAATTCAATTTCATAACCTACCATGTTTGCATTTGCACTCAGCTCAGTGAGTCAACTGCATGAATCATATAATTTTGTTGACACTGTTTCAGTTATTGGTGAAAATACACAAATATTCTACATATAAGTAGGTACAATTATTATAGAACTAACGCCCGCTGAAAAATATTATTTTAAAATAGCCTCTATTTGTAACTGGGTGGTAACTCTCACCTACGTGAAATGTTTAAACTAAAAATCATGATTGAGTAGTTTCCGTTAGGTATAACACTATAATATACAAAAAAACTTAGGGAGGAAAATGAGGAATATTGTATTGATTTACCGCTGTTCATACCTCTGTTATATACTTTGAAGCTTAAAACACAAATTAATTATTAAAAAAAAAAAAGTAATTCAAATCGTAATTCAATTTGTACCCAGTGTGTAGTCAGTTTATTTAAATATCACAGACTTTAGTTATGAAAGCTCAGTAATTACCATCAGTCAAATTTTAAGAAAATCAGAAAATGTTTTTCATTCTTACAGCCAATTTTATTTACGCTTATTTATTATGGCAGATTATTAGTTAATTACCTACTGTTGGTGATTTGATTTGAATAAAATATTTGGTACAAATTGGTATACTTTGTTAAAATAAAAACTCAGTTTTTACATATTTTTTAAATAACATTATTGAATTTTGAAATCTAATTAATAATAATATAAAAATCACCAAGAATGGCTACTTATTGAAATAATCTATGAGACTATTTTATTATGTACCTACATATGTGTATAAAGGACAATTTGAGTGTTGCCATTAAAATGCATCGACGTCGCACTTATTGCTAGATTTACGACAGTTCGGACGTGGCGTGCAACAAATTACCCTATATTTTGCGCATTCCGCATTCGTACTGAACTTAACACAAATGATTTACGTTAAAAGGAAATTACGATTCCATAGAATTAGTGTCGGTACGCAGTATAAATACGTTTTCTCACACCATGTTATTTTCTGGTCTTTCTAACGTGGCTAAATAAGTGAAACCCATTTTATTTTCAAATACGTATTTATTATAATTATTTCTTTTACACAATGCTTTAAGCTGTTATTGTCATTTTATCCATCCATACATCAAGTAGGTACATAGAAAAAAAGATTTAACAGTATTTTCTTGAAAAGTTATTGTCCATATTGTTATTACCATCAATTATGTTATACGCCTCAGTTTTATTGGTGCGTAAGTGGCAAGGCGTCCCTCATGCCTCGCGTAATGTGTTCGGGCCTTTACTTTTATGTGAGAGTTGAAATAGGTCACTTTATGTATGACTGAGATACAGGCGTATAACTCTATTTCATTTTTATTTCATGCCTCTCTGTTTATACTTGGGCTATTCCGAAATCACTACAAAGCTTTTAAGTTGTTTTCTAGATACGTACGTTGAAAGGTTAAAAAGGAGTTGTTTTTTAAGTTGACCATGTTGTTACATTTCATGCGAATAAATACTTCCAGGCTTTTGGCAAAATTCCAAACGGTAACGAAGTTTTGCATGCAATTAGGTACTGTGAATTCTTCTAACTGCTTTACTCATACTTTTTAAATGTGAATAAATACTTCAAATTATTTTGCAAATAAATTGCAAAGTGCTGCAGAATGAAATTGACTTAAATTCGGAACTTACACTATTGTTTGATATTGTTCCATACTATTATCATTGCGTAAAAAACATACATACAGTGGTCTATCGCGTTTGAAGTCACGCAAAATGCCGCTTTGTATAGGCCTTCGACATTGGCGCATTGTGTCCTAAGCGAGTGTATGGTAGCTTGGGCTCGCCCCTCTCTCACCCCGCAAGCCCTCGGTAAAAAAACATACGTCAACTGCATAAGTGTTCAGCAACATACAGACAACTAAGAAAAACACGTTGTCTATAAATTTCGAATCAAACATTCTCCCTAATTTTGGTATAAAATAAAATGTAACGAGCTTAGGCACAGGTTGAGCACACGATGGCGCGAGGGGAAAATAAATTAGCTATCAGGGGCAAATTGAATCTTGCATTTTGGCAGATTGTTGCTCCGTCCTGACTTCCTGGGGCTACCGTTATCGCTGTAAATATACTTAAAACGGTACGTGCATGCTTAATGAGCGTCATAGCTACAGGGACTGTTTTCAGTGTTATAAATAATTTATTATGAATTTTTATTTTTAGGTAAAATAGCCTAGAATAATTCTCCATTTTTATTGATAACACATGAATGTGACAATGTTTAAAATAAATAAAAAAAGCAAAGTTTTTTTTGCTACGACAGGTTTATTTCATAATGTCAAAGATTAGGTAGGTACTACAGCAATTTATAAACGAGAAATATGTAAAAAATAAATTTCATTAAATCTACATCAGATACAAACTTGCCGCCATGTTCAAGTTTTGTAGGTTAGTAATTAAAATAGATACGGGATGCGGGTAATTGCTTTGGGAGCAGACCGCCGCCGCAAAGCACACGCAAAAACGCAATCGATTGGCTATGCACCAATTTTGCTTGCCACGCTTTATTTGCATTAAATAAAATCAGAACTTGGGCTTTAACCGAGAACTGTGATTTTATTTTTAATTCGGAAAACCACAGTTGTGTGGTACGCCGCACTTTGCGTATTACACGTTCAACACATACGTGATATTGTACCAACTCGTAACCTAGATTTTATGTTACCTAGACCATAGAACGCAATAAAAAGATGCAGATCTTTTGATCTGAAGAAATATAGAAGTAGGTGCCTATTGTACAATAGGTGTATTTCTTCTGATATTCTATTATTTTATAGATGTGAAAGTTTGTATGTATGTTTGTTTGGGTGTTTGTTAGTCAATCACCTCGTAATGGTTTAACGGTTTTGGATGAAATTTAGCACATATATAATTAGATCATACGACTTGGAATTAAACTTAAGACACTTTTTATTCCGACAAAACATTAGAACCATTAGGAACGCGGATAAACGCAGGGCGGAATCTAGTAAACCATTATCAAGTTTCTGATACAATCGGCATTAATTAGTTTCCTGCCTTCACTAGCATCTCGCATTACACAAAAAGGTAGTACAAGAGAGCACGACAAACTGTTATTTCGTTCTCTCTCTCAATGTACCTTTTTATTCTCGAGATTGCAATTATTGTAACTAGAAATAAACATAAACTAAAATTCATATAAACATTCTGTACGGGCAGCCGTACATGTGCTTTTATATAGATAATTGATGTATGCTGCAAACGTTTCGCTAAGCTTGCAATTTTGTAATGGTGAAACAATTAAGGGGGTCACACACGGCGAAGATACGATAATATTTTATTTTAAGATATATGAGACGGTGCTATACCAGCGAAAGAGAATGTAAGTAGGTAAGAGGTAGGTCGTTACTTCTCTTTTCATAGTATAATGCTGTCTCATGATCTTAAGATAAAATATTATAGTATCTTCGCCGTGTGTGACCCCCTTTACATCAAACAAACATTAAATCAGTGTCACTACAGCACTCGCATGAGGTGGTTCTATTCATCACTCCCGAGAGCCACCTCCCATCATCATCATGTAGCATCATCATCATCAGTGTGACGCCATCAGCACACACTGAATCCATATCATACAAAAGTAGGGTTTACGCCCCTAAACATGCTCTGATTAGAAAGATAAAACCAATAGTGTTCTAAAAATTAATATTAATTCCTAACTCTATATTATAGAACCTCGACACTTCAAAGTTCCATTAGTCATCGAAACCTTCCTTCTTTAAAATGGGTATTGAAACAGAAAAAGACAAATAAAAAATATCGAGCACGTAAGTAAACAAATTTTAGCAGAGCCCCCCATCGCGGGCTTGCTAAACCCATTTATGTATCTTTGAGCCTTTAACGAAAAAAGTTTCATAATAATTCCGTTCTAAGTAAAAAAGTAAACAAACAAACACAGTAAGGAAGGCAATCAAAAGTTGCGTAAACAACTTTTCGACGCTTACGTGAAGAGGGTGGCGGGTTCACCGAAATATCTTGTGATATTATGTTAAATCTCGCACGAGGCATGGCAGTGAACGGTTGTGCGCTCTCACCCAAATATGTTACGTCGTTCGGAGCAGTAACGCATAAAAGGTAAATAATGTTTTATTTTCACATAAAATTGGCTTGACGAAGGTGGAATTTTCTTATCCCTAAATAAGGAAGTAATTTTCAATTCGCTCACTTATCTAACACGTAACATTACGAATAATTTAAACTCAAAAAGTACTCACGTTTTTTGTGTAGTATATAGATTATTATTTATAAGTATTTTTCAATTATTATTATTAAGTAATAGCTCCCGTTAATTTATAATTTTAACTGAAACCAATACAAAAAAAGCCTGTACATGGTTATTTATTCTACCCTTTACGCCCCAATAAGATTTTCACATAAATAGAGTGAACTTGAGTGGTATTTTTTTTTTAACACGCTATCTAAGTTATTTATACTTAGTTAGTTTTGCTGTATTAATCCCAAATATTTTTATCACTTAACCATTATCTACTTACATTGGTTCAGATAAAACATGGTTGAAAAACTGTTGCAATCGACTCTACAAAAGATTCTGAATCAATTTTGTGTAAATAGTCTTGTATATCTAAAATCATATTAGACAAACACTACACACCACTACGCACTAATGACTAGATTTTTACAATCTTTGTATTCTAAGCAACAAAAGACTATAAGAAATTATTGTTTTCCCAAGCGAAATTTAATGTCGAATCTTTACAGAAACAAATTTCAATTTTCTCCACTAGCTATTAGCCGTTTTCTGTGAAATGTAAAGCGGGAGGAGGGCAAGCACCCTTAATTACAAAGGAAGGTATTTCCAATTTCGTTATTTTCCTTTGTAAGTTAAATAAATAAAGTGTTTTGATTGAAAGCGGGGAAAAGCTCAATATTCAACAAGTTAATTTAATTTTCCCTTCGTTAAAGTAAAATACTTAAAGATTTCTATGTATAAATATATCTAACAAACCGATGATATTTTGTCATAGATATAAGCTGGTATTAAACGTACCTAAGAGTACTGTACTCTTAGGTACATTTAATTGACAATTGATAAATACTTTTACAGTTAAAAGCTTTTATCAATTGTCTTTTACTTTTGTGTTGTAATGTAGTGTCAACAATAAAGTATATTTGTATTGGTCTTTAAATTTGGATTTCATCTCGACTAGGAAATACCTCCACCTTACAGAATACCGCAGCCAAATAACTTATAGTTGTGTTCCTGCGCGTGAGTAAGGTCGCCAGTGCTCATCGGAGAGGGGGGAATGGTCGGCAACGTGTGAGTGATAACCCTGGTGTTGCAAACGTTCATAGGCTATGTTACCATCAGGCGGGCCGTATACTTGTTTGCCGACAATGTTGTATAAAAAAAACTTGATTATTACTTACATACCATTAGATAATAATTATAATTCGCATAGGAAGTAAAAACAGTGTTTCAAATAAGTACAAAATGATGATGAAGCCAGACGAGTAATTAATGCGCAACGAATGGACAGAAAACTTTTTTGTTTTGAATCTAGCAAAACAAACTCAATAGTAATACCACTCGTGTATATTACAGGCAACAACAGTATTAAAACCTTTGTACAACGAAAAGAGTTGAAGTCCCCTTACGCAACACACCGTGGTTTTTTTTAAAGCTTTCTGTGAATATTTTTACAAACCTTTGTTGCGGTTATGAGTATCTACTTTGAGACAAAACTAAGCTAATTAAAAAAAAATACATTAAAAGAAAAGTTTATTTTAGCACACTTGCCTCAAGAATTTTCTACTTCCGTATATTTTTCAGAGTTTCATTATAGTCATTTATGTACCAAAATTATTATATTAAAGAAAGCTCAACAGAATAGGTAATACTTTTAATAGTTCTGCATATGAAACGATGATATATCGCTTATGAAATTTCCACATTGACCCTTCTTTGATATAAATCATGGATGGATAGGATTACCTCGGCTGTATTTTATGTCGCATCCACAGAAGGGCCCTGCTATGTGAAATATGGTGTACTTAGTCTAAGTAAGGCTCAAATGATGAATTATTTATCATTTCCATCTCCGAAATGATAAAGAAAATGTTAGTCGAAGATATTTCTCCAGAAATAACGGCTAACATTATAGTGGTTATGAAGACACCATGTGTTAACTATCCATTAACTGTAGCTATAGATAGGGCTAGAGTTAAGATATCCTTAAGGATAACCTATCGGCTCATAGGCTCATTTTTGAAGCAATAAAAATACCAAGATGAATCAAAAATGGCCGATGCGATGAATAAATTTACGACACTTTAAAATGCCTTATTTCCCTTAACAATTTTCTAGTCAAATAAATCATTCAATTAATAAGCCGAGTTTTCTTCATTGAACCATATAATTGTACATTCTAATGTATTTATAAACTTATTTAATAATATACGTTGATTTTAAACCTATGCAACAATATAAAATTAATCGAAACAATCGCATTCGAAATCACATTTGATTATTATCGAAACATTTGTAAGCGCTCGGTTGCTAATCTTTTACCCGAGGGCCGAGACCCACGATCGACGATGCGAAATACGTAAATACAAACCTATCATTGGCATAATGTAGCGAGGGCATTATGCCACCGTATTTTAAGCGTACCACAATAGTAAATTACGGACATCGGTCCCTCTATGTCGGCTTTCCTGTGTTAGTATTAGTTTTAGGTAAATTTGAGAATGCTTTATTGATTCGTTTTCATCAATCTGTATTTTCAGTTGAATGAATATGAAAATGTGATTTAATTTAACGCTGTATCGTGTTTTTATCTGTACAAGTACAAAGTAAAATAAAATATTTTTAAATATTTTCAGCAAATTATCGAAAGCTGTAGTACCTATGCTCTTACATAAAAACATGTTGTATCTAACTTAATTTAACCACACTTGTTATAAGTAGGTATATCAGCGATACATAGCTTTAACATTACATCAATAATATAATATAGAAGCACCAATAACATTTTTAATTCACATGTTTCAGCGTGCACCAGTCCCTTTGTGAAATATGCAAGAACTTGAAACTGAAATTGCAAAGCAAAGTGCACGGTGAGGTGGGGCGTCCGACTCACAATCTACCATAGTATTTAACAAGTTACTGCAACTGAATTGAGTTGCATTTTCAAATTTAATAAAAAAAACTTTTGTATGAATTTTTCACAATCATTATTTTTATTCGAAATTTATTCGACAAAAATATTAACATGTCACTACTATACCCACAAAAGCATCACATTTAATTACAGTAAAATACTTAGTAATATGTAAGAGATAAAATGGATATTTTAATCTCTTGAGTTCTATTTGTACATAGCGTATTACCAAAACTCCTCGGGTTTCCAAAGCTTTCTCTTGCCAAATATCCGCCTCGCTTTTCAATATTGGCAATGCGGAACATAGTTTGGCTAAAAATCGTGAAAATGGAACGGAAATGGGAAGCGGTGTCACCAGCGCAATATAAGCAGAGTTCTGCACCACAGCGCCTGTAAACAGTTCAACTGCAGACCTTCGAGTGCATCTTGTGGCGCTTTTTCATCGCTTTAAAGCGTCGCGTTGGCTGCGTTGTCATTTTTCAATGCCCTCCAGCGTCTGCTTTAGAGACCACATACACTTAGTCGAATAACGTCGGTTTGAAAGCTTTTAAGTGCCTTTGCGACACAACAGTATATTGAGCAATATGGTTTTATAGTGCACCGTAAAAATTACAAAAGATATTGAATTAAGTTTGGTAGTAAACTACATAGTAGGCAGTGATATTTGAATGCGGCTAAAAACTAAAAGTTAAGTTTTGTTAAACCAATAAGATTGCGCAGGTTCTATTATTTTAGTATATTGCACAGAAAATCATATGCAACATATATTGCAAAGAAAATCATGTGTCCGTCCATCCATGTACTTATATAAGTACCTCAATATTAAATTGACTATCAAGTAATTCATACGTGCGAACCATAATTTCCTTGAATCTAGATTTAGTGAAATTTCATTTCATAAACTGGGTAAGCCACTTATTTGTAGGCTCGAATTTAGTTAGGTTTTGATTTTAGATATTTTACGAATTCCACGTGAGTGCAAGCCGCGGGCGAACAGCTTATTTAGATATAATAAAGTAAGGATTTATATGTATTAATATATATTAGTATTAGATACTCTCGAAAAAACTGTTTAATTTTCTGTTATTGTATTCAAATATTTATTTTTCAATACACATCAATAATTCGAACAATACCACTATTAATTATTCTAATTTCTTTTGAAAATTTAATAACACTTGAAAATGTAATAAAGTAAAATGGTAATAATTTAGCATTTTGTATGTTCTGTATGTACCTTTTTTAAAATCATCAGTTAATTACAACTTCATATTATATCATACGATTTATCATTTGTTCAATATACATTTTAAAAATATATCATAATACATACGTATATTAAAATCAACGTGAGCCAAACATGAGCTAAATAAAGCCATTATTAAATATAGTTTAACATAAAGCCGTAGCTTAATCACCCACTCCATATGTCCACACAAAAGCCTTTGGCAAAAGCTACTGTAAAATTTACCTTTATAGCTATTATATCGTATGACATATCCATACGGTCAATGGAATGGTCATCTCTACACCCTCTAAATGACCGACTAAATGTACATTGCCCTTTAAATCGTAGCGAGAATATTGACCAATACATAGGCCGCTGTCATCTGCATGATTTTTAGAAGTATATTTCTTAAATAAACATTTTCACTTCTATGATTTCGATTTCAAGTGAGCGATTGAAAAATCCAATATAATGTAATACTTTTAACTTACACAATACAGAGTCTAGAGTACTCATAAATATGATAAGTAATGTGAAGAAATTTCTTTACAGTACATAATGTTGAAAATTAAATCAAGCGTTTTATTTCGTTACAAGCATTGGTAGTAGTGATATTTTAGATATGCCCAGATATATATTTACTTATCTACTCTAGAAAAAAAAACTCCAAGGACTATCAAACTAACTAGTTATGGGGCCAGAGTGACCTTGCTAACAAAATACACCGTTAGTCCTTGTGAATTGATAAACATATCTGAGTCGATGAATGTTACATGTATTGTACTTTCTTCATACGAAGAGTCGTAACCTTTTGGTGACCACAAAACCTTCGTATATCTTGACACAAAAGATGTCACAATAAAAATCTCGGGTTGAATGTAAATAAATCCCCTTTCATATTCTCTTAAGCCCCATTTTTCTTTTAAGATAAGATTTTCACCATGAAGCTTTGAGTTGCTACGTTACTACGTAATCTGGGTATAGGCTGACGATACTCTATTGATTTTCCATCTTCACCTTTCTTAAAATTGAAAAATGCCATCTATTATCAATAAAAAAAAGGCGTACGTACATGTGAGCGTATGGAACGCTATAATTGTCTCTGTTTTGATTCCCTCTTTTTTATCTAAGCTGATTTGAGTAGAGGGTATATCTCTTTGTCTCTCTTTGATACATGGATATTCTGGGTGGGATATTCTTCATGAACGATCGACTTATTCTAAACTGAGGAGATTGTACGATGAAATCCAGATAACTGATATACTATAAAATATATATTGCATATGAGTGCTAGTGGAAATATGATATCATCAGGTGGGCCATGTTACGCTTGTTTGTCATTTAGTAGTAGTTATATAAAAAAGTAGACTTGTTCGTGTACACAGACGTTCGTCCTCGATGGGAATCGAACCCATGACCTATGGCATGCAGTTAAGGTACGACCTGTCCTCTACGCTACCCGACCCATAGGATGGACATATGCTGTCAAAGAGTTTATATAAATTATATCATAAAATCGTAAAGATAAACCAAAGGGACATTTTTATTAAATCCAATAATTATGACAAAGTATAAAAGTTGATGTAACATTTGTTTATCTAATTTATTTAAGTAAGATTGTAGCAACGGAAAGTTCCAAAACTTATTTCATTTCAGAAGTTCATTTATCATAGGGAATTGAAACGAACATTAATATTAATCGCCTTATTTTAATACACGGTAATTTTCTAAAATAGACTTTTATATTATAAAAATATACATTTTAAATCCACTATTTAATGTTAATACTATAATTCAACCTACATGTACATACATATTTATGTACAAATAGAGCCATAAGCTATAGAGCCATAGAGTCGAACGTGAATACAATTACTAAGGAAAAAGAATTAAGAAACAACTTAAGATAAATGGGAAAGTAAAGTGTCCCTACCCCATGTTATTCAACTCGTTCGTCCAACTTAAGCTACAATGTTTGCCAAATGGCGTGACCAAATTGTCCATAACACAAAACTTTCCCTTTTCCGCCTCTTTTATGCTAAAGGGGAATTCAATTTATATGATATGGAAAAAACGTCGCTATCGTACTTGAGTGTTATATTATCTTACCCATAGTGTAGAAACTTTACCAATTTTTACGGAGCAAAATAATTGCGTATGTTTTAGGTATATCTAGATTCGAGATATAAAAACTAAACTATGTGTTTACAAATCTGTATTATTTTCTCTATATATAAAAGGAAAAGGTGACTGACTGACTGACTGATCTATCAACGCAAAGCTCAAACCACTGGAGGGATCGGGCTAAAACTTGGCAAACAGATAGCTATTATGTATAAGCATCCGCTAAGAAAGGATTTTTGAAAATTTCACCCCTAAGGGGGTAAAGCAGGGGTCCGCGGGTGAAACCGCGGGGTGGTGAGCTAGTTAGATTATATTTTAGGCTATTTGTGAGAAGAGTAAACTTTCCAGACTACATCACAGACTTTTGAGTAACAGAAAACACGATAATGTTACATACACATGCCTAACCTTTTTTTTCAACTTATAGGCTTGTGTTTGATCACAATGGTAAGTGAGGATTGTATTGTGGTTAGCTCACAAAACCAAGTGTGTGGTGTACCATCAGGCGGGCCGTACTTATGGTTGTTTGCCGACAATGTTGAATAAAAAAACCTAAATGTGAACTGACACTCAAGAGCAGTTATCAAATATCCACTTGAGAGTTGTTTGGCCAGGCAGGCGGGTACTACAAGGTACCCTACCACTTTGCTGTAATTCCTACAAACTCAAGCTTATTGTAGGATTTGCCACAGCATTCGATACTACATGCACCTCTCATTGAGCTTTCACAGCCTTAAACATTTTCAATCTAGATTTATGCTTGAATTATATATAAGTAGAATATAAAAATATTTGTCATTTTTTTGTTCAAGTTGATTATTATATATTTTCAAATTATAGGAACACGAGATTAATTTTCTTTTATTATAATAGAACCGCGAACTATAATAGAACTTATTATGCGAGTCTGACTTACACATGTTCTTTTTAGACGTGAACAATACTGTGTAATAGCTAAGTTACCGTCGTTACATGCTACTGATTATCTTATATTTACTTCGTAGATACCGTGCGCATACCGTATTGTGGGTATTATTAATACTTAATATAATAAGGGAACTTTCGTTTGTGTCACAATTGGCACAAAACAGATAGTTATAGAAGGACCACTATAAAACACCATAAGCTGCATAGCATGCACTCATAGAGCGCTCTGAGCGATCGCGTTCACTTTAACTCCCGTGTCAAAGCTACTTGCCTTGATTTGCTTGCTTATAATGTGTGCGTATGTCAAGGTTGGCAAGACTGATACTTTTGTGTGTATCTATTTTGTAAAGTTAGTTGGAACAAATAAGCCACAGTGCAGTGCAGTCGGTGTCGAAGTGTTGTGTTTAACTTACAGTTTAACCGTGAGATATGTGCTTGCCAAGAAACCTGGTAAGCTCATTAGCGACGCCAAACACTTGCTCAAGTTGTAACAAATATGGACAACTTATTTGTAATCTCGGTTTTATGCATGTATTCTTAAGCCAGCACGAAGTTAAATATGAAACTTGCTTAAAAAGTTCTTCGACTTAAGTTTTACTTAGATAATTATTACTACCCCGCTCAGCAGTGCACTGCGTAATAATTATGTAAGAACTTAAAAGGAACTTTATTTATGTGAATTTGAAAAAGTTTTTATCCCTACGAGGTTCCCCTGTAATTTAAGAGCCAGTGATATATAACTATACTTGAACTATGTGGGTAGGTTGTATGTTTAAAAATAACAAATTAATTAACTAGCTCAAATAAAAAAAAATCAACCATCATGAATGTGCAAGTCTCGTTAAATCAAGTTAACGAATCCCCAGAACACCCAGATTATGTTTTCAGACATTAAACAGTCCAATAAATAGGAAATTGGCAGTTGATTCATTATAAGGGTTCGAGATCCAATTAAAGCAGATTAGCGCAGGTGAGTTCGACGATTTGGTGATTAATGTCGTTTTTGCCTTGCCTTTGATGATTTGTGCTATTTATATCCTTTGACGGTATTTTAGCAGCCAGGTAAACAAATGTATTTGTAGGAAATGCAACACTTATGTAACTTATAGTATAAACTGTGTGTAATAAAATAAAACAACTCTGTCAAACTGTAATAATTTACTAACTTTTTTATGCTTATATTATTGTATCGTCTAGCCAAATATTTGAAAAGACAATAGTTTTTTTTTTCAGAAGACTGATAAGCAGGTAGGCCATCCAGCTAATGGTAGATGGCTACCGTCGCATATGGAAATTGGCAATACCAGAGCGACTACCCGTGTTGTTGGCCTTTATACACTCTAAAAGGTAACTGGCTCTCAAGTAAAACTGCCGGACTACACCAGTTGTTGCTTATAGCAACAGAAAGATCAGTCAGATTGTTTGAAAATGTATATGACTTCTGATACTGAACCGGTGATCTACTGACCTACCTTCAGTAGCTTCGAGCTTCATAAATGCTCTTAGGGTCCAAACTGAAAAAATGCCTTTGACTTTAACTATTGGATGAATGACAATCAACAACATTTGGGTTATTTGTTTGGCTGAAAATATTCAAAGTAGGTACATAATTGGGAGATTTAAGCAAAAAGTAGAGCCAAAGTATGTTTTAAAGTGAACGTATCAGGAAATCGGTAAGTTGATTTCATATGTATTGATGCTGATCTTTAATTAATGGTAAGCAAAGTGCTTGCGAACAAAAGCTTTCAGCACCAAACTGTTCTTTACATATATTTGAATTCAGTAAGAAAATTGAATTACGAAACTGCGAGAGCTTTGAGGATATTTTCTATATAATTACTAGCTGTCTCCCGCGGTTTCACTGGCGCAGCGGTTAAAACAATAGATGTTGGCCGATTCTCAGACCTACCCGATATGCACACAAAATTTCATAAAAATCGGTCGAGCCGTTTCGGAGGAGTATGGTAACTAACATTGTGACACGAGAATTTTATATATTAGATAGTTTGTATTTATACAATTACTAGCTGTCACCCGCGGTTTCACTCTCGTAGGGGTTTAAAAAATAAATAAGAACCTATTCTCAGAGCTACTCGATATGTACACAAAATTTCATAAAAATCGGTGGAGCCGTTTTGGAGGAGTAAGGTAACTAATATTGTGACACGAGAATTTTATATATAAGATTGTATGTTCGCGGGACGAAAGTATTAGGTTCCTACCCATCTATAGGTGAGATTCCTACCCCAGATTTATTTCTGTAATAGCTAGCTCTAGTAAGTAGGTTATAAGATAGGTAATACTTAATTAATAAATGTATATTTTATTATAAACAAAAATGATAATAGTTTTACGTCACTAATATCGCCATCAAACCTCAAATCCAACTGATATTATAAATGCGAAAGTTTATGTATATTTTTTTGTATAGTATGTATAACCTAACCTAGTTTAAAAATAGAAAACATTATTTCCCTCAGAAACGAAAATAAAACTGCGAGGCAGACACAAGTAGATACTTAAACTTGTAATCAAATAGTGGTCTGAAGAAATATTATTTTATGCCCACACGTATGTAATATTTTAAAGCGTCATAAACAACAGAGTTTATTACATAGAGACATAATTATAAAATAGTTACGGCAGCCGTAGTTCTTGTTGGGGTGGAGTCAGAGGAACAGGAGCAAGTTCGTACTAATTTAGCAAATAAATGGACAATTTACTCGTGAAACTTGTCGGAAGTTATCCCCCGACTTATCCTCCGAGCAGACGTGATGTCGTTCTATCATAATGTCGGAATGTACACAGAATTATTGCAGTATTAAGGTACGATATTATTCTAAGCACTTGTAAGTATGTCTGTTGAGCATGACGTTGTGTATTTAGCTTTTATATTAATAAGATTATATCTGGTGGTTGTATTACTAACTTTTGGTACCTTTAGACATCTGATACCAGTAATATTGCCTGTTTTGTATCCTTATCCAACAAAATGCGATCGCTTTTCCAGACGACCTTCGAATTCGGGACAATATTGAAATTGTTTACCTAGAGATAGACATTTTTATTTTTACTTTTTTAATTTCCTGTTAGTAAAAATAGTAGAAAATACAGCGATTTGTAACTATTGTCCCGTAAATAAATTATTCATTCAATACAAATAGAATATTTAGCGAGGTATCATAAATTGCTTCCAATACATTACATCAGAGCAGAACGCATTCGTATGCGATACTCATTGATTCTTATCGATTATAATTATTAATGACATTGGAACTTATCAGCTTGAAGCTTATCATTTTAAACGATTTCTAGATTGATTGTTTGACTATTGAACTATAATGAATAGTGAATTAACTATGTCCAAATCTGGGTGGACAACCAACCGGTGGCCACTTTGAGGATATATCCTAACGGAGTATAAAATACGTCCATAAAAAATTACTTACATTTTATCAAATCAGAATCTATTATCAAATTGAAATGTAAATCATATTTTCCAATTTCCGATGCCACAATCGAGCATCAGTCAAAAATCTATTAAAAGTACCAATTTTTATTTAAATAAATGGGCATTAAGAAAACCATGAGCGGAGGTTCGTTTGGCTCATTCAAACGCAAATTGATTCCGCTCTCGCACCACGTCGAATATGGAAACAGATCCAGCGGCAATTGAAATTGAGGCATATCGAATCTATAAAAACAATTTTCCTCCTCAGCTTGTTGATATAGGGGGCGGGTGTGCGGATATTTTTCGACACCATTTCGCTGGAGTGTGCGAATGTAATACGTGACTGTGTGCGCGATGAGATTAGATCGATGTTGAACTAGCCGAGTTTGACAAAGTTACGCTGACTGGGCGGAACTAAGTTGCAATGCTGGTGCCACTCTACTTGTAGAAGGTGTGTCGAGCGAGCCCGATGCCTTCATGCACGCCTGTTACTGTAACTACGGTTACTTGGAAATCACTTTAGGGTATTCCACTTGACACTCATGTATGTTATCAGAATCTCTTATACCGAGATCTAAACTTATTATTGTTATCGTCTTAAATTAACGGAAATAAGAAACAACTTGAATATTTGTGAATTCTATAGTTGAGAAAATAAACAAGTTGAGTTTAAAAAGTTTGTACTGCCATACATTTTAGTTAAGTTCGCGTACACTGCATCTTAATCCAAAGTATTTTTATGTCTTACAAAGTATAAAATATTTATATAAATCTCTCAGAATACAATTTATATATAAGGCATCATTTACATAATATTAATTTAAATATTAAATTTAAAAGTACGATGACACTTTTTTAAATGTCTGCAATCCACCACAAAATTAAGGGAAACTCGTTCAATAATAAACCAGTATTTTCCCAAAATATAAACGTTAATTAACGTTTTTTTTTAAACACACTAGATGGCGCCACAAGATCCTACAACGTGCTATCGAAGTTCTCTCGGCATTCGAAGAATACAAGTTTCCAAAATATATAGTTAGCTCGCGGTTTCTAGGTACGATGACCTAGCCTGGCGGAAAATCATCACTTTCTACCATCTTGCTTCTCCTTAGTAACTAGTAGCTACTGTAGCGCTACTATTTATAGTAGATTTAGATTCTTATTTGACGTCTAGGTAGTAAAAGGTAGAGTTTATAAAAATAATAAGTTACCAATCTATTTCCAGTATACTACATAATAGTATACTATATAATAGTAATCTTTGCATTCGGTGTACAATCACCAGGCGAACATGTCGCGAACTGAGGCAAAAGTTGAGCTCACAACATGAAAAATGCATTTAGTTTGAACTACGAGTACGAGGATGGCCTATTGGAAGATCCCTCGAGCCGCATCAATAGGTACAGCCAGCAATATAAATAGCTTCAGATTCAAATTTACAAAACACCTGTACATAATATTCGGATACGAATACGTACGGATATTCTTATTATGGAAAGACAAAGTAAACAGAGGTGTGTGTCTACATATCTATTAATAATTTTTACATTATAGATAGTTAAGGTATTTTGTAAATATGGATCAACTTCTTATGTTGCTGACTGTGGTTTATAAAATTTCGCATGTTTGTATGATTTGAATAAACTTTCATATACAAATCTCTCGGATTTTGATGACAGCGGTAACCAAGAGCTTTTTTTATGTATTCATTGTACCTATGTGGATTTAGTAAACAAAACTCGAAACCGATTTGGATTAAAGCTGTATTCAAACGGACGTCAATCCTGTAACTGAAATCGGATACGAATCGGCCGCAAAACCAATCAGCATTCTCATGAAACGTAGTAGGTTTTATAGTTACAACAAACTGTTATAAAAGATGAAAAATAAGTTCTCAGTCAAATCAAATTTACCATTGTTTAGACTCCATTTTTGTTTTTTGAATATTTATAAAATGCACATTTTGAATAGCTAAAATATTTCTACCTTATCTATTGTACCCTGTCCTATGTTTTTTAAACTGGAGCGCAGCTGCTACTTGTAAGCACAAATAACTGTCCATAATTAATGCCTGAACAGCTTGAATTAATAGCGCATTATATACCGAAACCATATACCACACGATAAATAACTCAGTATATCATTAATATTGGTAATAAGCCCCATTTTAAACTTATCATCCAGTTTTGAAATTATGGATTTTAAAAAATTTCACACTATTTATTTACAACAAATATTTACAATCAATGTATAAAATACAAACTATGATATATAAAAAATATCATGGATTTTTTAAGTTTTGGACTTTATATTAGACTAAGCACATGCAGTGTCAAAACTATATGATAATAAAATTATGACATTTACTTAACAGTATTTTTTTTATATATCTAATAAGGTATTTTATCATGAGGTATATAAATATAAATAATTTTACCCATTATATTTTAAATCACGTTCACAAATTATTATTTATATGCCTCCGGATTTCCTAGAATCACAAAACTCTTACACAGTAAAACAATAAAGCCAAGGGTTGTTATAGGTTTAATTTCACTCTAATAAATAGTACGGGTCCTAAACCAACAAATTACAAGCATTTCAAATCCCTTCTCATTTACCTACTACACTACGACAGCATATTTGTACACGTGCTACCAACTGGTGGGCTGACTCAAGTTACTTACATAAACATTGGCGTACAAGTAAGTACCTAACTAAGATTGTTTTCTAGGGCCTCCTGACCCTAGTTTACCTAAAATCAACCCTCCGTTTCATGTCACGCTTTCAATAAACACTGACGAAAGTTTAATAACTTACGTATACTAAATAATCACGTGGATACAGGAAAATATATAATAATATAATTATTATTAATACACATTCAATAAACATTTTAAACACATAAAATTATATGTGTGGATTCGGGTGATAAACCGATTCGGAGTCTAGAATCGAAAGGTGCCTATTTCAGACATTCATTCATAATGGCGGTAAATGAAGACTGTGTCTAACACAGCATCAGTTTAAATCCTAGTCCCACTAATCCCACTAATCGACGAGCCGGTTAGCGTGGTTGGTAAGATACCCTGTCTATCACGCCGAAGGTCATGGGTTCGATTCCCACTCAGGACAAAAAAAAGAGTTTTTTATATAGATAATTAATTATCTATATAATATGTATGTATTTACAAAAGCAAAAGTAGTATTATGTAGTATATAAGTTATCTGGCTTCCATAGTACAAGCTCTGCTTAGTTTGGGGTCAGATGGCCGTGTGTGAGGAATAATGTTCCAGAATATTTTTATCCTATTATTATTATATTATACTATATTATTATCCTAACTAATATTATAAATGCAAATGTGAGTGTGTTTGTTTGTTACCTTTTCACTCCTAAACCGTTGAACCGATCGCAATGAAACTTGGCACATAGATAAATCATACTCTAGAATAACATATGGGTATATAAAAGGGTAGGTACTTTTTGTAACGGGAAAACATAAGATTCCTCGGGAATGCGGATGAAACCGCGAGGCAGGTGCTCGTAATGAAATAAAATCATTCCTACCAATCGTAACAGCCAACCAATCGATAAGCCCTGAATCACATACAGTCCAACGTTATGACAATATTTACGATTGCACCATTAAATATATATAATGCCGCAGCAGAACAACCATTACTGTCAGTCAAATAATTTAATTATGTTAAAAAATATCTGCAAAATCCTATTATAGTATAATTTAATCATGTCAAATTTAATAACGACGAGGACACACAACCCATAATTTCATCATACTTTGCGCGGAGCAGCTAAGCTATGAAATATACTTCGCTCAGACCAGAATCGGAAGGCCAGTCTGCTATAAAAATA
This sequence comes from Tetheella fluctuosa, assembly GCA_951216915.1. Lineage (NCBI taxonomy): Eukaryota > Metazoa > Arthropoda > Insecta > Lepidoptera > Drepanidae > Tetheella > Tetheella fluctuosa. Next base: position 3,958,258 of record OX578229.1, on the reverse strand, counting down.
ATATTTATGGCATCCAGTACTGTCAAATGAATATATGGGAGTGAAAATTTGTTTGTCATGTTATTCCTTTATAGCATATACCGTGCTAGTGGTAAGTACCATATAAAAAATAACTGAATTGAATTTTGTGCAGCCGTTCCAAGCAACACCTTGTTTCCTATGTAGTGGAACTATATATGGGAGCGGTTTAAATTTTTTTTTAATATAATATATAGGTTGAAAATTCATATTTTCAAATACTAGAGATAATATTTAATGTATTTAATTACTCGTACCTTGTTCGAAATGATGCTCATCTTTTTCCTACACACCCAGCCGGTCAGCCACATAACATCATATTCGAATTTCAAATTTTAACAATGGCCATCATTTTGAATAATTAATCAGTTAAGGTTTAATAGGTAGGTAACGTAAAAAAGTAACAAAATAGTATTTTGTTAAAAATTTGCTCTTTCTAAGTTCCCAGAAATTGATCTTTATTAGCAACACTATCGGATGGTGTAATAATACAGTGTGTGTTTTTTTATTTCAAAACCAACGGGTTCGATTCCTGGCTAGGAATATTGATTTTTCATAAATCCAATGTTGCAGTTTTAGTTTTCATCAAATCGGGCTCGTGACTCCTCTTAGTATTTTTCGCTATTCCTTATAGTTTAGGATTTGGCCATCTTGAAAAAAAAATCAACCTGTATATTCAAATAGAATTATTATATGATTAATTGCAATCAGTTTCCACAGTATTTGTCTTAGATTAAATAATTTCCAGTAGGTAGGTACCATTAACTAGAACTAGCTCCTATATACATACATTTTGTGATTTGAATTGATTCACTTTTTTTTAAATACTGTTTTGTGACTTAAATCCAGTTGAAAGCCACTGCCAAATTCAACAATGTGACCTAGGTAGGTATTTATGTACACTGAGCCCTAAAATCTTTACTAAATAACGCTGACAGAAACGAACATTTGACTGAAAAGACTACTTTATGTTTCATTTACAGCCGAATCTTGTATAAAAAAGGAGTTAGCTAAAGTATTGGGTCCAGTGGTTACTTTATCTACTTCAAACTCGCTTCACCAACTGGTATAGAATAACAGACTGTAGTACTTTTGTTTGAAAGTTCTAAGTAAATAGTCTTGTTTCACAAAGGGATACACTCCACTTTAATTTTGCAGGCGCAATTTTTTACATTGGAAAAGTCTATTTTGTTGATAAAATAAATTAAGTATCTGGGGGATGAAAAAAGCTTTGAGTATTTGTTTAAGTGCCCATACATGCGATAAGATAAACTGGAGGTTATACAAATGCTTATTTTATTCCAAAACTCAATGTCTTTTTTTTACTTTGCTTTAAAGATACTGAAATTTCTCTAGTGAATAATAAGCTTCTGCAACTCAATAGCTTCTGAGATGATAAAATTTAAGAAATATGGTGAGTTAAAAAAATTAAACCAAAATAGCACAAGTCGAACACCCGACTCGTTTCATTATTCACAAAAATATTTGTCACATCTCTAGAGCATAGTGAATAATGATAAATAATAATAATAAACCTTAAAATAATTATTATTTGTACATGCTAAAGTAGATGCATCGCCACGTACAATTAATAAACTAAAAAGCCAAGTGCGAGTCGAACTTGCGCACGGAGGGTTCCGTACAATAATAATAAAACGAACTCAATTTTGTAGCTCCTTTTTTTTTACCCAGGAAAATCCTCATGGATACCCCTCGGCTCTGGGGAGAAGCGGCGAGGCTATGTCGGACTCCTACTGACTCAAAATCTGCGGTGTTCCTACGTGTCGCTGCCGGCTGGGTATACGGGAGCGCTGAAGCATTCGTCCGCGTACCCAGCCGCGACGGCCTGGTGGGAGGCCTCCTCTTCGACGACGTCATTGCTGACTTCGTCGTCGTCGACCGGTCCCCACGACCTGAGCTCTTATCTCCAACGTCTCGCCTTGAGTAGAGTGCGCGAACACGCACATCTACCCGAGCTCGATTGTAACGGGTGGCAGACTCCCCTGAGTCCACCGCCAATTTTGTAGCTCCTTAACTCAACTTTACTACTTATATAAAATAAACTACCGTATATATTTTTATAATTTGATATTATTTTTTTTTAGGAGTGTGCACTAGAAATATAGAACTTTTCTATATTTCTTATTTGCAAGAAATCTTAATTTAGCATAATATTTAAACTAAATAAATTCCCATTTTGGAAAAGTGTTCATTCATTTTCAACTGTACTAAGTGGTATTAAGTTAGGGCTGGCACGTCGCATAATTTTAATTGAGGTGAAGAAGCCTTGCGGGTCGGTTCTGGAGACTGTGCCAGCTCTTTGTTGGCAAACCACCATCTAAGCCTGTGATATTGTGTGCTCGGAATATTACAAATTCATTATCCAGAGAAATCTGATTAAATGAAAAAACGATCGGACGTGATTTGGGTCGTAGTTCCGTATTTTCCAACGGATAAGTGTGTAGTATATTGTTTCTACGTTGCGACTGCTTTTGCAGTTTACATTATTTTATAGAGGGCTATGTGTAACTCGAATTATAAATAGGAGAAGAAGAGAATATTACTTTAAAGTTATAATAATATAAAATAGAATTCTATATACTTTTTATAAGAAGAGCTGGAGTTCAGTGGCACAAGATTTGCTCTAGAAAAACGATAGACCAGATCAATAAAACCATTTTGTTTTATTGTCCCGCGGAAGAAATCGTATATATATTCTTTGTGTCAGATTTAACCGATCATATTTTACACGGACCGACCCATTCAGGGGTGTGACATAAAAATACATCGTGAAGGTTTTCCTCTCTGATTTATATAGAGTAAAGATCAAAGAAATACTGTTTTTTATACAATTTGCTTTGACGAATCATAGGGTTTCATCTCTGGTACTCGTCGGTTTACGAACATCCAATTATTTTAAAACTGGCTCAATGGTTTTGTCGATTTTGTCGATTTATTTTTATATTAAGCTCTGTTTGTTTGGTAGCAGGTAAGTAGTAAAACATACTAGTTTATATCCTAAAAAAATATTAACAAAACTATAATATATTTTTTAAAGTATTCTGGGACATTATTCCTCACACACGGCTATCTGACCCCAAACTAAGCAGAGCTTGTACTATGGAAGCCAGATAACTGATATACTACTTTTTTTTGTAAATACATACATATATAGATAATTACACCCAGGCACAGGACAAACAGACATGTTCATGCACACAAATGTTTGTCCTGAGTGGGAATCGAACCCACGACCTGCGGCGATAAAATCAACTATACCGTTATATAAATAAGTAGTTAAGTAACAATTACAGTACTTATGTGATGCTAAAATGTTTTTTTTTTCATCATACTATAATTTCATGTTTTTTACTAAAAAAGTACCTACAGTGGTGAATTGTATAAAAAAGTGGTTTTAGTTAAATTGTCTGAAATTTGGATAAGTTATAGACCTGGCCCACCTGATTGAAAGTATATATTATTATGGTCAACGGGGTACTCTGTTACTTATCCAGATTAATTAAATACATTTGATCACAGAAACATACTTATTTGAGGTATCCCTCAAGTATGTAAGAGTTTATCGCCCTAATAGTAGAAGTATAAATGATGAAATCAATGATGGAGTTGTTCATAAGGTATAAATTAACGGCTAACGAAGATATTTAAAACAAAGATGTACATATAATAAAATGTTCTACTATCAGTAAACCTATTTGGAAAGAATACTACTTGTAACAAATTAAAGCAAACTAGAGTAACAAAAAATCACAAGGTACACGCGCCCAGAGCTCGTAGTCCTCGTAGGCCGTAGCACGCACTACGGGCATGTACTACGGATTTCGTAGCAACGCAAAAGCATGATGGAGTCGTAAGTAATTTATTTATAATTTTCTTCTTGAAATAATCATTATACTCGTAGTAGCATTAACATTCTAGCAAATGTACCCGCAGTGAGGAAATAACTAAGTAGTCATTTCTTTCATAACCATTATTAAAATGGCGACGTGTATACATACAATCAATATTAATTAGCTAGTGAATTCACTCAAATCTAAACTCTAACTGTCGGTTTTTAAGTCTAAGGCTAAAATAGAATAAGTGACAAAAAGTATCCGATATCTGACACAATTACCCTTTAACATGAATATCAATGGATTAGCCATTATTATTAGTTATTAGTTATTAGTTATTAACAGACTGTCTGACATATTCACATTTACTTTAATAATATATGTAAATATGAGGATTTATGTAATGGATTTTCTATATCATTATTCGTGGAAAAATGTTTAAAAGATGATAAGGCACATACTTGGAATACAAATGAATGTCTACGCCAGAAAAGGTCAAATTAGCATTGAGACAATGCAATGAAATTCGTTTCATTTGCATCCAATTATATAAATACCTTTGCCAATTTGTAAAGGACGACACAGACACAAACGTAAATGAAATTCCCTAAAAGTCCCTTAATAACCAATTTAAATTCAAGCAATCGAAAACTATAATTCAGCCTGGTCCCCATCCGTGACGTGTATACCTATAATGGAGTCGCTTATAGGTATGATATGCCAACGATAATTTTCTTTATGTGCAGTCAAAAGTTAATTTTCATATAGTCTGGATGAGTGTGGTACAATCACGACCAAAATTTTCTGGGACAAATATTATTCAAAAATTAATACATATTATATTTTCAAAGATTTTTTTCATATTTCAAACAGAATATAACTACCAGTAATTGCCTTAACGAATGATGAAGGGCAAAGGGTACTTTGATGGCATCAAAAGATTAAACAATTCATGATTAAAGAGAGGATAAAAGAATTCTTCGAATGTACCATGGATTCTCATGTATTCCTTTTGATATCTAACTGGCAGAAATGTTAGGTTTACATTTCGCGGCTCTGTATATGAACTGTAGGTATAACTGAATAAAGTTTTGTTCACGCCAGTACCTCAATCTCTACAGGTCATAATATGGCTCGATGGGTCTCGCACACATACAAAAGTGACAAGTCGCTCTACGAGGAGGGTGCCAAATTAGGTATAGCATTTAAATTGAAATACTGGCGTCGCTAACTCGATTTCTGGAGGCAGGATCAGGGCGGAACGGGGGTAGGCCTGTCACAATATGCCCCATAGCGCTAATGAATTTTCAATCTTTTTAATCAAGTCTGTGTATTGAATGAACTATGCAATGGTGAGCAACGTTATCATGGGTTTTTTTTTTTAGCAAATTGTGCTACTATGGTAATAGTTTATTTACTCAAATAATAGTAATTAAAGATGTATGCTTAAACCAAAGTTTATATAACAGACATCGTATCTTTTATTATAGTTAGAATTAATTCTACAATTAAATTAATTCGGACTATGATCACAAGAAAATCTAAATTCAAAACGAACATCCATGACAATTCCTAGAAGCTCAACCCAATATTTTATTAGAAACGCACAATTTGCTTTTTAATTAATGCGTGTCTTGTCCAGACTCTAAATATCAAAACTAAACAAAATTCGCTGATGTCGCCGAATGCACTGTTATTAGGGGCGACACTCAATACCAATCCAATCTACGTAACGTTAGGTATGGAGTGGTCGGGGCATTACGTGTCAGACGTGATCCAACTTCGTGAAATTTTCGAGTTCGCTCGATTTTTTCCACTAAATCGAACACACATTGACGTTGTTTAAATATTAAATCAGATTTATGGCGAGTCATCCAAACGTATGGATCGGCGGTAGTGCCAGCGATTTGTGCAAACATAAAATGAATTACTTCAACACGGTTAATGTGTTTATGATCATGTTGTGTTGTACTTTTATATCTTTTGTGAATTTTAGATTAAGAAACTAATAATATTTTATATTATAACTAGTTGTCCCCCGCAGTTACACCCGCGTTCCCGAGAAAAAAAAGTAGCTTATGTCCTTCTCCATACCAAAGGCTATCTGCATACCAGATTTTATCGCAATCAGTTAAGCGGTTTAGGCGTGAAAAGGTAATAAACAAACTCACATTCGCATTTATAATGTTATAGTTAGGATAATAAACTAAAAGATGCCCACTGCACTTTGACCCAGTATTCCCGAGATAAAAAATATTTTATTCTATGTTATCCTTCTACCAACTGCATCAAAAAGAGTTCAGTAATTGTTGAAACATTTAGCAAACAGTCTAACAGATTTACCCGCTTCCACTTTAATGAAATTTGCGAGAATTTTTGAATTGATGATAATTTAGTTAGATACTAGTTTCGTCCGCTTCTGAAAGAGGAAACCTTTTATACTGTATTCGAAAATGATATTTTATTCCTAGACGAATGATAGTCCAGTGAAAATGTACAAGACATCATTATGATAATAGATACAAAAAATCTTGAATGTTCTCTGAATGGCGCCCGTAGGCGGCACTTGACACATACAGCCGAGCGTTCTCCAATTTATTGCGAGCTCTGCTTCGGACAAAATTATTCGATATTTGCTTGAGACAAATGAGATCTGCTGTAATTAATTTTAAGGATAATTTTATATTTATTTTGTTATTTTGCGTTTATTTGTCAAGTGTATCTTATTAAAATGATCATTAAGAAGCATTTTCGAATTGTAGGTATAATACTTGTATACAACATGTTCCTTTTGATATCTCATCTATATCCTTTTCAAATATTCTTTACTAGCTTTTCGCCACGCGGTTTCACCCGCAATCCCCTATTTTTAACTAGGGAGTAAGTAGTGCTTGTTTTTGTTTTTAAATAACAAATTTGGTCGTAGCAAAAAATCCAAATTTCAGTTCTATGCCTAGTAGTTTAGGCTCTGCAAACCAGTCTTAGTCAATCAATCAGTCAGTCAGAATATGTTCTTTTACACAGGTGAATTTTTCGATTCGGTTTTGGCGTTATCGTTTTAGATTTTATCAAAATCTGCTCCGAGACTTCAAAGGAGGCATTTGTCTATATTTTTGAAATAAACCATCTATGCGTAGTTGAAAAATTCAGCCCGTATAAAGAGATATTATTATTATTATTATAGACAATTAATTATTATACATAATATTATGAAGGAAATAATTTGTACATAATAATGTATAGGTACATTTCATTTTACTAAATTTAATATCGTCAATTGCAAATTTTCATTTCACCAACTTTTTATTCGTCCATCCATCTTTCCAGTGATCTACATACCTTTTTTATTGTTAAAAAAACATAACCATAATGTATAGTATGGTTATATTAAATATGTAACACAAACCATTGCGAGTTTTATTGTGGTTTAACCTCTTCTTCTTTTTCCAGAAGGACCAACTCAAGGAAAGACTCTCGCAGTCTATTTTGTGTTATTCATACGTGCAACGTGGCCTGCCCATTTCCATTTCAGATTTTGAAAGTGTGATAGAGCATCTATGATTTTGGTCCTAGTTGCCTTTTTTCTAAGTAAGCATGCTTCGTTGCATGGCTCGCTGGCATGATTCTTTTTGTGAATGTATTAAAATTCCATTTTTGAGAGGTAGAAGGCATGAATCTAAGATTTTCTTTTTCGTAACTCCAGAATTTATTCAACATCATAATCACACGTCTGTTTAGTTCATTTATCATTAGACCTTTATGTGTGTGATGCCGTTTCAAAATAATACAATGTCATTAGCTAATCTTAAATTGCTCATGTAGATAGGTTCCTTTTATGATTATACAAATACCTACAAACAAACCTACATATTATTATATCAGATCGAACATACACATAAATCACAGATTTTACAACAATATTTTTTTATTCAAACGAAGGTACTTCTATATTTTTTATACCTTATATTTACTCTATGATAATTTACTTCAGCTCCCTAACGAGAATTTCTACATAATCATCATATATAAGTCAAATAACAAACGTATTTCGTAACAATATACATAAACGGTAAGGCATTACACATGCTGCCACTACTTTATGTACTACGTTTTGTATTCATGTTAAATTTCCGAAGAAGTTCGCGGTAGGTACTAATCTCCTTCTTCTAAAGTTTTCCTATTTCGGCGTTACACGGTATACCGAAGGCATGTACCCACATATACCTATATCTTTCGGGACTACCGCCGCAGTCGTAAACATAAAATGTATAATACAGGGAGGCGTCGTATGGCCTAAATCATAAGAGAAAGCGATTATAAAATTATTTTATGAATTATAATGCTAAGTATCGTATCGTTCATCACTTTGTACTTCCTTTGACTTTGCAGGAAAAACAAAAGAAAATCACCTAAAATAAAGATGTAGGTACAGTTGTTTACCATCCTAAGAATTGATCGTTCAGCACCTTTTTTTTATATCACGTTGTTGGCAAACAAGCATACGGCCCGCCTGATGGTAATAAGATGAATTCAAGCTAACGATACAATATTATTACATAAATTTGTTGACCTGTCAGGAGATGGCAATACCTAACACTGAATACTATTAGTGACTTCAAAACTAAAAACTGTGAGTTCATACATACAGCCTAGTTGTAATTTTTTTTTTATGTTTAAAATCTGTTATTAATTAATTAATAAAAATCTATTAGTTCATTAATAATATATATTTGTTTTTTCTCTTTTCTTTCTTTTTTGTTGTATGTATTGTTTGCACATTATTATATTATGCTTTCTTTCTTTCTAGTTCAAGTCTCATAGTAAGCTTGAGCTTTCGAGGAAGGAAATTATGGAGAGGAAGCTTTAACACGGTAATAGGACACTTTTTAGAAGCTGCCCGGCTGACCCCATCTTCAAGAAAATCGAAAATCTTTTGCCACTTACTTATCGATCTGGTCCTACAGTTGCACTTCAGAGCCAGTTTAGTTCTGAGCCCCTTCGAGACTTTGTGAGTTTACCACCTTCAGCCCTATCATTTCCCATAGGAATGTGGTCAAACACAGCTAATTCATAGCAAAATAAGCAATATGCAAGCGAGCAAGCAAAAACTTTTATGTGAGAATAAGGAACTTTCAAAATGACTTTAAATTATTATCTCTAAAGGTTCATTAGGTAACATATAAGCAATCCTCCTGGCAATGCCTGATCTATCTGCGACTATGACAACATACCATCAGATGGACCTGCTTTTTTTTTTACTTTGTATAGGCTTGTTTTTCACCACGATCTCACTATGTTAATTGATGATGTGGCCGAAGGCGGTAAGCACACAAAGCCTAGAAGAAACCTTTTGTCATAAAACAAAAATATTTTAACCAAAATAGTCGCTAGTGCGATTGTACTGGACCATAGTTGTTGGTTGCAGGTGCTGGGCAGAATTTTACGTGAGTGGTTTACTGAAGAAATCACGGCGACCACCGTCATTGGCGCATTTAAACACAACACTTGTCGGATACGCGGCCTAAATAGGGACACGAAACGACGGACACACCGGCCCAAACCGCAATTTCTAAATATTTTACAAGTAGCCAGTAGTTTTACCTGACATTTAAATGTATAGTTAACTCACCCAGAAAAAAGGATTCACCCTTCATCTGTTAGTAGTGGAAAAAAAACTATGAGCAAATTATCCAATTAGTTCATTTCATCTAAATTGATAATGGCACGAGCATTCAGGGGACGTAGCTCACTAGCAATTTTCATCAATTAAATATTTAACATTATAAAAACCAACTTCAAAATGGTTTGCACTAAAAAAGTAGAGGAAAATGACCAAATATGGAATAGTATCCCTAATATGGAATACCCCCATTTCTCTCAAATGCAAACTCACACAAGCATCAATCAGCGATTTTCTGTCTCTTTCTACTCCATTTCACACGTAAAAGTGGTAGCATGTCAGTCGAGCGAGCCCTTTCGTCGTTGTGACAGTGTTTTGTTTTACCGCTTCCGCAGAACTTTCTAAGGTGTGTAAAAAATACGTATTTTTCGTACAGAAAGTGCACACAGTATTATTTTTATAGCTTTTAGAGACCGTTTAGATGTTCTTTTGTATGTTTTCGCGGTATTAGATGGTATTACTTTCATAATTATTATTTTTTTATTGACAGTTTGAAATCTTTGGAAAATCCAAATATGGACTATGGATCAAGTTCCTCATGTGTGGGCTCTGGGTACATACTGATTGCGCCGGGCCAGAGTTTAATACCTGCGATTTTTGTTAATAATTTGTATTCCTATCTTTGTTACACCAAAGTTTTCAAATAATATCTTAAAAGTTAAGGTAAAGTTTTGATAGTGATTGTAGTATTCCATATTTGGGGTACCTATTCCACATATAGGCAACTTTATCATTATTTAGTTTTTGAAATTTTTTGTTACCTCGAACTTATCAATATAACCTAAAATTGTTACAAACTTAAGGGCGCGTTCGCATATCAGGCAAAATTAAGCTGTTTTTCGGTACATTTTATGGCATAATCAAACAAAATCTAATATAACTAATAACTACCTCGTATAGATTGGTTCTTCATCTTCAAATAATAGTTACATTATTATTGAAAATTTTAGTTTCTCATAATGTAAAATCGATCTGTCGTTGCCATTTTCCACAAAATTATCGATACCGGGTTGAGTTTAGGTACATTTTTGTGCTATTATTAACATATTTCACTATTTCTAAAAATACTAGATGTAGGCAAACATATTCAATTCTTAACGATAGGAGTTATTTTTTATCTAAATGCTATAAATAGTCGCAGAAAAAATTAAAAGCGAAACTTATTTTTTCACATTTTTTTCTATTCTGGTTGAATCTTAATCGGTTGCATTAAGGGTTATTTTAGTTATAAAACTCGTCTTGATGTATTGCAAGCATTTTGAATGAAACTTTAGTCGGCCCGCGGCCGCCGTCGAGAGTGGACCTGTATCGCCTGTTTAGAGTAGCTCGAGTTGAAAAAGATCGCTGTACAAACACAAAATATTCGATAAACCAAATTTGATACTTGACGAGGTAAGATTTTCATTCTATTTTATTTCGCTATAAAAAAGATGCAGCAACCTGAAGGTGTACTTCAGTGACTGCTACTGGCACTCCTCGACGAGTTACTAGGTGAGCCGAGTATGGGCTCGTTTTGTTAGTCATGATGAGACCTTACCTCCGGACTTGATGGAGTGACCTGAAGGTGTACTTCAGTGACTGCTACTGAAACTCCTTGACGAGTTGTACTAGGTGAGCCGAGTTTGGGCCGTTTTGTTAGTCATGATGAGACCTTACCTCCGGACTTGATGGAGCGACCTGAAGGTGTACTTCGGTGACTTCTACTGGAACTCCTCGACGAGTAGTGCTAGGTGAGCCGAGTTTGGGCTCGTTTTGTTAGTCATGATGAGACCTTACCTCCGGACTTGATGGAGTGACCTGAAGGTGTACTTCGGTGACTGCTACTGGAACTCCTCGACGAGTAGTGCTAGGTGAGCCGAGTTTGGGCTCGTTTTGTTAGTCATGATGAGACCTTACCTCCGGACTTGATGGAGTGACCTGAAGGTGTACTTCGGTGACTGCTACTGGAACTCCTCGACGAGTAGTGCTAGGTGAGCCGAGTTTGGGCTCGTTTTGTTAGTCATGATGAGACCTTACCTCCGGACTTGACGGAGTGACCTGAAGGTGTACTTCGGTGACTGCTACTGGAACTCCTCAACGAGTAGTACTAGGTGAGCCGAGTTCTGACAAAAAAAAATTGATAACGTTTTATTTGTCGTTTAAAAACGAGCCCAAACTTGTTTCACCTGGTATAACTCGTCGAGGAGTTCCAGTAGCCGTCACTGAAGTACACCTTCAGGTCGCTCCATCAAGTCCGGAGGTAAGGTCTCATCATGACTAACAAAACGAGCCCAAACTCGGCTCACCTAGTACAACTCGTCGAGGAGTTTCAGTAGCAGTCACTGAAGTACACCTTCAGGTCACTCCATCAAGTCCGGAGGTAAGGTCTCATCATGACTAACAAAACAAGCCCAAACTCGGCTCACCTAGTACAACTCGTCGAGGAGTTCCAGTAGCAGTCACCGAAGTACACCTTCAGGCGAGTCCATCAAGTTCGGAGGTAATTCGAAAAAATATAAACAGCAATAATAAATATTTTTTGTAGGTACCATAATTTTATTACAAAGAAATACGTAAAAAAAAAATGAATCCTTCAAAGTATCAAAATGAGTTCACTTGACTACAATTCTCGCAGTTAGTCGTGCGACTCGTGCGTACACTTGTGTGTGTGACCCGTGTCAATGTAGTAGTTCGATTCTCTACCTATCAATTTTGCGAACGCGTCCTTAAGAGCAAATATATGATTTTTAATAATTAGTACAAATAGTTTTTTATTTATAACATTTGTGCAAATTATGCATAAAAAACGAAATAAATAATAATAAATATTCTGGGACATTCCTCACACACGGCCATCTGACCCCAAACTAAGCAGAGCTTGTACTATGGAAGCCAGATAACTGATATACTACATATACTACTTTTCTTTTGTAAATACATACATATATAGATAATTACACCCAGACACAGGACAAACAGACATGTTCATGCACACAAATGTTTGTCCTGAGTGGGAATCGAACCCACGACCTGCGGCGTGATAGATAGGGTATCTTACCAACCACGCCAACCGGCTCGTCAACGGTGGTATTCCATATTTGGTCACTTTCCTCTATATAATAACGATATTAGAACTCGTTTTGAAGTCAGAGAAAGAGAAGCACGTGTTCCAGAATCTCAAATTCTTTCGCTGACTTCAAAACGAGTTTTAATATCGTTATTTTATACTTTTTAGTGGAAACCGTTTTGAAGTTGGTTTTACTTTTTTGTTAAATGTTAATTTTATTTTTCCATTTTTAGTTTCTTATGTGTATTGAATACCTATCAAAATTTGTCTCTGATCGAGGATATGCCTATCAATAATAATTATCGATAATATTGATTAAGATATTTCAATCACGATATTCGTGCTCCTTTTCGCTGAGGAATTCCGTCATAGCTTCAAAGTCCATGATCAGATCATAATAAAATTCATATCGGACCACCTCTGAAGTATGACATACCAAACGAAAAAAGAATCATCAAAATCGATTCATAATTGGCGGAGTAATCGCGTAACAAACATACAAAAAAAAACATACAGTCGAATTGAGAACCTCCTCCTTTTTTGAAGTCAGTTAAAAAATATTAAATAATGCTCTTGTTTATATGTTACTACTAACTTCCGTCCCGCGGTTTTACCTGCGTTCCGTAACGATCGATGTTTTTCAGAGATAGATAGTTGTGTTTATCTATTTAAAACATGTTATATCTGTTTTAATTGGAGTCACAATCGTCACAGTACATATGTTGTTGTGTAAGAAAGGGTATCTACTATAAAGTTTCTGATTTTATAGATGACTAGCTTCGGCCCCGCGGTTTCACCGGTCCCGAGGGTGCTTATGTTTTCCCGGGATAAAAAGTAGCCAATGTGCTATTCCAGACTATAATCTATTTCTGTGCCAAATTTCATCCAGATCCGTTCAGCCGTTCTGGCGTGAAAGAGTAACAAACATCCATCCATCCATCCAAACTTTCACATTTACAATATAAGTACCTACGATAAGAACGCATTTGAATATTATTGAGCTAACAAACAGACTCTCGTATTTATTATTTTAGTAAGATATCCGACTTTTATAATACATCATTATTCAACAACAATGTACGTATTTGTAGAAATAAATTTCGATGGAAATATTGTTCATCGTAGACTCAACGAGCCGCAAGTTTCAGTTTTATTATGTGTTGACTTTGAAAATAAAATTATTCCACGAATATTTTGTCTCACAACGAAATACTTTTATAGTTATTGGGGTAGATATGTACTAATTTAAAGAACATTTAGGAGAAAGTTATGTAATCACATGCATTATACATCATAAAAATACTTCCAATATAATGAAAAAAAATTATTTTGAACTCTTATGAAAATATGTAACAAATTAAGTATTTTTAAGGTACTTTAATGCTGCAAATAAATATTTTACATACTTATAACTATGTTCAGTACAGCATTGGAGATTCGGCTATGTTTATGTGATGTTAACTTTGAATGAATGAATGAAACTTACTTATTTAGGACTAAAACGAGCTACGGCGGAAGTCAAAACATCCAACTAGTTACCAGCCAGATACTATGGCAAACATTCATACCTCTCTTCCATAGTGAACTCAAGAATAATATTTATGACTAATATTATCTTTAATATAATTTAACCTTTTTGGGATATTATTATGTTGAAAATAGTTCTACGTTACACAAATAACAACTTGTTCTAAAACAAGATTATTCTCTTTTTTCTCCTTTTATCGCAAAAGAGTCGCAAAACATATTTAAATCAGAAAAAAAAGGAATAATCATTCCAAATATTCAAGAAAACAATAAGCACGGCCGCGTAAACGGATAAATTCCAGGGCCAAAGTCACAAGTGGGTTAAATAGCGCACAGCAAGCAAGTACCGTGATATTCATAATAAAAACCTCATTCACAGTACAAGTATGGACAAAAGGTCCATAACTACCGAAACGAGAAAACCTCCCGCTGAATACATAACTAGAAAAACCTTTATACAACCAAAAATGATATTTGTCTAAAAAATATATGCTTGAAATAATACTCTGAGTTGCCTCGGTCCAAGCTTACAGTATTTCAACACGATTTTCTCTTATTTTCATAAATTTATCTTGGAAGTATTGACGCGACATTATTCTCTCTATTTGACGAATAAATGTTATCTTAAATCTAATAATGGCACTTCATTCATCATTGAACATCATTAAATCGTCGCTGAAACAGAATAACGAGACTTCAAACATATGAAATTCAAATCGTGTGACAATGTTCTAACGAATATAATAACGATAGAAAAATAGAATACAATAATGCCTATAATCCCCTGGAAGCAATTGATTAATAAAATAAGAAAGTGTAAATTGGTTTGAAACAAGCAAACAGTAATCATAGACTAATGAATCCCTAGTGTGGCGCTACCATAGACGTATATAATGCAAAATGTGAACCTCATACCTCCGAGCTGTTGACTTTTTGATTGCAGAGAGTTAGTCGCCTCTCTAAACTCGTTTTGCCGTCGTTGCATCGGATTAGTATTCCCTCAGAGTCCTCACAAGGATACGTAATAACTATCCTTTTTTATTGTCTTTTCCTCTATTGACTTTTTATGCTATGTAAGTGATGGTCATATTCAGTTTTATCATTTTCCGTTTTGCGATCATATTATTATTATTACGTAACGTTTTTAGAAATCTATGACGTATGGCTAGGTCGCTTTGCTAGAAAAGATAGAGACCATAATTTTATTTGATATGAAATATCGCTGAAAATAATATTAATATTACTTACATTACCATACTCTTACGTAGTTATTAGTTTCAATTCTATGTTTACACTTCCATATACACTTGCTGAGTTTCTTGCCGGTTCTTCTCAGTTGAAGGCGACTTCCGAATCGGTGGTAACTTCAGTAGTTTCAACGTTCATAAGTGCCCTCTTAGGGCCAAAACTGAATAAATGGCTTTGACTTTGACTTTGATATGTTGCCTCTTAGTAATTATTCTGTATAATTGTGTTCAAATTGTATAGTATATATTTTTTTGTATATGCAAATGCGATAGTATGCGTTAACAAACGTGTGTTGAATCTTGTCGCGTTGCTAGCCTAAATATAAAATTATATTAGTATATTGTAAGAACGGCGTAAAAAGTATATGCTCTTCATATTATCATGTTTTGTTATAATATAATTTCAGGCCAAAATAATAGCGAATAGTTGTAATATGAAAGCACCTGTTAAATTAGAACTTGTTTACATGTAACCTAGCACGGTGTTAATCAAAACGAAATAACCGAAGCTCAAATTAATAATTGGTAATTGATGCTGATTTAAACAACAATCTAATTAGTGTTTACAATTATGATTGAACCGTTAAACCGGATAGTCACATGTGTGGTGAATTATTATCAAATGGTTAGTTTCACTAACGAAGTGTTCGTTGGTGTGACTGAAACTACAAATAAAATTAGTGACAGGAATATCCTAATCCTAACTAATATTATAAATGCGAAAGTGAGTTTGTTTGTTTGTTTGTTACCTTTTCATGCCCAAACCGCTGAACCGATCGCGATGAAATTTGATATGCAGATAGCCTATGGTACGGAGAAGAACATAGGCTACTTTTTATCCCGGGAAAACATAAGATCCCCGGGGAACGCGGGTGAAACCGCGGGGTGGAATTTAGTTGGTTTATAAATCATGACACGTAAATATAGAATTTTCGACGTAAGAATTAAGGTCTAAATGTATGCAAAGTTCTATCTGTACTTCCTGAATTCATAAGTACAAAAGTATGCTACAATTGACGAGTGACGTGCTGGTTGGCGTGGTTGGTAAGATACCCTATCTATCACGCCACAGGTCGTGGGTTCGATCCCTACTCAGGACAGACATTTGTGTGCATGAACATGTCTGTTTGTCTTGAGTCTGGGTGTAATTATCTATACAAGTATTCATTTACAAAAGAAAAGTTGTATTATGTAGTATATCAGTTATCTGACTTCCACAGCACAAGCTCTGCTTAGTTTGGAGTCAGATGACCATGTGTGAGGAATAGTGTCCCATTGTCCCAGAATATCTTCAATTGCGGTAAAAGATTTTTTTATTCATTCCATAAATCGACACTCTTGTTTTAGTAACAACAGCCAAAGGGTATTTGTGCCTGTCTGAAGTTTGCAAATGGCTCTACAGTAACATTGTAAAATATTTTTGAGTCCACATTAAAATAAGCGGGAGAGAAGGATGGAGATAAAGTTGTTGAGAAAACGCTGCAGAAAAATGTTCATGCATGTCGAACATTTTATCTTTATAGACTAACTAACTGTCCCCCGCAGTTTCACCTGCGTTCTCGAGAAAAAATGTAGCCTATGGCCTTCTCCATTACCATAGGCTATTTGCGTTTCAAATTTAATCGCGATCGGTTCAGCGGTTTACGTGTGAAAAGGTAAAAAACAAACAAACTCACATTCGCATTTGTAATATATGTTAGGATTTGAGGGAGGCAAGTTAACGCTGCGATAGTTGTAGGTACTTTGCTCCCGGAAAGAATAATAATTCACTAACACTGTTAAAATAGGAGGCATTTTTTCATTTCATCATCATCGCTTTTAGTTTGATCTAGAACTAGGCCTTCCCATGGTATTTACAACAAATGATTGGCTTTACATCCAGTGATATCAGCGGTTTCAGCAATTTTCACAGAGACTCCGACCTCAAAGGTACAGTCCATTGACTAGAAGCTAGAATTTGGTACGTAGTTGTGACTTAAAAGCTCTTATACTTGTTGATTATTAGCATTTATATGCGCAATTTTAACGTACATTCCTACATTTTTCATACTGCTTCTATGCATAAATAAATCATTATAATACTCGTATTAATACTTGCATCAATTTCATATTCCATATACTTACTTTTTCTTCTTCAGACGTCGTTCTGTACATGATTGTAATTAATATTAGATACAAGCTTTTACAGAACAAATTTACTGACAAGGAGCATAAAGCTAAATAGGAAGATACTGCTCGATCCTCGTTGAAGTCGAAAGCAACATAATACAACAATCCATCGCTTTGTATCAAGTATTCGAACTAAAAGCAATTTTAAACCAGTGGAATGCAACCTCCATTTACAACAAACGCACACTTTCACACAACAACAAACATTTCATTTATGGACATGGAAAGATAAATAATAATAACAATTTACTTATTGTTATTATTTCGTACGACATGTATTTTTCATGAATAGATATATAATAAAAACAAAATTAAAATTGAAGAATGATATATACAATAAAATCCGTCGGGTGCTGCCATTACCATATCTGTTCCCGATTTCAATTAATATATAGCAGCATAGAAAAGTTATTATGTGTCGTTATTTAGATACCCAACGCAATTTCAATTAGTCACAAACTCATAAAATAGCAAATTTAATTGCATTTTGGGGCAGGGAATGGCAGCCCCCCGACGGATTGTCTTAAATTTATCATTATGTTAATATGTAGGTGAAAATGTGCAGTAGTACCTCTATATTTGATAATTACTGTCGGGGGTCTGCTGAAAATTTTATTTAATCCTTTTTCGATTAAGTACAACTTTTATTCGATAACAATTTTTAAAGTCGGCATGACTTTTCAAATTTTTTAATTTTGTTTTTATTTTATTTTAATATTTTTAGAGAATTACTCCGTTTTTGTCTAAATATCTGTCTATTTGTCTGTCTTTCTGTATGCTTGGTTTCTTACAAAATATTATATCCCTAAATTTAGCCCCGTACTGTTTGCTCCAATTTATATATGTACAAGAATAAAAATATTTATTACAGCGCCCTCTGGCGATTTAGCACTATAACACATATCTAAGAACCATCGCTGATAAATTACAAACCTTTCACAGGCCCTCAGCAGTTTATATAGGTACAACAAAAAATCAAGAAGAAAAATATTGATTACAGCGCCCCCTAGCAAATTAACACCATAAAACCTATCTAAGATTATACATCTATCAAACCCAAACCCATAACTTAAAATTGCATCAAAATCGGACAAGTAGTTTTGGAGAAAAGTGGCAACATTGATTTGCACAAACAAACAAACATCCTCTCACCCCAAACGCATATACGGTCACCGTTCCGTCGCGGGTAAAAATGGCAGGAAACTATTAATCACAAGTTTCAATATTAGTCTCCAAGTTTTATTTTATTTATTTTTAATTAACTGACTTCAAAAAAGGAGGAGGTTCTATGTTCGATTGTATTGTATGTATATATACAATCTCAATTTGAGTTCCTGGAACACGTGCTTCCCTTTCGCTGACTTTAAAAGGTGTTCTAACATCATTATTTTATACTTTTTAGTGAAAACCCTTTTTGAAGTCGGTTTTACTTTGTTAAGAGTTATTTTTTTAACATATTGCTTTGATTACACGGCCGTTTCCCGATTTTTAATGAAGCCTAATATTTGCCATTTAATTATTACCATTAATAAGTTCAATATATTCAATACTTACTAGAAGTCACCCTTTAACTTTATTGTTAGTCGAAAAATAATAATCTTCTAAAAATTGAAATTTTTGGAAGTCAGTCAGATCGGTAAAGAACTTCAAAAGAGTTAAAAGTCAAAGCAAATATTATAGAAAAGTTTATTTCAACATGACGACATGGTTTTATTTATCTTCTTGGTAGGTCCTATTTGCTTACGATTTCTTCTTATTTTGATATCCCTATCTTAAATTTTGGATAAAACCTACAATATATGATAAATAGGTAGGTAGGTAGGTACGTACCAGGCCAGGTATTATTGGGGTTAATTATATAAATGTAAGATTAAAGGAGTAACTCGCACGATTGAACCCTTTACATAATGAATTAATATTGAAATCGGGTCAGTTTTCGAACTGAGACATCAAAGAAACATATCTGTCCTCCTCGTTATTAATATCACAAAGGTCGACTACAATCGTCTGCTGATTAACCTAAAACCATCACATATGTGGAATATGCGAAAATCACCTTTATTTCACTAGAATTCATGTCTAAAACTGCATGAATATTATCTCTGTAGACATATTTTCCATTTGGCCGAGTATATATGTGATTCACCACATTTAAACGCCGGACTGAGTCCGTTCTCGGCACATTTCGTAGGGCTCTCTAACAAAACATCTCGACATCAAATCAAAACAGCAGGATTGGCTTACAATCGAGTTCTCCCTTCGTCTTATAACTTATTCAGTCGGGGTCATTTCCTGAAGGGCCACTTAACGCGTCTGTATTTCCCATTCTACGAGAAACAAGACGTTCTTGAACAGCTATATAAAAATGTTTTATACTAGCTTCCGCCACGTGGTTTCACCCGCGTTTACGGGATGAAAAGTATCCTATGTTTTAGTTCAGAACATATTTAATATGTGTTCCAAATTTCATCTAAATCCGTTTAACCATTACGGAGCTAAGTGGTAACGAATGTACACACACACACACACATACCTACATTTATAATATTAGTAGGATGTTAAGTGAACCAAATAAAAATATTATTTTGCATTATCTTGATCAGGTTCTTCATCTCTGCCAAGCTTTAATCCTAGTGTGAAATAGAACCACATCACATTGATAAAAACTTTCAGAAACTAAAAACCCAAATGAAATTGTTTTAACCTCGTTAGGATTTACTGCAGTTACTCTGCGACACTGGAGCAGGCGGAATAAATTACAAAAGAAATCACTAACAAGAACTGGAATTTAAAAAGCGTATTAAGAACATTAAAGTTTTTTCATTACCCTTGTAAAGCATTTCTTTGTTGTGCTGGCCCGGCCGCCACAAATTGCAATTAACGTAGCGTGCTGCTTTGACCTAATCCATTGTCTCGCGTTTGCTATCTTCCCACGTAGACCACTGCCACTGGCCGAGGGTTAAATTACCTTCTGTTGTACATAATAAGTGCTTTATATTAGCAAGGAAACAATGTGTTCAAAATTAGAAGCAATTTATATTAGTACAGTTTATTTTTAAATGGAAGGTTTGGAATAAAAATATTGTACAGAATTGTAGTTGTCTCCCGCGGATCTCCCACAATTATAGTAATAAAAAGTATCAAATCCATCTCCGGGTTACAAGCTATTACCTGTTTGCATTATTTTGCCATGAAAACGTAACTAACAGACAAACAGACAGACTCACTTTCACATTTATAATAGTGGTTAGGCTAAACAAAAACGGCACACATAAAGTTAATAGCTTTCTGCACCGTAGTTCCACCCAAGGAGCATAATAATATGTGGTTTCAACAGCCTTAGGGGTTTCAACCCCTACGGGGAAAATAAGGGAAGTGGTTTTCAAAATGAGGGGTTTTCTGAACATGAAAAACGTAGGTAGGTAGTATCCATCACAAGTTGTGTTGGAAATTTAATGTTTCTAACCCTAGTGGTTTAGGCTGTACGTACCTATATAGATCAGTCAATCAGTCAGGAAGAATAATTTTATAAATTATGCATAACAGGTTAGGATTCTGTAAAAATACCTCGTTATTCCAGAATCTCCCCATAGCAAATTCCTAGAAAATAAACCAACACGAACATTTGCTCCAAACATTATGTTCTATAACAAGGGCATATCTCCGAGCATTTATAGTATTGTAGCAATAAATTTTCCCTGTGGATGGCACGCCAGGCGTTATTTGGTTAAAGTGGAAGCCGTCTCGCCGCAGATCGTAACCACAATTTGCTAAACTTTGTCGTGCAATCCACTAATCCCTTGTTGAACTCGCTTGAAAGCCTTTTTTGGATTCCCAAGTACGTTGTACAAATGTTATAGTAGCTTCTCTACAAACAAAGCTGTATTTGTTGTGGAACTCTGCTCATGTTATCTTAGCAATATTTTCATACTTGGTACCTTTTATTATTTATATATCTAGATAGACCGTTAAAGTTGCGAACCCGTCGAAAAAATTGATATAGCAGAACGATGCAGCGCAAGCATAAGACGAAGCTGTCACACACACCAGCATAAAACAATTGGCCAGGTTGATTTGAGTACTTTAGTAGCGCGACAGTTCATCAGGACATATAAACATATAATCAAATGCTTGGTACATCTTTTCTATGCTACAAATATATTCCAAATTTTACTACAATACACACTTAAAATAAATTGTACATTGAAGGCACATTGCCGTAACAATGAATCGATGGTAGCAGAAATGCCATTCCACACATGTACTTGTTTATTAGTTGTGGACTAAAGAGCGATTCGTGGTCCGCGGTTCGACAGGAGAGCGTGCGAACGAATGCGCTGCGGTCACAAACGAACCGAACGTGCGAAATCACTGCACTTCCGAAATGCGTAAATCATTGATAAATCGCCACCAGTTTCAGTTTATGTAAGGGTACTGGGATTTAGACAATACTTGGACGCTTGTATTGTGTATTAGGATTAGGACAAAGCTACTGTTTTCATACACGATGACATCTGTGACACATGGTTTTTAGTCACGGCACTTGGTAATAATAATTTGAATATTATACGGGTTCATATGATACCACCCTACTCAAGAACTTACTTTTTGACAAGATTTTAACAATAATCCTTGCATTTTCATGCACGATTCCGTGAAATTACACTAGTTCTGTTATATATTATTATGGTAGGTATTAGTTAATCTGTATATATAAAAGGAAATCATATATATTTTTTCAATACAATTGCTCGTAAAGTGACCCTTATTACATCGCTTTTAGGGCCATAAACCGAGCTATAACATACGCGTGCGTAATAATATTACCGCACACGTGCGTAATAGAATTATCCCTACAAAGTTAAATTAGTACCTTACTACAAGTTATATGCACTATATGCGAGTATTTTCAA
The DNA here is from genome assembly GCA_951216915.1 of Tetheella fluctuosa. NCBI lineage: Eukaryota > Metazoa > Arthropoda > Insecta > Lepidoptera > Drepanidae > Tetheella > Tetheella fluctuosa. The sequence goes on along the minus strand of OX578229.1, from coordinate 3,935,804 downwards.
TTTAACCGAGTAATACAGTTTTTTTTTTGTAAAAACAAAAAGATTTTATGCCGCTGAAAATCCATACTACATTTTTGGAATAAATATGTGTACGTCTATAATTAAGTCAAACAAACATATATTTAATCAAATTATTCATAATTTACAATAATTTGTTATAAAATATAATATTTGCATTTTATCACTTAAAATTATAATTTTGAAGTAGGCTGTTTGTTCATTGACCATCCTTTTGGCGCGTGAAAAAAAAACTTGCGCGCCATTTCCCATAACTTTGATATTTTGTTTTTATCGTATTTGTCGCTGTGTGGTAAATATGTTTGTTTTTTTCCTCGAAAATGTATTATATTGAAAAACATCGTATAACTCATGAGCTCTGCTCATTACACACTCGGCTGAATTACGCCCTCGCCTTCGCTCGGGCTGCAACTCACAGCCTCGTGGATAATGAGCAACTTAGCTCACTTGTATCATAACATACTATTTCTTTTTTTTGTTTTATGTATTGTTTGCACATTATTATATTCATAAGTGTCTGTACTTTCGTCGGATGGTGTGCTTTAATTGTTTTTCTTTCTTTCTTTCTTCTTTAGTTTTCATGGCTAATTTTCAAAAAAGTCTCCACGTTAAACATATTATATTACGACTTTTATAATGACTACATACGTATATATAGTATAGGACTAATTACATAGATATACATAATGTATGGTTTGATATTTGTTGTTGCATATTGATTGGATACATAATGTAATTATGTTAACAGTCTGCTCGGTACCAGACTACAGCAAACGTATACAAATTACAATATTCATATTCTATTTTGCACAGATTACGTTCAGGTTTGATTTCAACTGTGCAATGTGCATACTTACGAATAAATATTAACTTTTTTTTTTTCTGTTTTAAGTTTTAACAATGTTTAAAATAATATTTAATTTAATAAACAATTCAAGACCAACTTACTAAACTAAGAAGAAACTTAAATAAAATAGTCTAAATTAAAAAAGTCGCTATCAGAAGGCAGCGTACCCAGAATGCTGGCGGCATTGCCACGTTGGATGGCAATGCTGATTCTCTGACCAAGATATAAGCCAGCATTCTGGTCACAAGATGCTTCGACCAGGCGTTTGGATATTTCGCGAAAAAGATGGTGAGCTCTCGACCCCCACGGACCCAGAGTTTCAACCCCAAACGGCTCAAATATATAGCTTGTATCTATGTTACTATATTTACGCCGCTTGAGGTTCTCTGCTGATAACGCAGCGCCGCCAGCCTTATTTATTGTTTCTGGAAGATGAGACGGTGACAAAGTATCGACACACGTGGCATCCCATACCAAAGGCCGTCCCAACTTCCAAGGGATAAGTGTCATTCCGTCGGGTCTCTTACCATCGTCACGAAACACTTGTCCATCATAGAATTCGACATAACTGAAAGTAATAAATAAATTATATATACAGTACTCTTTTATCTATACTTATAATAAATGTGTAGACGTTAGGGTTTATTTTATCGCAATCAGCTGACGGAAAAAAATAGAAAAACCATGAAATCTTTGCGAGTGAATTCATGGGCGAAAAGCTAGTTTATTATATCTACACGTAAGTAGGTAAAGGGTAATTTTATTCGTCTTCTTTCGCTCAGTCGCTTTTTTTCTTTCATTCTTGTTTCCTGGACCATTATTCACTCGCGGCCATCTGATTCTACGATATGATAATCAGATAACCGATTCTATCAAAAATTTTCGATAGTTTTATAGAATACCAACTGTGCTTCGTGGTTTTACCACTTTTGCGGATTAAAAAACCCCTCTGTGTTTAGCTGTGAAAACGTATCTAACATACAGACTAGAGTCACTTTCGAAAGTCCTCAAAGTAACTACATAAACGATAACGAACGTCATATAGCTTAGTTAAGGGGTACTTTTCCAATCTCCGTGAAGCTAGGGTGAGATGAATCGACGCCATCCGTCTCTATCTTGGGCCTCTTTAATCTTGTCCCACTGAAGCTAGGCCACAATTGAACATCTCTCTTCAGTGAGGGGTCCATGGTAAGACGTCCCTTTAATAAAAAGCTTCGTTTTAGAAAAAGAAAATTAATCATTGTCGTTTATTAAAAAAAATATTACTGATGCGGCAATCTCCTCTTACTGTGCGTGGGTTTATAATAATTCCAAATTCAAATTGGTGCCATATTGTTCACTTTTTTTTAATATCTTACATAAAATTTGAAATACTAAAGTATACTTTGTGTAATGTAACTTGACATTGGCAAAAAAATGGCAAGCCGTGTGATGCTATTTAAAAAAACCGGCCAAGTGCGAGTCGGACTCGCGCACGAAGGATTCGGTACCATTATCTATAAAATCGCGTTTGTTGTATGGGAGCCCCCCTTAAATATTTATTTTATTTTGTTTTTAGTATTTGTTGTTATAGCGGCAACAGAAATACATAATTTGTGAAAATTTCAACTGTCTACCTATCGCGGTTATTGAGATACAGCCTGGTGACAGACAGACGGACGGACAGACAGCGAAGTCTTATTAATAGGGTCTCGTTTTTACCCTTTGGGTACGGAACCCTAAAAAGGTAAGAAACTAGATTGCATTGTCAAACATACGCACTACGTAGGTGCATGGAAGTGCAAGATCTTGAAATAAAAATGCGGTCGATCATTTTGAAAACAAAATTAATAGGTATAAAATCGTATTTGTATCATAAAAAATTCTGCATAGAGTTAATATAACCCGCTCCAGGGAGGCTTAGGAGATCCGGCACCCAATACAGTTGTAAATCGTACAACATCTATACATCGTACCCGAAATCTCTCACCTTCTACACCATTTAATAGAGATTTCGGGAAAATAGAAAAGTAGTCGGATTCGTAACCATTTTTGTGTAGTCAATAAGTATTAAATAAGTAAGTCTGAAAGAGACTTTCAGACTCTTTCTATTTATCTTAGACTAAGTTAGACGGTATAGATAAAGATTTATATTAGGTTATGTTATATAGACCACCCTTTCTCTTTATTTCCTACAGAGATTTATTTTAGTAACCCCTCTTACCCAACCGTAAGGTTATACAGAAAGGCACAATGTTCCTAGTACCCTGTACAACGCACCAGAGACCGTCAGCGGTAGGTCGTACCACCACAACTCTGGTCACGGTTATCACACGAGTGGCTCGTGTGTTACCCCATTAAGTTAGACAGTAATAAAGCAGATTCCGGATTGATAAGTCGTTTCCTTTTATCCAACCACATGGCGATCCTACCAGTAGCAGGGTCGTGGGCGCTGCACTCTATTATTGTAGTTAATATGATAAATCGATTTTTTCAACGAAACGTCTAATAAATTAAATGTTTTAAAGAGATGTTTTATAATAATAACATGTGCTTGTTTCTAAAAAAAATAGAGGAATGTCCAAAGAATGTTAACGTTTGCTTGAGTAACTTTTATGTGAATACAAAATACCATATAAATAATGCTTTAACACAGGTTGTGTGTAAATAAAAAAAATAAAAAAGCAAACTGTCTGAATAGGCATCGACACTTTATTCACAATCATTGATATTTTATAAGAAAACTTTATATGAAGCGTAAAAGAGAACCACAAACAGAAACAACGTTACAATAAAAGTAATAACGTCTCATAGATATTCAAAGTCATAAATAATATAGAAGTTTTTCATCTCCTTGTAACTATTGTGTAAGAAAGAGTTTTGCAAGAAGGGATGCCTCCTACTGAATTTATGCAGAACATGACAGTGTAAAAAAAATCTGAAAGTTTATAGTTCACTTTTCACCAATAAAATACTGAAAGAAGACAGTATAACCTTTCAAAGTCAAAGTCAAAGCCATTTATTCAGTTTGGGCCCTAGGAGGGCACTTATGAAGGTCGAATTTACTGAAGTCAGCCTTCAACTGAGAAGAACCGGCAAGAAACTCAGCAAGGTTACATTTTTTATAAGTATTTTTTATTTTTTTATTGGCTAATAGAGAATAAGAATTCACACAAATGAAAATTAAGTCTATAACTATTCACACACAAAAAAATTATTACACTACCATACTGTGATCATACTGTTAGACAACTTTGTATTGTTCGTTTTTTTACCATATAATTACATTAAGTAGCTAGCTCCAATGAAGTAACAAATAGAATATCCTAACCAAAGAGATGTAATTGTGTTTGTCAAGAGCAGCAGTTACTGCAGTCCATATCGCTGAGTTTAAACTACTAAAGTAGGGAAAGATTGAAGCAATTTCCATTGAGTTCCCAAGAACTAATAGTCTATTCTACAAGTAAATTTCAAAGTTCCTTAAAAAGTTTAAATGCTGATTTTCAAGGAACTTTAGTTACACCGCTTCTTTGAGAATGCTGCGACATATTTGAAATATTTTCTTCGAAATTTTCTTATGTTTTTATAAACCATATAGTTATTTAAACTATGCAGAGGCTGCTCATGTTATTTTTTTTACATTAAAAACATATAATTTTATTTACATATTTACAATGAATGTATAAAATACAAACTATGATATATAGAAAACATCCTCAAAGCCCTCGCTGCTGTCGATAGGCAGAGGCTTGTGTTTAACCCCAAAAATATTATGATGTGTGACAATGTGATCGAAGGTGGTAAACAAATGACAATTAAAATACTTCAATGAGTTATTTTAATAAACTTTTAATTTACTCGGGTGACGAGCGGGACTGAGCCAGGGTGCCTGCAGTTTTCCGTGGCCTGCAGTAGTATGGCAGAGTTGACTGCCAACGACGGCAGGCCACGGCTCGCCCGGTGTCATGGCTGCCGGCGTCGTGAGACGCCTCCCGGCACGCGCCGCTGTCGTCACTCCAACACCTTTGAGCCACGCACAGCTTTGTAGCGCACTTCTAATTTTTTTATGAATTTACACAAAATTAGCATAAACTTAACTTAATTATTATTAACATTCATCTTAACGGTGCTGGGAGAAGTAGGTAGCTATTAAGTTTCATAGACAAATGTGTTATTCCTTTATTCATTCTTGTAAAACATTACCGCAGAGTAAAGACAAAATAATATATGTTTTTTTACACTTTTCCGATAATATTTTCCATTGTGATTATTTTGGGAGAACTACGCGATAATAGTTTAAGTTTCTTTTTCTATATAATATATTTACATAATGATAAGTTTTTGTTTTTGTAAATAATTCACCACAGTCGGCAAGTTTCAAAAACAAACGTTAATAAATGTGTAATTCTGTAAGTTTTTTTTTTTTACATAGGTAAAATTTCTGAATATTTTCTTTTATATAACAGTGTTCTAATTTTCACGCCATTTTGTTTTATTTTATTAAATGTTTTACTTTCTCTAAAAAAATAAATAAATAAATAAACTTTTGAATTTGGAACACACAAAGCCTAAAAGGGAACTGACTTAAGAAAAGCCGAAACACACTTCAACTTGACGAGAGTGCTTCAAAGCTATGTTTATTGTCAATATTTTGATTGTATTCTGTAAAGTAAAATAAAACTTAAATGTATTATTTATTACATTAGTAACTTATACTTATTTGTCTTAAAATACTGACCTACTAAAGGAAATCTTTAAGCAAGTTTATGAAGTTTATTACTTACCAAGCTATCACGTACCGAAGGAAACTAAAATACCAATATCTTCGCAGATATATGTGAAGCTTTTTCAAATTATTTCTAAAACTAGATAAAACTTATAACATTTTAAATTGTAGAAAATACGTGAGCTTAGAAATAAATCGAGATAAATAATTTTTCATCTTACAAATGATAACCAGGGTAAAATTCCTTATTTTGGTTATTTTGAATTATATTTATTCGCCATATCGCGTTTGGTGCCGTATTTGGATGTTGTCCCTCATTCACGCATAAACGGCTGAATGGATTTGGATGAAAGTTAGCACATAGATAGATCATATCCTGGAATAGCTTATAAGGTACTTTTTATTTCAATAAAACATACGCCACGTCGGTCTGTCTATCTGTCTGTCTGTCCTTGGCTTAGCCCAGAGACTCAGTACTAGAAAGCTGTAATTTGACATGTATATACATATTATTCACGCCGACAAAAAATACAAAAATATTGTGGAAACATTTTTTCAATTCGGGGATTCGTTCGTGAAATATAAATCTTTAAAGTGCTATTTTTGTTGAGTTTTAAAACACATGAAACAACAAAAAGCCCTCTTCTTTGTCATCATTGCGCGTGGCCCGACATGCACTTGGCCGGTTTTCATAAATAATGAATTTATTCTTGTGTATCAATATAAATATAAAAAACTCTGTTTCATGTTGTAGATGTTTTCATTTTTGTGCCTATCTACCTAATATCATTGTACCTTGTATCCTATTTCGACTAGCTAGGGCGCCGAGACAAAATACTAAACCTGTAAGTGCACCGCGACCTGAAAAAGTTTGGGAGCCCCTGCCTTAGAGGATAAACAAACTTATCAGTACCGTATCACTATTAATCGCTTGGAATATTTAATTTATAACAAAACATCGTAAATATAAAAAGAATAATATATTTAATGAAATAATATTGTTTCTGCAATGAAATATAAGTTGAATTTGTTTAAATATTAATTTAAAATACAACGATAAAATTTGATGTCTTACAAAAACATCATTTTAATTTTAGTCTAATATCAGAGTCCGTTTATCGAGGCTATAATTTAGAATTAATTTTCCTCAAATTGATTTGGTCACTTACATAAGAGGCTTGCCATCAGAAGCCAGACTAATAGAGAGCAATGGGGTCTTGAGTGTTTCAGCCGAAAACTCGCTTTAGGTCGCCGGGCCACCAAAGTTTTCATAACTAACTAATCGCTAACGGAGTTTCCCAGTGGTATTGACTTCATTGGTATACGCTACCATATATATAATATAATTCCAGGCAGGTATATGCGTCATGGTCTGGTGTTCACACTGTAATGATTTTAGCAATTATCTTACACGCTGCATTACGATTTTGTATATGAATAGGTACTCAATGAATTATTAAATGATTCCATTATTAAATTCATTGGAAATAGTTATGGCAAAATCATAAAAGACCTAAAAAAACCGGTTACCTCGTTCAAACTCACCCACTTTCAGATATTACTTCTAACCCACTTGGAGAACATACTTCCCAATGCTTATGTGGCATAAAATTCTTTCATGAATTCGATATAATAATTTAACGACTATAATATAAGTTGAATGTTAAGTACAGTCGGTGCCGCAGTGCGGGGTGTCGCGGCGTAGTGCATCTGACAATAAAGTGGAATTAAACAGTTCCCGCCTTTCAAGCGGTTATGAAGAGCGACGTGAACTTTTATTGGTAAGAGACGGTCGACCCCGTGAATAGAAATGCCATTGTTATAGCTAGGCTCATAACAAAACGTTCCATGTACCTTATAAAGCAATTAGATGATGAAAAATGAAGTGTCGCTGTGTTTGCAACTTTAGGTGCATTGTTTTGTTAAAAAAGACTCTATTCGCTTAAAAATACGATATCGTTTTAAATAATACCATAAACGTTTAAAGTAAATAATAAAATTTTAAACAAACAAGTTCTTATTGATAATAGCGAATTCACTAATGGCTAAAACATCCCTATCTTCAATAATAATAATAATAATGAGCTAACTTGTGATCAAATGGCCGTGTGCGAAGAATGCCACAGAATATTTAAAAATACCTCTTTATTAGTATTTATTTTGTCAATCAAATTAACGATCTATTTGAATACCTATAAATGGTGTATACATCATTATTGCTTATGTCATCTATTTGGTAAATGTAAAACATAATGAAGGCTCTATCTTAGCCAAAAATATGCCTTTTATTTATATAAATAGAATATTAAGTAAAGGAATATGAAGGAAGTACCGATTTCTTCGAAAATAATTTGAGTCGATAATAATGTATTTAATATACAACGAAGAGGGTAAGTGATAAACAAGCCAAAGTATAAAATTATCATTACATTACAGATATATGTTGACCGTGACGTCATTACATGATGTACAACATATCTATTGGTGGAGAAAATGTAAGAAACCACTCGCTAACAAAAGATATCCTAGCAATGGAAAATGATTGCCCTATTTTGTTTAGATTCTGCATCGGACAGTGATAGATAGTCTGTCAAAATAAGGGGTTATCCCACACAAATATTTACAAAAGTTCAGGGCTATGGTCTTGTGGATCGATTGCTAAAAATATTTCATATAAATGACTTGAAAGAAACATAGGTCCAAAAAATTGTGTGATTCACCACCAGTTTCTGAAAGCCCAATCCAAGTTAATCTATGATCAAAACTATTGCCGTCTCTGTCATTATAGGGACAGTGACAGGTATACTTTTAACAAGAGATTAACATTGATCTGGCTTGTAGAAACTGGGAGCTAGACAATGTGATTTCTGTGTATATTTATTGAACGTACCTTAATTTAATAACAATATGTCCCTAGGTCTAATATTTTAGGTCCAATTTCGTAAAAAGCTGTATTGAATAACGTATCGAACAGATGGTTTGGCAGATTTAATGGGTAACCAAATAACACAATCGTTGAGGCAGTGCTATACAGCGCATGTTATTACATTGTAAAATTTAATTGTATAGTGGATTGAGATGGCAAATTGCGAAAAAAAAAATGTTTATACATTTTGCTCGAGCAGGCTTGACTTTTTTAACGATTGCAGACTTGGTCCCATAGTAAAACTTATTCAGCATGACAAACCTAACATAGGTTTCTAAAATATGCCATCTCAAAATGTCCACCTGGTATACCTAAAAGCCATGAAAAAGAATCAGAAACTGAGAGGATATCACCCAAAAGTGTGTACGTACATGCTATAACAATTGACACACTAATGAAACTGGTGTAATAATATCTAATTGGACTAAATCTTCATCTGGCGACGTTATAGCCATTGTTAACATACGCGACCCACTGGGATAGAGTTGATTATTGCTTGATAAAAATAATAAAAAATACTGGTTGAATCAGTTTTAACAGAACATCAACATCAAACTGAAAGGACACTACTTCTAACCAAAACTGTCTACAGCAATTGGCTACTCCTAGTTATTCCATACAGCCAGATACATACTTAACTAAACAAAGGATCACAATGATTGGTAATGATGAAAATATAGTCTTAACGACTATAATTTAGGTCACGTTTTGCTAATTATCTAAATGTGTACTAAAATTGTGCAACGTGAGAATAAAGCAATCCATTGAAAACCGAAATAATGTGCATAATAATGTAACTAATTCCTCCAAATACACCGTGCAGTAACATTATAAGTGAAAGAAACAAATATATTTATTATGCAATTCAAATTTTTGATACTAGTTTCTTCCACCCAGTTTCACCTCTATTCCAAGGTAAAATGTCCAACGATATAAGAAGATTAAGGCGCGAATAAGTATTGTAGGATTTGAATTCACGACACCGCGCAGTCTTTATAAGCCACGACAACAAAGTCTATAACTTTCGAACATGGGTCTTCTGTGGAAGAAACCTCATCACCAAGTCTCCTGCAGGTAAATATTATTTGTAGTGAAGTGATAAAATAAATAGACATTTATCATGTTGCCGGACTGTGACGCCATTATTCATAATGGTAGAGCACTATACTTAATGATATAATTTATCATACGTTACGTACTTAATGTAAATATTGCTTTTTATATCTACCATATATCTTGTGAATAGCCAATAAAGGCATGTTTGAGAAGCATGAATTACACCGTCCATTGTTTTGTTAAATCGTTTAGTTTTAACGTTTTTTTGTGCCAACACTTTAGTAAGTTTTCTTAATATAGAGGAATAATTATTATGGTTTTATTTTCGGGTATAGTCTATACTATCTATACTAATCCTATATAAATCCTATAAATACGTTGGCGATGTAAACGCAGTATGTTTGTTTATTTTGTGTGAGTTAAACTAAAAAGCAAAAATCTCTCAATATTTTAAAGGTTAAGCTTCGCAAAGTAACCATCAATTGTTCCCATTACAAAGCAGTGAGATAGCATCTACAATTTCGCCAATGTGTTCTAACCTAGCTCCATAAACAACACACAAAAATATGAACGAATACATAATTAGACGCAAAGTCAGTGTTCGTAATGGCGTGAACAATAGTTAGCCACAATTGCACACAGTTGGATCAGGGGTGGAAAGCAAATAAGGTTAATACAGCACGACTCAAATTTCCATTCCCATTCATGGGGCCTAATTGGATGTGGACCTTGTTTGCCTGTGCACAGCGAATGAGTTGATTTTCATGACACCCAGCGTTGCGCCGCCCCGCCAGCCGCTGCCGAGCCGGTCGCGTCGTACCGCACAGCGCTTTAATAGATTCCATTATTGTTTACTTGTCACAAACAACCGGCTGCTCTGATTCAGCTGTATTATCGATTACGCATTTTACTTTGATACTTAGTTGGTTTAGTCTAGAATCTAGAGTCTCTAGAATTATTTTATCTAGTGATCAAATTCATTGTGTCTTATTTTATTGAGTACTTATAACAAATACCATTTATTTTACCAATTATTACTATCGTATACATAATGTTAAGTGAGAGTATGCTGCTGATTGAAAATAGCCACCTTATGTGTATTTCCTGCTATATTATCGTATCAAAATACATTTAAAGACGAACAGGAACCAGACAGCCGTCGCTTACTCGTTCAATTCAAAAATACAATTACGGAACAAGTTCCAACTATGCCAGCATTCAAACACACAATAACGCTGATTCGATTAAAAATTAAACCATTAATTGGACAACACGAGTCCGCATTAAGGAGAGTGGCATTAACGAAATTACCGAATTACGTGAAACTAATTACTGATATCAAACTCAACCTCAAGTTTAAGCGAGGCCCTCACAGGAACTGAGCGTATATAAGACGAGTTTTAAATTAAAGTTGCTTAATTTCTCATAATGTACGAGTTGCGACGGGTATTGTGGCATAAAATTTACTCACTTGTATGAAGATACTCGTTCGACGCTCGAGAGTTTGTCAGTAAGTGTGATTAGGGATTACTAAGCATTCGTATATTTTTATACGCTCTTTTAGTTCACTCAGCGTTCGGAGAGATATAGAGTTAGACCGTCAATACAATGAGGAGTGTTCTCAACCACTTTTGACCTGGTGCCATCATCACTTTTCTACCATCGCACTGCCCGTCATGGGGAGATATCTACAAACCACTTTGATTGTTCATTCAACGATCTAGTCGAACGTTTCTCTAACGATGTGAAACTAGCTCCCTATTATAATTTTCCCTCAGCGCTATTTACTTCTTTAAAAAGAGCTCTTTCGTTTGTCTGCCTGAATGTCAACCTTTATAAAAACAAAAAATAGCGTATAATACTGTTTAAGGCTTAGCCCTGGAATTATTGTAAAATACGGTGAAATAATCTCCAAAGTTTTTATATAAAAAACTGATAAAGAATCTTTACAAGATTTACACCAAGTAAAAGGTCAAAGTGGAATATAGTTTTTTAAGCGTTTGAAAAAATCAGTGCCGACTGGTATAACACGGCAAAGGTAACCTAGTAGGGTAATAAAAGAGTTTGTATTTTATATTGTTATATGGTACCTATCAAAAGCCGGCTAGAATAGGCTTCAGTGGCGTACGTTCCTTTGGGGAAAAGAACGCAAGTGATTTCTGTATGTTTTCGTTTCGTGTTGTATAAACACGTTAAAAGCTTTGAAAAAATATCAAAGAGTTCGTTTGAATCTGAGATTAACCAACACTTGGGTATACGAAAAAACTTATAGAAACTTTTTCAATACTATTGTTGTAGCTATTTATTAGAAGGTTATTTGTGTTATTCTTAAACCTTCATTGATTGATTGATTCAAAATCACTAAAATGATTGCAATATGTTCTAAATCACGTTTTACTGATGTCATCTTTTTAAAACATATGGTGGGTGTAATGGCCAATTTATTTTTTATTCATATTTATAGAGCAAAGATGAATTTATGTATGAAAAGTTTAACTTTTACACGATTTTAGTGTGGATCCCATAATAAAAGTTGTTGAACATATCCGAATATTCATGACATTTCAGAGTATTTACTCTGTACTATATAATAGGGTATATGACCTCAAATTAATAAAACCATGACTATGCGGGTCGAAGTTAATGTTATCCTTCCAATACATTACATACGCGACAAAACTAGCTGTAATTTACATTCGATTTTATTATTTATTAGCTGTCCCCCGCGGTTTCACTCGCGTTCCCAAGAAAAAAAGTTTCCAGTAGCTGCGTTCCAAATTTCATCGCGATCGGATCAGCGGCTTAGGCGTAAAAAGGTAACAAACAAATAAACTGTATGATTTTTTACTGAATGTTTTTCAAAACTAGGTATTTTGTAGGAGTATTATATAAAGGTATAACCTAACCCTATGAGATTATCGTAAATGTCAATTTTAATAATTCAATGATTTATTTCATCAACGAAACGATCTGGATCTTAAAATCATTGCCCAAAGGTATCACAAAAAGGAAATATAGACATTAACGTTTACATCTAAAAGCTTTTAGCTCGTAAATATTTCGGTCCTAACGCCACTCTGTTCATATCAACACAATTTTTTTCATTCAAGTTTTTAAATATATCAAAATGTTTAGTAAGGTTGTCTATCATTTAGTATTTGTTGAATAAGCAGATAAATAATGTTTTTTAAAATTGATATTTCAGTTTTAATGCTCAAAAAAGTCAATATTAAGAAATCAGCATGAATTTGCGAGTAATTTTCCATGCCTTAATAATTTAATGTAATAATATATTTGTTGTATGAATAGAATAAAAAAGGCGACTAATAATGAATACCAACCTTTATTGTTCAAAGAAATTTATTTAAAAAAAAGAAAGGTAGGTTTCTTACAAAACCAAATAGCAACGCTCATGCAAATTAAATTGTTTCCGTTGCACATTCACCCGCGCCCTCGCTTTCAATATTAAACTTGAAAACGAAAACAAACACAAACGAAAACAAGTATCGTGAGTACATACCGACATAAAACTCTGAAAGAAGAGCAAACAGAAATTTAAAGTTTGCTCAGAAAAAATAATTCAGAGGCGCGCGTGCTCACCTTATGGACGGTTGAATGAGAGATAACGACCAGAGTTCGGTTATTTATGACTAACGAGCCTATTCACTGGCGCACTGCCTCTAAATGGAGATTTATGAAACAGAAAATGTCGGATAACGTACGTCTTGAGTATAATTTGTAGGAGACGTTGTGCCCGCGCGGAGTTACGCCATAATCTACAAATGCTGGGCCGCATTGTGGGCTAATATTGTGCACCCGTGCACTGCGCTAACTGTTCGTAATTATTTAATGTAAAATATAAATAATAGTTATGATACAATCAGAAATGTAGTGCTTATGAGATTATAATATTTGCAATAATTTTCATTTCTGCTTTTGCTTAAGTACTACCTTTATTGTTGGGCTAGGGTACATTAAAACAAAAAAACCGGCCAAGTGCGAGTTGGACTCGCGCACCGAGGGTTCCGTACAAACTTCGTCCATCGTTCATCCATCACGGAAAATGCACAATTTTATTTCTTTACTTTATTTGAGGTTAGTGCCAATTAAGCTAGACCTCTAAATTGTATGAGCGCCGAGGTCTTTATTAATTGGCGTAACTATGTATGTATGGGGACACCCTTTAATTTTCATTTTTTATAATTTTTTGGAATTTTTCTTTTATTTGTGCTGTAAGACCTTGCTTTTTGCCAATTTTTTTTTATATTTGAGTTGATTGAATGAAAGGTAAATTGCGGCTTACGTATTAAAAAAAAACTACTAACTAGATCTCGTTCAAACCAATTTTCGGTGGAAGTTTGCATAGTACATCATATTTATTTTTTTAGTTTTATCATTCTCGTATTTTAGAAGTTACAGGGGGGGGACACATTTTACCACTTTGGAAGTGTCTCTCGCGCAAACTATTCAGTTTAGAAAAAAATTATATGTATTAAAAACTTCAATATGATTTTTGAAGACCTATCCATAGATACCCCACACGTATGGGTTTGATGAAAAAAAATTGTTGAGTTTCAGTTCTAAGTATGGGGAACCCCCAAAATGTATTGTTTGTTTTCCATTTTTGTGTGAAAATCTTAATGCGGTTCACAGAATACATCTACTTACCAAGTTTCAACAGTATAACTCTTATAGTTTCGGCAAAAAGTGGCTGTGACATACGGACGGACAGACAGACAGACATGACGAATCTATAAGGGTTCCGTTTTTTGCCATTTGGCTACGGAACCCTAATAAACGTAAGGCAGAAACGCATTCCTAGATTTTTAGAAACGGTCCTGTCCAAAATGGCACCAGGGAATATTTCATATGAACATTTCTATTTGTCATAACATATTGACGTCTAAAATTGAGTTACGGGCAGTATACCCAAGTTGCACGGTCAGGGAGTTGATTTTATTGTTCGGTTAATTGAACTATACAGCTCTGAGCTTTCGAGAAACCGCAGCGTTAATGCAACGAGTTTAATCACTTTATTATTATAGACTCAATAGATACCTACAATAAGCAATAAACCAGTAAAATAATAAAAACGCTTCGTGGCTTAAATTATAAACAGTGAAACATTTCAAGAAGTTATTATTTTGTTTATCTGAATAGCTAGAGAGGATAAATTAAATAATTCAACAAATGTATTTAAACAATGTTCTTGCTGAATATATCGAGTTGACAATTAAAACAAGCATCTATCGTTCCGTCAGAATTACAGATAACAACAATGGTCAGCAATTAAGGAAATCAAATAAAATTCAATAGGAAACATTTGTTGAAAATTGCTAAACCCTAAGCCGAAAGGGCCCAATTTGCATTTGATTAGCATGAGATCGGAATAAAAATGTGTTTATTCTGGGATGAAAACGAGATGGTCCTCCCATAAAGAGATCGAGTGCCAATACGGATAAAAAAGCAATGTTATATTTGAAACGCATTCCAGCACTCAAATGGGATTTTGTTGTAACAAATACTTTAGAAACACAAACCACAACGTATTGTTTATCGCACGACATACTTGGAAAATGTTTTAATCTGAATACCTTCTGTATTCAGTATGTCTGCGGTTTATTGGTTTCAATATTTGTAGAACATATTTACATTTTGTGGACTTTGCTCGAAATCGTCTCAAGGACTAAAAAGTCATACTTATTCGTGCCTGAGGCTGGGTAGGCCTCCTTATTTGGATTCAATTATAAGTTTAAAAGTCATGAGAATTTGTGTTACCTATTTTCTTATACACGTGTAAATTTGCCTTTCCCGGAAAAATACAAATTAATATTGTATATATAGAACACATCAGATTATAACACGAACTCAATTTATTATTTGCTTTATCAACAAAAGCACGAAAGCAATATCGCAGGAAATATTTTAGCGAAGAAAACAATTTATGTTAAAGACTTTGCGGCAGAAAATGGTAGAGAAAATTGAAAGATGCCAATAAACTATATTAACCATAAATAATCTACTGCTAAGCTAAACGCAATGTATTCATGGTAGTGTGATAAAGGATATTGTCCGTGGCGACAAAACCAGTTCACTAAGCAACAAATTCCACAAAATAAAATCAGTACCAAGGATTTATAGCAACCAAATGCCCTTGATATTGCAACAGTAAATAATATCTTTCGTTAAAAGGGTCGTTTTATTGGCACCCTTTCATTTTATGCGACGATTATGTCATTTTTATGAGCGCTCCAATGCTATTTACGCATTTTTATTGACAAACAAACAGTATTACTCTTATATAAAATTCAAATTGTTATGGTACCGTAAAACTTGTACATTGATTCGTAATTGAAAATGGTAATTTGGTTCTTGACGATCCTGTCCCTCTTATCAGATGTAGCTGAAAGAGATGAACAGATTATATTAAAAATGTTCAGTGAATACCTTTTCAAGGTATTTATCATTTACTAAATTAATTCGTTCTCTCGAGATACTCGAACCATGGTAGCGTTTTTGTAAAAAAAAATACCTTTACCTGCTATCATTTTTGCTGAAAAAACCCACCGGGCTTCATTATAATTTTTTTCATACCATACTATTACCATACCATTTAAAATAACCATACTATTTAAAGAAGTACTTGCTAATTCCAAGGAGTTATTTATATCTGAAAAGATTTCACTTTGATTTATTTTAATCTGCGCTACATTTACAGTTATTATTTTTATTCCGTACGTTTAGCTTTTCCTGTTTTTCTTATCTTTTGAAACATGGTGTTGGTAAATTTATCAATATACAACATTTATTTTACTAACTAGATAATTCTTCTACTTAGGGCATTATATTCCGAACATCGGAATGGGTGGACTGATGTTTATGAATGGGAGGCAGTTATTGCTCTCTCACACATGTACGTTGATAAAGAAAGAAATCTATTTTTAAGCTGTAGTACTACCTATTAAAGTATAAAAATTCGTGAAAATATTCCAAGTATAAATTCAGACTCACCAGTCCATAGCTAATGAAAAAAATAACCCAAAAAAACTGAAGTAATAACACATCGGTGACATAGAAGCAGAAACAATAGATCAATGTCGAAAAATGTTGCGAGAATGGGCCAAGTTTCCTTACCTCTGTAAATATTTGTGCAAAGTTTACAATTTGCAAGCCCACGACACACAATCCATCAACGTCATCGAAGGACACAGACATTGCAAGACAATACCCAACACTATGAACTTTGACGTTAATGTAATTGGTTTGTTACAAAAAGAGGATACTACAATGGCTGACTCATTAAGCTTAAGCTAAAGTAATTTCCTTAACTGCGCTATTAGTAGTTCCTTTGTTACTCAACCCATCAATTGAGGTATAAAAGACGCATTTGTAACTTATTCAAATTCTGATAAGATCCATAAAGTTACAAAAAGTAAAGGATTAATCGTGAAAGCAATCAGGCTAAGTGGATAAATAAATCGATAAGCTGGAATAATAAATCAATTTAGAAAATCGCTCGCTTTTTTAAACTGAACAAAAGTAGCCATAGAAGCTTTCTAGAATTAATTAAAAGCATTAGTTTTACTGCAACTCAGAACACCTTGGCTTTTAATAGGTGTAATAAAATGTCACTCCTTTAAGATAATCCTCTCAGACAGTTCTGGAGCAAACTTGAAGCCCAGTTGTAAAACAAAACAATGAGTACCTTATAAAAAACTTAACGACGCTTTAATTAAACTTATAGAAATTAGTAAAGACAAAATTACGGTATTTTCTTTAAATTAACAACGGTGAACTCAACAAAGCGTAAATATAATATTCCTATCCATAAAATTTCCTTAAAGTTTTTGAAAGAAGCTTAATATTGTCGTTTTAACCACTACGTCAACTTTATAATGTATGCCAAATCTATATTATATATATGGACTAGTACTTGGACTAGATCTAAACCACAATCTTGGACCTTTATTGGCTAGAAGTGATGATGTGGCCGAAGGCCGTAAGCAAAAAAAACAATAAGGCAACTGTCTCACAAGCGTACCTACTTGAAGACACCAGTCTGTAACTTATATTATATCTAATTAAAAATAGATAATATTTCTGATCAATGTAATGCGACCTTATCTCCGGATAATAGGATTCACGTAGTGCAGATATTTTATCTACACTCCCTATAAATCTCCATTCACTTACATTGGAAAGTAGGTACGTTTTACCCATAGCACGTAAAACCGCTTTAAAAGTTGCATTTATTTGGCATTAATTTAAAATTATGAGTATTTTTGATTCGGCTGTTGAATTGAGATCACTGTTTAACTTGAATAATTGGGATTATTTTTATTATCCATTGTGCAAAGGTATTTATTTAACAATATCTCAATAAAATTATCATCTAATTAAGTGTCACTAACTTTAGCTCATTTCATTAATTGAAACTATTGAAGCTATTGAACTCTGCAGACGAAATTAATTATAATCGAAATAGAAACCGATTATGAATAAAGAAGCCATAATTTATACTAATTCTAAACTTTATTTGTACTCACTACTAGGATCAAATTAAATTACAAAACAAACTCAAAACCCACATAGGTACATGTTAATAAAAGTAACACGAACAGTAATAATACAAAAAGGCTTTGTAAATAAACTAGAACTAGATAAATTAAACCTGAATAAATTACAGTTTGCTAATTACTTAGTTGGAAAAATCTGTTTGAAACAAGAAACAAATACACTGCTAACGACTTTAGGGTACCTAGTGTGAAAGATTATATTATGAACCGTAATTAAATTAGGTTAATAATTTATTCTCTTTCGTGAGATTTTATCTCAATAATCTTTGAATGAATCAGGTTCTATGTGTTATAAATTCCTTATATTTTTTTGTCAAAAAAACAGAATCAGTAGGTTGATTACCTGGAACTTAATTTGATGTAGAATTAAGAATTTAGGTCGTGACCGCCTTTGTTCCTTTGTTTAGAAATGAATGCTCACCACAGACATTAATTGTCTTTAAATATCTTCGATGAAATGTAGCTACGTTTTATAGTAGGACTAACTTACCGCCCTGCGGTTTCACCCGTGAACCCCTATTTTACCCCCTTAGGGGTGGAATTTTCAAAAATTATTTATTAGCGGATGCCTACATCATAATAGCTATCTGTATGCCAAATTTTAGCCCGATCCGTCCAGTGGTTTGAGCTGTGCGTTGATAGATCAGTCAGTCAGTAACCTTTTCCTTTTATATAATACAGAAGAAGAAGACTATACTTCTACAATAATGTTAGATTATTAAAACCATAGGGTAAAATCCTTAATGCTAAAAGTGTTCTACATTAGCTTATTAATTATTATACGTAATGTATTATTGAAGAAACTCGTACAGTTGTATATACTAAAAGCAATCACGAAGATAAAAAAACACCCACAGGCTTATGCATCTGAATTTAATTTGCAGGATTAAATCATTTGAGAATGTACGTCCAACCACTTTTGCAGAACAATCCACCTATTTGTTCATTATATTCCACCAGTATACTATCGAAAACATTGCCGCTTCAGGGCATATCAGTGAATTGCTGTGCAATATAGGAAATTAAAATAACACAAATATATAGTATCTATATTATATTAACGTATGAAAATTTGTAATAACACTTTCAAATTTACTGTACTATTATATGACGGTTTGAATATTAAAATTATATTGAATAATAAATGCTAAAATTTAAGGTATGTATTAGTTTTAATCCTAATAAAATCCTTCTTGTTTAGGCCTATGGTCTAGGGGCAAATAGGGTACAAGAAGCCTATAGAAAAAAGGACTCTCGAATTCAGGTGGGATACACCGGTAGTTGCTTACGGTAACAGATATTGATTATGATTATCAGAATAATAGCTAACAAACCAGGCGGGTGTTACGACATACTGTGGAAAAATGTATGCAATATTTTTTTAACTAAAACCTAAGCTGTAGATATGATTTAATCATAATATGACCAGTTTGTTTAGGTCCTATGACTAAACATACCTTTCTTTCAATATATAAATCTAATAGTAAAAGATACTTAGAATGTAAAGAAGTGTAATCTAAAAATGTTTTTCTAGTCTAATTACTTACAAATTTACTCTTTTACTAAACAAATTGTATAAAATACAAGAAAAAAAAATATGTAAAGACACAATGTATTTATTACAGATCTACTTTAGAATTCCCAACAGAACGAACCTATCAGCCACGGAATCAAGTAAAGATATCAGTGTCCCATTCCATAGATCACATTGGCAGCATCCAGGAGCTGACTGAGGTCAACCAGCCGCCACTGTGACTTGAACCATTTGTCTCGGCACGGAGAAGGAAGCCGGGAGACGGTTACAAATGGCAGATTACTTCGAGTTTACTAGATACCCACCCTAGACAAATGTCATGTTCCACAGAGTATGGAAGCACCTTTATTCAAAAGACTTAGAGTGCTTCCGAAATGAAAATAAAAGCGAATGAGTTCATATTTCTTTTAAAATGAAGAATGTGTATCGAACGCGGCGAACCAACCACCATGAGGTGTGTGATGGATCACAGCATAATTTAATTTCACGTACGCTTCGCTTCTATCGCGTGTCCCACAACACCTCAGCTTTTTAAATTATCCAAGATTTTCTATGTAAATCCTGTACCACACATTTATTATGGTAACTTTCACGCATAAGAAATACGTTGTATCGGGATTATCGTGAATTCTTGATGCGCTAAGCATCGTCACTCAGTAAAGATACGTTACGTTTCGTTGTTATGTTTTGTGTCTCACTCAACAGACGAGCTGATTGCATTGATTCCTAGCTCTGTGGTCGTATACACTCGCCCCTACCTCACTCGCGTGCCATAATGAATCCTAGTTTGAAAGCGATATTATGCAAGGATCCATCACTGAGACAATGACGTACAGTTTGTAATGTGTTTTAGACTATTGAGCTTCCTGAAATTTAAATTGTATTACTCTAAACCGGATGCGGAGCAAATGGATTCACTGCAAATGTTTTCAAGGTCACTAGGGGCGGTTCTATGTTTAAATTATGCGAAACAAAAGGCATAATATTGATACAAATTTTCATTACGAAGCCTGATATTTCTTTGAACAGTTGTTATTTATTTAAAACTAGCTAATTCTCGGCATGCACTTTAACACAATGCCACTTTACGTCAGAAACCATCGCGGGCGTGTAGTACACAACAATTCACCAAAGGTTCATTGCAATCAGATGCATAGTATAAAAGCACATATGTTACAAACAAATAAATAGACATACAAACATTGATTTTTATATACATAGGTCATAGGATATATTATATAAAAAAATTACATATTTTTTATACTATTTTTCTGAAAAACTTTAAGGACAGGTACAATAAGAGGCTTGCATCAGAAAGTGCTTCTTTTGATCAGTTACCTCAAGTAAGTCAGAACCTCAAGTAATTTATAACCATCCAAATACAATATATGACGGAATTCTTTTATTTATATCTACCACATCAAATACAGTAACAAACAGCTAAAAAAAAAAAAAAAACAGAATTCTTGTCACAAAAAAATCCGATTCTAAAAAAATACCTTCAATATAATAATTTTTCTATATCAAAACACCACATATTTCGTTTGATTTTGGCCCGCGCGGTGCGCACGAATAAGCGCTCTACCGTGAGTGGAGTAAAAGTAAATTAACCATAACGTGTAAATTGAAACGCAGCCGATCCTAACCCGACTCAGGGATGAAGTACTCACATCCGTTAATGAATAAAGGGACACCGCGACACACATATGTATGTCATGCATTTTCAATGGAAAATTAATGTAAGCCAACACGTTTCCCGGTTGCTTTTAAACCATTTTGTATATGAAGCGAATGTATTGACATAAAGTATTACTTCAATCAATTTAATTTGTGCGAACACCGTATGGTATGGTGAGAAAATTGGCCCCGAATTGATATATTTATTGATATATTTTATAAGTTATTGGGTGGTATTTTCAGTCTTAGACCGATAACACTCGTAATTCCGCCTCTTCTTAGAACAACTTTGGGTGCAAACTCACCTGTGGCTCAACTATGAAAACTATACAAATGCAGTGCGGTAATTGATATTAATTTCGACGCATTATCGACATTCTACAGAAACTCGTTACATTTCATCAATTCTTTGAAAAAAAAAATCAATGTTAATAAATAGGTAGTTCATTATATGTAATATAATTTAAGTACATTACCAATACATATATTACATACATATACTTATTTAATTTATCATAATGCTGTATTTTTCCTAACTTATCAGTTAAATCATGTTGTGTTTGCCTTAATTTGGTTGTGTTTTTAGATTTAGATTTAAAATGTATATAGTTTATGTATGATTGTAACAATTGTTGATAAATAGACCATGGGTTTCATGCTATAAGCCACTAGCTTTTACGTAAGTATTAAAAAAACTGATACAGCTGACTGCCAATATGGCAAAATTAATACCCCAGGCTGAAATGTTTATATACACTTTTCTCATCACTTCTTCCGATCTCACTATATTATCCTAGTTCATGTAACTGCTCGTAATCCAACATGAAATATTATAAGTTATTATATTAACATACTTAGGCCTATTACAACAATAAACTAAGATCTAAGGACTTACTTCAATTAAATTAAATTAAATTAAATGGTATATCTTGGAACCTGATTATTTATTTTTATTTAACAATACGATGTATTCTCTTGGAGCATAATTAGGGATGCGGCGTACAAGAACGGCATAATAAAATTGCGTTATATTATTATAATGCAACAGTAACAGACTGCAAATTGCAGCTTAATGCTCTAGCATTTCATACAACCAATTTATTTACATGCATAATTGTCAAGAGATTAGATGCACTGCCAAAATGTATAGATAATTGACAAATAATACAGATAATTACTAACATAAATATACTTGATGTCGTCAATGGATTCAGTGAATTTCGATAAAAAAATAAAAAAATATAATAAGGAACTTATATTTCTCTCCATGACATAAGTTACCCACGTGCCTATCACGCATTGGTTGTGCCGTTGAAGCGTCAAGAGGTAACAAACACACATTCACATTTATAATATAATATATTATAACAATATATATAAGTAAAATAAGTATGTAATAATGATGGCATTGATTTTTATTATGAACATTCCCCTTAACATTCCACTCACGACACCTACCGGACTTTTCCTGACAATAAAAGCCTAGAGCGGATTTGGAAAGCCACGATAAAACCAATATTGTAGCTGAAGCAGGAAGTGACTCGCTGACCCTGTGACCGGCGGCGTGTCACAACAAAAGCGTCACGTAGGAATCTGATCCTGACCGTCTCCACGCATGACCTACCTCCATATCTTGTTTACGCTTTTAACCAATACCGAATAAGGATGTAGCAACATAGCTACGTATATACACCAATGTACCTTTGTTTGCCGTCTGGAGAGCCAGTGGACCGACTGTCGCGTTACTTTAACAATAACTATGTGGCTTTGTGTAAAACTACTGAGCGGAACTACTTGTATTTATTTAATTTATTATTGGATTCTATCGAAATTTTTTCCATTCAATACCGTTCTGTGTCTGTAGCGTTGTTTAAGTTTGTGGTTTTTTGTAAAATTTGAAACGATGATAGCTAAGTATAGTCACGGTAGTCACGTCGAGACTAAGGTCGTCGGTTTGAAACCTTCACAAAACTTGTGCTTTCGGTGATAGAAAATATGGTGAGTAAAACATAACACAGTGATAGGGTACTTTGTAGTACCCGCCTGGTTGACTACCATTTTCAAGCTGAAAACCTGTCGCCAAGCAAATACCTACCTGTTTATTTCGGCAGTTGCACTTGAGAGCATCATGTGGATACTATTTTGAAAGCGGAAGAAAGAGTTCACGGCCTATAATCATAAAATAACAATTTGATTGCAAATAGCTTTTAGATAAAGCATCACCTTCGTCAACACCACACTTACTTTTTGAGTATCAACTAAACAATCCTAACTATATATATAATATTATAAATGCGAAAGTGAGTTTGTTTGTTTGTTTGTTACCTTGTCACGCCTAAACCGCTGAACCGATCGCGATGAAATTTGGTATTCAAATAGCCTATGGTACGGAGAAGAACATAGGCTACTTTTTATCCCGGGAAAACATAAGATTCCTGGGGAACGCGGGTGAAACAGCGGGGTGGAAGCTAGTATACAAATCGCCCAACTAAAAAAAAAACAATATTTCGTTATTTTTTATTGTGGAAAGTGTACCTATCGGTAAACGTTTCACTTCATTGTAGTTTGTGATTTGTTTGATGTCACTCAATTTATTGAGAGGATACGTAAATTTTTATCATTGTGCTGTAAAAAAAAATTGGACGTTTCAATTATAGAACTAAAACAATTTGTTGGACTGTAACTTTTAGCCCTCAATGTTTCCATTGAATACAGGAATGTAATAAATATTATAATACGTACATTATATCAAAAAATATGATAAAAAATAATGATATAAATTAAATTTATTCCTAAAGTCCGTGATACTTGACTCTGGACATCATTATATGTAATGGGAAGTCGGTTATTTAACGTCAGCCAATAATTATGGATCATTTGTTTTATTTTTCAACTTAATTGTGTGAGGAACATTGGATTACCTACATTGTTTACATCCGTTTTCATGCTCTGTAAATGACGGTATTTATATTTTAAACGTAATTTACGCATGATTAAAGAGAGCGCTATATGGTCGATGTAATTATTATTAACATATTATTTCTGCTTAATCAAACTTATATACCTACGCCCATTTCACTAGTCAATTTATATCCTGCGCTTTGTTATGAAAATATTTTTTTATGTCAACAGTTTATACAAGTATGACGATCCATCTGGTGGTAAGTGGTCACCGTCGCCTATGGATATTTGCTTTACCTACCAGGGGGATCGCCATTGTGTCGTTTTTGAAGAATTCGTTTTCGTGTTGGGCTGGGAAAACCGTAAAGGGGAGCTAATTCCGCATCGTAATGGTCCACAATAGAAACAGCTCGACGATATGAGGATGAGCTCCATATCTTCGGTGAGCAGTTCGATAGTAAAAGAGAGATGATGGTGGCCAGGCGAAAAAAAGATAAAACAAGAAGTGTCTTGGAACTTTCGTTGTGAACTGGTGTAACGTAAAAAGTATGGATACCATCTCCCTATTTATGCATTTAATTGTAAAATAAAATCCTCTGAGCGTATTCCAAAATATAAAATTTTATCGTATGTTTGAAATGATAAAAGATAAAGATAAAAGATAATATGGTTATAGGAAATATAATTATAATAAAATATATTATGTATACGAAATAGCGGTATAGCCGTCATTATGTTTTATAACGTTCGTTCGGTTTGGATCATTGTTCGTATTGACGGGCCGGTTGGCGTGGTTGGTAAGATACGCTATCTATCACGCCGCAGGTCGTGGGTTCGAATCCCACTCAGGACAAACATTTGTGTGCATGAACATGTCTGTTTGTCCGGGTGTGTCTGGGTGTAATTATCTATATATGTATTTACAAAAGAAAAGCAGTATATGTAGTATATCAGTTATCTGGCTTCCATAGTACAAGCTCTGCTTAGTTTGGGGTCAGATGGCCGTGTGTGAGGAATAATGTCCCAGAATGTCCCAGAATATTTATTGGCAATCCAAATAGTATTATAATTTTTTTTTATGCTTATCTATGCTCGAACACCATGCTATGATGCAACGATAGCATATTGCTAACGTAACTTTATATTTTCGAAGGGCGTTTCTTACTGATTTACGCCAAATCTAAAACGGCCCACCTGATGGTAAGCGGTTACCGTAGCCTATGAACGATTGCAACACCAGGGGTATCACTCGCGCGTTGCCGACCCTTCCCCCCAACCCGGTGAGCTCTGGTGGCCTTACTCACGCGCAGGAACACAATTATAAGTTATTGGCTGCGGTATTCTGTAAGGTGGAGGTACTTCCCCAGTCGAGCTGCTCTTTGAGCGACATATCGCTAAGCTCTACCTCTCTTAAATTAATTTGAATAGGCCTTTGCACAGTCTACAACGCCGTGACTGTTTCGAAATACCCCTTTTTCTTATTTTTCTTTTGCAACATTTTAGGCATTGAATCATTATAATCTGTGACTTTCTCACTCTCACAAACTGTATTTGTATAACAAATAACTATACTACATTTTCTGTCCTTTATTTATATATTGATTGAAAACCTTTCCCCATTCGTATAAATATTCATTGACCTTTATAAATACAGTGTGTCTCTGCCAATATTGCGGAAGGTCCCGACCACACTGAGCCATCAATTATGTCGTTCGCGATCTAACCCTGTGTCCATCTGCGTGCCATTTGTAAACGTCACGCCTACCTTACCAACACCAAAACATCACGTAAAGACCTACATTCGATAATTACTCTTATAACAAGTGTATAAGGTACACGCCGATAGCAAGTTTTAATTGGCAGATATACACGCAGGATCGTAATTCGACCATGGTGACAAAACAATCATTAATTAGATTAGACGTTCGGCAAATCATTGGCCGAGCGGAACCGAAATGACTGGGCATTTGTTTTGTGTCCCCGGAATAATAAAGAGTGTTATCATTATGTTCCCGACCTTTCAATTGTCACAAGAAGCGTTGGAATTTTATCTTAAATATTTGAACTAAATTTAATTGAAATTTGGAATTAAAAAGTAAAATATTAAATTATTTTAAAATAACAATAGACATGGGTCCGTGGGCGCTTGAGACTCGCCGATTTGCTCGAATTTTATCATCCAAGCTCATCGAGGCTTCGGAGAACGCTGCCAGCCTGTTGGGAACCTTGCCTTTAGAGATTTGGCTTTGAGTATGTTTTCTATATATCATAGTTTGTATTTTTTACTTTAATTGTAAATATGTAAATCAAATTAAATTATTATGTAAAAAAGAAAATAAAAAAAGAACATATATTTATAAATCCACAAGGTTACTCCTCATTTATCAACACGAGCTGGACGTACATTACATGTCCATATTTATAAGTATCTAGTCACAGTTGAACTCTTCGAACTTAAGTGCTGATTTATCGCAGTTTTTATATGAAACGTGTGGAAACAAGCACTAGGTGGCGCCACTGAACACCTACGGCCACATTAATCTTGCCCACGTTACCTGGTTACGGAAACACGTAGCAAACTCACAAAATATAATAATTCATTTTCATATTACATACGAGGTACGTACATAATTCCATTTGTATTGTATGCTGGATTTTGTTTCTCACCCTTTACTTTATATTCGAATAATATAAATACCTACCGTGGTGAAAAAGAATCAATAATTGACTATTAACATGATATTTTGATTTCTATATAGCGTGCACATCCGTCTTTTATCATTTTGAAAAACTTCTCTCGATCCAAAGGTTGCCAGGTCTTCTTGTCTTGTTTATATGTAAAAGGAAAAGGTGACTGACTGACTGATCTATCGACGCACAGCTCAAACCACTGGACGGATCAGGCTAAAATTTGGCATACAGATAGCTATTATGACGTAAGCATCCGTTAAAAAAGGATTTTTGAAAATTCCACCCCTAAGGGAGTAAAATAGGGGTTCGTGGGTGAAACCGCGGGGCGGTATTTGTTTATTTTTCTTTTCTCTCTTGTAATACGAATAAAGAGTTATCAAATCATACATTGCTTCGATAGTTATAGGCACACACACAATAAGGCTTCCCCCTTGAATAATATCAAAACCTAACGTCTTATGCTATCACGTTCGCATTTTTTGCTTAGGCATAAAAATCAGCATCCACTTTCAGCGTATTGCGTAAAATCCTACTTGTGTGATAATATACGAGACACCAACACTCCCTGAAGAGATGGAATGGATGAGTGACAAAAGTGAAACGACGCCAGTATTCTGTCACCCGCCCATACATATACGTGGCAACAGAAAAACACGATGGTTTTATTCGACAAAACTCGGCTGGTAACTCAATATCTGTCAGCGAAACTAGAATTTCCCACGGCGGAGGTGGGGAAATGAAATAAAACCTACAATGGCGTGCCAACAACATTTTCGGAGCAATGCACAAGCAATCCGCGAAGCGGCGTGACGCATGTAAACGAATGTACCTACATGTACTAGATATTAATTTATGTGAATACGTTTTATTTCAAGTTTCTCTTATATTTTACAGTAGTAGATAATCACGTTGTCGTTAAGTCGCCAAAATTGTTTGCCTTGTTTGTTCTTAAAGTATTAACAAAACGTATTTTATATGAAACTAGCTATTCCCCGCGGTTTCACCCACGTTCCCGGTGTATTTTTTTTTTCATGCAAACCTCCTAACTATAACGAACACATAAAAGAAAGATTTATCCAATTTGGTGCAGTCGTTCGGAAATTATGCGCGTACAAACATTTCAGCGATCCATTTTTATTGTATACTAGCTGACCCGGCGAACTTCGTACTGCCTAACAGTCGATTCTTTAATATTTTTTTTCCATTATCATGTACAGTAATCAGCTCGATTCAAACTTGCACCATTATTAGTGGAATGTCGCGCTTTACGGGTCTATCTTAACCGAATTCTTTCACGTTCATTGCAATCTTCACAGTACGATTTGATTGATAATTAATTTGATTCGTTGCATTTCGGGTTCTTCTGCCTAAATTTGTCCGCCGCCTTATAGGAGGCATATTGAGTGTAAATGAGTCACGAACACACAACACTTTTTTAATTTTCCAGAAATTTGTGGCTCTTAGATTTAGTAATATTATAGATGCACAGCAAAGAGACGTTTACATTTCAAGTGACATTTTACCATAGACAATTTACATTTTACCATAGACAATTTACATTTTACCATTGACAATTTACATTTTACCATTGACAATTTAATCGTATAAATATTGACAAATATTGACATTAATATTTATACTAACGTCACTCAATTGTTTTGCCTTCCCGGAACCTCTCCACTAACACTTAAACTTTATGTTATGGTATTAAAGTTCAAATTGACTTTTAAGTAGTATTACGAATCGATTGTATGGGAGTATAAAAAAATGTTGTTTTTAGACCTTTTCAGGCAATGTTTTAATTTTTTCTCTCCGTAAGAACCATCGTCGTATTCAAGAAATATTCTAAAAAAAGAATTAGCAAAATCGGTCCACCCGTTCTCGAAATTTGCGTTTAGCAACACATTCAGCGATTCATTTTTATATTATAGATTTCGTAAGTAACATAATTGTTGTAAAGTTTCTAAGTTATGACTTAAATCACCATTTAATGTAAGCTATAAGCTATAATTTGTCAATCACCTTTTTGGAATCAAAGATACTATAAGAAGTATCTCATTAATTATAATGAAGCTGGAAATAAGAACCGACATAAAAATCCATCGATCAGTAAAATTGTAACCTCAATGAATGACTGTTTCAATCCAACTCCCGTGACTCGGATCCATTAAAAGATGTCTCTCATTTTTTACAGTAATTAAGGAGATTTTTTACCTCATTTCCGAATTCGAATGTCAGTCCCATACAATTGATTACCGTTCTCGGCGAGATGGAAAAAAAACTGTGGAAGCGGAAAGAACTGAAATTGCTATAAATACATAAATTTCTGGTGTGTGTGGTCATACACAAGCCAATACAAAGTAAAAAATTGCGATTTCACTCGTTTTGTGAGATCCTCAACGCATGTTTATTATTATTATTACCCAGAGATTCAATCTCTGTTATTATACCCTTAACTTTTACCTATATTTCATAATTTTTTACATTTTTAATATTTCATAAAAACAACAACCTAAACTAAATATTAAAATAAGATATATGAAAATATTTTTTAAAAAAAACTGCGTTTAGAACGCCACCTGCAGGCATGGTTCCCAACAAGCTGGCGACGTTACCTCGTTGAATTGCAAGACTAATACGTTGCCCAAGGTAAGCGCCAGCTCTTTGGTCACCTGTTAAATCAACAAGGCGTCTGGATATCTCTTTAACTAAACGATGTGCCCCCAAACCCCAGGGACCCATAGTTTCAACCCCAAACGGAAATAATGTGTATCCATCTCCAATAGAAACATACTTCCTCCGCTTGAGGCTTTCTGAGGCGTCGGCGGCTGCGCCCGCCACCCGAGATGTATTTTGGAGGTGAGGTGGCGCAAGGATGTCAGCACAAGTTGCGTCCCATACCAGCGGCTTCCCACGACTCCAGGGAATCAAAGTCATCAGGCCTCTTTCCATCGTCACGTGAGATACCGTTCGGCTCTAAGATGGCCGGCACGTTCACGGTGGAAAGGGCCCGACGGATAACATCGTTTAGGGTGGCGTGGCGCGAAAGACGTCCTGCACTACGGCGACAGGAAAGACCATAATGACCCAACCGATCTACCTCGCCTCCGTAGTGACAGTTATGGGGTTCGGTTCTGGAGACGCCCAGACGCAAACCAACTGCAATCGAAAATCTTGTATCATCCAACAAAGTACCTATATTGATCGAAGGTGTTGCCTGGAGCCAATAGCCTGACTCGCGTTCGCTAGTAGCAAGGAGATGAGCCCGATCCCTGATATTGCCACATTCGTTAATTAAGGAACTTTGGAAAATTTTACAAATAGGCTCGTCCCATTGCCTCTGCGAAAGGAGGCTTTTTGGAAAACTTTCTCTCGAGCAGGCCATATTCCATGTGTTTCTGGCCTCTGCCATGTAAATAATCGGAATATCACCTAAAGAATTGTTAATAATTTTGCTATAAAAACCAGCGGTACTATGGACAGAAGACAGAAACGCAGGTAAGGAAACACTGGAAATTTTGCGGGTGCCTAAACCTCCAAACCTGATAGGAAGAGAGGCCTGACACCAAGTTTTATCTGAAAGAAAACAATTTAGAATTTGGGCTAAAATATTTTTTATAGTTTCATCCAAACTCGACAGCAAAATATTATAATTTCAGCGAAGTATCTATACGAATTTTGGTAGAAAAAGGCAAAATCGAATGATGTGATATGCTACATGAGAATGAATTTTTCTAAGTCGGTCGAAAGTTTTTTCAAATTTAATACGTTGTTCGTCAATAAATGCCGGAAATCAATCGTCTAGAATGGGGGCACCAAGGAGATAAAGCGAATCCTTCTTCAATATTTTCAAATTTGGGGCCAGACCATTAAATTTGTGGATGATGCTATCTCTTTTTTTGTCAGGGATCACATCTGTTATAAAAAGTTCACATTTAGTAAAATTTAGATCCAAACCAATAGACTGAAATTTTTCTAATAATATTTTCAAATCTTGAAGAACAGTATCCACATCGCCACCGAGTGTCCCGTCGTCTAGGTACCACATGTTTTATTTAGAATTTAATGATAAAATAATAGGATGTATAGCGAGGCTAAAAATGGCCGGTCCGAGTGGGTCACCCTGTTGACAGCCAGTACAAGAATTAATTAAATGATTTCTATACAATAATTTGGAATCAAAACCATAACATTGCCATAGATAGTTAAATGGTTCAGGTATGCAATATTGAAATTCAATCAAAAGCGTGGTCCTGTTAACAGAGTTAAAAGCGTTCTTGACGTCCACCTTCAAAATCACCTCTCCTCCATTATGGCTAATGTATGAGCGAAGTGCATGAACAGCCGCTTCACACCCCCCCTTACTGCCGAAGCCTAATTGTACAGGTTGCAGTTTTTCTGTGAGTTTGGGGAGGATGTGTTTGCAACAAACTTTAGATGCTATTCTTCTATACGTGGAACCTACGGCAATCGGCCTAATACCGTCATCTTTTTTTTAAGTGCACATAGTTTAGCACTGTATAGAAGTGGAGCAATATTTTCATGCACTTTGCCCAATAGTATGAAATTTATTAGCGCAGTGATGTCCCGAAGAAGGGCCCGGCCAGCGTCCCCAGTGACCCCAAATACCAAGTCTTTGAAATGTTGAAGAGTGAGGCCATCGAGGCCACCAGCGGAACCATTCCTGAAGGACATCAGAGCAGCTCTGACATCTTTTTCTGACACTTGTGAAGGTTCTAAAGAAAGTTGAGATGTGATAGGTGGAAGGAGAAGAGGAGCTAAAGAAGGTGGATGTTTGTCAATAAGGGCTGACAACGTTTCTGGCGTATCTGGAGCAATAACATCATTAGAAAAAAGAAGCTGTGCAGCTCCTCTCAGATCCCCGTCACTCACTTTTGCTTCTACTTTATTTAATACATTTTTAGAGTGTTTGTGGAAATAGTCAGAATGATTGAAAGAATTAAGAATAGGATTGGAGGAAAACAAACAGTTATTTTTAATTGTTGTAGTAAGTGAGCTTTGTGATTTTTCTGCGTGGAGAACTACCTATAGTACATTTTACGTTCAATATAAAATAAATTTAGATAAAATAAGACAACCACTTTAACATTGATTGTTTAAATCATATTATAAGTTTCTGAAATCTATTATTATTAACTTGGATAAATTTAAATTTTGACGTAATAACAATAACAAGCTTTATGATTTGACTTGAACTTTCTCTGATAATCTTAATCCAAAGATTTAAATTCAACCAACCAATCTGTAAAGACTCAATATTAGAGGGATCCAATTAATATTTAGGAACTTGCTTCGGCCCCGTAGTTTCACCAGAGTTCCAGGGATGAAAGTAGGTACCCATTCATCATCATCTCAGCCGCAAGACATCCACTGTTGGTCATAGGCCTCCCCTAAGGATCTCCAATAGGACCGATAAAGTACCCATTGTCCTAGAGAAACTAGTGAGAAATGGAGCAGATTGTAACAAAAACATACAGACACACACACAAACTTGCGCATTTATATTAGTATTTAGTATGATATTTTATTCTAATACTATGTTCATATTCATATTAACTAGAAGCTATTTTTCCCCTGAAATATTAAAACACAAAGATTCAAAAAAATAATAGACAAACACACGCTGTATATAATACAGGACGTACACTATGTAATACATCATACGACATTTTATATCTCAACCACGTGTTGTCAGCAAATAGGTAGATACATACCTACATACATGTTGGAATGAGTGAGAACATGATTAACGTCCGAAACGAATAGACCCTAAAACACGTGGCTTATTAACCGACGGTACGTCACTGAAAATTAATTACAATGTAACGTAACATAATATACGACAGCTGTCAGTCAGTCAAGCAACATAGGCTCCGTAATTTTATTTGAAATTTAATTACAAAAGTTACTGTTTATATTTTAAAATATTGTTAGTTTACTGTAACAATCATAGTCTTTACGTACAAATGTTAGTATGGTAATCTAAAAACGCTAAGTGCTAAAATTAAGGAACTAAATCAGTGACAGTGAACAATACTTTTGCAACCAGTGACTTATTTCAAAAACATTTTTACAAACTTTGTGTAAAGAAGTGCTAACTGAATGGGTGTTTATTGTGCTTTTCAAACAATTATTACATACATACAAATCGATTAATAACTAATTTAAATATTGTTATTATAATAAATAGTGTGGCGGTTGGTCTTAAAAAAATAAATTTCCATGCACCTCCAATATTATTTATAAAATCATCATTAGCCATATATGAACAAAAAATTCGTCAAGAGTCTCTAACAACCAAGCAGCGTAGTTCGTAGTGACAGCAGTAACGTAAACGCCTGCCTCTGCGACCCGGGTTCGAGCCCAAGAAACGTAATATTTACTTTTCTATAAGATCTTTGGTTATAAATCATACTCATAAACTTATTTCATGTTAGCAAACTAATTTTCACTAGATTGATTCAAAATAGTAATTAAAATATTTTCAAATCATAATATTATAATAAAATAAAAGCTTCGGATATCATTTTTTTATTTTTATTGCAAATATACTTGTTGCAAATTTAATTAAAACCCTAAAAAATATAAATAAAGTTTTTTTTTTTTTATATTATACATAATACATTAGGTAAATAAAACCAAAAACCGTATCGTATTTTTTATTAACGTGTTTTTTGTTTGTTTATTTGTTTCACATTCGCTTACACCGAACTCCCGAGACCGAGCCAAAATGATGACCCGCCAGGCTACAGCCAGAGACATGGAGAACAAGCTCAAGTTGGCACTCCAGGAACTTAAGAAGTCTCAGGACCTCTGCGACCGGCTCATGAGGGAACGGGACGAAAGCGAAGAAGAAATACAAATTTTTATTAAAAAGAATACGGAACTTAAACTAGATCTTGCGAAATTAGATACTAAGTACGCGGATGTCGTCGATCGGTGTAATAGGCTCCAGGCCGAAGTGGATTCGTTTGACGAGTGTAGTAACACGCATGTGAGGGCTCTGAGTCGCATCACCGAACTCGAGATCACCCTTAATGAAACTCGTAAGTCTATTGTCCATCTGGAGACTGTAAAACAATCTCGGGAAAGTGACACCACTCAGAGCCTATACGATGAATTAGTCGTCTGTCACTCAGGTAATAAAACCGAGGAGCTTCCGTTAACCATTGATTTAACGTCTGACAATGAATATAGTCCTCACGCTAGTATGACAAATAGGATTAATTTCAACAGCAGAAATAAATTAAAAAAATACATAAAGTTTAATAAAATTATCCAAAAAACACAAAAACTTTTAAAGAAACAAAAAATTGCACAAAACCTTAATAAATTATTAAAAAAGGAACGTTTTCATTTAATGAATCAAATAGAAACATGTAACATTAGCAATCAGCTAAATAAAGATCTATACGACAGAAATACTCAATATCTTCGTGACGAAATAGACTTACTTAAGCGCTCCTTAGAATCCATGAACGCTAAATACAGTAACGCTCAACAACAAATAAACGAGCACATCCTAGCGGCAGATGAGCTTATTAGGTTAGGGGAATATAATAGTGAACGTCTCAATTCTATCGTTAATAATAATCATTGTAACTGCTCAAATGCAATGCCTAGCTCTCCTTCACATTCACACATAGAATTAAATATTAGTAGCTCCATATGTCAAAATAAAAAAACACAGAATACAATAACAAATAAAACAATTATCATAAGTGACAAAATTGGACAAGGTTTTGGCCCCATCCTTAATAATGAGATAAGAGAACAAGTTATTAATAATTGTTACCCCGGGGCTCCTTATGAGCAGATAATAAACACTATACATTCACAAGAGTTACATCATAATACAACGGTCATTATATTATATGGAGATAGTTTAACCATTAGGAAAAAAGACATTATTAATAGTTTTAATAAGTTGCTTGACTTACACAGCCAGTTTAAATGTAAGTTTGTTTTGTGTGCCTTTCCTTATTCAAATATGTTATCTCAGAAACAGAATAGGCACATATATGATATGAATATGACACTTTATAACTTAATTTATCGTCATAGTGACGCCATGTTTTATTTTGACATGAACAATTTTATATCTAATTTTAAGTTGACAAAAGATACACTCTATCTGCCAATTAAGTTTAAGCGACAAATCGCTACATTGTTAGCCGGTAATTTACACATTTATAACCAAGCTACTAGTAGCTTGGTTGGGAATATTGACACTGGTGTTATTGGTGATAACGAGGTGTCCAGGGGGGAGGAGGTTTTTCAGATACGACAAAGGCTAAGCTCAATCATTTAAATATTGTACATCAGAATATTCAGGGCCTAGCTGGCAAGGAATTGGAAATTGAACTGTTTCTAGAATACCACAAGGTCAATGTTTTTTGTGTAACTGAACATTGGATAAAAAATCATGAGCTATTGCTCAGTTTTCCTAATTACAAACTGATAAGTGCGTTCGTTAGAAAATCAGCTATACACGGTGGCAGTTTAATTTTAGTTTCAAGTGATATTAAATGTAAGGATCGCAAAGACATTGTAGACTTGTCAATCGAACGCACTGCTGAATTGTCTTGTGTGGAGTTAGAGCGATTTGTTATAGTTTGCGTGTACCGTCCCCCTCTAGGTGATTTTAGTTTATTCGAATTAGTCGTAGAAGATGCTCTTAAGAAAGCTCAAACGTGTAACAAAAATATAATAGTATGTGGTGATTTTAACGTGAATTTGTTAGTAGATTCACCTACAACAGTAAGATTAATTAACTTGTTCAAATCTTTTAATCTAAATAATTTATTCTGTGAGCCAACTAGAATCACGGCAACATCTGCCACTTGCCTCGATAATATGTTCTGTAGCTGTGATGTATTTGAACAATCGGTAATTAATGAGCTAACTTCAGATCATTGTGGTCAAAAAGTAGTTCTATTAAATGATAACAAAATTACCCCCCATAAACTAACATGTAGACCTATTACCTTAAGTCGCATGGTTCGATTCAAAAACAATGTAAACAAAAATATTGGTTCTATTGAAATGGCACAGGAAGAACCAGATAGTCTATATAACGAACTTTTTGATTTTATAAGAAAGCAATTTGACAATACTTTCAAACCAAGGACTTTCAATGGAAATAAACATATTAAGTTTAACGATTGGGCAACGGTTGGTATTTATAAAAGTAGAGCTAAGTTGTATGAGCTGTATGGTATGAAAAAATTTAATCAAAATACTAATTTTATTCAGTATGTTAAAAATTATTCAAAAATTTTCAAGAAAGCTTGTGCTTCTGCCAAATCCATTTACTTAAAAAATAAAATTAGTAAATCAAGCAATAAAATAAAAACAACTTGGGACATTATAAACTCTGAAAGGGGTAAGATTAAAAACCATAATAATAGTATTGAATTAAATATTAATAATAAAATTATTAGTGGAGATAGTCAAATAGCACACGCATTTAATAACTTTTTTAGTGATATACCTATAGCTACAACCAGCTCCTTAAACTCTTCACCTAAAGATGCTGAAATAATGTTAAAAAATAATGTATCGGAATGCGATGAGTTATTTAAATTTAGGCATATAACATCTCATGATATTGTAAAAACTTTTAAGACTTTGAAAGTTAAACGCACTGGTGATTTGTGGGATATATCTGTTACTGTTTTGCGGGGTATCATGGATGACATTGCTCCCTATTTGGCTTTGATTTTCAACAGATGTGTAGACTTAGGTAAATTTCCAGATTTAATGAAACACAGTAAAGTAGTACCACTCTTCAAAAACGGAGATCCTAGGGATCCTTCTAATTATAGGCCTGTTTCCATTTTGCCAGCCCTCAGTAAAATATTCGAAAAAATTATTCTATCGCAACTACTTGCTCACTTTAATTTAAATAAACTTTTGCATTGTGAACAGTATGGTTTTACGAAAGGTCGTTCTACGATTGACGCTGGGGTAGCACTTTTAAAAGGTATATTTGATGCATGGGAAAAGTCACAAAATGTAATTGGTGTGTTCTGTGACCTATCCAAGGCTTTTGATTGCGTTGATCATGGGACACTTTTACGTAAGTTAAATTATTATGGAGTAAAAGGTATGGCACTTGATCTTATGAAATCATATCTAGGACAGAGAATTCAAAGTGTCGATGTAAATAGGGTTAAATCATCTGGTTCTCCTGTGCATATGGGTGTACCGCAGGGCTCTATTCTAGGTCCTTTTCTATTCTTAATTTATATTAATGACCTTCCTTTTTATGTTAAAAATACCTGTGGAATTGTACTGTTTGCTGATGATACCTCACTGATTTTTGGTGTTGATAGACTTAAATCTAATTATGACGATGTAAACGGCGCATTAGCTCAGGTATTGAATTGGTTTACTGTTAATAATCTAGTGTTAAATGCAAAAAAAACTAAATGTATTAAATTTGCATTACCCAACGTAAAAAAAGTAGGCTGTAATTTAATGTTAAATAATGAAGCTCTAAATCTTGTTGAGTCAACAGTATTTTTAGGGATTACTTTAGACTCAAAGCTTCAATGGGGCTCCCAAATTTCATCAGTTGCGGCAAAACTCAGTTCGGCAGCTTATGCAGTTAGAAAAATTAGACAGCTTACAGATGTAGATACAGCTCGATTAGTATATTTTAGTTATTTTCATAGTGTCATGTCCTATGGCATTTTACTTTGGGGTAAAGCTGCTGATATAGAAACAATTTTTATTTTACAAAAGAGGGCAGTGCGAGCTATTTATAACTTGGGCTCTCGAACTTCCCTCAGAGATAAGTTTAAAGAAACTGGCATACTCACAGTTGCATCTCAATATATATTTGCAAATATATTATTTGTGCATCAAAATATTAGTCTTTTTTCGAAAAAAAGTGATGTGCACTCTATCAATACTAGAAATAAGCACAAACTTGTAACTTCTGCCTATAGACTCCAGAAAGTGCAAGGCTCATTTCTAGGACTAAGTACACGCATCTATAACAGAATCCCTACTTCAATTTTAAATTTGCCTTTGCAAAAATTTAAGGAACGGATTAAAGCTGTATTAGTAGAAAATGCTTATTATACTGTAAATGATTATTTCAGAGACTCTAATGCTTGGTAGATTTGTTACTTTTGTGTACTATTATTGTTATTATTTTGATTTATAAACCTGTTAATAGTCTCAGTGATAACATATTGTGTGTTATAATTCGTATTTCTCGAAATAGTTTCTCTTTGTATTATTTGTAGTAAGCTTAAGTTAGTCATGCTCACTTTGGGGTCTTTGCTTGCGGCGGCGTCCTGTGGCGGGTCGCTCACTTCCCTATAATATGTGCGAGGAGGGCGATGGCTGCCACATGCGTCATACTTGTGAACAGGTGCTGCTTGTGGGGGCTGGTCTGCTTAAGTTTGCAATCCATTTGTTTACTAAGTTACTCATAATTTTGATATATTTTTTTTTCCCTTACATATAACACACACATATTGTCAGTGAGACTAGATAAATAATTTGATGTAATGAATCTGAGTTGGTTTTGAAAAGAGTAATTGCTGAGTTTCTTGCCGGCTCTTCTCAGTAAAAGCAACCTTTTCCGAACCGTGCGTTAGAGTCAGACTATTCATAAGTGCTTGTGAAGGCCTATTTGAATAAAAAATATTTTCATTTTCATTTTCATTTACGGGTGTCATCGCCTTCCCTGACAAAATGGGTGCGCTCACACCGTACAAGTTGTTCCCATTTCAATTAACGCGATACGACTAATTTGGTACCCAGCGGCGGCACGACCTGTGTGATGTATGTCCTTTACTCTAGCCTAATTAGTTCGGCGGTGGCTTATGCAAACCTTATGTTAATAGCAAATTTACAGCAGGGTTTATAGGTTATCTGAATATTAACGTCGTTTAATCCTCTCATCTTCCAGGGCTGTCACTTTCTAATGAGACATGAGGATACAGGTGAAGTTAAAACTAAAGTTGATGTTAAATTTTGTTACGTGATGCTTCTCTATACAAACCAAACTTATCAAAACAAAATATTGTATAATGATGTATTGTAACCTGATTTGAAACCAGATTTCATGTATCAGAATGTTGATACGACTTTATATACCAAAGATCTTCATTTATGAGAGGTTCAAGAGGTTATATGGTTATATATAACCTATGACTAAAACTTTCTAGTCACACTATCACAGCTTAGATAACATACATCCAAAATGTCTCAGTGAAGTGCACCTTGTAATTTCACCTGCTACACCAACTAGTTGTCAAAATACCCATTTAACTAAGTTGTTGACTATCAAAGCAAGTACGTTTCCGAATAACATTGGTAGCTTCAAAGTTATCGTCTGACTGATTTCCATTTCAGAGCGCATGAAATCCTAGGCTTGTCGATACACTAGAACAGATATCGGGATCCTTTTGTTCTGTATCTATCTCTTTGTTTCATTCCTCATGATCCAGATGAATGTTGATAATGTAGGTGGAGGCAACTGAGGCTTAATTGAAATGTAAATTAAACTCGTTGATATGTATAGTCGAAGTACATACCATATTCCTTATCAGTATATAATACTAACTTCCACCCCACGGTTTCACCCGCGTTCCCGAGGGATCTTATGTTTTCCCCGGAAAAAATGTATCCTATGTTCACATAGCTATCTCCATACCAAATCGGTCCAGCCGTTTGAGCGTGAAGAAGTATTAAACATACAAACACACTCACAAACTTTCGCCTTTATAATATTAGCAAAGCGTAAGAAAGAGTTACATAGACTGTGATATTAGTGTGAAGTGTGATATACCTACAGACGAATTGATATATTGGATATATCTTTTGCATATTTTAAATGGGAAACACTAAGGTACTGACATACTGACATGTAAACGTACAACTCAAACCGCAAGGTCTCAAAACTTGAAATTTTGCGCACATGTAACTATAAGAAAGGATTTTCCGGAAGTCAACTCTTAGAAGGGTATGATAGGAGATCGTGGGGTGGAAAGCTAGTATGTAGTAAATATATATTATGTATTATTCATTCAATTTACATTATTCATTGTTCCTATTACCATTTCAGTAACATCAAAAAGCCTTCGACTTAAATATACCAGCTATTTAAATGCTGTCACGAACATGTAAGCATGTACTTGAATACTCAATATACGAGTACGTACTTTACTCATGTTTCTTGTAACATTGATTCAAAATCTGCGAGGAACATCTTGCGTCTCGCTTGCACATTCCTTTAACCGCGTTAATTAATCGCGACCACGCCGACAGACCGGATATTGAAGCAAGTAGCATTATTGAACTTTATCAATTTATTATATCATAACTTTGAGCTTAATGTAATCCATCTCAACGCGAGTATTAAGACTTTTCGATAAGATAAATAGTCCTTCAACCGTTATATTACTTATAGAAATAGAAGCTTTTCTAATTATGGAGCCAGTAAGGTACTTTGTAGACCACGCTCGACTTTCTACCACTGTAGGTTGAAAACTGCGGACAAGCACCTACTGGTGAGTTCCGCAGTCTGGTTCCCTTACCTTCAACCACATTATGACATACTATGAGATTTTGGTCATAAACAAGATAAACAATAGTAAAACGAAATTGGTACTTAACGGGAGATCAAAAATATTTTTGTAATTTGTATGTTGTATAAAAATAACTCTGACATAATCTCTTCTTACACTTAGAAATTCCACCCTTAAGTAAATATGTTATACAACATCAATAAAAAAAGCTGTTATAAACCTAAAGCCAAAATGAAATATGTAATACCGATACCCAGATCCAACGCGATAAAAGAAATAATCTACCAAAGCTCCAATCTGACTGCTATTGGCCATCGTTCTCTGAAAAGGGCCAGTCACAATTTCGCAGAGATTAACAGTATACATTGATCCGGCGATACCGGTCATTGTGGATCCAATCTGTGCAGATTGAACGCGACGCCAAAGTCAACCGACAACCAATCGACTATTATGCTCCGAACCTCCATAAAAGCACATTTGTGCCGCACTTTACGTTAATCGAAATATCCTAATTTAAATTAACAAACTTCGCAAATATAATATTTTTTTGCAAATTCTTGTTAGCTTTGCAAATGATTAGGTACATATTTTAGATCACAAAGTCATCCACAATCAAGTATTTTATAAATGTTTTTATTATTTACCAAAAATCTGTGAACTCCTGTATAAAAATTAAAACAATGAGAAAAGTATTTCCACTGCTCAAATAGAATTTACTTCCCAATACCATAATTTTTCAATGAAAAATTATTTAATATTTTGCATCAATGAATGCCGATAACCATAATATTGGAATTTTAATGAAACCTACGTAGTGTAAAACCGATAGTAGGACGTTCATAAAATTTAAATTTACCTCAAGTTTGATATTCTAACACTTGCCTGAGCTCAAAGGTGCTTCCAGCTACTCATATCTTTATGCCGTCAAAGTTGTGCAATTCAAACCGATGGAGATCTATTCGCAGTACTTGATAGCAGCTTTCAGGTTATTACCACTTGCTACCAATGGATTTGCGCTTTAATATATTGAAAGTCAAGTGTTAGTATTCAACTTGAAACTGCCAATAACTTTTAAAAACATTTCGTGACATACTTTCTTTGCTATAGCTACGAGCTAAGCTACGAGTATATGGTGAATGATGTTGGTTTACTTATCTAATCTTTATTAACTACAGAGTACTAATACAGATTTATATTATTAAACCTCACAATGAGCCGCTCCAAAATAACCTCGACCTTTTAGGTATATCTATGCTAGACTCAATGTTTAAAAAAACCGGCCAAGTGCGAGTCAGACTTGCGCACTCACACATTTTACCACTTTGGAAGTGTCTCTCGCGCAAACTATTCAGTTTAGAAAAAAATGATATGAGAAACATCAATATCATTTTTGAAGACCTATCCATAGATACCCCACACTTATGGGTTTGATGAAAAAAAAATATTTTGAGTTTCAGTTCTAAGTATGGGGAACCCCCAAAATTTATTGTTTTTTTCTTTTTTTGTGTGAAAATCTTAATGCGGGTCACAGTATACATCTACTTACCAAGTTTCAACAGTATAATTCTTATAGTTTCGGAAAAAAGTGGCTGTGACATACGGACGGACAGACAGACACGACGAATCTATAAGGGTTCCGTTTTTTGCCATTTGGCTACGGATCCCTAAAAAGGTCAGATAAAGTAATGGAATCTTTTTTATTTATGTACCTCATATACAGTATAGCTTAAAATGTAATCAATCATAAAATATATTTATTATGTAATTTCATTATTGTCATATCAATTACTAACACAACTCATTGTTTATTTATTTATTCAGTATCTCCAAGAGATATATGAAGTTAATATATTATACGACGTGCAATAAAAGATCAATTAAAATGTACAATATCTCTATATTCCAAATTCAATATTAAAATCCTTAATTAATAATTAAACATATTATAATTAATTTTGAATGTCAAAAGTATGAAATTATTTTGAATATTGTTTTGAATTTCCCAGACAGAAAATTGCAATTTATGTATATATGAGCCCAACATCAATAAATATATTGTAAGAAATAGGCTAGCTTCAAATAAAATGTCGTGTCTAGACACATTTGTGTTATCTATTGGTAAAATCTAGAATTCGATCCCCTTTACTATCAATACAGTTACATAATTCCCCAACGTAGGTAACTCTAAGCCTTTTGGTTAGCTCTTGTTTACTTAGAAACGTGAAACTTTACAGTTAGAACCTTAACACATGACCGAATTTGTTTTAGATTTGTAATATTGCTCATCAGATGGATTTAAACAATGTGATCCTTTTAATCATCGATGGGTATATTTATTTATATCTTACTGTAGCGTACAATAGTTATACAGAAAATCATAATTTTAATGACAATCAACCGGTTTAGAACCGTACGCCAGACTATTTGTAAGTGCTTGTGAAGGCCTATTTGAATAAAAAATATTTTCATTTTCATTTACAATCTTAACAAATACCTAATAATAGAGCTCGAAATCATGAACATTGTATATTTTTTTAATAAATTTCTGAACACTTTTAAATTGATAAGTGTATTGACGTGTGTGTGAACGTGCCTTTATGTAAATGTCCCGCACCAATTCATTTTATATCGGGCAGTATGAAATCAAATTAATGCGAGCAACGTTGCGGGACTATTGGTACTAGGTATTGGGTATATATCAACTTTTTTTCTTACGGTAAAACATTTCCCTGATGAAATATGGCTTTAGGCTGTTTATTCTGCTACCTCATAAACATTGCACGCAAATGCTTTATTTCAAACAATGTGTATTTTCTCCGAACAACGTAAAATGTACAACGTATTTAATATTCCTTTGAAAATAAACAGTAATTAAATCGTTTCTTTGTATTGTACAGAACGCACATACACTTTGAAGTCAGACTTCTCTGTTAAATTAATTAATTAACCTATTTTGCGATCAAGACGAGCACTTTATTTTACCTATATCCGTACAAAGGGTAGAGCTGAAAGGAAACATGTTAAGCTAATCATATAATTAACATTTCATTAACATGATAATAATGTTTCAACAATAATAATGGTCATATTTTTAAATAATGTAATATTCAATAAAAACATGAAAATAAAAATTACAATTTTATATTAATTGTATTAGATACCAAAAACGATAGCTACACAATATTGAGTAAGCTACGTGATTGCTACGAAAAGCAACGTCATTGCTACGACTCGCTACGCCATTTCGTAGCGGTAGGTGTGTTGAAATTCTAAATAGCTACGAACATCTTTTAATAACGTGAAATATGTAAAATAACCAAGGATAGTTCAGAGAACGAAGAATAAACTTATTCGATTACACTAAATATAATACCAATCATATAAAAATCCAATACGAACCACTCGATAAAATCACTGCGTTCATAGAGACAATACATTGAAATAGCTTATAAAATACAATTGACATAAAGATCTCGATATCGTGTATAAATAAGTTTTGTTTCCACGCTGTTTTATTTTACACACGTATACGACAACACTCGTTTCGATAACTTCGTGTATTTTATTTGCGAGTGAATGCAGTCACATTATTTCATGCTTTAGATGTAAAGCACGATATTGCAAACGTTTATTTTGTATTTGTCATCTGTACATCTTCTGTTATATAAATCTA
Organism: Tetheella fluctuosa; assembly: GCA_951216915.1. Lineage (NCBI taxonomy): Eukaryota > Metazoa > Arthropoda > Insecta > Lepidoptera > Drepanidae > Tetheella > Tetheella fluctuosa. Next base: position 3,891,629 of record OX578229.1, on the reverse strand, counting down.
GCTTTCGCCCCGCAGTTTCACCCGCGTTCCTCAGGGATCTTATGTTTTCCCGGGATAAAAACTAGCCTATGTTCTTCTCCATACCATAGGCTATCTGCATACCAAATTTCATCGCGATCGGTTCAGCGGTTTAAGCGTGAAAAGGTAACAAACAAACAAATAAACAAACAAACTCACTTTCGCATTTATAATATTAGTTAGGATGGTAAACTGAGTGACTGTTGATATATCAACGCACAGCCCAAACCACTGGACCTACATTTGAAAATTTGCACATAGATACCTTATACAGTGTAGGCATCCACTAAGGAAGGATTTTTGGAATTTTAACCCCTGCATCGTGTCTGTCTATGAGGCTGTCGGCCACAACACGGATTATGAAAGAAGAAATTAGGTTATATTATAAATCCCTCGTATTTACTTAGCCACAACGTCTTAACGACGACAAAATATAAAATAATTTTAACATGTTAAATGATTACCAATCTTAAAAAAATACTTAAATACTAAAACTTAGAATGGTTCGTGTCAATCATAACCGGTTATTATACGAGCATTTAGAACATGTCCTGCGTATTATAAATTTTATTCAACGCGATTATTTACATATTTGAATAGAATTTGTAACGTTATGTAATTAATACTCTGTATACTGAATAATGCTTGGATATCGGTAATACCGCTTTTGTTTACCACGTCGCGGACAATTTGATTAATAAACTAATACAGAATATAATTAATTCTATCTCTCGTTAGGATATAGTAATTTGATAAATCCAACGGTTGAGATTCCAAATTAACGTATGTTACGTAAAATTGGAATCTCAACTATAATTAAAATTACATGCGTTGAATTGATAGCTCCCTCGGTTTTCAGTAATGTAATAACTATAATTGAACTTCCAAAATTTATATTGGATTGGATATGTACTTTTTACATTCTGTTTATATTTATGGTAGTAGTAGTTTTTGCCCCGCGGCTTCACATGCGTTCTCAAAGGATCTTATGTTTTCCCGGAATGTTATTCTAGAGTATGACCTCTATGTGCCAAGTCTCATCAAAATCTATTCAGCCGTTTATGCGTGATTGAGTCACAAACATCCAACCATACAAACATTCACATTTATAGTATTACTGGCTTCCATCCCGCGGTTTCACCCGCGTTCCCGATGTTATGTTTTCCTGGGATAAAAAGTAGCCTATGTGCTATTCCAGACTATATCTACCTCTGTGCCAAATTTCATCCAAATCCGTTCAGTTTTTGCGTGAAAGAGTAACAAACATCCATCGATCCATCCAAACTTTCCCATTTATAATATTAGTAGGATAGTAAGAAGCAGGATATATCATATTTGCATTGATCGTGGCTACGAGTGGCAACTTGATCTAAACGTCGAGGTTCGTCAAAATTATATTTTGATATTATCCGTGTGCGAATTAGACCCGATATATTATGGATAGTAAATTAAATTTTCAATATATTTAATTTTTGCCATGGATTATAGATAGAGGTAATTATGGATTTGATTGATTTTTATCGTACAAATCTCAACCCGGCATCAAACAAATGATGACAATGTACGAAAACGTGAACTATATTTTTTTACGTGACGATTGACCGTGACGTGACTGATGTATGTAAGTTACATCTTTTATACTTAAATAGCACTTTACACACAAATTTGCACTTTATTCTAGTACATTTATATTACCGTATTATATTTTATAAACTATTCGAGTAAAAATATATCCGTGTGTTCATATCACTATTTAGAAATAATAGATTTCAATTAATTTCAATCAGTAACCGCATGGACAGTTCGATGGTGCTGCGGTCCACGAGTGGTATTATATGAATTTAATAGAGGACTCGTTCCATCCATAAATACTGCTTCATCAATTCCACAAAGGGAAAATAATTAACCCATTCAAATAAAGGTCGTCGTCAAAGCCTCAAACTCGGCTTTCTAGTTCTATTTATTATTTTATTTTCAACCCAAATCATTTACTCCTGGATGGAGGCCTCACATTCCTCAACTATTTTGCACCTTATTATTGGGTATAAGGACCACCTTTGGAGTTATGGACATAAAATATTTCCTAAGACCATTCTTGGGTTGGGACATATGACATTAGTAAAAGATGACGAAAATAGGCCCAATTTTTATCATCTTACTATCCTATTCGTGGGAATATTGTACTATGTTTTATTCCAGGTTACATCTATCGTTGTGTCAAATTTCAGCTAAATACATTTAGCCGTAACGGACTTAAGCGAAAACAAACATTGTTCATAGATTGTACCCTGGAATTAAATAGAGTACTTTACATCCTAAGACAATATTAGATCCCTCGGGAACGTGGGTAAAACCGCGGGATAGAAGCTAGTATTATAATAATCTTAATTTTTGTGTAACTTATTAGCTTTTAGATTTACCTATCTAGTTTTAATTGATAGTCTTCAAGCAATTTTTATATTCATTCAGTAAAACGTGAAAGCAAAACGTTTATTGAATAAAATCACGACATTATCTTACCTACCTAAGTTAGTCCCACTTTAAATAAAACACATTGTAGAACAGCATGTAACTTCGGAGCCGGAGTGGAGACCAATGCTTCGTTAGCATTTCCGCAAGTTAACTAGGTACTTCGTATCTCGCAGACCGCTGAGAGCAACACACTAGATCTGGGGTCAAATTAACAACCGCCATATTGTCAATTAATGTATGCTTATGTTGCAGCTTTGAGACAGTTTACAGGAATACTACTGCATCTCTATTAGTACAAGTATAAAGAGTAGCAATTTTATTTGGAACAAAGTTTCCATTATATTTTTTGGTATCACCATTTATTACTAAAATATAAGCATTGTCGGCTTGATGGATGATCGTTGCGTGGTAGCTCAATAAACTATAATTAATATAGATAGTATAAATTTGCATCAAGTACCAGTACACAGCGATAATAGGTCAAAATAAAGAATAAAAATACAATATCTATACCATCACACTTGAGCAGACATCAATAAACCGTCTATATAATACTGAATCTATTGAAAACGAACATAAATTATTCCATGTGGCTGGTTTCAGATTATATTATAACTATCTCTTTTAAATGTACTAAAAAAAGCCATAATTTTGGGGCATCTAGTATCTTGGAGCTACAAATTTTCAGCATAACTGATGTCAGTGATCTCGCTTAGTGTCTTGGGAGCGAAGGCTCAAATATCTTCAGGCTCTAAATCACCGTGTTTTATGCTCAAACTTTGCGCATAAAGGACACTTTATCAAGACAGTCCGAAGTTTACTCAATATATCTGAGTAACAATATGCTTTTTCTTAGGTTTAGATGGAATTCGTCATTATACGATACCTGTAACATAATAGTAATTTTCTGCAAAAATTAAATGTATATTAATTAAACAATCCAATTAAAACAAATTCGTAAACATTGACAAACTTTCAAATTAAACACAAGAGTGGACTTTATCACGCATCAGTTCAACTTATCGAAGTTTTCAACTATGTTTTAACTTATATGTTCAATGCTGGCAGTTATATTCATGAACAAAATCATTTGAAATCATTTCTAGGTAAGAACGTCAAATTCAAGTGTTAAACGTTAGCACATTTTAGAAAAACCTATCGATTGTTGACAACACAACATATTCCAAAATGTTAGTACATATTATTATGATGTAGACTTCTGCCAGCTACTTCGTCCATGTGGAAGTCGGAAATCTGCACATATACCACCGTACACTAATATAGCCTGTGCCTGCAATCCTGTTTGCGTGGAGTGTGGATTACAACATTGCATTGAGTGTACGTAGCCACGATATATCTATGCACTAAATTACCAGCATAGCATATTGACATAATACTTATTAACTTAATAAATCATGAATTGATTTACTACCTTTTACGTAAACCAAAAAGATACTATGTCGTCTGTCTGGCTGTGGTAGTAATAGAACCATGATTCACGATCATTGAGAAGTAGGTATGCTAAAATCAAAACTCCTTAAATTCACGTAGATCTTTTAACTGAGTACCATTAGATTGATATATTTAAATCAAATACTTTTATTCTTTATTTACTTACTTTAAACATTTTTTCGTCTGACGTACAGTCATACGTTTTGGCTTGAACAATAGATTTTACTATTAATTTATGGGTGGTCCCAGTCGCCGGAAGAAAAAATCAAATTAAATGAAGCCAGTAGCTGGTACCGCGGTTCCTGTTTATTGCGGTCCCAGTCGCCGGAAGCTTCTACAGATGAGGTACCTATTGTGTACAAATCAATTATTATGCTACGCTGATGTATAGAGAAAGAGACGACGGCAAAGACACGTAGTGCCATTATTTTTACAATAACGTAGATAATAATGACTTTCTTGAAAATTTGCATAACTTTTGATCAGAAAAAATAAACAAATATACACATAATTATGTTACACTGAGTTATGCCCTGTTTTTGCTATTTTTTTAATTGCTAATCTACAGATACATGTAGATTTATTTTAAGGTTAGATTTAGATAATATGTCTTATAAATACAGACAGTTCCATGTTGCAATTTGAATATTTTGAATATAGGTAATTTCTTATTAAATTGATTAATTACGTAATATGATGTGATAATAAGCTGATGCATCGTCACGGCTGAGTGGTAGAACTCGCAGATCCGTTAACTGTGAATTTCATGCGAAGTGTAAAACACTGTGAGCTCGGATGACAGGTCGTCGACACATGGGTTTACAATTTAGCTGCGACGAACTAATTGGATGCAGGTAACAATGTTTGCACCGTGAGCTTCGCTTACTCGCCTGCTATGTGTGCTGAATAATTTTATTGCTTTTTATGCATCAAAAAACTGATACATATGAGTTTGTATATTTTGACAAAATTCGTTTAAAGACTAATTTTTCAAAAGCTGGGAAACCTCGGTAAGCAAATTTTTACCCACTTCAATCACCAGTGATCTTCTAAAAGTCTTTGTAGGGTAAATTACCAAGTGACCCTTATTTGCCACCCTCCATTGAGATGGATTCATTCATACAAATGTTTATAGTCTAAACTCTAAAGTCTAGACTGTTTGAAACCACACTGGATCCGAGTGGTTGCGTCGCTTAAGCCAGCCATGATAGTTTCGTTGGTCAGTTTGTGTAGACATCATTTGTAACAATGTGTCATTTCTTATTGAACTTGAGTATTTTGAGGCGATGATAGCTCAGTGGTAGTGACGTCGGACGCCGCGGCGAAGGTCGTGGGCTCGAATCCTACAATGAGCTTGAGCTTTCGGTGAAGGACAACATCGTGAGGAAACCATAGCACGGTGGTAGGGTACTTTGTAGTACCCGCCTGGCTGGCTACCACCCTCAAGTTGAAAATCTGTCGCCAAACACCTATTGGTGTGTTCCGGCAGCTGCACTTGAGAGCCAGATCCTTCTAGGCTTTGTGTGCTTACCACCTTCGGCCACATCATCACCTACCATAGTGAGATTGTGGTCAAAGACAAGCCTATACAAAGTAAAAAAAAAAAAAAAAAATGTGGTTTTGTGAGGATATGTTGTAAGGAGTGTGTTTTGTATATTATGGTAAAAATACTAAATAATAAAAAAATGTATTTTTTTTCCGGGCAGACCGAACGAAGGCTTCACATAGGTGAATTGAACATTTATTTTAAATCAGTTGAAATATTTTTTCTCTCTCTTTGTTACTGAAAGCTATCCGACACATATTCTTTAAGCTTAAAAGATAGGTTCTATGATTAGAACATAATATCACTTACCAGGGTGAAATTGTTGTAAGACCCAAACCTATATTTACTACATAGTAAAAAAGTTAAAAAATAAATAATTGAAGGCACTTAGTTCTTCATTCCTTCCACTTTTTCACGAAAGATGTGGGAGCCACCGTTGATTTAATAAGACCGAACCAGCCCTACCCCCCTTGTGGAATATATAGAAACAGACACGATCAAATGGAATTAACATAATCATTAATACTATACGAGAAAAATGACTCTAGCTACACGCATTAAACGCCTGTTTGATGGGTCTAGCAATGTGACATTATTTTTACTTACTTTCGGCCCATGATGTCCTCTGTATTTGAGATTAAAACCCAAAGATTGTGTTTATTTTCCTGATCCTTTTAGTTTTTAGGGTGTGATCGAGCTATAAATATTCACAAAGACTTTGTTTACCTACCACAGCTGTTGTTATAATATGTACTCAATATATTATTATATTTTTTTAAGATTCTGAAGTTGATAATCTGCTACTGCACTTTAGAGCATTATTTTTTAGACTTTGTGTGCTTACCACGTTCGGCCACATAATCGCTTACCATGAGAATGTGGTAATATTTTTTTGTTGTTGTTAAAGTAAGGCTAGATAAGGTTGTCAGATGGTGGACAATGTTGAACGGACGGTTGCCATCCAATATAGAACCCATGTAGTAGACTACGGCTGAGAAAGGAGACTGGGACCTCCAGGTTGTTTGTATTGCATCGTAGTTCTCCATTTATGCATACATTGATTTATTATATAATCACTTTAACATATTATTATCCGGCAATACCTGTATCCATATCTACCTTTAAATAAACTCCATAGTTCTTCACAAAAGTATGTAGACCTCAATTTTGAGAGTTCCACGCTTCGTAAAAACATAAATCTAAAAACTTCGTTACTCGTTTCGCCCACAAGTTGGTTTTTCTCGTAACAAGGCGTTGATGTTTACGATTTAAAAGGTTTCTGACGTAAAATATTGCTGTTGGCAACATTTTACCTTCAGGTTAATGGCTAACATGTGGGGCAGCCAAAATTAAACTTACGAGTTCATTTAGTAGGTAGCCAATTTATTTATTTATAAATTAGATCTAACAACCTTAGTGCTAATATTAATCTAGACAAAAGTAAAGTATAAATTTAAACATACAACAAGCAGACTATAAGTTTAATTTTCAATGAGACAATAGCCAAGTAGAGTAATACCAATAGGTAGATTTGGTTGTAGAGATATCATCCGATAATGAAACTCGTTAGTTTGATGTTCGGTCTGACATCGCACGCCCTGCCATGCATTTAATTACATGTAAAAATTCAACTACATTAAAATAGCAAAAATCTGTATGTACTGTAGTAATATTTTAAAAGACGAACCTACAATTAATTTGAAAATAGTAAAAAATACTGTTGTTCCACAGTATTTTTGTAGAATAGTATAGAAAACGTTTTATCAGCTCAAGAAAGCCTCCTTGTTATCATAATGTCACAACACAAGAAAAGGCTTATCGACCTATAGACCGGTGTGAAGTTAGCAGCCAAAAGCTAGCAGCCAATATAATCCGACCAAATTAAGAAGATTTCTTAAAATTGCTTTATCTGTCCTAATAATCATGGAAAATTATATTGAACATTAGAAAATGATTAACTACAAGTAATAAAAGGCCTCGCAGACACGAAAACATCAAAAAAAGGCTTTTATTCAGAATTGATAAAAAATTATTCATATGAGTTTGATGGGCGATTGGGATCTCAAGATGTCCCGTGGTCACTGTAGCAATGCATTTAAATTGTAAATATATAATAAATCTTAATAAATAACATCATGTTATGTACTTACCAAGGGGATTAGATAGGTAGATGAGACAGCAGACAAAATATAGTACAGAATAAATATTTATCTGAGTTTGATGAGTGATAAAGCTCTCAAGAGGTCGCGTGGTCACTCAAGATTCACATTGAAATTGTAGATACATAAGTAATCTTAGTATATAGCATCATGTTAGGTACTTACGATGGGGATTACATAGGTATATGAGACAGCAGCCAATATAATTTAATAAAATAGCTATACGAGTTTGATAGTTGATTAGGCTCTCAAGATGTCGCGTGATCAATCTGAGTATGCGTTTTAATTATAAACACATAATAAATCTATGTTAATAACATCATGTTATGTACTTAAAAAGGGGATTACATATGTCTATGAGATAGCAGCGGATGGAATAGAGTAAAAAATATTCATATACAAGTTTGACGGGTGATTAGGCTCTCAAGATGTCGCATGGTCAATCTAGATATGCATTAAAATTGTAAATACATAAGTAATTAAAGTAAATAATATCATGTTATGTACTTACGATGGGGATTACTTGGGTATATAAGACAGCAGCCGATATTTTTTAATAAAAATAGTTATACAAGTTTGACGGGTGATTAGGCTCTCAAGATGTCGCATGGTCAATCTAGGTATGTACTTAAATTGTAGATACATAAATTACCTAAGATAATAATATCATGTTATGTACTTACAAAGGGGATTACATATGTCTATGAGATAGCAGCGGATGGAATAGAGTCAAAAATATTCATATACAAGTTTGACGGGTGATTAGGCTCTCAAGATGTCGCATGGTCAATCTAGGTATGCATTTAATATGTAGATACATAAGTTATCGAAGTTAAAATTATCATGTTATGTACTTACGATGGGGATTACTTAGGTATATGAGACAGCAGCCGATATTTTTTAATAAAAATAGTTATACAAGTTTGATAATTGATTAAGCTCTCAAGATGTCGCATGGTCACTCTAGGTATGTGTTTAAATTGTAGATACATAAATTACCTAAGATAATAATCCGAATAATAAGATAATAATGTACTTACAAAGGGGATTACATATGTCTATGAGATAGCAGCGGATGGAATAGAGTAAAAAGTATTCATATACAAGTTTGACAGGTGATTAGGCTCTCAAGATGTCGCATGGTCAATCTAGGTATGCGTTTAATATGTAGATACATATGTTGTCTATGTAAATAATATCATATTATGTACTTACAAAGGGGATAACTTAGGTATGTGAGACAGCAGCCGATGGAATAGAGTCAAAAATATTCATATACAAGTTTGACGGGTGATTAGGCTCTCAAGATGTCACATGGTCAATCTAGATAGGCATTAAAATTGTAGATACATAAGTAATTTAAGTAAATAATATCATGTTATGTACTTACGATGGGGATTACTTGGGTATATAAGACAGCAGCCGATATTTTTTAATAAAAATAGTTATACAAGTTTGATAATTGATTAAGCTCTCAAGATGTGGCATGGTCACTCTAGGTATGTGTTTAAATTGTAGATACATAAATTACCTAAGATAATAATATCATGTTATGTACTTACAAAGGGGATTACATATGTATATGAGATAGCAGCGGATGGAATAGAGTAAAAAGTATTCATATACAAGTTTGACGGGTGATTAGGCTCTCAAGATGTCGCATGGTCAATCTAGGTATGCGTTTAAATTGTAGATACATATGTTATCTATGTAAATAATATCATGTTATGTACTTACAAAGGGGATTACATATGTCTATGAGATAGCAGCGGATGGAATAGAGTAAAAAATATTCATATACAAGTTTGACGGGTGATTAGGCTCTCAAGATGTCGTATGGTCAATCTAGATATGCATTAAAATTGTAGATACATAAGTAATTAAAGTAAATAATATCATGTTATGTACTTACGATGGGGATTACTTGGGTATATAAGACAGCAGCCGATATTTTTTAATAAAAATAGTTATACAAGTTTGATAATTGATTAGACTCTCAAGATGTCGCATGGTCAATCTAGGTATGTGTTTAAATTGTAGATACATAAGTTACCTAAGATAATAATATCACGTTATGTACTTACAAAGGGGATTACTTAGGTATATAAGACAGCAGCCGATATTTTTTAATAAAAATAGTTATACAAGTTTGATAATTGATTAAGCTCTCAAGATATCGCATGGTCACTCTAGGTATGTGTTTAAATTGTAGATACATAAATTACCTAAGATAATAATATCATGTTATGTACTTACAAAGGGGATTACATATGTCTATGAGATAGCAGCGGATGGAATAGAGTCAAAAATATTCATATACAAGTTTGACGGGTGATTAGGCTCTCAAGATGTCGCATGGTCAATCTAGGTATGCATTTAATATGTAGATACATAAGTTATCGAAGTTAAAATTATCATGTTATGTACTTACGATGGGGATTACTTAGGTATATGAGACAGCAGCCGATATTTTTTAATAAAAATAGTTATACAAGTTTGATAATTGATTAAGCTCTCAAGATGTCGCATGGTCACTCTAGGTATGTGATTAAATTGTAGATACATAAATTACCTAAGATAATAATATCATGTTATGTACTTACAAAGGGGATTACATATGTCTATGAGATAGCAGCGGATGGAATAGAGTAAAAAGTATTCATATACAAGTTTGACGGGTGATTAGGCCCTCAAGATGTCGCATGGTCAATCTAGGTATGCGTTTAAATTGTAGATACATATGTTATCTATGTAAATAATATCATGTTATGTACTTACAAAGGGGATAACTTAGGTATGTGAGACAGCAGCCGATGGAATAGAGTCAAAAATATTCATATACAAGTTTGACGGGTGATTAGGCTCTCAAGATGTCACATGGTCAATCTAGATAGGCATTAAAATTGTAGATACATAAGTAATTTAAGTAAATAATATCATGTTATGTACTTACGATGGGGATTACTTGGGTATATAAGACAGCAGCCGATATTTTTTAATAAAAATAGTTATACAAGTTTGATAATTGATAAAGCTCTCAAGATGTGGCATGGTCACTCTACGTATGTGTTTAAATTGTAGATACATAAATTACCTAAGATAATAATATCATGTTATGTACTTACAAAGGGGATTACATATGTCTATGAGATAGCAGCGGATGGAATAGAGTAAAAAGTATTCATATACAAGTTTGACGGGTGATTAGGCTCTCAAGATGTCGCATGGTCAATCTAGGTATGCGTTTAAATTGTAGATACATATGTTATCTATGTAAATAATATCATGTTATGTACTTACAAAGGGGATTACATATGTCTATGAGATAGCAGCGGATGGAATAGAGTAAAAAGTATTCATATACAAGTTTGACGGGTGATTAGGCTCTCAAGATGTCGCATGGTCAATCTAGGTATGCATTTAATATGTAGATACATAAGTTATCGAAGTTAAAATTATCATGTTATGTACTTACGATGGGGATTACTTGGGTATATAAGACAGCAGCCGATATTTTTTAATAAAAATAGTTATACAAGTTTGATAATTGATTAAGCTCTCAAGATGTCGCATGGTCAATCTAGATATGTAATTAAATTGTAGATACATAAATTACCTAAGATAATAATATCATATTATGTACTTACAAAGGGGATTACATATGTCTATGAGATAGCAGCGGATGGAATAGAGTCAAAAATATTCATATACAAGTTTGACGGGTGATTAGGCTCTCAAGATGTCGCATGGTCAATCTAGGTATGCATTTAATATGTAGATACATAAGTTGTCGAAGTTAAAATTATCATGTTATGTACTTACGATGGGGATTACTTAGGTATATGAGACAGCAGCCGATATTTTTTAATAAAAATAGTTATACAAGTTTGATAATTGATAAGACTCTCAAGATGTCGCATGGTCAATCTAGGTATGTGTTTCAATTGTAGATACATAAGTTACCTAAGATAACAATATCACGTTATGTACTTACAAAGGGGATTACTTAGGTATATAAGACAGCAGCCGATATTTTTTAATAAAAATAGTTATACAAGTTTGATAATTGATTAAGCTCTCAAGATGTCGCATGGTCACTCTAGGTATGTGTTTAAATTGTAGATACATAAATTACCTAAGATAATAATATCATGTTATGTACTTACAAAGGGGATTACATATGTCTATGAGATAGCAGCGGATGGAATAGAGTCAAAAATATTCATATACAAGTTTGACGGGTGATTAGGCTCTCAAGATGTCGCATGGTCAATCTAGGTATGCATTTAATATGTAGATACATAAGTTATCGAAGTTAAAATTATCATGTTATGTACTTACGATGGGGATTACTTAGGTATATGAGACAGCAGCCGATATTTTTTAATAAAAATAGTTATACAAGTTTGATAATTGATTAAGCTCTCAAGATGTCACATGGTCACTCTAGGTATGTGTTAAAATTGTAGATACATAAATTACCTAAGATAATAATATCACGTTATGTACTTACAAAGGGGATTACATATGTCTATGAGATAGCAGCGGATGGAATAGAGTAAAAAGTATTCATATACAAGTTTGACGGGTGATTAGGCTCTCAAGATGTCGCATGGTCAATCTAGGTATGCGTTTAAATTGTAGATACATATGTTATCTATGTAAATAATATCATGTTATGTACTTACAAAGGGGATTACATATGTCTATGAGATAGCAGCGGATGGAATAGAGTAAAAAATATTCATATACAAGTTTGACGGGTGATTAGGCTCTCAAGATGTCGCATGGTCAATCTAGGTATGCATTTAATATGTAGATACATAAGTTATCGAAGTTAAAATTATCATGTTATGTACTTACGATGGGGATTACTTAGGTATATGAGACAGCAGCCGATATTTTTTAATAAAAATAGTTATACAAGTTTGATAATTGTTTAGGCTCTCAAGATGTCGCATGGTCAATCTAGGTATGTGTTTAATATGTAGATACATAAGTTGTCTAAGTTAAAAATATCATGTTATGTACTTACAAAAGGGATTACATATGTCTATGAGATAGCAGCGGATGGAATAGAGTCAAAAATATTCATATACAAGTTTGACGGGTGATTAGGCTCTCAAGATGTCGCATGGTCAATCTAGATATGCATTAAAATTGTAGATACATAAGTAATTAAAGTAAATAATATCATGTTATGTACTTACGATGGGGATTACTTGGGTATATAAGACAGCAGCCGGTATTTTTTAATAAAAAAAGTTATACAAGTTTGATAATTGATTAAGCTCTCAAGATGTCGCATGGTCAATCTAGATATGTAATTAAATTGTAGATACATAAATTACCTAAGATAATAATATCATGCTATGTACTTACAAATGGGATTACATATGTCTATGAGATAGCAGCGGATGGAATAGAGTCAAAAATATTCATATACAAGTTTGACGGGTGATTAGGCTCTCAAGATGTCGCATGGTCAATCTAGGTATGCATTTAATATGTAGATACATAAGTTATCGAAGTTAAAATTATCATGTTATGTACTTACGATGGGGATTACTTAGGTATATGAGACAGCAGCCGATATTTTTTAATAAAAATAGTTATACAAGTTTGATAATTGATAAGACTCTCAAGATGTCGCATGGTCAATCTAGGTATGTGTTAAATTGTAGATACATAAGTAATTTAAGTAAATATTATCATGTTATGTACTTACGATGGGGATTACTTGGGTATATAAGACAACAGCCGATATTTTTTAATAAAAATAGTTATACAAGTTTGATAATTGATTAAGCTCTCAAGATGTCGCATGGTCACTCTAGGTATGTGTTTAAATTGTAGATACATAAATAACCTAAGATAATAATATCATGTTATGTACTTACAAAGGGGATTACATATGTCTATGAGATAGCAGCGGATGGAATAGAGTAAAAAGTATTCATATACAAGTTTGACGGGTGATTAGGCCCTCAAGATGTCGCATGGTCAATCTAGGTATGCGTTTAAATTGTAGATACATATGTTATCTATGTAAATAATATCATGTTATGTACTTACAAAGGGGATAACTTAGGTATGTGAGACAGCAGCGGATGGAATAGAGTCAAAAATATTCATATACAAGTTTGACGGGTGATTAGGCTCTCAAGATGTCACATGGTCAATCTAGATAGGCATTAAAATTGTAGATACATAAGTAATTTAAGTAAATAATATCATGTTATGTACTTACGATGGGGATTACTTGGGTATATAAGACAGCAGCCGATATTTTTTAATAAAAATAGTTATACAAGTTTGATAATTGATTAAGCTCTCAAGATGTCGCATGGTCAATCTAGGTATGCGTTTAAATTGTAGATACATATGTTATCTATGTAAATAATATCATGTTATGTACTTACAAAGGGGATTACATATGTCTATGAGATAGCAGCGGATGGAATAGAGTAAAAAATATTCATATACAAGTTTGACAGGTGATTAGGCTCTCAAGATGTCGCATGGTCAATCTAGATATGCATTAAAATTGTAGATACATAAGTAATTTAAGTAAATAATATCATGTTATGTACTTACGATGGGGATTACTTGGGTATATAAGACAGCAGCCGATATTTTTTAATAAAAATAGTTATACAAGTTTGATAATTGATTAGGCTCTCAAGATGTCGCATGGTCAATCTAGGTATGTGTTTAAATTGTAGATACATAAGTTATCGAAGTTAAAATTATCATGTTATGTACTTACAAAGGGGATTACATATGTCAATGAGATAGCAGCGGATTGAATAGAGTAAAAAGTATTCATATACAAGTTTGACGGGTGATTAGGCTCTCAAGATGTCGCATGGTCAATCTAGGTATGCGTTTAAATTGTAGATACATATGTTATCTATGTAAATAATATCATGTTAAGTACTTACAAAGGGGATAACTTAGGTATGTGAGACAGCAGCCGATGGAATAGAGTCAAAAATATTCATATACAAGTTTGACGGGTGATTAGGCTCTCAAGATGTCACATGGTCAATCTAGATAGGCATTAAAATTGTAGATACATAAGTAATTTAAGTAAATAATATCATGTTATGTACTTACGATGGGGATTACTTGGGTATATAAGACAGCAGCCGATATTTTTTAATAAAAATAGTTATACAAGTTTGATAATTGATTAAGCTCTCAAGATGTCGCATGGTCAATCTAGGTATGCGTTTAAATTGTAGATACATATGTTATCTATGTAAATAATATCATGTTATGTACTTACAAAGGGGATTACATATGTCTATGAGATAGCAGCGGATGGAATAGAGTAAAAAATATTCATATACAAGTTTGACAGGTGATTAGGCTCTCAAGATGTCGCATGGTCAATCTAGATATGCATTAAAATTGTAGATACATAAGTAATTTAAGTAAATAATATCATGTTATGTACTTACGATGGGGATTACTTGGGTATATAAGACAGCAGCCGATATTTTTTAATAAAAATAGTTATACAAGTTTGATAATTGATTAGGCTCTCAAGATGTCGCATGGTCAATCTAGGTATGTGTTTAAATTGTAGATACATAAGTTATCGAAGTTAAAATTATCATGTTATGTACTTACAAAGGGGATTACATATGTCAATGAGATAGCAGCGGATTGAATAGAGTAAAAAGTATTCATATACAAGTTTGACGGGTGATTAGGCTCTCAAGATGTCGCATGGTCAATCTAGGTATGCGTTTAAATTGTAGATACATATGTTATCTATGTAAATAATATCATGTTAAGTACTTACAAAGGGGATAACTTAGGTATGTGAGACAGCAGCCGATGGAATAGAGTCAAAAATATTCATATACAAGTTTGACGGGTGATTAGGCTCTCTAGATGTCGCATGGTCAATCTAGGTATGCATTTAAATAGTAGATACATAAGTATACATCATCTTGAGACATAAGTAGACATCTTGAGAGTCTAATCAATTATCAAACTTGTATAACTATTTTTATTAAAAAATATCGGCTGCTGTCTCATATACCTAAGTAATCCCCATCGTAAGTACATAACATGATAATTTTAACTTCAACAACTTATGTATCTACATATTAAATGCATACCTAGATTGACCATGCGACATCTTGAGAGCCTAATCACCCGTCAAACTTGTATATGAATATTTTTGACTCTATTCCATCCGCTGCTATCTCATAGACATATGTAATCCCCTTTGTAAGTACATAACATGATATTATTATCTTAGGTAATTTATGTATCTACAATTTAAACACATACCTAGAGTGACCATGCGACATCTTGAGAGCTTAATCAATTATCAAACTTGTATAACTATTTTTATTAACAAATATCGGCTGCTGTCTTATATACCTAAGTAATCCCCTTTGTAAGTACATAACGTGATATTGTTATCTTAGGTAACTTATGTATCTACAATTTAAACACATACCTAGATTGACCATGCGACATCTTGAGAGTCTTATCAATTATCAAACTTGTATAACTATTTTTATTAAAAAATATCGGCTGCTGTCTCATATACCTAAGTAATCCCCATCGTAAGTACATAACATGATAATTTTAACTTCGACAACTTATGTATCTACATATTAAATGCATACCTAGATTGACCATGCGACATCTTGAGAGCCTAATCACCCGTCAAACTTGTATATGAATATTTTTGACTCTATTCCATCCGCTGCTATCTCATAGACATATGTAATCCCCTTTGTAAGTACATAACATGATATAATTATCTTAGGTAATTTATGTATCTACAATTTAATTACATATCTAGATTGACCATGCGACATCTTGAGAGCTTAATCAATTATCAAACTTGTATAACTATTTTTATTAAAAAATATCGGCTGCTGTCTCATATACCTAAGTAATCCCCATCGTAAGTACATAACATGATAATTTTAACTTCAACAACTTATGTATCTACATATTAAATGCATACCTAGATTGACCATGCGACATCTTGAGAGCCTAATCACCCGTCAAACTTGTATATGAATATTTTTGACTCTATTCCATCCGCTGCTATCTCATAGACATATGTAATCCCCTTTGTAAGTACATAACATGATATTATTATCTTAGGTAATTTATGTATCTACAATTTAAACACATACCTAGAGTGACCATGCGACATCTTGAGAGCTTAATCAATTATCAAACTTGTATAACTATTTTTATTAACAAATATCGGCTGCTGTCTTATATACCTAAGTAATCCCCTTTGTAAGTACATAACGTGATATTGTTATCTTAGGTAACTTATGTATCTACAATTGAAACACATACCTAGATTGACCATGCGACATCTTGAGAGTCTTATCAATTATCAAACTTGTATAACTATTTTTATTAAAAAATATCGGCTGCTGTCTCATATACCTAAGTAATCCCCATCGTAAGTACATAACATGATAATTTTAACTTCGACAACTTATGTATCTACATATTAAATGCATACCTAGATTGACCATGCGACATCTTGAGAGCCTAATCACCCGTCAAACTTGTATATGAATATTTTTGACTCTATTCCATCCGCTGCTATCTCATAGACATATGTAATCCCCTTTGTAAGTACATAACATGATATTATTATCTTAGGTAATTTATGTATCTACAATTTAATTACATATCTAGATTGACCATGCGACATCTTGAGAGCTTAATCAATTATCAAACTTGTATAACTATTTTTATTAAAAAATATTGGCTGCTGTCTTATATACCCAAGTAATCCCCATCGGAAGTACATAACATGATATTATTTACTTAAATTACTTATGTATCTACAATTTTAATGCATATCTAGATTGACCATGCGACATCTTGAGAGCCTAATCACCCGTCAAACTTGTATATGAATATTTTTTACTCTTTTCAATCCGCTGCTATCTCATAGACATATGTAACCCCGTTTGTAAGTACATAACATGATATTTTTATCTTAAGTAACTTATGTATCTACAATTTAAACACATACCTAGATTGACCATGCGACATCTTGAGAGCTTAATCAATTATCAAACTTGTATAACTATTTTTATTAAAAAATATCGGCTGCTGTCTTATATACCCAAGTAATCCCCATCGTAAGTACATAACATGATATTATTTACTTAAATTACTTATGTATCTACAATTAAAACGCATACCTAGATTGACCATGCGACATCTTGAGAGCCTAATCACCCGTCAAACTTGTATATGAATACTTTTTACTCTATTCCATCCGCTGCTATCTCATAGACATATGTAATCCCCTTTATAAGTACATAACATGATATTATTATCTTAGGTAATTTATGTATCTACAATTTAATTACATATCTAGATTGACCATGCGACATCTTGAGAGCTTAATCAATTATCAAACTTGTATAACTATTTTTATTAAAAAATATCGGCTGCTGTCTTATATACCCAAGTAATCCCCATCGTAAGTACATAACATGATATTATTTACTTAAATTACTTATGTATCTACAATTTAAATGCATACCTAGATTGACCATGCGACATCTAGAGAGCCTAATCACCCGTCAAACTTGTATATGAATACTTTTGACTCTATTCCATCGGCTGCTGTCTCACATACCTAAGTTATCCCCTTTGTAAGTACATAATATGATATTATTTACATAGATAACATATGTATCTACAATTTTAATGCATACCTAGATTGACCATGCGACATCTTGAGAGCCTAATCACCCGTCAAACTTGTATATGAATATTTTTGACTCTATTCCATCCGCTGCTATCTCATAGACATATGTAATCCCTTTTGTAAGTACATAACATGATATTTTTAAATTAGACAACTTATGTATCTACAATTTTAATGCCTATCTAGATTGACCATGTGACATCTTGAGAGCCTAATCACCCGTCAAACTTGTATATGAATATTTTTGACTATTCCATCGGCTGCTGTCTCACATACCTAAGTTATCCCCTTTGTAAGTACATAACATGATATTATTTACATAGATAACATATATATCTACAATTTAAACGCATACCTAGATTGACCATGCGACATCTTGAGAGCCTAATCACCCGTCAAACTTGTATATGAATACTTTTTACTCTATTCCATCCGCTGCTATCTCATAGACATATGTAATCCCCTTTGTAAGTACATAATATGATATTTTTATCTTAAGTAACTTATGTATCTACAATTTAAACACATACCTAGATTGACCATGCGACATCTTGAAGGCTTAATCAATTATCAAACTTGTATAACTATTTTTATTAAAAAATATCGGCTGCTGTCTTATATACCCAAGTAATCCCCATCGTAAGTACATAACATGATATTATTTACTTAAATTACTTATGTATCTACAATTAAAACGCATACCTAGATTGACCATGCGACATCTTGAGAGCCTAATCACCCGTCAAACTTGTATATGAATACTTTTTACTCTATTCCAACCGCTGCTATCTCATAGACATATGTAATCCCCTTTATAAGTACATAACATGATATTATTATCTTAGGTAATTTATGTATCTACAATTTAATTACATATCTAGATTGACCATGCGACATCTTGAGAGCTTAATCAATTATCAAACTTGTATAACTATTTTTATTAAAAAATATCGGCTGCTGTCTTATATACCCAAGTAATCCCCATCGTAAGTACATAACATGATATTATTTACTTAAATTACTTATGTATCTACAATTTAAATGCATACCTAGATTGACCATGCGACATCTAGAGAGCCTAATCACCCGTCAAACTTGTATATGAATATTTTTGACTCTATTCCATCGGCTGCTGTCTCACATACCTAAGTAATCCCCATCGTAAGTACATAACATGATATTATTTACTTAAATTACTTATGTATCTACAATTAAAACGCATACCTAGATTGACCATGCGACATCTTGAGAGCCTAATCACCCGTCAAACTTGTATATGAATACTTTTTACTCTATTCCATCCGCTGCTATCTCATAGACATATGTAATCCCCTTTATAAGTACATAACATGATATTATTATCTTAGGTAATTTATGTATCTACAATTTAATTACATATCTAGATTGACCATGCGACATCTTGAGAGCTTAATCAATTATCAAACTTGTATAACTATTTTTATTAAAAAATATCGGCTGCTGTCTTATATACCCAAGTAATCCCCATCGTAAGTACATAACATGATATTATTTACTTAAATTACTTATGTATCTACAATTTAAATGCATACCTAGATTGACCATGCGACATCTAGAGAGCCTAATCACCCGTCAAACTTGTATATGAATATTTTTGACTCTATTCCATCGGCTGCTGTCTCACATACCTAAGTTATACCCTTTGTAAGTACATAACGTGATATTATTTACATAGATAACATATGTATCTACATATTAAACGCATACCTAGATTGACCATGCGACATCTTGAGAGCCTAATCACCCGTCAAACTTGTATATGAATACTTTTTACTCTATTCCATCCGCTGCTATCTCATAGACATATGTAATCCCCTTT
This sequence comes from Tetheella fluctuosa, assembly GCA_951216915.1. Lineage (NCBI taxonomy): Eukaryota > Metazoa > Arthropoda > Insecta > Lepidoptera > Drepanidae > Tetheella > Tetheella fluctuosa. The sequence continues at coordinate 3,871,395 of OX578229.1, read as the reverse complement.
GTAAGTACATAACATGACATTATTATCTTAGGTAATTTATGTATCTACAATTTAAACACATACCTAGAGTGACCATGCGACATCTTGAGAGCTTAATCAATTATCAAACTTGTATAACTATTTTTATTAAAAAATATCGGCTGCTGTCTCATATACCTAAGTAATCCCCATCGTAAGTACATAACATGATAATTTTAACTTCGATAACTTATGTATCTACATATTAAATGCATACCTAGATTGACCATGCGACATCTTGAGAGCCTAATCACCCGTCAAACTTGTATATGAATATTTTTGACTCTATTCCATCCGCTGCTATCTCATAGACATATGTAATCCCCTTTGTAAGTACATAACATGATATTATTATCTTAGGTAATTTATGTATCTACAATTTAAACACATACTTAGATTGACCATGCGACATCTTGAGAGCCTAATCACCCGTCAAACTTGTATATGAATATTTTTGACTCTATTCCATCGGCTGCTGTCTCACATACCTAAGTTATCCCCTTTGTAAGTACATAATATGATATTATTTACATAGATAACATATGTATCTACATATTAAACGCATACCTAGATTGACCATGCGACATCTTGAGAGCCTAATCACCCGTCAAACTTGTATATGAATACTTTTTACTCTATTCCATCCGCTGCTATCTCATAGACATATGTAATCCCCTTTGTAAGTACATAACATGACATTATTATCTTAGGTAATTTATGTATCTACAATTTAAACACATACCTAGAGTGACCATGCGACATCTTGAGAGCTTAATCAATTATCAAACTTGTATAACTATTTTTATTAAAAAATATTGGCTGCTGTCTTATATACCCAAGTAATCCCCATCGGAAGTACATAACATGATATTATTTACTTAAATTACTTATGTATCTACAATTTTAATGCATATCTAGAGAGACCATGCGACATCTTGAGAGCCTAATCACCCGTCAAACTTGTATATGAATATTTTTGACTCTATTCCATCCGCTGCTATCTCATAGACATATGTAATCCCCTTTGTAAGTACATAACATGATATTATTATCTTAGGTAATTTATGTATCTACAATTTAAACACATACCTAGAGTGACCATGCGACATCTTGAGAGCTTAATCAATTATCAAACTTGTATAACTATTTTTATTAAAAAATATCGGCTGCTGTCTCATATACCTAAGTAATCCCCATCGTAAGTACATAACATGATAATTTTAACTTCGATAACTTATGTATCTACATATTAAATGCATACCTAGATTGACCATGCGACATCTTGAGAGCCTAATCACCCGTCAAACTTGTATATGAATATTTTTGACTCTATTCCATCCGCTGCTATCTCATAGACATATGTAATCCCCTTTGTAAGTACATAACATGATATTATTATCTTAGGTAATTTATGTATCTACAATTTAAACACATACTTAGATTGACCATGCGACATCTTGAGAGCCTAATCACCCGTCAAACTTGTATATGAATATTTTTGACTCTATTCCATCGGCTGCTGTCTCACATACCTAAGTTATCCCCTTTGTAAGTACATAATATGATATTATTTACATAGATAACATATGTATCTACATATTAAACGCATACCTAGATTGACCATGCGACATCTTGAGAGCCTAATCACCCGTCAAACTTGTATATGAATACTTTTTACTCTATTCCATCCGCTGCTATCTCATAGACATATGTAATCCCCTTTGTAAGTACATAACATGACATTATTATCTTAGGTAATTTATGTATCTACAATTTAAACACATACCTAGAGTGACCATGCGACATCTTGAGAGCTTAATCAATTATCAAACTTGTATAACTATTTTTATTAAAAAATATTGGCTGCTGTCTTATATACCCAAGTAATCCCCATCGGAAGTACATAACATGATATTATTTACTTAAATTACTTATGTATCTACAATTTTAATGCATATCTAGAGAGACCATGCGACATCTTGAGAGCCTAATCACCCGTCAAACTTGTATATGAATATTTTTGACTCTATTCCATCCGCTGCTATCTCATAGACATATGTAATCCCCTTTGTAAGTACATAACATGATATTATTATCTTAGGTAATTTATGTATCTACAATTTAAACACATACCTAGAGTGACCATGCGACATCTTGAGAGCTTAATCAATTATCAAACTTGTATAACTATTTTTATTAAAAAATATCGGCTGCTGTCTCATATACCTAAGTAATCCCCATCGTAAGTACATAACATGATAATTTTAACTTCGATAACTTATGTATCTACATATTAAATGCATACCTAGATTGACCATGCGACATCTTGAGAGCCTAATCACCCGTCAAACTTGTATATGAATATTTTTGACTCTATTCCATCGGCTGCTGTCTCACATACCTAAGTTATCCCCTTTGTAAGTACATAATATGATATTATTTACATAGATAACATATGTATCTACATATTAAATGCATACCTAGATTGACCATGCGACATCTTGAGAGCCTAATCACCCGTCAAACTTGTATATGAATACTTTTTACTCTATTCCATCCGCTGCTATCTCATAGACATATGTAATCCCCTTTGTAACTACATAACATGACATTATTATCTTAGGTAATTTATGTATCTACAATTTAAACACATACCTAGAGTGACCATGCGACATCTTGAGAGCTTAATCAATTATCAAACTTGTATAACTATTTTTATTAAAAAATATCGGCTGCTGTCTCATATACCTAAGTAATCCCCATCGTAAGTACATAACATGATAATTTTAACTTCGATAACTTATGTATCTACATATTAAATGCATACCTAGATTGACCATGCGACATCTTGAGAGCCTAATCACCCGTCAAACTTGTATATGAATATTTTTGACTCTATTCCATCCGCTGCTATCTCATAGACATATGTAATCCCCTTTGTAAGTACATAACATGATATTATTATCTTAGGTAATTTATGTATCTACAATTTAAACACATACCTAGAGTGACCATGCGACATCTTGAGAGCTTAATCAATTATCAAACTTGTATAACTATTTTTATTAAAAAATATCGGCTGCTGTCTTATATACCTAAGTAATCCCCTTTGTAAGTACATAACGTGATATTATTATCTTAGGTAACTTATGTATCTACAATTTAAACACATACCTAGATTGACCATGCGACATCTTGAGAGTCTAATCAATTATCAAACTTGTATAACTATTTTTATTAAAAAATATCGGCTGCTGTCTTATATACCCAAGTAATCCCCATCGTAAGTACATAACATGATATTATTTACTTTAATTACTTATGTATCTACAATTTTAATGCATATCTAGATTGACCATGCGACATCTTGAGAGCCTAATCACCCGTCAAACTTGTATATGAATATTTTTTACTCTATTCCATCCGCTGCTATCTCATAGACATATGTAATCCCCTTTGTAAGTACATAACATGATGTTATTAACTTAGATTTATTATGTGTTTATAATTAAAACGCATACTCAGATTGATCACGCGACATCTTGAGAGCCTAATCAACTATCAAACTCGTATAGCTATTTTATTAAATTATATTGGCTGCTGTCTCATATACCTATGTAATCCCCATCGTAAGTACCTAACATGATGCTATATACTAAGATTACTTATGTATCTACAATTTCAATGTGAATCTTGAGTGACCACGCGACCTCTTGAGAGCTTTATCACTCATCAAACTCAGATAAATATTTATTCTGTACTATATTTTGTCTGCTGTCTCATCTACCTATCTAATCCCCTTGGTAAGTACATAACATGATGTTATTTATTAAGATTTATTATATATTTACAATTTAAATGCATTGCTACAGTGACCACGGGACATCTTGAGATCCCAATCGCCCATCAAACTCATATGAATAATTTTTTATCAATTCTGAATAAAAGCCTTTTTTTGATGTTTTCGTGTCTGCGAGGCCTTTTATTACTTGTAGTTAATCATTTTCTAATGTTCAATATAATTTTCCATGATTATTAGGACAAATAAAGCGATTTTAAGAAATCTTCTTAATTTGGTCGGATTATATTGGCTGCTAGCTTTTGGCTGCTAACTTCACACCGGTGACCTATAGACGCTCGAGTCCTATTAAACATTTAAAAAGTACAAGTAAGTATTGATACTAGCTGTCCCCCGCGGTTTCACCCGCGTACCTGAGAAAAAAGTATCCTATATTTCTTTCCATACCATATAGTACCTACCTGTGTACCAAATTTCATCGCGATCGGTTCAGTGGTTTAGGCGTGAAAAGGTAACAAACAAACTCACTTTCGCATTTATAATATTACTAGCTTTCGCCCCGCGGTTTCACCCGTATTCCCCAGGGATCTTATATTTTCCCGGTATAAAAAGTAGCATATATTCTTCTCCGTACCATAGGCTATCTGCATACCAAATTTCATCGTGATCGGTTCAGCGGTTTAAGCGTGAAAAGGTACAAACAAACAAACAAACTCACTTTCGCATTTATAATATTAAAGTTAGGAAAGATATAGTTAGGAAGTTAGGATTAGGATAGTTAGTATTAGGATAATACCAAATACAACTCTTAGTAATCAAGTTACTTATAGTATACGGAAATACCTGTACATATACGAATATGTAACAGATTTTAAATTGAGTGATTCCATTCCGAGTAAATTAACTTTACTACCGCATATGTTGTATAAGTATGACGCATGTTTCAGCCATCGCCATTTCAGACAACTATATTCAGGAAACACCCACTCTTCGGATTAATCCACTAATTCAGAGAACCCATACGACAAAGTAGATCTAAAATTACATATGTAATTTTTGAGTACATGAAAGCTAAAAATAAATCCCTGTTTTTCGTATTACAATTTACCTATTTCGAATTAATGAAACGAATATGTAATATTATGACTGTTCTCATTTCTGTTTGTGATTCCTCACTTCAATATACAGATGGATTATTAATTAAATATTTTAATTATTGAAATGCTTGTATAACCATAATTAAATCAAATAAATATTCTGGGACATATTATCTCTTCTGTCTGCAGTCCAAGGCCAATAAAAAAACTCTATTTGAACACTAATGTTATAACTACCGAACCAATTCCAAAAATTCTTTCACATACAAGTTACACTATCCCTATTAATATGGACGAAACCGCGGCAGATACCTTGTTACAAATAAACAGATGGTTTCAGCACATCATGTGAAAATTTAGTTTCTTAGAAGTGAATGTAAGCCGGAAGAAAGGTATTGCATATCAATGGAGAAGCTATCATTTATCTTGCTTATATCGGCATTCAACAACGACCTATACATTCTCAAGTTAATCAATCAGAGGGTACTTTAAATCTATCACAATATGAACACACCTACAGACATTAGGACTGTTCTCATTACTTTGTATAGGTACATACCTGTTCAGAAAGCTTTAATTTGTGAAATATTTTTTATTAAACGATAGTTAAAAAAAGCTAACACCTATAACATCCGCATACAACAGTTTCCCCTTAGTTAATGTAACTTGTGGAACCCTAATTTATATTCATTGTATAGAATTGTATGTTAAAAGTAAAGTCAGGTATTTACCATAAACGTTAACATTAATGTAACGCAAGCCGTGATAATTTGGAAAATTATCAGTTTTAAACACGCACTCGCTGTCGTAGGCACAATTACCCGCAGGCGTGAGGCTCACCCTCCGTCCCAACATGGCATACTCTGTGGACATGGTGTACCAATATGGTGCGGGCTATGGCTTAGTGGGAGCGTTCTGCGGCGTGCTTACAGCGGACAACGCAAACACAAAATATTAAATAACTTTTACGCCTTATTTGTTAATAGGCTTATTTATCCACAATGTACCATTTTAAGTGTAACAGAGTTGGTATGAGAGAAGCAGTGAATTTATATGTATATGTATATGGTATATTATTTAGTCTTATGTTCATTGAGTCAAATAGACAACTAACTACACCTACTGCACCCAACATGTCGGTGATTGAATGCGCCAGGCCGGTGTAGGCCACGCTAAACGCCCCGCTACGTCACTCAGTCTCCTTACTTAAGTAACAACATAATAAAATGATACGTCCAGCTTGCAACTTTAAACATGACCTCAAACAAAGTGAAGGTTTTCAACGTTTCAGATTTAGTTTTGTCGTGAATGTGTTTATAAATTCTGCGGAACACATGGCGTTATTTCAATGTTTGCATTGTTGTTTGAAACCCACTGACGGTGACCTAAAACAATTGTACATATTAGATATGTTTGTGTATTGTGATTTCCAGGAAATAAATTGCTGTACAGTATAAATTGTTTTGGTAAAAACAATAAGAAAAAAAATGTTGTAGTGTGTCTAAAATAACACTTACGAAGAAAAAAACTATTTAATAATAAAAATCTTGCACGTGTTATATTTCGACACAAAGGGTGCCCAACGGGACTCTAATAAAAAGTAAGTCTGTTTTTTTTTAAATATGTATGTGAAATTTCCACAAAATACGAATCACTATAGCGCCTTTCATAACAAATAATAAAAAATTCAAAATCCATGGGTCTCTGACATGAAACCTCGAAACATTTTTCAACATTTTAATCTTTATTTCAAAAACTCCTTTACACATGAAGCTGTAATTTGGATTTAATATTATTCATATCCTGTAAGCGTCTTAATGATTTTGGATTTATTTCTTCAATTGTGCCAGAAGATTTCTCTCCGTGCCAAATTTGTAGAGCACCGGGAAGAACCCAAGGTTTTGATAATTTGTTGAGCAGTTCTTTTTTTTATGTCGTTAAACTAGAAACTTAAATTTTTACAGAGTTCGAGGTTATAGACTAGCATTTAATATTCTATATTTGTAAGAAAATAGGTCATGGACGGACATACAGACAGACAATGAATTTGTTTTATAAAGGTATTTTTTCCGTTGAGAAGCATGGAACCCTAGACATTACAAAACGTATTATAGCTAATTTTAGATAGATTTATTTTAAAAAATCTCGTTTTTAATAGTATAATATATATATGTATACAGTAAGAAAATTTATATATTGTCACAAATATATATTAAACTCCAGTCATATAAAGTCAGAAAAGAGAAGCAGCAAGTAAACTGACAATAAAATAAACCCGGATCTATACAAACCCTTAACAATAAATATTATTTAAATCGCTTGGTCCTCATTAAACCCATGTTATGCAAATTCGTATAACACCTGTTGTTTATTAACAGGGATCAGAGTTAAACTGGAGCATATTTAACAGCTACTGCACATAACAGTATTACAATTAGTATACATACCTATAGAATAACGTGTCTAAAAGATCATCTACTGCAAATTACGAGTGAAGGTGACGATATACGCGAATAACCCTGTCCCGCACTAAACTAACAGGCGAGAGAGAGAAGAAAAGAAGGCTATTCACTAGTAAAAAAATACGTTATAATTTTATATAAAAAAAGCATCAACCTACTTTTTTGGAAAAGAACATCTTAGAATGTCTGTAATTATTTTCAAGTTATTTGGATGGGTAAAATAGGAGAAAATTTCACTTGTAATTTTAAAAGGCATTGTATTCTTTATTTTTTCTGACGTTATCAATGAAAATTTTAAATGAGTAAAATAAATTTCTATGCCATAAATCCTCTAGTTCAACATTTTGTCACAAACCATTTGCAATAAAAAAAAATGCAGAGAAAACCTTAATTTATCGTATACATCGTAAAATTTTAAAAAATATACCTTTATTTAGAGCAAACGATAGTCAAACAAGGCCCAATGTTCAAACATTGTACCATAGATAAGTTACTTCCTACATCTACGTGTGGAAAGACAAATTAATATTTGCGATTCAATCCACCTAAGAACTTAGAACATTCCAAGTCCTATTACCTGCATTCATAGACGCTTAGGTGCTCTATCGTCGGTTGTAAAGGCAGTCTCTGTAATGGCAGACGTGACAGACTCAACGTGGCGTTGAGTATTTAAACCTCATTTTGAGACGTGGGATCTGAGTCATGGCTTTTTCAAATAAGCCAGAAGGCTGTTACGCTAATCCCCCTGTATATTTAAGATAAGCACATTATCTTGGACCATCGTAAACAGGTTTCTCACGAAGGTGTTCGCTGTCACGTCGGCAAACGTCATCGTTATCACATTGCGTGTAAATTCTATCTTGGCACTGATTTATAGCTTTGCTGATTTCAATTAGGGGTGTCACTTATTATTAAGTTACTAATTGCTGAGATTGCGTTGTGCCTTAAAGTTTAGACTCACTCTGGGAGGAATAAAGACGAGGACGAGGATAATATTGTTATAAATAGATTTTTAACTTCCGCCCCGCGGTTTAACCCGCGTAACCGAGGGATCTAATGTTTTCTCAGGAAGAAAAATCTTAAATTTTAATCCAGAACATGTTCTATCTGTGTGTAAAATTTAATGACAATCCGTTCAGCCGTTACGGAGCTAAAATGTAATAAACATACATACACACAAAGTTTCGCGTTTATAATATTAGTAAGATAAATAATATACTCGTTTATATAATAGGGTAGGAAAATATTTTAGATATGTAATAAAAAATACATTAGCAGTAACAAACATAGTATCTATTTGAAAATTAACTTGTTTAATTTTCGTACCATCCCTACAGTATCCGCTGCGGCATCTGTGAACACAACGTAATCAGGGCGTTGTGCAAATCCCTCCCCGTTATAATTAGCTTTGTTGTGCTTCAAATTAATATTATTAGTAATGCGATCATTACCCGACATGCGATTTATGGCGATAACTCGTTGTTAACTGATTTAATAGTCATGTTACATTGTCGTGTATGTTTAACAGGTAATCAATAACTAATATCAATTGTATGGTTTCAAATTGATGAAGGTACCTATCGATAAACAGCCGATGCTGTCGTAATGTGAGGTTTCAATCATCGAGCTTTTAACATTTCACACTAATAATGAATGGAAAATTATTAATGTTTGCTTGTTTTATCATGATTGAACTATGTCATCAACTGAAACAATAACTTGTAATCATATTGAACATTTTATACAGAAACTAGGTTACCGCCCCGCGGTTTCACCTGCGAAGCCCTATTTTACCCGCTTAGGGGTGGAATTTTCAAAAAATCCTTTCTTAGCGGATGCCTACATCTTAATAGCTATCTATATGCCAAATTTTAGCCCGATCCATCCAGTGGTTTGAGCTGTGCGTTGATAGATCAGTCAGTCAGTCACCTTTTCCTTTTATATATACAGAAGAAAGAAGAAGATATACAATTCATTTCATTTACTGCAGTAGTTTATATTGAAAAACGCTATGTAGAGCCGCCAAACACAAAGGTAGAACCTACTATCAAGGTCCTATTGCTAGTGCTTGGAGATAGATTTTCTAATTACGAGGTGACTACCATACCATGTTATTTTTTTATTTTTCTTTCAACTTCAACATAAAAGGCTTCTAGGCTTTGTGTCCTTACCACCTTCGGCCACATCATCACTTACCATAGTGAGATCGTGGTCCAACACAAGCCTATACAAAGTAAAAAAAAACTTTGGTTTTATAAGAAAATGTATGTTCTAATTACATTAATCACTCTCCTGCAGTCTCTTCTAGCCGACTACTGACATAGAATTGCATTGTTTGTATCTATCGTAGTTAAATTAGGCTAATCTATTGTTTTGAACTCAATGAACCATTACTAAACAGGCAATTTGATACACATAATCATTAAACTAAATTGTTGAGAAAAACTAGGTCATTAAAGTACATTTTTGCTTCCACACGTCTGGTCCTTCTTATTTTCTCCATTAACTTCGCTAATTAGTCCTCCTACCGTCAGTACTGCATTTCTCATTCCGTTTTTCTATTTCTTGGTTTTGCTTCATTTTTCTTTACTCCTAATGACGTGTTCCGCCCACTTTCTGTTCAGCTTTCTTATATAGTTGTATCGTAAAATAAGGTAGACCTCCGTTACACGTATTTACGACATCATTACCTACCTACAATACGGAACAGTACGTAAATTGTATCTTAACCTCAATCAAACCCTTATTGTGTTTATTGGCAACATATTTCATAGATTGTTATAGGTACGCAGTTACATATTTTATCTGCATATGTTGTGATTTCATCGTTTTTAATTCCTTATAAATAATAAATGATATTATTTATGAACATATTAGATATTAAAAATAACGAGTAAGAAACAAAATATACTGAGATTGTGTTAATCGAACATTAACCTTATGTTATTTATTCACAGATTTCAAATTAAATTGTTTCATTCTTGTCTCAAAACTTGACATAAGTTTCGATTGACGTTCTATAACGTACAGACGCTCCCTTGAGGCTGAATTGTTCAAGAGTGCTCCTTATCAAAATTGAAAAATGAAACTCTTTACTTCTTGTGGCATCACATTGAGGTGTGCTTATCTATCGGTCACGTGTAATTTTCTCTGAAACTATTGTACATGGAAAGTTTAGAAATCAGATTTGGTAATTTAATCACAATAATGTAGTGAAAGTGAAAATGCTCCCCTACATCTAAAGTGGGGGTGAATTTTTCTTTGTTAGCGTATCACATTAAGTGGGGTATCAACGATACCGTATCGTTAAAAAGGTCTTTGAAAATATTGAGGGTTGTCTCAAACACTTCTTTAATATGAAAATTAGTTTACGAACGTTTTTTTAAATATCAAGCTTTAAATTTTTCATTTTTATTAGATTTGAGTGCCAGCGCTTAACCTCTAAATTGCTAGGTACCTACTTACTTCTAAAAATTTATAAATATTCACAGTAGCATTTAAAATGAAACTTATCACCGGTATATAGGCTTCAGTCGTTTACGAGAAACAGTTGATGGAAGTCTTCAGAGTGCCTAGTGCGAGTTTTTTGTTTTTCGATTCTCGCTGCGTTTTACGTTAATCGTTTAACGCTATGTTGAAGTAATTTTACGGAACCCATGCAACTCGCACTAAGCACTCAGTATAGTATACGCCCTTGGGTGGTTTTTACATTAAAAAGGTAGGTATTTTAAATTAATACGAGAATGAAGACAATAACAATAGAAAATGTTATAATATATATTATTAACTAAATTTGTTAATAATATATACATTTAATGCATATTGTTACGAACCGTTTTGTAGCATTTGTTTATTTAAAAACATTTTCTAGCAGCCATAATAAAATTCTGACTTAATATAAACAGCTGATATAAAATTCAGTGAGCATATTCTTATCGAATAAATGCATGATATTTGAACTGGGACAAAAATACACACATATTCAAAGTAGTAGTATAAAAATCATGAATCTTATTCAAATATACAACAAGTATATGTTACAACTGATTATGGGCGAACTACATCAACAAAATTCTACATCTCTGTTTTAAACGACAATGGTCGAAGTACCTAGCTTACAACGGTCGATCGAAACAACACAACACTACAAGAAGACATTTCAAAACTAGGAATGGCTTTGAAATAAAATGGAAACCAACCGAAGTCACAGGTTTAGCTCGTTGCTGAGTAAAGATAAACACAAAACAGCTTCGAGCAAAAACGTTACCTATTTACCGTAGCGGTGAGGCTTCTACGTACAAAGACGAATGGCCATCGTTTGTTCCGGTTTGCTCCCATTAACCTAGCCTTTAAGATACAGGGTCACTCGTTCGTCCAAAACTAATCCACACTGTAGCTAATACCAATAAGTTCTCTATAGATATTTATTGGGGTCAAAACATAGTACCCTGAATACTTTATCTGGAAAAAACTGGCTTTACACAGGTTCGTAGTTTCAAAGAATTTACAAAATATTTGAAAGTTAATTAATACTAATTCTTTTTTTATAACTTTTTCTATAACTTAATTCTTCCATGTAAAAAAAGGTAATTACATAATAAATTAATTGAAGTAGATACTATACGGAAACGAATACCAAAATATTAAATAGTTAACCAAAAAAGAATTTAAAAAACTCATAAATAAACTACAAAAGAATTTTGGTTTGGTGCAAAGCCGAACGATTTATTACGAAAATAAATCAACAAAGAGACGTTAAGAAAAAAATAAGACTAAAATCTTCGAAACAAAATACAACCATACGTTAATGGTAGTAATACATGCGATGGTGTTTCGGTTAATTAAAAGGACGTCCACACACGTAAGCACAAGCTTTGTATTCAGTGGCATTGTGGTTTGGTGTATGTCTAGTGAATCGACCACTACGTACGGGCGACACGTACACGTTTACGTTTATAAGCCGAGCTAAGAAACGTTTATGACGGAATCACAAATGCATTTTTCGTGTCCTGAAAAAGTGCCGCCGGAGCGCTCTCCCCCACGGGCTTTTCAAGCAATCCTGCGACACAGTGACGTGGCGTGTGGCGTGCCATATTTTACAGTTATTTACTTATATTATGATACAATCCATTTCTAGTAATCAACAATTTTCTTCAAATCTTTTCATTTAGCTCTTATAGCTGTCTTACGTGCTACCCCTAAAGTATAAGTCTACTTTTAGTTTCCCTGGCTAAAACATCTTAATTATTTTTTCTGGTTAAGTTAGAAATTATAAATTAGCACTCATATACTTATGGGAGGATTACAAAATAGTATAAAATATAATTTATTCCAGGAAAAATATGAGCAGTATTTTATTAATAAACAATTTCTTGCTCTTGAGATTATACTTATAAGTCGCACTATCGGTGTAGTAGTGTAGTAAGCAAAAAAGGCAATATCAAAACATCTGTGATTGCCAAACTTTTCAACCATGTGTCTTACATCTCACCTAGCTATCACGTAGGAGGTACCTTTATTTTTTTCTGTTCTCGACAATCGATTTTATACGTCTAGTTCTTACTCTATATGTATGTTCAACTTATCAATAATAGATAGAGCTCTCCTTGCTTTGACAACCCTTCCATTTACATACATACCTACTCTATATCCTGCAGAAGCAAGCTACACTGAAACGGAGTCACTCAAAAGAAATCGTTTCGACATTTTATTGCCTTATGTCACTGTCTACCTACACTATCTTTTAGATTTGAGAATGTAGATACCTTATACTCTTAAATACTGACTTAATTTGAATACTATTATGTATAGGCTTTAGTAGAAAGTAGGTTATAATACTATCATTAAATTGGATAAATGAGAAAAAAATCTGCAGGTGTGAAAGCTTTTACAAAGTACCAGATAATAAGTGCACATAATTTTGTGTGCAAACTATTCATATTTAGTTTCTTTGGAGCTTGATATTGCATCTCAAACTTCAGTACCACCAGCGGTAGGTAACAGCCAAAACGCAGCATTTAATGCTCTACCAAATTTACATATAGAATATTTGCTGCAAACAGCATCCGAAAAGTGTCGTCAAAATTGAATTATCTCACAAAAATAGTTGTGTTTATGTTATTATTAAAAATACTTAAACTAATGGTAACGCTTAGTGACATGATATAGTTTGTGATATTTATCATACTTATACTTATACATTTTATATTATATATATTTATATATATTTATATATACACTTTTTGGTGATCAAAATTCATGATGGTTTGTAATATTCATAATGGAAGTATTTTGTACGAATACCTGATTTTACATTGTTTTTTTCCAAATTTGACCTAAATTCTGAAATAATGGAACCAGAATATTTAAGCCTACCTAGTTTTGTTTCTCAAACCTTTGGCAAAAACAAAAACTTCGTAAAGCTAATGAAACTTTCCATTTCCTTTGCGTGTTTACGTAAATAAAAAGAAAGTATTCAAAGGAAATGCCTACTTCGAGCAAAATACAGTACAAAGTCGGGTCTCTGAACACATTCAAGTCCTTTTAAACAAAAGTTGCGTTTTATCACTGGCTAAAACGTCCATTTCTCAATGCGGACTCTAAATGGACAAAGAAATGCGAGGCTGTGATGACACTCGAGTGCTTTCTTTAAGCGTTAGCCGTTTTAGTCCAAACTTAGAGGGTTAAGTCACGACTCAGCCCGACGACGTATAACATTTCCGAAATGATAATGCTACCGCCACGCGCGCCGCTCCAAACTTTTATTCGCCACACAAAGAGTTTTTAACAAGGAAGTCACTTTGAATATTAAACATTCAGATTTAAGTTGATTGTTTTTCTTTGAAATTGAGGTTATTATATGAGTACTTCAAAATATGAAAGAGGTTCTATGTTCGTGTATGTTTTTTTTTAAGTATGTTCATTTTAATTTAATTATTTACTTTATAACTGTACTTTGATAGAAATCATATTTCTGGTTTTTTTTTTTGACTTGCTTCTCCCCCGTGGTTTCACCTGCGTTCCCAAGAAATCTTATGTTTTCCCGAGATAAAATCCCATAATGTTATTCCAGGGAATGATCTATCTATGTGCCAAGTTTCATCCAAATCCATTCAGCCATTTATGCGTGATTGAATCAAACATACAACTTTATAATATTTGGTAGGAAGTAGGATTTTAGAATGTAGGAATGTAGGTTTCTTTCTGAATCTTAAATCAATGTTTGGGTAGGATGGATGGAATGAAAAATTGTTAATCTCTTCAGGTTAGCCTGGCAAGTTGAAAGCAACATAGCAGAGCAGCAGTTTTACAGCCACGTCGCCGTACATAATTTTTTATAGGGTTATAAGCTTACAATAGAGCAATAGATAAACCAAATAGGTACCTACTATTTCGGTTCGAAATTTGAAACAATCAGGTATCTACGTTGATTGGGATAGGCTTCTGAAACTAGGTACTATTTCGAAAATGTAAAAGTATAGTGAAGTTTTCTGTGATGTAATTTAGTTTTATTTTATATTTGACTAGTTGTACGTACTCGCGGTTCCACCCGTGTTCCCGGGATATAAAGTGTCTTTACTAAAATTAATCAAAATCGGTTTGGCCATGAAACATAACTTAAGGGTTGAATTTTGATAAATCATTTTCATATACCCATTATCGTATGTATCTTACCCCAACTTTCGAGACAGTCAGCCAGTGCAATTTTTTTTCCTCTACAAACATTAACTGGAATGGGGTTCCACCCACTTAAGGGTAAATTTAATAGAAAAACCTTATAATGCAAATTTAACTATCTGCTCCGAACAACATTTCCACCATGTTTCGTATTCCAATTCTATTTCACGAAAAGATACTTAAAAACTGAATTTCCTAATTTACCCTCTTTGAATTTCAGAAAATCCTTTCTTAGCGAATGCGGATTCTTCATAGGGTACTTATATGGAACATGTTTGCCAAATTTAAGGTTTGTAGGCTTTATCGTCCCTGAGATTTCGTGACTAGTAAGTGAGTAGGTCCTATTTCGTTTTTAATCTATCTTCTTAGAGAGAGCGGGACTGCACCGACAGGAACTATGACATTAGTTAGATTCTATGACAGGTGCGACGTAGGTACCTCGCGAGATTAAAATACTACTATAGATTTATATCTGTAACTGATATAACCTAACAGTAACGATAAACTCGAGAAAGACCCTAAAGAATATTACTCACGCACCTTTATTAGATTTGCATATGCGAAATGTTATTGAATCCCCTTCAGATATCTTTACGCAGAGAACGCATCTCGATTGTACCTACAGAAGCAAACAAATAACAGAAATTGTTCCACTTTTATTGTATTGGAAAGGATAACGTAATTGTGAACCATATTGCGGTCTAATAAGAACCAATATAAATATGATAACACAACTTTCACAGATTTAAATTGTTGTATTTTAGATAGAGGCGAAGTAACAAATTTTCAAAAGTGTTGATAAAACACGCTCTGTTCTGTTCTGGTTGCTTATCGTTTATAATTAGAATTTAGATAAAAAAAATGTTTTTGCTTCCGGCTTCGATCCCTTGAACCGCTTTGTGAAGAAGAAGGCTGGAGGGCCATTGGGCGTGGAGGTTGATACAGGCCTTGTGTGCATGAATATAATTATCAAGACTAAGATTCTGTGTGTAAATATCTATGTAAGTATGCATTTAAAATTAAAATTAGTATATTAGTTATCTGATCACCCTAGTAGGTACAAACTCAGTTTATTGTGAGGAATGTCGAAGGATATTCGAAGGATAAAAAAAATATTTTTTAAATCAATAAAACTTTATTGGTAGCTATTAAGTTTGTCACGACGTGGTTTTTGGGCTACGACGGAGCATAATAATAGATGCAGATATTCTTCCAAGTAAAATTTATTATCTTAATAAAGAACTGTAACAATAATAAGTAAAAATAATTAAATAACGATAACAAGAATACATGGAGAGAATCGATTGTTAAAATTAGTTTGTAGTAACACTTACCCCAATCGGGTTCGAATATATGTAAAGAAAATAATATTTTCTTTATTTAATTTTGAATTTTGCCGCGCTCCGCGCTGTCAGTGTAAGTGTCATAGTGCATTCATCTCAGTGGTTTTTAATTAGGTTAATAAGAGATATAAATGGCGTCAAGTTATGTACGTACGAATTAAAATATTATATAAAAATTAATGTGAACAGAGAAGGGAATTGATATATGTCTGAAGAATACACTTTAAATGTCGTTTCTTTGTTTACAGGTGAGTGATTTAGATTTAGTATCTTGTATTAATGTTATAGTGTTATTTGTCCATGAAACGTAAAAGTAATAAAATTAAACTTTGTTTACAGAGCAACACATGTGGTTTATCTGATTTGTCAATCCCTTCCAATAAAATACGATCCTCCTTATATATATATAATCCTTATTAGGACTGGGATAGATAATATTATATCCTTGATATCTTTAGGTATTAAATGATGTAGGTATTATTAAGTAAGTAACTATTATTCACAAAGTACTTGTTGATGTAGTGGTGGCTCTCCATGTAATAATGAAAATAAACAGAAATGTCAGAATTTTAAAATTTAAAAATAAAACATAATGACGACCAGAAACAGTTATTAAAAAGGGAAAGAGGTCGCATCGTTACAATTTCTTAGGATTTTTCGTTTAAAATTTATTTCTTCCTGAAAAATCGGATTAATATCCTTAGTCCCCGTTTATTTAGAACGTCTTACGAACATTACTACAGTAAATAATTTACAATTAACTTGTTGAGGGAAAGTGGGACGATTAGCGTGACGCTTGTAATTACAGACAATGACGCCTAATTCCGTCTTGAGGAATCGAGTTGCGGGAACTTAGGGGAATTAACATACTGGCTGGCGTCAGGCGTGCCACTGACGCCTTGCGACGTCGATCTATCACATTAGTGAGCGTGAAATTGCCTGCATTCATGACGTGAATGGAATGCCGACTAGGTAGATACATGTGCATTATGTGTGTGTGAGAGAGACACATAGGTACCAACGAATCTTACGTAGGTATTAGTGAACGATTTGAATGAATGAATTAACTGCTATATCCACGTATAAATAGGTACTGGAGTAACTAAAATGATAAAGGATTAAGGACTCAAGTTTCTAAATATTGACCTATTACCTACCCTAAAATTTTCCTGCCTAAATGTTGCCTGTTTATTTATGGTACAAAAAAATTTGGTTGTGAGAAAGATATTTTTACATACATTGCGGAATTTATTGAACATCGAAAGTACCTATGGAGGAGCAAGGTGGTAGACTCCTCCATTTGAAAAGGGAAGATCTTCCGCCAGGCTGGGACATCGTGCCTGGGGACCGCGGTCCAACTGTAGTTGTTGGAATCTTGTATATATGCAAAGTTGACAGAGACCTTTGTCAGTGCGATGTAGAATATTGTTGCGCCATCTATCCACGGATAGCGGAGGTCTTGATAGATGTCGCTACATACCTAATCATTTGAACCCTAATTTACAAAACTTGGATTTATTTTACTTCCAAAACTTTAATTAGTCCTAGGCATTGCCAATAAGCCACAATTCTTCGTATGAAAAGCTTGTTCAATACGAGCATTCTAAAAACCACAATTGTCTTATTATCAAAAATAAAGGTAGACAAGTCTCAAAGCACAAAAAAAACTCATTTCGTGCGTCGGTACGAAAAGCCGCTCATTACTCAAAGCTATGGATTTCAGATACCTACACATTAAAGGCAAGCTCAAGCAGCCAGTAGACTAGACTTAGAGAAGTATTAGTGAGTAGTGCACTATCTCGCCCGCCCAGTTGTGCATCCAAGGTTTAAACGAAGGAATACAGAACGGAGGTGTCGTTAGGTACCTACTATATCGCTTTAGTTCTCCCAATTCTACGCTCCAGTGTTTTGTTCCCAGTGTTAGTTCTGCTAAGTACTTTTGAATGCTCGAATTTGATTAGTTTGACGAGAAGCTTTGAAGTTGGAACGTACCTACTAGAACTTAGGTAACATGAAGTTTGAATTTGGAAAGTTTGGATTTATAAATCATGCGACGATATATTATTAGTGATATTTAGGTAGGTAACCTACTCACACAATGCCGCATGGAATTATAAACTTACCATAAGACATAAGGACAACAGTTTCACATGATTTCTGTATGTTTACGTTTGCAATGCATAGGTAAATAGGTAGGGGAGACCGGGTACAAAAGTAACACTTTGTACTTTTACTTTGATTTCTGGATGGGTGTTACTGTTGCCATTAAAATAATATAATTATATAAAAGTTCAGTTTATGTTTTTTACTGTAGCAACTCGATTTATCACATTAAAATGTGTTTTGTATGAATTACAGAAATTTAAAAAAAAATCGTTCTTTGTTACTTTCGACCACGTAGGCAGGTCGAAAGTAACACGTTGTGGGTCGAAAGTAACAAGACAAAGGGGTTGATAATTAATACAATATTATACATGGTAAATCAACAAATTATTTATTTAAATTCTTTATGCTAATAACACAAATTAACTTTCGTATTTTAAATGTTCAAAAACTATAAATGTTAAGATAATAACAAATCAATAAAATTCTTAGTTTAAGTAATGAGATCAATTTAGTATTATAATCAGACTTTTTTAATTCAGTCATTAATCTTAATCAGAATCGGTAGTATTTCCTGCTTTTAATTTTTTTATAAATCTGCATAATGTTACATGGCAAACATTATATTTTTTTGCCAGGCCTCTAATTGTTGCAGCATCTTTAAAATGCTCTTCAGCCGCTTTTTTATACACTTCCGTGTCGGTAGTTCCTCGTTCAGTTGTTCTTATGCGTTGTCGAGGCATTCTGTTAAAAAAAATATGAAATATGAAATATATGATAAATAATTAAATCACCACGAGGACAAAAGTAACATGTTACTTTTGTACCCATAGGGTTATGTTACTTTTGTACCCATCCACATTTTTGTCAAAACGTGCAACATAACCTTAAATGGGAACGTACTACACAAAAATGAATTTACGCAATGTACAATCACTTTAATACAGTATAGACATGCAAACATTCAGATTACTATCATGCTTTTAAGACTATCAAAACATTGAATAAGAAAACGTAAAAAACTTACTTTTGGTTTGTAAATTCACGTAGCGTTCTGTCACACAACCAAACAGCGCGTGGCGTACGCGGCGACTAAATGAAATTGAGGAGGGCGCTCCCGGCTATCGCCTGACAGCAGCAAAGCGGTGTTCGCCCATTGGATAAATCTAGAGAGCATTTGTTACTTTCGACCCGCCGTTACTTTTGTACCCGGTCTCCCCTACTTAG
This sequence comes from Tetheella fluctuosa, assembly GCA_951216915.1. Classification (NCBI taxonomy): domain Eukaryota; kingdom Metazoa; phylum Arthropoda; class Insecta; order Lepidoptera; family Drepanidae; genus Tetheella; species Tetheella fluctuosa. The sequence goes on along the minus strand of OX578229.1, from coordinate 3,851,669 downwards.
GTTGTATAAATTAAATAATATTCTCAGTTGGCAGAAAGCGTTTGAAAAACATCTGCCAATACTATTTAGCAGTTGTTTTGCCGTTTCGTTTCGATACTACGTTGGCTAATTAATCACTCAAAGCTCCAATACAAGTCGGTCGCCGACACCGAACGCCGTCTGAAAACATTAGGGAGCATTTTATCTGTGGAGATTTCATCTGGCCCGCCGCAAATACCTACGCACAAATAAGCAATTTACAATTCTGATCCACCGCGTGAGCCTACCTATTCATCATTTAGATTTATAGTCCTTTATCTAGGCGATCTGTTTTCTTGTTTAATTAATGGAAGTAAGAAAATTTCAGCGCGCAAATACGCAAATATAGGGTCAGATTTCAATCCCCCTGATGTTTTGTTGACAGTTTCACGACCCATGTTCCCTCCGATAATAATTAACGTGCAAATCAGTACCTATCTAATCGAGCTTTCGCTGCGGATCCCTTATTTTTATCATTATAAATACCTACATTAAAAAATAAGTGAATAGTTACAGTTATTAGAAAAAGTAAAAAATACTTATACCTACATGACGAGACAAAACAAGATTTTTTTCAGGCAAAAGACCCACTTTATAATATGTTTATCTAAATTCAATAATCTACACTATATTGTCGTTAGCATTACTCAAATTATTAACGCAAAAACTACCTATACTTATTACTACCAACTCCGACGCTCTTCGGTTCGCAGGAAGTTTTGTTACAAGGAAGACAATGGGTGACGTCCACATTATTTATGACCTGCCTTCCACGTTTGATAGGTACTCTACAGTTGAGAACACGACCTTTGCCACGGCATTCGACCTCACCCACTGATTTATCTTTTTTTTACGGATAAACACGAGAAAATGTAAGGTTTACCTGAGATATAGGCTAAATAGGCGATACCAAAAGGTAGGCAATACATTACGGCAATACACAAGTGAGGAATTTCTACCTTTAGTAGGTAACCAAAGCCTGGCGAAGCTAATCTCCACTGTCCAAAGTTACCACAGACATAGATTAGATCTATGTCTGTGACTTCAACAAAAAGAGTAGGTAATGTTTCCATTTCTTCCCGAGAAAGCAGTGAAAAGGAAAGTTTCCGATTTCCATTAAACTCCATTGTACAGGCGACATAGCACAATCGCACATGTAGGTAGGCTTTATCTATTAGGCAGAGTGCGTTTCGTCCAACCCTAAAACTTCATACATGCTTGTACACTTTGATCGAGTAAGGTTGATCTTTTGTATGAAAATATGTGTTTTTTCGTGATTTCAGGGTTGGTCCCATAGTAAAAGTTGTTCATGTTGACGAGTATTTACCGCCCCCTAAAGAACTACCGGTGACATACAAATAACCCTGTCTTTGTAAGTAGATAAATAAAATAGACAAGGTGTGGAAATCAAATAAATATTGCCATTTCTATGCAGATCTAGATAGACCTATTATAATAATGAAACAAAAAATCATTTATATAAAAACTGTTATATTTCTCGAGACTTTCATAAGTAAAACATAATACACGAAATAATTTACAACACAATATACTTAACTTTTAAATCAAAAAAAATTACATACGAGATTACCAAATGTTATTTATTTTATTGCAATTTTTTACAACACGGCACCTCGTAAATTATTTAAAAATTTTATCAAGTGATTTTTATTGGTTTTAGAAACAAAAGGGCATTGACCCTATTATTTATTTTGTTCTGAAAAAAGTCGATAACCCCATACTAATCGGTCTGATGCAGAAGTACCTTTACATTTTTTTAAACGAAATAAAATGAAGCTACAATGACGTCTATATTTGACAATACCAGTTTCACCCTCGTACATTCATGATTTTACGACAGTTTAGGGTCTTCGTTTATACTTGGTATACCTACATAAAGGCAATGCCTTTGGTTACTAAGACCAATAAAAAAATCACTGTAATTATAAATAAATAAATAAATAAATAAATATTCTGGGACATTATTCCTCACACACGGCCATCTGACCCCAAACTAAGCAGAGCTTGTACTATGGAAGCCAGATAACTGATATACTACATATACTACTTTTCTTTTGTAAATACATACATATATAGATAATTACACTCAGACACAGGACAAACAGACATGTTCATGCACACAAATGTTTGTCCTGAGTGGGAATCGAACCCACGACCTGCGGCGTGATAGATAGGGTATCTTACCAACCACGCCAACCGGCCCGTCGATATAGATATGTATATAATCCCAAATTAAATAAAGAAATAATACCATAAAATGATAATACAAACGAATGAAAACATCCATAAACATAATCTAGATAGTAATAAAATTATTTACACTGTATTACAAGATATACAAAAGTGCAAGGTAAGCGGTTCTAAACTCATATTCTCTTTACGAATTACAACCTGAATTATAAACTCGATATACATGGTAAATGTTCATGTTATTTGACGTTTTTTACGATACATTTAACAATGCCAGTAATGTCGATATATGGTGACCTTTGAACACGTTAAACAGGGTTTAATGCCTATAAACATAATTGAACCTAGATATTTACTAGTGATGTCACATTTGCATGTGAAATTAACTATGAGGTATAAATGGAACTTGAAATTATTGTACGTGTTATAACTGAGGCAATATCATAACTAGATATATTATTTGTGAATTTTCATTTAAGAATTTTACACACAAAGTTCAAACTCTGCGAAGCTCGCTTTAAGGTTTTCCTTGTGACTTCAGGGTGAATTGACCGTTTATATGAAGCTGTTATCTTGCTTAAGAGATATATAATTTGGTATTGTATTAAACCATAATTATTGAAACATTTCATTCAAATAAATTACATACAAAACATTGCATAGAACTAAATACTGGACTGTCCCTAAAATACCTAAAGTTTAGGTCCTAAACAATATTGGTCATTATCGTTTATAGTTGGTTGTGTTTATGCAACCTAGAGGACTGCATTTTTGTTCAAAGGCTTCATTACATTTTAGTCTAAAACTAGTTGACCTGACATACGTCGTCCTGTCCAAACTTCAATAAATCTATTTTTATTTTTGCCAAATCTGTCCAGCCGCTCTCAAATAATGCACTTACCAACGAACAGTATTACATTTTTATTTATATAGATAAGAAAAGTTTATCTTTTTCGGCTGTATTGTTTTTAAAATTCTAAAGCGATTCGAAAATTAAAAAATGTAAAAATTACTGATTTGAGCTTTTGAAAAAAAAACGCTTTAATTTTCACGCGATTCTCTATTTTACCCCCTTTCATTTTGGGTTGAATTTAGAAAAATCTTTCCATAGTATATCCCTTTGTTACAAGATACATCCAAATTTCAAGATTGTAGTGCCTAAACTACTAGTCATCAGTAGTTTAGGCACTACAAACCACTCTCACTCAATTAATTATTCAGTCAGTCAGGACTTGTCCTTTTATATCCACAGATAATTAGGCCAAAAACCTTAATAGAAGCGCAAATATATTGTTTGTTAGATGTTTGTTTATGGAATGTAACTTCACTTCAGATTAAAATGTAATCAAGCCTGAGTCTTGTGGTACAATAAAAATGCCTTATTTAAATTTGTGCAATAATTTGATATACGCCTAACTACTTAACGCCATTATAAATACGTAATTGTATGGCACGATGCGAGTTACGTTCATATTGTACTAAAACTCTTTTAATTCTTTTATTTTAAAATCGTTGTCGCAAATTTGACATCGTTAGGTAAATGATACCTAAATAATTAGCACCTATTTATTCATAAACACTATTTTAAGTACTAACAAATTATAATTAAAGGTCGGTTCAACATTTCCATACATATTTACATCTCGGAGCAGTTAAAATAAATAAAATTCTATGATGAACTTAGTAGTTTTATTTTTACATTTTTAAATGTGTATTTTTCACACGTTAACTCAATTGTTTTTAAAAATTTTGCTTATCATAAGATGTAAAACCAACCTTTATTAAAAATTATGCAACAGTAAAACTTCGGCATAACAATATTTTGATTTCTAACTATTAACAGTACAAAACAATATTTGATAGCGTATATCGGTAGGTAACTTTTAATTCTTTAGTTTTGCGTACAAACATTTTAATTTTCTAGCTGCAATATATATATTTATCAACATTTTAAATTGCGTGCTTTACTGCAAATTTGATTGCCTTATTTAACCTATATTTGAATAAGAAATACCTGTATTTGGTTTGCATTAAATTGTAATTACATAGCAAAAACCGTTCATAATCCATCATAAAAGATTATAATTATTGCTGAGCTAAAATTCCATGTATCATAATTGCAACTAGAAAAAATCCTTGTCCGATGACGTATATAAAATGCGCGCGGTACAAAACTATAATATAATAAGCTATGACTCGCTAGACCACTGTTGATGCAAACTTTTTAGATGATCGTGAGCTCTTTTAGTGATATTCAACGTTGGTACAATTTCTAATAAACCTTTGTCACTAATTAAACTGAGGCCAGCTAAGCCTAAATAAGTGTGCATTGGGTCCGTACAGGTGTCCGGCCACTTTGAGAACCCACCAACCACGCAATCCTGCGTTTCGTATACATACTTTCTATTTCCACCATAGTTCGTATATTTTAATGAATCTAGAATTTTTAAAGAAGCTCCAACCCAGAAACTATAGCATGTATCCACTGGTTTGTTCGGCCTGCCTTGGTAGCCGTCCACTTGTCTGAACAAAAGCCATCGTTTGAGACCTTCAGTTTGATCTTCACTTAACTTATCCAGTTGGTTTGTTAGACTGAGAGTGGCCAGAGCGCAGAATGTGGTTCCTCCGTGAGATTCTAATTCTGGACACTGAGCTATTCCGTAGTCGTAGCCCTGAAATAGCAATCGCGATTAGAGTATTTATATATAGTACCTCATATTTTCTTAACTCAAATTTAGTCACATAAAAAGTCTAAGAGTTCTCGAAAACAAAATTTAAAGTGATATTAAACCTGTTTCATTTCCTTCTATTCTCTAACTGTGTGAGTGTGTTTTTTTTCTATATTCTTTTATGTTATCTTGACATGTATGTGTGTGTTCGTGCTCACGTATATTTGAGTAAATTTTATATTTATACGGAAGGAAACTCGTGTATATAACCAGTATTAGATGAGATTAAAATAAAGTCAATATACTTTTCGGATGACATCATGCTCACTGTAACAGAATGAAACATACTCACTATAGATTTAATGATATAGTCTGTGGCTTTTTCAATGTTGAAGCCCGACCAGTCGTCGAGAATGTAGCTGATGCAGGCAGCGCAATACACGAAGCGCATGTCTGACTCACAACCTGAGAGCGTAGCTGCGAAGTTGCCGTCCTCTGTTTGTAACGCTTTTACACCTGAAAAGAGGAAGACATGATAAAGCCGGCGGAGCTACCTATACAAATGGTAATGAAATTCATCGAATTCGACCCCACGCGGAAAGATATATGGCTAGGCAATGATATTATAAGTAAAAAGGTGTAGATAGGTTACCTACATACATTCGATCTTCAACAACGGCACACTAACGCACACATAAATTAAATAATTCGGTACGAGAAGTGCATCCGTTGAAGCCGGCAACGTGACACTGAGTCAAATCTGGCTTTACTTATATCACTAGCTGTCCCAACAGACGTTGTCTTGTCCAACTCATACACAAAATTTCATCCAAATCGGTCCAGCCGTTTATCCTATCTCTCAAGTTGGACCAGACTGCTCACGGTGTGCCAATTTAATTTAAAATCGGTTAAGTAGTTTAGGAATCCATCGCGGACAAACATCGTGACAGGAGATTTATATATATTAAGACTAGCTGTCCCAACAGACGTTGTCCTGTCCAACTCATACACAAAATTTCATCCAAATCGGTCCAGCCGTTTATCCTATCTCACAAGTTGGACCAGACTGCTCACGGTGTGCCAATTTAATTTAAAATCGGTTAAGTAGTTTAGGAATCCATCGCGGACAAACATCGTGACAGGAGATTTATATATATTAAGATTGTGGCTAGGTAAATACAATGAAACTAGTTCCTTAATGGTATACTCGATCCGTTAGATAGCTTTAATATAAAGATATATTTATATATTTTTTATTATTTTTGCACGGTGGTAGGATACTTTGTAGTACCCGTCAGCTGGCTACCACTCTCAAAGTTGAAAAACTGTCGCCAGGATCTACTGGTGTGTTCTGGCACTTGAGAGCCAGTTGCCTTCTAGGCTTTATAAAGGTCGCCAACACATTGGCAATCCCGCTGGTATTGCTAATGTCCATAGGTGACGGTAGCGTCTTACCATCAGCAGGCCGCCTACTGGTCAGCCCTTACGACATAAAAAAGATACAGCTATTTCTATTGCATCGTAACATTAGCACATACCTTCAACTAAAGCCTTTCTATTAATCCTAGAGAGGTCATCGCCCAGGGTCAGCAGCATGCACAGCCCCGTGTAGGTCATGGCAAGATGGCCGCAGCGATAGTGGCTGTTTGCCGCGTCCAACTGAATGTTTATTGTAGATGAACCTTGGAAACCGCACATAGACATGTCCCCATCTGAAATATGGAATAACACATAGTTTTATGAATGACTAGCTTTTCCGTGCGGTTTCACCCGCATTCCCGAGATAAAATATAGCCCATGTTACTCGGATAATGTAGTATTCTAATGGTGAATGAAATTTTGAAATCGGTCCAGTCGTTTTTGAGTTTATTCGTTACAAACATACAAAAATACAAATCTTTCTTCTTTATAATATTAGTATAGAAGTATAGATATATATATATATATATATATATCTGTCATTCGTCATCGGTCACTGAGCAGCGCCTTTTGGTCACAGAATAAAACCAATCTTAAAGAACGTCTTATTAGGTAACTGTCAAACTACATAAAAATCCATACAGCCGTTCTCGACCTATAAGCACACTAACGGACAAACAGAAACATTACATTTATATCATGTAAGAAAACTAATTTTATTTTACTATGAACTCGCTACAACGCGACTTTTACCTCTATCATAGCCTGTTCAACCAAGTGGGCGGAGACACCCGCTTAAGCTACAAATATATCAGCACTAGCTTCCACCCCGCGGTTTCACCCGCGTTTCCGTGGTATCTATGTTTTCCCGGGATAAAAAGTAGTCATCGATAAATGGGCTATCCACCACTAAAATAATTTTTCAATTGGAACCAGTAGTTCCTGCAATAAACGCGTTCAACCAACCAAACAAACAAAGAAACTCTTCAGCTTTATAATATTAGTATAGATAATAGGTATACAAAAGATAATAGTAAACCTACCTACATTTATTAATAAAATTACATTGTATCAGGGATCTTATGTAGAATACTTTGATACCATCATGTTGCAAGATTACTACAAAGGTTTTTAACCTTCAGATAAGTATTTAAACATGATGTTTACAGAAAAGTCTATAAAGTCATTAAGGTTGTTTAATTAATTCAAATACTGATAAACATAAACATGGCAATAAACATGTAACCAAGAAGTTAACTATTTAAATAAGTGCAATATAATTTGGATGATAAGAATACTGTTTGCAACTTATTTTCACAAAGACACTATCATCATCAGGTCATATAATGTCATGTTGTACCTAATGGTGAAACATGAACTTCATATACAATGAGGTATGTATTATAGTCAGACCGTAGTATGTATTATAGTCAGACCGTATGTGCTGTGCCACGCCTTTGCCACCGAGCGCGCGATATTTACCTTCATTTAATTCTCCAAATTCTCAGAAATTATTTGGATATTTTGCTTAATATGTTTATCGAAACTAAAGGTATCGACAGGAAGAAGTTTTAGAAAACTTATATAAAACCTATACTACTAATATTGTATATGCCAAAATTTGTGTGGATGATTATGTTGATAGATTATATAGTTTTAGAATAAAGTTTAATATCCCACTAGCTTCCGCACCACGGTTTTACATGGGTTCCTGTATATACTTACAACTTTTCGGGATACAATCTATCCTATTTATTATTCCAGGATACTATTTCTATGACAAGTTTCATCTAAAGCCGTTTAGCCATTTACGTGTGATTGAATCACAAACATCCAAACAGACAAACTTTTATATTCCTGAGAAAAAAGTTGCCTATTTCCCTCTCCATACCATAGGCTATCTGCGTAATTTCATCACAATCGGTTCAGTGATTTAGGCGTGAAAAGGTAAAAAACAAACTCACATTCGCATTTATATTATTAGTTAGGAAGTTAAGATATTAGTAGGGTAATAACCATTAAAACTCAGATTGCAAATCATAAAAACTTAACATGAATTCTTACCTTCTTTTTTGGGGTGTATTTGCAGTCTGTACAGCCATTCAATAATTCTAGATCTTAATTCTAGTGTGACCGTTGTAATTGCTCCAAGTACATCCAGGCCAGATACAGAGAAATATGCTATTGTCACTCTGAAATAGATTTTTTTTAAAATTTACAATAGAAGATACCTGGAAAGTTATTAGTATGGCAAGAATGACATTGGGTTGTTTTCTTGTTTCTTTATTTTATAAAAAAAAACAAAACTAATGACTCATGTGACTCATGTGAAAATAATATAATCAGAGTTGTTTTTAAAATAATATGTATAAGGTACACCATACATCTATTACTTAATCAGATGTTTAAATGATTAACAAATCAAGTATGCTACATAGTATTTTTTATTTAAGTTTTTTATTGTCAACCAAAATTCTAAATTTAAACAGTGTTTTCTTGAACAAAACATGATAAGGTATGCATATAATTTTTATAAGGTACTATTTAGCTTGTTCGGTTGTGTTGCAATACCTCTTTTTTTCTATATCAACAATTTAGTGTGTGCACAACAACTCACTAAAATTTAATTACAATTGAATTAATGTTATATATACATCTTACAAACAAACAGATGGAAAGACAATCATTGATTTTTCTATGAATTTAAATTCCTTCCTTAATGTTAATTAATACATCTCAGAATCCATACCGTAACATGCAATAATTAATTCAATTGCAATACATAAAACTTCCTGTTTTGTGTAATAATTATCAGAATTTTTGGTATGATAATATTAAAACAGGAATAATTCTGTGACACATTATGTAAGTACTCCTTAGAATTACAAATATAAACATGAAGCATGCATGGCCATGTCTATCTAGACTTCTTTTTTTACCGTTTGACAACATTCTCATCATAGTAAGTGAAGTGAGACCCAATTAAAATATTCCTCAAAAATCAAAATTCCAGGTCAAGCAAGACTCAAAAGAGAAAGGTTATTTTGATCAAATGAATGAAACAGCATTTGGTTACTAAAAATACTTTTGCGACAGCAGATGTTAAAATTGTATTTATAGACAAGATACAATACAATACAAAATCCTTACAAGGTAAGTAATAAAATGATTTACCTGGTTGTGTCGTGAGACGATAACGAAGACGGCAATATATTCAAAAACCGCATAAAGTATTTGACGTGCTGCCTGTGTGCTAAATCTTTATTATCATCGTTATTCATGATAACAATTTAGAATTTTACCTTTCTCAAATGAATAAATAAAAATAAAAATAATTTGGTAAGTAATAATATTTTACAAGACACGTTTCTAATAATTGTAACGTATAAATTTCGTAATCTATAGTGACAAAGTTGTCTCACGAAATTACTTGACCATTATGAAATGAAGTTTTATTTCATTTTCATAAAACAATCACTGGTAATTTTATTATAAAAAAAAAACGTCGAATTACAAGAACAAACAACTCTTCTACTAATCTGTCTGGCTGGCTGCTGCCTGCCTGTCTGTCTAGGTCAGGCTGTCAAATGAAAAATTAAATGGCAAAATAAACTCTATGTAGCGATAGGTGAAGCACGGATTTGCAAAGTGACGGGAGGAGAACCAGTGCTGCCACCTTGGTTTTTGAAAAGGAGCAGTTGAACAAGCTAGAAAGGGCTAGATACAGTAAATTTTGAGGTGCTAGAAGTGGCAAAAAAATATATAGGTACTTCATTACGGCGGATACTCAGTATTCTGAGTTCGCAGTTGAATATATCGCAGGTCCACCTTTTAAAAAAAAATAAAAACATTCACACAAGGTGTGTGAATGTTTTTATTTTTTTTTATCTACCAAAACTGAAGTCAAAACAGTGTTCATCGACGACGACAATTTTCCAAATACAAATTTTCTTATTAATATAATCCTGCGAAAAATACAGACACTTAAATAAAATTACGATGAAAAATTGTGATTACTTCTTAAATTACTCGGTTTATACTTAGACGTAGAGAAGTAAGCACTTGGGGGAATCCCCATTATAATATAAAAGCTGTAGGGTAGGAGTAGCTAAGGTTTCCATAATAAAACTAAAAATATACCGGATGAGTGACTGTGAGTGTGACTGACGAAATCTATCCTACATGGCGTCCTACATACGGAACTATTTTATTTAAGTATAACATTATTCTTATAAAATTAATAACAAAACTACAGAGATCGGAATAGGTAGAGTATGTTTACCTAAACTTCGAGGAAGGAAGTACCGTACGATACTTTCGATAATTCAATATCTCGTTTATTTTCAATTTTACACGAACAATGGAGATAGCAAAAGTTGTTAAACATTAAATTTCCTACAATTTTGGTCCTCATAATTTTTTTCCTAGAATCGATATTTTCCGATTTATACCCCAAAAGAAGGGGTAAAATCCGTTCAGCCGTTTAGGCACGAAGAGGACTTTCGTAATACAATACAATTTTAGATATATTTCTGTGAATACAATATTCCTTGTTGAACTTTAAATAAAGAATATGTGACTTTTCTTTCAACACCCACATTGATGATCTCGTCGTGATATTAGGAACTACGACGATCAATCATGGTCCCGCAATACCTAGATGAGCTAATAATAAAATGAACAACTCTGGTTTCATTCATTCCTATATTATTCATATTAATCGGTCTCCATACCTCATCACTAGTTTTTGCGCTAGTGTGCAACTAAACAATGGTGTAACAACAGCCATTATTTATTTGGCTGCATTTTTTGTGTTTGTGGTACAGCTTTTATGTATGAGTGCGCTTATAGAAATATCTCAACTTTTCGTATGAGTGCGTGTGAGAATGTAAATGTGTGCTGTACGTGTTTACCTCGCCTCCCTCGAAATCTGGCAAAAAGTTTTTGGTACTAAAAGTGTCACTTGCTAACTCCCGCTCTAGATCATTCGGCCATACCTACAAAAAAGAGGTGTATATATACCTAAACAAAGAATTGCCGCATAAGCTGGCTGCCATCATTAGGGATTCTCTAGCTAGCTAGACTAATCGAAGATCATCGATATCGATATTAAGTTATTTTTGTTTTTTTTTTTCCACGAATACAATGTGAACTTCCAGCAGATTGGAATGACTTATTGGATAAAATAAACCGATTGAATAGCCCTGTTCATCAATCGAGTTAAACGTTCCAAGCATCCAAACGTAATATGATTCAATAATAAATCTCCAAAATAGATTTTATCGTTACAATAACACGATCACTGACAGCAATAGTACCACGACAGTTGTCGCATAATATGGCGGGTTCGGCACCCAGCACGTCACAGGTTAAATGTTGCCATAATTTAGCACAAACAAACATTATGACATCTCGCTTACCTTACGCAATACTGCATTAGTTGGAAAGAGACAATGTAATATTCAATATTGCTATATCGATTTCATACCTAAATGTATAATTAATTGTGTGTATAGAAAACTACAGCGCCTCCATAGCTCTTTTTTAGTCATTGTTCTAAATTCTCTAAGATGGCTAAGATCACTCGGGAGAAAATTATCTATGACACAAAAAAAACTAAACGAAAATCGGTTCATAGAAACGACCCGGATACTTTAGATTAGAAGTAGAAGCAGGCCTAGTTCACTCCATGTACTTGCGCGCTATAATTGGTTACCGGCCGGGCGGATGCGTACCCTCTGATGCGTTTTATAATTACCTACGTAAAAGAACTGCAAACTTCATTTCATAAAAAAAAAATATATGAGAGAAAACCCGGCAGCACTATTTACGAACTTTTAAGGCAAATACCTTTCGATCCTCCATGTGCTTGTTTTCCTCATGAATATTTACTAAAGCTATTTGTAAGAGACAGATTTTTTTCTACGCTAAAGTTTAATAATAGGGAATTTAGACAGGGCAAAAAAATATTGGTCTTTACATTAAAGTTGCACATTTATTGGTAACTACTAAATATTGTATTGGTATTACACATGAGACAATAAATATAAAAAGTATAACGTTTTTTTATTTTACCAAAACTGTAAAGGGGCCGTCCATTAATCACGTGAGGCTCGAAAGGGGCAAAAATTACGAAAAATCACAAGGGGGCAGGGGGGGGGGGGTGTAGTAAGATTTCACGTGTATTAATTTTGCGCGTGTAGTGTGACCTTGACTCGCCGTTGCCAGGCAACGAACGAAGTCGCCGCGCGCTTCTTCCCGTGATTTTCTAGAATAAAATTAGATTATACTTTATACATGTACCCGTACATGTACGTTAAAGATAATATTCTAAAAATTTTAAGATTCTTTGTAGGTACTACAAAATACACGTGATTTTGGGTGGGGGGGGGGGGGGGGGGGTTAGTCTTAAACCTCACCTTAGTTAGTTTTTTTATTTTACCAAAACTGTAACATTATATTTTATCGGAAGAGGCAGCCAGTTTTTGTTTCAAGGCCATGTGACCGCGCGGAGCTGTGAACCGATATCAAATTTCCGCCCGAAAAATAAGGTATATTTTTGCGCGCAGCCATGATGAGTAGGCTATTATAAGATGCAAGTACCAACATTTGTTAGAAAGTGAATTATCTGTTACATAGTAACTATTTACTAACTGTGGTAGAAGTAGCAGCGAGCGATCGGCATTTTTTTACTGCACGACACTAAGCAACCAACTCCAAATTATATGATTGCTTAGTCCAAAAAGGGTTTCCGTGCAGTTATATAGGTACAAAAGCTTTTCGTACCGTTTCAGTAATCAGGGTCTCTTTCGTAGGATTCACCATATATCATCTGGCAACACAAGCGTTGCATTAGTATTTTCATAAAAAATTAAGCTGGTCACACTGCATAGTTCTTTTTCATGGCTGACGTTCGAAGGAACTAACTGCGGTCATGAAGGTTCTCTCAATAAATTTTGTATAATCTTCTGATTCTCAGTCAAAATAATGCAAAAATCCATTACGTTACACTTTAAGCTATTTACACAAACCTAGTTTACCTGAATATATTTCATGATTGTCATGAAAAAGCTTGATAAATTATACCGTGTTGTGGAAAGTGAAACTATCATGCCGTAAATATTTGTGAATTGTGATTAAATTCAAGCTTGTTTTGTGCCCTATGTCTATATTTCACATATTGGATTTTGTAATTGAAAAGGAGTGTTCAGTGAAGGTAAATTTAAATATGTGACTGTGTTTATAACCTCAATTTGTTTTTAGTTGAACGTCTCCTTCCCGGCAACGGGATGCCAGAAGTTATTCGAAGTTGTGGACGAGCACAAGCTCCGTATCTTCTACGAGAAGCGTATGGGCGCAGAGGTGGAGGCCGACCAGCTAGGCGATGAGTGGAAGGGCTACGTACTCCGTGTAGCCGGCGGTAACGACAAGCAGGGCTTCCCTATGAAACAGGGAGTCCTGACCAACAGTGAGTAACCTACTTAAATTAAGTGGGGTGGGTTACAATTTACTAAATAATATATATGTACAAAATACAAATTTGAATGTTGTAGGCATATACCTAAGTGTATTAGAGTGAGATATGTAATAAACTTTTTTGTCATATTTAGTTGGATTACAATAGTTTCTCAAAATTGACCCCTAATTGGGTGGAATGGAAGTGTCTGTACTTATAGCAAACAATATTGCACAAGCCAATTTTCTCATTAGTCCCCTAAGGGGGTAAAAAATAACTTGGTTAGATCACAGCTCTCTCAAGTTATTTTTCCTTTTTTATGATATATGACAGGAAGAAGATTCCCAGGAATGCAGGTGGTGGTTCCCCACAGGGAACTACTAGTTTTAAATACAATACCAACAACTTTATTTGTTCAAATCTTCTACGCCATCAATCCATTTTTCCAGGCCGTGTCCGTCTACTTATGTCAAAGGGCCACTCATGCTACAGACCACGTCGTGATGGTGAGAGGAAGCGCAAGTCTGTCCGTGGTTGTATTGTTGATGCCAACCTCTCAGTCTTGGCCCTCGTCATTGTACGCAAGGGTGCCCAAGTAAGTATTTTTGCACATGATATCTTTCCATGGTCTATGTGACACCTTGTAAATGCAATATGTATGTATAAGAGGCTTATTTCACTAAATAAGTAATTACTGCTATTATTTGTGACTTTTCATAACTTGACTGGTTTGTATATTATACTAGCTTTTCCGCGCGGTTTCACCCGCGTTCCCGAGGGATCTTGTGTTTTCCTGGGATAAAAGGCTATAGCCTTCCACGATAAATGGGCTATCCAACACTGAAATAATTTTTCAAATCAAACTAGTAGTTCCTGAGATTTGAGTGTTTAAACAAACAAACAAACCCTTCAAAGTAGATTACATTTTTTAGTATTCCATTTAGTTAGGTATTGATTGTCATTGTGTCTTTATTTTCTCTTAGCTTTATCTACACCTCAATAAAAAGAAAAACCCTTATTTTGATATATTCTTAAACTGCTCTCAAGTACAAACTTGAAATCCACCAATCCATCCATAATATATTTACTGAAATCATACATAACTTGCTTAACCCTGTTCTTACTGTTTCACAGATCCCCAAATCTGTGTAATTATATGCGCCAGGGAATAATAAAATGGTATTTGTTTAACTATCATTGAAATGTTATGTTCAATGAACTAAATTTATACCAAACAGTTCCAAAACCATTAATTAACAACAAATCAAAATTTGCATGATGGTGGCTTATGTACAATCGACAAAGTTCAAGCATGACCACCATAAGGCTACTTTTTGTGTGCAGCGACCAGCGACTACCTGGTTGTCGACAATACAAGTGGACAATGCGCTTATCATAAAACTAGTCAAAACAAATGAAATTACACACTAGCGGCTTTCGTCTTGACAATGGGCGGGGCGAGCTATGATGACTGCTTGCAAGCGAAAAGGTTAAAAAATTGATCATGCTTGAAGTTTGTCGATGGTACTATATCCCCCTGCCTGCTTGGGGTCTCCAACTACCGTGTTGAAAACCCACCATATTAAAACATTTAAATTGTTTTTGTCTTTTTCAGGAGATTCCTGGACTGACTGATGGCAATGTGCCCCGTCGTCTAGGACCCAAGCGCGCTTCCAAAATCCGCAAACTGTTCAACTTAGGCAAAGAAGACGATGTCCGTCGTTACGTCGTCAAACGCGTTCTGCCCGCTAAGGAGGGCAAAGAAAATGCTAAACCCAGACATAAGGTATGTATTTCACAAATAATTGAGTCTAGATAACATCAAGCTAAATTTCCTCTTAAAAGCTAGAAACTCAAGATTACTGCTCATAAATTCAGATCCCTGATTTAAATATTGTTCACAAGATATACAATACTTGTGAGCAGCAGCATCAGGGTATATAATATCGGCGCCGAGCAGAAGATTCAGACCAAATGTCTGTCTACTTTTACAGTGTGCTGAACATGTTTTATTAATCATTTTGTAAAAAAATTGTTACGAATAATCTGGTTACCATTTGTTTTTAAAGCTAAATGATGAGTTGTACCACAGTTATGCTATTCCTTTATTTTGAGCCATCAAAATTATTTTGAATAATATTGCTTACTAAATCAAATGTTTTATTTGATTTCTTTTGTGCCATTCTCGCGTAGCTCCCATCTATTTATACATACCGAGCAGTATTTGTAAATCGTAAACATTGTTCACAGGCACCCAAGATCCAGAGGTTAGTGACCCCTGTGGTCCTGCAGCGCAGACGTCACCGTTTGGCGCTGAAGAAGAAGCGTCTGTCCAAACGCAAGGCCGCAGAGAATGACTACGCTAAACTGCTCGCCCAGAGAAAGAAGGAGTCCAAGGTGAACATCTTCATGAAAACATTAATTGAAAATCAATGTTACGATCTTTGGAATACGGTTCAAATTCATATTACATCTCAATTTGTTTTATAAGAGGGTAGTTCAAACCACTATGCTTTACACCATGTGATGCTGCAGTGTCACACTCTTTATTTAAAAAAAGTATTGGATCGTGTGATACGCAGGTAAACCCGTGGGCAGGAAGTTAGTTGTCAATTGCACAATTTTATGTGCACTAAATTGACTGCGTCAAAAAAAAACAAGTCCCTGTCCCAATTTTATAATTATTTCAAATCATTATAACTATATTATTATTGAACAGCTGTTATCATAAGACCATAATTATTTATGGAATTCATACTCAGCTGTAAGAGCAAGGTGCTGTGTCTTACCCCTTGGCATATGATTGATATAAGCTAAGGTATTAAATCGGCAACAAATCAATTTTCTAATTACACAAGTGCAAAAAGTGTTGAACGATAGGTTAACCATAAAATATTTGATTATTTTCAGGTACGTCGCCAAGAAGAACTCAAACGCAGACGTTCGGCTTCAATGCGCGACTCAAAGAGCTCGGACAAGAGTGCGCCGCAAAAGTGATTTTACTCTGTACATTAAAAAATCTAAAACCTACTAATGCATTTTATTTTTTTACGAAATACCGTAATATTTCATAGTAAGGCCCGGTGGTTTCCACCAAAGCGGAGAGGAGATGCGTAGCGGAGATGTGAGCTGTCAAGGGGAGTCAATCGAATGACGCCTTCGAGTGTACGAGGCGCGGGGAACGTTGCTCGCTCGCGCGGGCGTCGCCGCCTGGCCGCCCGACTACACACATCTCCGCTTGCGGCACAAAATGCTTTAGAAAAATGAGACATTCCTCTCCGTTTAATCCATTTCCACCTAAGCTAAGCGGGGAGATGTGGAAATAACGAAATGAATAACGATGGGTTATTCAAAACATCTCTTGTCTCCTCTCCGCTTTGGTGGAAAGCGGGCCTTATCGATATGGACAAGCATGGTGCATTCCTATTGTTGGCATATATGTATACACCACAGTTTAACTACATTACCTATATTCAAATTGTGTTGCTCCCATATCGCCGAAGAGTAAGCGAATGGCGATCGATTTTATTTTGTCATTCATGAAACTTACACTGCCTAAAGGCTACAATTGAATCGCAATAGCGAAGGAACAGAGTAAACGTAGGAATAAAAAAAAGTGATAACAATCCGATATCTAGTTTCGGAGAAATTCGGGACAAAAATACATACATTCTTAGAATAATAACGCTCACACATACATCTAATATATAAAATTCTCGTGTCACAGTTTTAGTTGCCATACTCCTCCGAAACGGCTCGACCGATTTTGATGTAATTTTTTGTGCTTATCCGGTATCTATGAGAATCGGCCAACATCTATTTTTCATCCCCCTAAATGTTAGGGGTAGGCCACCCCTAAATTTTTATTTTTTAGATAAAATGTTTTGTTTTTATTTTTTTATGATACAGCATCAAAAAATACATACAACCCTAAATTTTCAACCCTCTACGATCAACCCCTATTTTATTTATTTATCTTATTTTAGGTTGGGCCAATTAAGCTAGACCTCTAAATTGTATGAGCGCCCATACAACTCAGAGGCCTATCTTAAATGGAGTCAACTATGTATGTATGGACAGAATTTTCAACCCTCTACGATCAACCCCTATTTTATTTATTTATCTTATTTGAGGTTGGGCCAATTAAGCTAGACCTCTAAATTGTATGAGCGCCCATACAACTCAGAGGCCTATCTTAAATGGAGTCAACTATGTATGTATGGACAGCCTTTAATTTTTAACTTTTTTATTTTTTGGATTTTTTCCTTTATTTGTGCTGTAAGTCCATGCTTTTCGCCAAATTTCGTGATTCTAGGTCAACGGGAACTACCATTTTTCCAATAGAAACCACTCTGTCCCCAGCTGTCAAACATTAGACGTCAATCAAAACAAAACAAAGGCGCGTTAGACAGAACGAAATCTGTCGGGGCACCTATTAACATAAAAAAAATCAATCTTACTTTGTTTTAGAGAAATAGGGCAGAACAAGGTCTGCCGGGACAGCTAGTTATATATAATATCTTATGTGAATAGCAGTTCCAATAATATTACATACCTACATCCGTGTCGAATTGATAACTTTTTTAAACAAAAAAAATTAAACTGTTTACTGGAGTGTTTTATATTAGAGATTTTGACATCGTATAGTGATGCGACGTTGCGGGAATAAATCCTCTAAAAGTAGAGCCAGAAAAAAAACCCATTATGACTGAGAATTTTGAGATGTGGATCTCGTGGACGTCGCGTCATTTTTGTGCAATTCTATTCGTTAAAAGTGAGTAGGTATGTAACCAATGTACAAAATAATGAATAAATACATCCCTCATCAAAAAATATATTTTATTGAGTAATACTTGTACACAAATTTAAATAACTCATGGAATCACAAAACAATTTCAATTTATATTCTCAAATTTACAAAACAATGTACCCTAAACCATAGACGAACAAGTACCTACTCGTAATACTTAATTTATTTATTGTTTGTTTTAATAGGTGACTTCAATAGCCCTAGGCCCACATAACGTGCCATTACCCGAAGATACGATGGATTGAGTTTCTTTCTCTTCTCAAGAAGTGATTTCAACAGATTTTCTGAGGATTCATCAAACGGCCTTTGGTAATCAGAAGCCTAAATAGAAAAAACATAAGTACGTAAGTTAATTGATGTCCACTTCGTCGTATATTTTCTGCAAAGTTGACTGCTATCATATAACCGTGCCAAATGCAACGAATGTGCTTGCAGTCTTTTGACGTGTCGTCGTTTTACCACTGCGGGCGATTATAGACAGACAAACACTAGATGAAAAACGAATGAAAAGAAGCTTCAACGAACTCGCAGTCCAGCACCCGAACCAACCTTCTAATATCTTCTACTCTTTAGATACTCATCGAGGTTTGGACGATCGATTTGGAGATGGGGCCGTTGTGTAGTGTCGGCGTGAAATATTTTAATAGACAATATGTCGCATACGGTACATTCATCTTAAATCGAGTTATATAAATTTTAAGTTTGTAAACTGCCATACAAGCTGAAAGGAATCCACATACTAGTCAAGTAAAATTTGTGCAAAAAAAAAAATCTTACAGTGGTCTTCGCAATCCAATACAGTTCTTCCAAAAGATTGTCGTGATTTTCTATGGATTCTTCTAGGTATAATATTCCTTCATACTGTAGATGAAAAACAAATAAAAAATTAATAACTTGAATCCTCCATTTTCTCTCTTCTATACATTTACATAGAAATCTCTATGTATGGCGTTCGTGGACCATTTTGGAGTCCCTACAGCGATATCTGATAGACTGCAGGTACATTCAAGTGCTTAGGTAGGTACTCGATGAGGAAGCCACAATGACCAAACCCATTTGGTTACAGAATGGTGTTAGACAGGGAGATGTTATCTCTCCAAAACTCTACTCTATATTCACCAATATCATGGAGGCTATCTTCAATTTACCGGAAAGGAAAGATTGCGGAACCATCATAATGGTGATAACCTCTCTTACCTCCACTTTGCAGGGGATATTAGCGTGTTGGTGGAAACAATGGAGGACATGCAAGAAGTAAGACTGCGCATCAACATAGACGAAACGAAGGTAATGAACATTATAACTTACGCAGCTGAGACATGGACGCTGACACATTGGGACTTGAATCCACCGCTTGAATATCACACAGCGAGGGATGGAGAGGGCTATGTTTGAAATATTCTTGCGCGACAGAATCCGAAATGACTAAATGTAAACGTACAAAGGAAACCGCCAAAGCTACTCGAATTAGTAAGGTGAAGTAACAGTGAGCAGGCCACAATGTTGACGAACAGACCGTCGCTAGAGCAGAACAGTTGCTCGAGAGGAAACCTCGAACAGATAGAAACGCAATAGGACGGCCTAATGGACACACAACCTGAGGAAGATAGTGGAGAGCAAATGGATGAGGAAGACGGAAAACCGGAAAGAATGGCGCTCTTTGGGAGAGGCCGCGTCTGTCTAGACAAAACTATTCGGAAGTGCTAACATACATTATTCTTGACGTTAAGCGCTTAGTGCTGAATGGATTGTATTGGATTGTATTCAAGTTTCTCATCAAATAGATATTTATTTTAGTTTTCTTTCATTTAGTTTATGTGTAAGTTTATTAACATGTGTTGTGCTGAGCTGTCACAGTTTATGTCAGGTTGGTTAATTTTCTCATGATGCTGGGGCGGGTAATACTGATAGGTAAATGTTTAAGAAAATAGTGGTGGGATAAGTAGGTGATTCACCTGAGAACACTTATTTAAATTCTCTCTTTCAATTACTTCTATCTCCATATCCAATTCGGTGCCCCGAGTGATTCTATTCACAGCAATGCCTTGTAGTAAGATTGGTCGAAATCTCACTAAATTTGGAGTATCTTTTTTATTCATCAGTAACAGTATTAACAGTGCTTGTCGTGGACTTATCTCTGATATCCAGCTTTTCAACTGAAATTTATTCAAGATAAGTAAAATAATAGTTAACTACGAAAAGCATGTAGGTACCTACTGGCAACATACTTCGAACGTATAAGTTTTTGTTGTCAAATCAGATGACAACATGCAGACATTCTCCTGATAGTAAGTGGTCACCATGGCCTATGGTCATTAGCAAGACGAGGCGGAAAGCCTTGAATGGAACTGCCGGAATACACCGGTAGCTACTTGGTGACAGATTTGCAGCTTGAGGGTAGTAGTCAACCACGATCTATGATTTCATCATGATATTTTCCATCACTGAAATGTCACTCTCTGCACAGCTCACTGCTCACAGGGGAACCTTTCTGTGTGAAGTACTCGAGTATACCTACGCAATGAAAGCCAAATTAACAAAAGAATAACAGGTACCTCTACTAAAGAGGATAAGATCTTTCTGCCAATGCGATCGTCAAAAACACTGGATAAATGTTTTCCAGTTCCGATAATTTCCAAAAAATCTTCCAAGTTTGAAATTTTACGCAATGATGTACATTTCTCTGAGCATACGTTAGAAGTTGATTTATATTTTCTGGAAAGCTTAACAAACCCTTTTCTCCTTAATTTATTGTGACTCGTGTAAACACGTTTTTTATTATAATCCATCTTAACTATTTCCTTTATCTGACACTTGCTATAACCAATACGTTTCATGTACTTTGCATTTTCTGGTTCATGATTATTATCATCGTTTTGATTTAAGAAAGCTTTTTGAAACCAATTATAGAGGGAATTAATTTTTAAATTGCTCAAGTTTATGTACACGTTTGTTTTCAAATCATTGAAGGAATTTGATATGGTCATGTTCATGGATATATTATTTATAGCGCAATTTATTTGAATTGGACTATTCCGTGATATAATTACATTATCGGTTATGTTGTGATTAGTACAGAACTTTTTAATTATGTTCATCAAATCAAACGACTTAAACGTTGAAATTAACTTATCATTTTGGTTGATACCAGTGTAAGAAACCAAAGCAGTATTGGTATAAAACGTCTGTTCCTTTGTATGTAATACCGGTATTTGTTTAATTGCATTGTTTGGTGTTATGAGCGATATAGGATATTTATCACATTTAAACATAATATTCCTTGACAACTTTGGCAAAAGATCCAACATTAACTTATTATAACAGATTCTCAAAATATTTATTTTGGGTAGAGAATAATTGGACCGTCTTCTCATTGCATTCGAAAACATTCCTTTTAACAAACTTCGAACTTCGGGCGTTATATAAACCAGTGGGGGGCTTAAAATCAAACTGTTACTAGAAAGAGAACTTTCACGAGTCATTTCTGAAATTGTCGATAAATAAGATCCTGTTTTATTAACTACCAGAGGAGGAGATACTAATTTCACATTAGTTTTCATTATTCTATGCAACATTTTAGGTAACAGACTACATAGTTCAGCTGGTAACATTGCGTTGAGTATTGAAGTTTTACATTTAAATATCTGTGTATTACTGTCTGTTACTTTCATAGCTATTATAGAAGATGACTTATTAACATTCGGTACATGATCAGTTTCCATTGGTACTTTTACGTCAAATTGTACCATTATGTTAGTAACACTATGTTTTACTTCAATCTGATTCATAGTAAGTGTTTTTATTTCTAATACAGGGAAGGAATTGTCGAATCCTGGTATAGTATTCAAGGA
This sequence comes from Tetheella fluctuosa, assembly GCA_951216915.1. NCBI lineage: Eukaryota > Metazoa > Arthropoda > Insecta > Lepidoptera > Drepanidae > Tetheella > Tetheella fluctuosa. The sequence goes on along the minus strand of OX578229.1, from coordinate 3,829,235 downwards.
ATCTAAGTTTTCAGAAATCAAAGGTGTTGTGTCGAGATCTTTTGTATCACAGTATATAGAGTTGCTTGCACATGATGTTTGTAAAGTCTGAATTGAGGCTTCTTTTGGACCTATAAGTAAAATAATATAACAGTTGTGAAAAAGTTCATGAATATCATTATTTTCAAAACAAACAATGATAGAACATAAAAGTATTACAATTGTTAGGCTTCTGGTTCAGTTCTTTACTTTCCTGACTATAGTAGACACCGTTTCTAATCTTTCTTATTACAGTATCTATAAAATCACTAGCCCATTTTGCTTTGGACCATGGATAACGAGCAACTGGCGTTCTTTTATATATCGATGGAGGAGAGTTACTAGATTTTTTAGTAATAACGTTTTCAATGTATGTTTCTGTACTAGCATCATTTTTGTGTATAGAATCTTTTGAAGAAGAAACTATTTGTGTATAATCATCGCCTAGCCCATCTATAGCAAAATTTTTGAAAGATGGTTTTTTGTACAGAAATTTTATCACTTTGTCTTTAAATTGACGCATTGGTTTCGGTTTCTTGGTTTGCAGCTTAACATTCGTGTCAGCAAGCACAAACGGCCTCTTTTGCTCCAATTTCTTTTTTATTTGTATAGGATCAATGTTAATATTTTTGCCATATAATTGCTTATTTGGGACTGTTGCATTAACAATTTTAGAATCTTTGGTAATTTCAACGGGTCTATCATCAACTCGTATATGTGTTTGTGCTTGTTTTTTGGAATTGATCAGCTGTGGATGGAGTTCAAAGTAATCTTCATTTTTAGATTTAATATCATTCCATTCAAGCATGAAAGGCCAAATTTGTTTGTCTAGACCACCAAATTGTGGGTGATCTTGGTTTGGAACCTGTATTGTTGAACTGACTTGATCTTTACCTAAAATAACTAGTGGGAATTTTAAATTCCCTAGTTGTCTTTTTATTTCAGTTTGAGTTAATTTAGGCGGTGACATGACTCTAGGCATTGTAGTCATTAGTCGAGCATTTTTCTTCTGTAATTCGAGCCTTTTAGATAAAGTTATATTCTGTCCTTTACTAAGTACTACTTTTGTTATACCTTTAATTGGCTGATCAGAGTCTTCTACAAAATGTTGAATACCCTTTTCTGTAATATACATTTAAAGTTATTTACCTTATTATTATATCATAAAAAAATGTCTTACCATACTTAATATACAATTCTTTGATCATAGTACTATAATTATGATAGTTATGACACGAGCTAGATGTAATGTTAATGAGGATAATTTCCAGTCATTAAAATAATTTATGAAATAAAATCTTACCTTTTTCAGAAATGGAGATATCAGAATAAATAAAATTATCATATAATTCATCATATTGATCAATAATACCTTTACAACTCGTTAAATTACTTATAGAATTCTTGTTAATTCCATTGTCTATTTGAGGAGTCATTGTATTAAGATTCGGAGGACGAATGGTATTAGAACTCCGTGTACTTGTGACTTTTCGATTTCCGTCAGTACCATTACTTTCAGCAATAGCCACGTATGTTTCAACATTGATGTTTTGTATGTTCGGAATATAGTCATCTTTACTATCACAGAGCTCTCGCTGATCGTTATTTTCTTTTGCTTTGTAAGTTTTAGCAATCATTTTTGAAGACTTTCTGTTTTGATGAGCTGGAAGCTTGTTTTGATTACGACTCTTCTTGATTTTTTGACATTTTCTGGAATTTCTCATTACAGTAACCCTTTTCTTAAATTCCTGACTTATTTCATCGAAATTGTCTTGATTGTCTATTACAGTAATACGATCAAAACTAGTAGATTGAGAAATGTTGGTTGCTGATTTACTATCCACCTCAATGCTTGAAATATATGCATATTCTTCTGTGTGACAAGTTTCTATAACCCTAAAAGTTTGAATAAAGATACAATTTTTTAAACTTTATAATAGATTTATATTTTTATACCAGGCCCTATTTCTGAAAATTAAAATTTTAGTTGGGAAAACACTAGTATTGCTAGACTATTACGCTTTTAGATATAGGGCCCTACTAGTAGCGGTAAGATATAAGTTGATAGCTAAAGTTTATAAAATACAAATTACCGTGTATCTTTACGTTTATTACGTTTCTTGTTCAATGTTTTTTTTTTCTTAGGTGACCTGTTGCTTTCCTCCGACATCGGTGGTGATGGTCTGAATTGAAACCTATTTATATTTCTGAGCACTGCCCAAACGTCATGCGGATTATAACAGTCGTCTTCAGTGGTGGATTTTTTCGCAACAAGTGTTTTTTTTGAAGATTTGTTTCCATCACCATTAAAATTTTTAAACATGTCCGTAGAACTGCAATCCAAATGTATATTCATTTGCGAACAAAATCTGGCATCTCTGTCATAGAATTCAAAATCTCTTTTGGGTCGAACTCGAGACTTTCTACTAATTTGTAACGGAAGTTTCTTTTTCATCCTCAGCATAATTTTTTCAGAGTTGGAATTATCATATTCTGAATCATTTATATCACTCACTGTGCATGTTTGTGGTGCTCGTGCTTGTTTATTGGGAAGTGTCAAAACGGACTTCTTTACTTTCTTGTTCCGTTTCGTTGATTTAAATTCATCAGAATTAGCTTTGTAGATATTTGCAGCTAAATCAAAAGATGAGATAATACCCTTGGCTTTTTTTAAAACAAGCCTTTCCTCAGTTACCTGAGAATGTAGTAGTATCCTGTCATCAGTGAGATATGGTGACATTAAATCTTTGGGTTTCTTAGATTTTCTTCGTTTGCTTGGAATACTCACACTATCGTCTGGTGCAAAATTTTTTTTCACCGGCTGATAAGGTTGTAGATTGCATACCTTTGAACTATTCGGAGAACAAAAGGTCTTTGATGGATTTTTTTCACAATGTGTTTCAATACAACTAACGGCCATATCCGTTGAACTCTTCAAATTAGTCACTACACCTGTAACAATAAAGCAAAAACTGAAAAAAAATCACTAGGTAGGTGCGATGCGGAATCCTGACCGTTTCCACCGCAGTGGAAGCAGGCTGCCGTCACCTCGCGTACGATCTTACACAGATAATCACCGAAGCACCGAGCCCGGTCAGTATCTGTGTGAGTCTGTAGGTGATTCGTCCACCACGTCGCTCCATCCAGGCCTCGAAGACCGGCATGACTGCTCCGACGACGCGTTTGCGCGCAAACCGCTCCTCGCGGAGCCTTGCGCGCCACGTCGCGAATGCGATAAGTCGCTTCTGCTGTTTGATCCCTTGTTCTGGGTCGCTTCCACTGCTCTGGCGGACGATGTGGATCCGGTCGTAGACCCTCGCATCCATGTCCGCCAGAATGTCCAGTGGTGGAAAGCGAGCCAGAACAGTTGCCGCCTCAAAGGATATAGTGCGGTATCCTCGTACGATCCGTAAGACCATCCTACGCTGGACACTGCAGATTTTGGTTCCACAGCGTCATCGAATGGCCAGCCTCTTCGCCCATATAGGCACCCCGTAAAGGGCTACGGATCGTACGTAACCCGCATAGATGCGGCGAACTTCCTCCTTCGGTCCCCCGAGATTGGGCAGCAGTCTGTGCACTGCACCCGCTACCCTACCGATCCGGGGGACTAGGCGATCAAAGTGCTCCTCGAAGCCCTAGTGACTGTCGAGGATGTGGCCCAGGTACTTCATGTACCGCCCCACCCCGACTTCCGCTCACTCACCCACTTGGACGCGCAAGTCGGGTAGTTCCCTGCTCCGTGGCAGTTTGTGGAACTATAGCACCTCGGTCTTGTGAGGCGCCTTATGAGGCGCTATCTCCAGACCCAACTCGTGGATTTTGGCGACGACGACGTCCACCCCAAGCTCGGCGAGCTCCTTGGTCCTCTCGAAGGTATCCCCACTGGCGACCACCGTGTCGTCTACATAGCAAACGACATTTTTCGCCATTGGGGAGGTCGACACGATGTCACAGTTCTAAGCTAACCTAATCGATCTGGTTGTTTTTTTTATACTACCTGTTGGGTAGTATAAAAAAAAACAACCAGATTAATAAAAAAATTCAACATTGTATAGAATCACGATGTATTGCCTGAATTATATATTTTACTGGGCTTACATAAAACGAAACGTGAGGATGGTGTGTCAAAATGTCGATATTGGTTTTTCACGATTTAGTTTGTTTTTTTTTTCATAAAAAAGTTAATTGCGCAACTTGAAACTTTGTGTAGAGGCTTCTAATAATGTGCCCTTCCTGTAAAAAAAATATGAACTCCCAGATCGATGGACGTCACAAGTACAGAAAGCCTCGACAGTTCTAAACGTCCCCATTGCAGGTGACGCATTATTTTACTCTTTGAGGTGACGGGATTAAATCACGTCCAGCCCACCACCACCAGGCCCCATTGTGGATTGACGCATGACATTGAATTCGTCTCTCTGCCATTCCATTCAGGTTTTCTCAACTCCTTCACCGAAATAGTTAAATTCTTAAATAACCCCGGATTTGAACTAGGACTATCGCACGACTATCGTAAGTATTATACCTCATGCTCTGTACATTTAACATTGAAGCATCACGGCTACTCCCCTAAAATTACACAATTAGATTACATAATTAAATCATTTAAATATGAACATAAGTATTGCCGACTGACCTAATTATAATGAACCTAATACGTATATACAGACTTTATATAAGTCAGCTTAGCAAATAGAATATAGGTACTTAGTGTAGTCGGCGGAATATAAAAAAATACTTACAGATTTTTTCACGATAATTTTAATTTTAAAGACCAAAAAAGGACTTCTCCTGAATAAAATTAGACTTATATTAAATAAATTTGTTTTGAGATCAGATCAAAAATATATTTATGTACGCCATTGAAATTATTTGTCAACAACAATTTCGAAAGTACATACCTACTATTTTGTTTCTTTGTCCTATATATTTTTCATAAAAAGTATTTTTTGCCGGCTGCCAGGTTTTAGCCTAAATTAAAAAAAAAATCATAGTTTTTCATGGAACTTATTTCATGAATTTATTAAGTTATTTTTTAATTAAAAGACTTATTTGTGTGTCAATTGTAATCTCAGATTAAAAAACTACCTTTTAATCTGAGATTGTAATGGTGTGGAAGCTGGGAGCCATGTCATGTTATGTGGGTAGAATTCTAATAGAGAGGCAATGGCAGCACTGTATGTGACAGACAGACGGGATCAATAGGTTTTCAGTGGTTCTACTTTTTGTTCTAGGTCAATTCATCACCGGCCATCATCCTCCGATTTGACGATATAATATTTGTTTTTTGTTTTACCGATCAATCTTCTTCGTATATCTCCTAACACCCTGACACTGGCGGAATTGTGTGAAATAAACACATCCTGATGCCATCTAAATAAGAAGTGAAGGGATTACTCCTTTTTATTTAGGAAAAAATTACCGATATTATGTATGGCTTAGGGATATTTTATTATTAGGGTTTTAGAGAATTAGTCGTATAATACACGTATAATATCTAGAGTTCGTTTAGGTACCAACTCGGAGGGAATTATAATAATTTATTTATTTTTTATTTAGGCAGTTTTTTTTTTTTACTTTTTTTTTATTCTTTGATATTAATAGATACCTATACACCTATATACTATATACCTTCTCACAAACAGCATACACACACATGCATACACGTTAACCGAACGCTTAACGTGTATGTATGTGTGTGTGGCAGGTGTTAGGGTTTTTCGTTACCTACGGTTTTTTTTTGTTATCAAAATTTCTTGATTCGTTCTCAAACCCCGAAGCCCGCGATAAAAGCTATACAATAGTATGGGGTGTTTGGTTATTTATAGAATACACTACCCATAAAATTTACTCTAAGTTCAGAAGGGTTTCAAATGAATAGTAACACTGGATTGTAACTGATAATGTTTAATAGTAAACGAACAACAGAAAGATATATAGGAACACAGAATTACAATGACAATATGGTTAACACAACATGGAACACAATACTAATAACTTAGGGCTGAAGGCAACGAGATCACAATTAGGTTTTGTTTATTTACATCGGAAGGAAGCGTAAGCATCTACGCAGTAATGTATCTGCGTAATGTATCTACGCAGTGCATTGACTTATAAGCATTAATAAGCAAGCACGGCGCGAGCGCGCGCGGCGCGGTAGAGCCACTGCGCATGCGTTGTGCGCATGCGTTGCGCGCATGCGTGTTCCGTCGACCGACCCGAGGCACAAAGGTGTAAGTACAAATTTAAATTTTTATTTTATTAATTTTTACTTGATATTTATTAATGTGTTTTAAGTTTATGTTTCAGGTGCGGCTGCCACAATAACTTAAAAATAAGATTCATTTTCATTAATTCCATCGGACTTCAGTGGTGGCGCGGACTCTACGTGGGTGCGTGAACAAAAAGGTGAACAATGAACATGTCGTCTTTCTATTATATACGAGTGTGTGTGCTGAAATGTATAATAGTTATTTGTGCAACAAGAGAGCAAAGTCGTTTTTTGCTGCGAGTGCTGATTTTGATCCTGAGCAAGCGAAGGATTCAAAGATTGAATCACGAGCGTAGCGAGTGATTCTAAAGTTGAATCCTGAGTGTGGCGAGGGATTCAAAGGCACGAGATGCAAAACACTTTGCTCTCGTGTAACACAACACATAACTTTTCACTTCTATGCTATTCTGTACTAAAACTCGACAGTGAATTCTTGAAGTGACTATTGTCTGTCTCCCTCGCGAAACTCGGTAATCAGGAGTTCACGAGTGAGACAGAGAATAGTCACTTCGTGTTTTCACTGTCGAGTTTGAGTACAGAATAACATCAGCGAGAACACTTTAGGAGATAAAATATATTACGTAGGTAACATTATTAAAACTATATAAATAAATATTTACAAGTTAAATATCAGTTTTATTTGCAGTAAATACAAATAAAACTGATACAGCAAAACCTACATGTTTGAGCTACTGAAGTGAAAAAGTATTTTTTCCATGCGTGAGTTACATTGTCTGTTTATTACAATTTTGTATGAAAAAAAAAACCGGGAACGCGGGTAAAACCGCGTGGAAAAACTAATAGGTATATATCAAGTGATTTTCTTCTTGTTGAACTTCGTTCTTGACGGGGATCCCCCGACCGCACATTACCTTTATTATTAAATATTTCGTTTTAATATCAAAATAAGTACTTATGTTGTTTGTTATCAATTTTATTTTATGTGATTGCACAAAGGAATCATTTAAATTACACCATCCATTCTTCCTCTGTACAATCACTGAAAATAGCAATTTATCTAGACGTTAGGGCGACAGTCTTTTCCTGGTTGTGAGATGTGAGCTTTATGGTTGGTGAGTAGTGGCAACACTAGCTCACGGGTTGAAGACTTCAACCCGTGAGCAACATTGATCACGTTGCTACTTCAACTTGAAGTAGCAACGTGATCAATGTGGTTTAAAGGTTAGCATTATAGCTAAAGATATTGTAATAAATACAATTAATGAGTAACTACAGAATATTATTTAACCTAAAACCATTACATGGCGCTGGGACATATTTTTATGAAGAAACCTTGCTAAACAAAAATATAAGAAGAAAATATTATGGAACAATTACTACCTCCGCCGCCATTAACGTTCGTGGGGTCAGAGTCCAAAAAAAGAAGCTATGATAATTGGAAACAAAGATTCGACTTATACTTCCTAGCAAGTGGGGCAGACGCTCGACTAAACGATGAACAGAAAAAAGCACTGTTACTACATTGCATAGGGGAAGAGGGGCTGCAAATTTTCAACAGTTTTGAGGACAAGTCAAATATCGGGTATGAAGAGGTACTTACACGGCTAGAAACGCATTGCAGTCCACCTACAAATGAAACCTATAACAGGTACCTATTTTTTTTAAGGAAACAAAAATCCGATGAACAGTATGAAGAGTATCTTACAGCTTTAAAACACCTAAGTTTAGACTGCAATTTTGGAAACATAAAAGACTCTCTCATAAAAGATCAAATAATCCTAGGCATGAGAGATGATAACATTAGAGAAAAACTTCTAAGAATTCCTGATTTAAACCTTGATAAGTGTATGACTATTTGTAAAGCAGCACAGGTCGCACAGAGTCAGCTTAAAACTCTAACCAACAATACGAAAGAAGTGGGTGCAGTAAACAGGAACGTAGGAGCCTTTGGTTATCCATCATCAGGTAGCCGAGAGCAGACATCTAGGAGTCGCAGTAGAACTCCAGGCAGAACAAGTTTCTCCGGTGCAAATAGACAACCTAGCAGTGGAAGACAAGCATACAGTCAAGATAAGCATAGGATGGTAAGAGATAGGTCAGGTGAGCGCTTCAAAAGAGATACTAATACATCAAAAGCATGCAGAAAATGCAATAAATTTCATGGCTATGCTCAATGTCCAGCATATGGCAAAAAATGTGTAAAGTGTAATAAATTCAATCATTTTGCTTCATGTTGTATGTATAAATGTTCAGTAGTAAACAGTTTACAAATGGAACAGCTTAGAATAAACACAGTTTGTACAGTAAACTCAATGAAAAAAGAGTGGTGTTTAAATATTCAAGTAAATGATAAATATATAAAATTTAAAATAGATACAGGTTCTCATGTTGATATAATAAATGAAAGTACAATGAAACAACTAAAAATGAAATTATACAGGTGTAGGAATATAAGATTAACAAATTTTGATGGATCTGACATCAAAATACTTGGAGCTTGTGATGCAGATTTAAAATATAGAGGTACCTATTGTTTATGTAAATTCTTTGTGGTGGGTTTTGACACACCCAGTATTTTAAGTTACTCAACAGCGGTAAAGCTTGGTATTATAAATAATGTAAGTATGGTGAACAAAAATGACATTTTGTCAGAATATAGTGAATTATTTGTTGGATTAGGTGAGTTAAAACATGAATATGACATTAAATTGAAAGAAAATTGTGTACCTATTGTGGAAAGACCTAGAAAAATTCCATTTAAATTACAGGATAAGATTAGAATTGAATTAGACAAATTGGAGAGGTTAGGTGTCATTAGAAAAGTGAATGAGCCTACAGAATGGGTTAATTCTATGGTTGTAGCCAGAAAGAGTGATGGTTCTATTAGACTTTGCTTAGATCCACAGAACTTGAATAAATGTATAATTAGAAAAAGATTTAAAATGAGTACTTTTGAGGAATTAGTTGCTCAAATGCCTAATGCCAAATATTTTTCAGTACTAGATGCATCTAAAGGTTTTTACATGATAAAATTATCAGAGAAGAGTCAATTATATACAACATTCAATGCTGGTGAATTTGGTAGATATTGTTATAAAAGATTACCTTTTGGTTTAAACTCTGCACCTGAAGTTTTTAGTAAATGCTTCCATGACATATTTTGTGACATTGAAGGGGTAGAACAGTATGTTGACGAATTATTAGTTTGGGGAGAATCTAGAGAGCACCATGATAAGAGATTAAGACAAGTTTTGAACAGAGCTAAACAAGCAGGAGTAAGATTTAATAAAGAAAAGTGTCAATTTGGAGTAACTGAGGTCAAATATGTAGGACATATATTAAGTAGCACAGGTATTAGACCTGATACAGAGAAAATTAGAGCTATTGTTAATATGAAAGAGCCCACAAGTAAAAAAGAGTTGCAATCATTTTTAGGAATTATAACTTATGTATCCAAATTTATACCTAACTTATCAGATATTACAAATTCATTGAGAGAATTAGTAAAAAAAGATTCTGTTTTTGTCTGGGGTGAAAGACAAAAGGTAGATTTCAATAAATTAAAAGAAATATTAACTACAGAACCAGTTTTAAAATTCTTTGAAATTAATAGTCCTATAACTTTGTCAGTTGATAGTAGTAGTACAGGTTTAGGAGCAGTTTTACTGCAAAATGAGGCACCAGTAGCTTATGCTTCTAAGGCACTAACTGAGTCGCAGAAAACATGGGCACAAATTGAGAAAGAATTATTAGCAATTGTCTATGCTTGTGAAAAGTTTCATCAGTTCATATATGGTAAACAAATTACAGTAGAAACAGATCATAAACCTCTTGAGCAAATATTTAAAAAATCGATGAATGAAACTCCTTTAAGATTGCAAAAATTAAGAATGCGTATACAAGGCTATGATTTAAACATTAAATATAGACCAGGTAAAGAATTATTAGTAGCTGATGCATTATCTAGATCCTATGTACAAGATAACATATGCAATCAGGATATTGATGAAAGAGTAGAAATGCATGTGTGCATGATAATAGAAAATTTGAATATTAGCAAACAAAAATTAAAAATATTTCAGGATGAAACTGCAAATGATCAGAATTTAGTATTGTTAAGTAATTATATTCAAAATGAGTGGCCTAAATATTCTGAAATTCCATTCCAATTAAAATTCTATCATTCTATTAAAGAAAGCTTATATGTAGCTGATGGATTAATATTTAAAGATTCAGCTGTATTAGTACCTAAGGTGTTACGTTCTGATATGCTAAATCAAATACATTATAACCACATGGGTTATGAAAAGTGTAAAAACAGGATTAAAGGATTGTTATATTGGCCACATATGTATAAAGAAATTGAAGATATGATTAAAAATTGTGACATTTGTTTACAGCATCAAAAAAGTCATAGTTATGAACCACTAAAGTTGAGAGAGGTTCCTGATAAACCATGGAGTACTGTAGGAGCTGATATGTTTTTCTTCAACAATAAAATCTTTATATTAATAGTAGATTACCTTACTAAATATATAGAACTATGCGAATTAAAGAATCAATCAGCTGAGGAGCATATAAGAGCCTTAAAATTAACTTTCGCTAGATGGGGAATACCGGAAGTATTGTATACAGATGATGGACCTCAGTATAGAAGTTCTGTATTTATAGACTTTTGTCAACAATATGGTTTTATACATAAAAGTTCAACACCTTATTATGCTAGGTCAAATGGGATGGTTGAACGTCACATACAAACGGTTAAAAAGATGTTAAAAAAATGTTTATTAGAAAACAAGGATATATATTTAGCTATGTTAGAATACAGGAACATGTCTATTAATAATGAGTTAAAGTCGCCAAATGAGATGATGATTGGTAGACAAGTAGTTTCATTCTTACCTGTAAACAGAAATGGTTATGATGATTCAAAATATAAGAAAATAAAAAGATATGTACAAAAGAAAAATGAAAGTTATAAAATGTATCATGATAGAAAGTGTAGTGTTTGTGTATCTATTAAATAGATATTGAACGCTGTCTCACGCACACAAGTAGTGGCAACACTGCCAGTCGGGCAGTCAGTCAAAAGAGTCACTTGAAGGTTCGAGCGGTGGAACGACAAAAGCGTGTACTACTTGGTGTGTCGGTGAGCCAGTGTAGTTAATTCTATCCCCAAAAGGCAGGACGTAACAAGTGGCGACGAGGATAAAGGTTAGTTAGTAAAAAGAGATAATTCTGATAGCCTAATAGGGTTCGAAAATAGGTTATGTATAAGACATAAAGAATAAGTAACCTAGCTAACTTGTGTGTATAGGTGTTGAATTCATAGCTAATGTGTTGTTGAGAGCGAATCATTTGAGACCATAACAAATACCTGGATCGTCAAACGAACCAAAACATGAAATAATGATTTCGTCACAAAAAAAAAAAAGAAATATTTTTAATGGCTACCTATTATACCTACTAAAAAAAAATTTTTCGCCGTTTTCTTTTTTTTTGGCTTCTTTTAGTAATAGTTTTGTAGTCCTTTTCGGAACAGGCAAAGGTCTATAGTCCATACAGCCAATTCTTGAGTCTAGGCGGAAAAAATGCAAAGTTACTAATAGCTACTTTTTTTTTGGATACTTTTCAGCTAACATCTATTTTGATTCTTTTTAAATAATATTTTCGTTTACTTTTACAACTTTTGGAAACTTGGTTATTTCATTAGTTATTATTATAAAAAAAAAAAAAACATTTGCATTAAAAAGTTATAAATGGCCACGATTTAGAAACATGAAGAAGTTTTGATACCTATTAGATATATTCATGGATTTTTTTTTGCTGCTTTTTAATAAACAAATATTTTTAATATATTTTTAGATTAGTTGTGTTGCCGGTACATATTGGTTCCCATTAAGTTGAGAACATGATTTCCATTCGATTGGAGGTATTGGTTCCCATTAAATTGAGAACATGATTTCCATTCAATTGGAGATATTGGTTCACATTAAATTGAGAACATGATTTCCATTCGATTGGAGGTATTGGTTCCCATTAAATTGAGAACATGATTTCCATTCAATTGGAGATATTGGTTCACATTAAATTGAGAACATGGTTTCAATTTGATTGGAGATACAGTGAAGATGTATGTTTCTGTTAAACTATGGGTGAGGGTTTCAGGCAAATTTATTTTTCAGGTTGACCAAGTGAATTCAAAATGTCAAGTCTTTTGCCACCACCAGAAAAAATTGAACTCGATGGCGATAGCGCTTCAATGGGGCTACGATGGGAGAAATGGAAAAGATCCCTACGTATATATTTAGAAGCTGCCGATATTGGAACTTCAAAAAAGAAACGCGCTACATTATTATTATTGGGGGGAGCAGGATTACAGGAAATATTCTATAACTTGCCAGGTGCAAATATTGAAGAAACTGATGGAGTAGACGTTTTAGAAATTGCGATAAAAAAGCTTGATGATCATTTTCTTCCTAAACAAAATAAAATATACGAAAGGCATATTTTCCGAAATGTCAAACAAGATGAAGGAGAAAATTTTGAAAAATTTCTAATTAAACTTCGAAATCAAGCTGCCAAATGCAAGTTTGAAAAACCTGACGATCACATAATCGATCAAATTATAGAAAAGTGTGTTTCTACGGAGCTGCGGAAAAAGATATTGACCATGGGTGATGCAGTCACATTAGATAAGGTTATTACAGAAGCGAATACGCTGGAGATTGTGAATCTTCAATTAGACAGTTATGAACAAAAGGAGAAAAATAAAATTGATGGTATAAATATGATTACAAACAAAAATAAAAGAAACTACAAAACTACTAAATGGGAACAGACTAAAAAGGATAGTTCTGGAGATAAAGATACTTTGAAGTGTAATAGATGCGGAAGACAGAGAAACAATCTTGGGCATGATTTAATTTGTTCAGCGAAGAACAAAAAATGTTATGGCTGCGGTAGATTAGGACACTTTCAACGATGCTGCAAAACAAAAAATAATCAAGAAAAAAGAAAATTAGAAAGGAAAGAAGGAAACAATAACAGCAGTTATAAAAGACAGCGAAAGGAAGACACAGTTAATTCCCTAGAAGATGAAGAGGAAGATGTTCAATATATATTCAACATTAATGATGATGCTACAATAAAATGCTATTTGGGCGGAGTAAAATTAGAAATGCTAATTGACTCAGGGTGTAATTTAAATTTAGTGTCAGATGAGACATGGCAATTCTTAAAAAATCATAAAGTTGAATGCTATAAACAAGTTAAGGAACCAAACAAAACATTACTTGCCTATGGTAGTAAAACGCCATTACATGTAATAGGTTCTTTTGAATCTATCATAGAAGCCAATGGGAAAACAGAACATAGTACTATCTATGTTGTAAAAAATGGCTCGCGAAATTTGCTTGGCAAAAATACTGCAATAAATTTAGGTGTTTTAAAATTAGGTACCGGTATTAACCAAGTTCAAGATAGTATCAAAACATTTCCAAAATTTAAGAATGTGCTAGTAGAAATACCAATTGACACAGCAGTTAGACCAGTGATACAACCTTACAGGAGGATACCTATTCCTTTAGAGGAAAGGGTAAACAAAAAGATAAAAGAGTTACTGGATTCTGATATAATCGAAGAAGTACAAGAACCATCTTCTTGGATCTCCCCTATCGTACCAATTCTCAAGGACAACGATGAGATACGCTTATGTTTGGACATGCGACGTGCTAATTCTGCAATACTCAGAGAAAATCACCCCTTACCCTGCATGGACCATTTATTGCCTAAAATAAAAAAGGCTAGATTTTTTACGAAATTAGACATAAAAAATGCTTTCCATCAGGTGGAACTTCACCCCAATTCTAGACACCTGACAACATTTATATCTTCCAAGGGACTTTATAGGTACAAAAGATTAATGTTCGGAGTTACGTGCGCCCCAGAACTTTTCCAGAAAATCATGGAGAAAATGCTGATCAAGTGTGAAGGAGTCATAAATTTTATAGATGATATATTAGTCTGGGGAAGTAAGGAAGAAGAGCATGATTCGCGGCTATCAAAAGTATTAGCAGTACTGAAAGCACATGAAGTTCTATTAAACGAAAGGAAATGCATTTATAAAGAGAAAAAAGTTAATTTCCTTGGGCATGTCCTAACCCCTGAAGGAGTAAAACCTTTACCTAAATATGTTGAAAGCATTTCAAAATTTAGAGTGCCAAAGACGATAGAAGAATTGCAGAGTTTTCTCGGTTTAGTCAATTACATAAATAAATGGATACCAAATTTGGCAACAATAACAGAACCATTAAAGGAACTGCTTAGGAATAAATTAGGTAGGAAAACGAGCATTGAAGGTTATTGGACAGGAAGACAAGAAGAATCTTTTAAGAGATTGAAGGAGGTACTAACAAATATAGAAAGCCTAGGTTATTACGACGTCAAAGACAAAACACAAGTGATAGCGGATGCAAGTCCAGTAGGACTTGGTGCTGTTTTAGTACAAACTAATAGCAATGGTCCTAGAATTATCGCATACGGAAATCGGACGTTGACAGGATGTGAACGGAAGTATAGCCAAACAGAGAAAGAGGCACTGGCTCTTGTTTGGGCAACGGAGCATTTCAACACTTTTTTATTTGGCAAAGAGTTTGATTTAATAACAGACCATAAGCCTTTAGAATTCTTATTTAATAAAAAATCTAAACCTTGCGCACGTGTCGAAAGATGGGTCCTGAGACTACAAACATATCGCTATAATACTATATACAAACCGGGGCGTACCAACATTGCAGATCCATTATCAAGGTTATGTAAAGACTCGAACGTTCTACTAATTGAGGATGATTATGTACATCAAATAGTAGAACTTGCAAGGCCGCAAGCAATATCTACTGGGGATATTATTAAACATTCAAGAGATGACCCAGAAATCGCCAAAGTAAAAGAAGGTATTTATAATCACCACTGGGATGAGTCTATTATTAACTATAGAATATTTGCTGATGAATTATGTTTTTATGAAGATATCCTTTTAAGAGGAAACAGAATTATCATCCCTCAAGGCTTAAGGAAACAAGTTCTAGATGCAGCACACGAAGGACATCCGGGGATCGTGGCAATGAAAGGACGGTTACGTTCCAAGGTCTGGTGGCCACGAATTGACAACGATGCTGAGAGGCTTGTAAAAAGTTGCAAAGGATGTACCTTAGTAGGACTGCCAAGTGTACCAGTACCAATGAAACGCCGTGAGCTCCCGGCAGAACCTTGGATCGATGTCGCGATGGACTTACTAGGCCCATTGCCCAGTAATGAATATCTGTTGGTTGTCATAGACTACTATAGTCGTTATAAGGAAATAAAAATAACCCGAACAATTACAAGCGCCCAAGTAATTAAAATTCTTACGGAAATATTTAGCCGTTTGGGTTATCCCGTCTCCATCACTGCCGACAATGGACGTCAGTTTGTAAGTGAAGAATTAAAGGCTTTTTGTCGTAAGTGTAACATAAGACTTTTTAATACCGTCCCATATTGGCCACAAATGAATGGTGAAGTTGAGCGTCAAAACAGAGACATTGTAAAACGTCTCAAAATAAGTAAACTGGAGAAAAAAGACATGAGAGAATCACTCTATGAATATCTAATGATGTATAATTCGACTCCTCATTCAGTGACAGGAAAAATGCCATCGGAACTTTTTTTCAAGAGGATAAACAGAGATAAGATTCCAATGTTAAAAGACCTAAATGCAAAAGAAGAAGATTCAGAAGTTAGAGATCGAGACAAGCTGCAAAAAGAAAAAGGAAAGGAATATGGTGACCGGAAGAGACGAGCTGAGAGTCCAAAAATTGTAGAAGGAGATAAGGTTTATGTTAAGGAAATTGAGAAAACAAATAAGCTAACATCCAACTTCAATCCTACTCCACACGTGGTAGAGAAATCGAACGGTGGGGATACTATAGTGAGGAATGAGGAAACAGGTCAACAATTAAGAAGAAACGTAATTCATTTAAAGAAAGTAGAAGGTAAATGGAAAACTGTTGAGTCTGCTGAAGACCAAGTAACAAAAGATCAATCCAGTGATAATGATAACACTAATTAAACGATTCATAAAATGAAAATAATAATTGTCATTTTTACATTATTACTGATTTATAAAATAATGTGATTATAAAATAAAATATTAATAAGAAAGGGATGTAGTGTTTGTGTATCTATTAAATAGATATTGAACGCTGTCTCACGCACACAAGTAGTGGCAACACTGCCAGTCGGGCAGTCAGTCAAAAGAGTCACTTGAAGGTTCGAGCGGTGGAACGACAAAAGCGTGTACTACTTGGTGTGTCGGTGAGCCAGTGTAGTTAATTCTATCCCCAAAAGGCAGGACGTAACAGAAAGTATAAAGGTAAAGGAATAAAGTTGTATAATGAGCAAAATGTGTTTATTAGGGATAGAAATAAGAATAAATTGATTCCTGGGAAAATAGTAAGAGAAGGGGATAAAGATAGATCCTATCAAGTGTTATTAGAAAATGGACAGAAAGTAGTTAGAAATAGATATAACATATTCAAAGGTTCAAAATATAGGAAATTTAATGTAAAAAATACTTATGATTATGATGATGAGGATTTGGAATATATAATAGAAAAGAATAACTTGAAATCAAAGGAAATAAGTTATGATAATATAAATAATGAAAATTGTATTGAGAATATAGACTATAATAACTATAGTAATGAGAATGCAAACATTAATACGAATGAAAACTTAAATTTCGAATATGTAAATTGTGATGTAACTGATTACTTTGAAGATTGTTCTGATACTGTAGAAAATGATTGTATGAATGTTGAAGCTAGTAATGACGCTATAAAATGTAAAACTAAAAAGAGAGTAACATTTAACTTGGATAACATTGATGTTGAAAGTAAGAAAACTAGAAGTGTAAGGAAACCTAATTATTTAAAAGATTATTCAGATGATTAATATGTAAAGAAAAGGGATGTGAGATGTGAGCTTTATGGTTGGTGAGTAGTGGCAACACTAGCTCACGGGTTGAAGTAGCAACGTGATCAATGTGGTTTAAAGGTTAGCATTATAGCTAAAGATATTGTAATAAATACAATTAATGAGTAACTACAGAATATTATTTAACCTAAAACCATTACACTGGTTTTCGACATTGTTAAATGCTGGCTGCCTTAGAAAACAAACGTTCCGAAGGAACAGACGTCGCCGGAATTGTAAGATACTCATTGACCCATGACTTCCATGTCTTCCCATTGCTCTAACTAAGGGATTGGTAGACAAGGGAGCGACTAGTATCGCCAAATAAAGGCTTATTTCATTAAGGCCTAATATTCTTAGAGACAGATGAACCGCTTTACCCTTTATTTTTTTGTGTGTTCTAACGTCTTGTGATGACTCCAAAAATGCATAATGCTAGTAGCATATTATTTGAAACAATACGATACTATACTTGCCAATAAGTACAGATACCAGAAGGTATTGAATAAAAAGTATCGAGTATACAAATACCGCTATCGACGAGAAAAGTACTCGATATCAAAAAGTTTCGATACTTTTTTCGTGTCCCTCCCTAGGGATAACAATGACAACGAGCACTCTGCCACTGTTGGGGATATTTTAGGGCACCTTAGGGTATTTTCCCCCTAGATTTAGGGGAATTTTTTTAGGGCATAAAATTATTTACGGGAATTTTGAGGGTAAAAAAATATTTAGGAGATTTTTCCGAACGTAACTTGGCCTACCGATGTACCGTACTCTATCGCTAGCAACAATAATATTTTTTATTTCGCGCTCATATGTTTGTGTACGTAGAATGGACATATCCAATACAAATAATGCACCTTTGTTTGTGTGTGAGGTAAACTGGTTTATTCTTGTTGTTTTGATTTGGTTTAACTACTGTCTGCTGTGTTTCATCCGATCGATCCATTGAATCGATTTAAGATACTAGAAAATCGTTTTTTTTTTTTACAAGAATGCAACTATGTAATTATTTAAACACATAAGAGTTGAAATCGGAAACCCAAACAATGGATGCATTCCATCCAAGAATATATAGAAATAAGGTTAAGGTATATACGTAGTGAAATATGTCAATTTGTGTTTTATTCTTAAAATATATGTTTAGGGGAAAACATATTGAAAAGTGCCTTATTTAGGGAAATTTCACGACGAGTCCGGGGAAAATCAAAATCAGAGGGTGGCAACACTGCACTCTGCTCAGCAGTGAGCAGGATTTGATTTATTCGGTGAATTCTATGATAGTATAGTCAGTTTGTCTCATAGATTACTATTATATACTAGAGATTTGTCTTGTACCTCCAACAAGCTATTCTACTTTATTCGATAAATATAATTTACAATAAAAAGTGAGAATGTCGGCTGACAACCAGCAAGGAGAGATAATCCAATATGTGCCATTTATGTCGTTTGTGCACCCATCATTCTGGCATACATTGACCGAAATGAAGCTGGATGTTGATAAACTAAACGAGAGTACCAAACAAATATTTGGGCGTTTTAATTACCGGAACGATATCGGTCCTGTGTTCGAAGTCGACGGCACATCTTTTAATCAGTGAGTTTTTTGTAATTCTAGGACCCAGACTTCTTGCCCAGATATGGTGTCTTTATAAATAGTCTAATTCTACTTTAAAAACATATTCTTAATTAAACTCAAACTGCCATTAATATTTTAGGATTTATTATAAAATTAAGATATTCAGTAACTGGTTACCTGCTGGAAATGGTTTGTGCATTATGACCACCAGCACCCTTTGTGCTACTATGCAGGGCATAAGCTCACCAGGCTTTTGAATTGCAAAGGCAACTTATTATGTCGATCGCAATTGATCGAATCTATTTGATTCAATCGCAACCTGTACACGAGTGATCGAATTGTGGATTACTTAAAGATTTGATCTTATTTGACCCGATTATCACATGACAAGATAAACCAAATTGGACTTATACATGTGCTACTGTAACTAATTGCTAGCTCATATAATTGATCGAGTGCATTTAACATGTAACAAACAAAATTAAATCTAGCTGTAAACATTTACGTACAACATTCATTCACCGCACTCTTTCTCATGCTGTATTGCTACGTAACCCAAATGAAACTGGTTTGTGCGGAATCACTCGCGCTGCGGGTCTCTCGTGTCGCGTCCCACATATTGCAAGATCCGATCAGGTGAGTTATGACCTGCGACATGTGCAAATTTATATTCAAATGGTTAGAATGTTTCCGAGATTCGGTCATACAATTACAAAGTAGGTAAACAAAGGAACTGAGACCCAAATGATCGAATTTTTTAACCTGATCAATCACCATATGAGTGGGTCACCAACTCCAACCAACTCTGATATTAAATAAAATGGTTGTTTCATACATTTTAGTCGAGTAGGTATTTAACTTTTGTATGGAACAGCTAATAATTTTTCGTGATTTCAGTTAGTCCCATAATAAAAGTTGTTCATATTGATGAGTACTCCTGCAAGTATTGCCAGTAACTAAAAAATAACCCAGTATACTAGCAATATTAATTAAATAGCCTTGTTTATTTATTTTAATAAATTGTAGGTAACAATTAACTCGAATTTTTCAGGTCACCTGAATCAGAGCAATTCTATGAAAATATTACAGGACCAATAATGAACAAAAACACAATAGAAGACTTCAAATGTTTAGATAAAACAGCCCTTCTTAATTCTGTTGGAGAAATGATCTGGTCTTTCATGAAGCAAAATATATGGATAGCTAACCCTCACACTTTGCTAAACTTCTTCATTTTATCATTTGCTGTGAGTAAAGCTCGTCCCGTCATATCCACCTTGTATAGGTTTCATAACCTCGTCGATCATTAAATTTAAACTCTATAATGCACTATAACATAATCAAAAATGATTTTAGAAGAAAATAAAAAGAACAAAATTTTCAAAGAAAGTATAAATACCTTCGGAACGTAAACACATAACATGTTATACAGAGAAATAGAGGCAGCGCGTGTGCTCGGATCATTATCCGACTTTAGCCTAGTGAATTTGTTAGGCATTATGGGTTTAGTAATAGTAGATTATACAACGAGTGAAAAAAAAGGGAATTTAATTCGAGGGACTAAGTTGGAACTCGAGAGCAGTGAAGAATTCTAGAATAGAATCCCGAGCGTAGCAAGGTATTATAGATAGAATCCTGAGCGGAGCTAGGGATACAAGGACCGAGATGAATTATTTTTTTCACAAGTTGTGTAATCTTCTTTTTACAAATTATTGACTGCGAGAAAATAAATAGTAGTATAGTATTTATCATATTTTATTTTATAATCGGTAATAAGAGAATTTTTTTTAAATTTAATTTTATAGCTCTATGGTATTGCTCCATATAGCCAGCCAGTACGTACTTTCACCACGTTTTATTTAATATGGTGCTTGTTCCAAATTCAAAATGTTTTTATTCACTGTTATCGTCGAATAAAATGCCCTTTTTCGAGTGGCAATGGTAAAAAATTTATTACTGTGGCTAAACTACTAGATGGATATCAATGATTTTTTTGTATACGACTTAAAAACAATGTGATTAAGCTCTGGTTTTATTTAATGATCAACTATTTTCTCCACCATGTATAATAAACATACAAGAAATTCATTCCTGAACTTACATTTACCAAATGTTGTTTTAACAATATGATTCACTTTATACCTAATGGTAATTGTATAACTTAAAATATAATTTAAGATTTCTCTTACAGGATCTCAAAAAATTCCATTACTACTACTGGTTTGCATTCCCTGCTCCGTGCCAACCAACTGTATATTTAAAGAAAAGCTCAAATATATCAGATAATTTCAACAAGAAGCAACAAGATGACTTGGCAGATGGCTATAAATCCTTGGAAAACTCACAGAAATGCTTTTTCATAGTAAAAAAAGAACAGGACAGAGTGATAGTCAATACTTTGTCATGGATATTGGGAAATGAAATAACAGAGACTGATGTGAATGTTGATATGTCTATCACATATTTTGCTTTCTTAGATTCGAGTAATGGGACTAACCCAGGATGGTCTCTCAGGTCATTTCTAGCTGCTTTGTTAGAATACTGCCCAAGTATTGTTAGATTTGATATTCATGTTATAGGACTGAGATGTAATATGAATGGTGGTGTAGAAAAAAGTCGCATTTTCACCATTAGTGTGCCAGAGGTAAAGTTGTTGTATAATTTATTATTAACTAGCTTCCGCCCCGCGGTACCCTATGTTATTCTACATACCATAAGCTATCTGCATATCAAATATCATCGCGATTGGTTCAGCGGTTTAAGCGTAAAATGGTAACAAACAAACAAACTCACATTCGCATTTATAATATTAGGTAGGACTAGCTTTTCGCCCGCGGCTTCGCTCGCGCAGACTTTATAAAATGGCTATACCTTTTTCGCCGTTAGCCAATTTCGACAAAACAAAGCCTATTGATTCGAAGCGCCAAGTTAAGCCTAAATAAATTGTGAAAAACCTATGAAAATCCGTTCGATGGTTTCGGAGATTAGCGTGTTCAAACAGATAGACAGACAGACAAAAAATCAAAAATGGTTTCTTTGCAATTTGACTCTTCCTACATCAAACACACTCCATTTCAATTTAAAAATAATGTAGATACACGCGGGTTCCAGATAACTTACGTAAATTCCACAAATCATTGAATAACGATTACTTTTTTGCATCATCCGATTTTATTTTAATGAAGCCTATATTCTGCTCCTTTATTAATTAATCTCAGTCTACCTGTGAAATCTACACGAAAATCCGTTCAATAGTTCCGGAAATGTGCGTTAATAAATAATCAGACAGACATATATGATTACTTTTCTTCAATGTACAGAAACACCGGATTCTACTGTTTTATTACCTATATATAGATAGCTTTCCGGCCCGCGGTTTTACCCGCGATCCCCTACAAAACATTCTTAGTACACCCCTACGTTATAAGAAGCCCCAATCCGTATAGGTACCTACACAAAGTGTACCCCCAAACATAATTTTTAAAAAAACCCTGAAAAAATTATGTTTTCCCATACACACTTTTGCACCCCTTTTAGGGTGAAAAGAGAGAGATGATAATAATAATAACCCTAATAATCTACTCTGACCAATATTTACGCAAGATTTGTATTTCAACTACTTTCCCACAATAAAGACACTTACAAAATATATTTCCACCGATTAATTCTACAAAACATTTTCCTTAGTTCTAGCCAGGAGCCCAAATATCCCGACAAACTGTAGGTACCTCTACTCCATTCCAAAAATTGTCGTTCCATAAAACTTTTGCACCCCATTAGGGTAAGAATTTCGAAAATCACCGACATTACGTGTTTCTCTGACCGGAAAAATATTGATTGACGGATTGAGATTTCAAACATGTGTCAAAATAAAATGTAATTTAAATCAAAAGCACTAAGGAGTATTGATATCAACTTCGATGCAAATCACCCCCAAAATAACTTTCTACCCCTTTTTAACCCCGTTAGGCGATGAGTTTCAATAAAATACGAAACGTATCTTCAATTAATTCTGTTAAGGCGCTGACAACAGCTGAAGTCTCTCTATTGCAACCCAACCTATATTAATCCTACTAAATGTACGGTATTGAAATTTAAATACACGATACTCAAGGATATAAATGACAAATTTATTAATCTCAAAACACGATTTCATTTCATTGCCTCGATAAAAAAAATTGCCAAACACAACTCTGAAAATCAAGGAATTCCCAAATTTATCCTATACACGAATGTATTTTTCGATGTGATATTTTACATTAATATTGTTCGAATAATTAGAAAATGATTTATTTCGTTAGTTTTTGGAATAAGGAATTTATTTGTACATAATTAATTATTTTTATAAATGTCGCTTACGTTATTAATTCGGAGCAGTTAGGGGGAGGAGTCAACATTATGCCACACTCTTCTGTCACGTTACTTGCGTATTTTGCTTTGCCCTCACTCGCATTCCGCGGCGATCCGCGTTGCTAGACGGACCTGTACCAGTTTTTTTCCGAGCGCGCGGTTTCAACATTATCATCCATAAATGGGTAAAATATCTTTTAAAAAAAATGTGCAATGCCTGATGAATAAAGTAAGGTAGTAAGCAATTTATTTCACAGTGATTGACAATGATAAAAGTAAACAAATACTTGTGTTTGTCAAAGCGTCATATCACTGCCGCTAGATTGCAGTGTAATTTATGAATGTATTCAGCCTATTCACATTATAACTTTTTATCAAATTAAATGACAATATTTGGAGGGAAAATGAATTGCATTACATAACTTTTACAATATGATCTCGTCGTATTATTTCGCATAAAAAAGTATTCAAACTAAAGATTTACTTACCACAAAAAGGGCATAATAACTGATTAATTTTATAATCTTTCATGCAATGGGAATAAAATTTGTCGTGCCGCATCACTGACCGAGAAAGATTCTTATTTTCAACACATAAGTCATGTCATTGTTAGCTCAGCGGTCCTGGTTATAGGTCAAGAACCTATAACTACTTGGATGTGTGTGTTCAAATCCATGTGATGACACCATGTTTTATAATGAATGTAAAGTACCTGGATGATTGAGTTGTGCTGGTATATAATACTTTTTATTTTGGTAAACAAAAGAAGGAACTTGAAAAAGGAAATTAATAAATGAATTTGAAGATATCATGTGGATTCGAACCGCGGACATCTGGTTATAGGATCGCACGATCTCCCGCCTGAGCTATTAATTACTTATAGATAGTGGCGAAATTTACTTTCGTATTCTAATGAAAATGTAGCAGTTTCTCATTGATTGAAAACACGGTAAAACGACAAAATGAAACCTAGCTATATATTTTGAATTTTGTACAATTATGAGGCGAATTATTAAAATCTATATGGGTATCGTTTCCATGGTTTTCGGGGGTGCTTATTACGAATATAAAACATATTTCGGGATCCAAGATGGTGGACGCGAATTAAAAAACAAAAACAATATGGGTATCGTTTCCATGGTTTTCGGGGGTGCCGATTACGAATATATAACATATTTCGAGATTCAAGATGGCGGACGCGAATTATTAAATAAAATCTATATGGGAATCGTTTCTATGGTTTTCGGGGGTGCCGATTACGAATATATAACATATTTCGTGATTCAAGATGGCGGACGCGAATTATTAAATAACATCTATGTATAAGGGTATCGTTTCCATGGTTTTCGGGGGTGCTGATTACGAATATATAACATATTTCGTGATTCAAGATGGTGGACGCGAATTATTAAATAACATCTATGTATATGGGTATCGTTTCCATGGTTTTCGGGGGTGCCAATTACGAATATATAAAATATTTCGAGAATCAAGATGGCGGACGTGAATTTTTAAATAAAATCAATATGGGTATCGTTTCCATGGTTTTCAGGGGTGCCGATTACGAATATGGAGTAGTGATATCTCTGCGCGACCTAATTTAACTACTAGCAAACTATTATGTATTAGTATTTTAACGTACTGCCAAAAATTAGAAGACACTTTACAGACAACTTTTACAACGTTTGATGGCAATAATATTAGAAGTCAATTATATCAACAGCTAAAGAACATTAATTTTAATACAAAACCATGGGCCTGCTTCCCGTCTGAATTTTTATTAAAATTATTTCTACGTATGAGAATTGACTACATCGTCAAATTCAACAATCGCAATCTGAAAATTAGTAAATCCAAATGTTGAAAATACCTTTCAGTTTCGCATTTGTAGTTTTTAAAAGAATAAGTATCTCAGTATTTTTTTTATTTTGGTATCCTATTATATTATTAAAAGGTCATAAACAATAAAAAATATGTTAGGTATTAGTTCTACTAACATAGCTTCTATATTTTTTCATTTTATTCCTGGTACTCTACATACACATACTACGAATAATGACGAATGTCTACACAAAAGCGGCATTTCGCGTGACTTCAAACGCGATAAACCACTGTATGACTTGTTACGCTGTGGTACTATTGTAAATAATGGTGTGAAAGATGAAAAAGTAACAAAAGTAGGATGAATCATCTCGAACAGAGTAACCAAACTGAAGTCATCATCAGGACTCGATCCGTGGACATCTAGTTCAAGGATCGCACGATCTCCCACCTGAGCTATTAATTACCTATAAATAGTGGCGAAATTTACTTTCGTATTCTAATGAAAGTGTAGCAGTTTCTCATTGATTGAAAACACGGTAAAACGACGTTTTCTAAAAATGAAACCTAGCTATATATTTTGAATTTTGTACATTATTTTCTTCATTCATATTTCTTATTAAAAAACATTATACATCCACACGGGCGACGCGAATATAAAATGATAAGAGAAGCGGTTTCATTAAAATTAGTAGGTACATCCTATTGTAAATAATGGTGTGAAAGATGGAAATAAAATAGAAAAGTTACAAAACTAGGTTAAAATATATTGAGTACTCGGTTATTACTATTTCTTTATAGCTAGTTGTAATTACATATTTATATTATCAATAATAGCGCCATCTAGTTGTGTTAGTTTCATACATATATTTGTACTTGTTTACTGTTTGGATGATGGCCGAAAAAGTGCACCGTTTTACCGCGTCTTCGTGTGTGGCGCTATGCTGTGCTATACGTGCTATATATATTGGGGATGTAGAGGGGCGTGGCTAAAATTTCAATTTCTCAAGGCCATTTAGCTGTTGTCAGCGCCTTAAAGAATGTTTATGCAAAATTTGAAGTAGATTTGACCAAGGAATCACGTTGTCCCATACAAACTTTGCCCCCGTTTTTCACCCCCTTAGGGGTAGAATTTCGGAAAATCCCTTATCGGATGCCTACGTCATACAAAGAACACACCCTCCAAGTTTAAGGTCTCTACGATCAGCGGTTTAGGCTGTGCGTTGATCCTAAGTCATTCAGGACAAAGAATTTTATATATATAGAAGATTAGGATATATATATTTATGAATTTGCTATTAAATAGGAATAAGTTTTTTAAACTATTTTAATACAATTGATTCTAAATTTTTCATCATCCATCAGAAGAATAATCCTCTAGCCCTAATATGTAATTTGTTTAACAAATATTTTTTATAAGCTTTTAGATTCACTACGAATTGTCTATGTCCATCAACACTTTTCTTATTGTCTCTTTGCTCTTTTATTCCATCATATATACCCACATTATGAAAACATATTCAGCAACTTCATAGAAATTATATTTTCAGGATGTCAAAACAGTACAAAGTGCAGGCTGGGTTGGATGGGAGAGGAATGATAAGGGAAATTTTGGTCCAAAACTGGCAAACATGTCTGCATCAATGGACCCGGTGATGTAAGTCTAGCGAAATAATATATAGTGTAAATTTTATTTCAACCTAATATTTCCCCTTATTCAGACCCATTCGGTTGCCGTTCCGATCGGAAAGGACGATTTTATATCGTTAAATTTAGGCTGATGACAGCATAAATCGTTTACCAATCGCCTGCCTCATTCCAAATGGAAGCCTGAAATGAGATAATGGGAGCCATCCTATTCAGTAGAATACTCAATCGGTTTATCTATCCGATCGGGACCACAACCGAGCAAGTCTGAATAAGGGGGATTTTTTGTCAAACTTAATTTATTATTTCAACAAAATTACATGTCCTTTTAAAATAGAAAAAAAATAATAATATACGCGTCGACTTGAGAACCTCCACCGTTTTTTCGTCGCTTAAAAAATGCAAATGAGTAAAAAAAAATGAAGTAAAAGAGAGGATTAACATTCAACACTTGGTGGGTGAAATCAAACTTCTTTTAGAACTAGCAAAAACCTTTTGGAGCTCTGAAGCAAAGTAGAAATGCATGAGCAAATCTATGGATAGCTTTATAATGTCTTTGTTGGACTGCGTTTCCCCTGAAGCGGAGAGGAGGCATGCAGGTATAAATCAATTAAATTCTTTGAAATCCCCATCTCGTATCTCAGTAGCGTAGCGAGTTGTTTATTAGCAGTTGTAGCACTGAAGCGGCATAGAGCGGAGTGGAGCTCTACTCCGCTCTTGTCTCCTCCGTTCCACTGGTCTCCGATTAAGTTGAAACGCAGCCACAATTCGAATTTCAAATCAATATCAACAAAGTTGTTTATTCTCAGCTTAGCAGATACATCATCAGATCTCAACATTAAACTAATGAAATGGCGTTTGGTACCAGATATTGATGTAGAAGTGATGAAGAGTACGAGGTGTTTGCTACTAGGAGCCGGTACCCTTGGATGCCATGTAGCTCGGGATTTATTGGTCAGTGTTGCTATTAAATATAATTATTTTATGCAACATGAGATGTGATGTGAAACCCGGTCGGAATGGTCGGTAGGAACATTTTATTTAATAAAATGTATGCTGTGTTTGACTCAGTCTTCATTTACCACGATCGTGGTGGACTGTCTCATTCCCAATGGAATTCTAAAATTGGTAAATAAGACTACCCAATCGGTTTATCATCTGAATTGGGACTGTAACCGAGCAGCTCTGAATATGTTTATTAATTTAGTCTTTAGAAGAAAAGGTAATTTTTAAGTTTATTTCAATACTACATGATATTTATAGGTTTTTAATTATGACACAGGCTTGGGGATTCCGACACATAACGTTCATTGACAATGGAAAAGTATCTTACTCCAATCCGACGCGTCAAGTATTATTTAATTTCCAAGACTGCCTCAATGGAGGGAAGAAAAAGGCTAAAGCAGCTGCTAATAATTTGAAATATATTCTCCCAACAGTTGTGAGTACACCATGTTCATAATCATTTGACTTTATGATGGAAAGGATGTGCCAAAAAGAGATAAACACATAATTAGGTCACCCATATACCCTCTTTGTCATAGTGGCCTATGTTTTAATGATTGTTGGGTGTTACCTAATGACAAAAAATAGCAGTACAAAAAATATACTTGCATAATCTTGATAAAAATATTGAAATTCAAAAAGTTTCCTTTTCAAAAAGTCTTAATAGACTTCTTCTAGTGGCCAAACATAAATTAATCTGTATTTAAAAACTACATAACTACACTTTCAGAAAAGTAAAGGTATAGCAATTCATATTCCAATGCCGGGCCATCCCATAGGAGACTCATTGAAGGAAGAGACAATATCAAATATTAGAACCATTACGGAAGAAATAGCTAGCCACGACGTAATATTCCTGTTACTTGACACTAGAGAAGCGAGGTGGTTGCCTACGCTGATTGCGGCGCACTATGGGAAGGTACGTTTATTCCTGTCAGGTTGCTTTCCATGTTGTAGCACAAATAAGTAATAAATATTGCAAATGTTTCCATGATGCTTCTGGTATATATGCGCATGAAACTGTGAGACAAATGTTATTTTTTTAAGTTGAACCACATAGGATTTTTTTTCATTAGATAAGCTATATTTTTTCACCATGGTAAGTAATGATATAGCTGAAGATGACTAGCACACATAACAGCTGTCTGAACACACCGGTATGCGCTTGAACGATAGATTCCCATCATATGATTTTTAGCCAATTGTTTATACATAATGTTTTGTAAGCTGTTGGGGGACCCCCCAATAAAAATAAAATAATAAATAATAGTGACTTACCTTATTTTCAGATAGTCATAAACGCTGCACTAGGTTTTGACAGCTATCTAGTGATGCGACACGGTTTAGGAGCGACTCCGTATGAGGGCGCCACTTGTGTCAACAGCGTATCGGTGCCGGGCAGCCAATTGGGGTGCTACTTCTGCAATGACGTCACCGCACCTGGTAATGTAAGTTGTGATCACAGTTTCTTTGGCATTTTGATCTTTATTGTTGCTAAATATCATCATACTAGCTTCCGCCCCGCGGTTGCAGGTCAGTCGCATTCCCGAGGGATCTTATGTTTTCCCGGGATAAAAAGTAGCCGTTGCTATTCCAGACTATTATATATCTCTGTGCCAAATTTCATACTGATCCGTGTAAACGTTCTGGCGTGATTGAGTTACATCCATCCAATCTTCACATTTATAATATACATAGTAGGATTCAAATTGGTAACATTGTCGACTAAATAATAAATCTTGATTATAAAAGAATATGTCATGTTTATTTCTATAAAATAAAATAAAAACAATATAATAGAGCCTAATGTTTTACTCCAGTCATTAAAGGATCGTACGTTAGATCAACAATGTACGGTGACGCGGCCCGGAGTGGCAGCCATTGCTGGCGCTTTGGCTGTCGAAATACTTGTTGGTCTGTTGCAGCATCCACTCAGGTAATGTAAATACATTTCAGCCAATTTATTGATACTTTTTAACAAATTGGAAATTGTCTTGTTGGAAAAAAATTTGAGTGCATCACAGAATTATTACCTACTAGCTTTCGCCCCGCGGTTTCACCCACGTTCCCTAGGGATCTTATGTTTTACCAGGATAAAATGTAGCCTATGTCCTTCTCCATACCATAGATACGTATCTGCATACCAAATTTTATCGCGATCGGTTTAGCGGTTTAAGCGTGAAAAGGCAGCGCATACATGCACACTATAATTGTGTCTGTGTGTATGGCACAGTTACGTACACATAGCAAATATTTGCTTAGATTCCGAGCAAGCATTCTTTGAAAACCTACTTTCTTACTTATAGGTAATAATTCTATGGAGTGCACGAAGAAAATATACATAACTAGCTTCCGCCACGAAGTTCACTTGTAGAGATATCTAATAAGTACTTTTCCGTGATAAAAATTACCCTGTTTTAATCCGTATAGCTATTATGACGTGTTTTACGAATAGGCAATTTCTTTACTGTACTCCAATCAATCTAATGAACGATCAGTCTTGATTTACACTAACGACTAGTTTGTACGGTAACTTGGCTGAAATAATTATTTAACATGTTATTTCAGAGCTGAAGCCCCAGCGCTATATAATCTAAGCAACGACTCAGATATACCACCAGAAATGCAGGGAGTATTAGGCCCGATACCCCACTCTATAAGAGGATTCCTACACTCATACCACCATGTAGTACCAACTTGTGCAAAGTTCAAGCAATGCATTGCATGTTCCGACATCGTCATTAACATGTACAGAAACGAGGAAATAGAGTTTCTGCTCAAAGTATTCAACAGCGGTAGCTATTTGGAAGAAGTTACCGGCCTTTCAGAGTTGCATTTGGCAGCGGAAATGACTGATGTATGTATTTTTTATCTTCAGTAAGATTTTTATTTAGATGATGTTACTGTTAATTTTTTTTACCCTTTTTGTAGATATTAACTTTATCAGATGAAGAAGATAATAGCAGTGAAAACTGACCGTCGCTAGAAGTGACAGAAAACAAGATGGAAATAATGGCGATTATATAAATCAGTACTCTATTCAGTTTTTTATCAAGTTTTTGTCGCATTTCGTATAGAAGACTGCAAAGTCGTGCACGAACATAAATCTGCTTTAAGTGTTGTGATATTTTATCTGTGAGAGCATTATAAAAACTTACTGATGAATAAATGTTTATAAAAATAATAAAATTACAATTAAATTGATATTTAAAATTATTTTTTATTCAACATTCCAAATTCCGTGCAGCACTCAACTAAAACGGTCTAATTACGCGAGATCGTCTAGCTAGAGCAAATCTTGTAAATCCCAGATATCTCCATTAGCCTCCTAGATTGTATTCTCTTCTATTATTCTAAAAATCTATGCTTCTCCTATATTTAAATAGAGTATACAATAACTACACTAACAATAGTTACACGCGCTCCTATTTGGTGACGGTCTTCCTTTTTAGTTAGTTGTAGTTTAACATATATTTTTTTAAATATCTTGCAATAATGAATACAGAGAAAATCTGAATTTCATTAATTCATCTCGCGTAATATCTATCAACTAGGCAAGGAGAATGGAACATGAAAACAGTTGATCCTCGCTTCACTGTGCTTATTTATATTATCTAAGAGGTTTAGGGTTTACAGATTGAGGTATATGTCTGAGCTTGTAGCTAATGCAACGATTAAGTACCAGAAATGACACAAAATGTCTATCCACATATTTATTAGTCTATCTTATGTACAAAAAAACAATAATTTAATGGTGCATAGTCATCTGAACTGTCGGTAAGGGTATATTAGTTAGCGCACTGATGACCTTAACAGGTTTCGGCGGCCTGATCTTCCTGCCGTGTCTGCCAGATTTCCGTTGCCATAGACCAGACCTGGGTCTATTGCCAAGCCACCTGTTACGTTGCGGCGAGCCTATCGGCGTGCTTCCATGGAGAACGTTCGATAATCGACCTTAAGACAATAGAGTGGGAGTTATTACAACTACTGGCATAGTTGGTGATTATCAAGGTCATACAAATACTAATTGCTGAAGCTGATTAAAATGACAGCAAATGATTATAATTACTAACTCATTAATGTGTCAATTAGGTCTAATAATTAGAATAAAGAATGACAATTACAAAAGAAAATGTTAGGTTAACATACCAACAACTGCCATACAACGTTGATCAAAGCTAAATAATCTCTTTGAAGGCATTTGAACAACAATTCTGTCATCTTGTTTCCTCAGAATGATTCCACATGTCCCAGCTGCATGGACATAAAGACCACCTTGGCCTACAAACGAAAATAAAATTTGTGATCTAGCATTAAGGATCAAAATCATATAGAAATATAATAGATTAAGTTTTCAACCTGGTTCTTTCTCAATGCAATGTACAATAGTTCCAGTTGGTAGAGCTCCTAGTAAATAAGCATCCCCCTCATTCGCCCGGACTGAAAAATAAGAGGTAATAATGAATTTATTTCAAAATTTATTAGGGTAATGTTAAATTTGAAGTTGATAACTTGACTCGCGATTCCTGGGATTCTATTTTTTTTGTAGGTAATTTTGGGACGCGCGAAATGGTTGATCATTAATTGAAACCAGAGCTTTATCACGATGTTTTTAAACTGTCTACAAAAATAATTGAAATCCATCCAGTAGTTTAGCCACAGTAATTAATTTTCATTTTATTAATTTTACTCATCACATACATGCCTAACAAATTCACATGTTTAAAGTAGGTCGGACAATGACCCGAGCAAACGCGCCGCCTCCATATCTCTGTCTAATAACACTACGTGCTAACACGTTACGTGAAACGAAGAAAGCGCATCACCAGCGCGTTAAAAGTTGTGCCTCTTAGGGTCTGTTCACAAAGACCGTATATAATTCAGTCAGTCTCTGGACGGTTTAGATTCACAATTGGACCCGGTAGGTGGTGCTGCGATCAAGTTCTAGGATTTTATTTATTAGGGGAATACCTGTGAATCTGTGTACATCACGTCATCATCATCAGTCAACATTGTACGCCTTTATATTGAATAGACTAGGAGTGAAACTGAATATCTAACACTATATTTCAATTGAGAAATACAATACAGAAAATCAAGAATGTTCATTTATTATTTAATTTTACTCTCTTGTCAGCAGGCAGTCATGGTAATATAAGTGCTTACCATTCATTGCTAATGAACTTTAGAAATATTTCTAAAGTCCATTGAGGTTTGTTGAACTTTGTTGAGGTTTTAAACAAACTTGCTGTTTATTATTAGGCATGGAGCTTATCTGGGAATTAAGGATCAATTGTAATATAGAAATGCTATAGTTGCTAGAGCTACCCCAGAGCTAATTTCCATACTTTTACCAAACTGGCTTAAGAACTGTCTTGTAGATTAGAAGTTTGTTGTCAGTTGAGAGCTTGATTTGAACATTGTACCATATCTTGAATTATTGTCTTTTAGTAAGCGCTAACTCCATGGCAATAAAACATTTTTATGGACATTGATGGTTAGTTTTTTTATATTATTTTACCACATCTATTCTATAATTTTAAATACCTGGAATCCTGGGCAGCTCCCGGGATGTTTTCAATATATCACCAGCTTTCATATTCTCTGTGGCTAATATATATTTCAACCTATCCCCATTAGCCACCAAAGCTATATGTGCAGTTCTGCAGCCATCTTCCATTATCTAGAAATTTCACAATATAAATTTATGAACTTTTTTAAAACATCTCTGCCAATATCCAAGTGTTTACATAAAATAAACACCCAAACGAAATGATTTCACCACTTAGGTCCTATTGGAGACTAATATTAAATTATGTTTTTTGTTTCAATGCACAATTTTGGTATACAACTTTATTTGCTCATTTTATTATTGAGGCAAATAGATGTTTGTGTATTATAAATGTTATATAATGCAGTTTATATCACCTGAATAACTTTCTCTTCCAATGGGGGTCCTTCAGTTGGGCCATCCCTGATCCAATCTATCCAATGGTACTTGTGTTTGATGCCTCCTCCAATACCTTTTGCTACAACTCGACCTACAAGCAGTCAATTACTAATCACTTTTATGTGACCAATTTTAATTCCAAAGTTGTTCAGATGCTTTCACTTACCACTTTCGGGATCTCGGCCAGCAAGATTCGTGACTTCCAATGGCTTGACGGTATAACTTTCAGGAAAATGCACAATACGCCTATAGCTTTTACCGAATCCAGGTTTGGGATTTTCAATATTCGGCTTACTAGCAAAATTGACCGAAACAACATGAATGGTTCGCCTGCTTATTACTTTCGGTGTTAATGTTAAACTAGCAAATAACCTATTCAATGCCATCGTTTGGCTATTTGAAAATGATGTGTAATGTTATTGAATATTGACTTATGAGTTTAATTTCAAAAAATTATCAAAACAATATCATTCTCATAACCTCAAAATAATTATCAAGTTTTTTTCACTTATTTCAGAAGAAAGGAAGGCAAAGGGTTCTAGCCCATACAGCCTAATTATACATAATATTCTTCTTATATAATAAATCAATATGTCTGATATCCATATAAAGGTCAAAGCCAAGACTGGTATATATATATACAGGAGGCCGATTCTCGCACTTTCGATAATAATATCGAAATCGATAAATATATCATGACATAAGATATAATATATACGTATCGAGTCCTAGAGTGATATTTATCTCTACAGCTCGAGAATCCCAGGGTGATACAAAACTACCCGTAAAGCCGAAAGGAGGTTGAATGGGGCCTTATAACGAGTCCATTCACAATATTTAAGAACCGTAGTAACGCAGTATAACATACCTCAAAAAAATAAAAAAATATATTATTATTTTCACTGATATGCAAACCCTATTTCAGTAAAATTAAAAAGTAAACTACGCAGAATATACCTACATTTCTACCAAACTCGCGGAACGACAAAAATAATAATCGTAAATTGACAACATTTTTTTTTCCAACTTGTCATTTTTTGAAGCCAATACTTGAGTATAATGACATCCTTGTATTGAGGTAGCAAACATTTATGAATGAAAAATAGAAAAACTATTAAAGTAGACAATTAACAGGTAAAATAGGTACGTAGGCCTTTCTGTTATATAATCTGGTTCCCTGACATGACATCCCTAGTCAATCCTAGTAAGCACTATGGTTGACAAAATTTTTGGCTTTGATAATTATATCTTTTACGGGGTATTTTGTAACACGTTGAATATAGTCAAGTCAATCAGGTTTTAGTAAAATGGTGGCTGTATTTTTAACCGACTTCAAAAAAAGGAGGAGGTTTCTCAATTCGACCGTATATTCATATATATATTTTTTATCGCGGGCTTCGGGGTTTGAGCGCGGCGACCGAATCAAGAAATTTTGATAAAAAATACGTGTGGTACTCGGGGACTGCCGCGGTAAAGCTATTGCAGAGCATTTTTTTATCAACTTATGCAATTACAATAATTTAAATATTTTTATTTAGGCAGTATTATTTTTTTCTTTTTTTTCTTTGATATTAATAAAATGAAAATGAAAATATTTTTTATTCAAATAGGCCTTCACAAGCACTTATGAATAGTCTGACTCTAACGCACGGTTCGGAAGGTTGCTTTTACTGAGAAGAGCCGGCAAGAAACTCAGCAATTACTCTTTTCAAAACCAACTCAGATTCATTACATCAAATTATTTATCTAGTCTCACTGACAATATGTGTGTGTTATATGACAGTAAGGAAAAGAAAAAAAAAATATCAAAATTATGAGTAACTTAGTAAACAAATGGATTGCAAACTTAAGCAGACCAGACTCCACAAGCAGCACCTGTTCACAAGTATGACGCATGTGGCAGCCATCGCCCTCCTCGCACATATTATAGGGAAGTGAGCGACCCGCCACACGACGCCGCCGCAAGCAAAGACCCCAAAGTGAGCATGACTAACTTAAGCTTACTACAAATAATACAAAGAGAAACTATTTCGAGAAATACGAATTATAACACACAATATGTTATCACTGAGACTATTAACAGGTTTATAAATCAAAATAATAACAATAATAGTACACAAAAGTAACAAATCTACCAAGCATTAGAGTCTTTGAAATAATCATTTACAGTATAATAAGCATTTTCTACTAATACAGCTTTAATCCGTTCCTTAAATTTTTGCAAAGGCAAATTTAAAATTGAAGTAGGGATTCTGTTATAGATGCGTGTACTTAGTCCTAGAAATGAACTTTCTGGAGTCTATAGGCAGAAGTTACAAGTTTGTGCTTATTTCTAGTATTGATAGAGTGCACATCACTTTTTTTCGAAAAAAGACTAATATTTTGATGCACAAATAATATATTTGCAAATATATATTGAGATGCAACTGTGAGTATGCCAGTTTCTTTAAACTTATCTCTGAGGGAAGTTCGAGAGCCCAAGTTATAAATAGCTCGCACTGCCCTCTTTTGTAAAATAAAAATTGTTTCTATATCAGCAGCTTTACCCCAAAGTAAAATGCCATAGGACATGACACTATGAAAATAACTAAAATATACTAATCGAGCTGTATCTACATCTGTAAGCTGTCTAATTTTTCTAACCGCATAAGCTGCCGAACTGAGTTTTGCCGCAACTGATGAAATTTGGGAGCCCCATTGAAGCTTTGAGTCTAAAGTAATCCCTAAAAATACTGTTGACTCAACAAGATTTAGAGCTTCATTATTTAACATTAAATTACAGCCTACTTTTTTACGTTGGGTAATGCAAAATTAATACATTTCGTTTTTTTTGCATTTAACACTAGATTATTAACAGTAAACCAATTCAATACCTGAGCTAATGCGCCGTTTACATCGTCATAATTAGATTTCAGTCTATCAACACCAAAATTCAGTGAGGTATCATCAGCAAACAGTACAATTCCACAGGTATTTTTAACATAAAAAGGAAGGTCATTAATATAAATTAAGAATAGAAAAGGACCTAGAATAGAGCCCTGCGGTACACCGATACGCACAGGAGAACCAGATGATTTAACCCTATTTACATCGACACTTTGAATTCTCTGTCCTAGATATGATTTCATAAGATCAAGTGCCATACCTTTTACCCCATAATAATTTAACTTACGTAAAAGTGTCCCATGATCAACGCAATCAAAAGCCTTGGATAGGTCATAGAACACACCAATTACATTTTGTGACTTTTCCCAAGCATCAAATATACCTTTTAAAAGTGCTACCCCAGCGTCAATCGTAGAACGACCTTTCGTAAAACCATACTGTTCACAATGCAATATATATCTATATACCTATATACCTTCTAACAAACAGCATATAAACACATACATACACGATAAGCGAACGCTTAACGTGTATGTATGTGTGTGTGGGAGGTGTTAGGTTTTTTCGTTACGGTTTTTTTTTAATCAAAATTTCTTGATTCGGTCTCAAACCCCGAAGCCCGCGATAAAAGCTATACAATAGTTTAAAAAAAAACCGTAACGAAAAACCTAACACCTCCCACACACGTGTGGGTGCACACATTGCTTAAGTTGATAAAAAAATGCTATGCAATAGCTTTATCGCGGCAGTCCCCGAGTGCCACGCGTATTTTTTATAAGTGCCTTATCGATTGAAAAAATGAGTTTTTTTTGTGGTTTATTAGAACCTTAGGAACGAATTGAGAAACTTTTCAAAAATGGGTGTAATACCCTATTGGGCTAGTGTAATAACCACTTTAGGGTCGTCAAATCCAAATGCCCGGCACCGTATATTCACTTTCTGTGGCTCCAACCAACATAATATCCTTCGTCATCGCTAGAGCGAGTGACATTCGCGAGAGCGGTTCTGTGCGTTCGCGCTCTGCAGATTCGCAGCCCGGATTCTATGGATCAAATTGTCTATAAGCAAACTACATTTTTGAGCGATAAAAATGAGGGAAATGAAGATTGAGGAATATAAAACGGATAACCAACGATGGGTGGTCAGATGTGGTTCGACCCTTACGTGAATAGACCCAAATAATGTCAAAGAAGGCTGAATGATTCATCACCTTTGGTCTACCATTGAAATGTAATAAAGGGTGATAAGCGCCCTCTAGCGTGACTATTTTCGTGAAAATACGTCGTGAATGTGGCGTGTGTTGTTTGGAATATCGTGAGTCGTAAATAAAAATGCTTTCGATTGAGTACTAATTCTCGTTCTAAGTGAACTTCGTGTGTGTTAAAACATTATACAACCAAGGAACCTTGAATGAATAACCATTATTGGACATACAAAGTGGTATACTTTTGGTATTTTGTCATATGTTGCACGCCTGTTCTGGGATCTCGAAGGAGACAAAAAAATAATCAGTAATTCCGTTGCTAAATTGATAATGCCGTAAGTTTTATAACGATGCATTTCATTCATCTTTGTCGTATTATTTTCCAGGAATTATATTTATTTGAGAATTGCTTGAATATGTATTTTTTATTGGCAGGTTACTCAGATTCGTGCTCGTACATTCATGATCACCAACAGTCAAAGCTAATAGTAATAAACTTATATTCAATCGTTAACGCCTTAAACATAAATGTACCCGGACTATAATTTTATTGTAAAAATACATAATCCTTACATTCATTTTTTTTGTTACAGAAATAGACACGAGCAGTCTTCTGGCACGTTATTGCGCTTTCTCGTGACAATGAGGTGCCTTATATATGAATTTATTTTCTAGGGTTATTCTGTCATCAATTATCAATCATGCTAGTGAGAGTTACAAGTGAATAATATCATAATGAGTCACAACCTAGCTGGGATGCCATCCTACAGGATGCCAGGGCCGGGTCTTGGGCCCCCAGACTTCAAGCCACCCATGGATACTCCAACGCCGCCGGCGCCAGCACCAAGCAACCCTAAAAAGCGAAGAAAAACCTCAAATGCTAATAACACCCATACACCCCAACCACCACCCACAACACAAGATTTGCTGCCACCTCCATTAACTGGTTATGGGGACACTATTGTAGCATCCAATCCTTTTGATGATTCCCCTTCAACTGTTTCACACAATGGTCCCATGATGAGTTCAAACGGCCCAATGATGAGTCAAAATGGACCAATGGGGATGATGGGTCCTATGCACAGTATGGGTGGACCTCCAATGCGACACATGAGTCCTCTCCAACATAGTATGAGTCCTATGAACCAGCAAATGCCACCCAGGGGTGGTATCAGTCCAATGGGGAATATGAGTCCAATGGGGCACATGGGTGGCATGTCACCAATGGGAGGCCCTAATATGGGCATAAGTAATCACAGTATGGGTCCGGGAATGGGTCCAAATTCAAGATCAATGGGAAGTCCCATGAGTCCCATGAATTCTATGCCAATGGGTTCCCCTATGTCTTCTGGTCCTATGGGGAGTCCAATGAATATGGGGTCGATGGCTGGGAACCACATGAGCAACAGTCCTATGGGACCACCAATGCACAGTCCATTAGGAGCAGGATCAATGAACGGACCTATGAATGGACCAATGGGTGGAGGAGGACCTGGCATGAATGTCCCTCGTATGAATGGACCAATGGGGCCTAGTTGTTCAAATGGTTCTATGGGACCTAGTAGTTCTATAATGTCTTCTAATCCCATGCAGAGTGGTGGAATGGGACCTGGGCATTGTGGCCCCATGAGGCATGGAAGTCCTATGGGATCTGGAATGGGTAGTGGTCCGATGGGTGGTAATGGACCAATGTCATCAATGGGACCTGGGCCTCCATACTCCAGTAGTCATATGGGACATGGTGGGCCAATGGGAATGGGTGGAAGTGGGTCTATGGGAATGGGCCCAGGCCCAGGTAATATGGGTAATTGTGGTCCACTAGCTGGCATGAGTGGTATGGCCATGGGAGGTCCTGGAGGGCAAGGAGTTGGACCTATGGGTCAAAATATGGGTATGTTTGGCCCCAAACCTATGCCAGTGAGCGCTGGTAAAGTATACCCACCTGATCAACCCATGGTATTCAACCCACAGAATCCTAATGCCCCACCTATATATCCTTGTGGTGTTTGTCACAAAGAAGTACATGATAATGATCAAGCTATTCTATGTGAATCTGGATGCAATTTTTGGTTTCATAGGTAAGCATTTCATTAAAGCACTTAATTTAAATTAATTTATTTACATAACAGATCATTCATTTTCTAGAATAACTGTGAAAATAAAAAAGTTCCATAATGTTTTACTATAAAAGCATAAAGATAAATTTAAAAATTATAATAAATCTTAAATTCATAAATATCATGAAGCAAAGTTCAAAATTTAATTTATGTATGTTTGATGCAGAAATTATTCATGAAAATGTAATTGAGTATATTTTTCTACAATAACTAGGGCTAACATACATGCATGATAATTCCAGGGGCTGTACTGGGCTTACAGAGCCTGCATTTCAGTTGTTAACTGCAGAAGTGTATGCAGAGTGGGTGTGCGATAAATGTCTGCATTCAAAGAACATACCCCTGGTGAAGTTCAAACCATAGCGATGCGGGGCACCCTCCTCGCCCGTGCTCCTGCCTGACATCTCCCGCTAACATCACAAGTATTTATTACTCTTTATCAAACAAATGGTCAATACACAGTTGAGTTATTAGACTAAGGCATGAAATTGGTCAGAGAGTCATGACTGGTTTGCCACTTGTCTTAATAAGAAGATCTCATGTTGGATAGTAACATTAAATTAGGAAAAAAATTGTATTGATCAAGACTTAATATCAGTTAATTTTAACAAAGTAAATACTATTGTCGCCAATACTTGACAATTGAATGGGAAATAATGTTATTGATAATATTGCAGACGGTCCTGCTATGTCTAGTCTGTTATGATTGTCATTTTATAGGATTACCTATTTATTATTTTAAATCTTTAATTTGTAAGAATGATTGTCTTGGTGAAATTAGTATGGAATAATTGTGGCAAGTGTTCCTTGATTCATATCTGTCGATTGAATAAGCTTGTTTTACATTTATTACAAGCTTTACGATAGAACATGAGGTAG
Source organism: Tetheella fluctuosa (assembly GCA_951216915.1). NCBI lineage: Eukaryota > Metazoa > Arthropoda > Insecta > Lepidoptera > Drepanidae > Tetheella > Tetheella fluctuosa. The sequence goes on along the minus strand of OX578229.1, from coordinate 3,788,528 downwards.
GAAAACTCGAGTTATAAGCAATAACAATATCTACTGGAAGAGTTTTCGATGCCTATTCATTGTGTCGCTAAGTCTATGTGCATACTGTAAATATCTCTTAGCTAATAAGATTGAACAGTTTCCGCCTTATTAATATGGTGACCTAAGTGTACATTCAAAATAAAATTATGAATAGATTGCAGTCAGATTCAGTAATATGTTTTATAACTTAGAGTATGTGGATGACTATGATCATGCAAATGATTCAAGAGCGTGACCATGCATCCAAGGCGAGCCTTACCTCCATTAAAAATCAATAAAGATATAAATGTACTTATTATTTCGGTGCCCTATGCATATAACATTACGCGCGATTACTCGACGTAGGTACTTGTAAATAATATGAATGATGAATCCATACGCTTTCTTAATTATAAGGGTGTTGAAATGTGTTTGTCAATTTTTAACTTTTGGAGATTTTTTTAAAATTATAGACATGTAATATAAGTTGTGTACATAAATGTGTAGTTTTTAGTGAACTGAGATTATTTAAAGTCAGTTGACTCCAGAGCTAGTTGGTTGGTACGTGCGCCGCGCGGTTGTGACTTAATTGATTGGATGAGAGCGCAGTTGTTACCTTGTAGATTATTTTCTGGAGTCAATCACATAATCTTGGTTTATTTATAAGTAAAACATATGCGGCATATACATCTACTGACATTTATCTATATTCCACCTTATTCAGACCCATTCGGTTGCCATTCCGATCGGAAAGGACAATTTAATTTCGTTATATTTAGGCTGATGCTGCGTTAGTCGCAGAATTCATTTGCCGCGATCGTGTACCGATCGAATGCCTCATTCCAAATGGAAGTCTGAAATGAGAAAGTAGGAGCCATCCTATTCAGTAGACTACTCACTCGGTTTGTCAACCCGATCGGGACCACTACCGAGCAGGTCTGAATAAGGGGGAATGGCAGTTTTCAATGCATAGGTAGATAATGAAAGTGTATATGTTCTGAACAAAATGAAAAGAACAGCAAGGAAATAACATAAAATAATTTGTAGAAAGGATTATTTTCCCCACAATATTATGTTATTTTAACCATGGAAATCAGGTGCATTACAAGTGTTGACAGAGTTTTAAACCTATGATCAATTATATTATTTAAACAATACAATAGAATAGGATTTTTTAATTTTATACATGATTTTTAATCTTGTCCTCCTGCCTTATAATTTTTAATTATAGTTACATGAATGTATTAATGTGTATTGTATTAAATGCTTAAAGATTAAAGGATGGAGGTCTATTACGTCTTAGGCTGGGAATACACGTCAGATTTATTCATCCGATAGTCGGATCAAGCCGGCGAACATTAAATACAATTCCATCCGACTATTGAATCGGATGTGTATTGTATGTTCAAACAAAGTAATGGTTCTAACCTCAGTTCTAACGCCTTCCGATAGTCTGATCACACTATCGGATAAAAAAATCTGACGTGTATTCCCAGCCTTACTGACACAAAAGTGTTATATGTGTGGATTGAAATAATTTATGCACAAGAATTAATAACTCAATAAATAATTTGTGGGACTTGTTCCAAATGACCTACTTATCCATCTGACATGATCATAATTTAAAGAACCCCTTAAAAATTGTATGATATCTAAATTACTCGGTATATTTATTTATACATTAAATTAAGAACTAGTTTTAATTTCTTTGTAAAACTGCTGCACATGCACTTAAGTGTTTAATTTAAAGTATGTAATACTTATCTTTACTACTTCAGTTTATATCTTAGAAATAGTATTGTTCCTTTATATTTTTTTATACATTAATAAGGACTTCTATTGACTATGAAGCAGCCTTGATTTATTTTGTGATATTTGTAAATGTACTCTTACATCAATGACTATGTAAAGGTCCATTCAAAATAATTGCTTTAGGCTTTGGCTAACTTACATTCAGTAATTTTAATGGATCATGTTGTGTCCTATTAACAGTGTTGAACAGCCAATTTATAACATAGTTATTTATAGTATATAGTATGTCTATGGTTCTTTATTATATTAAAGGCTGATGTGGATCTTATTCATTGTGGAGAATTCAAGTAAGTAGACTGTGCAGCTTACTCTTGAAGACCTTTATGGGAAATTCACAGGGCACTTATGATATGGGGCTTGAGAGTGTCTCTCCTTGTCTTTATTGGCATATGGATGGATGGCATAAGCGTCTGCGCCCACCGCGACTTTGCAGCTACTGCATCGTTGTTCCGGCGCTGTAGTGGTGCTACCATACTGTGCACAGAACTCTTGATATGACCTTGCCGTTTAAAAGTGTACTTGACCAATATCAAGTCATCTGTAATATAAAAATAATCACTAATGGTTGTATATAGTATCATGGTAATTTATGCAGCAGAATTGTATTCTAGTTGTGGGTATTGTAAGAATCGATCAAATTCTTGGTTAAGTTAACCAGTGACGAGGAATCTTGCTTAGGTATTTTATTAATTGATTAGATAGACAGTTGAAAAGTCAATCGAAATACATATTTCATTGAGCGTAAAATGTGCCCTCAACTTTGTGCAACAGTAATAATTCATTACCAACGAGAAAATTACAAATCAACATTACTGTAAATATATTTAATAGGAATCCCCGAATAATGATAATTGTACAGTTACTTAAAATAGTTAAAATTAGATCTTTATTTAGGATTATATTCGGCCATGAATGTAATGTAGTAATGAGTTGAACGCAGGCGAGCGGCGGCAGTGCCTGCCGTGTATACATCACACTGTTCACGGAAGACTGCTGCTATTGTATATTAATTTCACCTGTAAATGTTACTAACGTGTTACATATACCTGCGGCACCACTGTCGGTGTCGCCAGGTTGTAATTCAGAATATTTTATGGAGTCTAAAAATAGAACATCAGTGGTCTTAAACTTGTGCATAGTTTATTTTGTATTATGTGAATAATAACAAGCAATAATAAAATTGTTACTGAGGTATTTCATTTCAATTATTGTCAATTACCCATCCATGTTTCCAAAACCCGGAGAATAATACAAGTACATTCTTGAGTATCATTTTTATTGACAGTAGGTCAGTATGGCATACATTTTACACTCTAAAATTATGTTAAAGAAGTATTCTATATGCACTTCCCTAAAAAATAATAAACAGTTGAAACAAGCAAATGTTAAGTTGATGCAGTTACAAAATTATTTATTGATACATTTTATTTCATGGCATAACAATTGTAAAGGTCTGTTTAGACAAGTCCCGTACTAATGCTTTGCAGTTCTATTTTTACATGGCTGTGTTGTACTCTGTGGACACAGACACTCATCTGCACAGACCTTTTTTGCATTGCATTGTTTACAATAATAATAAAATTATGTACAGTCAATTTATATTTTAAAAATAAACAATAAAATAACTTCAAATCTGTTAAAATACTTTAAACAATTCTATAAATATTGATTGCAAAAATAATAATCAAATATACAGACAGGCCATAAAATAATTACAAATTCATTACTCAGTCACATGATATTTCAATAAATTTGAAATGTTTGTACTTTTATAATAATGAGACTTTATAACATAGTTATTTATGGAATTTCAATATCACAATATTGTTATTTAGCATTATCATAATTTTATGCTAAACACGGAAATGTACCAAAGTATGTTTGGAAATTATACGTTAAAATACTGATACAGTTACACTTATGGCAGATTAGAACTATTTATATCAATACATTACCTACCTGAAGATCTATTTTGTGCTTATAAATTATGACATGCAAAATGTATTCTAATTTCAAACAAATATCAAGAATGGACTAAAACTAGATTTTTTCTCTCAATTAGATTTGTTTCTGCATTCCATTTAATTTCGTTTCATGGTATAACTTGACATAAGATCTTGTTTTCTAGCAATGGATGTCAAATTTATTCTTCATGTTAGCCATAATCAGTTCCAAATGTAGTCAGTCCTTTATTTTGTATTGCAAATAATACAGCTGTATCTAGGAAATCACAGTGATTGTCAATCGCATCATCACCACTGCATTCAGTATTATCGTTTCTGAGATTATTTTCATTAAAGTACTGATATGATAAGCTAGTTTCAGGAAATAATGAGAATTGTGCCAAGTCCCTGTCAGTTTTGTGTTCATCTGAATAAGTCCATGACATGTTTAAGTCATTGGATGTAACTTCATCTGTATCACATTGCTGACAATTATCATTTAATGGTTCAGGGCTTTCATCATCGGATGGTGAGGGAGATATACTTCCCAGGGGGGATGTGGTACCACAAGTACCATTACTGAATTGCTCGGTGTATGGGCCGGTATTGTTACTACTGGAACTTGAGGTATTTTGTAGGCCATGTGCAGATATTGCCATGAGTATACCTTCATTTTCTACACTGTTATCACCAGGTAGGTTGTTAATAAATTCTGCAACATCAAGAGCTAGAAATCTAGAGTTGTCCTCTTCAACAGGTAAAGGTACATGTATCCAAGAGTCCAATACACGGTTTATTGTATTATCCACAAAACCTTTCGCCATCTGAAAAAGTAACAACTTTTGTTCATAAAAATAGGCAAATACCTATGTTATTAAAGGTTTTAAACCATTTATTCTACATACAAAAACAATAGATAATATACATAATTATTATTTAAAGTTTAGGCAGTACAATCAACCTGTGTGTGGCCTAACCCTGTTCCTACTGAGCAACAAATTGATATATGTATGCAAGGGATATCACAAAACCATACATTTTCATAACAGCTTTTGTACCTTGAAAGTGTACCTACAGATTTTATAAATGAAAAGAAAAAATAAAGTAGGTGTAGTAAGGTAGGTTTAATTAAAATTTTATGCTTCATATTTACCTGTCTAGCTTGCCACCGTGCTATGCATTGATCTTCTGTATAGTTGTTTATATTGACCATTGATATTGGTGATAAGCTTGTGCTACTGTCACTAGATCTATTCAGTATATTATAGTCATAGGAGCTAACATAATGAGGATAGTTTAGTTTTTCACTTGATATACTTGTACTCGGTTTTAGCAATGATTTGTCGGAGTCTGCGATCACAGAATCCAATGTATTGAAATCTTGTTTCAGTAAATAATCCCCTAGAATTTCCAGGTTTTGTTCTGTGCCCATGTCACTGGAACTACTTCCACTCCCCGAAGATGTACCAGCACGCTCGGGGTCGGCAGGGGCAGGTGCAGAACATTTTGAAGCCTCAGATAGCTCGTTTTTTAAATGATATTTCCCTTTAACTTGCCACGCAAAACGTGCTTTCTTGAGTGGGCGCTCCGAGCCTGTCGAAGCGTCGCCATTTTCTTGTCGTTTACACGACGTCTCACCCGTCGATTCCCCAATATTCATCTCAAGAACTAGTAGGAATTAGAAACACTATCGCCTAATCTATCATTAGTAAACAAACACTGACATCGTTAATTGTTAAACATATGATTGACTGTCATTATAAAAAAACACCTGCTAGCTAGACTGATTTCACAATAAAATTACGCGTCTCACTATATGTAATCTTTTTAATTAAAAATATTTTGTTTATCATTTTTTTTTATTTAAATTCAGATTCAGCGAAATTCAAAATTCCATACGTTTACATATCTACCTACTAATTGAAAATTAATAAATAGGCAAGCAAGCTAATTTCGAGTAGTTCTTTAACTCACTCACTCAACCAACCAACATCTATAGTCTGTGGTTTGTTTTATTTAGGTAGGGTTCCTTCCTTTAGCCTTATGTAAAACTAAAAGGCCGGGAATATACGTTAGATTTTTTCATCCGATTGTCGGATCCGATATCATATCGGAAGGCGATGGAGCCATTACTTTCTTAGAGCATAAAGCCAACTTTGTTTGAACATTCAGATGAAAAAATCTGACGTGTATTTCCAGCCTAAATCCGTTCGTCCGTCCGACTGGTCCGACGGTTGCATCAGTCGCATGTCTCAGCCTGTACGTAAGAAAATAAAAATCATAGAATTATTACCTTATTAATAATCAATAATTTAAAACCAATTCCAGACAACACAATTTCCGTTCTTCAAGACGTGCGATTAAAGTTCAAATCGATCGCAGTTCAAACTAGCTATGGCGGAAAATAGTGTAAACCACAACAGAACTGTCAAAATTTTGATAATTTTCCTCATATTTTTATCTACTCGAGAAATACAGTGTAAAAATAAAGGAAAAATTTAATATTTCTTTTTTTATATGTATTTCAAGTTATTTTTAGGCAGGTAAGTTTATTTTTCTTGTAGCGTTATTCCAAGTTATTTAAAAATCTTTTTTGTTTGTTTTAAAGGCGCTGATCTCTGAACTGCCCAATAGATATTTTACTCCATATGAGAAAAATCTAAAAATGTACAATTTAGTTAGCTTAGGCAATAAGCAGTCGGAAAATGTTAGTTTTAGTTCATAAAATAACTTAATTTTAAAATTCATTACAAAGTTTTAAGTTTTTTTAATCTGTTTCTAAACAAGCGAAACCTTAGATAAAAAATACTTTATCTAAGAGCAAAACAGTAGCCGCCATTATAATGACGTCATACGGTGGTGTATGTAAACTAAAAAGTGTCAACTGAAGTATTATTATTATTATTTTTACACTAGTATTCATGCATTCAGGAACAGTACACTAATAAAAAGGATAAAGATGAAGATAAAAAAGCATTTATTGGACACACAATAACAAAAAAAAAACAATAGAAAAGAATGTGGATATTATGTGGGTCCAAATGGCCCCAGCTCAGCCTATGCTGTAAATAACTACAGCGCTGATTTTCGGCTGAAGCCACGGGTGATTCACGGACGTGCGGATAATAGCTCGTTTTTAATTTATAAAATTTTATAAGTCCAGAGACCAATATCAGAGCATTTATTTACTTACAAGAGACCAAATAACGTCGACCGTAGAGTTACATGACGTCCAGCGTTTTCATCATACTACTCCCGACATTTGAAAATGTAAAATTTAAATCCATTTTTATGGCACTTATCGATTGAATAAAATTTTAGTGTTGTTTTTTGGTGGCTTATTAGCACCTTAGGAACGAATTGAGACACTTTTCAAAAATGGATGTAATACCCTGTTCTTGAGAAAGGGGCATGATCCATATTATTGTACAGTCGACGTCAAATATATATTTACAATTGAAAGTTACAAAAAGATCTTTACATTAAAATAAGTTGCCATGTAATGTGACAAGTGCTTGTTTACGTGATATATTACAGTTTTATATTTTCACTCAATGTGCCCAAAACATATATACACTATTTAATCCATGGAATTTGCCACTTTTTCTGACTTATATTCGTTTACATGACAAGTTACATAATAATATTTACTCTTAATGTACCAAATTAAATTGCATGTAAAGCTCAACTTTAATATTTACAATCAACCATACATAAACAGTTTTATATTTCTTGGTAAATAAATACCTTTACAAACAATTGAAAGCAGCAGTCTAAAATATTGACAATCGTCGTAAAGAGTACCATACTGTCAAATGGTCTGTTTGTCTCGTTTTCGTGGTCTCGTTCGTTTAGATGACGTCAATGCTATGTCGAGTATTTAATTCCGATGTTTACATTTAAACCATTTTCAGTATTTTTGATTTTCAGAGTTCCGTACCCAGAGGTTAAAACAGACCCAATTACTAAACCTCTAGTGTCCGTTCGTCTGTCTGTCTCTCACCAGGCTGTACCTATCTCACGAACAGTTATAACTAGGCTATTAAAACTTTCAGGCGATGTATATTTCTGTGCCCCTAAGTTCAATAACAAATACTAAAATCAGAATAAAATAAATATTTAAGTCGAGCTGTTTATTTGTACAACAAATGTGATTTTTTGTAAATTGTACGGAACCCTTAATGTACGAATCCGACTCGCCCTTGGCCGGTTATTTTGTAAATGCATAGATACTGAAGAATACTAAGTTTAAATAAAAGTGAATTTAAGGCCGAACTTCCTTACGTAATATAAGCCCGATTCGATGACTAACTGTATGGATTGTCATGGTCATGGGTATCTGATGGATAAATGTCTATCTGAGGAATAAAAATTGGCCCTAAAGTTGTGCTTTTTAGCTTTAGGGGGCTTTTATTCTTGAACGTGGCTTTATTGTTATGTTGATCAAAAGCTGACATACCTACTTTCGTTTCTACTATACCTTTTGATTAAAAGACTTATGAGTACAGTTAGGTGTTTTAATTTAAAAAAAAGTGCTATACTAGTTCTATTAAAAAAAAATACTTCTTATATAAATAATCATACAACGTGTGAATATCTTAATGTTTAAACATTTTAAAATCGTGTGTAGCCGCCAAAAGCATCCTGCACGTCTTGTAAGCGTTGGCCCATAGAGCGGACTAAATTTTCGCAGTAGTCAATACCGCGATAGTATTCCCACAGCTCGTGTACATGTTCTCTTAAATTTTGTTTGGTCTTTACCTTCGAAGAGTCCCAGTTTTGGACCATAAGACCCCACATGTTTTCAATAACATTCATGTCCGGGGATTTTGGTGACAACTTTATCAGTTCTATGCTATCTTGTTCATTGATCCATGCTTGGACTATACGGGAATTATGGACCGATGAGTTGTCCTGTACCAAATATATTTTTTTATCACCAAATGAAGCTTTAAGTGTTGGTAGTAAGACATCTCTGAGGATTTCTAAATAATTGTTGGCATTCATTCGTGTTGTGATTTCCACAAGTTCACCTGGACCCGAACTCTAAATCCACCCCCAAAAACCAATTGACAGACGTCCACTTCTTCTATCGGCCAAGACATTTTGTTCGTCGTAACGCGTGTTTTCCACGCGATATAGGGACACGCGTCCATCTTGGCGTGTTGTGAAGACCTTTTCGTCGATAAAAACCGCGTCTTCAAAGTCGAAATATCGATATTTATTGGCAAAATTCAACCGCAAACCTTTGTGCCGGTCAGTTAGTTGCGGTTTCCTCGCAGGGATTCTACGACGAAGTCCTGCACTCTTTAATCGTCTTCTGATTGTATTAGCACTAACATTTAATTGTTGTGCATATGTAGGTACGCTTATGAATCGCTGGACCATCACACTTTCTATTAATGCCCTGTCAGTGTATTCAGAGGTTTTTTTATTTCGGCCCTTAGATGAGTGACATTTCATTGTTCCCTCGTTGCCCCATCTGTTGATCCACAGATACACCGTTGGTCGCTGAAACAAGATGAGAGTGATGAGATTCACTATTTAAGATTTCTCATAAAATTTAATATGTTATGACGTAAGGCCATATTTATTACCGTCATTTGAAGGTTTACTTACCGAAATCCCCAGTTCTTCCGATATATCCGTAACCGTAGCTCCATATTCACGCATGGTAATTATTTTGTGCTTTGTATGGTCGTCTATGCGAAACATTTGATTTAATATTGTTTATGAAATTTATCTTTACAATGACACTCGCAATGCATCAATGACGCTCGAAAAGATAAAACACTTCTAGAAATATCATAAATAGAATGGAATATTCTTAATATGAATTATTAAAAATAAGTACCTAAGAAGCTAAAGAAAATTATAGCAAGGAGGTTTCTTAAATAAAAGGTAGGCCAGAACGAAATAGATGAATTATAAAGAAATTTGTAAATAGACAGGTGATGTATGTAAATATGTTTTTGTAGCAGAATGCGTTAAAGTTTTTATGCATCATGAAACGTAAAAACAGAAATGTTGCTCTTGACGTCTATCACGTTTGACACATTGAGTGTAAATATTATTCTGTAACTTGTTATGTAAACGAATATAAGTCAGAATAAGTGGCAAATTCCATGGATTAAATAGTGTAAACATATTTTGGGCACATTGAGTGAAAATATAAAACTGTAATATATCACGTAAACAAGTACTTGTCACATTACATGGCAACTTATTTTAATGTAAAGATCTTTTTGTAACTTTCAATTGTAAATATATCTTTGACGTCGACTGTACCATGGTAATAGGCTACTTTTTATCCTTTTTATCACAATTTTTTTTTTGTTAAGACTATGGCAATGGACAACATTTCATGATTCAAATATTTTTATTCTAGTTTATATAATGAAACTAGATGAAAAATTAAAGGACTCGTATTTTTTATTCTTTATTTTGTAAATATCGGATAAGATTTATATTTTATCGGCAGAGAAATATCGATTTTTTTTAATCATAAAAACCTCCCAAAAACTGACACGGGGGCTATCGCGTGTGAATTCGCCGCTAGAGGCGCTAAGCGTGAGGTCTTCGAAATGTCACTGTTTCTGGGTGGGCTACGCGGGTTAAATTTCTAATCAGAATAATGTTGTGCATATTTTGCTATACCTGCGTTTAATTATGTCAAATATGAGTTACGGGTCAATTAGTGGCAGTGCTTTGAGACAGTTTTATCTTTCGAAAAATTATGTCCTCCTTTTTTTCCGAACAAAACGGCACTGCAAAATTAAGGCATGCTCGATATTTTTACGGTACGGTTCAAGGTATTAAAATATGATTTAAATTTAAACATTGTTTTCACGCCCGTAATAACAAACTTTGATAGTTATACTTCAGGACCTTACTGGACAGTAGCGCCAACTGGTGAGCACAAATACGGTAGCCCCCATTTGACATTATCGATTTGGACTATATTTCAGTTTTGGTTGGTCTAAAAATGTTGAAAATAAAATATGAGCTTAGAACACTAAAATCTCGAAATGGTCTTCTAATTTTTGAAAACAAAATGTTATCCATTATATTGTTCCAAGATGGCAATAGTGCGAAAAAGATGCTGACATTTTAACAGTGACTCTGCATAGATTATTGCCTTGCCTTGTCATTATAGTCTTCTTCTTCGTAGTTTTCTGATATCTTAAATATAAGTACAGGCCAAAGCCATGTCTGATTTACATCTGTATGTAAATCAGACATGGCTGACTACTATTATAAACTGACTTGACTGTTCAAGTCAGTTTATAATAGTAGTCAGTCGGTACCTAAAATGTTGGCCGTTCTACTAAAACTGTAGGTATTTGACGTAATAGGAATCAAAAGTCATGATCAACCATGTTTCATCTAAAAGTGTGGATAGATGTCGTTACTAGTGATGTGCCGGATGATTAAAAATGAAGATCCGCAGATACGGATCGGGATACGGATTATTGGCGTAAAATAGTTCTGTCGCTGGGAATGTGCCTTGCACGACCAGGTAGCACGGTGCGTTGGACCTGATTGAGGCGAAGCTAAGTTGCTGTGTGACTGAGCTGAGACCAGGTGCGGAGTGGCTTGAAAGTGATGGGTATGGGAATTCCAATCACGTCGGGGTCACCAATATGGAGGAGCAAGGTGGTAGACTCCTCCATTGAAAATGGGAAGATCTTCCGCCAGGTTAGGTCATTCTGCCTGGGGACCGCGGTCCGACTATAGATGTTGGAATCTTGTATAAATGCCAAGTAGGTACTCGTCGAACTTTGTTAGCGCGATGTAGAATCTTGTTGCACTATCTATGCAGGGATAGCGGAAGTGTTGATAGATGTCACTACACTTGTATTTAAGTTTTGTCCGCGTAAGGGTGGAAAGGTCGAAAGACCATTGTACCACCTTTTTAGAATATATAAACGAATATTTTAAGACCACCTACTAGTCCCGTAAAAAAAAGCTTGTATTTAGTTAGGGTATATAAATTATGGCCTCCCCCGACGTGTTGCCACCTTGTCGTGGTGGGGGGGCTTGCGTGATGCCGGGCAGGCTTGGGGTGAGGGATCTGATCTGACAAAGAGCAACACACTCCCTTCCTTTTCTTTTCCCTCGTTCCACTTCCCATCCCTAAAGGGCGGTTCTACTCCCGGTACCTCTCTCGCTTCATGAGAGTTGACTGGCGATGCAGACCGACCCATCATCCTTTCCCTATTCCTTCCCTTTTCCAATCCGACGGAGACATTTCCTGGAGGGAGCGGCGAGTCTGGTGTGCCTCCACACTGCCTCCAGACACGGCCCTTTTCAAGGCCACCGCCGGTCAACCCGTTCCTCTTATGGCAGAACGGGTTGACCGGCGGTGGCCTTCATCACTTTTTGTTTGAAAGAATAAATTTATATGAAAAAGGAGAATGCCCATGGCAGTATGGACAAATGTACTTCATTCAGGATTTTTGTGTCTTAATCAAATCACCTTAATTCTACTCTATGACATGTCTAAATATTTTCTCAAAAAATTCGACACAAAATGTAATTGCATTTCCAAGATATTTAACAAAAGTTAAATTAATATTTTGAGGTTAGTTTCGACCAAACCTTAATCCGACTAGTCCTCACAGTCCTACGATTAATTAAAACGCATAGAAGAAGTCGTCATTATGATAGCCAGTAGCTCAGTGTTAAAACTTACGCTATGGAAGCCAGGTAACTGATATAACGCTACTTTTCTTTTGTAAATATATACTTATATAGATAACTAGCTTCCACCCCGCGGTTTTCAGAGGGATCTTACGTTTTCCCGGAATAAAAAGGAGCCTATAACCTTCCTCGATAAATGGGCTATCCATCATTACAAGAAGTTGAGACATCGTCTCACAGTCGCCATTTCCAATATATCACAAAAAGTCTTGTCTTTACTAATAAACAACACAGACATGCACGGTGCAGCGGCGTCAAAAGTATGTTATTTTCAATGGTTTAGTAACAGTAAATGAGGAACTAAAAAGCTCAAACTCTGTACACAAACAAACCGAAACCGAACAGAAAATACATACTGACTGATTGTCAAAAATATGACAGACGAAAATGTCAAATAGGGTTGTACCCGTGTCGAAAAATGATTTAAATAATCCGATATATCTTCTAATAAAATACAGATTAAAAATCTCTGTTGTTTATCAACCTATCTTATTTGTTTATTGTTTTTTTACTTAAGCGAGTCGGAAAGAATTCTGATTTCAGTATCAATAATAAATAAAAAAATGGCTAACAACGGTCTGCCACATTTTTTATGGTTCATTTTTGTGTTTGACCATAATCTCACCATGGTAAGTGATGATAAGGCCGAAGGCTTTGTGTGCTTATACAAAGCCTAAAAGGAACTGGCTTTCAAGTGTAGCTGCCGGAACTCACCAATAGGTGTTTAGCGACAGTCTAGGTCTAGTCTAGGCTTTATAAAGGTCGGTAACACACTGGCAATCCATGTCCATAGGCGACGGTAGCCACTTACCATCAGGTGGACCGCCTGCCTGCTTGCCAGTATTGTAATAAATAAAATCGAACAATCAACACGGAATCGATATCGTGAATTACATTACATGCAATAGAAGAAATGGACATCCCTAACATTGACAGGCGATAGTAAAAATGCCGGAAACAAAAAAATACTCTTTATTCCTCAAAAAAGTATCCCATTATAAATAATAACTAGATCATATTAAAAAAATACTATTTTATTTTAGCTTTTTGATACTCATTAACTTTATGAGACACAATGCGTTTCTCAAGAGTACTATCCGCGGGCATCCTCCTTTATTATAAATTTTATTTTATTTATAAATTTATATACCACCTCGAGAGTATACACTCTCGAGGTGGTCCCATATAAATTTTATTGTGATCTGATCATGGACTTTGAAGATATGATGGAATTTCTCAACGAAAGGAGCACAAAATTGAAAAAAATGATTGAAATATGTTATTCAGTATTGTCGACACTTATTATTGATATGCATATCCTCGATCAGTGACAAATCTTGATAGGTCAGCGAAAGAACTTGCGATTCTGGATCGCTGACTTCGAAACGAGTTCATCAATATTTTATACTTTTTAGTGAAAGAAAACCCTTTTTGAAGTCTGTTTTACTTTTTGTTAAAAGTTTTTTATTTTTTATGAATAAATATACACAATGATGTTATAAGTTACTATCGTAACTTTGCTACTTCTTATGTACCTGTAATGCAGGCATATCTGTTACTAACTGTCCCCCGCGGTTTCACTCGCGCGTTCCCGAGGCTATAAAAAGGCCTATTTTTATAGTTAACTAGCTTCCGCCCCTCGGTTTCACCCGCGTTCCCGTGGGATCTTATGGTTTTAAAAAGTAGCCTATGTGCTATTCCAGACTATAATCTATCTCTGTACCAAATTTCATCCAAATCCGTTCAGTAGTTTTTGCGTGAAAGAGTAACAAACATCCATCCATCTATCCATCCATCCAAACTTTAATATTCATAATCTACTATACTAGTTTCCGCCCCGCGGTTTCACCCGCGTACCTCAGAGATCTTATGTTTTCCCGGGATAGAAAGTAGCCTATGTTCTTCTCTATACCATAAGCTATCTGCATATCAAATTTCATCGTGATCGGTTCAGCGGTTTATGCGTGAAAAGGTAACAAACAAACAAACTCATTTTCGCATTTATAATATTAAGTTGGGATAAATAAAAAAAAAAGTTAGGATACTAATATACTAATCTATATATATAAAATGCTTTGTCCTGAATGACTTAGGATCAACGCACAGCCTAAACCGCTGATTGTAGAGACCTGAAACTTGGAAGGTGTGTTGTTTGTATGACGTAGGAATCCGATAAGGGATTTTCCGAAATTCTTACCCTGAGGGGGTTCATAAAGGGGTCCAAAAGTTTTATGAAACGACAATTTTCGGAATGGAGTAAGGAGGTACAGTTTGTCGGGATATTTGGACTCCTGGTTAGAACTAAGGAAAATGTTTTGTAGAATTAATCGGGGGAAATATATTTTGTAAGTGTCTTTATTGTGGAAAGTAGTTGGAATAAGAATCTTGCATAAATATTGCTCAGAGCAGATTATTAGGTTTATTATTATTATCATCTCTCTCTTTTCATCCGAAAAGGGGTGCAAAAGTGTGTATGGGAAAATATAATTTTTTCACGGTAGGTATGTGAAAAAATTATGTTTGGAGGTACACTTTGTGTAGGTATACGGATTGGGGCTTAATTCTTATAACGTAGGGGTGCACTAAGAATGTTTTGTAGGGGATCGCGGGTGAAACCGCGGGGCGGAAAGCTATCTATACATATAGGTAATAAAACAGTAGAATCCGGTGTTTCTGTACATTGAAGAAAAGTAATCATATCTGTCTGTCTGATTATTTGTTAACGCACATTTCCAGAACTACTGAATGGATTTTCATGTAGATTTCACAGGTAAACTGAGATTAATTAATAAAGGAGCAGAATATAGGCTTCATTTAAATAAAATCGATGTTAAAAAAGTAATCGTCATTCAATGATTTTTGGAATTTACTTTTATACCTACTATTTTATCCCGGGAACGCGGGTGAAACCGCGCAGAAAAACTTATTATTATATAGTAGGATATCTAGGTAAAACTAACTATTTTAAAATAAGCAGGTACCTGAAGCATTTCTAATGTCGTTAAACTGACCAACTATTGCATTGCTGTGAATGCTGTGATTCATCAGCGGGTATTGACTCTTTAGTTTTGAATGACTCATCACACTCGACATATAACGACCAATATCATAAAAACCTTACTTTTATATGCAACTTTATGAGTCAAATCGTAAACATTTTGTTAAAGTTTACGATTTAGAACAATAAACATATCGCTGAACGTATACATATTAGGTAAATGACGTCACGTCAACTTTAACATCCGGCGGGAATAAGGGAAGACCACGTTTACGTACATCCGTGGGGAAGACCCAATGAATTAATTATTTATTTGACAGTAATATACATACTTGTAACTCTTTCCGCCTTGCCTTTTCTCCGTCGCCTTGTCGGAAATTACTTCCGCATGCAGTTCCGCAGAAGTGAATATCAGATAGGTAGGTACCTAGCGAGTTTTATTACAATATCAAACCTACGCTTCATTGATGTATGACAATTCGACCCCAACTATAAATATAAAGTCCTTACCAAAAAACATTTACAAAATTATTATGACATCAATACTTACCATCATTCATATTTAAATAGCTATGAAATGAGTCAAAGTAGCAGCTATTTTTTGTTGCTTATTAGTGTTAAATTAGATAAAAGAAATATTATAAAAGTAAGGGCCTATAATCGTCTTAACAAAAGAGACGCGTGTAGCGGTGCAGTCAGAATTCTTCGTAAATGCTTATCGCTAAGGAGGCCTATTCACACAGTAATCACCAAGCCCCCGGGGGAAGGGGAGCATTCCCGACGGGTTAATACGATGATTGTGTGTGGCCAGTCCAGTCGCACCACTGATCGGTCTCACAGTTCCTTTGGCCGCTTCTTAATCGTCACCCAGGCGTAAGCTTTTACAGTTTTCACCAGTGTAAATCACATAGGAAGAGAGCCTGAAACGAAAAGTGGTGTTTCAAAATGCAGGTATGGTTTTTTTTTTATTATTATAAGTAAAGTGAAATACATTGTTTATTTCTCTCATTCACGCCTAAATTGTCATCGCTCGATACGGTCATACAAAATGTTCATTTTGGAAATGCGTTTTGTAACAAGTTACCAAATAGGTAACTAAGTAATGCACATAAGTTGTGCACATAAGTTGCCTTACGATGTTTTTTTTCAGCGAAAGTCAACGTCAAAGCCATTTATTCAGTTTAGGCCCTAAGAGGGCACTTATGAACGTCGAAACTACTGAAGTTACCACCGATTCGGAAGTCGCCTTCAACTGAGAAGAACCGGCAAGAAACTCAGCAAGGTTACATTTTTTATATATATATATATTTTTTTTGGACAATCTGACAATGTTGGCCTTTTTTCCATTAAATTTTTAAAGAAATATAATACACATAAAGTAAACACAAAAGATGAAAAAAAAAACAACAAGAAAAAAATAAAAATAACCTGAACAAGTTCAAGAGCAGAAACTCAAGCTTATAGTAGAATTCGATTCATGACGTTCGCTACGGCGCCGGCGGCGTTCTACGTCATTACTACGAGCTATCATCGCCTTGCCTATTTAAAAAGTAAAAAAGAGCATTTAATAACGAAAACCCCATCCAAATCGGATCAGTAAAGATCAAAAATCCCGGATGTACAAACATACATACTTACCGATTGAATGGAGAACTTCCTTTTTTTAAGTCGATTAAAAATACCTACAAAATGACGGGCCAGTTGACGTGGTTGGTATATATCCTAAGTGTCACGCCACAGGTCGTGGGGTCGATTCTTACTCAGGACAGACATTTTTATGCATGGAAATTTTAAGACGATGCTAGCTAAGTGGTAGTGCCATCGATTGCCGTAACCCAGGTCCTGGGTTCCTGTCGAAAATGAGCTTGAGCTTTCGGTGAAGGAAAA
Organism: Tetheella fluctuosa; assembly: GCA_951216915.1. Taxonomy (NCBI): domain Eukaryota; kingdom Metazoa; phylum Arthropoda; class Insecta; order Lepidoptera; family Drepanidae; genus Tetheella; species Tetheella fluctuosa. The sequence continues at coordinate 3,771,185 of OX578229.1, read as the reverse complement.
CATCATGAGGAGACCATAGCACGATACCGGTGGTGTGCTCCGGCAGCTGCACTTAAGTGGGAGCATAAAGTCTAAATGGTACTAGCCTTCTAGGATTTGTATGCTTACCAACTTCAAACACGAGCCTGAAAGCCAAAAAAGAAAATGGAGAGTCTGGAGTCCTGAAGCTGGGTGTAATTACCAATGTGTAACATAAAGGTAGGTATGTAGTAATAGTATCTGTGGTTTCCATTTCCATAGTATAGGGTCGTGTGTAAAGAATATCCTAGGATTTTAAACATTTATCTTTTGCTTTTCTTATGAAGGCAAATATTTCAAATATGTAGTTTCCACCTAAATGTACCTATTACCAAGGTGTATTTAATAATTAGGATTTTTTCTTTACTTTCTTTAACCAAATCCCACTAACATTATTTCAATTGTGTGTTTTTGTCAGCTTTTAATTAGTCAACAGATGCGAAAATATTTCGACAATATCGAGCCATTCCCGCCGTTTTATCGTAACCGACAAATTTTAATATCAAAAATTTTACAGGAGAAGGTTTTTTTAAATATTTTGACACAGAAATGTGCTATGAAATTGAAACTTAACAAAGAATTAGGATTTTTAGTAATTTATTAATGCATTTTGGAGGGAAACGGAAAAAGGCTTGGTAAAATCTCCATTTCGATAAAAAAATGTCGCTTACGATAAGTCGGCGGGAATGGCTCGATATTATTGATTTATGATTATGTTAAAAAAAGAAAAAGTCTCTCTTTCTTTTAATCTTAATAAAAAATCTTCATTATATAGTTCGAAAGCCACAAAAGCACATCTATCTTTTTAACGATTTCGTTGGGAAAAATTAAATTATAATTAAAATAACCAAGTACCTACCTACCGACATTGTTTCTTGTGTAACGTTCTACTGCAGTTAGCCCCAAAAGTAGACAATAACTTTAGTACCTACCCTTTCATAATCTATTGATATTCTCTTGACGCTTTGTATGACAAATATAAATTGCGTAATGTGACACGATACTAAAGTGATCATATAGTTTTAGAGCTGACCGTACCTACATGTAAGTTCGGGGGCCATTGATCCCTTCGCCCTCTTGGCCCTGTCTAAGCGCCCTGTGGAAATAAGTATCTATATATAAATCATAATTTGATACTGAGACAATGCAGATACTTTAGCAGTTTAACGGATGTCGTTAATCATCATCTGTCCTCGTTAAACCCTTTATTTAACGTCTGCTTAACATGTACATCTCAAAATGTCTCTGGAAGTCTGGACTCAGTTAGCGTTAGGGAATTATTCCTAGAGACAATGAGATTTACTTTGCATTCCGTGATTTTGCAAAAGGTCGGAAACGATTCTAGTTGCGGTTAGTAACTTGGTCTAATAGATTAACGAATAGGTATCACCAGTGGATATGACGGGGCACAAGATGGCACAATACTTGCTAGATAAAAGGAATTAGGTAAGGCAGTAAGGTGTGTTGATTGGTAAATTACCAAACACGAAAAAAATCGTGGGTAGAAAATACAATAAACATTGTAACGCATCGTGGGGTATATGTGAAGAATTCTTTATTATGGCTGGGTACACTATTGTCGAAATACTGAAAAGCCACAATCGATTGTATAATAAAGGATTGGGGCTTTCTCTAATCTTAAAACACTTTGGTCATATGTGAGGAACGGATCAGTGACTCTGATTGAATTAAGCTTTTTAATTATGCGCGATTAACGGATCTCTCAAACGATTCAATTTCTCATTTATTACTTAATCGGCATTAACAAGCAACGACTTCTTTAGATAAAATAACCGCGTAACGTGCATTCAGGCTTACATAAACTGCAATTCCGTTCAAGTCCGCTTAGTACGTAGTGGTATTTCCACGGCGCGACTCCATTCATCCTCATTTCGCTGCTTTGCTTGCAATGGTTACGTCACACAACTTCGAAACTTTGTATCACGCCATGCTTAAGGCAAATTAAAAGACCATTTCTCAGGACCGTATCTTCAAATAATACGAAGCTGTTCTGTGAACCAATACTCGTACCATTTTCCACAAATAGGTATCTACTTACTTAATTACTTAATTGTGACTTTTTAATAAGTATGTAATTAAATTATATAACGAGAATACATAGCTTAAATTACATAAGGCGTATAAGGCTTTAGCAATAGGCATGACTCGTATCCTGTATCATGGTATTCCAATAAATTATTATTAGACCTAGATTTTTGTGGCTAAATTCTATGACAAGGCAAACTCGTAAGTAATACTTATTGAAATGTAATGATGAAATGATAAACTTTAATGTACATATATAAATCAAAATCGGACAAACCATTGATTTACCGAGAGACACTACATAACGTACCTATTGCTAAATTTAATACAGAATATGAGAGACCTAACTAATGCAACACTATTATAGTTGGTAGTAATAAATTTACAACTAAAATACAAAGTATAAACTATAATACTTATTTGGAAATAATCCTCGACGCTACCGCCGCTGCCGATGGGTAAGGTTCCCAACAGCCTGGCAGCGTTCCATCTTTGAATGAATATTTTTTGCTTCGCAGGTCTCCACTCTCCTGAGTATCCTCAGCGCGTTCATCCTCTGCTTATCAGTGAGGGCAGCACCACAAATGACAGACATCCAGCTTGAACAGACCCTGGCTGACAGGAGCACTATGCAGCGACATATCAAATGCGCGCTGAGCGAAGGACCTTGCGATCCTGTCGGAAGACGGCTTAGAAGTAAGTTGGGTTCTTCAGTAGGTACCGACTATTTGTAGTCTTTTCTCTTTATGCCACGCCATTGTAGACTAGATTATTCCATTTTTTGGAGTATTTTTTTTATTAATTCTTCTTTTTTCTTTTTTAATAAGTATTTAGATTATGAAATTATGGCATATTGGCATATAGGTGTTTTCGACGATGTTTGCTCACTTGTAGATGCTGAATTGTTGATAGAAATAGATAAATTTGGGCCTAGATGCTTAATGACTCTATCACTAGGCATTTAGGCCGAAATTTATCTAGTCCCTTGGGTATGGAATCAATCGGACCACCCTCATCTTAAATATGAAACCAACAAAATCTGCTCAATCTAAGAACAGAGGTAAAAGTTTATTTAGTTTGGTTGGTTTTTAAATGGGTATATTTTTTGCTACAGGATGATTTAGAACTCAACATTTAAAAAAACATTGAGAGATTAAAAGTTCATTGAACTTTGTGCGGGTCTAGTGCGGGTCTAGTGCGGATTAGCGAACTATTGACATAATAGACTTAATGTCTGTCTTTGAATTTTAAGATTTAAAAATTAATCCGCGCTCATTAATTATCGTTCATACAAATAGCTAGGTAGATACTTACTGTCGACAAATTAATCGAACAAAGTCCTCCTCACGTTTTGAAATTAAAGGTATATACTTATATTCTATATTCTACAACAGTGAGGTCAATCTTTTGGACAAGCTGCCTTGATGAATACCAATAAGTATGTAGTTACTCAATGACGTCGGATAGTGCCTGTTCTCCATTATTAAGAGACACTAATAGGACACAGGACACTAATAGATGAGAGCAGAGAGGAGTAAACATATTATATTTTTTAAAATCCAAATTGTGTTTTAGCGTTTCACTCCAAGCCACATAGTGAGGACTAACAAAAAAAGCAAAAAAATAAATAAATATCATGTTATTTTCCAGCTTTAGCACCACTGGTGTTACGAGGTGCCTGTCCTCAATGCTCTGTGCAGGAGACGCGGCAGATCAGACGCACCCTCGCCTTCGTCCAGAGGAACTACCCTTGGGAGTGGGCAAAAATTGTGCGCCAATATGGTTGAACAAATAATACTTAGGCTAGTGGTCCTCAACATTGAGTCATTGTTATACATTTTACTTACGGCTGATTGAATGTTGATGAACACCGGTCTTAGATAGTTTTTGTAAACAGTAAATTCAAGTCATAATCTTTATGTAGGTATGTTTGTATGTACAAAAAAGATTTCTTAAAACTAAATTTGATTTAAAATCTTAATAACAATGGGTATCATTATTATTCATAAGTCATAGGAATTAAGTTTGTGTTGAATCGAACCTAAATATGTAGTTTAATTAACTGATATTTATAATTAAATAATTAGTTGTTATTGGCCTAATTTGTTTTGATTCGAGTAAGCATGTTACCTACCATAATTGTTCTCATTTGTCATTTGTAAACTAGGTAACCTAATATTTACTTAAGATACCTAATAAGTAATACTTTGTCTCTACATTTTATATGACATATTTAGTACAATTAATGAATTGAGAACCTAAGTAGCTTAGTACAACTGGAATCTTTGAAGATTACTCTTTTGTAAAGAAATTGGAGCTCTACCTATGTTCTATACACGTTGCTTTCTTCATGTTCTCCTTCATTCTCCTTATATTTTGTGCATTATTTGATTCATTTTGACCTTTATGCTCAATTAGTAAACAACAATAGAGATGTCCATTGTATTGTCCAGATTGTCCCATGTACCCAAAACGAAATAAATAATAATATAATGATGATCACAATTTTATTCACACTAGTGCTCACGTAACGTAACGTAAGGTAACGCACAATCACAGTCCAATCGAGTCGAGAATACGCAGTCAAGTTAAAATAGAGGGGATTGTAGAGTTAAGTAAGAGGTTACGGCACTGGCCGAACCAAACCAGCACTCTCCACTCAGACGCTGCGCTGGCCTAAACGCTTCACTAGTTACGAGAAAACGTCGCGAAATAACTTATAGAAATCATAATATAGAGATCCGGGTCAATCGCAAACCAACTGCGACACAGTGTACGGAAAGTAAAAGTGTTTCAAATAGCTGTTCAACGGTTGTTTACTGCACGTCACTACAGTAACATGCAGGTGAGTTGCATTATTGCAGTTTCACTATAATGTCTATCCGTTTTCCTGCTAAAGACACGTTTCGAGCTTTAAATGAAAATTCGCTTATAGATTGTTGATTTTGTGAAGGACGGTCGGGTTCTCAATTCGACTACAAGTTTCCAATAACTTTTGGTGTGAAGTTTTTAAACGGTTAATCAAGTTTAGTATGTTTATAACAACAAACAGTTTATTAACAAATAAGATATCTTAGGATTGAGAGTGAAAGGTATTTTTAAAGATTCAGTAGAATATTTCCTAACAAATTAATTATAATTCATCATAAACATGTATCTACCTATACATTGTATGCAAGCCCGTACAGTTACGTATATAGCTGTTGTAGTAATACTTATTATATAATTCTGTAACGGACGAATGTCCCACTTAATCTTTCAATCAGTATAATTAAAATCACACCTCTTTGTTCGTTCCCGAAAGTACAAAATATTGAGATTTACATATGTTGTATGTAGTACGAATACGGTGAATCATGACCAATATTTTAAGTTAATATTTGAGAAGGAGGTAAAGAAACAAATATTTTGTAAATAAATTGTAGATGTTGTAAAGCCTCAAAATACCGCGAGATACCATGTGTGCCTTCACTCAACCTGAAGTAACCTAAAGCTTGCGTTTTTTCTGTTTACTTCCTCTGTTCCAAACCCGTTTGTCCAAAATGTACCTATACGTATAAAAATATTATATGTAGGTTGTATGTACCAACCAGCGTAGGTATTTGTTACTTGAATATAAAAAAAAGTAAAGGATGGTATAGATTCTACGGCTGTCCTCGACTTGGCGGGGGCACTCCCGTGCCCCTAATACGATTATAAATAATTAAAAAATATATAAACCTAAATCTGGTGATGATGTAAGTTGGAAGAGTAACAAATTGGAATGAGACCATTATTAATATTTTACACAGCCTGTTTGTTTGTTCATTTATTTTAAACACGCAAATCTCCGAAATCATTGAACTGATTTTCAAGGAGTTTTTACAATCATAAGTGAATTAAGATTAGCGTAGATTTATTTTATAGAAGTCGATCGGCTGACGGAAATAAAACATACTTTACAGAAATTTTATGAAGTCTGCGCGAGTGAAGTTGCAGGCGAAAAGCTAGTCTAATATATGTCTCTACTAACATTTTACATAACTAATCGTTCAACTGCCCTGCAAATTGACTAATACAGTGATATTCACAAAAATAAACATCGTCGTCGTTTTAATCTTAAATGATTGTAAGAGGAAAATTTCGAACGAAACAAAAGGCCACAGTACAAATATTTGCGCGACTTACGCGAGAGTTGAAAATAAGGTAGCACTAATAAATACGTGGAGTTTTCCCTTGTTTATAACAATCAATCAGTTTGAATGCCTACGAAATTTGGACATGACGTTACGAGCAAAATTTGAATTTAGAAGTTCGCGCAATTTAACATGCCACCTTTGAAGTAGGCGAAGGACAGCAATTTTTATGATGAGCCGCGGTTGCAATTTTTACACTTGTGAGAATTTGCGATGCTGTGCACACTTATCTATGGGACTGTCTTGTATGTATTTCGTACAGTCAGCAACAGAAGTAGCTGAACAGATCCAAAACAGAATACCTGTATTCTATAACTAAGTATTCATAATATGAAAATATAAAGTAAACAGGTGTTTTGTAAATGTGTGTCTTTAAAAACCTACATTTCAACATCATGGATTTGTGAATTTGGATCTGTTTCGTGATGAAAAGGGTGCAGATTCCCCGTTTCAAAGTGGTCAATGTCAAAAACAAATGTGACTTAATACAGTCCGTAAATTACACTCGCTTTTTATAATGTAAATATTGTCAGTTGTTAAGTGAATGTAGAATGATCGTTTATTGTTTAAACTATCTTACATAATTACTGGTAAGTATTATTACAGACTGTTGTTGAGCGTATAATTGTTTTTTTTTTCAAGTTTTCTGACATAGAAATTAGAAATGAATGGGTAAGGGGTTCGATCGAACATTTCTCTATGGAAGTTGGCATAGCCACCCACCGCCCATTTTGATTTTGTTTCAAAGTTGCGATCCACGACGAAACTCGTACATTATATGGGTAGAATACAGGATGAAAAAAAATAACATCTGTTCCATTAATTTTGGTTGAGTCGGTATTGACATTTTTTTATGGAACTGCTGATTTCCTTTCGCGCTTTCAGAATTGGTCACATACTTAGTAAAAATTGTTTGTATTAAGGAATGGTTTGCATTAACAAAATGGCGACGAGTGAAGGTCCTATCTTCTTTCACACAAAGTATCTGGCTAAGCAGAGCGATAGTATATTCTTAGGATGTACTAAACTAAGAGAATAAAATATACATAAGTAGGTAATATATTTATTGGGAAATATCTAAATGGCGGGAACTTACATTGGCTTTCGTCTATTAAAACTCATATTGCCTAATTTTGTATTATTGCTAAATAACACCAGTGACGTGCATTAAATGGATGTATCGGTATGGTGATTTTTCAAGTTGTCTCAAACAAAAAGCCTGTGTAAAGTTTTAATAGAATGGCCGCTATTTTTTTTTTAAGTTTTTACATTACTTGTATGTGGACGACAACTGACTGTTCATAATGTAACTAAAAATATTTTATCAATGGAAAACGGAAACCTTCGCAAGTACTTCTGGCAGTCTAACTGTAATACCAGTACGGAAGGTTGTATTTGCTGTTAATTCCACATAATTAGATGTGTTTAATGAGGAAACCATCTTGCCAACTTATCAAAACCAAATAACTTTATGCTCTTCCGCGGCTTGTCCGTGAAAGTGTTAATTAATAGCAGACTTAATCAGACCAAAAGCAGCCTTTTGGGGGCTGTTCACAAGTAATGCGTGTGACAGCCATCGCCTCTTCGTCATATTGGCGATGGCTGCCAACGCACTGGATGGCTCGAGGAAAGTAGTCAATCCGCCTCATCCACGACGCCACCATAAACAAAGCCTATTATATCTGCCATAAATAAAGACAAAAATGGATATTATCAATACACATATGTTGTTATCAATGTAACCATTTCTAAGTTCCTAGTAAAATCTTCACCCTCATGATCAATTTCCTACGCACGGCGGAGAATCTCTATCTCTAAATAGTTTAAAACATAGTTGCTATATGCCTCTGACTATTTCTCCGCTTACTCCTTCTAAGCCACGCAACGGCTTTTGATACGGTTTTCATTAATAGAAAGAACGATAAACGAGAAAGATTTGTGTATATAAATTATACCCGTGCAAAGCCGGAGCGGGTCACTAGTAAAATAATAAAAAACTGTCAGATAATTTTCGTTCGAAGTCCGAGTACGTATGAAAGAAACAATTCATTCATATGGAAATATCCATTCTTAAAGTGAAAATGCTTGTGACCCACTTTATAATGCGCTGATTGTCGAAATCTGTCTCAGCGCCAGTAGGCTACACAAGTTTATCTCATAGGTTGCTCACCTTTCATGTTTTTTTTAAATATTAATTACCTACCTACCTACACAACGTATCTAATCATTTTACTTAACATAGATATAAATATATTGAGTATCAGTAGGTATAATGATTTCAACTGAATATATGCAGGCTGATTTTCTGTAATTTTTCAATAAATATCCACTTTAAGCCATATCCGACTAGTATTTACTTTCGGTAGACATCCGAAATCCCAGTTACAAAAACATGATGACGTCACGGCGTGGAACAGTGCGCGGCAACGTACCCCGCAGTTTAGAACGGATACTTTCCGGCCTTTTTGTGTCAAATTGACCAGGGAGTATGAGTAGAGTTCGCGCCACCAAAGAAGTCCCGAAGGTCAACCTCTATCGAAGATGAAATGAGATCGATTTTCATGAATTCCACGGGACTTGTTGGTGGCACGAACTCATAGGTATGTATGATGTACGATGCTAAGTAACGAGTAAAGTATTAGAAAAAGACATGTGTGGTGTGGACACATGCGCGGGCACAAGCGAGAGAGAAACAGAGAGAATTATAATTTCACTTCTGTCACGGGCACCGAGTTGCACGCGCTCTTTTTAGGGTTCCGTACCCAAAGGGTAAAAACGGGACCCTATTACTAAGACATCGCTGTCTGTCCGTCCGTCTGTCCGTCTGTCTGTCACCAGGCTGTATCTCAAGAACTGTGATAGCTAGACAGTTGAAATTTTCACAAATTATGTATTTCTGTTGCCGCTATAGGTAACAACAAATACTAAAAACAAAATAAAATAAATATTTAAGGGGTTCTCCCATACAACAAACGCGATTTTTTTGCCGTTTAATAGATAATGGTACGGAACCCTTCGTGCGCGAGTCCGACTCGCACTTGGCCGGTTTTTTTATGTACATGAAACGATCAATATTTGATTTTTATAATAATAAATCATAAATACCTAAACTTCACAAAAATATTATATTAACTAAGTAAGTAATTTTGGCTTTGATGAGCGATTTTCTGTTATCTTTTATAGACCTACATTTACATTCTATATATACAGGATGATTTTGTTATCACTGGCAATACTTGCAAGGGTGGAAATACTCATCAAAATGAACAACTTTTATAATGGGACTAACTGTGAAATCATGAAAAAATTATCAGCTGTTCCATACAAAAGTTCAATACCTACTCGACCAAAATGTATGAAGCAACCGTATTATTTTACGCGATATCAGAGTTAGCCCTAGAATAAAAGTTGTTCACATTGATGAGTACTTCCACCCCTGCAAGTATTGCCAGTGATAACAAAATCACCCTGTATGTACATCCTTAGTGTATATCTATATCTATTTTTGCAATAATAAGTATTCGGGAATTTAAAAAATCGGCAATATATAATAGAACTGTTACAGCATGAATATGGACTAGTTATCGGAATAAGATAATAGATTTGTCAATAAAACAAAATTAAAGTGACAGTACCTAATGGGTAGTGACGCCAATTTCAAAGTCCATAACTCCATTTCTGCCACCAACCGCTTGGAGGATTGGAGGTCATACATTTACAATACGGTTTGGAGATCGTCGTATTCGTTTCAAACTCAGAAAATAATTGCAACTCAGAATCTTGTGTTACTTTTTTTTACTAGGATATATTTGCGTTTCATCACCGAGCTACGAAGTTGCTACGAAAAATTGCTTTCGTTGAACTCTAAATAAGGCCATAAAGTACCTACCACACAGGACAAATATTTGTGTGCAAGAACATGTCAGTTGTTCCGAGTCTGGGTGTAAATATCCATGTATATTCATCCATATATGGGTTTAAAAAGTATATATTTAAAGTTTTTTTTTTTAAAGTAGTACAGTTGTTCATATTGATGAGTACTTCCACCCCTGCAAGTATTGCCATTGACTAAAAAAATCATACTGTATATGTATGTGTCATCTATATCTTCAGCTTCTAATCTATACTAATATTATAACGCTGAAGAGTATGTTTGTTTGTTTGAACGCGCTAATCTCAGGAACTACTGGTTCGATTTGAAAAAAAAATATACCGGGAAAACACAAGATCCCTCGAGAACGCGGGTGTAACCGCGGGGCGGAAGCTAGTATACTATAAAAATCTCCTATCAGTGTTTGTTATCGAACTCCTACGAAACGGCTTGACCGATTTTTATGATTTTTTTGTGAAGGTATATTTGGTAGGTCTGAGAATAGGTCGTACGCTATTTTTTATACCACTACGCCGGTGAATGCGCGGGGGGCAGCTAGTATTATATGTTATCGAGAATGTGAAAAATCATATTAGATGTCATCGTTGAAGCCTCGAACTGATGCGATTACGCATTCATTAAATTTCTGTGCACGTACATGTACATGTACCTATGTTGTGGGTGACTGTTTTGTGCGAGTTTGTTACTTGTACTATTCTATTCATAATACTTTTGTATATTATTAGTTATATAAAGTACTTCACATTACGTAGGTAGGTACTTAGATTTTTGAAACAGAACGACATTACCTTTATTTAGACATCCTGAATATTAGGTATAAAGGGGGTCACACACGGCGAAGATACGATAATATTTTATTATATATGAGACAGTGCTATACCAGCGAAAGAGAAGGAAAGTAGGTAGGTAAGAGGTAGGTCGTTGCTTCTCTCTTCATAGTATAATGCTGTCTCATTTACGACATTTCTCAACAATCAAAATCACTTTATATTGCCAAAAATAGATAAATAATCACCACAATGAACCAAAAATTTTACAGCTTACGATACTACGATTGTTTAATCCACAAATCGGTTCAGGCGTCTTCTAGTAATCGGGAAACATAATAAAAAAAAGATTCCTACGAATTGAGAACCTCCTCTTTTTTTGAAGTCGGTTAAAAGGGGTTTCTGTGCAGTTGAAAAAATAACCATTCAAACCTAAAGTATCCGGGCCGTTTCAGAATAGGAAGAGAGTTAAGTTACATGTACAATGTTTTCACATATATCTATAAATAGTTTGGTGGTCATTATCTTTATCCCCAATTATTACTTACCTTTAAATGTATGTACATACAATTTAAAAAAGTTCTGTCACCGACAGTACTCAACACATCGCTTTCAAACCACACGTTGCTCACACAGCGAGATTGTCCTCGTCCTCGCAATAATTCCTGCGCATTGTGCGCGAACCCTTATGCAATCACCAATATTATTTACACACGCATACTACTAGTAGACTTACTAGTCTAATATTGTTATTTTTAAATTTGTTCTTTTATCAATTGAAGAACGTTGCTAAGGTTGTAGGTACATACGATTGGTATGTTCAGATTCCAACTTTGAAAGCACGAAAAAATATCAAGTGTTCCATACAAAAGTTCAACCTACTCAAAATGTATGAAACAGCTGTTGTTTCTATTAATGAGTAGGTACTTTGAACCGAAAGATTAGCTAATAACGACTAGCGACATTAACATAAATATTAGAACGTTTCACATTAAACCCAAATTAAAGTTAACTTTTTTCCGTCATTTCAGATCACACACGTCCTAGTTATATGTGCAGCAATGGCTGCATGTACTGCGCAGACGCAGCGGGCGCCAGTTTCTGACACGGCGCTAGATGAGGCTCTCAACGATAAACGATTCATTCAAAGACAACTCAAGTGCGCTTTGGGAGAAGCGCCTTGTGACCCTATTGGAAAACGTTTAAAGAGTTAGCAATTTCTTCTGTTTATTTATTTCTAGCTGTCCCCCGCGGTTTCACCCGCGTTCCCGAGAAAAAAAAGTAGCCCATGTATTTCTTCATACCATAGGCTATCTGCGTGCCAAATTTCATCGCGATCGGTTCAGCGGTTTAGGCATGAGATGGTAACAAACAAACTCACTTTCGCATTTATAATATTATAAAGTTAGGATTAGGATTAAATTATTATTATATCTTCAGACGTTATAGATACCGCTCTAGAAACGTATTAAATTATTTAAATACAGTATGTAAATTATTCATTTCGATTTGATAAGAATGACATTGACCGATAGCCGTTTAGAATTAACTTTCGTTTCTGCAAAGACCTTGACTTACTGAAAGTGACTCACTATTGCTTAATTTTTTTTTCAGCTTTGGCACCACTTGTGCTGCGGGGCGCCTGTCCTCAGTGCTCGCCCCAGGAGACTAAACAGATTCAACGCACGCTTTCTTATGTGCAAAGAAATTTTCCACAGCAATGGGCTAAAATAGTTCGCCAATACGCTGGTTAAAGCGAAAGGTCCGCATAATATTTGAAGAAATGTATATGCAGTATAAGTTTGCGTGATACGATATTATACTTGTCCCTAAAAGTACATACTTATCTAATAAAATAATTGTATTTGTTCATTGCACAATTTAACTTATTCTGAACTCTATGATTGAAATTATATTGATGTATGGGGTTCAAATACTGTTTACTCATGAAAATAAAATGACAATAGGTATATATATATTATTATATTTATTTATTTTAAGTAATTACCTAAGTTAAATGCCTTCATACTTATGCTAAATATAACAACTTAACATAAAATATAAATTGAATGAACTTTTAGTTTTAAGTATCTAATAAGGTGATAAGAGATTAATTTAATTATAGCGTAGGTATATTTAATTTTCCCGCCTACAATGGCTACAATCTAATCTAATCGAAAGTGTGTTTTTGTTTAGGTGAAGATTATGGTGTTTTGATGTAAGATAGGCCTGATGTGACCTTACAATGCTTGATTTTGTTAATTAAAATAAAAAAGGATACTATGTGATCGTTGTCAAAATTATAAGTATTATAATCAAATAAAGGGTATGTTCCGATATGCACTGCGAGCACTGTAAGGTGTGACGTCAATTTAGTATACTGAGAAGCCGTTCCTTTATAGTTAGCTATACTGGGTACTGCACCTGTTTAAAATGAAACGCAGTCCAGTATATATTCTGGATGCTGTAGATCACGGGATCAAGGCACTGAGCATCTTACTTCGAAAACGCCAGTGCTCACAGTACAAAAATGGGGATGATTCATGACGTCATATATTTCCCTAGGAAGTCCATAACGGAACGAATTTCTCTCCAGTAAGAGCACTGCTGAACAGTGCTCGGAGTGTATATCGGAACATACCCAATATAAAATCCGTTCTTTCAAATAGAGCCTGTTCTGTCAGAAAATTAAATTTTAAAAATAGTCTAGTGTTTTTTTTTTATTTTAAACACAATCTTAAAAAAAAATAAGATAATATAAAACAGTGTGTGTGTCAGCTTCGATGCAATAGAAGTACATTCATGCAATGCATGACTGGAGTTTACTTTTGAATATCCTACAATAAGCAAAAAGGGTAAATACGTACTTATATAGTCGTTTCTGCCGTGTATCTACACGGATCTAAAACTTTAGTTGAGACGTCCGTGTTTTATACAATTCATTCACACACACTCGTATACAGGGTTATTGGAAATACATCAACAACCTCTAAGGACAATATTACTAACATTATAAAGAACAACTTTTATAATAATTCATCAGACTTTCATACAAAAATAAAAATATTTAAATTCAACGCTCTAAATGTTTCAAACTCTACGCGTTGCAAAATACGAGTGACAGTGCACGGGAGGCGCTAGGCGTAGGTACAACAAAATATAGAATTGAAATGTGTTAGATAGAACAATGAAATCTTGAAAGTTTGTTTTAGGTAAATGTATTATTTTTTGTAAAAAGTAATGGAACAAAAGTTGTTGTTTATGACGTTAGTAATACAGTCCTGCAAGGTTGTTAATGTTTTACCAATAACTGCATAGAGGGAGCGTAACTGGTGACGTCACCTCCGTAACGCTTTTGAGATTCTGGAACATGTCCCTGACTTCAAAACGAGTTCTAGTATCGTTATTTTATACTTTGTAGCGCAAACACATTTTGAAGTTAGTTTTAATTTTTGTTAAAAGTTAATAAGCCTCACCTCACCCGTACACAAAAAAGCAGTGTTTTTTATACCTACAGACCTCACTATGAGGTTTTAGTTATTTTTAAGCTATTGTATAGCTTTTTTCGGGGTTTGAGCGCGGTGACCGAATCAAGAAATTTCGTAAAAAAATAAAAAATCCGTAATGAAAAATCGAACACCTCCCACACACAGGCTGTTTATGAGAAGGTATATAGGTGTATAGGTAACTTTTAATATCAAAGGAAAAAAAAAAAAGGAAAAAGAAAAAAAACTTAACGTGTATGTATGTGTGTGTATGCTGTTTGTGAGAAAGTATATAGGTGTATAGGTATATATATCAAAGAAAAAACTTGAATTAATATCAAAGAAAAAAAAATATAAATAAAAAATTATAATTGTATAAGTTGATAAAAATGCTATGTGCATTCTCTATGAGACTATGAGATTTAGCGCTAAATGCTCTCCATGCAGTAGGTACAGTTTGATTGCCAATAATTCGGTACCGTAAAGTTATTTTCAAGTATTTTTTATTTATTTAAGTATTTTTCTTTATGAAACATTTGCCCACGTTGACGTCTCATATTATAGTAAGCTAAATAGCTTGAATCTTTGCCAGGTTGACATTGAGCATTGACCAATGGAGCTGGCTTTTCACTATGGGATAATAATGATATTATATCCCGAAATATAAATTATATCCCGCGATTGGCCTTCACACTGTGAGATATGTCGTTTGACCAATTTCTGTTCGTCATTGGATCACGCCGCACGCGTCGTTTACAAACTAATGGTCGCTAGGAGTAAATATATATATGTTCCTTGCTATACTCTGTTCATCCGTTTATTTTCTTTTTGACGTTTATCTATTCTATGGTTAATTGTATAACTACATAGATGGACCTTATGCTAAAGTAATAAGGTCAAGAATTCTTTGATATTATTAAACGTCAAATATAAAATAAATGGATGGACAGAGTATAATGGTTAACAAATGGACTTGTGTATTAAAACATATTCTATATGATTTGTGACTCGAACTGATGGGCGAGAACATAGGTAGCAGTGGCGCGGAAGGTGTGCGGAGGGACAGGAGGAGAAATATAACTTTGAAAATCGCGCGGTCGGTCGAAAAAATATTTATAGCTTGAGATGTAATATATTACATTGCGGTGTAAACGGTTCCATTTTAAAGTATGGTGAGCGATATTTATACAATTTAGACAAACCAATTGAGTAGTCTACTGAATAGGATAGCTCCTATTTTCTCATTTCAGACTTCCGTTTGGAATGAGGCAGTCGATCGTTACACGATCGCAGCAAATGAACTTTGCGACTAACAGAGCATCAGCCAAATTTTAACAAAATAAAATTGTCCTTTCCGCTCGGAATGGCAACCGAATCAAAGAGTATATAATCACTACGTTTTACCGAATGGGTCTGAATAAGGGGGATTATCAATTGTATAAATTATTGTATTGACAGGCACAGGAACCTATTCTGCCTACTGCATGATATCACTTAGGGATCAAATGAAGGATAAATTCTTTCAAGTATAATTGGGAAAACAAACTCAATCTTATAATTTTAATAACTCAAAATAGCAAATTAAGCCTTAGGCTGGGAATACACGTCAGATTTCGTTTCCGATCGTCTGATCAGATTATCTGATCGTATTTACTCAATACACGTCCGATTTTTGCGTCAGACTTTTTCTGTATCAGTCAGTGATGCCAGATCGGGGGGATTCCCTTTAAATTCCGGGGGTTTTTTTTTAACTCTGGGGGTCTTTTGGGGGTAAAATAAACGGTGGAGAAGTTTTTTTTTAATAACTCAATCATTAAATTTTATCTTTTTTATACTACCGTACATAGGTGGCGAGCAAGCTTACGGCCCACCTGATAGTAAGCGGTTTTAACCAATTTGTTTTGGGGTTTTTTTTTCAAAAAGCTTTTTTTTCTTTGTATAGTGATGATGTGGCTGAAGGTGGTAAGCACACAAAGCCTAGAAGGAACTGGCTCTCAAGTGCAACTGCCGGAACACACCAACAGGTGCTTGGCGACAGATTTTCAACTTGAAGGTGGTAGCCAGCCCGGTGGGTACTACAAAGTACCCACCACTGTGCTATGGTTTCCTCACGATGTTTTCCTTCACCGAAAGCTCAGCTTATTGTAGGATTCGAATCCACGACCTTCGCCGCGGTGTCCGACGTCACTACCACTGAGCTATCATCGCCTTAACCTAATTTTCGGGGGACTAAATTTTTTTTTGTTTGTCATGATACTCTTCATTGCCAGTGTCCCACAGGCAAATAATATTATACATTATTATATTATATTTATTATATTACAATAATTCTTTCAATGTCGTAATTTATGCCCATTGTCCGGACCAAAACAATGTGCCCGTTCAGTGTCAACGCTAGAATCAACTGGCAAGTCGGAGGCTGAATCGGATGTCTATTTTGTCTCTATCCAGAAGTATGCGGTACGCGCCTTCAGACAATCGGACCAGCAATAAAATCGTAAACGCCTCAGGCCCTTTCGACTCGGACGTCCGATCCGATAGTTCGATAGTCGGATCGGACGTGTATTGTATGTTCAAACAAAGTAATGGCTCCAACGCCTTCCGATAGTCTGATCAGACTATCGGATGAAAAAATCTGACGTGTATTCCCAGCCGTAGAAACCTAAAATCTTGAAATAGCTTTAGAAACGGGCCGATCAAATCGTGTCATCTGGAATAGGCTTTATATGGCAACACATCGATTATTTTCTTCATATTGGTATGTGCTGACGCCGTCCCTGCTAGCCACTTCCGGTTAGTCAATTTACAATCTTTAAATATATATTCAAATAGTATAATGAGAAATATATAAATTTATTGATGATAAAATGTATGTTTTATTATTTTATGTCATTTAATTTTTACATATATTGGCATTTAGAAGATTTTGCGCTTTCCTATATTTAACGCAGTGCTGCCACCATTAGTATCGAATGAAGTAATTTCGTACGCAGTCGGTGATATTTACAACTAATATTTTGCTACTGTTTTGACAAATAAAAGACAAAACCTAGACTTATCTGTTTCTTCAACGGATATTTGTCAATTGCAGTGTAAAAGACTTACATACTTACGTAGATTTAGGGATAATGTTTTGGTAACTGTTGCACTCGGCATCCAGTGTCTACTTGACAAAATAATGGTCGTACGTTTTGCCTGAACAGTTAAGTGGTGATGTGTGAGCAGACTGAAATTAATTATTTGGACGGGGAGGTGGTATGGGTGAAGCTGGGCTCCTGCTGGTGGCCAGGTGAGGTGGTCGGCCCCGACAAGCTTCCACCAGATGTCTTGCCATCATTTCGGAAGCCACCTATTGCTGTCGTCAAGTTCTTTCTGGAAGACACATAGTAAGCATAGATATAACCTGAAACTTCAAAAATATAAGCTTCCTGAGGGAGCACAAGAATCTTATTTGTTGCCTTTGTTTGAAAACCTATGAAAATTTATTTTACATAATAAGTGTTCTGTGAATGTAGTCCTTATTTTTAGATTAATTTATTTTATATAGAGTAATAAAAAATGTAAATAACAAAAGAAGGTTGAGCCTGGTTATTCATTATTATGTTAGGTGGCTGTTTCAAGACAACAATATGATTTTGACATATTCGAGTTGTGAAAAGATTTTTGTATGGTAAACTATTTGAGTCTAGGTATTTATATAAAAACAACCTAGCAGTCTGCTTTGCTCTGTTTGTTGTTTTCACTGTAGTGATAAACCAAAACACCTAGACAAGATATTCTGTTGAAAATTATGAATAATAAATAATCAGGAAATATGCATTTATAAATAAACTATTTTTCATCGAATATTTGCACTTAATGTTTTCGATTAGGTACTTATAGGACATATTTGAGTTGTGAAAAGATTTTTGTATGGTAAACTATTTGAGTCTAGGTATTTATATAAAAACAACCTAGCAGTCTGCTTTGCTCTGTTTGACACACCTATATTTATTTACAATATGAGTAAAACTGCCCCTGACTCTACTCTGACTAGAGATGTGTATCGGTTGCAATTTTAGCCTCTAGAGATTTTCAGAGATTTTTTAACAAAAACCGGTTTTTCACCGGAGAATAACCTACAGAGAAATTTTGTTGATTTTGTATGGAAATCGGCTTAACATCTACATATTCTAATAGTAGCTATCCATGTTTTTGGAAGAATAGATAAATTAATACAGAAAAGACAATCTTTATTACAATCAACAAAACTACAACTGAAATCAGAAATATACAAGCAACAACTCCGTGTTTTACTTGTTTGTTTTATTATTTGAGTTTAAACACGGTTTCTGTTCAAAAAGCAAAGCAATTCCATTGCATCTGTGTGCAGCCTTGTTTGTTGACTGCATACTATGTAGCCAGCCATTGAAAACACCGGTAAACAATGAAATTACTGATAAAAAACCGGTGGTAACAGTAACGGGTTTTTCGCCGGCTTTTTGTAGAACCAGTACACATGTCTAACTCTGACCTAAGTTTATTTTAAAATTGCACACCGTCTGGAGGTATTATCCTGATAATTCAGCATCCTACTACTTTCTGCCAGTTGAATTCATGTATTCTAAGTTGGTGTATTACATATTCTGATATTCTAAACATATAAACACTTATGCTAAATATTCAACCCAGTCCATCACAGCATGCATACTAAGCATGTATAAAAGCATATCAGCTATATTAGTTGCCATAGGTTCAGACTTTAGTATAGCATATTTTTCCATTCATAATCTGGATAAATGTTTTTGATTTACTTGACTCATGATTTCTGGATAAAATGGTGCAAAGTAGTTGGCCATCTCCAACTGTGTTGCAATTTTTTTTTCATCATATAAATATGGACTTTCTAAAACCATTTTTTTTTTCAGTGAATATGTCAAAAATATCAACTCTATTTACAAGTATAACTGCAGCCGTAAGAATGAATTCATCAGTAAAGGACTATGTAAGTACTTATGAGTAGAATCTAAGATATTTTGTTTGTTTTCACTGTAGTGATAAACCAAAACACCTAGACAAGATATTCTGTTGAAAATTATGAATAATAAATAATCAGGAAATATGCATTTTTAAATAAACTATTTTTCATCGAATATTTGCACTTAATGTTTTCGATTAGGTACTTATGGCACAAAATAAGACACTATTAAATAAACCCATGGGAACAGAAAATCATGAACCACTTAAATTATTAATTTGTCACTATTTCAATAATAGACTCTACTGAATTATTACTTAAATTATGCTTTATTTGACAGATATGTATAGAACCAAGCATGGGCTTATGGAAAAGTTCCCGGAGGATATTGTCCGTGCGGAGATTGCAGTTGGTGGTGACGTAGAGATCCTAAATAGAGATGAATTCCAAGAAGCAAAGAAGGAAAGCTATGCTGGACTCTTTGGTGACCAAGTTAAGAAAACTCCAGGCTCAGGTAAAAAAGGTAATCATCATCTTCCTCACCTTATCCTTATTATGGATCAGTTTGATTCCTGTCTCCATTTTTTGCTCCTGTATAAGTGCGGCCGTCGAGAAAATATGTTTGTAGCACCTGTAAATACTGGATTAATCACGAAAATGACTCATCTGATTCCATGTGACTTTTACTAAACTATGCCTTTGAAAATACTAAACCTTCCATGAAAGACCCCTCGAAATCAGATTAGCAGTTTCGGTGGTATGACCATTATTACAGGTGTCAAAAAAATTCTCAGCAGCCATACTTTAATTCCTCAATATATCCTAATCCATTCATATATTTATTTACACTGTCATACCATGCATACTTAAGGTAATAATCATTATAATAAACTGGAAAATCATGCGCAGCTTTTTTTTTCTCAACTCAACCTAAAAGTATAGTTATCGGAACACGACATCTGATTAACTTATCTCTTCAATTATAATAAACTAGGTTTAGTGCCTTAGCTTCACTTGTATCAGTTATCACAGAGGGAAAGAATTAGTATAGTCATAATTTAATTTACGTGGTATGGTACTTTGTAGTGCATGCGCTAGTTCCACCCATAAGTTGAAAACCTGCCATCAAGCAACTACCAGCAGCTTTATTTGAGAACCAGCCCCATTCAGAGATTTGTAGGGTCCTTCGATCATACATGAATTACCTAAAGATTGTGGTCAAACACATTACAATGTCAATATCATGTAAATGGTCTTTGTGTTAAAGGAGGATGGGCCAAAATGTATGAAGGTTGGTCTACCCCTCCTCTAGTAATGAATGATAAATAAATGGCAAGGTCTTAAACAAAACATTTTGTACTAAGATACCTTATGTAAATTGTTGGTATTTTCGGTGTTTTTTTTTTGAGTTTTTATAGTTTTATTATAATGTCTTCTTCTATTTATGGTAACAGAAACAGTTTTGTGAGCTCTAAAAATTAGGTATATAGGTATAATATTTTTTATTCAATTCATATTCATTTTTTTAATGTTTCAGGAAAAAGCGGCAGAGGCAGGTCTTCTGAATCTCCGAAATATTCTACTCAAATTCGAAAGGTATGGTATCCTTTTGCATTCACTATTTTTTTTGTAACTAATCATTTTTTAATCAGACTATTCATAAGTGCTTGTGAAGGCCTATTTGAATAAAAAATATTTTCATTTTCATTCAATTTTCATTTCATACTTTTTTTTTAACTACTGTACTTATGATCAGATCTATAGCAGCAGCATAGTTACCATATGTGACATCCGGGGCGGACTACGCCAATCGCAGTTTTGTCTCGCTGTCATAGTCTAGTCTGGTTTTAGCCCGTTTATCTTAATTTAATTTTGTTTAAGAATATTTGTCGCGCAGCACGATTTTTCACAATCTAACTGAAAAAAATTGGCAACGCACCGAATTTTCATCCATAAATCCTTTCGCTATTTTATCGTACAATTGTATAGCTGAGCGGTATTTTAAAGATATTGCTGTGAAAATTCTGCCCTTTACTTATTAAGATTTTCAAAGCTCTCCCATGATCTATTGACCCTTTTCTATTGCAGAAAATCAGAAAGTTTGTGGAAATTAAACTAATTAAAAAAAAATCATCCCCCTTATTCAGACCTGCCCGGTTGTGGTCCTGATTGGGTAGACAAACCAATTTAGTAGTCTTCTGAATACAATGGCTCCTATTTTCTCATTTAATAGACTCCCATTTGGAACGATCTAGTCGATCGGTACACGATCGCGGCAAATAAATTCTGCGTCTAACACAGTATCAGCCTTAATTTAACGAAATAAAATCGTCCTTTCCGATCGGAATGGCAACCGAATGGGTCTGAATAAGGGGGAATAATTGTTTCCTGATAACCCATTAGATATTAGTCAGTATAATATAATAGTCAATATAATAAATAGTAAAATGACATTTTAATTGTTTCAGTTCCACAAAGAGAAAAGTGATTATAAAGTACATATATTGCTACAAGGATCTAAAAGTACATCTAATTCTGAAACCATACTTTCAAAAGTTGAGTCAACGCCATCTACGAGTTTTGCTGAACCAGAATCTGTGGAAGATAAATCTAAAAATGTTGAAGTTGAGGATGTTGCACCAGATGTTGAGAAAACCGAAGATATTGCAAAATCGGGTTCATCATTTTCTACTCCAGTTGCCTCTAGTTCTGGTATTTACGCATGCCATGCCTGTTCTTTCACGACATCACGCCTAAATGTTTTAATTCTCCACAATAAAACACATAGTGTATCATTTATACCATATACACCATCGCCTGTACGGAAAAAGCTTGCCACTAAGCTATCGTCCAAATCTACTGCGAATTCATCGAAGACGCCAAAAATTCGGCGCCCACGAAAAGAAAAAACAGAAAAGGTACCCAAGAAAACTCCGGCTAAAAAGCGTTTAGCGGAAGAAAAATCTGATAGTGCTGAAGCTAAGAAAAGTAAGACTGATGAGGAAATTAAAAGCAGTCTCTTGGCTGACTGGGATGATGGCGATGAGGAATCAAATGATGAATCTTCTGTTATGGTTATGGCAGGATCGCCCGAAGTTCCTGTTGCAGCAGGGTCACCAGCGGTTCCTACACCGGCCGAATTACCAACAACTCAAGTTGCAAGAGAATTATCATCTCCACTTGAAAAGAAACCAGACAGTTCTCCCGCAAGTGAAAAACCCGAATCTTCTAGTGATTCTAAATACGAGTTTTGTGAAGATGAAGATTGGCCTTTGGAAGCAGATGGTGGCAGGAAAATTCCTCGTGTAAAGAATCCTAAAAGGAAGGAGGAAACAAAAAGCCTTAGTTTGGATGATGATGATATGGCAAGGGAAGTTGCCGAATTGCTGAATAAAACTACAGTGCCGGACTTGCCATCCGCTCCAGAACCACTTAAAGTAGAGGAAAATTTTCCTGAGCCTTCTATTGTAAAATCCCCAGACAAAAAACATGAAAAATCACCAGAGAATCAAATTGAAAAATTAACGCCTGAATTGGTACCAACTAAAGCTATATTTAAGACGAAAACTTTTTTTCGAAGCCGTCATTCTAGAAGTCAAGATGCAATTGGGAAATATGTAGCTGAACAATTAAATGCTGTAGAAAGAATGGATATATCTGAAAGTGAAATTAACGGTCCAGATGTTGTATCGTCTCCAGAAGCAAGAGAATCGCCACCAATCGAACAAGTAAAAGTAGCTCGTTTAGCGCCAAAAATACAACTTAAAAAAATGAAAGCAGAAGCTGCTCAGTTACGAGAGATAGACAAAACTATTTCGGAGCAACTTGGGGATGTTCAAGATCTCGTTTATAATCAGTTTTCAGAAGTGTCTTTCAACACTACTAATACTACATCAACAACTGTAGATGTAGACAGTAACAAAGAGCTAGAAAATAATGATAAAGTAAGTTCTTTGCAAGACGTCCTGTATCCTACACAGGAGATAAAACCAGTCACAGAAGAACCAGACATAACAAGATCTTTGATAAGCAAAGTGAATAGTAAAGAAGAAATTGAGACATTAAAAACACCCATTGTAGAAAGTGCAATAGAAAATAACAACAAAACTAATGAAGTAGACAATTCTGTGAATGAAACAGAACAAAATAAAAGTAACAGTACAATAGAAATAGAAAATATAATGGAAATAATTAAGTATCCTGAAGTAAATGTTCAACAATCTTATGAAAAACCAATTGAACCATATATGAATGAGTCAACTGCTTCAGCTGTTGATGCTCTATTGAGTGTATCCAGAGAAACAGATAGAGTCACGAGAATTATAAGTAATGATCCTCCTGAAGACTTATTTGAAGATGATATAAAAGATACTGCAGTAAATAATAATGTCAATGGCTTCAATGAAATTATAAATGCGGATAATGATGTTTGTAAAAAAGTTGAATTAGAAAATGTGATACATATACCTGAAGAAGAAAAACCTGAAATGACACATGATATCACCACTATTCAACACTCTGAAATTTTACAAGATGCAGTTTTAAATGATAAAAATGAATTAGTATTGCCAGAAGAGAATAAGATGGCTATAAGTGAAGAACAAGAAGTAAATAATGAAACAGTTGGAAATATTATTGAAAATGTTCCTTCAGAGTCAGATCTTCAAATTGCAGAAGCACTTATCAATTTGCCATCA
Source organism: Tetheella fluctuosa (assembly GCA_951216915.1). NCBI lineage: Eukaryota > Metazoa > Arthropoda > Insecta > Lepidoptera > Drepanidae > Tetheella > Tetheella fluctuosa. The sequence goes on along the minus strand of OX578229.1, from coordinate 3,747,148 downwards.
ACAGCCATCCAAAATAAAACAACTATTGATCACCTAGAGAAAAGTGATTTACCAAATACACTTGATAGTGAGGCATTTGCAGAAACAACTATTCAGATTCCAGAAAGTATGATCACAAATGAAGAAAATAATCATGAAGTCGAAGAAATACAACAAAAAAATCCAGCTACTGAATCTGAATCTCTTTTGCAAAAAAATAAAGAAAGTATGAATGTCCGTTTTGAAACTGAACAAGAAAAATGTGAGAATTTGAATGCTGCTCAATCATTGGTTCAGATGTCAGAATCAATTGACCATAAATTAAATATTCTCGAAACAAATGCTGTAAATCCAAAAGACACATCAGACCCTATTGCATTTAGTGTGAAACAAAATAATCGTATAGATAGCAACAGTACCATTGATCAAACTGTAACATTGTTACCAAATGAAAATAGTGGGACTGATTCAAGAAGCTGCAAAAGTGTCAAGTTTGAGACATCTACCTCCAAATTATTAAAAATTTTAGAAGAACCATGTGTACCAAAGGTACCTATTATCAAACCCGCTCCTACAAAGCCGGTCGTAGTAGCGGGAACTGAGAAAATTTTAAATTTCGATGTCGCGAAATCGTCATTTAAAACTAATAAATCACAGTCACCCAAACAAAAAATAATAATTCGCCGCACTGCATCTAACAAAAATATAATTAATAATATGAATGAGGTAACCACGCCAGATAAAATTATTCTTTCTCGTAGTAATAATCCGACACAGGATGGATCTGCGGTACAAACATTTACAATTCAAACATCCCCTGAAGCTCCGTCAGATGCCAATTCTATTATAATTCAACAAAAGATTAGAAAAATACCAAAACCACCATCAAAATTACAAAAACTAAAAAATTCATTTGTGTCGCCAATGAGGACTAATGAAACTAAGATAGTTACTGAAACACCTGTTACCGACGATGGAATATTCGATATTAATTCAATGCCAATAGTATTATCCGAAGACCTTTTGACACCAGAAAACATTGAAAAAATGCCAGTTGTAATGTCTGATGGTAACATCATCACCCATCAAACCAATCCACCCAAACTTGTGAAAAAGCACACTATTACGGATAGCGAGAAAGTGGCAATAAGTGCATCACCCAGCAAACCTGAAGTAAAGACTTTGTTAATGAATCCAGTTAGCGAGTCTAGTAAGGTGACGACCCCGAATATTCTTTCAAAGTCATCAAAATTACGTGGAGCTAAACCGATGTTGGTTATTGATAAAGCAACTGGGAAGCAAAAAATAATTATGACTAAAGCAGAGCCGGCTGTTAAAGAAATAAAACAAGCACCTGCATTGGTTCAATCGCTACCACAAAATCCAGGAAAAGGAGAAAAGTATATAATTTTACCGACTCCTAGCTCGCCTCGTCCAGGTCGAACTCAAAAAATATTAATTGATCCACAGACTGGCAAAGCTCACGTACTGGTTGCAAAGGGTCCTGAAGCTTCGTTGAGTACATCTGAAAATAAGCCCGTATCAGCTAAATTGATACCGTCATCCTCTGATACTAGCACACCTGGCAATACAGTGATGATTATAACCAATGCACAAGGTGCGCAATCTCGAATAGTTTTAACGCCAGAACATGAGAAAATTCTCTTTCCTAATAAACAACAACCAAATGTATCCCAATTGAAAACAATTGCTCATAGAATTACAACGAATTCAGGATCTGCACAGAAAACTGCAATAAGTACAATAGCTCCTATGAAGACAGTCACGTCAGCAAAGACACAAAGTGTCTCAAAGACGCAGAGCATTGCGTCTGTTAAAGCCCAAGCAATTGGGTCTGCGAAGACTCAAGGGATTATGTCTGCAAAGGCACAAGGAATGTCGTCCGTAAAGACACAAGGACTTGCGTTATCAAAGAATCAGGCCGTGGCGCACCCGAACAAGACACCAACAAGAATTGTACCAAAACAAAAAAGTGCTATAATTACTTCTAAAGGTCAACTGATTGTTGGAGGCCGCGTTGCCACTACTGCGCAAAATATAGCCCCTATGCCAGAAATAAGAACTGTACCGAAACGAATTGTTGCATCAGAGCCCAAGAAACTAGTACAAACAATTCAAAAAGCTTCTTCAGAACCATTAATATTTCTACAACAGAAATCTGGTGCTGTTATGCAATTGACTGCAGCTCAATTCGAACATTTACAAAGGACTGGTCAAATTGTTCAAAAGACAGTGGCACCTATTCAAGAAAATAAAGTTGTCCAAAAATCTATTAACATTTCTTCTACTGAACCTGTCGTAACAACAGTTCCAAAGCAGAGGGTACGGAAAACAGTGACTGAATCACCGACGCCAGTAAAGAAAGCTAAGCAAGAAATTGCAATAGCGCCTGCTCCTGCTCCTTTTTTACCAATGCCTCCCCTAACAACTTTATCAAATTCTGCTGTTACATCACACGTTCCATCCGTTTCAAATACAGTTTCAATAACGACGACGACAACAAATTATCCTGATTTAGATAATTTTGAAGAACTCTTACCATCGACGGCCATCGTAAAGCAACCAGAGCCTGTGGTACCCCAGCCTGAGCCGGCCTCAGCTGCTCCGCCTGCCTCACTCTCAGATGGACAACTGCTGGCAGTACCTGGAGAACACTTTGGCGGTCCCCACGGTTCATTTTACTTGTGTGTGGAAGACAATGGAACGTTGACTCCCATCGATAATCGTCCTTTGGTATTGGAGAATAATCAGCTCGTTCCCATGACAGTGGAACCTTTACCAGTTCTCTCTACGCAGCCGGAACGGAGAGATATTTTAGAAGCGGCTCTTGCTAACAGTGACGTTTTTCACGCCGATGCACCTCGTGACGAAGTGCCGGATTTTAGAGACCTAAACGCTAACGTGTCAGTACATTGTCGTGTATCAGAAACTAGTACCACTCTGAATCAACCCATAATGACGCCAGTAGAGATGCCAACAAAAGCTGATAGCGAGCCGGCTGTTCCAGCAAATTTAGAAGATGGTCTCGCAGTTATCGGAGTTACATCTCACTCAATACCTACTTCCCTCGAGCTGCCCATTACGGTGACAGATCCAAGAATAGCACTCAAAACTACCGACCCCCTGAGCAACCATAATTATGGGACGAGTCTATTGCCGTCTCCTAGTACCGAAATGACTTTTGCAACTACAGAAGACGTGCCCATGGTAGGCCCCATATCCATGCCATTACTTACAGATGACGAATCTGTTGGTAAGTCTATGCCAATATTAACCGATGATGTAACAGAAAGGACTGTGTCTTCTGTTGAGTCCACGGTGGGCTCTCCGTCGTCTCTTGACGTACGTGAATCTGAGACTGAAGACGGAAGCCAGCTGTGGTCGCGGCGGTTGCTCACACCCGGCTCGGATACGTCGGAAACATCCTCTGAAATTCCTCTACAACCAGTCATACAACTTTCAGTGAACGATATGTCTCACGACAGTTAAAAAGCGCGGTGAGCATAATGGGAGTTACTACATTACATTTGAAGTATATAAAAAATATTTATTTTTAGGTGTAATCCTAAAAAAAAAAAATACAAGTTGTGCAATAGATTTGAGTGTTCTCTCTTGATGTTACGAAAAAAAAATATTCAGTTTCATATAATTTATACCGATAAGGAGTGCTAGGTGTATAAGTGGTGTTAATGATCGAGGTATCGTTAAAAACTGGAAAGTATGTGCGGGTTGCAAACGCGTGCAGAAAGTTGATTGTAAATATTATATCTATGGAACGCAGAGCTGAATAGGATGTAAGCAACGTCCTTCATGTATTTGTCATTTAAACAATTAAGTGTAATGCGTTATGACAAAATTATGATTAAGAATTTACGTTTGTAAATTTCAATTGAATAATGATATTGTTGGATCGTATCTGTAATATATAAACATAGGTATATGATATTTTTATAATGATTAGCAAGTTTGGAATGTGTGTACAAGAATTTGTACATGGAAATTTGTGCTATTATGTTATATTGTAGTTAGATGCCGGCGCGATGCGTGGGACTCGTGTCGTGTCGTGTCGTGTCGTGCGACGAGTGCACGCGTCGGCACATTCGGACGACACTCGTACATTTTAAAACTGTATGAAATGACTATATCATAATGTAGTGTTAATGTTAAGTACAATATTGTTGAATTAACTTTATAAACATTATGTCACAGGCACTTATTGGTTTGTTTGAGTGATCTATGTCAAATCTAGGTCGAACTTTGATAATGGAGTCTTTAGTAATTAACTTCTGTGTAGTTTTAATAAATAAATTTTAATCAACATCTGTTTTTATCTGCGAACTAGCTTCCGCCCTTTTCCGGTATGAATTAAAAATAAATTGGTATTATTAGGTACCCGGCCCAATATAATAATTCGCTTTTTTAGACATTGCGTTAGAGATTTCATTTTTAATACTTACCTATTACGATCTAGCCTTTCTAAGTTAATGAGTAATTTCTTTCTTCCCAATCTTTTACATAAAATAAATTTTCTTAGGATATATCCACTGATTGTTCTTAGTTTAGTTTCACTTAAGGGGATGACACATTGTCCTTGTATTCATATTTATAGCCCTAACACATATTTTTTGTTTATCAGCATTCACAACCCTACCTCAAAAGGTTTGGTTCTGCGCTAGTGAAAGCAACTGCTTGAATCTTCCACTAGTTTCTAGTTGCTGACACCAAACCACAGTCCGCGTTTGCGTATGTAATGCTCGGTACAATAATGAAAATGATTTATTCACTGCTAGTTACCGGTTGCTATGTCCCGTGTCGGTAACAAAAGGTGGTTACCTTCCTTATGTTAGCACCTAAGTTATAAGGTTGAACTCGTGAGCCAGTAAACAAAGAACAGTGATAATTGCATCAAATACAGATACAGTACAGTTTTCACAACTTGTTCATCTAAGAATTTTAAATTTTATAATTGTAGGTACAGATGCACAGACAGACGCGCAGCTCTGTTTCATTATACAATATAGAAAGAGGCAGGAAAAAAAAACATAATGAGTCAAAAATGATTTACTCGTTTCAATCCATGTGGCATTTTCTAATTTTATAAAATCAGGAACTAAACTGATGTTAAGTAAATATATTGCATTGTAGTAACATAATAAAGGTGTTTAGAAATTTAATAGGAAGTGCTCTATATACAACGCAAACATTTTATGATATGAATTTTATAATCTCACAATTCACATGGTTAAAAAATTGTTATAATACTACATTCTACACGACTACATACTACAGTAACAATATGGTAATTTATAAATTCGTAATATGAAAATAGTTGCAATGTACAACAAAATTTCAATGAATGATTCTTATCCTATAATACTTTATCCAATAATCTGATGCGAATCTTTGTTTCAATGTAGTTTACATTTGAAAAAAAAACTATTAAGTTATAACAACCTACAACAGTCAATTGGTTATACTAGAAATATCGCACGTAACTTTCATTTCATAAATAAATATTCTCATTTTAAATTAATATAAAATTATTGTACAAATATGAAAAAAACTAGTTACATCAATATCTTTCAATGAGATTTAATGCTTATAATGATATCACATGACAGACCGCAATAGCTCAGTCTAAATGCAATCCTTCAGTAATTCTCAACTACCCTAAAATATTTGTACCTAGCGCTAGGGATTTAGGTGTTGAGGGTGTCGTAGATGTGGAAGGAGAGTTCTGTTGTTCTATTACTGCAGAGCTTGCCGGGTGGTGTTGGGCAGGAAGAGGCACATGAGACCGCCGCCGGCGAGCAGCACAGCCACGATGAAGGTGGGCGCGGGGCAGTACTGGTCCAGCAGCGCTGCGATCACAACGTTGCCGATGATGCCGCCCAGACGGGCCGCCACCATTGATACTGCTACTCCAGTCGCTCTGAAATATTCAGGTATATGTTCAACAAAATTCAAAAAACTAACCCCATGTTTATGCTACGCCACGTTCATCTAGAAATTGAGAGCTCCTCTTTCAGGGAGCAGAAATGGAAGAGAAAGTATGAGGTTTAGAAGAAAAAATATTACATATTAAAAATATAGAACAAGGTTTTAATAAACTGTAGGTAATCAAACTGACTGAATTATAGGTAGTCTCACTCACGACAAAGGTGTGCAAAGTCGAGCATAGGGGAGAAGGCTATTCCGGAAATCGGATTGAGTTAGAAAATATAGTTATTTTAATAGTAAAAGGTATAACCAACGTGTTAGTACCGAAGCATGCCACCTATTATTATTTATTTACCGTAAATTGGTAGGGAAGACTTCTGTGATGAGACAGTCCAGTGAAGCGTTGCCGCAGGATATTACGGAGCTGAAGATGGCACTCACGATGAGATTGTTGGTCTTATTGTACACGAAGTACATGGCCGCTGAGCAGAAACCAGCTGAGAATGTCGCAAACACTGAAATCAAAGACAATATAATTAAACACCGATATTATGTTGCACTTCTAAATAATAATAAAATCTCGGGATAGTCTTCATATAACGGTTTGGTCTCGCTACATTGAATTCAATTCTGCTTTATTTCTAGCCTTCCAAAGCGTCCACTTCTTAATTATCAGTCGGGTGTAGGTATATGTATAACTGGCCCATTCTTTCTCCACCTACATAATATTATCGAGCATGGTAACCAGGTACTTACCAAGGAAGAACTTCCTCCCGAGCCTATCCATACCGATAACAGCGAATATATTAGAAGGTATAGCAGCAGCAACAGTGATGAGGGACTCCATGAACACGTCGGAGTGTATGTGAGCGTCGCACTGCGCTTCAGAGGAGTGAGTGCCGTACTGCGTCACGTATGCTGTCACCTGGCAGATGTCCGCTTCGGCATTGTCGTTGGCGCGAGACCATTCGTCGAACCGGTTAAACATCTCAGGGAACCACATCATGAGACCATAATACCTGGAAATTATATATCTACATTTCAGGAAAATTAGAATAATAATAACTGAGAAGGATGCAGGTAGGGTCGGAAAGTGGACACTGGCAAGAGCCAAAAAGAATTTTATTCAATAATATTTGTTAGTTCATATAATGTTTCAATAGGTAGCTAAACGCGAAACAGTTAATGAGCTTACCCGATATGGAATGTAAAGTTGATTGTGATAGAGATCATAGTAAACTTGAGTATGGGCGGCACAAATAACTGCTTGCTGTGCTCCACAATGTCGCTCAACATTCTTCTAAACTTAGACTTTGGCTCTTTCGATTCTATATGTGGCTTCTCTGGCTTTGTGTGGTAAGGTTCGTCCACCAGGATCTGTTTGACAGGGTATTCCTCTTTACTCTTGCCTGTGTTCATGAGATAGATACCGCGGAAAACCTCGAGGGCTTCATCATGGCGGCCGGTGGAGATCAAGAACTTGGGTGATTCGGGCAGTAAAAATAACAAAGCCGCGACCAAAAATGACGGTAGTGACATAACAAGTAGGAAGATTCGCCATGAGTTGTATACAAATCCACCTGTAGTGCCACCGATTTCTGAAATACAGAACAACGTATGTTATGTGAAACAGACCGTATTATCTACGCCAATTATAATAATTTAACATCACAATGCTGAACAACTGCTTTTCAGTATTCAAAAACGTGCCTTCATCCGAAAAATAACAAATGTTCAACAACAAATGATTTAGGTAAATACTCACCACTAGGAATAATGACCCAAGCTAGACCAGCGACGAACAAGTTGCCAAGAGTCCAGAAGGCAGCCATGAAGCTCAACATAGCACCACGCTTTTTTTTAGGCTGGAATTCTGCGAAGTATGACCAGATTACCGGACCTGATCCACCCAACCTATAACATCAAAAAAACTTGTTAAGTAATTATTAGGTAGTAAGTAGGTACTTAGCAAGTATCTACCTACTTCAGTTGTCTTTGTTTCAATGATAGATTAAGTAGCCAGAAGGCTAACTAGAGAGTTAAAATTGAAACTTACTATTTATGTGAAAACTAACTTACCGCCCCGCGGTTTCACCCGCGAACCCCTATTTTACCCCCTTAGGAATGGAATTTTCAAAAATCCTTAGCGGATGCATACATCATAATAGCTATCTGTATTCCAAATTTTAGCCCGATCCGTTCAGTGGTTTGAGCTACCCAGTCACCTTTTCCTTTTATATATACTTACAGAAGATTAATAAAGATTAATGATGCAGTCAACAATTGTATAAATAACGTAAAATACAATGATCCAGTACTTAAATTGAAAACTGTAAAAAGGATTCTTACGCAGCACCGTTGATGAAGCGGAAGGCCATGAAGAGCTCATAGCTCTGGCTGAAGGAGGAGGCGACGATGGCTAGCGCGTTGACAATGGAGATGGCTATGAGCACGCGCTTGCGACCCAGCGAGTCCGCCACCGAACCCCATGCGTACGCGCCCACCATCATACCGATGAAAATTATGCTGTTTAGCCATCCCTGAAACAAATCAACATGTCTTTTTATGGTCTGTTTTTACTGGCTGCTTGTAAACAGGTTGATAAGCAGGTGGTACACCCGATTTTAAGTGGTCACTGCCGCCTATGGACGTTTGCAATACTATATGCCCATGTTTTGCCGACCTTAAGGCCCGTATTTCACTATGACACCATGGCAGCGCAACCAGTCGCCGCTACCAACAAAATGTATACAGCTCTATAGAGAGTGCCTCACCTGGTGTCCGTTTGGTTGCGCAACATATATATGTATGTTGCGTATACATACATATGTATAGTTTATACTATATATATAATATACATTTTGTTGGTGGCGGCGACTGGTTGCGCCGCCATGGTGTCCTAGTGAAATTTGGGCCTAAAAAGCGCTTTAATCTGTTTTTGGAGAGTTCCATGTCTCAGCGCTGCGGGAATATTGTAATAGGGAGCCCATTCCATATACCAATGGTCCGCAATAGGAACATCATTTATATCTCTTTAGTACCTAAACCATCCCTGCAATATCGCACGAATACAAGCAGTTGTCCTTATCGTTTGTTCCTAAAAAAAATGAGACAAAGATAGTTTCTAACGAGAAAACGAGTCGAGATGATTATCTCGTGGCGCGCATGTTAGCCCTGCTGAAATAGACGTACCATCAATAATGTCAACATTTGTGTTGATGGTTGAGAATTAGTGAATTTAAGTTATATCCTCAAATCTACGGAAGATTTGAGGATTGGAATATCACTATGCCTCTGACGCTTCGAGGAAATTAGTAGGTAGTAACTATTCAAAATTTAAAAAACAAACAATCTATTTTCCAGTCACCTGCCTGTAGAGGTAATAAAATGCTTTGTTAAATAAGTACTTAAATATATGTACCAACCACATCACAATGCTGCAAACGAAATTGCCTCGGACATCACGAAAATGGTTAGTAATTTGCAACACGTAAAATTTTGTTATGAATGACATCATCCATTTTATGTCAGAATCTTTCTTATTTATTTGTTTAGTTTATTGTTATTAGAAGCTTTACAAGTAGATGTTAATTGTTGATAAAATGTAACTTAGACGTATCTACATAGGTGTATGTATAGGTAGGTACCTTTAGAGATGCCTATGTATAACGTATCAATCTTTGTTGTGCACTCTGTCATGCGTATTATAAACATTGTGTTATTTTTAACTGAAAAGGTTCGGCTAACGTAATTGGATTTTTGGTTTGGATGACATGCAAATCAAATATAGACGTACGTAGATACTCACTTCACAATCTTTTTTTTTTTTTTTTTTTATTTATCGCACAAAACACAACACAACCAAAAAAAAAAATAGCTTAAAACAAAAAATGTACTGTAACTTGATTGCGACATAAACACATGTACGAGCAACTAAGCAAAACATCGAAAATATCGAGCAGACCAAAATTATAAAAAAGAAAAAAAAATACAATTAAAGCAAATATGAGAAATCTATATCTCAGATTTGCCCAATTTGCATACCATAAATGATTACTATCTAATACTATGTACTATGGCAGTCTGAACACTAGAGTGACTCACAATAGTATCATTATTGAAATAGGATGGTCTTAACAATTTTAATAAAGTGCCTCAGCTTTGGAACAAATATATCGAGTTCAATATTATTACCAGCTAAGTCATTGTATTGACGAGCCATTCTAGTTAGTGGATTAAAGAATGAAATATTATTCTTGTATATCTGTAGAGCGAAAAGATTAGCTTTATTGGAGTTACGTACCCTAAATTTAATGTTAAATGATATCACAGCTAACATCTAATCAATAAGAAAATAATGGAAAATTCCAAAAGACTCGTTTCAAACCCACTAAGTTAGACATTACGAGTATATCGGAGATTAAAGGGGGTCACACACGGCGAAGATACGATAATATTTTATCTTAAGATACACGAGACAGTGTTATACCAGCGAAAGAGAAGGAAAGTAGGTAGTTAAGAGGTAGGTGGTTGCTTCTCTTTTCATAGTATAATGCTGTCTCATGATCTTAAGATAAAATATTATAGTATCTTCGCCGTGTGTGACCCCCTTAATGGTAGTTAGATAATACTCACTTATAGCCGTATAAGATAACCGAATTTTTGAAGTGTAAACTTCTTTTAGTACGGTACCTACGCATATTTTTAGATGAGGTAAAACCTATGGACTCGCGACACCTGAGACGCGACACCGTTGAGACGCGACACCGTTATGATGAGACGCAGTTTGACGTTTAGTTTCTTTTTTTTTTATTGAAGTGAAAACTTCTTTTAGCGCGGTACAGCAACATATATATAGATTAAAACCAAAAATAAAATAAAAGTTTTCACTTCTGTCGGCACTCCCGGAGTGTTTTTGAATTTTTTTTATCTCTTAGCTAATTTTATTCTAGAATTCTATATTTTGTAGGTCGCGTCCTTTCGCGAGCCAAGGGTTGAAGTCCAAGTCTGAACGAATTGTATTGATATTTTACATACATATCTTCAGAGTTTTCTCTGAATAAAACTGTTCAAATTGATTGTCCACACTGCATGCCTCGACAGCTTGCTTGTCATAGAATTCAGGCTAATTTGTCATTGCAGTAGCCGATGTTGGTAAGCAAACATAGCCTTGAAGAGACTGGCTCTGGTAAACTACCACTATCCTGTGGTTTCCTCACGATGTCTTCCTGCACCGAAATTTCAAGTTCACTGTAGGATTCGAACTCACGTCCTTTGCCTTTAAGGGTTCGCGGGTTCGATCGGTCCCAATACACATATTGGCCGAGAAGTTAAATTATTATAATAACTCTACACATTCGACTACGATTACATGTTTATATCATAGAATTTTAATAACTAGAGGTCGCCTGTGGTCAAAATTCGACCATAATTAAACAAAAGAGTATAATAATATAGGTATTAAGAATATAAAAAAAATCACTTCACTCATATACGAACTCTTTTCTTTAAGTCTGTCATTGCCGCGTTATCGCTGACAGTGGTGACATGCACATGTGTGAGTGTGTGTGTCAAACGCATAGTGTGTGTAATGTTTTTTTTATTAATTTAATTTATTTCTATAGCATATATTATATAAAAATATTTGCTTTCTGCAATCCTGCAAACTTTAACTGTGCCAAATTTCATACTCCTCCGTCCGCGTAATTTTCGTAAAAAGGTGTACCAAAGTTTTTGCTTTACGTATATAATCTCAAAGCAACCTTATAAACCTATCCATAGTTTATCCAGAAAAACTATATTATAAAATACTGGAACATTCTTTAAACACGGCCATTCGATCCCAAACTAAACTGAGCTTGTAGTTATGTAGGTACGCAATCGACGAATCGTTACAAACAGGCAATTTTTTTTTATTAATTTTTATATTTATAGATATAGTTCATTACACTCAGGCTCAGAACAAACAGAAATGTGTGCAAGCATACAAATAATAATATTCTGGGACAATGCTCACACACGGCCATAGGATCTGACCCCAAACTAAGCAGAGCTTGTACTATGGAAGCCAGATAACTGATATACTACATAATATACTAATTTTCTTTTGTAAAAACATACTTATATAGATAATTGCACCCAGACTCAGGACAAACATGAACATGTCGTTCATGCACTCAAATGTCTGTTTTGAGTGGGAATCGAACCCACGACCTATGGCGTAATAGATAGGATCTCTTACCAACCACACCAACCGGCTCATCAAATGTCTGTCCTGAGTGGGAATCGAACCCATGCACTATCGAAGCGTAACTGGTAGGACCTTACTTACCACGCCGGCCCGTCAACTATACCAAACTATACTATCGTTCAACGTAATTAATCTAATATTTTCTGTTGAGGAATGATCGATCAAACTGATAAAGATTTATTCTCGAGGAAAAAATAAGAATACCATAGATAGATAATTATGTTGTAACTAGATTCCGCCCCACGGTTTCACCCGCATTCCCGAGGGATCTTATGTTTTTCCGGTATAAAAAGTAGCCTATGTAGTGATTAGCGCGTTCAACCAAACATACTCTTCAGCTTTATAATATTAAGTATACTTACTTAGATTTAAGATAATAGTTATCATAATTAAGGATTCAATTTGATACCTTCAATTGTAACTATTTTTTTGTTTCATCTCTGGATAAGCCCCAATTATAGGGACAGGGACATTTATACTTAATATTATAAAGCTGAAGAGTTTGTTTGTTTGTTTGTTTGTTTGTTTGTTTGTTAGAACGCGCTATCTCAGGAACTACTGGTTCGAATTGAAAAATTCTTTTGATGTTGGGTAGGCCATTTATCGAGGAAGGCTATAGGCTACTTTTTATCCCGGGAAAACAATAGATCCCTCGGGAACGCGGGAGAAACCACGGGGCGGAAGCTAGTATTAGATATTTTGTTTAGTTTTCTTTCGCCTATGAAAATCATCGCAGTCAATAAAACCTAACACAATTTAATGGAGGGTTTTACCAAAATACCGAGGTAAAAAATAACAAAATCAGTTCCCAGAACGAATGCCTAATGCTTATCTGTTCATTAACAACACATATGTAATAGGTAGATACTTGTAACAGCTTTAATTACTTACAATACAGCAATTTTTAGGCTGTCTCTCTCTTATTCATATCGGACGAGTGAGACGTGTGTAACAATGTTTGTTTCGCAGTTATCATTTTAGTAGATAGGAATTAGGAAGTACATTGTTATGAAAGTATTTTAAATTGTAAACTGATTTTAAGAGTTTACTTATTATTTATGTACCTATTTTATATGATATTTTAAATGTATTTTTACCAATGTCTAAGGAATCAAGGCACCCATAGATATCTTAATTTATACTTTAATTCTAGTAGAACTTCATTATTATATATATCTATCCTATACTTTCACAATGTTGGGACTATAGCCACTCCTATCCTTTTAACCTCTCCGCATTATCTTCATTTGAAACTTACACGAAAATTCTAGAAAAGCCATATGGATGAAAGAAAGTATCTTACCTTGGTCTGTGTGGTGAGATCTAAGTCACATTGCGCCGAAGGGAGGATGAAAGACATCGAGATGACGTCCATCTCCTCCGAGGTGCTGACGAGCCCGCATACCGCAAGCAGCAGATAGTGGAACCGACCATATCCTACAACAATATTACATGTAAACACATATTCTTTGCTCTGTGGTAAACACGTCGACATGCATTAATACGTGCCTTATTTTAGGGCAGAATTCATTATGCACCCGAAACAAGATACATAATTTAGAGGATCATATGTGACATACGTTACACGAGGCATATTTCGTAGAAATGGTGGCCTGTTTACACCGCGGAAGTATCATCATTCCACGAGGAATGCTTATGCAACGCGAGCACTCAATCATAAATAGCATTAAGGTTTCCTCTGTTCGTGTTACTACTTTATTTACAAACTCATTGACATATTTGATTGCAAGACTCATATTATAAACATATACATGCATATTTTGTAGGACCATAATGTCCCTAAGTACCTAATATTTCGAGTAAGTAATAGATCGCTCATTCAATTATCTAACAACAATTATTTTTAAGGAATTCCTTTAGGTATATATAGGTAATTGCTATGCTTGAATAAGTCTATCTCGATAACTGCTTTATTGGTAATAGCTATACCATTAGTAAATCATGACTGACTTCACGTCACGATCAACATAAAATCAGGATAATGACCCTATTTAATACAATGTATTGAACTAGTGACGTGTTGGCTACATAAGAGGTTGAAAGAACATTTATTTAAGTACATTCTTATTTATTTATTTATTTATTGGTACTATGACAACATACACATCATAATTAAATTCGCAAATGTACAATGCCTTCACAAAGATGCCAATTTGAAACAAAGCCTACGGATACTAGAACTAGAAGTATTTATTACCCAAAATAAATATTGAAATTTAAAAACAATAATTTAAAAAAACATGTGAAAAATACACAAATAAAATTATTATTAAATAATAAGAGAATCTGACTGACTGATATAGGTATTATACGTTGGTGTGGCATTAGTAGAAGTAATTTTCTTTTTATCAAATTGGACACGATTTTTTTTCTTCCGGTGCATGCCGCGGCGTCATGACTGTTATGTATTTCTATTTTTAATGATTCGCAATCCATTGCCTTAGCGAGCCAATTTTGTCGAGCATGCTTTCTTACGTTTTCTACCCGTCGTATTGATGGGTGGCCTCGTGGTCGGGTGATGGCATGTGACGACTAGTCTAACTGAAACTAATGTTCTCTCTATTTTTTTTCAGCTTTAATTCTAAAACAATGTAATCGATCCGATACACCGATGTGATACCTCTTTTGTATCACAAAAGATGTATTTGCATAAATTACAGTCGTAAATCTGCTACCAGTAGTTCAAAAAAAGGCTAAGCTACATTTCTGTCGCTTAAACTATCGAGTGTTTGTATTCGCTGCTGTTTTGCCGCTCGGTCGTCGATTCTGTGTCGTTCATATATGTAGATAGACGGGTAAACTATTATCGTTTAAATCGAACAGCTGCTCTAGTAGCAAATGTGCTTCAGCTTAAAAATAAGTATGAAAAAGATCCGTATCGCGATTAAAATGGAAATGATACTTAATATAAATATGAAAAGAAGAACATTAGTCAAAACGCTTTGTGTATTATATTATTGCTGCAGAGCGGTGCTCCATTAATTATGATAGAATATTGAAATAAAACAATTTACCGGTTAATTCGATTGCCCTTTCGAAGTCAGCCTTTTCCGAGTTTGAGCCTTTTTCCGTGTCTGATTTGACTGGTGTCTTCAGCGACGGTACGACTCCTAAAAAACAAAAAAAAATAACACCTTATCAGTTGAAAATATGATTGAATTATGAATGGCACAGTTGATCAATCTTCCAATAATAAATTAAATATGTAATATCTGAATATATCCCTTTTATATCCAACTGCTGAGCACTTTCACCAAATGAGGGTGAAAGGGAATATCTGATTACAATTCATAATTGTAATTGATTGTAATAAGATAATACCTAATTGTAATTAGATATCTATTATTAGATTTATATGCTTTTAGAATTAAAAGCTGTAATTAAACGTAACTCAATACACACGGGAAACGTAGCGCTACGGTAGGTACAGCTACGGCTACGGTATGGATGCGGTGCTACGGGTTTCATGTTATTATAATAGTAAATTATGTGTCAATTTTGGTCAAGGATAATCATTTTAAAATTATCTACGCGTGTACTATATTTATTATTGTAATGAATACGTTTAGTAATGCAATGTTATTTTATATGATTTAAAAGCAATTGCTGTGAGTTCATATAATCAAACCCATTTACATATTATATCAATCTCAGTTTAAGGAAATATTGAACATCCATAAAGTAGTACCTATATATATATTTATGTTGATGGATTCCTAATTATGCGGAACGTGTAGATATTATAAGTGGTTTTAGGTAAATTATTATTAATATTATTCTTTATTTAATGCACACAGATATAATAATCATAAATGTCTATCAGGGGGTAATTTTGCTACACTAGCAGCTTCGTATAATATTCTAATTAAAGAAATGGAAACCGAAGTAAGAATTAACGTTTACATGCACAATAATACCCTATTCAATTCAGATAAATGAACAACTAAGAAACTGCGAACTAGGTGACATAAAACCCCAGTTTGATGAGTCTGACCCCTTCTGTAACAGAGGAAGACCTGTCTGTCTTGGATCTCATAAAACACAAATTACATAGAGTAACATTTTTACAAGAACTAAATTAATTTTCACACACGGTGATTAGGTTGCCTTATTTATAGGACCGGTAACTAACTTATGGACTACTATAATATTATAAACGTGAAACTTTGTATGTTCGGATGTATGTCACTCAATCACGCATAAACGGCTGAATGGATTTTGGATGAAACTTGTCTATAGATAAATTATACCCTAGAATAACAATAGAAAAAATCATAAGATCCCTCGGGAATACAGGTGAAACCGCGGAGCAGAAGTTAGTGTCTCATAAACTAGGTGTATGTTAATAAACTAGGCTACGACTAGTCAACTTGTTGATATAAAGTGGAAAAAAGTACTTAATGTGTTTGCACCGACAAGCTGTTTTTAAGTAAATACCTACATAGTAACAAGCGACCGTTATATACGGCACAGAATAAGAAATAGTACCTACTGCTTACGGTATTAACATTTTTGAGTTAAATTTAATCATGACTATTTCATTAGATACCTAATAGTGACATAATTTTTGTATGAACAATAACATAACTTATTTAAACATAACCCCGTGTCCTATACGGGCTTTCGTAATTGGGTAAATACATGGTAGCTTAGCTTTGTGCTACCAAATTTATTTTGTTTTTACCCAAATACCTTATTCCAGTTATAGGTGTATATCGCCTAGCTCAGTGGTAGTGACGTCGGACGCCGCGGCGAAGGTCGTGGGTTCGAATCCTACAATGAGCTTGAGCTTTCGGTGAAGGAAAACATCGTGAGGAAACCATAGCTTTATAGTACCCGCCTGGCCGGCTACCACCCTCAAGTTGAAAATCTGTCGCCAAACACCTATTGGTGTGCTCCGGCAGCTGCACTTGAGAGCTAGATTCTAGGCTTTGTGTGCTTACCACCTTCGGCCACATCATCACCTACCATAGTGAGATTGTGGTCAAACACAAGCCTATACAAAGTAAAAAAAATAAAATAAAAAATAGGTAAATAAAAGACCCATAAAAGATACTAGGGTAGTTAATTACAGTGAAATGATCTAATCTGTTACATTTTACGAACGTCATAGTTTTATGACTAACACGTGAATGTAACGTTAAAACAGGACGTTCACGAACCTCGATAGGTACCTGTTTTCAGCCTTAGCTACAACCGAAACATTTCAAGGTCTGTAACTCTATAACTTTCGAATCTTTCGGTTACTTATATATTTGTGGCACAGTGAACATTTGGTGCAACGACTACTTACCAAGCTCGGCAGCTTTGGAACCTGGGCCGTTTAGCTGGAGGTCCCTTTTTACATCACAATCTGGAACAATAATAATTATTTAATGTTAATACTTGGTTACGCGGGAACATTACTGTGCGATTAAGAAATTCGGAATTAAACTTGTATTACAGAAGAAATTAAGACAGTATTTTAATACTCAGGTCCTAGTTTGATAAAATAATCCTGTTCTACCAAAATAACTAACTCAAAATTCGTTTAGGCCCTGATAAGACACACTTATGAACATTATAATTGACTCTATCACCGGCTTAGATGCAGTGTTTTATAAATGAATCGTGCAACTAAAATAGTGTTGAATGTTAAGATCCTGATCTCTAGTGAAGGACGTGAAGAGGGAGACGGGGAAGAGATGCATGGATTGAGTGGAGATTGATTTTTGTAGGTAGGGACTTCCAAGATGGAAGGAACGAATGAAATCGATGAAGTTTATAAAATTTTACTAACATCTAATGATAGTCATTAAATTTTGCTGCGTTATCTTTTTTTTTAACAACGATGGTGATTATACCTATATGTCACAGTCAAAACTCTTTCATTATCAAAACTACTTTTGACTGAAACTATCTCAGTTAAAACTCTTTCCTGATACTTTAAAGGAAAAAAGGAACCCTTATAGGATCACTAAGTTGTCCGTCTGTCTGTCTGTTTTCTTAGAAACGAGTGGAGGTATCAAGTTGAAATTAATATCAAATACTCAAATCTGCAATATCTTGAAGCTGTGAAAAAATCAAACTTCTAAGTCAACGCAATCAAAAGATATGGAGTGTTGATGCCGCATATTTTGAGACTCGCAACTACTCGCAAGGGAATCAAAACCTATAGGGTACTTCTCGTTGACCTAGAATCATCAATTTGGCAAGAAGCAATGTCTTAGCACAAGGAATAAATCCGAAAACCCTAAATTTATTGTTATTTAATTTTTGCGATTATAAACTTATTTGCAGATGGTAAACTGACCGCGGCCTATATCGATGTATGAGGACAACAGTTTACCAACGGCAAATTTGAGTTTTTCTCTCAATCTAGTTTATCTTTCCGTTACGATTCCCGTGATGAACGAACTATTTACATACCTATAAGTTTGTACGGAATCCTCGCAGCGCGAGTCCGACTCGCACTTGGCCGGTTTTTTTTTATGTAGGTACCAGGAAAGAGTTTTTAGGACCTTTGCCTGTTATTCAGTTGAAAGTACTTTTGGTGAAAGCCATATGGTGTAGGATGTATGTAAGACGTATAGATGTAAGGTGAGTGCCAAGGTCTATAAACATTTAACATTATTATTATCCAAAGCGAACAATACATTAGTGAAGAAATAAATGTGCACGTTTAAAATACTTTGTTTTTAACACTAGCACGTTAAATGGTCGGTTGCCTGCCTCACCATTTGTGGACAACACTATGCGAGTTGTATTTTCTCTACCGGTGACCTTATTCTATATTATAAATGTAGGTGATCATTATATCTCTATTAAATATTTCCCTCAAGGAATTACTTCGCTTTATAAATAAATCTATGGTAGGTATAATGCACTGCCCGTTCTCTCTCTCTGTATATCTCGGATAAAATAAAATTTCATTATATTCGGCGCATAAAAAAATTGTGTGTATAAAAGCATCTGAAATATAACTACAAATCTTGCAAAACGCATTTTGCTTTAGACCGAACGTTTGTGAACGAACACTAACTGATATACCTACTACTATATAACTTGTAGGTAGGTATACGATCGCTTTAGAACTCAACGTGAGTTTTTTTTTTGTATTTAACAGCTCTCCTGATTCTATTCCAGGTTCAAGAAAGAGAGTTTTATAAATATTTACTTTACTTCTACTCGTACATGATTGTAGTGCGATCTCTCGATACCGAATCAATAGAGGGTAAAACAGAAGACAACACTGCTCTTTGAATTGTTGAAACTTTGATGAGAATTGCGAAGATAACAATAAAGTAAGCCCCGCACTATATCAATGTTATCAACTAGATATCATCCGAAACAAAAGCTTTGATATGATGTAACTGATGAAAATAAATCGCGAAAAAATCATATTTAAGTACCTAATCTAATTAGATAGTTATACTTAGTGACTGCTAATAACGAAACAGCTTATTCAGATATCTTACTTCTGCGTGATATGAGAATTAATTAATTGGCATGTGGTTAAGCTTTTTAATAGATACACAGAGACACTAAGTGAATTCGCTACGTTAACCGCATTAAAATTCGTGTTATAAGCCCACTAACGAACAGAGAGATGTGTATGTATACTCACTGTGAGGTTTCTTAGGCCCGGGGTCAGTTTCTACCATCCTATGCGGGCGGGTTGCGATGTATGTCTGCGGTCGCGACGACTCTCAATATACTCTCACTGGGCAGTGGGTCGCTTCCAACGGCGCACGGCTCGTCTGTAACAATATCATAACACTATTTACTACAAATTACACATTTTAGCCGATTGGGGTTGAAACTGTGAGTCCATGAGGGCCCAGACGCCATCAGATCCTAACGCGCTAAGCGACTGACGAAAGTCGAATCATCTGGTGGTAAAGCGGTCTAATTTCGCAGGTTCGTCCTTCAGTGATAAGCACTAGGTAGTGTAAATAGTATACAAGCTTATATTTGACCATAATCTCACCATGGGAAGTGATGATGTAGCCGAAGGTGGTAAGCTAAGCATACATTGAAAAATTTTAGAAAGGAACTGGTTCTCAAGTGCAACTGTCGGGACACAACGGTAGGTACCTACTTGGCGATATACTTTCAACTTGAGGGTGGTAGACAACTAGTCGATGTTTTCTTTCATCGAAAGCTCAAGTTCATTGTATGAGTCGAACCCACGACCTTCGCCACGCCATAATGTTCGACGTCACTACCACTGAACTATCTTCGCGTTAGTTCATACATATGAAGCAGCCACGGCCGGAACAATAAACTCTGTCTAGCAATGACATCAAAGATGATCCAGTATAACCTTTATCTTGTTAGCATTCTGCGCTCTTAGCCCACTGGCAGCAATTTTTGTTTTTTAGATGGTTTTACTTTAGGTTTAATTTCAGTTTAAAACGGATATTGACTATTCAAAGGCCTTGCCTAACGCGTGCCACAACATCCAGTGTTCCAGTCCTTCCGTATCCGATCAGCTGTGTCGATAAACAATTGCAGCGTGTATGTATGTACCAATACTTAACTATGCCAGATTAGATGGAAGTGACGTAACACCAACTGTCCGAAACTAAGTTGGTTACTGTAAGTATGCACCGGTATGCGATAATTTGTGATTATATATATATATTTACAACAAAAAGAGTATTTCGATCGATAAATTTTAAATTATCGAGTAGATTTCAGTGATTTTGTTCAACTTGTTTTGTATGAACATCATAATTTTGTTTGCTGAAAAATCAAGCGTTTACTAAGCTTGCAAAATATTTCTAAATCCGGAACATCAATCGTGTTTTATATCTTTAACATTGAAATTATTACGAGGTACGTGGATCGTAAAATAAATGGATATTTCGGTTATGCTCTCGGTAGCTTCCAGATACACCTTATGCATGGATTCTTAAAAGTAAATACTGTTTATAAAAACCGTGTTTATTTTTGATTCTACCAAATACTGACGAGTTACTTTACTCGGCAAGAATAAACAGCAAAAGCTGTTTTTATTTTTATTGGCTCCGATACATTTCCCTATTAGCACGTCAAGGATTTTATTAAATAAAATCTTCTCCAATACACATTAGGTTTATAATAAAAATTTATATTTAATTCCTTGAGACCGTAATATGGAAATATACATGTAAGTATGTATACCAATATCATCATGTCATACCTTTCTTAGAACATATATCACAATATATATACTAAGAAAGGTTTTTTCGCAATTGAACCCCTAAAAGGGTAAAAGGAGGAAATACAGTTTTTTTCAAAAGTATTTGAAGAAACTAGGTGTAAATATTTCTAGTCTATGGGAAAAAATATTGCACTGGCCTATTGTCTCGAAACTTGATGTAAATACAAGTGTAGGTATAGAAGTGTACCTACTATTAAAATGTTTTCTGAAATTCAACCCCTAAGGGGAAAAGTTATGTTTTCATTGCCGATTTAGATGAATTTGAGGTAGTTTGGATCAGGGAGAGAAACTACAGCACACTCTATATCCCAGGAATGCAGGTGACACCGCGGTGTACAGCTAGTAGTGAAAATATGCCAGTTGGAGGTTGACACACGGTTTGTCAACCTTAACATAACGTATGCGATTAACATTTCATCACCTAAAAGAATTGTCATATTAAAAATAACTTTTACGTCTCCGTTACAAAGCGACATTTGATACGCTCTCTCTTATTTGCTAATGGAAATATTAATATTCACTAAACAATGAAAAATGCATCAGTGTTAGCATTTTCCGTTTTTCTTTGTAACTATATAAATAATAACAAGTAAGTATGTATACTTACATTGGTGATAATGATGAAGTAATATCCAGTGACGTAATTTAATTCGTAATTTATTACTTGTTTTTTCTTTTTTTTTAATTGTCATTCAAATTCACTATCAATTAATATAAAGTTAAGAACGTAATTTGGGGAAATTAATAAAGAGCTCATTGAGTATAGAGTATGAACATTTTTGTTTATTTACATATTCTTCAAATATATAAAATTGGGGGTTTGTCCATGTCAGATTTAGACCATTTTTGTTACGAGATCTATCGCAAAAATTACACTATCCAGTGTAGTTTTGTGTTGAGAAGCCTTTAGATACTATTTATAAACTAAAGTCGTTATAATGTTAAATAAAAGATGTACATACAAAACAAATACAGCTCCTTTATATAGATTGTTTCGCAAACATGTGGATGTTGCTTTAAATAGTCGAATGTCGGCAATAAACCGGCGGCGTGCAATTAATTGAACAACTGCTCGAAAACCAAGTACATTATTCCATATCTCTGCACTATATTGTTAAATAATGATGCCTACTATTATAAATACGAAAGCGTGTTTGGTCTGTCACGCAGCGAATGAACAACGGATCGACGTGACTTTTTCATAAAGTTAGTTTATAGCACTTAGAATGACATAGGCTACTTTTGACCTCTAACGGGGACGCGGGTGAAATCGTGGGGCACAGCTAGTTATATATAAAAAGCCTACGGGAATATAAAAAAAAGATTAGTTAGTCATGTTGTTTAATCTTAATATATATATTTCTTGTGTGCGTGTGTATGTGACTGAACTCCTCCTAAACGACTGGACCAATTTTGATGAAATTTTTTGTGTGTGTTCGTGGAGATTCGAGAATGGTTTAGATTAAACGGCTGGACCGATTTGGATGAAATTTTGTGTATGAGTTGGACAGGACAACGTCTGTTGGGACAGCTAGTGTCTATATAGATTACAGAAGCGCGACTGATTCACACGCGCGGTCATAGAATAGAATATATTTCTTGAACTAAATCATATAAATTTTAAATTCATGCATACATTTTGTAATGTAAATTAACAACATTAATTTTAGTTTATGATTGCATAAACATATTATCATCTATTGCTATTATAATTATTCTAATTCAAAATCTTGATTCGAATAATAAAAGTAAAATGTATGATCAATTCATGTCAAAATATAAAACATTTCAGTTATTATTTTAATAATTAGGCAATATGTATAATAATTATTGATTCGTCCTCATGCTACAAAAATAAATTGAAATGGCTACTTTTATTTTGTGTTTTTAAACCAGATATAAAACCCACAAAACAGTCGGAGTTATGTAATTCCATGTTCGAAGAAATAATCAAATCTATGGCTACGACACAGCTACAGTGCTACGAATTTCGTAGAGGGGGTTCGTTCGAGCTAAATGCATATCCCTACTTTTTGATCTTAGGCGTACCCGTAGTCCCGTACTGATAAATCAGCGACTTTCTCATGTTTTAAAATTCAGTATTTTTCTGTTCTTATCGATATAGTAATAGAGTTTAAGAAAGACCTTATAAAACCCTAAAATCAAACACTGATACACCCAAACCTTGCTTCCTAAAAAGTGGCAAGGTCTAAGCTAGCTTTAGGGCATCGATTATACAAATTTGTTATGTATTTTAAATCAATTGCAAATCATAATAAATAATTGATCGCTTTCCTTGTTTTCTATAATAAATATGATAGGTACTCGTAGGTTACTCAAAGATGTGAATCAAGCAATAGTAAACACGTGTAGAATTTTATTAAAACATTACTAACTTTGGTGTAATTTATAAGTTCTATGTGTCATTTATTAATTTCTTTCGTGTGTAATAAACCGATCATACGAATCAATAATGGTATATCATACAGAAATTAATGTAGTAACATAAAATGATATTATAGTACTAACGTATTAGTACTGAAGTATTTTTGGATAATCTTACACAAGATAAAACTCTTGAGTTGTAGCTCAAAGTAAAATTTACCGGCATTTTACTTTCGTTTATAGTTTCACTTTGTTTATTTTTTTTTTATTTAAAATCAAAACGTAATGTAACTTGCGTATTGCGTGAACACAGTTGCGTTACGTTGTTAGTGAGTAGTTTTATAATAACGCGCACTGATGAGTCGCAACAATGGGCGGGAAGCAGCCGTCATCGTTAGGTGCCAGTGTGGTCACCAACCACGTACGCCAACCTTACGAGTACGTGTACATCTGTACTACTACTAAGTACAAGCTATTAGGAGAGGAATTGTTCAGACGTCGCGACCTTTAGTTGGAGACAACAACCAATAATGTGGACTCCTAGTAAAATTAGGTTTAACATTGATAGTAAGTTCTTATTTCTTTCGTTTGTCATCTTAATAATCATAACGGTACCTAATAAGTACCGGTTTAAGTAGTAAATTGAGCAATAACTTGGTGAAAATTATTGAGGATAGAAACGAGTTAGAGCTGCCTTATTAAATCTCAAATTATTATAATTTGGCCTCTAATTTAAACACATTTTTTTTCAATGTCAATGATCGTTGAATAATGCTTGTAATTCGGAATAATGCATGACGTCACATACAAAGGTAAAGGCACAAAGACAGCGCTAAAACTTGTTTATGTAAATATGGTAGATTCTGTTATTGTTAAATGATAATTTAATTATGTTAAAAATAATGAATGTGGACACAAAACAACCTCTTGAATTAACTAACACTTATCGCAGTCGAAACAACATCGTTAGATAAAGGGAAAACATGGGTGAACTATTTTATAATTATTAAATAGGAAGTGAATATATTCCGACTGGCATTTCCAGTTTATGTATAGACTTAGTATGCATTGTATACAAATGTAGTTAGTCTGATATCTGATGTAGTACAACAGACCTCTACGATGTATTCTAGTGTTTTAGTCCTTGGCATTGCATCATGCGAACTGAGAAGTATTTAAAATAGCAGTTTATTATGCAGTTTATAGCAATACAGATGTGCATACTTAAAAGTTAGGTGAAGGTTACAATACAGGTCGACTATTCAAAGATTTCCAGTGAATAGTTCTGCTGAATAGGGCCCATTCAAGTCGACGTCCCAGTTTCGAATGTTCACTTTATTTGTTGATGTTTTTTCTACCACATGCATATAAATCCCAGTTCATGTGATGGTTTATTTATAGTCTATTTTGCTTTACCCATTCTTGTATCATACATGTTATTATCACTAGAGAATATTTTTGTTCTGGATTTCACTTCAACAAATACATGTAGAGACAAGATTTTTGCTGAAATTCTTTTGGTTTGCATTGTATCCTGGACCTACCGTCTCGAATATAAATCACGGGATTAATATCAAACACGGCCTTTCAGTGTGTCGTCTTAGTAATGCGTAGGCGCCGTTTACGTAACTAAATTACCGAATTAGATCTTTTCTTCCCAAATAAGTAGGTAGGATCAAAAATTGGCAATGTCGCCGTCCGTAAAAAAATCTTCGATTTCGATTCCGAGATCATTGTGTGCCAAAAATAAATCTCCTATCGGTATACAAAAACAAATGAGATTATGGACATATTCGACCGCCGACGGATAAGCGAAGGGCTAGTTGGCGAAAGTTCCTCAGCAAGTGATTTTTCTTTGATAGCTTTTGTCGCTGTGAGAAAAGAGTTCTCGCCGACAATGTCTATCATATTATTGACTATCTATTATTATTACATATTACTATTACATATAATATTATATTATAATATTACATATAATATTACAATATTTATTATTACACGTATATCTTTCAGTTACACGGAATTATGTGGTAGCTGTAAGTTTTATGAAAGAGAAAATAGTCGATCGACACTCGCTTACTCGTTGGCGGTTGGACAATTTCCATAAGCTATTTAGTTGAAATATAAATAGTTATATTAACATTATGTTACTCCCTATTCATGGCATTAGTTTTAATTTGTAATGGAGGTTGAATAACAATAGAGTATCTACATTATCTATACAACAGTTGTCTGTTGTATATATTTCCTAAAAAAAACTTTTCAATATCAACACCCATGAATAATTTTACCATGAATTTTTTTTTGTCCCAAAGACCCTAAAATAATATGAATAATATACACGAGATCGTAGGATTTCTAGAGGCATACTTACAAACGAAATATTGCTCACTGAAGATATATATTTTCCATTCATAGAAATCAATAGATTAAATTTCTATTCAAATTTTAAAAATAATAAACAATACACAAGTAGGCATTTGTTTTTGAATAGGTGATGAAACGTCTCATTTTATCAACGTTGCCAAATGTTCAACGCAATATTATATATATATTTGTCACAGATAACCATGCACATAATTTAACTAGACACGTTTAACTTTATCTATTTATAGCTTTATATATTATCTATTTTTATCTATTTTGATCTAGCCAAGGTGCAATACTATTCGTGACTTGGGCGTCTATCATGACAGTAAGTTAGTTTTTGACACACACACACATTGATGCAATTGTCAAAAAAGCTTCTAAACTACTTGGGTTTATAATACGTCTCTCTAAGTGTTTTACAAACGCTAAAACACAAAAAATACTGTATTGCACTTTTGTAAGAGGTCAGCTTGAGTATGCCTCTCAGATATGGAATCTACGTTATCATAAATACATTGACGGCATTGAAAACATCCAAAGATGTTTCATAAAGTATATAGCTTTCATCAAAAGATTCCATATCAGTTAACCGATTACCTTGGACTCTGTAAGAGGTACCTCCTACTACCACTGGTGGAACGACGTAAAATTGCTGATTGTTTGTTCTTGCTGAAAATCCTCAATAACAATATTGATAACCCTGAGTTATTGGCCAGATTTCATTTTAATGTGCCATGTAAAACACTTCGTTTTAATCCACCCATACGTGTACCTCGTACATCTTCGAATTATAGGTAGGACAGCTACATCGTGCGTGCAAGCAGACATTTCAATGACAAATGCAAGTAATATTATTTAGATGGGTGAACAACTAGTGTGAATTCGGCCAGAAGGTGCTTTTTCAAGTAGCGGTAGGTTATTTTTATTAATTTCTCTATTATTTCATTCTTATTATATTTTGCGAACTAAGTTTTTTCTGTGCGTGAGTGGGTAAATTCAGTTTCATAGAATTATTTACTTGATCAACATCGACCTGATAAAAGCATTAAACTTGTACCTATTCCAGATTTTATTAATATGTTTAAATTGTTTTAGGCGACAGTCCCATGCCTGACATATATTGTTATTCTGAATTAAACTTAAGTATCTCTTATCAACTTGGACTAGGTTAACTCACGAGTACTATACTGAAATAGATTTAAAATCACGGTACGGCCATAAAAAATATATATTACGATATTTGTGACGTCCGATTTCTTTTGCCATGGAAAAGAACGCTTCGCAGGGAGCTAGTAAATCTGAGTGATTACAATGTTCTGCATAAACACAACATCAGCTACACTACAATACCACAACATTCTTCTACAATATCTTATCATACTAATATTATATTATTATATTAATTTGTAACAAATAAACTCACAAACTACTGGACCGATTTCAAAAATTCTTTCACGCTTAGAATGCTACATTAGCCTTGAGTAACATAGGCTATATTTTATCCTGGAAACGCGGGTGAAACCGCGCGTAAAAGCTAGTCTACTATATAGTCGAATAAATCCATACAACAAAAACAACAATTTAGTCTATGAATTTGGCCATGTAGCGTGGCACTACGCGTAAGCAGTAAGGACATGCCTCTTTCTAACTCTTAATATATTTGGTTCTTCTTTATTATCGAACTCTTATTTACTTGTGAATATGACGTGAGGGTCATTTATATTGTGTACTTAACTTTTTGTGGCCAGGGTTAAAAGGTATGGTACACGCGACATCGCGCCGGAATCTGAGGTGTGGCTACGATTTACCATTAATATAATTTACTTATTTACATATTATTTAATTAAGACTACAATCCGGGCGAATTTTTGTTACGCGCATGTATATTATTTGTTATATGAATGGGTATACTTTGTTGTAATTTTTACAAGACTTATCGAATATTCAATGGATCGGTATTATGATCAAAAAATGTATATCGTTTGTTTTGGAATCAAGTTATGTTATATTTTAAGTCTTCAAGGTAGAGGTACCTATATAGTAAAAAAATCATTGGAATACCCCAAACACCCACAATTATGTACCTTTATTTGCTAGCCGTTTGCAAAAAAACATAAAGTTTGACTGGACGGATTAGAATTTGGTAAATACGGCTTGGTTAATGGTCAGTATGAAGTTTTTTTTTCATAACTATTTGCAATTATCATATCGTAATTATGACTTTACCTATAACTACATTGATTTAAGTAATACGCACGTGTTTCACCATGCTACCTACCGATCTACTGGACAAATATAAAATCTAAATAAAGATCAGCCATTGATATGCAAATTGTGTCAATAAAAACTTATAATAACACTAGAGGTATCGTTGAATAATTAAATTACCTACGTTTATTTTTATGCATTTTATTTTTCTACCTATGTCTTATTATGTATTTTTTCTTCGTATATCCGGGCCTATTAAAAAAAAATCTTAATCCTAGCTGAGCTAACTTGGTGATTGCAACAACAATTTTGCATTTATAGAATAGCAAATAAAGGCACAGTAGCCCGCGTTCATCCCGCATACTACATTAATTATATAGATCTTACCTAAGTGTAGTACAAAAGGATTTAATTCGATACTTTATCGTGATCGAATCTCGTTATTTCTTTTTGGTAAGATCACGCGATTGCATTTAACATGATTTGTTTATTTATTTCTTTAGTAATCAACAGCGATGGAATAAATAAAAACATTGTTTTTCAACAGGATTCAAAATGATCTAGATCTAGATCCATTTAGATTGATTATTCAATCGGAAACATATTAAGTAACTATAAAAAAAAGGGGTCGGTATCTCAACAGGACGATGTATCTTTGTAACGAATAAACTCAAAAACTACCGGACTTATTTCCCAATTTTCGCATAAGCGATTAACTCGCATTAAGCACTCAGTTAGCAGTTACAAAAATAAGGTTAAAATTCATAAATGAACCGTGGTACATAATTTTGTAGGTAGTAAACACTGAAAAGCAATTTACAAATAGTAATTTATCATTCTTTTTTCAGTATACACTGACCTTATTTGATTGTTCAGGTATTTAGTTTTACAGCGCATATACTAATTCAATATAATGCGCAATATAATAAGAAAATCAGGCGTGTCACATATTGTATTGATATTGTAAGTACTATTAGTTTAGGTATTTTTTTATAAACTAGTTTTTAAACGGTCACTGGTCGTGTACTCTACTAACTACTTCGTGTTCTACAAACTGCTGTCAGTACTTTTGGATTTACTTAGACATACATTTTAAGAAATTTTATAACAGATTTTAAGAGAGGTAGAGCATAGCGATATATCCACCTTACAGAATACCGCAGCCAAATAACTTATATTGTGTTTCTGTGCGTGAGTAAGGTCGCCAGAGCTCATTGGGGAATCAAAAAAATTTCACCATTAGCTACATTATCACTGAGTAACATGGGCTATATTTTATCCCGGGAACGTGGGTGAAACCGCGTGGAAAAACTATTATTTTATAATTAGAAAAAAGTACCTTATTATTTTTATAAGATTTTATCCAGAAAATGAACTTTAGGTAGGTAATATAGTACGTAACTAATCATAGTTTATAGCGATAAACAGTGTAAGATTTGTCCAAATCAACCAGTTTTATAGTTTACTCTTCGTCGTTTTACGTACTGCTCATGGCAAGTTATGGGGAGGTATCAGGTTCAATTATTAACTCCGTCGCAATAAATACAAGGCAAACAGGAAAACGTATTATTCGCTACGCATTTTAAAGTGAAATATTGGTGGCATGCTGGCATCTCTTGATTGCAAGAAGTAAGTTAAGTACTTGATATTATACTTTAAATACATTAAACATTGGAGTCATTTTCCTTCCAGAGTATAAAAAATATCTAAAATAAAATTTGCTATTGCTACATTCATAAAATATGCTAATTAGATAATTTCTATTGTTCTGACTGATTAGACATTGATGGTAATGAGTTAATTATTTCGCAAATATTATTGGAATAACTTAGGGTATACTAAGATACTTGTTTCATTGTTGCTTGAGTAGATTACCGTTATGGTGGATGCTAGTCCCCATTTTGAATTATTAACAATATTACATGCGTTTTATTGTATAAAGTTAATTTCGAGCGACTACACAATTTGAAATTATGTGACTATAGAGTATGCCAAAAGATTTATGTATGTATATATTAGTTTTACATTCAAAATGTCATAGAACTACTATTATTTATTGATATGGAACCAACGTATGGAAATGGAAATGAAAAAATAGCGTACGAGTATGTCCATGCAACATCACGTATCGGGCTAAAAATAATAACTAATAACTAACGTAGTATCACACACAGTCTATGTAACTCTTAAATTACGCTGTGGTAGTATTATTCAGTCGCGAATGGGACGCGCGACCCAAAACTACCTACAAAAAAAATGGAATTCCTTGTAATACGTAACTCCTCTCTCTGTCTGTCTTTTTTATCATAACTAGTCAATCAATACACGTATTTTGATTCTGTTTACTTTCATGGTTACCTCCTCCTAATGAGGAAGGTTTTCAGGCTAACTAGCGGGTGGAGCTGCGTGCATAAGCTAGTTTTATATACTTCACAAAACTTGACCGTTATTAAATATAATATTGTTCGATTAGCTTTATTTACTGTCAGGTCATAAATAAAATAAATATTGCTGGTGCAGTAATTTGTCGTGTATCATTCCAATAACACTTCCGGCAAGTAGGCGTTGTCTTGTTGACCTACAGGCCCTAAAGAAAAGGTCAATGGGTCTAATATGCATCGGATCAATTAAACCAAATTATATTTAATTAGTTAAAGAAATATTTTTAAGGTGAACATGTTTATGAATGTCACAGGGTGACTCGAACGTTATTAGATATTATATTTCTATTTGTTTAATTTATCGGTTTTTTTTTTTTTAATATGGACTTTTTTTTTATAAAATAAAATGTCATTGGCTTATTATGGTCACAATCTAGAACTTACAGTTAGCGGGAATGGGGACTGTCCATCATACCTACTGTATTACGTATTTGTTTGAGCGTAACAAGCCAATTGAAAATACAATTTTTGGGACAATTTATTTTTAATTACAAGGTAGTTTCTTCTACATGTCATGGGAGCTGATTTTATACTAGATACAGCTTAATTAGTTTCCATC
Organism: Tetheella fluctuosa; assembly: GCA_951216915.1. Classification (NCBI taxonomy): domain Eukaryota; kingdom Metazoa; phylum Arthropoda; class Insecta; order Lepidoptera; family Drepanidae; genus Tetheella; species Tetheella fluctuosa. Next base: position 3,715,787 of record OX578229.1, on the reverse strand, counting down.
AAACAATGCTTATACCATTTCGCAAATACCGGACCTTCAGACATACATATATATGGCACACACTGTTATAGATATATACACTACTAAGTAGGTAATAATATCAGTCGCAACATACTTGCATATGGGTATTCCTGATTAAGATAAAGATAATAATGAAGGGATGCATTTATTTCATATAAATAATAACGCTATCAAATAGGAAACTGATAATTCGATCCCATTATGATAACTTTGTTGTCAACAAACGTTAACTAAAGAGTTAATTGTGAAGAATTGAACCGATAATTGCTGTTATTGATCAGAAACGCACATCTATAATCATAGAAAAATAAATAAAAAAAGTTCATGTTATCGTTGAAGATTCTATAATATTTTTTTCTTTAAAATAATAATTGTCTAATTTACTCAAAAGTTTCATTAGGTCTAAAGAGAGTTAAAATATTTAGATTTTTTCTTACCCAGAAAGAAAGCGTCGATGTGTTGGTCTTTAAACAAAATCAGTACAAAGTTCCAAAAGCGAGCATTTTTTCTTAAAGTTTATGTACAGTCAAAAATGTTGAGTGTCACAAACTACAATGAAAACTCGCATCAAATAACACTTGTGAAAAACATTTCACGTCACTTCGTGTCCTAAAGTTCCGCATAAGGTGTCTGCGTACTGCGCTGCGCTCCACGGAAACTGCGCTCTGGGTACCACGGCGCACTCTTTTACCGAATTAAATGTAGTTTACTAGAGTTATCGTGCTATTGCGTTAAAATATAAAGCGTGATTTGGAGACGTGCAGTCGCACAGAAGCCTCGCAGGTTTGTGACGTGTGGCGGTAGAGTCTCGCGCCTATGGTTCAGTCAGCACCTCCTGCAGGCAGCTTCGCCCCCACCTTGGATGTTATTGTTTCTGATAATTAACTCGCTTTAAGGTTGCAATCCTTAGTTCCGTGACTTATCGAGTGATTATTGGTATTTCTCAAACCGGTAGCGTATGGATATTTATGATTTCAAGGTGTCATCTTTGCATCATTTGACTCTTGTTGTAACGGCCATAACTCTTTCAATTTACAATCCCGACCAAAATTTACTACCCGAGATTAATATTTCCTACTTTTAGCATTTCAATAACCGATTGATGGATCGTTACACGACCTTTTTTTTTCAATCCATCATTGGGATGGATCGTCATTTTTAGATCACCTAGTGTGTAGTAATGTGACAGCTATGCCTTTGACAGGATCTCTGATTTTAAGTTCTGATTTTATGCAAGCTTTTCGCCCGCGGCAGACTTTATAAACTTTCTACAACTGTTTGTATCGTTACCCAATGTCAATGAGACAAGCTTATTCGAAGCGCCACGCTAAGTTTAATTCACTTCTGAAAACCCCATGAAAATCCGTTCGATGGTTTCAGAGATTAGCGTGGTCAAACAGACAGACAAAAAATAATCAAAAATGTTCTCTTTCCATTCTGCAAACAACATACTACAGGAACAAAAATAAAAACCTATATAATTTTCGTAACAGTGCAACAAACAAACAAGTTTTAATAACAAACCGGTAGGTGTTTGGCGATAGATTTTCAACATAAGGTTGGTATGATAGCCAGCCAGGTAGCTTCTCTACAAAGTGCCCAACAATCATGCTATGGAGCATAATGTTATCCTCCACGGAAAACTCAATAAATAAATAGAAAATATTTAAAAACTGATCCGCAATATTTAATTTGATTCTTTAAGCCAGTGGTTCTTAACCGGCAGTCCCTGGAAGCACCCAAAGTGGTCCGCGAATCCATCCGAAAAATATTAAATCGGAAATAAAAATCGTGAAAAAATTAATATACTGTTGGTTTTGTACAATTGTATGCGTGTTTTATTTATAGATAGACCTCCAAACAGTTGGTGGTCCATGGTTAGACAGTTTGTCATATGGTCCCTCATCACTATAAGGTTGTGAACCACTGACTTAACCATCTTTCACCGTCAACTTAACAAATTCAATTGAATTTTCATTGAAAACTCGAGACTCACGAATGCTGCATATAACACGTGGGATTTTCCTAACAGTCATTTTTTATAGGAAAATAACAAAATATTATATAGGTACATATTGTAAAATCATTTGTAAGTAATCTATATGTATAAGTACCTACCAACACTTGCATATTTTATTACTCAGGGGCTTTTTTTAATATCCATTAACGTCAAACAAAACAGTAATATTTCTTGATGACTAGTTAAAGTAATTTATGTGATTTGATGATTGTTTGATTTAATGATTTTACCTATAGATACATATATCTACTTACGGACCTTTATTTTTCCATTATTTGTAATAATTATGCAGATATTATATAAGAATCTTAGTCAGATCCATCCATGAAGGATTGGTTTTGAAAATTTAAATTATTTTACACCTTTTCAGACGCACCTTTTCTCGGAAATTGCGTTTAGTCAACAAAGTAACTAATTATTGTGTGATAAATAAATAAATAAAAACGAAATATGTAAAAAAATATGCTGAACAATATTCACTCAGTATATTTGAGCTCTTTTTGCCGTGGGACAATTTACTGAAACTATTTAAAACGTTATCCAATGATTACCGTTCTTACAAATCACGTGATTTATTATAACAATCGTGCCTCAAGTATTTCATATTTTTTCCATGAAGTGAATAGGTACTTTGTTATTCAAATATCGGCAATTCCTTCTGAAACACGCTATCGACCGTTATTGTAAAGTGCTGTTAGGGCTGTCACTATTAAAGTATTTAAACTTTGATTTTTAAGTACATATTAAGCATAATATTGTGTAGTAGGAATGACGCTGAAACTTTTAAAATTAAATAAATAGTAAAACTTTGTAAAATTATATATCGAAGGAATTATTGTTAAGTAAATAGTAATTTCCTATATAATTTATTTCTATATACTAAAACTATAAATACAATAATCACTTTGTTACATAAAATAGTCTAAATTAAAAAAGTCGCTATCAGAAGGCAGCGTACCCAGAATGCTGCTTGTTAAGTTCATAATTCTTTGAGATGATGGAAATCTATGTATAAGAGCACGTTCTCGTCGTCGAATGTGATCATTTGGCCGAAGGCACACAAAGTCTTGGCTAAATTGCGGCCGCCGAGAGAATGCATTTGTAACACCTGTAAATAATGGATTAATCACGGAAACTGATAATCCAATTACGATGTTACTTTTACTAAACTATGCCTATGAAAACACTGAACCTTCCGTGAAAGTCGCATCGAAATCGGATAAGCAGTTTCCGTGATATGACTATTATTAACAGGTGTCATAAACGCATTCTCTCGGCGGCCGCACTTTAGAAAATAAGTCAAATAACAATTGATCGATGAAAGAAAATATTTTCATAAAACTTTTCCTCCTAATGACAATGCGACAACCCTGTTTCTCATCAATCAATGGATGTTTATTATCATGGCCTTTAATTTGTTACTAAGATATTATTTAGTTTAATTCTTACAGATCCATAATTCAGTAACATTGTATCAATGGCAAACTAGCTAATTGAGAGCAGAAAGACCTCGTGTTTTGTAGGTGCAAGATATTGATGAATGCCATCGTATTAAATTGAACATTGTTGTTGATGATATATTTTTTAGTGATTACTAGGAAAATCAATTAATACTTACAATACTGACAATAAATATTGTATTGGGAGTGATTGATTGATACTTTTTCCCTTTGAAATTGATTTATTTTAAAATAAAAACTAAAGCTAAAGAAAGAAATGAAATTGTGCATTTCCCGTGATGGACGAACGATGGACGAAGTATGTACGAAACCCTCGGTGCGCGAGTCCGACTCGCACTTGGCCGGTTTATTACTGCTTGTGTAGTAAAATTTAAATCTGTCATCAGTTGTTGTATCACTCCTATCTGTTTAAAAAAAATGTATCATATTGTATGTGTACATTATTATTTGTAGCTATTTCTAATTGAAGTATTATATTTTGTTGTTCTTTAGTAGATAGTTCTTCTAAAAATAACAATTAATTTATGAGGAATCTTTTTTCTTGTAACATAAACTCAAAACCATAATTGTGCATAGATACTTTTTAATTGTTTGTCTTGCCAATGTGTCTTTAATTTTGTAATATAATATTGTGTGTATGTTGGGTAAATGATTTTTCTTTCTTTCTTTATAAGTATAGTATAGTAATAACACAATGTTGACAATGATAAGCGATTAGCCGGAGCGGCCTCGTGTGTCCCGCCCGCCACGCTACGGGCCCGGGACCGGTCCACCAAGGTGAAGGTTGTTTAAACAACCAACTTAACTTGCTACTTCTTGCTCTATTTGGTTTATCGAGATAACTGCTTAATTGATACAAAAGACATTGTGACGTTTGGATTCCCCTTCAAAGCTCGTTGTCTGTTCTATGTAACTATCAGTAGGCTTATTATTGTTAGTTTACTAAAGTACCTTTCAACCTCTTGCCGATAGGATAATTAAAGAGAAAAATAGAAATCATCCCAATTTCATGATTGATGACATTTGACTAAAAATAATATATTAATTAATTCATAACTTATGAAGTTGCAAAACGTCGTCCTATAAATGGAAATGTCAATATTTTGTGTTAATTTCCGGAGTCTGTTTAAAATAAACTTGACTCAAAGAATGCATTATTCATTATTATTAAAATACTAAACTAACATTATTATAAAAATGCCACACCTATTCAAGAAAATATCAATATTTCAAATAGTTCAGTTTGGTTCCGAGAACTGTTGGTACTAACAATTAAACGCACGAAACATTTTCAATATTTATATTTGATGTACAAATGATCAACTGCTCAATTCTGTGAAGACATGTAAAATAAAATTAAACAACCAATTTTCCTGTTTATTTGTATTAAAAAATATCATTATTCTTGATAGATTTTGTATGCGGCGCAAAGGCAGAATATGGTCACACTTTAGAACATACTATTGTCTACATTTAGACGAAGAAAAAAGGCATGTTTTGATTCGGGATTGCAACAATGAAATTTTAATCCTGAAATCAACATATAAGGTTAATTTTCGATTAATCTACTCTTGAGACTTAACTTATGTTTTGGTTCTCTTTCTTGAATACTGGCCTTAGAATCAATTTCATCCAGAGTTTAATGCAATAATAGTTTTTTTTTTTTTTTTCGATTTAAATCAAGTGCTAAAAATAGTATAATTTTATACACAAACTATAGAAATAACATGCCCGAGAGGTAACTTTAAGGTGGTTCTAGTCCATTTTTATAGTCTACATCACAGAAATAGATCTAAAATCCTACTAATATTATAAATTCGAAAGTTTGTGAATATGGATGTATGTGTGTTTCTCTTTCACGCAAAAACTACTGAAGGGATTTGAATGAAATTTGTCAGAGAGATAGATTATAGTCTGGAATAGCACATAGGCTACTTTTTATCCCAGGAAAACATAAGATTTCACGAGAACGCGGGTGAATCCGTGGGGCGGAAGCTAGTATAATGATAATCTACAGCAATCTATACTGGTAGGTGAATATTTCAAGATACTTAATATCTTTTGAAAACCTGTGTAGGGTTAATAATGCTGAACAAAGTGTACTATAATTTTTACTTTAATAAAAAAAAACAATAATCTAAATAAGTAGGACCTACAATATTTAATTTATCATGGAAAATGTATCCGGGTCTCGTTAATCTTTCGCAATTTTTTGAACGGGACTGAATTAGTTTGTCCTTTCTAATTATAACTTGTATTCTACCGTCAATAACTCCACTTGATAACCGTTGGGGTAAACAAATTGAATGGAGATCATGAGCGGTAAATGTACGAACTTACAAGACAGACCAACGAACTGATGGTGACAAAGGTGCGAGATGTAGAACAATACTTCGTTCGATGCCTTCATATATATTTATCTAGATATATAAATGTAATTAATATATGATCGAAATGTGAGGCGAAAATGAATAAATGTACCGGACATATTATATATAAGTACATTTTCAGACATGAATAATACTAGAAAGCTGTTACCATGACATTACAATGTTATGTAAAAAATACATAATATAAAAATAACACTCGTGTCCTAGCCGAAAATATGTTCTTAGAAAGCTGTTTACCACTTTCTCCTAACTTATACCCCAAGCCGGAGGATCCACTTGGCATTTGACCTTTTCTTTTGAATAAGTGGGGAACAAGGTAACAAATGTAAACAACCACTCGTGGTGTGAATGGATAATAAGATTTATTGATTAGTTTTAGTGTACGAATGTGTGTAAGAATAGGTCCTATCATTGTCTAAATCATGTAAAAATGAATCTAAAATAATACAAAAACAATTTAAGTATGTGATTTGTTAAAATTATTCTTATGATAGTAGATATTGGTTTTTGCTGATTTGACTTTTCATCTAAACTTCTTCCTTATTGTTGAGAAGCATCTCGTTACCAGTTTTAATCGCATCTAATATAATTTATTAATAAATTAATTAACAATGGCAGGTTTTGTAAAACTACTTTAAAAGAATACCGGTACCTTCATACAAAATAAAATAAACACAACCTTCTGCTGACGTATTCGCTACATTTGCATAATTTAAAAAATGAACAAAAACCTAGATAATGATAATGATAGTGGCAAATCAAGTATCAATCCGATTATGTTTTTCGATAATGTCGTGTGAATTTTACTAACTTTTCATGAATCACGGTCGTTTTCCACTACGTCGTTCCGCATCGTTAATTTTATTATTCTCGATGCTATAGTAATAACAGTAGATACAGATAGAAAAGGTATTGAAAGCCATTTCAATATAATTTGTACTGCGACCAATCAGTGATACAATTTACTTCCCTGAATCGAGTACTTACATACATTGACTTTTATTTGGAAAGAACCTAAATTATTTTATGTGGATAGATTAAGTAACTTGCAATAAAAACTTTATTTTCTGTCTGTACCTACTTAGGTTACAACAGTTTTATGTGCTACGCAACGATTAATTAAAACACTATTGGGTCGGACTGTTGCACTATTCACATGATGATTTAGTTCAGTATAATTATCATAAATGAAGCTTCATTCCAGCAATTATAAAAATAAGACAATGGAAGACTTCGCAACAAAGTATTAAGTTGAAGTAGGTAATAATATTTAAGTTATATGTAAATAATGATACGGGGATTTTTGCGCCGTAGCCTAATTAAACCCAAAAAACATTGATTTAACTTTTTGCGTCACTGTGAGCGATGAATTAAATATTGACTTAGGTAGTGAATGTGTGTCGACGTGATTTATCATTGTTTGCATTCATATTCCTGTATGTGCTCTCTTTGTGTTGATCAGAGATAGCGCGAAGGATGCTGTCAGCTACTGAACTATCACTTAAATCAACAAGCTGTATTATGACAACAAGTAAAATAAAATTTATCGTCAATGTACATCGGTAAATGGTATTCAGTGTCATCAACGTGTTAGGAACCTACATAAGTTGGTGCGTGTTTTTGTGTACCTATTACGTATCATATTACCAGCAATACATGCAAACTCCTTAGTGTAACGAAGTAATAATTGCCATTGGCCTCTATTCGATTTTGTTTTAGTATGCTACCTAATTACGTAACTACTTAACATATACCTAACATTATGTTGCACTCTTGATGGAAAATTGATCCGAGAAAGTAAACAGTTTACTAATTTTTTCAAAGAATCTGAGTCACCTGGAATGGTTCATGATATTTTTACTTTTTAAGTATATCTCTTACAAAATAGGGTTCATTTTATGATGCTCAAATATGTTACATGAGGAGCATGCATAACGCATCATTCATTCGGATACATATCAATTTTAATGTTTGGTAGGTAACTGTAGTGGGTAATTAAGTCATAATGATGTTCGTTTGCTTTATCACTTTCTTGACTATTTAAGTTAGTAATGGCTTCAAATACATTTACGTACCAGATAGCGTAAATAATTAATCAACTATCTAACTTCTATAGAAAAGTATTTTCAAAAATGACAAACAGTTAAATTGTCAATCAAAATATTTATTGAATGCAATTTAGATAACTTCTTATTATAAATTATTAGCTGTCCCCGCGGTTTCACTGGTATTACTTTGACTTAGGGTACTCGCTAATTACTTTTCAAGGGACTTTAATTATACTAAATTCCATGAAAATCCATTAATTCTATGTGGTAAAAAACAAACATTCGCATTTATAATATCTAGTGGGATTTCTGATCTATTTACGTATCGTCTGGATAAATAATAAACCTCGATAAGTGTTTCTAAATTAGAAGAAACTTCGTGTTCCACAGTCATCTCACAAAGTAAGTAATGACGGTTAATAAACTACGATCACTTGTAGAAATAGGGCACAGCCTACTGCGTACGCGTCTACGTGTTCATGAACGTGTTGGCATCTATGTTGTCGCACAAATATAAATAATAAGGATCTTCAATTCATTGAATTTTCTTATTTAGTTATTTGCACGGCAAATATCACCGAATATGCGATTTGCACAATGATCGTGCGATACTCGAGGTGTGACTAAAGCAGTGCTAATGGATGGCCAGGCCGCGGGGTCTGGTCTAACCAGTGAGGTCGTGACTGAGCAATTATCAACTTACCGGCGTCGGTGTGATGCGTCTCCTGGTCTGTCGTGTGAGTGTTCCGCCACTGATGTGGCTATGAACGGTTGCTGGGATGAAGGATGAGGTGATGAACTTAACACTACCTGGCTCGTTTCTGGTAACACTCTCAAAAGAGTGTGTGCGGGAGCATTCGCTGTCTCCTCTATATATCGGGCGGTAGGCCTCGTAGCAAATCAACACCGCCGATCCTATAGTAAATACTACGCTGAATACGTAAATACTATTTAATTAGAGATTTGAAACGTTGAGTGTAATATCTGAAGGTGGTTTTCCGGGAAATTACCTACATGACCAAAAATGTACTATTGTATGATACAAGAAAATTATTGATTTCCGAATTTAAACAGCGATATGTTTTGAAAATGAAAATTTGGCGAGCGTCTAAAATGTGGAAGACTAATAAAGAGACTGAACCAACCTGTTCCTCGTGGATCCTGAACCTTAAGTGAACACTTAGTCAAATTCCGCTTACAGATTTGGATTATTTCCTAACGGAAAGAGATTAATTAAGTTAACAGATTTATATTTCATTCACAGATATATATTTATAGTATTAAAAAGTACAATTATATATTTAGATTCGGGTCATTTTGGCATCGAAAAATCACGGGGGTTGACACTGAAAATCAGTGCTATGTCAGTTGATTAATTTCCAACGCAGCAAGCTTGCTGAGCGGTCCACCTCGTTTGCCGGAAATACGGCGTACAATTTCCATATTTACTTTTGTATCAATTATTATTATTTTTTGTAATTCCAAATTATGTTTCTACAAGTTTTTGTATGTGCGTCCATATAAATCTTATATATAAAATTCTCATGTCACAATGTTAGCTACCATACTCCTCCGAAACGGCTCGACCGATTTTTATGAAATTTTGTGTGCATATCGGGTAGGTCTGAGAATCTGCCAACATCTAATTTTATATAGAACTTAATGTGAAACAAAACGGAGCTGAAAAATTCAAATTTAAAAAATACGCTTGTCTTGGTTCTAATTTTTTGTTCATGCCATTCGCCGTGGAAACCATGGGTCCATGGGGGTTCGTGGCTCGCCGATATGCTCGGATTTTATCATCCAAGCTCATCGAGGCTTCGGGAGACCGATGGGCTGGGAGCTTTTTCCGCCAACGCATAAGCTTGGCCATCCAAAAAAGAAACGCTGCTAGCCTGTTGGGAACCTTGCCTATCGACAGCAGCGAGGGCTTTGAGGATGTTTTCTATATATCATAGTTTTTATTTTATACTTTGATTGTAAATATTCGTTGTAAAAAAATGAATATTAATATGTGAAAGTCGTAGAAATATTTTTCTGTCATTTGGCCACAGCTCCCAAGCTGTGTGGATGTTTTTATTGTTTGGCTCGATCGTTTAAAATAATTGAAAAATATTTTTGGCGTAGGTTTAACTAAATACAGAATTATAACGTTCATTAGAGTCGAGTTCGATATGAAGTTAAAAAAAAAGAAAAGAAAAACATTTATCGAAAAAGTGTTATCTTCTCTTAATATATAAAATTCTCGTGTCACAGTGTTTGTCTGCAAACTCCTCCGAAACGGCTTGACTGATTCTCATGAAATTTTGTGTGTATATTCGGTAGGTCTGGGAATAGGTCGTAGGCTATTTTTTACACCGCTACGGGTGAAGCCGCGGGGAACAGCTATAGTATACATATAAAATCCTAAGAATCATAACAATCATGTACAACCTAGAATAACACTGCCAGATCAAGATATAAGTACTTATAAAGCCTTTTATACCTACAAATATAGGTATATAAAGAAAGGCTTTTTCAAACAGCTGCGATAACTGATAAATAGATATGGGTGTGTAAATAAATGTACAGTAGCGATATCATGTGATGAGACTTGCCAATTTCTTTTCTACCTTCGTCAGGTATTTTAAATATAATCATACATCATACTAATAGCTCATAGGTAATAATATTACGAAGAGGAAAATTTTGTATTTTTGTATGTTTGTAACGAATAAACTCAAAAACTATTGAACCGATTTCAAAAATTATTTCACCTTTAGAATGCTACATTATCCCTGAGTAACATGAGCTGTATTTTATGCCGGGAACGCGGGGGATCGCGCAGAGGGTAAAAGGGATCGCGGGTGAACCCGCAGGGTGAAAAGCTTGTCAAGAATCAATATTTTTGTTATATACGTGCCCATGGCCTATGTGTATGTAAATACACATTTATGAATGTGTTTACATGCGCATACGGCTTCACGAATCGTGAAATATCACGGATTCATCTAAATTGACGTCTTCATAATCGAGAACATAAATATTAGTATTCCAAAAATGCTAGCAATAACCTATGCATGGGTACTGTCATTTTTATAATCTGACGTTTTTTATGTAGTAATATGAAATAAAAATATATGGAGATTTTCCTACTTTTCATACATGTACCCATCATAGGTAAGTACTTGTATTTAAACTTAAATTATATTTTACTTTTTCAAGTGGATGGATGATTGATTTAGCAAATTAACCTGAGGTACTAAGGCAGCTATTATTTGTAGTTTCCTACTTTTCATACATGTACCCATCATAGGTAAGTACTTGTATTTAAATTTAAATTATATTTTACTTTTTCAAGTGGATGGATGATTGATTTAGCAAATTAACCTGAGGTACTAAGGCAGCTATTATTTGTAGTTTTCATAATAAGTATTAGATATAAGTTCTTATATGTTACGACGGAAGCCTGTTTTCTAGTACATATCCTGGCCTCGGACATCATTAACAATAATAGCGTCTACTTACGTGTTGTAGACAATGTAACCAGCAGTTACATAAAGGCATAGCTCTAAGTAGACCATCAATCTCCAACACGACATTGTGACATTGGAAAATTAACCAAGTGTTTTCTGTTCCATCGGGCTGCACTCGAGGCGACAGACTAAGCTGTAGCAAATTGACGCCGCAGCAATTTATCAATAACGACAGTATGAAGTGTTCCGGCTGGCGTGGCGTGCGATGCGATTTCGGGTATCATCATCATCCGCGTCCGTTTCACACCGCACCACGATCATGCGAAGAGGACCTCTTTATATACTCTCTATATCATATATTTAGCTTGCGTTTAGCTATAAACTAGCTTAATAAGCGATGTTGAAGTCGAAGGTGTAGCACGCTTGCCCAGAAAATGTATATTCAATAATGTAGGTATATTCAAAGGTGCCTAGGTATTTTTTTTTATCTCTTGTTTATAGCGTCGCTTCGTACCTATACTCAAGGAATTCGCTATCTACCGATAGATCGTAGTCGTAGCCGTAGACTTTCGTAGCAGGGAACGTTATGTACAAGGGAGCACAATGTTGTTATGTTGTTAGGTCTTAACGATCTACGAATTTTATTATGTGTGTCAGTAGAATTTATTGAGGAATGTTCTCACAGGCAATTATTCTTTTGTGTGTTCTTTGCTACGAGACTGATTGGTCTACTTAATACTATTAATATTATTATTCAACATCGAGTTAGAATTATTAGCTGAATTATTTTTAAATAATATGCATATCGATCTATTTCTATGTCATCTCGCCAAAAAATATTCTAAAGTCGTTATTAATTTTAAAGATTTACAGTTTAAACTTAAAAAAAAAATTAAAAAAAATATAAATATTATTTCTTATAAAAAAGGTTAACAAGGTTAAGGTTAATATTTATATTTCTTGTGTCATAACACATGAACATAACATTTGTTTTTTTTTTTAATATATAATACTAGCTTCCGCCCCGCGATTTCATCCGCGGTCGTGCTCCGATCGCCACCAATCCTTACAGGATTACCCGCGGGGCTAACATGAAGATTGTCTGAAAATTTTATTGAAATCGGTCCAACCATTTCGGAGTCTATAAGGAACATACATACATACTTTCTCTTTTATATATATAGATACGTATAATGATGTATACGTGTTATGATTATAAAAACTTGTTAATCTCTTCAGAGCGGGCTGAGATAATAACCTAATATAGGTAATTAAAACGTCTTTCTTTAGATACGGCTTTTTTGAAAAAGGTACTCTACCTATTTTGAATTCTAAACAATCGCAGAAATAAATAAATGTGTAAAGTAACCTTAAAAACTAAGATTCAGCTTTCTCTGACGTATTTTATTAATTTCCATTAAATATAGGTAGATATACGTTCTGAATGGAAAAGCGAATGTTTAAAAACGTGCCACAGACGATGAAAACAATAGAGATAAGAAAGACATCCTTACGAATCACACCACTGGTACCGGGAAAGCATTAGTTTTTCGTTGATAAGGTTATAGTTATTTATGACTTTATCATTAGACATAATATTTACACGAGGAGGTACGCGTATTTATAGGATCTATTTCCAGCAATCAACTTGAACAATATTTCCTAGAGATCAAAACACTCGTTTAATTTTTCATTAAATATGAAATAATTATTACAATAAAAAAGGTAGAAATAAACATTTATTATCCTTAACTTACGGTTGGATTCAAAATAGGTAACATGAAAAAGATATCCTACTAGGTAGACATATACTAGAGATCTATAGTGATGTATATAAGAGTGAGTCACAGCTCCAATCATACGATGACCGAAAGGTAATCGAGATATCCAGTGGATGCTCGTAGTAGTCTGCAATCAACTTGAACAATATTTCCTAGAGATCAAAACACTCGTTTAATTTTTCATTAAATATGAAATAATTATTAGAATAAAAAAGGTAGAAATAAACATTTATTAACCTTAACTTACGGTTGGATTCAAAATAGGTAACATGAAAAAGATATCCTACTAGGTAGACATATACTAGAGATCTATAGTGATGTATATAAGAGTGAGTCACAGCTCCAATCATACGATGACCGACAGGTAATCGAGATATTCAGAGGATGCTCGTAGTAGTCTGCAATTATTTAAATAGGAATAAATGGTCGATCGTTGATCTATAACTTCACTCTCGGACAAGACAGTAGATCGTTGACTTAAGTCAAAATACACAGACGTGAAAAGGAAAACATAAATAATTTTGATAAAACGCGAAAACTGTTTCAACACTTCTATTATTCCGTTTCTTAGTAACCTAATTATCTTTATTATTACCTATAGATTGTTTTGTCACTGTTTTTTTCACGCTTATACACCTGCAACAAAGAAGATCTTCCAATGGCAAAGTACAGAATGTGTGACAGATAACGTAAATCACAAAACCTGCCTAATGAACACGTGAATGATATACTACTTTATTTGTGTTCAACAATGGCACGAACACAATGATAAGCTATATATAGATATACATGTTTGAATTTAAGTCACTTACGAGGGCATAATTATTCTGCACCACCGCGAAGAAAAGGGGGTTGTTGCACTTGGTGAACGATGATGCCAGGCGCACTCGACTGTTTTCATGCCTCGCCACCGACGATTCTCACTTTCACACGATTTGAATAATCTAAATTGAATCGATGGTTTTTCGAAAATCCGCGTAAAGCTATCGGGATAACAACGTGCGTCGTATAGTTATATTCGAGAAGTAGTGTACCGTAGACCGGTGGCAGTGCGCAGTCGTTGACTGAATAATAGCGCAGGATTGCACGTCCTGCTGACTCGTCGACCCTAGGTACTTCATTTCACTTTATGAAATAATTTCATTATAATAGCTATAGGGCTCACATATGTTAGCCATAGTCAAGAAAGTTCTGGCGCAAATCTAAACTATGGGATATTCTTTGTATAATTTAGGGGGCAATGCCATTTAACCAGCACATTAACCTACTTGTTGGCAAGAAAAATATTTGCTCAATAAAATCCTGCATCTTCCAATTTTTTATTTACTTAAGTTGAAATTGATAAATTTCAGAATAGTGTCACGTTTTTTAAATATGAAGCTGTTTGTTAAATTTTCCTTAAAAATCTTGAAATAGCATGATAAATATATTATCACCTAGATGGACGTGGTTAATGCTCAGCTAATAACCACGTTCTCTTAACTAGAATTCGTGTCGTAGCCAGAGATATGCTACATTAACTATGTTGTTATAACAAAAAACATTATTACATTGTTATGTTTGCACATCATAAGTTGTAGGGAAGTTTACATTTACACCGGTCTAATTTATTGAGCTGTTAATTGTTATGTAGAAGTAACGAACTTGAACTCGAATTCCGTTCTCACAGGTGCTCTCTGGTATGAAACTAATGAAATTATCATTTCGCTGAAACTATTTTCTGTTTATACGTACATACTTTACGGATATTAAGCATGCAATTCTATGAAGCAAAAAAAGCTGTTGAATATATAACTAAACTTATAAATAAAAGGTTATAATGAAATGAAATTTATCAATGACAAATGAAGGTGAAAATCGCTTTTCAATCGATAACTGCAAGGTTTAAAATCGTTTTACAGTTGAAATGTATTCAGGAAATCGACAACACAATATTGATAGATGCTAGTAAGCACTTTGAGGAACGAGCGGTGCGTGAGGCGAGGCGATACTCGATAGGGCATGCGGGCGGACGCTGGGCCCAATCTTCTCATTGCGAGTGACCCCAGTCACGCAGTACAACCGACCGGCCGACGCAGCCCCAGGATAAATCGTAAACGTATATTGTTATTTAAGGTCAATGTTAATCCAGACTGAATTAGGTAGTAAACTGTACAACAGGGAACGAACAATAGCAGTCATTGTTTGCTAGCATTCTTTTCAAACGGAAAATTCTACTTAGATAGAACAATTTTTTATTAACTTCTAACGTCTATGTAACCACGTACCTACATAGGAAACATGCATAAGGCACAGTTACATTGTAAAAGTAATGTTGGAGCTACAGCCCGAGATTGAGAAGGCCTATCCCACTCCCGTATTTAAATACAAACTCACGCCCATATTTCACTAGTGCCTTAACAACATTAAACATATACTATCTACTAGCTAGTACAACGCGGTTTCACCCACATTCCCGAGGAATCTTATGTTTTCCGGGGATGTTATTCCAAGGTATGATCTATCTAAGTGCCAAGATTCCTCCAAAACCATTCAGCTGATTGCGTGATTTGAGTCATAAATATCCAACTAACATTCACATACCCCCTTATTCAGACCCATTCGTTTGCCATTTCGATCGGAAAGGACGATTTTATTTTGCTAAATTTAGGCTGATGCTCGTGTACCGATCGACTGCCACATTCCACTGCCAAATGGAAGTCTGAAATTAAGTCGGTTAATGAGAAAATAGGAGCCATCCTATTCAGTAGACTACTCAATCGGTTTGACTAAATATAATAAAATAAATTTGTTTAGTTTCGGTTACCCAGATGCTACTGTAGGTACTACTACCTACTAATTAAATAAAAATAGGTAAGTAGCTACTTAGATTGAAGATTCACTAGATAGCAACCCTATCGACTCTACCTACTGCGATAGAAAGAATGGCGTTTGGAAGTAAGTTTTCGTACCTAAAGACAGTTTTATTAGGTAGTGAGTCTTCTGCACGTTACTAATATTTTTAATCTGTTACAGAATTAGACAAATTAATAACAAAACAAATGTTCAACGAAATAAAAGGCAACCTATTCCTATTTTTTGCTAGTTCTTTACCTGCCAATAATTTACTCAAGAGCATTAAATTGTATAGATAAGTATTTATTTAGTTAGTATAAAAATAAAATGCATGCAAGGATGGTGCATATTATGGTCACAGTTAAGTAATAGTTACCATGTAGCAGATGCTTCACTGCCTTGAGCAAAGTACGCTATTTTGAGCTCAATTGCCGTGATGCTATAATTCATATTGCTTCGCTTGCTACTGGTGAGTGGCTAGGCTTACTAAATAGTTACTACGTAACCCGCGCCTTCAACCGTACTCCACCCTGCGGTCTCCCTCGATCAATCAATCTAATAATCTGTGGTATTCCAGGCTATAATCTATATCTGTGCCAAATTTCATCCAGCAGTCTGGCGTGATTGAGTAACAAACATCTAGTTCCTTGTAATGTTTAGGTGAAGCTAAGAAGAAATACGCAACAGGTATTTACGTTTTACGTTGTTTCCAATTCACTACTACACCTCGAAGCATTATGACACAGGCGGTGTGGCGTGTGAGGCGATTTCTTTTGTGACTGCACCGATAATATACAGGGTGATTTTACGAAGGTGGTTAGCACACAAAGCCTTGAAAGAACTAACTCTCAAGTGAAACTGCCGGAACACACGTGGAGGTGTTTGACGAAACCTTTTTAACTTGAGGGTGATAGCCAGCCAGGCGGGTAGGTACTACTAAGCCTTCCACCGTGCTATGGTTTCCTCACGATGTTTTCCTTCACCGAAAGCTCCAAACTTATTGTAGGATTCGAAGTCACGACCTTCGTCACAGTATTCGACGTCACTAACATCACTTAAACTAATGAAACTTTTGGGATCATTCAAAAATAGCGAAAATAAAATCACCTGTTCCATACATATTGAATCAGAACTAGGTAAATATGTAGGAGAAAGTCATATTTTTAGCTGCTTGTTGAATAAATGTGACCTCGCGTGGCGTGATTAATGAAATAATTAATAAATGCAGCCATATACGCTACCTACATTATTATTATTGAGACAGTGTTCTATTAGTACATTAACCTTAATCCTGTTGAATATATCTAATATTAGTTTCTAATGAAAGTAGAACCAATAAATCAAGTGACAGGTGGCTGGTAGTGAAAGAACTAAACTCTACGGTGTTTACTAGGTAGGTGATTTTTTTTAGTAAAACGTGGCGTGATGTTTGACGCACGATGCAAACATGCTGCAAGAAATGCTGTTGCATTGCAAGCGATCAGACTATCGTCAATCTATCGTGGGAATGGCTGCGGGCTCCATACCTACCTACTGCACACTGTTTTGACGCGACATGTGCTACGTGGTATTACGCATGCGTTTGTTTACTACTATGGGTGCTTACCTTGCATTTCATCATCAATTGTAGAATTTTACTGACTGAATCTAACAGTTTACCGCTCAGCCTCAACCAGTCAAATCTTGTGGGACAATGATTCCTATACTTTATGTCTAAAAGGGAACGATATCTACTTGATACCCGGGCCTCAAGATTTAAACAGCCTATGTATATCAATCCATATGCTCACCTACCAAAAAGAGATCATAACGAGCTAAAAGACCCTTGTCAAATGTGGTTTTTAAACAGATCAACTAATAGGTATATTATAAGATCATCTGTTGTTCACAGAAAAATGCGAGCTGTTTAGAACTTTTATCCTACTAACTAGCTTCAGCCCCGCGGTTTCACCCGCGTTCCCGAGGGATCTTATGTTTTTTTAAGGGACAAAAAGTAGCCTATAGCCTTCCTCGATAAATGGGCTATCCAATACTAAAATATTTTTTCAATTCGAACCAGTAGTTTCTGAGATTAGCTAGTTCAACTAAACAAACAAACAAACTCTTCAGATTTATAATATTGTAATATGTATTATAGTATAGATATTGTTATAATCTAGCTTTCGCCCCGCGGGTTCACCTGTAATCACCTATTTTACCCCGTTAGGGGAATATTGAAAAACTCTTCTCATAGTTTTTATTTTATTTTGCTATCTGTAATCGGCTCCGTGTTTTGTAAGCCAGGGAGAAATCTGATATTTGGAGACTAATTTTGGGAGCAAACGGATTTGCGCTATAGGGCCCTAGTTCTTGAAATATACAGGCAGGTGGCTTTGCCATTTTCCCGTTCTGGCAGGCTAACCATAAGGGTTAAAAACATTTGTTTTTTCTGCTCTATTACAGGATGTAAGGGACAGCTCTCCTGAATTTACAAACATAGATCATACAGATCTTATGCAATTCATCAATTCCAAATTATTTAATGAATTCAATTGTACGATTTTACATTAAATCTGCAGAGAATTCGAAAAAAAATATCGCATTAGCAATATTGCTTGAGCTTATTGAAATTATTTCAGGAACGTTATAGGAATCCAATAAACAAGATTTGTTTGATTACCTTATACGCAATGTATCGGTACCGTGGCAACACGCACGTAGCGAACTGCAGCGCAGCGAGTCGTCGCGTCGCCCGCCCTCCACACGCCGAGAGCGAGTATTTCAATAACCTTTGTTAATTTTTTTTATTTTAGCTATTTTATTGACTTAAATGGGAGTGTTGTGTACAAAGAATTTAATTTTACCTTGAAATTAAGGAATAGTAACTGAAAATACGGTAAAGAGAAAATTTCCGGTGGAATGATTCAAAATAAGGAACTGAAAGCACCCTGTCAGTTTGCGGAGGGCTGTCCCTTACAACACCTGTATAATTATGTATATTACCTACTATTAAAATAAAATTTGTTTTGTTATTGTCTATCTTAATTTAATAGGGGTTCCAAGTTGGAGAATATCTGCAAGTAGTGAAATAAAACAAATGATTCCAAATTTATTTTATTATTAAAACATGAGTTACAACAAATGGCATCTTAAAACATATAAATAGGTAAAGCTGCTCAATATATCAAATAAGTTGATCGTAACATGCCATAAAAAACAATTTCCGATAGACTGCAACCATTTCAATATAACTGAAAAGTATAATAAGTTTGTAAGTTTGTAAGTTTTATTGTTTTCTGTGATACTTTAATTATATGTGATGTAAATTCTCCTAATAAGTAGCGATCGTAAAATGTAGGCAACAAAAAAAAATTCAAATTGTCTGTTCAATTCATAATTTAACAATAATTATCGGCCGATGTCCGTTATGTTTCAATAAAAAAAAGAATCAAATGGCTGGTACATCTATCAGATAAACAATAAATTTTAATTGCCGATTGGTAAAAAAAAAAAAATGATCCCAAAATATTATTTAATAGATATGTTAATATTAGAGGGGCTCATCTATTGACACTATTTCAACAATTTTATTATGAACTATTACCTCACAGGGATGCCATGAAACTGTTATACCTTATTTATTACTATTATAATTATTATTGACTATTGAAAACACTTTGCTAGTTAAGTACATTGGAATCCCCCTGATTTCTAACAGATACTATAGATAAATTCATATACCGGTTACTTGTTATAACGTGAACGTATTTATTTGTATCAAGACTGTTACTTATTTATGATCTAAAAGAGAAATATATCTATTAAGATGTGCGCAAGTGCATGCGAAAAAGAAATGTACTGCATAACCTCAGGGCTCGTAATATAATGATTTATTGCCAACATTATCTATGGATTTATCTAAAAGTGCACTCTATTTTGTATCTAAGATCGAGAATTGTAAAACTGTACTTATAATTTAACGAAAGTCTATACGTGACCTGATCTCATTACATATTCTGCAATATTAACATTAGAATGATTATGTTGGACATAGTTAGTTTTATTAGTTTGTACTAGATTTTGGGATCTTATTAATAATATTTATGTATCGACATCATCGGTTACTATATAAGTTCAATAAAGCTGTAAAAAGCACACTAAAGAGAAAAAATACTATAAAGGTTACTTAATGTTAAACAAAAAGTTTATGAAAAGTTAAGTTAATAATTGTAAGGAAATGTATAAAAACTAACAGTAATTTACAAATAAATTAGAAACAAAAACAACTTTGTTCTCTGTGATCACAATATTAAGGCTAGCAAAACAAAGACCGCGCGATGCGCTTTTCTCACAAGACAAAGAAAGCAAAGAAACTTAATTGTGGACCACACAGCTTGGGCCACAAAGAAAGCAATATATTATCAATTTTAATTAAAAATAAAACAACCAACCACCTTAATCTCTAAAAAAATATTTACAACTTAATTAAATAAATGTGTAAAGAAAATTAGAGAGATTTTAGTGCGTGAATAAGGCATGACAGTGCATTTCCTTACACACTGATAGTTGTGTATAAAAAGTGACCAGACGATTGAAAAAAGTTCTATTTCATCAAACTTACCCTAGCGGAAGATGATTCAAAAGAATAATAACTAATTAATGGCTAATATTAAAATTAACAACCTCCCAAACAACACTTCTGTACCTAACCTCTATTAAAACTCTTCAACATTCAACATCAGTTCGCACCAGTGGTCGTTAACCAATTAATTTTATTAGCCTACTATTTATCATAGTCGTAACAATAATCAGTTGTCTTATGTAAAAATATAACTATTCATATGCTTATTTATATATTAATTCGAAAAATTATGCTGCATTATAAGTCGCCATACAATGCGTAAGCGCTTTTAGATGTCATTTATACATTTACGATTATAATGAACTTGAGATTACATCTGCTGAAACACGTAAATCTGAAGATACCTAAAGGAAATAAATTATACACCGACAATATTACGCAATATAAATTAGTTACCACTAAGGGAAGGGGCAGAAGGGATGACTCGCGTCGCTTAGACCCTCCTTTCAGGAGAAAAAATACACTAAGATAATGTTATAAAAATACTATTTATAGTTGAATACCTACGTTATAGGTACATCTACATAGAAATACAAAACGATAGAAGAGATTCTATACACGAAACAATCTGTACTTTGGCCGCGGTTGAAATCTTGGCCAAATGAGGCTCGCTCGCCTCGAATTCTTGGAATGTCAACGATTTCCAAACGGAATTTCAGCACAAATCCGATTGGATATATAGAAAACAATATTTGTATTATTAACATATAAGTCGTAGCATTTTAGAATGTAATATCGGGTTCCCGCCTCGCCTGCATGGAATATGCAGGCAGGGCTGATGGGTGGGAAGATTAATCTACGCCTACCTACCTACTGGAAGTAAATCAATGGTACCCAACTATATATGTCGGTATAGCACAATAATTGGACTTTTTATTTTTATACCAACTTATTACCGGCCTAAGCTGATAAAATACAGCGCAAGACGTATGACTTGATAGACAGAAGCAAATATTATTTCGAGATATACAACACTGCAAATTGAATTATCAATAAAAGTAACATAAATATTAGTGTTGTTCACATTTATTTAATCTAATGAATATCTCTTAAGACATCGGATCAGTCATACGTGGTCAACAGAGACGCAGCCGCTTGCGGCGCGGCGCCAGCAGGTAGGAGGCGTCGAGCGCGCCGCGCGACCCGCCGCGAGCTAGCAGGCGCCGCGCGATGCCGTTCAACAGAGACGCAGCCGCTTGCGGCGCGGCGCCAGCAGGTAGGAGGCGTCGAGCGCGCCGCGCGACCCGCCGCGAGCTAGCAGGCGCCGCGCGATGCCGTTCAACAGAGACGCAGCCGCTTGCGGCGCGGCGCCAGCAGGTAGGAGGCGTCGAGCGCGCCGCGCGACCCGCCGCGAGCTAGCAGGCGCCGCGCGATGCCGTTCAACAGAGACGCAGCCGCTTGCGGCGCGGCGCCAGCAGGTAGGAGGCGTCGAGCGCGCCGCGCGACCCGCCGCGAGCTAGCAGGCGCCGCGCGATGCCGTTCAACAGAGACGCAGCCGCTTGCGGCGCGGCGCCAGCAGGTAGGAGGCGTCGAGCGCGCCGCGCGACCCGCCGCGAGCTAGCAGGCGCCGCGCGATGCCGTTCAACAGAGACGCAGCCGCTTGCGGCGCGGCGCCAGCAGGTAGGAGGCGTCGAGCGCGCCGCGCGACCCGCCGCGAGCTAGCAGGCGCCGCGCGATGCCGTTCAACAGAGACGCAGCCGCTTGCGGCGCGGCGCCAGCAGGTAGGAGGCGTCGAGCGCGCCGCGCGACTCGCCGCGAGCTAGCAGGCGCCGCGCGATGCCGTTCACGCGCTCTTTCTGGATGTCGCGGGAACCGACACTGCCCGTCTGGAATAACAATCATAATATATTACCTTACACAAAACCAAAACCGTTACGGTACCTAGGTTTCTCTACTGCGACTGAGCCGAGGCTTTTATCTATGACGTTGTGTGTCAGTCAATTATACCTAATTAATAGTGCCTAGTATTCAATTGGGCTTAGAAGAATAATTGCTCATAAATATAAGAATAGTATCTTCCTTTTTTAGCTTTAATCTAAGAAATAGATTTATAGATAATGTAATAAAATAAATAATAAACAAAATCCACTATAAGAAGTGAAGAATATGAAGGCAGAATTAGAAAATTATGAAAATTTAGTTCAATTTCGAATAGGTTTTTTGTGTGTCGACAGCATTTCTTACTCTTTTTCTGATAGATTCGCATTAGGTATATAGACTCTAACTCAATTTATATAAAGAAAAAACAAAACTAACCTTTGAATTCTCACAATAAGCCGCAGCCGCCGACTTCTTCTTTGCATCCTTATTGTTAGTACTTTTACCGGTTTTTTCGGTTGTTGCGCCATTTTTAGAACCCCTGCCTTTCAAGTACTCTGGTGAAACTTCATGGGGCTGTTGAAAAAAAAAAAGCAAGAATAATAATCAAATACTATAGTATATACCTCGGTTTTCATAGGAAGAGCTATGACAGTTGACAATTTTAAAAACTATAGAGACAGGAACTTAATCACAAATTTAATTTTGTTTCAACTCGATTACTGCTGTAAACAAAACCTTATCGAATTTATATTGTTAATTAAAATATACTTAAATTGTATTTCTAGATGTATAATGTCCACCAAAACATAAACATAAACAGGAATGCACACTTCAAACAATTTTAAGATTTAGAATTAAATCTGAGAGAAATGTTTGAAAATTTTTGAAACTGGTATATGTTCAATTGTACTAACTTATTATTAATGTCCGTTATTCAAATATGACAATAATAACGTAATTTTATTAGAATATTTTTTGTTTGAAATGTATTTTTAACGATTACCAATTATTCGGTAACTATCGGAAAACTACGCATTACCTACACTAGCACATTTGCGTTCCGTTTTAACAGAAATTATAACTTCTGAACATATTAAAAAAATATATTATGTCCATTGTTTTAGATAAAGATCATTTTTATAACTAAGACAGTAAAATAATTAACAAATACGTATATTATATATTTTTTTAAGTGTATAAAATTATATAATCATTTAATGTATCTTGATTACCAAATAAAAAATATTTGCATGGAATGGAATGTTTCGAAACTGTCATAGATCCTATAATAACCGAGGTATAACAAATTTATTTCTATCTCTTTGTTACAAGACCATAATTGCTTTTTTTCTACTCGACTTCATTGTTAGCATAATATTGCTGGCAAAATATTTCCGTATTTGATATTGAGCCAATATCTAATTATTTATTTAATCAGGAACAGGAAAAAATTTCATGACCTCTATACTATAGTCGTAGTGGCAAGTAAAGTTTAGCCTTGTAAAATTAATTAAATTAGTGAGAAAGTTCTAATTCGATGTTTAGGGTTATGTTAGCCGATTAATTATTATCTAGGAAATGAACACGGGAGGCGTTATTTAGCCTAGCATCTATCGTTAATTGTATGATGAACATAACTGTGAAGCAATAAGGTGAAGCAAACTGGGCACGCGTGACAACATTCACTAAGACTCGTCAAATAGAACAGATATACTATATATAGATCGCGGAATATAAATAGTTAGGGAGTGAACGTGTGCGAACTCACAGCGTATGTCCTGGATATCTTGAGTCGGTGTGGGAAGTGGTCGAAGGCGTACGGCTTGGTGCAGAGCGGGTACTTGGGGCGGGAGACCTTGGTGAAGAGCCGCGCGGTGCGGTCCACGCGCAGCTCGCAGATGTACACGTGCGCCTCCGCCGCGCCCACCGGCCGCCCCTGCGACGTTGTTACTGTTAGTCCTTGTATATACTATACTACACTACACTACTTGGTGTGGTGACGCGGACGGTCACACGTCACATGGTGTCAATATTCGTACATTTTTTTTTACTTTGTATAGGCTTGTGTTTGATCACAATCTCACAATGGTAAGTGATGATGTGGCTCGAGTCCAGCCGCCTTCCATCTTGAGGGTGGTAGCCAGCCAGGCGGGTACTACAAAGTACCCTACCACCGTGCTATGGTTTCCTCCCGATGTTTTCCTTCACCCAAAGCTCATGTAGGATTCGAACCCCCGACCTAGCCACGAAAGCATGATATGACATGATAGCAGAGACAAAAAACTCTATAGCATGAGTTCATTCATTTCAAGAAATATCTAAAAAGATAAAGTAATATAAATTTTAGCTTTATGTTATAAGCCTTATGAGTGAAATTACCTTGCAGTAGGTATTCAAGTCCATAACCCAGCACTGTGACATGACGAGTTCGATGGGTACCGCTTCATACAACGGCACCCGCATTACTTCATTGTGAAAGAATCTGAAAACAGATAATTTTTTTACTGACTACAAAAAGGAGGTTCCTTTGAACTTTATGTATGTTTATGGCTATATTTGAATTATTACCATATTCGTCTTAATATAATAATAACATCTTGACTCAGGTTGCTTGATGTGGATGAAGGCCATTTCATTAGTGTGACATAACAGTAGACAGTAGTTTTTCAGCATAAGGTATATGATCGAATATTCACTCAAAGATATGAAATGGGGATATATTTATAGTGAACGCGGATCGGGAACGCGGTTGAAACCGGTGGGAATAGCTAGTTTATATTTTTTGACTTTGTATAGGCTTGTGTTCGACCACAATATCTATGGTAAGTGATGATGTGGCCGAAGGTGGTAATCACACAAAGCTTAGAAGGAACTACCTCTCAAGTGCACCTACCGGAACACACTTAAGTAGGTACATAAGTACTTATTTAACAAAGATATTTAAAATTAGAAAAATGCCTCACTTTCTGGTGGGTTCGTGGAACGTCTCGTGCGGTCTCAGATAATGATGGCCGTACACGTATCGTTCTTGCGTGTCCTTGTGTTTCCACAAACGTTCCACACGGAAAATATCCAACTCCGAGACGGGGATCTCGCCGACCGTTTGATACGTGTGCTTGCGCACTTCACCCTCCTGTAGCAAAGAAATAGATAAATAGCATTTAGTTGAGCATGTTCATCATCGAGGTTTTTAACAGTAAATTATTTTATTATATTTATTTTAAGCTTAAGGTTCATCAAAGTGATAGGTATCACCTTGAAAATAAGGTGAATGCAATAGTATAGTGGTACACAACAAATAATATTGAATAATTTAAAAATATTCAGGCCTTTCAGTTTATGTTTCAGTTTAAACTAAATGTACCTAAAATGCAGGCAAATAATAATACCTTATTCTGCGCCAACTCCTCGGCCTTTTCCTTCCCCTTGGCAATATTCTTGACTTTCTTCCTGTCAATACGCTTAGTCTTGGGCGATTCGCTTTTATCTCCATTCTTCAGACTTACGTCGGGGTTCTTATCATCGATGGGAATATCGCGCAGAACATACACAGTGTCACCCTGCCGCACTTGCAGGTCGCCTCTCATCAGTGACAGGTAAAACTGATGGCCTTCTTCTGTGTAGTCGTCGAGAGGTATCTCGCGGTCCACCTAGAAATCATTATAAAATTATATAATTACCCTACAGTGCACTACACGAATATTTCATTACTTATTAATTTATTGGAGAAATCAACAGCGACACATAAATAGAAGACATACAGTTATAACTAAATAGTAAGGCCAAATTATAGATTTCTACAGACTTGAAAACAATTAGAAGATATAATAAGAATATACTTAATTATATTTTAATTCTTCGATAACAGCCTACTCAAATCAACTACTATCCAACTAAAGCAGCATCATTCATAAGTAAGAGACATGTGGCAGCCACCGCGCTCTCATCTATAAAGTGAGCGCCCCGGATCTGAATGCGATAGTTCTCATGCAAGTGTAGTACCTGCGTGGGGCGGCAGTGGTGGCAGTAGTGGTGGGCCGTGGTGTCCGCCACACGCATGCAGCGCGCATGCTGCCACACGCCGCACCGCGCCCCGCCGCACTGCACCATCAACCCTTCCTCCACGTGCAGCCCGCAGATGCACATTATCACCTCCTCTGTGGAATCAACCAAGCCAAATAATAAATAACTATAATCTTGTCCATTGATAGGTATGTGAATTCTGCCAATCCGCACGGCCCACGCATGGAGAACTATGGCCTTAAATCCCATTGAATCTAGGAGCAACTCGCGCCGCATAGGAAACATATTATGTGCTGTCAATAATGTGGCAACAGCACCCATTCCATCCTCTGATCGAACATGTACAGGATAACATTTTGTTCGATTCATAAAGCTTACCAGTTTTAGTTTTCTGCAAGAATCCAGCTGGAAGAGGCTCATCAGGACCAAGTATTTTAGTTAATTGCTCCGCAAAGTCTAATTTAGCTGAAGTATAGGCCTGGAAACAAAAGTCAATTTTAGCTTTCTATGTACATAAGATAAAAACAATAGATTTTAGATGACTTTGTTTTTCTAAGGAATAAACTGCGACTAAGTCCGATCTTATGAATGTGAGAAATAATGTCCCAGAATATTTATTATTATTATTATCTAACAAAAAAATCACCATCAGCCTACGTTTTCTTTTTGTTGCTGGCAGGATCTCTTACCTTCTTCAACTGAGTAGCAACAGATCCAAGCGCAGTCAGCCTGCCGTGTTCCCGCACTACAGCTGTGAATACCGCATTCATGTCGGCGTCAAATTGCGCGACCGACTCGTAGTGCCCGCCGTTTATATTGCTCTCTATAGTTGTCAGGTCCGCTGGTGTGGACGGCGAGGTGTCTTGTGATTTACGGTTCGCTTTCAGTAGCGGCGTGCACAGGGGTGCGTCTTTTTCATCTATTGGAACAAAATAGTCAAGAATACTTAAATCATCTTCAAAATCAAGATGTGGGTAAGGATTTTTTAAAATTAATACACATAGCAATACAATTTCTCTAGGATTTTTCTTAGTACGAGCGAAAACGCTTATCATAAATGTTTTACACAGTAAATATAAGATAGTAACCGGGAAAAAAAATTCAAAAGCGTGGGTATACCATAATTATTTCACTACATTACACATCTAGTCTGTCAGTTATGACTCTATGAAATAACAATTTGATTACCAATATAAATGAAAACAGCTATAATCTTACCTTTAACAGCAACAACAGCACCATAGAGTGACCTAAACACATTAGCGAGCCGTTCCTTCTGGCTCAATGATGGGTCATCCTCCAACCTCGCCAACCGCTTGTTGTTATCCCTTGGCGCTCTCAATGCGTGTAATCTTGTTAGGAACACATTCGGGTTCATGGTGTCGGGCAGTGTGAGAGGGTTCACGTTGCTTATAGTGGTGAGGGCGGGGGGTGGTGTAGGGACTGGAGGGATAGTGGGGGAAGTGGGGGTAGGAGGAGGTGCGGTAGGTTCCGGCGGTGGCGATGTTGGTATAGCGATAGATAGACGCTCGCGGATGCGACGAACCTAAAGTAAAGATATTACTTTTAGTAACATGTAGTTGTTTTCAAGATTGTACATAACATGTAGTGGTTTTATTGTTCCCGAGATATCGTAATTAGTGAGTGATCGAATGGGTCGAAGAGTGACATAGGCTACTTTTTATCCCTTTACAACGAATAATAGTAGATTGTTATACAAGGGGTTATACAAGGGAGGTAAGTGATCAATTACATCCGAGATGTTTAGGCGCACGAGCGAGCGAAGCGAGCGAAAGTGCTAATAGTTCGAGGTTGTAATTGGTCACTTAAGCTCGAGTTGAACACTCAACATTTTACGATTTCACGACATTTTCTTTTTTTGTTAGGTCAGTTTGATTGTAAGTCGAGTTTACCTCCCGCATTTCGAGTTAAATAAAACCTTAAGAGCATTAGTGATGAAAAAGTAATAACTTACACACTCCAAATTCCTGAACAAGAAACAGTGGCGCTCCTTCACCAGATTTTTCTCTTTAGCTGTTAGCGGTTTCATTTGGGGTTCCTGCCACAGTTTATTGAGATGTTGTTGATATTTCAATATGGTCATGTTCTTGATATCACAAGTGCTCACACTTTGTTGTTCTGACTTCTTGTTGCATTTCACAGCTTTTCTAGGACGGCCAACACGAGGCTGGTTCCCATTGGACCCCTGGGATTGATTCGAAGCGTTTGATGGAGTTCGCGATTGAGTTTTCACAGGCAACTTGGTGATTCTTTGAGATTTCCCTCCTATGACACCGCGACAGTCTTCAGAGTCACACTTGCATGGCTGTGAAACGTAAATTAAAATTAGGGTCTAATTTTATCAGACCTCAATCTAATCAGAAAGAAACAATTTAGAATAAAATAAAATATTTTCTCACCTGACCCACAGCGGGATTAAAGAGTGAAAAATTATAGTCGTACGTCAACTCTTCATCAGGATCAATATCTCGAAGTGCAAACAATGCCATGCGGAAAGTACCTGTTTTTAAGTAAAAAAATATTGTTAAACACTTTATTTTTTTTTATAATATAAAAATGTTATCGCTGGACGGCTTTAAGTTAACGACATCCAGTGTGGACAAGGAAGAAAGTTATTACAGGATTAGAGATTACTGAAAGAAACATACCATTAGCCGTCCATTTCTGCATCTCACAGTTGGGACGACAGGAATGGTTGACAAAGCGGCCGTCGCCACCCATACGGTGTCCGTCTATGACCAGTCCACCGTCCAAGTGCAAACAGTAGTGGTGAGTGTCGCGAGCGTAACGAGTCGCCATGCGCTCCTGGTTGTACAACATAAATAATTTTTGATGTTTAATTTTCATAAACCTTCCATATTTCAAAACCATTTCGGGATATTCCTTCGAGTTTTATCAAATTAGGAAAATTTGTTGCTTTATACTTCTATGTAGTTATAAAAGCTAATAAATAGTTATACTCGACGATATTTTGACCTTAAAACGAGATATGAGAGGATTTCCACAAAGACAGATCTTATTTAAACAAATAACTCCAAAATTCCATCGCAGATTATATTAAAATAAAATGTAATATTAACATACCTTAAACTCCTTATCAGACACCACTTCGCCAACATACTCTAATATGAAGTCCCCCGATGTAATTTTGTGTTTAGTACGCACACCCCATCCCTTATTTTCTGTCATGAACTTCTCTAGTCCCGATGCCCATTCGTGACGTTGTATACGTTGGTTCTTGCATTTATCACTAAAATTATACAAATATAAACCGTTTAGTAACAGAAATACATGAAAATATACAATTTAGAATCAAACTACAATAATTTTTACCCGCAAGGACATAACTGTGGAGAGCATTCCGAGTATACAAGTCTGTTTATGCAGTCTTCGTTGCAACAGGAGGAGGACGCGCAGTTACATGCGACACTCTCACACTCCTCGGCTGAAGGCTTAACATCATAATATACATCTAAAAAAAAAAACATAGATCGTTAATTAAATAAAATTAAATTACAAGTTATGAAAGGTATATGTAATGCCCACATACTTGTGCGAATCTTTTTGTAATTCCATGAAGGCACAGGCTGGTTATAATGTTGTTGCCACCAGATGTCGTAAGGCAACGAAAAGTGTGTCAACCTTCGGCGGACCCAGCGTTCGCAATACGGCGGTGGTGCCAATAAACCAGGCGGGAATTCAGTTTGAGTTACCAAGTTCTTCCCTTTTCCATCTGGTTTGAGGCTGTAAATCAACCAGCAAATTATTTATAAAGAAAATGACCATTTAAAATGTTTTAAAAAGGAATTTACTTACTCTTCTTTGTAATAGTCCGAAAATAAGCCCGCTGCTAAGAATTTCTTTCTAAGTCGTGGATTCCTCTTCGATACGACAGGTTTATCTCTGTTGTCCACACTACTTGCAGGACTATCATCGCGCGAAGATGCTACTCGCTTTTTACAAATAATGCTCTTTGAGAGAACATCAATACTTTTTTCAAAATCAATCTCCTTTTCGTTGAGTGGCAACGGATCGTTTTCGTCGTGGTCTCGAAGAGTATCAACGGAGGGTTCACGAGACTTAGGTGTCAGTTTACGACTCACAATAGTATCTAATGAACTCTCGCGGGAGCTGGAATGCACTTCATGAGTTTTCTTACTGGCTTGACAGGACCGAGACTTGCGCCTAGTAACGATACTAACTGGTTGGTCTGTCTTTTCAATATCAACTGTCAATTTCTTGGTATCTATCTTTTTTGTTTTATTCTTTACCTCGTCGTTGACGATGTCTGAACTACGCGTGAATCTTCTTTCACTAGGACATAATACTGCTAGACTTGATTTTGGTCGAAGACCAATTTTACTGTTTCTTTCAATAACCTTTCTTTTTGAAAATATTTCTTCGATTTCTTGTGATGGTGACATAGCTCTCGTTTTGCGCTTTAGTCTTTCCAAATTTTCCAATTTACTAGCAGGTCTGTCGTGTTTTAAGTTCAAAAGGCTCAATGGAATGCTGTCCTCAGGATCATTACTGATAGAACTAGCTAAAGATGGAATACTATCTGTCTCACTAAGCACCTCCCATTTATTAATGTGGTTTTTTAATTCTTTTTCAGTCTTATTCTGTTTTAACTGTAAAGCCGGAGCTCTTAAAATGAATGAATTCGTATTCTTTTTCTCATTTATTATTTTATCGGAATTGATTATTGTTTTGTTGTTGTTATCAGCTGGGATATCTTTCCCTTGCAGTTTTTCAAGAGCTATCACTGTTAACCTAGCTTGTTTTGGACAATCATCTTTATTTAAAACCACTTTTAACTCGGGTTTCTTGTTGGTTGTCCTTTCCAAGAAGCTGCTCATTGCTTCACCATCTTTCGGTACTCTCTCAAAAGCAGAGTTAGTGTCAGTATCCTCAGACGTAAAATGACTATCGGAAGTAATGTTATTGGCAGTCTCAACCTTCTTCTTTTTCTTTTTAATACTAGGAAAACCAGTTCTATTAATAGCTTTACGCCTCCTAGTTTTTTTCTTGGATATTTCAACTTGTTTACCGTCACTAGAATCATTTGCATCAGATTTTTTTGTAGACACAGATATTTTCTTCATTGTTTCTGCTAAAGGCAGCCTTTCGGCTTGAACTTTTGGAATGAGTATTTTAGATGGTAATACTAATTTGCTCTCTCTAATAATGTTATTAATCCTTTTCTTTTTCTTATTATCAGTCAATTCTTCATTTTCATTTCCCAAATTTCTTTTTGTTTGACGTAAATTATGTCCACCTGTGGTTTCTTGGAGTTTATCAGATATAACCGCAGCTATCGATTCTCCCCTCTTAGGTCTAATAATTGGATCAGGAGATTCCGATATCAATGCCAAAGGGATATCAGATTCAGTATCTATAGGACACAATAAAGAATTAGCGCCTTTGCTATCACTACTTTTTGATTTCGATTTGGCTTTATTAGAATCGGCTACAAGACTGTTGACGCAAATTGATGACTTAGGTATTTGATCTTCTAAATCAATTGAAGGTTCAAATATGCCGGTTGGCTTATCAACATTAACTACCACAGCATGTTCTGACGTGGTAGATTCGGACGCTTTGGATTTCTTTGATTCTACAACTTTGCCTTTAGATACTGGAGATTTTATAACTGTTGCCCGAGTATTGACTTGAGAAGAATCCTTATTTTTACTATACTTGTCATCAGTAGATTTTTGAGTTGTATCCGTACTGTGTTTTTCTTTTTCTAAAATCCGAGATTCTATTGATTTACGGATGTTGTTATTCAGTAGCGTGTCTAACACCTTTGTTGCCGCACTTGGAGCTATTTTAGAAACCAAATTACTTGTCAATCCTTCAAGTCTATTTTTTTTCCTCGTCATTATTTCAGATTTTTGAGCAGGTGGCATTGAACTTTTATACAAAGACCGAGCTGACATACTTTTTAAAGGATCCACGGTAGAATTGGAATTACTTGACGATGAAGTACTAGATATTGCAGCATCAGAATTATCACCTTCTTTGATATCTTCTTTGAAATTATTAGGATTGACATCTTTAGATTCTTTGGAATTTGAAACAATGGGAGATTTATCATCTGTTATTTTTTTAGATAATGATTGTACTACTTGGTCTAAGCTCGAATAATTGTTAGCCTTATCTGCCTCTAGTCTATGTCGCTTTTTTGGCGTTACTATGGGAGCAGTATGCCTAGTTGGTGATGATTTAATTTCTGGTCTAGGTGGAGAAATTTTATGATTGTCTTGTTTTGTATCCGATTTGACGTCCGGCTCTTTAGATTTAGGTAATGATTTTTCTAAATCATGAACCATTTTATGTACAGCTTTTAATTTTTCAGATGTTTCATATATTTTTTTTGACAATTCGGATTGTTCTGCACTAGGTTTTTTAATCAACAATTCGTCATCAGTTGCATTTAAAGAATTAGGAGAATGATTCTTAGTTGGTGTCGAATTTGCCTCATCAATCTTTATAAGTAAGGAATCACTTTCCATACTTGTATTTGATCTCGGAGTTTTATTTGTAGCTTCTGAAGTTTGATTTTTAACATCATGACAATTCGTGATTTGTATAGAACTTTTCGAAGTTTCACTATTTTTCTTATTTTTATCATGAGATGTTTTCGCTTTTGGAGATTCTACAGAAATATTTTGAACTTCACCCAGACAATCGGTTTCAGTACATAAAAATTTATCAGGGCTGTTACCATTTTTTGAATTTTCATCAAACTCCGCTGTAACTAAACTAAGACTTAATGAATTACTCGTTGAAGAATTGATGTGATAATGACGCTTTTTGAGGGGTAATTTATGTTCATTGGTGTCTTTACCACCTTTGTTTTGAGATTCAGCCAATTGTTTCTTGTGTCTTCGTTTTGAAGTAGGGGTAGCTATTTCCTGATTATCTGAAGTCTTACGTTTCTTTGATCCTCTTTTAACGATCTTACTGGGTGCAAGTTCTTGAACTGGTTTTTCTATAGATTTAGGCTGACTTTGAGAAGCATTTGATATTAACTTTGGGGCAACTTGGCACAGTTTTATGAAATTTGAAATAAGATTATCCATGTCATGACCAAATTTTTGATCGACTAAGTCAATAGCTTTCGAATATGATTCCCGACATTTAGACACCGACCTCGATCGATGTCTTCTTTTACTCCTATGTCTGTGATGTTTACTCTCTGTTTTCACAGTGACTCGTGATGGCCGCTCTATTGGCTTCAAATTTATTTTGGGTGGTGCTAAAACCACTGTCCTCCTATGTTTTTTTATATGAAAAGACGGTTTGATGTTGGGTTTTTTAAAGTTCAGAAACACATTTCTTGCCAACGATTTCTTCGGAATGTAACTGTTTTTTGCCTTCTCAAAAACACTTGGAAGTGGTTTGGATGTTGTTTCTTTTTTCGAGGCTCCATTTTTTGATTGTTTACGACTTTTAGGTGATAAATTACTTGGTAGACATTTCACAGTGGTGTCATTTTCTTTCTTTGACCCTGGTAATTTAGATACGGAACAAATTGGTGACGAACCAAATTTATGAGTAAAGGCTGGTTTTAATGCCGGTAGAGGACTTCCAATATAGCTCGCTTTAGTAGGAGATTTAAGCAAGGTATTATTGTTGTTATGACTTACTTTGAATATGTTAAAAGCAGTTATTGGTCGCTGTAAGCCACTAAACACTGGTCCAGGAGCAAATGGATCCGAAGAGTTGAGCCTCAAGACATGTTTATGATTCATTTTTGAAAACCCAAAGTTATACTTCGAAGGTAACGGGTATTTTGTGCAAACACTAACATATTTTGGACTAGCACTTGGTTTTCTTAAATAGCTCTCACACTCCGAATCACTTGAGCTATGCCCTAAAGTTAAACTACTAAATGTTTTATTTGATAATAACAAAATTTCTTGATCCGAAACAAAATGCTTTTGATTTTTGTAATATGATCGATCTCTTACTGATCTAGTTTTCTTAAGTTTTCTCATTCGCCTGCGCATACTTCTTACGCTGTAATCCGTTTTATATCCTGACTTGTCACTTTTGTAACCAGATTTATGGTCACTTTTATAACCCGACCTGTAATAATCACTTTTATATCCAGATCTACATCCGTAGTCACTTTTGTATCCAGACTCAATTACACGACTACAGCTCCTATATGGTTTAAATTCATGATCACTTTTATATCCTGCTAAAATATCTTTATACTTTGGATTAAGATCTATCTGTTTCCAAGTAGGATCTAATGGATCTTCTGCAGCTGCTTCATTTTCACTTTGATTGTCTCTCCATGTATTTCCAAATGTTTTATTATTCTTTTTCGGTAAACTTGCAAGTTTGCTGTTAAGTTCTTTTCTTTTCGCGTATACACCTGACAGAACAGACCTGTTAGTCGAAACTGGCTCATCATCACTATCACCAGATTCATATTGATTTTTATCCTTTAACATTTTTGGTGTACTCTTCGTAGATTTCGTTTTACTCTGTGGTTTACGACCAACTTTTTTTCTCGGAGGGTATAGCACTCTATCGGTTGCATACAACATTCTATCTAAAGCAGCTATATCTAATTTATGATCTTTTTTCTTATTTTTCTCAAGCTTATTATGCTCTTGCTTTAACGGAATAGGTGAAGGTGCTTCCGTCTTTATTTGTTTGATTTCATTTTCTATCCTCTTTTTTTGATAATCGCAGTCACTAGAATCAGACCTGTTTGGTACACGACCTCTACTTTTAGACTTTGATCGCATTGTTCTTCTTTCTCTCGCACTATTTTCTTTTTGAATTGCTTTTCTAACTAGTCTATTATGACTCTCATCGACATCATGACGCCGTAAAGGTGAATGTGTCGGAGAGTTGTGATTCGACAAAATACCAGAATCTGGAGAAACATTTGGCGGATCGTTACTATTATGGAAATTAATAACACTGACAACAGATTTATCTTCTTTATGAGATTCTAAACCCTCTGCTTTTCGCACTTTTCGAGGTCGCCCTCTTTTTCTTCTAGACTCAACAATAACGTTTTTGACATCCTCTTGAGATTCAACTGAATTTGTACTGATTGTGTCTAGTTTTTGAGTATCGATTTGATTAAGAGGGTTCATATCAGTACTGACTACAGTTAGCGGAGAACTCTTCAATAGGTCACTTGCACTGCCCAGTTCTGAACCTCCTTGGGTGATATCCAGATTCATGAAGTCGTTATTATCGACACAATCATCGAGACTCGGAGGATTAGGTATTGATATATCAACCGACACCGTAACCGAAGTTATTTCCTCAAGATCTTTGTTTATCTGCGTGAGTTCTTCTGTTTGCTGTGGACTTAGGTGTTGAGAAGTGGTTAGAAAGTTTGGGGCTATAGGGGTTATCTCAGGCAAAGTGTTTATTTGTCCAAGAACACAATCACTAATTGTTCCCACTCCTTCTATTGGGTTTGCGTTAAGCCCGCAAGGCAATGATGGCGTTGCAGCAATGGGTGTCAAAGGTGTTGTACTACTCAAGAGTTGAGTTTGCGCTACAAATTGTTGCAACAAACTAGACGCGTAATGAGTAGTGTTTTGATGTCCAGTGTCGGAATTTGAACATTCATTTTCTGATCCCGATGAATCTGCTGTCGCCCTTTGGATTGCAGCTGTCACTAACTGCGGTGTGAGCTCCATTTCACTACTCGACCCATCGCCTGCGAAATATAATTAATTGTCGTATAATTTAAAAAGTAAAATTATGATTTTGCGATAAACTAAAAATTGATTACAGTAAAATTAAACTCACAATTGTCTACAATGGACTTGTCATCATTGTCTGGTGCCGTATTATGAACGGAGAAGGTCGGGAAATTGGGTTGTTGCGCCGGCGCGCTCGATGTTTGTTCTGGAAATAGTTCCGCAAGGTCCGCATCGTCGATGACCTAAGGAAATACATTTTATTAGACACAGATACTGCAAAAAATTACCAAAGCATTTCGAGATGCTCAATTTGCAATAGCTTCTAAATATAAACTAGTAATAGACAAATTGAATAACTGTGTAATGGGCGAAGCGCGTGATACCTACTAAATAAAACTAACGTTTTTTTTTTAATTTACACAAAGTCTAGATCGGAACTGGCTTTTAAGTACAGCTGAACACACCGGTAGGTTCATGTCGAGAGACTTCCGCGGGTAATACCAAATATTTTACCCCTCTACTATGGATTCCTCACCTGTATCTTTGTATGTTTACATTCGTCCCGACATTCGACTTCAAAGCCACTGACGAATATTCATAATAATTAAGGTTAAACGGATCCATTCAATGTAAACAACATGTCTTCTATATCATTTGTTTTTGACATAATATTATAAAATAAAAGGCTAAGCTTTTAAAAGTATGTACCGAGTAGGTACTATTTGGATATGAATATGTCAGTACCTGTAGCTGACAAGCAGCTGCGAGGGCAGCACTGGAGTCATCGGCGGAGGCATGCGCGGAGCCGCCAGCGGCGTCCGCAGTGTCAGAATCCGATGATGACGACGACGAGGATGATGACGATGATGAGGACGAGGAACTAGACGAGGACGAGCTACTACCGCAAGCTGCACTCTCCGCCGCCGGTGACGCGAACTATGACAGAGATACATTTGATCAAGTTAACTATACATATACATAGTTACAAACGATTTTAATGTATATAATAGGCTTTCAAATGATCTTCTTTTTTTATGCTCCAGTGGGCTAAACAAAGTTAACTAATAGGCACTAATTAATCATGTATAAGAACGAAACATAAATTTTCATAGTGATTCATCGCCAATTGAAGCAGTTGCACATTTCAAACAGCAACTATTTTGACAGAGCGTCGAGAGGTACTATTAGCGCACGAGATTGATTTGGCGCAATACAACCAGCACCGACAGTTGTATTTCGCAACACTCACAGGTAAGTCCTTCACTGACCGCAATACACACGTATGTAGTACCCATTCAGATCTCATAAATAGCTGCTTGATCGTTAAATATACGATTACTGATCAAGCTTTATTTACATACAGGTTAATGCCGTGAAGTCATATCTGACACGTCCTAATACAAGCGTGACTAGTCAGTGAAACACAATTAGTCCAAAGTTTGTGTTATACTCGCATAATAACGATTATGAAGAGATACCGTGAATGTATTCGCCTTCTATTCCCAAGTTGCTTTTCAACAATGAATGTACAACTCACGACTCTCGATAACACAAAGAAAGGGATTTACAACACACGCGTATTATTTGACTTGACTAACACGGCTCGATCGGTGTAACTGGCCTCCACTAGCACGGCTTACTATAACTAATAATAGAGAATGTGCTTATCTCTACCAAACGGCATTACTTGCTCTGTAGAAATTTAATAAGACATTTGAAGTTAGTAGGCACCACCATTACAAACAAATAGATTATTTCTTGTTAAACTTTCAAAAACATTTTCTGACTTGAAAGTTTTCAAGAAGCCTTGTAACTTTTTGTGTATTAATAAAAAAAAAACCCATAAAATACAATATTCATTTAGTCCTGTAACTTTCTACGAATTTTCTTCTCTCTCTTTGGCAACAAATCGTTAAATTATTTAATTTGTGGCTCGGTTGCCTACATAAACACTAACTGTTAAGGCATTATTGCACTGGTTTGTGTCCGTAATTGGAGGCGTAAATAACTCGTGACGGGTGTGTTGTTTCCACCGTTATGTTGATTTTCCAAGGGTACTAATCAATAAGACGGAAGGGCGAGCAACCCTCGGCACTGAAAGGGGTTGAGCAAGTGTCGCGTGGTCGCCACTGGTCTTATCACGGTTAGCATATCAAATACTGCGGAAACTACCAACCCCAAGTCCGGTCGCAATAGCCTGTCATAGTCCTGTGACCACTTTTACTATTAATTTATTTTATCGCCTTGCCATAGACTGAACTATAAAACCGATATTACAATAAAAATAATTACCTATTAATAATAATATTATAATATTTAATCCAGTATTGGACGCAAACAGGGAAAATATTGGCGAATGAAGAGATGATAGACATTGGACATATGTGGGGTATCTGAGACGGGGTATATGTAAAAAAAATGAAAGTTAGCGTACTAGTTAGCCTGTTTGACAACTTGACAAGACTAAGTGACATCAGTAACTGATTCTTAAATTATACCAATAATATACAATGCATTAATAAACCTTGGGCTAAAATGTAATGTGCAGTAAAATATCATAACAGCTCTGAATGTTCAATAATATACAATTTATGAACGAGTAGAAAAACGTTTTCCATTACATTTAGAGATTTGTTGAGCTGGAATAAAATTATCATGTCTTAATAATATTAATACACCTCTACCTAGCGTTTTTATGCAAATATGATGCTATAAAAAACACACGTTTCAAAAAATGTTGTCATTCCCTCCGTCATATTGATTGTCTTAATAATACATACTACTATGAAATTTGCAATGCAAGTTATCCTAATCTAATATATATTATCCTAATAATATTATAAATGCGAAAGTGAGTTTGATTGATTGTTTGTTTGTTTGTTTGTTTGTTACCTTTTCACGCTTAAACCGCTGAACCGATCGCGATGAAATTTGGTATGCAGATAGCCTTTGGTACGGAGAAAAACATAGGCTACCTGTATCCTCGGAAAACATAAGATCCTTGGGGAACGCGGGTGAAACCGCGGGGCGGAATCTAGTCCTAATATAATATTATAAATGCGAAAGTGAGTTTGTTTGTTTGTTTGTTACCTTTTCACGCCTACGCCGCTGAACCGATCGCGATGTAATTTGGTATGCAGATAGCCTACCATAGTATGGAGAAGGACTTTGGCTACTTTTTATCTCAGGGAAACATAAGATCCCTGGGGAACGCGAGTGAAACCGCGGAGCGAAAGCTATCATCAATAAAATTATAAAGATTGTTTGAATGTGCATGTTATCGAACACCTAATGATAAGAACATTATCACCAAAAAAGGTATCTACAACAAAACTCATCATCCATGTCAAGCAGAGATTTAAGTTTATCTCTTTGATGTAAAATATCAAGTATTCAAATAATATAATTAATTACAATACCTGTAATAGCCGTCTACCAAAATTAATGATAATATACAGTATAATATTATGCGTTACTTAATATGTATAAATAAATATACACATTAAGTACATATGATTAAACGCGGATATAAAACAGATATCTAGAGCACGGAACTAAATCACACAATCGCTGTACATAGACAAATATGAAAGCTCTGAGCATTTGAATCGACAATGGGATAACAGTACCGATCTGAGACGGCGCCGACACGAATATCACATTAACGACCTCGTGATCTAACTAGATTTATATCTGACAGGCGTACGCCAAACAAACACAAAATGTTACCCTATCAAACGGTACACATCACACAATAATGTTTATTGTGCTTCGGCACATTAAAAAAATCATCCCAAATGAATACATTTGTACTACCAATCTACAAAAGATAGCTCTATATCTAGATCATTACTAGCTGTTCCCCACGGTTTAACCCGCGTTCCCGGTATAAAAAAAAAATGATCGGGATAAAAACTATGCTCTTTGTTGGAACAAATCACACATATTGAAAAAAAAAATACCTAAAGATCGGATAAGTAGTTTTGGAGTTCATCGCGGATCAACATCGTGACACGGGAATTTTAAATAAGTTATGAATTAAGAAGAAGATAAAAATTAACCACATAAAAATATGATAGTTCAGAGTAAAATTAGATCTGAATACAAAAGATAAAATTAATTGGAAGAGTGCTTTTCTATGGCTCTTGGACGATAGGATTCGCCTATCGTCATTCGATGAAATTAAATAAGGAATTGAAGTAAATCATTAACCAATTTAAAATGAAACTACTACAAATAACTAAAGATAGAGCTATTATTACATTAGATCATAATTATATAGGTATCTACGAAAGCTACGTGAATTAACAGAAAGGCTCTACAATGTGATAAACAAGTTTTTATAAAGCGAATAACCGTTGCGTTGCTCGCGGGCGGCTTCATTCTTATTAATTACAGAATATTGCGAAAAACAAGTTTTCACATCATCACTCCTTCTTTAGAATTTATAGATGCCTATTATAAACTAGTAGTGGTTGAAATAAATAAATTCTCAACATCTTGAACTTTTTTTTTAACAGTTTTGACGTTAATGAATCAGGCTAGAAATACTTGAATACGAATTTTAAGTCGCTACCAGTAATAAGTGTTCATTTACAATTTTTATTTAATCTTTATTTTTGTGGTCTTATAAAGTAAATTACTTCAAAACAAATCTATTCTCATCATTAGATGCCGGTAGCAGTTGATAGCTCCCGGTCGACGACCCCGCGCCAAATGTCGAAAACAATACTCAAGTGGAATGTTTACGAATTATCTTACATCCAGCTACAGCTCAAACCGTGTAATAGTGAATAGAGACTAAAGGAAGCACCTCCAGAACAGCTGCAGCGAGCGTGATTGAAACGTTTCAACATTTGTAACGAGGGCCATTATTATTGATTGTTGCTACAAAGATGTTTCTCGTTACAGCGAGAGTATAATTTGGCGCAATATAGTTATCGTTTCGTAAGGCAAGGGTAGCTTATGTTTCAATACAAAGCGATAAATAAATAATAGCGAGACAGAACGAGGAAATGTTGCGGAACGCCCCGGCTGGGGAGGCCGTGAACTTGACTGTGACAGACGTCGAGCGTTGCGCCTCAGAGGTAGAGCCGGTGTCAGATCGGCGCGTGCTAAGAGAAAGGTTCAACCCAACAATGCCGTCTCAATACATACATACTTGGCGTCATACACAAAAGTTGAGCAAGCAATGCTTCGATTTAGCACTAGCTCGTCGCATTAATAAATATAGGCGTATCAATGAACGAACATTCTAAGAAATCGAAAGATACCAATCATTACGCATTTTTCCTTCTAATATTCATTATAGGTTAATATTGCTACTTAAATAATTAATTTTAGTAAAGTAAGTAAGTGAGACTGATCTCTAAGTAGGTCGAAATTTATTGCCTTCATAGACACGAACGCAGAATTGTTTGTGTCCAATATTAATTTAATTTCACTAGCTGAATGATGAACGGCAGCATTGATTTAGAATTTCCGCACTAGATACGCGCCTTTAATGGTGCATGCTGCTAGCTGGAGCCAACCATTCTCTTATTCGCAGTTTGTCAGCGATGGTTTCATAACGTCCAGCATTTCTCATGGTGCCGGCGCGGCGGACCGGCCGGCGCGGCGCGCCTCACGACACTGTTGTCTCGTACTAAAATGACCAATCAATGTCCCAAACTGCAATTCATTTTATTCCTTACATGCCACCGCAAAAAGATCTTAATCCTTCGAAGTAAGCGGTTGTTGCAGCATTTCTGCAAAGATTGAT
This sequence comes from Tetheella fluctuosa, assembly GCA_951216915.1. Classification (NCBI taxonomy): domain Eukaryota; kingdom Metazoa; phylum Arthropoda; class Insecta; order Lepidoptera; family Drepanidae; genus Tetheella; species Tetheella fluctuosa. The sequence continues at coordinate 3,673,838 of OX578229.1, read as the reverse complement.
ACCACGGTACGAGGCCAAACGCTCACGTAATTGGTAACGATTATTAAGAGAATTTATATTCGATAAGTTGACAGGTCGTGGCTTGAGTTAAATTCAATTTAAGCTGCGACTGAATTCTAATTGTGACATATTTACGCATTCATTCCTATCAGTAATAAGGTATGCTTATAAGAGGCATTGAGGCATTAAATGCCAAATCTCGGAAATATTCACAATCAATTATGGATGATTAAGTTTCATAAGTATAACTACCATGTTATTATAATTACGAGTAATAGGTAGCTATTATGCTTCTCTAACAACTAACTAAACAATTATTCACATACGGCTGTGTCGGTAAAGTACGTAACCTCAAAATGTATATTCGGTGTAAATTTGCAAAACAATATATAATAATTTTATTTGTATAATTCACTGGTAGTGCTTGGCAGCACTCATCAATAGGAAGGAACAACTTTTAATATGAGATTTCGATTTTTTTTTTACAAATAAAATAAATACTTAATTAAATCAAAAAGATTTGTTGCAGCTACTCTTTCAGCTATGAACAGCCAGAACCAAGGTAAAAAAGTGCGATCAATAAGAAACATTCCTACACAACGTGTTCTAGATGCCCAGTAGCTGGATAATAATCAACATAGGTCGAGATATATTTCATTACTTTGTCGAGGTGCGTATAATCGCCCATTTACAAATACGGATAGCAAGCCGTCCACTCCACATCTGATCTGAGCAAGTATCGCCGGCAACCATCGAACTAATAGGCGTTTCGCGCCCATTTATTTTCAGTTTAAGTTTTTTGTCGTCACACTTGCTAGCACCTACGCAATGTCGATAATATATAGGGTTGAAAACTTTAAACATTAAGATTAGGAACTGTTGGGGTAGGGACTAATCCATACAACGTCTGTCGAGCATTGATTGTAAATATGAAGTCATCTAGACTTTTCTTTCACCATAAACCTCAAGTATCTTCAGTAAATTAGGTATAATTAAGATTTCCAACGTTTTTGTTTTTACGAGATAATGATTATTATATTGCTAGCAATAGCAGTGTAAGAAATTTATATTCAGAATAAATAAAAATAACATAAATAATTTGACACAACAATTGTAAGTATCTACTCTAAACTAGTAAGGTGAAATAGACTTCGCGGCACAAGTGACCATATATGTAGTTAAATTATTAATTGGCAGCCCTGGACGAAGACGACTATCCGGTGGCGGTTGATTGTACTCATCAAGGATTTCTGCACTCAAGGACGATAGCGGCTAGACGATCGTGGCTGTCGAACGCCTCTTATTATTTCTCTTCAGATACATCTCGTTTTTGTCTCGACTCATTTATATTCATGATACGTATCGACGGTTATCTCTATAAATTAAAATATTTCCATTCGCTTCTGATGGAAATCTAAACATTGAGCAAAATACTAAAGCGTTCGATCTAACGAACTCTCCAGTCATCTGGTACTTCAAGTTAATATCCGTGGCAGTCAGTAGGTAGTTCATCTGTCATTGTAGAATAGTTTAAATAACATTTTGCAGCCGGGCTTTTCATCTCTCACGATCTCACGATTCTAGTCTAATCTCTAATCATATTTGTTTAAAAGAAGAAATAATTTTCGATGTTGTTAAAGTAAATAAATGGTTGCGTTAAATATTAATGTGGAATCGTGTCTAATTTTATTGCTCGCTACAAATTTTATATTCTCACGATACAGTGGTATGATTAGTGGCCGTCAAGTCGCTTGCCATTAGCCACCTATTTACAATCGGATATTGAATACAAACAAGCTGGCTGGTCTCACTGAACGAGCGCCATCTCATTGCTTCGGGCAATTTATTTAAAGCAGTTTTTGTACAGAATGAAAATCAACAAAAACTATTGGCTATGTTCCGTAGGAAGGTTCACTCACCTCGATATTTTCGAATGTGCGAACCTCATTGTCTGCTATTATTTTTTGTGGCATATGGCTAGTTCATGGTAATTTAAGCAGATGTTTAATATTTAGGCGTCTATATCGCAATTAAAATGAGTTTCTTTTTGTTTTACCAAGACATGGTAACAAAACTTACAATGTGTGCTCATGATATGATGATCATTATGAACAATTCAGTTACATTTGACAAGGCATCCGTCGAGTCAGGGATATGTATATGCAAATACCTATGCATCACATCAACAAAGCGCATTGCGGGCACGACCAAAAAACAAAAACAAGCCTACACAAGGACAAAAGGACTACCAGACTCATCGTACTCGGAAACGTTTCCATAACCTACATACAATAACCTTCAATATTTCAATTAGCTGCAACGGTTTTATAACCAGCCAATAGATTTCGGAGGAATGATTGAGGACTGTATTATGACAACAATTAATGCATTATATAACCTATAATGATCAAATCAACCACGCTTATGTATTTCAACGTTTACATACTTACAAAAGCCTATAATGTTTACAGATGCCTTAATTTTAAACGTAATTATAATAGCTAATTGACGTGTGAAGGACGTGGGTCAGTGGACACATGCCCAACAAAACCGCTGAGTAAATAAGAGTAATTTGCAGTACACATGCATACTCCATATATTTCAACAACAAACCCACGCAAAACGTTTACTTATGTACTTCAACACAAACCACAATTATGGACACTTAACTTGAATAAATATCAGACATTTAAACTTTTGAATTCAGAAAATAATGGAGTCGCATCTTTACTTCAATAGTATTTTATTTATATATAACTCCAAGTATAGCACAACTAGCACAAGGATGATTGATTTATTAGACTCTTTATCATCATCATCATCATGCAAGGTTCTACAGCTCTTCTGCGGCTGGGCCTGGCCCAAGGCCCCTTCTTGACTAAACTGTTGTTTGACTTTCCATCTCCACGTTCTTACTATAAAATCCTCATATATGATCTTGTACGATAAAATATAAATTTATTTCGTACATCTTGGAAACGGCTCTAGCAATTTGGATCAATTTTGTTATTTAGATAAGGTTTTACTTTTTAAGTGTATCTAAAACATATAGGCATATTTCCTGAAAAAACGCGATTTTACAAAAAATAAAAACGCCGATCTAAATTCGGTCGCCCAGGTACTTACTAATAATAATATCCTTAAAAACCACAAAACCAGCATTTACTTTTACGAAAGAAACAAAATACATTTTCATTTTTACATAATTTACGTTCTCATTGATATGACTGACAATTTTACTAATTTCGACAGTTAACACTGCGTTAACATCGAGTTAATAATTTATTACCGTCCATCTGCTTACATAAAACGCGTATTTTGTGTTATTTAAGTCAGTGTTCGCGAAATGTAGGAGTTTTATGGCGGCATTTGTTGTACTAGAACTTCCTAGCTGGCTAGCTGCCGTCGAAATAAATGCCACAAAAACATGAAATTACACAAATAAAACAGTTAAACCAGCATAATATCCTATATTTTATATCTTTCCCAAAATTAAATTATTTGTCCAAAACTTTTGTCTAAAGCAGATTCGCGTGACCGTAATAAATTATCATTTAAAAATAAATTATTAATTTAAAATTAAGAACATTTAGGATACTGACAATGAGATACGATGAATATAAAGAAGCGTTATTATTATCATCCACATGTACCATTTTGCGTGAAGGTCATTTACACGACTCACTGGAACTCAGACGGGACGCGACGAATATGACATCATACATAAGTTTTGAGTGAGCACTCGATTAAATTATATTGTTATCTTATAGTCAGTATTATGAAGTATTCGCTCCACGATGTGCCAAGTGTATGTCACGTCAAGACACCGCAAGATTAATGCAACACGACACGTGCGCAAGAGTTCACGACATAAAATCGTTTGAACACTCTACTTATACTGACCGACGCAAGATATCATAAATAATAATTGGTACTCTATTAGAGTATTTTTACCTATATCAATCTTTTATTAAATCACCATACTTTCTACTTTCTACTATCTTTTGAAGGATCTACGACTAAGGCCAATAGTAAAATCTTACACTGAGTACTACGTAACGGAATAAAAAGATAAATGTAAGATGCACTGCCAACCTATGCGGTCAGAGGCAAACAAATAAATCACGTCTTGTCCTTGCCAATTGAGACGAATACCTACTTCTCTAATTCAGATTTAATTTGATTCACATACCTATTATGCATATTGATAAATTGATTATTTTCAAATATTCTACAATAATCTATTTAACTAAGCAAATCATTCATACCAACATAAAGCAGTCGTGAAAAATGTGATACACAAGCGTGGGTTGGCAGCTCAACAGCTTGTTAGGGAATTAAGTAATTGAACCAATCAAAGTTTATTATGGATTAAATTACAAACAAAGGAAGCAGTCGAAATAAAACTCTTTTAGATCGATGGTTAATATGTTTCGATATAAATTGCTTAAACAATGTACATTTTAGTCAGTCATTCATAACCGCAGACATTTGTGAGACGTGATGTCACTCATTCTCTTTGTCACGTTGTGAGCACAAGTGTTGCGAGCCTGCGCCGAAATAAAAACATGATAATGTTTGCGAGCTTCATCGGTAACACTTTAAAAAGATCACTAATAAAACAAGCAACAAAAATAACAGTTTAAGGAAAACGATATAATTAAACCATTCATAAAATTATTTTCATGTATTAATTCAGGGTTGGGTAGAAATTTGAGATGGGATAAAGAGATCATCCATTTTGTTGGTACCTACAGTCATGTGTACTGTGTACAGTCATCGAGAAAATGGGCCGTTTTCAAGTTTTCTTTTTTCGAAAAACTCATAACACACCTGAGCACTGAATACCCGAAGTTGGACTATATTATTCAAGTGCTTGATAGAAATAAATAAAATCTTTTCGTTTTATTTCTTGCACTGCAATCCACTATTTATGGTAGACCGTAAGCTCAGGTGTCAATGTGTCATGCAAGCAGGCAAACAATATGAAAATATGTTTTTCCTACTATTTAATATTTTGATACCAAACGCTTATTTACATTTATACAGACATGAAAACTAAACACGAAGGACGAAGACATGCAGCGTACAATCGTCCCGATACCCCCGATATAGTGATCTCTTATGTTAATTTGCGACATAAAAACAACATAAAGCAAACCCTTATGTCAAAGTAAGGGACTCGCGACCAGTAGCTTTATATTATTAATGCTCTACCGCTATCAACTGCATAATAATACGGAGCAGTGTGACAATTAAGTGATTCTGCAAGATAGTTATTGTATTGAGTAATAGCTACAATTAATTTAATCTAAATTGTTACTAAGTACTAATGAAGATTACAATACTACAATGAGGATTAAATACAATAGGAACATTAAGCTGTCCCTGCAAATGCAGTGCAACCACGTGGAAGTTCTTTAAGACTGATAAAAATATTTAAAAAACAACATCTAGTGATTTACCAAATATACAATTTTCATTAATTAACATACTGTCAGAATCAATACCAAGTCAATTTATCCAGTTTTACAACATACTCTATAAAGCAGTTTTCTAACCAGAGAAGCGTGACACATTGATTAACCAATAAAGAGTTAAGTTTATTATTAAAAGTTGAATTGATTTAATCGGGCGAAGTGTACAGAATCGAACACGACAAGAAGGTAATATTTGTCTCTCATGTGTTGTTTGTTATTCGTTTGTGGGGTTAGTTGTGGTCGTGTTCCGTTCGAGCCGCGCCGGCGCCGATTCGTCCGTGACTCAGAATTAGGCGCACCATTACCATACTGCGATCACAATCTACCTCTACAGATCCCGACCATACTTAATTAAGGTGTACACATTTAGGGTGCGAAACGAACGGAAAACATCGTGTAATAATAGCCTCAACTCAGTGTTTAATACACTCGTGCATTAGGCGAAGGCGTGTTTGTTATGCCTCACTGTTCGCTTCCCAGTAAAGAAGGCTGTTTTAATAAACTTTGATTATTATTTGACGTTTGTCGGACTATAAACTGAGTCTGGGACGATGTTAATTCTAATTTATATTAAATACTAAATTCCCACTTAACATAAAACTACCTACTCAATAACGGAACAGTGATAAGCTCGACGAGAAAATTGTAATCGCAGAAAACGCACGAGTTTATATTACTTAGGTACGTTAATAGTTTCTAAATAAAATATCTAAATAAGTTGTTATCAAACCCACACAATCATAAATACTCTTTTAAGTTCCAGCATTTATTTTAACCAGTTTTCATAAAAACCACAATTATTAATGGGGATTCAAAATGCACCTTTTATTGAAATGCATTTTTAGTGATGTGATTATTACACTAATTATAATTATCCGGAAGTTTAATCCATCGTAACCTCGTGGCGCGACTCAGTAGCAGAAATTCTTGACGATAGATGACACGATTGTACCTCGCAACTTCCTCATCCGTTAAGCGATACAATCTCTATGTGAGTACGAAGTGTCATTTGAATAAATGCCGACTTGCATTTATACCCTTACGAAATAACGTACATCCATGAGAACAAACCATCGCCACAAATAAGGTGTCATATAATTTAATGAATTCATCATAAATTGTATAGTTTAAGTATTTATGAGAACCGAAGTCTCAGCTCTGCATCAGCAGTGGCCATCCTTACGAAAGCGCATGACGATCATCTATAAGAGCTAAAAAATAATTTTCCTTTTATTATGCACATGGATCCAAAATGCATTTAACTTTTTAAAACACTGATTAGAACAATATTCCAATGTGCAGCAAAGATATTACTATTACTAATATCTGTGTGTAGTGTAGCATTTACTTTGGAATTCTTTAGAAACTCTCCTGGGTTCCCGCGAAGTTCAGATCGTGACTGCGCGTCGCGTCGGCGCAATTTGCTTACCCATACAGTGCCGGTGTGCACCGCTCTAATCATGTGTAAAATATTGCCGTACCTCGTCACTACAACACGGAATCAGGACAGCACGTCAAAAGTCACAGAAGTGCAAGATTAATTGACTGCGATAGCCGCAGCACGATTAAGGTCGTCGACACCCGCGTGCTTTAAGCCATATTTGTACTTCAAGCGTGTTTGTCGTACTCTTGCATGTGCAATATCAACCAAATGCCATTTTAGATGATGGTTTAACTGCAATTCAAAATAAACGAGCATTGCAAATTACAAACAATCGAATGCTATAAAACGACATTTGTATAAAATCGGCAGTGAAATAATCGTCCAAGCAATTCCCATAAAAGCGTGGAGAATCGTCGAGATCAAGTTGAACGCGTGACCTCAAGTCAGCAAGTAACGAGACGGGTGTTAGTATGAGAGGCGCGAGAGAGGGCCGAGGGCCCATTAGAACAATAGTAGCGCGCAGAAGCGTGCGATCATAAAGTTACACCTACAATCAGCGCGAAGCCGTAAGAATGCCCGACCTGCCCCAACTTAGCGTGCCGCGTCGCTCACTTCGCGGGTTGTAAGTTTTCAGCAACCAACTTTTTTCATGACGTCGTTGTTCACTTTTATTTTGATGGATGGTGGATATTTTGAGATGGCTTCTATTCTACCTACCTCGATCAAGGTGTAAGAAAAAAAATACGGTTACTTAGTTGGTCCCATGTAGTAAAAGTTGTGCATCATGACGAACCCAACATAGGTTTCGAAAAGAAGCCATGTCAAAATATTCACCCAGTATAGGAACTCAAAACTACGACTGCGGGTTCTAGGTGGAGTAATTTTCTTACTTTTTATTCTAGATTTAGAATAGCACACATTCCACAAAAATATTTGGCATGGATCCCAAATTTTCGGAGAACATATACCAATGAAACTTTGAAACTAAAAACTAACATGAAGATGTATGTAAGGAGGAGTAGTAAAGCTTAAATATATATAAGCTTAAGACTTTTTTCACTAATCAAACTTAGCAGACTTTGCTCAGTTTGATTCATTGCTCAGACGCTATGTATTGCTTATGATGGTTAAGCAAACTTAAAGAATACAAACTTTACAAACAGAATCATAAAACAATAAATGCATTACATGACACGATTGTACCCCATTACTAATCCACTCAAAACAAAGAAATCAATGCCATGACATACAGAGTCCATAAGGTAAATCCCAGATTTTTTGCATAGAAAGAAAGAAGGATGAAAAGATAAACTAAACATCGTTATCTTACACGAATTAACCAAGTACTATTTAACTAATAAATTCCATATCATCTTTATGATGCAAGGAATCGGTGAAATCTATCTCAAGTGTCTATGTAGACTCTATGCAGTTAGTATTGATGAACTATATCCTTGTAATATGTAGGTGCATTGCTTTGTTTGCGGCAAGTAAAAAAGGAGTGGGGACTATGTTAAGGCATTCCCACGAATGCGAGCCGACACACACGGATACGGCGGCGGTGGTTCCGATCACTGCCTGCACTAATTGAGTAGACGATGCCGATGCTACGAGACCAAGGACACTGTCGGCTGATGTTGCTACACCCATCATAGGGATAACTATACACCAGGGCTATACATGAACACGTAGTGGTGTAAAAAAAAAGATAAATACCTATTATAAAATATACTACACCTCAAATAAACTTATCTATTATAATTTTTATCTTTAGGATTTATATCAAATAATAAGAATGGTGATAAATTAAGATTACGCTGATCTCATTCCAACAATGTGCCAATTATCTTATATATAAAATTCTCGTGTCACAATGTTATTTACCATACTCCTCCGAAACGGCTCGACCGATTTGTATGAAATTTTGTGTGCATATCGGGTAGGTCTGAGAATCGGTCAACATCTATTTTTTAAATCGCTAGGCGAGTGAAACCGCGGGGGACAGCTAGTATTTTATAATATTTTCTATTTTATTAATCTTATGAAGTGTGTGTTTTAAAAAAAATATATATATCAGTTATCTAGACCCCTGGTACAAGCTCTACTTAGTTTGGGATCAGATGGTTGAGTGTGTAGAATGTCCTAAGATATGTATTTATAATATATAACTTTATTTAGGTAATCTTACTGTTTCTTAGTCATAACTAACTATGTTCGTGACAAATTAAGTTGGTGATTCGAAAAATTATGAAAGTATAGGTCGATATACACGACCAGTTTGTCTCCTTGTATATTAACCGAAGTGGAACAAACAACTATTGTATTGAGGTTCATCTTAATAATACGGTCACAAGGTGGGACTAACGAGCAACGCAGATGCAGACTACTGATATAAATGAGTCCACAATTTTTATAGAGTACGTGTATAACGAAATGTTTTAAATCTGCTAAACAAAATTTATATATTACACAAAGCGAGATGCTAGTTAAATTATAAACATACAAAAATATGTTATCTACTCATAAATGAGTATAATCTGAGGCGTAAATTCCTCGAGTAACACATGTTTGCTGACTGAGCGGGCGAAAGTAAAGAGTGCGAAATATCTAAGCTTTCTGTTTGAACAATTATCACAGATACTGGCAACGTATCTGGGTATTACAGTGTATGAGGCATGAGTAAGATAAAAAAAAAACAATTCTTTGTTCCCTTGATCATAAGTAACGAGACAGGAGCGACCGGCAAAACGACGCGTGGGCGACGATTATCCGATGTTATCTATACCGAATGCCCTTTGCTGACTTGACGTTGCAGATACTCCTCTCCAAAACAACATGATCGTAGACAAACAGATAAACAAACATGCCCAACATAAAGAAAACAAAATTGCATTTATGCCATCGCATTAACTTTATACATTAATGAGAAAATCGATAGAGAAGCAGCTGCCGATTCTATAAATACCGAAACTCGATCATTAATGTTGCAGTAAATAGCTCGTAAAATTCGAGCATATGGCCTGTAAGATGAGTAGCGTAAGAGCAAAACGTAAAACATTATGCTAAAGCAATTTTTAAAATGTCAAAAATATTAAAAGGCAATTATAGAAAATTTTACATGTCACATAGTGTTGGGTGCATGTGTGATTTTATCATCGAATCTTACATTTCTAAACCAAGCCAAATTATTTGTATCTCGTCCAACCTGGGTATCAAATGGATTGCGATGATACAGGTTTGTCCAATGCACTAACGATACTAAATTCGCCTGTTAGTACAAGGACTTCTTAAATGCAAAGAAAACCGCAAAATAGCGTATAAAATAAGACCTCGTCGTCGAAGTAAACAGTGGTCAATTACGGTGGTAGCGCCCGGCTCTGTGGCGCGTTCAGAAACAATCGAAGCGGTGCGATGGGCGAGATACCAGCCGGTAATAACTCTAATGGCGAGATAAGACCGCCACTGCCGCGGATACATGGCGTACCGACCACACAAACGTACTCAAACACTGTGCATACAACGCAATCTGATGTGGTATTATATCGTCATCACCTCATCAATTACCGTAATAAAGTTTTTCATAAATGTCAAATACGATTACTTTTTGATAACATTTAAATTAAGATTGCGAGTAAATCATACCAGCGACTTTATTTTAATAAATGATTTAGTTATTCGATGACCAAAGTGTCCGTGCCTACGTCAGTTTTGGTCTTGTTTACAAATTAGCGTTAGCTTAATATTTTGTTTTATGAATTTAATTCTGATAATTGACGATATCTCAGGTTGTTGGTAATTGAGTGAAGCTTCCTACCTCCGCGTGATGAAGCGCGGCGCGGCGGCCAGCGGGACCAGTTTACGCCGACAACCATGTAAACGATTTATTCCCGAGTCTCGTTTTGCATTACCCGATAGGAAGCCAGGGTTGGATCACCGTAACCGAACAAACACCACGAATAAAAATTAAAGTTTCATTACCAATTTGCAACTCTTTATTATATGGATGATGTACTCAACTGTAAAATCGAGTGGAAAGGAATCATAATATCTCGAATACTATATTATTTTAACTGAGCTTATTAAATTTTTTTTTAAATATTCAAAGTATTAAAATGGAACAAATGTTAATTTTGTACAATATTTTTATTCCCGATGACCAACCCTATCAAAGCTTGTAGTTGTCGCAGAGGCTTTATTAAACGACGCTAAACTAAGATGGCCGTAAGACCGGCTTATCCCGATTCCCGGCGTGCCCTTCTCTCTGCGTCAATACGCAATGATTATTTTCTACTTGTTTAGTTATCTTAATATAATACACAGTCTTTTAAAATAGGACATCGAGTGGCATAACCAGTTGCTTTGTATATTCTTTTTACATTGATATATCGGTATTTTGTAAAAAATAATAAAGGGGCTTACATAACTACTAATCATAGCGTTTTTAAGTAAAGATTATAAAAATAAATTTCATCCAAATTAAAATTTGTACTTATCAAACTACTTACCTATTATTATGTCTGAAGATTTTAAGCAAATTACACAATACACATAATATATTATCGAAACTTCCGTTTCAACGAGGCAGGTGGATTTGTAATAAAGATGAAAAAGATTAGATTGAAATGAAGATTTAAATTTAATGAGTCGATACTTGATATGTACATAAATAAGTATAGTTCCTACAAAGCGCAACAATATGGCAGGCAAGTTTGAAGCTCAATAGAAGAGATGAGATCAAAATTATATTGAGACTAAAAATCACAATACTTATAAAGAAATTAATTATGTCATAATCTTTTAAGATGGTAAGAAATATTGTGAAAACCCTTATAAATATTTAATTGCCATATGAGGACGAGCCTGATTGAACGCGTTTATTATTAATACAACAACAGGCCCGTATGAGGGTCGGCGAATTATTTATAAAGAGGCCGATTGAATATGAGCACGCGGCGATGGTGCATAAAATCGATGTGAGCAAGTTACGTGTCGCGTATACTCACTCATAAACAAACCGAGACGCGACGCAACGGTTGCATTCCCTTCTGCTACTTTTTCATTCAATACGCTATACAATACTAAAATACCATTAATATAAAATATTTAAATTCTAATTTGCGTCACAACATTGGACAATAGAATGTATTAATTCGTATTTACCGAAATAATATGAAATGCTATTAAAATATCAAGATAACATGTCATTGTGCTACGAATACATCTATACTAATATTATAAAGCTGAAGAATTTGTTTGTTTGAACGCGCTAATCTCAAGAACTAGTGGTTCGATTTGAAAAATTCTTTCAGTGTTGGATAGCCCATTTATCCAGGAAGGCTATAGGCTACTTTTTATACCGAGAAAACATTAGGTCCCTCGGAAGCTAGTTCGTATATATATCCTTAATTCAACATATAATTATGAATTATCTTTAGAATATTTCTTCACATATCTTAAAATACATGTATACTATTCTCATTTATCCTGGATATACATTTAGAAGATATAGACTAATCGACCGATTCAAATAACAATTCCAGCGAATCAATGCCAATGTAGGTAATGTGATCGAGTTAAGCAAGCGACACAGTTGATGTTTTAGTTCGATATTACGCATCGATTAAAGAACCATCCAGTCACATCGCATGCCATTGCACAGTTTTTGTGGATGTCACCAAAAGGCGGTGGTTGCAAAGATGCTCAACCGGTTTATGTTACCATCGCCTCCCTCCGCCCGTCGTCATAAGCGTCTGCAAATTCAACATTCGTCAAATACCGCAAAATGCAGTACAACCGCTATGTCGTTGCGTAGTGACTACAGCACGGGAGTCTTTACAAAACGTCGCATAATACCTGTCTACCACCAATCATTTTTATGGTTACTTTTTGATGGATGCTTTTACATAGTGTTTATGTTTACACAAGATACCTACGCCTTAGTTTTATACAGTTTTTATTGAGAAATATCCGAATTACAAATACATTGAAATTGGAAATATTTTTGCATATTACGTTTCTTAGTGCAATCATCGATGTTATATTGCTTATGAGCATTGAGATATAGCTACATTTTCTCAGGTAAATAATCGCTTAACTTGTACATTTAAGCAATACGCACGTACATTGCATAAGATACTTAATGTAGGAATGCATGGTATGGAATATATATATGTATAAGTGCGTCCTCTTGGACTGGGATAGCCAGCTAGGACAGCTAAGAATTAACATTGATATAATTTTGCAATGCATGAAGTCATTAATACAACAAATTACCAACGACATCGAATTTAAAATTGTTGCATACCCATCCAATGTGCAAGTCCATCAAGAAGAGAACGGACTGGAATAAATTGCATTGAATCATCGCCGATATTAGATGAAACTGTGTACGTTGCGTAATCGATCATTAAATTGAATAAAGTAGATCGTAATTGCGGCAAGATCGTTCGAGGCTGATGATAAAACAAAAGAATAACGATGATGCTAATTTACATAGTCGTCTGAGGCACAGTTGAAAAAAAACATTTTTTTACCTTTCTTATTTCTGACGATAAATATAATATAAAACCATCGTTTGAACTTGATATCTAACACTAAATATTTTTTTAAATATCTACAAATACTCAGATATCAAAACCATGTAACATCGTAACCATGGCAAAATATCTTAAAAGATAAAGCTGTAACTAGAATAGAAACTGAAAAAGTGTGTTATTTTAATTTTGATATGACTATATTGTATTTTTTATTTTTTTTTATTTCTATTAGTCAATAATTTGTCATTGTTTCCTTTTTTGTAGGTATTTATTTTTGGTTTTGTTTAGTTTAATTTAGAATAGCGGTAGAAGTTGTTAGTGTTAGTTGTGGTTGCCTATAAATAAGTGAGCACAGGGCATGTTATTTCTGTAGCACCGTTTTTTAGTATTAGTTATGTGTATCATTTGTTGGCGATCCTTAATAAAATAAATAAATAAATAAATAAACTAGACTTAAAATGTAACCTTGCTGTGTTTCTTGCCGGTTCTTCTCAGTTGAAGGCTGATTTCCGAACCGGTGGTAACTTAAGTAAATTCGACCTTCATAAATGCCCTCCTTGGGCCTAAACTGAATAAATGGCTTTGACTTTGACTTAAAAAGGCTGCCCGATTTGGCAGCATCTCATTGAAATTTTGAATAGTTTAAAATTTTTATCCACGAATAACAAAACTACCTCTTATAAGCGCATTAAATTTACGTAACAAATCTTTTCAAAAGTTTTTAAATCACTTAAATCAAATGATTTAAATCAATCAACTCTCGTTTGAGGAAGTAAAAAAAATATCGTCTTCCATCCATGTTGAGTGAGAGCGACCAGGAAAAAGATGTAAATTCCTCAATGTGTACCGTAAGTAATCTCGTTAAAGCTATTAAAGATAGCCGAGATAAGATCGAGCTGAGCTTTAACTGCGAGAGACATCAATCAGGATAGCCTCTTTACTATCTATGCTATCAGAGACGTTTCTCTTATATTTTTTATACGTGCTTATAGGTATATAAACATATATTGTACCTATTACGTTTAATAGAGCTCAAGACTTATAAATAAACCTATTCATAAAAAAACATGATTATTTATTGTCAGGTGGGTACCTAGAACTACAATTTAAATAAAGTATGAAATATGGCTCTTGTTTGAATAGTACCATAAAATACCCAAGTCCCAATTTATGCAAATTAATGCGCAAAATATTAAAGATGAATCCACAATCACGACTTGTTGAATGTATTTATTTGGTAAAACCTTAACCACCGTAAAGATAGTATTTATGTAGATGTGAGTGCATTCCATCCACACTGAAGCACGCGAAGCAGTCACGCTCGTTTGATCACAATTTCACGGTCAAATAAACCAAATTTGATCTGTCTATTATGTGCCACTTCATCGCCAGTATTTGAACAAATAAGTTCAATGAACAGAAGCTTGTCGGAACTCATTCTACTGCTCGGTATTTGGTAATTGATCTCATTTCATTTCCCCTCAAACATTTAGTTGGTATGGTTCTTGAAATTATCTTTAACCGTGACGTTTTCTAGGTCTTGTACATAATAATGCTAACAAGATACATTAATAGGCATTGTCTTATGACTCACACGTGTTGTTTGTTATCACCGACGCGGTCGAGTACTATTAGACGTAAAGGAGATGTCGTGTTTTAAGAACACTTCTTATTCTTATTCTCCTGACGACTTCAAAGAATAATATTGGAGGAAATTCTCAATCACTTTTTAATTTATGTTTGGACATAACTCCGGCAAATATTTACCGATTTACATGCCTATTTTTTGATGGTCCCATATTCATATTGTTATGATCTGTTTAAGGACTTAGAAGATAACCTCAAGAATATCGCTGTTTAATCATTTTTTAGTCATTATCGTAGACTATTAAAAAAGGAAATTAAGTCTTATCTGAAAGTAAAACAGGCTCCAAAATATCTTACCTTTAAAAAGCATTTATTTATTAAATAAACCATTATTTTATTACTTTTAGATGATTTAAGTCAATGATGAGGAGTTCCTACTGATGTATGAACTCTAATCAGACTATTAAAATTTGGTACCTAATTATTACTTTGAAATACGCGAAAAAACTGTCGGCCACAAACATCTTGGTAAACCTGTGGTGAAGGCGGATTTATTTTATTTTTTACAGTAAAGAATCCGCACCTGACAATCGTGCTGGTCGTGATACGAGCTGACGAGCTGGCTGACGTACTCCCAGACCTCGCCGGGCGCAGTCCATGTGGCTGCCGCGTTCGCTGCGTGCCGCATCATGCCCTCATTACACGTACACTTCGAGTCCTCCGTTATTTAAGACAACAATCCGAAAGTTTTGAACACTTCACTCTCTTCTATCACTCACTGTTTGAAACGTACTAGTTAGCGTTACACAGGCGTTTAGTTCTCGCCGCACACGTCCACTAACGTTGACGAGCTATTTATATTGTTTTATCCTCAATCACGCGCAACTAGGTCGCGATCTACATCGCACACGCTAAAACAGATTTACGTCAGAACACATCTTAGCACCTTAATGTAAACAATCTGTTCCCACATTTGGTTTTGTTACGCTACTAAGATTAAGGTATATATTAGATAAAAATATCTTATATTAAGAAAAAAAAAAAACAAATAAATAAAAGTGTTTGATAAGCCCATGAACCAAGGTTAAATTCTAAGCTAGAATATCGCTCCTTTAGAAGTCTTTCGCCAAGTATAAATGAAATAAATTCATAATAATTACTATTTATTATACATAATGTATATGTAAACATATAAAATAATATGGTAGGTGCCTTCCAAAAATATATATTAAATATTATAATCAACATGCACTAAAGTTCGAATATCGTATGCAAATGACTAATGCAGCGATGCGCGCAATCACGGAACAAATCCATCGGCGACGCACGGACGCGAATGATAACGTCCGACCTTGAGCCGCGCTAAACGATTGATAAGGGAAATTCGGCGGCCGCGTCTCCGCCACCGTCAGCGACTCTCCGACGTTGCCGCGGCCACCTTCGTCGCTCTTTCGTAGCCGCTTATCACAAGACGTGTTTGTTTTGCATGAAATTAGTGTCGCGCGCGGCTCATATTTTAAATATGATGACATGATCACGAAGTTAATAAGTGTATTGATAAGATAATTTTTATAAATATTAACAATTTCATATAAATAACAAATCTTGTCTATTATTTTTAAATTAAATACCAAAATCCCAACAACATTATTACCAAAATAGTTTAATAGAGAAAACAGATTGTCACTAGCCTCCCTGAAAAACACAGTATCGTTACACCATCCAATTTATTATGTACAATAAATATTCACAAATGTTTCACACGGGCACATGATCACACCAACCGATCAATCGTCGGCAACTTGGTAGGTACAACACTAGACATGTACAAAGACACGGTGTTCGCGAGTGCGGCACCGCGTACGCAGAGACAGGAACGCGCGCGCGCCTCTCGTCGCAAGCCAGCTAATGACCGGCATGGCGCGTATTCGCGACCCCCACTCTGCCACCGAACGCGCTATCAAACCAGTTTACGTGAAAAATTTAATTCCTCGGCGCGGGTGACGACCGGTCGCGCTTTCCTCGCGCGTCGCGGCCTCACCCGGGCGCGAGGAAAAAGCACAGCGCCCCGGGGGCGCGCCGGAAGTGCACAGCGGCTGGCACGCGAACCAAGCGCACCCACCGCCTTAATTAAATGCTGCACGCTGCACATCTACCCCTCGACTCGATACTGCCCTTACACTACACCACCTACACCTACCCACTGAAAGTTCTATCACAAGTCACAACAAACATCACTGCGCCAAGTAATGCGGCTCAAAAATAGTACGCAACCATTATTTTTAAATTATGATTAGTTCTTTAGAAAATTACAACCATTGGAAATGTTTGAAATATGCCCAAAAAGCCTGAAGCTTATGAACAGACTCAATTCGTCACCGGTAACAATTAACAGCATACTTTCCTAGACGAGTGAATGGCCGCGCTACAAAAATTATTGTTATGGCAATCTGAACAATGATCTAGATATATTCACGATATTCAAATAAGAATGTTAGGTACAATGGGGGCTATCGTTTTTGTTCTCACCAGTTGGCGCCACTGTCGAGTAAGGTCCTATAAAAGTTTGTTATTAAGGACATGAAAACCATGTTTATATTTAAATCATATTTAATACCTTACCGTACCGTAAAAATATCGAGCATGCCTCAGTTTTACGTAGTTCGTTCGTTATGTTCGAAAAAAAAGTACTTAGGCAAAAGTTTCCGAAAGAAAAAACTGTCTCCAAGCACTGCCATTAATTGACCCGTAACTCATATTTGCCAAAATTAATCTCAGGTATTGCAAAATATTCACAACATTATTCTAATTAGAAATAAACCCACGTAGCCCACCCAGAAACAGTGTAGTTTGACATTCCGAAGACCTCGCGCTACACCAGCGCCGGAAAATTCAAACGCGATAGCCCCCATTCTGTTGCTTCGACGAGCCATACCTTATATATAAATGCACGACTATAATATTACACTACTTGTCTCACAAAATATGTAAATCTGCGCTAACAATGTACCTAATTCATCCCTATATAGAAAAAGATATGAAATTGTGAACAGCATTTTAAAAATTAAATTAAATGTAATCGCATATATGAACAAGCAGCTTTTAAGGCGATGATAGCTCAGTGGTAGTGACGTCGGACGCCGCGGCGAAGGTCGTGGGTTCGAATCCTACAATGAGCTTGAGCTTTCGGTGAAGGAAAACATCGTGAGGAAACCATAGCACGGTGGTAGGGTACTTTGTAGTACCCGCCTGGCTGGCTACCACCCTCAGGTTGAAAATCTGTCGCCAAACACCTATTGGTGTGTTCCGGCAGCTGCACTTGAGAGCCAGATCCTTCTAGGCTTTGTGTGCTTACCACCTTCGGCCACATCATCACCTACCATAGTGAGATTGTGGTCAAACACAAGCCTATACAAAGTAAAAAAAAAAAAAGCTTTCACCGCTAGGTATACAATGATAATAAACGTGCAAACCTAGCCGCATAACAAGTAAAGAAACAATAAATCATTCTAAATACCGAATAACAGTTATGACGCCTACAAACAATACTCTATCCACTTTCATATGCGATCTTTCTCACGTCATGACAATCATTTCTAATCTAAATATGCATTGCGCATTTGATTACTTGATCGTAATTTCTAATAGACCTGCAGCATTCAATGAACAGAACATTATCTTTTGCTAAATAATATTAATGAATCACCGATTTAGGAATTAACTTTCAATCGACTGTACAAGACTATTTACCTCCTTATTCATGGAATCGATTTCACTTCACTTTTTTTTTATAAAAGCTTAAGATCATTATATAGATGTATGGCGTGATTCGTTGGAGCATTGCGCACCTGTAAACGAGTCTAACTATGAAAGTAAACATAAAGAAACCTAGACCACTTGATTTCAGTAAACTTCCACTATTGCTGGAATCATGCCAGAATACTCGATGTCAATAATGTAATTTCATTCATCTTTGAGTAGACAAACTAACATATTATGGTAGACAGAAAACAGCAATCAAAAAGTGACAAGATAAGGTCACTGAAGTATATAGTTTTCTTAGTGTTTCTAATGCCCGTTTGATATTAAAAAAATGGCAGGCAGGATCACTGCTAGTATCAGTGTTGTTTGGAACGTATGTCTGAATGACCACTAGGTATACATCTAAAGCACAGGCCCGGGACGGAGTCAAACAGTTAATAATCTGTCATAAGTAATTCAGCTATTAAATATACAAAGAGACGATGCTTCAAATGATACATCTGCGCGTCGGCACAGGCAATTAATAAATTATGGGGAATTATTGCCCAACAGTTTCTTACACATTCAAAGGGTATGTGGTAAACAAGAATAATAGCACCCTTCAAGGAAAAACTGGATCAGATTATGACGACAAGGGTAACTTTGATACATAAGGTAATTCATTCTTTTATTACCTTCGTCCCCTAACCAGTATAATATTTCACACACTTGTAATGAATGAAGCACAAGTTAAACAGTTGATTTAAGAGATATTAAAAGACATTATCGAACCCTATCGACATCCTTCGATCTAGTTTTGAAGGCTATTAATGTTGTGGGAAGACAAGAGTCTTAAAGTATGCCACAATGATTAAGCAATACTTAAAATCACGTTTCCGTTACAGTAGCTCATAATAGAATGATGGTCCACACTCGGGTGTCATTAAAGAGCATCGTAAAAAACTGTAATCGTGACAATTTGAATCATGTATTATTTTTGTATGACTTACAAAAAAAGCAGTAAGTAATATGTTCATTGATTCTTTCGTGTTTTCCTGGTTTTGAATCTGTGTGTGAAATAGTGTGAATAGACCCGAGACATGAGGTGATTTATCTTTTGATATGGCTCAATTTTTTTCAAGACCAATCAATCTCCATGCTGAAATAAATACGATAATTGATAGTGCTCTAGCGAATATTAATTCTCTATGCCTTTGCTTCGTATTCAACCACTTTTAAGTATGTTTATTCGATTCCTTTAGCTGAGGATCGTAAGTAAATATTACCAACCGTTCTAGGTCGATGGCGTACGATCTTCTGGGAGTGTTACGTTTAAGAGCACATCCAGTTGTTTGGAAACCTGTTGATTTTTGGCCCTATTGTATGGGACTCTACCGTCATGGCCTTATTTATATTCCATGTAATAATAAACTTATTCATGTTTTAAAAAAATATAAACGAGACCTCTCTGGCGTTAAACGGGAGGATAGAGAATAGAAAGGTTTTTTCAAGATAAATTATTTTTAAGTGTGAACTGCGTACCGACCGACCCAGCGTATAAAATCCGGCGTTAATATTTCTAAATTTTTACGAAAAATATATGTAACATATTATGCAGTTATCAGAATGTAAAAAAAGTTACCAGAATGCCACTATATTTAACCACAATTTAATTATATCTAGAATTGCAATAATGTTACGTAATAGGCGCACATATATACATTTTTAAGTATACTTGTCTTGTACTAGGGTGCTTCAAAAAGGCAAAGCTTATTTTAAGGTTCCGTGGTCAAATAAGGAACCCTCATAGTTTCGTCAGGTCGATTTGTCTGTCATGGTCATTTTATTCGACTACGAGTGATGTCAAGCTAATAGCAAATTTTGCAAACAATGTTTTCAAATAAAATGGCTGAAAAAAAATGTTTTATGGAATGTTGCTTGCTTAGTATAATGTATAGACAGGCAATTTTTTTTTATCCACGTAGGTATCACATCGAGTCGGGTATTGTTACAAAGGTGTTTTAAGAATGAAGAGGGCTTATTAACACTTTTTTGATATAAATAAACATTCGTTTAGGAAATATCAAACTTTAAATTCATAAACTTTAGCATGGTTGGCTAAATCCAAAAGTATAATGGTAAAAAACTGCTCGAAGGAGTCTCGGGGCCGATTTTGTCAAGAACTAATACTGTATTAGTATTTAGATTATTCAAAAATCAATTTCCTAGCCGGGGCGCGATCCTGTTAATTTTGAAAACATAAAACACCTGTATTATTAAGGAATCTCATATTATTTGTCCAACGGGAATAAACACCTCACCACACCAAAACCTTATAAACATAAGGATTAAATGGCAAACTAAAGGAAAGGTCTAATTTTTTAAGAAAATACTTTTTTCCTTATTGATTTCCTTACATATTTTAATACACTTTACCTAATTATTTGTTCGAAATGTCTCCCCACCCACGCGTTGTCCACATTTTTTTAACTTTAGTTTACAATGAGACATCACATTTTGGTGATCGTGCCTGAAGTAGATTTTGCTCGTTGTAGTATTAGGTATCCCAGATGTACATTTTTTTATAAATATAGCTTCCGCTCCGCGGTTTCGTGTTCCCGAGGGATCTTATGTTTTCCCGGGATAAAAAGTAGCCTATAGCCTTCCTCGATAAATGGGCTATCCAACACAATAATAATTTTTCAATTCCAATCAGTAGTTCCTGAGATTAGCGCGTTCAAACAAACAAACAAACAAACTCATCAGCTTTATAATATTAGTATAGATTTTATAAATAGGAAAGCACCTAAAGAGAGTGTGTCCTTTAGACAACTTCCAGGACTACAACAAGCAAGATGGACGCTATAGATACTAAAACAAAGATTAATTTAGTTGAAGAGCAGCGCGTACTAAAATACATTGAAAATGTTTGTATGTGTACTGTTTGGATTTATGTTGACTTGTTTTTTTTTTTAATTTTCTCGTACGAAGTCTCCACTAAATTATAATTTTACAGCTAAAGGCAAGAGTTTCTGAAAGCCCAATCAAAGTAAATCTATGATCAAAATTATTGCCACTTATGTCTTTGAGAATTATTGGCTTACTGGAGATTTTTAGTGGCGTACGAAAAGATAAATCGAAAGCAATCACCAGATTCATAGTTTACAAGTTAGCACTTGTAAACTTTCCTACAGGATAAAATATGGAGTTATTTGATTGGTACCTGTTGTATTATATTATTCAATCATTGCTTTAGAAAACAATTACAAGTTAAAAACCAAATAGATTTTGAAATAAGTACAATGATGGTTAACAACAAAGCAAAGACTTTTATATTCCGTGTGAAACAGTTTTTGACTGACTCAAAGATAGATTAAAATAAAATAGAATACACTTTATTGTACACCACATGACATAACAAAAAAAAAAAGGGAAATTTAAAATAATGTTTATTTGTTTCGATTCTGTTTATTTTTAAAGGTATAAATTAATACTTTTATACTTTTGTACCGCGTATTTTACTTTAATCTTTATGTTCAAATAGTTTTGACAAAATTGCCTCATATAAGTACTTCATTGACAACCTTTATATTTTTTTGTTAAATTTTCCCATTCATAGCTGCCGATGAGGTTCCGAGTCCTAAATAACTTTCATTTAAAGTGCAGCTTGCTACCATCAAACATAATCAAGTCCAAAATTATAAACAAAATGAACTTTGCGAGCGATGTCCAGTTTCGAGATCATTTGGAGAGCAAAGCCAAACTGGCTTCAAAAAAGCGGTAGGTACCTCTCACCACTTCGGCGACAGCAGCTTTATCCATATGCAGCCATATTACTCCATATTATGGAGTACTGCTCACACCTTTGGGTAGGCGCACACCAGCTTGATCTACTTGCCTCGGTGCAAAGGTGGGCCACTCGTATCGTTGACGATACGGAACTCACTGACGGTTTAGAACCTCTCAACCTTCGCAGATATAGGCTCTCTCTGTGTGTTCTACCGTCTTAATAATCGGTGTTATCAAGAAACTTTTAAACTTTTGGAGCTGGTGCCATCATAACCTTTCTACCATCGCATCACTCGCCGGCGATTTGGAGCTCATCCTGATATCCTCGAACCAACTCGATTGAACCCACAACGATTCAGCCGGACGTTCCTAATGCGGGCCATTATATTATATTAGCACCTTATTACGATTTTCTCTCAGTGCTATGATATGGAGTTCTTAGAAAAGGGCGTACAAAGAGCTCTTCAAAGTCGGCAACACATCCCCATGGTATAGTCCATAGGCGACGTTAGCCACTTACCATCAGGTCCACCTGATGCATGCAGGCAGTGGACTGCTTGTCAGCTCTCTGATATAAAAAAAACCTACTCAGTTGCCATTCCAATAGGTAAGAACAATTTTATTTCATTTATGTAGTATTTGTCAATCTAATCAGGCATATTGTATCTCATGGTGTGTTGCTCTGAATTGCAATGGTATGGTATGCCTGCTATTCTATGCTTTATGATCTAAAGTTTTAAGTTAAAGCCCTATCAATGAACATAAAGAAAAAAAAACAAATTAGGACTAACATTAGACACCCACTTAAACTGGAAAAAACATATTAAGATTAAGCTAAAATTATCTCAGTTCCTATATGGGCTTAGGGTACTAAAAACAAATACGAACACTGAGTGTGCATTATCTGCGTACTACGCGTAGCGTACGCCTATGCGTGGTCCCCACATGATGATTCCATACAATCATCATGTGGAGCCATAGCACTGACGCCAGCGACCTATTTGTGGCACAAAAGAAATGCGTACGTGTTTTGGTAAACATACGGGCCAGAGACAGTTGTAAACCTCACTTTATTAAAAGTAAAATTCTACCTTACCTTACCATCAATTTACATTTTAGAAATAGCCATGTTTGTTAGGAAAAATATTGAATTATTTAGTTTTGATCAAAATAAATTGGCTATATCAGCCCCCAGATTAGAAATGTTTAGCTACAGCCCCCAATACCGATGTATATATACAAATATATAATAAATTGCCAGATTATTAAAGGGATCCAAGCAGTGATACTATTTTTATAAATAAACTTAAGTTAATTCTAGTAGAAACATACATACATTGCAAGTTAAATAAAAGCTTTTAAAATGTTATTATAGCATCAAAAAGTTCAAAGATGATAGAATACAATCACCACAGTTCCCACTCTAAATGTTAATTACATAGTTATATTTTAATTGTAAAACTTAGTTAGTAATAGTAAGTTGCTGTTGCCATACCCTACCAGGGTCCTTGTAATGATAATGGTAAGTTAGGTTAAGTATAGCTGTACAAACTATTATTATTTACATTATGCAATAAATAAATAAATAAATACTTAAATCTATACAAAAGGCTATCACATTTACATAATACTTATTTAGAAAAAAAAAACACAGATCTTCTGGACTCAGATTATTGAGTATTTTTAATTATTTTCACTATGTAATTACTTCATACTGTTAAAAGTTACTGTTTGATTTGATAATGTTATTTTAATTACCTACTTAAAATATGAGTTGATATTTAAGTAGTTTTTATATTATTATTTTTGTTTATATTGCTTTCTCTTAATGCTGTTACAAATAAAGTATCAAACATTATTACCCGACTGTGGCAAACCCAAAAACAGAGGGTTATTTTATTTAAAGAAATTATTGAAAGTTACATCACTCAGTTCTGCCGAGACATTATTCTTAAATAAGTGTAGTAAAATCTTTAAACAAAGTTTCAATCTCCATAAAGGCCATGGTGTTATAGATCATTTAGAATTTGATTATGTTGTTGTCAATTTTGAAAATAATACAATAAAGACAGGGCAGCCTGTAAGGACCGAACAGTTAGGTGTATCTTAATTTATAAAAAGTAGAAACTGACTGTGACTAACTGACATATCAACACACAGCTCAAACAGAAGAGTCTAGAAACTCGTAATTTGGCACACAAGTTCCTTATACATATAACTTAGGCATGCACTAAGGAATGTTTTTTGAAATTTGAAAAACTAGATAGAATCAGGTATCGCAGGTGAAACCACAGATGGAAAGCTAGTATCATAATATCAAGTTGCATGCAATGTATACTACACTCACCTTGGTCCGTGGTCTTCCCCGTCCCCTCTTCAATGTTGTATCTTGATTCAGTTCATCACTTTTAGTTTTTTTCACTACAGTACTGATAGTCTTTGATACACATTGTTTATCTTTAATGATTGTTTTAGATGAATTGTCTTTTAAACCATCACTATCTTTTATATCTCCATCGCTGTCACTCTTGTCAGTTGAATTACTTTTAGTTATTTTTATTGGAGTTTTTTGTGGAGAGCATTTAGGGGCCAAAGCTTTTGAAACTGCCTTGAGAGGCAAGTCATCATCACTTGAAGAGTCTGTGGAGCATTTACTACATGCCTCTGAGCTTGAGCTGGAATCGGATAGCTGTGATTTTTTCTTCTTAACTCCAGGCTTTTCTTTGTTGGATCTCACAGTAGCATTATCTGTGCTTTTCTTTTTCACAGATGGTTTGGTGTTCTTTTTAGGTGATGCCTTTCTGGGAGGAATTGCAGCTATTTTGAGTTTCAGTCCAGTGTCACAAGAAGTGACAGAAAAGTGTGGTTTATGAGTTGAGCTCTCTTTATTACCAGAGCATTCCCAGTCGCTTCCTGAAGTCACACTAGAGCTGCTATTCTGTAAATAAGCAAAATATTTTGTTACATTACTGTTATTGTTATATCTCAAATTATATTTTTAAATTGATGAATTTGTTTATCTCACATTCTTGAATAACATGTTCATACAAAATACATTTTTAATTTTACCTACTAACCTCAGAATCACTATTTGAGTCCGTTTCACCACTTGAATCATGGGTTTTTGGCAACTCTGTGCCCATTTCTGTAACAAATAATCATTGTGTTTTACCAAAACAAATATCAACAACCATACCCAGGTACTACCTACCTAGATAACATCAAGCAAGACTAATTTAGCAACAAAATATTTGATCTTGATGTAGCCTTGAACTTGGTTAATTTAAGGTAGGAATAATATCCTACAAAACATTGCAATAATTACTGATTTGATATAAGCTCCACAAAAACATTTTGGTAGGTATAGTCCAAGTTATTTATAAAAATATGTTCAAATATGATGGAAATGAAACCTTTTTAGTAATCTAAATAATAATATTCTCATACATGTATAAAATATAATCGACAATTAGTAAGTACTCACTTCAAGGTTGGTCAAGATATTTCCAAATACAATAGTATTAACTGCTTCATTGCAAACACATGTAGTCCATAGTAAAGTTGTAAGTAGTCTGGAAAATACAGTAATATGCAATAATAGTCATTTATTCCTAGCTGCTTTTATGAATTATTTTTCTTCTCCAACTATTCACCAATTAACAAGAATGACAGATCTGACGACACTCGCAGGGACAGTTTGTTCGCGATGAAATGACCGATGACTTTAGGATAGATTATCTATCAACAATTACGTTTCCAAATCATCCAACGAATTAAAAAATATTATTGCTCCTAATATAAGATACACTCAATACACAGGCGTAACGGTCTTCTAGGACATTGGCGCCAAATAAGTGCATACGTTTACATTCTAGGTGAAATTAAAACCCAATACAACTATTAGGTTACCTTACTAAACTTCGATCTGAATCTATTATAATATCAACATTTTACTAACCATTTCAGAAAACTTACAATATCTAGCAATAAAGTTAACGCAAAGAATTACTTCACACTTCAGCATAACACTTGGCCTCCATGTTTACAAATCATTCGTATAAAAATTGTATCTATATACATACCTACCTACCTAACTTACTCAAGAGAAAGTCGGTGACTATTGCGGCTTATTCTTTTCCTCTTACGAAAATTATTGATGAAAGAGTGAGACTTAAGACTAATATATCTATATGAACTGCGGCGCAAAATGGCGTCTGATGATAATATCGGTTGTATTCGGTCGGTCGGTATTATGTATAATAATAGATCTTTGGTCGGTAGATAAAACTACAGTAAATATTTCCAAGTCCGTTTCGAAGACTAAAGAACAACTATTTAGGAGCGTGCAGAAAAGGCTATTTTGAATATACGTTCGCTACATATACTCTTTGTTTTGTAGTTCAAAGAGGATATAATCACTACATTCTTTGTAGTTCTTTTTAATATTGGTGTTAGTTAGTATAGTAGATAGATAGAAGACTCTTTGGATAGAAGTTAAGTGGTTAATACACTACACTATTTCTAATTAAAGACTCCTAAGCAAATCAGAAGGTGTAATCGTAGTTAGATTTCGATTTAGGGTGCCGACCGCACACTACTCCCTATTCCCTAAATAAATAGTACCCTAATTAGGGAGTCTCTAATTAGGGTAGTATAGATAGTGTAATATTTAGTGGTGAAACTTTTTGACAACCAAACACTGATTGCAGCGACATCTTTTGAGCTTTGGGTTAGGTAGTTGCTGTACTCGTACTGTCTTTACTAGAAAGAACGTAGTGATTATATCCTCTTTGGACTGTACCATGAATGTAGTATCTTATGTGTCGTAGCTAGAGATGTGCCAACTCGGAATAAACACGACTCGAGTTACACAACTCGAGTTAGCAGGAAGAAACTGAGTGTATGATTTGTTACAAATTACTTTTTCACATATTTGTTCTTCCATCCAACTCTCTGTTAGGACAATTATCATTGCTAAACTTCGTAGGTAGTATTGAAATAAAAACGAGTCAACTCGAATTAAGCACATCTCAAGTCAACTCGAATTAGCAACTCGAGTTGACACATCTCTAGTCGTAGCTCTATGTACAGTCCGGTCATCACTATCTACGGTTCATTTCATCAGGTTCATCATAACTTGTCCCCTTCCCTTTATGTTGGCACTATTGATTGACAATATAATGTCAACAATATTATAATGGAATAACAGGGCTACCAACTATTCAACGATGGGACAAGTTATGATGAACCGTAGACAGAGAAAACAGACTGTACTGTCTGTAGACTAAAACAACAACACAAGGTGCGAACAAACTAGAACATAATATATACAAGGTGGCGCATAAGTAATGTCATAATGTGAATTGGCTACCATTTTGTTAGAAATGAAAAAAAAATTGCTCTGTTTTCATGAAAAGTTTATTTGAAGATGTAAAATTGATGAAAATTATATCGCTCAAATGACCACCTCCGGAGTTGATGCACAATGGACAACATTTTATTTTCATAAAATACTAAAATTAGAAAACTATTTCGAGATTTTTGTGTCCTAAGCACATGTATTTTTTTCAGAATTTATGGACCAATTTTTTTGAGCTATTACCATGGATCTAGAAAAAGAGGCGGACGCCACCTCATCAAAAAATTACTGAAGCACCCACAGTAAGCCAGCTCGCTTAAATGCATTCACACCACACTAAGCCGGCCGCCCGCCATTACGCTCCGAACCACACGCACACACAGTTACGTCGCCACTCTATTTTTTTTCATTAGAAACTGGTAACACTAGTTCGCGATGAAATTTGGTATGCAGATAGCCTATGGTATGGAGAAGAACATAGGCTACTTTTTATCCCGGGAAAACATAAGATCCCTGAGGAACGCGGGTGAAACCGCGGGGCCAAAGCTAGTTGTAATATAAGTTTAAAATTTCATTCAATAATAATGTGCACAAAAGATGAATTGTTAGAGATCATAGTATATTTTAATATTCTCTTTGTTAGACTTATTAGTAGTAGCAAGTAGTAGGTAATAGTTTAGTATAGATTATATCCTCTTTGGTATAGTCACGGATGTAAAAAAAAGACGGATGCCTTCTTTCATAGAAACGGTGTGAAGGCACTCAAATCCTACACTTTCGTGTGCATACACGAGCTAACACTCACACAGATACACCAAGTCGGACAATCCGCCGCCATTACGCTCCGAGCCCCAGCGCACGTAAGTCTTGTTATGTGCAAGTAAAAATTGAGAAATATGCCGTCTTGTGTGGTGCGGTGGTGTAAAAACTTCACGAAAAAAAACAATAAGTCCCAAGGAATAGCCTACCATGCGTAAGTAATGTTTTAAGTTAGAAATTCGTGATTATTTTTCATAATTAGGTTTTATATACTTTTGTATGAAATCGGGATGTCAAAGACAGCAGTGCTACCAGTTTTTTTCTGTAAAAAATCCCTACAAGTAGTTAATTGGGGAAATCTGTATTTGTTGCATTTGTTAGTGTTTTTTTTAAAGCATTTAAATAATGTAAATTTTACGTAAATAAATAAGTGTAAATAATTTACAGGTCATGTAAATAATGTAACGTAATGTGGATGTAATTTGATTCATGTAATGTAAATAATAAATTATTTTGGCAGTGTACTTATGTTGTAAATAATGTAAACTTAATATGTTTTCACAAGTAAACAAAAAACGAAGTAATGTAAATAATTTACTTAGTGTAAATAAAGTAAACGTAATGCAAATAATGTGGTTCATTTCAATTATTTTGTCATAGAAAGGAATAATAATAAATAACTTCAATGAATGTGTGGCGTAAAACCACATCGACAGTTGGCAGCACTGTCCTAGAGATTTTACCGCGCATACTGCGCAAACCGCCCGACTATCTGTCAACACTGCCGCCAATAGAAAATGGTTCTTGTTCAACGGTTACACTACAAAATTAATATAAGTTGCCTTTATGTAATTACATCAAGACCAATGTATATGATTGATAAATATTATATACTTATAACACAAGTGAAGTGCGATCATTTAAATATCGAGACCCAATCCCGATAAATGTAAAATCATTAGCTTTTTGCTATTAGAAAATACCAAAAAAATATTACTAATTAATATTAAGCTCGCCATTGCACAAATTTGTTTGTGCAAAATTTAATAATGATTTTAATAAATAAAATAATTTTAAGGCGATGATAGCTCAGTGGTAGTGACGTCGGACGCCGCGGCGAAGGTCGTGGGTTCGAATCCTACAATGAGCTTGAGCTTTCGGTGAAGGAAAACATTGTGAGGAAACCATAGCCCGGTGGTAGGGTACTTTGTAGTACCCGCCTGGCTGGCTACCACCCTCAAGTTGAAAATCTGTCGCCAAACACCTATTGGTGTGTTCCGGCAGCTGCACTTGAGAACCAGTTCCTTCTAGGCTTTGTGTGCTTACCACCTTCGGCTACATCATCACATACCATAGTGAGATTGTAGTCGAACACAAGCCTATACAAAGTAAAAAAAATAAAATAATAATACGCCCCAGAACGGTAGTCATAACCATATTCCCTCAATCGACGTGTCACCTCCTTAATAAAAGCCTTAATTAAGCCTTAATTCACCCAGTAGTATGATAAAAGTGAAACCGTCACTAGATACCTAGGTAAGTTTCAACTTATGTTTTGATGACATGATTTATTCTCATTGATCTGAAAAAGTGGGCAAAGTAATATTCATCTGGCAACACCTATGGCACGCAACATCAATAGACGGCGGCCATTTGTATGCTTCACTCGCAATGAGAGGTGCACAGACTTAGTAGAGATTGAGATGCTACGCATGGAGAGGTGGTTCCATCTAGAGATGTGCGTTTAAGTGACAAGCACTTAAAGAAGTCTGCTTTTCAAAAAAAATGCATAAGCACGCTGACAAGTTTAAGTCGATTTCGTTTAAACTTGACGGCAACGCAACGCGGCAACGCCGCCGACCGACTGACAGTACGTACACGTTCAAGCGCCAAGCGCTGTGCAACAACGAAATCCTTTCCTTTCGTTGGTTGAAAACTACTTACTATGATTGAAAAATAACGTAGTATTTGTTTTGGATAAGTGTACTTCATTATTTTATTGTCAATACTTTTTCGTTTAAACGCTTGTTTCAAACAACGTTAGTTTAGTTAGTGTACTTTTTACTGTCAACGAGTGGATGTTCGAAATTACTAATATTCGCGAATTCCCGCGATCTTTGACGGAGTGCATTCGTTCGATGTTTTGTTTGTTGTAATGTTTCATTGCATTGCATTACTGAATTTTGTAAATAAAGTATTCTAGAAACAATGTGTAATAAATATCAGTGAGTAATGTTGTGACTGTACATAACTTAGGTTTAATAATAAAGTATATAGTCAAGGGCCGATTCAGGATTTTACTGGGAGGGGCACAAGGGCCACACGGGCAAAAATAATCACATTAATCACCAATAACTGTTAATAATAAACTTGTAGCATGTATTTATATAAAGGTTTATTAAGTATGAATATAATAGGAAAAAATAATTATTTAATAAAAACAGTTTTCTTTTATGTTTCCTGTTAAAGATTTCCAGCACTTCATTAGCGTAAATTTTTGTCGTAATGTTTTGATGGATATGCATTAAAGCCAGTCCATTCAAACGTTCTTCTGTCAACCTGCTTCACGAATAATCATGGACATAAAAAAGTAAATTCAGTGTAAATATTCATTTCAGACAGTCCTAAGCCTGTTAAGTACGAAGGGTAGTTCATTGATTGTTATATTGTATTTGTTAACGCATCGACAACACAACATTGTATGCTTGTTTCAACATAAATCGTCCGCGTTTGAATGACATAGAAGATTTTTTTCAACGATTAGAACAGCACTTATAAAAAAAAAGTGAAAAGCGTGCTCTTTTAAAAGCGTGCTTACAAAAATAAGTACAACGTATAAGCGTGTTGTCAATTTAATGCTGTTTATACCATCTCTAGTTCCATCCGTCTTTTTTTTACATCCGTGGGTATAGTAGATTATCTTACCAGCCAGCCCAGTTTTTAAAAAGTTACTCTATGTATGTATGTATGTGCCTACATAAGAATCACAGAAAATATTTTGTATATATAAACAATGCGAGAAATCTAGGCAGATAATATTGTATTTTAATTAATAACTTAGAAAAAAATACAAGAATACACTTGTTTAGCACATAATAATAATAATGTTTAAACGTGGTTATATTCTCTTTGAATGTTTATGTGGAGATGACAAAAAGGTGTTGTGTAGTTATAGATAGAGAATACTATTTGCAAGTGTTGCAACATAAACAAGAATGGATGAAATAGAAGTCTGGGAAGATCTATCAAATATACCAGCAGATCCTCCCATAATGCGAGAATTATGTAAAAACTGCAAGTAAATATTATACTTTTTAATTAATATGCCCATCAGTCAATGTTTTTGAGGTTTCTACTATCATATAACTAACTGCCTTACATCTTTATGTATAAAGATATTATACCAATATAACATAACCCTGAATGTTTGCGTTCTTTAGCATATAACCAATAATACTTTCTATCAGCAATTGTACTAATTTTATTATCCTAACTAATATTATAAATGCGAAAGTGAGTTTGTTTGTTACCTTTTCACGCTTAAAAACCGCTGAACCGATCGCGATGAAATTTGGTATGCAGATAGCCTATGGTATGGAGAAGAACATAGGCTACTTCTTATCCCAGGAAAACATAAGATCCCTGAGGAACGCAGGTGAAACCGCGGGGCGAAAGCTAGTTGTAATATAAATTTAATTTAATTCAAGAGTAATGTGCACAAAAGATGAATTGTTAGAGATCATAGTATATTTTTAACTAAACTTAAAAAAATATTCTAGGAGACCAACTGTAGTCTGTTGGTGCACAGCATTGCCTCCTGAAAGATTAAAACCTCGCAGTACAGTTATCCTCCTGCAACATCCAGCTGAAGAGAAGAGGTGTCTCCGTACAGCACCAATGCTCCAACTTGGCTTAGATTATAATAAGTGCCTTATATTCAAAGGGAAGAAATTTCCTCATCCCAAACATGAAAACTTAGAAAATATACTGAATGAACCAAACACTATACTCCTATATCCAAGTAAAGCTGCAATTGATATTAAAGACTTGGAAAATGAAAATGATTCTTATAATCTCATAATTTTAGATGGCACATGGCCTCAGGCAAAAGCAATATATGCCTCTAGTCCTATACTTCACAAAATAAAACAGGTTAAGCTTATGACAAGCAATACAAGCAGTTATATTATACGAACACAACCAACAGAAGGATGCTTGAGCACACTTGAAACAGCAGCAGACGCATTGTCACAGCTGGAAAAAGACACAAAGTATAGGGAACAACTCATTGAACCTTTACATATGCTTTGCAAGTATCAGCTTGAGAATGGAGCTGTCACTCACCAGTCTAAAGAGTTTTTGATTAAAACAAAAACATATCCAAAATTAATAGGCAAAAGATTATCCAAGTTATTGAGGTCTGCTAATGAACATGTCTCAGATCAAACATGATTAAATATAATATAAGGATAACAATGCATTTTTGTTTTATTTTGATGTAATTTAATAAGATTAAATAATATTATACCTACTTCACCTGATTCATTGTAATGGTGGTAGATACCCCACATACGGTTGTGTTTCTACCCGGGAATAAATCCAACCTCGGGTTTATTCATAAATACATGGGAAAAACCCGGGTTTTTTCCCGTTGGCCGGGAAAATACTCAAATGGTAATATTTAGTACAATTTGCGTAAAAAGTAAGTCTTACCAAATCGTTTCAAATAACATTTTACACGATTATTATTTAATATAATTATTTATAATAATTCAAAACTGTTGTTTTTTAAAATTACCGCAAAATTCTGTAAGGTATATCGTACACGATGTTTTAATTATTACCTATGCTTATTAAGTAGGTACCTAGGTACAGCTAGTAATTAGGTGTGAGGTATAAAGTTAGCCAACCGCGGTGTTGCTGCACCGCACACAAGGAATCGTAGATATTTTAGAGATGGCAAAAAATATATAAAACACTACAGTAAAACAATTTTAAATATAATAAATGTTCCTAATAATTTTGTTTAGTATTTTATTTTACTTTGCTTGTCAAACCTTAAGCTCGAACGATCGTGTAGGTAAATTCTGAAAACAAAGAAATTGCGCTCTAGTGGACGTTGCGATAAGGTACAATTTAGAATGAACCCGGTGCTCTGTAAATTTTGTAGGCTATTAAACGGTGGCATTCTCTCAACATCAAAGGAGTGCAACTTCTGTACGTAGTACTATTAGGTATGGCGTTTGATAAAATGCAGCTTAACATGTGTCAGTGTTTCTAAGGCCAGATTAGGTGATTTCTTATCAAACAACTTTATTTAAAATCACATCACACTTAAATTATAATTTTCTTAGGTATTTTTTAATCTCCGTCCGTTTAGTACGATTGATGTAATTATCAGTTTATGTTCAGATACGGCTATTTTGCGGACGGATTTAGAGCGCATTTATCAGTTTTCAAGCAGGGGCGCAATTCTCGAACTTTAGAGATATATATCACTTTCGATATTTATCTATCGTTAGCGTGCGATATGCTATGAGTAAGTATTGAAATATTAGATATTTTTGTGATATTTTCTTTCGATATGAGATTCGATATATTTATCTTTTTCGATATTATTATCGAAAGCTCGAGAATCGGCCTCCACGTTACATTAACCATAAAGCAAGATATGTACGAGAACAACCAATTGGCATCATAAAAAAGAAAAATGTCATTTATCGGTTTTTGTTCCGACGCTCCTCGACTAAAATGTTATTTACTAAAATATTAGTTAATCAAATATAAAACGGCCGGGGACCCCCGCGTGTTTTAGCCGTGAAACAGACGCGAAAAATGTTCAATCAACTTATAAATAAAGTGAAGCCCAACTCGCACTTTGACGTATTGAAAGAATGTAAATTTAATATTTATTGCAAATCAGTTGTCTTGTGTCTACGCAAATGAAGTTGCGGGCAGTAGCTGGTTTTCTTTGTTATTAAAAATAAGATTTCAATTATCGATATCATCTAAAAAATCACACAACAACATCACTATGGATATTATGACGATCAATGACGTCATATTGCCACAGATTTGTGTCATGTTTATTTTTGTTATATGGCAAAGGTTTAACAAATTTAGTGCCTGACTTTATACTTACGCTCTTTTAGGATGTGTAATTTTTCAAACAGTAATTTAATGCTTAAAAGTAAGTTTAACAATTAAAATTAAAAATACATGTTTCTTAATTTTGCATCTAGTTTTTTTAGGGATAATTCATAATGAAACTAGGGTAAAACCAAAATCTTAACTGGAAACACTATATACTAACCTCCTTTTCTCTCGGTTCTGTCAAACAAGTCGGAAACATGGCTGAGGTTCGTAAAATGATTTGAGGGTTTCATCCATCATTATTTAAATAATCGTGATATTGATGTCCGAAATGAATGCAGTGTTCAATAGTGGTGTTATTCGATAATTAATTCTCGGTGCTATTTTCCAACACTTCCAGCAGTGACAAACAATGTTTACGTTTTGCAGGTCGACGAAACTCTCAAGAAGAAACGTACCTTCAGGAAGTTTACCTTCCGAGGAGTTGATCTGGATCAACTTCTTGACATGCCCAAGTGAGTTTATAGGAAAACTACCCCTAACAATAACATTACACATAATACGCGGCTGTTCTTTTATCGACCGGGTTTTTCGAATATCGTATTTTATAATATTATTTTTGTTTTTGGAATATTGTTCTTCAGTGAAATAAATATGATAACACTATAAGTATACATGACATATTTCTGTATTTTATGACTGGGAAACAGCTAACAATTGGAATCTAACCATAAATGTTTTATGTTTTAGTGAGCAACTCATGGAGCTCATGCATGCTCGCGCTCGCCGGCGGTTTGCCCGCGGTCTCAAGCGCAAACCCATGGCCTTGGTGAAGAAACTCCGTCGTGCGAAGAAGGAGGCTCCTCCAAATGAGAAACCAGAGATTGTCAAGACCCACCTGCGTAATATGATCATTGTCCCTGAGATGGTTGGCTCTATTGTCGGAATTTACAATGGAAAGACGTTCAATCAGGTATGATTAGTTTTAATTGTTCTCCATATTATTCTAAATAACTTAGTCTTTGTCTAACTACCTATACCTTTTGTAATATAATACCTAACACATACTACACATACATATACATTAAGGCTCCAGTCTCCCTAAAATCAGTGTTCTTGCGGAATTTGTCAGAAAAGAAATATTGTTTTTTAGTCATCAGAAAAGCAATAAATGAAATATATTTTTACGTTATTATAAAGTGTGAGATTTGAAGTTTCCAATACATATTTTATTTTTTAATTTGACGCCACTTTTATTAGCTTTGTGAGGCTTTAAACATACCTCTATTTACGTTCCACGCGTAGAGGGTCTCATTCATGCACACTCCACGAAAAAAATATATCAAAAACAAGAAATGTATTCAGATTACATTTGTCGGCAAATCCTCTACAATAATCTTATCTAGTTACTTTTTTTCTAAATCGTCTCAATTTCTTATTTAAACTACTTTAAAAAGTTATAAATTTCTGAATTTGACCCTTGCAACATATATTTTTTTCTATTACAAAGTAATGGTTTAGAGAAATCACACTTTAACCACTCTGAAAGCAACTACTTATCTGTCGATTAAAAAATATATGCATTCAAAAAATCACTTGAAATAAATTAACCGAAACTAAACATATAACACAACGAACGCTGTCAATTCCCAGCGGAATTGAATGGAATTTTGATGCGTTTTATGTTTTATTTGTTTAGTATATAGTGGGTCCGGCTTATTTATAACTGGACAGTTATAAATAATTATGATTTAACTATATCCTTACTACTACTAATAAAAATATATTCTGATGGATATAAGTATACAATTTTGTTAATTAGGTAATAGCTGAGCCCCACAGCACTTTTGTAACAGTGTTCCTGTAACAATAAATTTCTTGTGTCCATATCTGGATACAGTCCTTCGTAATTTTATTCCTTTGCAAATTGGCAAAGTTTTGCCATGAAAATGTAGCCAATAGTCATGGCAAAAATGTTTCCCTAAACAGATTGGAACATTTGCATCTGGAACAGACCCTTCTTCTTTGACTACAAGATTTGTAACAGTGGCCATGCATACCAACCTCTCGGAACAGTACAAAGTTCCAGATTAGTTATGTTTCATTTGGAATATTTTGGAACACCAATTTCATTGAAATGGAGTAACATTTGGTCGGCCGTTTTAGCGCGAGCGATGTCTATTTTTCATCTCACTTATATCACCAGGCAATTTTGATACTATATAATTTCTGTCACAATACCTACACACAGTGTTTTTTTTGGCCAAAAATCGGACATGTAGTTTTTATAATGCCTTAGTATAGAGTATTCGAATACAAATGCATGACGAAAACTCCCGTGCGGCCATTTTGTATAGTTTTTATTTAATCGCTGTTCGAAAGTTGAAATCCCGGAATTCCCAAATATGTGAAAAAAATTCTAACGCGGAAGTTTTATGGATAAAACAAAATTTTCTTTATTACATTAAAAGGCCCCAAGACAAGGCATATTTCAAGCCATTCCCGGCTGTCTTACGACTTACCGATATCAAATAAATCACGATAATATGATTTATGATTTTATTTTTTTTGGCCTCGTTTTTCGTTTTGGGAGGTTGCAACTTGCATTAATCAGAAGCTTATATGTATGCCCAAATAACAAAAAAATAATTATTTCCCTAAGCCGCGGCCACAGCGAGAAAAGTGACATTGAAAAAATCCCGGGATCCGGGATTTACTACATTTGATTTTGAAAAATACATTTTAATGTGTAATGTAATTATAGTTCTATAGCCTAAATTTAAAATTAAGTTCAATGTATACAGAATGATGTTTTTTAAGAGTGACCAAAAGTTGCACAGACAAGGTATCATTTATAGATTCCAATTATGAAAAATAATCTTTATCTTGCGATTTTACTTTGTTATCATAAAAATAGAACACGTGTATCGCTCAGTTCGCCCAGTACTATCGTAGGCTGGTGAGCTATAGATACTTATATTGATAAACATGTGGCAGTTAGGGATGTAACTGCTTCTGTTCGCCAAATTATCGATAACTGCTTAGTTCATTGTAGTATGTAAAAACTTCCTGTTGCGCCTACCTATTTAGTAAGTTCTGGGAAATATGCCGACCGCAAGTAATCGTAATTCACACACTCATTTTCATATTTAGTCTCAGGGTAAAAATTGTTCATATTGATGAGTCAGACTAAAAGGTCACTGTATAGGTTACTTCATACTTTTTACGAAGATTTTTGAAAGTTAAAAGCAAATCCTAAAAAAATAGGTTATGTTTTCAGGTTTACGAAACTCTCAGTCGATGTATTTTGAGTAAGTGAAATTCCTTTAGAAGTCCATAAAAACGTGTTATTTTTGCTCTATCTCGCTTCCTTTACGAGATATAGCGGTTTTTATGGTTTTCTTGATGTTGGGCGGCACTGCATGCTAATAAATGGATTTCGAATGCATTGTCATTGTCAACGGGGTAAAATTAAAAAGAATGATCACAATCCGACTTCTAGTTTCGGAGAAATGCGTGGACAAACACATACATACACTTATAAAATGTATATTTGTTTGGAAGCCCTAATAGATTATCATAGGTGAATATTTTGCAGTTCCAATAATATTACATGTTGAATTGATAATCTTTTTTTTTTTTTAATTCCGTTAAAATCAAAACATTTAGTTCTCAATATTCTCACACCTTTCTTTAAGACTCACTCTTAAAAAACATCATCCTGTATACATTGAATTACATTACACATTAAAATGTATTTTTCAAAATCAAATGTAGTAAATCCCGGATCCCGGGATTTTTTCAATGTCACTTTTCTCGCTGTGGCCGCGGCTTAGGGAAGTAATTA
This sequence comes from Tetheella fluctuosa, assembly GCA_951216915.1. Lineage (NCBI taxonomy): Eukaryota > Metazoa > Arthropoda > Insecta > Lepidoptera > Drepanidae > Tetheella > Tetheella fluctuosa. Next base: position 3,635,263 of record OX578229.1, on the reverse strand, counting down.
TTTTTTTGTTATTTGGGCATACATATAAGCTTCTGATTAATGCAAGTTGCAACCTCCCAAAACGAAAAACGAGGCCAAAAAAAATTAAAATCATAAATCATATTATCGTGATTTATTTGACATCGGTAAGTCGTAAGACAGTCGGGAATGGCTTGAAATATGCCTTGTCTTGGGGCCTTTTAATGTAATAAAGAAAATTTTGTTTTATCCATAAAACTTCCGCGTTAGAATTTTTTTCACATATTTGGGAATTCCGGGATTTCAACTTTCGAACAGCGATTAAATAAAAACTATACAAAATGGCCGCACGGGAGTTTTCGTCATGCATTTGTATTCGAATACTCTATACTAAGGCATTATAAAAACTACATGTCCGATTTTTGGCCAAAAAAAACACTGTGCTACATACACATTGTTGGCGGTGATCGGTAATAATCGTGTTTCTCGGTCGCAGTGATTGAGTTCCAAATGAAACATTTTTATACCGGGCAACTGTTCTGAATCATTTGGATCACCTTAATGTTCTGGAACATTGAGTCGGTTCCTTATAGGGCGACACACGTCTAGTAGCCAACAGAATTTGGCATTTATGATATTCGTGTTTGTGGTCAAACACAAGCCTATACAAAGTAAAAAACAAAAAATATAGTGTGGATTATATTATAGTATGTATTAAATTATACTAATGCCCGCCTTCCACTGTGAACGGAACAAGCTCCATACGGAAACTGTTGAGCTCAAAATGGTAAATTTCAAGAAGTACTTCCACCTCAAACTAGTGAGCGGTGCGGCCTGAGCGAGTTGAAAGGAGTCTGTTGTGTCATGGCATCGAGAAATAGTTTTGATCGGATTCCGCCCGCATCCCCGCCCCTCCCAACCAGCCCTGCCGCTATATCTTCTTATTATTACTGTAGAGTAGCAAGCATTTGCTTATTGTATTTAGAATATCATCTTCACTAGAATCTTCCGACATTATCACTTGAAGAATACTACAAACACGTCTTGGTGTCGCCACGGGCCGTCTGGCCCTGGCCCTCACTCTGCAATGCTCGCTGACAATGGAAGCTCATCTGACCCATGTCATTTTCCGCCTAGCTCACTCCACTAAACCCGGTAGCAATGGAAGTCAAAAAACAGTTTTCGTTGAAACTCATTATAATTTCACAGTGGAAGGCGGGCATAATATTATAATGCTGAAGAGTTTGTTAGTTTGGTTGAATGCGCTAATCTCAGGAACTACTGGTTTGAATTGAAAAATTATTTTAGTGTTGGATAGCCCATTTATCAAGGAAGGCTATATTAGGCTACTTTTCATCCCGGGAACACATAAGATCGCTCGGGAATGCGGGTGAACCCGTGGGGTGGAAGCTAGTAAAAATAAAAATGATTAGTAATTAAGACCTAATGATAATAATTTCACATAGATTGAACATCAGTAAACGGTGAGCGTCATGTAAATATAGATTCTATTTCTAACTTGGTCAATTACATGCCGGCTTATGTAGCAACTGAAATCATATGTCAATTGATGAGTAATCAGTGGTGACTACTGGAATGATATTGATTGACATTGTTCTATAATAACCAGACAACTTAAAAATTGTCATAGGTTATTGTTTTTCTATTCCTGATACCTGATATTGATGTTTACTCTTTATATGAAAGCAAAATGTATGTGCATCACCAGTTTTAGGGTTCCGTACCCAAAGGGTAAAAATGGGAAACCCAAAGGAATCTCAAGAAGCGATAGCGATAGCTAGACAGTTAAAATTTTCACAAATTATGTATTTCTGTTGCCGCTATAACAACAAATACTAAAAACAAAATAAAATAAATATTTAAGGGGGACTCCCATACAACAAACGCGACTTTTTGCCGTTTTTATAGATAATGGTACGAAAACCTTCGTGCGCGAGTCCGACTCGCACTTGGCCGGTTTTTCTTTTTCTCATCAAGTTAACTATTTTATTTAGAGGTATGTTATGCTCATTGCCAGCTAATTACCCGTAAATTATATGTATTGTAATTAGGTTTGAGAATATCGGTAAAACCAAAATATCATCATACAGTAATATCATAAAGCATGTAACATTAATTTGACATTTTAAACATCATAAAAGATTTCTTATAATGAACACAATCTTTCCCATTATAAAGTTAATAAGAAGTTCATGAAAACTCCAGAAGGTTCATTCATCCATTATTTGTTCCAGGTTGAAATCAAGCCTGAGATGATCGGCCACTACCTCGGCGAGTTCTCAGTCACATACAAGCCTGTAAAGCACGGTAGGCCCGGTATCGGTGCCACACACAGCTCCAGATTCATCCCACTCAAGTAGGGTGGTTTGATTACCCTAGGCTAAGTGTCAAGAAAAAGTGCACATTGATACAATAAAGTATTTTGTGTAACCATTTGGCGTGTTCATTTACCTTTATCTATTTTTGTTGCATTTAATTTTGATGAATATTTTAAAATATAATAGGTAGGTACTTAACCTATTATATTTTGAAAACCAAACTAAAAAAAACAATATAATAAAATTATGAACAGAGAGCGTAGTAATATCTTATTGCGTAAATAGTAAAATTCTAGGGCCTTATGGCGTGATCAGGCTAAACGAATGAAGGCTGTATGAACATGAAATGTGTGAGTGTGAAAAGTATAACCGAACCCTTCGTCCGCTCTCATATGCTTAAGGTTTCAAGATACACGCCATTAGGCTGTTTATGAAAAAGTTCTGCAAATATGCTGGGCGATTTATAAACTTCGAGGTCGTTTGTAATTTGAGGTAAACTGGCCACTTCGTAAACCGCCTAGGTTTGTGAAATCGGACTGGGATATATAACAACGTATATTACATTGACGTTATTGATAGATATTATAATGGTGTTCCATTAGGATATAGTCATCTGTGCCATTAGTATGGCAAACCAGGGAAACTTAGGAAACAAGAGCATCGCACACACGACATGCACTAAAACATTGGTATGGACTATCAGTACAATGAAAGTCGATCGTCCGGTATTACTTCTCTACGGGATTATCCAATGTTGGAATTAGAACTCTGACGTGCAGGCTTCCGATGCTATTCCAGTGCATAGGTTAGGTTGGCACGACCGGTACAAGAAGGTACCTACTTTGTTTCACTGAGGAAGGACATTAATATTATTCATGATTGTTATATTATATGGGCGGTTAAACCACTAAAGAAATCATAATACAAGCCTATACTTACGATTTTAGTAGGTACGTACATTAAAAATTTACTTTCCTGTCTATAACCTACTTTCACGCAAAATAAATCGTTCCTGAGTAAAATTGCTCACATATTGTGACAGGCGCTCAAAGCAAGTCGCATACACTGCGTTAGTAAAAGTATAGTAATCTATATCTATACATATTATTATACTATATTTACCAAAAATGGAGAGTGTGATGTAGAATCAGTAACAGAATGCTATGAGTGTTTTTTTTATTTATTTTCTATAGTCCGTCTGCCTGTCTGAGCATAGTACGGATTTTCATGGAGTTTCCTCAGGTTAATGCGGCTTGGCTTGGCTCTTCGAATATGTCGGGTGGCGGGTAGGGAGCCCACAGAGGCGTGTCACCACTGCCCGGCGGGAGTCGCGGACACGGCGCAACACACGCGTGAGGCTTGCCCAGCTTGGGCGGTGCCTCGCGCCGCCTTGTCCGCGACGGTAGGTGGGGACTTGTCGCTGCCGGCCCTGGTAAGATCCATGGTCGGCGGAGACGAGTCCTGGCAGGCGGTCGTGTCCTTCTGCGATACAGTGTTGTCGCAGAAGGAAGCGGCGGAGCGGGAGCGGGAAGATAGTATCGACTCGCTCCCGATCCGCCGCCGGCGACGTGGCGGGCGGCGTCTGGCCTTCGCGGGTCGGATGCCGCCCTGACGGGGACCTGTGGGCGGCAGATCGGGGGGTCTGTCGCCGACGCTAAGGGTCCCGTGCTGGAGGCGCCCAAGTATTCCTGGGCGCCTGGGCGGGGCTTGGCAATGGTGTTTCCATCTCCGTTGCCAAGCCCCGCCCCAAAGAGTAGGGCTCGAAAGAGCGTGCCGGCGGGGCACACGGCCGACACATAGCTCCCGTAGCCCCGACCAAATGGCAGCGAAGGAATACGGTGGGGTTTTAGTGAAGTAGAAGTCTCACATAACCCGGGCGCTTCCCCCGAAGTGTCCGGGTATCCATGAGGATTTCCCCACCAAAAAAAAAAAAAAAAAAAAAAAAAAAAAAAAAAAAAAAAAAAAAAAAAAAGCCTCTTCGAATATTCTTTCATATTTCATCGAAATCGGGTGAATGAAAGAAATAATTAGACATTTAAAAAAGTGTGTGCGAGCGAAGCTGGGGGCGAAAAGCTGATAAATAAATTTCTTTGGACATTGATATACCACTTACAGTACTATTAAAAGAAATACATATAATTAAGGTAAAATAATTACATCCAGGCTCAGGACAAACACACATGCACACAAAGCAACAACGTTCCGAACCCTGCGTTCTCTGACAATAGTAAAGTCTGACAATTCATAACTGCCTGCGAAGGCCTAAATATTTATTTGAATTATTAAATTATTTAATTTTATTCCAAATGTTTTGCTTAGGCGGGAATCGAACCCACGATCTGCAGCGTGATAGGTAGGGTATATGATAAAAATCCACTAGAATAGGATATAAAGAAAACGAATCGGCAAGTTCGACCATTTTATTTTTTCTGGTAAAAAGAGATTTAGAACAATGATCAGGCATGTATACTTACCTATTTACTGACTAAATGTACCTACTGAAACTGAAAACTTCTCTAAAATTATTTGTACCGACATTAATTAAAAATGTTGTCTATGACATCGTCTCGAGCGTGTAATCATATTGGTGGGGTTAATAGAAGTGCATTACCCATCAGCTTGGCATATCATGCCTTGGTGGACATCATCTGGCACCGACTGTTACCGGTAAGAACCGGATATAACTGACCACAACCAACCTCGGCGTCGTCGTCATCAAGACTTCGCTGAAACTGTTTGCTTGTTGAACGGCCCTTTTTTGTCTTGAGTGTCTTGCCCTAAATGGACTTACAAATTATTTAAACATATCTACCTATAACATTTGGAAATCTATTAGGCCCTGACTCGCAACTATTAAACGTCTGTTCATTTGTATATATAATTATAGTTTAGTCACAGAATAGTTGTCCTCAGCGCTGTAGTTTGGAGATACGATAATATTATAATTGATGAAAAAAAATATGATCGTTAAGTCCGCATATCTTGGGCCGTTTCATCCATTTACTACTGATTGCATGGCTTTTTTTGCGGGCGCTCGCGTACATACAGTATTTATTGCAAGAAATTAACCACATATATAATTCCACACGGGATTTAAAATAAAGATTTTAGGATTTAATTGATTCCTTCACTATTCGAAATATCTGTAGCTAATTACTTATCTAATATATTTTATTATTAAATAGTAATTACGCGTCACACCCTGATGAGCCGGAATACACGGCTATATTATGAACGGTGTGGTATCCCACCCAATAATATAATAAATGATTATTTTAATTGGTCAATATTAGGTAGTTAGTGGTTTAAATTACACTATGTAATGACATTGTACATGTACACTTCAATAATTAATTTCCAGTTGTTAGCAGTTCCATCAGACAACAGACTCTGGGCACTGACTTCATCGTATAGGCGTGCGAGTGAAATGATCTTATAACTAATTTGAACGCCATGGCCATGTATCATAATTAATTCATATATTATTGTCAACGTGATGTGACGTGATGTGAGTCCGTTGTAAACACATCAATTGTGCCCTAAGGTTGAACAGCATTTCTAAGTAAAAACAATAAGAATTATGACAAATATCTTTGTAGTGTTTTCGATGATGACGTCATGCATATACTTACCTACTACCAATCCGAAAGAGATGGCATAAATGGGATGGGATGAAAGACGTCTAAATAACTAAAGTACTCTGAATTAATATTTATACTTATATTTTTTGTGGATGGCTAGTAGAATGTACTGAAACTGAAAACTTCTCTAAAATTATTTGTACCGACATTAATTAAAAATGTTGTCTATGACATCGTCTCGAGCGTGTAATCATATTGGTGGGGTTAATAGAAGTGCATTACCCATCAGCTTGGCATATCATGCCTTGGTGGACATCATCTGGCACCGACTGTTACCGGTAAGAACCGGATATAACTGACCACAACCAACCTCGGCGTCGTCGTCATCAAGACTTCGCTGAAACTGTTTGCTTGTTGAACGGCCCTTTTTTGTCTTGAGTGTCTTGCCCTAAATGGACTTACAAATTATTTAAACATATCTACCTATAACATTTGGAAATCTATTAGGCCCTGACTCGCAACTATTAAACGTCTGTTCATTTGTATATATAATTATAGTTTAGTCACAGAATAGTTGTCCTCAGCGCTGTAGTTTGGAGATACGATAATATTATAATTGATGAAAAAAAATATGATCGTTAAGTCCGCATATCTTGGGCCGTTTCATCCATTTACTACTGATTGCATGGCTTTTTTTGCGGGCGCTCGCGTACATACAGTATTTATTGCAAGAAATTAACCACATATATAATTCCACACGGGATTTAAAATAAAGATTTTAGGATTTAATTGATTCCTTCACTATTCGAAATATCTGTAGCTAATTACTTATCTAATATATTTTATTATTAAATAGTAATTACGCGTCACACCCTGATGAGCCGGAATACACGGCTATATTATGAACGGTGTGGTATCCCACCCAATAATATAATAAATGATTATTTTAATTGGTCAATATTAGGTAGTTAGTGGTTTAAATTACACTATGTAATGACATTGTACATGTACACTTCAATAATTAATTTCCAGTTGTTAGCAGTTCCATCAGACAACAGACTCTGGGCACTGACTTCATCGTATAGGCGTGCGAGTGAAATGATCTTATAACTAATTTGAACGCCATGGCCATGTATCATAATTAATTCATATATTATTGTCAACGTGATGTGACGTGATGTGAGTCCGTTGTAAACACATCAATTGTGCCCTAAGGTTGAACAGCATTTCTAAGTAAAAACAATAAGAATTATGACAAATATCTTTGTAGTGTTTTCGATGATGACGTCATGCATATACTTACCTACTACCAATCCGAAAGAGATGGCATAAATGGGATGGGATGAAAGACGTCTAAATAACTAAAGTACTCTGAATTAATATTTATACTTATATTTTTTGTGGATGGCTAGTAGAATGTACTGAGGGTGCGAGGCGCCATGACAGTTCAGAAAATTTAAATTTTAGTGAAAGTTTAATGATTTATTTTGTTTGGATGTATGGACAGAGGACACCCAATAAGATCTATCTACCACTTTTTAAACAATTTGACAACTCAGAAGATGTATTAAAATGTAGTCGTGTCTATTTTAAACCTTCGCAAAAGTTTAAAATATAATAATAAGCTTTTCATATCACCTGCTCGACATTGACCTATTATAATTTACGGGTACAATCAGCCCCCAAAGTAGGTCAAATTAGTACCATGTCACTTTTCTTTTTTTAATGTCTGTATTCTGACAAGCGGGCAGGCGGTCCACACAATCAATTTTTAAACTACTAATATCAAAGACGATCAAAATACAAATATCAAATAGGTACGACATCAAAAATTTTTTTCACTCGAAATTGTTTTTGGTTTGTTTTTGAAACCAGAAATCGCCGTCACAGATACAGACGACGACGGTTTCTGTCCTCCGCCTTCTGGACCTACTACAAGGTCAATTGCAAAAAAGAAAACGATACCTCTTAATAAAGTAGAATTAGACCTATCCACATTATTAAAATTCATAAAGCCATACGATGGCTGCAGACAATCCCTGAATTCATTTTTGGTCAACTGTAATAATGCATATGATTTAGCATCAGAGCCCCAAAAAGACATTTTATTTAAATATATACTTTGCCAGCTTCAAGGTAAAGCACAAACTGCTTGCTCTGTCAAAGAGTTTACCAATTGGATCCAACTAAAAGAATTCCTCAAAACCCAGTTTAGCGAGAGAAAGCACTATGCCCATTTGCTTACAGACCTACAGGAATGTAAGCAACAACCTAACGAGCCTGTGAGCCAGTACGCTTTACGAATCGAGACATGCCTTTCGCAATTACTTACAGAAATATCCATTTCACATAGCCATAAGAATAGGGAAATGGTAGTTCGCACAGCAGCCATGGAGGAATTAGCCCTCCATCATTTCCAAATGGGGTTGATACCCCGTATATCAAATATCGTTAGATGTAAATCATCCAAAACGCTTAACGAAGCTATAAATATAGCAATTTCTGAAGAAAAAATCCAACAATCTCTATTTAAGCAGAGTCCGTCTAGCACACGTCAAGAAAGGCCAAATACTTCAAGGCCAAACTTTCAATTCATGCGTCGTAATCAAAATCAGCAATTTTCGTCAAGCCTAAATCAATCTAGGCCAAAGCCAAATTTCTATCCTAATCGTCCTACTAATAATAACGATTCTTCTACACCAATCTGCAGATACTGCAAAACACCAGGACATACTCTGGAACAATGTCGCAAACGAGAATTTAACAATAACCGCTTTAGATTCGATCAAAATCAATCAAGGACACCTCAACGTATCCATTATACTTCCAATACCCCTGACGATGAACATCCAATTGATTCAGTTGAAGAAGGTTATGATACTGTCGATGCTGAAACAAAAAACGAGTAATCGTCTCGTCCCGGTGTCGTACGGGACCTCGCAATTTAGAAACCGACGCCCTTTATCAAATTCCTAAACCCAAATTTAACCGACTACATGGAAATATGTATCCTTCAAACACGTCAACATTTTCGCAGACATCGCTACATGATGGTTTGCAGAAATCCACTGTATCCGTGCAACAACACAATAGTGTTGGTTTGCCAAAATCCACTGTATCCGTGCAACAACACAATAGTGTTAGTTTGCCGAAATCCACTGTATCCTTGCAACAATACAATAGTGTTGGTTTGCCGAAATCCACTGTATCCGTGCAACAACGCAATAGTGTTGGTTTGCCAAAATCCACTGTATCCGTGCAACAACGCAATAGTGTTGGTTTGCCAAAATCCACTGTATCCGTGCAACAACGCAATAGTGTTGGTTTGCCAAAATCCACTGTATCCGTGCAACAACTCAATAGTGTTGGTTTGCCAAAATCCACTGTATCCGTGCCACAACACAATAGTGTTGGTTTGCCAAAATCCACTGTATCCTGCCAGCAACACAATAGTGTTGGTCTGCCAAAATCCACTGTATCCTGCCAGCAACACAAAGGTGTTGACCTGACCAAGCCCACTGTATCCTCTCAGCAACAGAAATGTGTTGATCTGACAAAATCCAATGTATCCGCGCAAAATACAAAATTGCCTCAGACTTTCAAATCCAATATCTTTGAAATTACAAATAATCCTGCAATAATGTTACTACCTCATGTTCTTGTTGAATCTCCTATATCAGACATTCCTTTAACCTTGCTTGTGGATTCAGGATCTTCTGTAAGTCTATTAAAACATGCATGTATAGAAAGACATCCTAAGCTTGTAAGAGAAATAATCCAATTAAAAGGTATTGATTCATCGGATGAATCTATCAAAACTCGAGGTCACTTCCAACTAAAATTACGATTATCTAAATCTAATATTTCACATCAATTTCATGTTATCGATAAAATACACTTACCTTACGATGGTATCATAGGTTCCGATATGCTAAATGCATATAGCTGTAATTTAGATTATACCAATAATTCACTTCACATTGGTAAATCATCCCTGAAATTATATTTTCATGATCCTGCATACTTAATTCCTGCAAGAACTGAAACCGTAATCGAGTGTTCTGTTCAAAACCCTGAAATAAGAGAAGGATTAATACTTGATCAAAAGTTATCCGAAAGCCTTTTAATTGCAAATTGTATAGTGCGTGTCAAAGAAAACAATAGAATAAATATATCCGTAGTAAATACCTCTGAAGAACCTGTAACATTAAAATCAAATCTTAATCTAAAACTTACCTCAATTGATCCATTAAAATTCAAAGATAATAATAGCCGTGTTGTGAACCATATATATGCAAAATCGAATAACTATACACGTACAGAAGAAGTTCTAAAACAGCTGCGTGTTGCACACCTTAATAGTGAGGAAAAAGAAGCCCTTTTGCAATTATGTTCTGAATATTCAGATATTTTCCATCTACCCGGAGAAAACCTTACTCATACAAATGCCCTTAAACATGAAATAAAAACAACGACAGACATACCAATCCATACTAAGACTTACCGATTCCCAGAAATCCATAAAGCTGAAGTTCGTAATCAAATTGATAAGATGTTGGAACAAAATATTGTTGAGCCCTCTGATTCCCCTTGGTCTTCACCCATATGGGTTGTTCCAAAAAAACTAGACGCTTCCAATACTCAAAAATGGCGAGTCGTGATCGACTATAGGAAGCTCAATAATGTCACAATCGGTGACACGTATCCGATTCCACAGATTACAGAAATATTGGATCAACTTGGCAATAGCAAATACTTCTCAACCCTGGATTTGGCATCCGGATTTCATCAAATCCTTTTAAATGAAGCTGATAAAGCCAAAACAGCCTTCAACGTCCCGGAAGGGCATTTCCAATTCCTGAGAATGCCATTTGGGCTTAAAAATGCCCCTTCTACGTTTCAAAGACTAATGAATTCTGCCTTATCCGGGCTCCAAGGCATCCGATGCTTTGTATATCTGGATGACGTTGTTTGCTACGCCTTTGATCTTTCCTCTCATATTATAAACCTCAGGGCAATCTTTCAAAGAATCCGAGACTTCAATTTAAAATTACAGCCCGACAAGTGCGAATTCTTACGACGTGAAGTCTGTTACCTTGGTCACTTAATCACAGAACAAGGCGTTAAGCCAAATCCCGATAAAATTAAAGCCGTTACCGAATTTCCAATCCCGAAATCCCCTAAAGATATAAAATCATTCCTCGGTTTAGTTTCCTATTACCGTCGCTTTATCCCTGATTTTTCCAAAACGGCAAAAGCCCTCACTAGCCTTTTGAAAAAGGATATAACCTTTAAATGGGAAAATCAACAACAACTTGCATTTGAAACACTGAAACATAAATTAACAACTGCTCCATTACTTATCTACCTTGATTTCACACAACTATTCATCCTTACCTGCGACGCTTTGAACTACGCCGTGGGCGCCGTGCTCTCGCAGGGACCTATAGGCAAAGATCAACCCGTGGCTTTTGCGTCACGAACCCTCAATAAAAGCGAATCCAACTATAGCACAACTGAAAAAGAGTTGTTAGCCATCCTATACGGTTGCAAAACTTTCCGTCCTTATCTTTATGGACACAAATTCCAAATTGTAACAGATCATAGACCTTTAAAATGGTTATTTAATCACAAAGACCCTAGCAGTAAACTTCAACGTTGGCGATTAAAATTAGAAGAGTATGATTACGAAATCATATACCGCAAGGGCCTGTTGAACCCTGCTGCCGACGCTCTTTCCAGATATCCTGTGAATCCTGTATATCCTGAAAATAAGGCAAATCTAAACCCAAACTCTATTACCGATACTAACCTTAATACCGAACTTCCACTAGAATCACTTCTACCTGAAATTCCCCAAGAAACTCTCGACGAATGGATACGAATAGATTTCAGTCCAATAGATGACAAAGATTTTGATTTTATCCCACTGAATCCTCCTATTCCCGTAGATCCTCTCGCAGTACCGATTGGACTACGTCCAGAACCCGAACCTCAACCTTCAACCAGTTGGCAAAATCCTGAAACCTTACCTGCATCCTCTTACCTGAATCCAGAAAATCCTCCTTCAGTACCTGAAACCTTACCTACATCCTCTCACCTGAATCCAGATATTCTTCCTTTTGTACCTGAAATCTTACCTGCATCCACTTACCCGGATCCCGAAAATCCTCCTTCAATACCTGAAAACTTACCGTTACCAGACGAAACCTATAATAAATTCCTAAAATCAACTACAAAATTATATAATACTCCTATAACAGAACACAATGAAAGTTTATTAAAAGGAGCACAAAAATTAATAATAATACCTACTTCATTGGACATGGACGAGTCCATGCCATATATCCAAGAGGTACTTAGTAACTGTCAGAATCCCGAGCGCGAAGAATTCCTGAAATTAGAAAGAACATTACATACCTTTTTACCTCTTACAATCCAAAATAAAACTTATCTCTTCTTATTTACGAAAGTGCACTATTTCGATGATCACTCATACCCTGATATATTTAAATCCCTAAAATATACACGTGATGAAATAATCATGTCATATCCTACAATAAGTGAAATCAGTATGTCCGATTTTAGAAATCCCTTTGATAGACACTCTTTTGCGAAAATTTATAATATATTAGCATATCTATTCGAAGGAAATAACATAGGAATCCACGTCTATCATAATAACATCATATATCCCTCACTAAGTGAAATCCCCAAAATCTTAAAAGAAAACCATGACATCCCCATTGCAGGACATCTAGGATCCACAAGGATGCTAAGTCGCATCAAAGAAAGATTTTTCTGGAAGAATATGGGTAGCGATATCGAAAACTATGTTAAGAAATGTCCATCCTGCCAAACTAATAAAGCCTTACGAAAAATAAATAGGGCACCAATGGTTATAACATCTACCTCTACGTCTCCATTCGAGAGACTAGCTCTTGATATTGTAGGTCCTTTGCCTGAATCTGGCTCAGCCAAGCTCAAGTACATCTTGACAATGCAAGATGACCTAACTAAATTCTCATTAGGATATCCTATTCGCAGTAATACAGCGGCAGAAGCTAGCGACTGTCTCCTTCACTTTATATCCTTATTCGGAATTCCCAAGCACATACTCACTGATCAAGGCACTAATTTACTCGAATACTACCTATCCCGAGTATGTTAAACTCCTACAGCATCGCATGAAACATGCACGTGATAAGGCTTTAGAATACATCCATAAATCTAAAACGAACTCTAAAACGTATTATGACTCACATACTCGCTCAGTCGAATACAAGGTAGGCGATTACGTCCTGTTAAAGAACCACCTTAGGTTGCGCAAAGCCTTATCACCTGTATGGAAAGGTCCGTATAAGGTTGTCAAAATACATGGCAATCATACCTTATCATTACTTATTAATAGACGCCATGTGAAACATCACTACGATGAAGTTAAACATGCGGAAGTTCACGGTGAACCTACTACTTGAAACGTATCTACTATGTATGCATATATTTTATTTTATACAATTTACTATCCTTATACAATTTTTATTTAATATCTTCTATAAAACTGATTAATCTTTAAATTATGCATACCTGCATTAAATAAAGTTAAATTCATAACTAGAATTTGCAGTTAGGTTAGTTAGCTTAAGTTAATCTTACGTTTAGAATAGCCAAGCTTAGTAGTAACTTAGATATTCTTTTATTACAGTGTACTGGCCCAAGGTCAACAAGAATATGTCCAACCAATCAACTCGAGCTCCGGCATTTACTTTGATCCAATTGGTGAACTTAAAATTAATATTGGCCACTTAGATATAGTTACTCCATTCGATATATCCTACATTGGACCTCATATTACAAATATTAACTCGGTATTAGGCACAGTACGTTTCATATGCAGTCAAATCCAAGTTGAAACCTCAAGCAATTTAGAATGTCATAACGTATTAGAGCCACTTACAGTTAGGTATAATGATATTGTGTCTGAATATTCTTCTATCGGCCATCTAATAAATAATAGCAATAGATTCAAACGTGGCGCATGGATAGGTGGTATAGGTACCCTATCCAAAATTATCTTTGGGACTCTAGACGAGGACGATGCTGTCAAATATGACAATGCCATACAAAGTATCCAAAATAATGAAAAAAGACTGGGTTCATTAATTAAAGAAAATATTTTGATTACAACTTCTACTTTATCTAAATTTAACAAAACTTTATATAATATAAAAATTAATGAAGCCAGGCTTAATGAAGCTATCGACAACCTCTCTCTAAAATTAAAAAATATTTCGATAATTTCTAATGATTTGAATACAAAAGCTAACATTAATTCAATATTAAATAGTTTAGAAGCGTCCATACTAACTTTATCATTTCAACTAGAAGACATAACAAACGCTATCATGTTTAGCAGTCAAAACATCCTTCATCCGGCCGTACTACCTCCCACACAGTTATACCAAGAGCTTGTCGATAACTACAGACACTTACCTGTAGATTTGAAACTACCTGTTAAATTAGAACTAAGTAATATTCATATATTAATGAATATATCTAGTGTAGTTTGTAATAGTTTAAATAATAAAATTATCTTTATATTAAGAATACCGCTAGTATCCCCTAAGAAGTTTAATATGTATCATACCATAGCATTACCAACTCCACATAATAGTATTAAACCGAACTCATTTAGTTTTATAGTTCCTAGTAGTAAATACATCGCAATGACCAACGACAAATCCGAATACTGTAATTTAGAATCCTTGAGAGAATGCAGAGCGATAACACCCCGCGAGTACATCTGTGATGTCATGACCGTGTTCCCCACTAGTGCAAATCCCAGCTGTGAAAGTGAATTAATCTCAAACGTGATTAGTACTCTACCTGTGCAGTGTCAAACTGATTTTATTCATGGAAATTTAGACTTATGGAAACCGCTTTCGAATAATAATTGGATATATGTACAATCCCAAAGTAATAAATTATATATTGAATGTCCTAACCAGAAAAGTTTAGAAATAAGTATAATTGGTACGGGAATTTTAAACATCCCAAATAATTGTATTGCATATTGTAAAAGTACCAAATTAATACCTAAATTTAATATCATAAAAATTAACGTCACTATAATTCATTCTGATTTTAATATAATAAATGATTCTTGCTGTACTCTAGATAAGCTTAAAATTGAGTTAAGTGATGAACCTCGTGTGAAATTACAAAACATTGATTTGGATATTGTTACATTAGAAACGAAACCAAAGTTAAAATCTATGTCAGATGAAACCGATAAAATTTTAAATCAACACCAAATTATTAAATACGAGGCTCATTTCTCTATAATATTAATTTTACTAATTTGTATTATCTTTCTTTTTTGTACCTTTAAATTGATTTTGTATATTAAATCGCACAACTGTCTATCCCGTTACTTTCATAGCTTTTCCGAATCCATTCCAATCAACTCACCTGTAGTCCAGTCTCCGAATCCTGAACCTGTCATACCAGTCAAAATTAGTAAACATCGACCAAATTCGGAAGATGTGCCATCTCCAAGTGTCAGAATAAATATATGATTTCCATCTCTTCCCAAACTTCGGAATTCAAACCCCGAAGTTTAGTCTACCTCAGGGAGGTGTTATACATGAGCAATGTACCCCTTTTTGCATACTATAGCCCTTTTCTGTCCACTCAGCATTTCCTAGCCTTAGTAGCATAATCATCCATGCACTCAAGTCAGTCTCGTTCCATCATCCATCCACGCTAGACGGTTTTCTTTAATCCTAATCATATTTGTTTTTTTTAAAAAACCTTTTACCCAGAGACTCATAACAGTGCGCTTTGAAAATTACGGCCTCTGCTTTCTTGTAGCCCTCGCCTACGGCTCAGGCTAGGAATATCGCCTCGGCTGTAATTTTCAACTTACCGCACTTATATCATAATGTACTATAACGTACTTATGTCATTACCTCATCGGTAAAATTTTTCTTCATAAGTATATATACCCCCTTTTACCCCTATAAACTGGTAGTGACTCCCCCGGGGGACTGCCTAGTTTGAGAAACTGTGGCCTCGGATAAAGTGCAAAAGATATCAATTTTCACGTTTACATCTACCTCTATGACTAACATCACAATCTATAATATAATGTAGGTAGGTATCTACAATGTAGATCCCACATATACCTAATATTAGTAGAACTAGGTACCTACAGTTTTTACACTATCTAGTTTTTATCATCTATTGCCCGGGGCACCTATCTCATAATTCGACAATGACAGCAGCGGTGGGGAATAAATACTTGATCGTTTTAAACAGTTCTTTTAGTTTTTTATGAGCTAAGCCGTAGAGTTTATAAAGGTGATGATAGTTCAGTGGTAGTGAAAAATAAAAACTGCATTGGAATAGGTCCATACGTTAGGGAGCTACGAAGCCACATAAGACATGGCGAAAAATATATAAAACCCTTCGTTTTTAGACTTTGGAGGGATTAAAAACAGAATAAGTAACTGACAGTAAAGAAACAATGTATGAGAAACCAAATTGCGGTCTGTGCTATAATTTATCAAAGCCTTCAGCAGGTATCAACGAATTGAGGTCTATACCTACCCTGTAGTATCATGTTTTTTCTAGATAGAAAATGCTGGAGGTCGATCTTGTTCACTGTAAAACGATTACGAATGAGTTGAAATGTGAATAGTTGGAATAAACTCGTCTGTGAAATATTTAATTGCATACCTAAACCGTCCGTTTCCTTTCCTTATAATAGGTAAATGTTTTTCCAACGCCGAATTAGTAGCTCTAGCCTGATGCATGAGACGACGTCATATAAAATTTTCAATATATAAGATTACAATTTTATTTAAAATATAGAATACCTAATCTATATATCTAAAGTAATTTAGGATTGTATTTTCCGTGGTGTGTCCATCTAACGAATTGTCTCATGTTATTATCGCAAATCAAGCAACTATTAACGAAAGTATTGCCTTTTATGTGAATAATTATAGTTAAAGAAGTGTTGCATTTTATTAGGAAGCTGTATGCTGCAGATTTTATTATTTTCGTTATTATTAGGTCGGTACATACAAATAATTACAATGTAAAAAGCCAAATTCTGACATGCCAATTTACGTTAAATCATTCACAAACCGTTTGATTACTAAACCATATTCGTAGTTTTATTGTGAACTCCGTTGGTATTTTTGCAAGCGGATATTATTCCGGATAGAACTTTACGAGCTGGACGTTGCCCCGTGTATTGAGATGCATGTAAACTGTAGTATAATTATGTTTTACAGTTTTACTTTGGTTTGCTCAAGTTTATGGAGTAACTATAAATGAACTATACACATGGCTACGCATACAAGTTCGGGTATCGTCTGGCCCAGCGTCGCTGAAACTGGAAGAAATCTCGACCTAACTAGAATGAATAATTGGTGTAATTAAAAACTGCTGTTTGTATTCGAGTAAGGGCGCTTAGTATTTATAAAGAGACAGAGCAAAGGCTTCGCGGCTCTGAGCGACCGGCTGTGCGCCTCGCCGCACGCGTTCATCGCAATTTTCCGTAACGCGAATCGTTACGCGATCTCTACCTTGATAAAAAGTTGCAAAAAAATAATAAAATAAAAATTGTCCACGATACGTTATTCATGAATATTTTAAGACCTTTTAACCGCTTGGAATATCAATCGTTCGGTTTTGTTTCTTAGTGTTTTTTGTGAGAGTGATATCATTTCTAACATCTTGTATCTTCATAAGGATAGTTTCACCGATACGTACAATTTGAGGTGAGTAATTAAACAGTCGTTTTTTTTATCATAAATTTGTTTACTGAGTAATCTCTAATCAAGGAAATTGTATGAAAGGTGTAGAAGTATCATGAAATATTCAAATAACTGTACAGGTTTTTATAATTGACGAGTACAATTAAGGTTCTCTTACTTTATTAGCATTCATGTGTTTTGAAATGTTAGTGAACATATTTATATTAAGTACCTAATTATTATAATGACTGAGAGTCTTTCTCACACTTGCCTTATTTCCGGGGATAATGGGCGTGAACATATTAGTTTTAATTAAAAATGTCAGCATAAATATTTATCTCAAGTATGGAGATTAAGACGACGATGTTTTTTTTCCAACGCAATTTATGTACAAAGTAAATCAACGAACAGTTTATTTGTGAGACTGTGTATTTAAACTGCGTAGGATTAAATAAGATAAATATCTCATTGCAATAACACCTAGCTTCATAGGGTTTACGCAAGATCAAAGGTTTGATAATATAATGTAACTTTTAATGTATAAATAAGTATTAATTAATTCGGTAAGTAATCAAACTAAATGATGTAACATGAATTAATATCTTTGATTAAGAGCCTATCAACTGTTTCTACGAGTGTTCGGAACTAGTCTATTTTCTTATGTCTTTATTTTAACTAGTAGCCTATACCAGCTATATAAAGAATTGAATAAATACCCACTATCAAACTTACATACAAATTGCCGTAACGTCGATAGATATATAGGTAATTCTTCATTGTACACTAAACAACATAATAACAAAAACAACAAGAATTAATTAACTATCGTTACTATACAAATGAGCGGTCTTATTGGTTAAAAGCGAAAAAACATCTCTTCCAGACGATTCAACGGAAAAGATTAAAAAAAACTAAGTATTTCAATAAAACTAAGATACATGAATTAAAAATGGAGTGTGGGTGATGTAGGAAGAGTAATAGAATGCTAAGAGATAATTTTTACCGTTTGTCTGTCTGTTTGAACACGCTAATCTTCAAAATTACTATACGGCTGTCACGGAGTTTCCACAGGTTAATGCAGCTTGTCTTGGCGCTCGTCGCTTGGTCTCGATAAGATATAGACATTTTATATATACTCTGCGCGAGCCAAGCGTTATTTATCAGTAGTTTTGGGACGCGCGTCCCATTCGCGAGCCAAGGACTGAACCGTCAGAAATTCAGCAGCCAGTTTATTACGTCGTAGAATGATTCATAAAGGGAAGTTACATTTTGTGAGAGCATATTTGTAATAGCAACGCGCGGAGCTACGTATTACGACTGAAAATACCAACTATTGATTCATTAATTTATTGACTGACACAGAAGTATTCTCGGGAGCGTTATGCGTATGATGTATCGTTACTAAGTAGGTATCTTTGTTTTATTGATCTGAAGGTATACTTTCGCTACATTTATAGCTTCATATAAATGCTTTATTTGAATTTGGATTCAATTTTTTTACCATGGTTGTTTATATCATAAATGTTAGTACTGTTATATTATTTGTAAATCGATTCAGATATGAAAATAAATGTATATGTGGTTCATTCCGTTGTCTTCTACATTATTTGTGGCAGATCATGAATGCCTCGGAGAAGGGCAATTATCTGAATGTCTAGTAGGTCAATAGAACGGAGTAATACAGTACCAATTATTGTAGAATTGACGTATAGTATGAGTGAGTAACAAACATCCAGAATATTTCGGTAAATGTTATTGTTATCTTAAGATATAGGTTGTAAGTAAATACCTACCTGCTTATAACATTTCACACTTACTGCATCCACAAATAATATTAAACCTGTCGGAGATAGAACAGCATCTGTTGATATCTGATAAACGATTTGTCGTGCATGATACGGATATCTATGGAAACACAAATTAGAAAGAAAAGACAATTGTTTTGGACTTCAAACAAAATCAACAGCATAGAAAAAACACATGATTTAGAGCTGAGTGAGGATTGCATCCTAATCGTCTATAATCTGGATGACCAAAATAAGTAAATTGCAGAGTAATATTATAAAATAAGCTACGTAATTCATATGAGTGTGTCATACCTACCTACCATACATGTACCAACCTTTAGCCCGATGTTTATGATACCATTTTATTGTAGGTAAGTATTTATCTCTGTTGTATCGCCGCAGCATCACCAAATGCACCGCTCCGGAACATACGGAAGCGGCCTGAATGCCGTTAGCATATGAGATGAGCAAAAAATGTGTTAAGCATAAATACCTATTGGTATAATAACCATGTATAGGCAGATTGCTCCCTGTTTGCATAATATTGGCTCTCGTGCGCCTAAATAAAACTTTTTTGAACTCTATCGCCTCTGAGGCTAGAATTTTACACATATGATTTTTAAATGTTCAAAATGTTGACGAGTTCTGGAACATCCTGACGATAACTACAAGAAATCTCTCGGATACTGGTACAAATGCCTTCTTTTTTTCAATCAATTATTTGAGAACATTATTGTTTTTACATCCTTGTAAAAAATATTTATTAAAAGGTGTATTAACTGTATGTAACTCGTCATAAAAAAAAATATTTTTCTTTGTTATTTATCTACAACGTTAGAACACAGAAAAGTTCAAAATCTGTCGAGTAATGGGCCCTTTACCTTATCTGCTTTTATTTAGAAGTTAGATGCGTTGTAAATACGGACGGACTACACAATACGGTTCCTTTTGGACCTTTAGTGTACGTTTTTATTAAGGCTGTAGTGTAATAATCCTGCGTCAAAGGACAAATATGAAAAAGTACTAAACAACATTCAATATTGAGGAAAACCACCTGCCAACCTGTTGTGTCATTTTACTACAAGGAGCGCGCTACGTGTTGAAACTACGTATACATACCTAGCTTGATGTAGTACACATTATTGGACGCAAATAGGTATATACTTTTATGGATAAGTCGAAGAGCAGGGTTTCATCTAGCGCTCTATTACTTGCTTGGGGTGACACCCTGACTCATGTTGCCACGCTGACACTGTGGTGACGCTATTTGTCATTGTACAAAACTGGGCATGTTGCTCCAGTTTTATCATTTAATGTGCAATTTAAAGGTTGAGTGTACTTATTCAAAAGTAAATCTTACCGTGCGATAGTTTTGTGTGTTTTAGTGTATATGTGTGTGTATGTTTTTTACCACTAAACTCCGTAACGGCTGAACGGATTTAGATGAAATTAGTTCTACACATTGAATGTTACATAGGATATTCTTGGGAGAACATCAGAACAGAAGGATTTTATTTACTAAGTTCTCCAAAAATCAAACGAAGATACATTTCGTTTTAAAATACTTAAGAATGAACCTTATATTAACTATATTTGAATATGAATGAATAACTATGATAGCATACAGTAAGCGTGGCTACTATACCAAATTACCAACTGTACATACAGTGTTCGAGTACGTAATTTATCGGTAAACTTCTGACAACTGTTGGACTCGGCGCACACCGACCACACCGCCACAGTTACAAAACGCCGAGCTATAGACATCAGTTTTCATCCCTTTTATATGAAATCGCCAAGGTTGGCACCGGACACGCCGCGAATCGCCGCTACTCGCTCCTTGCGGTCGCCACTGACTATAAAAAACCGACACTCGCGCGTTACCTCGCCATAAGTAGCGTTTCCGCTACTTAGTGGCCGCTTCTAGCTTCAGGTGGCGGCGTTTTTTCAGTTATCCCCACCCATTGTGCATATAAAAATATTTTTTACTATTTATGGTATTCCGTAGTGCGAATAAAAAACACAATATCTTTAAATTATTGTATATATCTACAAACCTATCTACTACTACTCTCAGTAACTCGTCGTCAGGTAACTCTACCTACCTTCAAGTTAAATTATACGTCAATATCCACAGATGAACGAATAAAATTAGTTATTGTGAATTTGTGAAAACATACTTTGTCAGCCAAAATATTTATAACAATAAACTAAAAGGAGCTGGGTCCCTGTTCCCTTCGCCGCACCCACAAAAAACAGATACCCACGTATCTGTTTTTTTATATTTTTAAATATATTTTTTATAAAAAAATTAATAATATTCATAATATATTTCCTAGGACAGTCTTCACACACCATCAGATCCCAATTTCCTGTTTCGATAAGTAGCTCAAAATGTATTACTTAATAATATCCGGATGTTACCAGCTCTTCAACTCACCAATGTTATGATCCAATTATGAAATAAATGGTAATAATAAGTATAATTGATCGTACGTAGTAAAACCGTGTCCATCACCTATTATTAAATACTATTTAGTTTCACGATAAAAATATGCACGGTAGGTATTTAAATATGTAAGTACATACATTCATACTTAGTCGTGATCACAATCTCAGTCATAATAGTTCACAAATACATATGATGATAAACTATGCAACAAATGGTTGACGGTTTTAAAGGTACATAACGACCGTGGTGATTATGTAGGTATAGTTAAAAATAAGCACTAAATTTGTATAACAATCATTAGATGGTAGTCAGAGCTTTAATTGACTGAGTAAGTAATTATACTCACGTGTAGTGTAATATTACTGTATTTGTAGGGCGGGCGCGGGTGGGTTCACGAATATATTATGTGGGCGAGCGTTGAAAAATTATAATAGTTGATTATTTTCATTATGCAATCGTTGTTACAATGGCTTTTACATCTTTATGTGGAGGCAGAATAATACGTCGTAGCAAGGTCGTAGCTCTTCGTAGCATGGGAGCGTAGACCATAGCTAGGGTGGATTTGGGCCGCAAAACAATGATCGAAAGTTACGCTTCTATTTTACAGTAGCCTATAGTGAATCACTGATATTTTTCAATTATATTTCATTCGAAAATAAGGCCAAAAACGTTATCAGGGCTGAACTCAGTTCAGTTTAATTGAATTTAAATACATGCAGTACTTTTACATAGGACCTGCGATGTGTACACTATTGTACATTCTTGATATAGCTATTAATAAAACATAAATTATTTATTTGATGTTAATTGTCAGGCGAAGTTTAGTAGATTCTGTATATACACATTATCATTAATATATAAACAATTACAACTGGAAGACCGTCACCAAATTGGAGCTTGCCCAGAATGCTGGCTGCATTTCTACGATGGATAGCTAAGCTAAAACATAATTTTAACTAGGTATCTGACAGTAAATTCATTCGTTCGACATTTAATCAGCAATGTGACAGCGAAACATAAATTTTCAGCGTCGTGAAGCTGTCCAGCGATTTTATTGCTTACTTTCAATCGAGCTGCATTGTATTCTAAAAAGGTTTCATCAATCGATTCAGCATACTTTTTCTTTGCATTGATTTTTATCAGATACTGAAAAATGAATGAATGAGTAAGAATATCGAATAAATTCATTATCTGAGTAACACATTTAGTTGCGACTATAACTCTATCTATCTATAACTGTATTGTCTATAAATATATTAATATCCTAATCCTAACTAATATTATAAATGCGAAAGTGAGTTTGTTTGTTTATTTGTTTGTTACCTTTCACGCCTAAACCGCTGAACCGATTGCGATGAAATTTGGTACGTATGTAGCCTATGGTCCATACCATACCAGAAGTACATAGGCTACTTTTTATCCTTGGAAAACATAAGATCCTTGCCGAACGCGGGTGAAACCGCGAGGTGGAAAGTAATTTCATAATTCTATGTTCATAAAGTCATGAAAGTCAAACTACTTGCAATTCTTGTTTGTATGTCTAAGAAATTCTGTAGTTGCGGTGTGTTTAAACGATATGCTACTATACACACAAATAAAACAAACTGTGGTGTGCCGTAAGTTTTGGGATGGCACCAAAAATCAACGCACATACAGCTGTCTCAAATTGTTAGATTTGTGCACGTAGTAAGCAACTAAGCACTTTAACTTGTATGATGATTTTCATCTATTTAGCATTGTAAGATCTATTCTGTAGATATACAGGCTGATTTTTTTATCACTGGCCATACTTGCAGGGGTGGAAGTACTCATCAATGTGAACAACTTTTATTATGGGACTAAATCTGATATCGCGTAAAATAAAACGGTTGCTTCATACATTTTGGTCGAGTAGGTGGACTTTTGTATGGAATAGCTGATAATTTTTTCATGATTTCACTGTTAGTCCCATAATAAAAGTTGTTCATTTTGATGAGTACTCCCACCCCTGCAAGTATTGCCAGTGACAAAAAAATCACCCAGTATATTGTATTACTTTTAAAAAATATGTTACTTTATCGAGCATTTGCCAGGCTCCAGTTATAAAATCCATATATTGTAGGCAAACTATGGACATTAGTTAAACTAAACGCAATTACGCAGTGATGCAACATATTTCAAAGTCTAACGAATAAACGAACAGTGGCGTTTTTGTCCTCTGATCTAATAGAATAAACTCTGTATATAGGCATTCGTTTTTTCCAAGGTCTAACATTGTCTCGTACCTAGGTGTGAAACGACTTCCATACTTTATAAATTCACTGTTCCCTTTGGAGGACAGTGGACAAACTGTGCTTAAGTAATGTTTGATAAAACCATAAACTTCTTTAAAAATGGGAGGTTCTAAGGTGGGTAATGGTGTAACAATAAATATAAACGTTTCGTAATTATTATAACATCGAGTTTACATAGATTATGGATGGCCATGGAATAAAATACCGGCTTATTAATATTAGGCGTGGCAATTTTAAAACACAGTTTGCTTTAGAACTAATTATTCTACTATCGTAACGGAAATCCTACTAATATTATAAATATGAAAGTTTATGTATGTATTTGTATGCTTTGCTACCACCAGCACCGGATCTTAAATTTTTTTTAGGCGGGGCAATAACTGAAAAATGCCGCCCCCGCCCACTTGTATTTATTTTTACCTTTAACATCTTTATAATTTCAGCTATCAGATGTTCACTAATTGATTGACATTTGGACATAAGCCTTCCGGAAATAATGCATCCATAGCTGTTCTTTATGTGTTAAGTCTATTTATTTACAGATACAAGATGTCCTAAAAGTCGACGTCAAGCCGGAAGTGGGTGGTTAGAGACATCATTTTGAACAACTTTTACTATAAGACCGATTTGATCAGAGCAACTTTATTTTTCACTCTACCATACAAATCAGCTGAGCGCTCGGCTCGAAATGTACTGAGATGAGAAAAATAAAGTTGCTCTGATCAAGTTGGTCTCTTAATAAAAGTTGTTCAGAATTATGTTTCTAACAACTCGCTTCCGGCTTGACGTCGACTTCTGGGACATCCTGTATAGGCATGAACGTGTAGGATTATACTATTTTATACACAGCACAGAATAGGGTTTAAAATAAAATTATGTATAATAAAAATAAAAAAATGATATTATTGCATTTGTGAATTGAAATTACAATTTTACTCTTCGAGCTTTTTGTTCAGCAAATAAATCTATGGCCTTGTCATAAATTAACTCGTGTGCAATTCGATTTTCAATCACTAAGATTGTAAGACTCGATAAGCGTTCCTGCCTTATAGAAGATCGCAATTTTTTTTTTAATAGTTCTAGTTTGCTAAAACTTCTCTCACAGCTTGCGGATTTAGGTAGAGTAAATTCGCAATATACAAATATTAGGAAAAGCATCCTGCAAATCATCCGCATAGATCTGTTGCAAGAGATGGAAACCGTTAGCCTTTTCTATACCACCAAATAAAAGTGGAGCTTGCTCTTTAAAAATGTAGAGTTCTTGGCAGAATTCAACGGCGCTTAAATCTCTCGTATTTTCTAGTCAGATCTGCTCCATACTTTTGCAGTTCTTCAATTTACATTTTCGAAATAGGTACCATTAAGAAAAGCAAAATTCAAATTCATCATGGTAGCACAATCAAACCTCTTTAATCTGATATGATTCAAAAATACAAGTATTGGAGTATTTGTAATTCGTCTTCACACATTTCATCGAAATGTTTTTACGTTTTGGAATTCGTTTGTTTTGCAAAATAGGGTCAACACCACTTTTTTCAGCAACTTATCCAGTTTCTTTTATCCAATATTCCATTGGATTTTGTCATTTTTTTTTGCAAAGTTTTGAGCAGACCATCCATTAGTGCGACGGAACGGGCAAGGATAATATCTTCTCTCTGAATTTCTATATTCACTCTATTGATTTCGCGGAGAATATTCGCCCAAATAGTTAAATCTATCTATACTAATATTATAAAGCTTTTGTTTGTTTCTTTGTTTTAACGCGCTAATCTCAGGAACTGCTGGTTCGATTTGAAAAAATATTTCAGTGTTGGATAGCCCATTTATTGAGGAAGGCTATAGGCTTTTTACTTTTTATCCCAGGAAAACACAAGATCCCACGGGAACGCGGGTGAAACCGCGGGGCGGATGCTAGAATAATATTAAAATTATTTTTATTTTATTTTATATTTAAAATTATTTTAGCTTCTGGAGCATGAGAAATTTGCTTAACTTCTTCTAAGGCTTCCGCTATTTCTGGCAAATTAATAAATAGGGGTGAATGCCCTATTAATTAATACATATTGGACCCATTATCATAAGATTGGCCACGCTATTGTCCAATATCTAAATCATCAGCTGCCAATTTTTCTAAAATCTGTTGACAAGTGTCCTCTCCTGTCTTTCCAGCAACTTCCATGATATCAATGAAACTTTCTTTTATTTCACACAAATCGCCAGTTCTTTTTACATATCGAATTACAAAGTTAAGTAAATTATGAGTTGTCCATTCGTCTGTAAAGTGTGAATTTTGCCGCCCTCTGAACTTGCCGCCCGGGGCATAGGCCCCGGCTTGCCCCCCCCCCCCCCAGATCCGGGGCTGGCTACCACTCAACTATGTAACGGCTGAACGGAGTCCGATGAAACTTGCCACATAGATAAAATCATACCCTATGCGAAAGTTTGTGTGGATGTTTGTTACACAATCACGAAGGCATGGCTGGACAGGTTTTAGCATAGGATACTTTTTGTCTCGGAAAAACAGCTACCGCTTAAGTCAGTAACTTAAGCGGTAGCTGTTTTGTGAATTTTACCGTTATTTTACTACTCAGAATTGGTTCTCAAGTGCAGTTGCCGGAACTCAATAGTAGGTGGTGACAAATCGTATATGGACGTAGTGGAAATCATAGTAGGTACGGTCGTAAGTACCTACTATGTATTCCACAATGTTTTCCCTTACCGCTCAAGCTCAAGCTCCTTTTAGGTTTAGTACCTACGACCTTCATCACGACATTCGATGTCACTATCTCTGAGCCATGATCGCCTTGAAGTACTAATAATACCTATACTCAAACAGTATTATACAGAGGAACCTAATAACAGAGGTAACATAATCGCTATTTTAAAATCGGCACGTGAGATTAATGGAACAAGTATTTTATATGAACACATGGATTATTGTGAGCATTGCAATACCAAAGATAGTTTGTCACATGACGTCATCGCCCCCCTCGACCCGCCTCGCTCCACCCCGCACCCGCCTGCCGGGTTTCCCGCACAACCGGCCTTAACCGCTGTGAACTGCCTGATAAAGCCTTCAACATAGCAAAACGCTTCGGGAGCTTTAAATTGAACTGTGGAGTTCACTTAACTTCACTTCACTTAACAGAACTACAAAATTACTTAAATAAGCAGTTAACAGTTGCTATACGATATAATACATTAAGAAACTGGTTTTGTTTTTTACTGCAAACTCTATAAATATTAAAGCGCCATTTTTGCGAGAATTAACGTTTCAATTAAAATTGTATATAAAATAGAACGATTTTTATAAAATCGTATCATTTTGAGCATTATTAAATAATACCTTGATGTTTTATTAAAGTTTAAAGATTTTTTATACCTATCTCCTATATTTACGGAATAATAATGACATTTCAAGTTGTCTCAAATAGCGTGTACATTTTACTAAAACCTGACTTTTGGGCGGACGGTAACTAACTTTGACAGAGTGAAAATACTAATTAACAGACTTAACAGCTTATAAAATTTATAACTTAACAAATAAAAAAAACGTACTTAAGAAGATATAATAGAACGCCAAACGCAAGAGGGCTATAAAAAATTTTACCTTGCTGAGTTTCTTGCCGGTTCTTCTCAGTTTAAGGCTGACTTCCGAACACGTGGTAACTTTAGTACACCGACCATCATAAGTGCCCTCTTATAGCCTAAACTAAATAAATGGCCTTTACTTTGACTTTGGCATCTCTCTTTGACTCGCTATGGTTGTCTCTTTTTGGTTCAATTGGTTTGGTTCAACGGATGGATATATGCTGTGAAATGTGGCTTAAATTTCGAGATAAAACTGCGGCGTGCGAAGTAAAAGCTGTCTTATAAGGTTACTCTTACATGAGACACTCAATTAAAGACGCCCAACTCAGAAGATAAATTTTGTCAAAATTTTAATTCAATTCAATTCGTGACAAACATTAATCAAATGTAGGTACCTAACATTTAACT
Organism: Tetheella fluctuosa; assembly: GCA_951216915.1. Lineage (NCBI taxonomy): Eukaryota > Metazoa > Arthropoda > Insecta > Lepidoptera > Drepanidae > Tetheella > Tetheella fluctuosa. Next base: position 3,607,106 of record OX578229.1, on the reverse strand, counting down.
CAATCGGAGACTGGTCAACTGATAACTTACTAATACCTACTACTTACACGCACATACTTAGATAAAGCTGAATTGTCTGATAACTGAATAATACAGGAGGGTATTATTTAAACCCCAATTAAAATTATAAATACGAATGCGAGTTTGTTTGGTACCTTATCACGCCTAAACAGCTGAACCGGTCGCGATGAAATGTGGTACGCAGATAGCCTATGGGATGGAAAAGAACATAGGCTACTTTTTTCTTGGGAACGCGGGTGAAACCACGCGGGACAGCTAGTATTAGATAAAAACCAGTTGTGTATGTGTAAATATGTTTGTGCGTCGAATAAATAAATATACCTAACTACATTAATTTTAATAACTAACAATCTATATATTATTTTTTCTTCTATCTGGAAAATTAGTTGTTGATTTATTTATTTATTATCAACAACAAATTTTCCAAAAATAAAAAAGACATATTTATTACAAAAACATGAATAATTATAAAACATTTCACTACTAAGTAATATTAAATAGTAAGAACCCCTTGTTCTCGAAGGTGAAGGCCTCCTCTAGAGATTTCCAAGTCTCCCTATTCTTCGCTCTCTCCATCCATTGTTCCTCAGCCACTTTTATGATATCGTCTGTCCACAGGGCAGCTGGTCTACCTCCCTTCCTAGTACCTGTTGGTCTTTTCTAAGATGTTATCCTATGAGTCCATCGATTGTCTGTCAATCTGGCTATGTGACCAGCCCAGCGCCACTAACATCAATTCTTTTCCTTATATTTTTATCGTTAATTTTATGAATTCTTTTAATTTTTAATATACTTCTCTCCATACCTCTTATATATATAGGTGTCGACATATTCTAGCGCTACATTTTCTAGGTATACTGGATGAGTTAATTTCCAGGCCTACCTGTTGACTTGCAGCGTGCAGGGCGTTTATTATCGACTGCAGTTCGGTTGTATTCTCAGACAGCAAAACAATGTCGTCGGCGAATCTTAAATTATCTTATATAAGTAGTGATTGTTTATATATAGACCGACCTTTTCCCAATTTAAGTAGTTGTCCAATGACTTGTTGTAAGACAGCTATAAATATTGTTGGAGAGATAACATCTCCCTGCCTCCATGTATATAAGATCCAGTGGTCTCCAGTCTGATTCTACTGTTACAATTTTGATGTAAATTTTGTAGGACCTTCAGATACTTACGCTGATTCTATATTTTGCGATTGTAGAGACTCCCATATTGAGTGATGGTACAAAGAATCAAAAGCTTTTTGATAAATCAATAAATACTAGGTAGGGTGGCCTGTGAAATTCTTGATATTTATCTATGAGCATTTCGATGGAGTGGATATGGTCCGCAGTAGAAAATGCTCTCCATAATCCTTCCTGCTCTGCGGGTTGGTGCATTTCATTCAACAGTGCTTCTGATTCTTTTTTATATTGAAGACAGCAGGCTTATTGGCCGATAATTACTAATATTATTTGGATCTCCCTTTTTATACAGTAAGATAATATCCGACTCAGTCCATTGTTTTGGTGTAGTTCCCGATTTTAACACTAAGTTAAAGAACTGTGTTAGAGGGCCCGCTAAATAGAGACTGCCTATTTTTTTTTTACTTTGTATAGGCTTGTGTTTGACCACAATCTTACTATGGTAGGTGATGATGTGGCCGAAGGTGGTAAGCACACAAAGCCTAGAAGGATCTGGCTTGAGGGTGGTAGCCAGCCAGGCTGGTACTACAAAGTACCCTACCACCGTGCTATGGTTTCCTCACGATGTTTTCCTTCACCGAAAGCTCAAGCTCATTGTAGGATTCGAACACACGACCTTCACCGCGGCATCCAACGTCACTACCACTGAGCTATCATCGCCTTAAAATGTTTCAAGACTTCGTTGGCTTCTTATTATCAGGTCCTGGGCTCTTATCATGTTTCAATTTTGCGATCCCTTAATTACTTCAGCTTCATCAAGTTGTTGATATAAGTAGTAAATAGGCCTATCGTTTATTTTCAAGTGCTCTTCAATAGCGGTATCATTACCATCCTTCGTAATTAACATCTTTATTGAGCCTTGATAAGGAACATTGCACTTGATGATTGTTTCAAGTGCAGATAACTGTCTAATACAGTCATATAATAGGAAATAATGATCAAGTGGTAATTTGTAACTCACGCACATTTTATACCTGTATTTAAAATATGAAGACTTACTTGTGTTGCTTTATAACAACATCAGTTGCTTTATCGACTTGAAGTGATTGACTGAGTTTCTTTTTCTTGACGGGACAAGAAGGTGTTGGACTCTCGACCGCTCCACCCTTACGCGGTTAACTACATTGACTGAGTGATGGTGATATCCAGTTGGCAAATCGGCTTTGCAGTTACTTTGAAATTTCATATATTTTAGTCAAGTCAGCAAGAAAAAAATCATACAAGTAAAAGATTTAAGTGCTTCAAGTCTACTGGGTAACTTTCCTTCGGAGGACCGGTTTCGATCACGAACAAATTTAAAATGTGTTATTTAAATACCTACAGTTGTTCGTAATATAAAAGATTACTGTTTTGAAAGAAAGGTCGGAAATTATAAGGACTTTATATTTAATAACTAGCTTCCGCCCTGTGGTTTCACCCACGTTCCCGAGGGATCTTATTTTTTTCCGGGATAAAAAGTACCCCATAATCTTCCTCGATAAATGGGCTATCAAACACAAACACACACAACACAGTAGTTCCTGAGATTAGTGAGTTCAACCAAACAAACAAACAAACTTTTCGGCTTTATAATATTAAATATAGTATAGATATTCCTTAGATTATTCGGTTCAAAGTATGATATGTACTACAGTCGCAAGCGTATATAAGACACCAGCCCTCAGATATACACACTGTAACACCACGCTATTTCTTTACTTTTACCTTTTTGTCGCACAATTCGTACTCCTTTTTTTGTAGGTACAACTTTCCGCATTAAATTAGTTCATTTTTTTCAGATACCGGTTGAAGAAAATTATGTGGCTGCGAACAACTACGACAAACTTCCAGATAACTATACAACTACGCGAAGTAGTTTCGTACAAGACTAGCTTCCGGTAGTCCGCCGTCTCACGAGCAAAATGGAGGAAAATAGGTACAATTATATTTCAATTACCAATGTGTTTTAATAAGTTTTGGTATGAAAACTAATGTTGGTTGTAAAGCACTGGGCCCTATGTCCAATAGCTTATTATACGTAGATATGACAATCTATGTTTTTATGGGTAGGTTCGGACTGCATGGCCTATCTGGCTCGGGTATATTAGAGACAGTCGCCTCTCTCAATCCCCACAAGAAAGGAAAAATAAGAATGTAAATTTTGTATTGTATTATATTTAGATTCATTTTGCTTTGGCAAGAAAAGATTATTTTAAATTAAGCGGGGCTTATCAAATATTTCACATGTCACTAGTAGGTAATGTACGTAATCTCAACATTGAAAGGCATTTTTTATGGACGAATGAAACCGAGTTTGCAAGATATTGAAACAATGTTAATGGTGTATAGTATTTTTTTTAATGATTAAAATGGGTACAAATTGCCTAAAATAAAGAACTATATTATTATTATTAACTGCAAATGACACTCAAACTTCTTCCAAAGGTTCACGGTATCCGCAGTAGATGGAGAATCAAAGAAAAATGGCATCCACATGGGAGCCAGCATCATATCCCGGCCGCTTCGGTCGTCTATGGAGGTAGCGGAGCGAGGAATGTCCGCCACCACCTCACAGCCAGAGACATGGCTCCACGATGCCGGCTGGCGACGGAAGAGGTCCTTGGCACAGCTCACGAGAGAAGCCCTGCCTAGGTTGGAAAACTACAGGAACTCCAAACGAGCCTTGAAAAGACCCAGTCTTGGTGAATTGCATGGAGATAACTTAATTACGGAAGAGGTAAATTTTAGAATTTAAGAGTCATATGATGTCCGCCATATCCATATTTTCCCATAACAAACCTCATCAGCCTATAAATAGTCGTAACCAATGTTTAAAAAGTCATTAAGCGACATTATACTTACGTATCTGATTTTAGCAAATCACACGATATTACAAAATTATCTACACCTACTTGAAGAAATCCTTATAAAGAGTAATAAATGCTACATAATATTTACATACCTATAGTAAAAGAAGATGTACATGCTAACCTAGATACCGCTTCAACGACTACTGTCAATATAGTTGTTTGAATATGAAAGTTGTCATTTAAGTAAATAAATAAATTGCTACACATCGCCCTCGTTGTCTATATTATCTATAACGTCAACAGGTTCTTTCCTTTAAACTTTTATCGATAGATCGAAATAATTAAACCAATTTGTACAGTACAGTAACAGGCTTTTAAAGATGAACTCAATATTTGGCCGGAAGTTGATATATAACATGAATAATAGAACAAGAATTTAATTTGATTAAAATTATTACTAGACTTGTTAAACCGTCGCACGTAATAATGGGGATACCTACAGTTTAGCAGGGCTGCCATGTAGATAAATAAAAAGATATTATAAGCTGCCTAAATTTAATAAAAAGAAAATAAGACGTGATTTAGTTCCTACTATCCTATTAATATAACCTAATGAATGTGAAAATTTCTATGTTTGAATGTGTGACTAAACCATGCATAAACGGCTGAGCGGGTTGCATGAAACTTCGCAGAGAGTAAGATCATATCCTGGAATACAATAAAACGATTCTTTATATCCCAAAAAAAATTAAGATCCTACGGGAACTCGACTAAAACCGCGGGGCGGAAGCTTGTAAGTAATAAACATAGCTATTTCTTAGATTAGACGGAAACCGTTTCATTTCGTGGTATTGAATCTTTTCTAGGAAAATTATCGTGATGGCAAAGAAGTATATTATGTAACGATCTTATTTTATCTTTAATGTTGAGTAAATTGTTGATGTTAAAGTTCGTTTCCGCAATTTTAACCAAGGGCTTGGTTGATGTAAACTGTTTGCTCAAATCAAGATAATAATTATCAAAAGATTTGATGATGAGTTAATCGCAAGTCAAATTTAATTTACTTGACATAAACAAATGCTTGGAATCAATTTATGTGAATTCAAGATTTCTTGTGAACAGAAACACAAATCAGTACCAATAAATGGGAATTATTTTGATTTAAGATAACTAATTGACTCTGGCGTGACTATGCGGAAATCCACTAATCCACAAGATTATACAAAAGACAAATATTTAGTAACTATTCCGCTGGATCTCCTTCTCTGTCAAGTCCCACACAAGGAAACTCAACAGAAAATCGAGATCGACGTGTTTCGCTTCTCCACGAAGCATCATCAGGACGTAGTAGACCCACTGTCACCGACTCGACGAATGCGCAAAGGTGTTGCTTCGCCGACCGTGTCGGACAGAAAATAATAAATATTTGTCTTTTGTATAATCTCTTTTGATATATGCAATTTAGTTACATACTGTGGAAAATTATGCATGTTTACCGATCGATAAAATAAACTATTATGTTTTCAGATTCTATCAGAATTTGCATCGTATATGTTGTATAATTGTGTAAATTTATCTGCCAACATTCAAACAGTTTGCTACAGTAATACTTATATTAGAGTAATCCGTATAACAAATAAATAAGTATTTATTCCGTAAATAAACATAGTAATATACAGATTATATAAATAGCAGTGGAAAGTCACAGGTAATCTTATTCTTGTTCAATAATCCACACTAATCCAAACTATAATGCGAAAGTAACTCTGTGTTACCTTTTCACGCCTAAACCGCGAAACGGATCGCGATGAAATTTGGTACCTACGCAGATAGCCTATGGTATGGAGAGGGACGTAGGCTAGGGATAAAACGTCATGCGGGACAGATTATAAGACCTTGCGTCGCGACGAAGGCCATACGAAGGTTTTTGAAGACACGGAAAATTTGTGTTTTAACATTTATGTAGGTATTACTTAGTCCGTCTTATTCTTAGTATACAACTTCATAGCATTGCTAACTAGCATAGACAATGACATATGTTGTTTATTTCTCAATACTGTACCTATGTGTTGAAGTGGAAGATTTGGCTGAACGCGTCGCTTGTTTGCCTGTGACATGAATTATATCGAAGAATTTTAATAATCACTGTTGTGTCACTTATTAAATCCGAGCTAATTATTACAGTAAAACATACGCACTCGACAAAGATTTTAGATTAAATATAGTATTGAAAATGGTTTTAATTTTTTTTTACCATGACGATATTTGTAACCTTGATACAATAGTTATTTGCACATTAAAGTGCTTACCACAGTATTTACATTAACCAAACCATTAAATATAAAGAGAAGGTATTTAAAAAAATCGGCAAAAGCTAAAAACTGGTCTATGCTGTCATAGATAATAGATACCTACTCAAAGACAAAGACATGACAATGTGCTGACGAGTAGTCTTTTGTGATTATTCGTTAACTTTATGTGACAACAGGTGGATATAATAGAGCGATTCGATACACGTTGGTAGCCATACGAGCGGAACGCAGTAGGAACAGCCGGTATCCGTCAACTAACTATCAGCAAACATTGTCTAATGTCACTCACGCGCCAGGCGCAGCACAGCTGATGATTATCATTAGTATCACATCTACGATGGATGTACTTGCTAGAGATAATAAACTTTTGTTTATACCTGCATTAACTTATCTTTAGATATTCATTATTGTTTATTTCTTTGAGGAAGTAGTAGGTATTACTGGATATAAACAATAGCAACATTATGAACTGTGAAAACGTGCAACTCGATCGTCGTTAATGAGATTGTGTTACCTATATTGTTAATTGTAAGTAATAAATCGAGTATAATCCAGATAATATAAATTAAAAATAATAAAGTAATGAACCTGAATTAAAGTGATGTGCCACTTGTTTGAAATTTATTTGATTGCTGCAAATTATCAAGCGTTGTTTTAATTGATTCTTGTTGATCTCGATGTATCTTGTTTTATGTGTCATTTTAATGAGTATAAAAGTAATATGCTTAGTTTGACATGAAAGTTGATTTACGCCAATGAAAAAGTAAATATATCCTACATACAGATAGAACCGAGTTACCTGCAGAAAATATTTGACTAGACAATAAAAATTTACAATAATAATGGTGCTGCGTAACAAAATGTACTCCGGTGTGCAGTAACACATTATAATGTGCGTTATTACAATAATTGTTGCAGGACGAGAAAGTACATAATCATAGAGATACTAAATCACCCACACCCACTGTTGGAATTAAATTAGGATGGATTCAAGTAAGCGCCTTTGTTATAATAAAAATAATTTAAAATAAGTTATATTGAAGATGTTTTTACATGGAGGTCTATTTTCCAGGGAGTACTAATACCATGTCTGCTAAACATCTGGGGTGTGATGCTGTTCCTGCGCATATCGTGGGTAGTGTCACAAGCGGGTATAGGCTTGTCTCTGGTCATCATTGCGATATCAGCTATCGTCTGCGTCATCACAACGCTCTCTATGAGCGCCATTTGCACCAACGGAGAAGTTAAAGGAGGTTAGTTAACTGTTATTTGTTGTACTACATAAGTGTATTGTTATTTTTGTTTTACTTTTAATATAGAATTTTAGTTGTTTGAATGGATAAATCAACTGGGGGATATAATTGGTACAAAGGTACAAAGCATGAGAAGGTACAATATGGACAGGTTCCAAAGGTGCAAATAGTAGTCGCGTAGGTAGGTATAGTCTTATAATTCACTGGTTGAGATTATTTCTGGTATGCAGTCAGGGCATCGTCCGACCTTAGACGTGACCGGTTTGCAATATTATAATTGTAAAACAGATTCTCTGTACTCGAGTGTACCTAACTTTTATTATTTATACTTTCATTTAGCTTTCATCGTCTTACCCTTGTATCTTATTTCCAGGTGGTATTTACTTCATAATATCAAGATCCCTGGGTCCCGAATTCGGTGCATCAGTAGGTATAATCTTCGCCTTCGCTAATGCGGTAGCCGCCAGCATGAACACCATAGGGTTCTGCGATTCTCTTAACGACTTACTCAAGAGCAATAATGTGTCGATCATTGACAATGGTGTTAATGACGTCAGAATCGTCGGCTCTGTCGCTTTGGTGGTGATGTGCATCATCTGTGCCGTTGGTATGGACTGGGAGAGCAAAGCGCAGGTTGGTGTATTATATTAATGAATTAATTTCTAATATGAAAGAAATACTTGTAATGTCTCTATTAAATTGATTAAATCATACAGTAAATATAAGGATTAATCAGCTGCCAGCTGTGACGATGACCCATTAACTCTACGTAATTGGTAACTCAACAAAAATAAAAGCTTTTCTGACAAGATGCATTCTGCCACATGGAAATATCCTGACTTCTATAATTTTGATTTTGTCCCCATTTCACATTCAACATTAGGCATGAAACAATAGACTCTATTCTGGAATGGTGTGGAATACAAACTTACGCTTGAATGATGCGTGGTCAGTGTATATCCAACAATAGCTACTAGATAACCTGCAGTGATTTATGAGCTTTCAACGGAAGCGAAGTTTTTCTCTTAACATTATAGTTATTGGTTTTGAAACGTAGATTTGATGATGAAATCATCACAATACCCAATACTAATTTAAGTTTACGAGACAGCTACTACATATTTGTATTATAAAAAGCGATGAAATTAAATTTTCCAAGACCTAGAGCAATAAAAAATGTAAAAAGCAGCGGAGACTCACAAATTGCTTATCGAAGCATTTGCAAGGCTTATTACGCCACGACCGCTCTAATCATTATCATCACAACATAACATATTGTATACACTGTATTATGTTTTGGTGTAATGTAACTCGATGCCGCCCTTCGGAATTAACTAAACGACGCGGCGTGGTACCCTAATTGACCTCACTCCCGTATTGTACGTTGGTACTTACTACAGTAAACAAACCACCCCTCGAAATCAACTACCCAACATATTTTATAAAAACACGTTAGCTACAATCAATAGAGAAATAACCGCGACGCGAAATTCAATTTATCAACCAAAGAAAATGCATATTTTTATTTGTGTGCTAGCTTTTCACATCTAGATCATCGTTATCAAAGCTGGCCTCGAATGGAAAGTAACAGGAAAAGCATTCACAGTTCCCTAGAGCCCTCCTGATATATTATACTTACATATCATTGTGTTTAGTTGTGAGGTCACACATGGGGTAGAAGATTGATGGAAACATGCGACGCCATTGCTAAATTAACGTAATTGCATTAATTTTCATTGCGGAGGTAAAAGCTTCACATATAATGGAACTCTCCGCAAATTATAGTTAAAAACTCATTAATCATATGAATTATAGTGAGTGACTTGGCCATTTGTTCAATTGTTGTTATTAATTACTTTTGTTGAACTGTTAGCAGATTGTGCGATTGTTGGGATAGTGTCAAGTGACTTAACGTAACGAGGAACAACATGTGACCAACTTGTTGCGTCGTGTTTAAACAGAGATATCCTGCCATCTTTGTATGTTTAACAAATTGCTCATTTATAATATTATCATAATATATCATATAACTTTCTAGGTTACTAAAGATTTTTTCAGACAAAATACATTCCTCCTCCGATAAAAGTCTTGTTCCCGGTAGATATATAAAAAAATCTTTATCTGCTCAGAATTTCCTGATCGCTATCATAGTGGGAGCCATGGTAGACTTCGTGGTTGGTACTCTGATGGGTCCCAAGAACAACAACGAAATATCACAAGGATTTATTGGCTTGAGCAGTAAGTAAAAGATTTACGAATAAAAAGATGTTGATTATAAATTAGTTTTTCGTACCAATGGTATTCAGAAAGTTTACTTACTTTGACAAATGTAAAACTTATCTAAATGAGTGACAGTCTACGGTCTTATCGAAGCGCTTGAAACATATAGTTACCTATATGTTACAATATACAGAGTTATTCAGTGTTCACCATCTTCAAGAAATAAGTTTGCTCAGTAGAACTAGTAGAATCGTATGAGTTCAATGATGTATTTTTGTGACAAAACTGATCAAAAACAGTGCACTAAGTAAGAGCTAAGTGCACATTTTATAAAAAATATAAATTTTCGTTATAAGGTATTTCTAACTAACTTCTGTAATTACATTTTTATACCTACAGCATTTTCACCATAAAACCTTGTTGTGGTGTATCGGTTCCCTGATATACTAAAAATATAAATCTTCTACTGGCTATAGATATTAGAATTTATTTTATTCTGTCATTTCCATAACAGCAGAAAGATTTATAAGATAGCCCAAAGTAGTGAAGCATCTAAGACATACCAAGCATTATTTTCCAGCTTCAGTATTCTCAGACAATTTCAAACCGGACTTCAGATACAGCGAAAATAGGAATCAAGATTTCTTCAGTGTGTTTGCTATATTCTTCCCGTCGGTCACGGGCATTCAAGCCGGGGCTAACATTTCTGGAGATCTTAAGGTAAGGAGTTAAATTAGTCATAAACTAATTCAGTTACGCTTTTTACGAGGAAAGTTCATACATTCATTCGTCCTGATAATACGGTATATTTATAAATATTTGTATTTTTGTCTCTTCTCTATTGTTCTTTTTCTCGATCTGTTACTATTGCATGGTAGGACTAATCTTATGTTGGTTGGTAAATAATGATTTAGTTTGTTTTGGGAATATGGAAGAATTTCTTGTCGGTCGGTATTACCAGTAATAAGGTATTCCATTCATAAGTGAAAGCCTATTTTATAGAGAATATAAATTCAAAAAATAACTATACTTGACATAATAACTAAATAACATCAAGGATTTCAAGACTAAGTTGAGATTTTCTCACACACTTAACAACAAAACCTATAATATTGCTACTTACTAACACAGTAGCAGTGAGTTTATGTGTGTACATTATGGATTTACATAGACTGTGACGTCATCATAATACTTTTAATGAAATGTGGGTGTGGTATCTCCTCTGAACAAATCCATATGGTCGTGTTTCTAAGAAATTATAAATAATCCCACGCTATTAGCCCCCAATTTGTATTCGAAATTGATGAAAGAATTTGAATTTGCAAATCGAATAAAACATCACCCTATTGAAGAAGTCAACTTGTTTAACCCCAAATTTTTCGGTATTTTATTAGTCAGCGCAACGGACACCCAATCGATTCATTTAAGTCAATTGGAGTTTCAATTAAATGGTGACTCATTTCTATTTCCTTCCATAACGAGATGCTTCTGATTACGTTTTATTCTCGGAGAGGAAGCGAATGACAACAACGTAACCTGTCTTACCTACTACTAAAATGTAGGTCATGGTTACACTAAATGTTTTCAATTGCTGAATTAGATTTCCCTATCTCTTAGTCGTGAGCCGAAAAATCTCAAATAATTCAGACAGATAAATCTGTATTATACAGCAAAAATAAAATTAGATTTCGTTTAGTGTTTATCGATTATTTAAAAACTAGCTTCCACCCCGCGGTTTCACCCGCATTCCCGAGGCACCTTATGTTTTCCTGAGATAAAAAATCTATAGCCTTCCTCGATAAATGGGCTGTCCAACACTAAAATAATTTTTCAATTCGAACCAGTACTTCCTGAGATTAACGCGTTCAACCAAACAAACAAACTTTTCAGCTTTATAATACTAGTATAGAAGCATAGATGAGTCACCTGATGCATCTTTTAAATTAAGGCGATGATAGCTCAGTGGTAGTGACGTCGGATGCCATGGCGAAGGTCGTGGGTTCGAATCCTACAATGAGCTTGAGCTTTCGGTGAAGGAAAACATCGTGTGGAAACCATAGCACGGTGGTAGGGTACTTTGTAGTCTGGCTGGCTACCACCCTCAAGTTGAAAATCTGACGCACTAAACTATTGGTGTGTTCCGGTAGCTGCACTTGAGAGCCAGTTCCTTCTAGGCTTTGTGTGCTTACCACCTTCGGCCACATCATCACTTACCATAGTGAGATTGTGGTCAAACACAAGCCTATACAATGTAAAAAAAAAAAAAACTTATTTCCAGGATCCTGCATCAGCTATTCCAAAAGGTACTCTGTTGTCTCTTGGCATCTCTATGGTGAGCTACGCTCTGATGGTGTTTTTCTCCGGGGCTGGAGCTCTCAGAGATGCGAGTGGAAATATTACTGATTTGAACATTGTCAACGGAACTGTCATCGATTATTCGGGTCTAGCTAGCTGCGTGGCTAACTCAAGTTGCGAGTTTGGACTTCATACAAGTTACTCAGTAAGTTGTGCTTAATATTTTGTTTATTTTAAAAACCGAAGTCAAAGAAACGCATTTACTGTGAGAATTCTAGTAGGTACTCATTATAAGAAATAGGATCGATTGGCATCAAAAACTAAATCGTGAAAATTGGTCTTCACCTCGGTGACTGTAAGTACCATTTTTTCAAAAACTGAGAATGCAGAAGAAGTTAATTATTTTAAAAAACGTAGAGACCGTCCATTCACTAAGAATGTTTTCCTGTAATTCGTAGGGTTTATGGAGTTGTCCTTAGTGCTCCATCTCCTAATTCCACCCTGTGAATTATTTTATAATTGGGGACCAACAGGACTCGAATATAAAGCAAATGATCTGTTATTTAATGGAGAATGAAACATTTACTCGTACAGCCAAACAAATACTCCGCATTTATTTATAAACAGTTTTGTTTATATATTTTATATAAACAAATCCGTTTTAGATACTCCCGCTATAAGAAATTATGGAACAAGATGATGTAAAAAATCTATAATAGACGAAGGTCGTATTTACTAAGCATGAATTTATTTTATAGTATTTCCTCTTTTGGCCCGCAACCTCTTCCCGTCTTCCGTCTTAACTTCCGTGAGGTACCTATGTTTCTTTAAGATTTATCTATATATAATTAGGTGATGCAGCTGATGTCAGCATGGGGACCTTTCATCTATGGTGGTTGTTGGGCGGCGACTCTGTCGACCGCTCTGACGAACCTGCTGTCGGTGCCACGGCTGATCCAAGCGCTGGGCGTGGACCGCATCTACCCCGGCCTCATCTTCTTCTCCAAGCCGTACGGACGACACGGGGAGCCCTATCGCGGATACGTGCTCACGTTCTTCGTCTCCCTTATCTTCTTACTTATCGGTAAAATGATTTAACTTACCCAACAGTTTCGTTATTCTGACAAAGACTGATTCCATTATGTCTGGCGCTAAACTATTATGGCGCGCCCCTTGGCCCGAATCAAAATTAGAAACAGTAGGCAACTTAATTACAAAGATTTTTTTATTCTAAAATACATTTGGCTTTTTGCGTTTTAATAGTTTTTTTTTTTATAAATTAAGTAATGTGGTACTATCAGTTTAGCAGACCATATTTTAAAAGACAGCAATTTCCGCAGCTGACTTAAACACAATTGCGCCGCTTATCTCCAACTTCTACCTGGCGTCGTACGCGCTCATCAACTTCTGCACATTCCACGCTGCACTCGTGCGCCCTCTCGGATGGCGACCTACGTTCCGGGTAAGAATTCAATTATACGCTGACTTTTGTATCAAGGTTCAACATAAGATAAACATAAAATAACCATTATAAGAGAGAAAGCTTTCCCATTGAGCGCTTAGTAAGATGACTCCACAATAGATGGACTGAAATCCTGATCAGACTCATTGGCAGCCTCTGAATATAAGCGGCCCAAGAGTCCTGGGTTTTATACCTACTTGGTCTTAAGGTCTTGCGTCAAGACTAATGAATAGTTTTTGTTATCTTTTGTTATTCTAGTACTACAACGTCTGGTTATCCTTAATTGGATCCTTGATGTGCGTGGCGATCATGCTGCTGATCGACTGGATCACGTCGCTCGTCACATTCTCCATATTCATAGCGCTCTACCTCATCGTGCATTATCGTAATCCAGGTAAGTCGAGTATTCAGCTGTTTAATAGTATCAATGGATCACAAAAAAAAAACAAAAAAAAAAAATTACATTTAATAGTCGTACGTAAATGGGTATGGAGGATCAAGGTGGTAGACTCCTCCATTAAAAAGGGAAGATCTTCCGCCAGGCTGGGTAATCGTGCCTGGGGAACGCGGTCCAACTGTAGTTGTTGGAATCTTGTATATATGCAAAGTTGACAGAGAACTTTGTCAGTGCGATGTAGAATATTGTTTCGCCATCTATCCACGGATAGCGGAAGTCTTGATAGATGTCGCTACATGGGTATTGTTGTACCGTTTCAACGTGTATGTTGTATACACTATGTCAGTGGAAGTACCCAATAACCAGAATAGTCCCACTCTTGACTGAATCTAAATCTGTATGTAGATACTCCCTATAATATGAACGATTACATCATTTTCCTCTAGCTCGTTGATATTTGATACACATTGCAAAATTCGTTTGTGTACGAATAGGTTTCCGAATGTTATTTTAATGCTGGAATATCTTGATATGGATATTGTATCCAATTGAGGGACTCATGATTCATCGACTTGAATTGAAATAATACTTCTCAATCAATCGACACTTTGTAAGTACAATCTCGATACTTATATTGTCTCATTTAATTAATATTAAATCGTACTGACCTGTATGAAAAATATTATAGAGTGGAGATGCCTATACTCAGTACATAGTGTAGGTGATTAAGCTTAGTTAAAAGAAATAACCTATACATGCCAACAATTATATGATTTTTATAATATCTTACTAGATAGATACAGTACTTACTTACATTAATCTGTATGCGGAGAAAAAGTGACTACGCGGTCCAACAATTATGTATATACTTGCACACATATTCTATTATTTTACCATAGTAGGAATATTGTAGCATTCCAGCATGTACCGTTGTACAGTTCGTACAATATTCCTTTATATTTACCGTTTACTTTACTATCAGACGTGAATTGGGGCAGCAGCACGCAAGCTCAGATGTACAAGACAGCACTGTCGAGCGCACACAACTTGGCGCGGACCGGCGAGCACGTGAAGAACTATTGCCCTCAACTGCTGGTCCTGGCCGGCAGACCGCAAGCCAGGCCCGCACTCATTGATCTGGGGAACCTCATCACTAAATCCGGCTCTTTGATGATCGTTGGGGATATATC
This sequence comes from Tetheella fluctuosa, assembly GCA_951216915.1. NCBI lineage: Eukaryota > Metazoa > Arthropoda > Insecta > Lepidoptera > Drepanidae > Tetheella > Tetheella fluctuosa. The sequence goes on along the minus strand of OX578229.1, from coordinate 3,591,977 downwards.
ACAGGTACAATTGGATAGGATCGGTGTCAAGTCACTTAAAGTTAATAAGTTGAAAAACCAATTCTGATTGATTAATACTTACCTACTTACCTAATAGGCATCTTCCAATGAAACAAATCAATTTCTATTTCACCATTTCTAAGTTCTAAAATGGCACGTATTATGTGTTTTAGTCTGTGTGATATTTAGTGAAATACATCTTCTTCATCTGATTTGCTGTGAGAATCACAATTATTAAAATTAATTGAAGCTCTGGAGACGATGAGACAATTAATTCAATTGTTCTATGATTTCTGAGTTCTATTTGTAACCATTAGGTTCGTATTATTGTTTACTCGTAGTATTTTATGATAATAAATATGGATGCAATTCATAACGAAATCAACCCTATTAAGTCTGCTATGTTATTCTGTACTGAAACTCGACAGTGAATTCTCTAAGTGACTATTCTCTGTCTCACTCGTGAACTCCTGATTACTGAGTTTCACGAGCGAGACAGACAATAGTCACTTCGAGAATTCACTGTCGAGTTTTAGTACAGAATAGCATAGCTGATTCCATATACTTAATAGTTGGCATATTGAATCTGACTTATAATACCTACTCTGTTTATATTTATATAATTATAAAATGGTAACCTCACAATACATAGGTTTATTGACAAGATCATGTTGCGTTCATACATTTAATAATATCACATTATATGTCGGTAAGCTGACCAAATTACCAGACCGCGTTGGAGTCATTCATTCAACGAGAACGTTACCTAGTAGCCCCTTGACCTATTTTGCCAAATACATTATGACATGTGTACTATTGTTTTCATATTGATCCAGTGAAACTGGTAATCGAACACAGATAGGTATCTATAAATAGTATAACAATTTATATAAAGTGTTTGTTTCTAGTATCTATAGTAGGTGCTCAAACGAATGTCTGACTAATTATAAAAAGCAATTACAAAGATTTACTTAGCTTTACATAGTAACTAGGCACTAGGCGTCAAACGAAGACAATAGCATAATGTCACAATTGGAAATGCCTTAAGAAAGAGCCTGACGGTGTTTTCCGACAGTTGTAGAAACTTGAGATTCAGTTTCCTTCTAGGCTTTGAGTGCTCACTACCACGGTCACATGATCACTTACCATACTGAGATTATGGTCAAAGACAAGTCTTTCGATATTAGAAAAAGAAAAACAGAAAGTAATAAGAAAAGGAAAACGTTGGCTAAAGACTTACAGTTATTTTATATGAACAGGAGAAGCTATCATACAAAGACCGTTCAAGCCGCGGTCGCGCGGACGACGAATGGTTGCGCGGACGCAAGGTGCGCGCGTTCTGCGCTCGCGTGCACGGGTTCAACTTCGAGGTGGGGGCGCGCGCGCTCATGCAGTCCACCGGCGTGGGCAGGCTCGCTCCTAACGTGCTGCTCATGGGGTACAAGGCTGATTGGACCACGGCACCTGCTGCTGATCTTGTCTCATACTTCAATGTGTTACAGTGAGTGTCTACAATTATAATAACTTTTAGAATTAGAAAGTGACAGTGTAAGCTAGACAATATTTGTAATTTTTACTCAAAACTTTACATTATTACAGTGGCGTAGCGTGGGTTTTCGCCGCCCGGGGTCAACCGGAAATTTGCCGCCCCCCCATTTTTTAAAATTATTAGTTTAAAAAGTTTAAATATTTTATTCAACGGACTTAATGTATTGAAAGTCAAGATAAATACATCTTCACAGCCCACTTCGGGCGCCTGGTGCCTAGGGTGATGGTTGCGGCGGCTGCTGCTGAACACCGGCGAACCGGGTGCCCATTGCAGGCAACTGTACTTGGGGATCGTGTGATCAATATGTCCCGTATGGGTGGACGCCCTGAACCGCGGAATCTTCACCCTCTTGCGTAGGCCGTAGAGGGTGGTAGTGATCTCCGCCGAAGCGGCGTGTGAGCTGGCGGGTTCCTTGCCTTGGGACCTTAAGGCCTCGCGTCAGTATACTTTTGACGCGAGAAGGCAGGGCGAGTGGCACCACGCGAGGGGGAAGGGCGCATAGCACAGCTGCGTGCGCTCGCTATCCAGGAGTGGAAGTCCAGGCTGGAGCACCCTAGTGCGGGTCTGAGGAGTTTTATTATTATTATTTCCAATTGAAAAAATCGTGGCGCTTGCCGCCGCCCCTTTTCGTATGCCGCCCGGGGCCATGGCCCCCCCCGGCACCCCCTACGCTACGCCACTGCATTATTATACCAACATTAATATTCCTAGGACACGTATGTGGCATAGTAAAATTTGATTTTTGGAAATCTATGGGAAGTTACAATGACTATGTTCAGATGAACACAATAGAGCTGAATATTATAATGATGATGAAAATGCAATTCCAAATCAGTACGGCGTTCGAGAACCGTCTAGCAGTAGCTATAGTTCGCGTAGCGGGTGGGCTGGACTACGGAGCGGTGGCGGCGGAGGGGGAGGGCGCCGCCAGCGGACTTACCGCCACCTCGAGCGGCAGCGGTGACCTGCGCGTGCGCCGCGGACCACTCATCATGCACGCAGACTCAGACCTCGACATACGATCTACTGATTCACCACTTAACAAAAATAATCTATCTAGTAAGTGTTCTCTTGGGTATATTTTGAATATTTTCACTCTTCAAATTCTTACCACAAACAGATTTTAGTTTTCTAAATAAAAATATGTTCACTGAGTGATTTACTTATATTATGTATAAATTTGTTTTTGTCAAAAGGTTTACTCACTCTTACGTCGTCACGGTCATTCACGATATCAGAGGTCAAGGAACCGAAAGAAAAGAAGAAGAAGGAGAAGAAACCAAACGACCTCCAACAACAGATAGTTTACAACACCTCGACCGGCATCGAGCTCTCTAAAGATCAATTAAGCCAAATGACTATATTCCAAAGAAAACAGGTAAATATTATTGATTTCCTACCCATTATCCTGATGACAAAAACTCAGCGCGAACACAAATCAATCATATTTGTGTCATATAACTTTATGTTTGTTGATATGGGTAATATCTGCCTACCGCCCTTTCAGTTCAAACGAAAATTCAAAACTAACATTGACTTTATTAGGAATAATAAAGACTATGCATCATAAGCTCTAACTAAAATTATATCCAAATGTTATTAGGGGATCGATGTATATAGATGATCTAAGATGGAAAGTATCAATAGTGAATATGTTCATCGAGCAACTAAATTTTCCTACACTTTTGTAGGAAGATCATTTATCATCATCATCATCATCTCAGCCGCAAGACGTCCACTGCTGGACATAGGCTTTCCCTAAGAATCTCCAACAGGACCGGTCTTAAGCGACTTGCATCCAGCGTTTTCAAGATCATTTATTTATAGGAATACTTAATTAATAATGTGTTTACAACATCGAATAGGGTAAGGGCACCGTGGACGTGTGGTGGCTGTACGACGACGGTGGACTCACGATCCTGCTGCCCTACATCATCAGCCAGCGCTCGGCGTGGGACAACTGCCAGCTCAGGATCTTCGCGCTCGCCAACAGACATCACGAGTTGGAGCTGGAGGAGAGAAAGTCAGATATTCTTCTTTTATACACCCCTACAAATACAATCTAAATACTAAGTATAAAATTGTTAGCAGTTTTAGTTACCCACTTTTATGAATAATCGTCATAAGAATTTTTGCAAGATTATATGAATGGTGACAAAGACTGACTACTTTTACGGTTTCATTGATATGATAAAATTATTGCTGAAGAGAAATCAACATTATTCTCAAACTTTATCTACCCGCTGTTACCACGATGTCATATATCCATCTATGTGGTCGCTAGAACCCCAACATCGATATTACCTGTTCTTGGCCAAAATTATGTCAAGGTCTTACTCCACCTGCCCCCATTACTTATCGCCAAGATTGTGCCTTATTCTTATAGTATGGCGAACCTCCTAGCAAAGTTCCGGATAGACTACACCTCACTGAAGATGGTGCAAGACATCACAGAGTCTCCGCAGCCGGAAACCAAGAAACTTTTCGAAGAAGTCACCAAAAAATTCACCGATGAATCGGCTAGTGCAGGTACTTATCAAACTTACAAGATTTTGATATTGTTTTGTTAGTAATGATTCTGTATTGGCATTTTGTAAAGATATCGTTTTTGTTTCCAAATTTCTTTTGGCTAAATATCGTCTACAGATAGATATTATAAATTACATAGCCACAACATCATGCATAGATCTATATTAAATCTAGGTCGACTAAAGATGACAATAGGTGCCTTTGGTTTTAGTGGAACAAAAGTTAAAAGAAGCCAAAACATGTTCATTGCTACCTACAAAACAAAAACTCTACCTACAAATTTGAATTAAATTAAAAATTTCAGAATGTCGTATAAGTGAAACGGAATTGCTGACGTTGTCGGAAAAGACGAATAGACAGCTGCGTCTGCGAGAGCTGCTGCTTGAGAACTCGAAGGACGCGCGACTCGTCGTTATGTCGTTGCCTATGCCCAGAAAGGTATGAACATTTTGCTACTTTCCCTTATCATTGAATTTTCCCAATCTTCCTAACTTTCACATTCCATATTTTCTTGTTCCAACTTGTAAATCGAAGATTTTTATAAAAAAAAATCCCCATAAAAAATATTAGAAAAGACATGAAAAGTGGGTGCCCTTATGATTGCATTGCATACTCGAGGATTTTTAAAGTATTCGTTTATATAGAGTATAGATAGAGATGAGACAAAACCAGTGTGTGTTGACAGTATTGTATTGTATGTGTTTGTGTGGCGCAGGGCTCGGTGTCGGCCCCGCTGTACATGGCGTGGCTGGAGATGATGAGCCGGGACCTGCCGCCGATGCTGTTCGTGCGCGGGAACCACACCTCCGTGCTCACCTTCTACTCTTAATTTTAGATCTCACAACCCACTACAATATTATTATTATAGTTTATTTTACATTATCATACATTTTGAAATTAGGTTACGAAAGTTGTACAAGCCAGTGAAAAAGATATTCTAATTATTTTGAATCGCCCCTTATTTTTTTGACGTTATACTGTACTTATTTATGACCAAAACTTTTTAGCATTTTTAATAATATTAGGTACTTACATATAAGTTCTTTAATCATTAGATATAATTTCAGCCATTTAGTATTGTTTCCTATTAACATACTTAACTATTTTAGAAGTTAGATTTATTGAATCAAACCCTTAAATAAATCATTGCATTGTGATATTACATTAAATATTATTGTAAGTTTCAGTTATAAGCTGTAGGCTAAGTATTCAAAGTATTTAATTTAATGAAGAGTGCTGAAATTAATTCTGTACACTATGCAATGCTCTCCTTTTTAATGTGTAATATCTAAGTACCTAAATTCAATTCCCTAGATGATTTCAACTTGATAATGACAAACGTTGTTGTTTTAAGCATTCTTTATTAATTAGATTGACAAAACATTTTGTATTACGTAAATAGGTTATAATAATAATAAGAACCAAATCTTAGATGACGTAATATTAGATATGTGTTTAACTTATGTAAAAGTACATACTTACTTAGTAATTGTTTTATATATGACCCTGTTTTTAGATATATTATGAAAATGTTTCTAAAGATCTAATAGGAAAGACAAAATTATTTTCTGCAATAAATATCATTGAACGTTGCGATTTGAGATTTTATTACAAAGTACCTACTTCCCGATTTACAAAAGTCGCGCATGCCGAGAGGTCTAGTATAAATGAAACTTGAGCGAGGTTGTGCGATATTAAATTTACGTAATTTCATAGGAGTGATGCTGTTCCTCCAGATCGAACTGACAAAATGCATAATGTTCCTGTCTGGTGTGGTGTGCATCATCTCTACCCTGTTATTACTTGGAGCAATAAATAAATCGAGTCTAATCCTAAACGTGAAAATACGTTTTTTACTTCAAAAAACAAAATATTCATTGTGACTTTGTTGACATTTGCCAGGGTCCAGCTTAAATAAAACCCTGCGATTATGAACGATGTTTAACTATCAAATAATATATTATACAACAAAAATACACTATGTACATGACTATATTACTCGAGTCTGCTACCGCTATCGATGGCCAAGACTCCCAGTAGGCCGGCAGTGTTCCTTTTTTAGATTGCAATTAGGTGACAGGGATTGAATATTTCGGATGCTTCTGAAGTCCTTCTGAAGTCCGTCTCACACCTAAATGTGACAAAGCTTCCACACAAAGTAAATTTACTCTTCCCTTTGGAGATAGTGAATTATGCAAACAATGGGCTTTTGTCATGTTTGATAGAACCATTATTGTCTAAGAAACTCACATCGAATAAAAATGCTAACCGTTTCACAATATTTCTAATCTAGCATGGATTTTTTATACTAAACTATGGCTATATTATAGTCAAAGTCAAAGCCCTTTATTCAGTTTAGGCCATAAAAGAGCACTTATGAACGTCGGAACTACTCAAGTTACCGGTTACAGATGCCCATATATGTATATGTAGAATACCCCTTGAAAATATTGGACGAGACAATAAAAAAATAGATTGCTTTTTTATTTAATTATCTTAATAATAATTCCATGGAACAAGGATAATATCAAAATCATCGAATAGCTAAAAAAATAATGGGATACCAAAGTTTGTAGACTTATTATCGGTTGTTTTCAATTATAACTTCCTCATCCATCCCTACTCTACAACAACTGTTTAATTATGAGTATAAAATTCGCCTAACTTCAACTAATATAACTATTTACCTAGTGAATATTAGCAAAGGGCTATTGTCAACTACACGCAAAATAGAGAACAAAAGAAGTTCTATGTATTTGTTTGTGAGCGCCCATTTATCGGTTTTAGATTAATTTTAAGGCTCGTTAAGCGGTAAGCTCAATTTACTTAATACTATTTGATCATGTAAAAATTTTTATATGACGATAACTATTTTTGTAACATATGATTTTATTTTATATATGAAACGAAGCCCTATATTCTGCTCTAAATTAATCTCTGTCTACGTGTGAAAACTACATGAAAATCCCTTGATTAGTTTCAGTAATGTGCGCGAACAAACAAACGGACAGAAAGACAGAAAAGACTTCTAAAAATCGCTGGTTAAAAATCTGTCGCCAAGCACCTACTGATGTGTTCTGGCACTTGAGAGCCAGTTACTTCTAGATTTTGTATGCTCACCACCTTCGGCCATATCATCACTTATCCTGGTGAGGTTGTGATCAAACACGGGCGTATACATGGTTAAAAAAAAGATTGTAGCCATTAAAAATCCTTTACATCGTCCTCTGGTACTAATTTCCTTGGTAACTATATTTCCAAAAATTATTATAACTATTTCGAACTTCGAAATCTCATGGAAATCTTGAACAAAAGCGATATAAGTATATCGCAACTCCTGGGGACTTTTGTTTTTGTTTGACTACGTTTGTAGTCAAGTATCTATTTGTATTGTAATGAAACCGAATAATCCATATGGATGTTTATAATTTATAAAATGTTGTTTTTTCAATAACATAATCCATGTAGGCTTGACAATCATCTTCACTACCTCTATAATGTAGATACGTTTTGATGCTGTTTCGAAACTTACTTTTATGTTTATTAATTTTTCATAAAAAAATATATGTTTTATCTAGCGTCAAATTTAGGGCCAGGGTAGGTGCCAAAATAATGCATCTTTGGGCACGTTCATAATAGTAATGGATAGATAGGTAATTTTGTTGAACAGGTTTTAGGTACCATTTATTTCCTTTCCACTAGAGAGAGCAGAATAAAATAAAATAATTAAGTACAGACATGTTACTCATAAACCATCGGTTAGCAAGGTAAGTCTATACTAACCTATTATTATTTCTTTATAAGTTTTAGCAACCTTTCCTTATAGGAAAAAAACACACGAAAAAGCCGAACGATAACAGTCCATTCAAGTTATCCTATTACCTACCTATTTTTTTTTACAACAATGAATACGTAACAAGTAATAGTACATACCAAAGTATGTAGATTAATGTATAATATATGTATAAAATATATAAGTAACGATATAAAATTTCCCTTATTTTCAGATACCTTGAAAATAAAAATTATGTAGTTGCGAGCAACTACGATAAACTTCCAGATAACTATAAAACTACGCGAAGAAGTTTCGTACAAGACTAGCTTCCGGTAGTCCGCCGTCTCACGAGCAAAATGGAGGCAAATAGGTATAATTATTTCTAATACCTACCTATTCCCCGCGGTCCATCCGCGTTCCTGGGATAAAAAGTGTTCTAGGTTTCTCTCCGTGATTTAGGCTACCGCTCTGTTATTTTTTATTTTTTTGGTAAGTAATTCCCTTTTTTTGGGTACCTACACCCATATTTGTATCGTAAATATTCACACGAACTTTCAAGATAATCGGCCAATGCAATATTTGTTTTCCATAGAAACATTATCTCCACATTCCGCCTACTTTAGGTCAATTATGCAAAAAAACCTTAGAAAATTTAATTAAATTAAAATTATTAAATTATCTGCTCCGAACAATATTTACATCGCAAGAAAGAAAAATAATGCATCATATTTATTTCAATTTGGACAATCCAAGATTTATCCAAAGACATTGATCCCGGCAGGGCCTCCTGGCCCGACCTGCCATGTGGCCGGTCCGGGCCTGGGGATATATTTTGTTTCCTTCAAGTTAGTAACCGTTTACGTTAGATTGACGATAATATATCTTCACACACAAGGAAAACATGCTCTAACATGCTATAATCAAAGAATCTGAAAACGTAACTTTCATCATCCTTTATCCTTATGCACTAATGATGCGGGGTTTTAAAGACCATGAAATATGACACTCAAACTTCTTTCGAAGGTTCACGGTATCCACTGTAGATGGAGAATCAAAGGAGAATGGCATTCACATGGGAGCCAGTATCTTAAACCGGCCGTTTAGGGCGTCGATGGGGACAGCAGAGCGAAGAATATCCGCCACCACCAACTCACAGCCAGAGTCATATATCCAAGATGCCGGCTGCCGACGGAAGAGATCTTTGGCACAACTCACGAGAGAAGTCCTGCCTAGGTTGGACAACTACAGAATTACTAAACGTGCCTTTAAAAGACCCAGTCTTGGTGAATTGCATGGAGATAATGTAACCACAGACGAGGTAAATTTTAGTCGTATGAGAGCCATAATTAAAAAAAGATATTTTATTATAGTTGTCATGTTAATTAAGTTATTTATCTGTATAACAAAACTGGGTGTCATACACGACACACGACGATCTATTAAAAAAAATATATATATATAATAGATAAATACAGTGCCGCTCTGCCCTGCCGCTGAACCGGGCTACCTACATAGTCAAACTAGGTGGACAAACAAGGCAATGGCATGGCGCTGCGCTACTAAATGTACTTCGGTGTGAAAATTAACACTTTATAAAATGCCCATAATTGTTGCAGGGCGAGAAAGTACATAATCACACAGATACTATATCCCCTACCCCCGCTGTTGGAATTAAATTAGGGTGGATACAAGTAAGTGCCTTTGTTAATACAAAAAATTTAATCCGAGAAATCGGTGAACATCCTACATAAAATTAAATGGTTTTTTTTTAAAGATATTTTTACTTGGAGTTCTATTTTCCAGGGAGTACTAATACCATGTCTGCTAAACATCTGGGGTGTGATGCTGTTCCTGCGCATATCGTGGGTAGTGTCACAAGCGGGTATAGGCTTGTCTCTGGTCATCATTGCGATATCAGCTATCGTCTGCGTCATCACAACGCTCTCTATGAGCGCCATTTGCACCAACGGAGAAGTTAAAGGAGGTTAGGTAACCTCTACTTGTTTTATAACTACATAGTTTTGTTTTAAATAGTACATAGTAAGTATGACATAACTTAACTTACCGACAGTGAAAATTTTACCAACCATTTTTATTTTAATCAGTTAATCGACGTTAATTAATTAATTAACATCAGATACTTTTTTAATTGTAATAAATAAATGTGATTCTGAAATGTGTGCTTTAAGATCTTTTCCTTCACCGAAGCTATCGTCGTCTTACCTTGTGTATTTCCAGGTGGTATTTACTTCATAATATCAAGATCGCTTGGTCCTGAATTCGGTGCATCAGTAGGTATAATCTTCGCCTTTGCCAATGCGGTAGCCGCCAGCATAAACACTATAGGGTTCTGCGAGTCCCTTAACGACTTGCTCAAGAGCAATAATGTGTCGATCATTGACAATGGCGTCAACGACGTCAGAATCGTCGGGTCCGTCGCTTTGGTGGTGATGTGCATCATCTGCGCCGTTGGTATGGACTGGGAGAGCAAAGCACAGGTTGGTACCTCAAAAGTGTAACATTAAATAGTCAGTTATAACTTCCGCTCGGCAGTGATTTGGGGCATTTTTTTTAGTTTATAAGTAGTTTAGTTTTTAATTTTAATTACTTATTGATTTGTGATTTTGAGAAGGAAATGGTGGTAATGTTGAATACTTCCATTATTTATCTTTGTAACTTTTTTTTGCTCAGAATTTCCTGATTGCTATCATAGTGGGAGCTATTATAGATTTCGTGATTGGTACTCTGATGGGTCCCAAGAATAATATAGAAATATCACAAGGATTTATTGGCTTGAAGAGTAAGTAATAATAAATGTGGATAATCACAAAATTTGTTATACATGGTGTTATATAGTGAAACAAAATTTTACTTGTATAGTTTGGTCAAAAACCAAATCATAACAAAGTAATATTTTAGTAAAATATTTAAAATAAAGTGTAACTATACGTTTAGTTTTTTTGAATTGATTCGTGTCTTATTCAATTAATATAGCATCCTCCGTAAGTATGACGGGAATACATTCTGTAACATTTTGTTACAATGACGGAAGGAAGGAAGTAAGGAAGCATCTAAAACACACTAATCTATATCTTCCAGGCTCGGTGTTCTCCGAAAATTTCAATCCGGACTTCAGATACAGCAAAAACAAGGATCAAGATTTTTTCAGTGTGTTTGCTATATTCTTCCCATCGGTCACGGGCATTCAAGCCGGGGCTAACATTTCTGGAGATCTTAAGGTAAGAAATTTAATAATTCACAAACCAAATCTTTAAATTCATTTACGCCATTTACGAGGAAAGTTCAAGGCGTGTCACGGCTAAGAAATGGTTAGTGTGAACTGATTTATTGATACAGTATTTTGTTTTTTATAAAAAGGTTGATGTGCTTCAGTAGGTTCTATGGTATGGTAGAAGATGGTATAGTATGGTATGGTAGAGTCTTATAGTAGGTTGGTAAATAATGAATATTATTTGTTTTGTTTTGACAAGATTTAAGAATTAAATTTTATAGAATTTCTTGTTGTTCGACATCACCAAAAGCAACTAATAGAAAGTCTATTTTATAATTTAACTATAATTTACTTGAAAACTATTCAAGGATTTCAAGATTTTAATTTGAGATTCTCTCACACACTCACTCTTACATAGATTTGTTATTCTATGCTACTATGGTCACAGCTATGGTGAATAGCTCAGTCGTGTGTATGTACGTACATGTATGGATTTACATAGGTTGTGACGTCACTTCAACGAAAGGTGGGTGTGGTACCTCCTCTGTACAAATCCATATTGCCAACGTATTTTCTAGTATTCGATGAATTTATTATGATCGCATTTCTAAGAAATATAATAACAAGCCCACGCATATTCTCTTCCGGTAATATGCATAAGTAATAACAGTAATATTTATTTATCTTAGGCCTTCCGTCGGCCTTTCCGGAATGCTCAGTAACCTACAAAACAAATATGGGGTTTTGTGTGTTGACCCTAAACTACAGATTATGAAATATGTAGGTGCCAATCTATACTAATATTATAAAGCCGAAGAGTTTGTTTGTTTGTTTGAACGCGCTAATCTCAGGAAGTACTGGTTTGATTTGAAAAAATCTTTCAGTGTTGGATAGCCCATTTATCGAGGAAGGCTATTTTTACCCCGGGAAAACATAAGATCCGTCGGGATCGCGGGTGAAACCGCGGGGCGGATGCTAGTGAGGTATAAATACATTGCATAAGCATAAAAAGAAATATAATGCTTCTTTTTGCGTTAAACAGTCCCGTAACAGTAAAGAACCCCGGTTGGCTACAGTACCAAATTCTGCCTTAGTTTTGTAAAGTTGAATTAAGTAAGTAGTAAATACTTAGTCTTCGTTGTGGTCGAAGCCGCAAAGCTCGTAATATCTAGGTAGGAAATGGATGTCACTCCCAGACGATGAAAATGATAGATAACTAATGTACCTATACCGATATTATTCTGACTAATCAAGTAAATATAGTGAGTAATTCTCACGCAACGTGAATTTACTAATTGAATGCAACCAAAATGTACAGGGAGAGGAGAGTATATTAACGTACACGTGGACATTGCAATCGATCCATTTGTTTTGTTTCAATAATGTTTTCCCACGTGCCAGCCACACAGCTGCCAATGACACCACGATGGTTATGCTCTGACGTTATTACACCTGTCTGACGTTTCGGGAACATCGGAACTATTTAAATTTCATTTCGTGGGAATAACTAAATAAATAACTAAATCGTAACGAAACTCTGTAAAACTTGAATAGCGCTCTCTCACACGTAGTTTGATCTAATTTTTGATTGAAAATCCTATTTCCGAATGCATATACCTAAAATTAAACAAAACATAATGTAACATCATCAACATACGTGATATGTAGGTACCTGATTGCTATGACATAGTGGCTACCACAAAACTATCTCGATATAGTTCTGTGGTGGCTACATACTACCAACTTAATTAATTAAGATAAAAAATGAGATGCATCTTTTGAATTAGCTCTATTATTTCCAGGATCCTGCATCAGCTATTCCAAAAGGTACTCTGTTGTCTCTTGGCATCTCTATGGTGAGCTACGCCCTGATGGTGTTTTTCTCTGGCGCTGGGGCTCTCAGAGATGCGAGTGGAAATATTACTGATTTGAACATTGTCAACGGAACTGTTGTCGATTATTCGGGTCTAGCTAGCTGCGTGGCTAACTCAAGTTGCGAGTACGGAATTCATAACACTTATTCAGTATGTTATTCTTTTTTTTAATTGGTTATGTAGGGCGTAAACTTAAACCTAATATTAGAAATGATATTGATTTAGTGTGGGCTGATGGCCTCAATCTCACTCCCATCATCATAATTAGATGAGAGAGTTGGCCCCCAGGAGTGATAAATGAAAGTGTGAAATCTGTAAAATCCATACATCCTAACTAATATTATAAATGCGAATGTGAGTTTGTTTGTTTGTTACCTTTTCACACCTATTCCGCTGAACCAATCGCGATCGGCCTATGGTATGGAGAAGGATATAGACTAATTTATTTCTCGGGAACGCGGGTGAAACCGCGGGGGACAGTTTTTTCATGATTTATTAAGTGTTTCTATAGTGAGAGCCTAAACCATTGGTCATTGAACCATCAAAGGAGGGCTTATCTTAATGGCGAAGAGATGTACTAAGACAGGATTTTACGAACTCAATCCCAAAAATAAACCGCGGAAAGCAATATTGTACTTAATAAAGATAGAATAGATTTGATTACTGGAACACGGCTCGTTTAAAACTAATACACAGGAGTTCGGTCTTGGCTGCAGCATCAGGCGAAGGTCATAACTTTTCATAAATGGAACTGCATACCGAGCAATCTACTCCATTACCATAGTAAATTTTTACTCCAAAATAGCTACAGTGTGTCGAAAAAGTAATATAATAGTAGAGTTTTTTAAGTATTTTCTCATTTAGACCGCAACGTCTTCACGGACTTAAACTTCTGGTAACTATATTTCTTCATTAGATGATGCAGCTGATGTCAGCGTGGGGTCCGTTGATATATGGTGGTTGTTGGGCGGCGACACTGTCGACGGCTCTGACGAACCTGCTGTCGGTGCCGCGGCTGATCCAAGCGCTGGGCGTGGACCGCATCTACCCCGGCCTCATCTTCTTCTCCAAGCCGTACGGACGACACGGAGAGCCCTACCGCGGTTACGTGCTCACGTTCTTCGTCTCATTTATATTCTTACTTATTGGTAATACTTACTTTTTATTTAACTTGCCCGATAGTTTTCGTTATTAAGATTCTGTACACAAAAGTCCCCATCGGGGCGCTATTACATTACATCTGTCCTGCTGTCTGTCTGTCTGTGACAAGGCTGGTAAGTAGCACGTTGATTACCTTTCAATATTTTCGCAGAATGCGTATTACAAAGCCTTCTTTCATGACAAAAAACAATAGTCCTTGCACTAAGCGGGTGCTGTTTTACCTATATATCATCAATAATGCAGGCAGAGAGGTGTACGTACATATCCCAACTCATTAACGTATCTGAAAGGGGCCTTTACGTTCTAGATCTGTATGCCCACGCACGCCTTCCAAAAGGTCTGGTCCTCGGGCCATGACGTTTCAAAAGGAAAGATACAAATAATAATAATAAATATATACTAATACTTACATATTATTTAACTAATTTTATTACATGCAATGTTTCCGCAGCTGACTTAAACACAATTGCGCCAATTATCTCCAACTTCTATCTGGCGTCGTACGCGCTCATCAACTTCTGCACATTCCACGCTGCACTCGTGCGCCCTCTCGGATGGCGACCTACGTTCCGGGTAAGTGATATGATCATTCAATTATATGGAGACTATTGAAACCAATAAAGCTTAGGTGGACCGAAAACCTGGTCAGAGTCGTTGAGAGCCACTGGGCGGGCTAGATGGATGCAAGTGGCCCAAGATCTAAGCTTACTTTTTGGAAACCTATGGGAGAGTGTTACTGTTTGTGACTGCTGATCAGCGGTCGGTCCAATCATAGACCGTTCAGCAGTATTTAAATATGATGATTGTAGGATTGGTATGATTAAGATTTACAATATTCTAGCTCGAGTAATTAGTAGTTTTTTTTTTGTTAACTTTTGTTACTCTAGTACTACAACGTATGGCTATCCTTAATTGGATCCCTGATGTGCGTGGCGATCATGCTGCTGATCGACTGGATCACGTCGCTCGTCACATTCGCCATATTCATTGCGCTCTACCTTATCGTGCATTACCGTAATCCAGGTAAGTCTAGTATTCAGCTGCATAATTCTTACTGCCTATATTATCCAGCCTTTATTTGTAAATTACTGCAGCATTACATGACATCAACGTTTAAATGAATGAATGAGTCGTATTTTAATGGGTATTGTTGTATAGTAATCTTTTAAATCTTTACATTATAAAGCTCTAATTACCTACCAACCTACTCGTAGAAAACCATTGTTTCATAAGAATTTTCCTCGTATGTTGTGTAGGTAGGTACACTATCAGTCAGTGGATGTTCCCGATAATCAGAATACCCCCACTGTTGACTGAACCTAAATCTGTATGAACATCCCATAGTAAAAGTTATTTCTAAAAAAACAAAAATAAAGAAAGCCAACCACTACATACCTATCTTACTTATAGGAATTTTAAGTTGTAACTAATTTTTTTGCCTATCAGACGTGAATTGGGGCAGCAGCACGCAAGCTCAGATGTACAAGACAGCACTGTCGAGCGCACACAACTTGGCGCGGACCGGCGAGCACGTGAAGAACTACTGCCCTCAACTGCTGGTCCTGGCCGGCAGACCGCAAGCCAGGCCCGCACTCATAGACCTGGGCAACCTCATCACTAAAGCCGGCTCTTTGATGATCGTTGGCGATATATCACAGGTTCGTCAAATATTATCTAAATAACGCAGTCCCCAGTAATTATACCTTGGTTAGGGAGTGTGATCATTTGTGATGATATTTTTAAATTACAATAGATAAGTTGGGTGTCACGAAATAACTACATCATATTTAGGAATAAATTTCTAAGCGAACTTCCTTTGAAAATCATGAATCATACCAGTATTTGTTTCACTATGTCTAAAAAGTTTCCTTTAAAATATTAAAAGTCACATTGGCTCATATATTGTATTAAGACTATCATGTTGCGTTCACTTATTTAATAATAACACACTACAGACAGATGAGTACATGTATTATACGATATCCAATCCAAATTACCAGTCCGCTTTGCAATCACTCACCCACCGAGAACGCTACCTCGTAACCCCTTGACCTATTTTGCCAAATTATGACATGTGTGCTATTGTTTATAATATATTGATACAGTAAAAATTATAATCGAACAATACGTATAAAAAATAATACCTAATAATAATTTTTCCGCCAACGCATAAGCTTGGCCATCCAAAAAGGGAACGCTGCCAGCCTGTTGGGAACCTTGCCTATCGACAGCAGCGAGGGCTTTGAGGATGTTTTCTATATATCATAGTTTGTATTTTATACATTGATTGTAAATATTTGTTGTAAATAAACATACATAACAATTAGTTTAGATATCACATAAATAGTACAATAATTAGTATTACAGTTTATATAATGGAAGAAGCACTTACTTCCACTACGGGGAGTAGGCGGTAAAACAAATATCTAACAAATATACAAAGGGTAATACCTACTACAACATTTATAATATTATATTTATATAATATTTAAGGCGATGATAGCTCAGTGGTAGTGACGTCGGACGCCGCAGCGAAGGTCGTGGGTTCGAATCCTACAATGAGCTTGAGCTTTCGGTGAAGGAAAACATCGTGAGGAAACCATAGCACGGTGGTAGGGTACTTTGTAGTACCCGCCTGGCTGGTTACCACCCTCAAGTTGAAAGTCTGTCGCCAAACACCTATTGGTGTGTTCCGGCAGCTGCACTTGAGAGCCAGTTCCGAAAAAATACCCAAAAAACTGGGATTGATATACCTACGTAGACAGCGCGATTGCTCCCAGCAGCCTTTAGTAGGTATTTATATAGCAACTAAAACTTATCCGCTAACTAGGCATTACGGACAAGAACTAGCCTTCCATATTAAAAATATAAATGTTTATTTAATGAATACGAGCATAAATCAGAAAGACGTCGGATATGCGAGTGACTTCAGTTTTTAATATGAACAGGAGATGCTATCATACAAAGACCGTTCAAGCCGCGGTCGTGCGGATGACGAATGGTTGCGTGGGCGCAAGGTGCGCGCGTTCTGCGCTCGCGTGCACGGGTTCAACTTCGAGGTGGGGGCGCGCGCGCTCATGCAGTCCACCGGCGTGGGCAGGCTCGCTCCTAACGTGCTGCTCATGGGGTACAAGGCTGATTGGACCACGGCACCTGCTGCTGATCTTGTCTCATACTTCAATGTCTTACAGTGAGTGTCCTACTGCAATTTTAATAGCTTCATTCAGGAATATTGGGCCTGAATATGATGATGGTATAATTAATTTCCAGCTCAGCGTTCGAGAACCGTCTAGCAGTAGCGATAGTGCGCGTGGCCGGCGGGCTGGACTATGGCGCGGTGGCGACGGGGGTCGTGGCAGAGGGGCAGGGTGCCACCAGCGGACTGACTGCCACCTCGAGCGGCAGCGGCGACCTGCTCGTGCGCCGCGAACCACTCATTATGCACGCAAACTCAGATCTCGACATACGATCCACTGATTTACGACCTAGTAATAAGAATAATCTATCTAGTAAGTCTTATTTTTCTCCCCCATTACATTTTCTACATATTGCTAATTATTTTTTAATAATCGGTACAGTAGCTTGAGATGCTTACCATAACTCTTTGCTTTGAGAGTGTATTGATTTTATGCATGCTAATTACAATACCGATAGGCTAATGGTAGATACGATTATGTCAATGGGTGGATGAGCATTAAATTATTTTTATCTATAGGTTTACTCACTCTTACGTCGTCACGGTCATTCACGATATCAGAGGTCAAGGAACCGAAAGAAAAGAAGAAGAAGGAGAAGAAACCAAACGACCTCCAACAGCAGATAGTTTACAACACCTCGACCGGCATCGAGCTGTCTAAAGATCAATTGAGCCAAATAACTGTATTCCAAAGAAAACAAGTTAGTAATTTCGTAAAGGACGATGCCTATGATGGCATTAGATAATAAAAATCTAGCGCGGACACTTACCAAACATGTATTGTATCACTTAATTTTGATACGTCATATATTTAGTTTCCTATTTTTCGCGTCCTGAAATGTTATTAGTCTCTTTTATATCTCAAGAACGGGCTCACCTATCCAATTTAAATTTTTAGGCTTTGTTCGGACTATTTAGTAGATGGTTTATGTGAAGTTTGCACAAAATCGGTCGAGCGGTTCTTCATATATCACATTTTTTGTAACAATAAATGGCAGATCATTTTGTTAATGGGGATTTTCTGTAAAATAGATTTTTTTTTCAGATGGGGATTGTGCTGTCAAATTGAAACTTTTTTCAGTGAATAAATAGGCTTTGTTTCCTCAAAATTGGCGAAAAGCTATAATACATATAATACCAAGTCGCTATCCGCTTACTTGTTCTAAGCTACACAACGGATTTTGATACGGTGTTCACTAATAGAAGATTTGTTTATATAATTTGTAAATATTTTGTATACAAAATGGCAGAACTATGACGTTGTTTTGTCAAAAAAACTGTTCACCCGTGCGCCCAGTATCGCTAGATAGGTACCTATATAACGATTGATTGGTTCATTTCCTTGCAATAAAAAAAAAACAAGTTAAGCTTGTATGTTATCCTAACTAAATAAATGGATAAGAATGCTTTTTTTATATACATATTTATCGCTAAAATAAATTTAAGTAAGTACCTACGTATAAAACTTGTCATAAGTACATACTACTATTAATAAAACTAACACTGATAGACTGACAGACAACGTACAGCCACCAAGAGATTTGAAATTCGGAGAAATTTCCAATATTCACCATTCCAATATTTAAGGGCACCGTGGACGTGTGGTGGCTGTACGACGACGGTGGACTCACGATCCTGCTGCCCTACATCATCAGCCAGCGCTCGGCGTGGGACAACTGCCAGCTCAGGATCTTTGCGCTCGCCAACAGGCATCACGAGTTGGAGCTGGAGGAGAGAAAGTCAGATTATTTTTCTTTTATACACCCCTACAAATACAATCTACCTAAATACTAAACTTTGGTAGTAGTTTTAGTTGAGTAATCTTCTCAAGATAGTTCTTACAGTATCCTATACTAAGTGTCAATTGTTCTACCCAAAATAATAAAAACTAAAATTTTTGCCATATTATTTTCAGTATGGCAAACCTTCTAGCAAAGTTTCGGATAGACTACACTTCACTGAAGATGGTGGAAGACATTACAGATCCTCCGCAACCAGAAACCAAGAAACTGTTCGAAGAGAACATCAAAAACTTCACTGATGAGTCCGCTAGTGAAGGTTATTAGACAACGAAGTCAGATCTAAAATATTTATCATTCTTTGGTTTGCAGAATCAAAGCTTAATATGTCCATTGATATCTACTATGTTACAAAATCACGGCTTTCATGGATACTGTTCTTAAAATTAATAATTTCAGATTGCCGTATAAGTGAAACGGAGTTGTTGACGTTGACGGAGAAGACGAACAGACAGCTGCGTCTACGCGAGCTGCTGCTTGAGAACTCGAATGACGCGCGACTCATCGTCATGTCCTTGCCTATGCCCAGAAATGTGAGTAAAATTCTGCTACTCTGCCTTTTCTTTGATAACTCAGGTATATTACGCATACAACATGGTTTTATAAAGTAAAGTAAACAATTATAAAGCGCAAATTATGGCGTTTCCTGATACCTACAAATTATTTATCTTCAAGGGCGAAAGAGTTTCTGAGCAAGCGTAAGTATTTACACATTGTGTAACATCCCCAGTTTCGTCATCGCTCCTTCCACAGTAAGTTTAAAGCCGCACGCAAAACTCATTTGTAATACATAAAACCGAGTCGCTATTTTTGTCCATTTGTTTGTACGTTTAGTTCTAAATATATCATCAAATACATCAATATATCATCAAACTATATTGCGTAGTTTAAAACATTTTGATGCACTTTTACCATCATTTACAGAACTGTATCCGGTGGATTTTTCTATATAATATTTCTATTATATTTAATAGATAGTAGAGAAATCTCTATGCTGAATAAACCAGATACATCCTATCAGGATAAATTTAATAATGCACTACAGAATTGTAGGTCTTTCTAAGAAAGACAGACAGACAGATAGAAAACTCTACACTATGACTCTACGATAGTATTGTGTTTATCTTCTAAGGATTACCAATGAAACTCATTCTTAAACGATTATTTCTATCCTTAGCTAAACTGTGAAAGAATCAACCAGTCAAAATTTTGCCTGGTAGAAAGATAAATAAATATTATACTTGTTTATGTATTTGAATTCAAAATATAAATCTTCGGTTGAAATCACAAAAATGAAATAGTGGGCAGTGTTTTATTATATAGTATTCATGTTTTTATGTATATCTCGTTTTCTTTATTATTATACTCAAGAAATAGGACGAAGAAGTACCTAGTTCTCAAGTTACAAATGAACGGATAGATGTCTATCTATCCGTGACACTGACGTTCATTGAATTTTATTTGTTTAGTGATGTAACCTGGGCCACAGCCTGGGCGACCGAGCTCTACTCGTGTGAGAATAGTAGATACAAATATTGCTAATTTAATAGAATAGGATAGGATAGAGTATAGAGATGAGAAAAAACCAGCGTGTGTTGACAGTATTGTATTGTATGTGTGGCGCAGGGCTCGGTGTCGGCCCCGCTGTACATGGCGTGGCTGGAGATGATGAGCCGGGACCTGCCGCCGATGCTGTTCGTGCGCGGGAACCACACCTCCGTGCTCACCTTCTACTCTTAAATTTAGATCTGACAACCCACTACAATATAAATAGATAAGGACTACGATAAGGGCCATGTTAAACATTTAGTTATTTTTTAAATATGACGAATTTTCAAAAAAGGTTACCATTTTTTAAATTTATTTCCTTTTTCATATTTAATAATAGAAATGAAATGTATTAAAAAGTACAAGTAAGTAAAAAAGACTTCATTCAAGTTTCTTAAATATTACTCAAGTTATTTTTCATCAAAACTTTTAACCAAATATTTTTAAATATATCTAAGATATTTTATTATGTATTTATCCGCGTATGATTTAGCTTTTTATGCTATCTCGAAATATCCATCCAGTACTTATACATATAAAAGCTTGTATCTAAGATAATTATGTTTATTTAGTTATGGAAGAGCGGGGACTCTTGATTTATATAAACATACTAGGCGGCCCGCTCTCAACCTTGTTCTTATGTTCTTTGTAAAGAAATAAATGCATTTATTTATTTATAAGTAATATAAACATATTATTTTATACACGACCAATATCAGTTAATATTTTGAAAATGTTTCAAATATTGACTATTAATTTTAAATTATGCAATAAATATTTTGAGCGATATGATTTTTTCAATACAAAGTACTACCTCTCCAAAGTACATTTATCATACCAACTAATAAACTTCTACAATACATAGATATTTTTATCTTCCGTAGATATTATTCCTCTGTCCATAACTTTTTAACGTGTATAAATGTTGTGACATCTCGCAGTGACATCTAACCAATAACATGTATGTAAGTAATGTATTGTAATACATGAAGCAGAGACAGATAAAATACTCCATTATTGTATTCCATGCTCAGAATTCATGATCATCAATCCACAATTATAAAAGCTACAGATGTCGAGGTCCAGTAAACCAAATCTGGACGCAGTTGTAGGTAAACGAATATATTGGTAATATTGTATTCATAATGGCATTCAATGTTTCTGTATATAGTCGGTCGTAACGTATTCGTAAATTTGAAATTATACAGACAAATTCTTTATTAAACCTGAAATCGCAAACTAAACTCGCAAAGTAAATTACATTATAAATACTTCTCATAACAAGTTACTAACAAGCATGAATTACCCATTGTTGTGAAATTTTACAGTAGGTAATATCTTCACTCATTCGCAAAAACAAAATTGTGAAAAGAAAACAAAAGTACACACATCCGCAAGTGATCGATTGTATCATGCGACGGCGACGGCCAGTGGAACATGATCCATGGTTAATGATAAATGTGCAATTTCTGAGGTTTATGTCCTCTAGTTAAGAGGGCAGAGGAGGACTTATTTAATTGGTGAGGCAGGGTTAACCGGTGAAGTGCGGTCTCAAAGCAGTTGTTACCAGACTGCAGCGCTCGCGCACGCACTAACTCCCAGTTAATTCGCTGAAATTGAAGCGCGTTTCAGCTATCCAGTATAGTAACATATAGCATACGCAACAATCATTTTAGATTTAATCTCAGTGTAATGTGATCTGTAATCATAATCATTTTCACGATGAACATTCATCTTTTAAGCGGAAAAAGGATGGGTGAGTTAAATAATGAACTAAGGAAGTTTTAGATTGTAAATTAGGTAGGTAGGTACCTACCCCTGAAAATAAACCACTAAAACGTGATTTCTTAATATGGTATAAACTTTATGAAAATAAAATTAGGCTACGTTAATGTAGTTATTGTAAGGCTAAGATTGCTTATAGCAAAGATACCGTAGACGTTAATTGAACTTATATTTTACCGATTATGCATAATATATTAGTAACTTATCTTACAAAACCTTACCTTACAAACCTCACCTCTCATCTGTTATATTCCTTTTCCAGCTCATGATTCCATTCATATAAGTGAAAATAATACAAACATACGAATTACTGAGGTAAGCAATGTAACAAAACAGCAAATTAAAATTATATTAAAATAAAAGGCCTTTTTTCTCAAGGTTTTGATTTATTTATTTTGTGTAGAGCACAGGACCGCATCATTTTAGACAAGGATATGTGAATCCCACTCCTGAGTTATACACATACGGTGGTATTAAACTGGGATGGATACAGGTAAGTAAGAACTGTGTGAATATAGTATAAGCATTTTAATCAACACAGTTCACAGCACAGTGGTTTCCGACAACAATATCGCAGTGGCTCCACTGCCCTCATTGTAAATAGAGGTTACAGACCCAGCTGATAACAATAATGGATGTATTAGATAATAATGTCAATTTCCAGGGGGTACTGATACCATGTCTCCTGAACATTTGGGGAGTGATGCTGTTCCTCCGGATCGCGTGGATAGTCGCGCAGGCGGGGATTGCGTTGACTATATGTATAATTTTCCTATCTGGTGTGGTGTGCGTCATCACCACCCTCTCATTAAGCGCCATATGCACTAACGGCGAACTACGAGGCGGTGAGTCAACCCCAATTCAATTTTAGTTATTTCTTGCAATTTCAAAGAAAGTTTGTATGGGAAACAGGCCCAGCCCATCCACCTTAATAAAAATTTCTTATTTTGGACTAGTTACACTAAGCCAAGTCTAACTATAGTAAGAGACCTCTTAAAAGTGAGCATTTACATTGGCGATAAGGGCAAAAATAATATTGAATAATATTGTGTAACGTCGACGTTTTATGTAGTGTAATTAATTTTTTTTTTACTCTTATTGTACTTCTGTTGTTGTTTCTCTATGTGCTACTCCATTCCATTCTTCAATGAACACGTTTTTTTTTCTTCAAACGACTCACCAGTGACAGATAAATCTAAACTGGTTTTCGATCGCTGCCTGTGAAGTTTGTGTGTACACTTACTTGTTTATTTTTTATTTGTGATATAAATAAATTAAATTAAAATAAAATAAATTTTTAAGGTGGCGTCTACTACATTGTATCGAGAACTTTAGGAGCAGAGCTCGGTGCATCTGTGGGCATAATATTCGCATTTGCCAACGCAGTGGCAGCCAGCATGAACACTATCGGCTTCTGTGACTCCTTCAATGAGCTCCTCAAGGCTAAGGGTGTAAAGATAATTGACAACGGTGTCAATGACGTCAGAATCGTAGGAGCCATTGCGCTGTTGGTAATGTGTTTCATATGCGCTATCGGTATGGACTGGGAATCTAAGACGCAGGTTTTAGTTTTTTGTTATTTCTTTTAAAAAAAATTATATTTGTCACAATACATATTATTATGTCTTATAAAGTGATTCTACATTGTCTCTAAGTTTTTGTTTTTTTTTTCAGAATTTCTTGATAGTAATAATAGTGTTAGCAATTATAAATTATGTAATTGGTGCATGTATGGGGCCGAAGAACGATATTGAAAAAGCGCAAGGTTTCGTGGGAATAAACAGTAAGTATTTTTGAGATAAGATCGAGTCGGTAAGTCAAATTAATATTTTTAATCGATCGATAAAATAGAGGAGGCCCTCAGATATCGGTGCGTATTTATATTTTTTATAATTGTCCAATGTAGGTATACCGATTTCTCTGATATTACTGGGCTGTTTAAGGTGAATATTTCGAGAGTTCTCCCGATATATTGTTACCTATAAATCAGACTATCAACATTGGAGATATGAATTCCTCATTGGGCAAGAGTATCGTGATTGATACATTTTGTCGATTATAATCGGCAATTATTAATAAGATGCCTATATATACAGGGTGATTTTGTTATTACTGGCAATACTTGCAGGGGTGGAAGTACTCATCAATGTGAACAACTTTTATTATAGGGCTAACTCTGATATCGCGTAAAATAATACGGTTGCTTCATACATTTTGGTCGAGTAGGTATTGAACTTTTGTATGGAACAGCTGATAATTTTTTCATGATTTCACAGTTAGTCCCATTATAAAAGTTGTTCATTTTGATGAGTACTTCCACCCTTGCAAGTATTGCCAGTGATAACAAAATCACCCAGTATAAGGTCAGTGACTTTTGAGTGGTACACAAAAAAAAAGACGGCCAAGTGCGAGTTGAGTTCGCGCACCGAGAGGTTGTAGGTATGTAAATAGTCCATCACGGGAATCGTAACGAAAAGATAAACTTGATTGAGAAGCAAACTCAACTTTGCCGTCGGTAAGCTGTTGTCCCCATACATCATTAATTTGGAGTAGGTACTTACCATTATAGTCATTAGTCAGTAACTAAATTTGCTTTTATTCATGCAAAATCTTCAATAAATGTAATCAAGTTAAAAATCTGTCGCCACAAGCACCTAACGGTGTATTACGACAGCTGCACTAGACAGTCATATTATTATCCCATATGGCTTTGAGCTTACCACCTTTGGCCACATCCTCGCTAACCGGTAGACCGCTCGCAGTAAAAAAAAAATGGTATAAATGAAATAATTCATATTTTTTAACGTCATAATAATAGTAATATATTTGTTTTAGAGGAAAGGGCAGCCATAAACTGGTTACCAGATTTTAGGTACAGCGAGGGTCGATATCATGACTTCTTCAGCGTTTTCGCAATGTACTTCCCGGCCGTTACTGGTGTGCAAGCCGGTGCCAATATTTGTGGGGATTTGAGGGTACGTTCAACTGCTTTTTTCCGTACATCCGATGATAAATCTGAACCCTTATAGCATGACTCTCGTGTCTGTCTGTCTGTCTGTCTGTCTGTAATATGTTTAATCTTGGCACATTATTACAGTTAGATGACTCAATCATACTCGGATAGTATCTACTGTATACGAAAATTCCTTTTATTAATTCTATATTGTTATTGTAAGTTATAATCAACAATTTAGTGAAGTTATCATATTCCTCGACTGGGGAAGTACCTCCACCTTACAGAATACCGTAAATAACAATTGTAACGGAATATGAATTGTTGTTATTTACACACAATATGTGTGTTCTTATTCATATTCCGTGAAATTGTTTTTCTTTTTAGCAAGCTTAAGGTCATGCTCACTTTGAGGCATTTGCTTGCGGCGGCGTCGTGTGGCGGGTCGCTCACTTCCCTACAATATGTGCGAGGAGGGCGATGGCTGCCACAAGCGTCATACTTGTGAACAGGTGCTGCTTGTGGGGGCTGGTCTGCTTAAATTTGCTATCTATTTATTAACTAAGTCACTCATCATTTTGTTTCTTTTTTTTTTGTTATACCTAACACACATATATTGTCAGTGAGACTAGATAAATAATTTAATGTAATAAATCTGAGTTGGTTTTGAAAAGAGTAATTGCTGAGTTTCTTGCCGACTCTTCTCAGTAAAAGCAACCTTCCGAACCGAGCGTTAGAGTCAGACTATTCATAAGTGCTTGTGAAGGCCTATTTGAATAAAAAATATTTTCATTTTCAACATTATAGTTGTGTTCCTGCGCGAGAGTAAGGTCGCCAGAGCTCATCGGGGAGGGGGGAGGGGTCGGCAACGCGCGAGTGATACCTCTGGTGTTGCAAGCGTTCACAGGCTACGGTAACCGCTTACCTTCAGGCGTGCCGTATGCTTGTTTGCCGACTATGTTGTATAAAATAAAATAAAAAAGATATAAGTACCTACTTAAGTCAAAATACTATTTAAGATTTGTACTAATTTAATTATGTAAATTGATCTGCTAAGTTTATTATATTTTCAATTTCAATTTAATTAAATACTGATAGGTAATTAAACCACGCAACAAGCTTTTATGATCATATAAATTGTATATAATGAGGTTATAAGTGGATAGTTAAAATTTTTAAGGAAAAAAATATTTTCTTTTTAGAGCGTTTAAATAAAAGCTTTTTATTAAAAAGTTTTTTTTGCTTTTAATTTATTATTTAGTTATGGCTGGCTAGGTTTCTCAGTCTGTTCATCTCCTTCAACGCATCATTGTTGCAAGGTCGTTTGCCGGTTAATTTCCAACAGTCCATCTCTTCAATAAGGAAAAAACACAGTTCCGAGTTTGATTTTGGAGTTGTCCTTCTCCTAGACAGGTTGCAGACCAATGCTGATGACGCCCATCTCGCCAAATTACACAAGTCAAACTTATTTCAGCTTGGAGCTTACTTGTGCCTAACGAAACATAGTTACGAGTTTGATTTTGGATTTGTCCTTCTCCTAGACAGGTTGCAGACCAATGCTGATGACGCCCATCTCGCCAAATTACACAAGTCAAACTTATTTCAGCTTGGAGCTCACTTTTCAATTTACTCTCAATGAGCCCTTTCATTTGATACCCATATTGCAGAAGTGCATTAAAAATAACTATTCCTCTATCTTGGATGATCCGCCATATTGGATTTAGAATGACGTCACATTATTTTTCGAGTTACTCTCAACCATCCCTTTCATTTGATACCCAAATTGTAGAAGTGCATTAAGGCGCTGACAACAGCTAAAGTCTCTCTATTGCAACCCAACCTATATTAAGCCTACTAAATGTACGGTATTGAAATTTAAATACACGATACTCAAGGATATAAATGACAAATTTATTAATCTCAAAACACGATTTCATTTCATTGCCTCGATAAAAAAAATTGCCAAACACAACTCTGAAAATCAAGGAATTCCCAAATTTATCCTATACATGAATGTATTTTTCGATGTGATATTTTACATTAATATTGTTCGAATAATTAGAAAATGATTTATTTCGTTAGTTTTTGGAATAAGGAATTTATTTGTACATAATTAATTATTTTTATAAATGTCGCTTACGTTATTAATTCGGAGCAGTTAGGGGGAGGAGTCAACATTATGCCACACTCTTCTGTCACGTTACTTGCGTATTTTGCTTTGCCCTCACTCGCATTCCGCGGCGATCCGCGTTGCTAGACGGACCTATACCACTTTTTTTCCGAGCGCGCGGTTTCAACATTATCATCCATAAATGGGTAAAATATCTTTTAAAAAAAATGTGCAATGCCTGATGAATAAAGTAAGGTAGTAAGCAATTTATTTCACAGTGATTGACAATGATAAAAGTAAACAAATACTTGTGTTTGTCAAAGCGTCATATCACTGCCGCTAGATTGCAGTGTAATTTATGAATGTATTCAGCCTATTCACATTATAACTTTTTATCAAATGAAATGACAATATTTGGAGGGAAAATGAATTGCATTACATAACTTTTACAATATGATCTCGTCGTATTATTTCGCATAAAAAAGTATTCAAACTAAAGATTTACTTACCACAAAAAGGGCATAATAACTGATTAATTTATAATCTTTCATACATTGGGAATAAAATTTGTCGTGCCGCATCACTGACCGAGAAAGATTCTTATTTTCATCACATAAGTCATGTCATTGTTAGCTCAGCGGTCCTGGTTATAGGTCAAGAACATATAACTACTTTGATGTGTGTGTTCAAATCCATGTGATGACACCATGTTTTATAATGAATGTAAAGTACCTGGATGATTGAGTAGTGTTGGTATTTAATACTTTTTATTTTGGTAAACAAAAGAAGGAACTTGAAAAAGAGGAAATTAATAAATGGAATTAGAGACATCATCTGGATTCGTACCGCGGACATCTGGTTTAAGGCTTGCACGATCTCCCGCCTGAGCTATTAATTACTAACAGATATTGGCGAAATTTACTTTCGTATTCTAATGAAAATGTAGCAGTTTCTCATTGATTGAAAACACGGTAAAACGACAAAATGAAACCTAGCTATATATTTTGAATTTTGTACAATTATGAGGCGAATTATTAAGTAAAATCTATATGGGTATCGTTTCCATGGTTTTCGGGGGTGCTTATTACGAATATATAACATATTTCGAGATCCAAGATGGTGGACGCGAATTAAAAAAAAAAATCAATATGGGTATCGTTTCCATGGTTTTCGGAGGTGCCGATTACGAATATATAACATATTTCGAGATTCAAGATGGCGGACGCGAATCATTAAATAAAATCTATATGGGAATCGTTTCTATGGTTTTCGGGGGTGCCGATTACGAATATATAACATATTTCGTGATTCAAGATGGCGGACGCGAATTATTAAATAACATCTATGTATAAGGGTATCGTTTCCATGGTTTTCGGGGGTGCTGATTACGAATATATAACATATTTCGTGATTCAAGATGGTGGACGCGAATTATTAAATAACATCTATGTACATGGGTATCGTTTCCATGGTTTTCGGGGGTGTTGATTACGAATATATAACATATTTCGTGATTCAAGATGGCGGACGCGAATTATTAAATAACATCTATGTATATGGGTATCGTTTCCATGGTTTTCAGGGGTGCCAATTACGAATATATAACATATTTCGAGATTCAAGATGGCGGACGTGAATTTTTAAATAAAATCAATATGGATATCGTTTTCATGGTTTTCAGGGGTGCCGATTACGAATATGGAGTAGTGATATCTCTGCGCGACCTAATTTAACTACTAGAAAACTATTATGTATTAGTATTTTAACGTACTGCCAAAAATTAGAAGACACTTTACAGACAACTTTTACAACGTTTGTTGGAAATAATATTAGAAGTCAATTATATCAACAGCTAAAGAACATTAATTTTAATACAAGACCATGGTCCTGCTTCCCGTCTGAATTTTTATTAAAGTTATTTCTACGTATGAGAATTGACTACATCGTCAAATTCAACAATCGCAATCTGAAAATTAGTAAATCCAAATGTTGAAAATACCTTTCAGTTTCGCATTTGTAGTTTTTAAAAGAATAAGTATCTCAGTATTTCTCTCTCTCATTTTTTTTATTTTGGTATCCTATTATATTATTAAAAGGTCATAAACAATAAAAAATATGTTAGGTATTAGTTCTACATACACATACTACGAATAATGACGAATGTCTACACAAAAGCGGCATTTCGCGTGACTTCAAACGCGATAAACCACTGTATGACTTGTTACGCTGTGGTACTATTGTAAATAATGGTGTGAAAGATGAAAAAGTTACAAAAGTAGGATGAATCATATCGAAAAAAGTAATCAAACATAAGTCGCCAACAGGACTCGATTCGTGGACATCTAGTTCAAGGATCGCACGATCTCCCACCTGAGCTATTAATTACTTATTGATAGCGGCGAAATTTACTTTCGTATTCTAATGAAATTGTAGCAGTTTCTCATTGATTGAAAACACGGTAAAACGACGTTTTCTAAAAATGAAACCTAGCTATATATTTTGAATTTTGTACATTATTTTCTTCATTCATATTTCTTATTAAAAAACATTTATACATCCACACGGGCGACGCGAATATAAAATGATAAGAGAAGCGGTTTCATTAAACTTAGTAGGTACATACTATTGTAAATAATGGTGTGAAAGATGGAAATAAAATAGAAAAGTTACAAAACTAGGTTAAAATATATTGAGAACTCGGTTATTACTATTTCTTTATAGCTAGTTGTAATTACATATTTATACTATCAATAATAGCGCCATCTAGTTGTGTTAGTTTCATAGATATATTTGTACTTGTTTATTGTTTGGATGATGGCCGAAAAAGTGCACCGTTTTACCGCGTCTTCGTGTGTGGCGCTATGCTGTGTTATACGTGCTATATATATTGGGGATGTAGAGGGGCGTGGCTAAAATTTCAATTTCTCAAGGCCATTTAGCTGTTGTCAGCGCCTTAACAATAACTACTCCGCCATCTTGGATGGTCCGCCATATTGGATTTAGAATGACGCCAATTTATTTTTCGAGTTATTCTCAACAAGCCCTTTCATTTGATATCCATATTGTAGAAATGCAATAAAAATAACTATTCCGCCATCTTGGATGGTCCGCCATATTGGATTTAGAATGATGTCACACATATGGTGCATATATTGTCACCCAAACTAAACGTGTATACAACATTTCAGCTCAATCGGTTGAAGATATCTTACTTCAAAATTGAATTCAAAGATTCCACCCGAACAAACATACTTACATACATACATTGCAAGTTAAATAAAAGCTTTTAAAAAGGTTGAGAAACGATGCTGTTACCTACAGCATGCTAGTAAGTACAAACGAGTTGTTCTGATATCAAAATTCTTTCACAGGATCCAGCAACAGCCATTCCCAAAGGCACGTTGCTGGCGCTGGCTATATCTATAACGAGTTACTTGACGATGGCAGTGCTATCCGGCGTCGGAGCCTTGCGGGACGCGAGCGGCAATATCGCGCACTTAGGCTCTGAAACCATATCCGCATGCAAACCCGACTGCAATTATGGCCTGCACAACAACTATGAAGTAAGAACTAGACACAAGACTAGATACACACAAAAACTTTTCTCGTGATAGAGTTGCCCATGCAAGCAGGTTTATCAGCAGCTTTTTGTAGCCATGTCTCGATTATAGTTAACAACTACAGAAAATGAGTCATCCTTGAATGGACAATGCTTGCATTTTTTTTTCTATTTCTTTAAATTAGCCAAGAAACCTGGTAGGTTAACTCACTTTACTAAATGCTCTTGACATAATGTCAACTCATAGAATATTTTCAGATAATGCAGTTGATGGCATTTTGGGGTCCGTTAATATATGGTGGTTGTTGGGCGGCGACACTGTCGACGGCTCTGACGAACCTACTGTCGGTGCCGCGGCTGATCCAAGCACTGGGCGTGGACCGCATCTACCCCGGCCTCATCTTCTTCTCCAAGCCGTACGGACGACACGGGGAGCCCTATCGCGGATATGTGCTCACGTTTTTCGTCTCGCTTATCTTCTTACTTATTGGTACATTGCGTTTACAAATATTCTCATGTTCTTTTTTATTTCCCCATACTGGACGGATTACATATCTTTTGAGATAGTATTGCAATCTTCAAATGTATAATTCATGTTTTCAGCTGACTTAAATAAAATAGCACCACTAATCACCAACTTTTACTTGGCATCATACGCGCTCATCAATTTCTGTACTTTTCACGCTTCCTTCGTACATCAGATCAGCTGGCGTCCTACATTCAAGGTTTGTTGTTAGTCAGAATTTTATTTAAGTAACTAGCTTTACGCCCCGTGGTTTCACCCGCGATCCCCTATTTTACTCCCTTAGGATTTGAATTTTGAAAACCCCTTTCTGAGTACATTATTTAAGGAATTTGTGTACAAATTTAATGTTTCTAACCCCAGCAGTTTAGGCTGTGCAATTGTGCATTGACAGAACAGTCAGTCAGTCAGTACACGCTTTAAGCTTATTAGTAGGTATAGATGCGCCTTATCTCACATGTCTATAAAATTAATTTAGAAGAAATACACCATTTTTGGACCCATTACAATTCAATCGACTAGAATGATAAACTGTTGTGTTAATTTGTTTCAGTATTACAACTCGTGGTTATCGTTGGGTGGGTTTCTCATGTGCCTCGTTATAATGATGGTGATCAGCTGGGTGATGGCATTGACTACGATGTTAATCTTCATTACGCTATACCTACTTGTACTTTATAGTAAACCAGGTATTGTGTTAATGAAAACTACTTACTATATTGTGGCGAATATTGTTTCTGCAAACGCATAAATTTCATGATTCTGACCTGTATAAACCTCGATAGACCTGGGAGCAACTGGAGAATGAGGGCCGAAGACCGGGCTCAGTGGTGTACTTTGGGAGAGACCATGTCCAACAGTGGACTGATGTAGGTTGATGATGATGATGATAGACCTCGATGTGCATGCACATTCGTAATATCCGATCTATTAAGTCACTTATATGTGTACCTGTAGATATATATTTTAATTTGAAAACAGATGCTACTTGGGGCAGCAGCACGGAAGCGCAACGCTACCAAGAGATCATAGCCAGGATACTACAAATGTCGCATAACGTCGAACACATCAAGTCCTACAACCCGCAGCTGCTGGTGCTCGCTGGGACACCGTACACGAGGCCCACGCTCCTTGACATCGGAAACCTCATAACTAAGAATGGCTCTTTTATGATTGTGGCTGATATACATAATGTAAGTGGAATATTTACTCAAAATCACATGTTCTGGTGGGATATTAAGGTATTACAATTATTTTGTTGTGAATTAGTTGGTTGTTGTAGGTATTAGTTTGGGGTCAGGTGACCATGTGTGAGGAAAAATAAAAATCCTCTTCATATCCAGGCATTAATACGCCTAGCGCTATAGGTAGCTCTATGGCCTTGGTCCAATAGCTCAGGAAGAGCTTATAAAGTTTTGAGATACAGTCCTCTCGGTGACAGTCTATATTAAAGACACATAAGGATCAAAAACAAGAAATGTGCATTATATAGATAGGCTGTCACGAAAATATCCAAGTGTGTATCCAAAGTACGTGATATAGGAAGATGATTAAAAATATGGATACTATTAGCATACTCGGTTAGTTTCGACACTTAGTCAATTTCAGATCTTATACTAAAGTAGGTACAAGAAAGAATTATTAATCTAAATATTTTATGGGTCTTCAATGGATGAGTATTGGAATAGCTAGACTATACCTCATGAATTTTACCAGGACGCATTATCCCAAGCAGAGCGCCAAAGTCACTTCAAGTTGGGGTACGATTGGTTGCTCGAGCGCAAACACCGCGCATTCTTCGTGATGCTCGACGGCATCAGCTTCGAGAGCGGTGCGATCGCGCTGATGCAGTCCACGGGCCTCGGCCGATTGTCCCCCAACATCACCCTCCTCGGATACAAGTACGACTGGAGACAAATCCCACCGGAGAATCTCGCCACATATGTTCGTGTTATTCAGTAAGTACAGAAACCTTTTATTCAGAATAATATAAATGCGAAAGTAAGATTCATTGAACTCTTTAATAGCGAGATTAATGAATATATCCACCAGGCACTCATTCGACCACAAGTTAGCAGTGGCGATACTCCGTGCACCGGACAACTCTTTCTTGCCCAAGGCCCGCTCGCCACCGCCTGCGTCAATTGACGCGCTCTACAGCGGCACGATCAGGGCTAAAACTCACATCAACCAACTGTTAAACGCAGACTCACAGTTTGACATATCGGAGGAAGATTTACAGACAGAGGAGGGTATGATTATAATAACTACTACCCATTATTATACGGGATTTAATTACACCATGTAGTCTCTCACTTCATCAATTATGGTCATGTCACCTCTCAATATGCCGATCCGGCCCGGCACCGTCACCGAAAGCTACATCATTAAAGCTCATTTTATTTTTACCTTTTTTTTTATTTCATTCTACTCGCACGCCCACATGGAAGCTTGCGTATGTACACATGCATGAAAACCGGCCCGATACCTGTGGGAGACTTGCTGCCGACGACATGCCGGTGGCGGGGCCGCGGGCCGGGTCGGCCAATGAAGAAACGCTCGTTCACAAGCTCGTTCCTACATTTAATACTCGCCAACTACAGTTTCATTTGATTTAGAGCTGGCTGATTGTCTGGTATTCTACAACTCTTGGGTTTCATAGCATATTGTAAACTTCAATGTTAAAATCTAATATATAAAATTCTCGTGTCACAGTGTTTGTCTGCAAACTCCTCCGAAACGGCTCGACCGATTCTTATGAAAATTTTTGTGCATATTTGGTAGGTATGAGAATAGGTCGTAAAGTATATTTCATACCGCTACGCGAGTGAAACGGTGGGGGACAGCTAGTTATTTTATAAAATACTAGCTGATCCCCGCGGTTTCATAGAATAAAATATAAAAAATCCTAGTTTAATTTTCAAATCCGACGTATAGTTCCAGAGATTAGCGCCTTTAAACAAACAAAAAATCTTCTGCTTTATGATTTTAGTATAGATTGATAATTCGTTGCAAAAAGGAACCATTGTTTTATCGTTTTGTAGTGACGTTAATTCTACTATTCTTTCATAATTAATTTAAAATGATTTCAGAAATGACTGCAACACCGACACCAAGTCAAGTGATATCGGCTGAAAATCTCACTACGATAAAGCCTGTACGATATATATAATGATACTAGTTCATTAACACATCTATTTATGCCACTATCCTACTAAATATTATTTATTATTATTACAAACACTTGCGTGTATGTTTGTTAGTTACCACTTCCGTAATTAAAAGGGTGAACTAATTTTGAAGCGACTTAAAAAAAAGGATTTTTTATTAAATCCAACTGAAAAGCAGTCCGCCATTGTATAGTGTGGTTTGCTTTTCCTTACAGCTCGGTAATTTAGATGCGTGGTGGCTATACGATGACGGAGGTCTGAACATACTACTGCCGTACATAATAGCCCGGCGCGGGTCCAAGGAGAAAATGCCTCTGAGGATATTTGCACTCGCTAAAGAAACTAGTCAAAATAAAAACGCACTGAAAAGGTACATAACCAACTTTCCTATGGTTTGGTAAGACCCAGTGCAGTGATATTATGTAGTCCTACCTTTTAATTTACCAAAGTCTACACTTTGCCTTTTTCTCTTTGTCAGACTCGATTTTATCTAATTTAGTCCTCTCCTCCCTTAGTTAGCATCACCACCACGCCAACCAGCTGTTTTCGCTACCTTGTTTAAAGCCTCCTAAACCAGGTGGATGGACAATCCCAATGCTACCTTAAATCATTTCAGTTATTTATCATAATCATTTTGTATTCGACAGCATAGAAGTCTTGTTAGCAAAGTTCAGAATAGACTACACAGAACTAAAACTTATGGTTGGTGTCAATGATCCACCGAAAGAAGAAACATGGACACTTTTCAATAGTCTCGGGGTGACCTCTAGCATTAGTGGTTAGTATTGGAGATGCCAGTGACGTAATATTATTACACCATTTTAAAACAAAACATATACATACATAAGTATATTACCTAATTGGCTACTCATAGACACAATTTAATTATGATAGTGTTTAAATATTCTAAATATTCAGTAAATAACTTTTACAATCGCGATAAATTAATTAAAAGACCGACAATAACTCTACAGTCGTTATTTATAAATTTATCTGTTAACAGAAGCTGAAATGAGAATACAAAGGTCAAAGACCATGAGATACTTACGAATACGTGAACTGTTATTACAACATTCAACAACTGCGACACTCATTGTAATGACCTTACCGAGGCCGAGAAAGGTATTGTAAATATTATTTTTCATTTCTTTTTTTATAAGTTACTAGATTTTCCGCGCGGTTTCACCCGCGTTCCCGGGATAACATATAGCCCATGTTACTCAGGGATAATGTAGCATTCTAATGGTGAAAGATTATTTTTTTAAAATCTGTCCAGTAGTTTTGAATTTATTAGTTACAAACATACAAAAATACAATTCATTCCTCTTATAATATTAGTATGACTAGCGACCCTCCCCGGCTTCGCACGGGTAGCAGAGCATATTATACGCCTATTTTATTTTTATATGCATGCTATACTATATAACTATTGGTTTACGCGGCGCACGCGAGTAAAGCTCCCAGTCGCCACATTTTTTCTCCGAAACTTCCAACATTTATTATTATATTTCAACCAATTTACACAAAACCTTGACAAATTATATATCTAAACCTTCCTCATGAATCACTCTATCTATTTGTGAAACTCGCATGATGATCTATTCAGTAGTTTTTAAGTTTATCGCGAACAGACAAACAGTCTTTTTATAATATAATTATAGTGATGCTTTATTGACATGATTCATAACTATTTTCCATAACATTGCAGGGGTCAGTGTCGCCTGCCCTCTACATGGCATGGTTGGAGGTGCTCAGCCGAGATTTACGGCCTGTACTGTTTGTTCGCGGCAATGATAGCTCTGTATTAGATTTTTAGTAATGCGATACGAGACTTACTTATAAATAAATCCTACTAAAATAGTGTTTATTAACCGTTACTGTTACAAATGTTATTAGTTAGTTAGTCAAAGTCAATATGGGTCATCATGTAAAATAAAATATACTTGTGTAAATATATTACATTTTTTTTTTATTTCACACATATTTCACAAGGGTTTTAATTTAAATTTAAAACAGAAATTCGTTTAAATATTTACAGTTACAAGAATCAACAGTTGCTCCAGAATAACAATTTCCTTAATTAAAAAAAAAATTATAATAAATAAGCCAAACATGTCTAAAGATGCTTGTCTAGATTAAGATCAAGTCACGATTTTGTTATCCATACATTGGTGAGACAAGACAAGCTTAGAAGTTTGTGTTCTCCGTCATTTCTTACCAAATCAGGAGCCCGTATATTCTAGACATACTTATGTGAAACTGAAATGTATGCATTTATCAGTTGAATAAGAGAGAGGCCTCATTAGTGCGTTGCGTTGCGTCGTCGCATTTCAATGTCGCATGTTCGGTTCTAAAAGACATTAAATCGTCATGTATATTAGGCGTCGTTCACACCAAGCGTATTGTCAGCCGCTGACTGTGATAATGCTCACTACAACTACGCGTAGCGTAATAGCGTCGGTATGAAAAGTTAAATTTGTATGAAAAAGCAGTAAACTCGCTCACAGTCGGCGGCTGACAATAGGCTTGATGTGAACGATGCCTTAGAACCGAGCAAGCGTCATTGAAATGCGACGACGCAACGCAACGGAGCAGTGAGGCATCGCTCCAAGAGATTCATAAATAAGCAGAATGGAAACAATGGCCAATGCGGCAAGCTTATAACGTAACATCTCTACGGCGATATGTAAGTTGCGTGAAAGGACGGCGATTTAAAATATATTTAATTTTATTTGATTGTAATATTCAAGATATGTTGCTACATTTTGTTTTAAAAATAATACATTTCTGCTGTATGTTTCTATAATATCTGACTTTGTTTTAATTTGATTGTACAGTGGTTACTATTAACTTCATACTTAATTTTATGTGTTAAAAAACAAAGTAATAATAAAAATAATAAATTGATTTCATTTGAACATTAAGGTCATGTCACATTCGACTTATTAGCGGGCCGCTAGTACAATTTTGGAGCATATTAACATTACTCAGTCTATATTTATGTAAAATTTATATAATAATAATAATAATTCGTAACAATATCTAGATGTTTCATTCAGTGCTTAGTATAATTCATAGAATGGCTTCAATGGACTTTAGCAATTATCAAAAATGTATATAATATAATATAATGTGTCGATGATGACTCAATCATAGATGCGACATGCGATGATTTTAGCCTACCAGCACCTCCAAATATATAAATCGTATCAAACTTCCGAACACTGGTTACGTTTCATTGAATTTCATCTACATCGATAAAGTCATAATTCATTGAATAATAACATAACTACATAAATTACAGACAAAAACTTCACACAGCCATACTTCTTAATATAATATAAATAAATAGTAAATACCTAAATAATTATGGAAATATTTTTTGGTTACAAAGATTTATAATAATAATGCAAATAAATACACAAATTGGGTTTACCTTCCAGATACCGGATCTATCGTTCGGTTCATATTTATGCTAGAGGAACGTCGTTATTTAATATTTTATTTACTTACACTACTAGCTGAACGTGGTCGGGTGGTCCGGAGCGGGCGGGTGCTAGGGCACGTTCCTAGAGGCGCAGGCGGCCACTCGGTCCCGGACGGCTCGGTCAGCTTCACTCCCTACCCTACTCTAACGAACACATCACTCGCGTCGCGCCGACAGTCGACAGACGGGACCCTGAGCAGGGAGCGCGTCGGGCGGGCTGTGTGTACGTGCAGCACGGGGCGGCGGCTCACACCACGATGCAGGACGGCCGGGACGGTCTTCATTCGGACTCCTCCTCGTCATCGTCGTCGAACCCGGTCAGGTCCGCGGACTCCAAGTAGCCTTGCATCACCTGGAAAACGTAATATGCCTATTCAGTCGGCTAAAGATTATGTTTTTAAATTATCTTAAAATATTCAAATGAGAAAAATCCAGTAAGTAAATGTGAAGTATATTCAAGAGCAATACGATGACTGACCGCGTACTCGATGATGGCGAGGTGGCAGAACACGTACTGGTCGGGCATCTGGATGGAGTGCGCGCGCTGCGCCCGGATGCGCTCCACGCAGCCGCGCACGTGCGCCGCGCCCTCCGCCGCCAGCCGCAGCGCGCTCGTGTCCAGCGTCAGGAACGTGCCTGCGGGCCACGACAACACGACACGTCTTACGTACACCTGCTCCTGTCTCCACCTGTCTCCATGCAATACTCTATATTTCCTATGTTGGATGTGTGATTTGAGGCCGCATCGAAGATCGGCGATTCGAAAAAAGTGAGTGAAAATTCCGAGGCCGACCCACCCCCCGGTATATAAAGATGATCGATCGACGTCTGCCCGTGAAAGCTAGTTCCTTTCTAGCATTCGGGCGCCATAGGTGCATATGACCTTCGGCCCGCCCCGACCGCTGCCCCCCGTTTAATTTCAATAAATAAATTACCCGTTCGTCCGATGCCAGCGGAGCAGTGCACGACGATCGGCGGCCCTCTACTGTGTCCCGCCCAAGCGTCACCCAATCTGGAAACGATAAAATCATATATAAGCTAATATTTAAATTCAATATGAGATGAGCGGGCGAATGGAATTTGTCGACATCCACCCATCCCCCGACACCCGTATTGGTGACCGATGACACAATAAAATTTATTAATCTCGTCTAGGCCCCCTGGTAAACCGTAGTACTTGAATAAATATATACGTACTCCTGTCGGGCTCGTTGCTGCGCGCGCCGCACTAGATGCAGGAAGCGCAACACGGGCGCAGCGCGGCCCCCGCCCCCCGCGCCGCCCCCTGCGCCCCCCACGCCGCCCCCCGCGCCCCCCACGCCGCCCCCCGCACCCCC
This sequence comes from Tetheella fluctuosa, assembly GCA_951216915.1. Classification (NCBI taxonomy): domain Eukaryota; kingdom Metazoa; phylum Arthropoda; class Insecta; order Lepidoptera; family Drepanidae; genus Tetheella; species Tetheella fluctuosa. Next base: position 3,552,390 of record OX578229.1, on the reverse strand, counting down.
CGCGCCCGGCACGCCGTAGTCCGGCCACCGCGTGTACTGCCCGTGCCACACGCGTCGGGACTGCTCCGTCTGTGCACAACATCAATATTCAATATACCTACATAATATTTTTCTTTAATCATAATACCATCACACGCCTCGCCTAGTGGATTTGCACACTGGACATACATTTCTGTTGTCACAATTCAGTATGCAAAGTAATAGATTACATTACCTATGCCTATTCCATAACCATTTAGAGATATTAGGTTTCTAAGGCTTCATTTACTATTTTGAGTTCTTAAAATTATAAGTTTTTATAAACACAATTGTGAAAAATTATATTACTCGAAACCATTGGTCCTTCATTTGACCTCAAAGTTATGGTAATGTGTTTTTATCCGCCAATAGGATCGCCACATTAGATCTATGACGTGCTAAGCTGTGAAAATAAAGCGATCCTATTGGCAGATAAAAACGCATTCCTCGCTACGCATCTCTGGTGAAAACGCAGCCTAATTCCTGTGCTTTTCATTTCATCAATAAAATAATTTAATTGTATTGCAATAATGTCAGTGTCGTCTACTATCATTGGTCAACGTCAATGTGGCAAAGGTTGAAGGTATTCAGGGTATGTTCCGATATACACTGGGAGCACTGTTCAGTGCTCATACTGGGGAGAAATACGTTCCGTTATGGACTGACAGTATACTGCCGCAGTATCCTAGGGAAACATAATGACGTCATAAACGCCGCCATTTTTGTACTGTGAGCACTGGCGTTTTTGAGGTAAGGTGCTCTCAGTGCTTTGATCACGTGATCAAAGCGTCCAGAATGATAGTAGGATATATACATGGATGACAGACAGTATACTGGACTGCGTTCCGTTTTAAATAGTACCCAGTATAGTTAACTATAAAGGAACAGCTTCTTAGTATACTAAATTGACGTCACACCTTACAGTGCTAGCAGTGTATATCGGAACATACCCTTAGACTACTGTATGACGTCATCACAAAACTGAAAATTTATAACACTAGGAAAACAATGATGTTAAAATAAAATATTAAAAAAATGAAAAACAACTACACATTACACTATCACAGAGTCAGACAATATGCAGGTAGTTATATAAGTAAATGGTACCCTCAGATCAGTGAGCAGTAGATGCGAGACGGTGTAGTCGTCCTCGTGCTCAACACTCTCGGTGGTGACGGCGAAGCCGGCGTGCACGGCCCGGGCGCCCGGCTGCAGCGGCCAGTACTGGCCGCACTTGACGCGGCCGCGCTCCACCGTGCGCGTCGTCATCACCACCACCAGCGTGCCTTGCTCCCACACCATGCGCCAGAAGTCACCGAATGTTTTTGGCAGGGGACCTGAAAAATAAGATTTTTTTAAACAAAGCGTTCCTAGTCCCACTGCGAACAATTACGAAATGGAATAAGCTCCCTATTACGGTAGCATTTTAAGGGCTGCATTACTAAAAAAAAAAATGAAGGAGTTCAAAGGCCGTAAAAATATCTCTTGGTCGTCGGTAACTAATCAATTATCCCCCTGGTATTGCAATGTCTATAGAAGTGACATACCCTGTGTGCAAATGTAGGCATTTTTCTGTTTGTACCCGTCGACGTAGTTGGCGTTGATGTAGTCTGTGGTGGGGTCGTCGGGGTCCGTCTGCGAGAGCAGCACGCGCGAGTGGTCGTAGCACAGCACGTCCGTGTAACGGTTCTTGGCTAGGTTACTCGCCAACCTACAAAATATATGTAACTTATTAAAACAAAAAATATTCAATTCAATGGTATGTAGAGTCCACGAACCCATATTAGGTTCGCGAAATAATCAAAGATTTTAAATACCTTAGTTGTGAGGAAGATATCGGGCACGATTTTGTGATTTAGCGAATTGTAAATTGAACAACTGATGTCCGACATATTTTGATATCGACAAAATTATTCGTATCCAGAGAACCGATACACCCCGACACGATTTTAAGGTGAAAATTTGGTATTGTTATTAATTACGAGGATAAGGCAGTTTTTTACTTTTATCATACAAAAAGTGCACTTAATATTGTTTTTGAATAGATTTGTCACAAAATAACATTGCATGTCATGGAGATCGATTCTACTGGTAAACTAATTTCTGATCCAGAACGAAACCATAAAAAAGTGTAAAAGAAATAAAGCAAATTGAAGCACATAGTATAGTGGTATGGTACAGTATGTTGCAGTATGGCGTGGTACAGTATGGCGTGGTACAGTATGGTATGGTACAGTATGGTATGGTACAGTATGGTATGGTACAGTATGGTGTGGTACAGTATGGTATGGTACAGTATGATATGGTATGGTATGGTACAGTACGGTATGGTATGGTATGGTATGGTATGATATGGTACAGTACGGTATGGTATTGTACAGTATGATATGGTATGATACAGTACGGTATGGTATGGTACAGTATGGCATTGTACAGTATGGTATGGTACAGTATGATATGGTATGGTACAGTATGGCATTGTACAGTATGGTATGGTACAGTATGATATGGTATGGTACAGTACGGTATGGTATGGTACAGTATGGCATTGTACAGTATGGTATGGTACAGTATGATATGGTATGGTACAGTACGGTATGGTATGGTACAGTATGATATGGTATGGTACAGTACGGTATGGTATGGTACAGTATGGCATTGTACAGTATGGTATGGTACAGTATGATATGGGATGGTACAGTACGGTATGGTATGGTACAGTATGGCATTGTACAGTATGGTATGGTACAGTATGGTATGGTACAGTATGGTATGGTACAGTATGGCATTGTACAGTATGGTATGGTACAGTATGGTATGGTACAGTATGGTATGGTACAGTATGGTATGGTACAGTATGGCATTGTACAGTATGGTATGGTACAGTATGATATGGTATGGTACAGTACGGTATGGTATGGTACAGTATGATATGGTATGGTACAGTACGGTATAGTATGGTACAGTATGGCATTGTACAGTATGGTATGGTACAGTATGATATGGTATGGTACAGTACGGTATGGTATGGTACAGTATGGTGCAGTATGGTATGGTATGGTATAGTATGGTACAAACTTGGCGTGTGTGAAGGTGCCATGTGGCGGGCGCGCCCGTATGTCCTCGTACTCGGCGACGAGGCCGCGCCGGCCCACGCGGCGCACGCGCTCCAGCAGCGCGGCCGGCGTCTCGCCCCCCGCCCCCGCGCCCCCCGCACCGCACTCCTCGTCCGACAGCCCGGGTGACGCCTCTCCCGACGACCACGTGCCGCGACCTACAGGAACACCCATACAAGTATTAATACAACGGCACAGATAAGAAATTGTGCTACCGTAAAGAAGGCTAGTAAATAAATATAGTTGTTTAGGCCTCTGTTTGACCACAATCTCACTATGGTAAGTGATGTGGCCGAAGGTGGTCTAAGACGAACCAGCTCTCAGAGGCAACTGCCGGAACACACCGGTGGTAGCCAGCCAGGCGACTACCGGCCCTCAAGTACCTTCATGAAAGCTCACTTCACTCATTGTAGGATTCGAACCCACGACCTTCTTCGGGGCAATCGACGTCACTACCACTGAGCTACCATTGCTTAAATATATATTTCCATCTCTTTCGAACGGGGCCGCTTAACTATTTGCAAGTCGTCGACGGCAAAGCCCCACTATATTTGTAGATATATTTTCGTACCTAAACTGCGGAGTGACTGGCGGTGTAATTAGTATTATTCCGTCAATTAGTATGATAGTGCGACAAGTAACACTATTATAAATATTATTTATTTGTACAAATTAAAATAAGAATAAATATAATGACCACCAAAAAGAACGTTGTGACCATAACCTCTATGAACCAAATTTAGTAAATTGATCACCAAATTTAGTAACTGAGCACCGAATCACGATTCATTTTCATTTTATGTAAGTATAAAATGAAAATGAATGAAATGAAAAAAAAATGAAAATATTTTTTATTCAAATAGGCCTTCACAAGCACATATGAATAATCTGACTCTAACGCACGGTTCAGAAGGTTGCTTTTACTGAGAAGAGCCGGCAAGAAACTCAGCAATTACTCTTTTCAAAACCAACTCAGATTCATTACATCAAATTATTTATCTAGTCTCACTGACAATATGTGTGTGTTATATGACAGTAAGGAAAAAAAAAATCAAAATTATGAGTAACTTAGTAAACAAATGGATTGCAAACTTAAGCAGACCAGCCCCCACAAGCTGTTCACAAGTATGACGCATGTGGCAGCCATCGCCCTCCTCGCACATATTATAGGGAAGTGAGCGACCCGCCACACGACGCCGCCGAAAGCAAAGACCCTAAAGTGAGCATGACTAACTTAAGCTTACTACAAATAATACAAAGAGAAACTATTTCAAGAAATACGAATTATAACACAATATGTTATCACTGAGACTATTAACAGGTTTATAAATCAAAATAATAACAATAATAGTACACAAAAGTAACAAATCTACCAAGCATTAGAGTCTTTGAAATAATCATTTACAGTATAATAAGCATTTTCTACTAATACAGCTTTAATCCGTTCCTTAAATTTTTGCAAAGGCAAATTTAAAATTGAAGTAGGGATTCTGTTATAGATGCGTGTACTTAGTCCTAGAAATGAGCCTTGCACTTTCCATACTGTTCACAATGCAAAAGTTTATTTAAATTAAAGTGAGCAAGTAGTTGCGATAGAATATTTTTTTCGAATATTTGACTGAGGGCAGGCAAAATGGAAACAGGCCTATAATTAGAAGGATCCCTAGGATCTCCGTTTTTGAAGAGTTGTACTACTTTACTGTGTTTCATTAAATCTGGAAATTTACCTAAGTCTACACATCTGTTGAAAATCAAAGCTAAATAGGGAGCAATGTCATCCATGATACCCCGCAAAACAGTAACAGATATATCCCACAAATCACCAGTGCATAATTATTATGTGAAAACATTGTAAGTCTCTTCCGATTCAGAAACGACCCGGATACTTTAGGTTAGAACTTAATACACTGGCACACACTTCGGGGTTATTTTTTAATCATATAATTTGGAGGTAAATTTTTGGTTCTAATTTCACACTAAAATGGGGATTTAATTTTGGTGGTCATTTACTATTTTTGGCTGTGATTTTTTCTGGTAGTTGGTTAAACATAAGTCAAATAAAATTAGCAAACTCGCATAATCCATCTGCGATTCTCACTATTCTATTTGAACAATTTTCGCAATCTGAATGAACAAACTTGTCGTTTCCGAACAGTATTTAATTCTTCCTACGAAACTTTACGACTTATTAGGTAATATCATAAAAATTTCAACTACTATCTAAGTATCCTTGACCCCGATTCACCTTGTAAATTTTGTGATGCTAAAATTTATCTGGCTGACTGTATAGAGAAAAATTATTGTCACAAATTAAATAAAAATATACGTACTCCATTTTTCACAAAACAATATTGCACAAATATTAAAACAGAAGATAACAAACAATCCGCGACGCAAACCCATTTCCCTCTAGCAAACTCTTAGAACTGAGAAAACATTTCTTTTTTTACTCAATGAACAATAGTGTCGTTACTCGATCGTTATATACAATGCATGTTACTCAGTACATAAAATCGATTACTGATTCTACAATAGACTCAATGTATTACCTTGGTTTGCCACAACAACAATCATAAAACATTTTATCGTTTTATTCTCCCCAGCGTACAAAAACATAATATATTTCGAGTCTCGCTATAATACACGGTCGATAAACGATAATAAAACGTTGTAAAAAATATTTACCTCGCGACGATCCCTTGCGACGCCTAAGCATTTGACCCATTTAAACATGCGTCGTAAATATTAATTAATTCTACAATTATTTACATCACACACATACCGATTTTTTGTTCAGAAGCCATTTTGACAGTAAAATAGTAAACAAGAAACAACAACAAGGATTATGTCAACGCGACATTAAAAGTCACAGCTTTGTCAAGATTTTTCTTCAATAGAACTTTTTGATTTAAAAAAGATTTTATTGTAATGATGAAAGGATACTCACTACTTATATCTAAATCATCTTCATCTCCTGAATTTATATGCCTGCCTTTTGTATCACCATTGTATCCGTGTGTATGCCTGGAAAGCAAACAGGAAATGCTTTTAATATTTGCAAACATGTATCCCTTATTGCCTGCCTATCTTACTTTCAAAGCAAAAGTTTTCGTGTGTATTTTTGCATGTAATTTAATTCAATGAAAAACTATGATTATTCAATCTATTTTATAAAACCTAGAAGTTTGTATGTTTCAACGTGCTAATTTCAGGAACTAAAGGAATGTTATATATTATAAGCTATATAACATTTTAATACGGATGATACGGCGGGACACAACTAGTATAGTAATATAATCACTAAGTTATATAATGTTCTACTCTACAATATATTAATATACGTGCATATTAAGCCAATTGGTACCGGGCATCACAACATTTAAACCAATGTTTCTATAGCTTTATCTAGTAAATGCCCTTCAATCTTAAATATATTAAAAACATATGGAAAAATAAATGTAACTTTAGAATAAAAGTGATATAGGTACCTAAGTGGACTGGGCTCGCAGGTATAGGGCGGTTCTCCGCTGATATGCATGTCTGTGTTGTTGTCGTTGAGGCGGCCGGCGCGGTCGCTGGTCATGTCACATGCACCCGCGTGCTCTATTATACCTGCAACAAATGACATGTACAAATTATGTATTCTTCAGCTCAGTTACTAGTTGGTTGGTAGTTAAACGGTGGGAGAGTAGAGAGGGGAGCGAGAGAGATAGTATGGCAGTTGTTAGATACGCGTGAGAAATACCACTTGACTCCACGGTTGTTTATGAATTGTTAAATATTATTTTAACCGATTATTTCCTATACAATAAAAAAAAAACCAGAGACAACTCTAAATCGTGCATTTTAGATAATGCCCTCTAAAAGCAATGTTGCCGCTCAAGCAATGTTGCTAATGCAAATTTTTCGAATTCTTGGCAGATCCTACTTAATTCAATATTTTTTATGTAAAATTGTAACTACAAATAGTCATATATATACAATTTAATTCATTACAAGATTAGGTATTGAGGAATCGGCCGTAAATTCGGAAAAATTTATTGCATTAGCAATATTGATCAAGCTTCCTTTTTAGCCCCCAAGGTGATATATTTGTCACGTGCAACGTTATGCAATGATTATATAAACATGATGTAATGAAATAGTTTGAGTGTATACCTACACTATATGTCTACGTGTTAGTCCACTTGAACGCCGTAACGTCGCAAATACAAGAACTTATACATGTATATTAAAACCAGGTCTATGAAGGTTCTATCTTTATTAAAAAAAACAGAACGAGCCAAGCCCTCGACTTCGAGTTATATTAAAAAAAATCTATGAGAAAAATATTGAAGGAAAGGAATATCTTCATATTTTATGAAGTGCCATCAAAAGCATATTTTTTTCGTGACATTAATAATGGACTTTACGTTTGATACGCAATGAGCGCTTTATTGGAGGAAAATGTGTTGGATATTTTTGTAACACAATTTTATAAGAATGATCCACGATGAGAGCAGTCTTATACTTACCATTTTGCTGTTTGACCAGGGGTATGTGATTACTGATTACATATTCATCTATAACTCCATCTAACTTGGAGTTCTGTAGATTGTTTGTGTAACAATTTCTACAATGCTCCAACCTGTCAAACAAACAAAAGCATCGATAAAGAATAAATCTTCCTAATATTATAAAGTTTGTGTGTGTGTATGTTAAGACCACCTCAGCTCTGTAACGGATTTGGATGAAACTTGCAACATAGATAGATCTTACCCTGGAATAACATATACATGTAAATATCGGTCGGTAAAGCTTACGTAAATTGTATACATATTGAGAAACAGAGATTTTAGACATAAAAAAAAATCCTTCGAAATGTGCAGTTGATACGTTTTTCAAAATTCATCTTCTAGCAAATTATCAAGAAAAAACTACGTAAGTATTACTGCTACTGTCGCCTATGGACGTTAGTAATAATGTGACGATCTAGATGTCATACACTTTTCATCCCAAAATAAATGCTAAAGTTTTGTCTTTGAGGATGTTTGTTACTCATGTTGTTTACTTTATTTGAATAAACCTTGACACATTATATAGATCATACCTTGGCTTAAATCATAAGATACATCAATCATGAGATACCAGAAGAACATGAGATCCCTTAGGAATGCTGATAAAACTGTGGGGCGGAAACTAGCACATAATAAGTTGTTCTGAACAACATCTCTGTCTTCAATGCAAGACTGGGATAGACATTGCTTATTCAAAGCACGATCTAGGTAAATGAAGATTATCATTTATCACGGCTTGAGACTAGTGGGTGAGTGTCGGATATAGTAATGACGTAGATATGATAGTGCTCCTACTTACCAAACAGCGTGGTCGGGCTCGTGGTGTCCGCCCAGCTGCTTGGGCAGGCTGGCGCGCGGCACGTGCACGCCCAGCTGCGGCGCGCTCACCGTGTGCACGCGCTCGCGCAACTTCTCCCGCACGAATAAACGAAGGATGCGGAACGGCGCCTTGAACCACAGCGGCGCCGTTACTATCAACACCTTCTTCAACTTGGCCGGGTACCCACCCTGCAACAATTAAACATTATCTGTTAGCATCGATTTCATTTTCATTAATTGATCTGATGTCCTGGTTATAACGGCGTGAACATATATAAATCCAGATTAGAGCGATGATAGCTATAGTGGTCGTGACGTCAAATGCTGTGGCGAAGGTCATGGAATCGAATCCTACTGTAAACTTGTGCTTTCGGTGAAGTAACGAAATTACGGCGAAACTAAAGCACGGTGATAGGGCAGGTACTTTAAAATATCTTGCTCCTCAAGGTTTTTTTTTATTATAACAATAACAGCTTTTGCTTCTAGTTTGTTTTAGATAGGTTCCTACTGCAACATATAATACAATATGTGAAAGCTAATACGGTGAACAGACGTCACAATCCCATGATTTATGTATTGAATAACAAGTGAGAGGATCAGTTGTCAAACATCGTTTTATGTCGTGGAAACAGATTCGACGAAATGGAAAGCTTTGCATTGAAACCACAGTTGAGCGCGATACAGAAATAACAAGCTCACGAGGGTACCAAAATAGAATTACGAGAAAAACGTACAGTTCGCATAAATTACAATAAACTACGAACTACAATTTCGTAGTCATTATTATACTAGTTAGTTTGCTATGACGCAGTAAATGAAGAAAGAAACTACTGAAAATGAGCGCAAGAAGATATATTATTAAGAAGAAGGTGACAAAACAATTCAAACCATGACATAACGATTGTCTGACTAAGGATAATATTTATGGTTCTTAAAGGTGACAATATTATACAACCACTTTCTCGCCATTACCAAAGTCCCTGCGATGTCCTAATAATGAATACAAACGCAGACGCTCCCTAACATTAGATTATCTCGAAGTTGAAGTTATAAAAATTAAAGCCTGAGAAATGTCTCGAGAGGTCCCCGCCTGACCTAAAACCGTCCATAAATCCAATAAGAAATAAACTCGAAACCGTTAGATGGGTCAATGGAGTCAGTTTTAAACTAATTTCTCCTAACGAATCCCTCCTGACAAACGACAAAACTTGATAATAAATCCGCATTACCGACGACCCAAGTGGGAATTGGCTTTATAAATATTCACGATCACAGCGCCCTGGAAGCGCTCGAGGGTAAAATGAAGACTTCTCTTGAAGACAGGAAGACATGTCACGACAGCTTTGCTTCAATTGCTGCTCTACATCAATGTCTTCTACAATTCAGTTTATTTTGAATAAACCATCTCCTTAGACAAGTTTTTTATTAATCAATTTTTAATCGTAGTTCCAAACTTACACAGCAAACAAACTCAGAATGAAGGAACAAAGGATATCATGCAATAACTGAGCACATACCTAACTTATTTCATTACTAATTCAATAAGTTGTGGAAAGAAAACTTTGAACGCTTATTTTCCTCGACGCCTGTTGCTACATCGATCCCAATTTAGTGTTGTAACAAAGCAACGAGAAAAGAAAGGTCGTTGCTTACGAGCCGCTTGTGTACTCTAAAGGGAAATACAAAATTCGTTGGCATTTCGTTGATTGTTGCCATTACGCTAGCAATGGTATATTCGGTGTGTACCAAATTGGTCAGGTGGGATGTAACGGGCTATTCGCATGTCGCGGGCGGCAACCGACCTAATATGTATGTGCTTACTATATCTTCATGTATTCTTACAACAATAGTTCTTACAAATTGTATGAAATAAAAATAAGCATTACAAGTAAAGAAAAAGATTTATACGTGGCTATCCCAAGTAAAAAATTTAATAGTCTCGGGGTGACCTCTACCATAAGTGGTTAGTATTGGAGATGCCAGTCACGTTTTTTTTTTTTTTTTTCATTACATGAATCAGAAACTGCGGTAGTTGTGTATCGTTAAAAAACGTGGAGAATCGTGGATTGTTAGTCGTATATGAAGATATCCAATGTCCATAACAGGGTGAAGGGAATCGTGTCCTTTGAGTAACAGTACTTTTCCTTCAGGAACCATTGGTTAGACTCACCTACATAGCTATACTCTCAAAGCGACATGAATCACATCTACGAGATGTCGTCAGTAGAAACTTAGCCTTGTGCGTTAAGTATGTCTCCAAATAAGAATATGTGACATAACTCACTAGCTATTAATAATCACAGTCAACTTACATAAACATTAATAGTACATTAATTTACGTAGTACACCAAGATATACTGAATATCATTGTAAATAAAATTGAATCGTGAAGGGCGGAATCTTGAAAGTAGGTTTTATTAGACTGTAGTACCTACCCACTTAAGCACGAGCTATAATTTGAATAGCAATGCCACCGAAACCATTAGTCGCTTTGCAAAGTGACTCTTTGTGAATCTCTTGATTCGTCGTAGCTCTGTATTGAATTAAATATTAACTTGATAACAAATCACAAAGGGATTATGTATTTAAAATTGTTTGTTTATACCTATTTTGTTCACTGCATAAATCAGATTACATAATAATTCAGTAGCTACATGACATTATAGTGCGTATAAAGTTATTATTATTATTTTTACTACGACGTAAGAATGAATTAAAAAGAACAAGAACTTTTAAGGTTTTGAACGAAATTACTCAGTATTTAACGCATGAAGAAGAAACAGAACACATAATCTTTTGTAATTCACCCGGACAATGATGCTAAAAGTATGTTCGTCGATGTGCGATAGAAAAACGACACTGAGCCACATTTCAAGTTGGCAATATAATTTTTCATGCAAATGTCCCATTACTACCAATGATATTATAAGTAAAAAGGTGTAGATAGGTTATAAGCGCTCAGCAAGCTGCACTTAAAATGTGGCTAATTAGTCAGACTTGACCTCAGTGTCGCATTGCCGGCGTCAATCTCGTATCGATTTTTTTAGTTATTTTATGTCTGCGTTGGTGTGCCGTTTTAGAAGATCGAATGCATGTAGGTAACCTATCTACACCTTTTTACTTATAATATCATTGATTACTACATAATTTTACAATTAAATACTAATGGAACGTTACAAACAGAACAAAGCTAAGTGTTGTCTGTCATTGACTCAAAGATAAAAAAAAGTTGTTTATTCATAGATAAATTAACTCAAAATGAATGATTCTGCGAATTGGTAATTACAAGGGAATTACATCTCAGGTTTTTCTTCAATCGATTACGGTTTCCTAAATAACATGAAATAATGAAATTGAAAACATTAAACAGACAAGTACCTAAGTGATTAAACGAAAAAATTGAAATCTCAGCAACACAGTCAATAGACACTCTCCCTTATTCAGACCCATTCGGTTGCCATTCCGAACGGATAGAACGATCTCAAAATTCATTTGCCGCGATCGTGTACCGATCGACTGCCTCATTTCATATGGAAACATAAGGCAATGATAGCTCAGTGGTAGTGACGTCGGACGCCGCGGCGAAGGCCGTGGGTTCAATTCCTACAATGAGTTTGAGCTTTCGGTGAAGGAGAACATCGTGAGGCAACCATAGCACGGTGGTAGGGTAGGGTATAGTACCCGCATAGCTGGCTACCACCCTCAAGTTGAAAATCTGTCGCCAAACACCTATTCGTGTGTTCCGGCAGCTGCACTTGAGAGCCAGATCCTTCGAAGCTTTGTGTGCTTACCACCTTCGGCTACATCATAACCTACCATAGTGAGATTATGATCAAACACAAGCCTTTACAAATAAAAAAAGTCTGAAATGAGAAGATAGGAGCCATCCAATTCAGGACTACTCAATCGGTTCGTCTACCGAATCGGGACCGCAGGTCTGAATAAGGGGGACTATCTAAATATCCAAATATTACCAAGGCAACATGGGGAGCGAATGGCAAAGGCAGGCTCCTAAACGCTAAGAAAACTAGGGGTGAGAGGTCAATGCTCCCGTATTTTAGCTCCCTTCAATTCATGAAATTATTATACCTGGCACCAAATCCCTTCGGCACAAAACGCAAATTCGTTTAAAACTTGAATATACGATTTGAACACGTGGTTCCAAAGCAGGTGCAATGCCTCCCATAATTACACACACACTCGTATGTATTTAACGATTTTGCTCAAAAATTTAGTCAGTAGTGTTTACCGACCTATTAAAAAAATATACGCTCTCTACCCTAAAGAACAAACTGAAAATAGTGAAAAAAAATGTCTGCGATTTTCAAAATGTAAAACAATGGTATAACTTTTTGGATGGAGCAAGTGCATCGTCCCGGCCTGGGTCTTCCTTATTGTCTGCAGTCTAGACGAGTCCCTCTGACGTCAAGTAAAGTCTACAGCGGGGTTCAATAAACGAGCATTTTAGACGATCATTAATAACACAAATCAATCACTAAGAAACAATTAATAGTTTATTTAGTTCATTCAAACTTTGCGCCGTAACTATGAATTGTAATTAATGATTATTTAAAGTCCCTTGTAAGTACTAATATAATAATTTAAAAAAAACAGCTGTCTGTCGAGGGTTTATTATGTAGTCACACTTGTCTCGTTTTGCTGGGGAAGTGTGTCTGACGTAGTACTTTTATTTTGGGCCCTAAAAACCAACTAATAATGATTAAAATTGTACAAAACACACTTTTTTTCTGGCCATTATGAACCTTATTACATTTTGTTTTAGGAAATAGTTGGAAATTCTACCCTAAGCGTCTTGATTTTTATGTTCAAAGTAAACTTTGTGAAAAGTATGTCACACTTACCCATATTGACCTTACTATATTATTCAAAGCTTTTCACATGATTTTTCCAGAGGTGTGACTGTAGAGAAATAACACACTGTGTATGATTTTTTGTATTTACCGGCGAACCAGAATCGATATTATGAAAAATAAAACGTTATGTATGTATACACTCAAGGCGACCGAAGATGTCACCAGACATCGGTTAAAAGTCATAGTTTACATCGCACATGATAAATTATGTAACAGGAGCGTTTGAGCGCTTAGACATATTTGCATAAAAGCTGATTTAATTCTTGCAGGACCCACACGACTTGACTAAAATTGGTTTAAAACTTTAAACTAGTTGCCATTGTATGACTTTGCAAGTGAAGCGCTTAGACCTCCGAATTTATCAAACCGACGCTAGGGTAAAGTTCAACAATGAGTGGTCGACACGACTAGGGTGTTCCATTCGATGAAGTAGGGTTCGGTTCGAATGTTCGTAGCCAAGATCAACCTCTCTTTGAGAATACGCCCCTAGCTCTCAACTTAACGCCTCTATGAACAGTTCAACACGTCTTGCTACATAGATGCAGCCATCGCCGTCGATTGTTGCCGAGAATGCATTTGTGAATTGTACGAGAGCCTAGTTTAGTTCTAAACTACAAAAAGAGTGTCACGACAGCATATGTCTAGCTATTATAGTTACGTCACAATAAGTGTTTTTTTTATCTAAAAAAAATAATTAAAATGCTGGCGCTATAAAAGGCTCTTTATTTGTCCCTTGGTTTTAATCCTTATCTCAATAAATTACTTCATATTCAAGACTGCTTCAATACCTTTGTATAACTTTTTAAATTATTCAACTCGGACATTCCAAATTCGGAAATGTAAGTATTACAAAAAAGACGCGTGGTCGCCGCTCACCCCGCTCGGCTAGCTAGGCAGCACCAATGCACTGGGGTAGGGGATGGGAGTCAATGTCTAAACTAATAATATAAAGAGGAAAGATTTGTTCGGATTAGTTCGGATCCTTGCTGCTTGCGAAAATTGCAGTGTCGTCAGCAAATGTAGCCGTAGCTACATATAAAATGCAATACGTGAACCGTTCGACGCCACCGCGACGTTCCCTATTAGAATGGCTCACGGCAGAACGGTTTTACGAATTTGGATTGAAATTTGGCACAGAGATAGATTATAGTCTGGAATAATACATAGGCTCTTTTTATCCCGGGAAACATAAGAACCCTCGGGAGCGCGGGAGAAACCGCGGGGCGGAAGCTATTAAAAATATATATGTGCATATAATATAATGTTACAAGTAGCTCTACTACCTGTGCGAAGCCGGGGCGGGCCGCTAGTTCGATCCATGCCATCGTGTTTATTGTTACAAAACCAAAGCAAAATTATTATTTCGCTAGTAATTTCAAAATCGTAATCTTGTAGTTTCATCAGCGGCATCTGTCATGGCCAAACATTTCGCAACTGACCAAAATTGACTGCCCAGACTTAACGAGTGATTTTAAAATAACAACCGATACGCGAGACAAATCAACAAGCAAAGTTTAAAAATATTCAAAGCCCTTTTAATCAACCCTCGTAAATGGCGTACATTAATAAGTCCCAACAAACACGTCTGTTCACTCAAGAGAAACCCTCTCGTAGCTGAAATCCAGTTAGGATGAGAATAATAAACGTCACCGACCATTAACTGAGCAGGTGTCGCCAGCAGATTTAGGTAGGTACAAGTGGACCGTGTGAAATTCTGACGGTGAAAACTTGGAGTACTCGCGTTTTTTCCGAAAAAGATTGCACTTTAACTGCCGACATTCGTTCAACTTGCTACAACAGCGCGAAATGTTTACCGTACTATTCCCAAGAATGGCTGGAACTGGAAATGCTTACAAATACATTTTTTTATGTTATGTATAGTAAGATAATTAGTACTAATCATCTTTAATGTTTATCCCATTGATCACAAAATATAATGTAACAAAATTCTTATTCTAATCATGTAAAGACATGACATACATACAAAGGTACAATAAGAAAATAAAAAAATCTTTTAGATGTCATTGAATTAAAGTCATAAAAATAATTATTTTACTATCTATAAGTACTTTTAATATGGTAATAAAGAAATTTTATTATCATTATACTATCGTTTATATGAATTCTACATCGATATAGGAAATGGTTCGAATAAAACTCAAATTTCATTATATTCTGAGTAATGATATAAAAGAGGTATATGTATTTTATTGTCGAGGAGCCTTAGCATTCTAAACCCTTTTACCGTAAAGAGCTATGTGTAACAAAACGCAACATAATACCGCTTAGTCTGAAAGCATCAAGAAGTCAAAGGAGAGGCTGTCCCATCTCATTCCATTTCAGCGTACAAAATGAACCTTATTCAAGCTGCAAATGAGAAGGATCCTCTGACGGTGCAGACACCGTTGCAGAATGTATTCGACTACCTACACGATTGAGCGAGGGCAATTAATACTTTATGAGATACATTTAGCTGTTTTATACTACTCAGGGCGAGTGAAAGTGTTGTATATGCATATTTTCAGAGATAGTATATCAACGGTTTCTCGTAAGAGATGATGGAGCGACTTCTTAAACAAGGCGGTGTCACAACGTTGTCTCCGGTCGCTGCTGGCGCTCTGCCAGCTGTAAATGACACTGATCATCATGTACTAGGGCTAGAGCCACTTTTTTTCTTACAACGATATACAATGTACCATTTATTTTCATAGAGTTCTATATAAAATTAAGGTTTTGTGGAAAATTTGAAAATTAGAACATATTACTCGGAATATGAACTTATTATTTACTATAGCACGGTTGAAAATCAGACTATTGTATTTTCCGACCCAATGGAAATAAATGTTTTTCTGTTCCCATTCCCGCTGTGAAATTGAATTCCCTTAGTTTTGTCACGGCAACAAACGAAGGTCGCTAATTTGATTGTAGCCTCCGTGTGAACGGGCGCAGCAATATCCAGCAACCCAAAAAAACGAAGCCTATTATTACCAGAGCTGGGTGGCAAATGCTCGCCGACCTTTGGAGTTATATTATTTTCCACGAGTAGATCAGGGGCTCGTGAAGCGGAGCGAGCGAACATTAGTCAATATCCTATAGCTACATACATCGCTGGCTCTGGCTACATACGTGCAGACAATTTGACCTTTGAACATAAATGCCACTGGGTAGTTTCACCACGGTATTAACGAGTAACGCTTTCCATGAATTGCGAATCTTGAACGAAACATTTATCACTTTTCAAAGAAATAACACTGAGCAGATGTTTCTTGTCGCACAGGAGGAATATCCTGTTACAGTGGGTCACGACAACTTATGAACAATGATTATAAGACCGCAGGAAATATAAAAACTACGTATAATAAAACAAGTTAGGAAACTTTTACTTCTCGCTCCCTTCTTCGCCAACATTTCTCTTTACTATACTGCCTACTGTTTAATTTATAGTTAAAATTATAATAAACGCACACGTGAAACAAACACTCTTAACAAGCTCTTAACTATATGTCATAAATGGATAGTTCTCTCGTCTGTACATTAACATACAATAGGTACGGGCATGTCTCAGCTACGTTCTCATTTTCCGGCGGGCGACATCATAAAGCAGCATAATATTTTTGATAGCGATATAATACCGTATATATACAGCGAAGCGTATCGTCAGCGATGATGCAGACAAGCAAGGCGAGCGCGGGCCGCGCGCACCTCGTCCCCGATGCATAAATAATCCCTTATCACACACAACACAACAAACGATACACCGTGGAATATCGCATACTCGCATCACGCCACGCCACACGACCATACTATCGACACGCTAACCTAATGCGACTGTCTATTCTATTGTATCAATTACACACAACCTTTATTTTGTACTATCACACGTCCATCCATATAGAACAAAACGTAGAAACATTTAAGTATTCAAGTAACGTAAAGAAATGTTAGCGGATAAATAATTGAAAGTAATTGCATATCAAAAATCAATAAACTAATATAGTCGATATATCGCTGTTTTAATATACCAATAGGCAAGTATATCGATAGACCATGTGTATAAGTACCGATGGATATTTAATTATTTATTAATGTAGGGCATTTGTTGACGCATATAACGTGCGAATATTACTGTATTGAGACCGAAGATAAATTGGATACTATCTAATCGAATTCATGTCAACACAACATATCATAAGGAAAATGAGAGTCAACATCCAACGTTATGAGTGACGTCATAATCTGACCCTGTACAGAAATTAAATAACCTATATTGTATAGAAGGCGTAGCGTGGAATTTAATCATTTCATGTCGCAAATAATATATTACTATATTGCTGTCGTTCAAAACGTCAAATTGAGCAACGAGAAAATGTTTCTGAGAAGAATGCAGACCTATAAATAAATCACTCTACAAAGAAAACAAGTATCTGGAAAAGTGTATCAGAATCAGTAACATTTATTTGTGAAACACCACGACCAAATAGTACGTGAATACTTCAATACAAGCTTTAAATTTAAATGAAATGAATATACCTTACCTATACTTTTCTCGATCTTGTTGAGTATATATAACAATCTATTATTGAGTTTTGTAGGTATATTACGTTTGTTTATAACACAACTATTTATTTCAGAACGCCATGACACGACATTTGCAAAACCAGATAAGTCAAAACAAATCCAAAAGGGTCGTTACCACTCATTGCTTTTGCGCAATCATATATGTATGCAAATCTACCAAACGGAGTTCTTGTTATATCAACAACAGAATTTAACGATATGAAGAACGTAGCACAACTCAACGCTCAACATCGAACGTAACAGCTCTGGGGCTTACCGCAGTTAAAAAGTATAAGTGATGTTTTGTGAAAGCACGAAATATAAGTAAAGTTTGCGTTCTGGAATTTCGTATCAATGCTGTGTGGATAACGTCGGCGTTAACGATTATAACAATTTGAATTTAAATTTTATCGACACCAATTCTTTACTTCCAATACTTACTTTAGTGAGGCTCCTTTGAAAAGCAATAATAGACTACTTAAAACGCAATCATTCATTGATAAAGTGCGCATTTATTTATGATCTTTACATTAACCGACGCCATTATAAAGGTTTAAGGGATCACGTTTTGTAAATGAAACGGATGCAATGCAATATAAGCGAGTCTTTACACACGAGTTATTCATTTTTAGTATGTGAGCCCAAAAAAGTAAGATATTCTGGGGATGGAGTTGGCGATGTCCCAGACAACCCCGTTGTGATGTAGGTCAGGAATGGCGTCCTCATTTTGCGATGCGACGCAGTGAGTCCCCCGCTCTAGTGGGCGCCAACAACAAGTACGGTAAAGTTCGACCAAGTGTGACACACAAAACGACGACTTCCACGACAGGAACCGCCGGTTATAAACCAATTTGACACGACTGACGTAACATTGAACGAACACAACACATCCCTCGACCGCTCTCCGCTTCGTCACTTATTCTCATAGGTATAAAAAATTCATCGAATAAACGAAAATAATAACTAACTTCGCGTACCTACTAGTAACATCGCGATACAAAATAACTCAAATGTTATCTGTTCTATAGCAATTGGGGGACAGTTTTAGGTTCAGGCTTCCGTCTAAGAAAAAAAAGTATAATGGAGCATCGGGTAACGATATTGACGCGGGGCGACGCGTGCGCAGCTGTCGTTCTCTTTAACGTTAGCCAGGTGCGATTGATTCCCCACGCGTCTTTTCTATAGACACCTTTTCTATTCCCTTATTATGATCTCCTTCGGAATTATTTGGAAAGAAAGTTATATGTTGTAAGTACAATATTTTGTTAATAACTACTTTACTAAGGTTAAAAAAAAATGAATAGCGCTATATTAATAAAGTAACGAAGTTTAAATATAAACTATATTGAATTAAGTTTTGAATTCCAAAATAAATTAATACGAAAATTCCTAATCATGATATGATAGGCTCTTAAATGGATTAATTTAAAAAACTTTGTTGTTAAAAAGGGGACTGATTTTATAACCGGTCCTTAGCCACACAACAGGTGGTTGGGTAAAGGATGCCAATATATAGAAATAGCTATGCCATGTTACCAATCGATAGAACATAACCGATCGAGGACCGGAAGTTAGTCGGTATTTGACTTCCGCCAATATTTACGTATGACTATTTGAATGCTAAATGCCAACAAATATTTTACTTGCGATAACTATAATATAGATATCTGACGAAATTATAATCTAGAACTTAATCTACTTATATTATGAAATATAGTATAATATCAATACGCATAATAATCTTCTGATAAGAGAATGCTTCAAATTTTACATAACATAGTTTCCAATAGAGAAGATATTTGGTAGAGATACCCCTCACATAGTTTATGTTATGATAAAAAAATGCACATTACCGTTTTAGTGTTTACAAGGGTTATTGTAAATATATGTTATAAGCTCTTGGGTACAAGAGATGATGGCGCTCGTTAGTATCATCGAGGAACAAAGAGCGCGTTCGCTCATACAAGCATAAATATGAATATACGCCGATCTCATTATGCCGGTCGAACGATGAAAAGCGCACGCTGGCCTCGAACTCAATAAATGGAGCAATCCTATTGTTTTAGTGGTTGCATGATATGTTGTTGTATTTACTGTCAGATAATTGATACTCCCTATACCGATACTTCAGTCGGTGTTCGTATCATGCCTGCTACGCAAACGCAACACATCACTCGCAGTAATCTATACGGACTGTCTATCAGGGATTACTAGGACATAGATAAATATGTTTACAACACTATTGTGTACTTTATTTGTAACGTGAATCAATACAGTATTGGTGAAATTCTCGACATACGCGTAGTTATTTAAGAGGTCAATAAGACATATAAGCCACCTGTAAGAGGTAGACGATAAATATTTCGGTTAGTCGTTCCCTATACCGGCAATACCTATATGGTAAGCTGAGCCTGTTAATTAAGTCCACGTAGAGTAGCGGAAATAGAGCGCCTGCGGAGGTGACGTCACCCGCTCCGCCCGATGCCCGCGACCTTCTCCTGGCCTGGCGGATATTAATCATCCCGTGGCCGATGGCACTCGCACCGATACCGATGCGGTGCCTCGCTCCTACGTACGTGTCCTCGAACATTTCGGCTAATTGCTAACTACGCTACGGCCCGACTAAAATTTAATTATGAAATCTCTAGGGGCACCAAATTTATATCACGACTGACGTGTCGTACGAAACAATCTCCACGATTCGAAATCCAAATACCTATAGGTTTGCGTCATTTTAAATTAAATTTACATAAGGTCATTTCCTTTTATGGAAATTGTAAGTAAATTAAACTGAAAATGTAAAGTTGAACTATGGGATAAATACTATTCATTCAAACTACTACTTATTTAATCTTGTAATTGTAAATACTGTAAGAACTGTGAAATTATATTCGCATTGTGTTTGTAAATATGATCAATGGTAGTCGCATAAACTAATGTAAATGACTATTTCAAAGTGTTAACTACGCAATAGATGAGTTGTTGTGTTCAGTTAATATCAGTGGGAGGGAAGGTGTGTTGCTGCTGCGCACCGCTACCGCCGGCTGTGACTCAACCACGCTGACACGTGACTTCAAGGTGAGGATCGAACGAGATTTACGAGATAAAAACATCTTACCGGCCACCATTCCACTGTAAATACCAACCTATAACTAAATAATTTATACTCAAGCGGAAAATGTTCACAACCATCAAGCACCCCCACATAGTGAATGAACGTTGACCTTCGCAGATTCTGACAAATGATAATCAACGAAATAACAACATTACTACAACTTGTTTACAACGTTATTACTACTACATGGTTTTTCTAATAGATTTATGAAAAATGAACGCGATCATTAATATATCAAAGATAAAGACGTACGTAAACATCAAAAACTGCGCAATAAAATTTTTTTTGGTTACTCGGAATATGGAAGCGATATAATAATTCTGCGAAACACCTAATCAACGAGATGTAAGCAGTAAACAAAGTCAAATCTACGCATTAGTATAACATTTTCTGCGAAATTAACCACATGAGATATGGAACTACTTGAACTCTGCCAAGACAATTTTCTTTTGAATAAATTACCGAAATGCCAGTTCTTAAAATAGTCACATTCGTTTTCATCACTACAGAAGTCCGTTCATTCGTAAACGTTTTTATTTAACAGAATTTTGTACAGCGAGTAGTTACTAGATCCCTGACATATAAATTTGGTGACCCAAGGGAAAGTACCTAACCATCAATTGACAGTAACGGAACCTTCTTATATAATTCGATTATATAGTTAGGTAAGTAAAAAAATTGTGACCCTATTTACCAATTACAAAAATATCTTATTAAAAATTGGAGATTGGTAAAGAATGCTACAAGAATGATAAACGCAACCGGTAAATTAGCATGAACATGAGGCGTCTCGGCGTGACCTTGCTCTTGAAGACTGGTCGGCGCGCCCACGACGGCCTCCACAATCCTTCGACTTTATGATATCAATGTGATCGAGCGTGAATTGCGACCCGGCCACTATTCCACATAAGCATACATTTGTGTTGTTCAAATTATTTACCTAGTTTGAAGGTGGCGCACGGCGCGGCGCCGATGAAGATTTTGAGAGTTGACTCTACTTGTGTTATTTTAATATCAGTTCTTCTGCAATAAAGAAATGCATCTACGGTGATAAGGTTAAATGAAAACCATTAAATGAGCGCATTTCTAAAATGTAAGTCGAGTTATCTTTCCCTTGCACCATTCTCTAAGAATATTCTGTTCAACGTAAATCCCCCATACAGACAAAATAAACATAGACATATGTTTTTTTATCAACTGATTTCTATGTAGTAACGAAGATTACAATGGACTAGTTGTCCTATGATCAAAAAAGGTAAGAGAAAACAACTGGAAACGAAATGCGACGTGAAAGCGCAAGGTGAAAGAGTGGCGCAGGTTAATATTCAACAGAGATCGATGGTGATATGGTCGATGGTCATATTGACAAACCATTTAATGTAAAATATACAATGTAACTACTAGTGAACATGTATTGGTACGTAGTACTTTTATCGATTCTTTGGTATTGCTAAAATTGTAAATAAGATTGACTTGATAGGTAGAATTAGAAAGTATTAAAAAGTGGAACAATCAAAACGGAAAGCAGTAATGTTCCGCAATTCCCGTACCGCATTGTTTACATTTTCCGTCTATTAGCAGGATGGAAAATGGCGTACAAAACCTTGAATAATTTCTCGAAAAAGCCATTATATAAGAGTCCTACCGGGAATAATGGGCCGTTAAACAATAGCTTTTACTATAGATTGCCAAATAACTGTGCGCGATTATCCAATTAGCAGTGGCGGTAGGCGAGTGTCGAAAGCGACAAGCTTCCTCCTCGAGGCACGTCTGACGTAGTCGCACCGCGCGCTATCGATGGTGACACCGGCCAACCCATCGATTAATAGATTCGATACATAACCCAACGCAATATTATTTTTACAATCACTATTTACCTACTTTATTTACGTTGGACCAAACTCAAAATTAAATTTGATTGTTATAATAATTGCCAAATTGACTAAGACTGCAACATCGCGGGCTAATGATTGTTCAGCTCCGATAATGGGACACTTTATTAGTGTTCTCAATTAAAATTCTTCATTGTATTTTTTTTTGTTTACTAGAAGCATAAATCCTACTAAGCGATAATGTGGCCAAATGTGGTAAAGCTGTCAGAACACACAGGTACCTACTTAGCGACAGTTTACGAAGGTGATTAGAACAAAAAAAAAATTGACAGTGGTAGATACACTGTCTAATTCATCGATACTTGTGCTTTACTGAATCCCTGGAGATAGGCTCCAAATTTCACTTCAGCTGCATTGTTCAAAACAATCGGAAGACAATACAATAGTGAGAAGTAGATAAACTATCTAAAATCAAAATAAATATTATTCTCGATACGTAATTTGTGTGAGTTGGACCGCTTAACGAGGTTTGTTTCTGATGTTGTAATTTGTGAACATTGCCAAAATTCCGCTTGGTCGTTAGTCGTAAACAAAATTACGACACAGTATGAAGATACATGCTTAATTAATGTTGCCATAATTATATTGCTATGTCAAACGTTGCTCCCAATTTACTACCCTATATTGTAAAGATCCGTCAGCGTCAGCTCCTGTATGCCCCTCATCTTTTACATAAACAAAGTTAAAGCTATTGAATGAGATCCCTCGGGCGGTTGATACAGGCAACAATAAGGTTGTTTTTTCGCAAGGCTACCCATTACGTTTCCGCTTAACAATCTATGACAATGAGCCGTCAATGCTACTAGCATTTATTAACAACCAGATACTATGAGCCGGTAAGTGTACCTACTTTACCTTTACTTTTATCTTTGTTTATTTATTTTGCAGGTGCACTTAAAATGTATACTTGCAGTACTTGCGTTGCGTTACGTATTATTTGAGAGTCAAATTTATCATCAGAATCAATATTTTCACTTTAAATACTCGCTAAAAATAATACTATTATGACCTAGTAATGTTTGTTTTGTTACGTTTCCGTTGAAATTGATTTCAATGCGCATTTCCTCTTGAAACCTTAGGGATTACGCCGTGTTTCCATCTGCAAAAAGTTATTATCAGACACCATCGTATGCTATATAAAAGAGGTCGTATGGACATTATTATCTTCTTACCTCAGATAAGCAATGCGGGCAGGCGGCTTCAATCGGCTCAGCTGTTACTATCGATCCGAAGTTACTTCACGATAAACTATCGTTAGAGCCGGCCGAATGAGCTCTACAGTCGAATGCACTTCCCTCTAGCACACGGCTAATAGGCACTGGCACTGCAACACCATCCGGTGGCAACAACAACCAATAATAGCACTGATATGCAATCGCCACCTGTTTGCGGCTCTCACGAACCGACGCGCAGCACTTCCGAGATCTGAGATCACGATATCAAAGGTAACACCACGGACGACAGTAAGATAGTATCAATCAGTTCGTATTTCACACACGTTATGTATGCGGTAGCGGCGTAAATGAAACGTACAATAAAGCGGCGCAGACACGTACAGTCGCGTCGCTCGTGCGAGCTCAACTGACGTCAGGTATTCGCTCGCACGGAACGGTGCGACGGAACGGTACGGTAGGGCGACGCGACGCGAGACGCGGCGACGGGCGGCCGCGGCGCTGGGGGCGGGCGGCGCTCTCCAGCTACGAAAGGACTACGGCCCACATCCGCCCACCGCGCTACGGTGAAACGAAGCTACGAAATTTCAATATACACGATGAATTCGCCGAAACAAGCGATTGTGTGAGTGATTAATACTTTGGCATTATATTCAACCTGGTGACGGTTACAAACTTTAATTTACCGATTATTTGTGTAATTTTCCTATATTTAAAAAAGTTATAAATCCTAAAAAAGAGTATAAATACCAGTTAGCAAAACAAGTAAAATCACAATAAATAATAATGTTGTCTAATAATTGGGTAATGGATGGTATAGTCGTTACAAAAAAATAAAAAGTAAAATATTATATTACGTCATGTTTAAAAATAAATATAATTTAATGAACATAGTAATACCCGTATGTATTGAACTGGAACGAATCGAGCCACATGTTGAAGCCTTCAGCGCACCATAGCGTGTTGGTATTTTATATTAAAGAATTATCGTTGGCCTACATCATTTAGGCAGAGACCAGAATATGTCAACGGCAGAGACGAAATCGTTAAGGGTTCTATGAAAAGGTCGTTCGTACAAGACTTTTGGTTGAGCGAGTATGAATATTTCATACTCGTAGAATAGAACGACTCGTTCATTTTTAAGTTCAATTAATAAACGAGAATTAAGATAACATGATCGCTTTATATTGTATTGTAAATTAATTACAAGGTTAATGAAGTTTTGTGGATCACATCAACGACTCCGGCGAACTTGTCAAATGTTATAAGAACCAATTATAAAGCCTTTAATAAGAATCTAATCAACATTCCCCTAGAGTCGAGTTCAGAGTCAATAAACAACAAAAGGCGGGCCGAGGTCGCAATAATTGTTTTACATAAACGGTAAACATTCTGTTGATGCCAATTACTATTTTTACTGCGCGAAGATTGTACATCAATTAAATTATGGTTGCATGAAGCATTTAGCATTTTAAGTCAAATGTCAAACAATTTTATCGCTTTATCTTTAGAAATCCGAATTAAGTAAGTACCTCAGTCAACTTCGCTGAGGCATAAGTTCATTTTACCACCGTAAGGAACGCTTACAAAACCTACTCCTTATTTACACGTATATCTGTCGATATATGCGTCTGCTTATGTAATTATTTGTTTCAGGTTTGTGTGCTTGACAACAGCGTCACCATAAGTGATGATGTAACCGTAGATGATGAGAACTGAAAGCTTAGAAGAAGAGAACAGGCTCTCAGGTGCAGCTGTAAGAAACACTTTGTGACAGAATTTCAACTTGTAAGTGGTATCCAGCGATGCGGTATTCGCCGGCAACTACATAGACCCTTCTAGTGTAGGTAATAGTGGCAAATTACTATGTAATTACGCTTGTCGTGATATACAGGTCTAGAGCGTTAACTAATTGCGGTTCACACCAAATAACGTAAGTATATTTTTTTTAAGTTGTGTGTGCGTCTATTCTGGTTATTATTACTGCTAAAATCTATATTGATATTATAAAGCAGAATAGTTTGAATATATATATCTTTGAACACGCTTATGTCATAATTGTTCCATTACCACTTTACTACCAGTTCGATAAAAAAAAATCTGCTTTTAGATAGCCTCTTTATTGGGGAAGGTACTATATATAGGCACTATATACTTTTTATCACGGAACCACGGGTGAAACTGCGGGGTCAGCTAGTAACAAACGACGAAACATGATGTGCTACCTACATTTATTATATAACATATTTATACCATGTCTCTAGCAAATAAATGATTCTTATTCTTATATAAAATGCTTTGTCCTGAATTAATTGAAGTTACGTTTCGTATTTGATTGAAACTCATCGCCTAACGGGGTTAAAAAGGGGTAGAAAGTTATTTTGGGGGTGATTTGCATCGAAGTTGATATCAATACTCCTTAGTGCTTTTGATTTAAATTACATTTTACTTTGACACATGTTTGAAAACTCAATCCGTCAATCAATATTTTTTCGGACAGATTTATTTGAAACTTGATATATTACTTTGTCAACACAATGAAACACGTAATGTCGGTGTTTTTCGAAATTCTTACCCTAATGGGGTGCAAAAGTCTCATGGAACGACAATTTTTGGAATGGAGTAAGGAGGTACAGTTTGTCGGGATATTTGGGCTCCTGGCTAGAAGTAAGGAAAATGTTATTATACCATTATATTCCTATAAATTACATTTTTAAATATAAGTTATAAAAAAATACATTATTAGGGTTATTATTATTATCTCTTTTCACCCGAAAAGGGGTCCAAAAGTGTGTATGTGAAAAAATGATGTTTAGGTACACTTTGTGTAGGTATACGGATCGGGGCGTCTTATAACGTAGGAATAAGAATGTTTTGTAGGGGATCGCGGGTGAAACCGCGGGTCGGAAAGCTATCTATGCATATAGGTAATTAGGTAATCCTAACTTCCTAACTTAATATTATAAATGCGAAAGTGAGTTTGTTTGTTTGCTTGTTACCTTTTCCCGCTTAAACCGCTGAACCGATCGCGATGAAATTTGGTATGCAGATAGCCTATAGTACAGAGAAGAACATAGGCTACTTTTTATCCCGGAAAAATAAAAGATCCCTCGGGAAAGCGGGTGAGGAAGCTAGTAGGTAATAAAACAGTAAAATCCGGTGTTTCTGTAGTGACATTGAAGAAAAGTAATCATATCTGTCTGTCTGATTATTTGTTAACGCATTAAAAAAGTAATCGTCATTAAATGATTTTTGGAATTTACTTTTTTAACTACTGTTCGAAAGTTATCTAGAACCCGCGTGTATCTACATTATTTTTTTTAACTTGAAATGGAGTGTTTGATGTAGGAAGAGTCAAATTGCAAAGAAACCAAATACAATAATCTAAATACAAAACAATAATCTAAATACCTATTCGAGCAATAAAGAACAAGTTACTAAGCGGTACCTACATACATACTTAATTACCAAGTTAATTAAAACGATAACATCATAAAGTGAAACAATAAAAAGAAACACGTTGCTAACGTAATGTACTTACTGCATATTAATATTATACGCTTTTGTATAAGATATTATGGAAATATCGTACTTATATCTATTTGAGTACCTCATACTGCTACGTTATTTTTGGATATCCAATACAAGCCATGTACTGAAGATGATAAACAATTCACTCTCAAGTTTGCACAAAAACATCATAAAACGTATCAAAATTCCATTCAATTCCGCTGGGAATTGACAGCGTTCGTTGTGTTATATGTTTAGTCTCGGTAAATTTATTTCAAATGATTTTTTGAATGCATATATTTTTTATTCGACAGATAAGTAGTTGCTTTCGGAGTCGTTAAAGTGTATTTCTCTAAACCATTACTTTGTAATAGAAAAAAATATATGTTGCAAGGGTCAAATTCAGAAATTTATAACTTTTTAAAGCAGTTTAAATAAGAAATTGAGACGATTTTGAAAAAAAGTAACTAGATAAGATTATTGTAGAGGATTTGCCGACAAATGTAATCTGAATACATTTCTTGTTTTTGTTATATTTTTTTCGTGGCGTGTGCATGAATGAGACCCTCTACGTGTGGAACGTAAATAGAGGTATGTTTATAGCCTCACAAAGCTAATAAAAGTGGCGTCAAATAAAAAAATAAAATATGTATTGGAAACTTCAAATTTCACACTTTAAAATAACGTAAAATATATTTCATTTATTGCTTTTATGATGACTAAAAAACAATATGTCTTTCCTGATAAATTCCGCAAGAACACTGATTTTAGGGAGACTGGAGCCTTAAGGCGCTGTGAGAGCAAACATGCGTTTCTTTCGTTCAGTTGTATGTAAAGAAAATGAAATAGTTTTAGTTCGGAAAAAATATATTTAACAGTTGACAATATATCCTATGTTCCAGCGGGCTTCAAAACAAGATTGAAATAAGTTCGCTCGAAGAAAAAAAATCGCAAAGTTACACCATTTTCTTATTTTTATCACGTTGTACGACTATAATAAACAGTATTTTGAGAAGAAAAATATATTACAATGATAGTCATACTTTAATCTATCACACCACGATTTTATTTCTTTATTTCTTCACTTTAACACAAATTCAAAATACCTACAAAATGGGTGAACTCGCGGCCTCGCATTTTGTAGGTGGACCCGCTCAGTCACGCTACAGCGCCTTAAGATATATAGATAGTATTTGTCCTCTACGTCTAGTCACATGGACATACAAAAAATATGAATGAAAATAAAAAAATATTATCTTAAACAATTAAATAAAAAATAACATGTCAAAATTAAATAAATTATTGTTTAAAAAAACACAGCACCCACTCACAACAAAACGAACCATTGGTAAATGGTCTATTGCAAAGTTTTATCATTGATAAAATCCCTTACCGTGTAATAAGATATACCGACAAGCAAGTATTTTGGGATAATTTGAAAAAAAAAATAGGTTGTTTATTTAACGAATAAGTTTTGGAAGTGCATTACTTATAAACAACAGGGCGCATAAATACACTCGGTAACTATTGTAAACTATTGTTATTTAAAAAATATTCCAACATTATAAATTAGAAAGTTTATATGTTTTGATGTTTGTTACCACATAACTCCGTAACGTCTGAACGAATTTGGAACACAGATATATTATTCTATAAATACTTTTTATCCCGGGAAAACATAAGATCCCTCGGGAACGCGGGTAAAACCGAAGGACAGAAGCTAGTGATTTATATGTATAAATGAAAATACGTAAAGGGCGTACCATTAACATTGTTCCCTTTGTAAAAAGTATTCAATTTCAGTTCGCACTCAACCTACCCCAGAGGCATTTACACGAGTTTCCATATTGATTCTGTTGAAAGTTCTGACAGACAAACAAACGATGTTTGGCGGGTTATATCATGACAGGTTTCTTAAATACGCATACCTACCTACTAAACTCTCGATCCTTTTTTTACAGGTGAACTTTGAACATAAAAGGTGGTTTCATTTATCGTTTTAAATTTATTAAAAGATTTCTACCATTATAATATACATCTATAAGTTATTGTTAAATTTCATGGTCGTCCTTTAATTTAGGATTGCGTTACTTAGAAGAAGTTACCGATCAAAAAGTTCAATCATAAAATTGAACTTTTTGATCGGTATCATAAAAAAATACATGGTTTTTTTTTCACATTTGTCTAGTTCGATTCCCGGCTCAGGCAGATGATTATTTCAAGTTCTTTGAATGCAGTTTTTCTTTACTTTAAAAATAAAATAAAGTTTCTTTGAAGTAAGTTTTTCAATATTTAGGGTAAATTCCCTCATTTGGTTCAAACAAAGTTTTGGTTTTGTCTAAACATGTTGTCCTGAGCTTATAGATATGTAATTTGTTTTTACTTCCAAACCGAATAACCCCAATCGATATAATTCAAATTCAATACTAATTATGATAATCATATCATGTGGGAATGTTCAAGTCGTTTATATTCCAGAGTCGATTGAAGAATCGGATTACCTCAATAGACAAAACCTTTCATGATAGCTCAGTAGACCTGACGTGGAATGCTGTGACGACGGTCGTGGGTTCGAATCCTACAATGAGCTTGAGCTTTCGGTGAAGGAAAACACTCTGAGGAAACCATATCACGGTTATAGAGTACTTTGTAGTACCCGCCTGGCTGGCTACCACCCTCAAGTTAAAAATCCTTCGCCAAACACCTGCCGTTGTGTTCCGGTAGCTACACTTGAGAGTAAGTTCCTTCTAGGCTTTATGTGCATACCAGCTTCGACTACATCATCACTTACCATAGTGAGATTTAGTCTTAACACATCTGCGTTTGTACTACACATAGTAAAAAAAAATATTATTTTTACATCATAATATGAACGAAGATAGAAATAAAAAAGGTGGAATAATCAATATGAATTGGCCAATAATAGTTCTTGGAGTTTTTTGTAGAGTATTATATCTGGCAGCATTCCCACTATATTAAAGTAGCAGTACGTTATGATGGCCGTTTAGACAGCTTATATTCGTAAAATAAATAAACATCAGAATGGATCTTACCTTCAACATGGTGAGTATCTTCTGGGACAGTTCATAGTCAAAATTGGTGTACTTGGAGTCGGTCATGTCGTAAATGAACACGAGGCCCGCGCGCTGCGTCTCCACCGACTGCAGCGCTACGTCCAGTTGGTACACTACACCCTAACAATAAATACAAATCACAGTATTAAACAAAGGCGCTATCTGTCTCTGTCTGTTTGCTTACTTCTTCTAAAACATGCAACTGATTTTGATACGGTTTTTATTGATAGAAAGAGAGATAAACAAGGAAGGTTTGTGTATATAAAATGCACCCGTGCGAAGCCGGGGCGGGTCACTACTATCGCTAGTATCATAATAAAATACATCAGTGGTTAAATTAAAAAACGACGGTTTTTAACAACTCAGTTAATATCATAATGTCCTTCTCCAAGTCATGTGCCAAATTAGCTAGGATTAGGATTGCGTGACAGAGTACTTCAGCCATAGACTTCAGCATAAAGGAATGTGCACACAGGCCTTCATAAGTCACCGCCACAGAACAATGTAGGTCGACATTGATGTTATACATGTTCAATGTATAACATCATGATGTTATACCACGCCGATGTACTCAATATGATAACGAGCTTTATATCCATACCCTTATATAACAAAATCACACAAATTAGTTTGTAACAGTGTCAGTGTTAAATAACAACAACCAACTACATTCCAAACCATTGTGAGAAACTTATCTCTCTCTATTCAAACTGTGAACTACGGAATTAATGTGTTCAATTAATCATGGGCTGTACTCTCTGAAGTTTTTAAAACAAATTTACATATCTACCATCTAAACAGTCATTAGTCACTAACCGCCACTACATACAAAGCTAAAGTCATATTTGTCATAAACCGACGAAAAAACGGAGGAGGTTCTCAAATCAACGCATTTTTTTTTTTTATATGTCATTAACATTGACAGGTTACATTTAATTAGAGATTAACATTGATCGGACTTCTAGAAACTAATTGTTAATTTATACTGATAAACAGATTATGCCCCGCAGTTTCGCCCACGTTCTAGGGTACCACTGAGTAAAATGAAAATCGTATGCGTCTACAAAATACAGTTTGTTAATGCTCTAAGCCTCCGACGAAGTAGATACAGATACATCCAGATCGAATAATAATTGATGGTCTATATTATATAAAACAAAGTCGTGTTAGGTAAACCATTTATAACTCATAACGGGCTGGGCCGATTTTTATGATCTTTGATTTGTTGGATTTGTCTCCTCCCCGAATAGCAAAATAACTATAATATTAAAACTTTTTTTTTATACCGCGGGTGTGACAGCTGATAGGTGAATGATAAACAAACAATAATAAATTTTTAGTTTGATAAAATGCATTACAAAAACTATAAAATAACGTGAAATATCCTCAAGCAAAAAGCGTATACATTTAAATAATCTTGTGTAAACGAACGTTCAAAGTTCAGCTCACCCTAATTAGGAGAATTAGTTCGCACGTAGCGTCAGTGGCTTGGAGGAAGCGGCCGAAAGTTTTACTAGTGTAATTAGACGCTTTAAGAATTACTCCCAGTGACGCCTTATCACAGTTGTACTCGTATTACACCTAATGGCTACATTAGAAACTGTACCTTCTCATATATATTTTTCTTTTTCTTTCCAGAAATGTAGTTTTATTATCATTATTATACTGTGTAATATATAAACTGATAACAAAACAAAACCTCTCATCTGAACCTTCTTTGAAAGGTTCCTAAACATTTAATTCAAATTGGAGTCATTTTAATTTATGGATTTTTCTTCAGATAAATGCCGCAAACAGCTACATCAAAGTCATTGGTTTGTAATGATGATGCTATTTTCGGCGATTTTATGATGTCATCCCATAGACATATAATAAAGGGTGGGATTTATAACTTTTAATAGATCTGTCAAATCCCGATGAGTGCATAAGAATAATAGATGACGGGCCGGATGGCGTGGTTGGTAAGTTACCCTACCAATCATGACATAGGACAATTCGATTGTCAACCAGGACAGACATTTTTGTGCCTGAACATGTAATTATCTATGTAAAAATAAGTACTTTAAATAGTATATCATTAATCTGTTTTCCATAATACAAGCTCCGCTAGATTTGGGATCTGATGGCCGTGTGTGAGGAATGGAAATTGTTATTATATATACCTGTAAAGTTGTTTGATGTGTCGTCAACGAGGGATAATGTTTATTTGCCGTGAACACTGCAATCGCAGCCCCTGTCGCGTCCCGCGTTGGCTGCAACAGAAATAACATTCTACATAAGACTATGTAATAAGATACACCGACATAATAAGCTAGAACCGACATAAGTACATCGGCTCGTGTTATCAACAACAAACAAGCCGCGAAACCGCAAGCTTTTGTGTTTATTACAGGCTCCAATCAAGACCGAGCAAGAGGATAATGTATTTATCCAACAAATAATATAATTATTATTATTCTATCAATATATTATTTATTTATTTAGCTTTATTTATTATATATGTCTTCATATTAATGTTTATATGTATAAATAATTCATCTGTACGTGTGTCATTGAATTTGACGGCTGGACGGATTTTTATGTTTTTTTGCGTTTGAGTGGGTCTTTGGATAGTTTAGATTCACAATTGGACTCGGTAGATGGCGCTGTGATCGAGTACATGGTTTTTTTTTTAGGGGATCGCGGGAGACTCCGCGGGATAGCAAGCTAGTATCCTACTAATAATATAAATGTGAAAGTTTGTATGTTTGTGACGCAATCACACATCACACGGCTGAATGAATTTGGATTAAACTTGGCTCAGATCATACCCTGGAATACATATAGGGTACTTATTATCCCGAGAAAACATAAGATCCCTAGGGAACGCAGGTGAAACCGCGGATATTATTGGATACTAGCTGTCCCCCGCGGTCTCACCCGCGTTCCCGAGAAAAAATTCTGTTCGATTTTTCCAAATTTTCTTTTATACAAACCTTCTCCTGACAATTGCTTAGGCAATAAGCAGTCGGAAAATGTTTTAGTTCATAAAATAACGTAATTAACTTCAAAATTAACTTCAAAGTATTCAGTTTTTTTAATCTGTTTCTAAACAAGCGAAACAGTAGCCGCCATTATAATGACGTCATACGGTGCTGTATGTAAACTAAAAAGTGTCAGTGAAGTATTATTATTTTTACACTAGTATTTATGCATTCAGGAACAGCACACTAATAAAAAGGATAATAGCTCATTTTTAATTTATAAAATTTTATAAGTCCAATTGAGACCAATATCAGCGCATTTATTTACTACAAGAGACTAAATAACGTCATTACCATAGAGTAACATGGCGTCCAGCGTTTTCATCAAACTACGCGCGAAAATTGAAAATGTAAATTTAAATGCATTTTTATGGCACTTATCGACTCAATATATTTTTTGTGTTTTTTTTGGTGGCTTATTAGCCTTATTATTGCCTTAGGAACGAATTGAGTCACTTTTCAAAAATGGGTGTAATACCCTATTGTGTTAATATCGCTATTATATTATAACAGTGCTTACAATATTCCGGGGACATTTATATTTCCTTATATAAATATTGTAACCACAAAGTTAACACAAGTTAATAATAATTATAAAAGTTTACTTACTAATATAGTAAATTTTCCTGTGTCGAGTTCCGATTTGAGCGGATCTTGGAAGGGCTCGAATTTGTTGAGCCCTTCCCGTCGCCGCGTGGCCTCATGCTGCCGCCAGAGCGCGTGTGCGCGGGCGACATCGAACTTGCGCGCGAGCAAGAATTTGATCGCAGTAGCGCGCGACACGCACGCCGCACCAGACTCGCTCAATGCGTCCAAGAACGCCTTCGTCGCCTGTAATCATTTTAATCATAATTAAAATCTCAAAATCATCTCATAACAATATTGAACAAGAAATCAAAACTGCGCACAGAGTATAAAACTTTAATTACTCCACATTTTCGTAGAAAAACTAACACAAATTACCTATATTTCAGTTAGATTAAATGTTAGGGGCAAAATATTTTTGACGTGCAAGGAAATATCCAAAACGACCGTCCCCGCACGTCCTTGCAAATAATAAAATAAACAAATATTTGCTTATTCAGCAAACATTGGGATTTAATATATTTTTTTGGCTACACTACACAGATATTAGACCATGTGCTACGAATACCATATTATTATGTTTATTTGCATTTTGACTACAATGATGTGCGTTGAAAAAACCGACCAACGAGCAAATAGAGAATTTGCTTCGCTTTGTAGTATGTCTGTCTGTACCAGTATTTTGCAAACATAACAGCTCATACTAATTATTAGTCAATGTCATAAATATTTCAAGGATTTTTTTTTAGCTTGATAAATTAATTTGTAACATTGAAGTGATAATTCCAACTTAAGGGTTTTATCATGGAATCGCCAAATCTTCATTTAATTAAATTAATAGTTTAGTTAATTAGTAATAAAATAATATGTACCCGAAAGAATTTGAGTAGTCTCCGTAAAAACGCAGTATCCATCTCCAATATTAACTACTCATTCATTAATGTCCAAATAACAATAGCAGGCACTTGGAATTACGCACGACTTATTCTATAACTAAATAGCACTTGATTTCACCATTTTGTCACACTTTCATCGCAGCAATCAGAGCCGCAACCCGGTGCTTGTGCGCGAACAAAACCGAACTGATTCCCAAATTACTTAACATCCATTTGCACTAGTTCGTACACTTGACCATTAGCGGTTACTTTACCTTGAAACTTTAAACACTATTGTTGTTCATCGCTTTAAAAAAATCCAAATGAGATATTAAACGTCTTCTATGTAAGAGCATTAGATTCGACACATTATTGAAGCGAATACCTACTACCTATGAAATGATGGTAAATAAGTGGTAACGGTAAGGACACGTGCATGAGCAAAGCTCGTCACGAGCTAAGTTACGAGCGGATGGGATGCGTGCGAAGCAACCGTTGCATATGTATATCGATGCAAATAAGCCGCGGTGCGGACGGAGCGGGTTAATTCTTCCGGGATGTGTTTCCTGTGTGGTGCAGGCCTGGAGTGCCCCAACTCCACCACCGCGCATTAGTATGAGCAAACACGCAGTCTGTCCCGACCTCCAAATTTAAATAATAATAAATAGTAAATTTAATTCTAAACTAAATTGCGCTCAGAATTAAAGAATATTAACTAATAAACTATGTACCTAGTGTACGTCAGACAGAACTATGAAGATTTACGTCGGCTGTAGTAAGTGTATAACCGTAAGGTTTCCCTCTCTGGGAAATATATTATGAGGCATTAAAACTTTGTTCTGAAATTCCGGTGACACAGATTCCGAACGCATATTATTTTCCTCCTGTTTTGTTTAAATTTCACAAACACATTTCAAAGATGATTGATGATTCCACTTGTGTAGTCTGCCAAAATAACTAAAGCAGGAAAACATCGTGAGGAAACCATGTGCATACCACCTTAGCTGAGAACGTTTACGCTAATACACAGAAGACGTGAGAATTATTTAGGTATTTATTATTCTGAACATAATACACAAATAAATAAATAATAAAAATCAATAAAAGTAACATTTCCAATTAAACACAATCGCATAAATTAATCAGAGAGCATCAACACTAAAAGAAAACTTAACTAGTCACACTTCGTTATGATTTCCCTGAACCGCATAAATATAAAAAAAAACATGACACGGGCTTACGGGTTTAAACCAACCGCGATTATCACGATAGCTAATTATTAAGTAATTGTACATACAAAGTGAATGAGTGTATTGTTTTCGCAAAACGCCCCTGCGGTACACGATCGCACGCACGATCGCACTAAGGGGGCTCCGAAGTACAACTGTCAACTACTAAACAGACTACAAAAGGTAATGTCAGTTAAACTGTACCCAGACGAATAGACGTCAATAGGTACTGCAAATTCAATCAATCTAAATATAAATGGCATCGACATCGTCAAATTTGTGGCGTTTCTGTGACGTCGAATTAATTTAATAATCCAAACTAATCATACTATCCAATTTAATATTATAAATGCGAAAGTTTGGATGGATTAATGGATGTTTGTTACTCAATAACGCCAGAACGGATCTGGATCAAATTTGGCACAAAGATAGGGAAAATATAAGATTCCTCGCGAAGGCGGGTGAAACCGCGGGGCAGAAGCTAGTATTATAAATGCAAAAGTAACTCTCTGTCACCTTTTCAAACCTAAAACACTGAACCGATCGCGATAAAATTTGACACACAGATAGCCTATGGTATGGTATGGAGAGAAACATAGGCTCCTTTTTCTCGGGAACACGGGTGAAACCGGGAACGGCTAATAGTTTACAAATAAATGAGAATGTTTATTTGTAAA
Organism: Tetheella fluctuosa; assembly: GCA_951216915.1. Taxonomy (NCBI): domain Eukaryota; kingdom Metazoa; phylum Arthropoda; class Insecta; order Lepidoptera; family Drepanidae; genus Tetheella; species Tetheella fluctuosa. The sequence continues at coordinate 3,515,298 of OX578229.1, read as the reverse complement.
CTAGTAGCTGTTGTTACTCAATCACAATGAATGAAATTTTGCACACACATGATGATACTCTGCTCTGGAATAAAATGTAGGTTTTTTGTTCCGTAAAACATTAGTCCGTTGGGAAAACGGGAACAACCGCAGGGTGGAAGCTAGTGAATAATACCTAAGTATATGATGTTGTTTATTTCAACTGTATGCTTCGGTTTTCATCAACGATCTAGGTTATTTATTGCTCATAAACATGAAGATATACTACCACTACTTTTGTTTTGTGGCAAGCCCTTACGGCACAAGAAGGTTTGTTTGACCATCCAGCATTTTTTTCCAGAAGAATATGACCAGAACAATATTATTTCCCATACAAACTCACCCTTTCTCTATTTATCTATCAAGAAATCCCTTCTTAAACGATGCCATCACTATAAAATCAACGATGTTGAGCCAGTGAATGAATCCGTCAGTCAGGACTTCGCCTTTTAATAATACCCAGCACCAGTCGCAAGGCGTCTTTAATTTTGGAACGGAGTTCCGTATCGCACGTTATGATTTGTTTGCGGGCTGAGGGGCTAGCTAGACCGAAAAATGTGTAACAATGAAAAACGACACCAAAAATCGACATCTTTTTGCAGTTGAGGACTTCCCGATCACCTAGGAAACTAAAACTTTTTTCAAATGATTCAACTTGCCGTCAATATTTTATAATTTTAACGTGTATTTAAACGTTTTTTATTAATATAAATAATCATTTTTGCTTGAACTCCGTTCCAACCGGGTGTCCATAATCCATCTAATTTTTTTTATTTTATTTTATTATAAAGTGGTAAAGTTGGTTAGTTGGTTAGTATAATCTCCGAAACTACTCATACGATTTCAAAAAATCTTTGAATAATATTTAGGACTTTCAGGAAACTTTTTCAACCGGGAAAGGCTTTTTATAGCTGGTATCTTTGTGCCGTGCTTTTAAAATTTCATCCCTACTACAAGAATTATGCTATCATTACTTGTCTTTATTGTTCTGTGGAACCTTGCTTCTAGCCTATAACCTGTACACACAACAATCATCAATAACGATTAATAGTCTATTCAGTTAACCTAAAAAGTCGCTTTGTAAGATACATTTCTGCATCGTACCCAATGATATTAAGCTTGATCGTACCCATTACAATATGCTGCTTCATATTTACAAATTCAATGTAACTAGGACAGTCTGGCTATGTTCACAAAGTGTTTTGTCGTCACACATATCTTAATATATAAAATTCTTCTGTACGTGTGTTTGTCACCTAACTACACCTAACACCCATGAGTGAGTGGGTCCCTGAATGGTTTGAAAATATAATTGAACCCGGTAGATGGCGTCGTAATCGAGTTTGGACAGGACAACGTCTGTCGGGCCCGCTAGTATAATATATAACAAGACAGTATTGTATCAGTTATCTGGTTTGCATTAAACATTCTCTGCTTAGTTTGGGATCTGATATATGATTTGTATTAATAAAAAAATCGGGCTTGTAACTCCTACATGTAGAGGCATGCTATATTTCGCACTATGCTGCGACCTGATAGTATAATATTTAGTTTCTGTCGTATAAGAATTATTAAACACGGAAGGAATTATTAATTAACTTCTGTCCATGCCTATACAAACAAACCTCACTAACATAATGAGCAATTCGCATTGTGATATCTGCCATGTAATAAAGAAAAATGCAAGCAAAACCAGACAACAGAAAAATGGTAGTAATTCCAGTAGGTACATATCGATTATTTGCAGCTATAGCGCGTCCGCACTTCAAAGTATGTAATACAAATGCAGTATACAAGATGACTATACAACTTGCTTGCGTATACGTCAGAAACATTTAGCTGAAAACTTCTCAGAAACACTACCTACCACACTACCACTACTTCTCGTAACGACAACAAATCGCAGCAATTCCCTCGAACAAATATTTTATGCCGCGTTAAACTATTCAATCTATAAAATATAATTATGACTGACTAGATGGCCTTCCTCAATAAACGGGCTACTATCTAAGTATAAATATTTGTTTTCTTGTATTTAGAATCTTTTCCTGAGCATGAGATATCTACTCGTATTTATATTTCTTGTATACTTCTACGGAATAATTCAATAATCATCTTCTGCTAACTACTTGCTTGGAACTACGACTAGAGGCCTCTTAAAATACGAAACATGTTACTGAAACATTTCATCTAGAATTTGTTTTAAACTTGCAATCTAAACAAAAGAAATCGAAACCAAACTAAATGTGCAACAAGAAATTAATACAATGACAACCATAGGTACCGCAATAATTATGCGTTATTATATTAACAGCTCCCACGTACGGTTTGTTAATCAACTGAAAAAGGTGTTGTAGATTGAATGACGCAACATGTAATTTACGTTTACAGTGAACTGCGAAATCCATCAGCGTGGTCTTATCCACTTAACAATTCTCAGTAATGCTGATTCCTTGAACGACTACTCACACCTGATTAGGTAAAAATATAAAAACATGAACATGTATCACGAAACTATTTATTCAAAATCCGTACGAAGAAACATACCTAATACATATTTTGTGATAAGTTGAATATCATATTTAAATAGTAAGATCAAAGATTGGATAAAAATATTACAGAATTTAGGGGTTTATTTATTTTGGGCTATAAATTCAAGTAGTCACAAAAATAAAAGCTATACTTACTGGAAAATCAATTGGTTTCAAGATATCATTCAATCAAAAATTAACCCACCATTAAAAAAGATTATTGTTTACTTAATTATCACTTATCATCGCGTTTTTCTATTTTTTCAATTACTAAATTAACTATTTGAAAATATATTGATCAAAATTTCAAACGTTATATCAAGTAGCTATAGCCCGACGCTTTTAATGAGATCCTGCCAAGGTATGTCTTGCGTTCAAGACCATAAGAAATCATTAGATGTCTGTAAGTATTCTAAAGTATTCTTTCATTACGTTTGTTTTATCGCTTAACTAGGTAGATACATAATGTAATTACTTTACAGGATGCTTGGATTTGTAATGCGAATACCGGTTTCAGTGTTAATGACACGACAGACACAGGACAAGACACTTAATACGTGATCCTGTCACAAGGAGCGGGAGCAGCCCTCCGAATCGAGTCCGTTACAAACACGAGCTACGCTTCCATGAGCTCATTGTCATAATTTGCTAACAGCCGTGTAAACGAACTCACGTTCCGTGAACAATATAAACGAAACACCTTTTCAAAGAGTTCCACGCCATACAGTTGGCAGCACGACACTATGGTTGGTTGGTAGGTAAACCGATCTGTGTTCTGGGATCTGAATCTTACCGGCTTGGGAAGTTATTGTAAATATAAAATTAAAGTGTATGCATTTATTTTATTTTTTTAGGTAATATTCCTTTCTAAGGTAATATTCCTTTCATGTTTTGATCGACATTATTCTTATAATAAGAAACTCTATCTAATAAGAATCTTATTAGATTGAGTAGCGTCTGATCAGACTTAGTTTTAAGGCCAAAACCTAATTTCTGCTTCAATCTATACCTAATCGGCCGAAACCTTCCTAACGCAATAATTCCGTTTCTGTATTTTTTTCTAGTTGCTGAGGTGGACAAGTTTAAAAGAAGGGTTTCTTCGATAAATAAATAGTTTTATTTGTCTTAGGAAGTCACAAGTATAAAAATCATTTAAAAAAATTACCATCCCTTTTTTTGTGTAAGTAAGTGCAAGTAAGTATAAATACTTTGTTACGGTCTATACCTACATACTGGGTGATTTTGTTATCACTGGCAATACTTGCAAGGGTGGAAGTACTCATCAAAATGAACAACTTTTATTATGGGACTAACTGTGAAATCATGAAAAAATTATCAGCTGTTCCATACAAACGTTCAATACCTACTCGACCAAAATGTATGAAGCAACCATATTATTTGACGCGATATCAGAGTTAGCCCTACAATAAAAGTTGTTCACATTGATGAGTACTTCCACCCCTGCAAGTATTGCCAGTGATAACAAAATCACCCTGTATAAACTGCATGGAATAGATGCAGCTAAGGGGGTCTCTTGTCGTCGTCCAATATTGCATGCGACTCTTTATGGGAGTATTCCCCTCTATGGTGTCCAACTGAAGATTGGATTTCGGCCAATTTAGACGCAAAATTATAGTTACAGTTTCATCAAGTTTCGCAGCAAACATGGCTTATGTCACGTCTAATCAATATGTATGTTTGAAGCTTCTCTAGAGGTAAATAATTTTCAATGATAATAGTACAGAAGAGGCGATAATGTTTTATAGAAGGTAGTTACTAGTGTTACTACCGAGCTATAATCAAGCAAAACCGTCAGTGATAAGGAGGAAGCTCCCACTCTGCAACTTGTTCTCGGCCGGAAATAAATACTGTGGGAGGGCTATAGATTTTTACTGCTACTAGGTACTTATTGAAGGTAAAGAGCTTATATAAAAAATATATATAAACTTGGAACCACGAATTCACTTGTTATCTTTATATATCCTAAATATAATCCTAATTTCAACCATGCTAAGAAATTAAATCATAAAATAAGTAGCAAACATAATTATGCTATGCTCAAACTCTTTATCAATTTAATTATTCATTATGATTAAAATATAGGCAAACAAGTCAGATCTAAATGAATAATCCACAGCGAACACGCGAATATGGAGATTGGAGCGGTACAATTGATATCCTATCAAATATGAACTGAACGACCGGCACTCTGTCATGTCAAGCGGACTGAGCGTCCGGTCTCTCTCCGTCAGTCACACTTAAAGCACTGATTTATAGCGCTGATTTCCTCTTCCACTCAATTCTCATACATAACATATCTATCTGCAGAAATGTACACCTATTAATAGATATTATAAGCGGATGTGTCGAAAACATAGCTATAAATCGTGCTGTGTACCTAACCTACCGACGAGACGACGCCCGGTGCCGGTGCACCACGTGGCTAAATATACTCTCACCGCAAGTAAACAATAACCCGCAGCCCGCACGTAGATAGCTCGGCAATGTAACAATAATTGCTGTTAGTCTTAATTAGCAGTATAAAACCTACATAGGTAAATATACCTAAATAGGTATTGTTTCAATACCTATTTAGTAATTAGTTATTATAGTTTTAATCAATATGCCAGCTGAAGCAATTGACTGCTAACTTGTCTGGTATAGTCAGCAACATAAGTAGCTGAACAGATACAAATTTACAAAGAACTTGTACACTATAAGTATCCATAATATGGAAAAATAAAGTAAAGTGGTGTTTTAAAAATGTATGTCTTCAAAAACCTACATAATGTATACATCATGGATAGTTTTAGTGTACAGATGTTTTGTAAATTTGTATCTGATCAGCTACTTATGTTGCTGATCGTACTATTATGAAACTAAAGGTTTGAAACAGACTTAGATATAACGCTCTACTATGTAAGTAAAAAACTCTCGCAGCTGGGTACATCATTAGAAATCGGCATGTGTATTATTCCATTTAGCTACACAGAAATGTTTATTTATTTATTGAATAGGATCACCAAGAATACACGTACACAACATTAAATAAGACAAATATATAAGGAAAAAGATACTAGTACGTACATCAATTAAAAGTTGAAAACAACATTTATAGACTAACATGCATATTATAGGAAGGGAGGAAGACAAATAAGAATTGAATCAAAAACACAAATTACACCTAGCAAAAAAATGTTTCAAATAATTGGGATCATAATATAAAAGTGCGTGACGAAGAAGAGACGTAGGCGGATGTCGCAACCGGTCGTCGACCGAGCAATCGATAGCCCATATTTTCAGCTGTTACAATACAGTAAACTAAAGTCAATGCAAAATTGGATAAAATGCGCTAATTCGTCATTATGCATGTTGACATCTCGCAAAATATATTTCATTATTAAGTAATAAAACTCAAAAAGAAACCTCTGATTTAATGATAATTGAAAAAATCTGAATTTCGAAGTGTTTTAGCTGGGACTCCAAAGCCGATTCGACTTGCTGGAAACCACCGACGGCATCGTTGACCAGATATCCAACAATCTTAGATGCAGGCAAGAAATATTTTCGATCTCTGCAAAATACAAAAATCGCTAGCCCAAACTCTAGATACACGCGAACACGGGAAATGTCGACAACCTCTAGTAAAACGGCAAATTGGTTTTGACCTTCGCTCTCATAATACTTGTATAAAAAAGCGATCAAGCATAATCCAAAGGTGTTTGTCAAGCATTTAGGCAGAATGCATCTGGCGATCTGGCGTTTCTCTGAGCCTAAAATACTGGTAGAGATCTAGAACTGCTATAGACAAAAGAGAGTACACTCGTCCGCACTGTGATGATGAGAGATAGAGCTGGACGAGATAGTGGTAACAGTGTTACAACTGAGCGTCTTAGCGTCGTAGCAGGTGGAACTCTACAATTAATTTCTACAAGTTGATTTCGAGAGTTGTCACAAATCATTTGACTGAAATCAGAAGGAAAAAATTGGGAGGTGACCATAGTATGATAGGATACTTTATAGTACCTGCCTGACTTGCTACCGTACATAAGTTGCAAATCTTTCGAACAGCTACCAGTGTGTTCCGGCATCTGAACTTGAGAGCCAGTTCCTTTTAGGCTAGGCTAAAACACAAGCTTATACAAAAAAAAAACCGGCCAAGTGCGAGTCGGACTCGCGCACCGAGGGTTCCGTACAAACTTCGTCCATCGTTCGTCCATCACGGGAAATGCACAATTTTATTTATTTACCTTATTTGAGGTTGGTGCCAATTAAGCTAGACCTCTAAATTGTATGAGTGCCCATACAACTCAGAGGTCTTTATTAATTGGCGTATCGGGACCCGTTAATTTTCAACTTTTTTTATTTTTTGGATTTTTTCTTTATTTGTGCTGTAAGACATAGCTTTTTGCCAAATTTCGTGATTCTAGGTCAACGGAAACTACCATATAGAAATAAAAGGGCAAAAGAATCACGTTTGTTGTATGGGAGCCCCCCTTAACTATTTATTTTATTTTGTTTTTAGTATTTGTTGTTATAGTTGCAACAGAAATACATTTGTGAAATTTTCAAATTTGGCGGTTCTTGAGATACAGCCTGGAGACAGACAGACGGATGGTCAGACAGCAAAGTCTTAGTAATAGAGTCCCATTTTTACCCTTTGGGTATGGAACCCTAAAAATTGACAATTCCATTTTAACTCTAGAATCACTGCAACTATGCTAAATCAATTGGCACTATATTTATCAAGATAATGAGGTGTCTATATGATGCTGCTACTGTCTATCTGAGTACTGGAACTTTTCATGTTACCCTGGGATCCATTACCATCAGTAATGTTGACATTGAAAATGTTCAGGAATATAACTACCTTGGGCAAACCATACAACTTGGAAGGAACAACTGGCAGGTACTTTTTATGTGATGTTTGTACAAAGTAACACAGACAAAAATCCAAAAATATTAGAAATGCGATTTATTTGTCTTCGATGTTTTTTCATTTTCTAAAGTTTGCAGATTTATTTGAATAGATTAATCTTGTATGATATTAAACTCATCTTCCTTTGTTTGTATGGATGTAAGGAGTAATGTCTAGAAATACTGAATCAATTATAAAAATTATCTTACTAATAGAAAGCTACAAGAGTCCTGACTAATATAGGCCACTATTTTTGAGCTTGAGAATGAGTGTGAAACAATGTTTCTTATGTTGCAATGAGAATTATTGCTATTTGGGTAGGGCTATCCTATAACATACGGTGTTTCAAAGGTTTATTTTTATATGGTAAGGCTTTGTTTGACCATAATCTAAACATGGTAATAGTTTGTGGTCAACAGTGATAAGCACACAGCATATAGTAAGTATTTTGGTCAGAGAGTAGCCTTAGGGATTTGATATGACTGTATGACTGATTCATTATCTGAATATTATGGTACTCAAGTCTCTCGCTACAAAGAACTAATCGCACGACAGATTGAGTACGCATAAAATAAAGATGTTCGCTGACACTTTCTGCAATCAATATTATGGAATAGTGGATACACAACACATAAAGTTTTATTGAAGAGAACCAAGAAACAACTTATTCAGAGAAATCAAAACAAACATTGATGACATGGTAAACGACGCAAGTTATGACCCATATCCTATAAATTTATTGAGAAAGAGATAGTCTAAATGTTTATGGTAATCATTTAAATCAGAAATACTAGACTTAAATTACGAAACATAAGCTTCAAATCAAATCATATTTGCATTAGTAGACTAGAAAATACTTACCAACTCTTGATCTGATGACAGAGCTACCGCCATCTTTAAATCAAACTGACTGAATGACTGACTCAACTCAGGGCTGCCATGCCATTACATTAAATCTCTTTTTTTACGGTCCAGTGTCTGCACTTCTGCATTTTATAATTATTATACGAAATTGGATTTAATTATACATAATCATTATTTTTATTACTTCACAATAAAAAAAAATACTGACCTTAATGTAGTTGCCGTTCCGTTAAATCATTATGATTTTTGTTCATTGAGTTCAATCTTCGGTTCAATTCAATCAAAGTATACCTGTCAAGTCCTTTGGTCAAGTAGTCAAGTCAATCCTTTTTAGTACCACCGGAATCTTTCGCATGCGTAGCATTTCTCCATAGTCTGTGGACGGACAACTGTTTGTCTGCACAGATGAAAAAGGTAGGAATCAACCAGTGTTTCCAAATTTGGGGATTTTTCCCTATTTTAGGGAAGTTGAACATAAGGTTTTTATCTTAATTTATTATAAACTAAGCGACCCGCCCCGGCTTCGCAACGGTGCAATGTACTAACGAGGGCAGTGTGGAGTGATTAATATTATTATGATCATGATCAGTCTATGCTGCCAACCGGGACGGACGAACGGCGTGCCAGCCGCTGTGGCCCCGCTTTTTAAATCTCTGATATCTTCTAAGATATTGAGATCCAAGTCACGACTCTTTGTTTAGTTTAGACAGTTATCCCTAGTGCGTATGCTATTGGCTGTGCCCAGTCATAGGTACGCGCTTCTTCGTTCCAACCGAGTGTTCCACGACACTCACGATTGTTTTAATCTGTTTTTAACCGCCATGTTTTTAGCCGCCATGATATTAGGTCATACGGTCATGTAAATAAAAAAAGGGTCAACTGATCAACAATATCAGCGCATTTGTTTACGTGACCAACTGACGTCATGACAACAGTAACATGGCGTCCAGCGCTTTCATACATTTACACGTGAACATAAAAAAGTAAAATTTAAATACATCTTTATGGCACTATTGATTGAATAAAAAAAATGTGTTTCTTTTGTGGTTTATTAGCACCTTTGGATCGGATTGAGATACTGTTAAAAAATGGGTGTAATACCCTATTTTAAAACCCAACCAGTGTTGCCAGCCGTACGAGGTTCCTCGTTCAAATACCAGATTTGTGGTCTGCTGTACGAGGTACGATGACACGATCAGGCTCGTATAATATGCGCAAGATTTTGACACATGCATACGTTATGCTTCCAATATCCACGGTTTTGTTATACTAAGTTATCTGCCGGACACTCCATGTTCATAGCTAAAAAACGAATGAGAACAAAACAACTTTTCAAATTTATTACTTTTCAAGCAATAACTTCGTAATAGTAACTTCAGTAGCTTCGACGTTCATTAGTGCCCTTCTAGGGCCTAAACGGCTTTGACATTGACTTTATTAAAAATGTGCATGTTATTTGTTTATGATATTTACATTTTACTTATTTAATACGCCGTTTTTGTTGGTTTTATAACATTTTAAAAGCTTGATGAATGTACGAGGTTTGAAAGCCAAAGTACAGTTTTTTAGCTGCTTATGTACGAGGAAAAATGGTCAACGGTTGGCAGCCCTGAACCCAACAGACAGTGCAAGCAATTTCTCAACAAGAAGTGATGTGAAGTTATTATGTTAAGTGAGTGAAAAGCTGTCAAAATAATGCTTCGGCTTCTCATTGTTAAATTAAATATTTTATGTTAATAATTATGTAAAATTATATGTTGCTCTTAATTATAATTATTTTGCTCCATAAACTAAGGAATTTTGAAGATTTATTTTTGGGTGTTTTAGTGATAATTCTTAAAGAAACTAGGGAATAACCAAAATAAAGTGGAAGCACTGCAATCAACTGTCACAACAAATTAAGTAGTGTTTTCGGGTTATGATTTATAGTTAAAAATAGGTGTTATTGTAAGACAACTTGAATTATATTTTCAAAATGTCTACCCGTTGGTAAGACAACTTTGTTATTCTTTATGAGAACTTACGGATGAATATTTTATTTTATATAACATTTATAACCTTTCAGGTATCCTATATATCAGAGAGGAAATCCACAGCTCAGGGTATTTCTTCCTAACTTCTGGATGAAACTAGTGCGACCTTGCCCCAGACAACAATCTAACATAGTTCACTTCCAATGTTCCATAGAAATGACTAAATTCGATATAAAGAATTATCTGGAGAAAATCTACAATGTGCCAATTGTCGATGTAAGAACAAGAATAAGTTTGGGTAAATTTCGCAAAGATATTGGAAAGGGATATGTTGTAAAAGATGATGACATAAAAAATGCCTTTGTAACTATGGTAAGAATTTTTATAATCTTTATTTTTCTTATATTTTATTATATTACAGCTTAGTAAAATGTTCTATAACTAAATATAAACTTGAACTAAATACATCACTCAAACGTAAATGAAGATGATGTTTTGAGATGCCTGATGTATTATATCCAACCTCTTTATTAAAATTACAAAGTAAAGCATTGCCTAAATAAATTGTATATAACTGACCAAACCAAATACGTAAAGTTGGCATTAAAAACCAAAATGTTTTAAATAGTTATTTATGATCTAATCGGGGAGTTGGTGAGAGCATAGTTTGTTAGTCTGAAAATATCTGATGGTGTAGTGATACTGTGTGTGTTCTTATAAGCCTCTTTTATTTGTTTACAGCCACGACATATGAATTTTGAATACCCTGATTTATTTGAAAAGAAAACTAATGAGGAAGAAAAGGAGAAATCATTGGAGGAAGCTAAGAAAAACTTTAAAAATTATATAGATCGAAACAAAAACAGATCAGATGTTCCCAGTTGGTTCTCCATATAAATATTAAAAGTTTATAATAAAAAAATGGTTGAGTAAATATTAGGTATAAATTGTAAGTAGTTATTAAAAGTATTTGAAAAGCTATGTATCATGGTTTATTAATTTCAGGATATTTATTTATTTTATTAGCTGTACATCCTTTTATAGTGTGTGTTAGCCACATGACTGCAAGTTACCTGTGTGTGAGAGTCGCATTACAGACTAGCTCACAATTGATACATTGCATTGATACAAAGGAGACATTTACGCAATTAGGGTTGTGGGTATGCCCACCATTCCCACAAGGGTGGATCCATGCTTAACTGTAGAGAGCACAGAAGAGCTATTCGTCATTTTACATTATGCTAGCACAGTCTATGTAACTCTTACAGTTGGCCAACAGACATGTCTAGACAGAGCAATCGTGCGGGGTGAGAGAGGGGCGGTAGTAAGCCCAAGTAGCCATACACTCGCTTGAGACACAATGCAACAATGAAGAATGCCAAGACAAAAATGGCATTTCGCGTGACTTCAAACGTGATGTCCCACTGTACGTTTTTTACGCTGTGATACTAGTAACTAATATTGTTCTATATCCTGTTAACTTAAGCTTGTCTAGAAGAACACTGTGTTAATTTCCTACTTTGTAATCATCTACATTGTAGCTTCTTTTTCTGAAACATTTTCTGGTGTAAAATCTTTAATAATAGTTAGTGCAGCTTACAATAAACAAAATAAGATTTCACATATGTCATTTCCACCATGTACAGTCATCTTTTTCTGAATGCTTTATATACTAATACTTGTTAGAATGGTAAACAGATAAACGGCACACATTGGGTCCAAAATGTTTTTCTTTTTTTGTAAAAACGGGATAGGAGTCTTATGTATGACGAATCTTGTTGACAAAACAAACATTATATAGCAAATGGCAGAAAAATCGTCATCACTTCTATAAAATACCTTCATAGTAAATGCTTTTTCATGAAAATAGACGAGTGACTGTACCTGAACCTAGTTTTAGATTTTATTAACTACCTGACTTGATTGATCTATCCTTATTGATCTACCCATAGAAACAGTTACCTCAAATAAAACATTATTGAAATTGCCAAAACTTTATTTGTCATTCATACACTTTTATAACAGTCATAGCAGATAGAAATAAATATGATATACTGATAAAACACAAGAAAAACATTTTTAAAATTAAACAGTAACTAGTTTTATCATAAAACTATTATGTTTAATGTTTTCAGTATATTTTATCAGTAACCACAGAACTTACTTTTTAAACTAAAATGAATACTTCTGATAAAAGATATAATTAAAAACAAAAATAAACTTCAAAGCAAGGCAATCAATGCCCATTTCAACCACAAGATGAACATACTATAACTATAGAGTTATGATCATTTAAAACAACTTTTAAAGGTCAAAAAGCATATATTATTCAGTCTTGTAGTTGTTACCTCTTAAAAATACTTAACAATAGGAAGTCTTATAATCAGTTACTAAATAATTAATAGCCATAGTGACTAAAGGTTTCCAAAATATTCATCCAAAAATGCAGGTGAGTGGCAGCGCGGGCATTCAGCAATATCCAAAAGAAAAGTTACCTGTAATGAATATTAACATCAATAATATTTACTTCAGTGGTTTTTAATCTTTTAGTGATGAGGGACCATTTGACAAAATTTCTGTCTTGACCACTAACTGTTTGGAGCAATATAAATTAAGAATGAGTTGTTCTGTCTATAAATAAAATATGCATACAATTCTTCAAAGCCAACAGTATTTACAATTCAATATTTTTCAGATGGCTTCGCAGACCACATCAGATACTTCCAGAAACCACCAGTTAAGAACCACTGATTTAAAAATGAAACAAAACCTTATTATTTGGCTATTCTTTGGAAAAGTTAATATGCTAGTTGTGTTGTATTTAAATCAGGATGTATTTTTAAAAAATATTTTTTTGTGAGTAGGTAGTTATAAGTTAAGTACTACTAATGTTAATCTCTTAACTGAAGTGACTTCAAAAAAGAGCAAAAAAATTATAAGATTTGGTAGGCGTAGGAGGTGAGTGAATTGAGTGGTAATGTTGTAAGTTAAAGAAAGTCATCTGGTGAAATTTTTTGGAATTGTATGGTAAAGGGTAGCTAATATGTGTGTAAGTGTGTTTGTGTTACATAAAAATGATACTTACGCGAGGGTGTTGCTCGCACTTGAGTCGGGTCCGGCCATTGCAATAATAGCCGCATGCTCTACAAAATACTATGGTTTTCTCTCTGCGGCAAGAACATTTCTTTGTATATAAATCTGTGATTTCGGGAACCCCGCGTCCAATCCTATTTGTAGTTTTGAAAATTTTGCCTGCAGCGGCTGCTACAACAGGGGTTGATGTCTCCATAACGTATTTGCAAGCACTGTGAAGTGACGTGTTCAAATTCACTGATAAAGATATGGATTAATGTAAGTGTAGTACCTACTGTAGTTCTATGGAGTTGATATTGATTTCCGTTTATTCAGCAAGTGAGTAGATACTAAAATAATATAAACAAAGTTTATACAAAGACCTTCCTTTGACAACTTCAAATCAATCGTAGTAGGTAGTGAGTGATATGATATGACCTATATCTACCTATACTCTTTGTCAAACACTTACTTGGCGGGTAGGTAGGCAGTGGTGGGTACGGCCGCATGCAGTGCTGCCAATCTATGGGGAATTCCCCAAACTGCGGGGATTTTCAGTCCGATTGATTAATTGGTGGGGAGAGCGTTTATGTGGGGAAAACGCGGGGAATTTAAACATTTACAGTGAAACTGCACTAGAAGTAATAAAAATTGTACTAGAAGTGTTTACAAACTATGTATTTATAATTTAAGCTTAGCTCAACTTATCAGACAGGAAGGTTTTAGAACTTTTAGAGTTTATTTTATGGCAACATTCATGATCATCAAAGTGTATTAGAGAATCCCTGTTTATTACTTCAGTTCGTCTTCGTAATGAACTACGAGTAGGTAACAATTGTTGATTGTTACCTACTCGTAGTATTGTTTTCACATAAGTGTCCAAGTCAAAACTCCACTGATTTCATTGATTACATGGTTACTTTTATTTTGTGTTTATACTTGATATTACTTTTGTTTCTTTGAAAAAAAATGTGGGGAATATTGATTTTATTCACCCCAAAATTGGGGATTTTCAGTCAGGTTTTTGGATAATCCAGACCATGGATATCGGCAAAACCACTGACCTCCAAATGGAGCAAAACTGATCGCATGATGGAATGGAGGAGGCAGGGCTGCCAACCATAGACCTTTTTTTCTCGTAAAAAGCTTTTAAAATGTTATAAAACCATCAAAAACGGCGTATTAAATGAGTATTAAAATAAGTAAAATGTAAATATCATAAATAAATAACATACACATTTTTAAAATCAATGCAATCAATATTTTTATTATAGAAGTCAAAGCCATTTATTCAGTTCAGGCCCTAGAAGGGCACTTATGAACGTCGAAGCTACTGAAGTTACTATTACGAAGTTATTACTTGAAAAGCAATATTTTTTCCGGCGGAAAAGTTGTTTTGTTCTCATTCGTTTTTTAGCTATGAACATGGAATGCCCGGCAGATAACTCAGTATAACAAAACCGTGGATATTGGAAGCATAACGTATGCATGAGTCAAAATCTCGTACATATTATACGAGCCTGATCGTGTCCTCGTACCTTGAACAGCAGACCACAAATCTAGCGATGCGCGATGGCGAGAGGTTTTTTTCGATTGTTTCGATTGTTCGAATATCTCGATGGTTCTCGATTGTTTCGACTTGGACTCGAATCCGACTCGGTCTGTTTTTGCGACTGGCGCATGCGCGTTCATTCGCGAGTTGTTATTCGATGGATTGTTTAGAGTTTCGCGAGTTCTTGACTTGCGTTGTGATTGCGAATCCAAACTAATTCTTTCAACAAGACCAATCGAAAATAATCAATAAAACCAATAATTGATTGAAAATTCGTGGCATTTTGATGAATTTACTAACTCTAGCTAAAAATAAAACAGTGCATCGTAAGTAAACGTTCACAAATTACGCGCCGCTCGCTCGACTCGAGCCTGACACGCTCTCGCCTCTAACTAATATGCACCTCGGCATGCAATCGACTGACCCCGGTGACCGAACGAGACTCGGTGAGTGAGAGTGACTGATTGTGACTGATTCGAATAATCGAAAACTAGCGGTCGATTCCGTTGACTCGAAACAATCGAAAAACATCTCGATTGTTTTGTACAACGGCGAGTCGATGGTTGGCTCGATGGTTTATTTTAACGACTCTGATTCTTTCGATTTGTTAAAACATCTCGGAATCGCCCATCACTACACAAATCTCGTATTTGAACGAGGAACTTCGTACGGTTGGCAACGCTGGCGTTGGGAGGCATGGAAAGCAACAGTGTTGTCAACACTAATAAAAGGACAATATCGATTATCCCCGTCGAAATTATCGTTTTGACGACAAAATTATAGCACGTAAATATATTTTTATTCAATAAATGAGTTCTGGGTTTGTGTTAGGTTGTTGGGAGCATTGAATTAGTGGTGAAAACGGTACAGTCGAAGAAAATTAATAAAACCACAAAAGTCTCTACGTACGTATTTCAATTTAAAAGACTAAAATATACAGTGAAATTAATATATGTATATTTATTAATTATTGACACTTATATATACCTAATAAATAATAAAAGTACGAGTTGGATTCGTATATAACTTACTGCTTATTTATTGTTTTTTTTATTTTAATAAATTAAAGCTTGGACAACATATCAGATAGTCAAACATACAAAAGTACATAAATAGCGTAATAAAAAAAATGTATACTCTCTCTATATAAAAAAATGTATAGACACGAACAATACAATTTTACAACAAAGTTCAACATTTTCAAAGTTCAACATTTTTACAATAACAGTACCCTGAGTGTAAACAATTGACGTTAGAAAACGCTTACTATCACGTTAGCGTTTACGACATTTTTCTATAGGAATCGGCACAGTGCCTCTCGCGGAATACTCATGGAACTAATTTCTTCCATACAAATTTTTAGTAAACGCAAACGTGATAGTAAGTGTTTATTTCCGTAAATTCTTTACACTCAAGGTACTGTACCCTGAGTGTAAAACATTGACGTATGTAAACGCTTACTATCGAGTTTGCGTTTACTAAAATGTTGTATGGAGGAAATTAGTTCCATGAGTATTCCGTTTTCTAACGTCAATTGTTTACACTCGGGGTACAGAGCACTAAAATTACAATTCGGAAAGTGTATACATATAATACTTTTAAGCTAATGAGGATTCTACGACTGTCGATCCATCAATCAATAGTGTCATAGGATCACTCACGTATTTCCCTGAAGAAACTTACCCGTATTGTAAACTAATTTGCAGGTGTTACAATACAATATTGAACACTATTCCTTAAGTGATAGAAGTCATTCTTGATGAACATTAGTCATAAACAATCCAAGCACAACCACCCCTGCTGCCCCCACTACAGGACCGGCCTTGTTCTATGGCCTTAACCATGTAGACGCTCGGGCGAGTCATGCATTTGGCGCCCTTTTATATCCTACTAGCTGTCCCCCGCGGTTTCGCCCGAGTTCCCAGGAAAAAAAGTAGCCCATGTCCTTCTCCATACCATATGCTATCTGCATACCAAATTTCATCGCGATCGGTTAAGTGAAAAGGTAACAAACAAAAAAATTCACATTCGCATTTATAATATTAGTTAGGATTAGGATAAGATTAGGATGTTAGGATACTTATCACACAAATATTTTGTTTGTATGTTTGTAACTCCTTCACGCTCAAACGGCTGGACCAATTTTGGTGACATTTGGTATGGAGGTAGCTATACCCTGGATTAATACATGGGCTTCTTTTTATCCCGGGAAAATATAAGATCCCTCGGGAACGCGGGTGAAACCGCAGAGTGGAAGCTAGTTGTACTATTCTAAACGTGAAAGTTAGTGAATATACATGGATGGATGAAAATAATGGTTTAATGGACGCGTTATACTATCGATTGCTCATTTGATTTTGAAACGCAACCTATGTTGATAATCGAACGCACGCATAACTAGTGTGTTTTTACAAAGTTAGCAGTCCAAGATCTTGAAAATTTCACTTTTTTCTCTATTAAAGGGCTCTAAGTTCTTATGAAGCGCTGAATCTCATGTTATTAGCTTAAAAAAAATATATATTCTCAAAACATTGTGAAATGTTCAAAACAATCACGAAATAAATTTCAACAATTCCGACATAAAAAAATCAAGGCGATGATAGCTCAGTGGTAGTGACGTCGGACGCCGCGGCGAAAGTCGTGGGTTCAAATCCTACAATGAGCTTGAGCTTTCGGTGAAGGAAAACATCGAGAGGAAACCATAGCACGGTACTTAGTACCCGCCTGGCATGGCTACTACCCTCAAGTTGAAAATCTGTCGCCAAACACCTATTGGTGTGTTCCGGCAGCTGCACTTGAGAGCCAGTTCCTTCTAGGCTCTGTGTGCTTACCACCTTCGGCCACAAAATCACTTACCATAATGAGATTGTGGTCAAACACAAGCCTATACAAAAAAAAAAAAAATCTTGAAAATTTACAATTTATATCTCGGCGACACATGATCACATGATTTGATAGAAAGCGCGCTAATCACAAGCTTTTGCCCCAGTTCGAAAAAATCGTAGATCCGGGAATACTTTTTGTGAATTTGAATACTCATACTTACTCCTACGAGATAAATCTATCACTCCGAATTATTTATGAAAGCTAAGCTAGCGCGTGCGGCGCGCGGCGTCCTGTAGACTCCGGCGCCCCGGGCGACCGCCCACTGTGTATATGAATATTCTTTGCGTTTAATTTTTCCTATGACAAATGCGTTTCACTATTATGCTTTTTGCAATCATTTTTTTTTTTGCATTCACTCCTCAAAATTATCGTACGTTTTACATAAAAATTATATTCGCTATCGTACATACCTACATCATACCAATGGCTAAATTATCGTACGCTCCCTATAAAATAAAAATATATAAAAATCAATGTTTGTCTCTCTATTACAAACAAAGTCTACGGCTGAGAGCCCTAAGCGCTCGCCAATTTTCCGCCGTCCGCGTAAGGGTGGTCGATGGTCTTCTGGACCCACCACCTTCCTGTTCCGTCAAAAAATCAAACGAGAGTATGCACTCCTATACCATTCATCCGATTGCGATGATTTGGTGAGTTGTTGTGCGCAAGCCCCAGATGGTTTCTTGAAAAAAATTGGCAATGCAACACACTCCGGGGAATAGCTAGTAATGAATAAATAAACAAGCAGAGCGTTAACAAAGATGATTTTCTGAGTAAAAAAATTCCACACCAATTATTATTCTACTATTATTAAATTGCATGTCAGAATCGTTCAACATGCACATTTTTTCCACGTTGGAGAGATATTTATCTCATGAAACGTGTAAAAATACTTACCTTCATATAAATATAAAATTGTTTGTTGGTTTATTTTTATCGACTTCAAAAAAAGGAGGAAGTTCTATGTTCCAATGTATATTTTTTCGTATTGAATTGTTTTATTTACAATCGCATTATTTGTGTTTTATGGTAGGTATGACCAAAGAGGATATAATCACTACGTGGTATGACTTGCTCTCCTGCAAATTATCACCCGTGTTCCAAAGCGATTTAATACCATCCTCAAATAAATGTCCCTAATTATATTATGTTAATCCAGGCATGATCTATCTATACAGGGTGGCAATGACCTAATCACAATAACTCACACAGCGGCATCCACTAGTTTATATATAATAATTTAAATAGATTAATAATTAAATCCAATAAAAATAAAAAACTACATTTTTCGAACAAAATAAATAGCGTAAAAATTGACCTCAAATAATACAAGTTCACTCACCCGGCGCGGCAACGTCAGCTGCGAGCGGCTGGGCGCGGGGCGGGGCAGGTTGATTGCAAAGTAAGAATCCTAAAAAGCCGCAGTCTGCAGTCTAAAATATTGATCTATTGACTGTTTTTTTTTTGCATACTAAACTTTAGAGAATAGGGTATAGAATACACATAATTATTTATTGTGATTATACCAAGTTTCTCCTGTACCCTAAATGTAAAGAATTGATGTAAGTAAACTCTTTCTTACTATCGCTATCTTACTTTCGTTTGCGTTTACTATAATTTTGTATGGGAGAAATTAGTTCCATGAGAATTCCGCGAGAGGCGCAGCGCGCCAATTCCTGCAGAGTAGTATCACAGCGTAATTACATACAGTGGTCTATCGCATTTGAAGTCGCGTTTTTTTTTTTTTTTTTGACTGGAACAGGAAGGTGGTGGGTCCAGGGGACCTTCTTCCACCGTTACGCGGACGCCGGTGAGCGCTGAGGGCTCTCAACCGCTACTTAAAACTAAATAAATTTTGGGCAACGGTAGCCTGAGGGTGCCCCCTGTGGGGCTCGACCTCGGCTCAGGACGTTGCCTGGGGAATGAGGGAGGACTTAGCATGCAAACAATTATAATTATTTGGGGATCGGTCGGATTGGGAAGTCGCGTGAAATGCCGCTTTGTATAGGCATTCGTAATTGCTGCATTGTATCCCAAGCGAGTGAATGGCAGTTTGGGCTCGCTACCGCCCCTCTCTCACCCCGCAAGCCCCGCACGATTGCTCTGTCTAGACGTGTCCGTTGGCCGACTGTAAGAGTTACATAGACTGTTGTGGTAGTATAGAGAAATATCGTAAACGCTACTGTGATAGTATGCGCTTACTTACGTCAATTCTTTACACTCGGTTACTGAAACCGGTTTGCCACTAATACGTAACAAATAAATGACTAGGTAGTATGTACCTATAAACATGCACATAATTTTTCACATTTATAATATAGGATTTTAATGCAGTTAAGTACATCTAATAAATATAAAAGAGACATGGGTAACTTCAATTAAATACCTACCATAGAACGAAATTTTTAAGATTAGCACTCTCATTTCTGATCATAGTCATATTTTTTTAATACCTACCGTTCTAAATACCAACGATGTATCAAATACTTGCGTCAATGACGAATAGGTACTTAATCGTTAATTATCAACATAATTACTTGGCTCATTTATATCTCGTATCGCACACACCCATCTCACAGGAAGTTGTTTTATTGTTTGTCAAAGGTTTCCGTTTAACTACAACATGCAACATAGATGCTATAAAAATGCGCAAGGTTCATGAAGGGCTAAAGTAGTAGTGACCAGCGAAGATGAAACACTCGTTTTATTTAACGGTCTTTGCCATTTGCCTTGCGATAGATTATGGACACAGCCAAGGGCCACCACCTCCACCGCCACCGCCACCAGAAGGCATTCCCGAAGCTAGCTATGACTCTTTACAGCCTCTTAATCGGGTGAGTGAGTAAATTTGAACTGCACAAATTAATGTTAGGAAAATCAAAGAAACAAATGGTGATTCCCTCCGATTTTCTCGCTCTTATATTTTTTGGGTTCCTTAACAAAAGGGAAAAACACAAACAGAGCCCTATTGTAGTCACTCTGCAGCCGTACTGTCTGCCCGTCCGTATGCCACGGGTCGGTAGCTCGTAATCGGTGTGAGTTACAGAACCGAAAATTATAAATAGTAAGTAGGTATACATACAACATGCAAAAGGAGTCCAAAAATAGTTTATTCTTATCCTGGCATATGGATATGGCATATTGTAGAGTTCATTGAGTAGAGTACAAATATATTGTTTATTCATTATTATCTTCAAAAATAAAGAAATTTGTGGCCGCCAGATTTGTCAGTTTTAGACCATTTTTGATACAGCTTCTATTTCATAAACTAGTATTTCAAAATCTACTAGATATGAATTGGAAAATAAACTAACAACATTTATAAATTAATGTAAAATTAACAGTATTTTTCAACTAACTTTGAAACTAAACAAACTGTAACTAATGCATTTTATAACAAATTTTCTTTGTAAGTACATACCTACCTAAACTGTATTGAGTAGAAACAAAGTTCATGTTGTATTTATTGTTAATGAATACAACAGGCGAATTACAGGCTTGTGTTGGACCACAATCTCACCATGGTCGATGAAATGGTTAAAGGCGGTAAACACATAAAGCCTAGAGGACAGCTACCGGAACACATACACCAACATCTTAACGATACATTTTCAACTTAGCCAGTCAGGCGAGTAGTCAGTTACTATGCTACAAAGTACCATACGACCGTAGGTACCTACTTTGGTTCCCTCACGATGTTTAAAGGATCTTTCTAGGATTCGAAAGCTATTATCCACTTTAGATGGCTTGAATTTTCTTGTAAACGAAACCGCGGAGAACATTGCTAACTACAATAAGTACGCATTATTTTTCAGTTTGTAAGACAATATCCACTGCCACCGCCAGAAATGACGCCACCACCTGGAATGCCGATGCCTTCAGTTGAGGAAAGCTCACGCAAGAAACGAGCAGCTAAGGGTGTTGGAGGGTACATGCCAACCAGAAAAGGATAATTTAATTGATAATAATTGGAATCCTCTTACACGACAAAAGCTGCTGTAATTTTGACAATCCGTATAATAAATATAATATGTTGAAGCAATCCAACCAATTGACTAAACATTAATTTATTTTAAACTCACATAAAAATGAGATGCCTTTTGATGGTGGCTTTGTACAAATACGCGTAAAAATCAGTGCCTGTAGTTTGTCAGTAGTTATGCACGTATAATCAGTATAATTATAAATTCTTTAATTTTGTAGATTGATTTGTGTGTGAAGTGGCTACGATAAGCACCAGCGACCTTGAGCGAAGCGCCC
Organism: Tetheella fluctuosa; assembly: GCA_951216915.1. Lineage (NCBI taxonomy): Eukaryota > Metazoa > Arthropoda > Insecta > Lepidoptera > Drepanidae > Tetheella > Tetheella fluctuosa. The sequence goes on along the minus strand of OX578229.1, from coordinate 3,493,224 downwards.
GGCCCTCTAAGAGCAAAGAACACTTTTACTCTAGCGATCTAAGAGCCCCTTGGCTAATCCGTTCACAATGTTTAGTCGAAAAACAAACATGGATTTTATTTTTTCCCTAGATAATATTAGAGTTTTAATTGTGACTGTTTCATAAAAACGCACCTAATAGCTTTTGTGTGATTCTCGTTTTATTTTCCCCGTTAGACATAACTTCACAAATTAATTACACTAGGTAATTTAAACACAATCTAAAATATTCATACGTCAAATTAAATTATTTCATACGACTTATAAATCCAGTACCTACTGCTATATTATTCCACAGGTTATTCTGTACTAAAACTCGACGGTGAATTCACGCAGCGACTATACTCTGTCTCACTCGTGAACTCCTGATTACCGAGTTTCATGAGAACAGAAGATAGTACAGAATAACATAACTGAACTCTCATCAGATGAGATCAATCCCCCGTCGAGATAGCGAGTCGTACAGGAGGAAAAACAATGTCGACTGTATCTCATAAAATGAATTTGAACTACTTTCGAGAATGAATAAAAGCTTCATTGGATACACACCTATCACTACAATATGATGACAATATCATAGAAGCATTTGGAACATATGTCATCCATCAATCCGCATAGGAAGTCACACCTGCGCCTTTTGTAATGCTCCAGAACACTTTTAGCTGAAAAACGCAATTTCCTAGCTCTACGGTTTTAGCATCACTGGTATTCAAAGTAAACTCGAAGGGTGGGCGTAAGTGCGGTGAAATGTCCAACACTGCTACTTTATAAAGAATTACTGCATTGTATGATCTGGACTGAAAGAGACTAGACCTCACGACACAGGGAATCCTAGTGTGAGGTCTAGGGCTTCAACAAAAAATTGATTATTTTATGTTTTGGCACAATAAAGATATTTTTATTTTATTTTTTATAATCAGTTCCTAGTTTATTTCAATTGTGGTGAGACAAAGCTTTAAAAAATGACACTAAATTGATAAGTTGTGTTGTGTGAGAAGTAAATTAAGTAATGTTAAAACAAATAAATAATAATAGAGAAATATGTGTTTAGAACATTGAAAAAATAAATACTTACTATTCATTTTTCTAAAATAGGTACTGATTATTTTCCTTTATACTTTATTGACGTGACAACGTCTTATAATTCGATGGAGCCGGCTGCACGCACGAAAAAACTTGACTCATGCGGCGTTACCTCGCTCTGAGGCGTTCCATTTAAGGCTTGAAGTGCAAGCGAGAGCGCGGAACGAGCGACAAAGAGGCACAATGGGCCTCCTTATGACGTTGCGTTGTTACGTTCAACTATCGTCAGTAAACCGACTTTACAGACAACCGATTTTTTTTTGTAAAAAATGTTGGCAGCCCTAACATGTATCGTGCGTGCACTGACCTCTATTATATGGAGGTGAGTGCGTGCGTGACTTTTCGGGTTGTCTCAAATAGTCCGCTAAAAGTTAAAGTAAAACAGCCACCGTTTTACTAAAACCTGACTGACTTGACTATATTATGTATACCAGACTTGGTTTTGGCCTTTATATTCATCAGACAATGACATGTTAATTTAAAACTAAGAAGAAGAATATTATACATGATGAGGCTGTAAGGGCTAGAACCCTTTGCCTAGAAAAACAATAGAAAAAAAACTAATAAACAGATGACATAACTGGACATAACCTAAAAAATTTATTGATTGATTGTATTTGAATTTTTTTTAGTACCTAGCTAGATAGATTATTTTAATATATTTCTCGTGTATTGAAATGTAAAGTTATTTATAAATTGTTTCTGTTTAATCAATTTACAGCTACAATTATGCTTAGAAGGTTCAAAAGTGCAACGAATACATTTTACAACTTTGGAGGTAAAGTAAAATTCCCTGAAAAATTTAAAGGGACTATAATTGAAAAATGGGCCGATTACTGGAAGAACTTAGTTATTGACTATCGTCAGATGCTGCAGGACTTGCGGACCGATGTACAAGATGACCCGAGAAAAGCGTTGAAGTGGAGTGCGGGTATAGTTACATTAGTTGCACTAGCGAGGAATAATCCGAGCGAAATTGATTTCCGAGATTATGTTAAAAGGATAAACAATGAAGTCACTTTAGTGAGTGAAGATTGTCTTAACCCAAAATCAAAAGAACACTTGTACTTCCTAGATGTCAGCTACAATCAAGGTGTGATTCACTACATGAGCTTGGGTATAGCTTCCATCATGTACTCTTCAGAATTGAACGACAACTGCGACCTGTACAAAGCCCACTGCTCCTATACACAACCATCATATTTAAGTTTCCCCTCCCGAATCGTAGATGTTGGTTTTATGGGCAAATGGTGGAACACACATATCAAAACCACCAATTATGATGTAAATTTCTGAACATGAGTTGTAATTTTAACAATTAATTGGATTTAATGAACATACTATTATAGAGTATAGAAATTAAATATGGTTGTTATTGTATCTCTACTCCTCTACACTGTTGGACCACACTCAAAAACCAACAATTATGATGTATTAAGTAATTAATTTACATACAAAAAAAGGACATTAAACATAAAGTTGACTAGGAATTTCAGGAATTCCTAGTCAACTTTATGTTTAATGAACATACTAAATACCTAAGTGTATAGAAATTAAAAATGGTTATTGGATGCCCTAATAAAAATAAATGCTATTTCACTTCTTCACTCCCAAGCCATGGTAATAAATATAACATGTACATCTAGATGACCTATTATTATAATCTGTGGTAGTTAGTGGTTGGATGGAATATGGAAGATAAGAAAATGTGGCAAGATAAAAATAGATTTTTGATTAAAATGGTGCAAGTAGTGTATTACAGAGCAATTAAATTGAATTTATTTGCACACCTTTTATGATCATAGGCAGCATAAAACTATAAACATAGGATACTATTCGTCCAGCAATGTGGATGAACCCAAGGGAAGGTGGCTAATTCTTAATAAAAAAACATGTCTGTTGAAGTATATGTTTGTATTTTGTTTCTTACTAATAATGTTAAAACAATTGATGTATAAAAACTAAGAAGTTTTTACAAAACATCCTATCTGTGAGGTTTATTTACCAAAATGCAAGTCTAAAAACAAATCACCATTATGTGAACCCTAATAAATAATATATATGTATATGTTTCTCTATAAATATTATCAATATTGAACACTTTCTGAAACTAGTTGATATTCATTTTTGAAAACTGATAAACAAAACTTTTACACCATTGTAGTAATTTGAATGAGATAAATAACAATATGAATAAAATAAACCAACATTTAAGTATACAAAATAGCTCACATTTTTCTATATTAGTTTATCAACACAAGTGTAACTGAAACCAATGTCATAAAAATAATTATTTGCATCAGTTCAATACTAAACATGAATCTGTTCAATCAAATCATTTCATTTATTCTGTTCAAACACAAACATGTAAGCTGAAATAAAATAAATACAAGCTACACAAAAAACAACTAAAACACAAGTGTGAATTTCTATTTTCATGCCAATAAAATTAATTCATTCCTATCTTTACATGAATCAACAAAAAGCATTCTCCTCATTCATAGTAAACCAAGTACTGTTTGTTATCTATAATATAAAAAATCTTAAAAATAAATAGTCATTGATTTACGGACAATGTGATTAAACAAAATCATCCCTTTGTAAAAAATCAAATAAAAATTTTCACTTTGATTATTACTCATTAGGCTCTTAAAAAGGAAAAACAATAAAATTACAACAAAATGTAATAGGTAAATAGACCTGAAAAAAGATTCTAAACTCAAAACTTCCCATCTAAATGAAGTGCAAATCAAGTTTTATTCCACTCTTGAATAGGTATAATAAAGTAATTAACAGGTGATAATGTATACAATACCCAGCTTAATATATTTTTCAGTAAAGTGAAGATGCCTAAAATACGCATGAAATTCTAGGATATATATCATGGACAAATAAGCTGAGAATCTAAATCTCAAATTTGAAATTTTTATATTTCACTATGCTGTTAATAGTCTAAGGAAATTATATTAAACTAGATATAATTGTTGATAACACAAAATATATATCTAATAACCACACATTATCACATATTAATTTGACTATAGATAGTATGTAGATGTCTGTCAATGACAACTTAATGGTACATTCTCATAACAATATATTGCAGCAGGACATTGTTTTGTCCCCTTTTCAGTCTTGTATCAGAATCATCTGCGGGCGGATGATATTGCCATACGCACTCACTGGTATGGGAATGTTCCAAGACAAATAAAGCGCATATTTCTTGAAAATGTTATAAAGAATAACAAGATCTTTTATGTTTAGTAAAAAAAAATACACACTATTTGCCAGTTATCAATGATAAATCTATTATAGTAAGCGTGTTAGGAAGGGCGCTTTTAAAATTATGGACATTTGTTTTAGAAGCTATTTGTTTGTATATTTTTATATTCTGACCTATATTAACAAAGTTTTGCTATCAAATATTATCAATTATAGTAATATATTTGTTCAACAATCAATATTGAGCATAAGGCATCTATGTATATCAACAAAGTTATGTCCACTTGCGTAACATTGGCAATTTGAGTATTTCACGTCTAACTATTAGCTATCGGAATGCACCCTTACTTAATATACATATAAGTTCTATTTCTGATCGGCAGAAACGTATTATGGCGGTAGGCCTACCAACAACTTTTGATTTATTACAATCATTCTATAATATTATATAATAATACATGTTCAAATAGAAAATAAAAAGTTAAGTATGTACGTGAATAATTTATATCTATCACAATGTTTCAGACTTCGCATACAGTATTATTAAATACACATGAAATATTTTATACATAAATAGGTAAACAATAATGACTACAAGACCGATTGTGGAAAACTGCAAGTTACAATAATGCTCCATCACAGATAAATATAACAAGTACTTAAGTCTTACATAAATAGTTAGTGTTTCCCAACAGACCGACTATATATATAATGTAAATCAAAAACTAAAATTTAAAACACCGGTATATAATTAAATGACACAACGCGGAACGTTAAAGAAACGTGAAAAACCACCTACATTCAATCATAAGACCTTATATCGTTAGCGACATGCAAATCACCAGCGGCGAAAACTTAAAGTTGGCCTTAAACAAACCTCGTTTAACCATTTTAAAGAAATAAAAAAGTAAATCACTGAAACAAACCATCACTTCTAAAATGTACGTATGTATGATGAATAACGAGTCCAGTGAACGGTTCCAACTATTATATTAGGTGTGTGACGAGACCCGGTACCCTCGTGTAGCGGGTTCGATGCGGATGCAGTGAGCTGTACCGTCGCGTCGCAAGCAGCGAGGCCGGCCTAAAGCAGGATGATGTCGGGCGCGTGCATCCCGTACGCGTACACAGCTTCGTACTCGTCCAGGTCGTCGTCTAGGAACAGCTCGTCATCTGAACAGACGCAGATGACTAACTATTCATTTTATGCTATGTGGATTCTGGTCAATCGTTTCAGTAGGTCTTTGATTATTCATATGTCTAGATTAGGGATGTTACGGAGCTTCGACTCCGACTCCGATATGTCGGAACTTCCGATTGATCTTAAACCGGTTCCGATACTTTTAAATCGTCCGATTTGTGACACCTATATTATATAGGTTTATTATTTTTTAATTGAAATAGGCTGACTGATTGATGTTTGTACTATTTTATTTTATTGCCTGCCCTTAACACATCTTTCTGCCACCATCTCCGACTCCGCCTTCCGACTCCGAAAAACCAAATTTAAAAACTCCGACTCCGGTTTTATCGGTTCCGATAAAACCACCTCCGAAACATCCCTAGTCTAGATAGACAGTCGAAACTGTCGTACTCCATTAATCTCTTTTGGACCTTGGCAAATTTTCCCCATTGTCATGACTGCCATAGCTGTCAAAAAAAAGTCTATCTGCGCGGAGAAAGGATATAAAACAGGCTATTCGTCATAATATTAGAAGTAAGCCTTACAGTAAGAATTACATACCCGGTCCAAAGAAGTCGTCGAAGTCGTCGTGGTCGTAGAGGTCGTCGAAGGAGTCATCGGAGCTGTCCTCGAAGATGCGGTCCACGAAGTCCGGCCGCAGGTGAGGGTTGCTGCGGTCCTCGTTGGTGTTCACGCACAGGAGCTTGTGCTTCGGAAACTCTTGCTGCCATCATACAGACATAGAACTTATCAAATTGATTTTTAATAAACTGAGGAACCGGGAGCTATTTTAAGCTACAGGTACGTATCATCAATAATAAAATTACTTTTTTCAAACAAATAGTACACCTAAATTCAATAACGGGCCCGACGGACGTCTGTCCAAACTCGATTACGATGCCATCTACCGGGTCCAAATGTATTTTCAAACCATCCACTCATATATACACACAAAATTTAATCCAAATCGGTCCAGCCGTTCAGGAGGAGTCGGGTGACAAACACACGTACAGAAGAATTTTATATATTAAGATTTAAAAAAACACGGGAGGCGAACGAACGAACGGCTCAGGTCAGAACAAGTCGTCCCTCGGGTCCCTGTTAATGGTAACCTGCAAGTGCGCGGCGGGCGTGCCGGCGAGGTACAAGAAGAGCGGCCGCGGGCGGAGGTCGAGCGCGCGCACGGCGGCGCACACGAGCTCGTCGGAGACCGCGTCGCAGCCGCACACGTCCAGGTCGGCCAGCCGCGGGCACGCCAGCAGCAGCGCCGCCAGCGCGCCCGCCGTCAGCGCCGGCACGCCGCGCGCCACCACGCGCCGCAGCCGCGCCAGCCGCGCCGCCGCGCCCAGCCCCGCCTCCGTCAGCGCCGCCAGGTACGACACGTCCAGCGACCGCAGCGAGGGGCACCCGCCGCACACCGCCGACACGCCCTCGTCGCCCACGCCTGCAACCGACCGACCGACCGACGTCCGACACCTTACCTAGGCTGTTACCTGCTACCTGATACCTGATAGCTGATAGCACCGAGCTCCCAGACCCGCTATCGACGAATGCATCTAATGCAATTTTATCAGACTTTCAAAATATTTGATTTTAGAACAAAAAACATAATACGTGTGGCATTCGGGGACTGCCGCGGTAAAGCTATTGCATAGCATTTTTTATCAACTTTTTCATCAGCAATTATAATTTTTTTATTTTTTATTTATGCAGTTTTTTTTTTCTTTATACTACTAAGCCCGCGATAAAAGCTATGCAATAGCTTAACAACGGGAAACAAAAATAATAGGCTATCAATAAAGGCTCATTTACACACTGAGAACACTGTGTCATCTCATGATTAGGCTGTATGGGCTAGAACCCTTTGCTTTCCCGAAATATGGGAAAACAAAAGAAAAAACTGATACTGACTAACAGGGATGCGTTCATTGAAAATATGGCGTTACTGTACTCGGCCAATATGGCGACTGCCATTTGCACCATTAGAATTTAACAAAATACTCGACAATCCGAATTTTGCGTATATATGTTGTCGACTCGATTTTTTTTTTTTTTATCTTTTACTATTCAGGTAAGGTTCAATCGAGTCACTCTCGCCCAGCTACATGGTAGGCGGAGTGGGGGGTGTCAGGTTCTTTCGTTACGGAATTTCTTGATTCGGTCGCCGCGCTCAAAGCCCGCGATAAAAGCTATACAATAGCTTAAAAACATCCCACTAAAATAAACATTCTTTCCAGATAAATAAGATTTAAAAAAGAAAGTCCGAATCCCTCCCAGGCTCACCGGACAGACAGACTCGAGAGTAACCCTATAGTAGAGCCATTTTCCATGCGTGTATTCGAGACTTCATCGACTTCATCACCCCTCGACCCTCACCCCCCCTCAAACCACACTCACCCGCCCCAAAACCCTCACCCCCGACCTCGCACGAGATAAGCTCCTAAACAAACACAAACAAAAGACGTGCGTGACGGGAAATCGTGATGGAAAAATCTTACACTTTTTTTTCGCCTAGCCCTCATTCGAATAACAATATAGCGAAAGCATACCTTAATGACAAGTTTAAAATTCGAAGAATTAGAAAATAGCAATGAACTAATTTAGTTTCAAACTCACCAGGATGAGGAAAACTTTTTCTAGAATTACAACTTGATATATTTAGTGACTCCAACTTAGGACACGACTGGGCGACTTGCTTCAACACTGCATTTGTTATATAGATATTTCTGCTCAAGTTTAATATTTTTAATTCTGTTAAATTGGCCAAGGCCTCGCAGAAGGCCTCGATGCCTTGAGGCGTGACACAAATTTCTACTGAAGTGTATTCACTGAGGGATAGCTCTTCTAGTTTGGGTAGTTTGTTCAGGATGAGAGGTATGATCTTCCACATGGTGACGGGGCAGACGTCCAGCTTGAGCGTGGTGAGGCTCGGTAGCGTGTCCAAGGCGGCACTCAGGACGGTTCCTTGGAGGCTGTAGCAGTTGTAGAACGCGAGGGAGGTCAACTTCTGTGGGTTGGATCCGGTGAGGAACAGACCGGTCACGTGCGTGTTATTTGCGACCGTGAGGCTTTCTATAGAAGAGTCGCTCTTCACGAGGTGAATCAAACTAGAGTCTGTAAGCTGAGATGAGATTGATTTGTTCAATTATAGTGCCACTTTTTGAACAGGTATTTATTGTTTAGGTTGGTTGGAATCTATTACCTTATTACAGGACACGAAGGATAAACTTTTTAGGTGCTTGCATCCGTAAATTAGGGGGTTCCAATTTTTTGTGTGCATCCCAACCACCTGTAAATTAATTAATTATACAGAGTGTAGTTTTGTTCATCATATTATAAGCCCATTGCTGGTCTTCGTCGTACCGTGTAACTGGGTGATGTTCGACTTTTGACATAACAATATTACCAGTGAATTAATGAAATACCTATGTATTTGATAAATGAAAACTAAAAAATAACTAACATCATTATCACTCGCTTATGTAAAATGAAATCGATAAGAGCCAAATTCAATGAAGTTTTTCATTACCATTAGCTTACGCGGTAGGTCCGATAAGTCTGCGCTTTGTATAATAAGGTCAAGTTTTATTCATAGTACTAAAGTTAATACCGTAACAAACCTAGGTATTACGGTATTAAACATTAACTCGGTAAGAGGTCTAGACCTCTTAGTCCTGGTTTAAACTAGGGTTTATATAGTTTTTTGTAATAAGACCGTTATAGTTTTTTTTCATTAAAATTACGACCGAATATTTTTATTTTATCATTTTCGGAATACTTATGACCTACTAGCTTCCGCCCTGCGGTTTCACCCGCGTTCCCCAGGGATCGCGATCGGTTCAGCGGTTTAGGCTTGAAAAGGTAACAAACAAACAAACTCACTTTCGCATTTATAAAATTAGTTAGGATTAGGATACTATCATCCCTCAAAAAGACCGTACTTCATTTATTAAGACCTTATATTTGAGCGACAGAAAGGGATGGAAAAGAAACGGATAAGAGAAATATCCGTTGCCTCGCAGGTGGCGTGTGTGTGTAGTATGGTAGCAACATGGTACGTGTTGTGTTGTGTTGTGGTGTCGTTCACCTTGAGCTCCTCGAGGTTGGGGCAGAACTTGCCGACGGTGTGCGCGGTGCGGTCGTTGAGCGCGGACCAGTGGTGGTCGATGTGCAGCCGCAGCAGCGCGCCGCCCGCGCGGGCCAGCACCAGCCGCAGCACCGCCGTCGTCAGCGTCACCGGCACGTGCTGCCACCACGACGTCTTGAACACGCGGATGGCTGACATGTGCGAACCAAATATTATATTTACATTTGTGAGGATTCCTTTGTAATTTATTATTCCGATTCCAATTCGCAATAGATGGTCATTTTTTAAGTGTAAACTTCTTTTAGCGCGGTACGCATATTTTTAGATGAGGTAAAACCTCTGGACTCGCGACACCGTTATGATGAGACGCAGTTTGACGTTTAGTTTCTTTTAAGATGAGGTAAAACCTCTGGACTCGCGACACCGTTACGAGCGAGACGCAGTTTAACGTTTAGTTTCTTTTAAGATGAGGTAAAACCTCTGGACTCGCGACACCGTTACGAGCGAGACGCAGTTTAACGTTTAGTTTCTTTTATTAATCTCAATCACTCAAAAAAAAAAAAATGTTTTCACTTCCGTGGGCACTCCCGGGGTGCAATTTTTTTTTTTATTATTTGATTTGTTGCTTACGCCTGTGTTCGACCACAATCTACCCATGGCAAGTGATGATGTAGTCGATGGAAAGCACACAAAGCATAGTAGGGAACTAGCTTTCAAATGTAACCAAAACATACCAAAAGGGGCTTGATAGCAAATATTTAAGTTGAGGGCTAGCCAGCCAGCCAGCTACTATACAATACCCTACCACCATGCTATAGTTTTCTCACTAGAGCCACAGTCTATGTAACTCTTTCTTACAGTCGGCCAACGGACATGTCTAGACAGAGCAATCGTGCGGAGCTTGCGGGGTGAGAGAGGGGCGGTAACAAGCCCAAGCTGCATTTCGTGTGACTTCAAACGCGATAGACCACTGTATGTAATTACGCTGTGCTAGAGTTTAATGTAGGATTTGAACCCACGACCTCCGCCACAGCATTTGACCTCACAATCACTGATTGATCATTGCCTTACGGAAACTTACCTTGTAAATACTCATGCACCATATTCTGCCATCTTTTACTGACTCTCTCAGATCTGATGAGATCTCTTATAGGTACATAAGATAGTATATGTGACAAACAATCTCTGTTCAAAATATCCAATATATCATAGCGTTGCTCACTATCCGAGGTCTCTTCTTCCTGTAAATTAATGTTTTTCTTTTTTAAGAGATAAATTATGTTCAATTCTGAATTTGAATAATAATTTAAATAAGGAAGAAATAGCTTTAGGGACCTGAGTTGTATTATGATAACGAAAGTACTATTTCATTTGGAAACATAGATAGTATATTCTATTTAAGTTTCAATTAATTGCCCAACAAATCACATAACCAGCCAAAATAATCGGTCACATCACCACGGCGCGGTGCCGTCACTCGTGCCGTAGAAACTTAGCGACAACGAATCACAACTGCCGAGTGTCCGTCGTGAGCCGGCCGCGGCGCGCCCGTAGTGATGTGTCCGAGCCCTAAGGCTGCCTATTATGCTGTCAATATATATATTTTTCTTTATTTGTTTATTATGTTCAAAATCAACAAATAATATATAGTAATTTCTACATATTTAGTATGTAAATAATCAATTATAAAGTTAAGGTGTTTACTCAACACAGAAAATGAATAATGGAACGCCGACATGGGCAGGTTAGCTGCGCGGAATAGACATGTATACTCACTGTTGGTATTTCAGGTTCTGAACTGCCAGCTTTGGGGACTTCTACATTTTCTGGGGGGGGTTCTTGAACAGTAGCTAATACTAAAAGAAAAAATACAGGTACTAATTACTTAGAACCATAGTAGTATATTGAAATTAGTCAGATTATAAAAAAAATATGTTCCTAAGTTTCTTAACAGTTGAAGGCTAACTTCCAAGCCAGTGGAAAATATAGTAACTTTGATCTACAAAAGTAACCTCCTAGGGCCTAAACAAAATAAATGTCTTAGATATGTCTGATAAGTTAGTAGATTTGAGTTTCATATGAGTCCTAGGACCTAACTTTATTTCAGTTTCATATGAGTCCTAGAACCTAAATTTATTTGAGTTTCATATGAGTCCTAGGACCTAACTTTATTTAGGTTGCAAAATGTATAAAGAGAATAATGACATACTAGCTTCGCCATCACCAGCATTCCAAGAAGTTGGTCGGTTGTCTTCACTACGTCGATGACCGCGCGGCTTCCAGCGGACCCGGCCGTCCGCCTCCTCGGCCGGCTGATGCCAGCTGTCTGCCGGGGAGGTTCGCAGGTTGCGCCCTCGCAGCGCCTTCTCGTGATTTGGCGCTTGTAGGGCTCTGCATGAGTTGTTTTGATCAACATTAACATAAATACACATTTAATATGCATTTTTCTTTTGTTTATTATTATGTTTATGTGTTGAATAACTGTAGAGATTCTTGCTGAAATTTTAGTTAGTTATAATGTACAATATAATAAATAAGTCCTTTTTTATTGTTTACTTGTGAGCATCTGCTGGATTACTATAGGTGACAAAAGCATATGTAGGAGTAGGAGTTCTATTTGGACCCTTGTCACCCATCCTCAGCCAACAACTCTTGATGAAGCCATACTGAGCGAAGACACCAAACAGCTCACTCCTTGTTGTCTGAAACAAGAAATTATCACAATGTATAGAATGAGTGTGTCATTACATTATTCATGGAGTGTGGGGAAGAGTAACAGAATGCCAAGTTTTTTTTTCTTCTGTCTGTCTTTGTATGAACACACAAATCTTCAAAACAACTGGACAGATTTTCATGGACTTTCCACAGGTTAATGCGGCTTGGCTTGGTGCTTTGAATAGGCTCTATTTCATAGCAATTGCGTAAAAGGAAGAAGAGATAGATATTTTATAGTCTCTGAGAGTGAATTAACAGACAATTAGCTAGTAAAAATAATCTTCGATTTCGAATGCATTGTCATTGTCAACGGGATAAATTAAAAAGAATGATCACAATCCGACTTCTAGTTTCGGAGAAATGCGTGGACAAACACATATATACACTTATAAAATGTATATTTGTTTGGAAGCCCTAATAGATTATCATAGGTGAATATTTTGCAGTTCCAATAATATTACATACATATGTACATGTTGAATTGATAATCTTTTTTTTTTTTAATTCCGTTAAAATCAAAACATTTAGTTCTCAATATTCTCACACCTTTCTTTAAGACTCACTCTTAAAAAACATCATTCTGTATACATTGAACTTAATTTTAAATTTAGGCTATAGAACTATAATTACATTACACATTAAAATGTATTTTTCAAAATCAAATGTAGTAAATCCCGGATCCCGGGATTTTTTCAATGTCACTTTTCTCGCTGTGGCCGCGGCTTAGGGAAGTAATTATTTTTTTGTTATTTGGGCATACATATAAGCTTCTGATTAATGCAAGTTGCAACCTCCCAAAACGAAAAACGAGCCCAAAAAAAAAAAAAAACATAAATCATATTATCGTGATTTATTTGATATCGGTAAGTCGTAAGACAGCCGGGAATGGCTTGAAATATGCCTTGTCTTGGGGCCTTTTAATGTAATAAAGAAAATTTTGTTTTATCCATAAAACTTCCGCGTTAGAATTTTTTTCACATATTTGGGAATTCCGGGATTTCAACTTTCGAACAGCGATTAAATAAAAACTATACAAAATGGCCGCAAGGGAGTTTTCGTCATGCATTTGTATTCGAATACTCTATACTAAGGCATTATAAAAACTACATGTCCGATTTTTGGCCAAAAAAAACACTGTGCATCAGCTTAAATTAAACCAAATAAAATCATCTTTTCCTATCGGAATGGCAACCGAATGAGTCTGAATAAGGGGGAATATTACAAAATGAGACGAGTGTGTGAAGTCATTTGTCAATAATGCAGATATTTGTTTACATATTATGTAAGATTACTAACCAATAACTAAGAAGAAATATTGAGTAAACAAGCATTCAACAACACCCTCCCTACAAGTAAAAAGATCAGTATCCATTTTCAATTCCTTTCTATTCCTCCCAAATGACCTTTTATTTAACAAGTATGATTTTTTCTGGCATGTGTAGGTAGACTTACTAAAATATTTCTCGTATTTTCAAATCATATTTACACTGAAACATCAAGCAATGATATGAACCAAGTATTACAGGATGAATTACCTTAGGAGGGAGGTTTGAAACATAAAGTTTTCTGATAGGTATTCCATCTTCCGTGTGAGTAGGTGCACTTCTCAAGGCATAAGGCGTGACTTCCAAATTACTTATAGCGTCTGAAATGAGAATTGTCGAAACATTATACTGCACTAGTGTTCAATATAAAGAAAACAACAAATAAAATTATATATACAAATTTCACGTCGAACGACGTGAAGTAATTCGGGATTGAGAAATCTTTCATCATCATCATCGAAAAACATGGTGTTAAAGAGCTTTTAAAAGTCAGGAGTTGGAACTTTCGTCAACTATAGCAACTAATAATCAAACATGATACTCTTGGAATATAAAGAAACACAGCAAATTTGGAGTAAATACTCAAAATAAAATTGATAATCGCAAACGCAGTCAACATACAACGGCCGTATTATTTTTTTGCAACAATGTTGCCAAATATCAAAATCACCATAAATAAAATAAAGTTTTATTTTCATCTTATTCATTCATTCATTCATTGTCTATGTCAGTCATTAGTGGTTATTACACTTATCCTAATAAGGGTTAAGGGTTTTTTTCAATTCTGGGGGGAGAATCGGGGGGAAAGATTCTTTGAGGGCACTGTCATGTCGTTACTATCACTGAGCTATCATTGTCTTAAAACTAATGTTTTACTGATTGTCAATATTACGTAGTAATAAAGGAAACTAATTACTAATATACTTATTGTTTTCTTTCATAAATTAAAAAGAAAATAATGTAAAATTTAGCGATTATGAGAGTAGTGCCATTTTTTATTAGTGGTTTTCTGGTTGTTTTAGAAGTTAAATCTGGTGGAGAGCTTGTTTAACTATTGGCAGCACTGCCAACTAGTTGCTCTAAATCTCTCGGTAGAGAGTATTATGTTCCTTGCTCTAAATCGTAGCGATGCGATTACACTTACCCTAAATCTTTAGTTTAAGGAGCTTGTAAATAAATAAATAAATCGTACACAATTTAGGATCGGAACCTTCCTAAATAGGAAGCAACTGCTCTAACTACGATTACACCAGCTATCCTTATCCTAAATCGGCGTCCTAACTAGGATAAGTGTAATAACCAAAGAGTATATAATCGTAACGTTTTATCCTCTTTGGTGAACTCTTACAACTGCTTACTGCACTTGGGAGATAAATAAAATAGACTGTGTGCGTATTGCCAAACTGTATACTGACCCAGACACAAATAACACTTTTACACGCCCAGACACCCATAGTCTGTAGTTTTAATTTTTTTATTTTTAAAAGCTTTTATATAACTTCATAAATTTGTGCGAGTCGAACTTTGAGTATAAAGCCAAAGTTGAGCGAATCTTGCCATCACGTATGATTTAAAAAACAGTCCCTTTTCATATAATCTAACGTCCGAAATTGCTTACTAGAGCTAGCAGCACTGACTATCTCTCTCTTCTGCAAGGTCTATTATTTTCACTGACAATTACACAGACTTAGTAGAGATGCTGGACAATTATTTTACTCTTTGCTCTGGTCACTGGAAAAAAAAGCGCGGGAACCCCGATACGAAAAGGCGCCTCTTTTGAAAAAAATATATTAATATTTTATTTAATTAATTACATAATTTAATTGTTAACTTTTTTATAAGTTTTGAACATGGCAAAACGTAAAAAGAAAAAGACGAAGGAGGATGTGGCAGAAGATGGTAGTTGGGCTGATTCGAAGGGAGATACTTCTGACGAATCAAGTTCAGATGAAGATATAAACAATGAACGGAAGTATAAGCCTTATTATGTTTCTGACTATAATAGGAGATATCCAGAAGACTCGATCCTCACCGATTATGTAGTCTTTGTTGAGTCTAGTGATGAAAAAAGACCGATAGGCACGCGGGACATGATGTCTCTGTCTACACAGGCAAAACGTTTTAATAAGGGTATTAAATACTTACAATCTATGAATAAATATAAGATAGGTGTGCATTTTGATAAACCTACCCTAGCGAATGCTTTTTTGAATAATAAGACCTTTTTAACTGATTACCATTTCAAAGCGTCGATTCCAGCAGCAGGAACAGAGGTGACTGGGGTCATTACTAGTGTCCCTGCTAACATCTCTAATTTTAAAATCTACAAACTTTTGTCTACATACAGAAAAATAATATGTGTTAAACGCATAATGAGGAAAATACGATGTGACACAGGAGGCAGCAGCTTGCAGCCAACAGGAACAGTTGCAATTACATTTGCATCAAATGCGTTGCCCGATCATATAGACCTGAATGGATGGCGGTTTGTGGTCAAACAATATATTCCACCTGTGAAACAATGTTACAACTGTCTCAGGTATGGTCACCTTGCTAAATATTGTAAAAATTCGGTCAAATGCTCCATATGTACTGAAAATCATACATACAAAGACTGCAACACTCCAGTGGACAAGGCTATATGTGTGCATTGCAAAGGGAATCACATTAGTATTTCTGGTCAATGTCCAGTTAAAAAAGAGAAAATAAAAGAAAACCAGGCAGCCCTAAACAAGAATACATTTGCTGAACTTTTCAGTAAAGAAAATTACCCTGAACTTAGGAAAAAGAACTCAACAGATATTTTATTGTCTTTATTAAATAAGGATGACATTTTAAATATTATATTAAACTCGATTACTAAAATAATTACACTTAATAAAGCTGAAGAAAAAATAATATCTTCCCAGCTAATAAAAGATGTTCTCATAGATACAGTTAAAGCCAAATAATTTTTTACCTTTTTTATGGACCAGTTAAATGTACTACAATGGAATGCACAGAGTTTAATTAGTAATCGCTTTTTATTTACACAGTTTCTTCATGAGAATAATATACACATTGCTCTTGTCTGCGAAACATGGCTCAAGTCACGACACAATTTTAAAATTACAGGATATAATACTGTAAGACTTGATTCTGGTAATGATCACAATGGTGTAGCTATACTTTTACATAACAAGATTAATTTTCATATTATTGATACTTTTTCTGATGATTCTATTCAAAATATAGCAGTCCAAATTTCATATGGCAATAAAAAATTAACATTAGCTAGTGTTTATAGTCCTCCAAATCCACCAATAAATTTTACTAAGTCTAAATTAGATACATTAATTCAAAGTCTTCCAGAGCCTGTATTAATTGCAGGTGACTTCAATGCACATAACACTATGTGGGGGTGCCCTGCATCAGATCCACGAGGCACTGATATTCTCACAAGTATTGATGATAATAATCTTGTGATCTTAAATGATGGTCAGATGACTACTGTAGGTTCTCACAGATGGAGGCAAAATGCTCTTGATCTTACATTGGTATCTCCTTCATTAGCTTCAGTATGCAATTGGCAGGTGCATGACAATGACTCTCTTGGGAGTTATCACTTTCCTGTAATTACAAATATCACAGTTTATAATGACAGTTTTCAAGAAAATATATTTACAAGTAACATTAATTTAAAATTAGTTGATTGGTCTAAGTATACTAATATGATAAGTTTTCTTATTAATAATCATAGCTTTAATTATTCTCATCCTTTACAATGCTATATTGATCTTGTAGATCTGATCATACAAGCTATGCATAAGTCTCTTCCCTTTAAACAGGTTTCTAACAGTCAGCCTTCACAGTCAATAATCAGATTTAATAGAAGACTGCCTTTACCTTGGTGGAATAATAAATGTAGTGATGCAGTTCTAAATTGTAAGAATGCTTATTTAACTTTTAAATCTGATCCTTCAGAATCAAATTACATTGAATTTAAAAGGTTACAGGCTGTTAAAAAAATTATTTTAAATACTGAAAGGCAGCATAGCTGGAAACAGTTGTGTGAATCTTTTAATCGCTCCACACCATTATCTAGAATTTGGTATTATATTAAAAAGTTTAATAAAACATTTGTACACAATAATACATCTGTTGTGGACTCTAGTTGGGCTAATGAATTTTTATCAAAATATACTCCTGATACAGTTGAATCACAACTGACTTTCCATTCATATAATAATGTCACTGCCTGTGATTATTTTTCTAAACCTTTTAGTTTAAGTGAATTTAATTCAGCTATTAATTCTAGGAAAAATACTACATGTGGCTTAGATTCCATCCCATATAAAGCTCTTAAACATATGAACTCTATATGTAGAGAAGTTACATTAAACATCTTTAATATTTTATGGATGTCATCCCTTATACCAGATGATTGGAAGGTTGACTGTTTGGTTCCCATTTTAAAACCTGGCAAGAAGCCACACAAAGCTGACTCATATAGGCCAATCGCACTTACTTCTTGTATGAGTAAAATATTTGAGCAACTTATAAAAAATAGATTAGAATTTTACATAGAAAGTAACTGCCTCTTACCATCAAATCAATTTGGATTTAGACGTGGAAAATCATCAAGGGAAAGTATTGCCCATCTTCAATTAGATATCTTCAATTCTATTAAGAATAATAATATATTGATAGGAGTATTTTTTGATATTGTTGGTGCATTCAATAATATTAATCATCACATTCTTGCTGTAGAGTTGAGGTCTCTAGGAATTCCTGAAAAAATTGTTCAGTGGGTGTTTAATTTTTTACATGGCAGAAAAGTATTTGTTAAAGTTAACAATAACAATACAATATTAGGCCCTAGACTTAGTTTTAAGGGTGTATGTCAAGGGGGGATATTAAGTCCTCTCATTTTTATTTTATACATTCACAAATTAAATATTACTTTAGGTTCAAAAGTACTCAATTTACAATATGCAGATGATTTAGTTGTTTATGGCTCTGGGTCAAATGTAAGAGATTTAGAGTCATCCATAAATGAATCATTGGAAAAACTTCATTCATATTTTTCATATTTACATCTAGATGTCAGTACAGAGAAGAGCAAAGTGGTGATTTTTAACAAAATCCGTCCTTTTAATATAAGATTATTATATAATCATTCTATTTTACCTATTGAAAGTTGTGCTAAGTTCTTAGGTATAATTTTTACAAATAATCTGTCTTGGACTAAGTATGTCCAATCCATTGCAGACAAAGCTTTGAGGGCATTTAATGCTTTAAAGGCTCTGGCTGGTACAAGTTGGGGAGCTGATCCGAAAATTCTGTTAATCTTATATAAATCCATAGTAAGGAGCCATTTTGAGTATGGCTTCCTTTGTTTTGCATCAAATAAAAGATTGATGATTAAGTTAGATATCATCCAGAACAAAAATTTGAGGCTCATTACTGGGGCTATGAGAACAACTCCTATTGTTTCTTTGCAGGCTGAATGCCTTATTCCTCCTCTTATAATGAGATTTAAATATCTTAAATTTAGATTTTTATTTAATTTAATTTCTTTGTCCAATCATCCTCTCTTTAAGAAAATTTCATCATACTATGAGAGTATTTTACCTATAAGTGAATCTGCCCCATATATACTCCATAATTTTTCTGAAATTATACAACTCGATCACCAATACAATATTCACAAATGTATGAATACTTTGCCTTGTTATAATGGCACATATGACAGTAAATTCAGTAACATACACATAAATATTAAAGAAACTATGAATAGAAAAGAGGAAGTGTTTGAGTTAATAGACAGGTATTCTGAATTTCGCCACATTTACACTGATGGTTCAAAAAAGGAAGACAAAGTATCTTGTGCATTTTACATACCATATCTTAAAATTGGTCGTGGTTTCCCACTTCCTACACCAACTAGCATATACACCGCAGAATGCTATGCAATTGTAGCTGCACTTCAATTTATCATAGAAAATTCAGCCGTATCATCGAAATGGTTGTTGATATCAGATAGTATGAGTGTTCTGCAGGCGTTGCAGACTAGAACTTTGGATGCCAAAACTTCTTTCATCATTTATGAAATCAAGAATTTATGGTGGAAACTACACGAGGAGAATATTGATATTAAATTCATATGGACTCCCTCTCATATCGGTGTCACAGGAAATGAAAATGTTGATTTCTTGGCAAAAACTATAGTTAACTCTGACATTGACTGTTTACCTCATGTTGCCATACCTTACACAGATTTTTATTCCATCTTAAAAAAGAAATTAAAAGAAGAATGGAAGTCACATTGGACAAGTATTCTGGAACATGGAAAAGGCTTATGGTATGCGTCGATAAACCCAGAAATTCAATCCATTCCTTGGTTCTCTCACTACAAAGAATTTGTCAATAGAAAATTTTATTCCACATTAACTAGACTCCGATTTGGACATTATCGTTTAAATGCACACCTCGCTAGAATGAGAATTATTTCATCATCGTCTTGTAATTACTGTAACTCTGATTGTGATCAAACTGCAGATCACATAATTTTCAGCTGCCCTGCTTTTATGATTGAAAGATTGCTGTTGATTGAAGATTTAATTAATATTTATGGAGAATCTGAGAGCGTCCCGCGTGCCCTCTATGATATTCTACGTAATGTTAATACTTATATACCCTTATACAAATTTATACTGAGAAGTGTTAAAGAAATTTAAGACTACATGAATTTATTTTATGGACAAACAAGGAAAATACATTGGATAGAAGTCTCCACTTCCGCCCTTTGAACTAGAAAATTAGACTTGGCTTAGACCTTCGAAGAAAACAAATATGGCGTTGGCCTTTTGAATTTGAATAAATCAGACATGGCTTTGACCTTGGGAAAAAAATAAGACATGGCGTTAGCCTTTTGAACTTTGACATATCAGACATGGCTTTGATCTTGGGGAAAAAAGAAACAGACATGGCGTTAGCCTTTTGAACATTGACAAATCAGACCTGGCTTTGGCCTTTATTGTTTACAACATTAGACTGGAAAAAGAGATTACAAAATATGACATGGCTGTATGGCTCTGTACCTTTGCCTGCCTTTTTGGCGAATCGAAAAACAACAACAACTCTTTGCTCTTCTGTCTGTCAGTGTTTTTGTGTGAGTTCAAAAATGTCAATAAAATAAAATAAAACACAAAAATAAATTCCTGCGTAAAGAAAGCATTCCAATATGGTCTCTATTAAAAAAAGAACTATACAAAAAAATCAAGATGATATTGATAATGAAGATGCTATTTCTCAAAAACAAGAAACTGTTCTAGAAAAAAATAATAGTGATAATAAGCCGTAAGTTTGCTAATCCGAGTGTTCCCGTTGATTTTCCTAAAGATATAAATGAACGATAACAGCTAAAATAACCTTTCTTTTCAGTTATTCGTTCAAGAATATTCCCTTGAGAGTACTATCTCGCACAGTTGTGATATTTTCTCTTCTTATAGTTGTATATTTTTCATCAAAAGATGACAAGATCAAAATATTTGCTAAACAGACAGAATTATTGCCAGGGAAAGGGCAAGTAGTTGAATGTTCTCCTGACTACATAAAAGAACTAGATAAATATGAGGGTTGTGTCCCTAAAGTGTGCAAGAGGTTTATCACAGACAAAGTTGTGTCAGTCAGAGAAGCTGAAGAACTGCTGGAGATAGCTAGAAAAGGCTTAAAAATGGGTGGGTCCTCTGGTGGAGCTTCTATTTTGGACTTACACAGTGGTGCACTATCAATGGGACAGCATTTTGTTAACATTTACATGTCTGAAGATGTGAACAACTTGTTCTCTGAAACTGATTTCAGTATTTATAGAGTAAGTTTATATTATGTTTACCCAGTTTTTATATAGGTTGCTCATCCTACAAAACTCAAAATCCTACTAATATTATATATGTGAAAGTTTGTATGGATGTGTGTTACTCAATCATGCTAGAACAGCTGAACCAATCTGGATGAAATTTGGCACAGAGATAGATTATAGTCTGGAATAGCACACAAGCAACTTTTTATCCCAGAAAAACGAAACAAGGATTGAAATTTCACCCAGATCCATTCAGCCATTCTCCAAACTTTCACATTTATAATATTAATAGGAAGTAGGAGACCTGAATCTATATTAAAGAACTATTTGACAGCTTTCACTCTCATCACAATAAAAAAAAAAATTACCTACATGATTCTTTAACTGCTGTACATTATGCATCTGACAAGCTGGTTGTCTGATTTGTCATTGTTGCATAGTATAAGTATGGCTCAATTTAATCTGTAGCTTGTACCTAGAAACAAGAATCAATAAATGAAGTAAATGATCTTAAGAGTAATAAAGATACAAGTCTTGATTGAACTTCTCTTTTCTTTTTTTGTTTACTGTTTTATTTAATTTATAACATAATTTTAATTTTTAATTTATATAATTTCAGGTGGTTAAAGAAAAAATTAAATTTTCTGTTGCTCATCATTTTGGGGTGAATCCTGACAATATATTTTTGACACATCCCACATTTTTTTCTGAAATAACTTCCAAGAAAGCTATAACGGTGCATGATGAATACTGGCATCCTCATGTAGACAAAGTAAGTAGCCAAACAAAAGAAATATTCATGACATATTATAGCTATGAGTTGCCACCTTTCACCTTTTGTGGACATGCACACCATCGCCTATATTTACTAGATGCTAGTTTTGAAAAACTCGATATTTGATTTTTAAAATCCTGTCATACTATCTCGATAGTAATATTGATACTACATATTATTTAAACTTGACAATACTATTCATGGTAATATCGATATTATTGATACTCAATCGATACTATTGGTAGTTTTGCTACCGATACTATCGATAGTATTTTCAAGTATAAGTACTTGAACCCGGGTGACTTTTTTACCGTGAGGAAAAAAATAGGACATAATCGGTAAACGGAGTTGAAGCCTTTGGCATAGTAATTTTTTTTTATTAACATCGCATTAAATCATCCGACCAATTATACATACGACTAATTTATAGTCAATTTCCCATAACAAAACAATGAGGGTTACCAACACATGCGAATATTGCACTAAAACCTACTGAACAGTAAAGTTTAGATTACGTACGTTATATTAGCCTTTACTTCATGTAATTCTATGCAGTATTACGGAAGTTATGACCGTGAGAAGTTTTGAGCACTTTTAAATTTCCAAGATTCGCGCGCTTGTGGCGTGACGTTAGAATTCCCCTCGCTCCGTTTCGCTCGTTCCCCGCGTCATAATGAAACTCATAGGGAGGGACCGACAAATTAGTGATAAAATAGCGCCATACTCGTTATTCAAATCCTTTTTTTTTTATTGTTACTTATCTTAACATGCATTTATGTTTCAGGAGACTTACAAGTCATTCCACTATACAACTCTTCTTTATTTAAGTGATTATGGTATAGACTTTAAAGGAGGAAGATTTGTTTTTGTTGATGAAAAATTTAACAGAACAGTTGAACCAAGAAAAGCCAGAGTTAGCATGTTCACCAGTGGAAGAGAGAACCTGCATTTTGTCGAAAAAGTTACTTCAGGTGTTCGTTATGCTATGACAATCTCCTTTACATGCGATAAACAATATGCTATAGAAGATCCTAGTAGAAATAAATATAAAAAGTAACCTTGTTTTTATTATAGCTATTAGCTACAGTTGACACATATCGTAGATAGTTGTAATATCACTTCCTACACTAGAGTGCTAGAGGCCTATATGTTATTGCTGCTAATGTACCTTGAAGTGGCAGTTGTGGTACACGAAACTGGGGGGGGGGGTTGATGTAACGGGTGACCCATGGTAGTGCGCGATATGCAGAGAGTGAAGAGCCAGTCGTTGAAGATCAAGACTGATCCAAAAATGCTGCAGTGCACGCAATGCATGTAGTGCGATAACTGTGATGCCTTGGATACGATTGAGGCGTAACTAACTGGGTTACTGTGTGGAGTAGCTTGAAATGATGAGGATGGAATTTCTAATCACATTGTGATCACCAAGGTGGCTGTTGAAATGGTAAGATATTCCGCAGGGCTTAGGTCATCGTACCTGGGGATTCGGGACGACGACGTTAGATGTTGCAAACTTATGCAAACCGATCGCGATGCAGAATCTTGTGGCACCAACAATCGATGAATAATTTATTTTAGTGATGTCGCTCTATTAAGTATCGATAGCACAAAATGTGATAATACTAACCTGCAATAGTACCTTTGTATATAAATGAACTAGTCGCTACGCACTTGAAACTATCGATACTGTATCGTAATAGTATCGTTTAAAATTTGTTGGTGTAATGGTCTATCGATAGTATCGATGGTGTGGTATTGACTAAAGTGGTTCAATAATATCGATACTGTTGCAAGTCATTAATAAGTTTTACCGTTTACCACATCTTGTGCCTTAGAGTCTTGTGCTTGGTTTTCGATAGTTCGTTATCACTATTTTCTTGTGTAAATGTGTACAATGATAGAATGTGCCACACTCAGGTACCTAAAGGTTGACAGGTAAAGAGCATATTATAATCCATGAATGTAGTCTCTTTCGTCCGTCCGTAGTGATTATATACGGCTCAGGGCAACAGATAACAAACCTGTTCAACATGACACAATTTGAGTTGCCGAACTTGCCGATTAAATTATAGTCGAACAGGCTATGCTTCGCAGCTCGGTGGTAGTGACGGCAAAACTAGAAGTCTAGAATGCCTTGCGTGTAGCTTTAACTTTCGGTGAAGAACATATATTAGTATATTCTTTATGGTGAAGATGAAGTATGACGTGGAAGAAATCATAATACAGTAGTGGGGTACTTTATAGTATCTACCGGTGTGTCCCATCCGGCAGTTGCACTTGAGAGCTAATTGGATTTGTAAAGGTCAGCAGTAGTTGGCGACCCCCCTGGTTACTAATGGTCATAAATATATGCAAGTGTGACGGTAGCCGCCATCACCAAAGATGATAATTTATTATAAACACTACGGTACTTTCCCTCAAGTAGATTGTGGACCATCTGCCTGCTTTTGTCATAAAAAAAGATACCTTACTGTAAGGAGGAAGATTGTTCGCTTGGAATTAATAAACAATACGTGTGGCACTCGGGGACTGCCGCGGTAAAGCTATTGCATAGCATTTTTTATCAACTTATGCAACAATTATAATTATTTATTAAGCAGTATTTTTTTTCATTGATATTAATTCAAGTTTTTTCTTTCATATTAATAGATACCTATATTCATATTAATAGATATATACTTACTCACAAACAGCTGCTTACGTATTCGTCCGATTTCGGAGCAGCTCGTCTTAGGTTTTATTTTCGTTACGGAATTTCTTGATTCGGTCGCCACGTTCAAAGCCCGCGATAAAAGCTATACAATAGCTTAATAAATCGCAATTTATTAGGCTTTTACTAGCTGTCTGTGGCTGAGCTAAGTATACAATAGTGTAATCTTTAGCAGTGGCTGGTATACAAATAAAATTTCAACTCAAAACTATCTAAAAAAGCTATCCTATATTATAATATTATAGTAAGCCCGACCATTATTTCATCACATTGTCATGATAACGAGATAGGGTAGATGAGGGAATGATTTAGGAGAGTTCCATAGATGGCGTTAAAAGCTGACACTTATTCTTCGTAAAGTAAAAAAACGTGTTACATAACCAACCATAGCATATAGTTATGATGGTAAGATCCTCTCAGACTAATATATAGTTATCTGTGTCTAACATACATATCCCTTAGTCATCTGTGGTACCTAATAATAAGATAAGATGGTCTTTTTGGCGGGAACTTGCGAAGTGTCTTTGCGTAAATTCGTTGTATTTTCACTTTTATTATCGTTGAATTTTGAGTTTTATTGATGATATCTGTGGCGTCTTGTCCAATGAACATCAATACAAGTCACGCACGAGTGAACTGAAAATGAATGCGTTTATCGTGACTTTTCAAGTTGTGTTAAATATTCCTCGAAAAGTTTTAGTAAAAAAAGCCACCATTTTACTAAAACCTGACTGACTTGACTATAATATACATACAATTAGGCGTTGGCCTTTATATTTAGGGATATCATATTGATTTAAAACAGAAGAATGTTATAGATGATTAGGCTGTATGGGCTAGAACCCTTTGCCTACCCGAAATAAGGGAAGGAAAATAACATTCAAGATTCTCAAAAACAAAGCACAATCGCATTCGTGACATTGATGTATTTATTTTTAATAAAAAAACAAAATATAAAACATGTCGCAATATCACAGTTTTTGAGAAAATAAATTATAGTGTAACCGGAGTACATAATCTTAAATTGTTTGGGATATAAATTTTTTGTTGCGAGACTTCCTCTCAGGTGAGTAAAATTTATGCGCAATTTTTTTATACAAAACGCAGTTTGCACAAAAATATATAGCTCTACATATCGGATTTAAAAACAGATTATATTTTGATTTAGCTTTATAATGGACGGGTCTACTGGTGAGCATAGTAGTGACTCGGAATCTGGAGAAAGCTGGACCTTGTTGGATAATTCCCCTGCGTACGCCGACGAAGTTCCAGAGTTTGCAGAAAATAGAATAAGAATCGAAAGGTAAGAAAAAGTTGTAAAAAGGTACTAGTTTAGGTCACCGATTAACTTGCAATAATTTACATCATTTTACTAAATAGGTATAATCAACCTAGAACTGCAGTCACATCTAGTCTAAATTAGACTCAGAAGTTATGCTAGTGTTAACAATTCAAATTCAAAAATCATTTATTCAGTTTAGGCCCTAATAAGGCACTTATGAACGTTACAATTGATTCTACCACCGGTTCGGAATACACTTGGACTGAGAAGACTCCGGCAAGAAATTCTAAATACATTAAAGCTGCTGTGCTAATGAAATCAAAATAAAATTAAGAGTACATTTATATATGTTTAATCTTTTTGGTTAATATTTACAATAAAAGAAAACATACCTACTTAACATAACAGTTTTATGCTATTGTTGGCTATGAACTCTGGTTGATTTCTTAAGATTTTTTAATGACACCTATTTCAAAATTCTACAAAATCTATAGTTTACACCAGCATACCTCTAACTTAAATATAATAAAGTAAACAAATACAGTGTCAAAATAAAATATATATTTTATAAGTACTGAGGTTCAGTTGCATGTCATCATGCATGTCACGCGTGCTTGCCAGCTATCTAGTCACCATTACATAAGTCTTGATGCAAAACTCCTATCGTAGTATGTAGTAGTAGTAGTAGTAGTAGTATGCAGGTGAAGCCACGGGGGACAGCTAGTATCTTTAAAGAATAATAGTAATTAAATAATTTGAAATCAAAACATATTAATTAAAACTGGCCTTCACAGGCTCTTATGAATTGTCCAATTCTTTTATAGGTTGGGTATTGACTTATTACTCATTATTATCCTTGAACCTGTATTCCTGGTTGATGATATTAAATATGAGGTAATAAGTTTAAATAAAGTGTTATGCAGTTATTAATAGCAACAATATGCTATCTTAATTCTTGCATAAATTATCTTATCAAAATCTAAACAACTGGGTAAAAGTCTTTGCATCGTAATGTATCCTAGTCATCAACATTACGTAAAGCATTATAATATATGACTAACTAGCTTCCGCCTGCGGTTCCACCCGCAATCCTCTATTTCTGCACAATTTTCTTGGTTTTTTTTTCTGTAAGAACCATTACTACAATTTATTAGAAAACTTAAAGTTGTTCTCAAGTTATGGCGGGACCAAGGGAAATAGGGATTATTTTTTATATTTATAGATAGAGATAAAAGCATCCCACTCGTGATCACAGAATGGAATATTATTGCACTATTAATCACACCTTGATTAGACATTTCATCGGTAGGTATCTACTTATTTTTGGTGTTTAACAAAACATACTGATTATTTCCTCTTTCATCAGGGATGTAGCAGATACAATAATTGAAAAAGATGAAGACACAGATGGAATATCTATCATTACTGATAGTCATCCTGAATCAGTGACACCATGTGAAATAAGCTATGAAAGATTTCTATCAGAACAGAACCGTCCAACAGAACAACATGAACCCCATTGTATTTCGGTGAACCCACTCCCTTCCAATAATAATGATCACCATGAATCTATAAGGAGCGAGAATGAGTTCCTTGTTGATAACCATGTAAAACATAAGACCTATGTTCACAGAAGAAATAAGAGGTTGTCCACAGTACTGAACATTATAATGCTGGGAAGTGTTATCACTGCAGCGGGAGTAGCCATTGGTCACATGTGGGGTGCGAGAAATGAATGCACAGTCCAAACAACACCATCTGTCAATAAAATATTATCAAACTTATATAAACTGCAAGAGGAAAATGCATATCTACGGAATAAACTAAAAGAGATTACACTTGGTAATAACTTACAAATGCAACAGAGTAAAACAGGTTTAGAAAAAATGCAAAATAAGCAACACAGATGCAAAAAAGTTTATGAAGACTCTTTAAATAATAAAAATGCAAACAAAGCTATTAAATGTATTGATAATGATGATAACATTGCTGAGAAAATTGTAGAAAATCATCTTATACAACCAGCTTATGAACAAGAATTTTTGAATGATATGAAAAAGTTGAAACTTACCTACCAACAAAATAAAAGCTGGTTAGATGAAGAAATCGGAAAAAGAATTAAAGGTGAAAAACATTCTTTGAAAAGGATGAAAAACAGTTTAAAATCCACAAAATTAATCAAAATAGATGAAGAACAGAAGGATAGCAATTTAAAAGACCTGATACAACCCGAAAGTGATATAATCACAGAAAGAGTTCATAAAGACACAGTTCTTGCTGATATTAAAATATTTGATGATAATTTATTTAATGCAAATGAAAAAGAATTGTCACCAAATAAAAGAATAAGCTATGCCGATTCTGTCAAATCAGATCAGCACTCGAAAAGAATACAAAAAAGAGAAAGTAAAGGTGACTTTGACGATGATGCTAAAGAAAATAATAAAAAGAAAATGAAGAAGATTAAAAAGAACATTGAAACAACACTTGTTACTGCAGTTAGTGAAGATGAACTGAAGAAAGATGATAGGTACGTTGGACGAAAGACAAAGCAAGAAAGAAAAAAACATGATCGTCAAAAGTCACACAAAAAGCAAAAAAGGAAGAATAAATATGACCTATGGGAAATAAAAGGTGATTATATGATGAAAGATTATGATGACTACTCTGTGACTTCATCTCTAGAAAACGACATTGCATTGAGAAAACCCGACAAGAACCTATTAAGTAGAAATTTTGAAAAAAATCATTACATTACTAAATTTTCAGATGATAACATTAAGTCTCTTGATTCTTTTGAAATTATTAACAAGAAGGGCGAATCTGATAAGCATTCTATTAAAGACCATAAGGAGAACAGGAAAAATGCAAAGAACAAGGAATTTAATTGGTACGATAAAAGATCGGCTTTACGGACAGAAGCAAGGAAGAAGCTAGAATATGAACTTTTTGGTGAAACCAGCCCAAACAATGCTAGCTGGTACTTCCGACGCATGCAGAGACGCGAGCAGTGCCGCGCCAAGGGGGACAACTCCACCCATAGGAAAATATCTAAACGAAACATGAATTACAAAATGAAGCATTAAATGCATTTACAAATGGTATTGAAGCAATCAAGGAATGATATTGAAGCATTAGAAATGTGGTGACAAGTAAGATGTAGCTAAAGTAACTTGTTAGAGTGTAGGAACGTTAATTGCACTTTAGACAGATGATATTCTCAGGAAGGATTTATCATAGAAATCGTTACTAGGTGTTATAGAAAGAGAGCTTGGAAGCTTTTTGGTACTTTGCACTTATTTTACGTGATCACATTTAGACATTTCATCAATTCTCTTTTTTTATTATACTTATATGTGGATTTACTCTAGCTGCTGCGACACTCCGACTATATGTATCGTTTTTCATCTGTATGGTAGCTGATTGTTAATCACAAGAGGTTAAAACCTTTGTGATAGATAGGTACACTATTTTTTATTTAAACTTGCCCTTATGGATTTTGCATCCCGTGATAATTTAGTATTATTCTATATTTTCTAAATTACAAGTATTTTAATAAATGACATGATAATAAAACATTCTTTTACTGCTATCTTCTGATTTTCAACTACATGTCGAAACATATAAAAGTATGTGCCCCATCTTGATTGAAATTAAATATTAATTTATATCTTTCGGAAGAAGTGTGTTCTTATAATTTATAGTATCAATGTAAATTTTACAAAGTAGTATGGTTTTCGCAATTTTCTAAATATTTCATTTGTTGTCAGGGATCTTTTGTTTTGCTTTACAGTATAAAACCCAGATATTGTCTTAAAACTTTTGTATTCAAATTCAATGAACATTATCTCATAAAAACGCAAAGAAATTTTTTATTCATCGCCGATTGCTCCACTGAAGACTAAGTTTATGGCAGCATTCACATCACCTGAAAGACAAAAAAATATAAACCATCTACAAAACAACATCTTCATATTTTCCTGTTATTTCATGTGTTGTATGCATAGCTGAGCACCGTTAACCAAATAGTTAACTTCGTTAATCGCTAATTCGTTACTAAAAAACTTCTTTCGCATTAATAATATTGGTATGGGTGCAAGTGTACCTGAGCAAATTAGAAGCGCCCGAACATTGAGGGCGTCATCGACGAGACCCATCTCATGCATGTGGTGCAACTGAGTCACGAAGTCCTCATCTCTAGCCACAGGGCTCTGTGATGATGACGCTGCAAATAATTTTACATCATTTCTTATTCTCACGATAGAAGCCATATTATAATGTTACGAGCTAGGGATTCGGGATAAGTAAATTAACCTATTTTAACCAAAAACACACGCTGTTTAGTAGTCAACACTCAAGATTTATTAAATGTACTGATCACTATATCGTATTGTTATATCACTTAATTAAGGGTGTCATACACGGTAAAGATACTGTAATATTTTATCTTAAGATATATGAGACAGTGCTATACAAGTGAAGGTAGGTAGTTGCTTCTCTTTTCATAGTATAATATCTTAAGATAAAATATTATAGTATCTTCGCCGTGTGTGACGCCCTTTACGAATCGCAGTATCGCACTGTAGTAAAAAGGTCTGTTCCCGCCACTCGTCGCGTATTTATATCGCTCCGCATTGACATCGAGAACTTTCGAATGAAATCCATAACATTATTATAGATAACTCGAGAACACTTGAGTTCAATTCAATCTACAATACCACATACAGGATGATTTTGTTATCACTGGCAATTCTTGCAGGGGTGGAAGTACTCATCAATGTGAACAACTTTTATTATAGGGCTAACTCTGATATCGCGTAAAATAATATGGTTGCTTCATACATTTTGGTCGAGTAGGTATTGAACTTTTGTATGGAACAGCTGATAATTTTTTCATGATTTCACAGTTAGTCCCATAATAAAAGTTGTTCATTTTGATGAGTACTTCCACCCTTGCAAGTATTGCCAGTGATAACAAAATCACCCAGTATACATCAGGAGTGTAGTTCCGCTACTCTCTAATAGTTGGCGTCATGGCGTGCTATTATTTGGTTCCTCTATTAAACAACAGATGGCGCTAATAGTCGTGTCGAAATCTCGTAACACTAATAAGACTAGCTAATCCCTTGCCTGTTTTGTTTTTTTTTTATATGCAGGCAAATGTTTTTTTGTATTCCCGCGATATTTACGGACTTTGGTATAGTCCTTGAAAAAAACACGAATCAATTAAAAAAGCTATCATAATTGTTTTTTAATATTTGGTACAAAAATAAATCGCCTCGTCTTTTATTTGTACCAAAGATTTTAATAATAAATATGATAGATTTTTAGGGTTCCGTAGCCAAATGGCAAAAAACAGAACCCTTATAGATTCGTCATGTCTTACAGCACAAATAAAGGAAAAATTCTAAAAAATATAAAAGTTGAAAATTAAAGGGTGTCCCCATACATACATAGTTACGCCAATTAATAAAGATCTCTGAGTTGTATGGGCACTCATACAATTTAGAGGTCTAGCTTAATTGGCTCCAACCTCAAATAAGGTAATTAAATAAAATTGTGCATTTCCCATGATGGACGAAGTTTGAACGGAACCCTCGGTGCGCGAGTCCGACTCGCACTTGGCCGGTTTTTTATTGATGTAATGACATTCCTTGAATCGAATACTAACTGTATTTTGATAGCTATTTGTCAGCAGTGGAACAAGTTTTTCTCGTAAAAATATACACAAATTAACGTGAAAAACTAGTTTGTATTATTTATACAAGAAAAACTTGTTAACATTAGCTAATTATGGTAAACTGCAATATTGTTATGTATAATTTACCAGCTGTACTTTGTTCCATGGGCGTTCCGGCTGAGTTTCTTGTGCCTCCTGCTCTGTTTATGGCGTCTGATATTGCTTCACTGAACATTTCAGGTGTTATCACTGACCGACCACCTATAAACGACATTACAACGTTTAATTATTAGTTTTAACGCGCAATTATTATAAGTGAAACTTGCACCATGGCGTGATTACAGTCAAACAAAAGCGTCTTGCATCTAGAATAGTCTGTGAGGAGATTTGTTAGTTTTTTTTTTAAGTAGAAACAATATTTTACATCTTTTTTTTACGACGACGAAGACGAACAGATAATCATACATATAGACAGACCTATAAGGGTTTTTTTTTTACATATTGAGGTAAGTATGTAACCCTAATAATGCTTGTTGTAATACCGGTGGGTGTGCTGGCCTCGGTGGTGGAGTGTGTGGAACGCGAGGACTCGCCCGCGCCGGCCGCCTGCAGCAGCCGCAGCAAGCTGTCCTGACTGCCGACCCCGCCGACCCCACCGACCCCGCCGACCCCACCGCCGCGGCTGCTCGACGACGACACCGCCTCCGTCGCCGCCTGGGGAGATAACGGGTCATGTTATTGTAAATAACAATTATAGCGACAGATTGTGTGGATGTTTGTTAGTCAACCACACACCCCGGACTGAATAAAAAATGTTTAGCACCCGGATAGATATTACCCTAAATAAAATATGGGATACGATTAGATCCCTCGGGAATGCGGGTAGAAACGAGGAGCGGAGATAAGTTATTATTGATAAGTACACTTATTATAAGAAGTGTACTATGAAGATTTTAGAGGGTTTACACTCTTCACAACGTGATTGTGGGTGTCATGATATTCTCATCTAAATATTGATTGAACCTTTAAGTTAAGTGTTATGTGGCCGTGGGTGGTGAGTCCACACAACTGATATTCAAAAGAATCAACCCACCCATATTACATTTTTATACACATTAGAAATCTCTTGTTTCCATTTATTCATATAATGACATTATCATTTTACATGATAATAAAAGCAAGTCAGTAATAAAAAACAAAGTGTTTTTAAATAATACCTGCAAAGCGGCTGCTAACTGTTCCTGAGTTATTGCATTCCTCTCTCCATCTTCATTTTCTTCTTCATCAGCGTCTTCGTCTTCTGACAGAGCCTCCAATGAGTATGCAAATCCTGATGTAGGAACTGTAACCATGAAAAATAGATTTTTATTTATAATATAGGTACTAGCTTTTTCATCGCGGTTTCACCACACGTTCCCGGGATAAAAACTAGCCTATGTCACTCTCCGGTCCATAAGTAACAAAACAAAAAAAAAACGTTAAGTAGTTATGTAATGTTTTAAAAATTATGTCGAAGAGCAATAATACCTACTGTTAGTTTCAATTAAAAATTAGGTACCAGAAAAATATCTGTAACTTTGAAACACTGTATCTTTATTTCTAAGCGAATGGGTAAATATAGATTTTTATGGATCAATCATACAAACTTACAACCGCGATCCACGAATTTTCCAAAATCATTAGTGGGTAGTTTTTAACCGACTTCTTCATAAAAGACTACTAACTATCGCCGAAAATTCACTTCTATGGCTTTAATGGGCTGTGAGTTGATCCAGGGAGGACATTAGGATAAAAGAAGTAAAATAGGTACCATTATCAGTGGAAGAGCCAGCAGACCGGCAGCGTACCAATCGCGTGAGCAGCCTCAAGGCTGTGGGCAGCTCTGGATGCGCGTTGGCGCCTCGCCGCATCGTGTTGATATTCGCCCCGAGAGCGGCCAGTAGTTCCACCTCATGTAGGATAGATAACGCTACGCAATCCTCCCCGAGAGATGGCGCCTGATCTATCATCTCAGACATTATTGATTCGTCGTTCAAAAGCTGGAAATTTGAAATAATCATAGCTATATCTCAGACCAAATAAGAAGTTAAGACGGAGCGCTGTCAACAATGACGTGAGGTCGATTTCGCAAACATGTGTGCACTTACTGAGTGTTAAATTGATTTATTAAAAATATGGATTTTTATGTTTACTTACGTATGAAATGTGATTCCATCCTGCTTTTTATTTCTCGAAGATTTACACCCTTTCACAACACAATCCGGCATTTTTTCTTTAAAAATTGTGAATTATTATAGCAAGGTAAAGCGTAGATTCGTTATAATATGTGTGTGCGTGTAACTGTTTATGTACACGGCGTACAGTAGTTCCGTATTGAAAATAGGTCATGGTAGGTACATGCTCTATAAAAAAAAAAAATTGCACTCCGGGAGTGCCGACAGAAGTGAAAACTTTTTTTTTGAGAGATTGAGATTGAGCTCTTGTATCATCATCATTATCATTAAAATTATTACAATCTAAAATATATATTTTTTCTGAGTGAGTTTCTTTTGTTATGGCGCCAAAACTACTGACAGCGACTAGCGACATTACTGGCCGCAATTATTTTAATGGGAGAAAAAAAGAAGAAACTAAACGTAAACTGCGTCTCGGTGTCGAACTGCGTCTCGGTGTCGCGAGTCCAGAGGTTTTACCTCATCTAAAAATATGCGTACCGCGCTAAAAGAAGTTTACACTTCAAAAATCAGATCGAAATTTGAACTTTTGACCCTATGTACACCTTAGTTCAAAACGGAACCACTGTGCGGCGAGGCGTAGTTGTACACCAATCTCACGTCATTGTTGACATATAACAAATCATATAGGTATATTACAAAATAAGTAAAAAAAAAAACAATGTTTGTCTGTGTGTTTGCTTGTATAAACGTATGCTCTTATGATTGATTGCATTATGTTACTCTTCCTACATCACCCATACTCACACTACATTTTTGGTAAAATAAATATATACTGGGGCATTATTCTTCACACACGGCCATCTGACCCCAAACTAAGCTACTACTGGTTCTACAGTTTTATTAATGTATAGATGAAAATTTCATCCGATTGCGCTAAAACTTTTGTAAGTTGTGGGCAAGCTCACGGTGGTATGTATTTAATTTAAAAAAATAATAAGACGCATTACAACGCACGCCAGGGATTAACTAGTCTATACATACTGGTTGTTTTTTTTGTCGTTGGCAATACTTGCAGGGGTGTAAATACTCATCAATCAATATGAACAACTTTCACTATGGGCCCAACTCTGATATCGCGTAAAATAAAATAGTTGCTTCATCCATTTTGAACGAGTAGGTATTGAACTTTTGTATGGAACTGCTGATTTTTTCGTGATTTCACACTTGGTCTCATAGTAAAAATTGTTCATATACAATAGATGAGTACTTCCAGCTCTGCAAGTATTGCCAGCGACTAAAAAATCACCCAGTATACAGGATGATTTACACCCTTATAAATAAAATTAATGTATGTCTGTTTGTTTTTATTTTGGCTACCTGCATAGCTCTAGTCCACCCTGGGGCATTAGGAGTGCATCCCAAAGTCCTCAAAGATGCGTTAAGTTGTTGTAACTCTGCATCTGTGTATGTAGGAGGTGGTGGAGTAGATGTGGCCACCTTTTTTTTCACTACATGGACCACTTCACCGTTTCTCACTCCACTGTCGTACAGTGTAGCATCATCTATGAGTATTTTGCCGTGATGGATCAATTCTGAAAATAAATTATTATTTAAGTACAATTTGGTTAGCAATGGGAATCACCATTGTATGCCAATGATAATATATTGGCTAAAAACAGAAAACAATATTTTTTATACAACACCTGCTCGAAAAAGAGCTCCATCAACCTAGCAGAGCAATGATTACAACATGTTCCTTTTGATATCCTAACTCTACGGTATTAATTAGACCATTTCAAAGAAACAAGTGGCATATGATTGTTTTTTTTCGTTTTCATTTTTCATACAAAATAATTCAACAATGCCATGATTATTTATGTATTACTTAAATTCAAATTAAAAAAAACCCCCACACAAAATAATAATAAACTTGAAACCCTATAAAAAGAAAAAATAACCATGAAATAATGACCCTACGTAAGGACGTGTATGAAATTTTTTGATTAAGCGACGGCTCTAATTTATTAGCCTAACGTTTTATTCAGTACATACAAGTACATACGTACCATACGAAGCATTTTTCTCGTCCTCAATCCATTTATTTCGTTAGTACTGTGATATTTATGTCTAAATATAGAAGATAGCTTTGCTTTGTTTCAGAATTTATCTGGATAGTTTAGTTGGGTATTCAGTTTTTAAGTACGTTCACTTGTAATTCAATACTTACTTTAACATTTTCGTTGTAATTTTAATATACACAGCTACTATATTCTGCTGAAATCATATCTCATAGCTCGAATATTCCAAGGAAAAGAATCAGAATCTACTTCCAAATTCTACGACATACAAGCGGTGTACCTCAAGGCTCGGTGTTGGGACCAATCTAGTACACCTTATATACCTTTGACCTACCATAAGTAGACAGAGTCACGATTGCTACATATGACAATGAAACAGCTGTAATGGCGAGTAATAAGCATCCAATTGTAGCCACAAACCAACTCCAACAGGGTCTAGACTCAATTACAAAGTGGCTTAAAAAATGGAGGATCAAAGCTAGCGCAACAAAATCAGTACATGTCACTTTCACGCTTCGGAAAGAAAACTGCCCCCCTGTGCATCTCGATAACACTATGCTACCCCACCAAGACAGCGTTAGATATCTGGGCTTACACTTGGATCGGCATTTGATGTGGAACCGGCATATTAAATGCAAGAGAGAAGAACTCAATGAGAGACACAGAAAACTCTACTGGATGCTTGGTAAAAACAGCAAGTTATCCATAGATAACAAATTACTCATATATAAGTCCATATTAAAACCAACTTGGATGTATGGCATTCAGCTATGGGGGAGTGCAAGTATATAAACATCGCAAAATTGCAAAGGATGCAGAACGCAATATTGAGAACAATAGCGCATGTGCCGTGGTTTATTACGAAATCCGAAATCCACGCACATTTAATTTAATTTATGACCACTTTGAGAGAGGAAATCCAGGCTTCAACAGAAAAATATAAAAAGCGGCTGGAAAGCCACCCGAACCTACTTGCGGCGAGTTTATAATATATATTGATAACTAGCTTTTGTTCCGCAGTTTCATCCATGTTCCCAAGGGATTTTATGTTTTCCCCATATAAAAAGTAGTCTATAGCCTTCCTCTATAAATGGGTTATCCAACACTATAAGAATTCAAGTTCCTGAGATATTGTATAGATAAATGTACAATTACATAGTACTTTATTAAACTCACCAAGCGAAGCCGATGGAATATTGGACTTTTTCTCTGCTTCAGTTTTAAGTTGGTCCACAGTGTTGTCAAGAGGAAAGTTCTCCACTTTAAAACGTTCTATGGGTCCGGGCTTAACTTTGATACCCAAGAATACGCATGCCTGGTTATCCATTGTGTCAAATATACTGTAAGGCAAAGATTAATACTGCTGTAGGCAGTAATGTTTATGAAATATTAAAAATTACAGATATTGTGAGATTGATGAACATATACAATCATAAAAATTTGTACATAGTGTACATTAAATATTAGCAATACTTCTCCGAGATAATGTACAAGATATAGCGACAGCTGAGCTTTGTTTGTTATTTAAAAATATACTCCGTAATGCTTTGTTTGTTTGAGCTTGCACGCACTGACAGAACAGCTGAGCCATGGTCTGCCAGTGTTGCCGTTGAACATAATTAGAAGTCCCTAGCCTGATTCAGAAATTACTCTAGATATGGAAAAAATCGTTCCATAAAAATCCGCTATATGTCACTAACCAACTTTGTAGTTATGTAACGCTAAAAACAAAAAAATATCGATTTTCGTAGTTGTCTGTTCTATTCCTACTAGATGGTGCTGTACCCCAATTTATATTTTCTATGAATAGAAAATACTTATCTATAGTAAATCGTAATTTACTTTTATATTTTATAAATAGGTGGCCACACCGACCAAATGCAAGACAAATAGTTTTAACCAATGCTTGAACTCCGCAAAATTTTCCCATGCTCTTCTACAATCTGGCTGTATATTTTTTCTTTATCGGAACTTCCATGATTTTAACGATAATCTTACAAAATCTCAAATTAGTAACTACTAGAACACAACACACACACAATAAGAAATGACGTAGTGATTACCTTCTCTCTGATAAGAAC
Source organism: Tetheella fluctuosa (assembly GCA_951216915.1). Lineage (NCBI taxonomy): Eukaryota > Metazoa > Arthropoda > Insecta > Lepidoptera > Drepanidae > Tetheella > Tetheella fluctuosa. The sequence continues at coordinate 3,454,965 of OX578229.1, read as the reverse complement.
TTCCAAATAATGAAAACTCAGCAAAAGATCTACAACGAAACCTGCTATGTTATTCTGTACTAAAACTCGATTGTGAATTCTCGAAGTGACTATTCTCTCTCTCACTCGCGAACTCCTCATTACCGAGTTTCACGAGCGAGACAGAGAATATACACTTCGAGAATTCACTGTCGAGTTTTAGTACAGAATAGCATAGCTGACCAATACCTAGGTATGTAATTCTCGGTCTCACTCATTCTTGATAGCAGTGAGCGAGATAAACAGAACAAATCTTCACAGATGTTCATAATCTCCCGTTTGTCAGTCTGCTTCTATCGGAGATGCCAGTGTAACAAATTGAAAATATGATGCATGAATATAACACTTATTTCATTAATTGTGTTTAACAAGCATATCTTTCAAAATAAAAACAGTTCTAGCGTCATATTGACCCGCTTAAAAGTCGTTAGAAGTCACCAAATTCTTTTTTCCCGCTAAATTCAGAATTTTGTCCGCTAAACATTCACAAAATCCTTTAGTTCTAGCGACAAAGTCGCCAGAACACGTCAACGGCTGGTCTGCAGTGTTGCCACCTTTCCCAAAGAAAAGTTACTAAACATACGGTAGAAAGTTGCTAGTTTCGAAAAAAAATATTCTGTACTAAATTGCCAAAAGTGGCTAAAGAAAAAAAAAGGCAATATGGCATATAAGTCTTTCATTTTTATATTTTAGCTACCAATCGCAGAAAGCAAATGCGCGCCATTACACTTCGATACCGACGCTACGCAAGGCGTCCCCGCTCTCGCATACAAAACATTCGATACTTATAAAACAATAAATATTAATTAATACATAGTGAGTTTGGACTATTCAATTTAATCCCAAACAAGTAGTATTGAAAGTGTGGCTAAAAAATTTGGCCACAATATATTTTTTTTGTAGCTAACTACGGCGTGAATGTGGCTAGATCTAGCTAAAAATTGGCTAAAGTGGCAACAATGCTGGTCTGCCTGCCACAGACCAAAGAGTATGTTGTATGCTTTGAGTTTCTAGATACTCAAAGAAAACATCGGATCGATTCGATTCATCGCATTGCATTGTAAACATCAAGTGAATCCGATGCATCGATGTATTTCGAAAATCCCTAAACGGATTAGGCTGGGAATACACGTCAGATTTTTTCATGCGATAGGCCACAGACTAAGTAGAGATACTACGTACGATAGGCGTTGGAGTCATTACTTTGTTTGAACATACAATACACGTCCGATTCAATAGTCGGTCGGAATTGTATTGAATGTTCGCCGGCTTCCGATAGTCAGATCCGACTATCGGATGAAAAAATCTGACGTCTATTCCCAGCTTTAACGTTTTTGATTAATTTTGGTAACGTATGGATGGATGTTTCTTTTGTATCATTTTATGTTATCATCGGTCACTTCACTTCTAATATTAGCAGCATTAGCAGCTCCTGTATAGGTCTATTATTTTACTCTTTGATTAACAGTCTGTGTTGTTTAACATGAACTTCAGCATCATTTTATTCGTATTCTCTTTCACACTTGCATAAATAAAACGAAAAATAAATCAAACAACACTGGAACTGGAACACAGAAAGATTAGATTTTCCTTTCCATCTTTCCAAGTTCCACCAATCTATCCATCCGTCACCCATGATCCATCATTTGATTATTGTGCAGATTTCTAAAAATTCTGAGTTTATCAGTGTGAAAAATGTTACTAACGAAATGATTTCTGTGAATAATTATTATAAAAGTCACAAAGGCAATAGAAACAATTTTGAAATCAACATCTTGACAAGTTGATAAAATGACTTGAAAATGAAGAACGTTTGTGATGAAATTTTGGAGGCTAAAATGGCTGATCGCGGTGAACTGGCAAAAAAACTTTATCGGTAAGATAATTACAATAAAATTCATATTCGTCCTTCACTTCCGATTTACCTGATTGATAATCCACATATCGATCACATAAAAGGTCAAAGGTGACTGCATGTTTTTTCATAAACGATATTGTGTTGCGCAGTATAATAACATTAGGATTGTGTTAATTTTCCAGCTATGTAAGTGACGTAGCGAGACGCGTCTACGAGAACACAACCACGAGCCGATCAATCACCGAGCTCTTCTCCACACTCATCGAGGTTCAGCGTCAAAAACTAAGGGACAACTGCGAAAAACTACTTTTTCTCGACCCTTTAAACTATGGCAAAAAATCTCTTGAATTACTCTGGAGAAAAGTTTACTATGATACTGTATCAATTGCTAAGAAACTTCGAGAAACTGAAAATGATGATGATAGCTACCTTTACACTCATATAGTCTGTGGAATAGGTAACTTTCATCATTTCATTGAGAGAATACAATCTTATATGAAAATACAGGTGAAAGAGTTGGATTATACACATTTTCACAAAGATGAAGAGACCCACGACATTAAGGATACACCTTCTGATGATGAATTGCAGTTTAGCCGTGCTATTATTCATTCCTGTTTGATATATCTTGGTGACTTGAGTCGTTATCAAGCTGAAATATTCCATACCTTTGATCCTTCTATTGCAGCTAGATACTACTTACAAGCTGCACACATTGACATGTCATCTGGAATGCCTTACAACCAACTGGGGAATTTATACCTTGACAAGAACTACAACTTGGATTCTGTGTGTTATTACATTCAATGTTTGGGATGTGTAATACCATTTGAAGGTGCTATGGGCAATCTGAGCAAGATATTTGAAAAAACTGCTCAGTTCAATGACACCCCAAATGATCCTGAAACATTGACTCAAGTAGAACATATACAAAATACTATAATAAATTTTCTCTCCCTCATTGAAATATGGTATCTTGGTAAGAATGATACAAACATTCCACAAAGGTGTAATACTATAGCTCAAGAACTGAGAATATCTATGGATCTACTAAAATCTCCATTACCAGATATCAATAAGAATTACCATGAATATACCCAAGCAATTGAAGAAGAGAACACAAATCCTTCTTTCTTGAATGGCCACTTGGTGCACAAAATTGTGCAAATATGCCTGTTCACAATTGCCAAAATGACTGAAACTGATGAGGTAAAAGCATTTGCTTGCAAAGCATTTTCTCTGGCATTACTATCACAGCTCCTACAGAAATTGCTCAAACAATTAGAGACAATTGGACTTCAAAATCCAGCCCATAAATACCAACCTAGAACTGCATTAGTAGAGGAAGTAGGAAGTGATAAGCCTGAGGAACCAATTGAATCTGTAAAGGAGATTATAACTGACAATGGTATTAAAGATATTGAAGATGAAAACATATTGAAAGAAAATGTAATTGAAGAAGAATCAGAAAAAATAAATGGTGATGCAAAGAATAATAAAAAGGCACTTCCAAAACGACGTAGGAGACGACGGATCGCTTCCTCGGAGAGCTCTGACATGAGTGATGAAGAGACTGAGACCAGTGAGGTAGAAACATATGAGTCATGCTCAGAAGATGAAGACATATCAGATTCCACTTATCATTCAGATGATGAATCACATAGTGCAGGTTCTTGTGATGATGGTTCTGATATTGAAGAGGTTATTGAAAAAAATATGAATGGAAATACTAAAACTGAAATGATTGAAAAACAGGAAAAAGACAAGGTAACAAATGGAAATTTGGTAGATGTTAATGAAAACCTCAATGAATCGGAAACAAATGGCAAAAGTAAAGAAATAAATATAGCAGAACTACAAAACTTTCTGCTAGGTGATAACATCTTGCCAAGCATCAAATTGCTTATAGACTGGGCTCTCACTGAAAAGGATCTAATACTTTCTTGTGGAGACAGTGGGGAGTCCCTGTTTCAGTGTGTTGTGGATCTGCTCAATATTTTTTCATATTACTTCAGTTCAAAAACTATTGAAACACCAGAGAATACAGAATATAAAATATTTGATTTTGCTAAGAATATTGTTAAGAAGCTTAAACTGGAATATAAAACCATACCTTTGCCTGAGGATATTGGTTTACGTGGCACTAACATTTGCAAATTTGATAAAGATGCTGCTGAGTGGCAAATACTAGATAGGTACAAACCATCTGTTTATGAAGAAAATATCATAAGAATATTGCACTTTATGGATTTTGGCAATGAAATAGCCAAAATTATTCCTCGGATCCGATATAATAGATCTATGAAAATATTTTATTTGAAGAAAATTCCAACTCCTAAGCATAATATCAAGATAAATCACAAAAAGAGCAGGGAATGGCATAACTCTAAAAAACCACATGTAAGTTTTCCAGAATTAAATCATCAAAATTCAGACAAATCGAGTCATAATTTTTTATTATCTAAGTACCTACTTTATTCAAATGCATGGAAGCTTATTTGCACACAGTGCTTATTGACTGAACAATGTCATGACATCACATAAAAACCTACTTATTATTCTAGTTTTCATTGAACATTGACTTTACCTAATAAATAAACATGAATAGGTGGAAACAAGCGAAGGTGCTTTACTGCGTCGGCTAGGTCGGCTGTGGCTGACGTCACAGGTGCGCGAGCTGGAGCGCAGCGGGCAGGCGGCGACGCCGGCGCTGCTGGCGCTAGACTCCGCTACTTTGCATAAACATTTGCGACGCGTCAAGCAATTACTGCGCGCCCGCAACTTTATACTACTCGTGCCCACAGTTGGTAAGTGACCTTGTGTATTTTATAAGAGGGACCATCGTCCGCGGCGTAGAAAAATCTGTGAACTAAAGATGTGGTACTATGTAATTTAGAATTCTTATTGCCAAGCGATAACTCATATACATCCCTATTGACGATCATTTAATTGGTCGATTTGAAGTAGGGTGATCTCAGATAAGAAATAGTACTACCGTAGAGGCTGACGCTCGGATCAAAGTATTGCTAGTTATATTAAACTTAAAGGGTGTTGGCTCTATTATTTATTTTTTCTTGTTAGAGGTTTTTTGTCTGGGGATTTTCTTACAAATTCATAATATAACTTACAAACTAAATTAGTACAGGACAGGCGATGTAGGGTAGAAGTATACTCAGTATGTCAGTAGACGCTATCTATTTGCTTTCCGTGTTGCGCACTTCGAGTTAAGTAAATGTCGATTGATTGATTGTTATATTATATATGTATTGTATTGTATTGTATTGTATTGTAAACGAACAGTGGTCCAAGAGCTGGACGAGCTGAAGCGGCACGAGAGCGCGGCCCGCGACGCCATCCGCTGGCTGGAGCTGCAGCTGCGCAGCGGCTCGCGCTTCCTGCGCGCGCAGCGGCCCGGCCAGGCGCGCGTGCTGCCGCTCCTCAAGTATCCACGCAAGGCGCCGCCGCATGTGCACAATTTCATTCAAATTTTAGAGTTCTGTAATCATTTCATAGCCGATGAGAAGCAAACTCGAGGCGGCAACGGCGACCCGGACAGCTCGCTCCAAAAATGTCCGACCCCCATGCTTATCCTGCTGGTGGGCAACGAACCCGGCGACGATGAGGAACGTTACAAGGAGTTCAGTGTGACGGGCGCGGCGCAGTCGGCGGGAATATCTGTAGAATATATCGGAGATTTCTACTCGAAGTGGCGTCAGAGCGTCCACAAGAACGGCAAAAAGAGATGAACGCGTCGACGTTGAATTTAGGTCTCGATTGCAGTGAACGGAAAGGAGCGACGCCCTTCGGTTTCGACAATGAATTAAAATCTCTCGCAGAGAAAGTTTACGACCGAAACGTTTGCGTGCACATCTAAAGGCGAACGCAAAAAATTTCGTAAATTATTAAATCGTAATCAATACATTTATAATTTAATTTCAGAGAAGCGCTTAAGCTTATGGTTTCCTGGTCATCATTATTCTTAATAAATGTCTAGTTAATAGTTATTCCACATTCATATATCATTTTTATCTTCGCTGATTTTCATTTTACCTATTCATTTTCATTTCTGTGGTATCAATTCTCATTCATAAGGTTTATGATGCCTCGTGTTTAATCATATTTTTTCATCATTATGTATAGACGTTCAGTTATACTTAAGTTTTCTTATGTTTGAATATTCATTCTAAAATATGGTTTCATCTCATTGAAATAAAACATTCTCGTAACAAAATTCTGTATTTTATTAATTCGTTCCTTTGATCACTAAGCGATAAGTTCACATCATCAGGCCACCATTGTAAAAATAATAAGTGCCTATAAAGAACAAACGATAGATTGTCATATTCACTTTGTGAAATCCCCACTATAATAATAATAAATGCGGAAAGTGTATTTGTTGGTTTGTTTTTCTTTCACACGGATCGACATAATTTTTGTAGATAGTTTATAGACTGGAGAGTGACATAGGCTACCTACTTTTTATCCCTAACTGGGACGCGGTAGAACCGCTGGGGACAGCTAGTTGTAAATAAATAAATACCTGATGGGGTAGGCAGAGGTCTCAGGAGGTACTGCTAATCAGAGTTCAGTTTAACAATGTTATTCAAGTTTAGATCACTACTTTTAAAAAAATAATTTGGAAGAAGTATAGGGGACTCCTACAGTACCGAATAAAAAAAAAACAATCAAGCAATCACTCATAGAACTTTAGTTGTGGAGCAATACAAAACAAACTTTGCACTGACTGAGTGACGGTCGACGCCGTGCAGGGCATATTCTGACATGGGTCTATTACTTAAATGGCGATAGGTGTATCAGTCCTATCTGTTATAGATTTTTGGAAATCGCAACTGGCCGGTACTAGATGCCGCATGCCGGCCGGTACTGTAGGACTCTCCCCTATCCAGATATTTACAATAACAATCAGAATAATGTTCACAGTTCCAGTCCAGTCAGTACAGCTTCTGCATTAGATAAGTTTTTCAAAGTTAAAATTGTTATAAGTTGACTCGCGATTCCTGGAATTCTATTTTTTTTGTAGGTAGTTTTGGGACGCGTGTCCCATTCGCGAGCCAACCGAATGACCCAAGAGACTATTAGCGTTATCAGTTTTGTCAATTGAAGCGGATTATATCGCCTGGTGTTGATAATGAAGCCGAAAAATTCGTTAATTTTAATTTATGATTGTTTATGTCATTTTTGTGAACATTTGATTAGCAATTTAATGCTTATTTAATCATACATCAGTCTCATTCTATCTATCGTGTTCTTTCGTGACTGGGAAATGAAAGAGGCCTCGCAAAACTGATGCCGCCGACGTCTACATTTGGTCTAGCACCGCCACTGCTAGCTTGTACTCTGATCGAACCTCTTCAGTCTCCCGAATCTCAAGTAGAGAGCTGTGTGGCACTTTCAAGCAGGGCAGGGCCATCTTGACGGATGAGTGGACGAAATATACCTCCCTTTATTTATATTTCATTAAATATATCAGTTTTTATTGGTTCGTTTTAAAGGGTTGTTCGGTGTAGGTCACGGTAGGTATCTATATCTTAAGGAGCCGACCGCAGGATTAGTTTGGGTTTGAGCCGTGACGTGAACACATGCATGGACTGATCCATCAATTTAAAATACACTTTGCGAATTAAGGAATGAGATAGCTCTTTCCTATGTACGGAATATCTTCTAATCTATACTAATATTATAAAGCTGGAGTTTATTTGAACGCGCTAATTTCAGGAACTACTGGTTCGATTTGAAAAATTATTTCAGCGTTGGATAACCCATTTATCGAGGAAGGCTATAGGTTTTTATTATTTTTATCCCAGGAAAACACAAGATCCCTCGGGCACGCGGGTGAAACCGCAGAGCGGAAGCTAGTTAAGTATAAAATCAGCAATGTTGTGAACACCAAAGAACCAAAGTCGCTCATCGAATTAGAAAGTTGAAGTATAATGGGCTGGTCAACGAACAGGTAGTCGTTGATTTAGGCAGTCATTAGGGTTCCGTAGCCAAATGGCAAAAATCGGAACCCTTATAGATTCGTCATGTCTGTCTGTCTGTCCGTCCGTATGTCACAGTCACTTTTACACAAACTATAAGAGCTATACTGTCGAAACTTGGTAAGTAGATGTATTCTGTGAACCGCATCAAGACTTTTACACAAAAATAGAAAAAAAAAACAATAAATTTTGGGGGTTCCCCATACTTAGAACTGAAACTCAACAAATTTTTTTTCGTCAAACCCATAAGTGTGGGGTATCTATGGATAGGTCTTCAAAAATGATATTGAGGTTTCTAATATTTTTTTTTTCTAAACTGAATAGTTTGCGCGAGAGACACTTCCAAAGTAGTAAAATGTTGGTCCCCCCCCTGTAACTTCTAAAATAAGAGAATGATAAATCTAAAAAAAATATATGATGTAAATTACCATGCAAACTTCCACCGAAAATTGGTTTGAACGAGATCTAGTTAGTAGTTTTTTTTTAATACGTCATAAATCGTAAACCGCAATTTACCTTTAATTCAATCAACTCAAATATTAAAAAAAATTGCAACAAGCAAGGTCTTACAGCACAAATAAAGGAAAAATTCTAAAAAATAAAAAAAGTTGAAAATTAAAGGGTGTCCCCATACATACATAGTTACGCCAATTAATTAAGACCTCTGAGTTGTATGGGCGCTCATACAATTTAGAGGTCTATTGGCACCAACCTCAAATACAGTAAATAAATAAAATTGTGCATTTCCCGTGATGGACGAACGATGGACGAATTTTGTACGGAACCCTCGGTGCACGAGTCCGACTCGCACTTGGCCGGTTTTTATTATTTTCTTTTACTCGACTGAGTCTTAAGAGTCTGATCGCCTAGGCACTACGCTTGTCAAGGTGGGATACTTAGCAAGCGCAGTATGTGATGAGCCCAGACCGATGCCGATGAACTGATTGTAAATCTCATAAAGGTAAGCGAACTGGGCTGGATGCGGAACAAGGAACCGAAAGGAGTGGCGCACACTGAGAGACACATGGGCCATATTGATGTCCGGTAAGGTTACTCAATAGAGTAAAAGTGTGGTATTAGTATACACTCTATTTATTATATTTTATAATAGTCTTAAAATACTACATAAATAAAAAATAAGTTATGTAACAAACATAATTTACAAAGTTAAGCCAAAATGAGCACATAAAAAACAGGTTTTAGTAAATTTTGATAATGTTTTAAATTCATACATCGCGATACTCCACAAAACTGTGGATATATCTAAAATATCTAGTGATGTTGAAAATTACGATTACCTTAAAATTAATAATATGCATAATTTGAGGTGCCAATTTTTATTAATATTAGCAAACCTTCAATAATATTATGTGTGCATAGTATAATCAAGACATAGATAAACATTTCCGATTTGTTAAGTTAATTTCATTTACTTATAAATAAAAAGTCTAAAATGTTGGATCTATACAAATTATCAACATAGCCTCTTATGACGCCACTCAAGACGCCATCGCCAGAGGGTAATTAAAAACTCTCATGTTCCATAACTAATCAATACAATAATGTACAAAATATACATTACGTTATAACAATCTTTCAACAGTCTTATACTTTACATACCTATACAGTATTGCACTTAGAACTCGAGTAATGACGATATCAATAGATAATAATAGTTATGAGATTATTTCTAACTTAGCTTATTGCAACATCGCAAGTTAGGGCAGGCATGACTGTAAACACGATTGTTCATCGTCTGTACCTTACTATCTAGCGAGACTGATATTTGGCTGTACATTATCAGGTTACATGTACCTATCAGCATAATATTTTCTATTTGAGGATTTATTTACAAAGTTTCAAATCAAGCTATCGGCTAGCACCCTACTAACTGTATAAGCTGCTGAACTGTTGAGCGGTCTAACAAGCACAAATCAAAGTCAAATGTTTGAGTGGTTACTTCATATCTGCCAGTTTCTGCTATGAGGTTGACAACCCTCTCAAGTTCCTCATTGTTCTTAATCTTCATAATCCGCTGCTGCAAATCGCGCAGCTGCACCATGTAGTCGGGAGACAAGTCACCAGGCTCTGCATCCTCTCCTAGGCTACTTGAGACACCATTATCCTGAACTTTGGTTTCAACTGGTGTTGAACCACTGCTCTCATCACGCTCAGTTTCATTATATGAGGGGCCTGTTTCTGGTGTTTTTGCTACCTTTCTGTTTTCAGTTTCCTCCTCCTCAGCTGCTTTGCGTTTGCGCCTTTTTTCTTCTCTTTTTGACGACTTGTCTTTGTGTTTCTTTGATTTTTCTTTATGTGGTGGCAGTACTTTTACAACTGACATAGGTTCTGGTTCCAGTTCAGGCTCAGGTTCAGGTTCTGGGGAAGGTTCATGTTTAATTGGCTCAGGGGATGGATTTTCAATTTTTATTTTTATTTCTTCTTCTTCAACAATTATAGAACTTTCTGAATCAGAGTGACTGCTATTAATATCCTCAGCTCCTAAGAGGGAATTTTTAGCAAGTCCACTCTTTGAACTGCACTGTGAAGCTGTATCTATAGATATAGGAGATCCTGGATCGGGCAAAGGCCGCTCTTTAGGTACAGGTGTCTCTCTACGTTCAACATTTTCAGGCTTTTCTGGAGGTAATTCACGACTTCTTTCATGTTTATGTTTTTTCTCTTTACTTGACTCTTTATGTTTCTCTCTAGATTCATCACGTTTTTTATCCTTTTTCTTATGCTTATGTTTACGTTCAGAGTCAATTTTTTCTTTGGGTTTGTGATTTTCTGAGCGTTCTTCGATTTCTGATGGAGGAGTTTTTCTCAGATTTTCAAGAGAAAATTTATTAAGAATTCTTTCAGACTTTGGTGGTTTGTCTTTCACAGGTGGTGATTCTTTAATAGGTTCCTTTTCTTTTGGAATTTCTCTGAATTTTGGTGTCTCTTTTGGGATGTCCTTAACTGGCTCTTTAGGCGATTCTTTTAGTTTATGACTTGCTTTTTCTTTTTTATGATCTTTTTTTTCCTTCCTCTCTTTGTCTCTATCATGACTTTTCTTTTCCTTTTTTTTCTTTTCTTTTATTTCCTTGTCTACTTTTACTTCAGGAGGTTTATCCTCTATTTTTAGTCTCTTTTGTTCAATATTTTCAGGATTCAGTTTCGCTGGTTTGTAATCCTCTTTAATACTTGTAGCACTGTTGGACCTTGGAGCTGGACTTGCTAATCTCCGGACTGGACTCAAGCATCGCTTTTTAGATGGTTCTGGAGATGGTAGTTTCTCACTTGGTCGCTTACTAGCCTTATCTTTAGACTTCAACTCTTTCTCAGTTCTATCAGTTTTTACTTTCTCTGATCGAGCCTTTTCTTTCTCCTCTTTTATTTTCATTTTATCGGGTTTAGCTTCTTTGTGCTCATACTTGGATTTTTTGTCAGAACTAGATCGATCTTTCTCCTTTTTATCAGATTTAACAGGAGTTATATTTTTCTCTATCTTTTTAGGATCTGGTGAAACTTTCGGAGGTTTTTGTATGGGAGCACCAAATAAAGTTTCAAAACTACTAGTCCGGTGTGGTACTTCATCCTTATGTTCTTTAGTCTTGTGCTTTTTGACATTTTCAGTAGAAAGCTTAGGTTTACTGACAAGTTGTTGTTTTTCTTCTGTGAAAGAATCTCTGCTTCTACTTTCTTGGTCTGGGTTTGTATAGAATGTATTATTACTGATTGGAATACCACCCCCCCTTAAAAGTTTTTTCCTAAATTCATCATTTGGAGTTTGGAAAATATACCTGTCCTTCAGTAAACCACTTTGTTGTAATGTGAAATCATATGTAAATTTAATCTTTTTCGGCTCATCTTTATTTTTTAAATATATTTCTATAGGCAATATAAATCCAGCATAGCCCGATTCTTTGATGGAGAATGGTGGTTCTTTTACAACTGAAACAGAAAGTATTTTAAGTAATGTGAGTTTCTTCAATTATATCCACATTTAAAGGACTTATGTAATTATTGTACTTAATCCTTTAGAATTTTACTAGGTGTATGTTATGTAGGTATATTTATACTTGTTAGTTATTACTGTATAATCTGTTTTTATCAGAAATAAATAAGTATATAGTACAAGTTGGGACTTTCACATCAACAGAAGAGCTGCAGTGAGGATGTTAACCCTTTAATGCACACCCTAACTTTTATTTTTATTCTTAATATTTTGTCATACATATATATTCTTTGCTGTAAATCTTAATGATATGTTTCAGAAAAAAACCCTGAAAATATTTGGTTTCCGAGAAAAACTGTGGCTCTGGCCATTAAATGTCTGCGTCACTAACCATCACTGCAATTTCACTGGCCAGTAAAATGGACACTAACTAAATCTATTTTATTATAATTATGAAAGGAGTATAAAAAATATATGGATTTCCTAATCAGCCTTTAATGCGGGTTGTAAATGTTCATAAGGTTCAATATATAAAATTAAAAATGTATGAGATAACAACCATGAAGTGACTGTCCAGTTTACTGTCCACACTTTGTATGGGCCGTTCTATAAAGTGTTAAAATATAAAGGTAGGTATTGCAGGTTTAAAACAGTTATTATAAAACAACTACCTTTGTATATATATAGTTTCTGTTATGAAAATGAATAATTAGTAAAACAATATGAAATAAATGTAAGTGAAAATATTATATTTACCTCTTCTAGGTTTTGGGAAAGTTACATGCAATTGAAAAACCACTTTGTCAACAAAGTGGCTAATATCGGCTCCTTCTTGGCCGCGAACGAACACTTCCCAGTCGTGAGTGAAGCCTTCCGGGGTTTTCTTCGATCTTAATGAGGCTTCGTGACCAATTTCAAAATACACTTTAATAGCCGTCATTCTGCTTCTTTAAATAGCGAGAAAGAAACTAATTCCAGTGAACTTGTACTTCGGAGCTATCAGTGAAAATGATGACAACTTAATTAACATATTCACTTACTATAATGCGTTTTATCAGTTAAATACTGCTTAAATCTGTACTTAAAATTGCGATGCAAAGTTTTAATTAATCACTGATTTCATAGATATCTCAATTATCGAAAATAATCTTTTAGCGCCCTTGTTATTTTGGTCCGCCATATTATTCTTTATTTAACACTGCCACAGATTGAATAAACTAGTCAGTCATTCAATCAGTGGTAGGTATACACAAAGAGTATATAATCACTACAGGAGGTTTGCATTGCACTCGAATCTAGAACTTTGTAGTGCACAAACGCCCTAAGTGTCACCACACACGGGCCACACGCGACAATCACAAACGCCGCCGCGAGAAGCTAGAAGTGGCCACAAAGGTAGCTGAAGCGCGCGAGAAGCAGTGAGCAGCGACGATTAGTAGCGTGTGGGTGGCGGCCACTAACATCAAACGTGTGCGGCGAGTCCATATTTTGCGGTTGCAGGTTGTGGCCGGTGGCCCGTGTGTGGGGACCCTTACGTACAGCCCTCCACAAACTGACAGGGTGTATTATTCAGCTCCTTATTTTGAATCATTTTCCAGTGGACATTCCCCCTTATTCAGACCCATACGGTTTCCATTCCGATCGGAAAGGACGATTTTATTTTGTTAAATTTTGGCTGATGCTGTGTTAGTCGCAAAATTCATATAATTTTGAGATTTCTTTCAATTAGGACCAAGGGTAATAGGGATTAATTTTTATACTAGATAAATGGGGGAATATATTTTTGCTGGGCTGCCAATCAAAATGTGCTCGCTAGTATTTTAAATTAAAATAATATTAATTGACTTTTTCGAAAAAAAAAAACACTTGTTATTAAAATAAATTATAATCCACTTCACAGCAATATTCGTAAAGAGCTTGAAAAGTTATGATGGCCGTTGGGCATGAAAGTCACATGGAGAGGGCATAACTGGTGACGTCACATTTGTCTTTCATACAAATCACGCACACACGTATATAACGCTTTTTCGTTACGTTACCTTTTCTGCCAGTCAACTCCTACCCAAAGAGTATATAATCACTACGTTTTACTCCTACCACGTGTCGTGTAGAGAAACTTCGTCGCTTCAATCGTCGCTACGAAAAATTATTCGAAAGAAAATTGACATTCGAATTCGACAAACGACGCAAAGGTGCAGGACGTGTGCGCTGTGCACTGTGCAGTCTGCGGTGAGGCGGGGTGGGGGGTCACCAGCCGTTTCGAATATTAGTAAATAACTTTTTAATTTATCTCTGTCGATCATAACTCAAGATTGCGCCAACCAAATAATAGAGCGCATTAATTTCTTTCGCGCACTAATATTAAACGATTAGATTTTTCTACGCATGCGCTACCAATATTCGAATAATTCAGATTGTCATTCAAATGCTTCGAATTGCACATCACTTAGCGATGGGATGAATCGTATTTTTTTCAACTCGAATAACTCAAGTTGAAGTGGTTGTTGACTTGAATCACGATTCAAGTATGCGAATAAGCTCGTTAAGCTCGGTTACACTACAATTGAAGATTCTAGTTGACTTAATTCGGTCGAGTTTTCGAACTTCATTCCAATAAAAAAATATGATCAACATAAAACAAAAATATATGATGTCACTGTAAGTAGACACACCTTTAATTATTTAGAAACAAGAACTATAACTGACTGATACCTAAATAAATAATACTGAATGTAATATGTATCGTCATCCCGAGTCATCGAATGGCATCGAGTCTAGCGAATCATGTTATTCGTCGGGGTTCGTGTTCAACAAACAAAACGAATTCACAGTGAGTCACATGATATTTTTAATTTATTGTATAGCTTTTATCGCGGGCTTCGGGGTTTGTTAGGCTATTGTATTGCTTCGGGGTTTGAGAGCGACGACCGAATCAAGATTTTTTTTCGTAACGAAAAAATCCGTAACGAAAAAACCTTACACCTCCCACACACACATACATACACGACACATAATTATAATTGCATAAGTTGATAAAAAATGCTATGCAATAGTTTTACCGCGGCAGTCCCTGCGTGCCGCACGTTTTTTTTTTCTCAATTGAACTTGTAGTCGAATTCGCTCATGAACGATTACATCAAACGAATCAACTCGGTTTTGAAGAAACGCCATTCGAATAAGCGAGTTCAAAGACTGATTCGAGTTAAATGATTCCAAATATTCCAATCGCCCATCGCAACTTGACAGAGCCAGTGAAGTGAGTGGCAGCACTTGACTGACTGTTCTGTTAGTGTCCAAAGAGTATATAATCTAGTGTCAGGTTAAAAGGTACTCTATCTATCTATGGTCAGTTTAATTGTATTTAGTGTGTTGTGTCATTCAAAGACACATTTACTGGATATAATCACTACGTTCGTAACTAACAAACAACTATATTAAAATACCTTATTTTTTTCAATATTAGTTCAGTAAAATCATGGCAGGATTACTGGCAGCAGTTTTTCAACCATTGAAGTGAGTAAGCAAGGTGTACATCATAATAATATATGTGTACATCTTTGATGTTCTTGTCAACATAACCCAACTCGCTTCTTGTGAAAGAATCTCTCTAAGCCAATGATATCTTGTTACTTTGCCTGTTTCAGGTTGATTAGACAGAGTTTTACAACTATTAGTACGCTGACCCCAAGCACCAGTTTGGTTAAGCCTGATTGTTTCTCATTGTCAGCTATTAGAACTAAAGTACGTTGCTATTTCCCGCGGCCGAATGAAGTAAGAAGAGTCCGTCGCCACGGTTGGAATGTAAGGATGTCTACACCCAACGGTCGCAAGGTTATAATGAGGAGATTACTAAAAGGAAGACATGTATTGACACACTAGGTAGGCTCTGAAAAATATTATTATTCGGGTTTACAGATTGTTGGCTGTTTATCTGTACATGTTTCAATTTATTTTCAGTACATAAATGAATCTTTGAATATAGGAGGTAATCATGTAATATTGGTATAAATAAAAATAATAAAATATTGTTGGCTGTTTAATTTAATCATTTGTCCATCAGTTCATGGTTTAAATTTATTTTTGGTAGGTACTATACAAATCTTTGAAAATAGAAGCTGATCATGTAATGTAGGTATAAATAAAAATAATAAAATAATTCAATCTATTTTATTTAAAACAAACCTGATTTTATATAACACTTCTGTCTGAGTTACTAAGAAGCTATATTTTACTTAACAACTAGCCATTGATTATAAAAAATAACAAAAAACAATGAGAGTTAACATATTGTTATCATTCTTGAGAGCTGCAATACAATTTTCAACAAGTCCGAATAACAAATAAGTAACCAATCTACACAAACATTAGCAACATACTTTTTTTATTGCAATTTAATCTTTTCACTTTCATAACAATTTAGTTTTTGCACTTACAATAAAACTATAAATGGTCTAGTTGAATAAATACTTTTGTTGTGAATGTACAGAGTCTTCTGAATTAGTAGGTGACTTGGCTGGTCTTAGAAGATTGGACACTTCAGAGACTACTAAAGTGGTTAGTTTTATAATAGCCAAGTGGGCCGCAAGCTGTAGAACTAATGCACCAAAACCTTTATACAAACCTGTCACACCTTCCCGTGCTATGGTTGAGTTGTAACAGTCCATGAATCCTTCATAGCCTGTTAGTATTGGTGTTACTGATGTTCCTGTATCTAAATTGTCTATTATTGTCCTTGTCCCCTGATAATAAAACATAAATTATGCTTTTAATATTGAAAATTCCCCAGAAATCATTCTCAGTAGATTAAAATAATTTATGTTACATTAAATTCAGTTAATACAATGAAAAAAATAATTCTAGCTTAAATACTGTTGTGACAAAAAGAATTGAGAGTGGTCCTATGTCTATAGTAAAAGTTGTTTATATTGGTGAGCACAATTACTAAATTAGAATATTAGTTAAATCTAATTAATTTAATATACAAGATACCACCACCACATATTGTATAATAATAAAATAAAGTGAATTTTGTGAAAGTTTTAAATTACCTGTATATGAAGTCGGTGAATAATTGTTTCTACAGGATAAAATAATATCTCCATAGTGATAAATGAAAAAATATTCGCCTTTAGATTGATATCCTCAATCAAAGGATTTGTTGAACTTTTGGAATAATGTGCATTGTATGAGTCACTCAGCTCATGTTTATGTCTTTGCTGGAACCGAAGAACTCTTGCTGTTATGCTTCTTAATGATACACTGTAAAAGAAAAAGCAACTTCAAAAGGTGTTCAATATAAAAGGAAGATGTTTTTTTCTTTGATACCAATTATTGATGTTTCTTTCAGGTTTTAAGTGTTTAGTTCGATACTAAGCAGGAATAATAAAAACAAATCTAAAAACATGGGAAATATCATCAATAATAGTCTTAGATTGTATTCTAAGATACCTACTGTGCTAAATATTTAGTTATTCCAATAGTTACAGTAGGTAGCACTATTGCCCAAATTGGCAACATTCTCCCTCTACTTGGGGTTCCCCACTCCAGGATGCGGATAAATCCATCACGGAATACATCAAAGAGAGCTGGCTTGTCACTAGCAATGTCACTCTGGACCGTCTCCACTAAACTTGCAGAGTAGAATGGTGTGATTATTGCTAGGCTTACGCTGGAATAAGAACTTTAAATTTTAGCAACAATCATGTTCTTTGTATAGATACAAAACATATAATATTATCTATTTACATATCTTCAAGGTTTTTTATTACATAAAAAATAGAGGATATATATTTTACTTACCATTTCACTGTCACATGTTGAAGGAATTGCAATACTGAACTGCATTTTCCAACTTCCCTAAAATATATTTTTTTGTCAGTAATATACATTATAATAATATATTTTTAAGAGTATGTAAGAGTCAGTCTGACAATTATTCATACATACCTGTTAACACCTATTTCAACAAGAATATTTAATTTCATGACCTCCATCTCTAATTAAAATTAATACATAGAGTACCTACCTCATATTCATATTCATTTATTTTTATTTTCTCTTTATAATTAACAGCACTTTCTTAAAAAATAACAAACTTACTTGGGCCAACCTGTCCCCTTAGCTACAACCTCTTCAACTGCTAAATTGAGACCTTTAACAATACAAGTAGAACCAATTCCCTTCCATAGAGTAGTAACATCCTGCCGCCTATGGAGTCTAACAACAACAGGTAGCAGTGTATACGGCACTATGTGATGATTTCTGAGACTATTGTGTACCTGTATGATTAAAGAAAATCATTATAATTATATAGAATATTTTGTATGATATAATAAGACTTAAATTAATAATTTGTACAAACCTGACATTGCCTACGCAAGACAATAAAAGGATGACTCAACAAGTTCTCAGTGATGAGACTTGCTACACTTATTGCTGTGGTGACATAAGTATTATTGTCTGCAACAAGTAATTATTTATCAAAAAATCATTGTCAAAGTTCCCAAGGAACCAACTTATGTCGAAATTCCACTAGGACAGCGTTTTTAGTAGGGTATGTGTACCTCTAGGGCCAAGGGTTATGTAAGTTGGTTGTAGACCATGTATAAAACAAAACTAAATGAGGTTTGATTGTTATTTTAAAATAATAAAAATATTTTTTAGAATATTTCTCTTGCTGTTTTAGGATCTAAGATCTTACCTTCCTCTGGATTATCATCCATTACCAATGGTGGTCCCTGAAATTCTTCAGTAACAGGCGTGTGATAACCATATATTTGTTGATAGCGGGTATCATACAAGTCGTTTGGTTCTCTGTTCGGGTCGAACCCATAGGGCCTATTGTAACTAGAGTAATCTCCAAAACCAGCCATTCTTACCACGGTGGATTAAAACATGTTTTCACTAACAAAAGAATGAGGTCTTCATAATCTCTCGACCTCTAAAATAAACTCCTCTAAATAAAAATTACTCTGCGAGTGAATAATTTATCTACAAAAATCACGAAAATCAACTTGTTTGTTTTCAATGTGACAAAAATATTTATTTTTATATTATCTGTCAAATAATTTTCAAATCATTCCACTTTAAAATAACCAATAAATAATAGGTATTTAGCAATTATAAACCAATCAACGAAAATAAAAGACGCAGATGGCACATAATCATCAATAGTACTAAAAGATAAAACGATGGAGATTAATATCTTGTGATTGAAAAGTAGGTGGAGGAGAAGAAAACGTACTAATAGATGACTGTCATGTTGAAACGTACTCTCCATAATTTTAAACTTACAGACAATAATGCTAGATCTAGCGCCCAAAGCGCTAAAATGGCAGCACTGCGTCGAGAAAGCTACATAATAATATAGTGATCTGTGTTCGAAACCTACTATCAATAAACGAAGGTCGTGGATTCGAATCCTACAATGAGCCTGAGCTTTTTTTTTATACTACTAGGTGGCTATCAAGCTTACGGCCCACCTGATGGTAAGCGGTTACCGTAGCCTATAGACGCTCATAACACCACCGGCAAAGAAAATACAATATTATATTTTCCCTGTCAGGGGTATCACTCACGACGCGTTGCCAACCTTGAGACATGAAGTTGTTAAGTCTCCTGTGCCTGTAATTTCACCGGCTCCCATACCCTCCTAACCGAAACACAGTAATACAAGTGCACTACTATTTCAGAGCGGAATTAGATATGGCGGTAGTACTTCCCCGGGCGAACTCTGCACTAAGAGTTCTACTACCTTCTAAAACCTACTGCTTTCGGTGTAGGTAGGATATTAGACAAAAAATATTGATAAAGGTCCGAAAATAAAGTTGGATATGTTAGCTATCCCAAAAACCATGTTTTTAAAACCTCATCTTTTGGTTTTCTTTGTTTCTTTTAAGTAAACGTTGAATTTTGTTCAATGTAGTGTCATAAAATACAACGATATCGAATAGAATTGTAAAAAAAAAATTATTACAAATTTGTAATATTTTTTTATTTTTGATCTGTAAGTTAAAAACTGGCTCATTGAAGTAGGCTTTTTTGCATGCTTTATTACATTTCATGATTTAATCGACAAATGCTCCTAAATAATTATAGGTCTATCTCTTTTCGTTGTTATATGATAATCACCATCATAAGCCCCATCCACACGCTGGCTGTTTGTCACAAACACCGCAAACAGCAAACAAAGTCCCAAACACCAACCACAATCACCCAACACAAACAGCCATCCAGATGCTTGGCGAACGTTCATAACATTCCGAATCGGCAAACATGGCGGACGACGAGCTTGTGGCAGCTATTACTTTCGGGTTGACATATTTTTATTATAAATTAAAGCAAAAGAAAGAAAAAAGAAAAAAAAGAAGACGATGGTGGATGATTAAAATACATAGAAATCGCACAAGGTACTACTTTAGACCTATTATTTGGGCTTTAATTTGCCGTGTTATTCACGTGTTATTTAATTTTACTTAAAAGTTTTTATTCGTTTCAGACAATTTATAGAAGATAAATTTAATGAGCTTCTTTACGAACCATCAGGGGAGTTTCATAACTTCTGCCGCATGAGTTTCACAGATTTTGAGTATTTGCTAGACAAAATTTCCCCTCTGATTTCGAAACAAGATACGGACTTCAGAGAAGCTATACCAGCGAAATATCGTCTAGCAATAACATTAAGGTTTATCGCAACTGGTGACAGTTATAAAAGTTTACACTATTTATTCAAAGTGTCTCCCCAAGTAATTTCAAAAATTATACCTGAAGTCTGCAAAGCAATTAATGATGTTCTAAGAAATGAAATAAAGGTAAGTTGTTTTTATAAATTTTTATTTTTATTATCAATAAGTTGAAATGAAAAATTAATTCATGAAAAATTTTGCCGATTAAACTATCTTTAGGACTGGACATTCTAAAGATCTACTCAAGATTTTTTTTATTACTTGGCTTTATTTTTCATGAATCTTGTAATTAGAAAAAACTTATAAAAGTGGTCGTATCGTAATAACTCAATTTTCACAATCAAAGCATTCATAGGCTTTAATTAAATCTTCATTTACACGGTTTGTTTCTGTTATTTGGGAAATCAACTCATTGGATGTATCTGTTCTTTGGGAAATCAACCCATTGGATGTTTCTGCTTTTTGGGAAATCAACTCATTCGATATTATTTGAATGGTAGGAATAGAATTTGACGAGCCCGATTGGTTAAAATAAACGTGATTTCGAGAAGTGAATGGTTGGGGGGAATTGATTAGCAATGGTACATACTGTGACGTTTGGGCGGTTGATGGCTGGTTTGGACCTATAACTAAAGTATTTGGCAAAGGTTCAGAATACGAGGTTTCGGAAGATGACGGTCGGTATGGAGCAGATGGTGAATTATTTGGCAAAGGTTCGGAATATGATGTTTGGGAAGTTGATGGTCGTATTGAAATTGGTGAAGTTTTTGGTAATGGCACAGAATATGACTGATAAGAGGCTGAGTGGGGAGATGAACATGGGGTTTGTCGCTTAAAGAGCCTCTCTTTAATTCTATTTATAAACAATGTGTCTATATTATACATAAATAGTTTCCTCTCATCCGGTGAAAGTTCACGCAGTTTTTTCGCTAGTAATTTTCCATAAAGTTCGCAGTCGTCATCTTCTCTTGGTGATGGTGGTGGATTATCCCTCTGTCTTTTGCTTAAAATATTGGTCAACTGTCCAAATGCAGACGACATTTGCCGTTCCGCTGTGTCGGTAGCTGGACGACGGCGCACTGGTTTTGGTGTAGGGAGAGGCTGCTCTAAATAATTATTTTCAACAACTTCTTCGTCTTCTATAGCTGCAGTTTCTTCTGACAACGCACTCTGAAATAAATAAATAATTATTATTTGCTTCATTTTCATTGTTTTCAGATGCCATCAACGGCTGATGCTTGGATGAATATAGAAAGAGGGTATAGAAGAAAATTTCCACACTGTCTCGGTTCCATAGACGGCAAGCATATTAATATAGAAAGTCCACCTCATAGCGGAACTGAATATTTCAATTATAAGAAAACGTTTAGCATCGTTCTATTGGCATTAGTTGATGCCCACTACAAATTTATATTTGTTGACATAGGATGCCAAGGGAGGATTAGCGATGGTGGCGTTTTTAATAATTCATTACTGTGGAAAAAAATCTGTAAAAATGAAATTGATTTTCCTATACCATGCCCACTTCCTGGATCGGACGTTAACGTTCCATACGTTTTCATAGGAGATGGTGCTTTTGCATTGAGCATGCATGTTATGAAACCCTACCCAGGACAGCATAACATCGGTTCACCAAAAAGAATATTCAATCAATGTTTATCTAGAGCTCGGGTAGTAGTCGAAAACACATTTGGAGTTTTAAGTTCAGTGTTTCGTATTTACCGTCGTCCAATTGATTTAGACCCCATTACAGTATCAAAAATAACAATGACTTGTGTACTACTACATAACTTCCTTCGAAAAAACTCCCCAGAGAGATATACCCCCCCAGGAACGTTTGATACGATTGACAGAAATGGTGAAATAATAACACCTGGATCTTGGCGAAAATACGAAAATGAATATAATGCAATTCAGAATATGTCAAACGTACCCCGTAGGTCACCCATGCATGCCAAACAGATAAGGGAAGAATTTACGTTATTTTTTTGTAATAGATTAACTTAGCATTCTACATTATTTTTAAAAATGATCCCTTAATAGAGAAAGGATAAGTAAGTAGTAAGATAAGTACGTAGTAGGATAAGTAAGTAGTAAGTAATATAGAAAGGATAAGTAAGGTCACACAGGATGTAACAAAAAGGTGCCAAGAGGTCATTCTAATATTTAAATCACCTTTTAAAGTTTTACTGCACCTTTTTGATACAGACTGTATAGCTATTCTTCTTCAAATAGATAATCAAAACTTTGTCTGATTCAATCTTAATTTATGATAGTTTAAATTTAATTAAGAACGAATAAACCATTATGAAAAAAAATTCGTTTTACTTACTTCCTCTGAATTTACATTATTTGAGCAGGTATATACCGGACCTAAAAATGACTCCATTAGGTCATAAGCAAACCAGATCGGTTTGTAAACATCATCGGATCCTGAAAAATTAAAATTATAATAAAATTTTATTCGCAACGAACATAGTAGTTTAGACAAATATTTATTGATTATTTAAAGTTACCTGCACCAGACCGAATAGAATCGTTTTTTTTCTTCAGATGTCTGCGGAACGTAGCCATCAGTATTTCTTTTTTGGTCTTCAATTCCTTGACACTTTTATTCATTATAATACTGAGGCGAGTCCATGCATCATTAACCTTTTGCCGATTTTTGTGATCGGCATCTTTGGAATTCCAGAGGCATGGCTCATTTTGATATGCCTCCAAAAATGACAGAATCGTAGGTGCTGACCAATCAGACATTATTTACACTTTGCGCGCCAACGAAAAAGTGTAGCAAGTAAATACGTCCGCCTCCCGCAAGCTCGCGCGCATTACTGATCGCTGCCAAATGTGTGGATACGTCGCAAACTGTTTGCCAAACAGCCTTTGATCTGGCAAAAAAAACCGACACCGATGCCGAACACTGCCCAACACAAACACAAACAGGCAAACAACGACAAACACCCATCCACACGTCCGTGTTTGCTGTTTGCTGTTGGCTGTTTGCCATTGTTTGACAAGCATGTGGATGGGGCAATAAATAATATCTTTTTTTGGAAGCTTTTTTGTTTTAAGTGGGAGAATTACGAAAAATCATCTGGAAGCCCCGTTTTGACAGTTGAGTCGAGATCGAGACGCAGAGCACTGGACGCAACACACGCACGCAAAGCAAAGCAAAATAGTCAAGCAAGACTCATGCCCAAAAAGATTCACGGCCAGTGAGCCACCACCAGTGTGCAAAAATCGATTATAAAATAAGACAAAAGTTCACTATACTTTAAAAATGAGGCTCTGTTTTTAGTTGGAATTTTATTTGGGTAATCAATCAAAATGTTGGACAAGGCTGTGTTATGTTTATCGATCTTACATTTTTATAGTGAGTAAATTGAAAAGATTCAATCAGTGAACTATGGCATTTATGTCGATGGACCCAGTGTCCACCGAAGCGTCCACCGGGTATGATTACATTGTGTGCCTGTGTGGTTCATTACAGGCGTAGCGGCTCAAGGGGAATGCACGGACCTGCGAGGTAGAGTAATATCTCACGGTCTACATTACGTGCCGGGTCCTGATACTTGCACGCTATGCGTGTGTGACAATGGCCTTCCTAAAGTATGTAAAGCAGTCCTGTGTTCTCCTCCTCAGGTGAGTATATCATAATATAAAAAAAAATTGGATCATCATCATCAGACTTTTTCAGTCCACTGCTGGACATAGGCCTCTCCCAAAGAATCCCACTCCTGGTTCCATCCCACCCATCTATGGTGGTAACTCAAAAAGTTTGCTGGGAAATACCAAATATCTCAAAATAATTATAAACATTCAAAACTATTTTAATCTTAAACATATATTATGTTTACTATAGTATTTTTATTTGATGACACTACTTATAATGCAAATAATTCTGTTGTTATAATTTATCTAAACAAGAACATTGCATGTTAAATAAATTAACTATTTTGACTAAACACTTGCTTGGTTGTTGTTGAACAAATAATTATTTAATTCTCTCATAATTACTGCTCTACAAATGCATCATCAAATCCACCTGGACTTATGGAATATAGCTGTGAGGAAGAAGTCCAAAGTCCTATATGACATGCACCCTGGTATATAATCAACAAATCTCTTCATAAAGGCCATGAAATACCTACAGTTAATTATTACCAGATACCACATAAAACAATAAACTGCCACCCAAATGAACAAGGTCAAGCACAGAACCTAATATCAAGATAAAAGAACTTCATCAATATCTGAAAGAACTAGACAATGATAAGTTATTGAATACTTTATATGAATAACTAGCTTTCCGCCCCGCGGTTTCACCCGCGTTCCCGTGGGATCTTATGTTTTTCTTTGCTATAAACCTCACGGAGCCCGAGACCTTTCCAACGAATGCAAAACCGTGGAAATCGGTTCGTGCGTTCTTGAGTTATAGCGTCAGGAAGGAAAACCTGACTTATTTTTATATAGTAGACTACCGTACTCAGAGATGTCAATTAGAATTTAATGTCTGATTAAAGTATGCCCATCTTTGTTTCTTGAATAGCTATAAAAAGATGGGTATGGAGGTAATCAATCATTAAACTTAATTGACATCTATATAGAATGCCACAGTTTTCAAAATATTTTATTATGAGACAGATTGTAAAAAAGGGTAATATTTTTTTTTCTATATCAATAATTGTATTGTTAAGAAATGTATATTGCCCAATGTTATAGTTTTATATACCAAAAGTAATTATGTAGTTAAGCTTTGGGACATAATAAGTAAAAAAATTGTGGAAAGAAGAAACACTACTAAACCAATGTGTATGCTATGAGTATCTAAAATTAATTGACTTAATGAACAGAATTCTGCTGTGGTATTGAATCTATGTACTATTCTATAAGTTCGCCAAAGCTTTATTTAAAGTGGACAGAAATATTCTAATTTTACATCAAAATTATTAGTTTAGAATTAATTTCAATTCCAGGACTGCAGTTCATTTCGCGTTGGCAACACATGCTGTGAGTTCATATGCCTCGATGATGTGGTGAAACCGGCTGAAGGGCCGGAGGCTAATGTGCGTTTGGCAGCAGTCGGCGCGGCGGGAATCTTGCTGCTCACCATCGGTTTAGTAATTTATAGAATCAGGAAACAGAAGAGTAGACGACCACTACATGCTGATGATCAGAGGAGCTTGACTAGTATTGGGTTAGTCACCATTTCCCATTTGAAAATATTTGAGTCAAACCTGCTTTATAATCTATACTAATAGTTTGCTAATATTATAAAGCTGAAGAGTTTGTTCGTTTGTTTGGTTGAACGCGCAAATCTCAGGAACTACTGGATTGAATTGAAAATTTCTAAATTTTGTGTTGGATAGCCCATTTATCGAGGTAGGCTATAGGCTACTTTTTATTCCGGGAAAGCATAAGTTCCCTCGGGAACGCGGGTGAAACCGCGGGGCGGAAGCTACTGCTACTATATTACCACATTAGTTGTTCTCCGCGGTTTGACCCGCGTACCCGGTAAATGGCAAGCTGCAAACATTTAATTATCAAACTTACTTGAAATAAACTATCAACTTTATGTATGTAGTTATAAGGTGTAAAATTAAATGTGGTGTAGACTCTCACTCTTACACCTCACAGTATGTACATTCGCCTTGTCAATTAATGTAAACATTCATATGAGGACAGTTTTGCTGGTCAATAAAAAAATTAAATTTCCAGGTATGTAATTTAAAGATATAATATTATGAAATTGGCGTTTCATATGGAAAAAGAAAAAAAAAAAAAATTTTAATCAATCAAAGTATGTACCATTGTATATGTACCATTGACTCCTTTCCTGAAAGGTTTCACTGCCTCATCGGAATTGAATTTTTTTCCTTGCAAGATATTGTCCAAATTCACCACCAGTGCTACCCACCTGCGACTGCCTAATGCCGGACATCCGTATCCGGCAAAAGGAGGTTGTTAAGGTATTACGTGCTCTAGACGTGAATAAAGCCAGTGGTCCTGATGGCATTCCGGCCATTGTTCTACGCAATTGTGCGCCCGAATTGTCTCCTGTCTTGACACGCCTGTTTCGCCTCTCGCTTCAAACGAGTCAAGTTCCGAACTTCTGGAAGCTTGCAAATGTGCAGCCTGTGCCTAAGAAAGGTAGCCGTGCCGATCCCACCAACTATCGACCGATTGCAATCACCTCCATACTATGTAAGACTATGGAGCGTGTATTGAATCGGAGGCTCCTGGCATACCTTGAAGCTAAAGAACTCCTCAGTGATCGACAGTTCGGTTTTCGCGAAAAACGGTCTACTGGGGATCTTCTTGTGTATGCCACACATCTATGGAGTGAAGCCATTGAGAGATGTGGGGAAGCAATTGCCGTCTCCCTCGACATCTCTAAGGCATTCGATAGGGTTTGGCATGCTAGCCTTCTAAGCAAGCTTCCCTCGTATGGAATTCCTGATGGCCTGTGCGCTTGGATAACCAATTTCCTGAGTGAGCGGTCTATACGAGTGGTCATAGACGGGTGCTCGTCGGACCTTATGGCAATCAATGCCGGAGTTCCTCAGGGATCAGTTCTCTCTGCAACCTTATTCCTGCTGCATATAAACGACATGCTGAAACCCGGTATCTTTGGGTACGCAGATGACAGCACTGTTGCGGAGAGATATATTTCTGGGCCACAGGCCACCAGTGACGAGATTCAGGTGTTGCGAGAGGCCATGGTTGAGCGTTTGAGTGTATCTTTACAGGCAGTCTCTGATTGGGGCAAAGCCAATCTGGTCACTTTTAACGCCACCAAGACGGAGGCGTGTCTCTTCACCGCGAAACGGAGTCCATTTCACCTGACTCCTACTTTCCAAAATGTATCCTTGCCGATATGTGATCGGCTTGATCTCCTTGGCATGACCTTAACAGCCAAAATAAACTTCTATTGAGTCAAAGGCGGAAACCGCTGCTAGAAAGCTGGGGATTCTCTCTAAGGTTAAGCGGTACTTCACGCCTGGACAGTTGCTGTTACTTTATAAAGCACAAGTCCGGTCATGCATGGAGTACTGCTGCCAACTGTGGGATGGATCTGCCAAGCACCAACTTGACGCCCTTGACTCAATAGACCGCCGTGCTA
Organism: Tetheella fluctuosa; assembly: GCA_951216915.1. Classification (NCBI taxonomy): domain Eukaryota; kingdom Metazoa; phylum Arthropoda; class Insecta; order Lepidoptera; family Drepanidae; genus Tetheella; species Tetheella fluctuosa. Next base: position 3,427,340 of record OX578229.1, on the reverse strand, counting down.
GGAGACTCATCGGAGATGAGTCGCTAATTATGGCGAAACTCACGAGCCTCGACCATCGGCGAAAAGTCGCTTGCCTATCGGTTTTCTATAGGATATATTTTGGAGAGTGTGCGCAGGAATTCTTCAACCTAATTCCACCATCCCCATTCCTACATCGAACCACTAGACGCCGGGAAAATTTCCACCCGTACGTTGTAGACATCCCAAACATACGGACACAACGTTTTCAATCCTCATTTATAATGCGAACAGCAAAGGAGTGGAACTTGCTCCCGGCGTCTTTGTTTCCTGACTCCTACAATCTAGAGACATTCAAGGCCAGAGTGAATAGCTTTCTTCTGGGTAAGCGTGCTCCATCTTAGGCTTCGTCTTCGCCTTTCGACGGGTCAGAAGCCAAACGCAAACCCATTGTATGTAAAAAAAAAATCCAGAAAAAGTGGTATTCTGTTGGAGCAAGGCCGGGTAGTATGGTGAGTGTCGGAGACATTCGATTCAAAACCTTTCGTTATCGTGACGGTTGAGTAATGTAAATCAGGACGCGTGTTTTTTGGTGTGCTTTACTCAATTCATGCAGTACCCATTTTTCGAGCTTTTTCACTTTTCCAATTGTTTTATCACTCACACCGAAGTTTGCCGCTAACTCTGAAGTGGTTTGATTTGACGATGGGCGATTGGACGATGGATCCGCTTCCACCATCACTTTTAATTCTTGATTGTCATTTAGGGTCCACGGGGTTTGTCCTGTAGTTCAAAATTTCCAGAACGAAAATGTTGGAAACAAAAACGTACCGTGTTTTCTTTTACGGTAGCTTCCCCATACGCATTATTAATTCTTCGAACCGTTTCTGCAGCGCTGGTGCCACGGTGGAACTCGTATTCGTAAATAACGCGATATTTTAAGTTTTCCATATTGTGAACATCTGAATTCGAAACACAAATACACAAGCCTAAATTTCAATTTGGATTCTAACCAAACACCTGATATTTGTGATGAAAGTAGCTAGGTCGATAAAACTCCAATTTGATATGTAAGGACCTAATATATATATATGTAGATGTAATTGATCAGGTACATAAGCGGCAGCATGGGGTACATGGGCGGCGCGGGTGAGACGGCGCTGGCGGCGTGGAAGCCGGCCTCCAGCTACGTCCCGCGCGGGGAGGCGCCGCCGCCCTACGACGAGGTCGTCGCGCAGTCACGGCTAGACAATATCAGGTGTGCTACCATCATGTTATACATGGGGTACATGGGCGGCGCGGGCGAGACGGCGCTGGCGGCGTGGAAGCCGGCCTCCAGCTATATTCATCTTCTTCTCTCCTTGTAATCAATTGCAAGTCAATTAGTTCAAAAAAAATAATGCAATACTAGTATGTACAGGGTCGAAAATATAGGTAAATATTAACACACAAAGCTTAGAAATAATGTAAGGCAACGCAAATTCGCGAATTTTTATTATGGCTGAAATTTTTCCCTCACTTACCAGTGTCGTAACGCCTAGCCGGACCTATCCCCCCATAAATTGTGAGAGGTAAATTGTAAATTTCGTACGCTCAGTGAGATGTTTTTTTTAAATCCAGGATGGCAAACGAGGCTTGCCACCGAACATATCCTACTACGATGGACGCGTTAACGCGGCCCGATGAGACTATCCAGTGTACCGGACACGGCTATGTGAATATACCACGTCCAGTATCGCAGGTAAAAATTACTACATTCAATTGATATTGGCATTTTGTACAATAAAGATCGATCCAAGTTTAATCACCGGTCCTATTGGAGATCCTTAGGTGAAGCCTTTGTCCAGGAGTGGATATCTTGCGGCTGAGTTTTAAACATAATTGTACATTTGCACGCCTGGAGGCCAATTCTCGCGTTGTAGAGATGATCTCTAATTCGAGATATGTCGAAACAAAATGGCGAATGTCGAATAAAAACCAATTTTCGTATTCTCGGGATGTCACGCTAGAGATATGTCGAAACCCTTTCCTTCGAGATGTCACGAATGGTCCGGAGCAGTAGAGATTTCGATGTCGAATGACAAATTGACATTAAACGTCACTGACTTCATTTTAATATGTTTGTCACTGTTGTCAAGAACATATATTTCAATTTAAAGATCTCTGTTTAGATATCTACTCTGCTTACGTTTATAATATAATCATAAATAATGTCCGAAGAATATATTGTAGCTTTTATAAACAATTTAGTTGAGGCCACAGAGAATGCGGCGGTCGAAATTCCACGGCGGCAATGTTTGTGGCGTAAAAATGCTATGGAATTGAGCGACAGAGCCTTTGAGAAAAATTTCCGTTTGTCCAAGGAATTAACGGAAGATTTAATATCAATTTTACTACAATAGTAATTACTTATCAATATAGCCTAGTAAAATCACAGTAGGCAACAGTATTTTAATTATACCAACATGTCTAAGATATCTACTAATCAACAAAGCATTACTAGAAAACAAGCTTTAACAGTCTTTTAAAACATTTATTTTTGAATAAGTGTTTGACAATTGAATTGACGGTCATGCCAGACAAAAATAAAAACTAATTTCATTTCACGCGGGTAAACTTTTCTCATAGTCGCATACTTGAAAAATATTTTTTAAAACCATCGTAGCTTACATTATTGGTATAAATTAGTATTTGAAGTAATAAGTAATTTATTTTTACACCATGCTCATATTTTTAAACTTTATAAATCTGTAATGACGACGTTTCTCGATTATATACTACCAAAATCGATAAAACGGAACGTGTTATTATGATCTCTACAGCAAAGTCGAAGGTAATAATGTCTATTGTAACTGAGAATGCAATTTTTTTGTTTAGTAGACATTTTGGTGACATTTTTCTTAGACATTCATGATTAGAGATAATGTCTATTTAGAGATAATCTCTACCAGCGTGAGAATTGGCCTCCTGGTAGGCAGAATATGTTGAACATTTTTTATATTATTACAGCTTGTATACCATATTTAAGGAAATAAAGAATTTTAATTTGAGATGATGATGAAGTTCAATTAAATGTATGACTTTTTAAGTTGTTTCAAAAAAGTCTGTGACATAAAACCTGGACAACTATTTTCCTAAAACATGACTGACTTGAACGACCTTGACTTTACTATGTCTAGGAAATGTATAGGAAGTGATATAACGTGACTAGAGTTTTATATTATAACCCGACACTGGAAATCCTAATTAAAAGGATTTGATTGCTATACTGAAAACTAAGAAGAAGAGGCATAACATATTATTTTGTATTTAGTTTCGCTCAAACTGACGCGAATGCCGCGTGAGACGCATGAAACGAATTGTGGCGTCTCGTTCGCTCGTATGACACAGTCAATTGACGGTGCGATTCGCCTCAGTTAGATCGAAGCTTATTGTGGACGTTAAACGTTAGTGGAAGCCATGTTTGATATCAAACCACAGATAGCGAATACGCAGAACTGTTACAACGCGCCACTGCTGCAGCCGGTGCACCAGCCGGAGGTCCGCGATGCTAACCCATTGCCATACCATCCTCTAGCACCGAACGGTGAGTTCGTATTGTTTGTACTCTATTCCTTTTCAGTCTGTAGAAAATGATCTAGTGTATTTCAACATCTTGTTATAATTTTAAATTACTAACCAGTTTCTGAAAGCCCAATAAAAGTTATTCCATGTTCAAAATTATTGCCGTCTTTGTCACTATATACGTCATCGACAATGACAGGTATACTTTAACAAGAGATAAAGATAGATCAGGCATCTAGAAACTGAGTGAGTGTATTACATTACAATAGGGTATTTGCCTGTATTCAAAATAAATTATCGAACACTAGCCAATGTATAAAACATCTAAAAAAAAGGGGAAACCACGAATATTTTATTAAAAATATCCTTATTATGATTTTTAATGACCAATCTAACCATAAAGAGTATGCTATATAATGATGACGTCACATGCTTGTATTTCATACAAAACTCCATATAAACCTATCGTTTTGACATTTCATAAAAAGTTGCCGATTTGAATGTCAGTCAAATACCCTATTGATATTAAAATGGTCCCAATATAAAAGGCCTCATTTGACAGTCCATATCTATCCATGTGCAAAAGAGACAAACATAGTGCGGCAAGTCGAGACAACCTCATCTCAAAAGTGGCCTATTAAGATGGCCCTAGTTTAATTAATATCAACAACGCTTTTACAACTTAGAAAGTCTTCAAAATAATGATTATTTGTCATATAGTATATTTTTAACCACTTGGTAGCTTAAATAATAATTCTAAGAAATACATGGTGGCGTGAGCAGCTTTCGCCCTTGAGATTTGCAGGTACGTCCAAACCTTTGACTACACCTGGTACCGCTACGAGTTGAGTCCAAATTCATAATCGCAAAAATACAGTCCACTCCTGGTTTACCAAACCCATTGGCAAGACGGCCTCCTTGATGATAAGCAGTTACACCAGGGTTATTACCCGCGCGTTGTCGACACTGCAACAATCTCTTTACACCCTTATTGAAGAACCCTAAGCTGTACTTCCTTGGGAAAACCACGGCGGGAAGCTCGTTCCACACCCTGAGCAACCGCTGTGGGAACTGGGAAGCTCAACTCAAACAATTCCTCGAAACATTCGGGAATTCGGAATCGTTGACAATTCTAATGGCACGTCTCTGAACCGAGTCAAAAGGTCCAAGCTGGTATACCGCTGTAGGCTCCCGCCCACAGATGGTAGCAGTACTCCATATCGGGCCGAACTTGCGACTAATAAAGTGGCAGCTTTTGCCCCGATGTGCAGTACCGCCTCGCTATATTAAGCACATCGAGCTTTTTGGATGCCAGCTTATATTTCTGTTACTTTAAATAGATTTTATACTATACAGGTGGATACTTATAGAAATCTTTCGATAAATATTCTCAAATGGGAATAGAGTTAATCATTTAGAGTGGTGTTGGTGTTTCAGTATTAGGTTTTCCGAGCGCAATTCGTCTGACGGGCTCGCTGGGCGCCATCAGTAACCGCGGGCTGCTGTCCGTGCTGCAGAGGGACCACGACGTCGACCACGAGCGACCACACAACGTGCCCGGCTTCTACACCAACAACAACATCAATACAAACACTAACAATGTGCACACTTCGCTGTAAGTACACTTTGCCATTTCTATCTTAATATCGATATTATAGAGTGTAAAATTTATGAAGAATTTTAGTATATTTAATATGTTTTATGTCAGTTTATCTAGACTTTGACTAGTCTAGCATCCACACAATGTAATAAATAATTGTCCGATTCGACTAATTTCCAGCCACCGCACGATACCGCGCATATCGACAGCGTTGGAAGCATCTCTAGCACTAGATGGTCCATGCGGGTTCACTCGCGGCGAGCGCGCGCTCTGCGAGATCCGCCGCTCGTTCCACAAGCCGGGGGCGGGGCCGGGGGCGGGCGGGGGCGGGGCCGGGGCAGGGGGCGTGGGCGGGGCCGACACGGGCCGCAGCATGCCTCGCAATCTGGACCGCGCCGCCGCCCTGCTCGCCACTAGAGACGACACGTTAGTTATACTTATTTACCTTGAGTTAGCTGCATAAATATTGATTCATGGTTTACTATATATTAAACCATAAAATAATAGTGTATAATTTACAAGTACATAGTATAATAATAATACGTAATATCTCACTTATCTGATTGCCATAACTACAAGCTTGGCTTGGTATGGGAAAAAAAATAAAGATATTAAAAATAAATAAACCAGTGTCAGTCACATATACTATACTACTTAAATATATATAATAATAATATGTTATGCCCATATAATGTGATTCTTTATGACTTATGCTGTGAATCTTGAAAAAAAAATGCCAGGCTATCTGCCTGTCTATATTTTTTATTTTATTTGTTGAGTTGATTTCAACGAAATCTACAAAAATACTAATCAAAAGTTTTTTTTGTATGTTCATAAATTAACATAAGTAATGAATTAATTCACTGATCCAATATAAGATGTCATTATAATTCAATAAATAAAACAAACTACTTTTCCAATAGTGTGACCATCAGAGCAAACTCCGGCGGACGTTCCCGAGCACACAGCGAAGAACAGAACGTAGGCGGCATAGAAAAACTACCGCCACTTCCACCGACCCCTTCTCAACCACCAAACCAGTCTCACCCGACAGTCCAGACTCACCCTCCGGCCCAATCTCACCCTACGGCCCAGTCTCAACTTACCGCCCAGTCTCACTCTACCGCTCAGTCTCACCCGTCGGGTCAACCTCATTCATCGGTGCAAACTCTACCACCGCCGGCTCCTACTGACGCCACAGTAACCGCACCGCAGGATACACTTCCACTCACCGTTGATAAGGTAATGTTTTTATCTTACTTATTTCTGGAAGTTTATTTGAAATGAGAGTGCCCACTCTTCTCTATTATTTTAACGTCTGGAGGAGATATATCGTAAGTAGATAGTGTCTGTGAAATAATTAAATACTGGTCTATCTATACAAGGTGGTGAAAACGGTTTATCACGTTGTTATTAACCGTATACAAAAAATAATTGAAATCCATCGAGTTTAGCCACAAGAAAGCGTATTGCCCGCGTCACATTCAAGGTCACTCCTATAGTTACATCGTTACGGGAAATGATGTTGCATTTTGTTTACGTTTTGTAGGTATATACTTTCTTTGAAATTTTAGATTTATTTAATTTGTTCTAATATCGTTTTCGACTGTGTTATAGTGCTTTGCTGCACTTGTGACGATAGAGTTTAAATTTAATGATCGACCGTCATATCCATCTGGTATAATAGGAATGGATAATTTCTTTATATTTTGTAGTTATCAGTTGAAAGTATTTTTGCTGATGATATTTATGTTTTTGTTTGCACACAGCATTTAATAAAAAATAATAATTAAAAAAAAAAGAAAACGAACACGCAGATGTACTTTGTAACAGATACCGAATGCGCTTGAAAAGTTTCGCCAGCTAATTAGTAATTAGTAATGAATATCCTCATACATGTGTGTAGTCTAGTATATTATAGTATAGTAAGACAACAGTATGTGCCGCAGCCTATGTGCGAGTGCAGCTACGAGGGCGCGGCGGGCGGCGCGGCCGGCGAGGACGCCGACGACTACCGCAGCGAGTGCGAGAACTGCAAGTCTGCCACCAGCTCCAGGTAACACAACACACCTAACTGCTACTTTCAATGGCAATGTTATCTTTGATTTACAACTCTCAGTAAAATATAAAAATTACATTTATCATACAATATTAAAACGTATGAAGTGATTTGAATAGTATTTTTTTAACATGTTTACTAAGTTTATTTCGGCCAGCATAATGTAACGTAGCAACAGTTACAGGCCGGTATGTGGTACTTAGATTGATTGGCCGACAGTAAATATACTGCACCTGATATTTTGAAAGGTCCAGTTGAAACAAGCGTATTTATATTATTATCATAGGTTGGAAAATAATTTTGTGAGAGATAAAATATATTGTAATGTAACAATTTTGTAGGTTTGTTTAAAGCTTAGGAGTACATTATTTTATTCGGCTACTTGTTATCGCCTGCGGTTTCATCCACGTTTCAAGAATATAAGATATCCTCTGCGAGGTTACCCCGTGTTTGTGGGTCGTCCGTGTGTAGTGTATAACTATAATGTATTGTCGTGTATGTCGTAGATGGGTGCTGGAGGAAGGCGGGGAGTGGGAGGCAGCTAGCGGCGAGGGCACGCAGACCCTGCAGCGCCGCGCGCCGCCGCCGCACCACGCGCCGCCCGCCACCGCCACGCTGCCGCAGCCGGTCACCAAGCAGTAGTACGTACACGTACACGTACACGTACATACACACACACTATATACTACACAATGGGAGGCAGCTAGCGGCGAGGGCACGCAGACCCTGCAGCGCCGCGCGCCGCCGCCGCACCACGCGCCGCCCGCCACCGCCACGCTGCCGCAGCCGGTCACCAAGCAGTAGTACGTACACGTACACGTACACGTACATACACACACACTATATACTACACAATGGGAGGCAGCTAGCGGCGAGGGCACGCAGACCCTGCAGCGCCGCGCGCCGCCGCCGCACCACGCGCCGCCCGCCACCGCCACGCTGCCGCAGCCGGTCACCAAGCAGTAGTACGTACACGTACACGTACACGTACATACACACACACTATATACTACACAATGGGAGGCAGCTAGCGGCGAGGGCACGCAGACCCTGCAGCGCCGCGCGCCGCCCGCCACCGCCACGCTGCCCCAGCCGGTCACCAAGCAGTAGTACGTACACGTACATACACACACACTATATACACGTAAACGTCGCCACCGCACCACGCGCCGCCCGCCACCGCCACGCACGTACACGTACATACACACACACACACTGACTACTTATACAGGGTGATTTTGTTATCACTGGCAATACTTGCAGGGGTGGAAGTACTCATCAATGTGAACAACTTTTATTATGGGGCTAACTCTGATATCGCGTAAAATAATACGGTTGCTTCATACATTTTGGTCGAGTAGGTATTGAACTTTTGTATGGAACAGCTGATAATTTTTTCATGATTTCACAGTTAGTCCTATAATAAAAGTTGTTCACACTGATGAGTACTTCCACCCCTGCAAGTATTGCCAGTGATAACAAAATCACCCAGTATGTATTATTTAAAAAATAAAAAAAAAACTATTTTTGTGCACCTATCCATCAATACAAATTAATATAAAAATGTAATTTTTTTAGTGGCTGTGGTGCTATTAAAATTTAAGACTGACGAAATTAGTGGTAAACCAATTATCGAAAATTGTCTAATCGTATTTATCTTAATGATTATTCAAACTTTGATCTATTTTCCTCAGCCGAACGGTAATGGGTCCGCCATCTAATTGGGAGAACTGGTTTAACACCATTCCCGATTCCGATACCGAATCCGAGGAGGAGTAAACACGTATGTACGAACTTCGAATGAACTATCGACACATTTATGTGTACACTTACCCACCGCGAACGATCTACTTGTTCCATTACAAATACGACATGTATTGTGAGATATCACGTAATATGATGAGTTAATTGAGTTCCTTTATATCACCTGTGTAACCCGGTTGAGTTTACCCGAAACCAAATTCGCGATATCGCCTTTAATTTCTCGCAGTTTTTTCCTCATTGCAGTTGTGTGCTAGTATAGCCGTGACTATGTGCTTTATGTGTCACTAATAAAGTTGAATAGGTACAGTAAATGTTTTCAAATGTTGATTGCTGTTTATCAAACATTGATTGACTATTTTTGTATTACGTGATACCATTTAATTATTTTATGGAATCTAAAAGCAGCTATTTTAACCCACAGCATTCCCTTTTTCAATGTTTTTAATTTAGTTCTATGTAATATAAAGATTTTTATTTTTATACATAGTTTATCCATATACCATATATTATGATAGAAGTATGGCATTCCATCACAAATGATATTCATTTTAATTACGTCACAAATACGATATTTTTTATGAAACGCTTTTGTTATTTAGGCACATGAAATGTGTTCTATTTTTTTAATTTTTGTGTTATTTTTATTATATGTTGCATCTGAGCCTTTTTTAGCCAAAGAATGGTCTGTTATGTTTCTCGATCCATTTAATACTTTAGTAATAATAATTATTTTTATATTATCAATGTTTATTGTTACCATAAACTTTCCAGTTTGAATACAAAACTGTTTTGTGTATAGATGTTGTGTAAGAATACAAAATTAATTTTATATAAATGATAAGTAGGTAGTATTATTAAAAGATTCTATTGAATAGTGTTAATTCGTCAAGTTCATGTTACATTATTGTCCTGTTCAATATATCAATGCTCTCTAAGTTTGAATTGATAATTGACGTCGTACGGTGCCAAATTGTGAACTGTATAGTTACAATGGTTTTATCAAAAAGAAATCTTATAACATCACATGATCAGCACTGTTTAATTTTTGACCATCTTTGTAGTCGCCATAAAACAATATTTTGTAAACAATGAAGTATTTATTAAGTGTTTCTTCAAATTTTTTGTATCTCTTTCCAGTTCAGTTTTCTATTTTTGTGAAGATAAAACTTGGAGGTTAGATATAATAATAAAAAGAATTTATTGAGAATAATCAAAAATATTTTTAAAATTGAAATTTGTGAATAGATAGTGTGTAGTTGAACTGTTTTCAAGTATTGAATGAAATCAAACCAAAGATGAAGAAATACAATCAAAACGTCTAGAGTAGCATCGCAGTTGTTATGGCTCAATGATAGTATTTTTAATAATAGATAGAAATGTTCAGTTGGAATTTGGATATTCGTGAATAAATAATAATATATAACAGAATATCTACGAGTACTTATCTATTTTTGTCTAGTTAAGGTGAGATAACTAATGCGAAATTCATAATAGTGTATGATAAGTAGTCTAAGTGGTTATTTTTTTTTCTTTCTAACGTACATTCAAAATTATTGACGTCTTTTCTTTACATATAGACAGCTCGGAATGAATGAAAAAAAAAATAGGATATTACATAGTCTGAATTTCCAGGGTTGTAAGTATTAAAATAGAATATTTATTCACGATAAATATAATTAGAGGTACAAATTTAACACAACGTATTTGGAACATTGGTAAAGTCAGAGATTCATATGTATAGGTGAAGGTGATGAAAATCAGTAACCTGTATAAATTACCACAATTATTTTTTAAGTGAAGCAGAAAATTTATTTATAGTCAACAAATCTGTCCATCAATTAGTGCATGTTTGTCCTCGGGGCAGTGTTACCAAACTAGAATTCTATAAATACGGTGTCGTAGTCATCTAAATACGGTATTTCGGAGTAAAATAATGTAAAAGTTAAAATTAAAATGTAATATATTTTAAAATATAATTAGATGTGTTTTTCGCCTTTTTAGGAGTTGACGGTCCACTCTTATTATCTCTAGAACTTTTTTCAGACATTATTTGCACGATTAAAAACAATACTTATTACTTACAGACTTACCTCTTTGATACGGGGAATACCCTACCCTTCTTGTGTTGATCAGTCATGTTCATAATTTTAGATGGTTTTCTTAAGTAGGATTCATTTTTTGTGAAAATTTAATAATGTTTTTATGAATCTAAATACCATGTTTTTTAGTGTTTCAAAAAAACAAACTATTTTTTTTTTTTCGAAGAACATTGAAAAATCTTCCGAGTATCCCTCAAAAATGACCTCAGTAAAATATGAGCTCTTAATATTGATATTTAGAGGTGGCGATTCTTAATTTTCTATTTCCCATTTAAATAACATGGGAAAAAATTATTTTTTAATTTGGAATTTTATTGCTCGCAAACGAATCAGTGTAAAGCTATATACAAAACACATTCTTGTAGGAAATTTCACGCTCTACAAAAAAGATTCGAGCAAAGATTTCCGTAAGGTGAGTTGTTTCGGAGTTATAAGGCCTAAAAGATCGAACCGTTTAAAAAAATGATGTTATTAACTTATAAACACTACAAAACTGACATATCACTGAAATACACAATAATAATCGCCGCTAAGAGGCGTTGATAATTAATGTGTTATCATTTCTGTCAAAATGATCCATATTGTCAATTCCATTACAACCGACTGTTCAATGGAAGTAGAGCACGCAAAAAGATAGCGCTAGGTTGAATTATAACCTCAAACTTTCAACAAATTAATTCGTCATTCGCAGTATAGATTAATTTAAATTGATCACTGTAATAATTCATGAATCACCAAAAGGAAAAAAAAATCCTTCATAGTTCTAAATTATTTTCAAAAGCCTGAACAAATGTATAAAGACTCGAAATAAATTACGAATCTATAAAATATAAAATTTATGGTAAAATTTCATCATTAATTTGTAATATGTTTTTTTTTTATTAATGATTCAATAAAATTAATCATTTATCGGTGATTAATGAAATTTATTTATTAATATTCTATTGAAAGTCTATACTTCTGATTGAAAATCAATAATATTGTGTATTTCAGTGATATAAGTCAGTTTTGTAGTGTTTATAAGTTAATAACATAATTTTTTTAAACGGTTCGATGTTTTAGGCCTTATAACTCCGAAACAACTCACCTTACGGAAATCTTTGCTCGAATCTTTTTTGTAGAGCGTAAAATTTCCTACAAGAATATGTTTTGTATATAGCTTTACACTGATTCGTTTGCGAGCAATAAAATTCCAAATTAAAAAATGATTTTTTCCCATGTTATTTAAATGGGAAATAGAAAATTAAGAATCGCCACCTCTAAATATCAATATTAAGAGCTCATATTTTACTGAGGTCATTTTTGAGGGATACTCGGAAGATTTTTCAATGTTCTTCGAAAAAAAAAATAGTTTGTTTTTTTGAAACACTCTAATGTTTTTACATTAAAATGCATTGTCATCAAGTTGTGAGCTACCCTGAAAGTTGCAGCCGGGTAGCTAATCGGGAAGTGTTAAAATTTTAATTGCAAGATTCCACCCGGAACGACAGACAGACAAACAATAAAGTGACTTAATAAAAACGTGGTAAAATAAAATACAGAGAGATCCATACACTGTATTTAAAAAAATACAGTGTCCAGTAGGTGGCTTAAAAATATGGCGAATCTGCTGTAATTACAGTTTATTTGGTAACGCTGCCTCGGGCGTCGGGGCATCTAATGTTGCATCACAGTGCAATGAAGCCTGACAGTGTTGCAAGCACAGCAAATAAACATTGTACATCTTAATATATATAAATCTCCTGTCAAGATGTTTGTCCGCGATGGATCCCTAAACTACTTAACCGATTTTAAATTAAATTGGCACACCGTGAGCAGTCTGGTCCAACTTGAGAGATAGGATAAACGGCTGGACCGATTTGGATGAAATTTTGTATATGAGTTGGACAGGACAACGTCTGTCGGGACAGCTAGTATTATTATATTTAAACTTGATGTCAACTCGAAGATGGCTCATTCTAAGTTGATAGACTTCGCACTGTGACTGTAGTTGGAAAACTAATGTAAACAAAACTTGTTTCAACCTATATCTTTCTCATTTCAATGTTATTTTCAATGCTTTTTGTATGAATTTATTCTATGTCAAACTATCATTATGTTCTATTTAAATCATGTATTGTGTATAAATAAAAATAAATAGCATAAATGAGTGAATGAACGAAATGTATGGGGCCTATTGTATATTTGTAGTCTGTTTTTTTTATATTGCACAAACCGTTAACAGCACAATAACACTTATTTTTTAAAGTTGTTTATTTATTACTAATCTTTCTAATAATGGAAAATAATTTGTGCATTTGTACTTGAAATAGGTATGTCGAAGTTAGAATGTTTAGGTCTTAGAATAATAACGCATAAGTTTCATACAGACTTTGTATCTCGAAATAAAATACTTATGAGTTTAAGTTGCCTCAGTTCGAGTATAAGACATTAATGCGATATTATTCTAATTGTTTATTTCTCTGTAAGCTATGATACCTTGGCACTGTTCAAGGCTTTACAAATAATAATATTGACCTGTAGTTAATGAGACCATTCCATTTACAAAGCGATAATAAATTGCGTCATCACGTCACGATACAAAGTTATGTACCTATCGCAAGGAAATGTGATTTCTGAATGCCTGGGTGGACACGATCAGTATTATAGACATTTCCGAACCAAATACCTATCTACGTTAAAATATTTGAATAAAACGAGTTAATGGAAATGTGAATGTTTGTTTTATTTGTAACATTAATTATTCAATAAATTAATAAAGCTTTGGCTGAACATAATGCTATGTTATTAGCTTTGATTGAACATAATTCAGTTTACACATTGCTTGTAATAACAATAAGAATGGGACAGATGAGAATACGAGAGAGGTTGTTGACACTGGCGCCATCTTCTTTTTCTGGGTCGGGAAGCCACGGGCCGCATTGTCTATATCCCACCTCCTGAAATTAAATAAGAATATTTTTGCTCCTTCGAACTGTATTTTTTTTTAGAAATGATACCTATTACATAAAAAATGGAGAAGGAGCTTCAAGGCATCCATTATTATTAATATATATCTTACTAGGTTTCTGCAACGCGTTTCCATCCGCGTTCTCCTATATAACCCCCTTAGAGGTTAGGTATACAGATTGAAAAAGTTCTAAGCTCCACTTGTACCAACATGCGATTGGTACATAAGCAAAGAGATTGTGATAAGTGGTGAGGTCATATTTTTTGCTGTTCGCTGCCCTATATTATCTTCTTAATACTTTATTGGGTCGACTTTTGATGGAAGGTGTGAGTTTGTTTGTTAGGGATTTAACAATTTTAAAAGTCTGGCACTGATGGTATGTCGTGTGGGGGCTCCCTAATAAAACCTGTGTGTAGTTGTGCGGGTAGCAGCGAGTGTGCGGCGGCCGGCCGGGGAGGGGCTCTCGGTTGCGCCAGCACGCGAGCCGAGCCGCTGAACTTAGCTTCACACTCTCTTCATCCACCTCCAAATACTGAAAGTAAGTAACAAATTTATATCAATTAAACTATAGTTAATAACTTATACTTGTATGTGAAGTCACGAACATAAATATACATATATTTATGCTCGTGACTGCGTTACCAGGTGGATATTTCGAGATGGCATATTTTCCCTGAGATTTGTCATGCCGAACAAAATGATTATTTTTTCATACATTTTGATTAAACAAGCTTAAACTTTAGTAGTAATGAAAAATTTGGAACAATATTCATGATTAGTAGGTATATAGTGTTTGTCCCGTAGTAAAAGTTATTCAGCATGATGATCCTGGCCTTGGGGTCAATAACCAAAGAGGTCTTCCACAAATACTAAGGACTTACCTGACTACTTTGACAACCAGGTACTAAGGAGTCGTCAGCTTTCATTTTGAACCCGGGACTCTATGGATTTGACGAGTCCGTAGTGTCTGGCTCAAAATGAAGGCCCAAAAAGCCAGTATACCTACCTAAACATAGCTGTAAGTACTTCATAGGCATGTCTGTATGTATACCTAGGTATAACTTACCGGTTGATTAACAAGTGGATCTGGTATGGGTCTCCCTTTGTACGGACAGGGGGTGTAGATAGCGAGCAGCAAGAGATTCGTCTTCGGTACTTCGGCTCCCACTAGAGGCCAGCTACACAGCTTCGGAGGGCGTTTAAGCGCTTCTCTAGCTTTTTGTGTTCGCTGAAAATAAAGGAAACTATAAGAGTTACGAAACAACGTAGCCTATGTAGGTATGTAATGGTATAATAGTAGTTACTATACAAAAACATCCATAGCGGGAATCCACTTATATCTTGTTATTAGGTCAAATAATTTTCATAATAGGGTATTACACCCAATTTTGAAAAGTGCTAATTAAGCCACCAAAAAAAAACACAAAATTTTATTCAATCGATAATTATTATATTATTATAGTGTAAAAATAATAATAATAATACTTCAGTTGACACTTTTTAGTTTACATACAGCACCATATGACGTCATTATAATGGCGGCTACTGTTTCGCTTGATTAGAAACAAATTAAAAAAAACTGAATACTTTGAAATTAATTACTTAATATTTAGCTTGTAAAAATTACATTTATGCAGATATACAATTACTTAAAGGGTAACACTAACAACTAAAAAGGAAGACCGTCACCAAATGGGAGCGTGCCCAGAATGCTGGCTGCATTTCCACGTTGGATAGCTAAGCTTTATTTTATGAACTAAAACCAACATTTTCCGACTGCTTATTGCCTAAGCTATCTAAATTGTACATTTTTAGATTTTTTCTCATATAGAGTAAAATACCCTATTACCTACCTAAAAACATCGTCAACAATTTTTATATTTTTGTGATGAATTAGAACGATTTATGAGAATTAGGCATTATTCATTGAATTTAAATCCTAAGATGACGACATAGACTTTACGTCGTAGAGTCTATTTAAAAAAACAATATGTCCTTGAGACTTTATTTTTGTTTTGATTGTCGTTCAATACGGGCCTAAAATAGTTCACCTGTAATACATAGAAGGCCCTTGATCGATCGCAAGCGGCGAATCTGGTCCTGTTCACAAGAACTCTGCTGTCGTACAAGCGCTCGTACTTCTCCCGCTCGTAGTCATGACGCAGGCGCTTGCGACGCTTCTCCTTTTCGAATTCTGTGTCCGCTGATACCAGTGTACCTAAATGTAGACAATATTTATTAATAAATATGCCTCAAGGAACTCCCTTGGTAACTGTGAAAGTCACATGAAATTCTGTGCATTAGTTTAAGGCGACGCCTTGAAGATTTTGGTTGCAAGGATACCGATTTTTCTCAACAATGACTTAAGCGAACGAAATTAAATTTATTGTGAGAATTCATCATGTATTTAACTTTATTTTGTCCATTGCATAACACGATTGGTTAACTTTTATAACACAAAATAAATAATCAAAAAGACCTCTTTAAAATAAGAGATTCCAATTTTACCGACATTGAGGATCGATTTGAGGTTCCAAAATTTCTACATAATATTAATTGAAACTGATACTATAAATTGTCCATAGATTTTATGAAATATATTTGTAGTTTTTACATTAAACAATAAAAACCATTTTGTCGCATACGCCCTTTCCGTTTGTAACGCGGCTTTTCTATGAGAGGTCGCTATAGTAGGGAGCAGGAGCAGAGGCTACTTACTTTGGAATTTAATTTTATCGAGAAAATTTATATCAATCGTGTTTTTGATGTTGAGAAAATCTCAATTAAGATCTCAAAAATGATAGATTAAAACCTCGTAGTCCCAAACTTTGTAGGAATTAAGATATGTGCAATCAAAAATCTATTTTATTGCCAAGGTAGCGCCTTAACGCGGCGTCACCTTAAGCGATATAGGGCATACACTTGGTACATAATAATTAGATAGACAGACAGACCGATAGACGTTGCATTAAATATTTACATATTTATTTAGTTTTTTTTTTCATTGTACAGGCTTGTGTTTGATCAACAATCTCACTATGGTAAGTGATGATACTATACACAAAGTACCCTACCACCGTGCTATAGTTTACTCACCATGTTTCATTATAGGATTTGAACCCGCGCCGCGGCGTCCACTGAGCTATCATCTCCTTAAAATGATAATAGGGATAAAGAAGACCTCTAAGGTCGATGTAATATTTTTGTCTCAACTACCCCATAGAAGTTGATATTTTAAGAAAATTATAAAAACTTTTTGATCATATTCTAACCATGTACTGTATCAATATTCATAATCATCCTACCGTATCAATCGTAATTATAAAATTCCCGTTTTTTTCTAAATGTGTGATTTGTTTCAACTTGAAAGTATTTCCTTTTTTTATACCGGGAATGCGGGCGCAGGGAACAGCTATTAGTAGGTATATAAGTTTAGCATGATTACTTACTCTAGCTCTAATTTTCTATTACATTAGTATGATATGATGATGATTTGGTTTACTGGACCCATTAGTTAGAGGGAATCTATCCATAAGATGTTTACCCATTCCATACAAACCTGTGCTTATCATCGTGAGCAGAAATATCATTTCTTGTGTGACTCGGAGTATTGTGATAACTGAATGCCACAACGATCGTAGTAATGATGAGATCGTCTAGAAAATATATACATTTAAGTATGGATGACATAATTATTTTATTATTATTCTGAGCCTAAAATTTTTGCAAAATATACATAGGAATTATGCGGCTCGAAATTGTTATTTATCATTATTTTTTTTATACAAACTTTTGCCGCCAAAATTAATTCCCTGTAGGTACTTACAGATGCAGCGGCATGTGCCTTCTCATCCTTGAGAGGGAAGCAAACTCCTTGGTAATCATGCAGCCAGTTCAACTCGAAGACGCTTGCGTTCAGCAGGGCAGCCATAACAGTTGGGTGCAATGTTGCTAAATGCTCTCTAACTTCTGAAGTAGACTGTGCGTTTTCTCTAGAGACCACCCACCCCCCCTCGTCGACTAACAGGCAGGCCCATACTTTGCCGTCACAACGAGGTTCGCACTTGTCTTCGTCATCTTCTGCACACTACATAAATACAATCCAATTACAATTTTTCCTATAAAATAATAAATAGATTAAATGGATTTTATATGGATTACCCACTGATTTAGTACTTTGTCGATCAACGACACTAACCTTTCGATATGCTTTTGTTTGCCTACTTATCAAAACAAAATACGTCGTAAGATATATATTTTTTAAAACATTCTTATCCAATTCTTATCGAGCAATTACAAACCTGTTTACAAATACTTACTTGTATTAGTGGTTTTTAATATACAATTAGTAGCAATCAAACCTACTATTAATTCAGAGCCTAACATAGAAATTATGAACCTCTGTATGATATACATTTGACAGATAGTGTTTAAATACCTACTTACAGGAAAATTTGTGACGGCTTTTAATAGGTCCACGAGATGTTGTGGGAAGAAATGATAGCCCGCTACGCCGATGATACCGTTGTCAGCCGAGCCAAGGGTTCGTGCAGCTGTCAGCCATTCCGCTCGGATTCCCAGCTATGAAGCATTATAAAAACGAATTCATCCATTAGATTCCCATATTCGCAGATGACAGTGGGGTTCCTCATAGTCTGATGCCGCATGTTAAGCCATTTAAATTATTCTCGACGCTACCCGAGAACTGGACATGTAGTACATGTAGTAGGTACATGTAGTGAGGCTCTTGTCAAATAATACTGGGCTATCCGAGAATGCTTGTTGTTGTTTTTTTTCATAGAAGATTTCATAGAATCTACAACTTTGTTGAAGAACAAAAAAAAGATACTTAAATAATTAGTATTTTTTTATTTTGTTTTTGCGTACGCATAGCATATTGCCAGTTTTGCCACCCTTTTGTTACGCGTTTTTCTTTTAATAAAGATCGCAATGTCGTTAGGAACTGAAGGTGTAACTATCGTTCCACGATATTTTTGACGTGTTAACACGTGTTCTTTATTTAATTACCTAGTTTCATTGATTGATCGATACCTACATAACGTGACTTTTAATAAAGCAGAGATTGATTACCCCTTTAGGTATTAATTAGGCACTAATCAAATGTTCAGTTATACCGACGTTGTGGAATGTGTTAGCTATTGTAAATAAATAAATTCTGTTATTCCTCACACACGGCCATCTGACCCCAAACTAAGCAGAGCTTGTGTTATGGTAGCCAGATAACTGATACCTACACATACCACATATACTAATTTTCATTTGTAAATATATACTTATATAGATAATTACACCCAGACTCAGGACAAACAGACATGTTCATGCATACAAATGTCTGTCCTGGGTGGGAATCGAACCCACGACCTGCGACATGATAGATAGGGTATCTTACGACGAACCACGCCAAACGGCCCGTAAATCGGCGTCAGTCGGGGCGGTCAAACTGGCTCGTATTGTAGATATAGGTACCATATAGTGAGGATATAGGGTTGGTAATATCGTAGAAGTAGTAGGATCGACATTCAAAGTAATCCTCGATTGCCTCTTGGACGTTCAGGTGATTGCACTAATAACATTGTACCTACCTATTACGATTGTATAGTTTACCCATGTGTTGCACAAAACGTGATTTCAGTACATAATTATTTTAATATTATCTACTTTTCGAGAAGATCATTTGTGTTCAGTCAGTTATGTGACGTGCAATCGGCTTTGTTTGTTTTAAAACAATTTATTTGTATTATCTACATAGATAGTATGGGTATCTATCTCAAACTTTCGTACGAAATCTATGGGGTATAACCAGTGGCGTAGCGTGAGTTTTTGCCGCCCGGGGCCGACCGGAAATTTGCCACCCCCCTCTACATGATTAAAGTACATCATACAACTTATTGAAAGTCAAGGTAAACTAACACTGCTTCGGAAAGAACATACATCTTCACAGCCCACTTCGGGCGCCTGGTGTCTAGGGTGACGGGTGCGGTGGCTGCTGCCGAACACGGGTGCCCTTTGCAGGCGGCTGTACTTGGGGATCATGCGATCTATATGTCCCGTATGGGTGGACGCTCTGAACCGCGAAATCTTCACCCTCCTGCGTAGGCCGTAGAGGGTGGTAGCGATCTCCGCCGAAGCGGCGTGTGTGCCGGCGGATTCCTTGCCTTTGGACCTTAAGGCCTCGCATCAGTATACTTTTGGCACGAGGAGGCGCTGGCCCAGGGTGAGAGATCGGCGCGAGATTGAAGGGCGCATAGCGCAGCTGCGTGCGCTCGCTATCCAGGAGTGGAAGTCCAGGCCGGAGTACCCTAGTGTGGGACTGAGGACCATTGTGGCCATCCGTCCAGTGTTGGAGGAGTGGCTGGAGTGGCGGCACGGCACGATGACCGGAAGGTTGACAAAGATCCTCTCGAGCCGACCGCCACCGTGTGTCACCACTGTGACGGTGCCTCGGCAATGACGTCGTATATAGTAGAGGAGGCCTCCCGCCAGGCTGTCGCTGCTGGGTAGGTGCGCGGATGAATGCTTCGGTGCCCTCGTACACCCAGCCGGCAGCGACATATAGGAATAAATACTCCAAGTTTTTAGTCGCCGCAAACTTTTCATCGATTCATCTCGCCTTCTCTCTTTCGAACCATTGCGGTTTCGCTTGGCACGTAACTTTACGGGCGCGATTTGGAGTTTTTTTATTATTATTTCCAATTGAAAAAAACCCCTCGCCCCCTTTCGTATGCCGCCCGGGGCCATGTCTCCCCCCCGGCACCCCCCACGCTACGCCACTGGGTATAACTTTTTGCTACTATTTAACTAAAGGTATACACGAGATCATTTGAGTTCTATATAACCATAAGGAATTCTATGTAGTATGAAATCGTATGACATGCCTGTGAATTTGCATGGATATTCGTGCCCCAGTGGGGACGAGGTTTGTTGACTTATTACAATGAGTCGTTTGGATTATATGTAATTATTTAGATGTAAGTAGTTACGAGAGGCGGCTTGGCGTCCGTGATCCTCAGTTTCCTGACGGGCGCGAGCGGCGCGTGCACGACGAGCAGGCCGGGCGAGGCGGCGGCGCGCCGGTACCACGGCTCGTCGGGGCCGCGCGCCCACCACGACGCGTTCGGCGGCGGGGCGTGCTGGCTGGTCGCGTGGTACTGTTGCCACCGGGTGAGCCCGCTTTCTACGATCACAACCAAACTTGTAACTATTTTGATATTTTTGGGGTACCGTATCTACCCGATTGTTAGGCCTACGCCGTCCGTCTGTCTGTAGGTCACGGAGCTGTATCTTTTGGAACCGTGCAGTAGCTAGTTTTAGTTTTCACAGAGTACGTACTATGCCTTCTAGCATGAAAAATAAAAATTACAAGTCAAAATTCGAAAAAATTGCATTTTATGTACATATTTTATTCCCTCTCTATCAATTTTTCAAATGCATACTCTATAGTAAAACAACAAATAATAAAAGTTTGGTACTTATAGAAAAATACTTACTTATTAAATAACTTAACTTAATATCAATTATATACAAAACAAATATTTGTCTCACAATTTACTTGATTTTATTATTTTTGTACACGGCTGCGTACGAGGGGCCCCCCGTTCGCGAGCTCTACTCAGATTAGGCCGTTTTTTTTTAGGATTAAGAACTAGGTATGTGGCCATAGTCATTGGTATTTAGAATCAACATTATCATCTAAATCTAAACTGATACAACTTTCTAAAAAGACGTGATATGAACTAGTAGTAGATATTGATGGTTGGTATGTACCACTAGCAAAGAATGCTGTAGTAGAGCCCAGTTCGCAGGTGGAACAATCTCTGTCGGTGTCAGGCTCCTCGTGTTCCTTCGCCCATTGGTCAGTCACAATCGCTTCCTTACACAGGCGCGCCATGAGCTCCTCGTCACCTGGGTAGTTGGTTTGGCGTTGTAATAGTTAATTGTATTGTTAAAACTTCGTTCAGTTTCGACATTGGACTGATTAATCTTAAAACAATATACACATACGAGAAGTCTAAGGCCCCGGCGCCCATTGATGGCAAGGGATCCCTCATGAATTATGCGATAGTAATATTAGATAATTATGCCGTAGTGTGATTGGGATTGTTTTTCGCAATTTCAACTATAAAGGCATAATGTTATATGTATCGATTCGTCTCCTAAAATCCCATGCAGTGCCGTCCCGCCAGTGGGCGTCGGGCCTAATTCAAAGGCATGGGAAGTTGAGGTTCCTCGTTATTAGGGGAGGCTGTTGTCCCTATAGTGGGGGCTTAAATAGTTGTCGATGTAGAAGAAATGAATTTTCAAGGAAATGCGCCTTATCGCTCTTATCAATATGTTATATTTTGCATTGAAAATTCTGGAAATATCGTAACAATAAATAGCAATAATATTTTTACACAAGGCTGATGTGATTAATGATAACCCATTTTTTAAGATATTTTAAGTGTTATTCGATTAAGGGAAAGTACCTTGCAAAATGTATAAACAATAAATTGGTAATATTTTTCCACGAACTAAATTATAAATGTATCGGTTATAAATTAATGTAGGTCTACTGCGCGCAGTGCTGTTTAATTGATCTAATTAGTATTTTATGATTATTGATATTTTATAAGTTCTAGAATATATTATAACTACTCAGCAATTTTAAAATTAAAAAATACTAACACTGATATGTTTTGTCTAATAAAGTAGGTGGTATCGGTGAGAAGAAATGTTTGAGTTTTTCCATAGCAAAGTTGGGCTCATCACTTCTGCGCCTGATGAAGTGTAGCACCTCGGCTTCACGTGAGTCGAAGTGTGGCTCCACGTGGCGACAGTACAACCTGGTGCACAAAAAGATTGTAGGATAATTGATTATCTTATATATTACACGATAATAAATGCTAACTATACAGGTTGACCAAAAATTTGATGCATATCTCAATCAATAAATCTACTTTTAAACTACGATTTAGTAACTGCTTAATATAAACAATGCCAATACTAATTCATTTGTAAGATAAAGTCTTTGAGAGGTATATCGTGACAGACAGACATCGAAGTGTTTCAATAAATGTGCCGTTTTGTGAGTATCTGAATACGTTATACGGAACACTAATTAAAATCCTAATATGCGAAGTTATAGTTAAGTATTCTAATATTTAAGGCGGTGATAGCTCAGTGTAGTGACGTGGTCGTGGTTTCGAATCCTACAATAAGCTTGAGCTTTCGGTGAAGGACCTACTATGTAGTATCTGTCTTCCTGGCTACCACCCTCAAGTTGAAAATCTATCGCCCTTTTTGGTATGTCCCGGTAGTTATACTTGAGAGCAATTTCCCTTTTACGCTTAGTGAGCTTACCACCTTCGGCCATAATATCATCACTTGCCAAGGTGAGATTGTGGTCAAACACAAGCCTATCAGAAGTAAAAATAAATAAATAGTATGTTAATTACCAATCCGGGTGAACCACGTATTCAGTTCTCGAGAGTGACTGCAAGGCTTCCTCAGCGAGTTCCCTAGTGAAGACAGCCCCAGGAACAGCATGGTATCTGTTGTATGGAGGTAGGACTACCACGGCCGTGTAATGATCCAGCACTCTCCTCCAGTGGTACTCCCGCATTTCCAACAAAACCCGCATCCCTTCTTCGAACACGTTTTTCGCATAAATCGTTATATTTCCTTTTGGCTGGTCTATTATTAGGGATTTACGGAACTGGAAATGTTAGTTATAACATTAGTCAGGTAATTTTAAATATTTTATTATAAATATTATTATCTTTGATTAATATTATAAAGCTGAAGAGTTTGTTTGTTAGTTTGTAAGAACGCACTAATCTCATTGGTTCGATTTGAAAAATTCTTTCACTGTTGGATAGCCCATTTATCGAGGAAGGCTTTCTATCCCGGGAAAACACAAGATCCCTCGGAAACACGGGTGAAACCGCGGGGCGGAATCTAGTCATTTAATAAATACAAGGTACAATCTATAATAATATTAAATAACTTAAAATACCTATTTAAATTAAAAAAAAAACACTAACTATACTAAATATTAAAATAAAATATATACAAGCTTTTATAAATTATTACTCAGGTTAATTAATTATTTATATTATTACTGTTTGTTTCGAGTCTAGGTGTAAACATCTATGATAAGATAAGTATAGTATAATAATAATGTAGTCTGGTTTCCATAGAACATTTTCCGCTTAGTTCGGGGTCAGATGACCGTGTGAAGAATGTCCCAGGATATAATTATTATGGGGGAAGAATTAAAAGATTTTGCTAAATTCGTTGTAACTGCACCCTGTTTGCTAATTCTTATGATTTATTATCACGTGCAGTATTATTGTCTATAATGGGTGATATTATTTGCATGATTTATCTAATTGATTAATTGAAATCAATAATTTTAATAGGATTAAAATTTTATTGCGTTCCTTTACTAAAATGCTGCCTTTTGATATTTGCCGTCGTATCTTTCCACTTATCACTTGTAGGTAAGGACAAAACACAACAAGACAAGGGTAGGGAGGTATGTAAACCAATCTTACACTGTTATAGGAAAATTGTGCCTTGGTTTTTATTAAATAAGTTGTTGAGATTAATAATCATGTTGATTTCCAAACAGTTCAATGTTCCTACATATATTCATCGCATCTTTTATGACTGAAGATTATTTATGGATGGAAATATTGTATTTATACCTTTAGCCACTCTGGTGGGAAATGTCGAGGGAAATGGTCTTTTGCAGGTTGTTCCATGTCTAAAAAATCAACAGTTCGATATCCAGGTTTCAAAATGTCACCGTCAAACTGTTAATAAACAAAAAACATAAGTAGGTTAACCAAACATTAGCGGACTTGCTTATTTTATTACTTAATAACTAAAACATTGTTTTTAAACGAGTTGTTAAGGGCGCGTTCGCATATCAGGCAAAATTAAGCTGTTTTTCGGTACATTTTATGGCATAATCAAACAAAATCTAATATAACAAATAACTACCTCGTATAGATTGGTTCTTCATCTTCAAATAATAGTTACATTATTATTGAAAATTTTAGTTTCTCATAATGTAAAATCGATCTGTCGTTGCCATTTTCCACAAAATTATCGATACCGGGTTGAGTTTAGGTACGTTTTTGTGCTATTATTAACATATTTCACTATTTCTAAAAATACTAGATGTAGGCAAACATATTCAATTCTTAACGATAGGAGTTATTTTTTATCTAAATGCTATACATAGTCGCAGAAAAAATTAAAAGCGAAACTTATTTTTTCACATTTTTTTCTATTCTGGTTGAATCTTAATCGGTTGCATTAAGGGTTATTTTAGTTATAAAACTTGTCTTGATGTATTGCAAGCATTTTGAATGAAACTTTAGTCGGCCCGCGGCCGCCGTCGAGAGTGGACCTGTATCGCCTGTTTAGAGCAGCTCGAGTTGAAAAAGATCGCTGTACAAACACAAAATATTCGATAAACCAAATTTTATACTTGACGAGGTAAGATTTTCATTCTATTTTATTTCGCTATAAAAAAGATGCAGCAACCTGTCCTCGACGAGTTGTACTAGGTGAGCCGAGCTTGGGCTCGTTTTGTTAGTCATGATGAGACCTTACCTCCGGACTTGATGGAGCGACCTGAAGGTGTACTTCGGTGACTGCTACTGGAACTCCTCGACGAGTAGTACTAGGTGAGCCGAGTTTGGGCTCGTTTTGTTAGTCATGATGAGACCTTACCTCCGGACTTGATGGAGTGACCTGAAGGTGTACTTCGGTGACTGCTACTGGAACTCTTCAACGAGTTGTACTAGGTGAGCCGAGTTTGGGCTCGTTTTGTTAGTCATGATGAGACCTTACCTCCGGACTTGATGGAGCGACCTGAAGGTGTACTTCGGTGACTGCTACTGGAACTCCTCGACGAGTAGTACTAGGTGAGCCGAGTTTGGGCTCGTTTTGTTAGTCATGATGAGACCTTACCTCCGGACTTGATGGACTGACCTGAAGGTGTACTTCGGTGACTGCTACTGCAACTCCTCGACGAGTAGTACTAGGTGAGCCGAGTTTGGGCTCGTTTTGTTAGTCATGATGAGATCTAACCTCCGGACTTGACGGAGTGACCTGAAGGTGTACTTCGGTGACTGCTACTGGAACTCCTCGACGAGTTGTACTAGGTGAGCCGAGCTTGGGCTCGTTTTGTTAGTCATGATGAGACCTAACCTCCGGACTTGATGGAGCGACCTGAAGGTGTACTTCGGTGACTGCTACTGGAACTCCTCGACGAGTTGTACTAGGTGAGCCGAGCTTGGGCTCGTTTTGTTAGTCATGATGAGACCTTACCTCTGGACTTGATGGAGCAACCTGAAGGTGTACTTCGGTGACTGCTACTGGAACTCCTCGACGAGTAGTAATAGGTGAGCCGAGTTTGGGCTCGTTTTGTTAGTCATGATGAGACCTTACCTCCGGACTTGATGGAGTGACCTGAAGGTGTACTTCGGTGACTGCTACTGGAACTCCTCAACGAGTTGTACTAGGTGAGCCGAGTTTGGGCTCGTTTTGTTAGTCATGATGAGACCTTACCTCCGGACTTGATGGAGCGACCTGAAGGTGTACTTCGGTGACTGCTACTGGAACTCCTCGACGAGTAGTACTAGGTGAGCCGAGTTTGGGCTCGTTTTGTTAGTCATGATGAGACCTTACCTCCGGACTTGATGGAGCGACCTGAAGGTGTACTTATGATATTTTTTGTAGGTACCATAATTTTATTACAAAGAAATACGTAAAAAAAAATGAATCCTTCAAAGTATCAAAATGAGTTCACTTGACTACAATTCTCGCAGTTAGTCGTGCGACTCGTGCGTACACTTGTGTGTGTGACCCGTGTCAATGTAGTAGTTCGATTCTCTACCTATCAATTTTGCGAACGCGTCCTTAAGCAATGGTAAGGTCTCGTAGCAATATGTTTGTAGCGTTAGTTCGTAGAGTATAATATACTCGTAGCGCCAGTTCGTGTCTCGTAGCTTTTTAGTAAGGACTCGTAGCGTAGCTTACAGTTTCCCTTGTAGCATAGTTTGCAAAAGCTAATCTTATCTAGAGGTTAGAAAGAAAGAAATATTTTGACTTTGAAGATAAACAATAAACACGAGTATCGAGATTTAAGACTGCGATTATAGATATAAATACTTTTATTGAAATACCTACATCATTTTCTCTATTAACTATTTATTGTAGTATAAAAATACTTACAGTAGGTTTAAGGTTGTCATGCAATACAATATTGCCTCTGTGGTCCACGAGGAACAGCATGCCTCCAGCACCGAGCTGAAATAAGACATGTTTTAATAAAATAATAATTTAATTAAGACGCAAATATAAAAGTATTTAAGTGGGTTAAAATGTGACAAGTATGCTAAAGAAATATGCGAATTAATAAAATGCCACGTATAATCCGTAATGCAACTGATAATTGTAATCTGTTAGCTTCCTGCTGAGGTGATAGCAGAATGCTCATTACATTTCGTTATTTCGTAAATAATCTCGAAGAATAATAATGTATATACACAATATTACTATCGTATAAAAATGTCAGAATCATGAAGATTAGATTTTTAGTTTGTAATCAACGTCATATAACTATTAAGTAAATTAAAAGCCTATAGATAAATACATTTATTGCTGTGATTTATTTAGCTACGAGGAGGCGGGCTGATAAACGGCGCATCCGTGATATTTAATACGTGGAGCGGATTACCTGATGATAAGGCAGTATTAATTTCAAATGATCGATGGGTATGTCCACACCTGCTACACCCAAGAGTCTGTTAACAGGGTACTGAAACAGCAATTATGTTCTAGGTTTATCTACACTACAATTATTATAAATAGCTTCTGTCCCGCAGATTCATCCGCGTTCTCGATTCTTGTTTTCCCAGGAAGAAAATAATCTTATATGTTAATCCAGAATATATTCTGTGTGCCACATTTCATCAAAATCTGTTCAGCCTTTACGGAGTTGAGTGGTAACAAACATCTAAACATACAAACTTTCACATTTGAAATAGATATTAGTAGGACACAAAAACGTGTATGTATACATGAACGTTTGTATGTTGATGGTCATATAAAGTGTCGTCTAACATCTTAACAATGGTGTAAATTTCTGAAAAAAATAAGGTAGTATATAAAGAATACTTTCAAGGAAAATTGGGTCAGTAAAATATGTCGTGTTGTTTTAACATATATTTAGTTATATATATTTTCAGTAACACATTATTTTGAGCGACCGCAGAAATAATTTTGTTTTTCACATTGTCTTTCAGAAATACAAACTTATTTTTGCTGCCGTAAAAAATAACTTTGCAAACTATAACTTGTTACTTTGTACGTGCCTTTGAACAATACGCACTTTGCCGGGTTTTTCTTATTAGTTTATTACGATGTCCTGCCATGTGTACACCACAAAAATAAAATATTTGTTAGGAATTCTAAATATTTATTAATAATAAATAATTACCGTTCTGGTCGAATTCCTTTGTTTTTCCTGCAATTAAAATATGAGATTATAAGAATTTACTTTGAACTTGTTGATTTTTATCGGCCCAGACTTAAACATAAAATTTCCGTCATTCCGCGTAATCAGGCCTTATCATACATTTATCGTTGACTTACCTCATCAAGCTGAATTGTGATGTTCTGTAAATATGAAACAAAATAAATCAGTATCTTGGTAGTATTAAATTAAACAATAATAGGGAGTTTGCTATCGAAATTTATTTATTTATTTTAATGCTTTTTAAAGTTATACTTAAAATTAGCTTTTCCCCGCAGTTTCACCCGCGTTACCCGGTTTAAAAAGTAGGCTAAATTACTCCTTATAACATCAGCTGCCTGAGAAAGTCCCGTTAAAATCGGTCCAGCCGTTTCGGAGATTAGCCGGAATAAACAGTAAAAAGCTGTTATATTAAAAACAGACACTGCAATTTTATTTATTTGTGTAGAAAATTCTGTAGGTACTTATTTACGTTAAATTTTACTAGAAATACTTATTAATTGCAGAATTAAGTTCGCTATCTAAGTATCGAAATTCTCAAATGTAAATGTAATGTACTTATATGAATGTCACACAAACCATCCGCGGCAGTAAACACACAGCTCGTTTTTCAGTTTATCTGTCTATAACTAAGTGGGTATACAGGGTGATTTTGTTAACACTGGCAATACTTGCAGGGGTGGAAGTACTCATAAATGTGAACAACTTTTATTATAGGGCTAACTCTGATATCGCGTAAAATAATATGGTTGCTTCATACATTTTGGTCGAGTAGGTTTTGCCAGTGATAACAAAATCACCCTGTATAAAATATAGCTTACTCACTTCGGACGTGGTATCATCAAAAACGGGCACCGATACACTTATTTGAAGACGATAGTTAAGGTCTTGCCCTTCGTAGTAATATCCATATTTATCCTGAAATTAATTGTAACAATGAAAAATTTATTAAAAGAAAACACTGGATGCAGGCCTCCCAAGGCAGATGCTATTGGAGATCCTTAGGGGAGTCCAGCAGTGGACGTCTTGCGGCTGAGATGTGTTGATGATAATGATGAAATTTATTTAATTTATTTACGTATAATAAAAAGGGGAATTATTAACCGCACACCTAAAACCAAATAAATGATTGCACTACTAATTAACTGAGTATCAAAACTTTTACATACAAATAATAATAATTATTTATACTTACATCTATTTATTTTACAAAGTTACAACAAAAATATTAATGACATACTATTATCAAAAATACTAACTGTAAATCAAAAATAACAAATGCGCACATAATAAACAAAACACTATAGTCTAAAATGTAACTTCTAAAATCTCTTCATATTCAGAAACGACACGGATACTTTAGGTTAGAAGTGTATAGCGATCGGGAAATGCAGCGACCGATCGCCATACACTTCGTGGTTATTTTATTTTCTTAAAATATTATAGTGATGTTAAGTTTAATTTATTTAGATGTGCAAATTTTGGTGCGCAAACAGTATTTATGATGTACGTATAGTATATTCTGTTGGGAAAAATTGTCAATTGTTTTTGATATGCGTTTTTTAATAATAATATAATAATAATAATAATTTCATTTATTTCAGTCTAAAAGACCATAAAAATGTTAGTTACAATTTACTTATTCTATATTAGTACATACCTACATTACATTAAAAACATTATAAATTAAAAACTATCTTACATTAAACATGGAGGTCCTGGTACCCATGTGTATGGTGTTCCAGTGCCTCACCACAGGGCAGTCAACCCTGGCAGGTATGGTGTTCAGTAGGCCGTTGGTGCTATCCCGCACGCGGCACATCAGGGAGGCAACTCTATTTCGAACTATCACGCGAAAACTATTAGTGCGAGTATCGGCAAACATACCTGATGCGCTACAAAAGCGGGGCAACCCCAACAGCATCCTAAAACCATTATTATACTGGACACGCAAGGCATTGAAGGATCGGCATGTATAACTGGTCCACAAGCTGCAAGTGTAAAACGTCTGACAATATGCCTTAAACAATGAAAGCTTGACGTCGCTTGTACACCTTGCAAACCTGCGGGCCAGCATATTACACCTCACCGCCAACGCCCTGCGCTCCCGTTCTGTCTTCATTACAAATAATACTGAAGCGTAGCTAATAGTACAGTGATAGTGACGTGGAATGCCATAGGTCTTGGGTTCGAATCCTACAATGAACGTGAGCTTTCGATGAAGGAAAAACTTGGTGAGGAAATTATCGCACAGTGGTAGTATACTTTGTTGTAGACGCATACCTTGGTGAAAATATTAGAAATTTTAATATAGTAATGGTCACGTGATAAAGCCGAAGTTTGATTTGTGTTTGTTGACCACAATGTCTACATGGTTAGTGATGATGTGGCCAAACGTGGTAAGCACACAAAGTCTAGAAGGGATCCAAAACCGATGAGTCGTTAAACCATAATTTAAAAAACCGGTTATGTACGAGTCGAACTCGTGCGCCGAGGGTTCCGTACCTACCCATTATACCGCCAAAATATTTTCTTTCACACAATAGCAAATTTTATTTATTTACTAGATTCCGCCCCGCGGTTTCACCCGCGTTCCCCAGGGATCTTAGGTTTCCCGGGATAAAAAGTAGCCTATGTTCTTCTCCGTACCATAGGCTATCTGCATACCAAATTTCATCGCGATCGGTTCAGCAGCCTATCGACAGCAGCGAGGGCTTTGAGGATGTTTTCTATATATCATAGTTTGTATTTTTTACTTTATTTATAATATTAAGTTAGGATCTTATTTGAGGTTATGCCAATTAAGCTAGACCTCTAAATTGTATGAGCGCCCATACAACTCAGAGGCCTATCATAATTGGGGTTAACTATGTATGTTTGGGGACATCCTTTAATTTTTAACTTTTTAATTTTTTTGAATTTTTCCTTTATTTGTGCTGTAAGACCTTGCTTTTCGTCCAATTTCAAGAACTACCTATAAGTTTTCGACCCAAAACGGGGTACTTCCGGTTGACCTGGAATTGTCAATTTTAGCTAAAAGCAATGTCTTATAACACAAGTAAAGGAAAAATTCCGAAATATAAAAAAAGTTGAAAATTAAGGTAAATTTTTACAAGTTTTCGCGAAAATCTAAATTTGCCCATCTTTTTATCGAGTTGACCCAAGACCTTGATTTTTATACACCTAATAGGAACTATAGACCTCAATATCTGGTATAAATTTAAACTTGTTAGGTTAACCCTAAAAACGAAGGAGGGTTTGAGGAAACGATTCTAAATTCAACTTAGAAAATTTATGAACAGTGAAATTCCTCAACGTTTGTGCTATCGGTGTAATTCATATGATCATAAACGCATGGGGATATAAAAATCTCTGCCATGTTTTTACGTATATCTTTACAATATGTAGGTAGATTAGATACTTACAAGATTTACTTGGTAAACATAATCTTTATATCTCTGCGAATCACTGAGCAGTTGATTTTTGTGACGCCTCAGTTCGTTGTATCTGAAAGCTTGTTCAGTTCTTTCTTTTTGTTGCCAATAGTACTCGCCTCGTCGTGGGTCCTGCAATTTTAAAGAAGAGACAAAGTTACTCCGAAAAGTTATTCTATCATAATCCATCTCCACAACAGTAGTACATTTAGGTAGGTATGCTTAGGTTAGTATGCTTTTTAGATTTCAAATTTTGAATTTCAGAAAGTGTATCTACAAACGAATGAATTTATCTAAATAGATTCAAGTTCCATGTTCTGCAAAATGAAGTATCTCATCTCTAAGAAATCTCTCGATGATGATGCCTTAAATATTCAATCTCTGGATTTATAGGTAAGAGATTATAAGATTACCTCAACATGCGCATACACATCACTGAAAACCTTGAGTCGTTCCACTCTCTGCGTAACTAAAGGTCGTTCAAGTACACGCAGGATCTTTAACACCTGTTCAGTGACGTCAGAGTGGGTGATCAGCTCTGCGTAGTAGCCGTCGCGGTCGCAGCTCAGCGACTCTGAGAATTTGCGGGTGTTGTCGCGAAGACCGAATGGGTCGTGAAGCCAGAGCACGAACAGCCTATAATAATCAATCATATCACTTGTGACAATCATGAATCTAAATCAAGTTTTGGAGAAATATACAGTGAGTCATAATAACTGTAACCTACTAAAGTTGTCACAATCTAATAGATCCGTTTTGACAAGAGGATACCTATTTTGGTTGCGCTATATTTGGTTTACTTACCATTTTGAGATTTTAGTCAAACACGATCGTATGATACAAAAAAAATTAAGCATTTTCAGCTGATTTGCTTGAACTTGATACTTCACAATAAAGTTTTATTGAAACTAGTCACATGACCAACAGCTGTATGAGCAAGCAATTAGTTGTTTAGTTTGACGAGTTATATGATCATCTTTAATTTTCCTAACCCTTTACGAAGCAGCTTGTATAATCGTCAGTTTCGTGGTTATTTCTCAATTGATAAACAATCATCATTTTATACTTCAGTTTTAGTTAAGTGTTATTATGACTATGTGGCATCACTTGCAGATGTCACTATTAAATTAATCGAGTCATAAAATTATCATTGTCGTACACTACCAGTATTAGTCAAAACCACTTTCAATTATTATTATTATCAACTATGATGTGTATTTAAAATATCATAACATCATAAGTACCGGAACTTACTTAACCTTAATCGTAATTTCACTCAATGTAATTTTACAGAGTGAAATTTAGAAATTCGCATTAGCGAATAAACTCTTTAAATAAAGAAAAAAATGGCTCTGTTTTAGATTCAATTATATTTTTACTCTCTATCTATACGAATGATTTACCATACTTTTAAATCATTAGGTTGTTTTATTTGCAGAAATGTGACGTGCTGGCTAGAGATAGCGAAAGACCGAGAAAAATGGCACTCTCTGGAGGAGGCCTTCACCTCAGGGGTTCCCTCAAATAATTAAACGATATTAAATAAGTACTTATTGTAAAACTTGGGAAATATAAGGCTTTTTTATTTTTATTTATTTTATTTTATTTATTTGCAGAAATGTACCGGAATTTGATACCCATTGTGGATGTAGTTGACTCGATGTAGATAACACAGTTTTTCTTGGTTAAACCATAGAAGAAAATTGTATTTCTTTCTGATCATTCTTTGATTGGGGACATTAAAAGCTATTATTGTCGATAATGACTAAGTTCATAGCTGATATAAGAAATTAATATAGAAATAGAAGAAGTACCTGATACGCCCCTGCGGGTCCAAATGCCTCATTAGATCTGTAAAGTTCTCGTAAATACTATCAGCGAGCAGCACTATCGCTTGCTGACAAGCACTATTGTTTGGTTTCCTGCGCTGTTTTTGGAGCATTCGCACCCCATATTCCAAGACATCAGCCATTTTTGTCTCGTTAGTCATTTTCATCAGTTTCATTGTCGCCATCATTGCTGCCGAGTTCACGTGATTTGCCTATATGCACAGGCAATTGTTGTAATTAAATAAAATAATATCCACATATACCTACCTTATTTCTTATTTCTAGATAATCACATCCAGACTCAGGTCAGACGGACATAAACATGTTCATGCATACAAATATCTATTCTGAGTGGTAATCTATGTTACGACCTAGTAGGGTAGGGTAACTTATACCAACCACGCCAACCGGCCCGGTAAAAGGGAAGATAGTGATAGATTGCGCGGCTTATACCTACATTCATTATTCTTTAAAGCATTGACTGGGGTTAATTTATTTAACAGTCACAAAATAAGGTCCACATATCGTATACCTTCCAATCGGCCTACTGAATATTTACATTATGTCGTCTTTCATTATTTGATGATTCTATTTGTGTTGTGTTTTCATATAAATGGAACGTATTTCATTATAAAAATATACTAACCGGCACAAGTTTATCATTAAAACAAGGAATAGGAGATATAATTTCGACGTTGAATCGCAATACATTGACTTGATCATCGTCCGTGAGAGCGCTGAGCAGAGCCAGCGTGAATTGCTCAGCGATGACCTGGTTCGAGGAGTTGTCCATCGAGCCTGAAGCGTCTACTAGGATGAGGACGTCGCGAGGAGCCCCACCGGCGCTCACGTACCATGGACGAAGCCTACAGTCGTATACGTCATCTGCGTCAATTTTTAACTTGAACAAACTGTCCCATAAAGCAGCTGTAAAAAAAGTTTAATTTACTAATTAAAGTTAATAAACCTTATATGGTTCTGCTATGTTATTCTGTACTAAAACTCGACGGTGAATTTTCGAAGCGACTATTCTCTGTCTCACTCTTGAACTCCTGATTACCGAGTTTCACGAGCGAGACAGACAATAGTCACTTCGAGAATTCACTGTCCAGTTTTAGTACAGAATAGCATAGCTGGTCACTAATCATACGTACCAGGATAATGTCTCAAAAATCCCTTGGCACTGCAAAAATACTGAAAGTCCAGTGTTGCATCTTGAGCATAATTTTTTTGGAAAGTGGAAATTAGCCCTTCTGACCAGTGCATGTGGTCGATTACATCAGGTTCTGAAAAAATTACAGATTATAGATCAATGGTAGTAACGTCAAAAGCCGCGGCGAAGGTCATGGGTTCGAATCATGCAATGAGCTTTTCGGTAAATGAAACCATAACACGGTGGAAAGGTACTTCGTAGTAATTGGATGGCTACCACTTTCAAGTTGAAATTAAGCCTACTGATATGAATACTTACTTCAATCTAACAACGTTAACTTACTACAGTCAAACACTTCAAGGGCGACATGCACACTGGTCGTATCCAACGACACCTGTCCATCGAAATGATTACTTCTGTGAAGCTTCACCTTCTCCAAACTACTGCAGTTTAGTGGCTTTTCCCAAGGATTCTCCATCTCTCTAGGTAGTATTTTTCTCTTAGTGTGGTCCAAGTTCTTTGAAAGATGAGGATTAATTATATCAGTAGTAACCTTTTTAAACTTTAGTATTGATAGTCTAGGGACACAAACACTAGTTCAACGAGTCAGTCGTTCACTTCTACCACTCAGGACACAGAGCACAACTACGAGGATGTCTCCTGGTTTAGCTTAAAACTGATGAATAAACAATAGACAAACCATCAATTATCCTCGTACCTACCCACGTAATCAAGTGGGTTGTTTTCCGGAGCATCTTAGGAGAGTTTATTTTATCTATGAAAACTTACTAAAGTAGGTCAAAATCTAATATAACATGTACTTACGACGCTATGATCAAAGGTATAGTCGGTCGGTGCAGGTGTTTTCATATCAGCTAATTCCTCCGCTTTCTTCATGATTTCCTCAGCGGCATGAGTTCGTCTCTTGAGCAATGACTCCAGAGATTTGGCCATCTTATCTACAATCGCTGAGCCGTTGCGAACTTCTATGTTTATATCTGAAAAGCTCTTTAAGAGCTCCTCTCTCCGAACCACGATATTTTCATTATCAATAAATCTATCTGATATCTCCTTTGCCCATATCTGAATCCTATTAATTTTAAAGAAAACAAGTTATGTTTAGATTTACCAAAAAATATACCTGCCTACTGCTTAGATGCTTGTAAATTAATTATAATGTATAACGATAAAAAATATTTCTATTATTATATTTTATACACATTTAATTACCCTTGACTACATAACTCATGGTTATATACAAAAAAACCGCTAGTATGTACTGTATTTACCTAGTTTTTAATAACATGTTATACTTACAACGACGGAGGTATCATTTTCGGCGGAGGCTTCACTTTTTTTTGTATCACAATTGTAGCTTTTTTTTCAACAACATTCAAAATTTTAATAGGATCTACTGTAGTTTTATTCTTATTCATAGCGGCTAAAGTCATCTCATGCTGTTCTAGGTTCTTTTTCACTTCGGCTGTAGTTTTAACTTTAGTCACATTTTTTGTTTTCGCGGTAAATGCGGAAGCTATCGTAAGAAGAATGAAGAAAACAAGTTTAGCGTTCATTTTATGTCGATTAAGTATTTAGAGGTTGAATTAACAGATACATCGTGTTGTTACATAGTGAGGTGAAACAGTAGCGTAGGGCGGGCGGATAGCCTGAGACTGCAGCCTCTGAAAGAGCGGCGCCGGCGTGACGCGGCTCCCGACATCCTGGCGCCATGGCTCGGCTACCCCATAACGGAATAAAGGAATTCACAGACATAATAATATATATATACCCATTGGCTTTGCCGACCTACATTTACAATCTTACTGTGGCGTTTGTTTAAAACTTTATTAGTATTTCTTTCAATGTATTTCATATTATTAAACGTAAAAAAACATAAATATTACCAAACAATTCTGTCAAAACCCAAACTAGGGTTAGCCTAGGTAAAAATGCGCATCCAAATATGCGAAATGTGCTATGTGCAAATTTAAATCTTTTTAATTTTTATAAGTAACTAGCAACCCACCCCGGCTTCGCACGAGTAGCAGTGTATATACACACCTACATTTTTTTTATAAGCTTATAATTATAACTATTGGTTTACGCGGCGTACGTCAGTATCGTGTTGACTGGGAGCTTCCCAGTCAACACGATTTTTTCCGTCATCTACAAAAATCATATTTCAGCCAATTCAAACAAAACATTAATGAATTATATGCTTAAACTTTCCTCATGAATATTGATTCATTCGACAGAGTGCCGTTCATTGGTAAAAGCCGTATGAAAATCCGTTCAGTAGTTTTTGAGTTTATTGCGTTCAGACCAAGAAGCTCGAGCAATATTGCTAATGTAATTAATTTTTCTGAATTTACAAACACAGATGATACAGATCTTATGCAAATCATCAATTCCAAATCTTTTAATGAATTAAATTGTGTATATATATTTGTGGTTACTATTTTTTATGAAATCTGCCGAGAATTCGAAAAATTAATTGCATTAGCAATTTTGCTTGAGCTGCCTTTTTAGTGGGCCAGGGCCGTAGCTAGTGTAGAATTTAAGGTAGGGCAGCGGTGGTTACAGGTAGGGCGGACGTAAAATAATATATTTATAAACAATATTTAACAATATATTTGTATATAAGTGTGTATAAAAAGAAAGCCCGTATATCCATCGCGAAATTAATCAATTTTCAGTTGACACTGAATGACAACTCGCTACTACGAGTATAACTGTTCTAATTCCGAGAACAGTTACTTATAGTAGTAACTTCAGTAGCTTTGACATTCATAAGTGCCCTCCTAGGGACTAAACTGAATAAATGGCTTTGACTTTGATTTAGGTTAGGCCATATTGATTTGAATTTGAGATACATGTCGATAGTAGTAAATTAAAATAGTTAATTTTTGAAAAAGCAATTTGTCTTTTGTATTATACTTTAGTTGATGAGATTTTTTTAAGGCAGGGTATTAGTATTTTAAGGTAGGGCATTGCCCCACAATGCCCCTCCCTACCTACGGCCGTGGTTCAGACAGACAGTTAGACGCGGCGGGAGGACTTTTCTTCTGCAGCCTATGCAGTGAGAAAAATTCGTTCTCTCACTGACGAATCTACGGCAAGATTGGTTTATTTTAGCTATTTCCACAGCTTGATGTCCTACGGCATCCTCCTTTGGGGTAGTGGTGCTGACATCAATAGAATTTTTATTCTGCAGAAGAGGGCTGTTCGCGCAATTTACAGTTTACGTCCTAGAGATTCTCTTAAAGACAAATTCAAATCTATAAATATTTTGACAGTGCCGTCACAATACATTTATGAAAACTTAATCTATGTTCGGAAAAATATTCAAAATTTTCCAAAAAACAGCGACACTCATAGCTTGAAAACTAGAAATAAGCACAAACTTGCTGTACCTGTAACGCGGCTCAGCAAAGTGAGGGACTCATTCAAGGGGCAATGTATACGTTTCTATAACAAAGTACCCAAAGAAATTCAAGAACTATCTGTGTAATAGATTTAAAAAGCTAATTAAACAAAAGTTATGTAAGAAAGGGTACTATAGAGTTTCTGATTTTGTGGAAGACAAGAATGCATTTAAATGAAATGTTCGCTCAACAAGCTATTTCAAAATAACTTTATAAACATTGTAATTAGTAATTAAATTATATTACTTAAAAAAAAAAACTATAAAAATCCCTTGCTGAGTTTCTTGCCGGAGTCTTCTCAGTCCAAGTGTATTCCGAACCGGTGGTAGAATCATTTTCATTGTATTGTAACGTTCATAAGTGCCTTATTAGGGCCTAAACTGAATAAATGAGTTTTGATTTGATTTGATTTATAATATGTGAAAATAGTTAATTTTTTTATTTAATCAGTATTTTATTAAATATTAATAATTGCTCTTTCTAATTCATACAGTTACCTAAATAGACATTATTACCTAGATATATATTATTACAATCTAGGCAGATTGTGATCTTCCACTTTATAAGTAAGTACTTTGTCTTCCGCCTGGAAGTATTGTGAATGACGTATCTAATCTTATTATTTTTGATAACTATCCGCAAATTAAAAGCAATATGTTGTTCAATTAGTTGTAACATTATCAATTATAATCTATACTATATCTATACTAATATTATAAAGCTTGTTTGTTTGGTTGAACGCGCTAATCTCAGAAACTAATTGAAAGATTCTTATAGTGCTGGATAGCCCATTTATCGAGGAAGGCTATAGGCTACTTTTTATCCCGGGATAACATAAGGTTCCTGGGGAACGCGGGTGAATCCGCGGGGCGGAAGCTAGTGTTAAATATTATCAGTGCGATTAATGATAATATAATTAAATCACTGTAATTAAACGATTGTCTACCTTTTTACGCATAAAACTTATTCTGCGGTTAGATAGGCCATATATTGCAAATTAACTTGGCGATGAAAGGTACCTACCTATTATTCTAACGGTTAATTAAAAATAGTAAATCATTTTATTTTTAAATATAAGAAATATTAATACTATTTTAATTCTCAGGTATAACGATAATATTGGTGATCGCTTCCGTGGTGGCCGTGGGAGCCGAGCCGGTATGTCCCTCAGAACAAATTGAAGATTGGAATATAGAGTTGCTGCTTCGTCATGACGACTGCGATAAGTTTTACAAATGCACATTTGGTGAACCGGTCGCGTTGAGATGTCCAGATGGACTCTATTTCAACCTGGACCTGTGGCAGTGTGATTGGCAGAACAACGTCGACTGTGAAGGGAGGAATGACCCTAGTCAAATAACAACTACCACTAAAGAACCCACTACCACAGAAGAACCAACTACCACTAAAGCACCCACCACCACAGAAGAACCAACTACCACTAAAGCACCCACCACTACAGAAGAACCCACTACCACAGAAGAACCCACTACCACAGAAGAACCCACTACCACAGAAAAACCCACCACCACAGAAAAGCCCACCACCACAGAAGAACCCACCACTACAGAAGAACCCACAACTACAGAGAAACCCACCACCACACAAG
Source organism: Tetheella fluctuosa (assembly GCA_951216915.1). Lineage (NCBI taxonomy): Eukaryota > Metazoa > Arthropoda > Insecta > Lepidoptera > Drepanidae > Tetheella > Tetheella fluctuosa. The sequence continues at coordinate 3,387,342 of OX578229.1, read as the reverse complement.
AACCCACAACCGTTACTGAGGCACCTGTGACTGACAAGGAAATTGAGTTTCTAGAGAACGGATGCCCAGTCAACCCACATATCCACTGGCTCTTACCTCATGAGGAAGACTGCAACCTGTTCTATTACTGCGTGTGGGGGGTAAAGGTGCTGAGGCAGTGTCCCAGCAAACTACACTTCAACAGGGTACTTCAGGTAAATTGCTCTTTTAGTTCCATTAAAATATAAATTAGTTATATTTTTTTGATAATAGAAATAATGTATGGACGACAGTAATAGGGTGGGCAGAAAACATAGTATCTATAATATAAAATAAAATAATAAAGTATATTACTAGTTTCCTACCAGAATATAAAAAGCTCGTTAAAGTTTCAGTAGATCATTTTATTAAAGCAGACGAACATAAAATAATAATGAGCATGATCTTACTCCACGGTTATTTTATCTGTCTCAGTACTAGCTGTTAAGAAATTGGTATAATTAAATATTGTATGAATAGGAAAACTCTATTTTACAAGTTAATGATTTACTACAATATGTTAGTTGAATGAGTTGTACGTAAGATTTTGGTGTCGCGGACTTTCGTCACTCATACATTCCCTACCGAAGGAATTTTGCTATTTTCACATTCTTTGCTTCATAGATATAATGCTTCAAAACTAAATTGAACGGAATATCGTTGTGCTATGAATTTGATAATAGTTCTAACATACTTAAATCTTAATATTTACTACCGCTAAATGGCAGTTTTACTTTTTCTTTATTCAATTCTTTGTCGAAATTAAACTTAGGTTCATCTTCTTCGTTATGTCTTGTTACATATAATTTTCTTCTTCCAGGTATGCGACTGGCCCACCGACGCCGGCTGTGCAGTATCTTTCAACAAGCACAGATTTCTCAATATATTCTCTAGATTGTTTTAATACCCTAACCACAATTAACCACATCCAAAAAATAAGCAAATCATTACTATACAGGAGCGGTTAAAGGAACACACGCGTGACCAGAACGCTGGCTTTTATTTCGGTCAACGGATAAGCTTAGCTATCCAACGTGGAAATGCAGCCAGCATTCTGGGCACGCTCCCATTTGGTGACGGTCTTCCTTTTTAGTTGTAATTGTTTATATTTTTATAATGTGTATTAGATTATTAGATTTATAACAAAACATTCAATTATACCTATATAGCATTAGATATTGTATTTTTCATTCATTATTGACTCTTTACTTACTTCTTAAAGAGAAATGAATTTCCTGACGACATATCATAATTAAAAAGCAACTTATAAAGTAAAAATAAGTAACTAGTTTTACTACGTATCCTATAAGTTGGTGAATAGCTAGTTATAAATTTAAAAACATCATATAAGTAGCAATATAATACAATATGCTATGTAGTGCTGCAGCACCAGGTAAGTAAGTCAAGTCACAGAGTCATGTGTCGTTGCAACCGTATTTTCAATTGGAACATATTGATTAGAACGAGAAAGGGGTCGGAAAAAAAATATGGTCATTGGTAGAGACCGAATTACTTGTACCATGGCCCCTGGAATAAATCGGGTCCCTAGTCACAAGTATTTCTTAAAAAATATAAGAAACCTAGTGTTTGCCCGCGACTTCGCCCGGGTGGAATTCTTTGTGGTTTATTATTCCTCTATCACGTAAAAAGTAATTGATTTGATCTTTGGCACTGCAACTGTTGGAGTGTCTGAGTCTACTTTTTACAGGTGCTGCTTGTGGGGGCTAGTCTGCTTGAGTCTGCTATTTATTTATAATAGAATTTTGATAGAGTGTACTTGTTGTTTTGCCGCCGGGGCATACAATTGTTGTCATATAATGAATCATAGCTTGTTTTGAAAACAGTGTGTGCTTACCACCTTCGGCCACATCATCACTTACATTTGTAAGATTGTGGTCAAAAACAAGCTATAACAAAGTAAAAAAATAACTACATTCAAGGATGTGCATGTATAATATATAGTAGGAAAAATAGTGAATTGAAACTCATAAATATTTATGCAATAATGATCAAACTCAATAAATTAATTTATGTTAGACTAGCTTCCGTCCCGGGCTTTCACCCGCATTCCCGAGGGATTTAATGTTTTCCCGGAATAAAAAATTCTATTCTATTCTATCTGTGTGCCAACTTTCATCCAAATCCATTCAGTAGTTATTGCGTGAAAGAGTAACAAACATCCATGCATACTCACAAACTTTATCATTAGGATACGATTTTTTGATAACCCTAACGATTGAATAGGACTGAGCGGCCGCAAAGACCGAACTGTATACCTAATACTTATATCACATATATACAACCTAATATGTAATTTATCATGGTATCAGAGGAGAATCTTATATTATGACTTGCTTCCGCCTCACGGTTTCACCCGCGTTCCCGAGAGATCTTTGTTTTCCCGGGACAAAAAGTATGTCCCTATGTGTTAATCCAGGGTGTCAACTACTTCTATACCAAATTTCATCAAAATTAGTCTAGCCGTTTGAGTTTGAAGAAGTTACAAACATACAAACACACACTCACAAACTTTCGCATTTATAATATTAGTGTGATATTCCAGGGCACTTATAAATAGTCTATCTATGAGACAAATTTCATCCATATCCGTTCAGCCCCCCTAAAAAGGCCGCTCAAGCAATATTGCATATTCAATTCATTTTTCGAATTCTCGGCAGATCCTACTTACGTCAATATGTTTTATGTAAAATAGTCACTACAAATAGTCACATATATACAATTTAATTCATTAAAAGATTTGGTATTGATGAATCTGCAGTAAATTCGGAAAAATGAATTGCATTAGCAATATTGCTAGAGCTTCCTTTTTAGCCCCCCTGTAAGCCCCCCTATAAGACTGTTACCACAGTCTTATAACATCTAAGTATAATAAATTATTGTTCATCGTTTATCGAGGCATCTTACTATAATAATAATAATAAATAATAATTATCATTTATAAATAAATATTATTTGACGTTATAAACTAAGCGAGATTTGTGGAATGGTTTTTTTTTTTTTTGGCAGGAACAGATGTTTTATGTAAAAGTCATTTGAAATAAATTTACCGAAACTAAACAAATAAAACATAAATCGCATCAAAATTCCATTCAATTCCGCTGGGAATTGACAGCGTTCGTTGTGTTATATGTTTAGTCTCGGTAAATTTATTTCAAATGATTTTTTGAATGCATATATTTTTTATTCGACAGATAAGTAGTTGCTTTCGGAGTGGTTAAAGTGTGATTTCTCTAAACCATTACTTTGTAATAGAAAAAAATATATGTTGCAAGGGTCAAATTCAGTAATTTATAACTTTTTAAAGCAGTTTAAATAAGAAATTGAGACGATTTTGAAAAAAGTAACTAGATAAGATTATTGTAGAGGATTTTCCGACAAATGGAATCTGAATACATTTCTTGTTTTTGTTATATTTTTTCGTGGCGTGTGCATGATTGAGACCCTCTACGCGTGGAACGTAAATAGAGGTATGTTTAATGCCTCACAAAGCTAAGAAAAGTGGAGTCAAATTAAAAAATAAAATATGTATTGGAAACTTCAAATCTCACTCTTTAAAATAACGTAAAATATATTTCATTTATTGCTTTTCTGATGACTAAAAAACAATATTTCTTTTCTGATAAATTCCGCAAAAACACTGATTTTAGGGAGACTGGAGCCTTAATATTAAAAAATAATGTGGTATTTATTCCATCGACGCTTCGCGGGGAAATGTTAGAACGTATACACGAAGAACACTTAGGTATAGATAGATGCAAGAGGCGAGCGCGTGACGTGATGTTTTGGCCGGGCATGGCACGCGAAATCGAGCGCGCAGTGCGCGAATGTGCGACATGTGCATTTCACACAGCGAGACCTGCTCTGCAGCATTATATACCAGACGTACCCTGGCTGAAATTAGGTTCAGACATATTTTAATATAAAAAAAAAATATTATTTTATTTTATTTACATATTTACAATTAAAGTAAAAAATACAAACTATGATATATAGAAAACATCCTCAAAGCCCTCGCTGCTGTCGATAGGCAAGGTTCCCAACAGGCTGGCAGCGTTCCCTTTTTGGATGGCCAAGCTTATGCGTTGGCGGAAAAAGCTCCCAGCCCGTCGGTCTCCCGAAGCCTCGATGAGCTTCGATGATAAAATCCGAGCAAATCGGCGAGCCTCGAACCCCCATGGACCCATGGTTTCAACTGCGAATGGCATGAACGAAAAATTAGAACCAAGACAAGCGTATTTTTTAAATTTGGATTTTTCAGCACCGGTCGCAGCCGCCCCAGCGACTTTACAAGTCGCCAGTAAGTGGGAAGGCGCAAGTGTATCTACACACGTGGCATCCCACACCAATATTATCTAATTTTAGTTGACTATTTCTCAAATTTTGTCGAGGTTACTGAATTAAAGTTCATTAGTAGCAATTATGTGGTCAAGGCTATGAAGGAACAGTTTGGAAGACACGGTATACCGAGTGAATTAGTAACGGATAACGGACCTGCTTATAGTTCGAAAGAGTTTAAAACGTTTATACGAGAATGGGAAATTACTCATATTACATCTTCTCCTTTGTACCCACAATCCAATGGCAAAAGCGAGCGTACATTAAGAACAGTTAAAAACTTATTAAAAAAATGTTTAAGTTCTGGTCAAAAAAATAATTTAAGTTTAATAAATTTTAGAACTACGCCTAGATATAATTTAGATTCACCTGCTCAGATTCTCATGGGTAGGAGATTAAATACGCGATTGCCTACACATAAAATATTACTGATAGAAGACGTTGATAATAAAAAGAATTTTAAAAATATTATTGAACAAAAGCAAGAACAAAAAAATAAGTACGATATATCACTTGGGAATCTCCCTACGCTAAGAAATAATGAGAGAGTAGTTGTAGTGGATGGTCGCCGACGTAAAATGAATGTCGTAAATAAGGCCAGAGAGCCTCGACCTTACATATTGCAGGATGCAATCGGTCGTAAGTATCGACGTAATCGACGCCATATTGTACAATTTAAACCGACACAATCGGATCATAACACAGCGAGCCTACCGAGTATTATAAAACCGGTTCAGCAGCAGAAGTTCGAAACAAAAGCTTATAATAATAATATTGTACAATTTAAACCGACACAATCGGATCATAACACAGCGAGCCTACCGAGTATTATAAAACCGGTTCAGCAGCAGAAGTAATAAATAAAAATAATTATATAGATATTATGTACTCGTATTGTATGTACGTACATATACATATAAACATGTTAATTTAGTTTAGTAATGTATTAGAATTAGTTAGATATATTAAAACCATATTATTATATTAGTATTAAATACCAACATGTAACAGAAGAGTTGTAGTACATTACGTTATTAAATAGTAATTAGTTAAGGGTTGTATTTAACTTGTTTGGCACATGTAAAAATGGTTATTGTTTAGTTATAAGGGTGGAGGTTTGTAAAATAATTACTTAGTCAAGCTATTTTGTTCATTGAAGGGAAAAGATGTTATAATAATTTATAAGGTACTTTGAAATATTATTATATCTTCACTACCTACATATACTCGATTAATAAATCAGTGTTCAACTAGCAAGCATTGTTTCATTACAAAGAAATTACGATATTAAGGTTTCTATGGATTTTTCTCGAGTTCTTAAATATCTCCAAAACTATACTAGCTAAATTGTGGGAGTTTCACTCTTATCCATAATTTGATAAAATTGATCAAATGACAACATAAAACTAAGATGGCCAAAACTGAGTCAAAATCCCACACTGTGGATGGTAATAAATAAAATCCATGGTGTCAGATTTATGGGAAACAAATATTCATTTAGATGAGAAATAGGGTAAGTTCAAAAAAAATATTAAGCATCTACCACTGCATATGTTATAATATTACGTAAAGACATTGTACAAGGTACACGTTCGTATATATAGGTACAGATAAAATTATAAATCAACTTAGATATTTTTACACCCGAGACACCCGTCAACAAGACAGCAAAATATACAGAAACTAGCCTTGCGCCCCGCGGTGTCACTCGCGTACCCCTTAGGGATTGAATCCAAAAATTCAAATTCCAAAAATTCTTCTTTGTGGATGCCTATACTGTATAATATAAGGTTTATATGTAAAATTTCAAGTCAAACTCTTTGCTTTAATAATAACTGGTATGAAGAGGATATTGTGAAGTGTTAGTTTTACTATTAAGTACTTACATATATCTTAAGTATTGGGAAAAGGAAAAATTACAAGAAATTTTGAGGATAGGTCTATTTTGATCAAATTAAATACATACATATTTGTTCATTGAATATATTTTGTCCAGTATAATGTAATGATACATTTTTAATAAGTTATAACGAATACAATTTTTTGAAATATTTCTTTATAATAATATAGCCGGTTTGCTGTTGAGAATTTTTTAGATTATAAGTAACATACGAAAAAATATTTGTGATGATCTTAGAATCTAATAGTTTGGCGTACATCTATATGTTTATTTAAAGAGTATGAAATCTCTCGCTCGTCACAGCTGACATTCTGTGCCCAGTCGCAAGCTGCTTCATGCGGATTGTAGAAGTGGTTAAGTGGACAGCTTCTGGCTACTGGAGAACCGTCGACACAAATGTAATATTGGTTACAATTCTCATGGGCAATCAGAAGACCATTCGATTGTTCACTCGAACAAATGGATGGTGCTTGCCTAGCATTGCAGAGACATACGTCTTCAACCTCAGGTATGATTCTATCACCGCAATCAACGTTCCTTGGCCAATCACACGCTACAATACTAGGGTTAAACAAAAGATTAGATGGACAAAGAAGCGGTACAGGAATTCCATCAACGCACATATAGAACTTGTTGCATTTTTCATGAGCTACCAGAACGCCATTAGATCCGGCAGACTCACATATTGCTGGGGCTTCGTTGGGGTCACTATTACCATCGCCATTATCGCTGCCTCCATTGTCGCTGCCTCCATTGTCGCTGCCTCCGTTGTCACTGCCTCCATTGTCGCTGCCTCCGTTATCGCTACCTCCATTGTCGCTGCCTCCATTATCATTATCAGGAATAACTCGGTCGCCACAATTGACGTTTGCAGGCCAGTCACATGTGTCAGTATTGGGATTGTATAGAAGATTTTCAGGGCAACTGAGAGTGACCGGTTTACCATTCACGCAGACATAATATTGATTGCAGTTTTCATGTGCAACTAAGACTCCATTAGATCCATTTTCTGCACAAATTGATGGCGCTTCACTGGGATTAGTGTTACCACCGCCTCCATTGCCGCTGCCTCCGTTGTCACTGCCTCCGTTGTCACTGCCTCCGTTGTCACTGCCTCCGTTGTCACTGCCTCCGTTGTCACTGCCTCCGTTGTCACTGCCTCCGTTGTCACTGCCTCCGTTGTCACTGCCTCCGTTGTCACTGCCTCCGTTGTCACTGCCTCCGTTGTCACTGCCTCCGTTGTCACTGCCTCCGTTGTCACTGCCTCCGTTGTCACTGCCTCCATTGTCGCTTCCGCCATTGTCTGTTCCTCCGTTGTCATTATCTTCAGTGCCATCAGGAATAATTCTGTCTCCACACTCAACGTTCTCAGGCCAGTCACATTGGTCAGTGTTAGGGTTAAATAATAGATTGCCTGGACATATCAATGCCACTGGTTTACCATATGAGCACTTATAGAACTGGTTGCAGTTTTCATGTGCCACAAGAACTCCGTTTGACCCTTCAGATGCGCATATATCAGGAGCCTGACTGGGATCGCAGTTACCAGCTCCTCCGTTGTCACTGCCTCCGTTGTCACTGCCTCCGTTGTCACTGCCTCCGTTGTCACTGCCTCCATTGTCGCTTCCGCCATTATCTGTTCCTCCGTTGTCATTATCATCAGTGCCATCAGGAATAACTCTGTCACCACATTCCACTTTCTCAGGCCAGTCACATTGGTCAGTGTTAGGGTTAAATAATAGATTGCCTGGACATATCAATGCCACTGGATTACCATATGAGCACTTATAGAACTGGTTGCAGTTTTCATGTGCCACAAGAACTCCGTTTGAACCTTCAGATGCGCATATATCAGGAGCCTGACTGGGATCGCAGTTACCAGCTCCTCCGTTGTCACTGGCTCCGTTGTCACTGCCTCCGTTGTCACTGCCTCCATTGTCGCTGCCTCCATTGTCGCTTCCGCCATTATCTGTTCCTCCGTTGTCATTATCTTCAGTGCCATCAGGAATAACTCTGTCTCCACACTCAACGTTCTCAGGCCAGTCACATTGGTCAGTGTTAGGGTTAAATAATAGATTGCCTGGACATATCAATGCCACTGGTTTACCATATGAGCACTTATAGAACTGGTTGCAGTTTTCATGTGCCACAAGAACTCCGTTTGACCCTTCAGATGCGCATATATCAGGAGCCTGACTGGGATCGCAGTTACCAGCTCCTACGTTGTCACTGCCTCCGTTGTCACTGCCTCCGTTGTCATTGCCTCCGTTGTCACTGCCTCCATTGTCGCTTCCGCCATTATCTGTTCCTCCGTTGTCATTATCTTCAGTGCCATCAGGAATAACTCTGTCTCCACACTCAACGTTCTCAGGCCAGTCACATTGGTCAGTGTTAGGGTTAAATAATAGATTGCCTGGACATATCAATGCCACTGGTTTACCATATGAGCACTTATAGAACTGGTTGCAGTTTTCATGTGCCACAAGAACTCCGTTTGACCCTTCAGATGCGCATATATCAGGAGCCTGACTGGGATCGCAGTTACCAGCTCCTCCGTTGTCACTGCCTCCGTTGTCACTGCCTCCGTTGTCACTGCCTCCGTTGTCACTGCCTCCGTTGTCACTGCCTCCATTGTCGCTTCCGCCATTATCTGTTCCTCCATTGTCATTATCTTCAGTGCCATCAGGAATAACTCTGTCTCCACACTCCACGTTCTCAGGCCAGTCACATTGGTCAGTGTTAGGGTTAAATAATAAATTTCCTGGACATATCAACGCCACTGGTTTACCATATGAGCATTTATAGAACTGGTTGCAGTTTTCATGTGCCACAAGAACTCCGTTTGAACCTTCAGATGCGCATATATCAGGTGCCTGACTGGGATCACAGTTACCAGCTCCCACATTGTCACTGCCTCCATTGTCACTGTCTCCGTTGTCACTACCACCATTGTCGCTACCATCATTATCACTGTCTCCAGTGCCATCAGGAATAACTCTGTCTCCGCACTCAACATTCTCAGGCCAGTCACATTGGTCAGTACCAGGGTTGAATAATAGAGTTCCAGGGCATTTCAATGCTACAGGTTTGCCATCAGCACATATGTAGAACTGGTTGCAATTTTCATGTGCCACCAGAACACTGTCAGATCCTTCAGCTGCACAAAGAGCGGGTGCCTGGCTAGGGTCATTATTGCCAGATCCTCCGTTGTCGTTACCACCATTACCAGTACCTCCATTATCAGTTCCTCCATTATCGCTACCACCGTTATCGCTGTCTCCATTGTCGCTACCACCATTGTCACTACCACCATTGTCGCTACCATCATTATCACTGTCTCCAGTGCCATCAGGAATAACTCTGTCTCCACACTCAACATTCTCAGGCCAGTCACATTGGTCAGTACCAGGGTTGAATAATAGAGTTCCAGGGCATTTCAATGCTACAGGTTTGCCATCAGCACATATGTAGAACTGGTTGCAATTTTCATGTGCCACCAGAACACTGTCAGATCCTTCAGCTGCACAAATAGCGGGTGCCTGGCTAGGGTCATTATTGCCAGATCCTCCGTTGTCGTTACCATCATTACCGGTACCTCCATTATCAGTTCCTCCATTATCGCTACCACCGTTATCGCTGCCTCCATTGTCACTACCACCATTGTCGCTACCATCGTTGTCACTGTCTCCAGTACCATCAGGAATAACTCTGTCTCCACACTCAACATTCTCAGGCCAGTCACATTGGTCAGTGTTAGGGTTAAATAGAAGATTTCCAGGACATAACAAGGCCACTGGTTTGCCATATGAGCACTTATAGAATTGGTTGCAGTTTTCATGTGCCACAAGAACTCCGTTTGATCCTTCAGATGCGCATATATCAGGTGCCTGACTGGGATCGCAGTTACCAGCTCCTACATTGTCATTGCCACCGTTGTCGCTGCCTCCATTGTCACTGCCTCCATTGCCACTGCCACCATTATCAACACCACCGTTGTCATTGCCTCCATTGTCACTGTCTTCAGTGCCATCAGGAATAACTCTGTCTCCGCACTCAACATTCTCAGGCCAGTCACATTGGTCAGTGTTAGGGTTAAATAATAGATTTCCAGGACATAACAACGCCACTGGTTTGCCATATGAGCACTTGTAGAATTGGTTGCAGTTTTTATGTGCCACAAGAACTCCGTTTGATCCTTCAGATGCGCATATTTCAGGTGCTTGACTGGGATCGCAGTTACCAGCTCCTCCGTTATCACTGCCTCCGTTGTCACTACCTCCGCTGTCACTACCTCCGTTGTCACTGCCTCCGTTGTCGCTGTCTCCATTGTCACTGCCTCCATTGTCACTGCCTCCATTGTCACTGCCTCCATTGTCACTGCCATCTGGAATATGTCTATCTCCACAGTCAACTTTCTCAGGCCAGTCACATATTTCAAGCATCGGATTGAAAAAAAGATTTAATGGGCAATCAATTGAAACTGGTGCACCATCAAAGCATTTGTAAAATTGATTACAGTTCTCATGGGCTACAAGAACACCATCAGAATTCTCATTTTTACAGATATTAGGTGCTTCACTCGGATTGCAGTTGCAAGTGGCGTCAGTGTTGTCTTCATTTTCTTCGGCGTCCTCGCCATCTACTTCATTATTTCCGTCGTTATCATTACTGTCGCTTTCGTTGTCTTCAGTTTGGCCATTGTCGTTGTTTTCATCACAGTCTTCGTCGTCTCCTGTACTTCCTCCTTCGAGAATAGGTCTGTCACCACACTCTACATTTTGTGGCCAATCACAAATTTCTAACTCAGGGTAATAAAGAAGGGTTGATGGACATGCGAAAGGTATGGGTTTTCCATCAAAGCATTGATAAAATTTGTTACAGTTTTCATGGGCAATCAAAATTCCATCGGAAGCGTAATCCGAGCAGATAGTTTGAGCTTCGCTTGGGTTGCAGTTGCAGGTTTTCGTACCGTCGCTATTACGCTGCGACTGACTTGCCTGAGTCAGTGCTAGAGCACAGAGCAATATGAGCGCTGTGCCTGAAAATAAAGAAACAGATACAAATTAATTACATATACTTAGAAATATAAAATAAATGTATAGTTTGTATTTAAACTATTATTGTAAATATTTGTTTTATAAATATAATATTTTCATGTTAAAATATTTTTCTGTCTAGAATCCGTGTTCCAACAATACAGGGTGTTACAAAACTACCCGTAAAGCCGAAAGGAGGTTAAATGGGCCTTATAACGAGTCCATTCACAATATTTAAGAACCGTAATAACGCTGTATAACATACCCCAAAAAAATAAAAAAATATTATTATTTTCACTGATGTGCAAACCCTATTTCAGTAAAATGTACCTACATTTTTACCTAATTCACGGAACGACAAAAATAATAATCGTATATTGACAACATATTTTTTTTTCCAACTTGACATTTTTTGAAGCCAGTACTTGAGTATAATGACATCCTTGTATTGAGGTAGCAAACATTTATGAATGGAAAATAGAAAAACTAGTAAAATAGGTACGTAGGCCTGTCTGTTAAATAATCTGGTTCCCTGACATGACAGCTTACTAGGGTTGACAAAATTATTGGCTTTAATTATTAATTATATTTTTACGGGGTATTTTGTAACACGTTGTATAGTTCAAACATAATTGTAAAATAAGCACTAAGTATTAAATATTTTTACTCGTATTTTTTTATCACTAATGATAACCCAAACATGAAAAGAAATATACATTTTTTACCAAAATTATTTGTTTTTAGTTTAAATACACAATCGAAAAATCGTGAAATCGATTCATCATGCAATAAAGTCCCTATCAACAAAAATCAGGTCGCAAGACATGTGTTACCAAATTAAAAACTCTTTTGAGCAGTGATTTGCAACATGGCTGCAGGGCAATAGGGTATTATATTACACCCATTTTTGAAAAGTGTCTCAATTCGTTCCTAAGGTGCTAATAAGCCACCAAAAAACACAAAAAAATTATTCAATCAATAAGATAGATAGATAGTCTTTATTTGTGAACTGTAGGTTACATAAAGATCTTAAATATAAAACAAAACAAATAATCCTCTACGTCCCGCCACACGGGCATACAAAATATATGAATGTCAAATACATAGTACCTAGTCATTGAAATTGATTCTGATTCTAAACAATAATCAATAAAATAAAATAAAAATAACAAGTCAAAAATTAAATAAAAATGTCACAATATTCTATACTGAACACTAGCATTTACTCTATTACTCTATTTATTTTCAAACGAACATGCCAATGGTCTATTTCAAAGTTTTTTCATCGATAAACTCCTTTACTGTGTAATAACATTTATCGATAAGTAAATCATTCAGGGATGTTTTGAAAAAAGTTACGTTGTTTATATCAAGAATATGTTTAGGAAGTGCCATAAAGTGCAATAAGTGCCATAAAAATGAATTTAAATTTTACATTTTCAATTTTCGCGCGTAGTTTGATGAAAACGCTGTACGCCATGTTACTCTACGGTCATGACGTTATTTGGTCTCTTGTAAGTAAATAATTGGGCTGATATTGGTCTAAATTGGACTTATAAAATTTTTAAAATTGAAAATGAGCTATTATCCTTTTTATTAGTGTGCTATTCCTGAATGCATGAATACTAGTGAAAAAATAATAATACTTCAGTTGACACTTTTTAGCTTACACACAGCACCGTATGACGTCATTATAATGACGGCTACTGTTTCGCCTTAAAAAACTGAAAACTTTGAAATGAATTTTAAAATTAATTAAGTTATTTTATGAACTTAAACTAACATTTTCCGACAGCTTATTGCCTAAGCTATCTATTGTACTTTTTTAGATTTTTTCTCATATAGAGTTAAAGAAAAGAGTTCGTATATGAGTGAAGTAATTTTCGAATTTTTACCACAGGCAACCTCTAGTATTTATAACTAGAGTAGACCCCGACAAGCTTCGCGGTGACTTTAAAAAAAAATTGACACTAAAGCTCACCAATAGCTACAAAACAAAAAAAAATATTCACAAACAGACGAGAAAATGGTTCTTTGCCTATTTACATACTTAATAATTATCGTTTTAGGGCCGATTTTTCAATTGCTGGATAAACCTCGGATAAATTATTCCTCCGATAAGTCCATACAAAAACTGTTCTAATTCCAAAGTAATAGCCAGTATATCTAGCTCTTGAAAAATCAGGCCTTAGTTGGGTTAATATTTCCCGGACTAAAAAGTTTCAAGTCCCAGATGGAGATATACACTGACGGACACATAAACTGCGTCAAAGTTCAGGAAACTTTATTGATTTACATTTAAGTACATTTTTTTTATACATTGATTGTAAATACTTGTTGTAAATAAATATCATTTACATAAATGTAAAAGTGAAGACTGGTCATTACCAAAGTTGTCAGCAGCTTACAAACAAGCTCGCTTAAGATTTGCGCGTGAACACCTAAAATGGTCTGAAGAGCAATGGGCTTCCGTATTATTCACCGATGAGTGTAGGACATGTTTATATGATGCAGATGATCGCAGAAGAGTCTATCGTCGATGTGGGGAGAGATATGCTCAAAATTGCATTGAGGAGCGTATTCCTTTTGATGGCGGTTCGTGTATGGAACGGGCGAACGGAACTTGTGTTCACTGACATGGTTCGCCAAAACGGTAACAGAGGGGGGTAGACAGCATTTCGCTATATAACAGAGATTTTGGAAGCTTACGTGATACTTTACATGGGATTCATAGACGATTTTTTTACTCTAATGCAAGGTAATGCCCGACCACACGCCGCTGCAAAAATATTGCGAAGAGGTTAGGATACGTACCATGAATTGTCTAGCACGCAGCCTGAACCTTAATCTGATTGAGCGCGTTTGGAACAATTTAAAAAGAGCTGTATATGCGAAAAATCCTGTGCCAACAGTGGCAACGCCAAGAATAGCAATTTCACAAGAATGCGATAATATTCCGCAAGACCGTTTAATAACCCTAATCAGGGATTACTTCAGGGCACTTGATTACTAATCACACAACTACATTGACACTGTTTTTGTGATTATCATCCGACACTATTTATTAACCACCTTAGGTCCATTATGTAGAGATTGATTTTAGGGTCAAATTTAAACACTTACCTTTCATTTAATGCTTTAGTATTCCACGTCTATTTTCTTGTAAGTATTGCACCAAAACTGATAATGATACGTTTGATTGCACATCATTTATACATGTTCAGCTGTTTTTATACATATTCGCGGCAGATAATCAATTTGATTAGAACAAAACGCTGATTTGGGTAGATTAATAAGAATTCAGGAAATTATCTATGCAATGACTTTTTAGATAATAAACATCATTAAAGACAAACGAATTAAAACCAATAATTATTACAGAAATATGTACTTAAGTAACTACATGATATAAATATTCATGGCGCGGCTTGAAAAACAGGCTACAGAATGAAAAATAATAACTCCCGAAGACTTGAAGTGACTTGACTTATTATTCGACATACATGGTTATATTAAGGTTTTTATAATTCACAAGAGGTGCTTTCTGAAATTGCGAAAAAAAATATTCAAACTTTGCATACATTTTGATTGAGCAAGGATATTATATTATTTTGTAAGAAAAGGTTGTATTTTTTCAACCCATAGCAAAAGTTGTAGCTAAGTACTTCCACCCCTTAAAGCACTGCAGTTGAATTAATTCATTATTTTCGCGCAATCTACATACTTGTGGATCTCTTTCCTGGCCACAAGCGAGCTCGATTACTCATACATTGGGTTTGGTTTCGAATACTTTAGTATTTAGTTTTAGTTTAATATGAGTAACTAAGGCTAAACTATATCATCATCATTATCATCCTGTCCTGTTCCTAATTATTTTAGGTCAACCTAATACGAACTCTTCTTTCATTTAGTCCATCTACCTATATCTATCACATTCACTCTTTTCTTACTCATATCATCTTTTACACAATCCATCAATCTCATTATCGGTATTCCTCTTCCCATATATGTATATCTAGGTACTTTCATATATTTTAATCTCATTCCTAATCATATAAATTCTTGTCACTCCACACATCCATCTCATCTCATGGTAGTGACACTCCTTCAAGTGTAATAGGCGCAAAAGTCGAGTGACTACCAAAATAGCAGAACTTTTGTTCAGTTTTAGTTCTTGCTGATACTGTTCTTCCATACTAACAGTTTCAGCTTTTGCTGCCATTTCAGCTGTTGCTGCCTGCTCTGGACATCGATTGCATTCATTCATTGAGAATGAATATTGAAAAAAATAGTTAAAATCAATTGTTCTTGACGTTGTTACAATAACAATATCATCAGCATACATTGGATGCCTCCTCCTGCAGGTCCAACGACAAACCATCCATCACAAGCAGGCAGAGATAAGTGCTGAGATCCGATCCTCGGTGTAAACTGACTGCCACATCGAATTTATCTATGACCTTTACATTGATTTTAATTTTAATTTTTTAGTATCAATCAAAATCAAAATTCTTTAATTTAAATAGTCCTCCGCCTGGAGGGACTGGTGAACAGTCCTGGATTATCCCATAAGCAAATTAAGCAATTGCTTAGGGCTTTGGGCATCACGTCTCGGGGGGCACCATAAACAGCTCTGAAAAAATATTTGCTAGCACTTCAAAGCCAAGGCTGTTTGAAAACCCGTGCGTTTAAATTAACTAGAGGCACTAGAGTAAGAGAAATTTAGGTTCGTTTTTCATAAAGTTCTAACTAGGACAATGGAGTTCTGAACTCGGTCCTAATAAGGTCTGAAAGTGATAGATAACCCTATAAGATCCAAGTTAGAAAGGTTGTGACATTGGGGTCATGACCCGGCGTACTCGATTGCTCGTGCATCGTCGGCAATATTCAGAAATTCGAATGCTCCAGATTTGCGATCTACCGATCACCATCCCTGCCTCACCCCCGCTGTGTCAGTCGAATGTTTTGTTTTATGGCCAAAAATAAACCAGCCAAGTGCGAGAGCTCACGCACTTGGCCGGTACCTACTCCACGCATCTCTTTCGTACATATTCTAAGGTACGTAATGATCTATCTCGTTGTAATAAATACCTACGTTAAAAAAATTAAAGACCGATACTAGTTTACTAGTGGATAGGGGGGCCCACAGAATGAATAATCTCACTCTATTGCCGGGTCGGTGGAGAATGCGATTGTTTTGCAATGGCAAAACGACAAAGCTGACAATAAAAATAATAAAATACCTATTTTGAGAGTAATTTGTAAAAACGTTACTAATCATTCTTGGTGCAGGAACTCAAAGCGTTAAAAATATTTTAAGGACCCCGGAATAATTGCAAATATTCTACATAATATATTAGGAAACGATATCATGAACTAATATTTATAGTGTGACATTTAACGCTGCCGGAATTCCTCGTCAGGGGAATACCTATTATGATACTGCCACCTTGCTATATTTCCCTAATTATGTTTTCTATCATCAAGAGCTCAAGCTTATTGTAAAATTCAAACCAACATGACTTTTATTCCAGTATTTGACTTCACCTGCGAATGATATCTTATAAGATTTCAGGCACATTTCGGGAATGGAACATACAGAAACCTTTAGGTATATCGAAAAAGAAGCTGGAATTAATGATGACATCAATCAAATCTATTATTAAATCAAACATTAACAAGCTATTATATGATTAAATCTTATTTGATATAGGTAGGTAAGTAAGATACTTATTGATCTTATGCCGGTTTTCCCTTAACTTCTATGTTTTTTATGAGGCGTAATTGGATTTATATAAATATTTTTAAGTTAATTGCTGTTGCATGATTAGCTATCATGGAGATTGTTTTGATTTAAATAATAATAGCTATTTAATCATGAAGATCTCCAAACATACAAACTTTCACATTTATAATATTATAGTAGGATTAAAATAGGTTTTTATCTTTACATGAATAGTCTGATACATACACTAGCTAGATGCTATAAATGCAACTAAATCAAAATGGCATAACACACATAAATGGCACTTATTGACTTCCTTGCTTAGCGGTCTAGTTTGAAATCCTTATTAAAAATTAATTGGGTAAATCATACCTAAACATTTTGGATCCGCTACAAAAATACCTAATGACACCGCAAAAATTAAACTGCTTTCCAGTAGGTACAAAGAATTATAAAACATTACAATTAAGGTGACATTTGGTAGGTATAGATGTTAAAACACAAAGCGCTCATGTAAACAGAAGAGTTAAACAAAATGTCTTATCAAAGTGTATATTGAGGATATAAAATTGATATCGAAAAAAGGAAATTGGTTTGAAAGTAACGCCAGTGACTGAAAAGTTAAGAGGGAGCCGTTTGTTGTGGTATGGGCATGTTATAAGTAGGGATGAAAGCTATAATATGCGACTAAAAGAGTTTTGAATACGGGACAAAAACCGAATGGAAGAAGAGTACCTACCTACATAATTACATTGTTTGTAAGAGCCCTTTATTTTCCTAATAATCTGCTAGTAAAAGCCTTCAATTTACCATAATGTTGGGATTCAATCCCTACCAACGCCACCATAATACCGTCTTCTTAGACCCTGAACGATGTCCCCATCATGGTCGCCCTGGCACTCAGCCAGGCCGAGGTACAGACTCTCCTACTTCGTACACTCGTCACAGGCACAGAAGGCGGGGCCGTAGAAGACATAGTAATACTTACATAATATACTTAATATGTTCATGCGATTTAAAAATAAATCAAATATCGAATACTTATCATTTCGATTGAAAGATTATGAGCTTTTTAAAAACATATTATCCATAATTTGCGATAAAGTAAAGTCATCTTGCTCAAAGATTGTTTTTACATAAAAAATATATAAACTATTAATCTATACTAATAAAGAAGCTTGTTTATTATAATTTAGTTGATTTTGAGTTTACTGCTGGCTCTTCTCAGTAAAAGCCCGATTCGGGATCAGAGTCAGATAATTCATGAATATCTACTTTTAATATTATTTATTTTATTTCGACTATTATCACTGACCTAAATTAAACTCATATCGACACAATGATAATATTTTTATTGGTCTATGTTAAAAATATGATCCATAAATGATGCCCTTGATTGAAGCAATTATTGACGAAGTAATTGGTTGGAGATGATGTCATTCTGACACACATATTTAATTAAAACACTTGTACTTAAATAAGCGTCAAGTAATCAGTATTGTAATCTTCTCATTAGTAGATATCATTTATACCGCCAGTCACGTTGATACTTCACATCATCATATTCTGTCATTCATCTGCCCATGGATGTCCTCTGCTGAACCTAGATACTCGAAGGTTTGTACTTGTACACCGGGAAAACTGCGGTGAAGGGCTTACGTTACGACCATACGACCCAAAAACGATGTCTCCAGCCAAAATAAATATTTGTCACAAAAAAAAGTAACAAAATAGATTATTTCTGTTATAATCTGTCGTTTCCGGGAAATTTCAGTCTTTCTGTGCCACCAGTAGTTAAAAAAAAAGAAAAAATGATTTTGTTTTATATGTTTGAAGTTTCATTAAAATCCGTTCAAAAAGTCTTACTGCCGTACTCAGAGACGTCAATTAGAATTTAATGTCTGAAGTATGTCCATCTTTGTTTATTTTAACAGCTATAAAAAGAGACAGGTATGGTGATAATCGATCATTAAACTAACTAGACCACTAGACACATAACTGCTGGAATCAGAACGATTCGTAAGGAAGAATTTAAAAATACGTAGGTATGTATCTGATATACAGGTTGATTTTATATAGCTAACTTGTACTATGGGACCAACACTTATTTGGTGAAAAAAAAAAGTTTATTTACGATTTGGCCCCTGCCAGTTTGTCGACTCTTTATTCATTCATTATGTATGTTTCTTTTGTAAATTTATGTTCATAAATGATTGGTTCACTATTGTCTATACATCTATAAATATTTATTCATAGATTTGAATCTATAAATATAAAAATGAATCCCTATTTCCCTTGGTCACGCCATAACTTGAGAACGAATTTACCGATTATATTTTAAAAAAAAATTGTAAGATTTTTAATACTTTGTAGAAGGTTCATACGGAAAGAAATATTAAGAAAATGCGCAGAAACTTGAAAATTTCAGAAAACTTAATACAAGAGATCGCGAGTAAAATATAAAAAATATAAAGAAGCTAGTTAGATATAAAAAAAGCCGGTCAAGTGCGAGTCGAAGTCGCGCACCGAGAACCTTGTAGGTATGTAAATAGTTCGTCCATCACGGGAATCGTAACGAAAACATAAACTAGATTGAGAGACAAACTCAACTTTGCCGTCGGTAAACTATTGTCCCCATACATCGACATAGGTCGCGGAAGTTTATAATAGCAAAACAAAAATTAAGCACAAATTTACGATTTTCGGATTTATTCCTTTAATTAGAAAGAAAGAAGTTAAATTTATTAGACACCATTGCACAATAGTACAATTACACAACGAATAAATAAAAAATACAAATGCACACAAAAAATAAAAAATAATAAGAAAAAACAATACAGCAGTCATAATAATAGAAGAAAATAAAATTAATAAATGAAATAATTTTATTGTATTAGAGGGGTCCAAAAGGCCCCAGCTCATCATGTGCTGCAAAATAATTACAACGCTGATTTTCGGCTGAAGCCATGGGTGATGCACGGACAGATGGGCGGTTAAACATTGATCAAATAAATTTGCAAATTTAATTGTGCTATAAGACAATACTTCTTGCCAAATTTCATGATTCTAGGTCAAGGGGAAGTACCCTATAGGTTTTGATGCCCTTTCGAATATAATCTCAAAATATACAACATAAACGGCCGTATCCTTTGATTACTTTGATTTAAAAGTTTGATTTTTTCACAGCTCCAAGAGATTGCAGACCTGAGTATTTGATATTAATTTCAAATTGATACCTCCACGCGTTCCTGAGAAAAAGGTCTTGACAGACAGACAGACAGACGGACAGACAGACAGACGGACGGACAGACAGACGGACAGACAGACAGACGGACAACGAAGTGATCATATAAGGGTTCCTTTTTTCCTTTTGAGCTACGGAACCCTAAATAATACATTAACAGAAATATGTAGATTATTTATGTCATTAACTCATTACTTACACAGATCTATTTAAAGATAATTAAACTAAATTTAATTTTTCCTATATCTTTGATCTTTTCCTAATCCTAATTTAATATTATAAATGCGCAAGTGAGTTTTTTTGTTTGTTTGTTACCTTTTCACGCCTAAACCGCTGAACCGATCGCGATGAAATTTGGTACGCAGATAGCCTATGCTATGGAGAAGGATATCACAAGACAAAATCGCGTTTGTTGTATGGGAGCCTGAAACAGAAATACATAATTTGTGAAATTTTCAACTGTCTAGCTATCGCGGTTCTTGAGATACAGTCTGGTGACAGACAGACGGACGGACGAACAGACAGCGAAGTCTTAGTAATAGGGTCCCGTTTTTACCCTTTGGGTACGGAATCCTCAAAAGGTTAGTCACCTTATGAAGTAACTAGCTTTCCGCTTTTTACCAAATCGCGGGTGAAACCGCGGGGGCTTAGGGGGTACCCTAAGGGATGGAATTATCAAAAATCCTTTCTTAGCGGATGCCTACATCATAATAGCTATCTGTATGCCAAATTTTAGCCCGATCCGTCCAGTGGTTTGAGCTGTGCGTTGATAGATCAGACAATCAGTCACGTTTTCCTTTTGCAGATTATTTATTAATCTACATGAAATTAATAAAGTACGTGAATTTTCGACCGGTAGGTTTGGACTAAAGTACTATGATAATGGCTAACATTTTAAATGTTTCTTATACCTTTGTCATATTTTTTTTATTCCGGTACTTCCCATAAATGCCTACAAAGAACCTGATTCTAGGTCGTTGCAAATACCAACAGACCTCATCGTTAAGAAATGTTCCGGTAGGTAGCCTAGCATTACACTGGGTGATTTTGTTATCACTGGCAATACTTGCAAGGGTGGAAGTACTCATCAAGATGAACAACTTTTATAATGGGACTAACTGTGAAATCATGAAAAAATTATCAGGTGTTCCATACAAAAGTTCAATACCTACTCGACCGTATTATTTTACGCGATATCAGAGTTAGCCCCATAATAAATGATGTTCACATTGATGAGTACTTCCACCCCTGCAAGTATTGCCAGTGATAACAAAATCACCCTGTATATATAAATATGTAGTTATCTTGTTTCCATCTGCTTAGTTTGGGATCAGGTGGTCGTGTGTGAGGAATATACCAAGATATTTATTATAATTACAAATTAAATGAATTAATTTCTGAAGATTTTAGCAATTTTATCACAAAAATAAATTTTATCGATAGACTATCTGATTATTTAGATTGCATTCCGAGGGATTTAATGTTTTCTCAGGATAAAAACTTTTTTTTTATACATGATAGTCGGTTAACAAGCATACGGCCCGCCTGATGGTAAGCGGTTACCGTAGCCTATTAACGCTTGCAACACCAGGGGTACAACTCGCGCGTTACCGACCCTTCCCCCCTCCCCAATGAGCTCGGGTGACCTTACTCACGCGCAGGAACACAACTATAAGTTATTTGGCTGCGGTATGTATTCTGTAAGGTGGTGGTACTTCCCCAGTCGAGCTGCCCTTTGAGCGACATAATCGCTATGCTAGATTTCTACATTTTACTCCAGGGTATCTGTAACTATACAGAGTGATTGCGAAACATACATACAAACTTTAGCATTTATAATGTATTAGTAAGATATAAAAGATTCCGCGACTCAATAATGATAAACGTTCTTACACTTTACGTGATTTGATATACATACACGTCATATGATTGAGATATAAATCTTGATGGTATGTACATTGTACATTTATACTTATATAGGTTGTATTTTTTTAGAGTAAGCAGAAATCCTATACTGAAGGACAGAGAAAAATGCTGATAAGAACCATGGGCTCGACAAAAAAAACGGGCAAGTGCGAGTCGGACTCGCGCACGAAGGGTTCCGTACCATTATCTATAAAAACGGCAAAAATATCTTGTCTGTTATATGGGAGCCAAGTAATGGATGGAAATTTAAAAGAAATGGGTATATTTTGGTAGCTTTCTTAGTCTTCGTCATCTCAAATCCTTAAGCTGAGTACTGGGGGGCTAAAAAGGAAGCTCGGGCAATATTGCTAATGCAATTAATTTTTCCGAATTTACGGCACATTCTTTTAATTATTTAATTCATTAAAATAATTCATTCATTATGGGGGTTCGAGGCTCGCCGATTTGCTCGGATTTTATCATCCAAGCTCATCGAGGCTTCGGGAGACCGACGGGCTGGGAGCTTTTTCCGCCAACGCATAAGCTTGGCCATCCAAAAAGGGAACGCTGCCAGCCTGTTGGGAACCTTGCCTATCGACAGCAGCGAGGGCTTTGAGGATGTTTTCTATATATCATAGTTTGTATTTTTTACTTTAATTAATCAATGTTATTAAAATTATGATTTATTTATTTATTAAAATATTAATTCATTAAAATTGTATATACATGACTATTTGTAAGTAGTGACTATTTTACATGAAACATTGAAATAAGTAGGACCTGCCGAGAACTGACTGCCTAAGCCGTGAGATTTGACGATCAGCTCATATAAGAGTAATGGTCTAGGTTTCAAGCAGAGAGCACAAAGCATACCAAATCAATGCACATGTGACGATTTGTTAATTAGTGTAATTGTGTTAAAGTTTCAGTGATATTTTCCGTCAGTGCCATACCATAATTATTTTCCAAATCGATGCATTCCAGCCAAGCGATGGAAAAATACAAATAAAATCAGTGACTTAAAAAAAATACCTACTACTTTAAAGGACAATGGGCGAAAGTGGTCCAAGAGCCTCCACTAATGGGAATAGTGGGAAACGAAAGTACATACTGTCATATGATCCAGGCAAAAATCTATTAAATTCTGTCTCTTTGTGGCTATGTATGTTCCAACTATAAATAACTAGCTGGTTTTACCCGCATTCTCGGGATAAAAAAATAGCTTATAACCGTCTTCAAGAATTGAGCTATCAAATGCTAATAGTCAAAATATAAAAATAATAATAAATTTAAAAATGCTCTCACGTCTTTGACAAATAAATACCAAGTGTAACGCAAAATCACATTATTTTTGGTTGGAACATACATAACCATAGCGAGATAACCCGGTATAGAATTTGATGAGCTTAAGCGAGAATCATCCATAGGTACTTTCATTTCCCGCAAGTCTCATTAGTGGAGGCTCTTGGACCAAGTTCCTAACATTTTTGTCCATTGTTCTTTAATAAAAACTTTCTTCCTTTTAAAACTTTTTAGTTGGAACTGATAATAATCAAAAGATATGAACAAACCTAAATGGATTGTGATTTTATCGATATCCAACTGATACCCTTCACGATTTTACTGGAAAATATACAATTACTCATTACATTTAGTTTCATAAAGTAAACTATTCTCTAATTCACGCCAAGTACTTAGTGACTAATGCTAGATAAACTTGGAGGAGACAGCGATAACTATTGTCTCTGAGGATATTGGACTTATGATAATATTGTTTTTGTCGAATGCCGTGGTGAAGGCTAGCTTCGAGGAAAGAAAACATCGTGAAGAAACCATAGCACAGTGGTAGGTAGGTTTAATAGCCGTTGTAAAGTAGGTGTAGTGTAGTGCAAGAATACTGTACCCTGAGTGTAAAGAATTTGCGTAAATAAACGCTTACTATCACGTTTGCGTTTACTAAAAATTTGTATGGAAGAAATTAGTTCAGTCAGCGTTTTCTAACGTCAATTGTTTACACTCGGGGTACTGGTATGTCATCCGGCTGCTAAACTTTTAAGTCAGTTCCCTTTTTGGCTTTATGTGCTTACCACCTTCGGCCACATAATCACTTACCACGGTGAGATTGTGGTCAAACACAAACCTAACCAAAGTAAAGAGATATATAGATTCATCAGATCAGGACAGTAGTCCAACGTTTTCCTTTTGCATGTGCTTATGCTGAAAGACATCTTTATAGGTAGGCTATATATAAAAACCTGTGTGTATGTTTGTAACACTATGCGCTCCTATAAACTTTGGTGAGTTATTGCCTGCGATGGTTTCTGACAAAGAAAGAAAAGGCGATTCACACTTTTTTTATGTTAGACGTCTGGCAAGCAGGCAGGCGGTCCAACTTATTGACATTAGCAATACCAGTGGGATTGCTAATGTCAATATGTGATGAAAAATCATTTTGGCCTAGGACAAACTAGTTTGGCCTGAAATCTAGTTTGTTCCAGAACAGCGAAGAGTCAGGGCCGCGCCGCCCCTGTGTGCGAAGTGTGCGGCGCACACAGGCGCCAAGACAATAGGGGCGCCGCCATCGAAATTATTTTTGTTACACTTACACAACAACATATTTTTTGTAGTGGAGTATCGATAAGTAGGTACAATAGGCGCAACATATGCCTTGTAAATAACAGAACATATATTACGCTCATTGTAAAAGTCTCCCAAGATAATATGCACGTTTGTAGTTTAATTTTACGCTTTTGTTACGAGCTCAAAAGAACCGCCGCGCGCCGTGAGTTTGTTTGAATGATTTTATGAACGCAACCCGATGCGATGCGTGCGACGCTAGCGGGGTGGGGTCACAGGGATTCCCCGACTTTAAGGAACGAGAGAGCCAAAACAATTGAACAATCATTCAATCGAAAAAAAAATAAGTTGAAACATGAAGATTCGTGAAAAAAAGAGGCGTTTCATAGGTTTCGCACACAGGCGCTGTGGGGGGTCGGCGCGGGCCTGCGAAGAGTTTAGGAACTGCCGGAACGAAAAATAACGTATCTAGACTATCTAATTGGGTAAATATCTAATGATTCCGAAATCCATTTCCTTCTCGTCCTAACCCGCTAAATCTGACGATAAATCCGTCAAGTTGACAACACTGCACAAACAACACAAAGAATTTAGGGGAATTCCCTACAAATTTCGAATTTCTTTCAACTGAGTTTCACTGGGTTCTTTCAACTGAGTTTCACTGGGTCGTGTTGCAAGCTGTTAAATTATTCTGAAGGTGGTAGCAATTTTCGAAATTTTAAGTTTGAGGTTTGAAAAATAATGTGAGCGTTGCGTAGTCCGTCCGACACACATTTTGCCGGTTTTATTTTTTATTTGTAGCGCCTAATTTTATATGAAAGCAAATAGTGACATTTATACAATATTAATGTCGTAACATTTAAATAAGTATTAGGTGCTAGGTACCTACCTGCCTCTATACCTACAGTGGTTAGGTATATCTAGCTAGCTAAAGTAGCTCCTACGGCCTGCCTGTTTGCCTCTATTGCTTTAGATAATTTCAAGGTAATTAGTTAAGTGTTACTTCCATAGAAAACTAATGGACTTTTATTACGTAGAATTACCAACATGATTAGTTTTCGATAAGTACCGTAAAGGCGGGTTACTTTAGCTATTTTTTTCAAATAACTTTCGAATTTGATCTATAGTTTTTATTGGTATTATCTTTTTAGTGTTTTTATATGTTATAAAGAAGCTCAAGGATGTAATCAACAATATCCGAAGTGTATTTTCACCCGCGACGGAACGGAGACCGTATATGCGTTTGGGGTGAGAGGATGCTTGTTTGTGCAAATCAATGTTGCCATTTTTCTCCAAAACCACTTGTCCGATTTTGATGCAGTTTTCAGTTATGGGTTCGGGTTTGATTGGTGCATATTCTTAGATAGATGTTACGGTGACAACTCAACAGGGGGCGCTGGAGCAAACATTATTTGTGCAAATCAATGTTGCCACTTTTCTCCAAAACTACTAGTCCGTTTTTTTTTTACTTTGTATAGGCTTGTGTTTGACCACAATCTCACTACCTATGTTAAGTGATGATGTGGCCGAAGGTGGTAAGCACACAAAGCCTAGAAGGAACTGGCTCTCAAGTGCAGCTGCCGGAACACACCATTAGGTGTTTGGCGACAGATTTTCAACTTGAGGGTGGTAACCAGCCAGGCGGGTACTACAAAGTACCCTACCACCGTGCTATGGTTTCCTCACGATGTTTTCCTTCACCGAAAGCTCAAGCTCATTGTAGGATTCGAACCCACGACCTTCGCCGCGGCATCCGACGTCACTACCACTGAGCTATCATCGCCTTAAAATATCGATTTTGATGCAAACTTCAGTTATGGGTTTGGGTTTGATAGGTGTATAATCTTAGATAGGTTTTATAGTGTTAATTCACCAGGGGGCGCTGTAATCAATATTTTTCTTCTTGATTTTTTGTTCTACCTATATAAACTGCTGAGGGCCTGTGAAAGGTTTGTAATACATTGGTGATGGGTCTTAGATAGGTGTTATGGTATTAACTCGCCAGAGGGCGCTGCTGTAACAATTATCTCTAAAACGGTTTGATCGATTTCGATACGGTTTCCTGTGAAAGGTTTGTAATTTATTAGCGATGGTTCTTAGATATGTGTCATAGTGCTAACTCGCCAGAGGGCGCTGTAATAAATATTTTTATTCTTGCATTTGTACATATCTAAATTGGAGCAAGCAGTATGGGGCTAAATTTAGGGATATAATATATTGTAAGACATCAAGCAAACAGAAAGACAGACTAATAGACAGATATTTAGACAAAAACGGAGTAATTCTCTAAAAAGATTACAATAAAATAAACATAAAATTAAAAACTTTGAAAAACCCACGACGGCTGTAAATATTGTAATCGAAAAAGGTTTAAATAAATTTTCAGCAGTTACCGACAGCAATTATCAAATATAGAGGTACTACTGCACATTTTCACCTACATATTAACATAATGATAAATTTAAAACAATCCGTCGGGGGGCCATTCCCTGCCCCAAAATGAACTAAAATTTTGCTATTTTATGAGTTTGTGATTAATTGAAATTGCGTTGGGTATGTAAATAAACGACACATACTAACTTTTCTATACTGCTATATATTAATTGAAATCGGGAACAGATATGGTAATGGCAGCACCCGACGGATTGTCTTAAATTTATCATTATGTTAATATGTAGGTGAAAATGTGCAGTAGTACCTCTATATTTGATAATTGCTGTCGGGGTTCTGCTAAAAAAATATTTAATCCTTTTTCGATTACAATTTTTACAGCCGTCGTGGGTTTTTTCAAAAGAAATTATTTTAGAAATATGATAAGCGTAATTTGTTTTTTTTTTTAATTAAAGTTTGGGCCAAAATTGTTGTAAGGGTTACTTTAACCCCATGAACTTTATCGGTGAAAAACCGTACTTGCAGCTATCAGTGGCCAAATGAACCATCAAGGGTGGTAAGATGGAATATCCCGGAGTGAAAATGTAAGAAAAAAATCGAAATAAATTGAACATTATATATTTCAAAATTATTTACAGTATGAAACTATATAAAAATAATATTAGGTAGGTAACAAACTTTCAAAACTTATATTACGAACGAACGAAACGTAACAACGATCTTAGTATATTAGGTAACCTTCGTAGTCTTTTCGTAGTCATATTTTACTTTTCAGTCTAATAAAATAATAATAATTTTAGTCTTATGTAGGTAAGACAATCAACGTTTACAACAGGTACTAAGTAGCATAATCTAATTTAAAACTTACAAACGTTATTGATAAACATATTCTTATCACCCGTTTATTTCTGGAACATAGAAACAACCCTTTTCTTCAATATTTTTTTTAATTAATAATAAATTGCATCCACTATTTTTTTTTTAGTCGATATATCGACGACTGCCAGGCTGTCGCCTGTACACGGATGGCATCAGGAATGTCGCTCTGTATTATAATTCTGTAACAAAATGATCAAAAATGAAAAGATTTTCACTAATAAATTCGTAGGGTTACTTTGGCCCGCAGCGCCAAAGTTACCCGAAAAGGCGGTTGATGTATACCGATTTTCTAGATCTCTAATTTAGGTCCCAAAATATAAATAAATAATTACGTCTTTAACTTACAATTGCCATACTGCTACATACATGCCTAAGAAAATAAATAACAATCCAATTGGAAAACTTACCAAAATACAGCATTACACATCAAAGTTTACAGCAGAAAAATACACCGGTGATACTGTCAAAACTTCAAATGGCGCGAACTGCCGCGAACATGTAGCAACGTCTCGAGTCGGTAAAACAGTTCCGCAAGTATGCGTTTATATCGCCTTCTATTAGTTCAAAAGGAAATACGTCGATCGGTTGTCACGGCGGGCAGTTCAAACATATTCTCGATTTGGGCCAAAGTTATTCCCTAGAGTTAAGCCCGCCTTTACGTACCTTTAATTATTTTTTTATCGATGCACATAGATCTACCTATCTATCTGTTCACAGCTGTGCAATTTACATGATCTTAGATCTATATCGTCAAAATGTGCATTGTATTGCGTTGTGGTATATCTAAGTATGTAGGAGTACCTATTCATGTTAAACGAAACGTGATTGCTTACGTCGAGATCACGTCAGCCAGCAAGTGACGATAGCGACCGCGACGTGCGGGACGAAGCGCCTGCGCGTGCGCGGGCACGGGCACGGGCAGCGCTCCGCAGGTCCGCACGTCACAGCGAGTGCTGACACACCGCGGCCCGCCCGCGCACGCCTCGCGCAGCTCGCGCTCTGTTGTGGGTCATTCGGTGATTCAGTGATAAACAAACCTCGCCGGTACCTCCATGTCGGACATGCTGCTAGTTTGACATCCCGCTTGGAAACATAGAACTACCTTCATGCATCTTTGTTTACGACATACGCAGCACAAGTGAGTTAGGGCTTCAAAGTCGCGTTAAATATCGTCTAGTTGAGCGAACTCAACTCATGACCTCGGTGGCCTGTTGGAGATGTCAGCCGCCGCCGCACGGACAACGGCGGTTTTATCACATTTTAGAAAATGACTGAAGGTCCCCCATTACATCATGATAAGCAGGTGAGTGTGCGACGCAAAATGTGTACCTACTTACTACGTAGGTATTAATGATCGCGCGATGCCTAGTCAAAAAGTGTTTACGCGGTTGTGGACAGTGACACTCAAGCATAGAGGATATAATAGCATGTTGCGTTAGAACAGAATATGGGACTGGCTGGAAGTGTTGTCGTTTGATGGTCGACTATTGACCGTGACTTACGCGAATTACCATGAAAATGCTTAATTTGTGTTATATCACTTGAGGTACCTACTGCTATCTCCGCTCACGGCTCAACCAGCACAGTTTTGTATGTATGGTTGTTGTAATATGTGACTCAGGCATTACTGCATGTGGTGAAACTTGGATTCCGTAGGTATTAATTAATATAATATTTTCCTTTTGATTTGGACTGTAATTACAGTAAAGTTATTTACCTACTCACCTACATGATAAAGCTAGTAACTATTCATCGACTGACTAGGTATTCATTCGACTATTCATTACCTGTTTGACACAATCAATGAAATTATAATTTATACAATATAGGCCTGCTGATTTATGTACAGCGTAGGTACGTAACACAAGTTATTGAAATATAGATACCTACCTATTCTTTATCAACCTTACCATTCCTTATCATATAACACACATATTGTCAGTGACACTAGATAAATAATTTGATGTAATGAATCTAAGTTGGTTTTGAAAAGAGTAATTGCTGAGTTTCTTGCCGGCTCTTCTCAGTAAAAGCACAGTATAAAGATGTAACCAGTATGGAAACTAAGCCTAGTTGACACTTTTAATGTTTTATAGTATTGTTTTTTTTTTATTAAAACATTCTATGTTCTGTAGTGATCAATTAATCGAATTGAAATAGCTAGTTTACAAATAAAATTTAAATAGGTATCTCATAGTGTCGGTTAATCTCGATAGCTTAAAATACGGAAAACAGTTTAATATTGACACACAGCTTGTAGATCTTTATTTTTTTGTTGGTAGGTCACTAACTTATCATTATGGCATAACCTTTTACAAGTTTTGGCGGGAGCGTAGGCGAGCCGCGGTTGGGCGCGCGCTAGGCGCGTACCAACCCTAAAAATGCGTGTGATACCTAGTATTTAAAAAACCATTACATAAAAAATACCTTTATTCTTCATAAATTACAAATTATTGACTGCAAAAGCACTATCGGCTTCAACACCCTCGAAAACCATAAAAACGACACCCATGACGAAAAAGTTGTTAATTTCTTGCAGCCGCCATCTTAGACTTACATTTTGACGGCACTATCGGTTTCAACACCCTCGAAAACCATGGAAACGACACTCATGACGAAAAAGATCATAATTTCTTGCAGCCGCCATCTTGGATTTACATTTTGACATTACTATCGGCTTTAAAATCCTCGAAAACCATGAAAACGACACCCATCTCGAAAAAGACGAAAATCTATTGCAGCCGCCATCTTGGATTTCTATTTTGACAGCACTAACGGCTTCAACACCTTCAGAAACCATGAAAATGACACCCATGACGTTATAGTTGATAATAATATTATAATCTATTGCAGGCGCCATCTTAGATTTGTATTTTGTGTTATATTTTACGAATTTATTATGATCTTAAAAAACGATAGCACCGGTTTTGTTGAAGCAGAGTTCAAACAGCCGTATACTACGCAATACGCTCGTGGCATTTTTAAAAAGATTGCGGAAATAAACTTGTACGTGACCACTCGACTTGACGCGGCACTCACTACTGACAGACAGCACCGCGAAAACCGCTTAGGGGTCTCGTCGATGCTCATGTTCGTATGAGTGAGCCGTTTCGACCGTTTGTATGTAGTTTCCGTACTGGTTACATCTTTATTCTGTGGTAAAAGCAACCTTCCGAACCGTGCGTTAGAGTCAGACTATTCATAACTATTCATAAGTGCTTGTGAAGGCCTATTTGAATAAAAAATATTTTCATTTCATTTTCATTTCAACATTATCAGAGGACCGGAATAATTTAAACAAAACCGATAATTTAATCTACAGTCAAATACCTACTATCTTCATACGCCTCAAGTAAATACATTAATAATAGGACACGCAAAATGTGTTTAGGTTCATTTAAATTGTTTTAATTACTTCTAGCTGTTCCCCGCGGTTTCACCTGCGTTCCCGGTATAGTAAAAGTAGTCTAAGTTATTACTCTTTATAACATCAGCTATCTGCCAGAGAAAGTCCCGTCAAAATCGGCCAAGCCGTTTTAGAGATTAGCCGGAACAAACAGACAGATCTATAGGCAGATAAAAAATTTAGTAATTGAATAAGTACTTTCAGTCATGACGTATGCGAGCACCGTGTTCGCTCACGCGGCTCCCACACATCTCAACACCCTTCAGGTGATTCAAAACCGTTTCATGCGCAAAGCCACGGGCGCCCCGTGGTACATGCGCAATGAAAACCTCCACCTTGACTTAGGCCTCCCTACAATCAAACAATTTATAAAACGCGCCTCGCGCCGATATTTTGATACCGCAGAGCACCACGCGAATCCCTTGATAGTCAACACTATCACATACACCCCGTCCCTTATTTCCCGCATCCGTAGGCCTAGGCACGCCCTCAGCGAGCCAGACGATGCCATTACCCTAGCGCAGATCGAGGCCGAAGAAGCCCGCAAACAAATACAAATGCGAAATCGTCAACCTAGATTTCGTCCTCGCCGGCGAGGACCGTCGCGACGTCCTTCCCAGTCTCGTCCCGATTAAGCGGCCCGAGCTGCATATTAGCAATCCGACCGATCCCCAAATAATATATTTGCATGCTAAGTCCTCCCTCATTCCCCAGGCAACGTCCTGAGCCGAGGTCGAGCCCCACAGGGGGCACCCTCAGGCTACCGTTGCCCTAAATTTATTTAGTTTTAAGTAGCGGTTGAGAGCCCTCAGCGCTCACCGCAAAAGTCCGCGTAACGGTGGAAGAAGGTCCCCGGGACCCACCACCTTCCTGTTCCAGTCCAAAAAAAAAAAAAAAAAAAAAAAAAATAAGTACTTTCATATGCATTTAGTAAAAAGCTATTATTTTAACCTATTACCAACGGACACTTCAATTTTATTTGTATATAGAAGATAGATAGACAGATAGACGATTATAGGTTATGTTGGGAGGGAAACTGAACTGCCCAAACGTGTACAGAACTGAGGTACAGAATAACTCATAGACAGATTTTATATATTATTATTAATTTTCTTTATTCATAATTAGGTAATCTGTGATGTAGGCATAGTGCATACTATATGAAAGTACCATAGAAATATTCTTTCCTCTATGGTAAGTACCTACCTACCTACTACAGGAAAATCAGTACGAAAAGCAATTATTATGTTTATCTGGGGGCACGGTAGTGCCCCCGCCAAGATGAGCCAAGCGAAGCGCAAGGGCACTACCTACCTTTTCTCGAAGCGCTTCTTCGTTTTTTTGAACCCTCATAACTTAGGTTTGGATTGTTACGTTATTACTTAGAAGCTTGTATTTTTGCATCTCTAAGGAACTGTAGACCTTAGTGTTTGATTACAACATTATACTTCTACCCGCTCCTGAATAAAAAATAAATAAAAAATACAGTCGAATTGAAAACCTCCTCCTTTTTTTTAAAGTCGGTTAAAAATAGGGTTTTGGTGGTCTTGACAGACGGACGGACGGATCGATACCCATATAGGATAACTTTGTTGATCTTATACAGGGTTTCGTTTTTTTACGTTTGAGTACAGGTACAGATCCCTAAAAATTAAAAGACTTGGTATTTATATATTTTAGTTTTTACCTCATCACACCTGTGCCACTAAAAAAACCACTAAATCATAATCTAAACATAAATATAATTAGAAAATGAATATAGCATTCGACAGTAATAAAATTATACAAACAAAATAAATAGGTATTTATTTGTTAATAGCTTGATTAGCTTGTTATCTTAACGAGCTGATGGTTAATTACATAAGATTTATAGTAGTAAGTACAGTTATTAGGTATTTATAGATTATGACACATTATTACTATATTTTTTTTATACCACTAAGGCGGCAAACAAGCATACGGCCCGCCTGATGGTAAGCGGTTACCGTAGCCTATTGACGCTTGCCAGGGGCTTCACATGCGCGTTGCCGACCCTGCAAAAATCTCTTCACACCTTTCTTGAAGAACCCCATGCTACTCCCTTGGGAACTCCCTTGGGAAAACCACGGCGGGGAGCTCGTTCCACAACTTGAGCGTCCGTGGTAGAAAACTCCTTTGAAACCGCACTGTACGAGACCAGTTTGGCTCCAATGTGTGAGGATGAGCTCCCCGAGAGGTGCGATGGTAAAAGGTAGCCGTGGGCATCAAGTCAAACAATTCCTCAGAACACTGTCCGTTGTACAAGCGGTAGAACACCAATAAGGAGGCAAAGTCTCTCCTAAGACTCAAGGGCTCTAAACCGCTTGTGAGTTCGGGATCGTCGACAATTCTAATGGCACGTCTCTGAACCGAGTCAAAAGGCCCAAGCTGGCATCCAAGTGCTCCCGCCCACAGATGGCAGGAGTACTCCATATGAGGTCGGACTTCTATTATTAAAATTGTAATTTTCAAAACCCTTGGAACGTAGGCCTATATTACCTATTACTAGATTTTGTTTAACAAACTTGCAATGAGATTTATTCGTTGATATCAAAAATGGGAACATTTAGTTCAACACCCAGTAATCCGGCGAATGTGGAAAAGAAAATAATAATAGAAAAAGTAAATATATATAATAATAATAATACGCTAGGCTAGGACATAGGCTTAAAGATCTTTATTCCCAAAAAGAATATAAGTAGGTAATCAATATACATGAGAACATACTTAATCCAATGTTTTATATTTTTCGTACAGTGAGCAAAATGAAAATATTTAATGAAAAGAAAAACTTTTATAAGATTTTTTTTTGATCAAAAGTAATAAAAGAAATAGAAACCAAACCAAATCAAATCTCTCTCTCTCTCCCATCTCACACACAGCAGGATCCCAAACTAAGCAGAGCTTGCACTATGGAAACCAGATAACTGATATACATAGGTACTACTTTTTTCTAAATATATACACAAATGGCTGTCCTGGGAGTCCGACCTGTGCTGTGGCGTGGTGGTAGGGTATGCCTGACAGTTATAGTTCGACAAGTAAGCTATAAGCTAAGGCTATAAGTTTCTATAAAAGATTAAGAGGACATCCTCCCTGTAAGAAATTATTCTCAACACGTTGTGATTATCTGCCGATCAACGAAAACATTGAACGATTAATTACCTATCTAGGGACCTACTTTAATTTTAAGTACCTTCCTCTACTGATACGTTTAACATAACATGGAGACCACTAAACTGGTTTAAAAAACCGGGCTAACGTGCTTTTACACATGACCAAAGAAAGTTCATGAAACTTGAATGAAAACAAGAAAATTGGATCTATAGATATAAATCTTATAGAACTTTTTTTGTTCTATATTGATGATTTTAAGTACTTCTATTAACAAAAAAATATATACAGTTAAAATATATAGTTACATGACACTAAAGGACGTCACACACGGCGAAGATACTATAATATTTTATCTTAAGATATATGAGACAGTGATAGCACTGTACCAGTGAAGGTAGGTCGATGCTTCTCTTTTCATAGTATAATCTGTGGTATAGTGTGGTCTAGGCTTTGTGTGCTTACCACCTTCGGCCACATCATCACTTACCATAGTGAGAGTGAGTTCAAACACAAGCCTATACAAATAAAAAAAAAATGCTGTCTCATGATCTTAAGATAAAAATATTATAGTATCTTCGCCGTGTGTGACGGCCTTAAGTGTCGTGTAACTATATATTTTAACTGTATATATTTTTTTGTTAATAGAATTACTTAAAATCATCAATATAGAACAAAATAAGTTCTATAAGATTTATATCTATAGGTCCAATTTTCTTGTGTTTTCGTTCAAGTTTCATTTCATTTAATCACACAAGTAACACTTGTCAAAATCGATGCCTACTGACAAAATCTCGAAATTAGTTGATATTTGTACAGGTATGGCCACATGCCAAATATTTGTCGAAATAACAGTTACTTAGCTATGTTTCGGTGATTCATTCCTATCCCTTTGCCAAATTTTCCACAAGGTAGGTATATAATACCTACATCTCTACATTGTTAATTTTCTAGCATTTTTTGCGTTGCTATGCCGCCAAGGGGTTCCAACGGCTACTTTCAAATATTCCAGAGAGCTCTCTTGTCTGTCTGTTTCTTCTGCAATCGATTTTAAAGTAACTTTCCTATGAGCTAGAGACTTGCAACTTTAAACATAGCTCAGAACTGGATGACATTGTAAAAACAAAACAGAAGAAAAAACTTGTATAAAAAAACTTTTTAAAGGCAGGGAATAAAAAGTGTAAAATATGGGGCGCATAATATTTTTAGATGATATAATTGATGCATGAATAGTTCACCTAATAAATCACTAACAATTTTATTAGGTATTCTGTTAGTATTCTCAACGACATTGTTAAAAAATATTTAAAAAAAAGATAAACGACTTAACAACAAATACCATAACATTTTTTTTTTATATGTCTTAAATATTTTACCGAGGCTAACAAAAACATTAAACTGCTCTCCAGTTAGCTGGTCGAAAAATGTTTAAAAATTATATGAAGTGTCTAACCTACCTACTATTACTTTGCCAATAAAAACCTTGAGATTTCCATATTTACCCATCTGTTTTCGCACGTAAACTACCATGTGGCATGTAAACGAGGCAAAATGTATCTAATTCTTTATGTTTAACATAATAAGGTGATCCACGTAGCAGATAACTTCATTACTTGTAGGCAACTTCCACACACATTTGAATGAGGACAGAGTAAACTGTACTACCACAGTCTATGTAATTCTTACAGTCGGCTAACAGACACGTCTAGACAGAGCGATCATACGGGGCTTGCGGGGTGAGAGAGGGGCGGTAGCGAGCCTAATTAAGCTGCCATACACTCGCTTGGGACACATATTTCGCGTGACTTCAAACGTGATAGACCACTGTATGTAATTACGTTGTGGTACTACTGTATCCTACCAGATAGGTACGAGATATTATAATATTATTGTCTATTCTGAATAACTGATTTTGAGATGAGTTATGGAACTCTTGGACAGATTTTTTTAAAATTTTAATCACACAAGTAACACAAGATTTGTTTTTATTAGTAACCTTATTAACATATGGGCGCCGGCAGCAGGGTGCAAGGGGTGCACTTGTACCCCCCCTGTCAGGAAAGAAAATACATAGAAAAAAATTACATTTATTATTTTCTGGGCGAAGCTGCAGAAGCGAAAATGCTTTCTTGTGTCGAAGAAATAGTAGAATCATCATCAACATAATCATCTCAGCCGAAAGACGTCCACTGTTGGACATAGGCCTCCCCTAAGGATCTCCAATAAGACCGGTCTTGGGCGGCCTGCATCCAGTGTTTTCCGACGACCTTGTAAAGGTCGTCCGTCCACCTTGTAAGTGGACGTCCTAAGCTGCGCTTGCCGGTCCGTGGTCTCCAATTCAGAACTCTTCGACCCCATCGGCCATCTATTCTGCGTATTATGTGGCCTGCTCATTGCCACTTCAACTTGCCAATCCGCTGGGCTATGTCGGTGACCCTTGTTCGTCTACGAATCTCCTCATTTGCGATTCGATCGCGTCGAGAAACCCCGAGCATAGCTCTCTCCATGGCTTGTTGTGCGACTTTGAGCTTCTTTATGAGGCCCATAGTGAGAGACCACGTCTCTGTGCTATATGTCATCGCTGGTAACACACACTCGTTGTAGACTTTCGTCTTGAGTCTTGAATGATATGTACCTATGGGATAAATATAGATATTCTGAAAAATTCTCCCACATTTTCAGGAGGTTGATTTGATCTGTAAGTCTGTTTTGCCACTACTCGAGGACGCTTAAATACAACATCCAGTTTTTAAGCTTTCTCGAAAATGACCGCAAACTTCATAGAGGCATTATCGCGGTGAGATTGAAGCACATCAGTTATAGTCCAAGATCCCAGAGCGATCTGACATAACTTATTTTCACATAGATGAAATGAAACCTTAGCTTCTCAGTAGCGTCTCATGTTCTTTGAATACCTGCGTGCTTGTGGAGCTCGCCTTGTGACACCTGGCCAGGTACCAGGTATGAAAGGTAACTAAAAATAAGAGCTACTTAACTTAGATTTACATGGCTGATTTTTATATGTTTTGTAGAATGTTATTCTAAAATAGTATCACAAGTGTCAGACACTTTCCATGGACCAAAACTTTTGTCAGACGCTTTAAAGCTCCACATAAAATAAATTAACTTTACTTACAACATCCTCCCATACAACAAACGCGATTCTTTGCCCTTTTATTTCTACATGGTAGTTTCCGTTGACCTAGAATCACGAAATTTGGCAAAAAGCAAGGTCTTACAGCATAAATAAAGGTAAAATTCCAAAAAATAAAAAAGTTAAAAATTAAAGAGTGTCCCCATACATACATAGTTTAAAGACCTCTGAGTTGTATGGGCACACATACAATATAGAAGTCTAGCTTAATTGGACCAACCTCAAATAAAATACATAAAATTGTGCATTTCCCGTGATGGACGAACGATGGACGAAGTTTGTACGGAACCCTCGGTGCGCGAGTCCGACTCGCACTTGGCCGGTTTTTATTAAGAGAAAGTATGTATGTATGTTCCTTACAGACTCCGAAACCCTTGAACCGACCGCGATGAAATTTTTCAGACAATCTTCATATTAGCCCCGCGGGTAATCCTGTAGGTTTGGTGGCGATCGGAGCACTCCGCGAATATAAATTAATGATTACTTTAATGTTGAAAATATTGAATCGAAAGCAGTAAGTACTTTAAAAATATTTAAATATTTTACTCTGAAACGCATGCGTAATACTCTCGCGCTCATTCTCTCGGCTGAATATTTTTTGTGTTTAGGGGTTTGGTCACTACAATTTTTCTGACTAATGAAATATAACTTTGTAATAGTTACCTTAATAACATATTTAAAAATCAGACATGTAAAAATAAGTAAAGTTCATTTATTTTTTATGGATCTTTAAAGCGTCTGACAAAAGTTTTGGTCCATGGAAAGTGTCTGACACTTGTGATACTACATATTTTAGAATAACATTCTACAAAACATACATAATAATCAGCCATGTGAATTTAAGTTAAGTAGCTCTTATTTTTAGTTACCTTTCATACCTGGTACCTGGCCAGGTGTCACAAGGCGAGCTCCACAAGCACGCAGGTATTCAAAGAACATGAGATGCTACTGAGAAGCTAAGGTTTCATCTATGTGAAAATAAGTTATGTCAGATCGCTCTGGGATCTTGGTATATTAATTTATTAACGTGTATTGCCTGTATATTAATATTTACTTCTTACATAATATACATGTAGTTATAATTATATATTAGTTAGGTACAGTCAGCAACAGAAGTCGCTGAACACAATTAAGTTTCAGTAATACCTAAGCATTACAACTTACCATACATTACTGATCAAAGTGAACTACAAAACAACCTTGTCACCATAGAACTAATCTATCGTTGAACTCTGTTATGCCATAAAGTTGTTCGACGAGGCTGATTATAAAATATACGCCTACCTTCAGATGTTTTTTTATTATTAGAAAATGAATAAATATTTATACCTAGTACTTCTACCTTCAAATGTGTGGATTTAGTAGTTCATTACATGTTGGCAAACCTTAAATAAATAAATTACATCAATTGTTTCCGTTTCAATTGATGTTTAATTTTTTTTATAAAAATGTTGCCGACAAAGTGGTATAAAAAAAAAGTACTCAATTCGTTATGATTTTGATCCATTAAATAAAACAATTAAGGAATTCATTATGATTTTGTTTTTTTTTCCATCGATATTTTTTTATTTACAACAAGTTTTAGGTCCTTGCATATTACATTGGTGTTTTATATTGAAAAAGCAAAACGAAAAAAAAAGAAATTTAATATTTATTTTATTTTATTTTCAATCAAATTATGTAAGAGATACCATTGTTAACTATACACTTTTGCCATTTTATAGGATAGTTTCCTTTGCTGAAAAAATTGTGGGAGCGAGATTCAATTAAAATCTTTGATCTTTGGCGGTTTTGACTGCCTCATTGGTTTTTTTTCCTTACAAGAAATTGTCCAAATTCCTGAAAAACTGGTAATATGTTGGAACAAGGTCCGGGGAGTATATTGGGTGTCGGAGGCATAACAATCGCAGCTCCTCTAATTTAGCGACCGTCTGTTAAGCAGGGTGTTGTCTGGCGTTGTCGCGGCTCTGATCAATGATTTATGAACAGTTTTAGTGCTCAGTTGTTTTACAAATTTGAATGCGTCAGCATAAGTCAGCAACCACAAGTCCATGAGACTTTCGTTGCTGACTGTACAATGTGTAGATGCAGAATGTACAATGTGCACCTCCCTGAAAGTACCTAATCCTGGCGGCGCCCATGTGAACACATATTTCTAACTAGCTTCCCCGCGGTTTCACCTGCGTTCCCGAGGGATCTTGTGTTTTCCCGGGATAAAAAGTACTCGATAAATGGGCTATATCCAACACTGAAAGAATTTTTCAAATCGAACCAGTAGTTCCTGAGATTAGCGCGTTCAAACAAACAAAGAAACTCTTCAGCTTTATAATATTAGTATAGATTATATATTAGTATAGATATAACGGAAAATATGTATTCATATAGGAATCACGATAACATAAATAAACCCAATCCATTAATGTTAAGACACCAGTCTTTTAAATGAATATATGAAGATATCCGACTTGTTTTTGGCTGGTGGAAAAACCTGTCTGTAATCATCGGTCAATTATAATGAATTTATATGCCGCACGCTATAAACTCAGCCGACTGCACCATTGTACCTATAAAAATCCCGTGTCACGATGTTGGTTCGCGATGAACTCCGAAACTGTGTGATTTATTCCAACTTAAAAGATAGGATAGTTTTTATCCCGATTATTTCATTTTTGATTGCAAAGTTTAATACATATAATAGGTACCTAATTAAATAATATTATAAAAAAATATATGTATAAGTGTGCCACAGCAACGCGTGGCCGGATCTGGTAGTAGGAATATTTAATAATAATGTATACATTAAACGACTATTCATCGATAAAATACAGCATTTCTTGCGAATACCTATTGTGTATTTAGTACAAAACATAATTATCCTATGCGATATAACAATAAATAAATAAATATCAATTTCAGAAAAGCCATCCTTTATACAGACTATTTAGAATACATTTCTATTGAAGTACTTATTCCTCAAATATTTTAAATTAAATATTATTATGTCCTTGAGTCAGACAACAATGCAATGGCGGGCGGGTCATAAATATTGCGTTGATGACGTATGCAGGATCAACATACGACTACCTACTCGACCACCAGAATAAGCCTACGACACCGTCATAAACCACTTCAAAAATATTTTAAAGTCTCTCGTACCTATAATATATCTACGGAATTTTGAACAAATTGCAGTCACACGCCAAAATTATATTTTCCTACCAAATGAAGCGAATACCTGCTGACCTAGAACACAACAGGAAAAGATAAAAATAAGGCACGTATCGATATGGGTGTGTTACATTAATACAGTATTATCATACATTATTTTGCCACACCTGCGCACTGCGCACTGTTTCTGGCTGCACCTATTATAATATGATGTACTTATAGTTGATGCAAATGTACAACATAGCGGTAACTATATAATGGCGTTTACTATCTACACACTACCTACCACAGATTAAATAATAGTGTCAATACCAAAGAGGACATCGTCTTATAATCACCGTACGACAACAACTACACAATAATATCGTAATAGAAAACATAGAAAAGTTAGAGTAAGTACCACAAAGGTGACAAATCAACTTATATTAGCCCTAACTTCAGCTTAAATTCCATGGTGTTGATTGCATACTTGTAAAGTTAGTTTAGCCAGGCCAGGCCAACGAACTTTACCTGCTGATGCCGGCCGATGCATGCCGGTTGGGCGTTATATGTCTTACGAAATACTTACACAGCACACATGCAATTTTATATCGCTGATTTCGCTGAACCGTGTAATTTCAATGCAGCAATGTACTATCCGATTTTGCGGCGGTCACCATAAACAAATAGTGCTACTTTTATTAGAATACGAGGCAGTATATAACAAACCTGTGACAAAAGAGGTTGCATAAAAACATTTAAAAAAAAGTAAGTTGCAGTTCTGACAATGTCATTTATGTATCTTTGCCGCGCCGTAACTGTGATAATAGTTTCAGAATTTTAGTGATCAAACGTAAGGAAAACATATTATATTTTATAAATATACTTACCCAAAATTTTTATTTAATATTATCTCAAAGGTAGAAAAACGTTATCTCAAGAACAAGGAAATAATATTCTCTATACGTTGCTTCAAATTATTTTGTTGCTTTATTTTATGCGTTTGTCCTTCCTTTTATGTACCTACTTGCAATAAATTACAGCCAAATTAATGTAAAAAAAAACCGGCCAAGTGCGAGTCGGACTCGCGCACCGAGGGTTCCGTACAAACTTCGTCCATCGTTCGTCCATCACGGGAAATGCATAATTTTATTTATTTACTGTATTTGAGGTTGGTGCCAATTACGCTAGACCTCTAAATTTTATGAGCGCCGATACAACTCAGAGGTCTTTATTAATTGGCTTAACTATGTATGTATGGGGACAACCTTTAATTTTCAACTTTTTTTATTTTTTAGATTTTTTCCTTTATTTGTGCTGTAAGACCTTGCTTTTTGCCATTTTTTTATATTTGAGTTGATTGAATGAAAGGTAAATTGCGGTTTACGATTTATGACGTATTAAAAAAAAACTACTTACGAGATCTCGTTCAAACCAATTTTCGTTGGAAGTTTGCATGGTAATGTACATCATATATTTTTTTTAGTTTTATCATTCTCTTATTTTAGAAGTTACAGGGAGGGGGACCAACATTTTACCACTTTGGAAGTGTCTCTCCCGCAAACTATTCAGTTTAGAAAAAAAATGATTTTAGAAACCTCAATATCATTTTTGAAGACCTATCCATTGATACCACACACTTATGGGTTTGACGAAAAAAAAATTTTGAGTTTCAATTCTAAGTATGGGGAACCCCCTAAATTTATTGTTTTTTTTTTTTATTTTTGTGTAAAAATCTTAATGCGGTTCACAGAATACATCTACTTACCATGTTTCATATAGTTTCTTATAGTTTCGGAAAAAAACTGACTGTGACATACGGACGGACAGACAGACAGACAGACATGACAAATCTATAAGGGTTCCGTTTTTTGCCATTTGGCTACGGAACCCTAAAAAACAGCGTATGGAGATAAATTCCCTGACTGCCATGCCACAGGTGGTGGGTTCTATTTATGCCCAGAATAAACATCGTGTGCATTGTAGTGTGGTACCTATGCCGTTTTTATCTCAAATTTCTTCAAACATGAGAAATGTTATCTATTTCAAAAGTATATGTTAAAATCTTATCGTAATTAATTCTATTTTCTCCTTTAATACTTCGCAAACATGTCTTATTTGTTCTGTGTCTAGTATTTATAAATGTGAGAAAAGCTTGTAAATGGAAATATTTAGATGTGGTACCTACCTGTTATTATAATTCCGGATCCGGTGGCGTGTGAAAAATCTCCATGGATATGTATTGACTTATTTGTTTTATTTCATAAATATTTTGGTTTAAGTATCTGATAGGTACTAATTAGTCGTAACGGCACTGCTATTTTATTTTGCTTAGTAATTGTTTGGTAATTGCGACCATCATATTATTATTATAATACCATGATAATATTTACTCACTAGCTTCCGCCCAGCGGCTTCACTCGCGTTCCCGAGGGATCTTATATTTTCCCGGGATAAAAAGTAGCGTAAAAAGGCTATAGCCTTCCTCGATAAATGGGCCACCCAGCACTAAAAGAATTTTTCAATTCGAACCAGCAGTTCCTGAGATTAGCGCGTTCAACCAAATAAACAAACTCTTCAACTTTATAATATTTTATAGATTATACTTGAGGATTCGATGTTCCACCTCACTGCCCCCTCAGTAAATATGTTTAAAAAAACCAACACCATATCTACTAAAATATTTATAACTAGTCTGAGTAGCTACCCACATAGATTTACATAAGGAATCTAGCATACTCCTCTTAGTGGTTATAGTAGCTCGTTATAAGAAATGTCCCAGGATATTTATTTATTTATTACAAGCTGTCCCCCGCGGTTTCACCCGCGTTCCCGAGAAAAAAAAGTAGCCGGTTTAGGCATTAAAAGGTAACAAACAAACTCACTTTCGCATTTATAATATTAATATAAAAGTTAGGATTTAGGATAGTTAGTTAGGATATTATTATTATTTTCTCGGGTTAAAATTTACCTATCCTATGTTATTCCATGGTGTGATGGAAAGCTGAGCGAGTGGTAAAAAATATACACAAAATCCTTACTAATATTCTAAACGCGAAAGTTTGTATGTATGGATGTTTGTTACTCTTTCACTTTCTTTCTTTCGGCTGAACGTATCTGGATAAAATTTGACACAGAGAT
The DNA here is from genome assembly GCA_951216915.1 of Tetheella fluctuosa. Lineage (NCBI taxonomy): Eukaryota > Metazoa > Arthropoda > Insecta > Lepidoptera > Drepanidae > Tetheella > Tetheella fluctuosa. The sequence continues at coordinate 3,343,331 of OX578229.1, read as the reverse complement.
AGATTATAGTCTGGAATAGCACATAGGCTACTTTTTGTCCCAGGAAAACATAAGATCTCTCGGGCCGCGGGTGAAACCGCGGGGCAAAAGCTAGTGAATAATTTATGTTAATAAATATAAGTAGTAAGTAGTAGGAAATAGGATTAGAAGGATTTGACGTTCGAAACAAGACCAAAATCTATTAATTTTATTGCGGAATATTTTATTTGACGAGATCTATAAAATAAGATTTTATGTATTACGTCAACATATAAACATTGGAGACGTTTCTTATCCATATTTTTTTATTTGTCCAAATCAAGGTATGGATGTTGCCATGATTCTTTGCTTGAGTTTAATTTTGTTTTGGTTCACTAATCAGCGACACGAGCACGACAGTCACAGTCGCTAGCCGTGCTCACGGCCAAGGCCGCTCGGCTGTTCTTGACGTAATCGAGAAGTCGATATTTTGGCACAATTCACACACCATTCCCAAACTTTAGTGCTTGTTCGAAGGCAGAAGCATTTATGCATATTTCCTGGGCCCAAAGACGAACAAATATTAAAAAGTTTCGAAGGGGACGCCCATAATCAAAGTGGGAGCAACATTTTTTCCTAGATACCTATTGTATAGGATATAGTTATTCGGTATTATTAGGTTAGGTAGGTATTCTTTAATATGCTGTGGCATCGTTGAATAGAAATAATCCTTTATAAGGAAACAACGAAAAGCAAAACGTTTTTTATATCGTTTTTTTACTAACATTAATTAAAGAATCGCATAGCATGTATAGCAATACCGAAAGAGTCACTCTTGACGAAATTGATGAAGGATTTTACGAAGGTTTTCTGAAATGTGACGCGCACAATATGCGGATAACCGCATCTTTTTTCTGTACATAGAAAATGATAATGTGGTTGAAGGTAGTAAGTAGGCACACAAAGCTAAGAAGTATCTTGCTCTCAAGTGCAACATTCGAAACACAGCGGTAGGCTTATTGACAGACTTCGCAACCTTAGTACTTAGTAGTAGTCTGGTACTTCACCTATTTTGTAAGAATAGAATAGAATATTATTTAATAACATAGATGAAAACACTAAGTAGCACGTTATAGCGATAGCTAGCTCTCTGTACCCTGAGTGTAAAGAATTGACGTAAATAAACGCTTAATATCGCGTTTTTGCGTTTACTAAAATTTTGTATAGAAGAAATTAGTTCCATGAGTATTCCGCGAGAGGCGCTGTGCAAATTCCTATAGAGAAATGTCGTAAACGCTAGTAAATGATAGTAAGCGTTTATTACGTTAATTCTTTACACTCGGGGTACAGAGAGCTAGCTACCGCTATAACGTGCTACTTAGTGTTTTCATCTATTTTAATAAATAATATTCTATTCTATTCTTACAAAATAGGTAAAGTACCAGACTACTACTAAGTACTTGGTACCGCAGAGTGCTATTATGGTATGGCTTCCTCACGATGTTTTCCTTCACCGAAAGCTCATTGTTGGATTTGAACCCATGACCTTCACCGTAGTATTCGACCTACAGACATACCTCACATACCTACAGACTTACGGAAGAACCATAAAACCTTCCTTTTTTGATGTCGGTTAATAATGTCATTTTTGTTTCAGATGTGTGTGCGCATATGGCTAGAGGTTGGGCACGAGTGCGAACCCCGGGTGTCCTCCATCGGACGCTCCTTGGCGCTGGACTGGCGAGTGTGGGTGCGTGGTGCTAGTGGGCACGACATCAGCACATTCGTACACAAAGTAGTCTACTATCTGCATCCTTCCTCCGCATTTGTATATCCTAAAAGAGGCAAGATTCTTGAAAACACTACACAAATTAATGATTTAAATATTTACCTCGAATAAACGACAGACAGGCAGGAGTCTTTTTGCTTTGCGTGTTTAATAATTAAAATTAATGACCGTCAAGATTTGAAATTAACCTGCAGCTAGAATCTTCTATATACTCCCTGCGGGGTTTAACTATAGTTGTAATAGACTTTATATATTGTTTATGTACGTACCTACTTATATAAACACGCTCATCATCTTTATCTGCCATATTGATAGCCTGTGTCTGTCCAACCACTTATAGTAGTTATATTATCACTGTGACTTTGCTCCCGTTCGATGTTGAATGACATTATACTTTTATAAATAGCAATAAACATTATAGCCACTTATATTATTTCTACAGTGCTCCAAGAGCCGCCATACGAGATCCAGGAGTCTGGCTGCGCTTCCATCGAAATACCGATACATGTGTACCTGAAATATAGCACCAGGCCAAAGAAAATAAGACTGAGATACAGTCTACAAATAGAAAACAACAAGTACAGCACGGAGACGAGGTGCATCTATTACGACTTTGAGAACCCCTCGGAACAGCTGTGCAAGGCGCTGATGATGGGTGGTGGGGAGGTGATGGCGCGAACCGGCGGCTCCGGCGACAGCAAGAAGCTCGTGGTGGTGCTCTCCGACAGCGGCGAAGACAGACCGCACAAAATCATGAAGACAAAGAAATATAAATTCGTCGAGCCGATACAATGCAAACACGGACCAAAAAGAAGGACCAAATCGTACGTTATCGAAGAGACTTGCTCCAAATGCGGTGAATTGACAAATATTGATTTGGGAAAACATCTTCGCACTGTGTCTATGACGGAGGAGGATATAAGTCTCGTGTCACAGCTGTATCTGTCGAAGAGTAGTTACGAGAAGTCTGAGAGACCGCTGGAGCTACCTTCGCTATCGGATCCCAAATACATGGTGCCGGAACTGTCCAAACCTCTGAGGGAAGCGCTCATGAGCTGCGGCCTCCCTGACTACATGGTGATATGATGTGCCTTTATAAATAAAATGAACGCAGTGTTGTGATATTACTCAGTGCCATGAGAGACTTGTTGCATTTGATGCGGAAGTTAACAAGAGGTTTTCTAATCGTTGCTTACTTATAATTTTTCTTTTTCAAATTTCTTGAGAAATATAATGTTTGTTGAATCAGTAGATAGTCCACACTTGTTTACTTCGTTAAATTGTTCAAGTGTCATGAATAATTATTTATCTTATGTAACATTTATTTTAATTATATTAATTAGGAGTACGAGTGCTGTGAGTAAGATCTCAATTACCTAAATAAAATATATAGGTGCCTACCTTACCTACCATCTATTGTTAATTTTGTGCTAAGTATAGTAGATTTAAAAATATTTTTATATCATCGTCTACGTATTTAGTTAGATATTATAAAATAAATTTATAATAATGCAGATGGAACTATGGTTGTGATTTATGTATTGGGCGTAGAAGACAAGACAATAGGGATGATGGCTAAAAAAATCTATTTAATCCGTCAGTTAGATTACCCAAAAATATTGGACACGTATTTTTCTTTAGTTCCGAATACAAAAAACCGGCCAAGTGCGAGTCGGACTCGCGCACCGAGGGTTCCGTACAAACTTCGTCCATCGTTCGTCTATCACGAGAAATGCACAATTTTATTTATTTACTGTATTTGAGGATAGTGCCAATTAAGCTAGACCTCTAAATTGTATGAGCGCCCATACAACTCAGAGGTCTTTATTAATTGGCGTACTATGTATGTATGTATGGGGACACCTTTGATTTTCAACATTTTTTATTTTTTTGAATTTTTCTTTTATTTGTGGTGTAAGACCTTGCTTTTTGCCATTTTTTTTTATATTGGGGTTGATTGAATGAATGGTAAATTGCGGTTTACGATTTATGACGTATTAAAAAAAAACTACTTGCTAGATCTCGTTCAAACCAATTTTCGGTGGAAGTTTGCATGGTAATGTACATCATATATTTTTTTTAGTTTTATCATTCTCTTATTTTGAAGTTACAGGGGGGGGGCAACTTTTTACCACTTTGGAATTGTCTCTCGCGCAAACTATTCAGTTTAGAAAAGAATGATATTAGAAACCTCAATATCATTTTTGAAGACCTATCCATAGATACCCCACACTTATGGGTTTGACGAAAAAAAAATGTTGAGTTTCAGTTCTAAGTATGGGGAACCCCCAAAATTTATTGTTTTTTTTCTATTTTTGTGTGAAAATCTTAATGCGGTTCACAGAATACATCTACTTATCAAGTTTCAACAGTATAGCTCTTATAATTTCGGAAAAAAGTGGCTGTGACATACGGACGGACAGACAGACAGACAGACAGACATGTAGAATCTATAAGGGTTCCGTATTTGCCATTTGGCTCCGGAACCCTAAAAATGACGATACAGTGCGTTGAAATTTAGCGTGACGTCACGGTACTTTACAATTTTTACATACAAGTGACGTCACAAGCCCCCACTCCTGAACTTTGGTGCAACATAACTTTGTAGTTGATTTGGTAAACGATAAACTTATTTTAATTTTTTGATAAACTAACTGACGGACTAAAATATTTTTTTTTACCCAGTCATCATCCCTATTTGAAGTAAAAAACGTAAAAACAGTCATCAGAGCGTGCCGCTAGCTTAGTGTACAAGTCTGGTGCTGACAAGGCTCAAGGTACATAATTTAAACTTCCACATTCAACCTTATCTTACCATAAGTTTTTAATAATTTTTACCTATGTAATATAATTTAATACTCCCTAAGCCTACTTTATAAGTATGGACTGCAAATTATCAAGGACGAAAAACAGGGTATTAGAATTAGGTCTCTATTGATTGCTCATAATATATCTAGGTTTATAAACATATAGCACATCATAAGTACCTATAATTATTTTAATTGTTATAATTTTCTACGTAATTTATCTGTTTTCTACGGTTATTTAATTAGTAAAATATTTATAACTGTGTATATGTATGTTGTTATCTAAGTATTTAGCTTACGAATATAGGTACATAAATAAATTCTTGTTACGGACTAAAAACTGGTTATTTTAGGCTATAGCAACGCTGTTCAACCCTAAGCCCGCGAGCCACATTTTTAAATGGCCCGCGCAAGCAAGAGAAAATTCCCGTCAAGTTTAGATTTTGATTTAAGATACCTACATACAATTTGCTTATTCATTAGGCATAAGATGCTCTTTGTTTCATTATTTTAATAAACAACAATTACATTTCATAATATTGGATTTTTTATTGCACAGGTAGTAACTTAACTAAAATAAGAACCGTCCACTAAGTCTGTGGAACCGTCCGTTTGGCCGACTGTTAAAAAAGTTGAGCAGCCTTGGGTGGGGTATAGTTAAGGTTGCCAACCGTACAATAATATATACTATATTTCGGGTCTGCGTCCTATATACTGTTGAAGAATTATATAGGACGCAAAAATACTATATTTACAACACCAAAATGTAACAAAAAAATCCTTAATTTAAAAAAATTATAAACCCGCCTTTACATTAACTTTCGATCGATACGATAGCGTGTATCCTACAAGATTGTGACTCTGTGCAAGTCTCCTATATCGAGGCAAGAACTGCCGGAGACAATGTGATGGATAGATTTTCCTAGATTTTATAATCTCAATTACAAAATATGTGGGCTCTATTGTAGCATGTCTATTTTTTGCATTTTCTATAAAATACTATATTTTTTGAAGTGTACTATATTTTTTGTAGCTTATTTTGAAAAATATTATATATCGCTTAAGAAGTGTTGGCAACCCTAGGTATAATATAGGTGGTAACATTACTGAATTATCTATATTACTAATATCTAAGACTAATATAATAAAGCAGAATTTTTTTGTTTGTTTGTTTGAAAACTCTAATCTCTGGAACTACTTACCTACCAGTCGGATTTGAAAAAATATTTTTTGTATATGATAGCCCAATTCTTGAAGGTTATATACGTATAGGCTACGTTTTATCCCGGGAATACGGGTGAAACAGCGGGGAACAGCATAACATGCGCATACAAGTTATTGTCATAATATTAGGAACGTTCAAACAGTAAATAATATGCAACGTTTTCTTCAACAATTAATAAGATATCATCCCATTTCAAAATACCAAGATCCGATACTCAACTGGTCACACATAACCGGGGATTAGAGGTTTCGGAGATTCCCAGCTTTCCCTGGTATATAATCTGGACCAATAATAGTGAAGAGTAAAAAGTATGGAGTACATCAGAAAGTATCAATACCTAGTAAAGTATCGGAACAAAAGTATCGAGTACCAAAATACTAGGTATCGCAACGCAACTATCGATATTATCAAGTATCGATACTTTTTGCGGATCCCTATACGCATTTACATACATTTTTCATTTCATTACATCGTAGACAGCTCTGTCTATGCATTCATTACACAGTGCACTTCTCTATACTAGTCAAATCTAGTATACATATATATATTTGGAATTTGGTTAAACTTTTAGATAAATTGGATCTAATCTTGCGTGCCATAAATAGATGATAAAAAAGCCGGAATTGATACACTAGTAATTTTGCTACTACTTATTTAATACATGAGTATTAAATATTTTTTCAGATTATACACCTTTTTAGGGTTCCGTAGCCAAAAGGCAAAAAGCGGAACCCTTATAGATTCATCATGTCTGTCTGTCAGTCTGTCTGTCCGTCCGCATGTTACAGCCACTTTTTTCCGAAACTATAAGAACTATGCTGTTGAAACATGGTAAGTAGATGTATTCTGTGAACCGCATTAAGATTTTCACACAAAAATAGAAAAAAAACAGTAAATTTTGGGGGTTCCCCATACTTAGAACTGAAACTCAATTTTTATTTCTCATCAAACCCCTACGTGTGTGTCTATGGATAGGTCTTCAAAAATGATATTGAGGTTTCTAATATAATTTTTTTCTAAACTGAATAGTTTGCGCGAGAGACACTGCCAAAGTGGTAAAATATATGATGTACATTACCATGCAAACTTCCACCGAAAATTGGTTTGAACGAGATCTATTATGCAGTTTTTTTTTAATACGTCATAAATCGTAATCCACAATTTACCTTTCATACAAACTCAAATATAAAAAAAAAATTGGCAAAAAGCAAGGTCTTATAAGGTCTCAGCACAAATAAAGGAAAAATTCCAAAAAATAAAAAAGTTGAAAATTAAAGGGTATACATACATACATAGTTACGCCAATTAATAAAGACCTCTGAGTTGTATAGGCACTCATACAATTTAGAGGTCTAGCTTAATTGGCAATAACCTCAAATAAGGTAAATAAATAAAATTGTGCATTTCCCGTGATGGATGAACGATGGACGAAGTTTGTACGGAACCCTCGGTGCGCGAGTCCGACTCGTACTTGGCCGGTTTTTTTTTGCTGGTTTTATAATACTATTTTAAAAGCTTGATGATATTATTATGAGGTTTGATTGAAAGCCAATGTACGATTTTTAGGCTTAGGTACGAGGAAAAACGTTCTACGGTTGGCAACCCTACCCTGATCCTCCGACCGCGCCGCCGGCTCGGCTCCGCCAGGCCACTTCCCATACGTAGTATCTCTACTTAGTCTGTGCACTTCCCTCACTCTTTTTGACATCGACCGAAAACGTAAGAAGCAATTTTATGCTAATGTAATTTATAAACCACAAAAAATACGAACGAATTCTTCCAGCGTAGGCTTACTCTAAACAATCCACGAATACTCATTAATTTTGTGAAACGACAGTGTTGTCTATTGTTTTAAAATTTATTAACTTTTACACAATGGTTTGTTTGCCTTGCTTTGTTATTCCAGTTTTGTTGTTCTTGTGGCATAAGTTTATTCAACCATATGTCCTACGATTTTGGAACCCGTGGGCTGTGAAGGATGCTGATGGTAATATAAAAACTGAGTTTCCATTCAAATGCGAAGGTGGAGTCTGCGCATTTAGCAGGAAGTCTGTTAAGAAAGAGCCCCATATCGACAACGCGGACATTGGACACCATGATATGGTACTAGATACTAAATCATGCACCAGTGAACGGCTCAAGGCAGAGTGATCAAGTAATCATAGAAAAGGTCAATGTCATTCAGACAAATATAATGATGGACCTAACCATTTCTTAGTATTATGAAGTTTTTCTAGAACTAGTCCTATAATTTTAAATAGAGAAATGATAGTTATTTCACCAAGATTGCCTTTTTAAGGCTTGACCTTCAGTTTCAAATAATGGCATTGAAATGACAGGATATTGGCATTATATTATGTATTTAGATAATTAAATTACAAAGTTATCAATATTAATTGGATTTATATAAGTCTCATCATTAGGCTGGGAATCCACCAAACCTCTGCTTACTGTTTTAGTGGTAAAACTATTATATAGCAAATAAAATCTGCTTGTGATACTTATTTATGTAATATTTTTATTTAGAAAATCATTTCAAAAAAATTGAAAACTGGATATTTTACAAGGTTATTTACATTATACTTAACCTGAAAATAGTTAGTTAAAAATTGCAATAGTTGTTATACCTGAACCAAAATAAGAACCATGATTTTGTATGTACAGCAGCTGTATATGTTAGCTATAACTTTGGGAGTTTCACCATCATTTTTTTTTACATTACACTACTTTTATGAAAAATCTTTTTGGGATACAAAAGCAGTATAATGTATAAATAACCTTGTATATTTGAGTATTATATAATATAAATTTTATTTAACATAAAAATAACAATACATGAAATAAAACAACATTATCTTTAGGAATTCAGTATTTTATTTCACCTTAAAACTTTTATCTGTCAATCAAGATCAAGTCCGTTAAAGAATAATGTTGACTGTTCTGAAGTGTGCTTGCATAGCTACCCTGTTCTCAATTAATTTCTTTAAACTTCCTGGTGGTCTGACAAAAATCCATTAAAATGATAATCAAGCAATATTCTTTACATTGGTACCTTTATAAGCAAGTACACTGTCGAATCAATGATACACGAGTCACATCATGTTTTATTTATTATGTGCAACATACATTATACATAATAATACTTAAAAAAAAATCTTAAGATAATAGTCGGAATATGAAATAAAAGCACTTTACCATACTTCAGTTTTTAAATCAAATGGCATTGCATAATTAAGGTAGAAGTTTATATTAACTGGGTAATATCATAAGAGATTGTATGCATACACAATCCACATAATAAAAATAAGGATACATAATGAATGACTATTTTGCAAATCTGAATGGAAGTGGTGCAAATTCAGGATTTTACTAAGGGGCAATGCTGTGTGGATTACAATGACATATTTAGCATAATAATGGATTGGATGATGCCTAATATCAATATTTGGTAAAAACAATATGTAGACTAGTAATTTACTAAATGACCAAGAAAATTAAAAAAATATATATTGGTACTTTGAATAAAGTCAGGATTAAAATTATAACTTGACAAAAGTATAAAATATAGTAGATTGAAATTATAAAATCAAATGGAAACAGTTTGAAGTTATTCAATCTATTTCTTACAAGCTAGCCTTATTCAATTAACTTATCATTATAGTATATAGCGAATATGGTCCATCTGCCATAGCATTACATAAAAAAACCGATGTTCAATGTATGATAGTAAATATGAAACAGTATGACAGATGCAACATATTGGCGATGACAGACATGCCTTACTGCATTCCTTTCATTCGATGGCAACCATACAACAATAAACTAAAACAACAATGTCCCACATTGGCAATCTTCTCAAGATTTAACAATTCATTTAACGCTCTTCAGTTCTACGTCAAACACTAGTGTCGAATTTGGCGGGATCACTGGAGGAGAACCTTTAGCTCCATACCTGAACACAAGAAATGTTTATTTAACAACATAAATAGTATTAAATTTGTCACAATACTAGATCATCTCGTTTAGTTGTCTTGTATACGCCCGCAACAAGTGGCAAGCCACCCAGCAAGTTACTTCATAATTTCGACATTTGTTCCAATAAGAATGAAAAACCTTGCCGTGAAATTAGAAGTACTACAGCTGCTCAGACAATAGATATTATGTGCGATCTTTTTATAGACGATGCAGTTAATTTTTGTGGACTGCCGCAAAAATTAATATAGTTTGTGAAGGCGAAGGCCGTTGCAAACGATAGATGTGGCAACTATTGGGAAAGGCCTATTTCCAGCTGTGTACATCCATAGGCATAATTGTAGCTAGTGGCGGCCACACGATGCAACACTTATGGCAGTAACAAGTGACATGAACTTTTATCGAGAAATATATAAGTTACTTATTTATTCACAGCTACTGTGCATTGATTTATGGACCTATTTTGTATAGCTAATATAGAAAAAAAAGCTTACGCCATCGCTGGTGGACAGATGATCTTCCTCTTGCCTCCGACCTTCATGCCGGCGATGCCGATGTCCCACCCGGAGATCACCTCCTTGGCGCCGAGCCTGAACTTGAACCCTGGGCCCTTCATGCAGTTGTCGAACATCTTGTTGTTTTGCTTTAGCCGACCTTCGTAGTACACCTAATAGTACAAACCAATTTAAACAATAGACAACATAGAAGAGGTAGATCAACAAACAAAACTGAATGCATTCAGTTGACTGCAGTTTTGTTTACCTAAAAGCATTTTTTTTTACATATTTAATTTTTATTTAAATTTGTTGCTTTTTAAAGAGAAGTAAGTAAGATGGTATAATAATAAAATATTCTGAGATAATAGATGAGTGGAAGGACGAGATAAGGGCTTAGAGCCGACCCGTATAAGCTGACTGCCACATCAAACTTATTGGTCCAGTCACAATGGTTGTATGTTATCCACCTACTATACATAGCTTTGATCAGCTCAGCCAACATGAAACCTCTTGGAGAACTCCAACATCCCATATTTTGTAGCTATAAATAAATTTCCTTACCATCACAACTTTGCCAGGTTTAGCAAGGGGGCCATTGCCGACCTTAGAGTCTTCGATGCCAACACCACCGCTTAGTGATTTCTTCTCCTTCTTGTCAGCTGCCTGTCCATCCTGTGCTTCTTTCTTAGCTTCTGGCTTCTTTTTTTCTGCTTTTTGTTGAGGCTCTGGTGCCTCTTTCTGAAATTTGCATATCAAAGTAGTAACATCAGAGAGAACATTTTCATACTGATCAACATAAAGTTAAACATTAGCTTTAATAAAAAGTGTTATGAAATTTATTCACCTTAGCCTTATTAACGCCATTCACTTGAGGCTGCGCTTTAGCTTGCTGCTGCAGCTTCTTCTTGAGGCGTCGCTTTTGTGACTTGCTAAGCTTGGATGTATCAACCTTATTTTCCTGCTTGCTTGTCTCGAGTGTTGTGTCTCCCTCTTCAGAAGAGTCCTTGTCTTCTTCATCCTCCTCTTCTTCACCAGCTTCTTCTTCATCGGATTCTTCTTCGTCACTAAATGTTTTAAATGATTGCGAATTAAATTTCAATTATTAATAACTTATGATTAATTATTCCAAATTGATATGCAGGGTCTTTTTTATTTTGTTTCTAAAAATCAAAATCATTTCATAATTTTTGCACATTTTGAAATATGCGTGAATACTGAAGACTCATTTTAACATTCTTTAACTCATGAAAGTACATCTTTCACAACTTATGCACACACATGTGGTACGATAATTGCCTGGCCGTGCGGGTATACTGAAGCGTCATCCGTCAAACAGCTGTATGTGTTGCATGTTGTTGACCGTAGCATGTGACTTAGTGCGGTAGCGCGCGGCGTTGTTAAACGATTTCAGCCTTTTGTTTTTATCTAATAATTATTATTTAAAAAGTCTTATTTAATTTTTTTTACAGAGCAGAGCAGACTAAGGAATTATGAACCTGTATAAATAAAAATATATTATAAATTTATACTAAAAAGCTAGTGTTTTATCTATAAGCACTGCAGCAAAATGTCACAGTCCACACTATAGATTAAATCTCATTGAAAATATAAAAAGGTGACAAAGTCAAATGGAATATTTAAATAATCATACCTGTCTGTGGTTTCAGTAGAAGTGTTCACTTTGAATGAATCATCATTTTCATCGGTGTCAACATCCTCTCCATCAAGGAACTTTTGTAACTGGTCCTCGTCATCATCATCTTCATCAGAGCTGTCAGCTGCAACTACCTTCTTGCCTTTTTTGTCTGGCTGTAGTAATATTAATTTACTATATAAGAAAATAACTGGTTTCCACAGAAAAGTATTATAGTAGTTATGTAGTACTGCTGTAGCAAATGTAACAAACACCTTGGTGACTATAATACTTGTATAAAGGTGTTTAGGAGAGAGTTATCAATTGTTAAAACATCAATAGACTTTGAACCAGAAAATGATGTACAGTGCAAACCTAGGGGGTATTTTTAGTAATAATATTTAGTATCAATTTTATAATCAAATTAACAATTCTTACCTTGGCTTTCTTATTAACAGTAGCTTCATTACTAGTGTTTAGTTTCCTCTTGTTCTTGGCGGGAACAAGTACGGGAGCCTCTTCCTCTTCATCCTCGTCTTCGATTTTCTCATCATCCTCCTCTTCAATTTCCTCATCTGACAAGTCTTCTTCAAACTCAGGGTCTAGGTACCCCGTTAGGTGGACATTGCATTTGCCTTAATTGGGAAACAAGATACATGTAAGATTTGGAACATATGTAATAATGTAATTTGCAGCTGGGTTCATTTGATAATGGTGGATTTAGATTATAGAAGGCTATGAACCAAAATGACTGGATGGGTGGATCTCCATAAGGTATTTGCCTGTATTCAAAATAAATTATCAAACACTAACCAATGTATAAAACATCTAAAAAAAAAAAGGGAAATCACAATTATTTTATTAAATTTATCCTTTTTATGATTTTTAATGACCAATCTAACCATTAAGAGTAAAGCTTTTGATGCTATATAATTATGACGTCACATGCTTGTATTTAATACAAAACTCCATATAAATCTATCGTTTTGACATTTCTAATAAAGTTGCTGATTTGAATGTCAGTCAACATCCCAATTCAATGCTTTTATTATTTATGTATTCTAGTCATTAATCTATATATGTATAGTAATACCATACTGAACCAACCATACATTAAAAATTGTATCACATAATGATTGCCAATATTTTCAAACAAAAATACTCACCATTTGTCAAAAAAGAAATGGAGTCTTTAGCCTTGAAATACAAGTCCAATGGCACTTGAATGTTTTTGCCTTTCTGCAATGTGCACACAAGGAAGTTTTTGCCGTCCACAACCACCATCACTTGGCAGGGCTCGTTGTCCCCCGTTGAGATGTCCATAGCTGCCTGTGATATGTGGAATGGCTTCTCCACCACTTGGGTGTACCGCTTGTTGGGCTCCATAATAAGTCCTATGGCAAGTTAAAAGTACCTATGATTTGATTGTCATTTAATAGAGATCACCCAAGGAGGTCATTAAACTCTCATGATTAACCCAAACAGTTTAGCTAGGATAGAACCTGAACTAGTTTCAGGAAAAAAAGGGCCTTTACCGAAATGTAGTGTGGATAACAGGTGAGTATTATGAAAACTATTATACTGTAATAGGGATAATCATTTATAAGATATCAATTTCCATTTCCATAGAATTTATTGACATAAAAGTACCGATGAAAGCGTGCAGTTACCATAGGGCCATACACAAGTAGACTGACTGAAGATGAACTACCTACTTGAAGATTATTTTCAGACTTTAGCGAATCATAACTAGCCTCAGCTTAATTTGTATTAGTAGTATTTTGAACATAAAATGAACGAGCAATGTTAGGAAACAGTCCAGTTACAAGTTACAACACGTGGTGGCAATTTGCCGGTTGGAGACACTTACCCCAAAACATCTTGATTTAAATTTTATATTCAACGCTTCTACAGAATATCGAGCTAGCAATCGCTCGAAGTATGTATTCACTTTTTAAAAGGACTTATCTAATATTACTGATTTTAATTAAAACTGCCGAACATTTATCTCAACATGTGCGGACTGCAGACGGACGCGGCAAAATCATCCTACCTAACCAACCAGCCACTCATCAGACCATAGATAATACACTATATACTAGACTCAGACCCAGCCAGACCAACACCAAAACCAAAAGGTACTCTATGACCAACATCACACCACAAACAAAACGACAGAACAAACGAGAACGACGAACAGTGTTGCCAACCCCAAAAAACTAAAAAACAACAACTCGCCAAAAAAAACAGTAGGTAAAGTAAAAAAGGCAGATTTTTCTTTTTAGGAGGACTTTTCCCAGTCGATGAGTCACTACTCATTTTATCAAAAACGTTGAAAATATTGTTTTTTAATATAGACGGCGATGTCACATATATTTCTCCATTTCAAAGTTTGATTTTTTTTTAAAAATTCGTTTTTTTTAAACATCTATGTAAGGTTACATGCGCGCTATGCGGTTAACCGAAACGAAATGCGGCTTAATGTGGCCAGCCGTCCGGTTGACCGAAATAAAAAATATGTATGAAAAAACAAATAACCATAAAATAAACATAACCTTTCATTCGTAAGTACACGTTGATCTTATTTTACCGTGTTGATATAAAGACTCATGACTGCAGCAATGTATAGAAATAACGTAATAATACGCAAATTATTGGCTTTAGAAAATAGTCGAATTTTGTACCATTAACCACCCAAATTATGTAGGTTGACTGTTTTCGTAGGTCCTCGAATTTAGTCGGGTGTACTTTTTTGATACACCTGCCAAGGTTCGAGCCCAATTTTCGAGACGTAGAGATAAATATCACATTCGATATTTATCATAAAACATGGCGGATATCCATAAAAATCAATATTAGGTATTCTCGGGATATCACACTCTATATTTATCTATCGTTAGCGTGCGATATGCAACGAGTAAGTATTATTAGATTATTAGAAATATTTGTGATATTATTATAAAATTGAATTAGTCTCACGACTCGATATATTTATCGCAAACGATATTATCGAAGAGGATATAACCACTACGTTCTAGATATTATTATCGAAAGCGCGAGAATCGCTCTCCTGTATTAAGATATGGTACAATAATATACTGCACCTGCGCCTGGTATGGCATTCCGAGATACGATGGTCACGTGGATGACACTAGACTACGTCATTTCCTGTATCAACGATTCTCAAACTATTGTTTAGGGAGATGTTATGGGAAAAAAGAATAAGTTACATTTTATAATTTTTATTGATCAATATCTAGTTCAATACGAAATGTTTGACACTTTATATAATTTTCTTTTACACTTTTTTTGCTGCAGATTATATGCTGTATTTATATTTAACTCTTTTAATTTTAAATAAATCCTTGTTCTTACTAAGCATAGTATAACCGAGTAATCTATTTGATGATATCGATCTTTAACTTTATAGACCGGAGGTAAAAAAAATTGTCCAGATTTTTTTGTAATTCTTGAAATTCATTGACTGTCCTTTTTAATTGCTTATATTCAGCCAGAGGAATCGTGATATTTTCTTCACTGAAACAAAAAAATAACCCGTAGAAATTATATTTATAATCATACCATCAAAATGGTAATTGGATAGTGACGTTGGCAAGTGTCACTCCCGGAATGCGAGACCTTGTTTTCTAGGATCAAGGATTAAGAGTAGCAGTGCACATTCCTGTTGTACGTAGGTATATAGTACTTCCATGGATCCAATCGTTCGTCTCAGTGTTTCCACTTACGACGTTTGCTTTACCCTAGAAGTTCACGCGTTTTCAATGAGTACAATTTTAGCACTTTAGGATCGGAACCTCCTAAATCGGAAGCAACTGATCTAACCACACGATTAGACCTCTCGATTTCCGGGCCATCCTAAATCGGCGTTCTAAATAGAATAAGTGTAATAACCACATTAACCACTTTAAAGTATGGCAATATTTTTGAAACGAAGCATAGACACATGCCATGCCATTTATTTATTTTTTATTTCCACAGAATCGGATTAACTGATTAAGAAAAAAAAAGAACTCTTTCTGTCGCATCTGTCAAAAAAGACTGCTGCATTGTATCAGCCATGGTAAATAATTTGTTCTAAATCTAAGAAAATCTGGGTGATCTTCAACAAATATGATGCAGCAGTTATTCCCGTATCTTGCTGTTTCATATCCTACGTTTTGGGTTAAATATTCACGGTATTACCTTCTAAATTACAGGGTCGTGTCAGGACTAAAACCGTCAAAAAAGCGGCGAAGATCATTATTGAGAAATATTACACAAGATTGACTCTTGATTTTGATACGAACAAGAGAATATGTGAGGAAATTGCTATTATTCCTACCAAGCCCCTGCGTAACAAAATCGCTGGGTAAGTATTCTCTCAAATTGTTGATGAAATTGACTTTCATGTTTTGCTTACCTACTTTCTCTGTTTCATCGGTAATAAGAGTGCTCTTTCTTACTTCGGTCCCTCACTTAAATTTTTATTTAGAATCCTAACATTGACGCTTAATTATTTTATCTCATATTATTATAGTAATAAAGTACATAATTACTCAAAATATTATTTCTAAAATTAGGCTGTATGAAAAACAATCTTCCTTTGCTTGATTTTTACCTAAGTTGTTACCATATTCCTAAAACCTAGGTGACTGCCATGAAAGAATAAATTATGTTTGTATTAGGCCAATTTTTAATTTATTGTTTTTCTAAGGGGTTAGATGGTGTAATCTTATATATAAAATTCTTGTGTCACAATGTTAGTTACCTCTTCTCAGTAAAAGCAACCTTCCGAACCGAGCGTTAGAGCCAGACTATTCATAAGTGCTTGTGAAGGCCTATTTGAATAAAAAATATTTTCATTTCATTTACCACACTCCTTCGGAACGGCTCAACCAATTTTTATGAAATTTTGTGTACATATTGGGTAGGTCTGAGAATCGGCTAGTAATAATGTAATATAGTGAACCAATCAATTTAAGGAATTAGTTTATTTGGAATGTTAGTCTGTCAGTAATAGATATAATCATATAGATATTTTATTCACCAACATCATGATGACTATTTACCAAAGTAACTACCTACTTATAGCTATTTATACGATCAAAATGATTCATATTAATAGTACAGGGCTTGCACTGAGTGACCCTTGTTGTTTGTGCACTACACCATTCTAGCAAATAATAAGTTAAGTGCAAGTTTTAATACACAAATATGCGCTAAATGGAATTAACCTCTTAATTAAACAATGGATGGATTAATGGGAAGTGTGACAAAATTGTCTTTCAATAAATATATACTAAACTAACTCGGTTGATTGAAATTGTGTCAATGTGAATTATGTATTAAATCAAACTTATTGGTTACTCATTTAATAATAGTTGGAAAATACTATGGGCTCAATATCTTGTGATTTTTGATAATCAATAGCCCATGATTATGATATTTTCATATGAAATTAATTTATGTGTGTTTTTTGGCCATTTAAAGTCACATGCTAAACATGATTTAAGATATTTTGATACCATAATAATTTAACAGAAAAAATATTGAATAGAAATAATAACATTAAATTTATTGTTACAGGTTTGCTACTCACTTGATGAGACGTCTGAGGCACTCCCAAGTGCGAGGAATCTCCATCAAGCTTCAAGAAGAGGAGCGTGAGAGACGTGACAACTATGTTCCTGAGGTGTCTGCTCTTGAGCATGATATCATTGAGGTTGACCCTGACACCAAGGACATGTTGAAGATGCTCGACTTCAACAACATCAATGGCCTGCAACTGACGCAACCTGCTACTTCGGGAGGCTATGGTGGCAGACGTAATTAAGGACAATAAATAATTAATCTATCTTGTCTGTTTTATTTGTTAGTGTTAGGAAATGGGAAGAAAAATACTAAAGGCATGAGCCTATTATTATTGTAATTTTGAACCCTGTAAAGCCCTGTATAAAAAAAAAACAGTAAAATATTTCTTACTAGCGACCCGCCCCTGCTTCGCACAGGTGCAATAATGTAAGCGCATAAAAATAGTTGTTACGACATCGCATCACATTACTAATCTCTGAATTTATCGGTTTTTCTGTATTATAATATGCATGTATTATACACAAACCATCCTCTTGAATCACTCTATCTATTGCTGAAAAGTGTATTAAAATCCGTTGGTAGTTTGAGTGGAAGCGACTTCATTTTATACTATGTAAAGATAAAGATATAACCACATTCTTGAAAGCTAGTTTTCTTACTGGTAAGGTTCGCTAGCGTAGACAGACTGAAATCTTACTAATATTTTAAACGCGTTAGTTTGCGTATGCATAATTATTAGCACTCGGCTCTGTAACGGTTGAATGGATTTTTAAGAAACTTGGAATTTTATTGTTTTATTCAGTCAAATATTAAATTTAAGGAGCTGCTCACACGATTGTCAAGTTTGTCAACCAACCAAGGACAAATAAAGGACGTTGGCTAGTGGTTGACCGTGTAAGAGTACCTACGCACTATGCGGTTAACTGGAATGCGGCCAGCCGTCCGGTCAATCAAAAATAGTTCTATACGCACTGTGGTGCGGCTGCCGGCCAACCGCTCTGGAGCGCTGCTGCCTAGCTGACGGCCTGCCGGACGGGTGCTATACGCACTATGCGGATAGTGCTAGTTAGTTTGTGGTTTCTGAGCTCTCCGAAATATATTTCAAAATGCTTGCTCGCATTTCATGTTTGCATGTACCCAGTGTGGCGGCCCGATATATTTCATGTTTGGCAACACTGGTCCGGGCCGACACACGTTTCGCTTTGTCAAGACCTGTTTTTTGCGCCTTTTATAACAGCTCAAGAAATAGTGTAACTAACTACTGATTAACGAGATTAAAATAAGTTTACACCTACGTTTGCCTTTCTGTTACACCAGACTCCAACCAAAGTAACTTCCCTAAAGTGGTAGACTCTTCCATTGAAAAGTAAAGATTCTACATCGCACTGACAAAGTTCGTCGAGTACTTGGCATATATACAAGATTCCAACATCTACAGTCGGACCGCGGTCCCCAGCCACGATGAACCAGCCTGGCGGAAGATCTTCCCTTTTCAATGGAGGAGTCTACCACCTTGCTTCTCCATATTGATGACCCCGATGTGATTGGACACGCAACCTTCTGATGAATTTCCCTAAACCCACAAACGTTTTGTCTGCTTTTAAATAACGCAAAAAATAAATATAATAAATAGCTGCGAATTCTTCGAAGTCCATCTTGGAAATGCAAACCACGACGGTTTCTATCTGCATGTTCCGATAATAGTTCATTTTTAATTTATATTTTTTTTTAGTTGTAATTGTTTATATTTTTATAATGTGTAGGTAATTAGTTTTTTTTTTATTATAACAATGTAGATATAATATAAGGAATATATAAAATTTTATAAGTCCAATTGAGACCAATATCAGCGTATTTATTTACTTACAAGAGACCAAATAACGTCATGAGTTACACGACCTCCAGCGTTTTCATCAAACTACTCGCGGAATTTGAAAATGTAAAATTTAAATGCATTTTTATGGCACTTATCAATTGAATAATTTTTTTTGTTTTTTTTGGTGGCTAATTAGCACCTTAGGAACGATTGAGACACTTTTCAAAAATGGGTGTAATACCCTATTCAAAACGAACGAGTGATAGTTGCTCTTGCTTGTTGTCTCGCTCGCTCGCGCGCGACTCGTTCGTTTCGATTCGTTCGCGGCTTGGGGCTTGCTAGCAAGGAGTAATATGTTCCTTGCTTGCTAGGGCTGCCATATTGTTACATTTCTTACAATTTTTGACATTTTTGATTCTCTCGCATAACATGCAACAAATTTTTGTTTAATGTACAATTTTCGAAACTTTTGAAAATACTTGACTTGCGATTCCTGGAATTCTACTTTTTGTAGGTAGTTTTGGGACGCGCGTCCCATTCGCGAGCCAACCGAAAAATAATAAAAACCAAGCAGTATAATACACCCAAATAATGAAATCCGAATTATATTAAGTACCTATCTAATTTCGGTGCATTCGATTCGATAACTCTTTGGAATAAAAATATCTCATTATTATACCTGTTGTGGCCACGGTTGTGGCGATTAAATACGCCTCAACCACAGACTTAGTAGAGATGCTACGCATGCCTCAACCCTTGAGTGAGACTGGCAGCACTGTTGCTTGCTGGCTGGTGCTGAAATAGGGATATTCGAGTTTGAGGTCGCTGCACTGAAAATTCTTTTTCGTATTCAATTCATTTTCTCATGAATTAAATTGCGTTAGTTATTACTATTTCGATTCAATCATATTATGAAGAATGGAATGCACCCATTTGTTAGATAACGTCAAGGTGGACGAGCTCAAAGTTGAGGACTCAAGGATCACAAAGAACTTCAATTGTTCAGGTAAATAGAATGGTGCTATGCATTACGTACATTTTGATGACCTAGGGTGATCGGTTGTAAAAAGACGCCACATTGTATTCATACGGGAGGTTAGTTTGGAAAAATCAATATAGCGAACTTTAAATAATCAGCTGTTCGCGGGGTGCGGAAGAGGGGCGCGGCACGGGTGACCGTGACTGATGAGCTGACGATGTTTCGTTCTGACGCGATGAGCTAAAATAATGATAACCACATCTTTCGGGGCTAATTTAGAATGCTAGCTAACCGGTGGTGGATTGCCATGGCGTCGCATACAAGCTCTATGCTATATTTTTTATTCATACATAACCGCGCCACCGCCACCAGCTGCCCATTACGCCAATATCATCAAACAAAAAACGAGTCATTAGTCAAATCACGTTACGATTTCCTGCTACCTCGCATTTGCGTCATAGTCTTGTTTTTATTAGAATGAGAACAACTTTAGATGCGCCAATTTTATCTGCACTTTACAGATATAACGACTGACACGACATTATCAATTTAGGGCTCAAAACATATACCAAACAGTGATTCACAATTCTTTATAGTACCATGCTATAGCTGAATGATAAAAAGTCTTTCAGCTCTTTATCTAACGACATTGTAATGTATAATATTAATAATTATTCTTCTACAGAATGTTCAGTCACAGATCAGAACTGGTTGTGCCTGCAGTGCGGAGCAGTGCACTGTGGTCGTTACATCAATGGACATGCAAAACTACATGCAGAAAAACTAAATCATCAGCTTTGTATTAGTTGTGATGTTTATTCTGTTTACTGGTAAATACCTGTGTAATTTATTCTATTTGCATAATCATAGGGAATTCAAAAGTGATACAAGGCATTTTCAAGATCATAATAATGATCAATATTTAATTGACCTTTCAGTAATAAGTGTCTATTTGTTTTCCACCTAAATATTTTCTCATTTCATCAATATGAAAATGAAACTTCCTTGTAAGAGAATATATACAAATGTGTACTTAATGTAATTTATATTAATCTCCATTTCTTTTCAGTTACAAATGTGATGACTATGTATCAAATGACTTGGAACAACAAACAATAGATAAAATAAGAAAAAGTATTATGAATATTAGAAACGACAATGGAGTTGAAGGAAATGGTAACATAGAACAAAGTGAGGAGAACAGTAAAGATGGAAGTGAAGGTAGTTCTGTTTCCGGTTCATCTGCTGTTGGAAAGCCTACATCACCAGCAAGCAGTGGAGAGGATACTAGAGTGGATGTAACACCAACTAGCTCTAATAATGACATGTCCAGTACAATTACCAATACTACATTAGATTCTAGTGAAACTAAACCATCTAAATGTATTAAGGTTGATGAACCTGTACGCAGTTTAAGACCTCGTTCACGAAAGAGAACACATTCCGATGACAGTAGTTCCACTGAGAATAACACCACACAAACATCTAGAAATAAGGAGAAAAAAATAACACCATGCAATGGCAAGAGTCAAAGAGAAAAGAAGATTGTAGGTTTAAAAAATTTAGGCAATACATGTTTCATGAATGCGGTGCTGCAGAGTTTGAATAATATACAAGAGTTCAGCTGTTACTTCAGTCAGTTGCCATCATTGGAGATGAAGACGAATGGACGGAAGGTGTACCATTCGAGGAGTTATACACGGCAGGAGATGCATGATGTGGTTATGGCTGAGGAACTGAGAAAGGTGAACTTAAAATCTTTATCATGTATATATCAAATTGAAGATTTATTTGTACCCTTCATACCTTATCTTTCATCTATCTGAATTTCAATTATTAAAATAAAATATTGTATTAGAGTACAGAGTTGTACGCTGTGGATTCACTCACAGTTTTGGGAAACTTTTCTTTATCATTATAAAAAAAAAAAGTTAATGATTTTCCAGAATTGTACCTCGGCACCACCTTCCAGATGACTAGGACTGAAGGAGATAATCTCCAAAGTACTGATTTGGAGATTATCTCCTTCATTCAAAGTCAAACTTCAAACTTTACCTCTTTTTAAAATTAGTTGGTATAGATTTAAAATCATAAAATAAATAATAATAATATTAAATTGGTCCTGCAAATGGACAGACAGATTCTCAACTTTTATATTAGGTATTTGTATGTTTTTTTCGGGTATTATTATTATTAATAACACTGTATTTTCTTCCAGGTGCTAATAAACCTGAATACAGGCGGCTGCGGTTCAAAGGCGGCGATATCGCCGGAGTGCCTGTTCCTAGTCATCTGGAAGGTGGTGCCGAGGTTTCGCGGGTATCAGCAACAGGATGCGCACGAGTTCTTGCGTTACATGCTTGACAGGTTATTTAAATATTTTGGTATTTAATTACATTCATATTATTCTGAATCAAATTTGTTTTATGAATGTGCGTTATTTTGTTTTTCGAACTAAGTCCTCGGAATCAAATCAAAACTACAAAAAAAATGAATTTTAGGAATACCGAGTGACGTTAATCGATAAAACATCAAATCTATTTTAATTAAAGTAATGCGCCCGGGCCCAGGGTGACCCCCCCACGAATATAGTGTTGTCAATATAATGACGATGTGTCGGGTGGTCGTACAGACTGCACACGGAGCTGCAGCAGCTGCTGCCGGCGGCCGGCGACGGGGGCGCCGGGCCGCGCGCGCCGCCCGCCTCCATCGTCACCGCCGTCTTCGGGGGCACGCTGCAGAGCGAGGTAACACTACACTACTATACAATACACCACACTACACTATACTAATGCCAATGCTAAAGTTATATGGTGGTCAAATGTAGACCTCCAATAAGGTCTAGTGATAATTGTAATATCTCGATGTGTGTACAGGTTCGATGCCTGGCGTGCGGCACGCGCAGCAAGAAGCTGGACCCGTTCCTGGACCTGTCGCTCGAGCTGCCGGAGGCGCGTGGCCGGCACGATGCGCACAACGACGCATCCGACGCGGCACCCTCTGCTGCGCCCGCGTCTCCACCTGCGCCTGCACATCTCAAGGACTGCCTCGCTAGCTTTGTGCAGGTTATTCATTCATTTTGTATTTCCTCTCGTCAAATTGATGCCCACAGGTGTTTTGGTGGAATGAAAAAAAAACAATCAAGTATTCTTAATCAGTTGGTACTATTCTATGAGAAAGAGAAGCCTACCTACCTTCTTTATCACTAGAATAAGCAGTCTCATTGATATTTCGATAAAATATCATACTATCTATGATATATCCATTGACCATTTGTATGCTATCTTGCTTATGATTACTGCCATGAGAAAATCCCCTTTTTGCTTTTTGCTTCTAATTGGGTGAAAATAGAGGCTAACTCCTGTACCTATTTTATTATTACTCCCATAACCGTATATTAACATTTGCAGGTTGAAGAGTTGGCAGATACAGAACGTTACTTCTGCAGCAGTTGTAAA
Source organism: Tetheella fluctuosa (assembly GCA_951216915.1). Classification (NCBI taxonomy): domain Eukaryota; kingdom Metazoa; phylum Arthropoda; class Insecta; order Lepidoptera; family Drepanidae; genus Tetheella; species Tetheella fluctuosa. Next base: position 3,319,605 of record OX578229.1, on the reverse strand, counting down.
TGCAAACAGAAATCAACCAAACAGTTCTGGATACGCAGGCTACCGAACGTTCTGTGTTTACATTTAAAGAGATTCCGGTGGCATAACTATTTTAGGTAAGTTACCATTACCACACACATCATTTACGTCGCGAGTCGCGACATTTAGCATTGAGGGAATGATGGAGAAGGAAGTAGTTTTTTTTTTTTTACTTTGTATAGGCTTGTGTTTGACCACAATCTCACTATGGTAAGAGATAATGTGGCCAAAGGTGGTAAGCACACAAAACCTAGAAGGAACTGGCTCTCAAGTGCAGCTGCCGGAACACACCAATAGGTGTTTGGCAACAGATTTTCAACTTGAGGGTGGTAGCCAGCCAGGCGGGTACTACAAAGTACCCTACCACCGTGCTATGGTTTCCTCACGATGTTTTCCTTCGCCGAAGGCTCAAGCTCATTGTAGGATTCGAACCCACGACCTTAGCCGCGGCATCCGACGTCACTACCACTGAGTTATCATCGCCTTTAATGGTTTCAAACGGTTTACTACAATAAAACTGCATGCACTCTACTTGAATATTAAACTGAAGAAAAAAATATTGCGAAATATACACATGCTATCAAAGATTATTAGTATACTAGGTGGATTCTTCTTCACTTACAGATGTCATCTTTTAAAACCTAAGCGGTTCATCATGATGAACCACTTTTACTATGGGATACTCAAAAAGAGTTTTTTTAAACTCATATTGATTGAGCAAGGTTGATCTATTGTATGATTTTTTTTTTCTCGAATTCTGAGTTTTTATTGGCACGATTTTTCCATTAATCACAGAATCTAGTAGACTGGTAAACTTCACACGCCTTTGAATTAGATTTATCTGGAATACTGGTTCATCTAATGTTCATGATGTATGTTGTATCGTGTAGAACCAAGGTGGACACGTGCATATCGTTCCCGCTGCGCGCGCTGGACATGTCCGGCTTCGTGCTGGCCGGCGTGCCCGACACGCGCCGCTCCGGCCGCGGCGGACACCTGTACGACCTCGCCGCCGTCATCGTGCACCACGGCTCCGGGTATCTACTACACTACACTACACTACACCACACCACACCACACCACACCACACCACACTACACTACACCACAGTGCACTACACTACACCACACCACACCACACTACACCACACCACACCACACCACACCACACCACAGTGCACTACACTACAATACTAAAATAAATTCAAACTCAAGTCAATGCATATTTATAAAATTCTTCCAATTAAAATAAGCTATTTATGATGACAGAGCGGGATCCGGCCACTACACAGCGTTCGCGATCAATGACGGCCAATGGTTCCACTTCAACGATCAGACAGTGCGGGCGACGGACGCGGCCGCCGTGGCCGGCTGCAAGCCTTACATCCTGTTCTACATCCGCCGCGAGCTGACGCTGCCCGCCGCCTCGTGACCGGCCGGCCGACTGGGCCACCTACGCCCGCGCCCTCCACACTTCCACCTCGTGACCGGCCGACCGGCTGCCTACGCCCGCGTCCTCGAAACTTGAACCCACTCGGACAACATTTGACAGCGTTTTACAATATTATAGAGGTTTGGCGTCATATGGCGTGATTCGATACCTGTGAGACGAGGGTCATTAAACTTTCTGAATAGCATTCTTTCTCAGATCTCAAACTATATGTATAAATCTGGATTTAGGACTTCTATGACGTCACGTAAGCTTGTCTAATTTTAAATAGGAACTAATAAGCTTCAGGCTAGCTAGATACGGCATGTTCTTATGGGGATCTGCGTTTAATTATGAATTTTCTATTTTATGCCTATCTCTCTCTAAAGTGACGAGAATTTATTACATGTGTTTTTTATCACAGTGATAACAAAGTTGAAACATTTGGGCATTTTAAATCAATTTTAAACCTGAATTATGTAATTTATTAATAAAGTGTACAACTTGCAGTATCACTAATACGGCATTCCTAGGCTTATTGTTGAGCGGGTCTCAATGAACTTGTGTTTTCTTTTATAAGATTAGTTTTATGCGATTATTCCAATGGTGTTTGTCGACCCATTCTTGTGATGTGAAATTCGATATTATCATGTGTGCCCATCTAATGTGTACCCATGTATCTTACAATAGTCCGATATAAAGCAACATACAGCGTGTAACAAATAGGTCAAATAATAATTTCAGAGCATAAACAGTTACTTATGTGTTATTTCATAGCCAAGGTATAAGAGCCTCGGATACAGCAGTTTCAGAGAAAAACAATGTTGCAAATTAATTTTATTGTCTATGGTGAGACAATAATAATTTAAATTAAGGTTGGTGCTCGCGATCTATGAAAATTCACAAGAATAATTATGGCGGAACCAAACGTCTTGTGGCTAATTAAGCCCAGTTGGTGATCAGTGCCATACAAACAATTAATAGAGTAGTCCAAACTTTAATCATTTTGATGTCCTAAAAAGAGTTGCGTATTTCAATTTAATACTTTTACAAGTGATTCTCTACTCGATGTACCTACATCTTTCTGTTACACGTTGTATATGAAGCTATTTCATTTTACCTAACTTAATACATTGGTGATAATTCAATTTTAGTATTTTCCGTAGTGTTACATTTGCATACTATAGTCGATTTAAAAAAACTTAAGTTATAGTTATAATAATAAATACTCATAAAAATAATAATAGTAATGCAGTTGTTGACAAATAAATATAAAGCAGAGAAAGTACTTTTAAACACTTAAGAGTGTAATATTACTCTATGAAAAACCCAAATATTGTTGAACAATGTTCGTGTTCAAAAGTCTGTATCCGCCATGAATATTTGGTCTTTCAAATATTAACATACTTAGTTCAACTGCATATTATTTCACCCATCGTAAATCAATGTGTTATGCCATAATAGTGCATTTAATGAAACCACTATGTACTGTTTAAATATATTTGAATAGAAAAATTAAGAGAGGATTTTACATAAATGATGTACACTAAAATACATGTTTTTTTACATTCCCATGTTAATTATTTGATGATTGAGTTTTTTTCCATATCATGATTACGATACTAGACGAGGAGAGTATACATTGAGTGTTTAACATAATGTGATAGTATAAACTTGTGTATGTAAATAATATAATGCTGATGAGTTAATTGTGTCCTGAATATTCTCTTTTGCAAAGTACCTTATTTGAATAACAGGTTTATTTTGTGTAAGTACTTCAATTACTGGAAGTTGATAGTGATTGAATTTAATAAATTCGCAAATTTAAACACATTTTCATTGTTTTATTTAATTCTAATTTTATTTATAACTTATGACTGATCTTTGGTACAGCATTTGAAACATTTAAACATGCGTTTATACCACGGCTGCTTAATCTCATCGAAACTGTCCAATGACAAATGCAGAAATAATGGACTTTCGCTTATAGGTAAATATTCGGACCATTGTGGTGGTTTCATTAGCGATAAGTTTCTTCTCCATAATCTGCGGCTAGCACTATTTTCATTGTCATCGACTTGCGGTAACTCTACTTTAACATCTACATCATTATCATAGGTGGTAGTTTGTTTTTCTTTATCTTCTTCAAGAATCCAATTGTCACTTTCAAGTTTATCGATTGGATCACTTATTTTAGTTTCATCCAATTTGTGCTTTGGATTCAATCGTATTTTTGGTCTCAGCCGTATTTTCGGTCTACGAAAAATTCCTTTTCTAGTATGATCTCCTCTATCGTCGTATCCACTTTCCTGATCTTTTTCCTCCGATGATATTTTATCTATTGTATCATCAACATTATGTATCAAAATATCATTTGGTGGCGTGGTTGCTTCTCCTTCAGGGTCGCTATCAGGTATATGTACATCAACATCAACTACGACTCGTGATCCTTCATTTTGTTTTAATTTGTTGTTATGTCGTCTTTCAAAATTATTTAAGAGAGCTTCTGTGTTAGAATTAACTTCTGGTAGCGTCGAAAGGTTCTCATTTACGTTTGAGTTTTTGAATCTTCGCCTTCTCTCTCTTGGCGAAAGACCCATCCACTCAATAACGTTAGTCGACATATCTTGTTTCAGAACTGTGTCACTTCCAACAATTTTGTTGTCATTCAAGACCCAACTATTTTGTTTACGCTTTATTGCTTCATTCTTTATAGATCTAACTGATTGCGTTATAACGGTTTTGGTGGGTTCTGTTATTTCTGTCACAGTAGGTAAAGTTGGCCCTAATGATAGGTTCAATCTAGGCACATAAGACGCAGGGATTGGAGTAGCAACTCTACATACAGATGGTTTGTTATCTTTTGTATTTTCTTCCTCAATATTGTCAAAAGAACAAGATGTGGAACAGCTTGTAGTCTCTTTACTAGATAAATTCTCAAGTTTAAAATCGTTTTCGGATACTAAGTGTTTATTTTTAAATGAATAGATCCATATTGTACGTTTTTCTTGGTCGTGTTCAGGCCCGTTCGTTTCGTCGTAAGATCTATTATTAGCTTCCCATCGTTCATTTTCAGGGAAATAGTCCCGTGGCGCTAAATATTCAATATCTTCATATTCAGGATTATCAGAAGGTGTATCTGAATCAATTATGTGTTTATTTATAATTGTAAAACAATTCGTCTGATGATTCAGTGTCATAATGTTTCTGTCTATATGGTTGGATGCAAGATTGGGATATGCATTTTCAGTTTCATAGCTATTACTGGTGTCCAATGGTGAATTTGGTTGCAGATTCTGTTCATTAATTTTTAAGCGTCTCTTTTCTCTGGCTTTATTATTGATTAAATACTGATCTTCCGGCTGTTGAAAACGATCCTTATTAATGTAACTCCAAGCATGACTGAAATTATTATAATCTTGTGAATCTTTTGGTGATGCGTCGGAGTTAGAAGAATTTATTTCTATGATTTGCACGCCATTAGAATTGTCATCCTGGAGCCATAATGAACCGACGAGAACTTCTGGACTAATTGTATTCATTCGTGTTGAGCGACTTACATCTATAACAAGAATAACGTGATACATTCCTACACAGATTACAGATATAATCTACATACGAACCATATGCCATTGCTATATTGCACCTACTTGACATGGGCACATATTTAATGGATCAGTTGCTTGCCAGTTTCCGAATTGGATCCGTCCAACAAACGGACTGGAGACTGACGAAAAAACATTGTGATTAAAAATATATGGAGTCAAAATGCTTGTCTCAAAAGATCGACGGAAATGTGTGCCTGTAAATGGTACCTATACCTAATGTTTGTAAATTTGCATAAGTTTGCATTTGTTCGATTCTTACTCTACTCTCAGCGAGTTTTACGGTATTTCATCGTTGCTCGATTGAATTGGTCTAGCTAGATGATGCTATTAAAATGAGTAGATAGGTATTAGTTATCGAACTTACGATTTAAAAGTGTGTTATTATTCCTATTGATGTTTTTATGCACCCGTGTCTTTTTCATAATGATATTTCCAGTTCCAATTTTTTATAATATTTAATTATTTACATAGAACTCGTGACAAACCATAAATAAATGTCATTGTATAAATGACAATGAAGTGACGTTAATAAGGCCCTATTTTAGGTAAAGAGGTGATAAATTAAAAAGGAGATTTAAATAATTATGGAGTTAGCGATGCAGTTTGCATATTATTTCCTAATTTTAAATCTATCTAATATATGAAATTCTCGTGTCACAGTATTTGTCTGCAAACTCCTCCGAAACGGCTTAACCGATTCTTATGAAAAATGTTGTGCATATTCGGTAGGTCTGAGAATAGGTCGTAAAGTATATTTCATACCGCTAAGCGGTCGAAACCGCGGGGTACAGCTAGTAATATATATATCATGATCAATCTTTTTTTGAAATAGTTCGCTGTCTTTAACACTTGCCTACTCATATTTGAGAGCGGGTGAGTGAGTGACACCATGTTAATTGTTTTCCCACTGGTCAATTTTGATATTGCGGCCTTTTAAAATATAAGGGGCCGTAACTGCTGTGATCAAAAAACATTTGATTTACGCTAAACGCGAAAAGTTATATATATATATTTTATTTATGCGCTACCGGTGTTTATATGGTAATGTGATGTCGTATTAAAATAAAACAAATTAAACGCAATATTTCCCTATCTTCACGTGAGAACCACGAGCATCCCGTGTGAATAATATGTAGCCGTTTTCTTTCATTTTATGTTATGTTACAAACAGACTGAAATATTTGATTTGCCAACGATGCCATGCGTAAAGTGCATAAAAATAAATTTGCAGCGAAAAATTCTAGACTGTATCTTTGGGAATCGCGAAATTGTAAGACAACAGAAATAAGTAGATTATACACCAAACAATGCATTACAAAGATGTGTCCACTTTCACAAAATTAACAGCTATTTTATTAAAATACAAAAAAAATATTTTCCAACAAAAGTGTCCTGCGCTCGGATAGTGGAAAATGCCGGGAGAAGCAATTTAGTAGGCGCTAAAAGCCTGTCTTATATGCGGTAGCGGTAGATACTGGGTAGTGCCACTGTTGGCGAAACAAAGTGTAAATGGATTGATTGCACCAATTCCCAGTCACAAAGGGAGACGAAATTGCATTAAAAGCTCCGTGGCGCGGCCCATTTGGCAAAGCACTTACTCCATTAGGGGCGTACAAATAACGTTACCTTAGTGTGGTGTGCTTAGGAATTATAAGTGCTCGTCGTAGGAACAATAGAACTATACCTGCACATTGAAAGATTTGGAATCGAAAACTGATTGTTAGCCTATTCCGTCTATTACATAGCTACCGTACCTTGGTACGAGGCGCGAATCTAGAGTAAAATTTGGGGGGGGGGGGGGTAAGAGACTGAAGAATCGCGGAAACTGTACCTACATCAAACATATTATAAACTAGTTTCCGCCCCGCGGTTTTACCCGCGCGTTCCCAAGGGATCTTATGTTTTCCCGGGATGAATAGTAGCCTATAGCCTTCCTCGATAAATGGGCTATCCAACACTGAAATATTTTTTCAAATCGAACCAGTAGTTCCTGAGATTAGCGCGTTCAAACAAACAAACAAACTGTTCAGCTTTATAATATTAGTATAGATAATAAAAAAATATGATTAATGAGGATAATTAAAACATAGTAAGAAAAACAAATTGAAAGAGAATCATATAGCATAGAAAAGATTCTTTTTTTTAATTATAAACTTAATAATATGTTAAATAATTTAAAAAATAGATTGCACTTGCTTGGTACACAAAGGATGTTGGTACCTAAATCTTATTAGAACATAGACATTTGTGTGTCTGTCTTGAGCCGAGTGTAGATTGTAATCACATGGCCGTGTGTGAGGCATGTCGCAGGATATATTTATATTCTATACTAATTTGGCCATTAATTTATTTATTTACAACAAGTATTTACAATCATTGCATAAAATACAAACTATGATAAATAGAAAACATCCTCAAAGGCCTCGCTGCTGTAGATAGGCAAGGTTCCCAACAGGCTGGCAGCGTTCCCTTTTTGAATGGCCAACACGTGCTTCCCTTTCCCTGACTTAGAACTAAGAGTTCTAACATCGTTATTTTATATTTTTTAGTGGAGGCCACTGTGAAGTGGGTTTTATTTATTATTAAAAAATATGTGCTTGAGGCGTATTTTACTAGTACCTACTATAGATATAACTTTTATGTTACAGGTATCATTAGTCCTATACTTCACGTTTTATACATTTACTTCTGTATTAAATTGAAATGACAAAATAGTGCCTTTATTTTCTCTCCTCACCTTGATAAAACGCCCTATACTTAATGATAGAGTTTCTCGAGGAAAGTTTCCAAACGGCAGGTAGGGTGCGAGCAACGCGCAAGTTAGACTCTAGCGACGATCAAAGTGTACATGCGACAAAGGTTAATTAATTAGATTACGCTGCGCTTGAGTGGCCGGGCACTCATTGCACAATGTTAATTTGCAAATTAGCCGCCGACAAAGCGGGCTTTTATTCGCTCCATTACTGGCACTGACGTGTTTCATCTATCTATATTTCATCTAATTTCTATTTGATTTAGACTAACGTTTGACTGTCCGCCTCTGTATTTAGGCGGATGATTTAATTATCGCTTTCCATGGAATTGTGTTTCACACATAGATATAAAATTGCGATTTAGTTTTAGATTAGAAGGGACAGGTTACACTTTATGTAGATTTTTATCAAAATCACGCACCAAATGAGTTTGCTCGTAAAGTTTTTTATTTTAAAACAATAGAACCCTGTGAATAGATTAAAATTGTACATCTTGATACGTAACACATATACTACGGAAGCAAAATGTTTGCTTCTCTGACAAACCATCCATTAGCGGACCCTGAGAAGTTAGGAACAAAACAAAATGGCGGCGTCCGGAACGTGTAATTATAATTTATTTTTGTCTATCAAAATATTTTTAATTGGTTTTAGCGTTGGAAAATACTGTAATATATGATTAACGGGCTACAAAGCTGTATATTTGCTTAATGGAAGAGTGTTCAAGATAAAAGCTCGCGCTATCCGGGACGGATCTCGGCGTAATTAGAGGGGCTGCCTGCGCCGACGCCACGCCGCCGCGGCTCTTCCTTTACATGCCACTTAAAACTACACTGCCTTCTTACACGACAGTGTTATGTAAAGCGTAAATGTGTGTTGTACTCTGTATTATCTAGTATTTACTAAGTAAGAGGCGTGATTATATATTGCTGTAAAATGGAATTAATTTCCTAAAGGCAGACACATTCTAAACTTAAGATACATTTTATAAGGTTATGATCGATAAATCTAAGACGTTGAAAATGAGGTGCATCCCCAACAGTGATCTATAAAAAATGCCTGTACGGATGGACGGACGCTCAAGTTGATACTTCCTCGATATCCAAATAGATTTTCTTTTCCCGTAGGTACTCGTATGATCAATGAAAAATATCTTCAGTGTCCTGCTACATGTTTTGAGGAGCAGTGTAACTTTTGTTCAAGATAGTACCTGATATGAAAAGCACTCCCCTAATCTTGGCATATAATCGTATTGCTTTTAGTAAAACTACTGCATATTCAAGTGGAAGGCGAAAAAACTTAATAACACACTATCAAGCGACTTTAATTGCAAATTACCTACGTGTGCATTAATGTTGGGCCACATGTGGTTTAACGGTCAGAGTTCGCTCGCATTCCACTTTAACGTAATATACATATTGTAATTATGGAGCTATTGCAATGACTTGAAGTTTTGGTTAAGTAACATTGTATGGGAACTAAAGTTGGTAGATGTTATAACTTATTTTAGTAAAGATGAATGGGATTAAATCACGTGGACAGAGTTTATACGGCTATTTACCAAATCTCAGCAGTTTTTTATGTATACCTATATAAAAAAGCCTTAGTCACTTTTTATTACAGGTGGATAATATTGAAGGTTTTTAGTCTTTGCTCTTTCGGTTTTAACATGTTTCTCTATCAGCTAGTGGTGGAAAATGTTTGTGACTTGTGTGGTGTGATTGTGGGCGATCATTATCGCGCAGTGCGTGTTTCGGCCGCCGAGTGGCGTAAACAACCAAACATTACAGGGATCGCGCCATCGTACGCGCAGGGGATAGCAACATTTTATTTTGTTATATATTTTTTGCTTTTATATAAATATATATACATCAAATTATAAAGTGTATAAGTTTTATAGATTCTGCTTGAAGAAATAGAAAAGTCTATCTCCCTCTTGGAGTAATCCGATAATAGCCCGTTGAAAGAAAGTCTACATTACTCTGAACGTGGATACCGTTTCATTATAATGTAAAGGTGCCATAGCGTGACATTTTTCTCTGCCTACGATCAAAATATCCCCCTTTGACACGGCACAACCCTTTAAGAGCTTTACCTACTATCATTTTTATGTTTTCTACGACACGACTTGCCACTGGCGCAACTGAATTTTAGTCGAAAACTAAAGTATGCGCCGGACACGCTTCGACAGACGGCTTGTGGTATTTCATCATCATCATCTCTGCCGCAAGACGTCCACTGCTGGACATAGACCTCCCCTTATGGTATTTAAAATAAGGTAATAATTGCACATGTTAAAGCAATATTTATTAAGATATACCTAGTATAGAAATGTGTCTTTATTTAATGTCCACAAATATTTATTTAAAAACCAACCAGATGTTTACAACCACGTTATAATATTATGGTGTAAATGGAAGGAATGATTTGCTACTTCTGTCTACAAATGTTTTAGGAAACGTCGGTGTTCGCTCTGTTATCCAACAAGCTAATAGAACCGCCTGTCCTCGATGCTATAATTGACACGTTTTCACACAAAATTACGACTTAATTTTACACTTTCTATACGTAATAACCCCAATACTGCTTAGAATTAATTTTATTACTTCGGTTTGAATTGTGAAAGGCTGTTTTGCTGCTTTGAGTGCATGATTTTACCTATACGAGTTGCTTGTATTTCATTTGTAAAGTAACATATTTTTTTTCGTCTTTTAGATTATGAAAGAAGATTTTTTTAAATTGGTATAATAATCTGTAAGATTATACATATATACATTTATGGACCGGTTGTTAAATATTCGTAATTTAAAAGAAGTATATTTAGGTACTAGCTTTTCCGCGATTCCCGGAATAAAATATAGCTCATGTTACTCAGGGATAATGTAGCATTCTAATGGTGAAAGAATTTTTAAAATCGGTCTAGTATTTTTTGAGTTTATTCGTTACAAACATACAAAAATACAAATCTTTCCTCTTTATTATATTAGTATGAAGTATGATACACGCGAATAATCCTGTCCAGCACTGAAATAACGAGCGAGAAAAAGAAGGAACAAAGCTAGGCTATTACCTATTAAAAAGACTTAACCTAGTTAGAATGCCTGTTTATATTTTTAAGTTATTTGGATGGGTAAAATAAGAGAAAAAATAATTTATATTGTTACAAAGGGACATATTCTCGACTTTATTGACGTTATATAAATTAAAAAAAAGTTCCATGGCATATAATATCCTCTAGTATAACATGATATTTTTTATAAATATCTTGCAACAAAGAATACGGAGAAAACCTTAATTTAGGATCATCATTTGTCATATATACCAGATATATGATGATCCACTCCGACTGTTTTCGATAATGACGACCACTTTGACTCTTAGTCCGTACGACGCTGGTGAGCCCGAAAATGGCTAATGTAGCCGATCTTACTAGTGAACCCCCGCGCACACTGAGCGCACGTGAGCACACAATCCACATAATTAAAATAAATGGGCGTGGGTGGTCGGGCTTTTAACTCGTCGCGTTTGGCGTCGAGGCCAGTTTTGCGCTGTTCCTCAAAATCGCGTACTTGCCTCAGTACAAGCCCGCGCCATTCAGGGCGCTGTGCTGCCAATCCTTCCCATTCAGATGGCTCGATCTTACACCTTTTCATATGTCGCTTCTGAACATCTTTATACCTGAGAAGTTGGCCGCCTTGTTTTCGCTTGCCCTCCTTTAGCTCAGAATAAAAGATGCGCTTCGCCACTCGCTCTTCCGACATCCGTGAGACGTGTCCGCACCACCGAAGCTGCCGACGCATCAGGTAGGACTCAATTCCACCAACATTGGCTAGTCGCAGAACTTCGGTATTCCGCACACGATCAGACCATCTGATCTTCATGATGCTACGTAGACATTTCAGGTGGAAACGGTCCAGCGCGCGTATATTGCGGCGGTACACACACCATGTTTCTGAGGAATAAAGAAGGTTTGGCAGCACAATCGCCATATATACAAAAATCTTGGTGGCCAGTCTCAAGTCGTGTGAACAGAAAACCCTGGGACACAGTTTCCCAAATGCCGCAGCAGCAGCGCTAATCCTGCTGTTGATCTCGGCATCAAGGTCACTACTTTAGCACCGCGGTTTCACCCGTAATCCCGAATTTCACCCCCTATGTTGAATTATGAAGAATCCGGCCTTATTTCTCATCTATCTACATTAAAAAGGCTTGGGCTGGGTTTAGATGAGTCTGCATGTCAATGAGTGAGTCAAGACTTTTCTTTTTATATTTACTGAGCTCAACTCTTGGTTTGAAATCAGATGGCCGTATATGAAGAAATGTTCCCAGGTTATAAATATATTTGCTATAACTACCTAGGTAGATTCAATCATCGATCATTACGTAACTGTTGTATACTATCTATACTATAGTAATATAACTAATTGTAAATTATCTAAGTTTAAAATAAATATAATAAAACCTGTTACTTATGCAGAAGAGGGCAATCTATAACTGCTTTACTTAGAAGTGGCTAACAATTTACAAAATAAAAAGCTGCCACTTTAATAATCATCTTTGAAGGCGTGAGAAAGATTTTTTTTTTCAACTTTGCAAACGTAACGGGCGAATATTGTTACTATTTTAAATAATAGAGGCTTAAAACAGAGAGCCGGTGTTAGTTTTTGTTTGATATTTTTTGTTATCGATCGTCTGAGTGTCAATTATTTCATCAAAGGTCCTGCGAGCGCCGGCGCAAGCGGCTTACACGCTCGGAGATATTAACACGTCACCATTACGGGATTACACCTTAGATCTTATCGTGATTTGTATTTTCATGTTGGTATTTTTTACATTCTTTCACTTTGGTATCAACGATAATTAGCAGCATGAAGTTATACAGATATTATATGTAGTCCCATAAAGTTATAAACAAAAATAAGATGTTATAAAATCGTAATAACTTATTAATATATTAAATAAACATTTTTATGTACAGCATTCTGTCTGGACTTACTGAAACTCTTCCACATTTTTTAACCTAAACTTGGACTGCTAAATAGCCTTTTACGGTTTGCCGCTACAGTTGGATTTAACATTACCGGAAATTATCGCATAGATAGTGTGGCCACCTAAGTGATGCACTATTCCAAAACAAGGCCCCGCTCCGCGAGAGATCGTGATTAGAGACGAGCGCGGCCGCGGCTGATTACAGGCCAGCTAATGCATAGTGCGACGATGCGTTTTCACATTACCACTGGAAATTTTCACTAAATTACATCCACATACTGATAATATTAACTGTAATAGTAACCTTAAACTACATTGATTGAATTATTGTAATTTGTATTCATTCTCGTTGAAGTCTTTAGGATTGTCGTAGACGCTATGCTACGAGCTACGATCCGCTACGAAAAATTAAACTCTTTGAAATTGCTGTTTGTGAGAAAACGAATCGGTGAATCTTTGTAGTCATAAATGATGATTATAATAATAGGTTGAAGCTCTTTAAATACAAGAAACAACATTATTAATACATTTATAACGTCGTTCATTTGTACCAATCAAACAAAAATCACTGCGTAGCGTTAGTCGACACAAAGTATTGTTGTAAAAATAAAACTCCAGTGAGACTAATTGAAATGCTACATTACGTCAGCGACGACGTTTGAAATAGGGGCACTGTTCGACGCTTTACAAATATAAAACAATCATTTGGACAGTTCAAAGAGCGGCGCGGTGTAACGCAACTCCAGCGTGGGGCGCAAGGCAACAGAAACTAGACATTTGATTTTATATCACATTTATTACTGAAAATATTGCCGCCCGTAACAACATAATAATGCATTTTACTTGCCATTTATTATAAAGATACTTAACATGAGTAGGAGTGCATGTATTGAGGGGAACCTTAAACCCGGCAGTGGGCAACGGGTTGATAATATCAATAAATGATTGAACCTCGGCCCTCTCATGCCTTGATTGCCTCGCGTAGGCTCGCACCTCGTCATCGCGCGGCGCCTTTCAATTCACATCTCAAACGTTTGGATACTCCCCCACAATGGGTCGAGCACAAAGCGAGCCGCGTTTGCCGCCTCGTTATGTAAAATCGGCCAAACAATGCGAGCGGTATCGCTTTCTGTAAGAACTCAATCGAATCAAATTAACAATGGCTCTCACTAACAACTGATTTATTTAGACCTCTCCGCGAGTTTTGACTGGAGGCCCATAGAGGCCTTTGTGTTGGATATTAATGTTACAATGTGCGTAAATAAAGCGAAGGTTTTCTTGTGGCGGGCGGCGGCCATATTGTGGAAATAATAGAAACGCGCCAATCAGCGCCACGCCACGCTGTCTGTGTGAAATACAGGGAAGCTGACTGAATTGTTGCTTCAAAAATTGTTAAATGATAAATGTTGGTCACTTTATTTTTGTTTTCAGCACGCTACACGTCTTGACACTAGCAGGCAGTTCTAAACAAAATAGGTAATCGCAATATCTTAAGTATCTACAAACAATTATATATTCTATTTATTATTAGTATGCGTATTGGATGCATAAAATTAATAACTATCATGGTAAAGTTTTCAAAGGATTTAATTTTGAAAAGCAATTTATTATGACCAATATCTGCATATGGTTTTATTATTTACCTATCCTTCATACTTGCTCTCTTTAAAATACTTAATAAATTATGTCCACATTATTAAATAGGAAGCCAAAATGCCAAATCAAATCAAATGTGATCTTTGTGAGCTTTGCTGCAAATCTTGTAAAATAAATAAAATTTAAGAAAATCTTTTTAATATTCATTGAGCGTTAGGTACAAAGCTTGCTTTATTTAGTTACATAAGGTCTCTTATGTATTACTTATTTCGTTCAAACACATAAACATTTAATTAAATAGTACCTATCCATGTCTATTCTTAAGTTAAGCAAATTAGTCAATCAAGACAATATAACAAATATATATTCACCCTAACAATGAAAAGAATGAACTCATTCCCACATGTTATGTTTTATGTAAAGAGCCTTACACACTGGTGCATAAACATTATCACACAAATACACCGCTTTTGTGGCCGAAGCCCGAGGCTTCCCGAGTTACACCGAAGTATCCCGAAGCACGGACGGCGCCACATTTGCATATTCCAATTGCAAGCGCCTGAACTGTAAGGACTTGTGATGGGAAACGTTCGTGTGGTGGTTGTGGATACTTACAGTTAGATATGTTTCAGAATAATGTTGATATAAATACTTTTTACATACTGGAAGTTGCAGTGACAATGCAATTTTTCAATGTCGAGCACGTCATCGACTTTTCCTTTTCGTCAATTAGCAAGATGATTATAATGATGTCGTGAACTTAGAACTTAGTAAGGACAGCTATTATACGGGATGTATTCAAATTTTATGTTGTACATAAAATTAACTACATACAAAAGTCTAGAAATCGCAAGTCATGTTATTATTCCGTGAGTTCCACCTCGTCACTGGTTCCACATGGTAACTAATTATTATATTAGATACATTTTTGGGTTTGTTTTGTTACAGCATAATTATGTATCACGACACATCTACAAAATAGTTTTAAAGTTCACTGCAGTTCACTGTCACGGTGGTCTCATATGGAAACAATATAACGAAGAATATATCCCAAGCCCATTCTGAGCTTGACTGCAAAAGGTCAGTTCTGGTCAAACTCTTCACCAAAAAGAATGTCAAAGCAAACAGCGTGTGTCAAGGGGGCAAACAAACAGACCAACACACAAACATGGCCTTTCGACGAAGGCTTGATGTCTTGAGATCAGCTTCAAATGAACTTTTCACTTGAATCAGTCTCGAGTAGTTTGCTATGCGTTTGACAATCATACCATTGTATGGGAACTAACAATAGCCGTTATTTGTATATTTCGATATTATATCTACATACAATTTGATGTTGTGTGATCGATTGTGAAACAATTTTATTTAAAGTTGTAGTATGATACATTTTAGTTAAAGCCTGATCAGTACCCCGAGTGTAAACAATTGACGTTAGAAAACGCTTACTATCACGTTAGCGTTTACGACATTTTTCTATAGGATTCGGCACAGCGCCTCTCGCGGAATACTCATGGAACTAGTATCTTCCATACAATTTTTTAGTAAACGCCAACGTGATAGTAAGCGTTTATTTACGTAAATTCTTTACACTCAGGGTACAGAAAAATAAAAATAAAACCCTCGTTCTGGCGCAGTCGGGTAAAAACGTGCGTGAGGGCGCCACTTGAAAATATTTTGACAGCTCAAGTACATGTATTAGTTCCGTAAAATTTGCAATATGGCAAAGTCTTTTATTTTTCTGGTCTGGCTTTAATTCGAAGATCTAGTTGGTTCCTATTTTTCAATAAACTAAACAACATTATAAAAAGAATCGATGGCCCTAGCTCCTAAACTAAATTTATCTGTATCTTAGGAACATAATGTACTATACATCGTTACATCCTTTTTCGTTGATGTTCGTATCAATTCAATTGTTAAACTCGATCCTTTGATAATTCTAAATTATATATGTATACTACTCTGTCAAGAAAGTACCGGGAAACGATTAATAATACACAAAATGTTAGTTATTCATCCAAAGTTATTTTATCACCTTCAAAGTATGCTCCTAGAGAAACGATACACTTACACCAACGCCGCAATAATCCAATCATTAAAAAAATTGTAATCGCTTTTTCCGGAATTGAGTTCTGTTCTCGCCGCGAATTTTCCTTTATGTCTTCTACCGAATGAAAACGGGTGCCACGATGTGGTAATTTGAGTTTAGGAAAAAGAAAAAGTCGGCTGGAGCCATATCTGGTGAATAAGGTGGTTGCTCGATGGTATTTTTTGAGTATTTGGTCAAAAATTCGTTCACTATGATGGCCTTGTGCGAAGGCGCATTATCGTGGTGGAAAATCCAAGAATTTTCTTTCCACAAATCTGGCCGTTTTTGCCGCATAACGCTCAAATATTCTTTGTTTACTGTTTGACCTTCCGGCAAGAATTCCGAGTGCACAACACCGCGATAGTCAAAGAAAACGGTCAACATGACTTTGACTTTCGATCAACTGTGGTGTTTCCGGTTTCGGTTCAGTTGGAAGGCGCCACTCTAGTTTGCATGTCAAACTCGTAAACCTACGTCTCGTCATCAGTAACAATGCGTTTCATGAATGTTGGGTCGGAATTGACTCGTTCTAGTATGTCCTCTGCGACTATAATGCGATTGAATTTTTGGAGAGAGTTCTGGTCTTTTGGGACTAGCCGAGCGGCAAAATATTTCATACCCAAGTGATTATTTAAAATGGTACGAATCGACTCGTGAGATACAAAAAGTTCGCGGCTATCTCTCTCAAAGTTGAATGAGTATTTTCAGTTACTATTTCCTTCACTTCTGCGATGTTAACTTCAGTTGAAGACGTTGATGACCTTCCAGAGCGAGGCAAATCTTCCATCACATTTCGACCGCTTTTGAACGCTTTGTACCACTTATAAGCACATGTTTTTTGATAAAGTCAATTCACCGTAAGCCTTCTGTAACATTTTCAGGGACTCTGAACACGAAATTCCATTGCGATGCAAAATTTAAGAGAAACTCTTTGATCGATGTTTTTGTCCATTATTAAATTCGTAATACACACTAGATATGATCTAACTAAAAACAGCACTGTATGTAATCTAAATAACAGTTGCAACTCAAACTCCGCGCCATAATGGATTACAGTTGTGCCAATCTAACAACAACAAAAAAAACAAAAAAAAAACATTTGGAACCATAAACAAATCATCCATTCCCGATACTTTTATGACTGAAATATATATATTTTTTATATGAAAACGAGGTACTTCTGCCTGCAAGATTGCTCTTTAATTAATTTACTTTAGCAAGGAAAATAATATACAAAATTTTATTATACCTTTATAAACATAATATATTTTTTTGCCTTTTTTTTCCGGCGACATGTCTGCCTGATATGTACTCAAGAAAAATTCTGAACGCCTTAGTGTGCATCACACACTCTGTGTTTTATACATGTGTTTTAGTTGTATAATAGGTACCAACTTACGTAATTATAAGTAGTTTCCTTATTAGAGACACATATTAACAAAATAGTAGCTGTAGTAGTAGACAAATAAGTTTCTAATTAGTTTCCGCACCGTTTAATAGCTCCATAATAGTGCTAAGTACCGGCTATCGTGTAGCACACCTCGTGCCTACGTAGCGTCGGTGTCGGTCGCTCTGTTTGCCCATATGAGATGAAACCCGAGACATCTCCCGCATTGTTGTCTCTGCTCTCCTCAGCCGCCACTTGACTGCCTATAGACTCTATACACTCGATGGACATTAGGAAATAGAAAATATTAGAAATAAATACCACAGCACTGTGTATGAAAACACAACATTTGTTTTAGAATGGGAAAATATTTTCTTGAGTTACGTGTGCGGTGATATTAATTTGAGGTTTTGACCTATATTGAATAGAGAAACGTTTACTTTACTAGTCAAAATTAATAAAATGTTATAATAAAAAGGAATATTGAATATCATTCATTCATCAATATCAATAGCATTATCATGCTAGTTGTAGACGTATCATATTAATAGATATATTTGTATGATACCTACGTCTAAAACGTCTATGTTTATATATTTCTTACAATAAAAGTAGATCATATGTGTAAGTAGATCATATATATCTCACAGTAAATAATATACTGTACGAACCATATTTTACTAATTTTCGTATCAGAATACACAACATTTCGTTTAGCTTAATTCAAGCAAACCGACAATATGATGTGATACATAATGTTACCTGTAGGTACATGAACATTGAATCATGGGAAGTGGAGCGCACAAGCATCGACCTCTAAAGATGTTTGGCCGCGCATCGTCTCAGCGCGTACTATTTATTTACACATGTAGCTGGATGTGTCGCTGATGGACCCTGCTGTCGACGAGCACCGATACCGAGCATAAATAAATGCTCTGTTATATCAACTACCAGTCTTTGTGCTCGCTGCGACCACAACTCGGTAATTACGATTGTGCCGGAACGTTTAAATATTTGGTCAAACTTTCGTCCATTAATGAGCTACCGATATTGTCCGCGTACTTACTACCACTATGTTTACGTAATAGCTGAGTGGAAGACGTGTCTCACAAAGCAATTAAGAAAAAATCTTCTACTAACAATAATGTGTTTGCCATGTTTGCCTCTGTCATATTTGGAAATCATGTTTGTTATTGCAGACCGTACGGAGACGATGAATGTACCTGGAATTTTTGAGAATTCACCAACAATAACACCGCTGGGAAAGTAAACATACCCGCTCGACTACATAGTAGGTAGGTAGGTACGAGTATTCTTGTAATTTTACAGTAAAATTAGGTAAATATTTTAATCAAATATTTGCGGTGTTTTGTGAAATCGCGAGTTTATTATAGGTAGTCACCATATTTTCGTTATATAATGTTAGTCATGATTAAATAACCTTTATTTTCATATTATTTTGACAACTTATTTATATTAACAACTTTTATATATCTCAACTACTACCGAATACCTTTACATACAAAATTTAGTCGAGCATATAACCGTCTATATTATTGAGGAGGAGGTGTGACAGATGTTTTCTGACTCTGATACCTTAGTGATACATAGATGGGTTGAGATTGAGATACTACTGACATTAAAGTTTCACAACAAATGCAAATGCAAAATAAGTATACGCTGGTAACGTTAATTATTTTTTTTATAAGTAGGTAAATATATATTTTTTAAAAGATTCAAATTTGGACAGAGTCATCTCAACAAACTTACGATGGGTCTCCTTTCAAAATAATCTATCGACGAGAGTGGCGCGCGAGTTTGTATCCATTGTGATCGACCCCGAGTCAACACTCCACAGAAATGGTTCCTCGAAACGCATTGTGACTCGGTGGGTTTCTAAACTTCACGGCTTAGGTGACCCGCGACACAAAGACACAACTTACACCAAAATAATATAATTTATTTTGGGCTATTCCACATACAACCAACAATTTAGACGATATTAATATAATAACAAACATTACATTTTTGGCCACCTATTTTTGGAATTTATTTAGGAAAAGACCAAACTGATCTCTTTCCATTTTGTTACTCTTCCTACACCAATTTGGGAAAAAAAAAGTACACGCTGGTTCTACAGATTTATTATATACTAGCTGGCCCCCGCATATCTATCTTCTATCTATATAAATAAAAATGAATGGCAAAATATGTTGCTAAGCACAAAACTCTTGAATGTTTGGGCCAATTTGAAAAGGTGCCTGGAAAATTGGAAAATCTGAAAGTTTGGGTTTTTTGTATGAACTTAAGAACACTGATATTTTTGCGTTAGATAGCTAGTTTATTGAGTAATGTAGGTTACTTTTTATGTTTAGGTCAGCTAGTCTATATACAGGGTGATTTTTTAGTCACTGGACATACTTACAGGGGTTGAAGTACACGTCAATATAAACAACTTTTATTATGGGACCAACTCTGATATCGCAAAAAATAAAATGGTTCCTTCATACATTTTGGTCGAGTAGATATTGAACTTTTGTATGGACAGTTGATAATTTTTTGTGATCTCGAGAGTTAGTCCCATGTTAAAAGTTGTTCATATTGATGAGTACTTCCACCCCTGCAAGTATGGCCAGTGACTAAAAAATCACCCAGTATATAAAAATGAATCCCTATTTCCCTAGGTCATGCCATAACTTGAGAACGACTTTACCGATTTCATTAAAAAAAATAGTTTTATACTACTTTACTGTAGAAGGTACTCAAATTGCGCAGAAAATTGGAAAATATTAGAAAACATAAGGGATCGCGGGCCGGGAGCCAGTATGTTATAAAATCAATGAAAATGTATTATTATTTGTTATATTTATTTATTATGTTTTAATATTTGTACCTTGTAGGTATATTTTATAATATTGAGGTTAATTAATCATAAACAATTGCAAAAATTTAAATATGTTTTTATTTGTAATTACAGAAACATTTTAAATGTTACTTTACACAAGACCATTATTAATAAAACATAATATGTGTAACAATATTTATAGAAACACCCTTCCACCCATCGACGCGACGCGTTGGTCTTATTGACAGTATTCGTGATAGAACAAACAAGTATCGATATAACCGCTCACGTACTCGTATCACCCACTACACAACACTACAGAGATTGATCGCCGTATAAAAAGCGATCTTGTTAACAAAATAATATTGTTGTCATAGAAACCTGTATGAATATTTTAAACGCTGCCCGGCGTGGTGGTCCGTTTTTGATAACCACTTGGGAGTTTATTCAGACTGTACCTGGTGATTTATTTGATATTCTATACCTATATGTAATGTTTTTTTTTTTAATAAATTAATAAAGGTATAAAAAACTATTAATATATTTACAACAAAAATATAGAAAATTGGCGTTTCCTCTTTGGATAGCCAAGCTAATGCGTTGGCAGAAAAAACTACTATCCCAGTCTCTCGAAGCCTCGGCACGAGGTTATTTTCTATATTTTTGTTGTAAATATATTAATAGTTGTTATCCCTTCGAATCGGAGCATCGGACCCTCACGAACAAAAAAATAACGTCTCAATTAAATTATAATTATTTAAAAATGGATGTACGAGTACCTACCTATATCTAACTAAAAAGTATTTCATTTTTCTACACAAAAACTTAAATATCCAAACATACAAACATTCACATTTATTATGGTTAGTGGGAGTATAATTTTGACCTTAAAATCTTGTTGGGATACATCAGTTCTTTGGTATACCAATAAAGAATAAAGTTATAACGAATATTACCGTCCAATTAAGGACAAGTTGCAATCACCTTCCAAACAATCAATTACAAGGAGGCAAAAATGGTCTTGTTTTATTAACACAACAGTACCTATTTTTATTTGGGGCCTTGTGAAGACTAACAATATATATTATACAATTTAGTAAGGCCTACTCTCTAGACTAAGACGAAGGCGATGATAGGACAGTGGTAGTGACGTCGGACGCCGCGGTGAAGGTCGTGGGTCGAATCCTACAATGAACTTCAACTTTCGGTGAAGGAAAACATCGTGAAGAAACCATAGCACGGTGGTAGGGTACTTTGTAGTACTCGTCTGGCTGGCTACCACCCTCAAGTTGAAAATCTGTCGCCAAACAAAACAAACAAAACAAACAATCTTGCACCATCTTGTGTAGTTAATTGCCACTTTCTTAAAGAATCCGCGTCAGAAGTTTCAAAATTTCTGTCGGGATGAGTGATAAACGGTTCTCCATCTAAAAAATATCCTGGCGTCAAGACTGACACGATCTACCCACATCATAATACCTGTGACTTAAGAAAATATGGCCGCAGTTCTGACCACAGGAAAAAAGGATTTGTATAACTACTTTGATAATACCTACTTAAAATAGGTACTCAACGCTCCTGTGATAATCATACGTTAGATTTACTCTTGACTTGACTCCCATATAATTATGTTTTAATGTCAGAAGGCTGCCAAGCAGGCAGACTGTTCACCTCATGGTAAATTGCCACTGTTACGAGTACCTCTGAACATTAGTTTACCAAGAGGATTGCCAATATTCTTCACTTGTACATGCATTCATAGGCTATGAATGCATTACACCTTCAACTATAATAATTGTGGTCAAAAGAAGTACAACGTTAAAAGAATATAATAAAACATAAAAAAGGGAGATAAGTTATAATACAATCGGCAATCGCATTGCTACATGTACACAATCAATAAATACTGAAGCCCCCTCAATTAGTGTGCAGTCATGATAATCAGCATCTGTTGCTTACTTCCTCCACGTCCGCGTCCGCGTCCGCGCCACGTCCACGCTCGTACCGCGCGCCGAGCGCCGCGTGTCGCAGTCCCGCCACAATTAAATGTGTCCACGCGACCGACTCACAATACCGCTACATACATCACTGCATCCAACGTCACAATCTTTATTCTAGTAACATTTTATTTTATGGGAACGGTACCCGCGATTTGTATTTGATTCTATATTTTTGTTCCGGAATCGGTGGATCGGAAAACGCGTGACTTATTTTGTTATTTTATTTTGATGCCAATGATTAAGACTGGTTTTAAAGCGACGTTAAATTAATTTAGCTTACAACTTTTTGGGCCTCAAATAATTTATGGATAGTCAATTTTTTGAAAAAACTAAAGAGAAGATAGTACTAAGTACTAAGTAACTACTTTAATATTTAAGTACCTATCTAGTTTCCAATAGGTAATTTAGTCAAGACAGAGAACTAAGTACTCATCTACAACATTTCAATGGAAAATAAGAACGGACCGATACTTTTGAATAAGAAAAACCTTCAATCAAATCAGTCGTGCCTAAAAGTTCAAAGATTTAGATACCGTCCCGTCGTTCTCGAGAGACCTTATGTTTTCCCGGGATAAAAAGTATCCTATATGTTAATCCAGAATAGGTATATTCTATATGCCAAAAACCATCCAAACATACAAACTTTCATATTTATAATATTCCAACATTAGGAGTCCAACATTATTTACATCACAAACATAGTGTTGTCCACAGCTGCGTTAGTATCAAATGATCTGTTTCCATGAACCCTTGCAGTGAAGTGCGAATCTGCGGGCGGTCCACCAC
Organism: Tetheella fluctuosa; assembly: GCA_951216915.1. Taxonomy (NCBI): domain Eukaryota; kingdom Metazoa; phylum Arthropoda; class Insecta; order Lepidoptera; family Drepanidae; genus Tetheella; species Tetheella fluctuosa. The sequence goes on along the minus strand of OX578229.1, from coordinate 3,296,109 downwards.
TTCAACTCTGTTTGTTTTGCTGGTGTTTAAACTGTCAGAAGTGGAGCCCTATCTACCACTTGTTTGCGCAAGGATATTTACTATCATTATATTGCGTAATGTGAGATCCTGACTTGTTAACGTTGCTTACTTCCTCTGGAAGCTATATCCTTCATACTAGTTGATACTTATATGGACCTGATTTTACCTTACCTTACCTTACTTTATGGTAAGTGAGGATGGGGTCAAAGGTGGTAAGTACCTACAGAAGCCTAGAAGGAAACTGGCTCTCAATTGCAACACATTGATAGGTAGGTTTGCTTGAAAGATCGGCAATACCCCTGGTATTGCAAATGTTCATAGTCAGTGGTGACAACTTACCATCAGATGGACCGTCTGCCTACTTGTCAACCTACTGACATAAAAAAAACAAAATAGTATTATAACAACATTCTAGTTTGTAGTCATGGAAACTAAGATAATAATGCTGATGTTTTTGTTAACATTGATGTTTTTTCAATAATTGTTACCCAATTTCCATCAACACCGATCCAGGTGATGAAATACGACCCTAAGAAAATAAAATAAATTCATTATAAATTCAACACAAAACACAATGTTGTCAATCATCGACACTATGATTTGTTATAAAAATACAGTGAGGCGCGGCGCAGGGGCGCGCGAGGCAGCGGGAGGCCGCCCGCGGGCGCTCGCTCGCTCGCATCGAACCCATTCACATTGCTCAACGAATCCGGAGCATTAACACCTATTACCGACGCGCCCATTGTCCCCGCGCACTTCCACGCAAAATACTACACTTTCCTTTTTACTGTTTATTGTTATCGTTTGTTTCACGTTGCAAACCGTTCGGCGACAATGCGCCTGTCGGTGCGGCCCGATGAGCGCTTTCAAGTGTCCAAAAGCGGTAATTCGCCTCATTGTTGGGGCTAAAAGTCGGCCTTTGTCGACACTTGACGGAATTGGTAACGTTTAGATTCGGGAGTGGGCAATTCGCGGAAAGTGGACGCGTTTTATCGACGGAGCACATCCCGGTCACTTCACTCTCGGCTCTCACACCTCAATGGCGGTCTAATGGACTCTTTCAGCTGCTGTTTGAAAAGGTTTTGTTTCATATTTTTGTACAAAGAACTGAACATGAAGCGAAAACTGTTTTAACAGCGCATAATACCTCGCCACATTAAGGGTAACTCCAGTAGTTTATGTTCAACATCAACATAGCTAATACCATTCTTGTAAAACTAACAATCAAAAAGCAATGCTTACCCGGCTTGCCTAAATTCAGTTGGCACATTCATTAGACGTGTGGAGCTGTCTAGTGTCGAGGGCCATTAGTGCACATTTACATGCGTTTCTGCGCTGGATTGGACAGCACTGCCCCGAGCCACTCCACTCATTCAATTACATGGTCCATGCATGGTTCGAAGTTTCCTCTCCTTGTAGGTATACTCTGCTTTACAATAGGTGTGCAGTTATGACATCAAAACAAAATGTAACTTATATATGCATGCCTATCTAATATAAGGCATTGAATTTTCAGTCTTATCCTTCAGCGTATTATTACTACTTATAATTTAAGTTTCATCATTAAATAAGTATTAAAAATTTTAATAATATATTTATATACGTCAGTGTTGTTATTTATTATGTGTTTGGTAACTAAAACTATTAATCAAGTCATGTAGCATATCGAGGTTAGTATAGTCTCTCCCTCGCAGTTCCCGACGGATGTTTTCCCGAATGATAAAACCTTACATTTTATTCCAGAACTAACTTTTCATGTTTAAATTAATAGATATATTGTATCTATACTAATCTATGCTAATATTATAAAGTTGAAGAGTTTGTTTGTTTGAACGCGCTAATCTCAGGAACTACTGGTTCAATTTGAAAAATTATTTCAGTGTTAGATAGCCAATTTATCGAGGAAGACTAGAGACTAGGTACTTTTTATCCCGGGAAAACACAAGATCCCACGAGAAACATAACTGATAGGAGAGTAAATTAACTATTTAATTATGTTATTAAATTAAATACTTTAAAAAATATTAATATTATGTATTTATATTATCTATAATATAAAAATGAATCGCAAAATGTGTTGGTAAGCGCATAACTCAACATCGCCTGGACCAATTTGGCCAATTTTTTTTTTAAATGTTCGTTATTGTCAGGAGAAGATTTGTATGAAAAAATAATTACACCGGGAACGTGGGTGAAACCGCGGGGAACAGCTAGTAATTAATAAATTAATAATACATTGTATTAAAACCTTTTTTGTCTGAGGGATTGCCTACTAAACTGAAACTAAAATAATGAAACATTTCAATGGACAAAACAAAAGAGGAAACAGCTTTTTGACTCCTTTTATTCCATAACAGAACCATTTTTGGTTTTCGTGTATAGCAATATTAGTAATATTAGGTCAAATATAATCCATCGATCAAGAAATATACAAATCTCATTCAAGCATATATGGAATATATTATAATTACGTACCAATATCATATATATATTTTTTGTATTTGCCTACTAAAATTTATGGAACGTTAAATCTGTAAATCTTTGTACAAAAGAAAGAAATCAATATAAAATTATTCAACAATGATTTTATCAGTAGTTAAACCCGGCTTAAGCCGAGAACACTTTGTAACAATGAATGGCTTTATTTATGGAAAATATTGAGGAAGTTGACGCATACATCCTCTCTTTCGAGCACACTGTGAGACACTAGGAGCCAACCTGTTTGTATTTTGCCAAGATTACCTATAATGCTATTGTTTCCTAGATAACATATGATAAGGAAATACATAATATTATGTAATTACGCTGTGGTATTAGGTTGTGCTTGCATGTTGCAGGGAGATTAACGCATCGTAAGTTTTTTTGATTTCTCACGTAGGCAGATAAGTAAGTATTTTATTAGGTAGATCTCATATTCTTATGAGATACTAATACATCAATATTTTGCAAGTTTAGATCTAATATACTGGGAGTTTTATCCGGAACCTATTGTGAGTGTTGGACATATATGTATCCAAAGGGTTAAGGACACAAACCCAAGACAAGACCAATAAAAATGGAAAATCTTTTTAAGTGAAGTCCAGTAGGTATTAGTCCCATGGAATTATAGGTATGATGCAGGTTCGAATCCTACAATGAGCTGAAGCTTTCGGTAAAGGGAAAACAACGTGAGGAAGTCAAAGCCGCTATTTTAGGATTTGTAGTACCTTTTCACCCTCAAGTTAATAATTTGTCACCAAGCAATTACCTAGATGGACTTGAGAGCCAATTCCCTTCTAGGCTCCGTCCCTCACAAGTTTATTTATACTAAAAAACATTACAATACATTGCGTTCATCGTTTCTTCTAACTGCTGAAACTAGTATTGATTCACAAATTGCAATGTGTACGTACCTACATACCTTGTATATTGTTGTGTGTTGTGAGTACCGTCATGTACCGTGATAAGACGTCTGGTCGCTAATTACAGGGCTCATCCGACCGCACATGTCAATTGTGATTGACACTGGTTGATCAACTTCATTCAATCGATCCGCAATTATCGGACGTTGAGCTGAGTGCTACTTTCCATCACATAATAAAACAAAAACATGCGTAATTTCATTATGTAGTACACATTAAAAATTATATTTAGTAGGTATGATCATTTGTTTAATTTCTATAATATGTTATTGTGAAATTTAATGTTGGTGAAACTATGGCATTTTTTTGCGTAATCGTATAATTAAATGTATAATTTATTAATATCAAAATTGAATGCCTCAAATTATTATCTAAACATTATAGGATATATACAATAGTTGTTATTTTGTTAGACAAGATGCACCTACCGATACGATAACAAAATTATAAATTAAATTAATATTTTTAATCTTTTTACAGGTACTTATGCTTAGCAGCTTTGGCCAAATCATTACTAACTTGGATGATATTGTGGACAAAAGCAAGTTTTTGTGGAAAAAATTTTGAGGGTTTTGTAAAAGAAAAATGTTGAAAATGAAAATGAAAATGAAAATGAAAATATTTTTTATTCAAATAGGCCTTCACAAGCACTTATGAATAGTCTGACTCTAACGCTCGGTTCGGAAGGTTGCTTTTACTGAGAAGAGCCGACAAGAAACTCAGCAATTACTCTTTTCAAAACCAACTCAGATTTATTACATTAAATTATTTATCTAGTCTCACTGACAATATATGTGTGTTATAACAAAAAAGAAAAGAAACAAAATGATGAGTGACATAGTTAATAAATAGATAGCAAATTTAAGCAGACCAGCCCCCACAAGCAGCACCTGTTCACAAGTATGACGCATGTGGCAGCCATCGCCCTCCTCGCACATATTGTAGGGAAGTGAGCGACCCGCCACACGACGCCGCCGCAAGCAAAGGCCTCAAAGTGAGTATGACTACCTTAAGCTTGCTAAAAAGAAAAACAATTTCACGGAATATGAATAAGAACACACAATATGTTGAACGTAGCTTTCCCGATTCATATCTCACTGAATAACTACCACTATAATTTACTAGTTTTCCTCTTGGTTTCGCCCGCGTTTCCGGGATAAAATATAGCTCATGTTACTCAGGAATAATGTAGCATTCTAATGGTGAAAGAATTTTTGAAATCGGTCCAGTAGTTTTTGAGTTTATTCGTTACAAACATACAAAAATATTAGTATGATAATCTTAATTATATTAAGTATGACAAACGGCTTAGGTACTTAAATAGATTCTCAATTCTTAGAAGTAGATATTGTTACATGTTAATAATTACACAAACTTCTAATCACCTACCAAACTATCTGTACAAAAGAACCGTGAGAAAGCATATTTGCAACTGATTTGTGCCTTATCCTACATTTAACGAGGCTCGACGATGTAATCTGAACGGAATGTGACACCGGACGCACCCTAACTACCCTTTATCAGGTGTATTTACTTCACTATTCATCACTTATCGGCTAATCTATTCTATTTTATCATTTACTTGTTACTTTTAAATACTTACCTACAAGCTGAGAACTTGTGTGTACATTTTTGCGCAATTCTTCTGTTAAGAAAACAATTCCATTTGTAATATTTATACATATAAAAAGAAGTCCTGACTCACTCACTGACTGAGTCATCAACGCCTAGCCCGAACCCTTGGACCTAAAAAAACCGAAGTTTTCCAGACATAGCCAGACATAGGGGAACGTGGGAGAAACCGCGGGGCGGCAAGTTAGTTTAAAATAAATATTTTGAAGTTAAATAAACGAAATATATGTACAATATTAAACTTTGTTAATATTTCTACCAAAGTATCATTATAAAAAAATATATTATTGCCATATAGACCAGCGTTTGTTTGGTGTTTGGAAAAAACTTGTAAACACAGTAATTACAAAGTCAATTACTGATTCCATTAGGTATTACAATTTATAGTGTAACAAAAAATCATTTAATTTGTGTCTAATTTTCAGATGTAAGTCAAAAATTCTTATACTTAGTCTAACTTCACTTAAACTGATTACAAATATTTCCTAAAACTTCAATATAATATGTAATCTCTCACATTTGTAAAAAAAACGTGAATCATTACGCTTCTAAATAGATGACTTACAAACATTTAACTACCTACATAATGCTTAACAGATAATTTGTTGAACCGATTAGCGTGGGAATATAATAAATTTCATTTGTTAAAAGTGTAGGTATGGTTAAAATACTACCTACATGGTGATCAGTTTGTAAAATAGGTAATATTATGGATAATTAAACTGATAAGTCTGTTCGTCTATTCATGAAGGGATAAGACCGTGAGACTTATTTTGAGTCATGTTTCTGGATAATAGACGATCATTTTTATTTTTTTAGGTCCTCAATTTGTCTTATATACCTATAATGTAAATAATAAATAAGTATCTACTAAGTGTCGAGTGTAAGTAGTGACATCCTATCCTAATCCTAACTAATACACTCGAGAGCAATGAATTAGGGTCACATAAATATCCCTGAAAATATTGGAAACTAAGAATGCTAGCTTAATTAAATAAATTGTGTTTAATAGGCTAACTAAATGTTCCTTAAATGAAAGTAATAAAATTTGTTAGTTACTGAAAAGTTATGCTATCAAAATAAAAAATGGAACTTTTGTAAATGTAACTACGATTTTTTTGCATCTGTTTATGGTTTTGTTTCTATTCTGTCATATAAAAAGGTATGTAAACAGCGTTTCTAATGTTCAATATTCATTATTGAATATTGAACTGTTATTATGTCGCTTACTATTTTTGTTATAAGATGAGATTGGTTATTTATTGGTTTATGTACATTTTTATGAATATAATACGAAGTGACACATACATTTTATTACTTTCATTTAAGGAACATTTGATTGTCTATTAAACACAATTTATTTCATTAAGCTAGCATTCTTATTATCCAAGACTTTCAGGTATCTTTATGTGACCCTAATTCATTGGTCTCGAGAGTTTTATAAATGCAAAAGAAAGTGAGTTTGTTTGTTCATTTGTTTGTTATCGCGATCCGATCGCGATGAAATTTTGTAAGCAGATATCCTTTGGTATGGAGAAAGACACAGGCTACTTTTATCCCGGGAAAATATAATATCCCTGGGGAACGCGGGTGAAACCGCGGGCGGAAGCTAGTAATATATAAAACTCCCGAGTTACGACGTTGCTCCGCGATGTACTCCCAAATTACTTAGGGTATTTTTTTTTCAAAATGTATGATTTTAACAAAGTTCCAACTTAAAAGATAAAATAGTTTTTAACCCGATTATTTCCTCTTTTTATTGCAATATTAACGATTTTCATATCCGGAGAGGGACTCCGGAGAGAGAACCTTAGAAACGGCATTGAATGATATAGGTATAAGTGTACCACAGCAACAGTCTAAATTTTTCGCATGCTGCACATAATGGTTTCGGCCGAAAAACCTATTAGATTTTTTTTTTTTTTATATTTACACTAGATAGTATTTGGCCAATAATGTTGGTATTGGTATATTTTCTTCAGAGAAAATTATATTTTAAATTATTCGATTCTCAAAAATATTGTGAGAATTAAAAGCAGCATCACGTATTTTTAAAGTTTTAATTAAATATTCAACATTAATCAACCAGGTATTCAACATTTTTCAAAAACATCAGCTTTTCAATTATGTCGACTCTTTTGGTTGCCTTAATCTTATTATATATACATATATTATAGTTAAATGTTTTTATGATGGCTATACCTAAGTTGTCTAAAAAAATAATATGTTTATAATAGTTAATTTCTACGAATTAACTTTGTTTTTATTTTAAATCACTTTTGGGTTTAACTGATCTAATATTACGCAACGATGGAAACCTAACCTCGTGATTAAACAAAATATCAACGATAAAGGATAAAGGAAAGATTGTATTATTATATACTTTCTATTTATTCGGAGATTTTAATAGACTTGTAATTATTTAAAATCCATTAATGTATCTATTAAATAAACAACAGTATGTTTACATGTCATTAACAACAGAGAGTAGACACCTTTTACTTTACTTATTTACAATATATAGATCTAAGAACTATCTACACTGGCTTGGTCGTTTTCAGACTTTATCTTTAATATTATTCATTATAAACGATCACTGACGATGTAAAGTTTTTAAGTAGAATTATTACATATACTAAAAGTTAAATTTACAATAATTTACACAACATAAAAGCATTTTGAGATGGAAACAATAAAGAAAGAATGCGGAAAATATTATTGTTAAAACGCACTATAAAAGAGTTCAACGCGCGTTAACTACCAAAATATGGAATGAAAGAAAATGAGACGAAATGTAAATAATAAATAGAATTTGATAGAACGAGAAAAACATTAAAAAGAGTTCCGATAACTTCTCATGAGTATTCACCAGGCAACTATTAGATTCCGACGGGATTATATTACTGACTATTCACAGGTTTGTATATACAGAATGTATTTACACTTGCATCCACCAGCCTACGTGTCGGGCGGGCGCTGTTGGTCCGTCGGGCTGAGAGGCGCCGCCAGTGCTGGGGCCGCGTGCCTGCGCAGCTGCTGCAGTAGCGCGGGGTCCAGCGCCGGCCACCAGCCGCCCAGCAGCGGGTACTGCGCCGCCGGGGCCAGCGGCGTCCGCGTCTCATCCTCACCAGCTCGCTCGTCCTGGTCACTCGCAACTACATCTATATCTTCCTCAGGCTCATCCTCGCCACTGCTGTCGCGACGCTGCCTCTTCTCTGGCGCGTCATCTGGCGCTAACAACGAAGCAACATCAAACTGCCTCTTCCGAGCCTGTCCTCCGCCGGGAAGACGGCCGGCACCCCAGAAAGGCAACGGCAGGGCCGTCGGGGGCGGTGACTGTGGCGGTGGCGAAGGTGAATCTTCTCCGTCATCGTCCACCGCCAACCCCATGTGTTTCCTCACTTTCCTTTGCGCTTTACGACGCCTGAAATCACCTTTTCTAAAGTCTTCAATGTTTGCTGGATGAATCGCCCAATAGTGTCCTTTTCCATTCGCCGATCTACCAGCTTTGACGAAGCAGTCGTTGAGAGACAGATTGTGCCTTATCGAGTTGCGCCAGCCGGGTCCACGGCTACGGAAATATGGGTAGTTATCCAAGATGTGTTGGTAGATGTCTGAGAGGACGAGTTTACGGTCCGGCGAACTTAGGATGGCCATGGCGATGAGACCGATGTAGCTGTGCTGGGGCTTGGGTTCCTCGGGTTGTAGGGCTCGTTGTTGGAGTAGCGACATGGATAGGGCGAGCCTCGGTCCATATGGCGTGTAGCATGGTGCAACGGTCGGCGGGTAGAGGCGGAGGCGTTCAGCGACGGCATAGTTGTAGAGTTGGATGCGGTAGTGATCGAGAGCTGCGGCGGTGACGGTCGGCGCGTCCTTGCCGAGCGGCCAGGGGCCTCCCTCGGCTCCACTGCACATGTTGTCTGGCGGAGAGCGCGGCGCGGAGTGCGGCCGGTGGCAGCGGCGTGGCGCGCGCGGGCCCCGGGGGCGGCCGGAGAGGACGCCGCCAGCCAATCACCGCCAGCCCGCTAGTTGTATACGTGTTTTTGTTTAGCGACGCCCCACTCCAGTGGCTTTACGACTCCACGCGCCCTGCCTTGAGGCTGTGGGTACTGATGACAACAAAAATCTGAACGCATGCAGTTGTGTGAGATCTTGATTTGAACATTGTAAAAAATGTTTATGCATCCAAACTATAGGTAAGTAGATATAACAAAGCCTTTAGAATTAACTAACATTATTGTGGGCGGTAAAAAAAAAAGCTATATTTTCTTGAGAAAATATAAATTTTTTTAGACGAAACATTACTAATTATTATTTACCCAGAAAATTATTTGAGTGTTTTGGACGCAGACATGTTTTATTAATATAATTTGACGATGTGCGTCTTAGGATAAAAAAAAATGCTACGATTAAGAATCTATAGTGTATCTTGTCAGCAATATTCAAAACAATAGGTCGGTAATTCATAAAAATATATTTTTCTTTTATTACATACTTTTTTACATTTTTAATATTTCATAAAAAACAACAACCTTAACTAGGTACTTAAACTAGATATTAAAATAAGATATATGAAAATAATTAAAGATAAAAAACTACGTTTAGGTCGCCACCTGCAGGCATGGTTCCCAAAAACCAGGCGTTACCTCGTTGAATTGCAAGACTAATACGTTGCCCGAGGTAAGCGCCAGCTCTTTGGTCACCTGTTAAATCAACAAGGCGTCTGGATATCTCTTTAATTAATAATTCAAAGCTAGAATAGTTTGTTACAAGGTAGGTAGGTACTTAGGCTGATATGGTCTTGTGTAACTCATTACATTACTGCTAAAAAAATGTATTGCATTAGTTTACCTTATCTAAATCGAGATCTATGTATGGATCTGAAAAAAAAAAACAATGTATTTGTGGTAAATGTCTTCCAATGTTGACATTACATTATAATTAGGACCTTACAACACTAAAGCACTTAATAGCAGTGTTTGGGCTCGTTTCGACCGAGTTTTAACTTAAATTCATATTTTTATTAAGAGACTAGTTTACCCCGCGGTTTCACCCGCGTTCCCGAGGGATTTTATAGTAATATCAGTTATCTGATTTTCATGTAGTACGTTCAGTTTAGTTTGAGATCAGATGGTCGTGTGTGTAGAATAAATTTATATTAATTAATTAATTCTGACTAGCTTTTGTATTACTACGACAGCCATCTTTGAGTAAAATATAATATTGTTGATATTGCCAAAATATTTGTCGAATGATTAATCTATAATTATTGGGATTTAAGTATTTAGTTCATGAGACTAAAAAACAATATTAGTTTCAGTAGGAAGAAAATAAATTATTGTTTCATCCCTGAAGAAAGGTTTTTATGCTGTCGTTACATAGCAAAACCGTTACAAATGACAACTTCGTAGCGAGTGCTTCCCTGTTATTTTACGAGATATCACAACACGCAACAACACATTACTTCTCAGGAGGCGAGCGAGAAAGAGATGCCAATATAAAAATACACCTCCCTTCTTTAGAAGAGAAGGACGGAGCATCGTGCAACAGTTTCACATGTCGCAGTTATAAAAGCGTGAAAGCGTTTATTATACAACTCAATCAGTCGAAATTCATCTTTGTATCGCAGGTAATAGGACAGAATTTTCAGTGATTTAATTTAAGTCTTAATGCATTGTGAAAGAATTGAAATGGCAATGAAAATAAAGATGCTTTGACAACAAGCGAGGCAGTGAGTGCGAGTAGGGCAGCGAGCGATATCGGTGTAACGTAGCGTTCCAACTATGCAGTCGCCGCCCATTTAAATACGCCATTTTGTTTACTGTCTCCACGGCTTGAGCTTTTGTGTTTTACACAGAAAACAGTGTTTCGTGGAATAAGGAAATTACAGGAAATATTTATCCGTAGCGTCTACGTAGACAATTACTACGACATCCGTAGCATCGTAGCTGTAGAGGTTACACTCACTATGACATGTATCGTTTTGTAGAAGTTGATACGTAATTATGTTTTATATTTGTTTATATTGTTAATTTATTTTATAGATAAAACATTAATATTATAATGAGGTATATTTTATAAAACCAATTTGAACATGTACTAAAATTAACAAATGAATATTTAAAATATTTGGTACGATTGATATGATTTGGTTGATTATATTATTTATAATAAATGGGCTGTGTTTACCTTTCAAAAAGTATGTTATACGTAGGTACGTAAAAATATGTTAAGTTGTTTTTTTTTAATTTATTATTTATACAAAAGAATACAGGACAATTAATATTAAAATAGCAACCAAAAACCACTAAGGTTTAAACTTGTGCTATTAAGAGTCTATCTCAATATCGAACCATACAATGAAACACATGTAAAAAAAAGTATAAGTATTTTTAAAACATAATATAATGATATATACGTTTAACATATTTCGTGAAAAATTATCACAGCCTTCAACATCTTCCTAATCATACATATCTGAGACAATCATTGTCTCGTATTTAATACTTTCTTTTTTTAATTTACGTAATGTTTTTACGAAAATATTAATGCAATTATAATATTAGGTATAGGTACTAGCTATTTCGGTCCAGCTGTTTCGGAGATAAGATAAACTTCAAAAATTGTGTTTTTTATATCCATTTAGTAAAAAGCTGTTATTTTGACATTATACAAACAGACACTTCAATTTAATTTATTTGTATAGATTATTATAATATAATATAAAGTTTGTAAATATATTTATTTACACTTAATAAAAACCAAGACCAAAACTAAAGTCATAATGTACATTATAGTATACTGGGTGATTTTGTTATCACTGGCAATACTTGCAAGGGTGGAAGTACTCATCAAAATGAACAACTTTTATTATGGGACTAACTGTGAAATCATGAAAAAATTATCAGCTGTTCCATACAAAAGTTCAATACCTACTCGACCAAAATGTATGAAGCCACCATATTATTTTACGCGATATCAAAGTTAGCCCTATAATAAAAGTTGTTCACATTGATGAGTACTTCCACCCCTGCAAGTATTGCCAGTGATAACAAAATCACCCTGTATATTGAAACATGGTTGAAAAATCCGGTTGTCACGTCGTCGGGAGCAGTTTTAACAAGCGATTGGCTCGCTGCAAACATTTGCCGCGGCCGCCCGCGCCGGCCGCGCCACAAACAACACTTTTAATTATTCCACTGCACGCGATTGCATGATAATGAACGAAAAATCAATCACACGCACGTGACGTCACGTCATCGCTGACTTTAGTGTTTGCGTGGTTGCTTTGCTAGCTTTCAATTATTTAGCTATGTTTATAAATGTTAGGCTAAAACTTGTGCGAATAGGATATATTAGCTACTTTTCTTAATGTGTAGACATTTCTCTTCATTAAAAAAAGTTCAATAGAAAAAAAAACTATTCAATTACTTAGGTACTGTTATAGTGTACAGTCAGCAATATAAGTAGCTGAACAAATCCAATTCTACAATGTACACTAAAACTATCTATAATATAAAAACATATAGGTACCTAATGGATAGGTGATAGATAGTACATTTCAACTTATTCAGCTACTTTTGCTGGTACCTACCTAGAAAGTAGGTGTGCGCATGACTAACGTATTGTGACGATTGGAGGATATGTTGGTCAAAAGATTGGAATAGGTAGAAAAGCTTTACCCGGAAGTCAAAGCGGCTCGCGGGTAAAAAAATATCTACTGGTAAATGTTTAAGATATGACCATCTAACCAAATAAATAACATCCGTCGTTCTTCAATAAAACGTAATTATGTGGAGACATAAAGTAAAGTTAATAGGCTAATATGTAATGAATATAGTTTAGTAAGATTTTATTAACATTATTGAATACATTAATGTTAACACTTTGTGCCACGTAATACTCATAATAACTACCCGTTACCTTAAGCTAAACACATTTCTCTCAACTCCATTTAATAATATGTAGATTGATTTATTCGTGCAGGCTGTTTTTCATTGTTGTTCTAATCGGCCCGGGCGCCCGGTAAGACGTAGGCGTGCCGCCCCGCCCACTCCAAAAACTCATTGTCCGCGATTGTACCCATTCAAGTACATACAAGTGTAGAAGTTCATTTATTTCCACGCTCACTGTACCAATGCCCCGCAGTTTATTTTATGTTTGGTATTGTTTGTTTAACTGTACCAACAGAGCGAGGCGTGTCGCTCGTCGGTATTTGTGTTCGTTTGTAATAATAATTAAACCTCGTAGCCTTTATTTAAAACTTTACTGTTATGCTAATAAAAGTTAAAATTCAATGTTCAAGTTAAAACACCTCTTTGGTTTGATAATACTAAAAACATACATGACATTCACGTTTATTTATCTAGGTACATACTATTATTATAAAATCAGATTCCATTTTATTATATAATTTATACTTGAACCAATTAGTCACTTATTCGAAATGGTCTAGTGATATTTTAAATTAATTACTATCTATTTGTCGTGCGTCATATAGTTTTTTGTCCTACTGCTGCCCTACTGCAAGAGTTTGTTAATGATGAATTATTACATGCTGTCCTCTGCAAACGTAGCCTACATACGTACCAAGAAGGCTGGAGCCATTGCCACGTTGAAGGCAATGTAGATGATAACCCTATTGTTACGTAAGGTCTCAAAGTAAGTCTCAAAGAGATAATTCCGTCCGGTCTCGTCGGTCTCAAAAATCTTTCTAATTTTATTAGAGATTTATAAAAAAATTATATTTGTCCAAGAAAGAAAAGGTTTCAGAGAAAAATTGAAGAAGATCATTCTGCATTATTGTAGAAGATTACTATAATCAAGAATAACGTTAGATACCAAAACATATTTAAATAAAACATACAACACCTCTCCCTAAAAAATACACTCATATATTTTAAATTTATATAGCCAAATAAGAAAATATCCCGTCCCAACTGAACAAGAATCCTCCTTTTATTTTATGTTTAAATAACTTTTCCGCCGCTCGCCCACAGTCTGTATATCGAATTAGGGACTTTGTGTGGAAAACTGTTCACAAAATATTTTGTCGTCACAAAGGAGGTATTAGCGAGTCGCGACGCCGACGGCACGGCTCATGATAATTTTATGTAAATCGACCGCCACCACCGCCGCCGCCACTCCGCGCCACACCGCGCCGCCAGCTACGGCGGAGTTTCCCGATGGTTACAGAATTTGTTTATGTCTGCCCGTGAAACAACTCCCTCTTTTCAACGTAATGTTTTACATGGAACAACTTCTCGGTTTGTGTCGCTGCGATCGATAAGGGGGAGACACCACGAGAATAAATAAACACAAATATATAGGAACCTCTACCTATGTTATCTATTTCTTAGGATGATGATAGTGTATACAATCATTTTATTGTAATTAATTAAAGATTAAAGTTTTACATAGTCTGGTGCTTTCAAAGATATCTAAATGATAATATTACAAACCTATTGATACCATAATTAACACACTATATTGGCTATACCCTGTGGTTTTACCCGAGTTCCCGGGATCAAAATTATCCTTTGTTTTTCTACATGCCATAGTCTACCTGCGTGCGAAATTTAATTATGATTGCTTGTGCCGTTGAGGCATAAAGATGTAACAAATAAATTAACTTTCACATTCATAATATCAATATAGTTTGATATACCTACCTATATCGTTTACCACAATTTAAATTAATTAGATATCCTGCTTCCATTCAATAAAGAACCTTATTTGTTCACGTACAATATTTCAAAAGATATATCGAATCCTTGAGCCATTCGTTAAATCTACAAATAAAGACGTATCAGCCAGTCTCAGAGGATTCACGACGAGACTGTGTATCAATAGCAAAATAGTGCGCCACAGGATAACTTTTATCTTTACAGAAGTTACTATAAAATGCAGTGGGTAAATCTGTGGTGCCGTGTATTTTCTCTGTAGATTGAAGATGAAGCCGTAGTTATTTGGATCACAAAGCACGGGCTCACGAGTCAATGTAATACGCTTATTTGAAGATAATCCCGTGTCCCCTCGCGACGTGGAATACCTCTGACGATTTGTCTGACTACACGATGAGGTTTTCCTTTGCAGCCTGATTACTGTTGCGGATCTTTTTAGAGAGATATTACGTTGCTTTTGGGATTTATTTAATTTGTTTTTTTTTTGTAGACGCTTGTTCTACAGTTTTCGTAGAGGAACGTTGATATTAGAGTAGGTACATGTATTTAATAAGTTTTAGTATTTGTAATATTGTGTTTGAACTCGCAATACCTACACCGCGACAGGATTTATACTGATACAGAATTAACTAATGTTAAACAAAGTGGTAAGTACTATATACCTGACTAGCTTTTCCCCGCGGTTTTACCCGCGTTCTTGGATAAAAAAATAACCTTCTTCAAGAATTGAGCTATCAAACGCAAAAATAATTTTTCAAATCTGTCTGGCAGTTCCAGAGATTGGCGCGTAGTATAGAAAGAGGATATTAAGCTTTGTACAATTCCGAGCTAAGTAACTATAGGCTTATAAAACACCGTAGCTCTATCGGTACTATAGCATGTCTGATATTTTTGCAGCTTATGTCGTCGGTTACTACCTTATCATGTCCCGTAGGGGATAGAAAATATGTCAGTAGAACAAACTATACCTTAATATGAGTTTATCAATACCTATTTATTTAGTAGACACGTATTGCTATTTGTATATACCTAAAACAGAATAAAACTTTGCTACATACAAAATGCTTGTTGTTTTCAGGTTGCGTCTGTGTTTTCAAAGAGGAGGGAAGCCAAAGAGTGGAGGATGCAGGGAGGCTAATTACGAACCGGTCCCTGTGGGAGGGGCGTGGGGGGTACGATTCACGTCTGTGTAGATATCATCTACCTACAAGCATCGCCTACGTCCTACGTAGGTTACGTATAATGATTGGGCTGCTAATGTATAATGTATTTGTTTATTATAGTCTGTGGTAGTTGTAAAAGCCCTGAAGTATTTTTTCTTGCATTTTCATTTTAGCATGATTTTGTGTCCGTCTCATTATTATTTTATAATTGTCACAGTTTTTCTATTCGAAAACTTCAATACGTTCTAACATAATTTACTAAAGATTTCTAAATAAATATTAACGCTTTTGATAAGCCCTTAAAGTTCACTTGAGCTAATATTTTCGATGTATTTATATAATGATAAATCTTAAAGGAATGAAGTCCCATGGAGTCCGACGCAACACTTGAATAATCATATTTTATTAGGACACAATTTATTATTCATCTTTTTTGCGTAAGCATTGTGTAATATAAAACTTTAAGCGCCTCGTCCCATTCAAGTATGTAACTCTATACAAATTGGCACCTCCATTGAGGCCTGTTGACACCTTTATAAAACCACGATTAACAATTACAAACGAAATTAGAACCCAATAATATTATTAGAGTTTTTTCATCACTCGGGTACCTACTCGCACACAATGCTCCCCTTTCCTTATGACTTAATATTTTGAATAAGCGCTACACTCGGATTACCACCTACGTATTTGTGTAAACACAATAAATATTTTTTGGGGTGTTCCTTTATCTGCACTAAGTGTAGATTTGAGATAGAGGTGTTAGCTAAAGATACGGACTCATGATAATGTCTTCTGCCCAAATTTGTGTTTAAAAGTAGAAAAGGTAACAAAAACAATATCTTTTGTATTCACAATTAACATTTTACGAAAACAATTTTCCTATTATAAAAACACACACTACTTACACACTACACTTTTTACCCGACTGCCAAGGAAGTGTTATGTTGCAGTGACAGTCGACATACCTATATCACAGCGTAAAAAACATACAGTGGTCTATCGCGTTTGAAGTCACGCGAAATGCCGCTTTTGTATAGGCATTCGTCATTGCTGCTTTGTGTCCCAAGCGAGTGTATGGCAGCTTGGGCTCGCTACCGCCCCTCTCTCACCCCGCAAACCCCGCACGATTGCTCTGTCTAGACGTGTCCGTTGGCCGACTGTAAGAAAGAGTTAAGTTACATAGACTGTGCCTATATGTTATTAATAATTATAGGTAGGTAAGTACTAAATTATGCAAATGTGTATGTAATTACGATTTTAAGTTTAATTTCTTTATAATATAGACGCTATTACAAATCTCAGTAAAACAAAATAGGAAACGAATTACCAACCACAACACAATAAAATGTCAAGCAACAGTTGTGATTGAATTAATCGCACTCGGGCGCACTTCCCTGGATCTGCGTGTGAAGTGTGTGGACAATAGTCGGTCGGTAACTAAGCGAGGATTAACCGACGTTAAGTGGATTAAAGCGCATGTGGTGAGCGCGGCCCTTCCGTTCAATGATGAACACTTGAGCTTATGGCTACTGAACATTTACTTTACGAGTGTATTATTATGATCTGTGGTTTTTTTTTGGAGCTCCGGAAATGCGTAAGGATGTGTTTATTATAAAATAAACAATATTATGCGTGCAGACTAAATTGGTGCGTTCTACGTATGGTAGATACCTTCTATATAGTTGGTTTCTAAGGTCACAAAGTGATTGGGATTTTAGGTAATTATATTAATATATACTGACAGCTATTTTTGGCTTTTAGAACACAATTGAGATATTTTAAAGCAAGTCTTTTAAAAATATATAAGTACATCACATTCTAACTTAAAACCTGGGTTTTACAAAACCTGGATACTTACCCTCTCTTCAATGAGACCGTTAGTTTTACGCGTAAAGAATTTTCTCACACCGCTGTTTCTTCTTGTATGAAATAAAATAATAATTTTCTAACACTAAGTATGCATATATATTGTCAAACCTATCAGAATGATAAAGACCCTACATTAAAACAAATGCTGTTATTCAAATTTTTCAAATAAAAAATAAACTTTGAATTTGTAATAGAACGTTAATTTACGGACATTATGCATATTATATTTCATCACATTTTTGCACTAGAACTAACATTAATACCGTTCCTTAAATCCCTCAGTAAAAAAAACGGGAGCACTCGAGTGATCAATGAAGTGGTCAGAGTCCGTCATCCAATGTTCGTACAAACGGAACAATGGTGGGAACCTATTGTCGACTATTTTGTTTTGTCAATACGTAAATACCACCATAAATATTTAAACAGCTTCAAACCTTTGGGGATTGTGGTTTTTGGAACATAAATATAATTAATGCTTTCAATAGTTATAGATTTCGATTACATTTTCGGATAGAGACAAAATAATACGTAATCATCATCAAGATCATCAGCCTTTCGTAGTCCACTGCTGGACATGGACCTCTCCCGAAATACGCCACTCATTCTGATTCCTTGTCATTCATGTCCAGCTCAGACAGCTACTTTTTGAGGTCATCATCACCCGATCGGTATTGGATATTTCATTATTCTTAATAATGTAATCATATTAAAATGCTGAACTAATTCCGATACCTTATTTTAAGCCACTGAATGGGGGTATAAATATAACGTGATTTGGTTAAATTGTGGCAGAATCAAGATTTAAATCAACTTACCAGAGCAAAGCTTTATTATTAATAGCTACCACCCCGCGGTTTCACCCGCGGTCCCGAGTGCTCCGATCGCCACCAAACCTTACAGGATTACCCGCGGGGCTAATATGAAGATTGTCTGAAAATTTCATCGCGATCGGTTCAGCGGTTTCGGAGTCTATAAGGAACATACATAATTTCTCTTTTATATATATAAATAGGAAGCTGTGTTACAAAATATAGTATTCCCCCGCGATTTCCAGGGATAAAAAGAAGCCTATATCACTCTCCAGTCTATAAACTATACCATCTAAGAAATCATCTTGATCAGTTGCTCTTTTGCTGCGTTTATGAAGTATAAGCCAAGAAACATACTTTCGTAATTATAATGATAGGGATTATAGGGATTCATATTAATATTTCATTTAAATTTTATATAACACATAACTATTTACAGCTGCACTTTAAATGTCCTAGTGTTACATCAACTCACGTCCGTCACCAGACACATTCCAAGAACGGACATCAACAATACAAAAAATCGTCTCCAAAGGCATCTAATTCAATTACTACACAATTCCGCAGAGTTTTTGCTCAGGCACAACAATAGCTTTATTTTACCAACAATATTCTATCGTCTCGGACGTCATGATGGACACGTTTTTTTTTCAACACTTAAAACTAACTGTTCATGTAATGTGAATTATATTTGTGCGTGAAGTGTTTACTCCTGATACGATCTTAATCTGAGATTAGTGAGGTGTTAAAAACCTTTGTCATGTTGTCTAAATGCTTCTTTATATGTGCCAGTGATGGCAACAATGGGCTGGTTGAATGGTCAAGTTACTCTCACGAAGAATAATGGTGATTAGGGAAATCTTTTCCTATAGGACACATCCGGCCCACGATGTTGTTATTGTCCAAGAGCTTCTAAATAAGCCTCGATGGGAATCAAAATCTATAAATCGAAAGATGCATAAAGAAAACATGTGATTGGTGAAGTTAGCAGGTATTTATTACCTACCTTTTACGGTTTTAATTTTGTTTTCTTGGTACTGGTTTTGTTTGTAGTAATTTTAATCTTTGACTTTGACTTTGAGAGATAATTCTTTAATCTTATTACTAGATCAAAAAAAAATCACACTCAAGTCAAGTTTAAAGAAATTTCAAGAGCTTATTAGTCATACATAGATATGTCCCACCGACGGCGAGTTAGCGAGTGGCGATCAACTATTTTCTCTACCTACAACACGTGCGGCTTCTGTATATTTGAGAGATACCTTTGCAGCGACAAAAGCTGTCACGAAAATACTCGCTTGGTGAAACTCTCTTGTTGGTTAGACCACTACATTAATGCTTAGAACACTCGCCTTACAATACGTATAAAACCAAAGGGCACTAGGCATTCACAAAGCCACCATTACATATAAAATTGAATTGCGTTTGTAAAACCGATTACTTTAATACGGGACCTTAAACCAATATAATATTATGTAGGTATAATCATTATTTATTAGTTTGCTCGCCAACAAATTTATAGCTCTACTCGCTTCTCTTCTTGCTACTAAGGTCGATCTATAAACACACTTTTTTTTTCATCAGAGCTTGGTCAGAAGATTATATACTCTTTGATGCTCAGTAACTGAGTCCATTACAGTAAGCACATTATGCATGTGCTAGAAATAACCATAGAACTTAGAAAAAAAAAACCAAAACTATGTCAATCATATGTCATACAAAATTTTATAAAGAATAATTTTACTTTACATAAATGTTGTATTCCCTGAAATTATTGACGAAATGTTCTGTAAAAAATACGACATGCATACTTTTTTCTATATGCTTATGTATAGCTCTGCATCTGTGGATTATGCGCGATATAATAAATTTAGTAGATAACCTAAAATCAATGTTGTCGGTTGTGACCCTCAACGATGTAGATTTGAATGGATCCAAATTGATTCTGATATGGAATGAAAACTATATAATGTCGACTAAGAAAGGTAAATCACCCCTAACAGGATTGAATTGCCCGATAACCAATTGCATATTTGTAACAAAAAAAAATATTGTAGTCGATAACTATACGCGTTTCGATGCTATAATATTCTCTGAAACCGATTTAAATAAAGGAAAAGACCGACCGTCAGAAAGAGCAAGCTCCCAATTGTATATTTTCTCTACAATAGAGTCTGCGCAGAATTTCCCTGCGTGCGATGTATTCGAGGATAATTTCTACAACTGGACTTTCACTTATAGACTGGACTCTGATTTGTCGTGGAATTATTTCATCGTCACAGACGCCAATGATGTTATCGTGGCTCCAAGTCTTAACGTTCATTGGAAGGCGATACCTAAGTCTATCCCACCTCCTATAGAAACCGTTATTAGCGGAAGAACCAAAGCAGCCGCCTGGTTGGTGAGCCATTGCAAAACAGATAGCTTAAGAAACGATTACTTGTCTATATTGCAGGAGCACTTATATCATTATAACCTTAAAATCGATGTTTACGGAAAATGTTCTAAAACAGCGTGCACGAATAATGACTGCGAGAGTATGTTGAAAAAGGATTATTACTTCTACATGGCATTTGAGAATTCGTTCTCGGAAGATTACGTAACAGAAAAAGTGCTCCATGGTTACGTAAATTATGTAGTGCCTATTGTATACGGAGATGCAAATTATACCAGGTAAATAGTAGTCAGAAAACATTATATAAATAAGTTATTGCTTATTTTATTACGGTAATCCCATAATTTTCACAGTAAATCACCTAGCGGATTCCGGCAGTTATTATACTCGAGAGCCAGTTGCCTTCTAGGCTTTATAATAGGTTGGCAACACATTGGCCATCTCCCTCGTATCGCCATTGTTTCCGACGGGAACCACTTTCACCAGGTAGATCCGCCAGCTTGCTTAAAATAAAAAAAAACTATTTTTGGGGCAAATACTATAGCTAGATTTAGAACGATTGAACCCATTCAAGATTAATTGATGTGTAATGTGTGTCTCTTTTCTATTGATAAAAAAAATAACATAACTTTTTTTGTTTTTAGATTCCTTCCACCAGGCTCCTACTTAAATGCGCGGGAGATACATCCGTACAACTTGGCTTACATGATTTACGAGGCGATGAAAAACCCAAAAGTTTATCAATCATACTTTGGATGGACAAATTATTATTCGATATTCTGGAATCCAATGGTTTATCACCCGCTGTGTGATCTTTGTGCCGCCTTAAATAGCGAAAAAGCTAGATATGCTCCGGCGAAGAAAAACTTCCGGCTTTGGTGGAACAGACTGAACGGCATGAAGTGGTGCTTATCAGATGAATTTTGGAAAGAAGCATCAAAAAATCACATTGATGGTAGACATCTCATTACTGTATATTAGCGTTATGTCAATAAATGTGTGTCATGCAATTCAATTTATTAACAGTAATATGTCTATGTACCATTATGTGTTCGAATAGAACACGTAAATCCAATGAATACGTTATAAATATGCTTTAGCTGAATACCTCGTCTCTCTCACCGATATGAATGGTAAGTAGGTAAGTTTTCCTAGGCTTAGCCATTATAATTGTATTTATTCGTTTGAGATAATAACGCGAGAATCCTTTGTTCCGGTAGCTGCACTTGAGAGCCAGTTCCATTCTTTGGCCACTACCACTTACAATGGTGATTGTGGTCAAGCAAAGTCTATCTATAAATAAAAATAAGCATATCTAATATCCACCGTATGTATAAAGTGTGAGATAGATAACAGTTGAAGGGAAGTTGCGCAGTATGGTTCAGGAGAACGAAAACAATTACCTAAATTTCCATATCCCTGTGGGCACTGCTAGTAGCACTACGGAACACAATGCGTTGTCTTTGTTTCGCAGGATAATGTTCAACGAAATGGTACAAATAACTCTTTTTCGTTTCACAATTCCAATTCTCTTTTAATTTTGGTATGATTCTTTATAATAATTTAAGTTTTATGAATACTAGAAGTTCATCAGTACAATAATAGGTAAATAAGACTTATTTCTAAGAGCATAAGAGTTGATAAATAACCCAAAAAATATAAAGATATGAATGAAATGTTCCATTCCTCCTCCTTTTAAATGTATCGCTAAACTCTAAAATAAACAATACTTTTCGATAAAATCTTTCAACTCTGTGATTATGAAGCCAAAGTAAATCAGCTACAGTAAGTACCTCACTTCCACACACGGCACGAGGAACGAAGAGCTTAAAGAAAACTCATCAGCTCAAACTATGCTTGTAAGCTTTCATTGAACGCGTCCGATAGTTTTCTAATCCGCCCACATACAACAGGACGTTATTAATTTCATATCGCGCACAAAAGAGCATGTTGCTACAAATATCAGCACAAAAGACGGGAGAGTAATTAATGTTGGAGTCGTATTGGTTGAATCCCGTCGTTAGGTCCCGAGGGAGGCGCGGACAAATCGCCGCCGACACAATACGGTAGTTAGGGAATAGGGGACGCGTATCGGCCGACGTTTAACGAGCAAATTATTTAGTAAATGTTGCCAAATAATAACATTAATGCGGGTACGTGGGGCGCGGAGTCGCGCGTCGCCAACTCCGCAACGTTAGTGTTACTGCGGAAGGATTAGCGTGGACCTTGTTGTCAGCTATGTTTCCATTCATAACTCAAGAGGTATATTGCAGAATTAACCAAATAAGGTGTCAAACCAAAGGCTACTTGAAGGTCAGCTTGGGCGCTTTTTTCCTTCCCTAAATCTCAAGTAAAATCTAAAATCCAATTCATCCCATTATTACACAAAACGTACTTACTCAATGTCAATTCGTCAAAATATTGACACTACAAAATTCAAAATTAGAACGCGGCCTGTCCACAAAGGCTTACCGGTTCGTGAACAGGAGGGAGGGACCCCTACCCTCAGAGGGTGGTTAGCCAATGAGCACTCGCGACGTCACTCGACTGAGCACCAGAGCAAACAGACGCGATCCTGAATGCCACATAATTGAGTGGCTCCTCAGCGCACGCTGCTCAGTTCGCTTCACTGATCCATTGTCGACGCCATTAAAGTAATTATGAGCTAAATGCTCGCGAATTAATGATCGTTTTATTGATGTTTTACGCGTCAGAGCGCAGCTATTTTGGCTGCTTGTTCTTTTTCTTTCATCAGTGCGGTGGACAAGCTTTCATTTATTTATGTTTCAGCAGGAATTCAGTCAAATGTAAAGTACTTATTGTTAAAAAAAAAATTAGTTCCAGGATCTCTGTAGTGTAAGACTAGTTTAGTTATTAAATTATATATAGGTAAGTAAAGATCAGATTAATTTATATTACCAAACCATATTATGAGGTTTTTCAAAATTGTCTTAAGTAATATTTTTTGGAACATTCAGCAAAGAGGTACCAAATTTAAAAAGGTCACTGGAGACTGCGCTATTTAAACTAAATTATTTATTCACAGGCTGAGCAAAATGCTGCAATGGAAATGTCTGAAAACAGTTGTTCCGAATAAATTTTCCTATGTCTCCTTTAGGTCAATAGGAGTTTTTATGAATAATAACTATTGATTTAATTAATAACAAACACGGAAATATACGATTAAAATCAGTTAATATTATACGACTCAGCCATCAATTGATAAAACCTAAAATATTAAATTTTCCCTTGTAAGAAAAAATATAAAATACAGTAAAGACTGAGAAGTGGGTGAGCTGGTAAAAGCCCCGAGGGACGGCGGGGGTTCCCGCAAACGGAATAGATAATTCAATAACCGGAGGAACGCGCCGCCTAATCCCAAAATTAGCAATACGATATGAATAAATAGATTTTGGTCTCCAACAAAGCAGATGTCATGGGAATACGACGTAGGGACAAACGGGGGTGTTTAGCGAATCATTAGTTTCGATAATGAAGGGTTGCATCAAATATTCAGATGTGGACAAATGGAGGAATATTTATTTTTTACTATTATCAGTGACGTCGAATGTCATGACGAAGGTCGTGGGTTCGAATCCTACAATGAGCTTTCGGTGCAGGAAACCATCCCACAGTGGTAGGTACTTTGTAGTACCTCCCTGGTTGGCTACCATTCTCAAGTTGGAAATCTATTGCTAAACATCTACCGGTGTCTTTCAGCAGCTGCACTTGAGAAAGAGTTCCTTCTAGGCTTTGTGTGCACCACCTTGAGCCACATCATCGCTTACCGTGGTGAGATTGTGGTAAAGAAATCAGCTGTTTTACCCGGTATTCAAAGGAATATAATTTCTTTAAACGACGGGGTTTAGTATGTGTGGTTATGGGGTAGCTAGGTAGGTACATACGTGGAATAAAAATATTTTTTCTTGTGACATGACAAACATTATTTTTTCAGGTGATTTTATTTTATTTTCAAAGGGAAACTAACAGCTAGCTTAAGTAGCAGATACAATATCTAAATGAAAGCTAATTAGAAGTTTCCACAGATAATATGGGAATGTAGACATAGGTTTGGTGCACACACGCGTTAAGTATAATATAAGTACACTCGGTAGATACCTACATACATTGACTATGAGTTCAACCGTTAAAGTACAAGTCACTTAGTAATCGCTTAAGGAAATTTTGGTAATCTATCTTCTTCTATATATATACTAGCTTCCGCCCCGCGGTTTCACCCGCGGTCCCGAGTGCTCCGATCGCCACCAAACCTTACAGGATTACCCGCGGGGCTAATATGAAGATTGTCTGAAAATTTCATCGCGATCGGTTCAGCGGTTTCAGAGTCTATAAGGAACATACATACACAAACATACATACTTTCTCTTTTGTATATATAGATAGATATATATATATCTATGTATATATAAATGAATCTCCGAAATGTTTGTACGCGCATAACTTCCGAATGACTGCACCTATTTGGCTAATTATTTTTTGTTGTGTATGTAATTGTCAGGACAAGGTTTGTACTTTGTAGGAAAGAAAAAAAATCCGGGAACGTGGGTGAAACCGCGGGGAACAGTTAGTTCCTAATATAGATATATTATGTTAAGTTATGTACCTACTTAGTTATATTTGTAATACCAATATTAGCTACATTTATCACTTTTCGATTCTATTATCAGTTTTTACAATATTAAATAGTTCCCACAACTTGTAGGTAGGTGCTTTCCCTGCCACCATCTATATATAAATAAAAATTAATCGCCGAAATGTATGTAGGTACGCGCATAACTTCTGAACGACTGAACCAAATTGGATAATTTATTTTGTGTTCGTTATTGTCAGGACAAGGTTTGTATGCAAGAAAATGTTTAACGGAAAATCAAATTATACCGGGAACGGGGGTGAATCTGCGGGGAACAGCTATAGTTTTGTATATTTTCTGATACCCAAACTCCTGCCACTTCTCCACTATGTAAATGGAGTATACAATAAAAATACTTTTTATTCATTCACTATAACATAATTATCTAATGTTTACAGACTACGAGTGCCCAGTAATTTTAACGATATTCTGATACGTTCGCGTACGCCTTAAAAATATCAACCGTAAATATTGTATATCAATGTTATTGCTCAGCGATTGGTTATAGGAGCTATAAGTTTTACTTGACATGTTGCGTCACGCGCGCGGTGACTCAAATTATCAAATCAACTCCGCAGCTACTTCTTAGTTTTGAAGAGTAATGTAATTTATGATCCCATTCCCTTGTGCTCCAGGAATGGCAAATATTCTACTAAAATTGTAATATCAAACTTTCTAATGTTTTTTTTCATTTTCGATAGGTAATCAAATTAATTATATTTCATACTTACAATACTAACGTGTTAAAATGTATATACCCAAATATAATCTCACCGTAACAACAACATAGCTGCTCAATTATAATAGGAATACATTGAGCGGAACAGAGATACGCCAATTAGGCTGGGAGCAGGATGCCGGCGCGCGTGCGCTCAGCCTAATTGTTTCCGACGTCCCCCCTCCTGCCCTCTCGTCACGACTCTCCACAACTCCCAGCGAGACTCCCTGGAGTCTGCTCGGGGCAATAACTCGGAAAGGAGTAATAGACAACTGAAAAAGCTGAAATTGAAGTTGTACTGTAAATATTTTTGTATGGTTTTCGGTGGCGGATAATAATTTAAGCTATGGTCGATTTGAATTGACAATTTTGGTTTTCAATGATGTGTTGAACTTTATTTACTTACTTAATGATACGATAGTTGTAGGAGATTTGTCCGAGATGGCTCAAGTTGGAAGTCTGCTGACATGCACCTATTGGTGTGTTCCAGCGGTTGCACTTGAGGGCTCCCCTCTAGGCTTTGTGTGCTTACCACCTTCGGCCACATTGTCACTTAAAATGGGAAGTTTGTGGTAGAACACAAACCTATCCATAAAACCGGCCAAGTGCGTGTCCGGCCACGCGCAATGTAGGGTTCCGTAGTTGCCCATCACAATAATGTGTACTAAGAAGAGGGTATTTTGTTGTTTCATGTGTTTTAAAAATCATTAGGGGATTACTAAAAATTTCGTACATTTATAATTTTTACTTTTATAAGTTGGTCGACTATTACTCGAATACTTGTGAAGCCTACTTAGCTGTGATAGTTTTCCTTTTAACTTCATTATATTATATACTTCTACCATGATTTTTTTCCCATCATCCACAAACAACCATTTAGAAGGCAGGGGGGGGGGGGGTGACTCTAACAAAAATTTGCACTTTAAAGCTTAATATTACACAAACAGATCCTTGAATCAAAAATTGTTGTCACAAACCCGCAATATTTTTGAAAGACCTATACAACGATACCCCACACCATGGGGTAGATGAGAAATCAAAATACATCCCCTACACGTAAAGTGAGGAACCTACCCCATATTGTTTTTTTCAAGATTTTATTTTATCATTTGGTCTATGTATATCAATGCCAAATTACAGCTTTCTAGTACTAAGAGTTTCTGGGCTAAGCTGCGGACAAACAGACAGATAGACAGGCAGACGGACATGGCGAAACTATAAGGGTTCCTTGTTGACTACGGAACCCTAAAAAATGTCTTCTAAGGTGTTCAATTATTTTACACACATCTCCATCTCTCGTAAACGAGTACCTATATGGTAAAAGATGACGAATACAGTCAAATCAGACTGTTTGTACACATTTCATCATTCTGTTAGGCATACTGCTTACCTCACGAAGATCCGAAATCTGTCATCATTAAAAATATACTTTAATGCTAAAGTTACGTTAGTGACGACGTGTGAAAGTCGACACTTAACGGGTTATTCAAACCAATACTTAGGTATCATGTCAGTGATTCAGTACTGCGGAATCTTGATGTCGACCCCAAAGGAGACCTCGCGCTCATTTCATTGAGAATTTTATTTTCGGACCACAGTGACATTTTATGAGACCAATTTTATGTTATTGCGTTATTTCGTGCTTCTTGGCTACCATAACTTGATTGTAATATACTTGCAATCAAAATGATTTACTTTTGTTATTATAATTAATTAAAATTTACTTAAGAATGAATGATCCTAATAGGGTATTTTACTCTATATGAGAAAAAATCTAAAAATGTACAATTTAGATAGCTTGGGTAATAAGCAGTCGGAAAATGTGGTTTTAGTTCATAAAATAACTTAATTAATTTGAAAATTCATTTCAAAGTTTTCAGTTTTTTTTTATCTGTTTCTAAACAAGCGAAACAGTAGCCGCCATTATAATGACGTCATACGGTGCTGTATGTAAACTAAAAGGTGTCAGTTGAAGTATTATTATTATTACACTAGTAGATATTCATGCATTCAGGAACAGCACACTAATAAAAAGGATAATAGCTCATTTTTAATTTGTAAAATTGTATAAGTCCAATTGAGACCAATATCAGCGCATTTATTTACTTACAAGAGACCAAATAACGTCATGACCGAAGAGTAACATGGCGTCCAGCGTTTTCATCAAACTACGCGCAAAAATTGAAAATGTAAAATTTAAATGCATTTTTATGGCGCTTATCGATTGAATAAAATTTTTGTGTTTTTTTTGGTGGCTTATTACCACCTTAGGAACGAATTGAGACACTTTTCAAAAATGGGTGTAATACCCTATTGATGATGTAATCATTACAAGAACGAAATAAAAGAGCATCTTTGGCAAATATTATAATAAGTTCTCTTACACCGACTATATTTCATAAAATCTTTATAACAAATAAGGTATGATTTTATTACAAAATAAACCTTTCATCTTTACTGTCGTGCCCTTTCCAGCTTATTTGGAGCTTGCTTGTTAATGTTCTCACTTTGGTCAGAGATGATTTGTCAAACGACGGTAAGCTCACCATCGTCACGGTATCGACTTCACTAGTCACTTGCCTCGTAGTTAGTTACACCCACTATAGGAAAGTACAGTATACTGGATAATTTTAACACTTACATGGGTGGAAGTATTCATCAATATGAACAACTTTTATTATAAGACTAACTGTGAAAAAATTATCAGCTGTTCCATAGAAAAGTTCAAAACCTACTCGACCAAAATGTATGAAGCAACCATATTATTTTACGCGATATCAGAGTTGGTCCCATGGTAAAATTTGTTCATATTGATGAGTACTTCCACCCCTGCAAGTGTTGCCAGTGACTAAAAAATCACCCTGTCGGTCAACTTCACCAGCCACGTTATAAAATTAAAACCAACATTGAATTTATTTTGCAATCAATAACTTTAATCTCCAAAGAGGTAATCAAAGGTAAGCAGTCAGTAGATACAGAGTACAAATTCATCGAAGATATTATAAGTCCCGTATGAATGATTTCAACGATGATAATCTACCAACAAGAAACCCTCAAGAAATTACCAAAAACATCTATTTTTTTCATACAATATAGTATAATATTGAACACGACAGAAGCCGCAAATAATATCATGGAACTTGATACATGGGGTCATCCGGAAGCAATCTCCTCTGAGTACAATCGACGAAAGCGTACAATTGTTCCGCACGTGGCGACCGTACGCCGCTTGTACTGTGCCTAATGTTCGCATGACAAATGTGACATATCTATTCCTGAAACTATTTGTTGCTATTCACCCATGTCAGGAATCCTCTTAATTAATACGAACTTTTATGGCTTAATTGACGCACGGATAAAGGCAGTTCTCGATAATTTAAATTATCTATATTTTAGTGAAGAATTTCGAATAATCTGAAATTACATTTAAGTGTCACAGGTCTATTTTTTGTATTTAATTAAACAACAAACAAATTCAAATAATAATTTTAACAAAACACTATTCAACCCTTTTATCGACAATAATTACATGACTATTAATCTCCAAGGAATATCAGCAACATTCGGTTTAATATCATGGTAATGGTTATACAAACGAATCGGGAAGTGAGCGGGGAGCGAGGGGGGTGCAGTAATAGTTCATCATCCGATAATAGGGGGATTAACACGATACAACCCTTTGTGGGCGGCTTGTAAAACTTCATCAAAACATTTGTCCGCGCTGATTATTTATTCGCCGACGTATTAAATATTCGTTCAGTGAATACGTTATTGCGTAGTATCGGGTTTATTGACGATACAACCGCTGCGGATTTGTACCATGCAAATTGTAAATATTGACAAATATTGTGCAATTTGTATTAGTATTTAATTAGTATCTAGGATATCCTTATAGTAAGCATTCGACCTCATTACCACTGAGCTATCATCGTCTTAAAAATTATATATTTAGATATAGATATGTATGTACCTAAACAACTATATCAGCTAGGTTGTCATGACAAGGTGTAATGACAAGGTTATCCCAAAGATGATTAAGCCCTGTATGAAAAACAAAGTCATACATTCTGGCAAATGCAATTTAGTAATTTATACTGACGACTACCATACTTAGTTGTATTTATTAATGGTTATTTCATAAGCAATATAAAGTTTGGTAGTATTTTGCAAATTGTAATCCCAGCGTGGTTCCAAATATAACAATCCTTTGAAGACAAAAATATTGATGCGTAACCCCTTCACGTCACGTCGGTTTATCGCACACACGCAACAGGACGCGAGAGTAACATAATATAATATTCACATCACACATTTTATAAACCCTCCGTTTTAACCTAACAACCACTTTCACCATCGGCTCTGTCAATTTATATTTGCCTGCAATCATTAATGTAGGCGTCGACACGTTTCACTGTTTTTGCCAAGCAAGCACCATCGGGATAGAAATACCCTGCCTCCCGCGTTTGTACTCCCATCAGGCGTTATAGGGGGCTCACTAGCTAGAATCTCAGTCATAATGATTATAGTAACGGTATAAAAACTAAAATAGCCGAATGAATAGGTGTCAGGAGCAATGCGTCAGAACGAGCCCGCTGGGGGCGCCCACGGACGTGCCGCGTAACCGGACCCACTCTCCTCATAATGCTACATAATTCAATTGATTCCCCGACACTACCCGCACGCTTCCTTCTAACTTCGTTTGGAACGTTTTGATATCGGATACGTCGCTTGACGCCTCCTTACACGATTCTTTCCCCATTGACCGTAGGAAAAAAAATAAAAGCTGCAAATGGAATTGACTATGTTGTATTTAACAAAATAAATAATTTCATCGATAACAATGTTATTTAAAGACTAGTGGTGGTAAGAGACAGCGGGGGATGAGAAGGTGACGTGGCCGAGGGGTGCTGAGTAGGCGACCTTGGTGACTGGAGCCGATGAGTAGGTCACTTGAGCGGGAGCGTAAGATACCTTTTGAATAGGTTGGGCGTAGGCGACCTTGGTGATAGGAGCGTGAGCGTATGCTACGGGAGCTGGTGCGGGAGCGTACGCTACAGGGGCCGGGGCGTACGCTACAGGGGCGGGAGCGTACGCTACGGGGGCAGGAGCGTAGGAAACCTTGGTTACGGGAGCAGGAGCATAGGCGACCTTGGCCACGGGAGCGTGAGCGTAGGCTACGGGTGCGGCGTAGGCAATCTTGGAAGGAGCAGCAGCGTAGGCAATCTTGGCAGGAGCCTCAATGGGATGTCCCTCGTAACGCACATTAGCGTTGAATCCGTGTTCCTTGTCGGCGGTGTATTCAACAATGCGGTGGACTCCATCGGGCTGGACAAGTGAGTAGACTCCTTGGACGGCGTATCCAGAGCGGCTCTCCTTCTGTTGCTTAATATCGCCGGTGTGAGTGTCATGGACGGAGTACTCAAAGTCGTAGTGAGCGGGGGCCTCAGGTTCAGTGGCGTACGCCAGCTTGGTGAGTGGGACCACGGGCACGGCGACTGCGGCCGCTGCGGCCACGATGCCGAAGAATACTACCAACTGTAACAAGAAGTTATAATATTACAATAAATTATGGTAACAATTTTTGATCAGCAGTTTATAGGCTGCCATAAACCGATTAATTAATTAATCTATGTTTTATTCAATTGCCTACTTACTTTAGCTACCATGTTGTTTGGATAGTTAATTGTGGGTTAATGTGCTCCTACCAAATTGCAGAGAGCTTTTATAGTGGACATTACTAGTTGCGCAGACGCAGCGCGTGCCTCACATGTACCTACGTATGTGTTCGTACTTGATATCAGCCCGAGGCGTTTGAGTCAAAAACTGGATCGACCAGGGTTATGCAACCCATTCAACACCATATTCTTGAAGTTTGGCCAATAGCTACCAAAAGTGCTCATCTAAGTTAATTGGTTAAATTAACGAACCTTAGTAGGTAGGTATAGTGCGCATACATGTCTCATGAACAAATAGATATTACATACTTACCCATTTTCATGAATGCATGTTGTAAATGAATATTCACATTAATATTATAATTAAATGTGGTTTAATACACGAACAGAACACTATACGTGTAAAATTAATATGATAACAATTGGAACATTGTAATCTGTCACACACTCGTACCCAACGAGTCAGATTTTATCAGAAATGGCATCTGTTTTTTGAACAATGAAAATAAAATAAAGTATTATTACAAATGATATAGAATAGATGGCACAAATAATTTTGATACTTTACATTTTTATTTAAAAATATAAAATTAATCCTACTCCACTGTTTGCACTAAAAAGCATGTGACTGACTATGGTAATAAATAAGATACCTACCTACGTGCCTACCTACTTACTTACTATTTTAAAATCATCGAAAAAGATGTTTCATCAGTGCTAAAATCCTTTCACGGCTAGTATCGGTAGTATGAAGGTAAGTAGGTATACTAGCTTTGAGTTATACGAGAAGAAGTTGAGGCGTTTTTTTATGTCGCTATATAAAAGAGCTTATTTCCAGTTTGCGATTATTACTCGCTTTCTCAAAGGATTTAATATTTTAAAGGCATAAAAACATCCATAATTTTACTCCAGAGGTATGATCTATTTATGTGCCAAATTTCGTCCCAATCCGTTCAGTTATTGCCTCGTGATTTAGTTACAAACATACTTACAAACTTTCATATTTATAATATTAGTAGGTACGTAGAATACAAAGCATCTCGACACCTCGATCGCAGTATAACGCGCAATGCACGCGTATTGACGTAATCAGAGTTATTCCAAATGATATTGTCTAACAGATTGTACAATGATACTAAATCATGTCAGTTATTATCAATTGAAACAACTTTAAGCACACTTGCTATTTCAATTGTCAATGCATTACACAATAGTATTACTTTATCCACCTGACTGACTAAGCATTTGTCCCGTGGTTTCACCCGAGTTCCCGGGATAAAATGTAGCCTATGTCACTCACTACCTGGTCTACATATGCAATTCACATGAAATAAATAAATGGTTAATTTATTTTTTATGATTTCAGGGTTGGTCCCATATTAATGAGTACTTCGATCTCTTAAAGCACTGATGGTGAAATAAAAATAACCCTGTATGGTACGAGTGGTAGGGCACTGTGTAGTAGCTGCTTGGCTGGTTTGTCAGTTCTTGTTTGACTTCAAACTCACCATGATAAGTGATGATGTGACCGGAAGATTAACCTTTAATAATAACTAGCCTTCCGCCCCACGCTTTCACCCGCGTACGTGTACCCCTTTTTTACCCCCTTAGGGATGGAATTTCCGAAAATCCTTCCTTAGTGGATGCCTGCAATGTATGAGGTATCTATGTGCAAAATTTCAAGTCCCTAGATCCAGTGGCTTGGCCTGTGCGTTGACATATCACTCAGTCAGTCAGTTTACCATTTTATATTCTGAATAGTTTATTTCTACGTTGCTTTTCCTTATTTCAAATATGTATTACCTATTTTTCTCGACGAGATGATAGATAAATAAGTAGATAATAATTTATTTAAATAAATAATTTAGACCTTAATTTAATTACCAAACATATAAATGCTAATAGAGCGGTATACCTTCCACTTAGCATTGAATTTCCGACTTTTCACCACAGAGGTCAATTTTTTAAATGATGACCAAATTTGCCCTCGATTTTTCAGGATAGTTTTGTAAGTAGCGTCACTCACGAGTTTACCTGCGTTTCCAGGAAGAAAAGTACTCAATGTCATATTCAAGGACCTAAAATAATTGTATAGGTAGGTACCTACCCAACTTCATGAAAATTCGTGGTAACAAATATTACACAACCCAGAAACTTTCGCATTTTTATCTAATAATAGCTTTTCCGCGCGGTTTCACCTGCGTTTCCGGGATAAAATATAGCCCATGTTACTCAGAGATAATGTAGCCTTCTAATGGTGAAAGAATTTTTGAAATCGGTTCAGTAGTTTTTGAGTTTATTCGTTACATACAAAAATACAAATCATTCCTCTTTATGATATTGGTATAGATTTGTCGGATAGAATTAATAGGATAGGATAAGATAGGATGTGAACTTTCCTTGAGTATACATAGTACCTACAGATACGTAACAAGGTCATGCAGAATCTCTGCTCCTTTTTTTTAAATGAATAAATTCCATATAGTTGGCAAACCAGCATACGGCCCGCCTGGTGGTAAACGTAGCCACATTGACGCTTACGATATGATGAAAAAATTTACCTACTCCATACATTCGATGAAAAAAAGGAACTCAATATTGTAGTGGATTTGAGTCACTTTTAGACCAACTACGTAAACCCTTTACACCTGAAATTATGTATTACAAAATTCAAACTGATATGAAATATCTTTGTCTCATATTTTGGTATAACATGGTCTGCTTAGACATACCTATATCTACCTACATGCTGAGAACAAGTCTAACAACACCATTACGGTATAACTTACAAATCATTGCTCCAATTTAAGAAATTGCCAAACTAATGATTTACATAATCTACGTGCGCTTGAGTAATAGTTGAAACTACAAATTCTTTGTTGCACATATGACATTTTTAGGTCTCCTTATAATATTTAGAGTTGCAAAGAAAATTACAAGGGTTATCTATCTGTCTATTTCTTCTTTACCTTTTGCCAATCTATAAGTATAAAGTTAAAGTCTATCTATAAGTGTATTACGAATCGGTGACAGAATCAATTGTAACTTTCATACTATGAGCCTCATCAAGCACTGAACCTTGTATACTAGCTGTCCCCCGCGGTTTAACCCGCGTTCCCTTAAAAAAAAGTAGCCCATGTCCTTTTCCATACCATAGGCTATCTGCGTACCGCGATCGATTCAGCTTAGTTTATTAATTTACATATAGATTAGAGTATTTTATTTTGGATACGTGATTGTATTGTCGCAAAGTTTTCTTCCGCAAACGTTTAGTTGAGTATAAACCTTTCTCCGGGGTATTTTCACAAGAGAATTATTATGTGCGGCTCTGAAAAAAGATGTGAGAACGTTTCTGCAAGGTCGTCTCATACACTCTCATAAACTCAGTAATAAATTGGGTTGGGTAAAAAAAAGCCCTAGTGGGTAAAATGTGATGAAATAGGCGGAGCACCCATCTAGGTTTCAACCACGGCGAACGTTGCTTAACATCACTATTCGAACGGTATGTATAGTTATTTAATATTATTATAGTTGTCATCAGCTATCAATCAATTAATACGTGCGTAAGTACGACATGTAGAGTGTTACACATTGAACCGCAACCAAACTGATGTCGGTCAAGGCCTCGGTCATATCAAGACATTGGTCACCAGACCACTTTTGGTTTCCTTCCCAATATGCCAACCAGTTTAATGAGGTCTGTCTTTATTACTTTGTTTTAAAATAAACTCTTAAAGAGCTCAGGATTTAACTAAAATGGTGTCACATGAACCTGATCCTACAGAAGATACTTCGATTAATTGGAATTTTTGATTTAGCATATTGGTATTTTCATGACCTATACGCTAAAATAATAATCGCAGGAAAGATGCAAACAAAAGGAAGAGTGCCTTCTTTTAATATAATAAAAAGAACAGACTCCAATTTAATTTTTTAATTGAGTATTCGTCTGTATCTACCTACCTGCCTACATATCTAAGTATTGGTTTAAATTCAATGGAATATATAGATAATATAATGGAAAAAAAACAACATTGTCAGACTGTCCAAAAAAAAAAACAAAATATATAAAAAATGTAACCTTGTTGAGTTTCTTCCCAGTTCTTCTCAGTTGAAGGCGACTTCGGAATCGTGGTAACTAAGGGCCTAAACTGAATAAATGGCTTTGACTTTGACTTAGAATGATAAAGTTCTTTAATAACGATATAAATCGTATTTATATTTCATAATTCATAGTATTTCTGAAAAGATGAACGATTGAACTCAACATTGGATTGGCTTGAGTATTCAAGATTAAAATACATTTCAGTTCAATTCAATAATTTATTACCCGCTATTTATATAATAAAATAAAGAGCATTAACAACTATGCAACATTGTCAGACTAGTGATGGTAGGAGATGGCGGGGGAGGAGTAGGTGACATGTGTGAGGGGTGCAGTGGTGTACGCGACCTTTGCTACGGGGGCGGCGTAGGCGACCTTGGTGATCGGAGAGGAGTAGGAGACGGGAGAAGAGTAGGCAACGGGAGAAGAGTAGGCGACGGGAGAAGAGTAGGCGATAGGGGAAGAGTAAGAGAGCTTGGCAACGGGAGCGGCGTAGGCCAGTTTGGCAACGGGAGCGGCGTAGGCCAGTTTGGCTACGGGAGCGGCGTAGGCGACCTTGGCGGGGGCTGGAGTCTCAATGGGGTGACCTTCGTAGCGGACGATTGCGTTGAATCCGTGTTCCTTGTCGGCGGTGTACTCTACGATGCGGTGGACACCATCGGGTTGCACAAGGGAGTAAGAACCCTGAACAGCGTCTCCGGCGCGGCTCTCCTTCTGCTGCTTGACGTCTCCACTGTGCCCATCGTGGACGGAGTACTCGAAGTCGTAGTGGGCGGGGGCCTCGTGCTCGGCGTATGCCAGCTTAACGGGCACCAGGGGTAAAGATGAGGCGACCACGGCCAGGGAAAGGATAACGATGAACTGCAAAAAATATTCAATTAGATACTTAAGTACTCGACATTTTTTATTTTAACTCGATATTTTATGTTTTTTCTGAATTTATTATTAGAAATAAATTAATACAATATTAAACCTGAAATTACATTTATTTTATTTATGTCCTTTAGCTTACCTTAGCTGCCATTGTTGTTAATTTGGTTGTCTGAGCTTGACTATACTTCAGCTGGTACTTGCAATAGTTTTTATACGTAAATTGCAACTGTCTCAACTCACTCGGCGACAAGCCCGGGGCTCTACCAATTAAGCTTTGTAATTTATTAAGAGCTGAAGGTCATTGCTGCTGTATACCTACACGATTCTCGTAATAGTATGATAAGCCAATGTTTTATCATCAAGTATGGAATGGAATTAATTCTGTTAAGTGATTAACTCTAAAAAGCGACTCCTTAAACTCCATTTTTTGTAATTCCTGTCATAATTCCCTGAAACAAACAAATTTTGTTGACCACTTGTTGAAATCTGCATTAGCTTATATCATGTGTCAGTAGTTGGTAGCTTAGTATTATTTAGTAGATATACATAAAAACTAATGGTAGTTACTTAACTATATTTTTTTTATATTACGTGCATTATTATCCTTTAAAACAGTACAGTACAGTAGAATCTCTATAGTTTTACTAAAGTTATTTTGTATTCATTATATAAATTGATGACTTATAGAAAAGCATTCGCACATACAATTTAAGATTTTGCGACTTAAAAAGTAACTTTCAAATACCAATCAATTGTAGAGCTTAATTAGTACAGCCCCGGGCATGTCACCGAGCGCGTTGTGATATGATAACTGCTTGTAAGTCGTATATAAACACTGGTGTCAGTTGCTACAGAACCATAGTCAAACTCAGACAACCAAATCAGCAACAATGACAGCGAAGGTGAGCTTGAATAAAGAATAAAATGTACATTATTTGTACACCACAAGAAAATACGGTCGCTAAAACTATTTCTTCCAGACAACCTGTGGGTTAATAAGTGGCATATTAATATATAGTAGACAAGCTGTCCCCCGAGGTTACACTCGCGTAGCGGTTTAAAAAATAGATAAGAACCTATTCTCAGACCGTTTCTATTTGACAGCAAAGTCCCCATTAACAAAATGATCCGCCATTTATTGTTACAAAAAATGTGATAAATAAAGAACCGCTCGACCGATTTTGAGCAAACTTCACATAAAATAGCTAAATAGTCCGAACAAAGCCTAAAAATTTGGTTTAGATAGGTGAGCCCGTTCTTGATATAAAATTACAACGAAAAGTGGCATTGATTTTTATATATATAGATTAATGTATAACCACGGTGTTTTTGTTATTCAAACACCAGTCAATCAATCTTCTACACATATAATAACTGCAGAATCTGCGTATCTTGCTGTGTACATTGAATATGCCAAAAACTGATTTGGAGTGATATAGAAAAAGATAGTTCAAATTGTCGGAAGAAGTAGCATAATGACCACTTTTATTTATTTATCTATCTGTCTGTCCTAAAAAGCCGTAGCTAAAGTTTTTTAATATTAAAAAAACCAGCCAAGTGCGAGTTGGACTCGCGCACCGAGGGTTCCGTACAAACTTCGTCCATCGTTCATCCATCACGGGAAATGCACAATTTTATTTATTTACGTTATTTGTGTTATACGGACGGACAGACAGACAGACAGACATGACGAATCTACAAGGGTTCCGTTTTTTGCCATTTGGCGACGGAACCCTAAAAAGGTGACTTTACGTATATTTACTTATTTGAAAATTAATCATCATTATTATGTCTGCAGTTCATCGTGATCCTGTCTCTGGCCGTGGCCGCCTCAGCCTTACCCCTGGTTCCCGTCAAGGTGGCATACGCCGAGCATGAAGCCCCCGCCCACTACGATTTCGAGTACTCCGTCCATGACACACACAGTGGCGACATTAAACAACAGAAGGAGAGCCGCGCCGGAGATGCTGTTCAGGGTTCTTACTCCCTTGTGCAACCCGACGGTGTCCACCGCATTGTAGAGTACACCTCCGACAAGGAACACGGATTCAACGCCATCGTCCGCTACGAGGGTCACCCCATTGAGGCTCCAGCCCCCGCCAAGATCGCCTACGCCGCCGCTCCCGTAGCCAAGCTGGCCTACGCCACTCCCGTTGCTAAGATCGCCTACGCCGCTCCAGTCGCCAAGCTCGCCTACTCTTCTCCCGTCGCCTACTCTTCACCCGTAGCATACTCTGCTCCCGTTGCCAAGGTCGCCTACGCTGCCCCCGTAGCTAAGGTTGCGTACTCCGCTGCTCCCCTCACCCACGTTACCTTCTCATCCCCCGCTATCTCCTACCACCACTAGACCAACATCGTTGCATAGTTGTTAATGATCTTTATGTACTTGTAAATAGTTGGTAATAAATTATTGAATTGAAATAAACTACAATATCATTTTAATTTAGTTAATTAAAATTTGGGAAGAATATCTTCGTATATACTTAAAAATAACTAACACTAACAATACGCGAAAACCCAGAATGATTAATTACTTGTGGTAAAAAAATTAAAACTAAGGAAAAAGCAATTTCATTCTGACTGCATCTATATTCAAAATGTGAGAGTTTTTGTTTGATTTTTGGCATTGGAAACGCTACCATTTGACTGCGATGTACCTACCGTCCTGAATTTTATAGGTAGGTATTTGGTTGAGTGCTTGATGCTCTTGTGTGTATACCATATACACAAGTGTTCTTGGTTCTAGGCATTATGTACTTACCACCCTGGGTCACATCGTCATTTACCATGGTGAGATTATGGTCGAACGTAAGGATCCGGTTCTGTATTGAGATGCTGACAGAATTTCACTATGAAGGTGGTAGCCACCGGGTAACGATGTTTTGCTTTGACTAAAAAGCTCAAACTCTGTAGGGGCTTAAAGCGAGTATCAAATATTAGGGTATATTTGATACTATACTTTCCGATCGGTGGTTTCACTAGCAGCCCCTTATTTTACCCCCATAGGGTTTGTATTTGAAAAACCATTCCATAGTGGAGGCATACATTACATAAGGAACCTGTGTGCTAAAATGCAAGTTTCTAGACTCTACAGTATGAGCTGTGCATTGATATATCAGTCAGACAATCAGGTTTTCCTTTTATATATTTTTTTTTATTCAGTGTGAGCTATTAGGTTGGCCTCACACTGATGATACATGATGATGATGGGAGGCAACTCCCGGGAGTGATTTAAAATCTCTTCAGGTATAAGCTGTAGCGACAATGATTTATTGATCTGTTATATCTGTCATACATGGTTCAAGCTAATGATGCATATAAAAGCAATGCTCGGACATATTGATCATCAAAAAAAAGGCCTGAAACTTGCTGAATTTTTAAATTAAACTAGTGGTCGCCCGTGGTCAAATTCGACCATAATTAAACAAAAGTGTACTTAAGTATATGTTAACAATGTAAAGTAAAAAATGAAAATCACACGAATCATTCGAACTCTTTTCTGTTTGTCTTTGCCACGTTATTGACAGACAAAACATAAAGATGTCACGACGACTGACAGTGGTGACATGTATATGTGTGTGTGTGTCAAACGCATGGTAGTGTGTGTAATGTTTTTTTTAAATAATTTAAGGGAACTGGTACTGTTGAGAGCCTTGCCTATCGACAGCAGCGAGGGCTTTGAGGATGTTTTCTATATATCATAGTTTGTATTTTATATATTGATAGTAAATATTTATTTCTAATGCATATTAAGTATATAAAAATATACTTCTCATCATAAAAATCGAAACACCTCTAAAGTTTGGTTTTGAATGAGTTTTATGTTTTTTTTTACATTAAACAAAAAAAAGTAATAGTGCCAGTTATTTGTGGATATTATAAGGTATCGTTTAACAAATAGTAATGTTTCAAATTAAAATCAAATTCCTTCAACTATCGTGTTTTTTTCAACAAGTACTTACTTAGGTATGTTTTTTCCAAAAAAAAATTGTAAACTTCTTGAAACGAGGACGTAAAACAAAAAAATTATTATAAAAACTGTATAGAGAATCTCGTATTTCCTCCCCAGGCTCTAATGTCTGCTTCCATGCGGTACGTTTTCTAAAATTTTACAATTTGTTCTTAATGGGAGAAAAGATACCTACTTATTGAAAAAACACGGAATATAAACAATTTTAATTTACCTAGTTTCGATTTTTCTGATGAGAAGTGTATTTATTAGCTATGGAGAACTATGACAAATTTCATACTCCACCGTCTGCGTATTTTTTGTAAATAGGTGTGCCAAAATTTTGTTTCACGCATGGTACAATAATATACTGCGCCTACTACTGTTTTCTTGGATCATGATTTCACATATCGTTGTACGTGAAACCATGATCGTGAATACGATACATGACTTAACAATCAACGCAACGTCGTCAGATGTCACTACCATCAGCATGGCCTCATATCTTCATATTTCAATCAATTTATGATTACGAGCAATCATGAAACAGAGACTAAAATAAAAATAGTAAACATAAAAGTGGAAAAATATTAGTCTAACTCGAACACTGAAGGTTTCGCGCCTTATTAACAAGTAATAATGTTATTTTTTTCAGTTTTCTGGTTTCCATTGTGCAAGCTCTATTTAGTTTGGAATCAGATGGCCGTGATGTGTGTAGAATTTCCTATCAATTTATTTAGGTGCAGCATTAATAAACAAAACATCTTCTGATTGAAAATTTTCGGGTTGAAATTTATACATATAATAAAAGAGTAGAATCCGGTGTGTCTGTCTGTACATTGAAGAAAAGTAATAAAAATAGAAAGGTTGTAACTAAAAAAGAGTACGTAATATAACATAAACCAGCGATTTTTAGAATTATTTTCTATCTGTCTGTCTGTTTGTTTGTTAGCGCAGATCTCCGTAACTACAGAAAGGATTTTCATAGAGTTTTCACATGTTAATTAGGCTTAGCTTGGTGCTTGGAATAGGCTTTGTTTCATCAAAAAAAGTCTGAGCGAGAGAAGCCGCGGGCGAAAAGCTCGTACAAAATAAGTGGTTTAGTTTGCTGCTGATAATGAAGTTTATTATGGTGAAATTGTGCTAAAATTCATCCTATCTATGGTAAAAAAAAGAGTTTTAAATTGGCTTTTTGTCGGGAACTTGATAATTAACTATTAAATAAAGCATTTTAAATTTATTTATTACTAGCTTCTGCCCCGCGTTTCTGAGAGATCTTATTTTTTCCCGGGATGAATATACCCTGTATGTTATTCCAGGGTATGATATATCTATTAGCCAAGTTTCACAAATTCATTCAACACCGTTTATGCGTGATTTTGACTATCGATTCAAAAAATAATAACAATTAATTTAAATTCAATTAAATAATTTATTACCCACTATTTATAAATAAAAAAGAGTATTAAACAACTATGTAACAACGTTGATCTAGTGGTGGTAGGAAATGGCAGGGGATGAGAAGGTAACGTGGGTGAGGGGTGCAGCGGCGTACGCAACCTTTGCTACGGGGGCGGCGTAGGCGACCTTGGCAACGGGAGCAGAGTACGCGACAGGGGAAGAGTAGGCGACGGGAGAAGAGTAAGCGAGCTTGGCGACTGGAGCGGCGTAGGCGATCTTAGCGACGGGAGCGGCGTAGGCCAGCTTGGCTACGGGAGCGGTGTCGTAGGCAATCTTGGCGGGAGCTGAAGCCTCGATGGGGTGACCCTCGTAGCGGACGATGGCGTTGAATCCGTGTTCCTTGTCGGCGGTGTACTCTACAATGCGGTGGACACCGTCGGGTTGCACAAGGGAGTAGGAACCCTGAACAGCGTCTCCGGCGCGGCTTTCCTTCTGTTGCTTGACGTCTCCACTGTGTCCATCGTGGACGGAGTACTCGAATTCGTAGTGGGCGGGAGCCTCGTGCTCGGCGTACGCCAGCTTGACGGGCACCAGGGGTAAGGCTGAGGCAGCCACGGCCAGGGACAGGATCACGATGAACTGTAAGAAAGATTAAATGTTGACTAGGTAAATATTATTAATCATAAATATTTTGACAGGCCGGTGGGTTTGCTGGTCGTGGGTTCGATTCCCACACAGCAAGAAAATTTGTGTGCAAGGACATCTTTTTATTCAGTCTGGGTGTATAAATCTTATATTTTAAAACAAGTTGTATTTTTAGTTTAACGGCTATCTGGTTAGGTATCATAGTAGAAGTTCTGCTTGGTTTGGGATAAGATGGCCATGTGTGATCGTTTTTTTTAAGTATTTTATTGGAACCTGGCAGAAACACAAATTGTTTAATGATATAATTCTTTACCTTAGCTGCCATTGTTACTAGTTTGGTTGTCTAAGATTGACTATGATTCATTTGCGACCTGTTTCAGTTTATATATGCGAAATGCAGTTGGCTTAACGCAATCGGTGATAAGCCTGAGGCTAGAACATAATTAATAAATTAAGTTGAAAGTCACTATGCTGGACCCGATATAAAGGGTGTGTCAGGTTGAACGAGGAATATATATTTTTTGTGTTTTCAGATTGGTCCGATAGTAAATGTTTGTCATATTGAAAAGTATTTTCACATCCCTCTTTCAACCTGTCACTTGTATATCTACAGATATTGTGCGCCACGATTCCTCCTATACAGGAACGAATGTAGCCTCTAAATACCTATGAACTGGTGGATGGTAATAATTCCTTTGCTTTAAACAGAACAAATAGTTATGTTCTGTTTCTGTCATATAAATAACGTAAATACTGAATAAAAAATATGCATTGGTAAATATTAGTCGTGCATATTGAAGTGAGCTTCATGAAGCTGTTTTGTTACAATTTATTACACGGTTATTAATGGTAAGGCATTTGTCACAATTACTACTTGAATAGTGACCGTAAACCGTTACTTGAAGATGCAAAATTGGATGCATTGTAGGTGGATAATGCATTCATTTAGTTGTTAATTATTAAATGAGATAGGTATCTACATATAGATATATTTTGATCTTTTATAAATATTACTCCGGTAAGTATACCGGTGTGTTCTAACAGTTGTATTTGTTTGGTTTTTTTTTACTTTTTATAGGCTTGTGTTGGACCACAATCTCACTATGGTAAGTGATATGGCCGAAGGTGGTAAGCACACAAAGCCTAGAAGGAACTGGCTCTAATGTGGCGAGTACTAATTAACGAAGGATTTTCGCGCAGTACAATAAACTATGATGTTTTTCT
Organism: Tetheella fluctuosa; assembly: GCA_951216915.1. Classification (NCBI taxonomy): domain Eukaryota; kingdom Metazoa; phylum Arthropoda; class Insecta; order Lepidoptera; family Drepanidae; genus Tetheella; species Tetheella fluctuosa. The sequence goes on along the minus strand of OX578229.1, from coordinate 3,251,892 downwards.
TAACTGAATGCTGGAAATCATGGTAGGACTCGAACCTTCGCTACGGCATTCCATATCATTACCACATAGCTATCATCGCCTAAGGGTAAATAAACATAACGATAACTATTTCCTAAAAGAAATGGCACGTAAATTGCAATAAGTTCAAATGATATCCATGCAGCGCGCTGACTTTCAAATTCCAATCAGCTGTAAAACTGTATTATTGCCCCAGGCACCGATCGCGCCGTGCTAGCTGCAGGTGACAATTTGCGTATAAAAGCAGGTACAGGTCACCACAAAAGTATAGTCAAGCTCAGACAAGCAAATTAGCAACAATGGCAGCTAAGGTGAGCTTCGAGTCATAAAATTTATATTCGAATCCTTTTATTTCACATTTCAGATCAAATTAGTATAATAATAATCAAATATTTTTTGCAGTTCATCGTCATTCTTTCCCTGGCCGTGGCCGCCTCCGCCTTACCTCTGGTCCCCGTCAAGCTGGCATACGCCGAGCACGAGGCTCCCGCCCACTACGACTTCGAGTACTCCGTCCACGATGGACACAGTGGAGACGTCAAGCAACAGAAGGAGAGCCGCGCCGGAGACGCTGTTCAGGGTTCCTACTCCCTTGTGCAACCCGACGGTGTCCACCGCATTGTAGAGTACACCGCCGACAAGGAACACGGATTCAACGCAATCGTCCGCTACGAAGGTCACCCCATCGAGGCTCCAGCCCCCGCTAAGATCGCCTACACCGCCGCTCCCGTAGCCAAGCTGGCCTACGCCGCTCCCGTCGCGAAGATCGCTTACTCTTCTCCCGTCGCCTACGCCGCCCCCGTAGCCAAGGTCGCCTACGCTGCCCCCGTAGCCAAGGTCGCATACGCTGCTGCACCCATCACCCACGTCACCTACTCATCCCCCGCCATCTCCTACCACCACTAGACCAATGTTGTTGCATAGTTCTTAATGCTCTTTATTAATTTTTCAAATAGTGAGTAATAAATTATTGAATCATATTGATGTTGTATTATTATCAAAAATCCACCAATTAATCAAAGAAATTGGAAAATATTCTAAATACTGAAATATTGCTAAGTGTAATTTATTATTGATAAATTAGTCAAATGTATAATCATTTACATTTACTGAGTGATCATAATTATTTATCAAAATTAATTCTTCAATTGACGCTCCAAACATTCAACTACATACAATATGTCAGGAATAAATGGAAAACAGTAATTTTTATGAATTCATTGTTGGTAAGTACCTAAAGCTTCCATAGTAGGTGAAGCCAGTCCTGCCACATTTTTTATATGTAAAACAGACTTGAGTACTATTGATCTTCTACTCTCTCTGCTAGAAGGACTAGTCAAGTCCAAATATGCTAGCATTATGAACTTCTGAAGTTACCACCGATTGTATGGTTTCCATGCAAGCTCTGTTTAGTTTGGGATCAGACAGTCGTGTGTGAAGAATGCCCCTGGATATCTTTTCCAAAAGATCGCGAGAGTTATAATAAGCTATTTTACTTATTTATTACTTCACTTACCTAGACAAAACAAAAAGTTTGTTTTAAGTAATTCAATTTGATCTTGCGTCAATGAGTTTAGCAATTATAAATACAGTATAAAGTCTGGTTGTCTAGTTCCATAGAATTTCCTACAGGTTGTATAATATTTGTTAATTTTGGAGTTATAAACCCATGTGTACATAACTTAGTAAATATTGTAGCACCCATTGAAGACGAAAGAATGTTGAAAATTCATTTTCTGATTTGGATTAGTTACCTACCTACTGACTTACTCAGTGGTGAATGCAATTCAACGCACCCGAAATTTTATCTAAGTATTGAATGACAACTTAACCCAAACAAATCATCCTGAGTTTAATCTAACTCACGGATTCACCATTAACTGGAAACATTGTGAGAAAAGATGTATGCCTGTGAAATTCAATGGAATGCGAATGACGCTAATCTACACATCGGCTCGAGTCAGTCGCTAATTTATCGTGTCGCAAAATATCAGATATCGCTTCCCTCTGTATCTTAAAAATAAAATCGTGAGTTTCGTGGAACACTCGGTTGGAAGGAAGAAGCGCGCACCTTTGACTGGGCGGGCACAGCCAATAGCATACGCATACACCCCTCGACCCTCACATGAAGTGAGGCTTGTTTGTAGCTAAATCAAAGAGACCGTATCTAGTAGTTGAAATGGTATTCTATCTTTTCACATACTTATAGTTAGGGTACTACTTCACACGTCTTCAAAAGGCATACAACAACATTAGCGAATATTTAAATGACGACAATGCTTGGGTGTAACGCTCGTTCTTGCAGGACATCTCATGTAATAAATCTAAGTTTGTTTTGAAATGAGTAATTGCAGAGATTATTGTTTATTCTCAACAAAAGCAACCTACCGAACCGTGCATTATGGTGACAATTCATAATTGCATGTGTAAGCTTATCTGAATGAATATATTTAATTTCATTCCTCATAACAGAACAGGTATTGTTATCATCAATCAGTGCGAGGATAGAGCTCGTGCGTAAGTTATAAAGTATGTACGTATGTATCGTTACATATTGAACCGCGCCCAATCTCATGTCGGTCAAGGCCTCGGTTATATCGAGACATTGGTAACTAAAATAGTTTTAATTTCCTTACCGAATACAAACCAGTCAAACTGGACCTGTCATTACCAGTTTGTAACTAATCAATTGTAATAGGTAGGTAGAAAGCTCGGGCCTAACTAAATTGGTCACGTGTGAACTTGTTTCTTCAAAAAATATTTCAATGCATTCAAGAATTTATTATTGCCCAGTGGATTCTTAAGTATGTAAATATGATTTATTGGTAGACTAATCAGACTAGGTACTTTCGTAGAATTGGATTGTGTATATTATGTAAAAATTATTTACACATAAAATATCCTTGCTTTGATTAGATCTTGATTAAAAAAGTTAGGCTGATATTACGCCAAACAAAACATGATTATTTACAACTATCGCTACGTTACAATTATTTTAAAAATTTAGCAAGCCATCAAAATAATTTAGATTTATAACAAGATGATCCACGAATTGAAGAGGGAACGATTTCTTAACAAAATATTAACTTTTAAAATGTAAAAAGGTTTTAATTTAAAACCTGTCTTACAAATAACTGAATCCTAACTAATATTATAAATGCGAAAGTGAGTTTGTTTTTTTGTTACCTATTCACGCTTAAACCGCTGAACAGATCGCGATGCAATTTGGTATGCAGATAGTCTATGGCATGGACAAGAACATAGGCTACTTTTTATCCCGAGAAAATATAAGATCCCCGGGGAACGCGGGTGAAACCGCGGGGCGGAAACTAGTTAGTACATAAATATCTGCTTTTATTAAGTGCCGGCCTACTGACAAAAGCTAAATAAGTTGTACTCTGACTTTTAGTAATTGACTCTACATTATGACCTACTAATTCAGTTTATTTTTTTATGTAACTAGCTACCACCACGTGGTTTTACCCGTGTTTCCGAGGGATTTTAAGTTTCCCTGGGATAAAAAGTAGCCTATATGTTAACCCAGGGTGTCAGCTACCTGCCAAATTTCATCAAAATTGGTCCAGCCGTTTGAGCGTGAAGTATCAAACATAACACTCACTCACAAACTTTCGCCTTTATAATATTAAGTGTGATAGCTTCTGCCCCGCGGTTTCACCTGCGCTCCCAAGAAGAAAGTAGCCTATGTCACTCTCCATCCCATAGACCATAGGCTATCTGGGTACCAAATTTCATGGCGATCGGTTCAGCAGTTTAGGAACGCATAGAGGACAAACAAACATTGATTTTTATAAATAAGATTTGATAGAATGGTAATGAAAGTAGTCTGTAGTAGGTAGTAGGCATACCTTACCCATAACCAAATCTATGCATCACACAACATTGTAGGTAGTAGTTTTCGTGACAATCTCGATCATGACAGGTCAATTTCAAATGGAGCAATCTATTGCATGCCACCAAAGGTCGTTAACTTTTTTATGTATAGCAAGGTGCAAATCTCTGTGGTAAGTAGCGTGTCAATCTACATACTTACACTCGACTCACCCACGAATATGAAGCGATGACCTTCAACTTTCAATCAATTGTAAGCTTAATTAGTAGAGCCTCAGGCTTGTTGTCACCGAACTGGCTTGCCGGGTCAACTGCAGGCGACAACGTGTATAAAAACTGATGTAGGTTCCCACTGAAGCATAGTCAAGCTCAGACAACCAAATTAGCAACAATGGCAGCTAAGGTGAGCTTTGAATCAACAAATTATAAATAAAATAACTCTACATTAAATACCTCAATTAAAAAATATCATATTATTTAAATTGGGTCACAAAAAAGTATTTTTTGCTTCAAACTATTGATGTATTTATACTTGCCACTTATAAATAATATATTATTATATAAATTACTTTTTGCAGTTCATCGTCATCCTCTCCCTGGCCGTGGCTGCCTCCGCCATCCCCCTTGTCCCAGTCAAGGTGGCTTACGCCGAGCACGAGGCTCCCGCTCACTACGACTTTGAGTATTCCGTCCACGACACCCACACTGGCGACATTAAACAACAGAAGGAGAGCCGCGCCGGAGACGCCGTCCAGGGAGTCTACTCCCTTGTGCAACCCGATGGTGTCCACCGCATCGTAGAGTACACCTCCGACAAGGAACACGGATTCAACGCCATCGTCCGGTACGAGGGTCACCCCATCGAGGCTCCAGCCCCCGCCAAGATCGCCTACGCCGCCGCTCCCGTAGCCAAGCTGGCCTACTCCGCTCCAGTCGCTAAGATCGCTTACGCCGCTCCAGTCGCCAAGCTCGCCTACTCTTCTCCCGTCGCCTACTCTTCCCCTGTCGCGTACTCTGCTCCCGTTGCCAAGGTCGCCTACGCCGCCCCCGTGGCCAAGGTTGCGTACGCCGCTGCTCCCCTCACCCACGTTACCTTCTCATCCCCCGCCATCTCCTACCACCACTAGATCATAATAGACTGAAATTGTTAATTAGTTAAAGAGCTATTTATTTAATGGCATGAATAGTTGGTAATAAATTATTGAATTAAACTAAGATTGTTTTGAATCTTGTGAGATATTTAAAAAAGATAAACAGGTTTTTGGTTCCCATAACTACACGTGCCTGTAACATAAGGCGGAAAGTAATTAAGCTGCATATCATAGACATGCAAAAAAAACTACCTAATGAACGTAAGTACCTAGTAAGTAGGTACCTATTCTTCATACATCAAAGTGGTTGTTCTACAAACCACACAAAAAACCCTATAGTTACTACCCTACCTATTATGTAGGTATCTAACCCTGGCCTCACTAGGAACTACATAGGACAAAATTCCACCTTCCTTATCAATACGACGTTAACAGATCAAAGGCAAATAGGTATAGGTATACACGTTGTCAACTTTATATCAATATCCACGATAGTGGGGGGTATTGGGGGGGTTTCGGACCGCACCTGAATTATTCATACAGCCGCATAGTGATTTCATCTCATTGAATGGAGCTGGCGGCGGCGCGCCGTGATTACGACACCGATACCTCCGATGTAGGCTATCCAGGCTTATATGTGGACAATACCGCTTGTCAACTATGCAATCCATGTCGCGCACGGGTAAATATAACGAAAAATTTGGTATTCTAACACGAGGCAGAGTTAGTGCTATAATACAAATGATCCGACGATAATATTTAGGTTCCCTTAATATCAGTGCCGGATTAGGAATATAGCAGGAGTAGGAAATGCTGCGCTCCCCGCGCAATCGTGGTATCCGAGTCCGCGCAAAAAGAATATTACACATCAATTGTAAGGAATGGGATTTTTTTTATTACATGCCCAAAATAATGCGCTGGAATTATATAGACTTGAAAACGCTTAAAAAAACATGACAAGGTTTTGGTGGCGAAATAAATTTATCTGAATGAGAAGGATAATTATTGAAATACCTACTAAAATTAAGACAAATCACGCTACAATCAATTCATATCTTACAAACATTTCGTGAAAATATGTCTGCGTGACCATCTCTTATTATCTAAAAGCCTGTTTTGTACCTGAACCATAAAATTAGAGAGCCTGAACCATGGGCCCTTGATTATATTTGGTACAGGCCCCGCGCCGGCTTAATCCTATAAATTCAGGGTAGGTAGGTATCCTAAATTACAAATTAAAACGGGCAAGAACTTTTATATATTTTCCCATTCCAAAAATATGTAGAACGAAACACAGCGCGCGGTTATTTCTCGCCGCCATGCTATGCGGCAGGTAAAAATGAAGAGATTGGTTTTTATCTGTGCACCGGCGGCAAATTGAATGTAAAGTTGATTTCCCGGCGGGCCCCGCCGCATAATTCCCCGCAAATTAAGCCGATACCAAATTGACTTGCTACCAATGTAAATATTTTTGATAAATGATTTCCTTTTATCTGCGTATTTAACCAGACAACGGCTACATAATGACTTGACAACGAAGCCCTAGGATATTACAATACAATCTTTGAGTTGAGAGATGATATACCTCCTTACCTACAATGTTTTTAGGGTTTGTTTTTATACATTAGATTACATACCTATACTAAAATCGTAACAGTTATGCGAGAATAGTAACAGTGTAAATATTCGAGGGACGTTGGTTAGGTAACTTAACTAATTTCCAGGGATAATTTTCAAAGTCTGGTCTTGGACGGCTCCCACATAAAAACTAACGATGGGATAGCCTGTAAATCGGCACTGAGCCATCATAAGTTAAGTCACTTTTATTTAATTCTTACTATAATACTAGAAAGATTTATTTATTACCTACTACTATAATTATTACAAACTCGGGAAATTACTAAATATAAGTATTTAGTGATTTCGCGAGTTATCTGTTTTCCCGGGATAGAAAAACGTATGTTTCATTTTATATGCATATATTATATACCTATAGGTAAAGTTTCTGTTCCAATAGGTTAAGTACTTTAACCACAGCATAATGGCACACACCTTCTTCGCAAAGAACCATCTAGATGACAGTGAAAACTTCCAAATCCATGCGTTGGTTCTAGAGTTATAAGCGGACAGAGACAGAGAGACCTTGCAATTTTTTATTAGTATAAGGAAGTAGGATATAATAGGTAAGTACTTGTTAGTAACTACCTACTCCTCACCATAACTAAAAATTAAAGCTGTTGTTGTGATGTCAAAAAAGAAAATATAGACACAACAAAACGTTGAATTTCTCCTTTAGGTTACTACAAACTTATAAGGATTCAAATACGCTTTAACCAGTTATCACCCTGTCAAAGGGTCCCTGTTGGGTACATCTACTTACTTATTTGAAGGGTGGGGTAAATCCTAGGTTACGTCTGCGATAGAGCGGTGCCGGTGGCGCAATCCTCTTACCGCCGAAAATTAATCAAGGACCGGTGCCAGACGCCCGGCTTATCACAAGGGACAGCGGGGATTACTTTAAGACGGGGATACGGATACGATACGATTTGCGTGCGACTGACATGCGATTGTGGGGGTATTTTTTTAGGGTTACGAATTTAAACAGGGATGGACATTTTTAATGTTATGCTTGGCCGTCGACTCACTCCAAAGAGTTATGATGAAAAGGAGGATATAGAACGCATGTCCATAAATACATGCGGACATGCGGTCCATAAATACTATGGTATGATACAAAAGGACATATAAAAGGAATCAATTCAACAAAACTTTTGACATCGCAAAGTTCTGCTTACTTTGCGATGTCAAAAGCTTCTACAATACTGGATAAGTGATATAGTACCTTACCTACTCGATATTATGATTATTATTGATTGTCAAGACTTTATAGCTGAATGAAAGTTGCTAGCTTAGGTTCATGTTATCTGTACTTTTTCCAGGGTATTTAAAGACTGACCATAAAAATCCATAAGTACGAACATTGCTAATATTATAAATGCGAAGAAGTACTTAACTCTGTCTGTTGCCTCTTCACGGGTAAACTATTGAACCGATCGCGATGAAATTTGGTACGCAGATAGCCTATCTATATTTTGGATCCCGATTTTGACGTCACATAACAAAGTATCATATTTGTATGAGAGGCATTTTGTTTGTTAATTAAACAACATATGTTACTTAGTTAAAGTATATTCTTTCTTAGGCACAATCTTAGGTGGTATAGGACATTCGTAGACGTTTATACACTTATCTTTAGAAACAGACACTAGCATGTTACTGGTCGCGTTGAACTGGACGGTCCATACCTGAGAACAAGAAGCAGTCATTTACAGAAAAAAATGGACGTTAATGCTAGAGGTAAATTTATATAATATACTAGCTGTCCCAACAGACGTTGTCCTGCCCGAACTCGATTGCAGCGCCATCTACCGGGTCCAATTGTCAATCAAAACCATTCTCGAATCTCCACGAACACACACAAAAAATTTCATCAAAATTGGTCCAGTCGTTTAGGAGGAGTTCAGTCACATACACACGCACACAAGAAATATATATATTAAGATTATGTAGTTACAAATAATTCTGTATACACAATGTTTTATTTTACTATAGAGTATTATTCCTGTATTTATGATTATGAATTTTGATGACGACCTCCTTTATAAGATTAAAAAAAGAAAGAAAAAATAAAGTAGAAAACATACTGTATCACTATGTTCATGGAAACTGTTAAGCACAGTCAGTCCATCCACTAAAGCTACCCGCACACTGCCGTCGGCAGCCGCGCTGGCGACGCGCGTCCCGTCCGGAGAGAAGCAAGCACTAAGAACCCAGCTCTTGTGCTCTAGTTTGTTGATGAGGCCCGCACTTGCACTGTAGATAAACAAATAATGTTTCAAGTTGTTAAATATCCTGGCGAATTCAAGAGAGTTGCTGTACTGGGCTGGATATGAATTGCAAGACATGAGGGCCTATGTTGATGAAATATCTTGATACCCACTTCGGAAAGGTAGTCCAATACCTTCCAGGCTTCTGCACCCTAGTACTAATTACAATACAGTAGACACATTCTCAAAGATATTTTAAATCCTAATAAACGCGATATGTAGAGAGCATGGTCGCCGACTCTTTAGCAAATAACCAACAGGTACCTAATTATTTCTATTCAAAGAAACATCAATCAAACCAAATTAAATATTGGTACTGAGGCAAAGATTTATACCACCAAGGCATTTCTATGAACTTAATATTACAAGTGTATTTAAATAGTTATACAAAAGATTCTATTGATTGCAAGAGCTGGGATATAACTCATCAACATCTAATGTAATAAATATACAACTCACACATCATAAATCTTCAATATTCCATCATTAGACCCGGTAGCCAGTAGTTTAGAGTTGGGTGAAAAAGCTACACTCCTCACTGACTCTCTATGTGCCTCTACAGTATGTATTATCTTGCCTTGCGCAACATCGAATATACATACAGTGCCATCTACTGAGCCACTTGATAAGTATTTACCATTTGGACTCTGTGAATATATAATTATTTATGATTATGAAAACAGTCATATTGCTTTCTATTTCCACCCCACCTGACTTTTTCTGACATTTCATGTATTTTTTTTAAGTCAGTAGGTTATCCATCTGATGGTAAGTGGCTACCATTGCCCAATAAAGTAATAAGTCATCATTATTATATTTATTTGTTGTTATTTGCTTCACTTACCCAAGCAACACTCAATGCAAATTTTCCTCTGGTATTTAGCACTTTATCTACTTTCCCTTTCTCAATACCATAAATGATGATCTTCCCCGTGTGACCACCAGTGGCTACTTGATTACCATCTGGGGAGAAAATCACCTTCCACACATCTGTGGCTTCAGTTGCAACCTCATGAACCTTCTGGCCTGTGGTCAGGTCCCATATAATGAGGGTAGCGTCTAAGGATGTACTTGCTATGGCTGTAGGGAAAAAAAAAGTATTTTTTTATTAGTGTTTGAAAATTTAGTAAGGTTTCTTAGAATTATTTTTAAATAGCTTCCGCCTATGTGTTAATCCAGAGTGTCAACTACCTGCATACCAAATTTCATCTAAATTGGTCCAGCCATTTGAGCGTAAAGAAGTAACAAACATACAAACACACACTCATAAACATTCGCCTTTATAATACTAGCTTCCACCCCGCGGTTTCACCCGTGTTCCCGTGGGATCTTATGTTTTCCTGGTATAAAAAGTAGCCTATGTGCTATTCCAGACTACAATCTATCTCTGTGCCAAATTTCATCCATATCTGTTCAGTAGTTTTTGCGTGAAAGAGTAACAAACATCCATCTATCCATCCATCTAAACTTTCACATTTATAATATTAGTAGGATAGTGTGATCGGCATCTGGTTAAAGGTACATTATATTTCTTACTTTTTAGGTTTGTGTTTGACCACCACTTTACTAGCAAAGTGAATACCAATGTAAATATTAGTGTAGATCTCGGAACACATTAGTAGGTAATTGTCTGAATATCAAAGTTAAAAATGGAATATACAGTAGAAGTACCTACTAAATCCATCAGGACTGATGGCGACTGAGACCACTGCCATTGAGTGGCCTTTCAGTGTGTGTATGAGTTCCAGCTTGTTGTCCTGCAGCAGCCATACTTTGACCAAACAGTCCAGACCTCCAGTCACTATGAAATCCTTTAAAGTATCCCTAAAATAAAATAATTATAAATAGTTTTTACTTTATAAAGATTTATTTGAGTAGATATAGTTGTTATCGTTATGTATATTTTCACTCTTCAACTTAAAAGTTGACCTAAGCGCTAAGCGTCTGTTGAAATCTAATAAGGACCGTAATAGAGGAGGAATGTTCTCCTGAAATAAATAAAAATAATATTCCGCAAAGATATTCAGAAAATTTAGTATTAATTAGTAACCTAACCACAAGTGCACAATATGAATTCAATGAAGGATAGGACTATAACCAAAAATTCAACTTACTTTGAATCACCTGCAGCATTCGATTTGACCCATGCACAGCAATAAATAGGATCATCATGAGCGTTCTCCTTTTTGATTAATATGGAATACTGTAATAATAATAAAATAAATTTAAAATAACAACTTTTTTCCGTAAACAAGTTCAACATATGAACGTAATTAAATACCACACTACTAGCCGGCATGTTGATTTAAATAAATGCTTTTTTTGGCGAAGTTCGAGACTTGATAGTTATGAAATAATGTTCTATTTTTGGTTATGTTTCAAAAATGCGTCCTTAGAAAAAAAACACAATCACTCAGCCAATAAATAAATAAATAAAAATGTCTATCGGAGTAAACTGCCTGACAGAAGCATATGTCATTCATTTTGTAAAATAATGTTACCATATTTTTATTGTAATAGCGATGCCAGTTCTGTGTGATTCAGCCACAGATTTTAGCTATAGTGAGCTATATATATATTTATTTATTTTACTTTGTATAGGCTTGTGTTTGACCACAATCTCACTATGGTAGGTGATGACATAGATTTAGAATTTTTCATCCTAAATCTATGGGTGATGATGTGGCCGAAAGTGGTAAGCACACAAAGGCTAGAAGGATTTGGCTCTCAAGTGCAGCTGCCGGAACACACCAATAGGTGTTTGGCGACAGATTTTCAACTTGAGGGTGGTAGCCAGCCAATAGAAATGTAGGTAAATTCTGCGTAGTTTACTCTTTAATTTTACTGAAATAGGGTTTGCACATCAGTGAAAATAATAATATTTTTTTATTTTTTGGGGGTATGTTATACAGCGTTACTACGGTTCTAAAATATTGTGAATGGACTCGTTATAAGGCCCCAGTTAACCTCCTTTCGGCTTTACGGGTAGTTTTGTAACTTTTAATATTTTAAAGGAAAGCTACAGTATCATCAGTAGGATATAATTAGGCATTCTACCCCACCTTGCCGTTCCTTCAGCTCAATTTGTTCGCTTCCATCACTCTCGGTGGTCCAATAATATAATTCTTGTGATCGACATACAATCGAACAATGTTTACCATCGGAATATATTATTGGACATTCTACCCCACCGAGAGTGCTGGAAGCGAACAAAGTTAGGTTATTACCTACTGTTATATATTATTCTAACTAGAATACGTTTCCACAATCCACCAAAATTACGAGGTTGATTAGAACTTGGGTTTCTCAAGCACATAAATAACAAAAATATAAAAGATAACATAATTTTATATTGTCACTCTTTTTACAAACTATAATGGGCAGTCATAAACACATATACTTTTATCTTCTGATACAGAGACAATTTTATTGCTTTCGGCGTTAAACTTCACACCCCACACCTGAAAAATTCAACAGAATTAATATAGATGCTGGGCTGCGCCAGTTTTTAATAGCTATTAGAAACAGACCTTAATACAAAACATTGCCATTTCCAAATAAGGTAGCCACAGTATAATGATGAATATTAAAGATAAATCATACTCTGTATGTGAGCTTTTCCCTTTCCCTAAAACTAAAGTGCATGCCATTTGTATGTCTTGCCAGTTGGGGCCATGGTCTACCTTGCTGTCCAAATATTGATAGGCTTTTATATGAAAAATGTATCCTATATGATAATTCAGAATATATTCTATCTGTGTACCAAACATCCAAACCCGTTCAGTAGATTTTGTGTGAAAGAGTAACAAACATCCAGACATCTTCACACACTTTCTCATTTATAATATAAGTAGGATAATAATAAATAGGGCAGTAAATTAGGTGTTGTACCTGATCATTATGTTCCTTGAATACAGTTTGGCATTGCATACTATCTAAGTCCCAGACGCGTACAGTCCGGTCGGCGCTGCCCGACACAAAACGTTTACCGTCCGGTGAGAACGCGACAGAGAGCACCCACGACGCGTGACCTGATAATGTACCAGCCAGGTTTGCGTGTACCCTGAAATTAAAGAGATTTAAGTTAAAATATAGTATAGATAGAGAGAGATATATATATTTAATAGCAAATATGTACATTAATATAAAAAATGTCTCATACTTTCAGTTTATACCAAATTTTCCAATTTTCTGCGATATATATATATTTTTTCCGTAAGAACCTTCTATAAAGCATTAGAAAGCTTAAAAAAGAAGATGAATGATATCGATAAAGTCGTTCTCAAGTTATGGCGGGACCAAGGGACATAGGGATTCATTTTTAGGTCTCCCTTCAGGGTTTAATTTTGAAAAACCCATCCTTAGTGGTATGTGCGTTAATTTGTCAGTCAGGTTTTCCTTTAATATATATGGGTAAAAAATATATAGTACTCACACATCATAAAGCTTCATATGGCCATCATCTGACGCTGTCAGCAGCAACTGTGAGTCGGGCGAGAAGCAAAGACTTCGGATTGGCATAGCATGCCCCTCTAAAGTATGAACTAACTTTCCTTGAGCTACATCAAAGATATTTATGATGCCATCCAAGGCACCACTTGCTATATATTTTCCATCTGGACTCTGAATCATAAGTTAAACAGTTTTTATCATTAATTGTTTTTGTATATTTTATTGTAATATTTAGTTTGAGTAGTTAAGGTTGTTGTTTTTGTTAGCAATGCAATCATTGCTTTAACAATTTAAAGCATTATATAAATAAATTGGGAAAAAAAATTGTGGAAAAAAAAAATTGTTTAAGGTATTTTATTATTTGGCAAACAAACCATGTACATATACTTTAAGGAATAAAATTCTTAGGTCAACTACAATCACATAAATCTTATTGTATTTGCTGATTATAATTTTATGAGTTCTTGGATTGTTTAAAAAGAAAATATGTTCATTTTACCAACTTACATAGGCAACACTTAATGTGAATTTCCCTCTTGTATCCAAAGCCTGTTCCTGCTTGCCACTCTCCACATTGAAGATCAATATTTTCCCAGCACTGCTTCCCGATATCAAATGTTTACCATCAGGTGAGAAGTCCAATGTCCATACATCTGAAGGACCAGTTTCCATAGTCTTCAGTTTATCACCAGATGTAATGTCCCATAATATTAATGATGAGTCTTGGGAACTGCTGGCTAGAGCTGCAATCAGTGGTTATAATTTTTTTTATGTTTAGTATTTAAAAATGGGTGGTTAAAAATTCAAATGTATTAATTAGGAACATTTATCTTATAACCTTTTTATTGTTGATGTGAAAATGTGAGAATTTGATACATAGAAAGATCAAACAGAATACATTTTAAATTCAAGGATAAAAAGACATATACAATAACATGACATTAGGTCCCTGAGGAAAACAGGGAAAACTATGAAGCAGAAAATAATTAACTTTACAGCAGTAATTGAGTATTATAGAGAATGAAAATATAGTTATATCTACAACAAAATATGATGTATAAAAAAAGAGAGAAAAAGTATATACTATTACCATAACTATTACTATGTGAAATTAAAAGTAGCTAAATAAATATTTTATGTTTAATTTATTTGAAACAGAACTTTATATTTTTAATCATAATGACTATAGTATGTAAACTGTACAGATTTAGGATTATTAAACATAATATCTAAGGTTATCTCACTTTTTCCATCTGGACTGACAGCAACTGAGATAACACCAAGAAAATGTCCCTCCAACTGATGCCTCATCTCCAGTTTCCCGTTGTCCAGCTGCCAGACTTTGATCATGTCATCCAAACCACCGGTGATTATGTAGTCCTCAGGGGTTTCATTAGCGTGGTTTAATTCTCTGGAAATAAATTTATTTCATGTGAGAATTTTAATCTGTACTTATTTATAAAATGGGAAACTGATTAACAGCACAAGCTTCTCGGTCTAGAAACTTGCAAGTTTCATAAATAATGTAGGCATTCACCAAGGAAGGATTTTTTTTAATTCTATCCTGAAGGTATTATGGGTGAAATCACAGGGCGAAAAGCTAGTCTACACTAACAGTGGGTAGTGGCGAGTGTGTCTGGAGCATGATTGATGGTGCTTGTAAGTGTACATAAAAATTTGTAAATCACCCTGTATATAATATATAGCGTGTTGTGAACATAATAAAATCTACATCAAACTTACTGAGGGTTATCTTCACTCTCAATATTCTCAGTATCTTTAGGTTTTTCATTATCTATCCGGTTCCAACCACAACACCAGATGGAATCATCATGCGCATTCTCCTTTTTTTGTTGTAAGTAATACTGAAAATAATGAAAATATTGTAAAAACACTGTAACCTCCATGCCGGTAGTAAAGTGCAGGTTTTGCAGAAAACAGAACAATACCAAAGTTGTAATTGACATAATTTTTATTTATCGTCAAGCTTAACTAACTGTTACAATAATTATGAGTAATAAAAACACTATAAACAGTTATAATTCTTTCAATGAACAAATAAGAATACTCTTGATAATAAAATAATTTGTGTTTGTGAATGTACTGTCCAATTCCAATTTATTCATTCGTCGATCTGCCTATCTGTCATTGTCAAGTCAACTGTCAAACGTGACATCCATCACAGACTTCTTTTTTCTTATGTTTCCCTGGCAAAAGTTTCTAGCCCATACAGGCTCATCATTTCTTCTTCTTAGTTTTTAAATTAAATAGGCCAAAGCCAAGTCTGATTTACATACAGTCAAGTCAGTTAGGTTTTAGTAAAATGGTGGCCGTTCTACAAAAACTTTTCGTGGACAATCTGAAAAAATAAATCTTAAAGTCACGATGCATGCATTTATTCGATTACAAGGTTAGGAAAACATCGAGAGGAAACCATAGCACTTTGTAGTACCCGCCTGGCTGGCTACCACCCTCAAGTTGAAAATCTACCGCTAAACACCTATTTGTGTGTTCCGGCAGCTGCACTTTATGTGCTTACCACCTTCGGCCACATCATCACCTACCATACCATAGTGAGATTGTAGTCAAACACAAGCCTATACAAAGCAAAGAGGATATAATCACAACGTTCTAAGTAAAAAAAAAAAAAACCATAGAGCATCTGTCCTACTGTCCGTATTTAAATGTCCATTCATAGAGTACCTTTTTTTTATGTCGTGTCGTTTGTGGTAACGTAGTGATGGGTATGTTCCGTTATATACTGCGAGCACTGTTCAGTACTCTTACTGGGGAGAAATTCGTTCCGTTATAGATTACAGTATACTGTCGCAGTATCCTAGGGAAATATATGACTTCATAAATCGTCGCCATTTTCGTCGGGGTTTAAAAAATGCTAAAAAAACATCACGTGATTAATGGACGGCCCCTAACACGGAAACACCGGAAATGTAAGTAGATAAGGAGAACTATACTCTAGAGATGTTTATAGGGTTAATAAATTTGATAGTAGCGTTCAAAATTTATTAGCGTCATCCAGTCAATCAACAGTTTCGGTTGACACTGACAAATTTTGGTCGCATAAATTTTGACAGACAATAACAATAAATTGAAATATGACAATCTTAGTAAATTTCTAAAAGCGATGATGTGATTGCCGGTATTAAACGCCTCTTGTGAGTAGTTGTGGGCGTATATTTTCACAAGTAAATTTGGTGAAAATAGAGCAGCTTAATTGGTTTTTAAACACTCACAAATCATGGTTTTTACATGTAAAACAAGGTTTAATTGATAACAGCAGTAATAGGGTATTTTACTGACATTCAAATCAGCAACTTTTTATGAAATGTCAAAACAATAGGTTTATATGGAGTTTTGTATGAAATACAAGCATGTGACGTCATAATTATATAGCATACTCTTTATGTTTAGATTGGTCATTAAAAATCATAATAAGGATAAATTTAATAAAATAATCGTGGTTTCCCCTTTTTTTAGATGTTTTATACATTGGTTAGTGTTGGATAATTTATTTTGAATACAGGCAAATACCCTATTGCACGAATTTCCAACAAACATATAGTCAAATTAATTAATGTTAAAAAAAAATATGACAATGATGAATGTAATTAAGTACCTAATAATATAAATAAAGCCTGATACTATTATACGTGTGTTTCATTTTTTACCAAAAATGATCACTTTAGGCCAGAAACTACGTCAGTACCATTTCAGTAGGTTTTTCCAAAACATTAGTAGATTTCAGTAGAAAAATAAGTTACGTCTAGTAAATAATAGTAGTCTAGAGGTTTTTGAAAACGGTCACACTGGTCACACCTTACAGTGCTCGCAGTGTATATCGGAACTAGGGATGCGCGATTCAGATCATTGATCCGATTTTAAGGATCGGATCGGATCGTAATGCGTCATTCCGATCCGTGGATTGGATCGCATGCCGTCGATCCGATATCAAGGAAATCGATCCGGATCGGATGCAAATAAGGAAGACACAATTATTTTTTAGATATTTATAATTAAAAAAAAAAAACAAAATATGCACTTATAAATACTGACAACTATAAGAAACAACCCCATATTTTATTATTAATTTGTCGTATTTCCTTTCGTTTTTACAACAGTCAAACATTATTTACATTTTCCGCCCTCAAGTATCTTTATAAACTAACTCCACACATTAGATTTTATAGGAGGCATTTTTTGACCAATCAGTTTTACTAAACAAAACGTCCGCATATTTGAGATACTCTGAGACAATAACATAAAGATACTAATCAAACCATACATTATAACTCGCAACTATGTTTCTTACTTACCAGACTTACCTACACAGTCAGATTATAATAAAATGTAATAAGATGCTCGTATAATTATCTACCCGCAAAAGACGCCGCCGCCAAGTTTGGAACGAAACGTAAACAAAAGATCAAGTTCAATCCTAACAAAATCGTGAGTAGTTAATGTAGGTAAACCGCCTTTCAATTCATACGATCCAAGAGATCCGATCTTCAAAGTTTTGTATCGATCCGCCAAAAAATCGTATGGTCTCGTATGACTTTTGATCCGATTTTCCAAAAGATCGGATCGGATCGGCGCATCTCTAATCGGAACAAACCTAATACTCTTTGGTTTTCTTGTCCCTTTATGGATAGTTTGTGTCTATGGTCTTCTCTGACTGACTGACTGACTGTACTGACTGTAGGTATCTGTCTGTTTGTTAGATTCACATTCTTTTTCATTCTTCCACTTACTTAATTTTATTGGAGTAAAAGAGTAAAAGCCACGTAAAAACCATTAGTTAGCGATTGCAACTAATTGCACAAAGTAAATAAGTGCCAAAAAGTGCTAGCAAGTAGTTCTGCCATAAGCTTTTTAGCTTGCTTCACATATTCTAAGCAATGGCTGTTTCGAAATCTACAAATACATATAACCGACAAAATTGGGAAGATTCAGTGAGTAATTTCCTTGTAATATAATTTATCTAGACTTTGAACTTTACTAACTGATATCTTTTCTTTGCAGGACTTCCCAATATTGTGCCAAACATGCCTCGGAGATAACCCCTACATTCGAATGGTAGCATGTTATAATTTTTTAATTCTTGAACATGACAATTAGGCATAATGAATGTGTAAGTCATTTACATACCTATTTAAAATTTCAGACCAAAGAAAAGTATGGTAAAGAGTGTAAAATATGCGCTCGACCTTTCACAGTCTTCCGTTGGTGTCCTGGAGCTAGAATGCGTTTCAAGAAATCAGAGATTTGTCAAACATGCTCCAAATTGAAAAATGTTTGTCAAACATGCTTGCTGGACCTTGAATATGGGCTACCAATACAAGTTAGAGATGCGGCATTAAAAATTCAAGATGATTTACCTCGAAATGAAGTAAACAAGGAGTATTACATCCAAAACCTTGATAGTCAGATGTCAAAGTTTGATGCGTCACAACCCAGTAACTCTGCACTTAAGTCTAAAGGAGCTAATGATCTTTTGTTGCGTTTAGCAAGAACAGCACCATATTACAAACGGAATAGACCACATGTTTGTTCATTTTGGGTGAAAGGGGAGTGTAGACGTGGTGAAGAGTGTCCATATCGTCATGAAAAGCCTACGGATCCTGATGATCCACTAGCTGATCAGAACATTAAGGACAGGTATGTTTCAATGAGTTAATAATTTTATTACTGATCTCCACACCCTCCTTCTACACAACATTATGGTGACTTTATTAAAGTCTTTTAAACCAAACTTCAAAAGAAGGAGGTTTTAGTCTGCAAACTCAACAAGATGTTGATACTCTTATGTCTATAGTTGCATCCTAACTAATATAATAAATGCAAATGTGAGTTTGTTTGTTACCTCTCCACACCTAAACCGCTGAACCATTAGTGATGAAATTTGATACAGATAGCCTATGGTACGGTGAATGACATTGGCTTCTTTTTTTCTTGGGAACGAGGGTGAAACCCCGGGGGACAGCTAGTCCTAAATAAGTTGATTCAATAAGTTCCCTATTATTTTATTTTCATAATAACATCTATTTTTGCCATAAATATTCACAACTTCATTTTGATGTATAAGTAAATCTACATTCTTTTCTCATTCAACAACTGTGTTCCTCTTCCAGGTACTATGGTGTCAATGACCCTGTAGCAGAGAAGCTGATGCGTCGTGCAGCCGCCATGCCGGCACTGCCGCCCCCTGAAGACAGAACTGTCACCACTCTGTATGTAGGCAACTTGCCTGAAGTAATCACTGAAGATGAGCTTAGGGGACATTTCTATCAATATGGAGAAATTAGGTGAGTATTCCAAATTCTGCCCTTTCCCAGGCACATAATAATTAAGTGTTACTACATTGCCTAGGTGCTATTTTATTGATGACATTATATTATTGATATTGATCAGCCTCAAATGATTTACTTGTGCTGATAAGTACCTAATTCGTACTGTCATAACATCATCTTTTTGAGAAAAATATTTGTTTCGCAAATTATTTTTTTGTGATTATTTTTTCCAGGTCTCTAACACTGGTACCAAGAGCCCAATGTGCCTTTGTGCAGTATACAACTAGGAGTGATGCCGAACATGCTGCTGAGAAGACCTTCAACCGACTGGTCATTGGTGGAAAGAGACTCACTATCAAGTGGGGCAAATCACAAGGTAAGATATAGAGAATCAAAATATAGTAGACTTCAAAATCAAAATAACCTTTATTTTCAAACTAAATAGTTATTTCGAAAAGCATAAAAGGCGACTTTTGCAACATCCGAACCAACTGGCTGCACAGCTCATGGTCCCTGAACTGAGTCATCAGAAAGCTATTGAGGAGTTCCTACTGTGGAACATAATCCACATGACAACCAACCCCACAACACAATATTATATGCTAATAGGTGATGACTGATTGCATGGTTAACTAAGAAAAAAAAAAGTAATTTCAACATTGGCATAGGTTTGTGCCTTGACATAGGTCTCCTTGAGACAACTCCATTTAATTAGGTATTTGATCAGTCGTCTCCAGCCTTTGGGAAGGTCATCTTCCCAGCGTCTCACTTGTCTACACTTTCGTCGTTTTCCGTCACGAGGGGTACCATTCTGTGATATCTCTGGTCCACTTATTATGCTTAGATCTTATCATGTGACTTACCCAGCGCAATAAAATAGACTTACAATCTGCCAAGTGGGTTTACACCATCAAGGTTTTGTCACAAACACCTTAATGCAAACAGTATTAACTCCGCAGTGGGTAAAAACGAGGTGATGATGATTATTTGAATGAGTTTGTAGTTATGCAAAAGATTCTATCTATACTAATAATAATAATAAAAAATGTTTGTCTGTGTCTGTTTGTTCCGGCTAATCTCCGAAACGGCTGGCCCGATTTTGACCGACTTTCACTGGCAGAGAGCTTGGCTGATGTTATAAGGAGTAACTTAAGTTAATTTGATTACACTGGCAACGCGGGTGAAACCGCGGGGAACAGCTAATCATAAATATTTCCATTGTTTCCAGGTCGTCAAGGTCCTAATGATAAGAACGAAATGCCGCCGATGTTGGAACCAGTGCCTGGTCTTCCTGGCGCACTTCCTCCGCCGCCAGCATATTTGCATCCATTCCCACCTCAGGTTTGTAATATTATATTATAGTAGTAATGTTAATGAATGAAGAAAATTAAGGCATTAATCAGTTTAGTTCAGAAAATTTTGATGTGGATTGGATTCAAAGATTTAAGGGTGTCGATTAACTTGCGTTTTAACTAATTATGACAATTTCAAATGCCTCAACGTGATTCAGTCACATTCACTTGAAGCATATGGCAATAGATTTATGTATGTATCTATCTTAATTCCCGTACTCAGAGACGCTAATTAGAACTTAACTTTAATCAGTCTCGATTAAAGTAGGTACTGGAAGTATTGAATAGCTATAAATCAATCATTACAAATTGACGTCTCTAAGGCGGCCGTTTATGACTCAACGAGCATACAACGTACTAGATTGAAATTCTGTAGAGCATCGTTTCTCAACCTGTGAGTCGCGACTCCGAGGGGGGTTGCAATCTCTTCAGAAAACCGTAATATAGTGAGGGGTCGAAAGGATATTAACTTAATTTTGGCCATTTGGGGAGTCGCTACACTGAAAAGGTTGTGAAACGATGCTGTAGGTAGAGTAATGATCAATACTTTTCACTAAACTAATTACACAGTCAACTTGGGATTCACATTCACAAATTAATAAATAATTTGTAAGGTTATCAATATAGAATTCCTTTGCACCAGATGCCTCCCCCACCGAACCGTCCGAACGACTTCTTCAACTTGCACCACTACGGGTCGGGCTGGGGCACGCCGTGGGGCGGCGCGCCGCCGATGCCGCTGGGGCCGCCGGGGCCGCTGGGGCCGGCGGGGCCGCTGGGGCCGCCGGGGCCGCCCGCGCCGCCGCCGCCCGCCCCGCTCTCGCTGCACTACCCCAGCCAGGACCCCAGCCGCCTCGGGGCGCATGCTCATGCCAATCAGCCGCAGACATAGTATACATTTTATTGAAGTTGATCATCATGTTAAAGGCAGCCGGCCGGGGATGAAGCGTTTTGTTATGCTCGATGTATACTGCAGTGTGCAAAACAATTTCAATGTTCTCGATCCGCCCACCTACAATGCCCGTTTTAATTTAACGGTAAACGGCAATGATTTTATCTCGAGTGCGAATTTTAAAAAAAGTCACTGATCGTACTCAGACGATTTGAAAAATGCCGTATAAAAAACGGTGGTGGGCGCTCGCTCGTCGGTCGACAGAAATATGCCGGGTGTGATCGAACTTTCAATATTAAAAATGTAGTTTTTTACATAGCTAAATAAGTTTATTTCATAGTGGTGTTAATTGTGAAATGCAAGTTTAATTTTCATTAATAAATAGTAAGTGCTAATATAGGATGAAATGTGTAATTTACTTGATTATCCTGTGAATAATAAAATCAATTCACTAAAGGTAATTTTGTTTCAAGGTAATTTTGTTTCTTTTACATCCGACTCTTTGCCCACTCGTGCAGATTTTCTCTCTAACGACAAAAACACTGCAGGTAATTGCACATAGGTACTTAATCAGTATTGAAGGAACAAATAAATAAAACAATTACATCTGAAACTAAATTTATTATTAATCATAAGTTTATAACATGACTTAATCGTTACAAAAACAGTTTAAACATTTAGATAAATCTACATGCCTTTGCTTACCGTTCATCTGGGTAAGGACGGTCTGGTAAATAATTTACATTATACTAGGCCCAGATTATACGTAACATACTTGCTAACTGTAGTGTTCCCTGACAGGACAGGACCCGGTCATGCTCATGTGAGTTATATTGTATATATTTATTTGATTATAAGCGCGCTTTATTTAATGTTAAGTCAGTTTCCAAAGCCGTTTAGTCCATTGACTAGTTTAATTATATGCTTAAATGTTTATTATCTTATGCTATTTTATACAATGACATAAACACTATAATTGAAGTCTTGTGCAGCTATTAGTCTCGAATCGGGCAAGAGGGATTTGCACACATTTAAATATTTATTTAAATAAATTAAGGAAATGGTCCAAAGACACGCAACATGAAAATATATTATTGATATCCAAATGTAATATTAATATACCATTTATAATTTTTATATAGGTACCAAGATTTTGAATAAAAATGTTTATATACATTCACCTACAATTTGGAATGTTCACACGTAATTATAACGAACAGATAACATTTAGATTGCAACCAACACAACATTGTGAACATCCTGTTGTAACTCATAAACTTAATAAATTAATTTTGTTACAATCTAGCTATTTATTTATAATTTTTGTGGGTCACTATATTTTTCAAGAAACTTGCAAATAAGTTATTTGCTGGTCCTAGAAAACATAAATTCTTCCCAAAAATGACCGTAACAATATTTTTACAAAAACTTCATGATACAATTCAATAGGTTTTTAAAGCGTTTGTAAGCTCAGGTTATTTAAAAACAATTTCACAACTAAAGTGCGTTCCTTTTCCTTGTCAGTCACGCACAAATATATTGCCGTCGCGCTCGCACACCGAATCTGTGCTCAGGTAACGCACTATAGCAATATTTGATTTGCACATACCTACTTTCATAAATATAAATAGAAAGATATGCGCAAAAGTTTTTATAAACTTAAAGTACAGTGCGACACAAAATAGTGGGAATAAAATGTAATAAGTTCTATTAACAATTACGTCTTCCAGCAAAGTGCAACATTTGTCTATTATCTGATTGATTACATTAGTTATTTTATTTTTAATTGTGTGCTGCACTGCATATCAACATCGCAGTTAATAACCTCGCAAGTCAATAAATAAGGTCATATTGTTAAATTATGTTACACAGCCATATGACATTTTGGCCGTTTAAACTAATAATTCCGTCTAACATATTCATTTTACCACAATAATAATATAATACCATCTAAAATAATCTACTGAAAACTGCTTTGAAATCACATAAAATTGCTAAATGTTCAGACTATAGAATATTTTACAATAAAATGACCAAGCATTGTAAAAATATCAACACACACTTGTAAAGCATTAAGTAATTGATTCTGTATTGGTTATATTGAATAAGTAACAAGTCCCCAAATAATTTTGATCAAAGACTTGAGGTAGGCATGAATGAGTCGATAAAAATACTAGAATCAATTCTATATAAGAATAATTATTATTCGCGACGATTAAAAACACGTATGTGTTCAAGAAAATATTTAATACACAATATATTTTATTTTAATATCAGAAAAAGCCATTTATCTATATATCGTATGATTGATCAGTTTATTGCATACTTACAGGTGCACAATCAGAAAATTCCATTTACCCAATCCAGTCACACCTGAAAAAAAAAAAAATTTATAGCTCAGTGGTAGTGACGTCGAATACCGGGACGAAGGTTGCGGGTTCGAATCTTACAATGAGCTTGAACTTTTGGAGAAGGAAAACGTCGTGAGGAAACCATAGCACGGTGGTAAGGTACTTTATACTACCCGCCTGGCTGGTTATCACCCTCAAGTTGAAAATTGGGTCATCAAACGCCTACTGTGTTCCGGGAGCTGCACTCGAGAGCCGCTTCTTTCTAGGCTTTGGGTGCTCACCACCTTCGGCAAACACAAGCATATAACAAAGTTTTTTTAACCTTTACATAAATATGTAAAAACTAGGTAAAAGTGTGAGTCTCACAGGCTAGGCTAGGGTAGGGTAGGGTATGTATATTAGTATCTATTGGCATTGGCGATCTGCGCGTTGACGGCGGCGGCGGCGGCGCTGGAGGCGGCGGTCTGCACGTGCTGGTTGCGCAGGATCTCCGTCGTGAACTCCGCCTGCGCCTTCGCGATGGACGCGCCCGTCGACCGGTAGATGCGGTGCACCTGGCAATGGGAACGGGAATGGCACCAGTAGTACATTAACATATTTATAAAGAGCACATACAGTCATATCACAAAAATACAGAATGATTTTTTAGTCACTGGCAATACTTGCAGCGGTGGAAGTACTCATCAATATGAATAACTTTCACTATGGGACCGACTCCGCTATCGCGTAAAATAAAATGGTTGCTTCATACATTTTGGTCGAGTAGGTATTGAACTTTTGTATGGAACGGCTGATAATTTTTTCGTGATTTCACAGTTACTTCCACCCCTGCAAGTATTGCCAGTGACTAAAAAATCACCCAGTTTATATAACAAAACAAACATTAAGCAAATACCTGAAGGTTCATACATTAAAATTAAATACTCATATGTAATAAAAATATATTTTATAACTTTTATCAAACTGACTGACATATCAACGCCCAGCCCACTCTTGGGGCTAGGACCGTGAAAATTTGCATGTGGGTTTCTTTGACACTGATTTTTGAAAATTCATAAAATAGAGGCTTGCGAGTGAATCCGTGGAGCGGAAGGCTAGTTCTGTTATTGACGGCCAATGCACAGCCTGCTGTTGGACCTAGAGATTTGAAATTTGGCGGAAGTATTTCTTGGGTATCCTAGAGGAGCACTAAGGAAGGATTTTCTAAAAATCAATCCATAAGAGGGTAAAATAGTTGCTTATTAAATATCTAAGAATAGAACATACCTTAGCCATAAGCATAACGTCCACAACAACGCAAGTGATGAATCCAATGGTGACCAGAATAGTGATGATCCCCACGGCTACGTTCAACTCGAACGCTGTGATGCTCGTGATCAAACCACTGGAAAAAAATAACATTTTTTAAGTGAAACTTGTATAATATATTTTCTAATGATCTACTCTTCAGAATTCATTAAAAAATATATAAGCTATTTTCTATAGAAAACACGAATGTTATTTCAGAATTGAAATGCTCGCCGATTTGCTTGGACCTTATCATCTAAGCTCATAGAGGTCGGACGCGACGGATTGGGAGCTTTTCCCCCCAAAGCATTAGCTTGACTATACAAAAAGGGAACGCTGCCAGCCTGTTGGTAACCTTGCCCATCGGCAGCTGCGGAAGCTTTGAGGAAATTTTCTATAGTGAGTAATTAATAAAAATAGTTAAATTTTAATATATAAAAACATTTTACTGATTAATATCACATTGTGATAATCTCTGCGATAACGAGTTCGCAATTTGCACGGGCTGATTACTAACGAGGTCGTGGCCCAATGTACCTGACAGCTGAGTGCTTCTATTATATCACTAACTTCCGCCCCGCGGTTTAACTCGCGTTCTCGAGGGATCTTATGTTTTCCCGGGATAAAAAGTAGCCTATAGCCTTCCTCGATAAATGGACTATCTAAGATAATTTTTCAATTCGAACCAGTAGTTCCCGAGATTAGCGCGTTCAACCAAACAAACTCTTCAGCTTTATAATATTAAAGTATAGATACAGATTATGCAGTTTCCATGAGATTTATTTACATGCGTACATTAACTTATTCAATTAAGTACTATTATTAACAAATTCATATTATATTAAGAGCCATAAATGTCGGACAAGTATGTGTTACTAATATTAAATAATAGGTTTACCTATATTATGTTTACAGAAATAGCAAATAAAACAACATTATTCCTTATGTATTTATAGAATCTTACAACAATGCGGTTAGGGTAATGTATTTTATTCCTCTGCCCAATGCGATAATTTAATAAGCGAGTTAAGTACATTTAACTGCAAATTAATATAAGGAAAGACGGGAGAGCTAACAAACAAAACGAAATGAGTTTTAAAGATGTACCGTACCTACCTATTATTTATCAATATTCTATGAATTAATGAATAAATCTATACAAATATTATAAAGCTGAAAAGTTTGTTTGTTTGGTTGAACACGCTAATCTCAGGAACTACTGGTTCAAATTGAAAAACTATTTTAGTGTTGGAAAGCCCGTTTATCGAGGAAGGCTATAGGCTACTTTTTATCAGGAGAAAACATAAGATCCCTCGGGAACGCAGGTGAAACTGCGGGGCGAAAGCTATGTTTTAATGTATTTAAAACGCTATGTATGTATAAAAAAAATATATACTTACCAGGAACCTCCGCCACTGAACCCAATCGACTGCACGACAGTAATGATAATTTGAAACAGGAATATGAAGAAGAACACCATGAAGTTGAAAGAGGAATCACTCCTGAACGCCTTGTATATCGGCCGGTACCAGCAGAGGAAGCTGAAGGGCGTCAGCAGTATGAAGTATAGGATGGAAAGGCCGAATATCGTGAAACTCTGGCCCACGATCACCAGTGACATCGCGCCGATTATGTTCAGGGATAGGACGAGAGCATGGACTGAAAAATAAAATATAAAACATATTTATTGACTGGCACATAAATAAATCTAGGGACATTCCTCACACACGCACCACACCAACTGATCCCAAACTATACTGCTTCTTCTATGGAAACCAGACCTTTTTGTCTAAATATGTATACTTAACTCATAACAGACATGTTCATGCAAACAAATGTCTGTCCTGAGTGGTAATCGAACCCATTACCTGTGGCGTTATAGATAGGGTATTACCAACCACTCCAACTGGCCTGTCGAAATCCAATAACTCAAAAAATATTACATATTGTCCACTCAGGTTGGATCGCTACGTGTTTTCTGCTTTCATTTCTCCGTATGTACTCGTTTTTTCGATCTTTATCAACTTTTTTTTAAACTCTGGATAGGCTTGTGTATGGCCACAATGATACCATAGTAAGTGACGATGTGACCGAAGGTGGTGAGGACAGAAAGCATAGACGAGCGCAACTGCCGGAACACACCAGTAGGTGTAAACCAGGCAGGAACATTCCGTGAGGCCTAAGCTGAGCTTTGCATTTGTGTGAGTGCACATTGATAGTGTAGATAGGTGTCGCGTCTCCGGCCTTGTGCGCGGCCCGTACCTCGCGCGACGCCACTACTTTTATCTCGCTCTCACCCGCTCTTATAGCGATTACTCACACAAATGCAAAGCTCAGCTTAGACTCGCAGACTGTACTACAAAGTACCCTACGACCGCACTAACCATATCATGTGGTCATAACAGCTCTTTTTTAGTGTGTCAAAGTCAATGTCGATCACAATCTACATGATAATTCATTCTACAAAGGTTTATACAGATAATTGTAAATGGATTACAAGTCATTCGCATTTGGCAATATCATTTTATTTACGTTTATATTATTATGTGACTATGCATTAAGGTTACAGACAATAATAAAAAAAAATATAAATCTGCATTGATTATATCAGTTTTATTTTTTTATAGTTGTATTGAAAATATTTTATTCCTTGTAGTACTGGATGGAAATAATTGAGGTGGGTTCAAAAATAAAATATTCTTACATTTTGATCTATTGTGTCTAACTATACCTTTAATATGAAAATTTGCTATTTTAGAGTTGTTCAACATGACAAACCCATCTTAAAGTATGTATGTGTGCATCTTTAACATTGTATTATATCAGACATGTTTTTAAAAAAGTAGAAAAAAACATGTACAAAACCCTATGAAAAAATACATTGGATATCTATGGTAAGGTAATAAAAATAATACATACACATCCACAAATGGTACAGGTGACGCACAATCCTCTGAAACTCTAGCGGAATGTCAACGTTGATGTCTTGGTAGAAACACGGTTGGACTGGACAGAAGGTTGGTAGAGGTGGCCAGTTGTTCCGCCGGCCAGCCGAACCGGCGCGAAGTTCCGCCTCCCGTCGCGCCAACTCCTCCGCTTTGCGTTCTAGCTCCTCTTGTCTCCGCTGAAGTTCAGTTGCATTCATAATTCACTCTTTGTTGTATACCAGCTAAAGTATTATTGAAGTCGTATAAAAGTAATATAAGAGCTACAGTGATGTTCACAATATGGTCCAGTAAGGACTAATATGAGATAATCTCGCATCGCCAATGAAACCTACGCATTTGCAATTTATGCGACAATTGCTTTACGTGTCGGGATCACACTAGTGACTAAATGTATGTATTAAGAAATTTTAGGTGTGATGTGTACATAAGATAATGAACAGAAGTTAAATCATAACAGACGGGTATAATTCAATATCAAACATGATGATTAGTTAGACATTACATTACTAAGTCAATTAAGAGGACATTACCGCCAGGCCGCCGCGCCGGTGTGACGGCAATAGTATTTAAATATTTGTGATTTTTTGTAATATATTTTGAATTGAGTGACATGATGAAAAAGAAACAAAAATGGGCCTAATATGTATCCTTGGGGTATGCCTGGTTTAACTTAAGACCCTGAGGACGTACTTCGCGAATACCTACTTTTTGCTGGCGATAGATAAAATTAAAATTATATAAGGTCAAGTGCAGCACAACGATTTCCATAGTGGTGATTATTAAAGCTAGGGAGTGGTGATCTTCGCAATCAAACGCCTTTGAAAGTATCAGCGTCTGTCGTAGACTGCTCTTTTGTGAATAAAAAAATCATGAATAATCCGGTTAATAATAAAATTGACCAACAATTGATTCAATAAAATTATATTTCTTAAAGAATTTGCTTAGCGCTGGAACAACAAAAATGGGTCTATAAATCGGAAGGATTATTTTCCCATCCGGATTTGTATGGGAATGATTTTACTATTTTCATGAAGTCTGGGTTATAATAACTATCAAAAATAACTGCTAAAATAGGTGCTTTCTGTTAGATTTTTTCTAAATACTTTATAGCTTAAGAAACTGAATGATATTTACAAAATTTCATTGAGTATTCATAAATTGTCAAAATAGGAACCTACTTCATCTTGTATGGAGCTGACACCCGGTAATGTCCTCTTATGAGTAGAACTTGAACTTATTCTTTATTATCATTATACTTATAATCATGGTATGTCATAAAAAAAATTCTAACTAATGTGATCTGTATCTTATTATAATTTCAAAATGATTTCTACTCACTTTTAAGTTTATTTTGTAAATTTTATTTCATGAAATCTGTTCAGACATGTGTGTAAATGTGGCGTGTACAGACACTAGGTTAGAGAAACTATAGACAGGACACCATTGCATTAAATATTTTCAATATTATAGTAATAAATATCTACATATGACGATCTTTGGAATAATGATAACAGCTAATATTACTGATGAAACTGTGAGTCATACTAAATGTGTACAAAAGATGTGTTACCTTTAACTCCTTTTGTGCAATGTGGAAAAAGCAAAGTGCAGATTAGTACATGCGTTGTGCAATTCATATATATTTCAACATGTAAATAATTATGTTTAACAGATATAATATACAGTATCAATAATAGGGAGGAATTTATATTGTGGCTGTTTCAGCTATGAACACCATTAAATATTTCCTTTTCAATAAAAACAAGAATTGTTTAGTTAGAGGCATCAAACACTAAATTAATATATTTGTTTACATATTTATGTATCAGATATTTTACCAGTTTATTTTATTTTATAATTTTTTATTTTATTTATTGATAAGAGAATAGATAAGATAATTATGATATGATTATTTTTATATATATCCATATAGTTTACGAAGATTGAGGAGAGAAGAGATTGGATATTTTTAATATTTACAACTCCATTTTAAAACTAGGCGCAAACTAAAGTCTGTTCTAGGAGGCTGATAAGTACAGTCTTTAGTGAAAGGTCAAGCTTTTAGCAGTCTTCTCTATTACAGAAAAATATACATATATCACAGAGTGCCCACATTAAAGAAGTAACAAGTTACACACAATAAAATAATTTATCTTTCTATATGTGTATCTATGTACAATAAATAATATATGGCAATGAGTAGTAATAGGTATAATGATACTGTCAAACATAACTTGTACTTGATAAAATATTATGTACATCAGCTCCAATTATTCATGTACATGTTTATATTTACTTATCAGGTACATCCTCTTGGTTTTATTTTTAATTTTACCAGTATGTTCAAGTTGAGCCAGTTCCCTTCTAAGCTTTGTGTGCTTACCACTTTAGGGTACATCATCACTTATCATGGTGAGATTGTGGTCAAATATTAGTAAAATGCTAATGGAATATGGCTAGCTTATGGATGAAACTTGGTGGATCCTGGATTAATTTTACATCTCATTTAATATTTTGTATAGCGTTCAGGTGAAATCACAGGCTAAGGTAAGTTGTGATTGTGTGAATTGATGAGTGTTTTAGTATCTAAAAATATATATACCTGAAAATCATCAGTTGTAAAGTTTGGAGGCGGTGCTTGGGATTGCTGTTGGGGCTGGGCGGGCCGTGTGTACTGCCCGCTAGCTGGAGGTGACACCGCCTGCATGATTGCCGGCTGAGACGGCTGTTGTGGGGGCTGGATAACAACAAAAGTATTTTTATTATAGCTGATTATTTTAATCTTTGGTAAATTTATATTTCATTCTTTTATTTTATTATCCCGCTCCTTGGCCATCCTATTCCATGGCTCCATGATTCTGCCAATATCAAAGTTACATAAAACAATAAAAATAATGATTAACATGAAAAAAATAATAGAAAAAGGCTAATGGATGTGTTACGTAGGTATTTCCTACTAATCTTTTAAACAGTTAATCATCCCTCACATTTTTCTGCAAATCTTTCTGCTAGGTCTGGTATACTGTGTTTCTTTAGCCTGAAGTATAAAGGGTAAGCTGAATTTATAATATAATATGTCAAAACTTCTGGTTTCTCAATATGATAACAATTGTGGTCTAGTCATATACACTAAGAAAGATAACATAATCAAAGGAGAAATAATGTAAAATTTTGTTAACTATTATACTCTAATAATCTGTATCAGCCAGCCCATCATTGAATAAACCAACCAGTTTGATGTGGTACATCGATATCAACAGAAATACCGTTGGTCGGTATAAATACACCTACAAAAATTCCCACTAATGACTAATATGATCCATTTACCGTAGCTTGATTTGCATTTTGTTGCCCATCAAAAGGATTGTAGTCATCGAGACCGCGTGTTGCATTGTTCGTACTTCTAGCCACTTGCTGAACGGAAGGATCCTGGAACAAATACAGGGAAATAACGAAACAAATTCATAAAAACAACATGATATTTCGTAGAGACTACGTACTGCAAACGGGTTGTCTATGGTTGGATCACTAAACGGATTTTCTTCAAATTTCGACATTTCTGTTGATTTATTTACGCCACTTTATGATTTATCACGTATTGCGAACACAAAGGAAAAGTTTTATTCACTATTTCTAGATATTCTTAACGCAAAAAGAGATAACATCCAACTGAAATGACAGTTTCTGATGATGACGAAAATGACAGATAAGTTTAAATGCTGCTAGATTTAAAAAATATGTTTTGTACCACAGAACTATAGCGACTAATAGCGAGGAGCAAAATTAAACGAATCACACAGAGAAACGCGACTCCTGAAAGCTTTTTTTTATAATGACATGTTTAAACCTTTTTTTACATTGAAAATTGATTAAAAATATTTATTTTCCGTCCACGATTAACGCGCGGAGGAGTTGGCTTTAAGCTCTAAGGCGGAGGAGGACCATCGATGATGTCATGTTGGGTCTGATATAGTAAAAAACAAACTAGTAATATTCATTTACAAAAAAAACTACGATGAAATATAGTAAAGGAAAGCGCGTGCAACTCATAATTCGTTAAAAAGTAGTTATGTTTTTTTCTCTCTCGCTTATGTCTGCGCATGCACCTACACCTGGCTTTTTATAATACTTTTCTTATTACCTACATAGCAATATGTGCGGCAGCTGACTTTTCTTCCTTTCTCTCTCTGGCCAAGTACCGATTTTCCATTCTTTTTGCGTGAGAAATGTATTGTATATTGTGCTCATATTAGGAAAAATCTGAGCAAGTAGGAAGATTGTACTACCATAATCGGTTATATTATTATTTATTTATTTATTACCATACATAAAATAGCATAATTTTACACACAATCATAAAATAAATAATGCATAAGTGCAGATATTATGATCGTTTGTGATGATGTGATCTCTTTATCTTTTTCACAATCCGCTTAATTTTCTGAATGTTGGTAGATAGGTATATTTGAAGGCGAAAGTGGTTTTGTTTGCTGTTGGCAACTGCAGTTTGATTGTCAGTTTATTGGTTGTGTCTGTCAAAGTAGGCAGCTGTTTACGTTTTGTACATATCGTTATTTTGCGATCGTTTTGCACAACTTTTGTTATATCTTATTGTTTTTATGATAACGCTTTTACATCGAGGTCTTTAAGGTGAAATATAATTGTGTTATTTCTATGCGTTTCTTTGAACAATGTCAGATGTCAAGAGGTGAATAGGTCTGTGTTTTGTGTTCTAACGTGCGAGTGACAGTTTTTATATTGTTTGGGATTTGGAGCGATAAACAAATCGGTGAGTATTTCCTTTATTATTCATGATTCGTGTACGAGTTAATGAAACAACGTTTCAGGCGTTACGTGGGCATATAAACACCAGCGGTAACTGGTAACCTCATTTCGTTTGTTCGTTCGTTTGGTTGATGCAGTGATTGACTCGTATCGGGTCGTGGTTGGAGGCTTGCGTAATGGTCAAAGTAGGTGTAATTGTTGGTGCTTGGTTAGCGAGTCAGTATTGAGACGCAAGCGCCGGTCGCCGTGGGTTCGTCAGCAGCCGCGCGCGCACCACAGCCGAACCCACAGCGAAAGTTGTTTGCTCTTGATATCAAGGAAGCAACGTCTTAGTAATAAAATTCTAGTCTTACTACATCATACATAATACCGACGTTTCTTATTTTAGATATCCTTGCAGCTTAGATCCACTTTTCCTTGTCTAGTTAAGTGGTATTTTATTTGGTTCGAAACTAATTAGAATAAATTACAATAACTAATATTTGAAAATATTATTTGATACTGCTGTCTGCGGGTAGCTTGTATTTTTTAAAATCTATTAAGTACAATATTGGAAGAAAGACTGGAAAAAGGACAGGTAGGTCTTTAACTTTAGCTTTATTAAGATATTTTTAAGTTAACTTATCATTCTCTAAAACCATTCCATTGTCAATTGGTAATGTAACAAAAATGAAAGGTACAGTCTTACATAGTTCAATATATTAAATGTCTATGTCAATACAGGCATATACAGTTCTATTTAAATTGATGATAATTAATTAAGATTCATAGTATAAACCAACTGCTCAATGACTTGATAATGATGTCAAAGGCTAGTACATCCAATTATAATTTATCATTGTTCTACATGACCCTGGTTTTGTTTTAATAAGAAGACAATGAACTAACTTTAAAGTAGTCAACCCATATTGTATTGCCAACTTTTCAACATTTGAATGACTTATGTTCATTAATCTCTAATAAATAATGAAGTTTATTTTAGAAATGGCATTATCAAAACTGATAGATGTACTTGAGTTCTGGATTTGCAGCATAGGACCATTCCGACCGGAAAGTTAGTCTTTCGATAGGATTGGTCAACACTTGAATCAGGAGAGTTTTTAGACATTAACTGCTATCATATAACAACATAACATTTAGATGTTATTTTTAAAACAATAAATCAATAACTTGATTCTACTCATCTAGTAATCCATATGGCACATTTTTTTATATATGCTAACAAACATTTCCGAAATAAAATAATATCAAGTATCAGATATTAGTTACTTTGTTAATCATAGATCATTTAAAGTTGATGTACTTCATCTATTCCCATTGTTTTATGTGAAGTTCATATCAATGAAACAATGTGTTCATTGCCAGCATACTAGTGCTACTCATATTGTTCACAGGTTAATCAAAACAACTTCATATAGTGCAAAAACAATACCACACAAAGCAATGTCCTGTTCTAGCATTGTAGATGCAAACAATTGTGACCTGTATGTTATGTGCAATAGGAGTAACTTAGGCTCATAAACTCTTATCATCATTTTCTGCATTGGTTAGATTCTCACAAATGGCAATTAACTATGTTGTTATATAATAATTAACATTAACAGTAACCAATTATGGATAATTAATTTAATTAGTGTTACCTGAAGTAATTTTTTCAATTTCCCTTTTAGAAAAAGTGGATAAATTATGTATCCACTTGTTAGTTTATGTAATCTTGTTGAGAGGAACATAACTTAATATTGTGAAATTAATGTTAATTTAGCTGTTTTTTAGCAAGCTAGAATGTTAGTACCTGAAGCTCATTATGACTGTTTCATAATTAACTTAAGTATTTACTAAATGTGTAATATATGCTCATCTCATGGTTACACTAGCTTTTCAGAGGGACCAAACAGACTCCCAGCGATGATAAGATTCCTTTGTATGAGTAACCCATGTAGGATAGATTTATTATGTGCCAGTTTTCATTCAAATCTTTTCACAATTATGCATTTAGGGATAAAATAAAAATTAATGTAATAAATTATTTTCCTGTTACAATATCTGATAGCAGAGAACCTTAGGTACATGCTAACTTGGTGTACTGAGTACTATAGATGCAGTCTGTTTGTGGAAATTATTATAAAAACGTAAATCCACTCACTTGTTAGAGGTCATTATTACAGTCAGCGTGGGCGTTAAATTACGCATTCCGATAGATTATTTTGTTCATTCTTATCTTACCAAAGAGTAGACGATAGCGATGTCAAAGGCCAAACTCGTAAATTTTATTCTATCAATGTGTTATTTGTGACTTTATTTATTAGATAAAACAATTTTAGAGAAGAAAGGAAAGAGTAGGATAGACGTTGAAAGAAGATTTGTCCAAGGTGACTCAATTTCTGAACATGCTGTATTATTTCAAGACCAATCTTGCCAATCGTTTTTGTATCTCGAAATACTGAGAACATAAGGTGCTCCCAAATTGATGTTTCAATAACTGTTTTAAACAGTTTCAAACTGTGTTATAATTCGTATAGTTTGTTGAAGAAAGTCAAATAATATTGGAATTTGTATCTTGAATGTTAATTAAGTAACATTTTATAATGTTAGCTAATGTCTAAAATATTCCCACAGTGCATTTTACAAAATTTTAAATAACGTTGTTATACCACCGGTGTGGGAGCTCCTATGTGATCCAGCGATGCCCTTATCGGTTGAATTATCAATTGGCAAACTCAGTTCGATCGTCGAAGCGTACATGTAGGCCGAGGCCTCGTCAATTGTTCGTAGTACCTACACAAAATACCTAGTAGTTTTGTATTGTCATCGTGGTAACAGTTGCTACCTATTTATTTATTTTTAATATAAAGTTTAAATTATTCAAATTCCTATTATGTAGTTATCTGCACTATAGCTTTCGATTGCTTTCTTGGACAGGAGTCCAAGAGTCCACAAAAAAAACAAGGCTCAGTACCTTCTGAGTCGTCAGTAAATGGAGTTCATAACGTGGTGGTTCGCAGTGCACCTCTATTTCAGGTTTAATGCACGCAGTTTCTCGAAAATCTTTTTGTAACTCCAGACGAAATAGGCGGAGAATCGTAGATGATGTATTATCTTATTATGTATCTTTCAGGTTCCGAATCTTACGTTCTCCTATTTGTTTTTGAAAAACTAGATGTTGATATTCTCCATTTTATACTGCATTTCCTGCTGCCTTCATTTTGTTAACGGAACTATAAATAGTTCGTACAAAAATAGAACGCGGTTCAAGTTGTGTCCGGATGTAAAAGATTCAGGCGAAGGTGTTCTATTAAATATTCACAAGGTAGTGAATAGTGATTAAAAAAAATACCTTATCCTGCGAACTTTCTTGTACTGAGCTTATGCCAGCCTCTTTATAATAGATTTGTGGTTGAGGTTTTATTTATTGTGTTTTAATGTATTACGTTAATTTCTAGCGCCAATATATTATTATAGTACTTATGTGTTAATTTTGAATTCAAAACGTTTATTATATTGATAAAGAACTAAGACAGGATTTTAACTAGTTTTTAAAGCATAATCCTACATAAAATAATAGATTGCTATACGCCTCATTCGCAAATCATAAAATTACATCCTATACATGGATACTCTACATGGATTTTGACCTGCTGACGGATGTCTCAGCGATCGATCTTAATGGAACTCCTATCAAAGTCATTGAGAGTAAACCACATTTAATTTGTGGAATCAGCATTCATTATAATTCTCGTACTAATTCGCCTATAAATTAAGTAATTATTATTTACCTGTCTCATAAATTTTATAAATTATTAACTTGTGATTGAATTAATTACATATAATATTTTCTCACAAAGATTTAATGATTTTCATGTCGAATACTCAAGTTTCTTAATTCCAAGATCGTATTAGGGTTTTACCAAAAGTAGTTTGTAGGTGACCTAAAGTACATTCTCGACAAGTTTTCCACTAAAACGTTCCATTTGAAGACTGATACTCAATTCGGAGGAGGTCAGTTTTACGTTCGCTGGGGCGTAATGAATCGTCGCGAATGTGGGCCGGATTACGTAAAAGAACTTCGAAGTTTCCGGACGGGTGCACTTGTATAGCACAAGTTTATCGATAAACGACTCTTCGGCGTCATCGTGACGGTGTTGAATGTCGAATCTGGGCGTGAATACCATCTCTCATCATGGTTAATGAACTAAACACACAAGTTTATTAGTCCACTGGCTTTCGACGTGTCTAATGGTCCGGCAGCGCACAAGGTCGGCCAGACGGCTCTGACAAATTTCGGCTATCTCCCGAAGCAATCGACTATTTAGTCACGATGCTTAAATAAAGTTCCGGATTATCGGTCCGCTGTCTAACAAAGTGGGAAAATTCAATTTTCCACAATACGCTCTATTGTAAACGGAAGCTTTTCTGGATACGCACTTTTTCTGGAATATTCAAGGTCTTGTAAAAAAAAAACAAGTTTTTATCATTTTGATCATGAGTTTAAATTTTAACTGTCGATTTGTCTAATCAATTTGTTTTGTGCTAAAGCTCTGAATTACCAGAAGCAACATAATAAGACTTAGCAAATGAAAAGTTTCAACTGGTCATAGATACGATTTTAAAAGGCGGATATGAAAATCCTAAGGTGATACCAATAGGCAGTGAACGGTTGACCTTGTCATAGTCACAATACTTAGGATATAACAATAATGTCAAGTGTCGTAATGTTATCAAGGTTTATGAATGTATTTTTCGGATTTTATTACCTTTTGTATCCTTTATACATTGTTTATGACCATAAAATTGCATAACTTTGGTTTCCTTTCTGTTATTTTATTTTTGGAGCGGGTTCAAAAGTAGTTTACTTAAATGTTAGTGACCGTACATGTATGTTTATCGGGAAATGAGGTGAGAATTGTAAGTTCAGCGCACTTGGTCCGCGTTGTTGAACTTTGGCTCAAACCCGCAGATTATTTTTGAAGGTCAAGACAATAATGTTCTTAATAACTTGTTAATAGCTAACTAAATCAGCT
The DNA here is from genome assembly GCA_951216915.1 of Tetheella fluctuosa. Lineage (NCBI taxonomy): Eukaryota > Metazoa > Arthropoda > Insecta > Lepidoptera > Drepanidae > Tetheella > Tetheella fluctuosa. Next base: position 3,213,657 of record OX578229.1, on the reverse strand, counting down.
ACGATTATGGATATGACTATATCTTTGATGTCAAACTTGAGAGTCATGAAGCAGCATACACAATTAGGATAGCAGATGATATTACCTATGATAAATCTAAATTTCTGAACCACTGCAAGGGATCCGTTACGAATTCTAAATTTAATCTTGCTAAAAATGATAGAAAGGAGCTGTTCGCTTTTACATAGCATTATTACTCACTTTGAAGTAGAAGTCAACGTTGAAGTAAAATCTGTAGCTGAAAAGAGCACAAAGGGTCTTGCTAAAATTTTATGGACTTGCATAATTTTCTACGCTGTAACTATGACAAAGTGATCGTTAGATGTGAACTTTCTGTTAATGCATAACTTAGCTGATTTGTGCACGACTTGTACAATGACTTCCTTTCAACTGGCTAGAGTTATTGTAACATTGTAGTATTTGGCTCACCTAAGTGTAACGTTTATATCTAGGTTAGTAAGGTACATACTTGAGAGAGATATTGTAGTAGTTAAAATAAATGACTTAAGCTGCGCTATTGCAGAGCATTTCTTATTATGTGGTGCGATTATAGGACATGCAATGGAGCCAAATTATACAGGATTATGCTGAGCAAAAAGCTTGCTACAATGTTTGCAATTATGACATGTCTCGTAGTGAACAAAAACTTTTATAGTATCATAAAATATAAAATACGTACTAAATTTTCGTTGAAATCTTTTCCAATTTCCAAATTTGGATTAGCGATTATGTCTGAGAAAGTTTACACATGGTTTGGTTTAGGTTCTAGTATAGAATCGATAGTTCTATGAATCGTATTAGAGGACCGTGTTTTAAGGTTATTCTAGATTTCTCTCAAAGCCAAGTCATTTACTAATACATTTTTGACGCTTCTGCTTAAATTATGAATGACGAGATAGCATCTGTACCTACTCAAAATTGGGCATTATTTAAAGTTAACAATTTATATCGCAATATCTCTTGCGATTAGTTTAATGTCCCACAGCTGGCCAAGGGGTTCCACGCTATATCAGAATGAAACGTTGACATTGAGTAATATCTCCTTCCTTGAAATCTCTTCGCTCTTCACTGGATAATAAATTCCCCGTTGAAGTAAGAATTACAACGTAATGGTGATAAATTGTCAGCTGTCATATTTCGGTTTTATTGTCTATGAAGGCGTCTACTGGCCGTGCCTATAATCGTTGGCCGTTTACGCTTCTTCCACCGATTTATGGGGTTTTCTGATGACACAACTTCGTTGCAAATTGGCCAATAAAAGTTATTTGTGCGTTCGCCATTTTTGCTAGCGCGTTACTCCAACTATATGTAATTACAATCAATAACGGCAACTAATTATATTTATATCATAGTTAATTAACTGAAACTAGTGTTGTAGTCACATGTTATTTTTAAAAGGAACAGCCAACAGCCTTTGGTAAAGCATTCAGATTATATGGTAATTCAATTACTTAACAGACAGTATGCTCACAGCTTTGGTGATGATACACAATAATCACGTTAATTACAAAGTCAAGTCTATGACCTTCTAAAATAAATTAGGTATAGGTTTACATGTTATTATTTCATTAAAAATAATAGCGAGTTTATGCATTATGCATCATGTTTGTTGTATTATCTTTGTGCCCAAATGCTTTATCCATTACGTAATTGTTTGACTAACCACAATCGTTCATCATGCAGGCGGGAACCACGTGTATGTCTGTTTATTTCGTTTGTAAAATTATAAATATATAATATGATTGTCTCACGAAACTGTAAACTACGCTTGTATGCTAATACCGCAATTTGGACGCGCGTCACGGAGGCCGATGCATGCAAAATTCGGCCTTCCTCTAAGATCATAATAAAGCTGAACAAATAACCTTATCTCCTCAAATTAATTTGTCATCGTCTAAGCCGTTTCCCTTGTTTTTTGTCATTTGTATTCTGTATCCGCTAACATAAATCAAGCTATTTAAAGAATCGACTAAATAATGCTTAGAATACTTAATTTTATTTCAATAATCGCTTCATATTTATAAAGATGCAACCGTCGCCTGAGTTGGAAAACTTGGATTCTCTTCGTGAACAGAATGAAAGGAGTTCGCGAAGGAGACTTACCTCAAGTTATTTGTAAATAAGTAGTTTCTTTACAAAGGATTTCTGCTTAAGGCAGTAGTGAAATATGTTAGATTAATAGGTAGGATTTTAAACAAAGATAAATCTGTACCATTTGTTGCTAGCGGTTTTAGTTTTATTTTAGAGAGTTTAGTAATGTTCGATTGTAAAAACGTTGATCTTTAACTCTAACTAAAGAGCGAATCATTTATGTAGGAACTACGGTCACGCGATTCGGTACTTAGCGTTCTTTGGCTATAGGTATAGACTTACATTAGTACTTTATTATATCAATTTAGGTACTTTGTGTAGGTTTTGGTTGTAAACTGATGTTCGATAGCAAGAGAATGGAAAATAATCTATAGTTTACGGCCTCCTTTCTGATGGGTTAATCGACTTTTAAACTTTTACTTTATTTACCGTGTGAGCTTATTTTTTAGTTTCATCGCAGCAGTCCAATTATTATGCAACCAACCTGCGGAATTGTCTCTAAAAAATGTGCGACTTTCGTGCAATTTTACTTTTTCAACATTGAAATTACAAAAAAAAAATGCTCATTGACTTTAGTAAAGCCAGATTTAAAAGCAACTTTAGTCGCACATAGCTATTATAATAATATAGCATACTTTCATTTATACCGACGTACCTAATTGGTCAGAACAGTTTTGTTTTACATTTCACTTTCATTTCTTTTGTCAAATGGAAAGTGAAACACATATGGTTTGAAGTAAGTAGGTTCTTGTTACTAAAAAGTGTAATTCAAAATTTATTGTATCACACTAGTTTCTGATAATCTTTCAATAGCCGCGCGACCCTTTACGGGTTAACCATTAGCCTCTATTGAAATCGATCCGAAATAGTAATTAATAATAGATAGTATTAATAGAACTAGGCCGCGCTATTAACCACGTCTCGGTATGATTTATAATCGTATGCCGTTCGAATGTCTTACGAATAGTGAGCGGTTACGCTCTCTGGTACGTGATCGTATCTTTGCCATTATCAGGTTTACGCAGAGCCCGATAGGCCTCATTTCGTTTGCCACTAATTGGCCCATAAACACTTATCTGGGACGTTCCGTCCCGTCCTCGTTGCTGCTCGCAGCCAAATAGCGAACAACTCAGAATTATTTTCCTATAATGGCAATCAGTTTACATCTCGATTCGACCTTATTTAGGGTGTGATATTACTATCGAAATACGTTATGATCCGACCGTAGGTGTATCTACCTACTGTTATTATTTTAAGCGAAATATCATACGGATATGGCGCGAATAGCTTCAGAAACTAGAACGGGGGGTATGAGCGTAAGAACATCATAAATACAACAATATAAGGTTGCCCCGAAGCTAGCTGCCTTTTCGAGTGAACTTCCTTTTAGCCCCGGGAATATGTTCACTTTGTTTTGTTGTGTTTGCGAGTTAGGAACGGCAAATTGTCGGATTACACAACTCCTAAGTAGCTCGGTCAACATCACTGTGGGGTCTTAGAATTCCAGCTTCACTGTCGGTTTTTGTGTTCTGATGCGAAATTTGCTTATTGGCAGAGTAAGAGTAAAAGACAACATTTACAATCGCTAGCTCACATATTGTCCCAATAATTTAAAGTTACAGTGATTGTTGCGCAAACAGAGCCTAATTTACAAATCGCCTATTAGCAAAGATCCTTCTGCGGCGCAATTATTTATTTCGCGCGTTATTGCAAACATGTTTTTAATTTTAATAATATTTTGGATGTTTGTCTCTGATTCGGTGATTTACGTTCATTTCCTTTACAAGCAGGCCATCCGTTCGTTCGGACTTCCTTTTGGCGGCGCCGTGTAAATAAGCTCCCGGCGTTTTGTTTGCCAGTTTAGCGGTTGTAAATTGTGTGAGAAAAACAGTGGTAACCGTCCACTGCGCTGTGTGTGCGGTACGGCACGCGGCGGCCGTTGAGGCCACCGCTTCTTACATATTTATGGGACTAGCTATGTAAAAAAGTGTTTCCTAATGTAAGAGACTGGAATGTTTACTTTAAGCGCCGGTCGTTTGCGTCCACGTGATCCTTTTCGAAGCGACTTCAGTTTTTCAAATAAATTATAAATATTAACCCACCTTTATTCGTCGAACGCTGTATTGTCCCAGTTCCCACGGTAACTGACCTGCTCCTAAGAAAGATTGGATATATGTGCAATATAAGTCCAGATGAAATACCTAGTATCTACAGTGGAGGGAGAGGTACAATGGACGATAGTCGTGCTTGTTTTCGCATCGAAATTGGAACGACTCATCAAATGTACCTTCGGTGGAGTGAGTAATGCATTCTTCGACTTCCTCTGTCTCTCTTACCGGTGCAAATAAACGGCACTATCCTTGTTTTTCGGTTTACGATTACATTATACATATACGTGTACTGATAATGGGCTGTCAGACTTTTTGTCCAAGACCAGAGCGTAGGATGAAAATGAAATTCCTCGTCACAAATAAATCTTCAATAATTTTGCTAAAACTTAGGAAAATAACAAAAAAATGCTAAATTTCTGCTTCTATAAATGTTTTAGTTCCAATTATAGTGTAATTTTTCCGCATGCCTATCACTAATGATACATATTTATGTACGTGTAATGCTTGGCGAACTGTAATAATATACGACACGTAGGTATATTATGATTTTCGCTGCATTTAATCCTTAGTTGAACTAGAACTTTTTAATTATTTGGGACATTAGTCTCGGTTTTAATTTTAACAATGAACATTCATATTTTCTGTACCTACTTAATTTAAAATAAAACGGTGAAGTAATTAAACAAAACGATACAAATGCTCGGTTAAGTTTTATAAAGGCAGTGGAAGTTGAAGGAGGACGGAACTTTGACCGTGTTTAAGTCGCTGTCGTGTCTAAAAGTGTGGAGTAAAGTGCAGACTCAAAACTTCATTAAAGCCAGTCAGTTAGGCAGTTTGCGACGTCGCCGGACAGCCGACCTCGTTGCTCAGGCTCGTCACGTACGTGGCTGTCACGACGCGACACTGTTTTTCCGTGGTCAGGAAACTCACGTGAATGTGGCGGCTCCTTCGCAACTTCTTATATATTTATATATATATGTACGTCCATTGGTTTTATTCCACCCCTAGGTTGCTGCAGACGTTTTACGAGGTCACTCGAATAACTATTGCCCTGCAATTTTGATTAACATTTTCAATTTGTCAAGAAAATAATTAACGAAATTGTGAATTTTCTTGAAGCGTTAAGTTGATAAACACTTTACTCTAAACAATTTTGTTCGCGTCAGATCTCGCCCCAACACTTTGGCAGCAGTTTCGTTAATTCCAAAATTGCCTTGTTCTCGCGGTAATATTTTTAAAAGTTTACTTTTACGTTGCCACTAGTTTTGCCATTAGTTAGAGAACCATGCTATTATTCTGCAGTTCTTGTATATTTCTTCGTTGATAAATGGTGTTATTACATATACGAATTGCAGCTTTTCATTCCTGATTCTTGAGCTTCCGACGTTTTCTAGTTGGTATTTGCACGAAAGCGCCTACTGCAGTTTGTTATAATTACTTATTATTTGGCTTTCTTTTCTTGATTCTTCGTTGTTTCATTATACATTTTATGACCACTTCCGAACGCCTCTAGTCTCTAGACTCGTTCGTATTTAAAACCTTAGCAATAAAGACAATTCGTCCTCGTAAATTTTCTAATGAAGGAGATCCGCCGTGTCGTCAACGTCCAATTGCTTCCCTAAACTTGTACAATAAAATAATTTCTATCTTCCGAGGTAACGTTTACAATGCAGTAAGAGTCCTGTCTTTATGTCGCTGCCGCCTGATTCTCTGCATACAAATTACTCTGTCACTTTCAAGTTTTACTGCATCGTTAGTTTGAATGTATTATGTCATTAAGTGTTGTCTGTGGTGAATAAAAAAATCCTCAGCATTGTTGGATAAGTTTTTGTGTATCCGATGACAGTCCGTGTGATGTAATAGGTGAAATTTTTGGTGTGAAATGTGTATTTATTACTTTCCATTTTGAAGCAATATTTATAACATTCATTTTAAGTAGGTATTATATCATCATTGATTTATAGCCGTTTCATTTGTTGCTAATAATTATGTCCACATGTGAGTATGTAATTAATATGATTAAAGTAATTACACACGTTTCAAAGGTGACTTATCTCATTACGTCACGTTGTAAATCACAAAGTAAGCCGTGTAACCAATGGTACGCTAATTATTTGCTTGATTTAAAGTCGCTTCACGGAATTTCGACGGCTTTCAACATAGTAATGATTCATGTAATAATTGTATTTACGGTGCCTACTTACCTAAGTATAATTATAATATTAATACATGAAGCAAAAACTTTGGTACACCTTTTTACGAAAATTACGAGGACGGAGGAGTTCGAAATTTGTCACAGTTAAAGTTTATATGGAAAAGGAGGAGGAGAATGCAAATATTTTTATATAATGTTCATTACAAATATGTAAATTAAATTAGAAAACATTACACACACTACCATGCGTTTGACACACACACACACATACACACACACACCCATACACACGAACGCACACACACAAGCACACATGTCATCACAGTCAGTGCTTCGATAACGCCAAAAATGAAATATATTTTACGTTATTTTAAAGTGTGAGATTTGAAGTTTCCAAAACGTATATTATTTTTAAAATTTTACGCTACTTTTAGTAGCTTTGTGAGGCTTTAAACATACCTATGTATACGTTCCACGCGTTCATGCACACGAAAAAAATATAACAAAAACAAGAATTGTATTCAGATTACATTTGTCGGCAAATCCTCTACAATTATCATATCTAGTTACTTGTTTCAAAATAGTTTCAATTACTTATTTAAAGTGTTTTAAATAGTTATAAATTTCTGAATTCGACCCTTGCAATTTTTTTTTTTTATTAGTACAAAGTACTTAATGGTTTAGAGGATTCACACTTTAACCACTCCGAAAACAACAAACAAATATTTATCTATCAAATAAATAAAAAATGCATTCAAAAAATACTTTTACTCATTCGTAGGTATGCGAATGAAACTACGCTTATAAAATAATCACTACTGTAAACACTAGGTACCTACATACATAGGGCTGGGGGAAATCCTATAATTATTCCAGTGCCCTCAACCCAAGAGGACATAGGTTTAAGTATCAATTTAGTTTATTTTTTTAATTTAATGAAATATAGGTATGTGATGGCCTATTTAAAATATATGTAGGTATATCAACCTCATTTACAATCACGTGTAATCGGTGTTAAAGCCGAAAAAAAACGAAAATATATAAAAGTAAAATGCTACAAAAATCTAATTAGTAATTTATGCTTTTCAGTGCGGTCTGAGAAGCAAAATAAGATAAATAATAATATTTTTAAAGATAGTTTGAATGATTAATAAATATGTACTTATCTGTTATAGTAACTAGTTATTTAAATAATAAGTTTTATCAAATGTAAATGTACCTAAGCCATGTTATGAGTAGTACCTAATTAGTGATGTTAATTAAATTGTTAATTTACTAGGTACGTGTTCTAAGGGTTTCCAGTTATTAAATTATGTACCCTGTTTACGTCAGTGGTTATATTCATAGTGTGTTCATCTATTTTGCCTTTACTTAGTCACTCATCACATGGACGTGTTCATTTTTAACCTATTTTTTTAAATGAGGATATAGTAGTCTACTCTTGTATTTTAGATTTAGCAGAAGTAATTATTATGATCTTGGTTGATTCACATGGTTAATTTTGGAATTTATTCTAGGCTAGTGATTTTTATTTATTGTTTATCTTACCTTACTAATATTAAAAAGGCGAAAATTAGTTCGTCTGTCTGTTACGTTGGCTCAACTACCATCCCGATTTTGGTGAAATATTATAAGTAACTTTTTTAACGTATCGGAGATAACCATAGGATTATTTTTATCCAGGAATCGTGAGTGAAACCGCAGGGACAGCTAGTGCTTTAATAAGTTAATAAATGATACGGGTTAGGAATTAGAATGGGATAGGGAAGTTAGATTATTTAATTTACTTTGTGTTCTGAATCATAATTTGTTTTTGATCGAAATCTAACATACAAAAATGTAATATAATAATACACTAGAGCAACAACAGATTTTCAATCAAATAGTGACATAAAGCGCACATCGGGAAATTCTTCAGAAAATCGTGGCATATTACCATGCCCCAATACTTCGTATCGAATATTAAATATCCTACTACGATCAAATTCCATGAATATATAAATCAATTTGGCAAAATTGTATCACTATGTCATGTCAAAACGTCACGTTCATTATAAACTACATAATATTATATATATATATAATTTGTGGTCGCACGTAACATTGACGCGCATTGTGCAAATAAAAGCACGTACAAGATCACACACGACGCGGACTTGAGTGTCAGTTAATTATGTAAAGAATACAAAATCATGTGAAAATAACCGCGATGAGAATACAAAAGGCCGATATCATTATATCGTTTGAGTCTTCGAGCCTCTCCGTCGCAGAGGCGGAGGGCTCAGCGCATTGGATTTATTCTACTTTGTCTCTAAGCGAGCCGTTTAATTTGTTAAATTGAAAAGAAACATCGTATTGTTCAGACAGAATTAGGTTTATTTGCGAAACCCATTCGGTCGTAACGGAGGATCCCTTCGACGGAAATAAGTGAATGGAATAAATGAAATGACCTATAAAGTGGATAGAATGCCGCACTTTCCACTGAGCTTAGTGTATTTCACTTGGTATCTCTGCAGCCGGTTCTCTTCTCTAATATGTTCATATAACTGAGTGAAGAAATGTTGGTCTAAAAGAAAATTGTGACAATTAACAAAATATGCCTGTTGATGATGAAGATGTTTTAGAAGTCTTCGACGAATATTTCACAGTTGTTTTAATAATAATATTTAATGACCCGCTTACCTGTGGGTTCATGTCATGACATGGAATTGTGCCTCGTACTCCTTGTACTTCTAATAACATCAAGACAAAGGAACTTAGTGGGGTTTACTGTCACGCTATAATTACGACAGTTGCAGAATAGAGGCCATGAGCTATGGATTATACCAGTTTACATTGTTAAATAATGAATACGAATACATTGTTATACTCCCGTTGCGATAGAGTATATTGTAGGAAATGTAGGCGCTCGGAAAGCGTTTTAATTGTAAATAAAACTTGTCGTTCAAGATTTATTGAAAATTAGTCTGCAAATTTTTTCTCCTTAAAATCTACAGACGCTTCTATAAATTTAATCTCATTAAATTGCTTTGTGATTTTGTATTTCAACTGTACCTACTGTGTAAAATTTACATGAGACACAAGAATATTCTATTAGTAATATCAATTTGCAATAGAATAGAGAATACAAGTTTTTCGCCTTAATAAAATAGGTATCTATAATCTTTTCTTCCTTTCACCCGATTTCGATGAAATAAAGCCTACTCGAAGCGCCAAGTCAAGCATTAACCTGTGACATAAAAAAAAAATCTCTTCATATCCTACATCACCCACATTCCATATTTGGCAAAAAAAAATGTACAGACACGCTGGCTCTCCAGATATATTACTTTAATATAGATTAAGAAACTGTTGTTTCATTTATTTTGCCACCCAAACGATAATTCTTAGATAAAGTTACATGTTAATATCGTTGATGTGAATAATACGTTTACAGCATATCTTGAGTGGCAAGGTATGTACCGCCTTAGGCGGGAACATCGTTAATCTCATGACGCCGCTACTCCACTGTATTTAGACATAATATTTACATAAATACCACTCAAATACATATGTCACTTGTGTGTATACTAGTTGGGTTATTATGAATCCATGACATATGAAGGAGGTCAGAGCATGATAAGGTGTTTTATCAATTGTCTGTGATGCCATCGTCTTATCTAATCGTGAAACACGTGCTACAAGCTTTTAGTTAATTAGTTATTGCTTGGGTATTTAGGCTGGATCACCTAGTCCTTAGAAATAAATACAGACATCAAATTGTCACCTTCAACATTTTAGTGAATTCTGAACATTTATTTACACATCTATACGATCCGGTTATTAATGACATATAGCCATGTCTATAAAACAGAGCTTGGGATTTGATAGCCTCTGATATGTATGGGACCGAATGAATATTAAATTAATTCCCGCATTTAGCAGGAAAATACGGCAATTAACGGTTGACGCACCTCCCGCTCGTGGGTGGTTTACGAGGTGATAAAATTGACGATTTGCCTCCAATGACGCGTATGTACGCAGGGTTCTGGGGACAGTTTAGGCAAGCACTCAATACACTGCGCAGCTTCGGGCTGTTTTGTTTCCCAGTTACTGCGTTCCTGGTTTATCATTATGATGGTCGCCATAGGAATACTTACTGGTGCTTCGCTTCACGCCTTTGTATTTGTGAATCTTTGCAAAAATGAATTGAATACATTTCATGACTTTATTTATCTTTGAAAACTCAACTACTTATTATTCAAGTAATAATTACATTACCTACTTGAAATCATAATGATTGTTTAAATTTTGTATTAGAATAACGGCCAATACTGAGAGGCCACTCAAAATCAATGACCGCTGAGAGCTGCTCAATTTGAGGGCCTGCTGAACTTTTAAGTGGTATTCTCAAACGCCAATGAAGAGATTTGAGCGCGTGATCAGCTGAGCATCCCCTAAATCTATTAATGGTAAATAAATGGCAACATACTCGTGAAAAGTTGGTTTTCAATTCCGATTTTTTTAATTTGCAAATTCATGAATATTTCTGTAAGTTTGAGTCTGAGACTCAGGACAAACAATCTATATACTTAAATATGTATATATTTAGAAAAAAAGGTATTATCTAATATGTATGAAATCAGTTCTGGTTTCAATAGTACAAGCTCGTCTTAGTTTTAGAATCAGATGGCCGTGTTTGAGGAATGTCCCAGGATATTTATTTATTTATCATTTTTGTATTTTCATCCTATCAAACTTTTAATTCTATCAAAATTTTGACTGATTTGTTGATATGCTGACGCTCCTATTATTTTGAGCGACGTTTTGGCCGTAAGTTCTTTTTTTTACGTGACTTCCATCAACATATTTTTTTTTTACCGGTATGTGCATTCAAGAATCAAGATTGAATAATAATGGTAGTGAATGTAAATAAGGTTGATAGGTTAGATATAATGTTTATATCTACTAGATGTGAAATGAGCCGTGGGAAAGATGATACGATTCAAAACAATCATTGTGTTACAGAGCAAATTTACACTACGGTCTTTAATGCACCTGCACTTAGGAAATTGGTTCATAACTAATCATTGTGAAGTAATTGAAACGAGAATCATTAAATATTTTAGTTTTCCTTTTATATTCTTAAAAAGCAAACTACTGGAGGATGAAGTAAGCTGCTAATATATCAAAATAATAATATAGCTAATAACAGCTTATTTCCTCCTGCAGTAGTGTCATAAACGTTTGCCTCGCTGACACTTCTCAGCCTCTCGTGTTTACAGTTGAATACAAAAAAGAACAAGCCATGTTTTTATTTCCTGCACATGAATGCATGGAAACTTATATATTGTATCCACTGGACGAATTAATTTAAAGCCGTCTATTGTTTTAATTTATTTATTAGGTACAGAATACAGATAATACATAGGCTCAACCCAAAGCTCCTTTCATTTGACTTACTAAATATGACAATATGTAAAACTCTCGTTTATGTTAAATATTTATAGTTTGTATTCAAAATGGTAGATGCGAGGATTCTGAAATAATAAAACAATATGAGAATAATTGAAAAAGTAAATCGTCTGGATGGTTCTGCAAAGCTATTCTGGCTCAGCGTGGCAGCTCGCTGCATATACCCTCAGCTATTCTCTAAGGACATAAAAACGTTGCATTAACGTTTTGGCTCAATATTCAATTTTGCACTTTTGTTAGCGTTTCGGGACCGGTTTGAAATTAGTTTAACCGCATTATCTGGAATAGTTTTACTTATCGCACCCCTGTGGTGTTATAAACTTTATTGGGTTCGCATTTATATTATATTATAGAATATCCTATATTATAAATGCCACTGGTAAAGTATTCCAGTGTGTTTTATTAAATCACTTGTCAGATCTCTGTAATCATGTTTCTACATTAATATAGTTTGACATAAACGTTCTGTTATCGTAAGTCATGTTATGGTAAATTGCACTATCATTTTCATAACTTTAATTAACTCTTGCTCTAGGCCATGTTTATGCAACGACATAGTATCAATTACGGAAGCCTGCGGAAGTTTGCGCTTGACACGGGGCGTCGGATATGTCCTATATGCTGAGTTGCTGACATTACTGGGTTGTCTGCTTCGTGTAGTGGTAGATTGTAGACCGGAATGGCATGCTACCGCCACGAAGGAGATGTCAAATTATATCTAGTGTAAACGACACACGTTTTATGGCCGCTACAAAGCACGTCAGACTGCACGAACTAATAAATAGATCCGTTTTTTAGAAACAATTGTCAATAAATCAGTTGTAAATAAAGCTTTTTACATGTTGATAATAACATATGTGTTGAAACAATGTTCTAATAAAATTAACAGTTTCAGGTCAGTTCGATAAAAATATTTTGGTATGAGCTGGAAATAATCCTGCACTTGAACAGCAATTTACAGAATAGCCTACGGGGTATTAAAGAGTTACAATTGTTTTAGATATATGTAGCTTCCGTCCCGAGGTTTCAGTCAAATTTCATCCAAATCCGTTCTGACGTTACGGACTTGAAAGGTAACAAATATTTGCATTTATATTATTAGTAAGATTATTCTATGCAAAGATAATATCAATTGTGAGCATTCAGAATAATAAGTACCTACCGTAACTTTTAGTGTCTATCGTAAAACATCAAAATAAAATGTCCTATTAACGGGAGTCTTTGAAGTGTACATGTCCTAGTCGTCTTATTATATCTTTAAAATACGGCTGTCGTTTTCCCCTTGATTTGATATTTTACCAAATTGTTTTCGGTTTTTACGATTCATCAATTTGATGGAGGAATCAAGTTAAATTGGATTCGTTACCGAACTGGGCCACAATTGGCACTTTTACACGTCTAGATTCGAATCAACCTGGTAGGTATACTCCAGGCATACGCCGATAATATAAACCATTGAAAATTTCCTCGATGTTTTAGAATCATTAATGTTATAGCTGCAATTGCCATTGTTGTTACCTGTATTTTATATTCCCGAGAACAAAACATGTGGCTGTTGTATAATTGCTCTTCGTACCTACCTACTTGTTAATTTAACTTTTGTTACGTTCTCGGAACCTGTAGCTGGTAATTTATAAGTAAGAGTTTTTGTACTTTTCATTCCTTGTTTCAATTATAAAATAAACTCTTTCCCGAATAATTCCTTTATACTAATAGCGCTCCTTATTTTACATTAATAATGCAGCTTTCTGCGTAATTTTACATTGGAATAAATAAAATTTGTGGGAATTTCTACCCTAAAATCATTTTTTCTCAAGCTAAAGGAAGTTACATCTATAATATAAAAATGAATCGCAAAATGTGTTGGTAAGCGCATAACTCAACAACGCCTGGACCAATTTGGCCATTTTTTTTTTAAATGTTCGTTGGAGTTCAAGGATGGTTTTTACGGCGAGAAAAATTTGAATAATTACCGGAAAAACCCTTAAAACAGCCCTTTTCTTTTTCCCATACAAACGTTTTCTAACTAAAACGTAGTCAATTTGAGCTTTATTTCTATTGTATAAAGTTCATATTAAATTTCTTTCGTTTTACTATCGGCACGCGACATAAAATGCATCAGTTTTCACGTCATTCCATCAGTCAAATACAAACCGCGTTAACAAAAGTTTTAATATCCCTATTTTACAGACATAAAACATTTGTACGGGAAATTTTTGTACGCGCATAACTTCCGAATGACTGCACCAAATTGGATAAAACTTTCTTTTAGGTGTTCGTTATTGTCAGGAGAAGGTTTGTATGAAAAAAAATTACACCGGGAACGTGGGTGAAACCGCGGGGAACAGCTAGTCTATAATATAAAAATGAATCGCAAAATGTGTTGGTAAGCGCATAACTCAACAACGTCTGGACCAATTTGGCCAATTTTTTTTTTTAAATGTTCGTTATTGTCAGGAGAAGGTTTGAATGAAAAAAAAATTACACCAGGAACGTGGGTGAAACCGCGGGGAACAGCTAGTAATCTATAAAAATGGATCGCCGTAATGTTTGTACGCGCATAACTTCCGAACGACTGCACCAAATTGGATAAATCTTTCTTTTATGTGTTCGTTATTGTCAGGAGAAGGTTTGTATAATATAAAAAATATACCGGGATCGCGATTGAAACCGCGGGGAACAGCTAGTTAAGTATATCTAAAATAGACAGTAAAAAGAAAGAGTTTATTTGATTTTTGAAATGTTTTCATTGATTCTATGAGGGGACTGTTATTTCAATATAAATGCCAATAAGCAGGCAGGTTTCCCGTATAACGCGTGTCATTGATGTCAACGTCTTCGCCAGCCATGACGGCCCTCTGCGACGGAAACATGTAGCCGGTGGCAGGCACGCTGCGCTCCATGCCGTTCATGAGCTTACACTACACAACACCAGCTACTCACTACTCATCTAAATCATCGTAGCTCTTAAGAAGCTAGAAATAAGGATCATTCTCCACCGTTTAAGTAGCAACTACATATTGTAGGATGCTAAATATTGTCGATTACGCGCCGTGTTGCATAGACGCCTTTGTCTAGCTTGACGTGAGCTCGGGCGCGTAGTTTCTTAGTTAAAAGACTGTTTACTTTAATCCGTATTAAGATACTTTGTTGTGGATTAAAATTGGAGGTCGTAATTTTTTACAAGAATAAATTGCATCATTGCCAAGAAATTCTAAGCAATTGCCTTGGCTTCCAATTATAGTCAGACTTAAAACTATGCGTACTGCGTGTCCTCATTTGCATCCGCAAATGTAATACTCATGGTCGTCGTTATGCGTTGTATTGTTATACCAAGTAGGTACTTTTTGTGGTTTAAACTCAATTAATAAATAATAAATTATTTCTGTTATTCGAGAAAGCACTGATCTGTACAGAAATTGTAAAATGGAAGTGACCTATCGATTTATTGTTGCAATGAATGCAATTATATTTTGCGTGTAACTAAAATAGCATTATTTAAAAATAATAAAAACAACGAATTTAAGTCTTCCTATTACGTTTTTGTCAACAAAACATATTAAAGTTTTATGTTGGTCAGATAAAAAAAAATGTGAAACATAAATTTTAGGATACCCTGTCTAAACTTACTTACAGTTACTTTTTTGGTTCTGGTTGATTCCGTTATCTATCAGACAGATGTTAAAAAGAAATGTATTTAAGATTCATCATCGATGACGTCAATTTATACAGTTTGTGACGCAACTAAATCCACTCCACCGACTCCAGAATGCTTTGCATTGATATGGAATGAAATGAATTTGAATCATTACTGAGAAATTTACTGAATAAATTTTCTGGTCTAGCTCTTGATTTCACAAGACTATTTCCAGAATAACAATTGAAACAATGTTTGTCTACTGTGTAAGGAAAATAAACTGAAACGGGACTTCAAATTGAACACGGCCATATTTGTTCAGCGTAGTAATTCGGGTATTTCCAGCCGAATGTAAAGATTAATGTGTTTTGTTGGAAAACAAACGCTAATCCATCAGACATCGGTTGGAGTCCGTCCAAAATACGCGCACGCATAAAAAAGTAATATCCAGGCGATTTAATTCAACATTGAAATCTTCCTGATTCCTCACTGATACTTTGTTACTGGTAGTTTTTATTTTTATACTTTACTGTAGTCATGCACGTCCATATAAAATAACCTACAGAATAGTAATGAATTTAGTGATAGTTCTATCTTTAAAATCATGCAAATATCAGCTATTTCCAGATTAAAAATATCCTTAAATGGTCCCCATGGCCAAGCCATGTGTCTTTGTCTCAAACTCGTGACTATAATGTGTGTTTTAATTGCTATACGGCGGCAGAGTGCAGTCGAAGCACGCTGGCACATTAAGCGAAACGAGCATGCCCTATCAGCTGTAGCTGAACTTTCCGCGCCGACGGGCTTGTATCGAGGAACTTCGCCGATTAAACAATTGAGGCCGGCGCTGTCGGCCTGGTGGCCTGGGGAGCTAGATATTGCGACTCCAACCGAATGGGCACGCTCTTCAAACTGAAAATTTAAGCTTTACCGTCATTATTTTGCATGTCCTATTATAGAGCCCATGTACTTCTATGATCATCCGAGACCTACCCTGAAGATTATTTTCTAAAAGATTCTCATGCGTGTTAGATTATCAAATATCGGATTCATTTCTTATCCAATTGATTTTTGTAGGGTATTTTCAATACCATATCGTCATGGTGATGGGTAGCCTTAGTGCCCTTTAGTTTACTACAAATACGACTTCTATATATGTACATCAAGCGATATAGGATCTTTATTAGTTAAAGAAGAAAATTGTGCATAGAAATCTTTAATCTGCATCAGACATAAAATGAATAACAATAGCAATTGAAAACAAAAAAGAACAGTAGAAAAACATACAAATTATACAAGTCTTGGGTCAGAAATATAAATACGGCTGAGGCGGCTAATGTTACTCGTAATTTGTCATTAAAAAAATCATAGCTATTCAAAACAGCACAAAAGCCTGGAACCTGTTTTGCTTCTCAATAACGACGATTCATACAATTTCCCTGAAATAGACCGCACGTGAACGTGACTAACTTATGGCGACAAAAAAGTTCGCGTTAACTATACATATATTGTGATAATATCAAAAGAATTGTTAAAATACCCAACCAAGCATTGATCACGCACGCTCTATGTAAATTCATCTCTGATTGTTATGCAAACTAATATCGTTCAGTCATTATTCGGAGAAAAAATTGTGACTTTATTTTACACACTAGATTCCGCCCCGTCCGCAGTGGGCACGCGTGGTGGAGTATTTGCCCATTCCCCTTTCACCCTTATTCGTGAAAGGAGGCCTGTGCTCAGCAGTGGGCAGATATAGGCTGTAATTATATTTTATTATATTCCGCCCCGCGGTTTCACCTGCGTTTCCGGGATAATAAGCAGCCTATGTCACTCTCCAGCCGTCTATGGGAAAAAACACGTCGATCCGTCGCTCCGTTACTGTGTGAACATAACGACAAACCCACGCGAAAAACTTATAATAAGTGATTAGAAAGATATTATTGTTGGAACACTTGCCTTTTCTTTGGCTCTTCATATGATTCGCTCTATGAACTGTTTCTTATTCTCATTTTCTCTAAAATCACTTAAACTTAAATAGAGCCATTGCAAGGAGATTTTTAAATCTTTATATAAACGAAGCTGCTTTTCAAGCTACCTAATTTGGTGGGTGATTTACTTACTGACTTCCACACTTTTCGTATCATGTAAAGCTGTGAAATGAATGCGTTATCACGTTTCTCTCATGTCCCACATATTTTAAGACTGGGATGAGTATACTTGGTGTCTGTTGGCTGAATATGATGTCCAAAATTTTAATTTTGTTTTATATTTTACTCTTAGAAAAGGGTTGCTTTGAAAATTATGCGCTTTATTATTAACAGTTATTGGAAGCAAAGTTATATAAATTAGCGTATTATAAACATTTAAAATAGTGTTTCTATTTATAATTTTCACCTAAATGAGGTCAAGTCACAGACTGCACTGTTAAATGTTTCGCAAAATAACATTTGCGTGGGTAACCCATTTGCGTGTGGCGACTCGGAAGTAATTTTCTTCCAACACCAATAATGGTTGAGCCCGATCATCTGGATAATGGATCCAAGTGTTAAATTTAAAGCTACTTAGTGTTGGCCCGCCATAAAATATTGTCAACTTTTCGACATCGTCATTTATAAAGTGGCCCATTTCGTCAGAAAATTAAAGATACAAACATATTTCCCCATCAATTCTCAAATGTCGTATATTGTTTTCTGTTATCAACTAAAACATTGCGAAGTAGCTAGTTAGAGACTAGACTAAGTCTAGACATTTTGCGTGGGGTATCTAACAAGGTATCTTTTCAGGAAGCATTCTAGGTTAATTTAATAGTTTAGTATTGAGTTGCGCTCGTTATTGTTCCTTCCTTTTCTACCTACCTTAATGAATATGCATGGCTGCTTGTTTTTTTCTACTGAGTAATTCCTTACTGGTTTATGTAATAACTCCAATTATAGCGATGATTTATTACCAATTATACTAATTATTAATAGCAGTACTTTTACTCCAATCGCTTCCAAGAATCTCAGGTATTCCATGCCGTTGAATTCGAATGAGTGTCAAAATGGCGTCATCTGAATATTCACATCTAACACGTGCATGCTTATGAATGTATGTGTATGTTACACACCTAATTTCCACAATGATTATCTTAGCATGGAAAACATATTTATTACTATAATTGCCTTTGTTTCGTTCGCCAAAGTTTCTCAACGTTTCCTTATAGAAACACCAAATTGTCGACTTAAACATTCACAGAGAACCTTAAGCACGTCATTAAAATTTTATTACCTTCGTAGGTTAAGGACCAGAGACGGGACGGTGAATGTTCATGATTAGTACCGTATTGTTAAGATAATCACAAGTCGGAACTTTGTAACTATATCGGTAAAATTACAACATTTCATAGAGATGTTTTGGTACATGTACATTTAATGTGCTGTTTTGAACATGTAACACTGCTTCACAATTGCTAGCTGTAACAAAACCTTGCGACATATATTTTGTCTTGCAAATTTTGTTTGATTTAGTTTAGTTGATCATCAAACCTATGGCGTCAAAAGACAATCGGGCACCTTATACCACTCCATTTGCAAATTTTAAATACATTGCTAAAAATGATTTAAGCAACTGACATATTTTTTAAATACACGGCTAGATTGTACAACCGCAAATCCACTCTGAAGCTTAATTTAACGCTTTATTGATCGTTTTGTTTTGTACTATCATTAAAATAATAGTTTTTATATTTTAATATTCCGATTTTTGTGTTTTCTGATATCATTCATAAAATATTCAAAAGCTGGGGTGGCATTGCTTAATACTTAATACTCCCTTTTGTGTTCAGTCTACAAAAACAGAATGCGAATGGAATTTCAAATCGTCGATCTGAAGTACAAATTGAGGCACGCTCGGATCGCATAAGCCAGTTAAACGGGTATGTAATGGTAGAGTCATGTAATGTTATAATCTCATTAAAATGCGACTAGCAACACCAGAATAACTGAGTAAGAATTTTATGCTGCTACGTCACTAACACTTTCCAGTTCTTTTTGTTAGAACGAGTGATGTTGCGTTTTGTGATCTCCAATTTTCTATATTTGTTATGCGCCTTGTCCCAAAAGATAAGCAGCAGCTTTAGAAAATGATTTTAATATAGAGATTATTAACCACCGACTGGATTAAGTTACCAGGAGCTTGTTTTCCACGAAGCCAGTCGTGGTCGTGACTTGGCTGCGTTGAATACAGGTTGGCCCGTGTCCAACGATGCCTGATGACGTCTCTCACACGTTAAATTGATATTGGCACTTAGCGCAGTGTTCGCTGTCGACGATCGTGTTTGAAGTTGCAACTTTTCGCACTGTCCGGTATAAATAGAGGACATTTTGGAACTAAAGAGAATCTGAATCCTTAACTCCAATTATTATTGCTTATGTTTTAGAGGAACGGTTTAATTAGTTATCCGTTATCTCTAAAGTTGCCGACGATATCACTTATACAATGTACATAATATAAAAATAGGTATAAAAAATCGTGCGAAAAGAAAGTACTTATGAAAGTTCATGTTGGAATGGCAATCACGGCTGCTTTTAAAGTTGTAAAAGTAGCCAATCATCTCATCAAACCACTCATAATATAAGCTAGCGTTAAATCGATTATGTAAGGTGTATTTAATGAGCTTAAGTGCATTGCATCGCTGGCAAAGGTCACGGTTCTCTCTGTTGTCGGTACGAGTTACGCAAGCTGACTCTTGATTACAGTCAAATACATATACCTATATGTTGGTCTTGGCCACAAGCAAGCAACTGAAGATATATCCGTTAAGACCGTTAGAGATTAATGAAATATAGTAGAAATATTGCGAAAAGACTAAGCACAGGATTTTACCGCCTGTTAGTATTCTATATTATTTTTTCCGTACAAATTATAAAGTTATTAAGAAAGAGATTCATCTTGGTAAGATCGGTTATAATTAGCGTTACAGGAAAAGTTATGTCTATCATTTGATTGCGTCTTCAATTTCAATATCTACACCGTTACGATAATCAACTGTTTTAGCGTGTATGCAATATTTTTTGATTACAATATTACCTACTTGTAGAAGTTTCGTCAACGACAAACAATTATTTGACTTTTATTTTTCATGTTAAATGTTAACAAATAGGCAGACGATAATTGGTGACCGCCGCGTATGGACATTTGCAATACCAGTGAGATTGCCAATATATTGCCGAGAGTCAATGAGTTGATGAAATTAATCAGTTTTTACATGCCCTTTGTAAAGAAACCGCTCAGCCATAGTGTTGAAGAAAAACCTTGATGGGGAGATCATTCCACATCCTAAATTGCCGCTATAGGCTCCGATCCATCTACTCGTGGCGTCGACAACCAAGATGGCTCTGGTCTTTTGTCTTTTCGGTCCGCTCTCCGTTCGGACCGCAGACCGAAAAACCTAAAATGTTCTGTCTTAATTTGAAGGGGACGATTCGGTCCGCAAAACACAGAGTGCCTAAGCTTCAATGAAGGCTAAGAAATTACAAACCGCCAGTTGATTCGGGATCATCAACGATATGGCCCGCCTTTACACAGTGCCAAGTGAATTGAGCTGGTAAGCTTACATAGTGGTGGTTCTTGCTCTTCGAATGTAAATACCTATCTTCAGATTTGCTAGTTTACCGTTCTGACTGGAATCTGTCAAAATGTGCCAGTAATGAACAAGTCTTGCAACTCTTATTAAAATATCCAAAAATCAGAAGCCATATATGTATGTTTAAAAATAAAGATATCAAAGTATCTTATCGAATATTCCGGTAGGAATTTGTTTGGGGGCAAATCGCCGTTGCAGGCAGTGCATGGAGACGGCGATAGTTGGAATTTTGCCAGTAGCCGGTGCATTGTTGGCCCGCCATGTTAGTAAATTAATATCGGCAATAGAGCCGGACTATACAAGGCAAGCTTCATCTAATTTTGTAGGGTCACCATTTACTTGTTTGACTGTATGTGAGAAAGAGTTGTGGAAACAATTTGAGGATGATATTCATTTCTTTGATATATATCGTCTATTTTGTCTTGGAACTGGCAAGTTGTCCAATGCTAATTCTATAATTACCTATATTCATTATATCCCAACATTCTTGAACGTCTATAAATTTAATTCGGTATTCATTTGTTGGTAAGTCGCAATCAAATATTCCAGGTTTCTGATTCATTACTCTCAGAGGCACCTCTATTTATACACATACCTTTTCTCATATTAAACATACCTGGGCTCTAACTTTATTCATCTAATCCTAGAGCATGTCCCAACTTCACAGACAGTGTGGTGTTTGTAATCAACTGTACCTTGTTCACTTGTAACATTTGCTCTATGGACTTGTATATTTTCAGACCTGGCTTTGGTAATTGGCAGTCACTATGAATAAAAGGCAATTTCAATTTGCCTCCAGTTAATATTTTAGTAACACATTCAAGAAAATCCTTTCGTTTAATAAATTGCCACTTCTAGGTAATGTCCCGCATTTACACAGATCTTATATAATGTGCGTGGTAAACTTATTTTACATTAGAATTTGAAAATTTTGATACTTATTTAGTCGGATCAGAATATCTAAAAGTATAAAAAGTGTTCAGTCTCAATTAATAACATCCACAATATGATCGTTTATCTTCATCAAATCATTAATTGGCCCCTTCATAAAAAAACTTTTATTTGTGTAATCAATTACTTAACTTAACTGATGAAATCGAAGATTTCAAGGCCGTCTCCGTAGTCTTGACACACATAGAATAACAATTAGCCTGTATTTAGTCAATTTGCGCGTTGACTGTTGTTTTGTATTGTTGACTCAGGGTTATTGGGTTTAACTGTTTGACACACTTTTACTGTTGTTTGCGTGCGTACTGTGCGTCTCATTTCTACCAGAACGCACAATTCATTCATCGTTTGACATTATGGTTCTTTGTGATCGCCAGTTTTTGCTTACGCTGTGTCTTCAACATTCTTATGTGTGGTTATGCAACTGTTAGCCGTTTTATTTGTATGTCTGCTTTTCTTTGCAGTAAATATTACACAATTCTACCACGGTTCTTATACACGGACAATAGGGAATATGCATAAAATTTAAATTTGTCTCAAATATTTTTTTCTAGATTCTTTATTGTCATTACATTATACTTAAAAGGTATTTTTTTTATTTAGTTATTATTTAAACCCAGAAAATATTACATAAAAAGTGAAAAATAAGGGA
Organism: Tetheella fluctuosa; assembly: GCA_951216915.1. Taxonomy (NCBI): domain Eukaryota; kingdom Metazoa; phylum Arthropoda; class Insecta; order Lepidoptera; family Drepanidae; genus Tetheella; species Tetheella fluctuosa. The sequence goes on along the minus strand of OX578229.1, from coordinate 3,190,983 downwards.
GGAAAATTCAAACATACAAAACGCGTCACCATTGGTCGAAACGAAATGTGACGTTAATTGTCACGTCATTGAATTTATCGGCGTCGATATTCATACTGTGTTAAAGTAGTGTTTGTGAGGAAAAGTGTTTAAAACTGTATTCCTGTGTGATTACTTGTGGATATATATTTGTAGTCAATCAAGGACGATGACAGAAACTGGTTTTGTTAAAGCACAATCAGATAATCTGCCGAAAATAGATGCATTTATGATGTCAGCATATTTTGCATCAAATCTCGAGTCTTTGCCTTTTAACTACAGCCATTCTTTCAACTGGTGGTGGCATATTCCGTTTTTGACACAAAAATATATGAGGAACAACTCCTTTCTTTAACCGTAGATTACATTTTTCTCCTTTCTGTTTCATTATGTTATATTCAATATAATTAACTGTATCTTCCTTAACCTGAAATAAATTATCAATCATTAAAATTTCGTAAAACCGCAATACGAATAAATAAGCAAGCTCTTTAGATACATTTTTAATGAACTTTTGTAAACAAGGCTAGGTTAGTTTTAGACCAAACCTCCTATTTTCACACTTAGCTGTACATAAATATATGCTATACTTACGTTAAAATGATCTTCACAACAAAATAGAACCGATAATGGAGATACAATATCCCTTCTCATCATCTTACACCATTTTTTTCGTCATTTCGCATCGCATGGAATACGAAAAAACACTTTATCGGGTGTACTAATAATAGTGTTTTTGCACTTCGGTACCATACAATACTTGTAAGATGGTTTTTTAACTACTTCCATGATTTGTATAGCAATTAAAACTGAAAATACGTATGAAGTAACTGAAACACTATAGTAAACAAACGCGGGACATAACAAATGACGTCATCAAAAGCGCGCGCTAAATGGTGGCGTTTGAACGGCTCAAATTTATTCAATGTTTTAAATTTCACTTTGAAAAATAATTTGGCTCTTTTCAAGCCTATTTATATTTTTTTCCATGTTATAAAAATCTAAATGATAAATTTAAGAAATAAAAAAAAATCATGCATATTCCCTATTAAGTAGGTTCAGATCTTTAGATTTACGTTGTTGCTATCCAAATATTAATGTACCTAATAAAATCAATATGAATCATTATTCGTTTTCAATTGACTCAACAATTGTTGTTTATTTTGTTCACATTTTTGTCAGGTGCAAATAAACTTTGTTCTTGCTATTTTAAAATATATTCAAATTTCATATTTAAACAGATTGAATTACAGAAATGCTTACGTCTCTAGCTTTCGAAACAGTACCTGCATCACAGTTCATAACAATAAATATGCTCTGTTCTAATACCCTTATATTTGTAGATTTCACTCAGCACGCAGCGCGTAATATAACTGGGTTACACAACACATTACACATTTCCTCCTTAAGAAACAGTTAACCGAGTACTATGCTGTTATCATGGCCAACATTCAAAATTAAGAGGTACTTACCCGATGCATGTTGCATTTACATCACGTCACATATGCATCGCTACTTGACTTTATAGATGCTCTTTCCACGTTCATGCAAGTGCATAGATATTAGATACATACAATATGTTGACGACATGACGGGCGGGTCGCGTGCGCTGGAACTAGAGCGCGACGCGCACGCAACTGGTAGTTTCAAGGTCGCATCAATATTCCATTTTTCAATTTTAGATTTTTTATCACATCATTGGTTGTGGCTAGTATTTTTTTGTGGCATAATGTAGGCTACCAAAATGATTTAAGTATAATAATTTTATCAGGTAATAATAAACGCAAAGAATTCAATCAAACACATATTTTCAGTGAATTTAATTAAAACTAACGAACGTAATTTAAACATAATGAACATACCTATATTTGATACATATATTTGAGTAATTGCATATAATTGGATCAGATAAAATAACAAATAAATAATGTATCTATCCGATTGGAAAAACTACAAGTATTGTATAAAATTTAAAAATAACACACGGTCTCAGTGGTGTTTTTTAAGTACGAATTGTTAAGGAAATTATAAATAAGTACTTTTCTATATCAGCCATATTTATAAGACAGATTGAGATAAACAAGAACATTCTAAACACAGTTAGTGGGTTTTTTTTTCTAGAATTTCCAAGAACCCAAAATGCCTCTTAAATGTGCAAGCTCTGTTGTTGTTGGATATTCCAGCCGATTCCGAGATTAACCCCGATAAATAAACAGAAAGAGAAATAAACACAGCTGTTTGTGTTGCAACTGTTTACGAAGTAAATGAGCTTTGAATATTAGTATTTGTTCAATTAATTTTAAGTATCCCAAGCACTTACTTTTTCTTATTTACTCAACGACAAAAAAATTGGGCTTTTAGATAATTGTCTATTACTTACTACCACTTCTTTTGTTTTCCATCAATCCACTTTCATATTTAGCCATATTTAACGTTTTAAAATTGTGGTCAAGGGCAATCCAATAAGTCTACGAAGCAACATAAGTAAAAAAAGGCATTGAAAATGAGAATAAAAATATTTTTTTATTCAAATAGCCCTTCACAAGCACTTATATAAGTCTGACTAGAGTCAGCACGGTTTAGAAGGTTGCTTTTGCTGAGAAGGGCCGGCAAGAAACTATTACATAAAATTATTTATCTAGTCTCACTGACAATATTTGTGTGTATATGACAATGAGGAAAAAATATATCAAAATTATGAGTAACTTAGTCAATAAATGGATTGAAAATTTAAGCCCCCACAAGCAGCACCTGTTCACAAGTGTATGACGCATGTGGCAGCCATCGCCCTCCTCGCACATATTATAGGAAAGTGAGCTACCCGCCACACAACGCCGCCGCAAGCAAAGACCCCAAAGTGAGCAAACTAACTTAAGCTTACTACAAATAATAAAAAGAAAAACGGTTTCATGAAATACACTTGTCGTGTTATATCATTGGAAATAACGGATGACTCACATTATGATAAATTCGATTATCCTCAAGAATTCCTTGCTCAGATTAATGCAGATGTTTTTGATTAGTAAAAATAATAATAACACAAAAGAGTAGTTCCAAAGTGAGTAAATATGTCGTACGTTATCATATATCTAATCAGTCGTCAGTCATTTTTAGGAGTCTCGGTCGTTCTGTCCCACCCGGTAATTTTGTAGGGAATTTAAAAATTAAAAGAACATAAAGTTCAGTTCTTACTTATTACTTGGTATTTCAAACTACCTGCATTTACGTTAAAAAAAAGTAAAAGTTATTCAAAGTAAAAAAAAAATATATTAATTTAATAAAAGTGAGAATAACAAATAATTGTAAGTAAGTACAAAGCTTTTGGTTAAAATGATTTCTCTCAATAATAAATTATTGCATTAAAATGTAAATTAGTATAACGTTGAAATATATTCACATGACCATAATGAATATTATTAAATTCAATATTATTAATTAATTTCACAGTACAAGTAGGTATTAGTTTGTAGCAAATTCCGGAAAATTCAGTTTGGTTGCTATTTTAATATATAACTTTACGCATAATTTATATGGAAATATTATGTTTACTAATTTCATATTTATGTTTATTGTTAGTTACATAAAATAAGTTTCTTGTAGGTAGGTATTTTAGTAGGTTTTATTTAATTTTAATCATTGTAACATAGATGCCTAAAAAGCCATGTTATGTGAATATTTTGCGACGAATCAGATACGCCGTGAGGTATCACTTCTTTTTTTTCAATGAACTCATTATTTTGTGACGGCCCTATCCTTTCTTCATATTCAAATAAATTTCTCAGCAATCTAAACAAACTATAAAATAGTAACGATTACATGATTGCCGATAGAAATTTCTTAGGTACCTACCTCATATAATCGAATGCCAAGCGTAGAAGACAAAGTGCCGACTCGTCGGTTTTCCGTCGGCGCATCGTGCGGCTTGCAATTTGTAATTTCAGTGTGTAATCAGCAATCCGCGGGGCGAGCGATTAAGCTCGTTTAACTCTGTCGGAAGTTAAACGTAGCGGGCGTCGGCGAACAGTTTTACCAATATTTGCCCCACACCCCACATTATATGTTAAACTTTATCAATTATCGAGTAATGTGGCAAATTTCCCCGCGGTGTCGAATACTTGGCTCGCAACTCGCAAGTATCGCAACCTACTTCGTAAGTCGGTAGTGATAAGAAACGTTTGCGGCGTACCACGCGGCCGCGAAACATTCTCGAGCATGTGTGGTTATAAAATTAATACGCGTGAAATGTTGTCGTTAAAATTAAATATACCGTCGCGATAGCTACAATCGATGTCATGTTCGCTTTGTTAGGTCATGAGCATCATTGTCAGCTCGTATCCGTTTACGCTGAAGTCATGGTTTGGTGGACGTTTATCTTCTTTTACTAGAACTTATATTTTATATACCTATAGTAGGTAAGTAGTAATTCAATCAAGTCGAAAAAGAATCAGATCCTGATAAATAATTATTTTTGACATAAATAACTCTTTCTGTGATCAGAAATGTAATAGGCTTTTTACGTAAAAATAGGAATCCTTTGACCTTTCCCAAATTTGATCTCGCTGCCGTGAAAAATATAAAATAAAGGTCATGTCATATATTATACGTGTTTGAGGCCCATTCCACATGTTTCCTTTGAAGTTCTAGCATATTTGTTCGCTATGTGAGTTACATTTGAGCCTATTTGATATATCATAGGTAGGTATTACCTAATAAATCTATTTTTGTTTTTGTCTATCATTTTACTTATTACATGCTTATTTATAGCCGACTTTTGATAGGTATGTCACAGTAACATCCGCATTGTTATTATAAATTTTTACTCAGTTAAAATTAATCGCACTATGGCACGTAGTATATCCAACTACTAAAATAAACACGTAAAACTCCGATCACAAACATAAATTACGAAATCTTTTCGCATGTAATCAATGTCAGAAGGTGTTTATTGACTTGACGATATAGAAAATACGATCACGAGACGTTTTGAATTCGCTTTCTCCACGCGTGTGTCCATTACGTAAACATTGTCGAAACGAAACGATCGTCCGTGAATCTGCTAAAGATTGCACTCCGAGTGGCGAAATTGTTGGTGACAAAATTGAACTACATATTTATTGCATTCGAGGTTATCTGGCCTTCGGAGCTGCATGGTGCATCTTTACTTTGGCTCGATCGATGATCAATGTCCTCTAGCATAGATAATTTTAATAGTATAATATATTTATTGTATTTTCATGTTATTAGTTTCACTGAGTAAAGAAAGACAGACGCCCGCCCGCATAGCTTTGTCGCTACTTTTTTTACTTCTTATTTTTATATTTGTTCCGTTACAAATGGAAATATTTTATACTTAAATAAATAGAGCAAACTGACGAATGAAAAACATATTTTTTTAGAATAGAAAAGAATTTAGATTATTTTGCTTTCAGTCTAACTACTTCTTACTTATCTTCTATTTTGGACTTATAAATTAATCAGCCTTTGTTGTTTATTTGTGTAAACACCATACAGAGCTTTCAGTTTACTTTGAGAAAGTTCAAAGTTAACAAAAATTGTAAGATAATATTTAAAGATTGCCCAGCCAACTTTACTTCCGACCGAGTACTTAGCTATCAGAGCACAATGAATGGACAGTTCGCGTCGGATCACCTGTCTAACTGTCTTAAGCTGTGAAACATCGTTTGTCAACGTCATGTCTCGGAGACTTGGCGAACGCTCGGAAGGCACCCATTGTCCGCACGTCCAGACATTCCTATATTTTGACCGCCAAAAAACCTTCCTAAGACGAATTGATGGGGAAAAAATGTGAATTGTTTGCAACACAAAAACATACATTTTCCGCATGTTACGTTGTTGCAATGTCGACAAGCCCATTTTCCATGAAATTAAGTAGATACTTTGAATGTCGTTTGTTTTGTGTCCACACGACTTATTATACCTATTGGAAAGAAAGAAAAGTAACAAAAAGTAGTATATGTAGTATATCAGCTATCTGGCTTCCATAGTACAAGCTCTGCTTAGTTTGGGGTCAGATGGCCGTGTGTGAAGAATAATGTCCCAGAATATTTATTTAAGTATTGGAGAAAGCGTAATTCTTCAAAAATTTGATGAGAAATATCAATTAAAATTTAAATTGACATGACATTTTAAAACATAAATTGGCTTGGATAATTAAAAAGCTACTTTGAGAATACTAAATAAATTATATCCTAAGCCAGAGCGCCAGCCAGTTTCCAAACAAGTCACCCACGCCTTCAAGTCGCTAATAATTATTTAGTTACTCATTGTACCATCAAAGTTGTTCCCGTGCCGGTTGAATAACTCGCGTGTGGTGTTGAGCGGTGTTGTAACTCAGCGGAACTTGTTTAGAGTGTCAATGGCAGTTTCCAGCTTCTGCGTTATTCACTCTGCAAGACTGCACCTTGAAACTTGCAACTGCAATATTGCAAATTACAATCGCTTGCGTTTTAGTATGAGCAGTGCATGTCGTTCGTTTCAATATTCAGAGATGGATGTAACTAAGCTTAGCGTATTCCATAAAATTAATTATTTTTAGTAGGTATTGCATTAGTATTTGTGTCAGATTCGTACATATTTACGTTCTAACACAAATCGTTGGAATAAGTATTTATTTGAATTACCACAAAACCATCTAAATTATTTGAATTAATTTAAGATATTCAATAGATTTAGGAATTCGTGAAGTTATATTAATTAGGTATTCACAACATTAAAAAGACAAAAACAAAGACATGGTAGTTTCGTTCAACAAATCTATAATATAAAACGAATCGCAAAATGTGTTGGTAAGCGCATAACTCAACAACGCCTGGACCAATTTGGCCAATTTGTTTTTTTTAATTGTTCGTTATTGTCAGGAGAAGGTTTGTATGAAAAAAAAATTACACCGGGAACGTGGGTGAAACCGCGGGGAACAGCTAGTTAATCATAAAAGATTATAACATTGCAATTAGTTTGTTGATATATATATAAAATAATATTATAGTAGCTAACTAACCACACGCTGAGGAGTCGGTTATTGTGAAAATACATTTTCCTTTCATTGTAAATGATATTGTGAGATGAGAAATAGAACGGGGTGCGCCAATAGATAGATAGCAATTGTAATATGACAATGCACTCTTCCATAGAGCAATTACACAGAGGGTACCATTGTAAGGAAATATTGTAGGCTATCAGCTACTCACCTCGCTATTATCAATCGTTCGAACGTAAAATGTATGGAGATTGATTCCGTCCGTGTCATTGGGCTCCCCCTATTATGTGATGGGTGTGCGGCATCTTTCGTTATGAGTAAAATATTAGGTTTGTGAACCAAAAAATAAATATAGCTATTGAGTATTTGTTATCTACTAGCTGTTCCTCGTGGTTTTGACCCGCGATCCTGAGATAAAATGTAATTAAAAATCTAAAAAACCCGACTGCGGTACGAAAAATAAGTTTTTTTAAACATTCATTTGGCGCCAAAAATCCGCCGGAAACATAGGGACGGACATACAGTGTAGATGTTTATTGTGAAAATCGAACTTAATATATGAATTGTATATTCAAGTTACTCATTCATGATAATATAATATGTGTCACTTCTCCGTTTTATATGAAGCCGTTTAAGTACGTATATTATAAATGTAAGTAATCAATAATAAGGAGTACAATATATACAATATTTGTAATAAATTGTACAAAATCGTGACTCAAGGATGCGTAATAACGTAGCAACTAAACAACGTAAAATAACAGTAATTTGCGGTTAATTACCTACGAATAATTCTTCCGTCTCCTCATTAAACTGAACTATTATTATTATGGGCTCGTAAAAAACCTCGTAAAGTGTTATATGAAACTTTAATTGGTGTTGTATGATATATGGTGTTAATTTTAATCACCATCATAACGTGCGTTATTGGTTCCGTACGTAATTAATGTAGACGTATCCATCTAAGCCTCGAAAAGGGAAAGGTTATGTGCGGAAAGAGAGAGTAAACAAATATATGTTTACTCTTTTATTAATATATTTCAGGAGACTTTCAGGACACATAATAATATTTTAAATGAAAGCAACGGATTAGTAACTACTGTATAAATTTCTTTTTAAACATTAGAGGTCGATTACATAGATTTAATGGTACATACGTGTACCATGTACCTACCTTGTGTGTACCATTTAATATAATAATAATATAATTTTAGTGGATAAAGAAAAAGCTGTTGGGCCTTTCTTGACATTTGTTTTACTAGCTTATCGAACGTGTAGAAACTGGAACGGAAACTTTGGGCTCTTGAAATTTTGACGTCAAAGTTACGTGGTGCACTGAGACTAACTAAAAAGATTTTTCTAGCTAAAAATGCTTATTTTTTTTAGTTAGAAGGCTGGTATGCTACCTTACGGTCCAGCTAATGGTCGTAGCTAGCCTGGCGGGTACTACAAAGTACCCTACTGCTATGGTTTTCTCACGATGTTTTCCTTCACCGAAAACTCGAAACTCATTGTAGGATTCGAACCCATGACCTTCGTCACAGCTTTCGACGTCACTACCACAGCTATCATCTCCATATCCCATCATATTGTACATGTAAATGTTCAACAATAGTAATTTATCAAATTAATAATAATTTTTCAACCTAATGAAAAGGGAAAATTACATTATGTAGGTATACTCGATCCCAGGAACAAGTCACGGCCTATGACGTAACATCAAAGGGTGATCAGTGATCACGCACTAAATGGATATAGATAGTTGGGGTACAATTTGATCGTAAAAGCAGCTCTGTGCCAAGTTCCAATTACGACTCTCTGATTGAGTGGCGCCGGCAGTAGGTCTGGTCATTAAACTAAAGCCTCACATCATACTATAGTTAGATGTATGCTTACTTTACGGCCTTTCTAAAGTTCTTTGGATGATGTCGTTAAAAATGAGTGCACTTATAAAAAAATGGAGGCTCTAAAATTGCATGCGATGTATGAATGTACAAGAAATTAATAATATAATAATAGGTAATAATAATAAGTTAGTAATTATGAATTTTACTAACTTATTATTATAGCTAAGCATCTATTCATACTTGTACTTTATGATGAAGTAAGTGAAAAGCAAAGTAATTAATTTTATATAATTTGAATTTAACTCAGACGCCTATAATTGAATGAAACATTAATAGACCGACACAACAATATAATTTACTAATTAATGCATTTACTGCAACAAGATTACCTGCATCTCACAAGGTTTAATTAAACAGTGAGACGTTAACTCGCAGTATTGCAATTACATGACAGTGCACTTCACAGTATACATAAGGGATGTGTAATCAAGCCTGAAGACCCTAAGTTACATCCGTCTCATTTAACGAGTCTGTTGTTTAATCGATGTGAAAATCACTTAAGTATAGATTTTACCCTACGGCCTGGCCATAAATAGGTTCTTTCAGCATAAAATTTTAAGTCTAATTACGTGCACACAAGGTATAATTTTAGTGGATAAATAAAAAGCTGTTGGGCCGTTCTTGACATTTGTTTTACTAGCTTATCGAACGTGTAGAAACTGGAACGGAAACTTTGGGCTCTTGAAATTTTGACGTCAAAGTTACTTGGTGCACTGATCCTAGTTAAGACTAACTAAATGGTAAAGTTTTTAACTGTTACCTTGTGTGGTGATAAGTTTAATAGGTTTTGTGAAACAATATGATTCAATGACGATGTGTAAGATTTGCTTTTAGCGTTTGTTTTCTGAAATTTAGAGCAATAGAGTTCAAGGATTTACTGTAAACTAGGCCCGAAGCCCTATATTTTTAATTTGTTTCAATATTTTGACTCAGTAGTTTCCGAGATAAAGGAATTCTCTATTTTCGTAAGAATCTTTTAAATTACCTATGCAATTTAAAATTATATTTGAATTTCTCATAACAAGCCCATGCTTTTTTTAACTAGGCACTATGTCTGTGTTTGGGTCATCGTACATATAGATGTACGTTCAGCTTATTTACAGCTTATTTTCCACGTATTGTGGAAAATAAGCTGTGACAGACGGACTAATTAGAAGAAATACAGAAAGAATATTGTTAAATAAAAGCTTTTGAGCCTGCAACAATGCTGCTATTACGATAACAAAAGACATCATTGAATTCTAGCAATATAGATAGCGATAAAGATTAAAATTGTATGCAAACATTCGCGATACAGTTGAGTCGAGGCTAAATGTACAAAGTTACTCATAATCTGCTGAACGTTCGGTCTTCGCATCGCGTGCGGCAGTATCATAATTCGGCCTGTTTTACTTTGCTTAATCGATTGGAAATTATGGCATGTAATCAAATTCAATTATTAGATCAATGGATAACCTAATTTGATGTTCCTCAGATAATTTTTCAATTACTTCCGACCCAATTCACTTGTCGAATTATTTTGTTTATTTTTGTCATTATTCATGATTATGACGATGATAGCTCAGTGGTAATGACGTCGAATGCCGCGATGAAAGTCGTGGTTTGAATCCTACAATGAACTTGAGCATTCAGTGAAAGAAAAGCTAGTTCCTTCTAGCCTTTGTGTGCTTACCACCTTCGGCCACATCATCACTTATCATGGTGAGATTGTGATTCAACATAGGCCTATACAACAGAAATACGATTCATTGGTTATTGTAAACTAAGGGCGAATATTTTATTTTATTGCTTAATGATTTTACTGCATTTGCGATTGATGATTCAAATATGTCATGAAATAAATGTGACTTGATTTCAAAACCATTTATTCAAATTAAGAACAAAGTCATGGAATACAGTGTGACTGTCAATTTTACCATTATCCTCTTACTTTCAAAGATGAACAATATATTTAACTTTCATTTTCTATTAAAGACTAGTTCAGTACAGTCGAAATGTCCGTGAGCAGAATTTAAATCGTGCAGCAACTGGTTATTTGATATTGCTTCTTTTTAGAAAGGACTTGTGATATTTGATTTCATCTGTATTTCACCAAAAGGAAGGTATTCCATTATATGTGAAAATGTTGTAATAGTCACAATTGTGGATAAGTAAATCAGTAAAACGATCTAGGTCATTTTATTACGTGGTTGTGTTGCGATAAAGCATTCTTAAAGAGACACTAAATGCCTATTAATTTGACACTTATGTCCTAAACCTGTGAAATATACCAAAGTTTTTATGTACTTTTCGAAATATTATGTGGTAAGTGTCGATGTATTCTTTTGCAAAACATATTAGCAGGAATTAAATTAAATTAATGGAGACACGATAAGTAAATAATTCGGTTTACATCACGGTACTTGTCACTTCTTTTTTTTTATGTCAACAGTGATGGTTTTTTTCTCTTGCTGCGCTTACTAAGCTTGCTTTTTTAATGCTGAACTACGAAAAACTAGGAACTAGGTAGTCGTGGCAGATCCAGCTCGAAGAACCAATAAAACCAACGTCATTACTCAAATGAAAAAAAAAATGCATGACTAAATAACCTTTACTTATTATAAGATAAACATATTTTTCGCAAATTTTTACCGAATGCAAAAAACGGAGGGACAATTTTTACCTTTTCTCCTTTTACGCCCTTTTTGAAGTACCCTACATCGTAGCGATGACTGAAAAGTGTTTCCCTTTAAATTTGTTAATTTTACGAAATCATAATCACACACTAAGATTTTATTGGAATAACACATAAGTTTAATGAAATTACCATGTGAACTTTAGACTGACAATTAACTAGCTATTACTCGAGTGTATAAAGTTCACTTGAAGTACTTGAACTGCTTGAAGATTCAGGCAAGGTCTAATGGTTCTACACTTAAGAAAATTGCTAACTGATATAGCCGTCGGCTCACTGGAGCTGTGAATACTTTGGTAGAGATATATAGTTCGATTCATTTGTTTGAGATATCTATCGACATAGTTAGACATGTTTTGGGATAACTTTCACAGTCGTCTACTTAGTTTTCTGTTTGATAATCTTCTATTATATAAAAATCAATTGATGTTCGTTAGTCTCGATATAAGTCTCGGTATAATTCAAAAAACGGCTTGAGTGATTTGATTTTTTTTTGGCATTGTTCACTACAGAGGTGGTATAAAAAAATAGGGAAATCCCAATAGAACAGCTGAAAAATCGATTTGGTCGATATTTTCGATCTCACGTGGTAAGAAGTTCACCGGGACATCTAGTGTTGGACAAAAGCGTTTTTAATTAACTACCATGGGTATTCTATTCTCTTTATTAACTTTTTGGCGAGTATCTCTCGATTCCTTATCAACCGAGATTTCGTATTTTTCTTATAAACGTCCGCGCACACTTAAACAAATTAATGGAATATTATATTTGATTACTTGTATCGCATTCAGTTTCTTTTGAGAGGTGTTAAATTTACCATTGCTGCCACGTTTTTCCCTCTTCGCTGTCTATTCGTTACATAAAATTATTTCAGCAACATGATCTATCAAGAACGTTATCGCGAGTATCCTATATCATTCAACTCGTGTATTGGCATGGAAGGTTGGACGTGCGCCCGGATATTGTTTCTGACGGTCGACTGTACGTTACGTAACGACATGATATTATGGTATTAGACCCACTACGATAATTTCTTCTTCCGCAAGCAGCGGTGGCTAGCTCTCGTCGCCTTTTATACATGATTTAATTTTTCTCTTTGCATTGATTTAAAAATTTTAGATTAGAAGAAATTTGAAAATTTTAAGACACTATACGTACTTTGATTTTTAAAAAACACCATGCTAGCTTGATGCGAACACATGGCTCAGACCGCACTAACTTGTGATCAGACTTCAGGCTAGTTTGATTGCGGCTTTAATCCAATTTGATGTTCATGAACTGCTGTTGATATACTGAGTTATACGCCTCCGAGGGGTTAGCAAATGAAAATTTATACGCTGTTTGTCTTCATATTTTGCTTACGCAGTATGGACATATTGTAAAGCCACTATGGGAAAGGCATGGAAAACCTATGTAATGTTCTAGTGAAGATAGATAATGGAGTTCCGAATTCGTAGATTTCTAGATTTGTGGCTTTCTGGTGTTATCTCTACCCTGTTTTTCGTCGGAGACATCATGTTGACTTATAGGCCCATAACGACCGTCGCGCAGCGCATAAATAATTTTAACAATGCATAACGGCTATGAATAAATATTTTTATCGAATAAATGAATGGATAAATAAATACACATGAAACATATTTGCGATTGTGTTAAAATTTGCATTTCTGATTGGAAGCAATTCAAGAGAGCGCTATTGATATTTTTGAAACATTACATAATCACCGCTTAATGAAAGTATTAGAAAGCCAGTTTCTTAGTCAGCTCAAAGATAGTAAACAACTAAACTATAAGGTTAAGTTTGAAGTGGTTCCAAATTATGGTGTTATCTTTACTACTATAATTCTATCGAAGTTTCATAAAGTGGGGTGTAAATAATAATATTATTGAAAGATAATTCGAACTGTGGTTAACGTGAACTTTAGCTGATCCTGTGACTTAGCTACTTTTGATTTAATGATAGAGCAAGATTCTGTTCTAATAGAAAGGGATTCAATTTCATTTAGTATTAGGCCTTAGAATGGGCATTAGCGCAGTGTATTGCTATTAGCATTATTGCGATGCGCTAATGCGTTAATTCTATCCGAGGTATCTACATATACCTATCTAATTTGCTTATTGCATTGTGCCGTCAGCTGATCCTGTCAGAATCTGCCAATTTAACATACACGTAACATCCTAAATGTTGTCATACAACATTCAGTAAGTGGCTGGGCTCTTTAACAGTTCCATGTATTTTATCACGCGTAATGTATGTACGCTCTCGTAATGATTGCAATCACGCAGCGTGAAAAGGAGAGTTTTGTTGTGAAATTAGCTTCAATGTGCGTTGTAATTTTAATCAAATGTGAACTAAATCAACAACAGCAATCGAATTGTAAATAAAACTGTTGACGTTTTCGTTTTGTTACATCAACTCTATTTTTATAATAAGTTTACAAGTGCTTTTACGATGTTTTCGTAGCTCTCCGACCTGGCGTCTCTGGACTCAGAGGAAACGGACACTCGATGTCTGCCTTTATGATCATATTTATGTCCCATTTGTTTTTAGATTAAACGTGTCGACCCCCCGTTGTCGTATTTTGTTAACGCTGTTTCGGAAGTAGGGTCTGTTTGCCCTTATCATATGAATACATGATTCGAGCGTTTAGTGTTGATTTGTTTGTTTTGATTGAATCTCTCCGGTCAACCACTCGCTCACTGACACGCTCGCATTTCCATGTGACCGTTTCAATGATAACCAATATAGAATATTACCGTTGTTATTGTTACGCTCGATCGGCTTTTTGGAAATTAAATTTTAAACCGGTATAGCGACCGGTACACGCTATGAATCGTTTATGTAATGTGAATATAAAATTGTATCAACAACGGATTTTTTTACTAAATGAAGTGTCATCTTATTTACGAGTAGTGGCTCGTGGTGTTAATTTACAGAATATTTCTTATACTATTCTGTTCGTTAACTTTGCAGTGTTAGAATAATAAATATGTGCAAAAATTTTGCTATTATGATTAAACATTTGTGTCTTTGGTTCCAGGTACGTAACTAACTTGTGTCTTCAAACTAACCAACAATTGAAGCATTATAACAGCGGGTGAGTAGTCATGACGTTACTCGACGTTCAATTTCGTCTGGCAGAGCGATCTTGTGGCCAATTCCGTCGAATAAAAAGTCGGCGAGAAGTGCAATAAGTGCCGCCATCAATGTCGCGTTAGCGGCAACACAATAAAATAGAAAGTCAATTGGTTCACAGGAAAAAGTCGTAGAGTTCCACCTTTATAGCAAGCTCTGGCTCGGATGTAGCGTTACTTACCCTGTATGAATTATTGCAGCCGATACGTTTTCTTTCTTTTGCAATTTACACCTGCATTTTTATTTTGAATGTTCCTATATCAATAGGGCTTCCCCGAAATTAGTTTGGTCTGGGAGCCTTTTGTTTGTTTTAAATGTTTTTGAGAGCAAAATTTGATATTATGTACCAAATTCAATTTTACACATTTATTTATGGGGTAGAGTGAGAGGGTGTTACAGAAGAGGGTGCTGCTACGATATATTGATAGTAAGTAATGTATCTGTTAAAAAATAATTTTCCTAGGACCTATATTCACAGTGAAAGTCGACTGCAATATGCTACAATCCCATAGGTATTTTGCAGTTAAAGCGCAGCGGAGGGACCACTTAAGGCCCGATGGACCGAACGTTCTGAAGAGATTAATAGGAGGTGACAGGACTAGAGTGGAACAGGACCGGGCTTTGTGGCGCACTTTGAAAAGGAGCAACGTTTAGTAAACGTCACTAGACATATTAAGGACTACAAAAGGTTATAGAGTCCTATTAAATCAGCTTATTAATTTTCAATATCTAATCAATCACTTAGTAAGTAATTCGTTTGTGTCAAGGCCTCAGTCAGAAAGACAGAACTGAAAGTAAAAATACAGCAGGTCTGATCGAGCAGCGGAAGTAATTGTAATAAAAATTATTGTGTTTGTTGAAAAATATCCGCTGTTCTGTTTTAATCAAGTTTAATCGTTTTATCATAATAAAATTATACTAGCTTATCTACGCGACTTCACCAGCGTTCTCGGGATAATAAATATGTTAGCGTAACAATCTTTCGATTTTGTAATATTATTATGGATTAGAATTTTCCACCTTTATCGTATACGTAATACCTCATTCGCTCGCATCAATTGGTAATAAAGACGAAAATCTAGCTTGAACTAGATTATTGAAACACCTTTCAACTACTGTCAGCCTAGTTAAATCTAAACCTACAAAGGCCCACTGCAGAGGATACCGGGTTAAATTCTTAAACGCAGAGCTAATCAGCTCAGAGTTAAAATGTTAAAAAATTAACACAAAGATTGTGTTGCGATAATGAAAACTAGCTCGGAGTTAGCGAACCTTTTGCTACCCTGACAACCATACTTTTTTTGCTAGCCACTTTTAGTGTCAATCTCGCGTTATGACGCTCGTTTTATACCCGACCAAATATGGATAAGCGAACGAATGAATGACAATGATTACCCATATCTTTTTCTCTACTGCACTCGCATAAGACTATCCCACGTATTTCAGTTTTTGAATTTTGTTGCATTGACATTCCGTTTGGATCGCTTAATATTTGAGTTATCGATCGATAGATTTTACGCCGTTTGCCGTGTTATTTATTTTGGTGCTCAGACTATTGGAGTTGCTAAACTAGATTAGGTATTAGTGATTTCCTAGATTGTACCCCGATTTACCAATTTAACGTAAAATGGAAAAAAAAAACACGTTTATGTGCTTCGAATTTCACATGTAGCGACAATTTTCTTCTGTGTGATATAATATATAAGTATAATACATCATTGAAAATAAAAAAAACAGATGGAGCTAACCTTCTACAAAAACCTAATTCATCTATCATTGTTTTAAGTACACAAAATTATTGGAGGTGCCTACTACAGGCATATTGTTTCTCAACATCAATGAATTTTGACATTGCTGACGGAGAGTTAGCGACTTAACCCTTCAAGTTTGGTGGGTTAAGTCTGTTTATAATTCTTGGTGGTGCAAGACGATTTATCAGTTTAACCTCTGATGAGCAGGTAACTCTGAGTTAAAAAGATAACCCGGACTTCTGCAAGTGGCCCTAAGTACCTGCTTTTGTGCTTTTGCTTGTACCTACCTCACCTCACATTTTCACATTTAAGCAACATCAATATTTTCTTTGGAACCGGAATATAATAAGAAAAGTATGTTCTATTGTAATTATAACAAAGCACAAATATAAAGGAAAATAGAACGTAGCTAAGCGCCATTCAGTTCTCAAACGTACAGCGCAGCGGTATCCACGGAATGCCTTTATTTGCGAATTGCCTGATTCAGAGACTATGCGAATAAACCTTCGCCCGCTGATCATAAAGATTCGCTTGCGTAAAATTTTGCATAAATCGCAATCGGTCGACCTACATATCTATCTATATATAAAAAAATTATGCTGTACGTTGGTGAGCGGATCACTTGAGAATGGCTGGACCGACTTGGCAATTTTTTTTTTAAGTTAGACATACCTACCTACCTAAGATTTTATGGAAATAAAAAAAAAGTATAGGTAGGTATGTTTTCGTGGCCGAACCCATTTTGATGAATTTTGGCCGAGGTCTAGTTTGTTTCATGGAGAGAAACGTATGACACTTGGGATCGCGCGTGAAACTGCCGCTTAGTTTCCTATTGCGAAATCTACATACGTCATCTACCTACGTACGGCTTTGAGCATGCAGTTATTACACTAATCTAAAATATTGATCGTAATCTTGGGCTTTAAATTCTTAATTATCTAAAAAGCAGTTGTTTCGGCTTTTGCTAATTTTGGCTATATAATCTATGAAGATATTTTATAATAGAAGATCGAAGCCCTTGTCATATCCTCTCTCTGTTATTTATAACCAGTCGATAACCACAGGCACCTTTCCATCTATTTGGAAAGAAGCTAGAATTGTTCCCATTCACAAATCTGGTGATATATCCTCCGTCACAAACTTTAGACCTATATCTATTTTACCGGTATTCGCCAAAGTGTTGGAATCTCTTTTATGTCCGATTCTGACGTGGCATTTTAAGTCATTGATAATTCCACAACAACACGGATTCATGAAAGCACGATCCACTGCAACTAACCTAGTGGCCTTTGTGACAGATATAACATGTTCTGTTGACGTTCGTGTGCCTGTGGACGCTATCTACACTGATTTCAGCAAAGCCTTCGATAAAGTAGACCACGACATACTCCTTTGCAAACTAAGCCGTTATGGCGTCACAGGAAACTTACTTGCATGGTGTCGGTCTTACTTAACAAATCGTTTCTCAAGAGTAGTGGTTAATGGCCACTCATCAGCAGCATTCTCGGCAACCTCAGGAGTACCTCAAGGTTCCCATTTGGGCCCATTATTTTTTAACATATTTATAAACGACATAGTCTCCTCTTTTAAACATTCTAACATCTACCTATTTGCTGATGACCTGAAAATTGCCAAACCAATTAAGGTACCAAGGGATATTGAGTTGCTCCAGGAGGATCTGTCTAGGTTCGCTGTATGGTGCAGTGAAAACCGTATGTCTCTCAACACTGAGAAGTGTTATTTCATGAGATTCTCTAGAAGCAATATTGGTCATAGTCACAACTACAAAATCAATGATAATTACCTCAAGAAGGTAACGGAGATTCGTGATCTTGGTATTCATCTAGATAGTAGACTCCGATTCAATGTGCATATAGATAAAATCTCAACAAAGGCATTCAAAATTATGGGATTTATTCTTAGGAACAGTAAAGACCTTAGCAAGCCTTATACTAAAATAGCCTTGTTCAATGCCCTGGTGAGATCTGGGTTGGAATACTGTAGCACCGTATGGTCACCTCACTATGACGTCTACATAAAACGCTTAGAAAGTGTCCAGAAACGTTTTTTATGGCATTTGACCTACCAATGCAACCTTGCAAAAATACATCCATCCTATAATGAGCGCTTAGACCACTTTAAAATTAATACCTTAAAGGATCGCAGGCAACTGTTAGACCAGTCGTTTTTACATAGGCTTGTGAATGGTGTCCTGGATTGCCCTAGCTTACTGCAAACAATTACCTTCAACGCACCGCGAAAATCACAAAGATGCACAAAGAAAAAAGATTTTTTTAAACCTAAACTAGCCAGGAGTAATCTAGGACAAAACACAACAATAAATAGACTGCAAAAGCAATATAACAACACAGTTATAAACAGTTCATCATTGGATATTTTTCATGACAGTTACTCTGTATTTAAAAACAAAGTTTGTACCACATTTTGAAGGATATATACCTGGGCATTTTTGTTGTTTTTATTATCTTTTATTGTTCTCCGTCTTCAATGATTTTATTTTTTTATATATATATATTTTTCTCCTACTATTATGAACAATGTTAGCTTTAGTAATACTTATACATAAGTTTAGACAATAAGTTATAATCTTTTAATGCATGCAGTGGCAACCTGTAATTAAGGCAACGCTCAGATTTTATTTTTGTATCGTGAAACCATGCGTGTATTAGTGTATGTTTTGTTGGTTGTCCAAATAAAATAAAATAAAATAAAATAGACAAGTGGATACCTGCACCGATAAATTATTACAGCATTTTAGTGAATATCATCCATGTAAGTCCGAACACAATCTCAAAACATGTTCTATTTTTTCAAACTTCTTGCGGCAATTTGCTGAACCAATCGACACGACGACGTTTTTATACGACAGTTAATACCACTAGAAGGCTTCTTTGTCGATTACGTAGACTCTTAAAACATAGGTTTCCCGTTAGTTTTCCTTATTACGTAACTCATCGCAATTCAGTTATGTAATAGTTGCCTTAACATTATCACATGCTCTTTTATATTCCAAGAATGTAACTGGTTTTGATATAATATAAAGGTGAGCCGAGCCTGTTTTGAACAGGTTATGAATTCATATTATTTTTCTCTTTATGCACGATATAAGATATGTGAGTGAACTCGTCAAAAGAAAATCAAATAATACGTATACATTGTTACATAAATGAATTTAGCAAGGATTAAGATTCTTAAAGGAGATGTTTCAAAAATGTATGGAGTCCCGGCCAGGTCTTTGTACACTATACTCAAAAATAAGTAAAAATATATTAAACAGTTTCTAACTATCCATTTTCTTTGAAATGGCTTTGTTTTTTTGGTACAAAACAAGAATTTACACACAGAATTGCAACACAAAACAAAAAAATCATGGCGGAAGCTGTCAGTGATCAATGAATGACATTAGCTTTTTGGCGAGAACTTGCGAAGTGACGTTGCGTTTTTGTTTTATTTTCATGAAATCGGTGTATTTTGAATTTTATTGAATGATATTGGTGGCGTTTTGTCTAATAAAGATTAATACAAGTGCACGAGTGAAGTGAAATCAAATGAATGCGTGTATCGTGACTTCGTGACTTCATGTTGTCTCAAATAGTCCACGAAAAGTTTTAGTAAAACAGCCACCAATTTACTAAAACCTGACTGACTTGACTTCACTATATGTAGATACTAAATTTGGCTTCGGCTTATGTTATATTTAGATATCAGACATAATTATTGATTTAAAACAAATAAGAAATACCATACATGATTAGGCTGTATGGGAACATGTCCCTTATTTTGCATTCCCGAAATAAGGGAAATCACAAAAAAAAAACAACCTAGTCTTTTTTAACCACAATGTATTTGAGTTGCCATATTATTGCCATTAACAATGCAATTAACTGATAACAAATTATTTTTGTACCAGAAAAGGACACGTCTAATATTTTTTCTTTATTTTTCCTGAGTTTCATGGATTTTTCTAGATTTATTGAGTAAGTGTACATTGTCCTGGCCGGAATTGAAACATCTCCTTTGATGTACATATTTAAATAGTGCAATGGTGGTAAGGAGTTCAATATTAATTTAGCAAACAGCGTCAGCAAAGTAACGAACTCGCCTATCAATTCAACAGCTCGATAAGAATCGTTTGTTTCCGCCTGTGACCGCTTGTCAGAATATAATCAACGGTTCACATACTGTCGAACAGCTGTAGTTGAGACCTCGAAACGTGCGAAATCGAGAGTCTGACGTGGTCTGACCAAACCGCCGGTCCGTTCACTTTCACTGCCACAAAGGCTTGCATTTAGCGTTATCTTATTAGCTTATTCGCCAACCGCGTTGTTTGTTCCACGCGGACGTTTTGTTTTGTGCCAATTATGTTGCGGTCGGATTAGGCGGATTTGCGATTGTGACTACAACTTCAGATGTGAGTGGAATGAATCGCTTCTAAAATCTATTTGAATTGTGAAACTTTGCTTGCTTAAATCGATAATTTATATTGTGTTAATAATGTATATCACAGATTAAGTATTACTTGCCTTTGTTCTCCATGTAATGTACTAGCCAAAATTATGGATTTCTCTAGATCACAGGAGAAATCGCGTTCTAAAAATGATATGATATTATCATATCATTATAAGAATAACAAAATAATTTAGTTTGTACAAGATTATTTTTATTTTAATCGCTGTGGTCTGTCACAATCTTCTTGGCCTTTAAGATATGTTCTACTCGGCTGCATATTTTTTCCAAATTGCAGCACAAATTAAGAAAAATTGCTTCGCATTTTTACACCTCCTTTTAATTTTGTGGGAATTTCTACTGAATCAGTGTTGCACGTGTAGTTAGCAATTTCATAAGATGTCAAAAACCCATTATGCAAAAATAATGCCTTGATCTTTCATGCTGCCTTGACATTTAATGTTAGTTACACAGATATGATTACTTTAATGATCCTTATAATTTTTATATATATATATATATAATAGGATATAATACACAAACTTTCGGTATGTTTGTCAGTGTGACGCAAATTTTGAAGAATTGAAAAAACAAACTACATAAATAATGTAAAATTAAACCAGGCCATCTCTTGTCGTCTGCAGCCAATGAAATTGCTGTCTCAGGTACAACTATTATATTATGAGCCTTGTCCAATGCCCATCCAGCTGTCAATAATAGCCCAACCTACAGGAGCTCGCATAGTTCGCAAGATTCATGCTACCCGAGAATCTACCAATGCATTCTTGGCATTTGAGACATGTCACGTTTTAACTTGTCGTGCCACCGCGCCGATTTAAATATTAGCACGTTTGAATATTAATCGCTTTATAGGTCATTTATTTGCAATATGTCAAGAATTCGCAGTCTGCAGTCGCTGACAAGACTTTACCACAACGTGTATTTGATGCTTGAGAGAACTCTTTGTGTGAACATTAGTAATAGAATGTTCTACTTAGGTACGATAGTATGGAAATCCAATACACTCATGAAATTAATGTTCTGTGCTCATTCCATTTCAACTCCTATTTGATTCATAGTAGATTTCTCGAAGATAATAGCGAACAATCTAACAATTTACAATACCTCGAATGTATAATATATATCCTTTTTGATATGTGGCCCTTTGAGCTGCCAGGCTTATATATACCTACATTCCATTTATTGGGATGTGAATATTCGTTCGTCCTTCAAAGCAGGATATCACACAATAGTGTCAGGTAGCTGACACCTTGTTAGAGAGGTCGTCCCTTTTGAATCTTACCTTCATTGTGTTGAGACGGGTCCCGTAGATTCTGTTTCAAACGGCCTCATTCCAGCTGTCAGACAAATAGGATTCCCCCTTAATTGAAATTACCTATATCATCAGAGCAATCTACTTAAGGTACAAAATTCTTTGGTTTCAATCACATTTGGGCCTTTTATATCTGGCTCGGGATTGAGATGAGTGTAGTCGTTCAATAAAACATAAAAAAAATAAAGGTCTTTGGGATTCTGAAAAGTGTGTCAAAAGCTTATCTGATATACTAACTGATAGATAAGCCGTTGCTATTGAAAGGAAATGTGGGGGATAGCAGGGGTGGGTTTCGAAATAGCTCATGTTTGATGTCGGAAATGTGCTCTAAAACGTCGTAGCGTAGCTGCGTATATGGAGGGAACCTGTCTAAAACATGCCAGTTCCCAGTGTATAATTCACGGTCGGACGAACAGGCGGCCGCGGCCGGCGGCGTCAATCGCTCAATGTCAATTGTACCACCACCGCCGCGATCTTGTGCTCTCAGTGGCACCTCGACAAATAAATGTACGCCATTTTTCTTAGAGAAATGCAATTAGAACGGACGCATTTCTCTTTCACGTCTTGTATTGTGCAACAACGGACAACGTTCTTGGATTTTAAATTTAAGGTTACATTGCTTCGGACGGATTTTTATATAACCAACAACTAACCGATAGCGCTTTGTTCCGTTACTTGAACATTTATAATTTCTTTTATTGTTTCGCTTGTTACATTTTATATTGTTTATGGAGTGAAATGGCACGTGTAACTTAAGTTTTGACGACAAACTTGTAGAAGTGACTCAAAATATATGATTACAGATAACGCACAGTTTTTTTTGCTAAATTCAAATAATGCTAACAAGAACGACAAATACACTGTTTTGACAGCGGGTTGTGTAATTATTTAGGGTTGTACATTATGCAACGGATCGAATCGATCGTGCTAGTGGTATAGTAGCGCACGTTAATCAGCTTGCTGGCCGGGAGACTGTTGGTCAAGTAATGTCTATGGAATTTGCAAGTTATGCAACTTAGTGTCCACACAATACTGGAATATTTCGAAAATTTTGCAAACCACTGTCTTATCAGAAATACTCGCAACTTGTAAACCAAATGACATATTAGTACCTACAAAAAATTCTGTCAAAAATAATATTACCAATGAAAATGCCATCTTGGCATTAATAAAATGAATTGAGGAAGCCACCTACTTTTTTGAATAAGTCATTAGTTAAACTAGTTCAACTTAGACTTGCATAACTTAAGGCAGTCCTAGGCAATACATATTTCATCAAGTTGTTTTCCATAAATGGCAAAGAAAACCACCTCGATTATCGCTGCGCTAAGTATCTTGTTTTATTTATGAGCCGTAGCGATAGTGCTTGTATATTTCAAATGTGACATCATTTTGTTTTTGTTATGAAATTCATGAATTCATCCGTTTGTATCTGAACGTGCCCACGTACGGTATTGTTTAATGTTTATCCAAAAATTAAGTAATGAATTTATTTTTTCGATGGCTATCTCCTGCGCCGGTCATGGGTGAATTACGAGTGAAATTAAACTCGGCCGGTAGCTTGCGAAATTCATCCGGCCTTTTGAATAATGCAAACGCTTTATTGGAGTGAACATATATCTACGTAGTGCATTGTACACTGTTGCTGTGTTTATACGTATATATTTTCCTATTGGAATTTCAATGTACTCTATTTGAATTTAAGAAATACATTATAATGATGCAATGTTTTCAGTCCTATGTTCAATGACTAATCTGAGAACTGATCTACTGACGTTGAATTAGTTTGAATTGAATGTACCACTATCTTGTGAGTGGTAGAAACGTGTAGGAAACAATAATAAATAAATGATTTATGATCAATCAGTTATGGCTAAGCGTATACAATAAATGAATTGTATTTTTTACCGGTGTCGATTTTGTTCCGGATTATTTACAGCCCATTTATCAAGTGTCGGACCATTTAATCTAAGCGTCATGAATGTTTCAGGCCTGACAAACCTATGGCACGGAACATTTTTATTAAAACAAGACATTAAGCTAACGGTTGGGTGCACTCCGCTACGCTTCGCTCAACTGGTATAAATCCATCTGAATTAGCACAAATGCGAGGACATTTACCCGCACATCTCCTCGTACTAAATCAAGCGCACTTTGCGCAATACATGCACCAAGTAACTAAGCGCTAGTAAAAAGCGATGGTTTCAATTTATATTTTCCTACTAGCACTTATAAGTGTACGTGAAGGAAAACTCGATACGAACACCTGAGGGAAATCCTTTTTGTTTCGTTTTCACTCGCGACGCGACGCGACCACGAAACAATGGGCGATTAATTGTCACAAGTTTTATGGATTTACTCGTTGTTAAACACGTAGAATTTTGGTATCAAAACGGCGATAGTTTAGTTATTTTGCTTTTGCATTATCCTACAATTCTATCCTCGTTTCCATCAAATATTTCCACCTTCCGAAGGTGTCGATTCCAGCTCAATGTGTTTTTGAGGCGCAGTTTCGATAGCCATTTTAAACGAGTCACGATTATTTCGTACGTACGTTGCATTGTACATGACTGGTCACGTTCCGATTTTCGGAAATGTGTTACCGTGGACAGCGGAAAAGGGGTGGCACAAGTTTTGCGTTCTTGCATGTGGATTTTTTCCGTATACCTGCTAGTATAATGACGTTGGACGGATTGCGAATAATTTATTCGGTGTGTGATAACGCACTCACTTTTTTCTGATTTGTTTTTCGATCCATAACAAATATGTATTTGATATTTGCAGTCGACTGCTGGCCATTTACGTAATCGTCTTTTTATTTATTTTGGTAAATCTCGCTCTATTTTCTGATGCTGTCGATGTAAATTTTCGCTTGACAGTTTGTTATCTCTTGTAAATTGCTAACACATTTATGGAACATAAACGGATCTGCAACAATTTTGATACATGATTTAATAGCGATATTAATATTGCCAAAATACGTTAGAGTTGTTTCAGTCTGCTAATCCATAATTATCGGCGTAATGTATTGCGACCGCGTCGCTTGTTTGTTTGTTAGCGCGTGACTACCGTAATTACAAATTGTGGTTCTGTTTGATACTATTTCACTAGTTGCGAAGCAGGAATCGTGCCTATATGTGGCATTTCCAATGAAATAAATGTCATTCCACGTTCGAAACTTTATTCTTATTTTCTTAAACACTCATTTCACATCGATGTAAACTTTTAATGCGATATTAACAATCCTTAATACAACCATAAAATTTTATAGCTCCTCAAAAATTGACTATAAAGATAAAGCTATTGCTTTCATAATAACCTGAAACTAATCGCCTTTTCTCATGATCGCCGATTTAAAATTTGCAAATTGGTATTAACCAAACAGTTTTCCTGGGCTACAGTTTAAAGTAGGTAAGCCCGGGTTCCCAGGATTCTGATTTGTAATATAGCAGTAAATTATGCATTGAATTCCTGTTTAAAAATTCTCCTTTGTTAAGTTGGTCGGTGGCCTGGCGACAGATAATGTGCACGACAGACGAGCAAATGCGCTCTAATTCCAATCTAGAACATATTGTATCGAAGTTTAGCTTCGGTTATTCGTTGGATTTGAGACTGGCTGGCCTATCGGGCTATTATACACGACTTGCACACTCTTCTGCAGCCGTATATTCAAGCTAAGTAGAATTCAAAACACTATTGTAAAACTAGACGTTTAAACAATGAATCATGTATTCATTGTTGTAAATTAATCCTAAACATCAGATAACTAATTTATCGCAATTTTAAAGAAGTACCTACTCGTAAATTAAATAACCATTTGATTTTAATCGAAGCATAATAATGCTTTACTTTATGCAAACAGAAGACTCGACGCTAAGCAATTGCATTCAATTTTAATTAGAGGTCGTTCAGCCAGGGCTTAATCAATTGTTTGTAAAGCTTATCCTCTGGCTGTATTCTCTATCTTAATCTGTTTAAGCGGAGCAAAGAGCACCTCTAGAAAATAAATTTCCATGAAAGATCGCTAGATATAAAGAAGATAGATAGCGGTGTCGAAATGTAAATGTCGAAATCTAAGAAAATAATAGCAGGGTGGTTATTCTTCATAGATTTCCATCAGGGCGGAAACGTCCGTGCGAAAGTATCGTGTACGAAATTGCCTCTGAGGAAACCCTGAAAAAAAAAGGGAAAATAAGGCGACATCCGCTTCGGCCGACGGTCATTACGTTAATGCGAGACTAAACTTGATTGATGATCTTACGCTGCGCGGAACTCGTTGACCTCCGAGCTCGATGTCTTTCGTTTTGTACGTACATCCTTAAAAAGGTGTCGTTCGTCTTCGTTTACAACCACTTTAACTATTACATTTTCAAATGCAATCAAAATATTACTTCGTCTGTGTGAAATGTGGAAAAAAAATCGCTAAACACCGGTCACGTAATAAATGTCTGGTCACGTCCCTACATCACTAACACGACATTCAACCTAAAACGTTTTGTGTCATTTTGGAGTAAGATTAAGAGATATTTTTATCTGATTTGTCGCATGGAATGGGATTGGCCATGCGTCCAAATAATATCTGCTTAGGGACATTTAAAAGAAACATATTGCAATGAAACGTGCCATGAAGAAGGCAACTTGGACCACGATGCTTTTTTTGTAATAGAAAGGATTTTTTGGACATCAGTTTGTATTTACACCTAAGTAAGTATACAGTAATGGAGTATATAGATAATTACTAGGTATAGTATAATCCAGTTGGATCTCCCATAACTTTCAAACGAACACATAAGAAAATCGACAGTAGGTACTCGTACCTAACTAATGATTTGAAGCTTATGGCTTCAGTCTATCAACAGCCCCTAGGAGGAAGAGAAATTTCAACGAAAGTAGGTATGCCTAATAATTTAATCTTATAGCGGTAATTTAATTTCACGTGCTTTCGTAATAGCCTAATTTTATATATTCACGTACAATTTCTTTATTCGTTGATATATTATCTCTCAACGGGAGTGAAAGAGACAGCCAGAGGAAATTCGCCTGTATTTTAATAGAACAATGTCAGTTGGTATTACGCTTTTGTGCTACGCTTACCTTATATGAGTATTAACGTTGTATGTATGTATTTTATGTAGTTAATTATGCTAGGTTGAAGTGGTGAAAAGTTGGGGAAATGTTTAATGCAACAATATGGTAATAAATTACTGTCTATGATAACTATTTTGATCTTAAAGCTGAACTAAAGTTCTATAATATATTGAAACACTCCTATTTGATAGAAGTTTTAGTCTGATAGGAGGCACTACTCCAAGCATGCACCTAACATCCTTGAATAATAAACCAGTCAATTGTCGTTTGGCTCCCGTCTGTTGTAAACGCTGCCTCACTTACGATGCATTGTTCCATCCCAGCACCTAATTAGTTCACGATGCACTGCAGTAATGGACCAATCGTGTACCGGCCGACGGACATAAGGTACAGTACCTGTACACGGCTTTAGGAATCGTATATTATATACGCTTATATCTAAGCAGGTGTGTATAATACTGATTAATTCCATTTCGCTAAGACAAAGGATCGAACAATCCCCTGGCTTGTAGATGAACTATGAGTTACCATCGCTTGGTAATGGACACCGTTTGCGTGGAATTTACTTAGGTGTGATATGAACTGATAGCAATTGTTAAAGTCAATTGGCTTATATGTATGGTACATGAAAGGCACACGCTGATGGTAATTTGTTCTAGTTTTTTAAATTGTAATGTTCTCTAGAAAATATTCAAGTTATGTGATAATAAAAGGTTGTTTGTTGGAGGAAATAAAGCATTCTTGTTATGAATTCAGTTGTCTATTAGTGATATTCACCGTCAGCCTTGTCTTATTAAAACTTAAATATCAAGTCTAATTCAAGTCTAATTTGCAATTACATACTTATTTTTTAACCATTCAAATGCATTTTTATTTCAAGTAAAGTGATGATCATAATTTTTGTAAGAAGCTCTAGGTTTATCTTTGATAAAATCGTATCACTTCACACAATTATTGATACAGCCAATAAATAACTATATATATCACTCAAATATTCATTCAAACTGCATACAGCTTAAAACTTGTTTCCTTTCTCCTCGAGTAGTAAGTCAATATTATGAAATCGATGTGGAAACGAACGCTGCATATTATATTCTGCACTGACCGTTTCCAGTTTTGATAGCGGTACAACCTTTGGGGGTTAATAGAACGACTAATATCCAGAATTAATTCGAACATTCCTCCTTTTATCTCTAAGAATGCTATGATTATTATTGTGTTCCCTCAATTTGATCCATGGAAGTATTGGAGATATCCTCTACGTTCTAATAATTATCATCCAGTCAGGTTGTTTGAGCCACCGGTCGTCCTTGCTTTATCACATCATACATACGAGTACAGGTTCGACGTGATTAGATCTATACCGTAATTGCTTGTTGCTGACCGGATGTTTTGTATCTATAATATGCTCGTGTCTTTTTGACACATGGATTGATTTGATATAGGATTTCATGAGTACCATCATACAGTGACAACAGTTTAGTGATTATCTCCTCCTAGATTTTTACTGCAGTCATAATTAAAATTTTTGTCCTTGTAAGATTTGAAAAAAAAATACGTGTGGCACTCGGGGACTGCCGCGGTAAAGCTATTTTATCAACTTATGCAATTATAATTATTTATTTATTTTTTATTTAAGTATGCAGTTTTTTTTTCTTTATACTACTAAGCCCGCGATAAAAGCTGTGCAATAGCTTAACAACGGGAAACTAAAATAATAGGCTGCCAATAAAGGCTCATTTACACACTAAGAACACTGTGTCATCTCATGATTAGGCTGTATGGGCTAGAACCCTTTGCCTTCCCGAAATAAGGGAAAACAAAAGAAAAAACTGATACTGACTGACAGGGATGCGTTCATTGAAAATATGGCGGTACTGTGCTCGGCCAATATGGCGACTGCCATTTGCACCATTAATATTTAACAAAATACTTGACAATCCGAATATGTTGTCGACTCGAAATAGGTTTTTTCGTTACGGAATTTCTTGATTCGGTCGCCGCGCTCAAAGCCCGAAGCCCGCGATAAAAGCTATACAATAGCTTAAAAATACAATATATGAAAACTTAATGAATAATGCAAGAGAAGTTTTCTTTCAGTATAATATTCTACTCTTGCATAGTCTAGACATAAGGAGCATACAAAGGACGTCATTTTTATTTTAATCTATTTCTTCCACGTCTTACTACAGGAATATCTTGAAAGTGAAAGGGTCGTTGGAAAGAAGCGCCGATCAGAACGCATTGAATGTTTTAGATTTGCAATCGTCTTGTTGAAACTTAAGCGAAGTGCTTTCATTCACAGCGGATTTGAACTTGGGAACAAAAAATCGTGATCGTCTTTGAATTACAAAACAATTTATTATTCGTCTCTTTGCTCTTTATTTTTTGTCAGTTGTTTCGTTAAGCATGACATTTCTAAAGAAGAAGCGAGGCAAGAAATAAAAAATACTAGTTTTGATTAGAGTGATGTCTTTGAATTAGAAACTTTCATAGTTGTGTAGCTTAGTTATTATTTAGTATATTCTATCATGGTCAATGCGTTGAATAACGCCGCTTGCTGGTGTGCTACTTAATTTATTTTATGTTAAATAAAGGACATGTTTTTAAGGCCAATACAATAACTGGCTTAAAATTAAACCAGAAAACATAAGCTGTGGTTGGATAAAGGTTAACAACATCCTTCTTATGTCTATTTTGGCGATGAATCACGTTATTTTCTCGCTCGCCTCCACTATGCCCGAAGCAATTCCATCGACTCTCGGGAGTACATTTTTCAAACCACAGCATTGATTCACTTTTCCGTTTATCCCCTTCAGCTTTATTTTATTTTTACACAAAAACTGTTTATTTATTGTGGTGTTCCTAGCCGAACTATATCCTTTCTTATTTATTATAATAACTATAAATTTGTATTTTCGGATAGATTCATATTCCCAAAGCGGGTATTAGTAATTCTAAATTGTAAGGCTACTTAAAATTAAAGATTAATCAATCAAGTAAATAATTGTTTGCGTTTGATATTATGTAATATTGGGGGAGAATTTTGCTCTTTTGAAAATATCAAACGACGTAATGTATAAAACGACAGGTGGCAGGCACATCTGATAATGACGTTAGATCATTTCGAAATAAGCCTTGTTTAACTTTGGTACGAGTTCGGGCGTAAAGTGATAGGCGGGGTAGAGTGTTAAAAGATTTATTTATTTTATTGTTATTACATAATTATGTTAAACCTATGTTTTATTGTGGCTATAGCCAATGACAGAACCACTAGCTAGAGTCTGCCAATCGTGTATTCCCTATTTATTTTATATAATTTAATTAAACTTAGGTATACACATGAAACAGTTTAACAAAATAAATTAATAATAATACATCATATATTTATTAAATAAAGATATAAACAATTTATAAAGTGTCGCAGAATTAGCAGTTATGAGGAACAGTTGCTAACACTGGTAACAATAGAATATATTCGAACATCGTGCGATTATACGCATCTTTTGATAGAATCTTTTCAATGCTACGTTGCTCTTTAAGCCTGGGTTTAAAAACAACTACGTAGAGCGAACTTCCAACGTCTGTTTCCTAATACTTAGAACCTTTAAGGCTATATTTTTCATTTTCTTATTCTATAATCTCGAGCAACGCTCATAATTTGCACCATCCTATAATCCAGACCTCAGCAGTCGGGACACGCCATTAGTTGAATCCACTCGGTGGAAGCTTTATAAATTGACCGCTATTGAGTTACCTACTCTTCTACTTGAGCCTTTTAGATGACTTTAACTTTAACTCTATGTCAACCTCCGGTGTTGTGTGTTCATAGTTTTTGATCCAAAGACTTAAGTAGTTTATTGCCACCAGACAAAAATATAGCTTCTCCAAAAAATATGCATGAATTCAATATATAGTCGGTGTAAAGTTCTAAATCCTGATAATAGATGGCGGTAGCGGTACTTGTCTTGAAGTTACTATATAAGTTTTGAAGCGTGAGTCGACAAGGTAATATTAGACTGGTATAGTGGTATATTGTATGCTTTGTAAGTATCAAGTATGCATTGTTAGGGCTTACTTTGGTAACCTTATTCGATTCACTTAGAGGATTGAGTGTTTATAAAGTTTCTCAATCCGTTGTTAGAGAAAAGGCGTTATTATTAAGTATAATCCAATGTTATCGGTTTGTAATATTTCATTCGCTCGTTTTAGTCTGGCCAAATGCATTTTGTCTAAAAACTAAAACTGAACATAAATTAAAGGAAAATTTAAGTATTTTCCATCGACTATTGCTCGTAAACTAAAACAGCGTACATACCGTATATACTTTTCCTTTTAAATTCATCATATATGCTACTACTGTGAATATTTTTAGACTTTAAGTAGCAGTTTAGTAGCCAGGGGGAGGGGACACTAATAAAAAATATTAATTTAAAACTTGATGTTTCGTTAACGAATCATTATATTATAGTATACATTTTTAACGATACACTATTACCTAGGGGAGGTAGGTACCCTAAAAGAAAATTGTTTCTATGATTTTATTTATGAACTTTGTTTGCGTCTTAGGTAGTCAGTATCAGCTTGATATCACTGGTTGTCTCGTTTTTTTTTATAGATGTTCGGGTACAACTCCGTCTTCAAAACATGGTCAGAGTTAATTTATTCTATTTAGGGAATTCAACATTTTAGATTAAGATTAAATATTTTTTGTTTCATCGAAGGCTGTATTAATTTAATTTATGACTGTTATTGGTTTATGTTCAACAATTATGAAAATTTCCACATAATTTGTCAAAGTTACGTATCCGGCGTAAAACAAGCTCATAATTTTGCAATAACAGAAGGTTCTCAAGAGGCAAACTTTTGCGGGAATGCTAACTGTAAGAGTAACTTCGAATTTAGGTCATTTTCCTGCTTTTAAATACGAATGTAAACGCTCTTTTATTAAAACAATGAAAATTGTTTCTCGTTCAAAGGCAAACAGGATTTTTAATAAAACGTTTTACGGAAGTTACCTGTAATTTTATTATAATTTTCTATACAAACCTAAGAATATAATTAATCGTACAACAATAGGCGATTCTGTTTTAGATTTAAATCGCCTTAATTCTTAAGAGTTTACGACTTCTTAGTTAAAGGTTGCGGTAACAAACTATTTTGCTATGTAATGGTGAAATTAAATTAAGTTTAAATGGATCGGCTTCTCTGTGTTGTTTGATTACTTGTCAGTAGTTTGGTACCTACCTGTAGATCATGTAAAGGATATTGAATGAACTTTTCTCTCTATCGCGTCGCTTTCTAATCTTTATGTGTTTGTGTTTTTGGCAAAAAAACATTATAGAATTCAATTCAAAAGTGTCCAGTTAGAGCAAAATAAAAAAAGTGTGAAGAAATACTTACTGGGTTTTGCGGTTTGACAGAAACATACTAAAACGTTAAGTTAGAAATAACCATAAAAAAGTTACCAACATGCGAATACACAGAGACCGCCAGGAAGACCTAAAAATAAAGTTTATGAAACCACTAATGATGTTTTCGTAAAAAAAGAAAAATATTTCACAGTTAATGAAAGTCTGTATGTAGCATATAAGTTGAGAGTGTTCCGAAATTCAGGCGCTCTTTGTACGGGGTTTTCATTTATGAAAATCTGACGGGAGACTATGTTGCATAAGCCACGAAAAATTTAAGTAGCCAGTAAATATATCTGTCGCAGTGATATAAAAATAAACGGGATATTTCAAGTAGTATCATTATTAGTATCTATCTAGCAAATGTATGGCGTTACGTTAAAAACAAATTAAACACTGTCTGCACGGATAATTTAAGCAATAAGTAAGGCTCTACAATTTGTATTTAAATCAAAGTCAAAGCCATTTATTCAGTTTAGGCCCTAAGAGGGCATTTATGAACTTCAAAACTACTGATGCTACCACCGATTTTATATGGAACATAGTACCCAATATAATAAGTTACCATATATAAGTGTCAACTGTTTCCATAGTTACCGACGGTCACCTCCCAGCATGATACAATAAAGAAGATAAATTTATCTTCTCTTCTTAACTTAAAAATTGAACGACGGATTATAATGTTGAATTCGCTAGAATGATGTACTAATAATCCTGTTCTCGGTACTTCCGTAACTAGATATTCATTGTTAATTATATGGGATTTCAGCTGAAGTTATATAAGTTCTGGTTTGAAACTCTACTCTGACTACGCTCAATAGAATACGTTGCGTTAAATATTACAAGAAATATTTTTCTGTTACTGTCTCGGGATTATTTCATGAGGAAATTGAAAATTATTTGGATTTATCAAGGAGTTGCTCGTCGGCAAGCAAAAATGATCAATCGACTAGGAAAAATAATAAACTATCTTATAAACAATGTTTCGTTAAAACAGTGTTGTTAAGACAGGAAAACAACTATTATATTGGTGCCAAGGGAAGCTGAGCAAATGCCACCCCGCTGAGCTCGTTAGCGTACTGCGAGTTAAACTTGATGGATACAGTCAGCTAAAGCTACGGCGGCAGTTATTTTTATCCTAACTGAAAATCTCCGGACAGGTCGTAGACCTCACAGTAATAATGAAAATGATTCGAGGAGTGTCAAACAGCAAATGTTTGTTGATTGCAAAGAAAGCGTAGAAATTAAAAATGATTTATTTATGAACTCGAGCGGCAGAGTTATGATTCAAAGAATATGGTGTTGCAAATAATAAATTTGACCCAGAATATAATTTTAAAGAGAAGAAATAATATTTTTTTGTAGTGGACATAATATTTTACGCAAACTAGAAATCAGATTTCGTGCAAAAAAAAAAACGATATACTTCGTATAATCGAGTAATAAGAAAGACGATTGAAATATTATTGGTATCTTATGATTGAGCGAATTGATCCATTTTGTACATTTAAAAAAACTTAACTTTAGGGTTGTTTGGGTGTGGCGTGGGGTAAGGACATACATATTTTAAATGAAGGGACCGACATATAACACGGACGCTTCGCCCCGGACTTTCTTTTAGTCAAATGAGGCATAATAAAATAATGGTACGAAAAAAGGTTCCTCGAAAAAGTTATGAAAGGGAGATCCAAAAGTTTAGTAGCGTCCGCCCTTTTACATTTTATACATTCTACTCTCTGTCGGCCTTGTGTTATTATTTATGTTACATTTTCCTCTGACCGCAGCCCCTCGACTGCGGTACTGTTTTTAATTAATGCTACCCATTCCCCGTACCTTCCTAGTGTTACAACAATTATTATACCAACCTCATTAAGAAGTTTAATGCCGTGAAGAAAAATATTCTCCGAGAGGATCCCGACCCGACCCTCCGTGTTTTCCGTTCGTTTGTTGTCAGTCGGTACTCCTTTGTGTTATTGTGATACAACTGGCAGCTTCCTCCGCTTCTTATTTACTCGATCTCTTCGATCAGTTGTTTTTCTTTTGATGTTTTTATGTATCGATTACGGAATGGAACTGCTGAAAACGACAAGATTTCTGCGTTTGTTTATTTCGCAATAATTTTTAACACTTATCTGCTCAATAAAATTCAGGAATGAAACATGCGATGGCTCGTATCGACATCGTTAGTGTAACAGTTAGGTCGTTTCGTTATTTACCATCGGTCGTTCATCATATTTAATCGCGTATCGTCGGTCGGTTCGTTTTTGCTCGGTGTTTGTTTCGTTCAGCGCATACTGCGACACGTGTCGGCATGACGTTTTGTTTCTGTTGACGTTCTGATGATGGATCGCGCACACGGATTTCTCTACAGTATTATGTTAAAGTTGTTTAATATTTTCTAGATTCAATTCTATAATTGTTCTGCACCATGAACATAATTGTATTGTTATTTTTGTCATTGTAACCTCGAGACGTTGCTGAGTACTGCTGTATGCATTACTTTTAATTCAATTCAAACAAGTGTGCTAAGTAAAAATGTGACATTATTCTTCAACGCAATTTCCTAAAGTTTTCGAATTGAGTTTGGCTTGATAAAAAAAAACGTTGTAAGTTTAGTTTGTTTTTACTCCTACAGCAAATTGCAACTAATTTATTACACGTTGATAGTTGTTAATTAAAGTCAAAACTTTCATACATTCCTCTAACAGTACACCAGATACGCCGACATAATCTTTTATTCATCTGAAAAAATCACGATCAGTTGGTGCTAAAGTTGAACTTTAATTACATAGGTACTTAATCATAAACAAAAAATTTAAAAAACAATTTAATTTTTCTTTATTTCAAGATAAACACAAACACACCCAATAGTATTAGCAAAGAAATTATATTCCACACAGAAGACGCCGGATAATTTGAGTTAGCGCTTAATGTCTGAGGAGTCCGTGATCCGACAGACTAACGACGGTGTTTAAAGTAATTGCAGGACATTTGAAGACACGTCTATTTAATTTACAGGAGTTTTAATGCGTTCTGTTGGTTTACTGGCTCATTTCATACAGTTTTGTTTGTGGTGTAGCTGTCTGTATTACGGGCAATCATATGAAACGCATAGTGTTGTCAAAGATTTCGGACTAGCTACAAAACTAAATACAGTCAGACTAAACTTTAATACGTGCTTCTATTATTTATTTTAATCTCAGATAAAATAGAGATAAGGGTAACAGAAATACTGGTTGTAGAAGCTTTGCTCTCGCATTTCGAATCCAATATAAAGCTAACATTTTATATGAACAATACAAATTGATATGCGTCTCACAGAGCTTTTAAGGCGATTAAATGGAATGGGCTATGAATAAAAATTCAATTTCACTTGTCCTCGAAACAATCACTTAAATACTGGCTAAGTAACCTTCGAATATTTCTTGTCATGCAACCAAACAATCAACCTATATTGACTTGATGAAATTACAAGTCCCATCTGAATTAGTAATCGTAATTGTAACTTTAAATGATCAAAATTAATAACAGTCAGTCACGGAATAGGAAACGGTGGCACTTTCATTACGTTCAAGGATTTCCGAGTGACGTCAGAGATGAGTTCTCTCCGAATTTCCACAGCTCAAAAGTGCCAACTTTATGTTATCAGCTACTTTACTTAACTGGTTTATTTCTAAAGCAGGTCATGTTAAACTGGTTGTCCTTTATTGTAAAATGCTGGCAGTAATTTTACTATCGATCAAAGAACCGCGGTTATTATATGAAGAGCTATGACAGTTCCGAAACATTTCATTCCATGCAATTTTTTTTTTTGGTAATCAATCTTGATTAATCGACATTAAATGATTATTTAATTTTATACACTTAAAAATATATATATATATATATATATATATATATAATAAACGTATTTGTTAATAAAATAGTACTGTCTTATATATTATAAAAATGATCTTTATTTAAACCAATGGTCATCATATTTTTTTTAATATGTTCAGAAGTTATAAGTTCTGTTAAAACGGAACGCAAATGTGTGAGTGTAGGTAATGCATAGTTTCTCGATAGTTACCGAATAATTGGTAATCGATAAAAATACATTTAAAATAAAAAATATTCTAATAAGATTACGTTATTATTGTCATATTTGAATTACGGACATTAATAATAGTAGGTACAATTGTATACCACTATTTAAAAAAAAAAAAAACATTTCTCTCGGTTTTAATTCTATGTAGGCCTAAAATCAGGAGTGAATTCACAAGAATTGCATTATTTAAAATTTGTTACTGATTGGCTACACTATTGAATTAGGGTTAACCCTGTAATGATAGATGTAGGTGAGAATAAATAAATAAAATAAATAAATTGTTTGATGTGTGCAATCCTGTTTATGTTTATGTTTTGGTGGACATTAAACATCTAGAAATACAATTTAATTATACTTTAATTAACAATATAATTTCGATAAGATTTTGTTTACAGCAGTAATCGAGTTGAAACAAAAATCGATTAAATTTGTGATGCCTGTCTCTATAGTTTTTAGAATTGTCAACTGTCATAGCTCTTCCTATGAAAACCAAAGTATAATTTTTTTATAATAATAAATAAAAATGTGACCTAATCTTCCAGGTATCTGATATAACCAAATTTTTATCGCGGAATAAAACACATGAATTTCTGAAAGAAACAGTTTTTTTTTTAATGAAAGTTTAAGATTCACGTTTGAGATCAATATGAACGTCTACGAGTGATTTACGTCGCTGGCGTCACGTTTTCAATTAGTGTGTTCAGAGGTGCTTGGCTTATGGGTTATGGGGTTTCGGATATTTTGCGCTGAACTCCACTCGAGCACCCATTCATGCGATCTACTCGGGGTTAATCGTTACATTACTATTAGATGTCTATTCAGATTGAAATATAAAAAAACTTGTGTTCGCATACATTATTGTACGATTATTGAAATCCCACTTTGGACGTTCTCTTTCTCAATTTTCGAACTGGAAATCAGATCTAGTGCTTTATATCTTTCTCTACCACACTAGTTTAAGCTATAAATGTGAAAGTGTGTTTGTTGGTTTTTTCTTCTTTCGCACAGAACAGCATCGACGTGATTTTTTGCATTGGTTTATGGATCGGAGAGTGACAGGCTACTATTTCTCCCGAGAACGTAGTTGAAACCGCGGGACTAAAGCTAATATAAACATATCCAATTTTAGGTAGAACGTGTTCTAGAATTCTCATGTCTCTTGACAATTATTTTTATCAATAGTAAGTACATATATGCAATGTCAATGACCCATCTTCTTGACGTGTTCTGTGAGTCATGTTAAACTAAGTGCTAAACTGTATAATTAGTGCGGTGAAGACAACTATGCTTTGGTATAATTTATAATTTCGTATCCGAGTCCTTGGCCTCCAAAGATCTAATGTCTCTATACAGAACATGCGTCTTTATTAGTCGAGTCTTGTTACTAATTAATGGTTAACAGAACGGTATGCTCGTTATTGGAGCCTTGTTCTGTTGTGTAAGTAATTGGTCGAGGTACCTACCCTCAATATTTTTTTGGAAAAAAATAGCAGATTTTATTTTCATTGGTTATAGCTGGCTATAACTGGTTATAGGTTGAAAAATATACTTTTTAATAAGCAAAGATTGATTCCTAACAGAATTGCAATTTTTTTAACAGCCTTAAAAAAAAACAATATCCATACAATACATCATTGTTTTATGTTTTTTAGTCAAACCCATTTTGGAGTAAATTTTGGTTAAATGTTAATTAACTCACTCCTAGCAAGTACTATCCATATAACTGGTAAGTATTTAAATAAAAATGGCACTTCAAAAAATTTACAATTCCCTCAAACTGAAGCCACGTCATTAAGGCGACGCCCTGAAGATTTTGGTTGCAAGGATTCCGATTTTTCTCAACAATGACTGAAGCGAACGAACTGAAATTTATTGTAAGAATTCATCATGTCTTTGACTTTATTTTGTACGTTGCATAACACGATTGGTTAACTTTTATAACACAAAATAAATAATCAAAAAGACCTCTTTAAAATTAGAGATTTCAATTTTACCGGCATTGAGGATCGATTTGAGGTTCCAAAATTTCTACACATATTAATTGAAACTGATACTATAAATTGTACTTAGGTTTTATGAAATATATTTGTAGTTTTTAAATTAAACAATAAAAACCATTTTGTCGCATACGCCCGTTCTGTTTACTCGGGTTGTCTATGAGAGGTCGCTATAGTAGGGAACGGGACGCAGCACGTTGAATTTCACATTTTTAAGCTTAACGCGGCGTCACCTTAAGAATCCATCTCAGGACTCCACAACGAAGTACCATAACTTATTTTGAGAATAAACTTCAAAGAGTACCTACCTACACCATTTCCTGCGACTAGTACTTAGGAGTGCATTTGTGCACTGAAGCTGTACTCAAAGTTCTTTTATTAGCCGACTGAAATATTTTTGATAGCTACAGTATTGTGATTCGTGGCTTTAATGCCTTTTGCTATGTTTTTTCTTTGTCAGTTTTATTACAAGGGTCGTCTTACAATTGAATTTGTTGTCTACCAGGCTGTAATTCAGTTATTGTTAGTAAACAAGGCTTTAACTGTCGACTGGTGATATTATTTACAAATCAAAGTTTGATGGCTTTTGAAGTAGGTACCTAAAGATATTTTTATTAGCTTACATCATGTACTAATTATTCCTATACATATATAATACGTTGAAGATCAATTTTATGCGTGATAAAGTACACGGCGTTACATTTTTTAATCAAGTCTGCCCAATGTTTGTATTGTCTACCAATAGCCAAACATTGGCCGGCAGACAGGCGTCATGTAACGGCCACGAGAGATTTCAATGGGAGTAACCCGATCGGAAATAGCTTTCGTAAAGATGATGCCCATCTCGAGTGTTTGTGCCTGCTCAGATTGAGGAGTCTCCTCATTATGTGTAGAGTTGTTCTTTTAGTAGACGTTTATTATGGAACAAATTAGGGCTCAGTCGTTTTATAAGTGTGAGATGTGTTAGAAACATGTCGGTTATGAGTTTCTGTTGAACATTTATTTTTGCTGACCGCTAATATATTTTATACTCTCATCAAAGGAAAACTGTCTCTAAGGATATACTGATGAGTTCTGGCAACTTGAAGGCCAGCTCCCTTTAAAGCTTTATGTGCTTACGACCTTCGGTCATATCTCTCTTTACGATTTGGGGGTTGAAAAATGTTAAGTCTCAAAAAGTACAATAACAATTTTTCACTTATCTCATGTAGATACTGTATCTACATGAGATAAGTGAGAGTTTCATCTAGCCATGATTAAATCCTTTTAGACTATTCTATCCCACAATCCTAAACACACAACTACCAACTACCTAATTCATGTACGAGCAATTATAGAATTTATAGATGAGCCCGCACACAAGACAACTGAGCGTACCCAATGTGCCCGAGACGAGGGTAGACATGTGTCCATCCCAAAACAGTTATTGTCACTACCATGACCACTCGTGTTTCTGATACATTATGTATCGTGAATACATGATATTGAAAGCTTGAAATGTTCGTTTAATTTTAGTTTTCGGCTCTAAGGGGATCCTATTTTGAATTTGTTATCTATACATATGTATGAATCTAGTGCAAGATACGAGCACGATATCTTATTTATTTAAATTATATCTTATATGAACGAATGCAAAATTAAATAAATAATGTAGGTATTTCGTTGACCCCTTATACATAGACAAACCGAAATGTGGCAACTAGAATGTTAATGCGAACTAATTACAGTTCTTTCTCAGTAAAAATATAGTAGGTATGATGGTAATATTGTAATATTTATTTTCTCTATATAATAATTATTTTATATTTTCAGGTAAGTGGCTTCATCGTTAGCACAGCTACTTTTCTTCGAAGTCAACCTTTATCAGTGTAAGTTTTCTTCTGCAAACAATCTTATTGATGTCAAAGCTCTATAAATCCCTCGTTACGTCGAACGAATATGTCTTTTTTTGTATTTTTACGTCGATACACCGAATCCCTGTTCAATTACGCCGCATTAGTTTCAAAATTACTTAGACGAACAAGGTTTTCGGCTTCAACAAATTCGATTGACTGAGGTATCTGTGATATAAATAAACCTAACATTGCTAGTACCTACCATTTTCAAATATATCACAGAATCCAATCACAAATTTCATAAGAAATGTTTATGTAAAGTATTTTACTTAATATTTGACAAAATCTATCCAAGTTCTTATCAGAAGGAGACAAAAAATACGTGGTGGAATAGCATCGAATTATCTGATAGCAAAAAGCATGGACGGTAGTATTAATATGCTGTCACTTTATAAGCGGTAATTGTAAGGAATTAAGTATTAAATGAAATCTGAAGTGAAAAGTGGTTGTTAATAAACTTAATCATTACTTAATATGCAAAATATTTTTACAAATACATAACAGAAAACTCTTCTGTCCCATAATTTGTTTCATTCAACAATTATTGACAATTAAATAACGGTAATAGTTCTTAAAATCAAATTGCAATTTATCACGTTGCATACAATTTTTATTCATAATGAATCACTATTTATTTTCACCTTTAATAACTTTACTAGAGATTTTAGAAATTCTTTTTTTTTATTATAATTCTTTTTGTAAGTAATTTTTTTGATCGCGCATCCCATTCGCGTCCATGGCTTGCAGTTAAGTAAAATAATATTAATTTATTACATCCCACATTTCCTGCGAATAGATAACGGCGAAACTCCAAATCCCATTAATTAGCTCAATTTACATGACGGAAATAGTCATAGTTCCTAAACGGAAACAATTCAAGCATCAATGTCGGAATTCAAAACGCTATTAATGCGACCTCCGCCTTACGTAAGGCGCTGTGGAGCGCCATTCCCTTCGGCGTCCCATTACAGTAATGTGAAGCTAAAACTTGACTGATTACTGCCCTGCCAGGATGAATTTTTCCACTGTCACACCAGTGCGAGGAGTTAGGTACACATTAGCAGTATTAGAGGGATTTTCTTGTCCCCTTTAATCGAAATGCCTGGTTAAATGAGTGCCTTTAGTTTGGACTTTGTTGGTATAGTTTTGTAATGTTTATTTGAATACTAGCTTTGGCTTACAACTTGGCTCAAACTGGTTTTAGATTTAAAAACATTCCAAAAGAGATGAAGTGAGATAGTTATAGTAAAGAACAATTTATTGTCATTGTAAAAGATCCAATCTACAAATAGAGCTGTATCAGTTTCTTTGAGAAAATAGGTACATTGCCATCGAGTTCGCTTGCAGTTAGTGCTTCAAATCCAATCTTATTATATCAAAGTCAATTCTCGTAACGTTTAACAATGTTCGTAGCTCAGCTTAATAATTTCACAGAGTGTCGAGCCACTATTCCTCAACATTACCATATTCAAACAGGGAACATCAAGTTAATTTACCGTCGGATCTTAAATTACCTTTGAAATTAGATATATTTCGCTGTCACTGCGGATGTAATTTGCATTTATTATTGGCTGTGTTGAATATTTATTAGAAGCTCATATTATTCTTGATAAAAAATTAAGGTTATGTAATGAATTTTTTCGAGTACAAATTTAGAAAAACATACGGAAGCGGATTAGAGTATAAATGTGTGACTTTATTGTCATTACATAAATAAAGTCTAGACAGATTTTTCATAACTTACTAGACTGGACCTAAAATTGTTTATCGGTGGATACCCTATCCAATATATTTGACCAAAGAGTAAGGAAACCAATATTAATTGACGTGAATTATCGCGAATTACTGTTCATGTTCAGTTATTGAATATTCAGCTGGTATCGTGCTAGTGTCGAATGCAGTCACGTCTCACGGCAATTATAATTAAAACAGCTTGTTCATTGACAACAGGCACGCTGCCATCACCCGCCATCGAGGTCGTGTCGCTCATTGTTTATTGTAATACACCGTTGTCAGTGATAGTCAAACTTTTGTGACAAATATCCGTAAATGTCTAAAGCAATCCGAATTACAGAAGAAAATAGGTTATATTTTTTTGTTAAACTCTTGAAAAACAAAGCCATAAGTAGATTGTTTTACAAATATATACAAAAGGAAACTTTCTTATCCGTTGACTGAATTCCGAACCAGTAGTAACAGTAGCTTCGACCTTCATAAGTGCACTTCTAATCCATAGGGCTTTATCTGAATAAACGAATGACCTATAAAACGAAGAAAATACTTGTTTAGGTAAACGTAAACTGATAGCCGGTTATTCGATATAACATTCAGCCTTTTGGGGACTCGGAATCTGTTAGAAGACAAATATTTCGTCATTTTTTTTTCTGAATAGGTGCTTTCAATTGTAGGTAATAAGCCAGTGGATTAGCTTCTCTTTTTAGAACGTACACCTCTTCCTCTATCCCTCAGCTTCTCGTACTCACTTGAGACACGATTTTGAAAGTTTAAGAGCTCCAGTGTTGTATAATTATTTCCAACCTGTACTTTCTGTGCCGTGGTAATCAATCCATGTAGGTTCTATAGTAGCCTGATTGTGTTGATGACTTTTGACAATCATCGTGACAATACTGCCACCATTGTTTTCATTGTTTTCAATTTTCGGTTCTTATTTATTGATGTTGCATGTTGGTTTATCAAAATTTTGTAGTTAATTATTATTCGTAGACAATCCATGTTTCTATTAGGCAATATCTAGTATTAAGAAATTGTATTATTAATTAATTAATCGTTTTGTATTCGATAATACTTAAATTAGAACATCCGGGTTTCCGTTGTAAGGAAATTTTTGGCACTTGTACTTGT
The DNA here is from genome assembly GCA_951216915.1 of Tetheella fluctuosa. Classification (NCBI taxonomy): domain Eukaryota; kingdom Metazoa; phylum Arthropoda; class Insecta; order Lepidoptera; family Drepanidae; genus Tetheella; species Tetheella fluctuosa. Next base: position 3,147,360 of record OX578229.1, on the reverse strand, counting down.
ACTTTTGCACAATGTACTTACATTATCAAAACACAACAGTATTAAATTTAAATAGTTGTGGTTAACTATTGGATCTAATAAGAACCAATAACATGTCATCGACAGACACGAAGTAGAAAATATATTCGTATCGCAACTAAGCTAAGCTTTGGACGAACTTTTAGTGACCGCACTTCAACAAGTTGGAATAAAATTTTCAAATGGAGAAATCAACTGTGAAAATTCCATCAAAAGTTGCTAAGTGGTATTTGAATTCAGCGAATAAATCTCCTTTGCTACCCTTGGGTGATTACATATAACACCAATTGAAATATTAGGGCTTAACGATGGAGTAGTATAAAATATATTACTCAGCGCCCATTAAGAAACGGGTTTTTACTCGACAAAAAGACGTGGTCTACTCCTTGTTGAGATTAAAATATAACCTATAAAAAAAAATACTAGTCTATCAATTCCGGCTTTTTTATCATCTATTTATGTGGCACACAAGATTTGAACCAAATTTTTTATCTAAAAGTTTAACCAAATTCCAAATTACAGGTTTTAACCAGAGCGAAGTGACATGGAAATTAGCCTGCTCCGATACCAGTGTGCCCAGGGTCCTATCCTCTCAGAGACGGTGGGACGAGCCACTTTGCCTACTGGAGCGGAATAACCTTCTTGAAACGTCCAGTAGTCCGTCAGAGCGTGCTCGTCTTCTCGCTGTCTCAGAGTGGGAATCGGGACTTTGGTTGCACGTAATTCCCTCCAAAAACATAGGTACACTTTTAGACAACAATACTTTTCGGGTGGTCATCTCCCTTCGTTTAGAGGCTCCCTGTCAGGTCGCACATCGGTGTCAGTGTGGTGACACAGCAGACCGCTTGGGACACCACGCCCTTGCGTGTGTCTCCAGTGCAGGACGTGTGCCCCGTCAGAATTCTATCAACGATATCATCCGTCGGACTTTAAGCAGCGTCAGTGTGGCCGCCACACTCGAGCCCCGTGGCCTCATGAGAGACGATGGTAAGAGGCCCGACGGAATGACTCTTATGTCCTGGAAGTTGGGATGACCCTTGGTTTGGGATGCCACCTGCGTTGATACCTTAGCGCCGTCTCATCTTCAAGGCACATCTGAGAGAGCCGGCTCCGCAGCAACATCAGCGGAGTGCCTCAAGCGGCGCAAGTATGCACATCTCGACAGAATGTACATGTTTTAGCCGTTTGGGGTAGAAACTCTCGGCCCGTGGGGGCCAGGGGCACACAGTATATATAAGGACTTGGCGGAGCGTTTATAGGAACACACGCGTGACCAGAACGCTGGCTTTTATTTCGGTCAACGGATAAGCTTAGCTATCCAACGTGGAAATGCAGCCAGCATTCTGGGCACGCTCCCATTTGGTGACGGTCTTCCTTTTTAGTTGTAATTGTTTATATTTTTATAATGTGTAGGTAATTCGTTTTTTTTTAATTATTATCATCTAATAAATAGTAGGTAGTTTAGTTGTAAAATTTTATCAAATAAATAGATTCACCTATAAAACACATCTATATCTACCTTTATATTAACCCATGTGTAGTTTCCAGTAATAAACGACCACTTAATACGGCAATCCATATTCATAGTACAAATAGACCGCTCAATATCATTGCCTCGATTAAGGCATACACGGTTTTGATGCATCTGTATATAAATCTAGATATAACAGTTTGTCTACCGAACGTTCCAGACCATATATGTATATGGTTCGAAAACCAACGGGTGGAGATTGCGTGACCGGTGTGAAGTTAGCAGCCAAAAGCTAGCAGCCAATATAATCCGACCAAATTAAGAAGATTTCTTAAAATCGCTTTATTTGTCCTAATAATCATGGAAAATTATATTGAACATTAGAAAATGATTAACTACAAGTAATAAAAGGCCTCGCAGACACGAAAACATCAAAAAAAGGCTTTTATTCAGAATTGATCAAAAATTATTCATATGAGTTTAATGGGCGATTGGGATCTCAAGATGTCCCGTGGTCACTGTAGCAATGCATTTAAATTGTAAATATATAATAAATCTTAATAAATAACATCATGTTATGTACTTACCAAGGGGATTAGATAGGTACATGAGACAGCAGACAAAATATAGTACAAAATAAATATTTATCTGAGTTTGATGAGTGATAAAGCTCTCAAGAGGTCGCGTGGTCACTCAAGATTCACATTGAAATTGTAGATACATAAGTAATTTAAGTAAATAATATCATGTTATGTACTTACGATGGGGATTACTTGGGTATATAAGACAGCAGCCGATATTTTTTAATAAAAATAGTTACATAAGTTTGATAATTAATTAAGCTCTCAAGATGTCGCATGGTCAATCTAGGTATGTGTTTAAATTATAGAAACATAAGTTACCTAAGATAAAAATATCATGTTATGTACTTACAAAGGGGATTACATATGTCTATGAGATAGCAGCGGATGGAATAGAGTCAAAAATATTCATAAACAAGTTTGATGGGTGATTAGGCTCTCAAGATGTCGCATGGTCAATCTCAGTATGTGTTTAAATTGTAGATACATAAGTAACCTAAGATAGTAGTATCATGTTATGTACTTACAAAGGGGATTACATATGTCTATGAGATAGCAGCGGATTGAATAGAGTAAAAAGTATTCATATACAAGTTTGACGGGTGATTAGGCTCTCAAGATGTCGCATGGTCAATCTAGGTATGCGTTTTAATTGTAGATACATATGTTATCTATGTAAATAATATCATGTTATGTACTTACAAAGGGGATAACTTAGGTATGTGAGACAGCAGCCGATGGAATAGAGTAAAAAATATTCATATACAAGTTTGACGGGTGATTAGGCTCTCAAGATGTCGCATGGTCAATCTAGGTATGCGTTTAAATTGTAGATACATAAGTTACCTAAGATAATAATATCATGTTATGTACTTACAAAGGGGATTACATATGTCTATGAGATAGCAGCGGATTGAATAGAGTAAAAAGTATTCATATACAAGTTTGACGGGTGATTAGGCTCTCAAGATGTCGCATGGTCAATCTAGGTATGCGTTTTAATTGTAGATACATATGTTATCTAAGATAATAATATCATGTTATGTACTTACAAAGGGGATTACTTAGGTATATAAGGCAGCAGCCGATATTTTTTAATAAAAATAGTTATACAAGTTTGATAATTGATTAAGCTCTCAAGATGTCGCATGGTCAATCTAGATATGTGTTAAAATTGTAGATACATATGTAATCTATGTAAATAATATCATGTTATGTACTTACAAAGGGGATTACATATGTCTATGAGATAGCAGCGGATTGAATAGAGTAAAAAGTATTCATATACAAGTTTGACGGGTGATTAGGCTCTCAAGATGTCGCATGGTCATTCTAGGTATGTGTTTAAATTGTAGATACATAAGTTACCTAAGATAATAATATCATGTTATGTACTTACAAAGGGGATTACATATGTCTATGAGATAGCAGCGGATTGAATAGAGTAAAAAGTATTCATATACAAGTTTGACGGGTGATTAGGCTCTCAAGATGTCGCATGGTCAATGTAGGTATGCGTTTTAATTGTAGATACATATGTTATCTAAGATAATAATATCACGTTATGTACTTACAAAGGGGATTACTTAGGTATATAAGGCAGCAGCCGATATTTTTTAATAAAAATAGTTATACAAGTTTGATAATTGATTAAGCTCTCAAGATGTCGCATGGTCAATCTAGATATGTGTTAAAATTGTAGATACATAAGTAGCCTAAGATAGTAGTATCATGTTATGTACTTACAAAGGGGATTACATATGTCTATGAGATAGCAGCGGATGGAATAGAGTCAAAAATATTCATAAACAAGTTTGATGGGTGATTAGGCTCTCAAGATGTCGCATGGTCAATCTCAGTATGTGTTTAAATTGTAGATACATAAATTACCTAAGATAATAATATCATGTTATGTACTTACAAAGGGGATAACTTAGGTATGTGAGACAGCAGCCGATGGAATAGAGTAAAAAATATTCATATACAAGTTTGACGGGTGATTAGGCTCTCAAGATGTCGCATGGTCAATCTAGGTATGCGTTTAAATTGTAGATACATAAGTTACCTAAGATAATAATATCATGTTATGTACTTACAAAGGGGATTACATATGTCTATGAGATAGCAGCGGATTGAATAGAGTAAAAAGTATTCATATACAAGTTTGACGGGTGATTAGGCTCTCAAGATGTCGCATGGTCAATCTAGGTATGCGTTTTAATTGTAGATACATATGTTATCTAAGATAATAATATCATGTTATGTACTTACAAAGGGGATTACTTAGGTATATAAGGCAGCAGCCGATATTTTTTAATAAAAATAGTTATACAAGTTTGATAATTGATTAAGCTCTCAAGATGTCGCATGGTCAATCTAGATATGTGTTAAAATTGTAGATACATATGTAATCTATGTAAATAATATCATGTTATGTACTTACAAAGGGGATTACATATGTCTATGAGATAGCAGCGGATTGAATAGAGTAAAAAGTATTCATATACAAGTTTGACGGGTGATTAGGCTCTCAAGATGTCGCATGGTCATTCTAGGTATGTGTTTAAATTGTAGATACATAAGTTACCTAAGATAATAATATCATGTTATGTACTTACAAAGGGGATTACATATGTCTATGAGATAGCAGCGGATTTAATAGAGTAAAAAGTATTCATATACAAGTTTGACGGGTGATTAGGCTCTCAAGATGTCGCATGGTCAATGTAGGTATACGTTTTAATTGTAGATACATATGTTATCTAAGATAATAATATCACGTTATGTACTTACAAAGGGGATTACTTAGGTATATAAGGCAGCAGCCGATATTTTTTAATAAAAATAGTTATACAAGTTTGATAATTGATTAAGCTCTCAAGATGTCGCATGGTCAATCTAGATATGTGTTAAAATTGTAGATACATAAGTAACCTAAGATAGTAGTATCATGTTATGTACTTACAAAGGGGATTACATATGTCTATGAGATAGCAGCGGATGGAATAGAGTCAAAAATATTCATAAACAAGTTTGATGGGTGATTAGGCTCTCAAGATGTCGCATGGTCAATCTCAGTATGTGTTTAAATTGTAGATACATAAATTACCTAAGATAATAATATCATGTTATGTACTTACAAAGGGGATAACTTAGGTATGTGAGACAGCAGCCGATGGAATAGAGTAAAAAATATTCATATACAAGTTTGACGGGTGATTAGGCTCTCAAGATGTCGCATGGTCAATCTAGGTATGCGTTTAAATTGTAGATACATAAGTTACCTAAGATAATAATATCATGTTATGTACTTACAAAGGGGATTACATATGTCTATGAGATAGCAGCGGATTGAATAGAGTAAAAAGTATTCATATACAAGTTTGACGGGTGATTAGGCTCTCAAGATGTCGCATGGTCAATCTAGGTATGCGTTTTAATTGTAGATACATATGTTATCTAAGATAATAATATCACGTTATGTACTTACAAAGGGGATTACTTAGGTATATAAGGCAGCAGCCGATATTTTTTAATAAAAATAGTTATACGAGTTTGATAATTGATTAAGCTCTCAAGATGTCGCATGGTCAATCTAGATATGTGTTAAAATTGTAGATACATATGTAATCTATGTAAATAATATCATGTTATGTACTTACAAAGGGGATTACATATGTCTATCCGCTGCTATCTCATAGACATATGTAATCCCCTTTGTAAGTACATAACATGATATTATTTACATAGATAACATATGAGTCTACAATTAAAACGCATACCTAGATTGACCATGCGACATCTTGAGAGCCTAATCACCCGTCAAACTTGTATATGAATACTTTTTACTCTTTTCAATCCGCTGCTATCTCATAGACATATGTAATCCCCTTTGTAAGTACATAACATGATATTATTATCGTAGGTAATTTATGTATCTACAATTTAAACACATATTGAGATTGACCATGCGACATCTTGAGAGCCTAATCACCCATCAAACTTGTTTATGAATATTTTTGACTCTATTCCATCCGCTGCTATCTCATAGACATATGTAATCCCCTTTGTAAGTACATAACATGATACTACTATCTTAGGTTACTTATGTATCTTCAATTTTAACACATATCTAGATTGACCATGCGACATCTTGAGAGCTTAATCAATTATCAAACTTGTATAACTATTTTTATTAAAAAATATCGGCTGCTGCCTTATATACCTAAGTAATCCCCTTTGTAAGTACATAACGTGATATTATTATCTTAGATAACATATGTATCTACAATTAAAACGCATACCTACATTGACCATGCGACATCTTGAGAGCCTAATCACCCGTCAAACTTGTATATGAATACTTTTTACTCTATTCAATCCGCTGCTATCTCATAGACATATGTAATCCCCTTTGTAAGTACATAACATGATATTATTATCTTAGGTAACTTATGTATCTACAATTTAAACGCATACCTAGATTGACCATGCGACATCTTGAGAGCCTAATCACCCGTCAAACTTGTATATGAATATTTTTTACTCTATTCCATCGGCTGCTGTCTCACATACCTAAGTTATCCCCTTTGTAAGTACATAACATGATATTATTTACATAGATAACATATGTATCTACAATTAAAACGCATACCTAGATTGACCATGCGACATCTTGAGAGCCTAATCACCCGTCAAACTTGTATATGAATACTTTTTACTCTATTCAATCCGCTGCTATCTCATAGACATATGTAATCCCCTTTGTAAGTACATAACATGATATTATTTACATAGATTACGTATGTATCTACAATTTTAACACATATCTAGATTGACCATGCGAAATCTTGAGAGCCTAATCAATTATCAAACTTGTATATGAATATTTTTGACTCTATTCCATCGGCTGCTGTCTCATAGACATATGTAATCCCCTTTGTAAGTACATAACGTGATATTATTATCTTAGGTAACTTATGTATCTACAATTTAAACACATACCTAGATTGACCATGCGACATCTTGAGAGCCTAATCACCCGTCAAACTTGTATATGAATACTTTTTACTCTATTCAATCCGCTGCTATCTCATAGACATATGTAATCCCCTTTGTAAGTACATAACATGATATTATTTACATAGATTACATATGTATCTACAATTTTAACACATATCTAGATTGACCATGCGACATCTTGAGAGCTTAATCAATTATCAAACTTGTATAACTATTTTTATTAAAAAATATCGGCTGCTGTCTTATATACCTAAGTAATCCCCATCGTAAGTACATAACATGATATTATTATCTAAGGTAATTTATGTTTCTACAATTTTAACACATATTTAGATTGACCATGCAACATCTTGAGAGCTTAATCAATTATCAAACTTGTATAACTATTTTTATTAAAAAATATCGGCTGCTGCCTTATATACCTAAGTAATCCCCTTTGTAAGTACATAATATGATATGATTTACTTAGTTTACTTATGTATCTACAATTAAAACGCATACCTAGATTGACCATGCGACATCTTGAGAGCCTAATCACCCGTCAAACTTGTATATGAATACTTTTTACTCTATTTAATCCGCTGCTATCTCATAGACATATGTAATCCCCTTTGTAAGTACATAACATGATATTATTTACATAGATTACATATGTATCTACAATTTAAACACATATCTAGATTGACCATGCGACATCTTGAGAGCCTAATCAATTATCAAACTTGTATAACTATTTTTATTAAAAAATATCGGCTGCTGCCTTATATACCTAAGTAATCCCCTTTGTAAGTACATAACATGATATTATTATCTTAGATAACATATGTATCTACAATTAAAACGCATACCTAGATTGACCATGCGACATCTTGAGAGCCTAATCACCCGTCAAACTTGTATATGAATACTTTTTACTCTATTCAATCCGCTGCTATCTCATAGACATATGTAATCCCCTTTGTAAGTACATAACATGATATTATTTACATAGATAACATATGAATCTACAATTAAAACGCATACCTAGATTGACCATGCGACATCTTGAGAGCCTAATCACCCGTCAAACTTGTATATGAATACTTTTTACTCTTTTCAATCCGCTGCTATCTCATAGACATATGTAATCCCCTTTGTAAGTACATAACATGATATTATTATCGTAGGTAATTTATGTATCTACAATTTAAACACATATTGAGATTGACCATGCGACATCTTGAGAGCCTAATCACCCATCAAACTTGTTTATGAATATTTTTGACTCTATTCCATCCGCTGCTATCTCATAGACATATGTAATCCCCTTTGTAAGTACATAACATGATACTACTATCTTAGGTTACTTATGTATCTTCAATTTTAACACATATCTAGATTGACCATGCGACATCTTGAGAGCTTAATCAATTATCAAACTTGTATAACTATTTTTATTAAAAAATATCGGCTGCTGCCTTATATACCTAAGTAATCCCCTTTGTAAGTACATAACGTGATATTATTATCTTAGATAACATATGTATCTACAATTAAAACGCATACCTACATTGACCATGCGACATCTTGAGAGCCTAATCACCCGTCAAACTTGTATATGAATACTTTTTACTCTATTCAATCCGCTGCTATCTCATAGACATATGTAATCCCCTTTGTAAGTACATAACATGATATTATTATCTTAGGTAACTTATGTATCTACAATTTAAACGCATACCTAGATTGACCATGCGACATCTTGAGAGCCTAATCACCCGTCAAACTTGTATATGAATATTTTTTACTCTATTCCATCGGCTGCTGTCTCACATACCTAAGTTATCCCCTTTGTAAGTACATAACATGATATTATTTACATAGATAACATATGTATCTACAATTAAAACGCATACCTAGATTGACCATGCGACATCTTGAGAGCCTAATCACCCGTCAAACTTGTATATGAATACTTTTTACTCTATTCAATCCGCTGCTATCTCATAGACATATGTAATCCCCTTTGTAAGTACATAACATGATATTATTTACATAGATTACGTATGTATCTACAATTTTAACACATATCTAGATTGACCATGCGAAATCTTGAGAGCCTAATCAATTATCAAACTTGTATATGAATTTTTTTGACTCTATTCCATCGGCTGCTGTCTCATAGACATATGTAATCCCCTTTGTAAGTACATAACGTGATATTATTATCTTAGGTAACTTATGTATCTACAATTTAAACACATACCTAGATTGACCATGCGACATCTTGAGAGCCTAATCACCCGTCAAACTTGTATATGAATACTTTTTACTCTATTCAATCCGCTGCTATCTCATAGACATATGTAATCCCCTTTGTAAGTACATAACATGATATTATTTACATAGATTACGTATGTATCTACAATTTTAACACATATCTAGATTGACCATGCGACATCTTGAGAGCTTAATCAATTATTAAACTTGTATAACTATTTTTATTAAAAAATATCGGCTGCTGTCTTATATACCTAAGTAATCCCCATCGTAAGTACATAACATGATATTATTATCTAAGGTAATTTATGTTTCTACAATTTTAACACATATTTAGATTGACCATGCAACATCTTGAGAGCTTAATCAATTATCAAACTTGTATAACTATTTATATTAAAAAATATCGGCTGCTGCCTTATATACCTAAGTAATCCCCTTTGTAAGTACATAATATGATATGATTTACTTAGTTTACTTATGTATCTACAATTAAAACGCATACCTAGATTGACCATGCGACATCTTGAGAGCCTAATCACCCGTCAAACTTGTATATGAATACTTTTTACTCTATTTAATCCGCTGCTATCTCATAGACATATGTAATCCCCTTTGTAAGTACATAACATGATATTATTTACATAGATTACATATGTATCTACAATTTTAACACATATCTAGATTGACCATGCGACATCTTGAGAGCCTAATCAATTATCAAACTTGTATAACTATTTTTATTAAAAAATATCGGCTGCTGCCTTATATACCTAAGTAATCCCCTTTGTAAGTACATAACGTGATATTATTATCTTAGATAACATATGTATCTACAATTAAAACGCATACCTACATTGACCATGCGACATCTTGAGAGCCTAATCACCCGTCAAACTTGTATATGAATACTTTTTACTCTATTCAATCCGCTGCTATCTCATAGACATATGTAATCCCCTTTGTAAGTACATAACATGATATTATTATCTTAGGTAACTTATGTATCTACAATTTAAACACATACCTAGAATGACCATGCGACATCTTGAGAGCCTAATCACCCGTCAAACTTGTATATGAATACTTTTTACTCTATTCAATCCGCTGCTATCTCATAGACATATGTAATCCCCTTTGTAAGTACATAACATGATATTATTTACATAGATTACATATGTATCTACAATTTTAACACATATCTAGATTGACCATGCGACATCTTGAGAGCTTAATCAATTATCAAACTTGTATAACTATTTTTATTAAAAAATATCGGCTGCTGCCTTATATACCTAAGTAATCCCCTTTGTAAGTACATAACATGATATTATTATCTTAGATAACATATGTATCTACAATTAAAACGCATACCTAGATTGACCATGCGACATCTTGAGAGCCTAATCACCCGTCAAACTTGTATATGAATACTTTTTACTCTATTCAATCCGCTGCTATCTCATAGACATATGTAATCCCCTTTGTAAGTACATAACATGATATTATTATCTTAGGTAACTTATGTATCTACAATTTAAACGCATACCTAGATTGACCATGCGACATCTTGAGAGCCTAATCACCCGTCAAACTTGTATATGAATATTTTTTACTCTATTCCATCGGCTGCTGTCTCACATACCTAAGTTATCCCCTTTGTAAGTACATAACATGATATTATTATCTTAGGTAATTTATGTATCTACAATTTAAACACATACTGAGATTGACCATGCGACATCTTGAGAGCCTAATCACCCATCAAACTTGTTTATGAATATTTTTGACTCTATTCCATCCGCTGCTATCTCATAGACATATGTAATCCCCTTTGTAAGTACATAACATGATACTACTATCTTAGGTTACTTATGTATCTACAATTTTAACACATATCTAGATTGACCATGCGACATCTTGAGAGCTTAATCAATTATCAAACTTGTATAACTATTTTTATTAAAAAATATCGGCTGCTGCCTTATATACCTAAGTAATCCCCTTTGTAAGTACATAACGTGATATTATTATCTTAGATAACATATGTATCTACAATTAAAACGCATACCTACATTGACCATGCGACATCTTGAGAGCCTAATCACCCGTCAAACTTGTATATGAATACTTTTTACTCTATTCAATCCGCTGCTATCTCATAGACATATGTAATCCCCTTTGTAAGTACATAACATGATATTATTTACATAGATTACATATGTATCTACAATTTTAACACATATCTAGATTGACCATGCGACATCTTGAGAGCTTAATCAATTATCAAACTTGTATAACTATTTTTATTAAAAAATATCGGCTGCTGCCTTATATACCTAAGTAATCCCCTTTGTAAGTACATAACATGATATTATTATCTTAGATAACATATGTATCTACAATTAAAACGCATACCTAGATTGACCATGCGACATCTTGAGAGCCTAATCACCCGTCAAACTTGTATATGAATACTTTTTACTCTATTCAATCCGCTGCTATCTCATAGACATATGTAATCCCCTTTGTAAGTACATAACATGATATTATTATCTTAGGTAACTTATGTATCTACAATTTAAACGCATACCTAGATTGACCATGCGACATCTTGAGAGCCTAATCACCCGTCAAACTTGTATATGAATATTTTTTACTCTATTCCATCGGCTGCTGTCTCATAGACATATGTAATCCCCTTTGTAAGTACATAACATGATATTATTATCTTAGGTAACTTATGTATCTACAATTAAAACGCATACCTACATTGACCATGCGACATCTTGAGAGCCTAATCACCCGTCAAACTTGTATATGAATACTTTTTACTCTATTCAATCCGCTGCTATCTCATAGACATATGTAATCCCCTTTGTAAGTACATAACATGATATTATTATCTTAGGTAACTTATGTATCTACAATTTAAACACATACCTAGAATGACCATGCGACATCTTGAGAGCCTAATCACCCGTCAAACTTGTATATGAATACTTTTTACTCTATTCAATCCGCTGCTATCTCATAGACATATGTAATCCCCTTTGCAAGTACATAACATGATATTATTTACATAGATTACATATGTATCTACAATTTTAACACATATCTAGATTGACCATGCGACATCTTGAGAGCTTAATCAATTATCAAACTTGTATAACTATTTTTATTAAAAAATATCTGCTGCTGTCTTATATACCTAAGTAATCCCCATCGTAAGTACATAACATGATATTATTATCTAAGGTAATTTATGTTTCTACAATTTTAACACATATTTAGATTGACCATGCAACATCTTGAGAGCTTAATCAATTATCAAACTTGTATAACTATTTATATTAAAAAATATCGGCTGCTGCCTTATATACCTAAGTAATCCCCTTTGTAAGTACATAATATGATATGATTTACTTAGTTTACTTATGTATCTACAATTAAAACGCATACCTAGATTGACCATGCGACATCTTGAGAGCCTAATCACCCGTCAAACTTGTATATGAATACTTTTTACTCTATTTAATCCGCTGCTATCTCATAGACATATGTAATCCCCTTTGTAAGTACATAACATGATATTATTTACATAGATTACATATGTATCTACAATTTAAACACATATCTAGATTGACCATGCGACATCTTGAGAGCCTAATCAATTATCAAACTTTTATAACTATTTTTATTAAAAAATATCGGCTGCTGCCTTATATACCTAAGTAATCCCCTTTGTAAGTACATAACGTGATATTATTATCTTAGATAACATATGTATCTACAATTAAAACGCATACCTACATTGACCATGCGACATCTTGAGAGCCTAATCACCCGTCAAACTTGTATATGAATACTTTTTACTCTATTCAATCCGCTGCTATCTCATAGACATATGTAATCCCCTTTGTAAGTACATAACATGATATTATTATCTTAGGTAACTTATGTATCTACAATTTAAACACATACCTAGAATGACCATGCGACATCTTGAGAGCCTAATCACCCGTCAAACTTGTATATGAATACTTTTTACTCTATTCAATCCGCTGCTATCTCATAGACATATGTAATCCCCTTTGTAAGTACATAACATGATATTATTTACATAGATTACATATGTATCTACAATTTTAACACATATCTAGATTGACCATGCGACATCTTGAGAGCTTAATCAATTATCAAACTTGTATAACTATTTTTATTAAAAAATATCGGCTGCTGCCTTATATACCTAAGTAATCCCCTTTGTAAGTACATAACATGATATTATTATCTTAGATAACATATGTATCTACAATTAAAACGCATACCTAGATTGACCATGCGACATCTTGAGAGCCTAATCACCCGTCAAACTTGTATATGAATACTTTTTACTCTATTCAATCCGCTGCTATCTCATAGACATATGTAATCCCCTTTGTAAGTACATAACATGATATTATTATCTTAGGTAACTTATGTATCTACAATTTAAACGCATACCTAGATTGACCATGCGACATCTTGAGAGCCTAATCACCCGTCAAACTTGTATATGAATATTTTTTACTCTATTCCATCGGCTGCTGTCTCACATACCTAAGTTATCCCCTTTGTAAGTACATAACATGATATTATTATCTTAGGTAATTTATGTATCTACAATTTAAACACATACTGAGATTGACCATGCGACATCTTGAGAGCCTAATCACCCATCAAACTTGTTTATGAATATTTTTGACTCTATTCCATCCTCTGCTATCTCATAGACATATGTAATCCCCTTTGTAAGTACATAACATGATACTACTATCTTAGGTTACTTATGTATCTACAATTTTAACACATATCTAGATTGACCATGCGACATCTTGAGAGCTTAATCAATTATCAAACTTGTATAACTATTTTTATTAAAAAATATCGGCTGCTGCCTTATATACCTAAGTAATCCCCTTTGTAAGTACATAACGTGATATTATTATCTTAGATAACATATGTATCTACAATTAAAACGCATACCTACATTGACCATGCGACATCTTGAGAGCCTAATCACCCGTCAAACTTGTATATGAATACTTTTTACTCTATTCAATCCGCTGCTATCTCATAGACATATGTAATCCCCTTTGTAAGTACATAACATGATATTATTATCTTAGGTAACTTATGTATCTACAATTTAAACACATACCTAGAATGACCATGCGACATCTTGAGAGCCTAATCACCCGTCAAACTTGTATATGAATACTTTTTACTCTATTCAATCCGCTGCTATCTCATAGACATATGTAATCCCCTTTGTAAGTACATAACATGATATTATTTACATAGATTACATATGTATCTACAATTTTAACACATATCTAGATTGACCATGCGACATCTTGAGAGCTTAATCAATTATCAAACTTGTATAACTATTTTTATTAAAAAATATTGGCTGCTGCCTTATATACCTAAGTAATCCCCTTTGTAAGTACATAACATGATATTATTATCTTAGATAACATATGTATCTACAATTAAAACGCATACCTAGATTGACCATGCGACATCTTGAGAGCCTAATCACCCGTCAAACTTGTATATGAATACTTTTTACTCTATTCAATCCGCTGCTATCTCATAGACATATGTAATCCCCTTTGTAAGTACATAACATGATATTATTTACATAGATAACTTATGTATCTACAATTTAAACGCATACCTAGATTGACCATGCGACATCTTGAGAGCCTAATCACCCGTCAAACTTGTATATGAATATTTTTTACTCTATTCCATCGGCTGCTGTCTCACATACCTAAGTTATCCCCTTTGTAAGTACATAACATGATATTATTATCTTAGGTAATTTATGTATCTACAATTTTAACACATACTGAGATTGACCATGCGACATCTTGAGAGCCTAATCACCCATCAAACTTGTTTATGAATATTTTTGACTCTATTCCATCCGCTGCTATCTCATAGACATATGTAATCCCCTTTGTAAGTACATAACATGATACTACTATCTTAGGTTACTTATGTATCTACAATTTTAACACATATCTAGATTGACCATGCGACATCTTGAGAGCTTAATCAATTATCAAACTTGTATAACTATTTTTATTAAAAAATATCGGCTGCTGCCTTATATACCTAAGTAATCCCCTTTGTAAGTACATAACGTGATATTATTATCTTAGATAACATATGTATCTACAATTAAAACGCATACCTACATTGACCATGCGACATCTTGAGAGCCTAATCACCCGTCAAACTTGTATATGAATACTTTTTACTCTATTCAATCCGCTGCTATCTCATAGACATATGTAATCCCCTTTGTAAGTACATAACATGATATTATTATCTTAGGTTACTTATGTATCTACAATTTAAACACATACCTAGAATGACCATGCGACATCTTGAGAGCCTAATCACCCGTCAAACTTGTATATGAATACTTTTTACTCTATTCAATCCGCTGCTATCTCATAGACATATGTAATCCCCTTTGTAAGTACATAACATGATATTATTTACATAGATTACATATGTATCTACAATTTTAACACATATCTAGATTGACCATGCGACATCTTGAGAGCTTAATCAATTATCAAACTTGTATAACTATTTTTATTAAAAAATATCGGCTGCTGCCTTATATACCTAAGTAATCCCCTTTGTAAGTACATAACATGATATTATTATCTTAGATAACATATGTATCTACAATTAAAACGCATACCTAGATTGACCATGCGACATCTTGAGAGCCTAATCACCCGTCAAACTTGTATATGAATACTTTTTACTCTATTCAATCCGCTGCTATCTCATAGACATATGTAATCCCCTTTGTAAGTACATAACATGATATTATTATCTTAGGTAACTTATGTATCTACAATTTAAACGCATACCTAGATTGACCATGCGACATCTTGAGAGCCTAATCACCCGTCAAACTTGTATATGAATATTTTTTACTCTATTCCATCGGCTGCTGTCTCACATACCTAAGTTATCCCCTTTGTAAGTACATAACATGATATTATTATCTTAGGTAATTTATGTATCTACAATTTAAACACATACTGAGATTGACCATGCGACATCTTGAGAGCCTAATCACCCATCAAACTTGTTTATGAATATTTTTGACTCTATTCCATCCGCTGCTATCTCATAGACATATGTAATCCCCTTTGTAAGTACATAACATGATACTACTATCTTAGGTTACTTATGTATCTACAATTTTAACACATATCTAGATTGACCATGCGACATCTTGAGAGCTTAATCAATTATCAAACTTGTATAACTATTTTTATTAAAAAATATCGGCTGCTGCCTTATATACCTAAGTAATCCCCTTTGTAAGTACATAACGTGATATTATTATCTTAGATAACATATGTATCTACAATTAAAACGCATACCTAGATTGACCATGCGACATCTTGAGAGCCTAATCACCCGTCAAACTTGTATATGAATACTTTTTACTCTATTCAATCCGCTGCTATCTCATAGACATATGTAATCCCCTTTGTAAGTACATAACATGATATTATTTACATAGATTACATATGTATCTACAATTTTAACACATATCTAGATTGACCATGCGACATCTTGAGAGCTTAATCAATTATCAAACTTGTATAACTATTTTTATTAAAAAATATCGGCTGCTGCCTTATATACCTAAGTAGTCCCCTTTGTAAGTACATAACATGATATTATTATCTTAGATAACATATGTATCTACAATTAAAACGCATACCTAGATTGACCATGCGACATCTTGAGAGCCTAATCACCCGTCAAACTTGTATATGAATACTTTTTACTCTATTCAATCCGCTGCTATCTCATAGACATATGTAATCCCCTTTGTAAGTACATAACATGATATTATTATCTTAGGTAATTTATGTATCTACAATTTAAACACATACTGAGATTGACCATGCGACATCTTGAGAGCCTAATCACCCATCAAACTTGTTTATGAATATTTTTGACTCTATTCCATCCGCTGCTATCTCATAGACATATGTAATCCCCTTTGTAAGTACATAACATGATATTTTTATCTTAGGTAACTTATGTTTCTATAATTTAAACACATACCTAGATTGACCATGCGACATCTTGAGAGCTTAATTAATTATCAAACTTATGTAACTATTTTTATTAAAAAATATCGGCTGCTGTCTTATATACCCAAGTAATCCCCATCGTAAGTACATAACATGATATTATTTACTTAAATTACTTATGTATCTACAATTTCAATGTGAATCTTGAGTGACCACGCGACCTCTTGAGAGCTTTATCACTCATCAAACTCAGATAAATATTTATTTTGTACTATATTTTGTCTGCTGTCTCATGTACCTATCTAATCCCCTTGGTAAGTACATAACATGATGTTATTTATTAAGATTTATTATATATTTACAATTTAAATGCATTGCTACAGTGACCACGGGACATCTTGAGATCCCAATCGCCCATTAAACTCATATGAATAATTTTTGATCAATTCTGAATAAAAGCCTTTTTTTGATGTTTTCGTGTCTGCGAGGCCTTTTATTACTTGTAGTTAATCATTTTCTAATGTTCAATATAATTTTCCATGATTATTAGGACAAATAAAGCGATTTTAAGAAATCTTTTTAATTTGGTCGGATTATATTGGCTGCTAGCTTTTGGCTGCTAACTTCACACCGGTGATTGCGTGCCCATACATATTCAAGTCTTCAAACATCACAAGTCGTAGTCACGTAGGTTCTGAATTTCATGATGCCTCGAATGATGTTCGAATGAGTAACATCGGTATCCCTTTATAGTGAACTAGGGTTGTCTGTTAATGAAATACAGAAATCCTTTGTAATAATGTAACTTCTAAAAGTTCTTCATTAAAATAAATTGAATGATTTTTCATATTTTAACTTAACCATGTTCGATAACTAAATGATAAAAAAAACTGAGTGTATGTAGTAGGTACGTTTATTCCATACATGTAACAACCCTCAACGATAGAGCCGGTCGGTACGGAAACTTTATAATAATCCATTGTGACTACTTTACCTTCTATTATTTACTGTAATGAAAGTATTATGCGCATGCAATAGGTCTGAAATTGCGAAGGAAATATCGCCCTTAATAACATAGATTATATATATTGATCGGGTTACATTGTATCCCGTGAGAAGCATTTTGTTTTTCTTGTGGGCTTTTATGGCAGAGGATAAAGTTTAATGGGCAATAAGTACCTAATAACTATTATGTAATAAATATGAAATATAGTTGTGGTTGACACAGTTTTATTGAATACACATACGTTTTCCTTATTCTATACGTAGGTACTTTGATCTTCGGTTTATAGTATTTTGTCATAATATAACAATCATAGAAATATATAAGGAAAATAGAGTGAGGAATTTTCGGATCCTTTGTGTTTTTCTTGTATGTGATGGTTAACCCAGCATAACAAATTTCAGTCGATACACGTGCTGATAATGTGGTAAGTAAGAATAAAGATTTATTATTCTTATACACCCAGGCGTAAAATTAAAACAAGTTTTTTTCTGGAGTAGGTACAGCTCTTTAAGTTATCAAAATCAAAGCGTTGATCCCTACTAATAGTATAAATAATTAATATTACTTATAATTAAAGTGTGTTTGTTGGTTTATCTTTCTTTCACGCAACACCTTTTTATCCTGGGAACGCGGTTGAAACCACGAAGCAGAAGATAGTACGATATAAACGTTTTCTAATTAATTTCTTAAACACTAAGAGCTCATCACAATTCACAAACCTATGTAAAACTATTACTGAATAGACAATTTCTATCAACGAGTATAGAAATATAGATATTATGTAATGTACTACACCAGGAAAAAAACAAAATTGTCAAAATCAAGAATAGACATAAATTACAAAACAATGGACGGTCTTATCGCTAAGAAGCGATCTCTTCCAGACAACATACAGACAGAGTATAGATATTATGTATTACATAACTGAATAATATCTTAAATAAAATACAAAATTTCAAATTATCACGTATATGTTGGGAATAATACCAAATTGTTGTATTTTCGTTCTTACCCTAATTAATGGAGTACACGTTAATTTAACTTTTGATTGTTGTTACTGGTGTATGTCAGGTTAATTATATATAATTATAGCTGGAAAATACCTACTTGATTTAATTACCACGGTGTTAGACGGTTTGGGACACGTGTATGTGGATGAGTATTTCAATACACGTGGATTGATACTTTGCAAGCACATACGTAGGTGTCCGCATTTAATTGCTTCAGATTTATTTAACAAATAAATCTTTTTTAAATCTTTAACCCACCACTTATTGCCTTATGGTTCTATATAAAAAAAAACGCTTTGAAGGTTTTTTATCCCGTTCCTTTTACTTCCACTTCTTTTGAGGACGACAATCAATTGTTTTCCAGTTACACTAAAAGAAAACCAAACATTAGTCGAACCATAAACAAACCGCATTGTATGAAACCTTACACTAAGGGAAATTAAATAAAAATAGCTCCTGCCTCGCTAACAATGAACAAAGCCCTATAACTACGCAGGTATTACTGGCAAATATCAAATATTCATAGATGCCTTCAAACATCGCGTTTTGCTTTTGCGCATTCATCTCTGCGAATCAATGTAAATACCGAGCCAATCCAATCCGATACCGTAGGATACTATCCCCCGACTAATCTTGGTTTATATTATATGTGTATTACTATCATGCATATTGTAGTGTGTTGTAGGGATGTCACTTTATTCTAGGGCCTATATATCTTTACAATAAATAATACTCGAACGTGCATAATTGCCTATTTATTTTACGGTAATTTTAAATAATTAAAAATAGTTTCTAAATTAAATTAAACTCAAAATTAAATGATCTGTAATGTTTTTTCATTGATTATCGAAATTACATGAGAAACGGTTAAAAATAAGTAAAACTATTTATGAAAATTAAGTAATAAAATGTTCAACTATGTTTATCATTTAATCTAGCTGTTGTAGAATAAGCAACTTGGATTATTTGTTTTTAATAATTGTGGTGACCCTAACGTGAGGTATCACCGCGCTCGGGATTTATTGGATACCTGGCGGAGTTTACTGAACGTTGGGAACGTGTCGTGTGAAACCTCCGTTTGATGCGTACCTATTTGGCGCTATAAGCTCATCTGTGGTGGCTTTAGTCAATACAATTCATTATGCTGCTGTGCTAATGGTTTCAATAATCGTATAATTGTTTCTGATAACGATTTATATCAGGGCAATGACGTGTTGGTTAGATTCACTACTTTATAGTCCGATAGCAAATGCTGTGGCGTGACTTGGGTACGACAGGCGAGATGAAAAAGGAAAGCAGAGTGTAACGAGTGTGTTGCTCTATCCCCCGTTTCAGCTAAGCTACCTGAGATAGATAGATAAGATAGAAACAATAAAAATCGCTTGAATTCACCATTAACACACAACAAATCAAACACCACATAATGCTTACTAAGTATACCAGTAATTTACATAATACAATTAATAAATCACGTACAAGTAAGCAAATCAAGCGTCAATCTGTTTCAATTGAAACAGTGTGTGACTTTGAACGTCGTGAAGCGTCATGTAACCGGCGACATAGAAACCAATTAGTCGACACTTGTTTAGTAAATTAGTTGCTACACTAATAACTGCTTATACGCTACTGTCGCGACATAATACGGCCCTGGTAAATTGATATGAAACTCTGATAGGGGTGATAATTTGGTGAGAAAAGCTAGCTATAGCTGCATAGTTATTCGTCACAAAGTCTACATATTAATCTAAGAAGACATAGTAAATACAAAACCATGACCAATACGATCTCAGTGGATAATGTATCTTTAATTTCTGACTGACGTCGACTCTTGCCTGAAATCAAACATGAAACTGTTGACAGACATGAAATGAACATCAGCGACAACCCTACCAAGCAATCAACAGAGGAGAAATAATTACATGTTCATTAGTTTGACTGAGACGACACGCCACATCGCGTGACAATCCACCAGGCACATCCGAACCGCCTTGTACTTGTTACTAAATAATAATTATTATACTTAACACGGCATCAATTTGATGTGACAGATGAGGGGTCGAGACCTGTCACAGTTGACATAATGAACAGTGGGGTAAGTGGGTTGTTGTGGTGTGTATCGAATGATAGGCGTAGCACGCAACACTGTCAAGTGTGACACAAAGTCATAATTACGGTTGTACGGGGTGATCGATTTATGTATCAGAATTCAAAAGAACTGCTCTTAATGTTATTGTAATAAGTGAAACTGAATTAAAGGCTCGAAACTGCAAAAGTTAGGTAATGACGATGACATGTAACCTTGATAATTGTATGGTAATGTATAAAGAAAGAGAAAAAATACATGTGTAAAGATGATCTATATACATAAGGTGCTTCGATCATCCAATTTGATTTATCTTTTCTGTTATATGATGAATCAATTTGAGATTATAATATAAGTAATGATAAGCAAGTGGCTTTCATATCCATACCCCACAAAATTGAACGAAAGTGATCACTGTAAAATAATAGACGAAAGAAAATTGACACTACAGATAACAACGAGCTATTGTTTCACACATAGTACCATTCTGTGACGTAACGTGCGGAATGAGAATTGACGTTTTCGCGAGCGATATAGGCAATACGTAAGCAAATGACGAAACAAATTCGTCGAGTTTATTTGGGCGTAATGAAATTGGCTCCCATAAGCTGCAGCCGTGCTCTTGAATCGTAGTGACGGGAAGGGAAAACAAAAGCTTTGGCATATTATAACAATTCACCACTCGTGATTTTTATTGAACATTATCTTTCTTGGAGCAAACGGATAAAGTTTTCGAGACTTGAAATATCAATTTAAGACAACCGTTAAGACTAAACTTATTAAATGTAAACAGAATCTTTGAATGCTTTATTTTTCTTAGATCTTATATTCGTTTTTCTAAGCTATTTAATCTAGGAACCCTGTTTTCAATGAATATTATTGTTATTTGTCTTTGTTAACTTTTAAGATGTCACCACTTCTATCGAAACAGATTCCACTTACGGTAACTACATAAAGGTGTAAATTTATTTTATTGATATTAAGAGAAACGTAATTGTTTGCTTGGACAGTCCATAAAGCCTATATGAGTAGGTTTTCGTGGATTTTAAATTCAAGCGCCAGCAAAATGTCACTAATAAACCCTTCATGACCGATCCGTGTAACATTTTCACAAGTCATGCACGTTCCTGACGTGAATGTGGGGCGGAGGCGTTGATGCTTAGTTGATTATTACCTGACACCACACAAAATATACACCAGGCTATCAGAGAACCCCTATGTGTACACAGCGAAAATATATTTAACGCTCGTACGTCGCACGTTCTACTTGATCTTATGTTTATCGTGTGTTCTGATTTCTATTTCGATAGAATGTCCATATTGTCAACTCTTGATTTCATATATACAGGGGGATTTTTTAGTCACTGGCAATACTTGCAGGGGTGGAAGTACTCATCAATATGAGCAACTTTTACTATGGGACCAACTCTTATATCGCGTAAAATAAAATGGTTGCTTCATACATTTTGGTCATGTAGGTATTGAATTTTTGTATGGAACAGCTGATATTTTTTTCGTGATTTCATAGTTGGTCCCATAATAAAAGTTGTTCATATTGATCAGTACCCCTTTAAGTATTGCCAGTGACAAAAAAATCACCCAGTATATCTGCTAACCTTTCGATGATAAAAGCTATAAAAGGAAAAATATTAGGAGAAGTTGTTCTCCGTGAAATATTAGAAAATTATTACTATTACGCGACACTTTAATAACTTTGTAGTTATGTGTGTCCAATAGCAAACAAAATTATTTTAGTGCTCGCTCGTGCATTGAAAGTGGGTGTCCGTCCACTTCATGCTTGTAAATTTCGTACAGCGATGCTGAAACTTCCCATCATCTACACATTTCTTTATAAATATTTTCTAATAAATGCGTGTTGTGCAAGAATTCTTGAATTCCTGATATTCCATTATTCATCCTCACTTACCTCCAGAATCTATGAATGCCTTTTCACAACATACTGCACTCACCTTCAAGAGCTTTGTTTTCGAGTCCCGGGTTCTACCCGTCCAAAGTATGTATGTATCCTACTCGTAATATTCTGAAAAAGCTTGTTTTTTAAATGGACCACTGCCCATTGAATTTGAATCCAGAACGAATAAAAAGATAGTCGGCCTTTCACGTTTTCATAGCCACGTTAAATTCTTTACGTTACCGAGAAATATCTCTCAAGACAAAAACTAGCTAAAATAATTTTATTCCCTATCCAGCAGTTCTTTGCAGATAGTATCTAGTACTGATTCAGGTACCTTAGCTCACACAAGCTTGCTATTTCCTTAAATTGAATATCAAGTGTGTCGCTTGTTTGCCCACATCGGATCGGGACCGCACCTCTGTAATACTTTTACCGCAACCGTACCACGAACTTCTTACTCGTAAGTTTATCGAACTTGCAAGATGTTTTTAAAAATTTATTAGCATGTTTCTACTGTCAAATGGTGAATGTAATAGACTTAGTCTAAAGGGAAAGGATTCCCTTTAATCTATGTATTACATAGTTCTAAAGTACCCAAGACAGTCAATGAAACTCTATGTAGTGCTCACTTCTTCTGAACCAGCCTGTATCTAATGGAATGGTTCTCCATTCAAAGTCAAAGTCAAAGTCAAATTCCCAGCCCGCTACTACTGTAACGATGCGACCTCTTTCCCTTTTTAATAATTGTTTCTGGTCGTCATTATGTTTTATTTTTAAATTTTAAAATTCTGACTTTAGAATTGTCTAAAATACGACTGTCATTTCTGTTTATTTTCATTATTACATGGAGAGCCACCGATTCATCAACAAGTTACTTTATGAATAATAGATATCTACTTATTATGTATATCAAGATTGAGAAGTTCATTTAATACCTAAAGTTATTAAGGTTATAATAATATTCCAGTCCTAATAAGGATTATGTATATTCGAACCCGATTGGGGTAAGTTTTACTAAAAACTATTTTTAACAATCCATTCTCCTCCTCTCCATGTATTCTTGTAATCTTTATTTTAATTTTTTTTATTACTTATTGTTACAGTTCTTTATTAAGATAATAAAATTTTACTTTGATGAATATCTGCATCTATTATTTATGCTCCGCCGTGGCCTAAATCCACGTCGTGACACTACTAAAACTACTGTAGTCGTTACGCCGAATCTAAACTAAAAGTTAGACCAAATGACTTTAAAGTGAGTAAACCACAAAGAAATTCAATAGTAACGCGTCTCATAATAATACAGGATGTGGTTTTGCATTCTCTCCATATTTACGAAAGCTGATATATTTCTTGAATATAACACGAGCCAATTAAAAAGCTATCATAAAATTTACATGATAAAGATTTAATTTGTATTTATCATTTGATCGTGTCATAATCAATAAGGTACCTTATAAATATTGCGAGAATGCAAAACCACATATACTTAAGGCTCCAGTCTCCCTAAAATCAGTGTCCTTGCGGAATTTATCAGAAAAGAAAATTTTTTTTTAGTCATCAGAAAAGCAATAAATGAAATATATTTTACGTTATTTTAAAGTGTTAGATTGGAAGTTTCCAAAACATATTTTATTTTTTAATTTGACGCCACTTTTATTAGCTTTGTGAGGCTTTAAACATACCTCTATTTACGTTCCACGCGTAGAGGGTCTCATTCATGCACTCGCCACGAAAAAAATATAACAAAAACAAGAAATGTATTCAGATTACATTTGCCGGCAAATCCTCTACAATAATCTTATCTAGTTACTTGTTTTCAAAATCGTCTCAATTTCTTATTTAAACTGCTTTAAAAAGTTATAAATTTCTGAATTTGACCCTTGCAACATATATTTTTTTGTATTACAAAGTAATGGTTTAGAGAAATCTTATCTGTCGAATAAAAAATATATGCATTCAAAAAATCATTTGAAATAAATTTACTGAAACTAAACATATAACACAACGAACGGCTGTCAATTCCCAGCGGAATTGAATGGAATTTTGATGCGTGGCGTCAAATTAAAAAATTAAAATATGTATTGGAAACTTCAAATCTCACACTTTAAAATAACGTAAAATATATTTCATTTATTGCTTTTCTGATGACTAAAAAACAATATTTCTTTTCTGATAAATTCCGCAAGAACACTGATTTTAAGGAGACTGGAGCCTTAACCATGTTTATTGGTAAGTGGTAATTGAACATTCTAATGCCAATAAGTATTACATTCGGCCATCATTAATCTTGCCTATCGCGGCCTACCCATTCAATTGACTGGTTATTTCCACGGGGTAAATTATGAAGTTCGATTTTTGTATAGAGGCACGATGATAAGGCACAGCTAGTGAAATATGGCCAATAACCACAGATTTTAGTCTACTAGATACCGCAAGTTCATTATTTTTTTTTAAACAACATACATAGTCGGCAAACAAGCATACGGCCCGCCTGATGGTAAGCGGTTACCGTAGCCTATGAACGCTTGCAACACCAGGGGTATCACTCACGCGTTGCTGACCCTTCCCCCCTCCCCGATGAGCTCTGGCGACCTTACTCACGCGCAGGAACACAACTATAAGCTATTTGGCTGCGGTCTTCTGTAAGGTGGAGGTACTTCCCCAGTCGAGCTACTCTTTGAGCGACATATCGCTATGCTCTACATCTCCTATTATAGAGATTTTTTTCCAATGATGAAATTAAACATCCCCATTGAAACATCACTCAGCTCAACCCTTGAAGAGTTTTCAGTTTTTTTGCCACTTGCGCAACTGGATTCAAGTCGCAAACTAAAGTAGGAGCCCGGCAAGTTGGTGCATCCGGGCACGCTTGCGGTATCTAGCTTACTCTAAATCTGTGCCAATAACGTTTACACGAAACGTACATGACGATCGTGAGCTGCCTCTATACATTATTGATACTTTGTATTGTCATAAATATTGGTTTATTTTGTTCTTTTTTTAAATGTAATTTTTAGTTATCTTTCGACAAATTTTATTGGGCTTTATTTCAAAGTATACACTTTAAGTAGGTACTAAAAGCGAACAGTGAAAGCTAGTAGGTATTCAACTTACCTCTGTAGTTTACAGTGTTTGGACTTTGGACTCAATATTCAGCGATTAAATACCCATTGAAAACTGTATCGTGAATCGTGAAATAGCTGGTTTTAAACTCAATTCCGTTGTACTGTTGTCGTAAACTCAGTATACCTGCGACACTAAAACTATTTTAACACACGCATATTTCCTACGACAATCTGCATAATTTGTTTGGAAATACATAGTAGCCATTTGCACTTTATTTAGTTGCTGAATTTATAAATAACAAGATATAGAAGATAACAGAAATACTATAAGCGAGGTAATATAAAGGTTAGAACATTTTATTCCGCAGTGTTCGCGCTAAATGTGTTATCACAAGATCCCATTTCTCGCATATCATCATTACTGAAGTTCAAAAGTTCGTTAATAGTGATGCCCTAGCGGTTAGAAGCCATAATTAAAAGTTGCCGGCTAGTTTCACCTTAAAGTTCTCTCATTAAAACTTACCACCTGAAAGGAACAAACATTCTTCTCCTGTACCGTAACAAAATCCCACGCCGCTAATATAAATCAAGCTTTAGCCTTTTGTGCTAATGTTAACATATTAAAAAATTAAAAAGTTGTCTCTTGTGCACTGCTGTAGTTTATTTCAGCCAATTTACAATTTAATATCGCTTCTAATAAAAGTAACGTTTGATATGAAATTCCGACAGCACGTATTATGTGACGCGTGGAAATCTTACGAAATGGAACAATCAAAATTTCATACTCGCGTTTGTAGGGTGACACCTGTTTTTATGAAAGCTAATAATGTTTTTTGTACATCATTTTTTTTCTCCGCATACGTAACTTCACACGCAGCACTGCGCACGAATAATAAATGCCTCCGTTATTTTCGTACGAATAGCGAGTGTCTGAGTCGAGGGGAGGGATCCATTCTTCACATTTTCGCGGTGTCTTTGCTGTCACACACGGAAATACTCACGAAATTTCAGTTTCAGTCTCGCTAAAAAGGTACGCTTTGTGCCCCGGCACGTTCTGAGCGGGCTGTATTCGTGTACCGCTACAGGTGGTCCCGTACCCTTTTATCAAACAGAAAGAAGACCGTTCATACTACTTTTAACTATATGTATACGATTTCAAGGTTTATTATTCTTTTAGAGATATTATAAGCCAGTTTTACACAACGTCTTCGTTCATAGACATGAAAGTAATTTGGAATTTAAATTACTGCACTACAGAAATGTATTTACATCACATAGAGATTTTAAATTTTAGAATGAAAAATTGTATTCGCTTCGAGTTGTTTTTCATTTAAAATTTTAAATAAAAATAATGAACACATATAAAAGCATTCAGCCTAGCATATTAATTCGCGCCATAACCTACCTCGTTGTGCCGCCATTAACAAAAATATTCCTATTTAAATTTCGCGCAGCACTCTCCGCATCGTCACGGTGTAGTGAACGTGGTCTACTTATAATTACATTGGCACAAATAAATATAAAGCATGTGTCGCTCCGACTGCATTTACGGCACCACCTCTCTGCTCAAAATCACTATTATTAATTCGTTTACCACGCGAATAAAGTATAATATTTCTCGCTAAAATATAGACGTGCCCAAAATTCTCGGACTGGACACCTAAAATATCTGCAAAAATCAATGTGAGTGCAGTCCATTGAGTTCCCTAAAGTAATCCTCTTACGTCCCTATACCCAGCCGTATTCATGTCAAAATAGACACGCACATATCTGACTGAGGTGGAAACCACTGGTCAAACGGAATGTGCTAACGTAAACTTTCCCCGTTCCCATTTCGTTCCAGGCTATATGTTTGGACAACCGAAACTAGCCCGAACTGAGAGTTATAGAGGCCACGTTGTTTTTGGCACAATCCACGAAGATTTATGCCACGGGTAGACATCAACTGCACTCATAAACAGAGCATGCGAACGCTGAGCGCGACGTGATTCATGGCACTTCTCTTGTTTTGAATGCACACTTTTATTGTACATCTCGACGACATTGTATGGAATGGAACAATGTATTTGAAATTCGTTCTATCGGAAATAGTTTTGTGGAGTGGAACGGAAAATTAAACGTTGGTTTTGTTTTAAGAATTGAATAGGGTGCAGTGAGGCGAACGTTTGTTGGCGTGCCGAGTCTCAGAGGATAGACGGTTCAGGAGGTCGGTGCGTTTGTTCAAGTTATCGTGCGGTCAGCGCTGTCGGCTGCTGCAACTTCCTAGCACTTCGGGACTGCGCACAACAAAGGTCAAGACGCTTTTCGGTCGATGTTGTTTAACTTAATTTACAGTTGGCAAAGCCACGTTAAATGGGTTTGAGCTTGGGAATTATATAACCAACATCTTGATTATATTTACTCTTTTAGAATATAGGTAATTTTTTTATATATATATATATATATATATATATATATATAACAAAGGATTATTATGCCTTGTTAAGGTAAATTGTAAAGCTCCTGCAAACACAAACCAGACAGCGTCTTTGCCATGAGCAGTAGACACTACGATGACGTCACTCCATTATAACAATATCTAAGAATATCTAATAGAATATTATCTAATAATTCTCATAGCTGGTATTCAATTGTATACCAAAATTGTGTGACAATTACTCTAGTGAGTATAAGAGATTTCTCTACCACCACTCAAGCTATTCAACCCTATATTCTATTGTTTACTAAGTAACGTACTAGCGGCTAGTTCTCCGATAATTTTCCCCAATAAAGAACTAATTAACTCCATTGTTCAAAAGATACGCTGGTCCACGTGCGGTACTCTATTGCGAGCTATATTCTGGATTCCGAAGTCACTAAGTCACGTAATTGGCCGGAAATGGTACAGTGCCGCTCGAGATTACATTCGATCACGTCCCACCGTAAACAGTTTAGCGCTGATTTTTTTTCTCAACGACCTTTGTGGGGGATTCAGTATCGAGTATATTTTATAGTGTAAATGATAAGAGGAATCAAACACGTGCTTCATTAGGGTAGGTATGACCCTGTAACGTAGATAAATAAGGTTAAGGTTACTTAATTCAACATAACAGCGACATACCCAATAAACGTTCCGGTTATAATAGCCAATAAACCCTCGCCGTACTCCGGACAGATGTCTGAGGAAAATATGACACTAATAACTAAGTCAATTTCCACTCGAGCCAGCCGTTTGGGCACTGGCTAATAAATTAATCTGGTGTCGGATCAACGTCAATGTTATATTAGGGTCACTGACGAAGTTCGTAAGGCGCTAGATAAAGCTGTCGCTCAATTAATGAAAAGCTGATTTTGGGGAATGTCTCCACAGATAACGGTTGCGTGGACCCTTATTGGGCCCCACATAAAGAGATATTATCAACCGCTCGCTCCTTTATTCGATTGTAGTGCATTAATGAAATTATAATTGTAAGATTGATTCGGGTTCATTTATGTACCCGCGAGATTTAATTAAGTTAAGTCAACTTTTGGATGGAGATTAGTTTCTGCTTTGTTTCATAGTTTCAAAGTAAGATTGTTGCTATCGAAGAATAATCTCTAAAGACATGATTTAGATTCATGATGATAGTTTTCATTATTGAAAACATTTTATTTGCATGTTTTGCAGTTCTGTCGTAATAATGTTAGCCTCAGTTTCAAAACCCGTCTGCAATGGTCTTAATTTACGCTTAATTTCGTCTCGTTTTCAATCCCAACTTTCAAGGAAACTTTCGCATTGTTCCAAACATAGTAGTTGCCAACTACAGAGACCGCTTTAACAAAGACACAAAAGCGCCATAAGTATAAACTCTCACCCAGAGAGTTTTTGTGCAAATAAGAGGAATTATAACGCAGGTATTTATTATATGCTCTAAATGGAGGGTGAGAAAAAGTGCGGCTCCCCCGATGTTCAAACTTGTCCCGGGCAGTCGTACAAGTTGTTCTTTGACAAGCTAAGTTCCTTTTGTGGGACCAACAGTAATTAATGTTGGACGACCGCGCGCTCCTACTGTTTCGAGTTTTCTTACGACTATCGGTTTTACTATTATTCCCCAGTTTTTCTCGCCAACCAAGATTTTGCTTCTCTTGTAACGTTAATAATGACGTTGGTTTACTCCCGGCGAAATTGTATGTTAGGATTAGGATTTTTTCCCCTTTATTACTTAAAATGAAGTTGTCGAGGAGACGGTTCCAAAGTAGTTTTCTTCTACCAACTACAGTTAAGTAGATTTTGTTCCTTCTTATTCAAGTTACCTGTTAGCGCAATGTAGTTTTGAGAACTCTTTTGTAAATTTCTGTTAGTACAATTTGCTTGCACTCTATATTTCCATTAAAAATCTTCCATTTCATTGACATTCACATTACAGTTTTACTGGGTATAAACGTGTAACATAGAGACTAGCCATTATTTTATTCTAGAATATGATCTTTCTCTGTGCCAAGTTTCATGTCAATTCATTTGACCACATCGGCGTGATTGAGAAATAAACACCCACACAAACTTTAACATTTAAAAGTCGGTTAATAATGATCCATCCACGCGTAGCACGGATATTATCTGTAAAACCTTTTTGATATACCAATTTAGGACGTACATGCCTATGCACATTATTCACAAGGGTAGCCAGTTGCCTTTATTTAGATTTTGTGTTCTAAATGATTTTTTGGACTTTCTGGTTAAAATCGACGTATGTAATTAAAACATTATCTCCGATGCACTCTTGAACTAAGTGGATCCTCAAGTAAGCCGAGCTTGTATGAAAACCAGGTAACACAGAGTAAACAGATATGTTCATACACACAAATTTTCGTGCCAAGTGGGAATCGAATCCACGACCTGTGATGTAGTAGTCACAATATCTATCCTCCACTACTCCAACCCATCGTAATTACATTGAATTATTTTTGTACCCACAAAACAGTTCAATCCGATCTTTATGTAATAGGTAAACAATAAAACTTCGGTTCTCAGCGATTTCGAGCAAGCTTTTCAGTCGCGTCACATTTAGATTGTATCGGGACATTTGCGACACAGTTTCGACGTTGAAACGAAGTGGCAAGCGTCCGACAATCGCATTACACTCACGTAATTAACTTGTCGCCGTGTCTAATTGATGCCCTTAATACCTCGTGTATTTGTTGCTTGTGAGCTCTAATTGGGAGTTTTGACGCTAAACTTATCAGTATATCCGTTTTGGAGAAACGTTTGTCTTTACGACAGAAGGTTGAGTTGAACAATAATTTTGCAATACTTACGAAAATAATCTCATAAGGTATTTCGAATTTTGAAACTCATTAAATATCATCGTTACCTAATTAATTAATTTGCAAACAATACTAATAAAACAACATAACAGAATCTTAAATAGGTACGTGTTAAGAAAGAGACAGACGATGATGTCGCTGTTTCTATTTGTTCACCTTGTTTACCAAATACATTGTGATAAGCTTATTCTGCTGTATTTAGAATTACAAACGATTTATCTCTAAACCATAACACAAATAAGTACGGAGCGTAAACGGAGATAAGTTAGCGTTTATAGCATGCACACAGAAAAGGAAGTGCACAATTCGTGCTAGTTGTCGCACAATGGGTACAGCACGAAACAAAAGGGAACGGCGAGTCAACATCCATTGACACTTTTTAATTGCACCAAACGGACGAACACACACAGCGCGAGCATCGGATGTGCAAATGGTCTGTAAATCATTGGTCGAGTCGGTCCATCGTGTTCTCTATCTCGTTCTGTGCGAACTAACGACCCCGCATTCGGAAATTGCAATACTCGTATGTCACCAAACGTCGCGCGTCCGCGTCGTAGCAAAGCGCTTGTATTGATGCGGAATGCATTGCTCTCGGGAACTCCGCCAGCATTCTTTGAACTCCATCGCCTCGGCAACCACTTTGGCGCGCAAACTGACGCGGTATTTCTCTTTAATGTTCACGGTTCCTTCATAATTGGTCCATATAGCATACTCGGCGATATGAATGACACGTAGATGACCGTTCATATTTCAAGTGTAATTAAATATCTTGTTTGGATATGTCCCTCCTTCCAAATAATGATCTATATGACACAAAAATTTAATATCATTCTGGATTCTATTGATATAATCCTAGAAATTGGTGGCTAAAAGATTTCCCTCGTGTAAAAAATAAGGTATACTTAAAACCTAAGCTTAAAACGTTTACTTACCGACTTTTATCACGGAAAGTTTACAGAAATCAGGTTGGAGCAACAATTAGAATATACAAACAGCAGAAAATCATTTGATTTTTAGAATTGTTTCATCCTTATCTTAATGTAGCCAGTCTTGTGCCTAAACAAATTTAGCTCGTTAACTTTACGCCAGGACCTTGTAGAGATAGCACTTTATATTAATGTAGTTACCTATCCTTTACCTACTCCTAGGGTTTTAATTATATTGTTAGTGATATTTTACCGGTAACTGTATCATGACAAATAATTTGAAGCTATTTATCATCACGTAGAAACATCATTTTATATGGTTTATGTATCAAATCGATATAATCTAAATTAAATATATCGCTCAATGATTCTATATACAAAATAGAAATCCAATGAATCCCGGTTGTGAAACCTACACGATGTAGATTAGAACGTGTACCTTCATGTACAGTGAAATTGGTAATATTTTTTTCATTAGTAAAATGAGTTCATATTTGCTCTCATTTCGCTGATGGAAATTGGAGAGTGATAAAAAGTTCTCGAAGCAATATCACGTAATAAACAGAATACATTATTACTACAGACTTCATGTTTCCTATGATAATTTGACGATAATATTTCTAGTTTACATAATCTTAAAAAACTATTCAAGTATAAAATTTTCGGTGTCCCTTCATAGAATATGTTCTTGTCTTTAAATAATAATAAAAAGTTTGCTTAAGGTATTTGTATTAAAATAGTATACTAAGGGCCGATTTTTCAATGGCTGGATAAACCTTGGATAAGCTATTCCTCTGATAAGTCCATACAAAAACTGTTCTAAATTCAAATTAACAGCCAGATACCGTTTATCTGGCCATTGAAAAATCAGGCCTAAGCAGATAAAAAAAAGCTCCATAATAGGATGGATATTTCAAGATGGCATCCTAAGTATTTTTCAGATTTGGTCCCATAATAAAAATATTCCGCATGACGAACGTATCATAGGTTTCGAAAATATACCATCTCTAAATATCCATATGGGAAACAGATGATGTTGCATTTAATTATGTAAATAGTAATAGATACGCTACACGTCTGTTATTATTCAACAACCCGTATAATGTTGCCATCTCCAGACAGTTCATTGTTATCAGATTGCATACGTAATGTGACATATGTACTGGACGTAATTATGTACTTTAGTACCTATGTAAATCAAATTCTATAGATAAATAAATATAATACTCGGTTGTTGCTTCTGATTTATGTCACTAGATGGCGGTACTTGTATGTAAATTTTTTGTCGAAGTAAATTTCAGGAGATAAATAGATGCTAGAGATATACGCAGGTAAGAAAAACTTCGTCCAATTCTTCAGCAGAATATATTAAATAGACTGATGTACTTATTCATACTTGCAATGTATCATGTATTTTCCCTGAAAATGTAACTATTCTAGTTGTATTTTCCAAGTAATGTGATTCAATTTAAAATGTCTACCCTCGTGAAGGCTAAGAATTTAAACTATTCAAATTGCGAATATCCGAACGAAAACTTATCTACAATATATCTTAAATTCTATCCTTATTCAGTTTACGGGAAGAAATAATATTTGAATACCTAGTTTAGTAGGTACTTAGGTACTTAGTTTGGACATTCTTTAAAATATAATCAGGTACTTACATTGGTGGAGGTGTACAGTCCAAATGTTTTTAAGGTACCTATATTTCTTTCAGTTTGTTTTCTATAAATATTCTATGTCATGAAAAAGCCTATATAAAATCCAGTTGAAATATCCTTAACCAAAATATACAATACAAATCGAGACCCTCTTCGAAACATTTATAGGATATTATGGGAATGTGAACGAGAAACTTATTAAATTATGACTCTATTAACTCGTGAGACAGCTGGTTTCAAAACTTTTCCACCGCAAGTCTGTCTTATCTAAAGTTGTAACTTGCTTCCTGTCAAGACACGCCCATTGCCTCTAACTGATCATATCTACATATTCAACTTCCACTTTAACCCATTTCGGGCTTAATTTAGGCTTATCCATGGTACATTTAAGTGTGTTAATTGATAGATATTTTTCTTTGTTATGTTTTAGTTTTGATAAAGCTACATGGTTGATGTATATCTGACAGGAAACGTTCAGAACTGTTAGTGTTGAGATGGTCAGAAGAGGTCAGATTAATTCTGATCCTGATTACGATCTCAGAAGCATAATAATAATAAATATAATATATCCTGGAATATTCTTCACACTCGGCCATATGATCCCAAACTAAATTCACAAGCTCTGTGCTTGTGAATTGTTTGTCCTGGGTGGAAATGAACAGTGGGAGTTAGGGTATTTAACCTCAATGCCAATTGGGCATTCAATATAGTCTCGTTAGCCGTTAGATGGATTTATAAGTTTTTAGTCAAAAACAGAATGCCTGACGGCTAAAACTTCCTTTGTATTGTCATTAGTTTATTACATTCTGGCAGGAATGTTACAAATATTGATGTTTACACCACTAACATTAGCTAATACACCGTTTCCGGTAGGTACTCTCGACCGTAAATTGTCAGTACGAAATTCATTAAACTCTAACACGAATTTTCACACAGACATGAACTGTATAACTGGGAGCCGCAATTAAAAGTTTGCTTAGAGAATATATACGCCAACATTTTGATTTAAAGTTAGCGGTTTCGGTCGACACCCACACGCGGGCGAAGATAGCTTTTTATATCAACAGGCCCAATTTGAATATGCCATTTAGATGTCTCTCGTTTTGCCTATGTTATATTTTAACTGCCTCAGTTTAATGACTTTAGAGAGAATACATATTGTACGTCGAACGTCACAGAGATTTGACTTTGTAATACATATTTATGAATTGAATTTCATTGTATAAACTACGTCTAACGCAAATAACTAAGATCTACATAAAGATTATCGACGTAGAGTTGCGGCATAGCGCGGTGTAGAGAGAGTAAATATAACTTTTAGAGTTAAACTT
Organism: Tetheella fluctuosa; assembly: GCA_951216915.1. Taxonomy (NCBI): domain Eukaryota; kingdom Metazoa; phylum Arthropoda; class Insecta; order Lepidoptera; family Drepanidae; genus Tetheella; species Tetheella fluctuosa. The sequence goes on along the minus strand of OX578229.1, from coordinate 3,111,594 downwards.
CGTACTTGTAGCTAAGAGCACAAATAACTTGCAAAGGAAATTTTGCTAATTGCATTTGACTACAAAACATAAGGGATAATGTCCTAATAATAGAAAACATAGAATCAATCAGACCGACATAGAAAAACACAAGCGCGTAATAAGAAAGAAGAAACAACCGCCCACATACACTTCACGTAATATAATTAAGCTCGAAACTCTGAGGCGCTAAGTAATTAGTATAATTAAAACTTACAGGTCTAAACCTAGATTATACCTATATACGTGGATGTTTCATGTTTCAACTAAACATTCGAAACAAAATATAACCCCAGACGCCGCATCGCGGAACTTTGGCCACCTACAGAGCGTAGTATTAATTAAAAATAACCGCAAACTTTTCGTTCCATACTAATGGAATGGAAGCTCTGTCCACTGCAAACTTTTGGAGCAAACACAGCTTCATATTGTACTGTTGAAGTAGAAAATGTAAATAAATACACTGAAAGGGTTATTTACGTATTTAATGTTGAATTTGAAACTTTTTTTTAACATTGTACCTATAGACCTGTGTTTGACCACATCTCACCATTAGCAAACAGGAAGGAACTGTCTCTAGTGCAACTCCTGGAACAAACAGATATGGATTCCTCACTGAAAGCTTAAGCTCATTGTAGGTTTCGAACCCACGATTTTACGGCATTTGGCATTTGACGTCACAAAAACCTTTTTATTTCTTACTCGCTTTTACGCGCGGTTTCACACCCGTCCCCGAGGGATCTTGTGTTTTCCCGGGATAAAAAGTAGCCTATAGCCTACCTCGATAAATGGGCTATCCAACACTGAAATAATTTTTCAAATCGAACCAGTAGTTCCTGATATTAGCGCGTTCAAACAAACTAACAAACACTTCAGATTTATAATCTAATATATAAAATTCTCGTGTCACAATGTTAGTTACCATACACGGTCCGACCGATTTTTATGAAAATTTCAGTGCATATCGGGTAGGTCTAAGAATAGGTTCTAATTAAACCGCTACGCGAGTGAAACCGCGGGGGACAGCTAGTATTAGTATGGATTTCTTTTAGTTGTAGGTACATGAACACACGAGTTAATAGACATTCGAATTTCGAACTGGCACCTGTCAATATCAACTGAAATCTCACCTATAGACATATTCTACTGGGTACTCCTAAGTAAGTGAGGAGTCCTTATGTACAACTTAATCAACTGTATGTTTAAAGGTCTAATGTCCCGGCTAATAGTCCTTTCACCAACACCTTACGCTGTAGTGATATACTGATGTGATTTACGAAGTCCTTGTCAAATACAAGAAGAAAAAAAAACCAGGATAAAAAGGTAAGTACGCTACTAAGCAACTATTACGCTATAACAATTATAATGAAACACACGGTCAGTGCAATATTAATTAGTGCTTACAGCTTAATTGGACGTCGGTTCTCATACTCACACACTGTGCTGTAGGTGCTCAATTGTTGTAACTTTACACTCGTGAAAACTATGCACCGGAAAGATACTGCATCGATATTGTTCGGTTCATTAGTGAAGCGCCCGACTATATATTATTTCGTCCATGATTTGGTAGTATTGAGCAACACGTTGCGTCGCGTAAAATGTTGCCATTTTCGGTCATAAATTTTTAGTACAATTTTTTCATTTGTCATTCCATAAATTAAACTATAAATGGAAACAATACCTCAAATATAGTGTTCAATGTTAAAAAATATCTATTTGGTTAGTGATGTCAAAAACGGTAAATTTAACAAATCCTGACAAATCCTCGAAACGCAGCAATTTATGCTCGCATGGATTGGCGGCTATTAGTAATAAATGATGAACATATGAATGCTACAAAATTTGTTATGTTGTAATAATATAGCTATCCTATCGTATTGGAACACAGGCAACACAGCTGAAGTCTCGCCGTAATTATTACATATTTTGCATTGAAATGAAATGACTTATTTGCAAAACAAATATATGGAATCTTGTTTCTGAACGATTGTCGGCGCAATAATTATTATAATTGACAATTAATATTTTATTTTCACTGTATTATAGCGGTTGGTGCAACAAATTATAAATGGAATGGGATTAATTTCGTCGCGTGCCGTTATTAATTCATTATTTTGTCGTGTTTCATTTTGTTTTTACACGGCCATTGGAATGACAAAATGACAGGCTTTACGTATATTATTCATTGTTATAAAATTATTACCTACTAGGCCTGTTTCCCTTTGTGCTGGTCCGAGTGACATTCATAAAGTATTGGAGGGATTTGGCAGTTTAAACTTCAAACCAATGTGAACCTGAAACTTCTATATTCATATTTTCTTTGTTCTGAATGCTCGACATTTGATTTGCAGCTTAATATGAAGTCAATAATTTTACAAAAGGTATATCAGCAACCAATTAATAAGTAATGCTTTAAATACTATTATTTTTCCTTCAATATAATGTATTTGTACTTATAGTTTGTAATGCTTCATAAATAATGATAGTCTTCAGTATTTCAAATCCAGCTAATCGAATAGAACAATAAAGTTGAAACTTTACAATTTTCATAGCTCAAACTCGGTATGTGCTTAACACTGCGCGCTACTAATATGGCAGGGAACGAGTAATGTTCCAAGTTCTCTTAATCAGCCGTACAGGATTCTCCTTTACATAGGGTGGCCATTATTCGAACATATAAACACTATGAAATCTAGTAATAAAATTAATAAGTTGATTGAAATAAATAAATAGATTTTGGAATTAAATTAAATGTCGTATTTAAGTTTTACTTTTCCAGCCAAATATTTTTTTTAGAAGGCTTACAAGCACCTTGGTAGTTCACCAGATCAAATTATGAAGTGTTTTTCTTTTCCGGCCAGTGGGGGCTTTTACCCAGATATCAAAAAAGAGAACATTTTAAATTGGATGGAAACCAACCTTTTTAGAATGATCTGGCAACCCTATTCTAGGTGACAGCAAGTAGACACAATTTTTTCTAGTATCTACTACAATGCTATCAATTATCTCTGAGCTTATTTTTTGTAGAAGGCTTGTTGTTGTCAAAGCAGTGTGTTAAAAAAGAATAGATCAATCGTTATAAGCAAATCTCAGAAATATATAAACCGATGGTGACTCGAACGTTCATACAGGCTACGTATTGGATTAACGTGGCGCCGGGCGGAACTTAGTTTAGTATGTAATATTGTGCAAGTGTCACAATCCCAGCAAGTTTTCAGTTGATATTTAGCGAGTTTGAATAATGTTGGCAGACAAGTAAACTAACCGATAGTTCCGCGTGCTCGTCGACGAAAAGCTCGGTACAGACCATGGCAAAGCGTTTTTCAGATTTACTACAAGCCTTATTTAACTGTGGGTAAAATCTTGGAACTGAAATTTTACAAAAACGTTCTCAAAAGACTTGCTTATAAAAGATTTTTTTTATATTATAACTTATTACTTCTAATCCTCAGGGTCAAGGCACATACTATTTAGTCATTAAATTCCTTATCAATAACTACACACACTTAATGAAGTCCTCCAAATACCTTCGGACACTAATCAACTTGTGATACTGATAAAATGCGTTGCGAAGTGAAAACTGCGCTGAATATCTATCATTTCCAAGCGTAGCGGTCATTTTTCCGCTGCAAACTAGTTCATCTGACTGTAGCCTTAGTTGCATCGCTCTATTTTATTGAAATATCGCGTGCACGTATTATACAAGGATGTCAGTTGTTCACACGCCATGTTACGTAACATTACAGTTAATTACAAGCTTAGTTCCGATGCGAGATTGTTATGAAAATACATATTTACGTTCAAAGTTACACGTGTTTGATAACCTTTTGGTTGTTCCTGAATTATTATTTTTAGGGGACTATGGTTGGTAATTAACTATATTATATTCATTTATGGCCAGTTTCATAGCAAAGATGTTTAACTAGGGCTAAAAGTACTCTTTAAATGCAAAGAACTTCTGCTATGTGATCAATTGTGAAAGCGCGAAAAAAAAATATTTATTCGATATATTTTGGCTGAGTAGGTTGAACTTTTATTTTACACTTTCAGAGTTTGCTACATAATAAAAGTTGTTTGTATTTATGAGCTTTTTCATCTCTGAAAGTTTAGTTAGGGATTTGAAAATGGCTTTCATATTATCAGCATTTAAAAGATAACCTTCAATCCATTCCCGCCCGGAGCAGGCGGAATTTCGTACATTGACCCGCCAATATATTTAGTCACTGTCAATCGCGCACAGATGTTTTGTAATTGCACATTACTTACTTACATTGATTCAGATAGTTCCGCACTGTAACAGAAGAAGTTCCGCTGAAATGGAATTCACGCGTCCTCGTCCACGTGGATTTGTTGGCTCGTGTTTGTTGATATACTGTTCAATTTAGATGAGTATTATATTTGTTCTGTCTGTTGGAGAATCGTGCTCTGCTTCTAAGGTTTATCCTTCCTTAGGTATTACTTGTATGTGGGGATAGTTCTATCAATAAAAATTGAAATATCCTGGGCCATCTGATTCCAAACTAAGCAGAGCTTGTACTTTATAGAAACCAGATAACTGATATATTAAACATATTAGGTACTTTTGTTTTCTAAATTTATACCTATCTAATATATAAAAATCTCGTGTCACAGTGTTTGTTATCGAACTCCTGCGAAACGGTTTAACCGTTTTTTTTTTTTTTTGTGTATATATTTGGTAGGTCTGAGAATAGGTCGTAGGCTATTTTTTATACGGGTGAAACCGCGGGGCACAGCTAGTATATACATAATTACACCCAGACTCACGAGAAACAGACATGTTCATGCATACAAATGTCTGTCCTCGGTGGAATTCGAACCCACGACCTGCGGTGTGATTGATAGAGTATCTTACCAACCAACCACGGCAACCTGCCTTATCAGTCTGTGTTCTATATTGAAATAAATAAAAGACATTTTATTTATTCTTACACCTAATTTTATTACTACTATGTTACATTATTACGTTTGTTACTTAATTCAATGAGCGTCAAAGTAATGTTTTCTTGAAATATTACTCAAATATATTCATATTATTTGCGATGAAGAATTCTGAGAACAAATATAAAATAATGTTGATGTTGACATCATTCTTAGGGTAGGTAAATATAATAACAAGTTTCAGTAACAATCAAAAAGTATAAAAGATTTTTATTAAGGACTGACACTGACTGTATGCCAATGATTGAATTTCTTGTCTCGATTCAATAAAGCTACAAACAAGAATTTCTATCTGTATGACAAATACCTAGAACCCAACTATTTTGCTTTTTTTTAAACTTTATTGAAACAACTTATAAACATTTTACCATTACCTATATAATAATATAGCAATACTACCTTATTCCGATGAAAATACACATAATCTATGATTATATTTAAACAATTAAGAAAAACGGCTTTCGAAATTACAAAAACACGCTCACGTTTGTTTCGCGATGGTTTAATTGAAATAATATTCCTTTGTCCACGAGCCAAAGGAGATTGAGGATGGGACGTGGGGTATTTTTGTTATTTTTCTCCTTTCCAACAAATGAGAAATACTTTTCTCTTTGCGACATACGACGCCCAGTGTCCGTCGCACCGGCTAAGTACAGACAAACAAACCAAAAAAACATTCACGTACATATATAACAGTGGCATTAAACTTCTTTTACAACATATTTACTCAAGTGCTTTCATGTCCCACGAAGCCTTAGAGATGATGTAAAATTCTTGCCATTTAAGCTGTCATTAATTTGTGTTCAAATCGATAGACTGACTGCAAAGACATGGTTTGTAATGTGTTTTAAATAGATGTAGGTAGTTCTCTGTCCCAACAATTTCCTTCCTGGCTGTGTGCTTACCATCTTCAGCTACATCATCACTAACTGTATTGTGATTGTGGTCGAATACGAGCCTATATATATCTTATATATAAAATTCTCGTGTCACAATATTAGTAACCATACTCCTCCGTAACGGCTCGACCGATTTTCATGAAATTTTGTGTACATATCGGGTAGGTCTGAGAATAGGTGTCGATAGAAACCGCGGGGGACAGCTAGTAATTTTATAATATATAAGCCATGAAGTCATGGTGCCATCAAATGCTGAGAGTTTTGGCCTGTTCAGAAAAAATATAGGTATCTCTTTCATAAATGATTGCAAACATAAATCAAAACTTGTTGCATTATATAGGTACTTAGAGATACCTAGATATATAAATACATGCTTTAGCTTTGTTGTTATCTATGTGGCTTTGATTCTACTTCTAAATTCCATACGTATTCTATCACTATAAAATTGGCAAATAGAAGTAATATTAGGCCATAATAATTCGCTAATAACGCTTATTTGTGTTCAATCTCATTATGAGATGAGGGCGCTTTATTGCGATAATCTAGAGTGCTGCCGGTGAAACATTTTAGCACAATATTAGCTTAAGCTAGTGATGAGACGAGTCGAAAATACTTTAAAAATTGTTAGCGAATTTGAAGAATGAATTGCCGATTTTTTTAATTTAAAAACTTAAAAAAAGAATAAAGGATAGCTTGAAAGTGTAGCTAGTAGCGGAAATGTTGTATACTATATATACCTATAAGAGTAGAGGAGGGCTAAGGAAAGTGCGAAAGAGGGCATGAGTATGAAAGGAGTGCACACTATAGTAAGGTAAGGTTATATGCACCTGCGCTTGTACCAACTCTACATAAGTGGGATGAGGACAGGATGATGATGAGTTCATATTTACCAAGGTATTGACATACATTTCAGTTGGAATCATCGGTTTTTGATCGAAACAAATTCCATGTGAACAGTTAGTTACTTCTCAATTCTTATTCTAAACTCCATAAACCTCGGACTTAATCATCGCTCTTTAGATAGGTGAATTTAATTAATAGAATAAACAAAAAGAAAGAAAAACGAAAAGAATTATATTTAAGGGACACATCACGTGTCGCAACACTACCTGAAGCTTGTTTTAGCCTCGTCCGCTGTGGTCGACGAATATTACGACAAATGGAAGCGGTCACATCGCTGGATGGTTTATTACTGCAGATAACATTAATGCTAAGGATATGACCTATGACCGCTCGCCCCCGTACGCCCCACCATCCATAATTTACGATGCTAACTGGTTTATTGACTCGCATTATAGTCGTGCCTCGATTATGTTGAACTTTGATTCCAACTAATTTGGGTCGCGACGTTTTGCCCTTTGGTATTTGCAACTTGTCGTTTTAGTGGATTTTCTAAAGTCACGCTAGTTATAAGTTATTTGTGAGATCGTTCACTACGCGTGTTCGGAATTATAAGTCCTAAATATTTACTGATTGATAGTCAATACTTAGAAACTATACATCTTCAGTTTTTCGTTGTAGGTTTCTGAGTATTAGTGTCAAAAATTCATAAATTTCCATATGCTACATTTTCTTCGACGATCAACATTTACTTGACAGTAATAGCACAGTCTATGTAACTCTTACAGTCGGCCAACGGACACGTCTAGACTGAGCAATCGTGCGGAGCTTGCGGGGTGAGAGAGGGGCGGTAGCGAGCCCACGCTGCCATACACTCGCTTGGGACACAATGGAGCAATTACGAATGCCTATACAAAGCGGCATTTCGCGTGACTTCAAACGCGATAGACCACTGTATGTAATTACGCTCTGGTAATAGAATATTCGTAGTGAATTTAGCTCTGTTAGGGTATTCGCTCAAAGAGGATCCTATAATATGGAATATCGAATATAATAACGTTAAACAAGTAACGCGATATCGTTGACGTGAGCTAAGAGGTAACTTGCGAAACCTTTACACAGACTCGGCTGTATTAAATTTACATTGAAGTGAAATGTGGTTTGGACACGTATGTGAATGATTTACGTACGGTTCTGAGCATGGTAAATATTTGGTGAATTCGCCGCTGCCGTCCGCCTTCCGCAGCCCACCGCAAACGTCACGGGCGCCAGGCGGCACGGCGCGGCGTCACGAAAACGTAGCGACAACGCGGCGATACGACGCGCGTCTGATTGCAACGTGCCCTCGTCAACGTGCCCACACATAAATTGCTCCACCGGTCGCCTCGTTGCCACGCCACAGACCGAAATTGAATTATACGAAGCCCCGGATTTTATATCTATTAGGAAAACGTTCAACGGTCCCCAAGGCGAGGATTTAGATACCGATAACTTTCTCATTTCCTTCGGGCAGCGGCGAGCGTTACTTAGACGCATATAAAACTCGGTCCCTTGCTACAAAAAAGGCTGCTCGTGGGTGTGACTTTGAATTAAGCCATCAATCTTTCCACCTGACACGCCGTTTACACATTTATTGCTCAATATTTTTATGCTAAACCGACAGAAAAATATTGCTTTTATCCATCGACGGGTCCTTGTTTTCGTATCGCATAGATTACAAAATAAATGACCATCGGCATTCAGTACAGACTGTAAAACTCCGATTAACATTTTTTGAATCCAGCCCTGAGTGGCATACAATTCTGTTTGCTGCGTACGAAACGAAGTGGAATCGGAGGTGAATAAATTTGTGCAACGCTGTTGTAGTCGCACTGATTGCTAGATTAAAAAGTTGCATTCTTTTTAACCTGAACAATTTCAATATGTTAAATGTTGCGCACATTTAACATATTGACATTGTTCAGTTACTAATAAATTTCAGTTAATTATTGTGACTCTCATGGCTTACGTCATACATTAATAACATGTCACATGCATGATAACATAATTATGGGTTATTTGACTTCAACAATTACATGCTAGAACTAACACTTTGAGGCTGGGTGTAATTAATGAATATGATATTGATCAACTAAGCTGTTGGATTGCTTCGAGTGATTCCGAGTAGTCGCTGTGAGCGTTGATAAGTGAACCTTGCTACCACCTACAGAGAATACCTAATAAATAGTGGTTGTGGAAGGCTTCATTAAAATAATTTGGTGCTTGAGTTTCGCACCGCTGGCATGCATGTAAACTTGATTAAACGCTCGCAACAAATACAGTGTAATGGTAAATATTTTTGAACTTCCGCTAGAAGTCTAGGATACAGTGGAGTCGTTGCGTTATGAATTTTAATGATGTTTTAAGGCTGCAAGGAGCGGCACGGCGCAGCGCGGTGCATTCGGTGCGTCTAATCCGCGAGAGCTTCGCTACGTGTTTGTGTAAAGTTTTCCATTACATTAGAGAGCTGGCTGCGAGCTCAGCCTCCGGAACTAGAACAAATGGACGCCGGTGCGCGCTCGGATATCGTAACTGCGACTGTTATTGTAACGGATGTAACTTTGGATAAATGTCAACTGTTCTCCAATTTACTGCGCTGGCGAGGCGAGTCGCATTTTATTAGCTCGTTTTGCATACATTATACGGCGCGATACATGAACGGAACTGAATAGCTTCACAAGAATTTAGCTCGCTACACCATATTACCGTGAACCACTGTGCTTTGAGTGCTGCGATCCATTTACGAGTCTGTAAATTTTCCAAATAAAAATGTATTTTTAAAACGTCACGTAACTTCATTCCGAGTTAATGTTGAAGAAAGAAAATTGGCTTCAGTGTAGTTCACGCGAGTGAGGTAACAAATTTTCCACCCACTGTCCAATTTGCAAAGGGATTCCGTTTCCCGTTACCGAAGTAAGAAGTAGGATTTGCTATGATCCTATAATTTCTACTCAATTATTCGGGTCGAATTAAACATCATTGTCGCTTTATTAAATGCTTAAATTATTATTTAATTGAACGTTAAAAGTGGGAAAGATATATTCATATGAAAACGTTTAACAAAAGTGATCATTGTCAATTAATCGAAAATATGTGTGAAGCATTCAATGATAATGCAATTGACATATGGTTCATCACACATTTACCTCAGTGTCTGATCTGTGTCAAATTGAGTTGCAGGTATTTCTACTACTCACTACAATATAGGACAAATAAGATTTACATACATAGATTCAACTAATAGTATGGCAACGGAGCGTCTAATTCAAATTGAACGGTGAGTGCAGAGTTGCAGACATTTCGACGTCCGTACGATCGCGTTATGGTAATGCATCGGTGGCCGCCTGCGGGCTTTGATCTTATTACCTGTACCGAATCTAGTGTCTGTTCTACCTTGGAAAGCTTGCGTCCCTATTCTGATTGATACATTATTATAATATGGCGCTTGGTATATTTTTTTTCCGTTATAAGTATTATTTTTGCCGATTAGAAAGAGAAGTACCTACTATTTAACTACGCATGTACTTATATACAGATGTATTCCTTTCGTGCTTTAGAACTAAGGACGAAAGTAAAAAATATGCTTACCATGTTTACATATAAATAATTCACGTGTCAATTATAATGGTCTGATACACCCCTTATCATATACTAGTACGTAGTTATAAATCTATATGTATGTAGGTATATCTATGGGAGATAATTTATTAGATAATTATTTAGACTTTAATGTTCCTCGTTATTATTATACATCACTATTAACCTCTTTTGCTGTAATAAAATAACCATCAAATATATTGTGGTAAATTTAAATTCATCACCCAAACATCACTAGGAGAAGTAGAAAGTGGTTTTTAATCAATGGATCTAACATCCAGTCCTAGCAGCTAAAATCCTTCAACAATTATCGCCACCACTATGAAATATCCTTTATAACAGGGTTTGTAGGTAGTTATTTGAAAGTAGAACTATAGCATGTTCACTCAGCGCTTTTTAGTTGCACGCTCGTAACCTAATAGGAGTTTATGTCAGTCAGCGCTTTACATCGGCTCACCCCGAGACAAATTATGGTAAAGCGCCGATATTACGCTTTAATACCTAGATGTAATCGCTGCAATTTGCGGAAAGATCACGTCGACGTTCTATATTTGAAAAGGTAGTTTGATAAAATGTTAATTCGACCGTTTGTAGGCAACACGTCTTCATTATCTTAAATTACTTACTTATTTTCATATCAGACTTCTTAAATATGTTTGTCGCTTACTCCGAAAAAAATGTTGTTATTTTTTTCATTAATATTAAACTAGAGTCCGCTCTGCGAAATCAAAATGTCACTGCTTTGTTATATTAAAAGTTATATAATTAAACTGAATTGTTAGTGTAAAGATATCATGTTAAAATAATAGATTTTATCATCGCTATTTCATTCAGTGGTAAAATCACATCATTTTAAGAATCAATGCTAATATTTTTGTCCATTTTTACAGCTTGTCCAAGTTAACGCAATCAACACAATCAATCACCAGTAGTGTAGGTAATTTAGTTCTTTAAATCCCTCCAAAAAAAAGGATAATTTTCGAAAATGTCGGGTGTATTCATAAAAACATCCCACTGTCGGTATCTAAATTATTTACAAAACAGTAGAAATCCAAATAAACCTATATTGATAAATCCTCTTTGGGAAAATAGATCTCATAAACGACATAGGTACTTAAATACATGTTCGCTTGTTTATCAATGATTCACATGGGATTCAAATGTAATTTTGTATGCAGATGCGAACCATTTTTTATCCCGGACAATCCACAGGATAGGAGACCTCAGATCAATAAGGTATAATATACATTTTTAATAAAACCGCACCAGGAAACATTTGGGGAAACAATATCCCTTTAAAGTCCACTGAATTGGGGATCCTGACATAATTGGTGTTATAGCTACAGTAACCAATATACCTACTTTTTTTTTGGACGGGTAAGGTAACCCCGATACCTTTATGCGGGGAATTCAGTGAGCGTAGAGGGTTGGCTAAGCGAGTTCGGATATAAGACAAACCCTTGCATAGTATTCTATGCAACGGTTTGTCTTATATCCGAACATTATCTATAGAACATTTAAAATTTAATTAAAATGTATACATTATGACCACCTGGAAAAAATTGGTTGTAACAAGATTTTTACACAAGTCTTTCGATCACTTATTATTCTTTGATTTCAATACTGAACGTAGGAATTTTCTGACAAACAATATGTTGAAGACGAAGGTACCTACACGAATTTAGTTGTATTTGTAATAGATAAGGTACGGTGAAAACACGTAAGATGGACGAAGGTTGAAACTTTGTTCGAATAGTAAGTAAGACCACCGGCCCTATTTGGTCAAATGACATCACAAAACTGGAGGAAAGTACATAAGTCTAGACCAGAACAATTGGCGTGAGAAATAAGTGATATACTAGATTCTTCCCAGTTGAGGCCCAAACTGTTGGTAATTTGAGTAGCTTCGACCTTCAAAGGTGCCCCTCCTAGGGCTTAAACTGTATAAATAGCTTTGACTTTGACGTTTAATATTCCAAAAGTTTATTATTATATTACTGTAGATATACATTATTCGGTGAATATGTCACCGAGATGTGAGCTAAGTAATCTTATGGTCATTATGATGATAGACCCATGGGTACTCCCAAAATTACAGTGAATATTTACACAATTGCATTGTTTGATTTGTAATAAAGCGCATCCTTTAAAAAAATCGATACATGCAAACAGTACGTATCGAAGTTCGTTCAATTTTCCGACCGTCTGTTTACTTTTATAACTGGCTTATCGTTGAGTTATTGACTCATTTTTATTTTTATGTGAACTGTATTGTTTTTGTAAAAGACTTGGAAAATCAAAGAGAGATCTAATTTATCTCAGTGATAGTACATAAGAAAGGAGGTTTTTAAATTAAATTTAACGGGCTTTTATTGCCTGAAGCTTGAAAGATAATTGCAAAAACATCAGTAATTTTATCAAATTATAATAAAACTTGCTTTTCCGCGCGGTTTCACCCGCGTTCCTGAGGGATCGTGTGTTTTCCCTGGATAAAATAGCCTATAGCCAGTAGTTCCTGAGATTAGCGCGTTCAAACAAACAAACTCTTCAGCTTTATAATATAATATATTCAAACTATTAAACCTATTTGTATCTCGCATACAATAAAATACTTAGTTATTAATTAAACAAATTACAGTAGAATTTAGTTCTCCGTTTGTTAATTAGAGCCCAACTAATTATTCAAAGCTTTTCTGAAAATATGAAACTTTCTGTAAACCATTTTAATTTACAAAGACATATTTATTCAAATAAAGCTCGTTTATTTAAAAAAAAAACAATGCCTTAATAAGCATCCTTCAAGCCTTACTTATAGGTAATTAACGTAAATAAAAAATACAATGTCAACATTAAAAAGATGTCTGTCTTTTAAGACATTCAAGAAGGTAAGTCACTCGAACTCAAGGACAATCAAATAGAAAGCTTTTTGCAAAATATATCATTTGAAAGTTCTAATAAGTTTTGATTGAAATCACAACTTCAAAATAACCTCAGGGGTTTCAGTTTACAAATGTCTATGTCACATCTGAAAAATATTATTAAATATACAATAACAATTGATTATTTTACAAAAACTTTGCAGACGAAGTAAATTCCTTCAATAGGTACATAATTTTATTAAAAAACTTGAATACTATCGGACATTCTACAGTATTAATGTCCATATGTCATCATAAAGGTTACAATTTCCGCACGTTCTAACCTTGCTATGAGGTTCTCTCTCATAGAATTATGATAATATAAGGGATATCACAGTTCAGCGGTCATATATGTAGTATATCAGTTATCTGGCTTCCATAGTACAAACTCTGCTTAGTTTGGGGTCAGATGGCCGTGTATTAGGAATAATGTCCCAGAATATTTATTTATTTATTTATATATCATAGGCCACTATCAACATGTGCAGGTTTACGCATTATCAAACTTACCTGTTAACTATACTGAAGTAGCTTCCGCCCTGGGGTTTCACCTGTATTCGAAATATATAACGTAATTTTTTTTTCTATTTTGCAACCTTCCATTCAATAATCCTTGAAGCGAGCTATTTACAATTTGCCGTACCCGGAATCAGCTTATCCCCCATTACGCACGAAGTAACCTTGTACCGGCGATGTCTCACGATATCAGTCTCGACTGTAAAGGACCCACAGTTCAACGATCACACGTCACCGGCGACGCCATATCATGCAAGATAGACCACAAATGCTGAGTGGAGCTTTGAGGGCCTCCATTGTATCGGCTCTGAGAGGGGAAATCCACTCGACTCGTACCTATGCAAGTGGCCGTACGGTGAGGCGAGGGCCTTACATCGTGTACTACAACATAGAAATATGTATGTTTATATATAATATTGGTGTCTCGTGAGGAATTCAATTAACAATTTGAGCCATTAGAAATCAGATTGCCAAATTTCTCCATTAAATTTAGACCTTTACAAAAACCAGCAATAATACTTTTCTCATCGACTGTACCTATAAATTCGTTAAACACTAAAGTATTTTTACCATCTATAATTATTACTTAAACATACACCGTATCGTCTACTTATTCATTAAATCGTGATTTACATAATTACTGTAAACATGGCCTCGATGTATGAAGGCTTTATCGATCACGGCTTTTAATACCACTAACAAAGGTCCGGTTGTATCTACTAATCAATCAACTAATCATGATAATACTTATTATTTTTGACAATGTTTGTATGGACATGCCTTATGACGTAATGTGATCAAAAAGATAAAGGTATTCTATCAATTTGAAGTCTTATTATTATTCTAATAGTCGGGTGTGTTCCGGCAGAGTTGCATTCTAGGCTTTATAAAGGTCGGCAATACATTACGAATATACCCTTGGTATTGCTAATATCCATAGGCGATGATAGCTACGTACCGTCAGGGCGGTCAGGTGGACCACTTGCCTACTTGTCAGCCTTCTGACTTTTGGGTTTTACTTGTTTTTGTTGAAGATGCAAGATAGATAGAAGATCTTCTTTGTATTATTTATTTATATATTATATTGCAAATTATAAGACCATTATTATGACAATATGGGATGAAGGGGCCCAATTCTCGCACTTTCGTCATCAATGTCGCATTAGACATATGATAAAAAAAAAACATGGCGTTTATTTCTCTATTCTATAATCTTCTTTTTTTAAACCCAATTCCACCATGTTGAATACCATTAAAACAGAACACTCCTTTTACACTTATCCAACTATAACTTTGTATGGTAGTAATAATTCGCAATAAACGGCTTACAAGCACGACTTTCTCCGCCTACCCTCGGGTCTCGTGAGTACGTACAATTAGGTCATATGGCTTACTAGCGGAGTGGCTGGGTCAGTATAATAACCTAACCTGGTGTTGTGATATGGATTAGCACTTAGGACTGGTGGTTATACAATCAAATTTAGACCTTTTATGAACGGTGTAGAATACAAATTAAACCGCCCCTTATAAAGTAAATTTGTATTTTAACTAATTTATAATGTATCCTGACTGATAGCTTATTAATTTTAATATTTATTTTGGTTGGCAGTTAAGTATGTTTTAATTTACTTGTATCAACTAAGTATTAAAATTTTTGAATAACAATGGTGAGACAAAATTCTTTATAAATTCGTAGCTGCGTCTACGAAATATAGATTAAACGTAGACATGTGGTTCTTGTAAGTTTTGGCGTGTGTAGCAGGCAAGCCTGTAGGGTGCATTACTGTCAACTTGCCAAAAGCACCTCAAATACATAAGCTTATAGTCATTAAGTTACAAGTCTGGTCAAGGCTGTTCTAATATGCGTAAGAAAAGCCATGAAAGTTAAAGAAATATCAATGATTTTAGTAAATCATCTAAAAAAATCAGAATATTTATTCACTTTAAATGAGAAATACCTGAAATTCAATTTCAAATTCATTATTTGCCTAAATATGGTTATATACAAACTGTTTTAAAGTAAAAATGTTCAATATATTCTGCATATTAATTTACTATATTACCAAACATATTAATTACTTAATAAAGTCTGTAGTTTAATTAATTACAAGTCTTACTTTCATCCTTCATTCAACAAACGCAACATAACATCGCCCTCATAATACTTGAAAGATATTTCTTACATAAAATGGAACAGGGATCGACGAAAATGATTATGAATATTCAAGAAAGTATAATTATTAAATGAACCCCTCAAAAGAGTCTTAATTATACTGCATCTGAAATTTGTTGAACCATAACGTCATTTTCATGGCTGGCTAAAGTTCGTAGAGACCGTCTCGACGGCACTCCGTAGCGCTCGCTGAGCGTAGCGCTTCGTAGACCGAGCGTAGCACAATGTGCTACGTCGACCGCACGCTTGCCACGTGCCTCAGCATAATAAGCCTTATATTAACAATTTCTATTGTTTTTAATGGACTGCGGTTTCTGCTTAATTGAGGTAAATGAATAGGAATTTTGTTAGTTTACGAAATATGTTTGTTTTAATGGACGATAATAACCCTGAAAAATTCCAACAAATATTATAGATACATAACTTAATTCAAGTTTTTCACATTGTTCTGAATGCGTGATTAACAAAGGCTTCTGTAGAAAACTTCAGTGTTTTGTACTTCCCGTTTGCGTTTCGTTGAACTGGCAATAAATGAAAATTTACATTTGCTATACGAAAATATTTTAAATTATTTGTCCGCCTGTTTATTTGTTTGTAATGCATGCATTCAGCAGATTGCGACCAAATTTTGAGTTGTTGTGCGGACGCCTGTGAAGGTTTCCAACATGAAAAAAAAAGAGGCATTGCAACGCATGCGGGGATAAGCTAGATATCTGTAAGTCTTTGTAACTGTACCAATGTGGCATGATACATAGACGCTAGAGTCGGGAGCAGATACGTCGAAACTTCATCGATAATAATAGCTTTTACAAACACCCAACGTTAGTTTAAGTTTGCAATTAGGCAAAGTCAAATTTAAGCAACTTGGCAAAACAAGTGTTATGATCCCCGTTGATGGACTGTTTACGTAATATTTTTATCAAATAAATGTAAAGTCTCAACAAACCATGATAGTCCAACTACTTAGTACTGCATACGTGTGGTTACAAACGTCCAATGCATTCTAATTAATCCGGTTACATAATCGCGGTCTATGTTTGCCACGTCACCGTCTGTTTGCTCACGGCTTGTTTGATTTGGCCCGTGCACTCGAGGGCCCCATGTACCTTGTCCAGGTTAACTTGATCTATGGAAATCATCGAATCTCCCGTCTCTGCTTAGATTTGCTCGTAATGAGAAAGGGGTGCGAGACCAAATCCTACTGGTGATTGAAACGATGTTTTATTCATGTCGCGATGCTCGACTACTGCGAATAACCGGCTAATTATTGAGGTGTTCGCCGACAAGATTTAGGCGCCCCAAGGAATCTATCGGTGTCCCTACAATAGAAGCACCACTTTATTTATCCTACTAATAAACCTAAGCTACCCTTTCAATATGCGCACAAGAATATTTGGTGTATTCCAGAACTGATTATGATAATGTCTGTGACATATCTCTTTCTCAATATCGCTGACTGTGTTATATGAAGTATAAATTGAGGAGGTTGTGCGCTGGTTGGATTTATGCCTTGGCTGCGAGCCTTAGTAGTGCGAAATCTGTTTTTGCTGGAATATATCACTCCTTTAGCTACATTATAAGCTTGCTCAAAAGATTTTTTGTTGACTCATGCTAGTTCTTGTTTTCACCAAAACAAGAATTACTCCTCATTGGTGAAGTTGTATTTTTGTATGCTAATAAGCTATATGTAGGTTTACAAGCTTTTTAATATGTGGGATCAGCACCCAAAACCGCGGGTCAAATTTAATGTACTGAGAGTGAAAAATTCCATTTAAATAAATACCCAGTCCGGTTGGTTATTAAGTCGTAAATATTTTCGGTTCTCAGTCCCCCAATGTACCGATCTCGGAGGCTAATGGAATTATCCTCGCCATAGCTTCGAATTAATTTGATCTCACCCCAGATCTCTTAAACATTATCCCTGAGGGTGTAGAGAGGGACACATTAAAATACCGCCTCTTTATGTAAAGGCAGCTCGCTATGTGAAGTTGGTATTGGGTGATGTAAAAGAATTTTTCTCTGGTACATTACAAAACATGAAACGATAAAATTTGCTCAGTAAGAAATTATTAAATAAGTAGGTACTTGCTAGGTAGGTAGACTCGTACAAATAAATTGTTCTTGCAATTTTCATTACGATTTTCTTGATTAAATTATTCTTACTGTTCATTCTATTTTAACAGTTGTCTTAAACTGTAAGCATTATGATTGTACATAGCTTATGGGCTAAGCCTTCTACAGCTGCAACTTTTTAAAATAGCGTGATGGGATACAAAATAGTATTTCTCTTATTATTCTTACGTTTATTCCGCTTCCTTCCAAGTAACATACAACACAATTTTAACTTTATAATATGACGTTCTAAAAGAAGTGAAGTGTAAATGTGGATATCGGCAAAGTTTATAGCGATGTTTATAAGTAGCTAGGATATTAGAATTCCCGAATATCTCTTGGGTCTGGTGATGACATCATTAGGTCTCGACGATACCAGGACGATGTAACGCAAATGTCACAGGCAAAAGCCTGCAGTGCGGTGCACGCTATTTTTCCAAGTATTTTATGTTAGTTTTAAGGTATGCTTACATTGATAAACAGCAAGCGGATCTAATTAAAGCCTTGATAAGTCAAATGGATTTTAGTAGTGGAGCAAAGTGGGTTTTTACCCCAAAAGGAGTAAAATAGGGACTAAAACTAGTGTATGATAAGTTAATTAGTGAATCTTTGAAAGAACAAAGAACCTTTATTTAATGAATAAGACAATAATGAACAGGAAATGCGTTTTTATAGGTACCATGTTTTAGGTCATGACCATTAAAATATTGATAAAATACTCGCTTTTTTAATTGTTCAAATTAAAGTTACTCAATTAAAATTTATTGAGGGTGTTCAGTAATACCTCCATGATGTCGTATAATATATTCTTATGCGACTGTAACGTGAGCTCAGTCTTATTCAGGAAAAGTGACACCACGTACTTGTAGTAGTATGTACTCGTATATACTCGTAACCTGCCCGTGAATATGTTTAATCAGATAAACGAGGATCATAATTGGGCCTTGATTTTATCCTCAAAAGATTCGTTAATTTATTTACGAGTAAATCCGTAACCTCACAAAGCATAACCGAAGGAGGACACAAAGAATTCCTCTCAAAGGTTCACTTTCACCCGGAGCGGACGTCGGATAAAATTTCCAAATAAATTTTCATAAATATTTTTGATATATTCACGGTCAGGCTTTTCATACTTTGCCCGCGTGGCTTATCTGGATTATCTCGGGATTTCCCACGGATTTTTTTAACTTGTTCGCGTTTGTGCGTTCGCTTATTGCGTTTTATCTGGCGCGTTGCCCCGCCGCGCACCCCGTGCGTCTGCAAATATGTTTATGATGTCCCAGGTTACCTTTTATATTTACGGAGCTTGTTCGAACGTAAAAAATAAACGCTAAATAGAGCGCGCAACCGCCGTGGGAATTACTCTTTATTAAAATTTAATATCTCCCCGGCGCCTCTTGTGTTCGAGAGCGAGCGAGTAGGTACACGTTACAATTAGAGAGCGGCTTTTTATTAAGCCTTTCTATGTTAGAGCCTAATTTAACCAGGGTTTTCTTCTTTCAGGTAAAACGTGGTGTGATGACACAGTGTTCGTGCGGCGCAACTATAAAGACGCGCGTTTGCACTAGAGCCGTTTGAGAGTGAAACGTGCGTATGTTGAGAGTTTTCGGGTATCGACACAGTGTGTAGATCGGTGGGTGGTCGCAACAGATGCGGTTGTGATCGTGTGTTGTGACTGTCTGTCATGGTGACGTCATGGCGCGCGCTAGCGCTGCTGGCGGCGCTTCACCTCTGCTCTGGCACAGTACGGGAGCAGTACTACCACAACCAGTTCGCGGTGCACGTACCTGGAGGCGAGGACCACGTACATGACATAGCCAAGAGACATGGCTTCGACAATCATGGACAGGTGAGCTCCCATAACTACACGATAATACTTACAATATGTACACTTCCCTCGAGTTGAGAATAATGCGACATATAGGAATATGATGGAACTGTAAACAATACCTGTATTGATAGGAGGTAATCCCCCTCGTAGTGAGGGTGAAGCTTGTGAGTATGTTTGCACGGATAGACAAAATAATTGTCTATTTACCCACAGCTTATCACCGTGTGGACGTAACTACTTTTTTTATTTGAAAAAAACCTATAATATTTATTGTTTTACTTCTATTTATAATGTTCTTTATACTTTCTTCGATTTGAGCATCTAAAATTGGTGACTAGACGTGTTCTAATTTTAGAAACTAAACGAGTTGCCAAATACATCGCTTACGTTCACCATTTTTCGCCCCAAAAATAAAAAATAAATATTACCCATTTAAGTATGGGGTATATTCTCATAGTCTTAACTATATTAAACTGGCTCGCGTGACTGTCTGTCCAACAGGCATCCAATTAAGTTTTATCCAATGATTAATGACTCTAATACCTAAGTCTACTCTACAAAGGTTTACTTTACGTAATGCCTGGCTTTTTGTTTGACACGAGCTCCGAGCTTGTTTCTCTTGAGAACAATAGTTCCGAGTGACTGAAGTCGTTATCAAGTAATTATCTCTTAAGTATTAGATTTCAGTGCTTTATTATTTTGAACTTTGAAGATTCTTTGTTGAAATAATCTTTTGTGTTCCAGAAATGTGTAGTTAACTTAATTAACCTAGAATTCAATATAAAACTGCTCGGTGCTATGACCGCATTTAAAGAAAATACAATAGAGCCAGTAATTTAATTAAATTATCCTCAGGATTAAGCCTAAAAATCTGCTCGAACACCTAGGTTGGATAGATTTCACGGTCGCAGTCTGGCATATTATTTAGCCACGCAATGTTAAATCTATATAATAATATTGTGACAAACAGTCTCCCTTCAACCCACCCAAAAAACCAAGCTTCTTTCTTGTATCCGGAACCCAGAGAAAAATTGCCTTGTCAACAACTCCCCGGTGGACCACTAATTATGTCACATCAGTTAAATAATCCCTGATTTTTATTACACGTTTATATAACGAAATAAATGTTATTCACTTACCGTCTTCCGTTATCCTCTGTCGTATTATGTAGTTCGCTTTGATAAACGATCTAGATAATGGAAGCTGTAAAAAAAACATACACAAAAGGCGACACAGACATTTGTCTGATTCCAGGAACACAAATTGCGTTGTCTTTTTTGTATCTGTTCTGTATTCCGCCGAAGAGTATGATAAAAACAATGTAAAGGCATGTTTTTACAGCTGACGTATCACTAGACAACAATTAAATAATATCTGTCTTCGAAAATTTGTAATCATCAGAATGTAAAGCCACTATTGGATATAGGTATTTTTCAACTCTTGAAACAACTTGGTCGTTCTCGTTTATCATCCATATAATTTCTGCTTTGTCGGTGCCAGCATCCGCTTGTTTCTAGTCTCCAGATTAAATATACCTTAATATTTGACACACTACAAATTGCTTCTCCTTTGTATATTCTAACTTGAATTCTTCGTCATTTACCCTTCATGCTTGAGGATCACGTTGACCGTCCTTTATATAAAACCCATTGTATCTAAGCATCGTTGCTTCTAGACTGCAAAAAAGGGTTACACAATCCAATGAGTGATTATGCAAATAGTTAAGTGCTTGAACTATCCAAACGATTCTCACAAACTTGCCTTGTCATGTTTTTACAATCAGTCTATACAGACAGACCTAAGATTTATAGTCAAGACTCTTGGCAAGTAACGACTTGCCAAAGTCAATAGTCTAGTCGGTCAGTTTGTCCTCGTCGACCTTCTCAGGTCTATTCCAACTTTACTCAATGGTGCGAAGTTACTAAAGTGTAGTCTTGCCCTAAATTTCCACGTATTTGTTATTTGAAAGCCTTCTCAAATAGGTGGTTTACGCAAAATAGACAATTTGAATAATTGATTACCCATATTGAAATTACCTTAATTTATTCAGTTGCATATTAATATTCATAATACATGATACCTTAATTTTCCAATCGAACTATTCAAATACTCATCCCCATTCTTTGTTACCAGAACTAAACTAGAGTTTGGCTTATTCGTAAGTTGAAAGTTTCCGGGTGATCTATTTGACGCCTCTTTGTCGCTAGAGACCTTGGAACTATTTCCACAACTTTTTAACTTTACACATAAATCATCGTCACACAGTTGAGTTCAGTTGGAAAAGTTTGTTTATTACTTTTTCTCGGACCTTTTACCTTTATCCTTTAGATTATGTTGTATTAGCCCTGAAATATTTCTGTACTTTAGAAGGATGTCCAACTTTGTAATAAAAAAGTTGAGAAGTAGAGTTCACCAACTTACAATGTTACTGTCCAATATATTTGCGTATATCGAGTGAATGAAATACCAAGATAACGAGATACTTAACTTTTATGACATTTTCAGAACTAAGACTATGGCATGTCCAGTTTTGTTCTTAACTTTCCCACTTACCCATATCAATGTCTGTTCTGATCTCTGAATGTTTACACGATGCCGATCGCAATGACCGATCTCAAACGTCACTGGCTGTCCAAAAAACTGTTGACGATAACGTTTTGCCAAATTAGATTCTTATCGTCACCGTGAACCGATGATCGGAAAGAATGAAATTGAATTCGTACTGGCCTTGGGACAGGTTGAGTGGTGAATGGTTCCGCTCAGTTGGGAATTGCCAGAGAAGTTTTATATGGTTCACATGAAACATTTCCCGTCACATTATCTGCAGTTTGAGTTTATTTGAGTTGTGAAACGAACTGGCCTGTCTTGAGAGATGATCTTATATGTTGTCCGTACTGATGTGGAATATGTTAATGTTTCATGGAATAATATGCTTTGGGAATTTCGCTTATTGTTTCAAGTTTTCTTTAGCTGCTTTAGCTATTTCGTGTTGGAGTATTTTAGTTTATATCAATTTTTACAGTTAAATAGTTTGAACCAAGATTTGAAAGATAAGTAACCAGAATTTATATAGATTTATCGCTCTACACCATGGGATATCCAATATTTCAAATAGTCGAAGAAAGATATCCTTCCTAGAACAATTTTGGAGTATTCATTGAATTGGCTACGGGCAGTCTTTCTTAGTTCCTTGAATTGTTTATTACAGTATAGAACATTTCGTTACATTGACTTGGAATAAAAGGAATAAATAAACCCTGTAACGTATAATCATGACACAGAAGCTGTCTATGTACATCAGCCTATATTTATCCTCAGCCGAGTAGAATAGGTCTCCCACTCACGCCAGACCTAAGCTAATCTCTTCTAAAGTTTTGTGATCATCTTTGCTCATCTCTTCGCCGAATACAGAAGTATAATTTTTTAAACATTCTTATAGTTTGTATTCTGTAGGTACCTATTATTGTTTGTGTCGTAAATCATTACCAATTTTACGAAAACAGAAATTCCCATCTTCATTATCAATATTATAAATACGAAATTGTGGAAGTTTGTAACTCATTCATGCCGTAATGTCTGAAAGGATTTGAAAAGACCATGTTTTAAACATGATGATATCCTTGAGTAAGCCCGCGGGGCAGAAGCTAGTAATTCATAAAGCCAAAAACATTCTTAACTGGGCATCACATCATTTACGTCAGGCCAGAAAAAACGCTTCTTACACCTTTGCTAACTTAACAAGTCGTTAGTGAAGGAAAAAACTTTCATGAAACTTTAATTTGGCACGTAAAACTGTCTGGGGTATGAAAAAATAGTTTGTGACTTACCTACGTTTCGTTATTAAAAATAACTTGGAAATATTCCGACGAAGAACTTCAAGAACTGACTGTGGCAGTATTTCTTATTTTTCTGTCATAATTTTTGAGAATTACAATAATTGTAGACTAGTATTTGTTGTAATTACATACCGACTGCAATAGGTATTGTCACTATTTTCGATTTTATGTTTTATACTTATTTGAAGAAGCTCTCGTTTGGCTTCAACGCCAGTTCTGCAACAACCGCTTACTCCACAATCCCGTACAATATCTGTATGCTACGAACAAATTTTCACTATTGTCATATTTATCTTTCACCTTAAACCAACATGGCGCAACAACTCTAGTGCGAAAACAACTCTATGTTGAATAAATCTTTAGACACGCAAGTAGTTGAGCAAACAGGCAAACTCGCGCGGGCTGGTGTGTTCAAACACTCAATAGGGCTGTCATTGTCGAGAGAGTGTCGTCAAACACTCGCTCTATTCCGTGAGACGACCGTGAACCGCTGTGTTTGACGTACTCCGCCAAATCGACCTATGAGAGCCTTCCCGTATGTTGTTGTAGCGAAGAACCCTCCTGAACATCGACACGGGCGCCACACCGTGTCGATTATCACTCCGAAACTACTACGTTCTTTACTTTACTTCCATACTGTGTCTTCAATAGAAAGCAGTGAAGATCACACGTTCGCGTTCACACGATTCAAACTACCCGATGATTAAAATTAAAGATGTTTTGATGATATCATTGTTCGTGTTGAGTGAGTTAGTAGATGACAATTGAGCCTTCGAGATGTTATTTTGTTTGTGTTTGTTTTGGAGTTTTGATTGGGATTGCGAATTTTGTACAATTGGTAAGAAATATAGGTTATGATAGCTGATGGCGACGATGGGCTTGTTTGCAATAGATTTTATCGCGGGCTTCGGGCTTTGAGCGCGACGACCGAATCAAGAAATTTCATAACGAAAAAACCTAACACCTCCCACACACGCACACATACACGTTATTAAAAAAAAACTGCCTAAATAAAAAATAAATAAATAATGATAATTGCATAAGTTAATAAAAAATGCTATGCAATGA
Organism: Tetheella fluctuosa; assembly: GCA_951216915.1. Lineage (NCBI taxonomy): Eukaryota > Metazoa > Arthropoda > Insecta > Lepidoptera > Drepanidae > Tetheella > Tetheella fluctuosa. The sequence continues at coordinate 3,086,788 of OX578229.1, read as the reverse complement.
CTTTACCGCGGCAGTCCCCGAGTGCCACACGTATTTTTATATTCAAAGAGTACTACATATAATCATACTTGTGTAACTTGCAATAACAAATGATACGGTAATTTAATATAATCGTGACTCAATCTCGTGCAATTTTTTATCCACATTATTATTTGGTTTTTATCGTGCATATAACTGCCAGATGCCAAATTACTATAAAAAGCATGCTCATTATGTTGGAAACTCATTTAGTACGCAAGTTTTTGCCAGTGCGTCTTGCGAAGTAATCAAAGATACATGTCCAAATATATTATTACTAAGTAGAAAAAATTTAGAAAACATTTTTAGGTTAAGATTATGTATAACTTGAGAAATTTAAAAGCTGACAGTTAGTGCGAGTGGGATACAAGGTATTCCCTGCGTTTTTATGCGGGTATACTTGCTTAGTATATTGTATTGTATGGTATAAACCCATAATATATGTTTGATTCGTACTAAAAATACTATATTATAGACTAGGCAGAGATTCATGACACGCAGTCAAAAAGAAAGCAGGAAAATAACAAGAAATGGTTTTATATATATTTACAACTAGTTATACTGAGCCTTTTTAAATAAAGCGCTCCTTGAACTTACGAGTTTAACATTAGCCACTTATTCGCCTGTAGGTTAAATAACACAATCTTGGAAAGCTTTTTCTTATGGTGCAAGTTACGAGGTACAGGCGACTTTACAAAGTTGATATGCTTTTTAAATTTAGGTACCCTTTAGAGCTTTTAAAGTGAAAATAGTAAAAATGCGACAGAGGCGAATGCCTCTGTAGCCCACCAAATTCATTATTATAACATTCATTTTTTGTAAAATGAAAGAATATTGATGAAATTGTACTCATGATAAAGTTAGTAAGGCCCAATTTGACCAAAGTCGGATATCTTGGATAAATATGACAGTTTGACATATTATTTTATCTAAATCGGACGCTGCGGCGAAGGTCGTGGGTTCGAATCCTACAATGAGCTTGAGCTTTCGGTGAAGGAAAACATCGTGAGGAAACCATAGCACGGTGGTAGGGTACTTTGTAGTACCCGCCTGGCTGGCTACCACCCTTAAGTTGAAAATCTGTCGCCAAACACCTATTGGTGTGTTCCGGCAGCTGCCCTTGAGAGCCAGATCCTTCTAGGCTTTGTGTGCTTACCACCTTCGGCCACATCATCACCTACCATAGTGAAATTGTGGTCAAACACAAGCCTATACAAAGAAAAAAAAAAAAATCAAATACGTACTTAAATCTATTTAATATAGACCAAGACCATATTTATTGCATTTTTTTCAGTAATAGACACAAAATGTAATATATTATAACTCTATTAATTTTACTTGCACCAATCCAAAACCGCAACTAGACGTCGTTTCGTACGGTTTGTGTTTCGCGTCACGTACAAATCGATGGCCCTCAGCGGCGGCCCATTCTTCCCATTCGTTTTATAAGTATTCAATGGTGTTCCCAGTTTGTACTCACTCAATGAGAGAGATATTGGACCTCAATAGGCTGTTTACTTGTGGATTTGAGTGTTTATTTGTTGACATACTTTTACACGTGTTTGATAATAAAGTGGGTAATCTAAGTCTTTGTAGTTACTATCATCGTTCCTGCATGAAAGGTGAGATTCTCTTCTCTTTTTACCCGAGTGCGGCGAAGCGAAAATGGGAGAGTTATTATTTCATAAATTGGATGCAGAAACAGCGAAGCGTGACCTTATCTAGATATAGTAATTAGGTACAATAAATAACTTTTCTTTATTGTAGTGCTGAATTAATATATTTAAAGAAACCTTGCAATATTTGTTTTCGCTCCATAATTATTATTTTTTTGTTTATTAGGATTTCCAACAACAAGTACACTATGTAAGTTAAAGTTAGATTATGTGCAAAGTACAGTGCTAAGTGCCCTGTCAATTACAGAACATCAGAATTATCTAACAAGAAGCAGCATTAATGCTCGCTGTCAATCTTAGACTCTGGAGATACAAATACAGTAATGGTGTTTCTAAAATAACTTTTTTATTCATTTTCTAATACCCCATGGGAAACGACCTTGAATCCTATACGATGCATGGTTTAATATTCAATGTAAGGTAGCACGTACGAGTTACATTATTGATGTTTTTGCGAGTCACCGCACCGCAGCAACCGTCAGTGGTTGAGCTGTAAAGTTATTAATTGGACTTGCTAATTGTGCCCGCCAGAGACTCAGTGCTAATGTTTTATTGAAATTATTTGGTACAGGACAGGATTTATTCAAATTAATGAGCTTTTCGCCGGTGACAAACAATCGCTCGTAGAATACAATGGATGCTTTTAAATTTAAATGAAGAATTTTTGGACGAGGTTTATTGAGATTCCGGAAGTTTTAATGTTTGAAAAGGCTTGCGTTTTAATAAGACTAATACAATCTTAATGTGTACCTAATGATCTGAAAAAATCAACGGATAGCCAAAACCGCGGGTTGCACATAGTTTCCTACTAAGTATAGCGTAGGCATTCTCTATGAAGAGATTTTCCGAAATTCAACCTTTAGCTCTTTACCATTTTCTTTTGTTTTTTAGAAATACTATTAAGGTGATCATATTATTATTTAATTTCGATAGTCAAATCAATTATTTTCGATAACCGATAAAAAAAATGAAATTTCATCTAATTTATTTCTAAATATTATATTATAGATTAGTACATAAGTACTACTTTATTTGATTATTTTATTTCTTACTGTAGTCTATAAATAAATTAAAAACTATTGACAAGAATATGATACAGAAAGTATTACTAACTTTTGACAGGATTTCGATATGTTCAAACTATATACATAAAACTGTTAGTAGGTAGTCGATATATATATATCCCGAGTGACTGATTGTACATTAAAAGTTACATCCACAAGGACATCGATATAAACTTCGTAGACAGATATAATCCCCACTTAGTAGCCCTTTTAGTATTAGTAAAGTTAGTGCCGTATTATGGCCTCTTATCTGAATGTTATCTTCAATAAATCCTATAATTTATTCACGTCGTGCGAACATCACATTAACTAAGTATATTTTTACTAAAATAGTGTTCACAAAACTAACTATTACGGAGCCCGTATAGAAACAGCGCCGCGTCGACTTAATTTGTAGTTACTTTTAGTGAATTTAAGCGTCGGCCATTTCCACGATAATTACGCTATAACGGTCTAATGCGCTGTTTATACGGGTTTATGGAAAATATTGTACTTTTTTAACCAACATACGTTGGTAAATGATATTGTGTTTCCTGATAATGTAGTAGCTAGCTACGTGGCATAATATAGTCGGCTACTTATCAACGAACTTTTAAAAATAACAGATCATTGATTTGCTATCTATATGCTACTGTAATACCATAATTTTGTTATTAAACAAAATTGACGTAATTTCGTGTTGCACACATTTTGTGTAATTATTTCGTCACGCTTTTGACTGGTTGCACACAATGGACCATTATGTGTTTATCAGCTCCCAAGATCACATTACCCGCGTATAGTGTCGTTATATCCTAGGCTTTGACAGTCCGACAGTGGCATCGCGTCGTCGCCTTCTCCGACGCTCTTTTCAATGACATAATGTAATATTCCTCTCTGAAAAGGGGGTAGTGACAGGTGTGCGCAGCGTACGTTAGTACCTTTACACTTGAAATCTCGCTATGAAAAATGCGCCGGCTCTCAGCTGAATTACATAATGCAAGAATATGTCAACGCGTCTATCTGCCGCGCGACGCGACACCGGCACACTTTGAGATTCTTTGTGTACGTAATAACAGCCGAATGTATGCCAGATGCTGGGGGCAGGGTGTGGCACCCCTAAAAATTTTATATAAAACTGACGCGTTCTACCCATACTTCACCCGCATGTGTTTATTATGCCTTCTTCTATCTCGGTAAATATGATTTTCATTGTAGGTAATAAAGTCATAATAAAGGCGGTCCCGGGGTGGGACGGAAGGAAGCGACGACCTTTCCTGTAGGCCCAGGGGCCGGGATATCTCCCGCGAATACGGCAATACTACGCGCGACCCCACACAATAAAAGGCGTTTGTTAAATACGTATCACAATTTATTGAATCCATTACAATTGTATTGGTATTCCAAATAATTACACAGTAGCGTATTCAATTGGAATAAAGAAATAACAATGAAATATATATTACATTTTATTGAGGTTTTTACCGATGCGTTGATCCAAATGTGTGCAGTACAGTAAAACTTAAACATTTGTCTTTTAGCTATTAATTAGTAATGAAATGAAACGATTTCTCAATTTAGCAACGAGATCTAAATAAAACCAAGCTCAAGATAAACGTCAAAACAATCGAAGCTCGGCTATTGACGCCTGCCACGTGGAAATCAATCCTCTGCGGCACAATTGATAGACAAAACTCACTGCTAATTGAATTAGACGTGGCCTCTTTTATCCGAGGGCGATTCGCGTTATCCTCTCCGTCCTGCAATATCTTGTTTGTAAAAAAAAAACAATTTATTATAACACCCTGGAGGCCAGTGGCCGGACATTCTGCGAATTAATATAGCTGATATTTGATACGTTTATGCACACACAAATATAGGGATAATTCCTCTTTGAAGTTCTCAAATTAAATATCCTAGCTCCTAACTAAAATTATAAATACGAATGTGAGTTTGTTTGTTACCTTTTCACGCCTAAACCGCTGAACCGACCGCGATGAAATTTGGTTCGCAGATAGCCTACGATATGGAAAAGGACTGGATGGGCTACTTTTTTTCTAGGGAACGCGGGTGAAAACGCAACCGACTTCAGAAAAAAGAGGAGCATCTATGTTTTACGCGAATGTTTTGTTTATATTTTTTTTGTTAAGTAGGTACGTTCACCGATTACTCGGAAACGGCTTAACTGATTTGGGTGGTTTAAACTATATTCTATTAAGATATATCCCGAGGTGGTCGCTGATTAAATTTTATTATAATGTGAAAATATGACGAAATTCTTCAATGAAAAAGTGCACGAATATCGCGATTGAAATATCTTATTTAATATTGTTGACAAGTTAATGATATGCATATCCTCAGTCAGTGACAAATCTTGAGGGGTATTGAATACACATCAGTAACTTAAGATTGGAATATTTAATCAACTTTTAACAATGAATAAAACCGGCTTCAAAGTGGCTTAAAAGTATAAAATAACAATGTAGAGGAACTCTAATCTGACTGTGTACGTAGGTATTAATTTGAAGAATTTGAGATTCTGGAATTCTTTTTATTTCTTATTACATACTTTTTAGTGCAAACTCACCTTAAAGTCTGTTTTATATATTTACCCAAAGGGTAAAAACGGGACCCTATTACTAAGACATCGCTGTCTGTCCGTCCGTCTGTCTGTCTCCAGGCTGTATCTCAAGAACCGCTATAGCTAGACATATGAAATTTTCACAAATTATGTATTTCTGTTGCCGCTATAACAACAAATACTAAAACAAAATAAAATAAATATTTAAGGGGGGCTCCCATACGACTAACGCGATTTTTTGCCCTTTTATTTGTCTTGTGGTAGTTCCCGTTGACCTAGAATCACGAAATTTGCCAAAAAGCAAGATCTTACAGCACAAATAAAGGGAAAATTCCAAAATATAAAAAAGTTGAAAATTAAAGGGTGTATACCCCTCCCATACATACATACTTACGCCAATTAATAAAGACCTCTGAGTTGTATGGGCGCTGATACAATTTAGAGGTCTAGCTTAATTAGCACCAACCTCAAATAAGGTAAATAAATAAATTGTGCATTTCCCGTGATGGACGAACTATGGTCGAAGCTTGTACGGAACCCTCAGTGCGCGAGTCCGACTCGCACTTGGCCGGTTTTTTATAACTCGCTGTCACCTACTGTCAAATCAGTTATAATAAGCATACAAGCATAAATATTCTCATCTAAGCGTGTGTGATTAATCCTACTATTAATATTGTCAATGTGAAAGTTTGGATGGATGGATGGATAGATGTTTGTTACTCTTTCACGAAAAAACTACTGATCGGATTTGGATGAAATTTGGCAGAGAGATAGATTATAGTCTGGAATAGCAGATAGGCTAATTATTATCCCGGGAAAACATAAGATCCCACTGGAACGCGGGGCGGAAGCTAGTTCCTAATATATTTAAATCCAACGAGCAGATGGAACGTGAAACACGTGAACATCAGGCCCGCGAGGAATGCCTAAAGGTTTGACGGGAATTTATATGACCTAATTTCCTTTGACCTGCATCAAGTATTAGTTTGCCAATCTGCAGTGTTAACTTCCCAGTAATAACATTTCAAATAAAACAAAGCTTTTATGGTTCCTAGAATTACTTACCTTTTTCATGTGATGCGTTCCTTGACATAGGCTTTACGTAATTCAGAATGAAAATGAGTCCTGAAAGTACTTCCTTGGATTAGAAACACTTCAAGCTAATCGAGTAAAGTACAGTACCAAATGCAAACACTTTTGAACCTTATTTCATTAATGTAGAATTTAAAAGACAAGTTTTGTAAATTGTATTGTGACCTAATTTTATGTATTTAATATCATAGTCATCTTTCGTCCCATTACTACTTATATGACAGTTGTGACATGTTAATGTCAATAAAGTGTCTTTGCTACGAGAATGGAATTTGACAACTGATCATAACAACATGATTGAAGTCCAGACAAACAAATGAATGTCGGCTCTATAATTAATTATTAAAAATTAGTATTTTGCTTTGCCTTTTGTATTATCAAAATATAAATTGGCTGTAAAAACATTACGAAAAGAATCGAGCTATATCATAATAACTCGAATGAGATACGATTATTTTCAGGTTAAAGTACCTTTTACTTCCAGATGCGATATTCTCATCTCGTATTGTATTTCCCGTACAAATGTGGTATTAGAGTGTATCTGAAATACAGTGATCAATACCTAATCACGCGTGAACTGTCACTCAGATAGATTTATTTACATGTAAAGCACCGCAAACCGTCAAACATTATTTATTCAATGCGACATAATTTGCCCCGTCGAATACCGACGTGGGAACTTGTCAGATGTTCCTTATAGTTAAAACGTACGTGTTAAATCCAGAACACGCAACCTCGCCTTCAGGTAAACTGTACTACAAACACCAGCTTAATTAGACCTTCAATACCGCCTTCATTTGATTTAACTTTGAGTGGAAATGAGGGAATATAGAGATCCACTTATGTGGTCGATGGTAGATAAAATTTATGGGAATGATACGAGAGCTATAGCGTGCACAAATTCAAGTGGTGGACGTAGGATATAGGTGTAAATTTTGAGATAAAGAACTTAATTTGATATTGAAGTAAATAACTATTCAAGTATCTATGTCCTGTTTATATGTTTGGTGTTCCCTAAGATATTTATTTAGGAGTAAAATCTTCAACTGAGATCTTTATTAAAGTTGCATTAATAAAGTTATGAACTTATAAAGTATATTCATAGAAACTTGACTATTAACACACATCTACTGTTTACCACGTACCTACTGTATTATTCCATTACCTCGGTGATCGATAATATGTATGTTATGGAATTTGATATGAACTGGGTACCTGTAGAAATCCCCTTGCCTATTTCCACCCGATCATTCCACAACCAGTTATTATAATTTGTATATCTATGGTATATCTTTTTCCAACAAAAATCGCGTGTCTAACAATAATTGATGTTTCCGTGACAGTATCCGTTTGCCAGAAACTGCTGTAAATACAGTTTATTGAATTGTTCGCGATGGCGATAACTATATCATCGGAAGTAATTAATATTATGGAGCTTTTCATTACATCGTGTTTCGATAATTATCACTCCTGTACACAAAGGCGAGTCTGTTTTATAAGAAACAAAAGACCGTACTAAAATATTCTATTAAATTTCATAATGTAAGTTCATGAATATGAAAATGTTATTCTTGTACAAAAGTTGAAGGCTTTGATGTTTTGGTATCTAAACAAAAAGATACCAGTACTTGATATTTCTTCGTTTTCTATCGGTTTGCAGTAGAAATGTTTGGTATCTTATCAAATAACTGCAATGGCAACATTTCAGATTGCCGATAATCCCTACATATCCAGAATACTACACAAAAATAAAGGCCAATGCACACAATCAGAATCCTCATACTTTCCTGATATTTAAAATGGCCCCAGTTGTACGCCCGGTACGTATCGTAATCAATGTATCGAGAGCTGGCACTCATCCGATATCGGGGTTGCTATGCGTTATTTTTTGCAGTAGGAAAAACTGGTATTTTCTACAGTTGTTTACTATTTACACTGAGCGCACCCTGGATTGGTTGAACGTGGAACTACCCCGATGAATATTCATCATATACATACAACATTGATATGTTTGCGATAAAGTATACATTTATGTATGGCAGCGGATGTTGCGAGCCATGGGAATAAAGGCTTAAAACATGTTTTTAGGCAATTAAATAGGTTTGGCCAGGTTAAGCTTATAGAGCCTTTAGTTTGCTACGGTTTCAAAACAATAGAGTTAAAAAACTAACAAAATATATACAGTAATAGAACGTTAACTTCTAAAAGTGGTTCCATTATTAACGTAACGTTAACTAAGCGCGGTAACCGGTTCAAACATAAAATATTTAACAGAGACACACAAACGTAAACCTTTAAAACAACACAAGTCATTACGAGGCGGGGAGCAAAAGAAACATTTTCCTCAATTTAATTTCACGAGACAGGGCTTTTATACTGTTTGGCGTCTGCAACATCTGACGTGGTTATTTTTACTTCTAACCCCCGTACAGCCTATAATGTGATATTCATTTGTTTTATTTCCCGCCGGATGGTGCAGCCGCCTCTGAGGAAACAAAGACATTTCCGAGACGTTAGACGATTCCCTGGCGGCCGCGGGAGACGAGTGGCGGAGGCACACGGGCGATTGCGTTAGTTGACGAGAGATAGGACTTTCACTCGCCAAAAAAAAAATTGTACAACAGTGCTAAAATAGGATTGATAGCCTTTATGGTGCTTTTAACAAGTTTTGATGATTAGATACTTTTTGTATGGGTGATTTATTGATCTAATAATTTTGATTAACTATTGATTTGAAAATTACCTAGAATTACCTAATTTGGTTTTAGGTCTAGTTTTCTGCAAATAAATGTATTAAAATGCTTAACGTCAGCTTATGAGTTCACATTTATATAAAAATAGATGATAGTTGTAATTTGACGACGATTTGAAGACACTTCGTCGCTCGTGTGTGCAGTTCGCGTTTGTCAGGCCACCAGGGGATGCGTTGTCTAAGACGCGTCGATTTACCATTCCGACTGAATTTGACATTCGCAATGTTTATTGCCTTGCCTGCCCGTTTCATAGCCTCCTTTTGTACAAATCTTTTTGTGGATATAATTTATCTAATTTGGAACAAAGACGATTATTCACTCAATTCACATTAAAGCGAACCTTTACAACAAACAAAAAATGCTTTATGTTACATACAAAATAAAATATTTTTAAGGAAGTTAAATCTTATGAATCAAAACACTCAAGATTATATTTTGAATGTATATTTTACTAGCTTCCGTTCCGCGGTTTCACCCGCATTCCCCAGGGATCTTATGTTTTCCCGGGATAAAAAGTAGCGTATGTCCTTCTCCATACCATAGGCTATCTGCATACCAAATTTCATCGCGATCGGTTCAGCGGTTTAAGCGTGAAAAGGTAACAAACAAACTCACTTTCGCATTTATAATATTAAGTTAGAATAGTTAGGATTAGGATGTAACAAGGTACTAAAGAAACCCTTTGCGTACGAATGCGTCGATAATTAAAATAAAAATCCATTTTGTGGAGCTAATTAAGGTCGTCTTAAATAAAGAAAATGTAACATACATTATGTCGTTAGAAGTTTATAATTCTGATAATTATACTTTCCTGTTAACCAAAAATAATCAGAATTAAAAACGTTATCGACGAGGATGGGATTCGAACCCACGCGTGCAGAGCACATTGGATTAGCAGTCCAACGCCTTAACCTCTCGGCCACCTCGTCATGTGTGAAGGCTTTGAAATTACATGTAAAAACAAACCAATGGAATGTGTGCACAGTTGTTGTTCTATGGTGTAACTTTTTTCATAGAATCCATTGTAAACACCATGAAATGCAGCTGTTGTTTTGTTTCGAATACGTTTTGTTGTAATTTATTGAAGTTCTTGTTTTAAATTGCGATCTAAATAAGATTTAGGATAATGGATCTACCGAAGCGGTTGTAATTTGCGGAAACCTGTTTTTATAATTTATTTCCGTTGATTTTTAGCTCCAGGGTTATTGTAAAGGTGTGCTAACTATAAGAAATCGTACACCTATGTTAAGGTTTTAGAAATATTAGAATGTCTATATTCTAATCAAGAATACTAAATAGATCAATCTATTTAACTACGGCTACAGAACGGATTTAAGTAAATAAAATTTTGCAGTAAACTGTATGTTGAATGTTTTATGGTTTCACTAGAAATAGAAACGCTTGGTAATAAAAGTAAAATACTTATTAAATAATTTATTAGCTTGTCATTATTTTATAGTAATATGGTTGAATATACGTAAATTACTTAAAAGTAATTTAATAGTAATCAAATATCAAAGCTTATATGCAGCAAGAAGCGCCACTCAGTACGCTTACCAGATAACAGACTGACCACATTACATGACAGCTCACTGACACTTGACGTCAATCACGCGCTCGTGCTGCCACCTAGCCAGCGCTGCAACGTAAACTACCATTGTTTACACAATGTTTACGTGCAAAATCTAAGTTATCGCAAAGGGAATAAATCCAAAAATGAAATGTCAATACGCGACGGTGCTTCGAGTTCCGGTCTCCGCCTGTGTCCACTTAGCGTCGCTCCGGTTTACGGACAGTTACGTTCCCATATGGGGCCACTAGTGTCACCGTATCGCGTATGCCCCCCCACTCTCCCCACCCCGTTAGATATGAAAGCGCAGCATAAAACCTCGCGACGCGTCGGGGATTTGTTGAAAACGGCTACGAAATAGGGGTGTTACTCCGCTTTAACTTTGTTTTTATTATTATACGCTTCTTCGTTCTTTGTTTTAGTAGTTGTTGCGCATGATTGTACGTGTGTTGCTTAGGGTTTTGTATTAGAATTAACAGTGTGTATTTTTTATTTCAGGTAAGTCACGATGTTCAAGATACATTGGCTTATATCTACAAATCGGTAACGTTACTTCAGTTCTAAGGCTATTTAGTTTTTCCATCCAAAAAACATTTGATATTAATCAAATGATTTTTCTGCGATTTTAGGATATTTTATTACTTTTATAGACGTTTCAGTTCTTATTAATAGTTACTGATCATTATTAATACTCACCATATTTATTACTCTAACCGTTGTAACTATGATTTGTGTACACATTTTATTAGGGCCTGTGAGAACCCACTCAGATGAAAACCCATTGAGTCGTTACCCGTCTAAATGACTGCAGAATACCCGCTCCAAGATACTTATTATTAAAATAACTCGATCGTCATTTATGTGGGCCATGTAGTAGCAAATTGAGCTCGTTGAATTAATTCAGCCTACATAGAAGCCGTAACAATAACTAGATATCATTATTATTCGCGCCGGGACCGGTCGCCACTCGGTAGGAAATGAATATTCCATTCCTAATGGACCTGTACTTTCTTTCATTAAAACTTACATAATGCACCTCCGCTCCGGTCCGCTTCTGAATAATTACAATAATTCTTTGGAATTCGAATGAGCCGACGCGTCTGTTTAATGATTTGAGAAATTCATGACATTGCTTTCGCTGCGCTTCAGGTGGCTTACGTTCAGATAATGAAAGGTAATTTTTTAGAGCAGTTTTCCTACTTATGAATGTCCTATGTAAAAACTAAAAGGTATTTACTGAAGCTTATTTTAATGGAATGAAAAAATATTTATCGACCCACGACACACGTGTAATGTAATCAACGAACACTTAAGTACTTATTACGAAATTAGAAGTTTAATTAGAAGTACTGTAAGGCTATTCTTGCATAATACGTACCTGGTACTTATGTCTTCTGATAGACGATGAATATGATTGATAACACAAAAAAAACTCCATTCAATAGATAAGTTCAACTCTTCTTTCTTCAGTACCCTTGCTGTTATTTCACAATTCATATTTTGTATTTTTACTATCGTTTCAAATATTGTTTTGTGAATAAGCACCAACATATCTAACAAAGCATCGTAATAGTCCATTATTGGCGCATAAATAGCTTTATGGCCAGTAGATAGTACCTACAAACAATGGTGAACAAATCGATGATTTTATCGGGAATGTTATTGGCGATATTACTGCAGTCATTTGAATATTCGCAATATCCGTTAAAAAGTGTTCTATTATGACCATCATTTTTCTAAAATGTAACTTTAAAATGGTTATGAAATTTTAAATTATATTTCAGCTAATCTGTAACGTAAATTTTTCGATACATTTTGAGATATAAATTACAATAGGTACAAAAACAAAGCTTATTTTATTTTCTATACTTGACCAAAAGTCACCTTGGTATGTAAAGATACGGCCGAAGGTGGTAAGCACACATAGCCAAGAAAGAACTGGCTCTCAAGTGAAACTGGCAGAACACATCAGTAGGTGTTAGGTAGGATATTTCCAACTTGATAGTGGTATCCAGCCAGGCGGTTACTACAAAGTGCCCTACCAACATGCTATTTACGTTCCGTAGCACGGTGTTCTCCTTCACCGAAAGCTAAAGTTCATTCTAGGACTCCAACCCATGACCTTCGGCATTCGACGTCACCACATCGTCTTAAAAGCCTATAAAATAAATTTCAGTTCAGATTCAGGCTTCTAATAAAACTTTCTAAGCCTACGAAATTATTATTACCAATATCTGCATCCGTAGTCTGATCCTCGAAATTCATTTAACATTTGTGTAAGGTATTGTATTCCTATACGTTGTCGCCATAATGTGCGTAATTTGTAACTTGGTCGGAGTTGGCACAAACAAAGTTAGCAACTCAGTTATGCTTTTACGCACGGGAAGATGTGAAATTTGCGCCCAAGAGGCGTGAAGGCGTTATAAGTACAGACACTGTACGTGTTTTATGTCTTCTCTTCGTCTTTTATGTGTGCTTATGTCTGATGTGATGCTGGGCCAATGTCTTAGTAAAGAACCAATATTTGTACAAACATTGGGAAACCAGTACAGGCGATAAATTTGCTTTTGTATAGTAAATTTCCACTAACTGAACGTCGAAAAGAATAGAAATGGGTTATCAGTTATGATCTTACGGGTTTGTCTACATAATAGTTTCTGATGCTACAGCAACAACATTATCAGTAAGCTGCATATAGTTTGCATTGTGTTGTCACCTTTAATGTCCCGAAATGCATTAATGTCCCCCGCACATGTGTGCGAATTGTCGATTCCGTTTGGCATCACGTCTGTCAATGTGCCGTTTACATCAGCACGGATGGCGGCTGATTGGCCTCTCATTTGGGCCGATTGTGCCTCTCGAATACATAATTTGTGTTCGCCGACGTCGTCGCCATTAAGATAATCTCCCCGGTTCGGCCCATCCGCCATGTGGGGCCTCTCATTGATTACCGCATGCCTAAATGCTCGCCCGCATTGATGTTAATGGAGCTACCAATTGTTGTGTAGTTTGATTTAAAAATAGCTGTTTTAATTCTCTGTAATTGTTCGTACAGGTACGAATTCACTTCTTCCTATAAATCATCTTTGATTATAGTCTAAGATTGTAGTATGAATTCTTATGAAGACTTCAACAGTTGCACAACACGGTCTTGCATTTGCGACGTGTTAGTTCTGAATTTGAAATTACTACCAACGTAAATGTCGTAAAATTGATCAATGTGCTCCAAAATCAACGTAAATTTGCTCGTACCAGCTCGAATTAGGAATATTTATTCAAATTCAAAAATCATTTATTCAGTTTAGGCCCTAATAAGGCACTTATGAACGTTACAAATGATTCTACCACCGGTTCGGAATACACTTGGACTGAGAAGACTCCGGCAAGAAACTCAGCAAGGGACATTTTTTATAGATCTTTGTTCTTTTTTATTTATGTAAAAATTTAATTACTAATAACAAAGTTTATAAAATTTTAATGAAATAGTTTGTGTAGCGAACATTTCATTTAAATGCATTCTTGTCTTCTATAAAATCAGAAACATTATAGTACCCTTTCTTACATAAATTTTGTTTAACTAATTTCTTAAATCTATACACAGATAGTTCTTGAATTTCTTTGGGTACTTTGTTATAGAAACGTATACATTGCCCCTTGAATGAGTCCCTTGAAGAGCCGAGTTACAGGTACAGCGAGTTTGTGCTTATTTCTAGTGTTCAAGCTATGAGTATCGCTGTTGTTAGGAAAATTTTGTATATTTTTCCGAACATAAATTAAATTTTCATAAATGTTCTGTGACGACACAGACATAATATTTATGGATTTGAGTTTATCTTTAAGAGAATCTCTAGGACATAATTTATAAATTGCGCGAATAGCCCTCTTCTGCAGAATAAAAATTCTATTGATGAAGATTTAGAAAACACAAAAACCCTCTAATCTCTACAACCTCTACCAATGACATAAAGAATACGTTAAAATAAGCCTTATTTCTCAAATAAGTTCTGTTACTAACTTTTATGTGATCTTTTTGTGAGAAATAACATGGGAGTTTATGGGTCGGCAATGCCTCACCCTGCTATTAGGGTTACGGTGACCCATAAATTTGCTTACCATCTTAATTACGTTAAAACGATCTAAATCCACCATTAATACCTGAGTTGTTGGTCAGTAATACTATGCCCGCATAGCTCAGCTCAGCCAACTTTGCAGCTCTTCGAATGCCGGCCGCCATTAAAACTTAGTTGTCGTTGACGCCTCCAGTCGGTACGGGCACCTGTAATCTCTACAGAAAATCGCTGTTAAAAGTTTTATATACGGAAAGCCTCTTTAAAATCCAAGTGAGGTGAAAGATGCGATTGCAAGCTGTGTTTTTAGGGTTTTTGCTCTAATTTGGGCTGTTTTGTTCTTCTCTCTTAATTTTTATTTCTTCTGAAAAAAAAAACGGTCCTTATATACAAAGAAAACCTAACTCCTTATCAATTAGTGACCATTTTTTTATAATAGGTATTTAATTATTCTCAAATATATAGCATATTTAGCAATGAAGAAAACTCAGCAGGAATCCCACAAAACTCAACTAATCATTGTATAATGTTCTTTTTTTTTTTAATGCAATTTTAGACAAACTTTGTCTCCTTTCAAATAATGCAGCAGTAGTACCTTTCTGACTGTAAATTCAAGGTAGTAAATCAGAATAATACCCATTTGTATGCGATGCGAAAACCGTCTAAAGCATTAGCAACACCATTGCTCTAAGCTGCGTACGATAACGAAATAGTACCTATTGCTACTCTAAATACAGATGCTTTATGTCTATGAGGCCTTTGGGATTAATCAAAGATACATATAAGACCACTCAACGCAATGCTGTTGTGTGGAACTGCATATAAACAGATTGTAGATTGCTCCGAAGTTCAAAGTCCAACTATACTCCTTAGATTGTGCAATAGAGACATAACAATGCATATAATAGCATATCTAAATCAATTGATATGGATATTTTTAATATGAATACTTCAACACTGAGGCATCGGCTTAGTCAGCAATTCTTTTGTAACTAGGTTTATAATATATAATTAAATAGGCAACTATTTAACTGGAGCGTGCTTGAACAAAATATGTTAAATATTACAATGCGTACTTCTCATCGTCATGTAAAGTTTTTAATATTATTTTTTATGACAGTAACGACTTTCAGATTAGTATTATGTAGCTATCAGTGAGGACCTTTAATTTGCTCACATATTTCTTATAATGATACCCTATACACAATGTTTTGTAAGCTGTTGGTCCTCCAATTAAAAATAAAATAAAATAAAATAACCTTATTTTCATTAATTATAATATTAATACGTGAAGCAAAAACTTCGGTACACCTTTTTACGAAAATTACGCGGACGGAGAAGTATAAAATTTGCCACAGTTAAAGTTTATATGGAGAAGGAGTGCAGATAGTTAATATTTTCATATAATACGCATTAGAAATAAAATAAATTAATAGAAACAACATTACACACACTACCATGCGTTTGACACACACACACATACACACACACACACACAAACACACACACATTTCACCACTGTCAGTGCTTTGTCGATAACGCGGCAATGACAGACTTTTAAAGAAAAGAGTTCGTATATGAGTGAAGTGATTTTCTTTACATTCTTAATTAATATATAATTTACTCTTTTGTTTAATTATGGTCGAATTTTGACTACGGGCTTGTGAGAGCTCTAGGAAATATTTCAAAACACGATGAGAAGAGTATCTGGTAATTCAATCAGCTAGGTGCTCATAAATAATAGCCTTTACTTATATATTTTTTCGCACAGTACAGTACTTACTACTTAGCATCCGCTTTCCTTTCACATCACGCAGGTGTTAAGTTACAATAAAACACGAAGTCGGGCCAGCTCGCTCGCAATCCCCCTCGGGGTGGTTACTAATGCAGATTGCGTTCAGAAGGTCATATCTAAATCACGGGATAGAGCGTAACGTCAGTACTTTATCTTAACTCAGCACCTGGCCGCCCCCCGGCTCTGAATTATAACGTCGGTTCTCCTTTTGTTGTTTACGAATAAGTTTTTCACGTTTTCGTCGGCCGCGACCACCCCCGATCGACACACCTGGCATTCCCCCCTAGCCGCTATATTTATTGTACTCATTTTATGTATAGAATAGTAGGTAAGAACTTATCGCGCCTAATGTTGCGTTATTTTCTTCTCAGAAAACGGGGACTCAGGGGGATGATGTTTTTATTATAAATACGTGTTGGAAATATTTGTGAATGTTGAGGAAACGTTCGTGATGTACGTTTGTCGTTCACGTATGAATGCTTTTATTATTTGTTCGGCGCGGTGCGTTTGATTGATGAAATACTATGTTGTCTTGCGTATACTGTAAGGGTCGTTCCATTATTACATTCTCGGTAGGTTTTTCACTCATGCCTTATCTGTCAAAGCGTGTTTTCTCTACCTCTGAAATAGATTAAATTCCTAGGTTATGTTGGAGGTGTTTTCGGACGTTTTCTCGTTTCGGTAAAGGATGTGTTTGATATTGTCTCGTTAGAATTAAATAACAAATTTAAAGTAAAATAATTGGATCTATCCTTTTCTATTTCAAGTATATTTTCTGAAATTCATAGGTGAGTGTTTTGATTGAATTTTGACCAGAGTTGCATCTTTGCGGCGTTTTGGCAAAGATCCAGCAAATCGGTGAGCTGAGAATTTGCTTCCCACAATATGTGCTGAATTTTGTGATAAATGATAATTTTTAAACACTGCGTGGACTTCTCTTGGCCTATTCTTCAATTTTAGAGAAATATTTGAGTAAAATCAACAGAAAACAGTTCAGATGCTAAAGTATAATTAAGCTAACAATAACAACCGCAAACATTCCAATTTAACGGTGGCACTTTAATCTCGAAAGATCCTATAGCAATACTCCAAACTTTCTGTTTTATTCGTGTATGCGCTTCTGGCAATTAGGGTCGACGCTTTGCGGGATCGTTATAGTTTTCATTTCAGTAAGTACGGCCACTAACTAGTGGAATTTAGTTAGCGAGCTCACAGAACTGAGCTGCATACCTACAGTAAATAAATGAATACGCCATTTGTGTGCCGTTATTCCGAACACAATATAACTCCCAGTCCGTTGTGTATATGTGCCGTTTGTTTGTGCATCCCTTAAGTAAATTATTGCATTTGATTGTACGGTGTGGAGTGTATATAATAATAATAAGATTCAGAAAGCAGTGCTCCTGGAGACGGGACGTATACAGTGAGAGAGTTCCTCACCCTGGAGCCTTGACTGCCGGTAACTAGGACCCTGTTCCCATTGCCGGTGTGGTTTTATATTTAAATGATTTTTTTTTTAATAATTTTATTTGAAAATGTAATTTATATGTCTACAATCTATACTGATATTATAAAGCTGAAGAGTTTGTTTGTTTGAACGCGCTAATCTCAGGAACTACTGGTTCGATTTGGAAAAATATTTCAGTGTTGGATAGCCCATTACCTTTATACTCAGTTTATTGCCCGTTCGTGTTAGTTGAAGACTGATTTCTAATATACATATATAAAACTCAAAAGAAAAAAATATTTAATGAAATTGTTTGGTACTGATAAAATTAGTAAGGTATACAGTATTTTCGTTTTCCAGGTGTAATATTTTGCGTCACTAGGCTCAAATCAAAATCTCAATTTACATGTTAAATATTTGTTATGCAAACATAACTTCACGCTAGAATAGTGTCATAAAACCCATCAGTATTTCTCATAATTTATAACAGCTTCCTAGAAATGAAAAACGCGTCAAAAACTCTTGTGAAAGGTGAATTTATATCGAAATCCAATCAAGTATTAATTGGTATTCCAATTAATGTCACTAAAATAATTGGAATTTACGAAATCTTTATTAACAAGGCGAAGGATCAAACGAGAAATGAGAACAAAATAAACTATTGTTGTTTTTGTTTACGGTTATTAGGAATTGATAACTACACTAATATTAATTACTAATCTATACTTATAGCATTATTGAGCTGAAGAGTTTGTTTGTTAGTGCGTTAATATCACCTACCAGTCCGAGTTATTTTAGTTTTGCGTTAGGCCATTTATCGATGAAGGTTATTTTTACGCAGTTAAACACGTGGGCCATAGCTAGTTAATTACAAATTGTCTATCTTATATTCAGAGTAAAATTCCAAAATAAACTAGTTAACATACGACTTCCAACGCTTCCTTTCTCTTAACTCTTTTCTGGACCATCACTTGTTAAGTAAACATTAATAAATTTTATTCCGACTCCAATGCTACCATCGTACGGCTATTACATTACCTTAAACACAAATGAGAGAGCCAAATCGTTACAAGTAAACCGAGGGTTTGTACAAGAGTGCAATTTGCCGCTATATTGTCGCGGGCCGTTTCAGAATGTTCGCTAATGCCCTCCAACATTAAGCCACCAGATTATCTGGGCAAAGCTTTAAAGTCCCACTGTTCAAGTCGCCCGTAGGGATGGCACCTTTCGAGTTTTAAAAGGTGCACTTGAAACAGCAGTTGCTGCAACATGATTCTTTTATCTTGGGAGAAATATCAGATATTACTTAGTCGTTCGGCATATTTTATTGTCGATGAGTAAAAAACCAGTAAAATCGATTCAGTAGTCGAATCAAAACTTTCAGAAATTGTTTTTCAAATTGTAATCAACTAGGTAGGTACCTACTCTTGGAATTGTGAAAATAATGAAATTGATTCAGCTTTTAAAATGTTGGAAGTTTTATTAAATTGTTCACCTTTGTACACCGCCTGTTCTTTTAGATAGTGCCAAAAGACATAATTGACAGCACTAGACGAGCTATTTTCTACTATGCCGGTATAATACCTTTGTTCTCCAGGAAGTGATGGTTCAAACAATGGGCCCTAGTCTGTTGTTCCTGTAACACTGCCTGTCACCTTTGTACTGTGACTGCGGTTTGCGACGACGTGATCACAGTACAGTGAAAATCTTACCGCTTACAACTGCCTCGTGAATTGGCTAGTGGGTAATATAACGAGGTTATGTGTCTATCGATGTGTTTACATGATATTATTTAAGAAATTACCGCCACGTAAAGGAAAGAGTTGCATAAATGTCGACATTTTGAGCGTTCTTTATTAAATTAACAAATATGAAACCACACATAAATATCTATTTTTGTTAAATGACTTACATTATAATATAATAATTTGTCTTGTTTTTGTGTTTTTATGCCAAGATATTATGTTTCATTCTCTTCTAATAAAATTGTCTTTTAACTTAAACCTAGGATTTTATAGACATTGTAGTAATTTTAATTGCTATTTATTTTGTATTTTTTGTAAGGATTTTTATACCCGAGGTTTCTTCTGTCAGGGCAAGTTTCCCATTGGCTTTCGCGTTACAGGCTTTGCCTAGTGTGAAAGTCATTAGCACATTTTTCTAGAAAAGACCTCCAGCATTATGCATATTTTATTTTTCTGTGTAATCTGTAAATGTTATGCCTAATCTTTTGTTTGGTGTGTATTTTGCTGAAATAAATTCATTTTTCATTTTCAATGTCAAAAATGTAAATAATAAAAGTACGATGCGACATCCCCATATATTAAAATCCCATGCCAGTAGAGGATTACTGGATTATCGGTGGATGTAGAGTTAGAGACGACTCGCACGCATCTCATTTTGTTCGTAATGATTTGTAATTATAATATGTACTTTAACCTACCTAATAAAAATATTTTCATATTAGGTATACTCGTATTGCAATTGATATGGGTGAAAGTTAACTACTTCAATCACTATTATTATCTCATACAGAGATCAGAGATAAATTTTCGAAGCCTAAAAATTAGCCAAAATGGATTATGCATCGGCCGGGAATCGAACCCGGGCCGCCCGCGTGGCAGGCGAGCATTCTACCACTGAACCACCGATGCTCTATAATTTTCTGTGAAATTAATGATAGTAGGTATAGACATTTTACGTCACGCCGGTGACGACACGATTTCAAAATATGTAGTTTGAAATAAACATAATATTTTTGCATTGTTGTGTTATGATGCGGGTTTAGACCCTATTACAAACGTAAAAGTAATTCAAACGTATATATATATATATATATTTTTTACTTTGTATAGGCTTGTGTTTGACCACAATCTCACTATGGTAGGTGATGATGTGGCCGAAGGTGGTAAGCACACAAAGCCTAGAAGGATCTCGCTCTTAAGTGCAGCTGCCGGAACACACCAATAGGTGTTTGGCGACAGATTTTCAACTTGAGGGTGGTAGCCAGCCCGGCGGGTACTACAAAGTACCCTACCACCGTGCTATGGTTTCCTCACGATGTTTTCCTTCACCGAAAGCTCAAGCTCATTGTAGGATTCGAACCCACGACCTTCGCCGCGGCGTCGGACGTCACTACCACTGAGCTATCATCGCCTTAATTTAGTATGGAATTAAATTGGCCCATTCACTAGAATAGCGTATTGTGTTTACGTACGTTTCACATATTGCAATACCTATCACAATGGACGCAATTAATTTAGATTGAGTTTGAATTAATATTGACATAGCAAACTAAGTAAACTATTAAAAATCGAAAATTATAATTTATATCATGAGTTGAATCAGTTTTTGATGTTAGATGTGTTTTAAAATATGTCAAACGAAGTTAGATTTCTAACATAAGCATTGGCTTATGTTACATTATGATACATTATTATCTAGTTGATATTAATTCCGACTCTCTAGGTACATTTATTCTAAGAAAATTATAACGCACTTTACCAAATTAGCATATTACAAGCTATAATCCTGTATTGCTTTGTTAATCTTGAGTGTTCCAAGATTTTTTTTTATTGCTTGTTCATTCTAAGATTGTCTCAAAATTTTACAATGTTTAATTTTTTTGTTTTTTTTTTGTCATTTCAATTTTTAATATTAGAAAAACTTTGTATAAAATGTCGTAAATTGCAAGCGGTGTTTACCTAATGATTGTGAAGTTAGTATTTTTAAGTTTTGCTATGTTTTTTTTGTATAATATGACTGTAACAATAGTTGGTAAGCCTAAATAAATAAATAAAATAAAAATAAGCAATTTTACAAAGGTAATTGTAGATGGCGCTACTGACGTACAACGGACTTGTGTCCAATGGCGTGCCATGATTTAAATATGTGACATTAGTTTCGTCTTGACTTAGTAACCAATCGCGTCATTTGTTTACGTCACAAGTCACAACACATTGGCGCCCCTAGCGGGCGAAATTGATAGTAATGTTCCCTATTGAGTTCAACGAACAGTGATAACTAAGATAATTTTATCAACCTAAAAATAGCAAAAACAATTTGTTTGTTCGAACATCACGTATCATTTTAACGTAAAAGCGATAGAAGCTCCCAAAAATTCCCACATGAAACCAGCAAAATATATATATTTTATTCACAAAAGGGAATATTCAGTACCTACCTACTCTCTAATAACAGCTTTTCCGTTGTAACGCGAAAATACGTATTACGCGCGGGAAATGTGTACGAAATAATAACACTAGCAGGTTTAGGTTGCCCAAAAAGTGTATTACCATCGGACAAAAAAGGTTTTAACGTGCTTTTTTTTCTACGTATAAAATACGATCGGATTTAATACGTCCTCAGTTCTAACGGCTTTTAGAATATCACGAATTTTACCCGCGTGTGTTGTCCACCTGGGTTTTTGAAGCGGAGTTCGGATTGGTTTGATTACCTAAATTAATTGTAAGTGAGTGGTATTGTTTACAATTCGCATGTTTTTTATCATGCTGAAAGAGTTAGAAATATTAATAAATGTAAAAGGTTAAACAAAACTTGAAAGGTTTAATTTTCTTATGAAAACTGTAGTTTTATTCTCCCGCTATCTCTCCATGGTTAGTGATAATGTGGTGATAGGTGGCAAGCACACAAATATTAGAAGGCCTACTGGTTCTCAAGTGCAGCTACCACCGATAGGTGTTTGGCGACAGATTTTCAACTTTAATGTGGTAGCCAGCCAGGCGGGTACTACAAAGTAAGTACCCTAAGCACCGAAAGCTTAAGCTCACTGTAGGATTCAAACCCACGACCTTCGTCACGGCATTCGTTACTACTACAGAGCTATCGTGCCTTTAACATTCAAGCTGTAAACTCAATATTAACTTATTGATCTGGAAATAATTTGCCACAGAGCAGGACATAGTATGCAGCTCTTTTAAAAAATATTTTTAATTACGGATCGCCGACGTGCCTAGTTCGTCATCCTCAATCCCATGGCTTCAGTTATTCATCGCGGCGCAGGCTTATGCCGAGAGTCCTCCTCTCGAGAGTTGCCTTTGAAATCCTCTCACTCCACACAGCCTCTTTGCCGGTAAAAAGTAAATGACGTTGTGCACTTTGAAAGCTAGTGTTCATTCACGCAGCCCGAAGCCAAACGACCTATTTTTGTCACCCCTTTCTATGGGCTGATTGGCTCAATCAGCTGTTCAAATGGCAGACGGCGAATGAATGGGCTTTGTGAGCTGGATTCATTTCATAGCGAAAGTCGGGTGGAATTAATTTTGTTTTGTTAAATAAGAATAAAGTACTTCTTTACGTTTATGATAAATTGTCTAAGAAATATGAATAATTATTCGCACGATTAAATTCTTGTTAAGTTTTGTAAATTAATAATATAACTTAATTAAATATGTCATTCCAAGTACATAAAATCGCCCCCAAATGTCTTCACTATGAAAATTTTACAGTTTGCATACTTTGAATTTTTCTCCTCGTAGGTATTGCATAAAACGTCTTAGACGCTTTGTCGTTGTTGCATAATATTATTTGGCTGCATCCCGTAAGGTCCACAGGTGCTAGTAAATGGAAACACTCTTGAAATTGTGGTGTCAAAATAAACTCCAAGCTAGCTAGCTGAATAGAGGTAGATGGCTCGGCATCTCTTGGTTAAATATCTTGGGGGAAATAATTGTGAAGTTGTTAGGTAAGTATGTTGAAGATTTGTAAATGCAGTTTTGAAGCAGCAAAACCGACATATTTCATGTCAGTGTCAAGATAAGTAGTATTTCGTAAAGCGAATGAAAGTAAAAGAAGACTCCTTTAAAGTTGCGTTAAATTATAAGGCTTTGACGTAAGAATTTGTTTTCCACAGATTATTATTAACAGGTTATTTTTTTATAATTATTTTTTACTTTCGTAAACTTTAGTAGTCAAAGAAAGATCTCATGAATAGAAACAAGTTTTACTATAGAACGAGTTCTGAAATTAAATTAACCAAGGTTTATCTTTTGTGTTTTGGATTTTTGATTTGAGCCTAGGTCCAGTAATTACTTTCACTCCTTAAAGTTTAGTGATAAATATTTATCCCGTATAGTTATTTCCATGAAACTGAATAAAACAGCAGTTCTGCTCAACGCAGTGACCATGACGTTCGTTGAGTAAACTCAGTTGCAGACTTCATTGAGTAATATTCGATAAATCTGAAATTCGGGGCACAAATTTAATCTGACTTCATAGGGAAACAAACTGTCAGACCACGTTTCACATTATTTTGCGTACACATTATTAAAGATACGCTTGTCAATACCATTCGCTCTGCAAACACTCACGCCGATCGAACAAACGTGGGATTCCAATGAAACACATTTTATTTATTGGCATTTCCCTCTACATACTTCTTTAGTTGGCTTGGTTCTTATTACTTCTGTTCTTTTACTTGTCTCACCAAGCATGTGCCAAAAGTTAAAAATATTTAATTTTGTTATATTATTTACATTAATGCTTATGCTCTTAAAATTTATTGTATTAATTCTAGTCCTGATAGCTTTGAGTAAATTATGTATTTATTTTCCTATAGCTGATCCTTTTTGACCTCTGTTTTGCTTAGGTTTTTTATCACCATCACTCAATAGATTTGCTATTTGTAAATTTTTCTAGAGTAACATCCAACTTTTACCTTTCTACTTTACCTGTAAATACTCATATAAAAACATGTTTCAAAATTTTAAAGAAATTTCAAAATTATATTTTAAAATTTCTTCATCAATGTTATGTTTTACTATCTTTATTTTATGTTATAATTGATTTGTTGATCTGAAGTAGAACTCTTATAATATGGGCATATTTCAAACGAACTGTAAACTGTTTGGTCAAAAACCCAACGAGTACTAAATGCAAGTTATTACTTCCGTCATATTCAAGAGTTGCATTGAGCGAGCTCAGATATCGGAAATAAAACGATGTTGGAATACAAAGCGGTTTCCGATAACGTACGATGCGTCATACTACCGCACATTTGTAATGTATTCTTTGTGGTGCGAGAGGGCGCTACTGCTGTTTCTCGATTTATTTACTGTTTTATATGCACTGTTTCTAATCTTTTATTGTTTGGTATGGTGTAGAGCAAAAAAATGCGGCTTGGATTCGACCATAATGTAACGTGGTAAGTAATGAGGTGTTTGAAGTATCTTGTTGAGGGCATTTATCAATCTATATCTATACTAATATTATAAAGCTGAAGAGTTTTGTTTGGTTGAACGCGCTAATCTCAGGAACTACTGGTTCGAATTGAAAAATCATTTAGTGTTGGATAGCGATAGCCCATTTATCGAGGAAGGCTGATATAGACAAGGAATATGGTCAGATTATTCGAAATTCAACTAAGGTATAATAAGGGATCGCCTGTGAAACCGCGGGGTGACAAGCGAAATTATGGACCAGATTATCTGTGTGTGTGTTATGCTTATTCTTTAGCAAGCTCTGCTTGGTATGAGATGATCTTGTGTGAATGTGATGTTTCTTCTAGTATGTAGAGACACATTCGTAGAGCTGCCTGCCAAGCTCCAGTATAGTATACTTCAGTATACTTCAGTCATCTCATTTCACTCATCGATTCATTAGATATGGATTATAAACGTACCTAATGCACATAAACGAAACCCTATTCGGTGTCTGACGGCCGTGGCCATCAGATTTAAATGAAACTATTTTCCCAAAATGTCAAGATTTTTAACTTACCTACCCAAGAAAATTGGATAAAAGAAATTCTATACTACGGACTAACTGAATCTAACATTCGGTAACGGTTATTCTGAGGAATAAAAAGTAACGATAGTGTAATTTAACGACGTTATCCTGAGCAACGAAATAACCGTGTGCTTTTTAGTGCACCACGTTGAATCGTTCCGTATTGCTGTCGTGTCGCCTTTCGATGCAAACGAGAAAATTGCATACATATCTGATGTTACCGCTAGCGAGGCGGTTTATTTTTACTTGCTCGTTACGTCACTCACTTACCTGGGCGAGTAAAGTAGATGCGCAGCGTGAATACCGAATAGTTATCGTACGTGTTTGAATAGTGAGAGTGCACTTATAGTATAATATTGTGTATTGATTGCGATTGACTTAAAATTATAACTGAAAGTATAGAGAATTTCAGTATTTGTAGAAAAAAGTCAAAAGATATGCATCGGCCGGGAATCGAACCCGGGCCGCCCGCGTGGCAGGCGAGCATTCTACCACTGAACCACCGATGCTTAGGAATAATCTGGCGAATTATGTGACCACCATATCGCAATAAACTACAATGACCTACTTTTAGAACTGCGATTGCGATATTCTTATTAAATTATACATTTGGTGATAGTGCAGGTTGGTTTATTTATTAGTATACAGTGAAATAATATAAACTGTGATTGAATATGTGAGTACTAAGCACGTGCTAAGTTTCACATCATAACCAGTTATCTAATTTTAGTAATAAGAGAATAACTTTTTTAATCAATTTCATTACGTTTTTATGTCAGACGTTCCACCTGATGGTAAGTTGCTACCGTCGCATATAGACAGCAATTCCAGGGCCATTGTCTGTGTAGCCAACGTTTATGAAGCCTAGAAGGCAACTGACTCTCAAGTGCTATTGCCGGAACATAAGTACCGGAAGGAGCTTGGTGACAGATTTTCAACTTGAGGGCGATAGCCAGCCAGGCGGGTACTACAAAGTACCCTATCACCTGGTGCTATGGTCCCCTTTCGATGTTTTCCGTCACCGAAATATTAATTCTTAAAACTAGTAGAAAATATCACAAAACATTAGTACTTTCCATTATCTTAGTTAGGTTATTTAAGTCCTAGGAAGGTCTTAGCCTCTAAAGTACCTACCGATTTGATAGTCAACCTTAAAATACAACAAAACATGACACAGTTCATACAATTCTCTATAGACTAGACTAGTATATTACTACAGTTGCACGTTATCACTCTTGTAATAGAGGGTTTATTCCACGACCACAGTATTTGTGCTGTACACAAATGAATGTACGTACATAAGTCACAACCTCAATATTAAAGCTAGGAACCCAGCAGAGATTAATATGTCGTCACTCGCACTTTAGGATGCGGAGCGCAACATATGTAGGGGCGGCCGTGAGACACACGCTGAAGCGTTTGTGAGGTTATATTTCTATTGTAACTCTGTACTGTGATAAATTTATGGTAGCTTGGATATACTGATGTCACAGCGTAATTACATACAGTGGTCTATCGCGTTTGAAGTCTAATAATTGCTCTATTGTGTCCCAAGCGCAAGCCCCGCACGATTGCTCTGTCTAGATTCGCTCGTGTCCGTTGGCCGACTGTAAGACTTTACATAGACTTTGCTGATGTGTTAAATAAAGCTTACTTAATGTCTACAGCAGATAGATTAAAAGAGAAGATTTAAATGGTGAAAGGACTTTATAAGTCCTCTTGTGGTAGGTTCTTTCTCAAAATCCAGTAAATCTTGATGTGCGTTGTATTGTGAAGTAGAGTAAATTTTATTCAAGTTCAATATTGTTCACACTTTATTAGCATTACGTTCGCGCAGTTTTAGACACCATCAGTTTAATATTTATAGCTATCATATTGATAAGTATTAAAGGACTGCATAATCTCGCGAGTTTCCACCTTGCGTCACAACACACGGGGTTGGGTCTTCGTTCCCGCGCTGACAAGGGTCCAAATCAGAGATATTAATTTGTAGGGTGCGCTGTAAATTAACCGTCCACGTCGTGAGTTCGTGTAACCGAGTTACCCTACAGTCCACCGAGGCTGAGGGCCGGATAATTTGTAAGGCGAGCGAGTAATAATTTCCGGCGGTTGTCCCTTTGGCGCGACGTGCGTTGGATTAGACGTTAAGAAGGGTAAGTGTACGCGGCAAACGAATAAATACAATTTAGTATTGAAGCTTCCTCCAACAGTGGAGCGAAGGCCGGTTTAAATAATCGTATAGTTCATAAACTGCTTGTCCTAATTACTATACTTATAGCAGTACATTCACTGTTCTCCTGCACTGATTCCTGTAATACTGGGTATCTTAGTAATTTTAGATTTGGGTCTACCTACAATATTTATTACCTGAATGCAAATGAATTTACCGATGCGTAAACATAGTCAGTCACATACTGCGAGTAGAAAAAATGGCTTTGGCAGTCGTAATTAAGTCGATCAAACAGGTCTAAGAGCGTGGTCACCGTCGTCTATGAGCACCTTTGACACTGGAGGCACTGTGATCCTCGCCGATCTTGCAGGAGCATCTATTTCTGTGAGTGTCACACCCCTGATTCGTCTTGCGACATCCTCACGTGACAACCCTAGCAAAAACTTGAACTCTAGGTGGTATTTACTCATGTGGCATAAGTGATCATGAATCAGGTTAGGGAAGTGTTTGAAATTTTGTTTTGATGTCGGCTCTAACTATGTTCCAGATTGGGGCTAAAACGAGTCAACTTTTTGATACTAAATAAACTATCAAGGGTATGGTGTATCAAATGGGTTCGCATTTCATGTTTGGAATTAGTTTCCGTATATAATTTATAATAATGTAGGAGGATTAGGATAATCGGTACTTTGTAATTTACAATGGAAAGCAGAAAAATATTAATTTGCTATTTTTTCTAGAGGTTAGATTTAAATGTGCAATGATTTAAGTAGAAGCAATTTGCTTATTATACTTAGTGTTATTCGTTTTCTTATTCTCGTTGTTCCCTCAATTTGCTATTTTAAATAACTACGATTGATCCACTTATCGTTTTCACAACTTAAGATTAATATCAAAGAACTCAATAATTCACCATTGATCGTGGAAAACAATTTGAATTATGCCCGATGACTTGGAAATCTTTTAATGTAATGCGAACTGAGTGCCTCTCTGTTTTAACTTGGACGATTAATTAAAAGTTCTAAGAGCCCTCCCACTCCCCCTATTGTTGATGAAGGTCGCATCCTCGTAAATGTCAAGATATTATTAGCTATTATCTTTTACCTTGCATTTTTAGGGTTCCGTAGCCAAATGGCAAAAAACGGAACCCTTATAGATTCGTCATGTCTGTCTGTCCGTCCGTATGTCCAGCCACTTTTCTCCGAAACTATAAGAACTATACTGTTGAAACTTGGTAAGTAGATGTATTCTGTGAACCGCATTAAGATTTTCACACAAAAATAGAAAAAAAAAAAAACAATAAATTTTGGGGGTTCCCCATACTTCGAACTGAAACTCAAATTTTTTTTTTGATCAAACCCATATGGATAGGTCTTCAAAAATGATATTGAGGTTTCTAAAATCATTTTTTTCTAAACTGAATAGTTTGCGCGAGAGACACTTCCAAAGTGGTAAAATGTGTGTCCCCCCCCTGTAACTTCTAAAATAAGAGAATGATAAAACAAAAAAATATATATGATGTATACATTACCATGCAAACTTCCACCGAAAATTGGTTTGAACGAGATCTAGTAAGTAGTTTTTTTTAAATACGTTATAAATCGTAAACCGCAATTTACCAACTCAAATATAAAAAAATAAAAAAAATCATAAACATAAATCTTATGCATAAACCGAGTGCGCGAGTCCGACTCGCACTTGGCCGGTTTTTTTCAATTACTTGAAGTGGCAATAAGCTCCTGAAGTGATTCTTGAATTTAAAGACTTGTTACTTATGTTTTGAATTAAAAAATCTTTTTTTGAAAACCTATTTTCCTCTTGAACAGTTCTTTGATTGGAGTGTCCGTATTTAAGGCACAATCGAGCGATGATTAAAACGCAGCACTTTTTACAGAATTTGGTTGGTCAATTTTCGAGTGTTACTGAAAATTTTGCTTTTTTTTCGTTTTGATAGCATCTATATTTGATTGTAAATAAATATTATTCTTCTTACACTACCTAATTCATGCGCCCCACGTTTTTAGTTTTAAATCCTAAGATAATTAATCGTGGTATATAAAAAAATATTTTTTATTCTAGAAAATATTTTTTCTGCTTTCTTTGGCTATGTTGAGTAGTCAAGGAGTTCCTATGACCACCTTCCGGCTCCATCATCAAACCAGCTCCATAGTGCCATATTATTGCATTGCTATCCAGTTCTGATACGTTTTAAGTTTCAAGTCTCTAGCTTATCGGGTTTTTTTTTTATTTTTTTTTTTTTTTTTTTTTTTGACTGGAACAGGAAGGTGGTGGGTCCAGGGGACCTTCTTCCACCGTTACGCGGACTTTTGCGGTGAGCGCTGAGGGCTCTCAACCGCTACTTAAAACTAAATAAATTTAGGGCAACGGTAGCCTGAGGGTGCCCCCTGTGGGGCTCGACCTCGGCTCAGGACGTTGCCTGGGGAATGAGGGAGGACTTAGCATGCAAATATATTATTTGGGGATCGGTCGGATTGCTAATATGCAGCTCGGGCCGCTTAATCGGGACGAGACTGGGAAGGACGTCGCGACGGTCCTCGCCGGCGAGGACGAAATCTAGGTTGACGATTTCGCATCTGTAATTGTTTGCGGGCTTCTTCGGCCTCGATCTGCGCTAGGGTAATGGCATCGTCTGGCTCGCTGAGGGCGTGCCTAGGCCTACGGATGCGGGAAATAAGGGACGGGGTGTATGTGATAGTGTTGACTATCAAGGGATTCGCGTGGTGCTCTGCGGTATCAAAATATCGGCGCGAGGCGCGTTTTATAAATTGTTTGATTGTAGGGAGGCCTAAGTCAAGGTGGAGGTTTTCATTGCGCATGTACCACGGGGCGCCCGTGGCTTTGCGCATGAAACGGTTTTGAATCACCTGAAGGGTGTTGAGATGTGTGGGAGCAGCGTGAGCGAACACGGTGCTCGCATACGTCATGACTGGACGGATACACGCGGTATAGAGTCTAACCTTGCTTTTTAGGGCAAGTTTAGACCGGGCGTTGATCATGCAGTGGAGTCGTCCTGCCACAAAGGCGGCGCGCGCGCGAACCGCCCTTATGTGTGCAGCGAAGGATAGGCGATCATCGAGGGTCACACCGAGATATTTGGCTTGCCTCTCCCAAGGGATCGGCTCGCCGAATAGTGTGACTGGATCGGGGATGGGGGGACGTCTTTTTCGGTCGGTTCTAAAAAAGAGAACCGCCTGACTTTTGGAGGGGTTGATCTCTATTCTCCATTTCCGGAACCAAGCGCCTAGGGCGTTGGCTGCGGTCTGGAGTTTCTTAGAGATCGCGGGCGGGCTTTTGCCTGAGCAATATACGGCAGTGTCGTCTGCAAAGAGAGCGAACTGCGTATTCCTGACTCTAGGGATGTCGCTCGTGTAGAGCGTGAATAGCAAGGGAGATAGTACCGAGCCCTGCGGGACACCGGCACTAATGGGGTGTGGTGAGGACAGGACGCCTTCGACCCGATATCGAAAGAGGCGATTCGACAGAAAGTCTCGTAAGATGGTCACGAGTCTCGGTGGCACACCTAGGGTGTAAAGCTTGTAGATCAAGCCTGTGTGCCACACCTTGTCGAATGCCTTTGCGACATCGAAGAAAAGGGCGCCTGTCATGTGACCTCTCTGGTAACTTGTGGAGATGTGTTCAACAATTCTATGGACTTGGTGAACACACGAGTGTTTGGGTCGGAACCCAAATTGCTCGTCTGGGAGGAGTTTGTTAGCATCGGCAAATGCTTTAAGGCGGACATAAATGATTCTCTCATAAATCTTGCCCAGTACGTTGAGCAGACTTATGGGACGATAACTGGAGGGCTCGGACTTGGGTTTGCCGGGCTTGTGGATCCCAATCACGTGGGCTTCTTTCCACTGGTGTGGGAAAATATTGTTTGAGAGGGCGGCATTGAAGATGGCCGTCAATAGCATGATAAGGGAGGCTGGGAAGAGTTTGATCACTTTGTTGGTGATCTTGTCCGAGCCCGGGGCCTTACGAGGGTGTAACTTCCCGATGATCGCTTTCACCTCGTCATGGGTCGCGGGTGGAAGTGGGTCGTCATTTGTGTTGACGTCGTTGGCGACGTCGTCAGTCGGGGGAGCGGGAGGAGGTAACGGAAGAGCGGTCCTCCGTTCTACTTCGGCTGTAACTTTCTCCAAATGACGCGGGTCAATAGGGAGAGAACTGGGCGTACATTGAGCCTCCAGACTTTCGGCGAGGCATTCGGTCTTTTCCACGTCTTCAAAGGCGGGTGGAAGGTTGGGTCGCTTTAAGGGAGGCATTGGAACTACTGTGTCCTTTGTGAGGGCACGAGACAGTTGCCAAAAGGCTAGGTGGGAGGGCTTGATTTCGCTGAGGGTCTGGCCCCAGCGATTCTCGCGATACTCTGCGATGCGTGCCTTGACGGCACGTTCGAGAGCTCGTAATTGGACACGATTTTGCTCTGAGGGAGCTCTATCGTAGGCGCGAATGGCGGCTTTCTTCTCCCTCAGCAGGTCACGTATGTCGTCGGGCAAGTGCCAGCGTCGGTCATCCTCCGCTGGTACTGTCCGAGAGCAATCGCTAACTAACGATTGCACGTGACTTGTGAGTGAGTCGATAGCGCCTACAGCGTCGTCGGCGGTGACTAGGCTGTCAGGGATACGGTCTAGATGAACGGACGAGGTCGCCTTGAGGCTTTCGCCTAATTTGTCCCAGTCCGTCACGACCTTGGTGCGAGAGGGTTGACCTGAATCAGGGGGACCTACGCGCGGTGTAAACTCTAGGATTACAGGCCGGTGGTCCGATTGGAGCTCGTGTAGCACTGCTAAGTCATGCAAACGTAAGTTTACATTACGCAGCAGCGCCACGTCGAGTATGTCGGGTCTGTGAGTCACTATGTCCGGGAAGTGAGTCGGTTCGTATGGGGCGATCAGGTCCACGTTGAGTGGCCCGAGGAGGGATTCAAGAATACGCCCTCTGGTATTGTTTGCGACGCAATTCCAGAGGGTGTGTTTCGCGTTTAGGTCGCCCGCCAGAATGACTGAGCTACCTAAGTTGAAAAGGGATTCTAAGTCACGTTTGAGTGACATTCCTAAGTCGGGTAGGTTGTGAGAATGGGAGCAATATGCCGAGACTAGTATAATGGATGAGTGTCCAGTCATACCGAGCCTACAGATTGAAGCCTCAATGTACTCTAGGGATGGTGCGTCCATAGGGGAGCAGTGAAGGGATCTTTTATAATATATGAGGGTGCCGCCTTTTGCGGCGTTGGGTCTGTCATTGCGAATTATCTGATAATTCGCAATTTTAGGGTCCCTATGAAAGGGCTTTAGAAATGTTTCCTGTACCAAAAGGATATCGAGTTGATGCTCTCGCAGGAATTTTGCGATCTCATCTCGTTTACCTATAATGCCGTTGGCATTGAAGGTTCCTAACTTGAGGGATCGGGGTTTGATTCTACCGCGCGTGGGTGTAATATCCATTATGGATTTACGCGAAAGTGATCGAGTTGGCAAGCGATTTTGTTAAATCGCAGCGCTGCAGATGCAAGGGCACGACCGTTGCCCTCGCTCTGTTTAATAATATCGGCGAGCTCCCTAATTTCATCGAAGTTTATGAACTCGATGAAGCGCTCCACGAGTGCGAAATCCGCATCCACACTCGACGGAGGGTTTTGGTCCCGTTTTGGTGACGGGTTTGCGCGGCGGGTGGTTTGGGTTGGCGGTGACGGCGGGGCGGGCGCTGAAGGCGCTGCGGTGGGTTTCGGCTGCCAAGCGGAAACCTTGGGAGGGGGAGGTGGTGGCTGGGTCGTGGTTTGCTCGGAGAGAGCAAACGCTTCCCTAGGGAGAGGAGGGTACTCTTTAGGAGAATTAGAGTTAAGGCGGGCCCATTGGGAGTGCCTTTGAGGGCGCAGATCGGTCTGCGCCGGGTTGGAAATGGGGGCTTTGCGCGTTGAATGGCGCGAAGGGCGGGGAGCCTTCGAGCACCCGCGGTAGTTCGCGGTGTGCCCGGTCTGGTTGCAGAGAACGCAACCAGGTGGCGGGGTGTTTTCATCTATGACCTTTGGGCGGTCACAGTCTTTGGTGGCGTGAGGTGTGAGGCACTTCACGCACCGGGGGGGAGCAAAACAATTGCGGGCGGAATGGCCGTACAACTGACAGTTGTGGCACTGGGAGGGGTAGCCGCCCTTTCGGACGCCCTCGACGGTGAAGCCGTCGCTCAAGCCGCACACAGATTTTACTCTGTATATGGCTTTGCCGGCCTTGCCTTGGTCCAGTGCCACAATCACCATGTTATACGGCTCGTGGCCGCGTCCTTTGTGCATCCGGTGCACTGACTGTATTGGGAGGTCGTGCTCCTTAAGGGAGGCTTCGACTTCTGAGGTGGGGATTTCGCGGGGGATGCCGCGGATCACCACCCGGAGGGCTTTCTCCTCAGGGAGAGTGTAAGTGTGGAAAGCCACCTTACGCTCTTTAAGGAGTTTGGTCAGGGCCCGGTGGTCCTGTGAAGTGGGCACGGTTACCTTGATGCCGTGCTCGGTGGAGCGGGCAGAGGTATATTGGATCTTGTTAGGAGTAAACCATCCGGACACTTCGGTCCATCTGGTCTTATCCTGAACAAACAGGGGAGGCGGAGAGTCCTTCCTCATCGGGACTTGGGATTGGGTCTGGGATTGGGGCTGGGATATGCGCGCCTCTGGGCGGCCTTGTTCCTCCGGGGGAGGAGCCATGGGCACGTCCATTAGCGGCGGGGGTGTGGGCACAACAGTGTCCATGAGTGGGCGGGGCTTGGGTGATGGGCAAGGGGAAGGGGCGGAAGCTTTGGCAGCTTTGGCAGCTACCTCGGCTTCAGTGGCTTTCGCCTTCTTTTTCCTCTTGCGCTTGCCCCCGACGACCGTCGTGAACTCTCCCTCCGAGGAGGAGGAAGAGGACGACTGGCCGGTCGTCGCGGCAGGCGCAGGCGGAGAGGGCGGTTCGGATTCCGCAGGAGAGGGCGGGGCGGAGGGTTCCGCGGGAGAGGGAGGGGCGGAGTGATCCGCGGTTGATTCCGCGGGAGAGGGAGGCGGGGAGTGTTCCGCGGGTGATTCCGCGGGGGAGAATTCCGCGGATATCACGGACATCCTTGAGGATGACCGTGAAGTGGGAGCGGGTCGGGGAGGTAAAAAAGTTGTCCCGTAACGCTCGACGAGGAAATCCCAGGACTCGTTGTCCTGGAGGATCTCGTCCAGCGTCAGGGGTAGGTGGTCGTTCTGGCTGGCCATGATGGCCAGCCAGAGGGAGCTATTCTACTTCGGCAAACTAACGTGGTTTCGGACGCGGGGCGTTCCTGAGTAAAAGAAACCACAAGAAACCTCAGGCGATCGCCCTAATCTAACCTACTATCTCGCCCCGGGTGGATGGGCCCGGGGGTGTGTGTTACACTCCCGACCGGGATAGGTCGGGAGGTGAGTAGGCCCTAGGGTGTGCCCTAAGCTTGACTCCCGCTGCCAATCTTA
Source organism: Tetheella fluctuosa (assembly GCA_951216915.1). Classification (NCBI taxonomy): domain Eukaryota; kingdom Metazoa; phylum Arthropoda; class Insecta; order Lepidoptera; family Drepanidae; genus Tetheella; species Tetheella fluctuosa. The sequence continues at coordinate 3,051,347 of OX578229.1, read as the reverse complement.
TTGTGCAGCGGGTTCCTACGTCCCTGCCTAACGACAACTGGGGTTGGCTAGGGAAGCCCCCAAGGCCAACTGGTCCAGTCCCGTCCGGGTTAGCGTTTTCCTTAAGGGAAACCGCGAGCGCCCGGGTCACGCTCGAACCAGCTTAGTTATCACCGTTAGGTATCCACTGGTTCACCACAAGTAAATATCTGTGGTTTTTAGAGCGCGATGTCGTAAGAACAAATATTCGTTTGGAGACTCTAAACTGAAAAGTTCCGAGTCAACAAACTGATAAGGTCGGTTCTGCGAAAGGCCAGGTATAAATACCAGAGCGCTTCCGAGAATCGAGTCGGGGTGGCGGGCGGAGCACAATAGACCGTACGGGGTACGTCTGTACTGTGCGGCGGCTCGGAGCGAAGTGTTTTTTGGTTTTTTTTTTAAATCTATTGCTTAATTTATACCAAACAAACAAGAAAACGAGTTAATAAATGCGTTGCACAAAAAGGGTTAGACCTTAATTAACGGAATCGGATCAAAAATTGTTTAATTATACTTTTAATTTATTCAAATAAACTTGCTTAAAAATCACCCAAGTTTAATTCAACTTGGAAAATTGGTTTATTTATTAACAAATTAATGACTTAAATGATATTAATACCGGTCCTTTGGCTCGTTAGAAGTTCGGAGGTCCAAGATTTGCCGGTCTATTCACGTAACGGTCCGATATTAATTTACGATTTTGATACGTTCTTGAACCAGAAGGGTGCTCGATTTCTGTTTCAAGCACAGTTTGAACACTTCAATGTTACTGTATTATTGGAAATTTATTGAATAATCACGATTTGGAGCTGTTTTGTATTTAACACTCTTGATAGGAGGCGATTATTATAACACTCTTTGATCTGAACTTTGCTATAGATTTTTTTTTAATCATGATGCTTAGTTTTCCTAAGTGCATTATTACGTTTGAGCATTCCAGTAAAAAGCTTTGTGCAAGGAAAGAAAATAATTTAGAAACAACGCAGTAGCTTTTAAATAATAAGACAAACGGCTCAACCCCAAACTATACGAAATTGCAGCGTACTTACCGTTAAACGCCCAGCAACATAAAACGCTTATAACGTTTATAAGCAGATAATAATTTAATCTGGCGTCATATATCCACGGCAGCATTTTCAGGCGGGTACATAAATTGTGGCCTATGTGAAAAATAGACCTGACTGCGGCGGCAGTGGCGGCAGCGCCGCCGGCACTAATATATGATCTTAAATTTTACAGGTAGCTAGAGGCTGAGTAATAGCTACTATACAGCTGTTTAAGAGTAACATTTTCAAGTTGTTTTCTACTCTTCGGTATGTTTTGAGGCAATCATTGCTTAAGGTTTCGGTGAAAGGAAACATCGTGAAACATTGTAGTACCTGCCTGGCTGGCTTCCACCCTCAAGTTGATAATCTGTTGCTAAGCATCTACTGGTGTTGTCCGATCGGCACTTGAGAGCCGATTCCCTTCAAAGCTTTTGGCACAGAGATAGTTTATTGTTTGGAATAGCACATAGGCTACTTTTATCTATGTTAAAACATAAGAACCCTCAGGACCGCGGGTGAAACCGCGGGGCGGAAGCTAGTCTCATATAAAAAAAAAAGAAAATGTTGATGATAAAATATTCTGACCAACTAATCTACCATTCTACCATTGCACAGTTTGAACATAATGATTCAAGTCTATAGTAAAACCTGGGCTTTAAATATATCCGTCACATTCTAATGTCATATAACAAAAACGAGACGGGGCTACATAAAATCTGACTAATGAGACTGAATTGGTTTAGAAATTGGAACGCATAGGACTTCTTAGGAGCTACCTTTTCACTATGATAGTTTACAATTTAACCGCAAATAACGAAAGCTACAAGAAATTATTGTAAGTATTGAATATTAAAACAATGTATACACAATATTATTATTGGAAGGGAAATAAAACTGCGGTAGGTGTTATTAAAATAATTTTACATAACGCCCCTAAGAAGACGGCAATGGCTGCCATCTCGCACACTGCAACAACGCTAAAATTTTATTCCAGAGCAATAGTAATAAACGCCAAATGTGGTCCATAAAGTGCGTTCTTATCTTTACTTTCTGTAAGCTTGACATAAAATCTTGCACTCCAAGTAAAATTATGACGCTAAGCAATACTCGCGAGACAGTGTTCACGTTTGGATTTGCTTTCCTGAAAATATTTGTTACTGAACTTTCCTGCACCTTAGTAAATAAATAAATCAAAAAAAAAAATCAGTTTAGGCCCTAGAAAGGCACTTATGAACGTCGAAACTACTGAAGTTACCACCAATTCGGATGTCGCCTTCAACTGAGAAGAACCGGCAAGAAACTTAGCAATGATACATTTTTTTATATTTAGTTTTTTTCGGACAATCTGAAAATGTTGGCTTTTTTATTACTTAAATGTTTTACAATTATTAAAGAAATACATAATGCTTAACACAAAAAATGAAAAAAATAACAAGTTCAAATTTTAACTAAAAATTAGTAAGTATCTCTAATAATCCTACTATCCTACTAATATTATAAATTTGAAAGATTGTAAGTTTGTTTGTAGTGGTTTGTAACCACATAACTCCGTAACGGCTGAAAGATGTGTATGAAATAAAAAGAATATATTCTGGATTAATTAACATATAGGACACTTTTTATCCCGGAAAAACATAAGTGCTTGGGAACGCAGGTGAAACCGTGGGGTTGAACCTAGTAATAAATAAAAATGACGTCACTACCACTGAGTTATCAACGCCTTTAACAGTAGGTTGTGATATGTTGTGAATTTAAATTCACCCAATTATTGCTGCCATACATTTTGAAACTGTATTCGTACAAATTGACACTTTATTATTTATTTACGAAATACAATGTTGATTTTATTGCATATACTCGTATATGTAAGTTAATTGAGGTATTTATATAAATAATAATAAAAACTTTATATCAACTTTTTATATCCTTGCAAGACAAGGTTCCATTTAAGGCGACGCCTTGAAGATTTTGGTTGCAAGGATTCCGATTTTTCTCAACAATGACTGAAGCGAATGAACTGAAATTTATTGTAAGAATTCATCATGTCTTTGACTTTATTTTGTACGTTGCATAACACGATTGGTTAACTTTTATAACACAAAATAATTAGTCAAAAAGACCTCTTTAAAATAAGAGATTCCAATTTTACCGGCAATGAGGATCGATTTGAGGTTCCAAAATTTCTACATATATTAATTGAAACTGATACTATAAATTGTACTTAGGTTTTATAAAATATATTTGTAGTTTTTAAATTAAACAATATAAACCATTTTGTCGCTCACGCCCGTTCCGTTTCAGAATCAGCACGCACGTCGAATTTCAGATTTTTAAGCATAACGCGGCGTATACGAAAATAACCCGAAATATAAGTATACAATAAATATAACGAAATTGGATGGATAAAATAGGAGAAAAATCTATTTTTAATTTTAAAAACACATATTCTCGATTTTTTTCTAATGTTATCATAGAAAATTTTAAATTATGATTAAAAAAATAGTTCCCTAAATCCTCCAGTTTCACATATATTTTTGACAAATATCTTGCATTAAAGAATACAGAGAAAAACTTAATTTAGAATCATCATTTTGCGTATATCGTCGCCTTTTAACTTGCTTTTCTTTATCAAGTTTAATTTGAGCTGATGGTCTCTAGAAAAGAGTCACTTAGTTTGTGAGACGGGAGACCTAGTCTCTAATATGCACTTATTTTCTAATATACGGATACCTAAAGATTACGTTAAATTCACTATCTCCAAAGATTTATGGAGTCGATATTTCGTGTCATTAATACCATATTATATTCTCAACGCGTTTACCACGTCGCTCCATTCTTTGCCGAAATCTATATCTTCGCATTTCTCTCCTGCCAAAGTAAGGCTCATTTTCCACAGATATGTTTGAAACCTAGGAGGCATCCAGCTTTATTGAGGTCGTTTATATCTGAGCTTAGATGGCACAAAAAGTCTAGAAAAATCACAAGAATAATACCTTTATTACCTTCAACTTATGATCTACATTTACGAAAATAGATGTTTTTTTAATAATTACTCAATATAGTGTGTTCTATTGAGGTATATTGTCATATTGCGATAAACCAGTTGACGTGGTTGGTACGCCACAGGTCGTGAGTTCAATTCCCACCCAGGGCAGACATTTGTGTGCATGAACATGTCTGCTTGTTCTAAGTCTGTAATTATCTATATAAGTATGTATTTAAAAAAATATTGTATGTATGTAGTGTATCAGTTACCTGGTTTCCATAGTACAAGCTTTGCTTAGTTTGGGATCAGTTGGCCGTATGTGATGAATTTCCTAGGATATTTATTTATTTTATTTATATTTGATGAATAATTCAACAAGAAACTAGAATATTAAAATTACAAATGTGGCCAGACATAATGTGTAATGCAACACATAAGTAGTTCGTTAATGTTAGATGAATACTCGCCTTGAGCTTCGGATTCGGTTCCATCTAGTCAGCGCAAATGGAGTGAACGTTCTGATTGCCTGTAAACACTTGTAGACGTGTGAACCGACCAGTGGTTACTGGTTACTGGTTAGCATTCGATTAATGGCTTCAATACTAGCAGGTGATGGTCAACGTGGTTCAAATTAGGTTTATCTTATTTGGTTTATACATTGCATTATTTGTATCAAGGTCGGTTTTTAATTGAATCTTACTACTCTAATCATTAGGTTGTTGTTGACTTCTTCAGTTTTAAAATAGCTCTCTTAAAGAACGTGCTGCTATATCGGCGCCGATACAGTCCACATTTTCTGTAACATTCTTTTTTAGGGTTCCGTAGCCAAATGGCAAAAAACGGAACCCTTATAGATTCGTCATGTTTGTCTGTCTGTCTGTCTGTCCGTCCGTATGTCACAGCCACTTTTTTCCGAAACTATAAGAACTATACTGTTGAAACTTGGTAAGTAGATGTATTCTGTGAACCGCATTAAGATTTTCACACTAAAATAGAAAAAAAACAATAAATTTAGGGGGTTCCCCATACTTAGAACTGAAACTCAATTTTTATTTTTCATCCAACCCATAAGTGTGGGGTGTTTATGGATAGGTCTTTAAAAATGATATTGAGATTTCTAACATCATTTTTTTCTAAACTGAATAGTTTGCGCGAGAGACACATCCAAAGTGGTAAAATGTGTGTCCCCCCCCCCCTGTAACTTCTAAAATAAGAGAATGATAAAACTAAAAAAAATATATGATGTACATTACCATGCAAACTTCCAACGAAAATTGGTTTGAACGAGATCTAGTTAGTAGTTTTTTTTTAATACGTCATAAATCTTAAACCGCAATTTACCTTTCATTCAATCAACTCAAATATAAAAAAAAAATTGGCCAAAAGCAATGTCTTACAGCACAAATAAAGGAAAAATTCTAAAAAATAAAAAGAGTTGAAAATTAAAGGGTGTCCCCATACATACATAGTTACGTTTGTATGGGGTAATTAATAAAGACCTCTGAGTTGTATGGGCGCTCATACAATTTAGAGGTCTAGCTTAATTGGCACCAACCTCAAATAAGGTAAATAAATAAAATTGTGCATTTCCCGTGATGGACGAACGATGGACGAAGTTTGTACGGAACCCTCGCTGCGCGAGTCCGACTCTTGGCCGGTTTTTTTAATTTATCAAATGTATTCTAATTTCAAATAATTAACAGAGCTTTTTTAAATTTTAGCGCGAGCGTTTTATATCGGACATATTATGGTTCTATTTTTAAAAACTTTGACAGTTTTTTAAACATATCGCATTAGCGATATTAGTATTTCCATTCCATTCAAGTGAAACGGCAAAAACAGAACTGAAATAGCAGGATTAATAAATCAGGCTCGTTAAAAGCAAAACGTATTAGAGGACTAAATGTAGATGTCTAAATAGAATTCAAACGAAAGAACGAATATGTACGTAAAGAGGAAAAAATGTACGTAGAATATTCCACGGCTTGCATTAATTATGGCTAAATGTATTTCGTGTAATGTATGGCGGAAATGATGGTGTCATGTAGAAATAAATGATTAATCGGATAGGATAGAATATAGCATTTTTAGTTTTCAATGCTTAAACATTTACTATATCAACAATAGAAGAAACATAATTTTGTGAATTTTACACATGTGATAACATTTTCGGTAATAATATTATATTTTCTATTTTTTGAATAATGCATAGGTACCAACTTCTTATTTTATCGAAGAAATTAACTCGACTTCCTCTTCTACGCACAACTGTATAACTGTACATTGTTGACATTTTACTGCACTACTAATGTAGTAATACCCCTCATTTACCTGTGTGACTTTATGGGCCCAGTTATTGACCTATAAAGGTAATAAAAGCGATAGTTCCTCTCACTCGAAAAATCCCCGTGCGGACACTATATCAGTAACCAAGTTAGGTTAATTTTATTCATCGCGTCGCGGCCCCAAAAGTTGGCTATGCATGACAGGACTGTGCGACAAATCGCTTATTTCGTTCAACATATCGTATCGACTGCAAAATCTAATTATAGTGTTTTATATATTTGCAGATGATTTTATATTTATTATTATTTATTTTATATTTATTACTTTAATTTCGGTAAAACATAATCAATAAAGAGTACAATTTGATCACTATTATGCTCACTTGCAAGAGCAGACTTCAACATAATTTTATGCTTGATTTTTACTGTAATCGAGATCACGACAGCTCTCTCAAATCTCTCATTTAACATCTACGTCTTTCATCACTCGTAATTTGAGCATACTATGCACTTCAGTGGTGCATAAATCCCAGCTTACTGTACGGTAAGTCGAGACAGCCTTGCCATGAATAGGGCGCTTATAGAGAGGCTAGAGGTATGGGCGTTAGTAAATAAGTACGAACGTTGAACGTTCCGCCCTTAGGCATTCTCCCTCATAAACCAGCACACGTGAGCTGCCAAATAATTTAATCCCCATCCATATAAACGGTAACGTAGATAAATTTCCATTTAAATATGTATTAAGTAAGCATAGAGAAATAACAGCAGCCTATTTCAGTAAGAGTGTGTCGTTTTGGGACCCAAATTTATTTATTTATTTATTTATTATACACAAACATCTTAAAAGCTAACAGAAACATATCCAAAACGCTTAAAAGATTAAGTCACAATATTAAGAAATTAATGTTAAAGTCAAAAATTAAAATAATAGAAATAACAATAAAATAGCACATAATAATATAAAGAATGTCAAGGTCAAAAGTCAAATTACTGATATACATATTTAAAATTACAAATGTCTTATATGGTAAGTAAGTGAACACTACATGTCATTTAAAATTTTAGAAAATTGATTACATAAATGTCCGAAACTATCAGCAAATAGGTCAATTTCATAGTGCCGAGCGGAACCTTAGGCATTCTCCCTCATAAACCAGCACACGTGAGCTGCCAAATAATTTAATCCCCATCCATATAAACGGTAACGTAGATAAATTTCCATTTAAATATGTATTAAGTAAGCATAGAGAAATAACAGCAGCCTATTTCAGTAAGAGTGTGTCGTTTTGGGACCCAAATTTATTTATTTATTTATTTATTATACACAAACATCTTAAAAGCTAACAGAAACATATCCAAAACGCTTAAAAGATTAAGTCACAATATTAAGAAATTAATGTTAAAGTCAAAAATTAAAATAATAGAAATAACAATAAAATAGCACATAATAATATAAAGAATGTCAAGGTCAAAAGTCAAATTACTGATATACATATTTAAAATTACAAATGTCTTATATGGTAAGTAAGTGAACACTACATGTCATTTAAAATTTTAGAAAATTGATTACATAAATGTCCGAAACTATCAGCAAATAGGTCAATTTCATAGTGCCGAGCAAGTATGTCCCCGATAACACGCAGAGCACGGTTAGTAGGTGCGTGCCTGCCGCGCTCCGTTCGCGCAGTAGGCAGCGCCAGCAAGCGCGGCCGACGCCGCGGCGCCACAAGCCCCGCTGAGTCCCAGGAGATCGTGGGGACTGAGATGTGAAACCTCTCTAGTATCTCTGGATCATCGATCCTCCGGTGCACCACCGACAAATACTGCACCATTAAGAGCACAGCTCTTCTAAACTTTAGGGTGTCTATTCCGACCATACCAGAAACGAAAAGAGATGGATACAAGTAAGGGTAGTAACCGTAGAATTTTTTGTACAACCATCGCGTAAATTTTCGTTGTATTTTTTCTATCATGAGTACATATTTATCCTCAAAAGGATCCCAGACAACTGCTCCATACTCAAGCTTGTTGCGAACATATGCAAAGAATAACACCTTTGCTACTGTCGGATTGTCAAACTGTGCTGCTGTTCTAATAACAAAACCTAGCATCCTGTGTGCCAATTTGCATATATTTATAATATGTGCGTGAAAGTCTAATTTACAATCTAATACTATGCCTAAATCTTTAATGTCAAATACTCTTTCCATAGGAACGTCAAATAGGTTATAATTGTAATCAATCGGTCTTAACTTGCGCGTAAATGTGACAACCTTGCATTTGAGATTATTCAAAGGGAGAAGATTATCTTGACTCCATTGAGATACTGAATCAATATCTCTCTGCAAAGTCACTGCATCAGCTTCAGTTTCCATGCCCAGAGATATCTTCAGATCATCAGCAAATAGAAGACATTTGGAAGCAGAGATTATTTCCGGCAAATCGTTTATAAAGATCAGGAAAAGGGTTGGTCCTAAGGTACTACCTTGACTTACTCCCGACCTCGTGAAGTAGTCCATGGAATAGTACCCATTCAAATAAACATATTGAGAACGATCTCTTAAGTAGCTTGAAAATAATTGAAGAAGCTTTGGCGTGAAACCTATAACTGCTAGCTTCTGTAGAAGCTTGTCATTATCGACCAGATCAAAGGCTTTTTTAAAATCAAAGTAGGCTGCGTCCACCTGTTTACCACGATCCATTTGAGATTGAACATAGTCCACATGAGCAATCAGATTAGTGGTTGTGGAACGAGCTCGACGGAAGCCATGTTGGCTCGTGTGTAGTAGATGGCCGATCTGGTTACTAATGCTATCGTCAAGAATTGCCTCAAAGATCTTACCAAAAACTGACAACACCGCAATCGGTCTAAACGACGAAACGTCCGTTCCTCCATCACCTTTCGGTACAGGGGTGACCCGTGATAGTTTCCAGCTTTTGGGATATCTCGATTGAGCTAGAGAAAGATTGTAAATATACAGAAGTGGGGTAGCTAAAGGCGATATGCAATCCTTAGCTAGAAACACAGGAATGCCATCAGGGCCACCAGTAGACCGTGCCTTGAGGCGTCTCACTGCTCTCCTCAAATCCTCCATCCTGACTGTGACAATAGAGACAGAGGTAGCGTCCCTACAGGCATGAGCAGCCTGGGCAGCCTGAGCATGATCCAATAAAGGTACATCCTCATGGAATACCGAGGCAAAATATTCGGCCAACGCGTCGGCTGCGACCGGACCCCCCACCTCAAAATACGCGGATGTTGTGTTTTTCTTATTATTTTTCCGACGATATTATTTTTGGCAAATGTATCTGAATGCTAAATAATGTTGTTTTCCTGAAGCTGTATTTGATTTCGTAGTTATGTTTAAAAATTGTAACATCATCGGTGGATATTAATATCTTCCAAATTATAAATACTGTACAAAAATTCAAACACATTTAAAATCTATGGCGAAACTACAAATTATTTAGTCGATACCTAATATAAAACACACATAAACTTAGAAATAACTTTTACACAGTTCAAATGGCAGCCAACAGCGATACGAGCACCGATAGCGGAATATCGCGTGTTTCACGATTTATTAGCAGCCATTGAAAGCTTTTTTAAAAATACCACTTAGGTAGTTTTCCCACGTCGTACGTAAAGAACTAATTTTAGGGCGGCAATACCAGTAATTTAGTTTAGTAAATGTTTTTATGAGGCCCTTAGAATTTTACGTTATGTGATCGTGGTCGTTGGGGTAGTTGTAAATTAGTATTTTTATTGCAATAATAAGGGCTCATTAATAAATGAAGTATATTTAGGCACCTTATTAACAAAGAGTACATCATATTATAATTGTTTTCAATTTTGTTAGCACACTTATTTCTTACTCTTGTGTCATATTAAATAATTTCCCTTTTTGGGTCACTGGGAGTCCCCTAGCTGCAAGCAACATACAATTATTGAGGCTATATTCTTGGTTGTTTATTCGATAACAAATGTATCAAGATAAGTTGACAAAAATTTGGCGGCTTCCTAGAAGCGGGAAAAGTGTTAAATGCGAGAATTCGTTGTTATTTTGTAACAAAAGTATGAATCTTATCATGAATCTTCTTCTTCTTCTTTGTATGTACAAAAGAAAAAGGTGACTGACTGACTGACTAATCTAACAACGCACAGCTCAAACCACTGAATGGATCAGGCAAAAATTTGGCATATACAGATAGCTATTATGATGGAGACATTCGCTAAAAAAGGATTTTTGAAAATCTCACCCCTAAGGGGTTAAAATAGGGATTCGCGGATGAAACCGCGGGGCGGTAAGCTAGTTGATACATAAAATGCAAATAAATAAAAAATACCTTCGAAATAATGACAAAGAAAAATCGTCGAGATAATTGAAGTCATTTGAGATTGAGTTTGACTCAAGAAGTGTTTTAGATGACGACTAAGAATATTGCTGATGCTAACAGCTAGATGATGATGATCCCTGAGTAATACTACGATCTCCAAAACCATTGTGTACTGTACATATTGCATTGTCCAAACAATAGTTTCCCAATAAATAAATTATGGAAGACTAGAAGTATTTCAAAATTCATTTCGAAAACTTAAAGCTAATATTTAAATTGCTCAGTCAAGCGATAGCTGGGCACACAAGCTCCCCCTTTACTTGAGCTTTGGAGCTTTCCTTATTGCTTCGATCGACTCTACTTCGTGTTCCATAATAAATATAAATAACCTCGCTACTAACTCAACTCTCTACTGGTGTGTACTGGCAGTTGCACTTGAGAGAGAATTTAGCAACATATTGGGCAACCCTACCCGATATCATTACATTGGCGACGGTGACCACTTACCATCAGGAGATAGTTTACCTGCTTCTGACATAAAAAAGAACTAAGTGTTTTCTTTATGATATAACGACATATTTAGGTCAAATTAAAGTCGAAACCCAATAAAATAAATTTAAACCAAAACCGTGTTTTACCTCACTTTTATGCCAGCAATTTAAAAATAATGATTGTATTCAGCAATTCTGAAACCTAGTCTGTAGACCAAGAACGACAACTTGTTATTGTTGTTACCATTTTTATTGATTATGACCATTTTTGTTTCAGATTGGATCCCTAAAAGGGTACTATTTGCTGTCCCACCATAGTGTACACAAGCGGTCGACGGAACCGAGCCATGAGCACCATAGGAAGCTAAACGATGAGCCTCAGGTAAGTGAATGTATACCAGAATTGTTATTAAATCATTTTAATAGTTTAACGTAAAACTGAAGGACTTGATAATTGTTTTGTGGGTGATAGCTGGTAGTGGCCTGGTAGTGTACGCCACGGTATTTGGTATCACTACCATTGAACTATCATCGAAGGTTGTAGATGATGTGGAAATCACAGCATGAGGGTTCTTTGTAGTTCTGGTTGGCTACCGGCTATCATACTCAAGTTGAAAATTTGTCGCCAAGCACCATTTACCATATCATCCCTTACCATAGTAAAATTGTGGTCAAATATAATCCTATCTATGGTTAAAATAAAATGCCAAAAGCAGAATGAAGTATCTCGGTAAAATAGCATTACAGTTAAAATAAAAAAATAAAAATGGTTTTCAATTCTGTTGTGAAATTAGTAAAGGGACAGGGACGGTACGCCGCACCGCACCGTGTCTGAAAAATATATTTGAACCGAATTCAAGCCTTTTCCAATGATACCTTTCTGGCAGAGATTTTTTACACTCCAATTAAATGTAGTGAGAGCCGCCATATTTTTTTTTCGTGCATGACAGAGCTTCGAGGTTTCTATTGATTATGCATGCAAAATATTATTTCTACTCAAGGGCGTCCTGGATTTTTTAAAGGCATTATAACGCAAAGTTTATTTTAAAGTCTGCATTTGTTTCAATGAATTACAAATTGCATTTGACCACGATTTCACAGGGTAAGTGGTGTGGTGGTAGAAAGACCACACAAAATATAGAAAAGTTAAGTTAAATGTAGATATTTATTATTGTTGAATAATACCAAATCTTTTGTAACAAAAAAAATTGAGCTTAATATTAGTAGAGCAGAGTATAATAGACCAAAAAATCTAATCTATGAATAAATTTTCTCAAATTGCTGATTTGATAACTTCATTACAAGGTCACGTATCTAGTCTAGTGAGGATGACAGGTGACACTTCTCGTTGTCAGCCGTAGAAATCGTATCACGAATAACATTTATAATGTGAATATTTTATACAAACTCATACATACCGTACACAAGCGTGGTGCGAGTAAACAAAATTGGATTTCAAGTGATGCATATAGAAAAAGGGCGGAATTACGTACGAGAAAATACGACGTACGTATAAAAGTGACGAAAACATTATTAGGGGTCCGTCGTAAACCACGTTTTTTGCTAACATGAATTAAATAGGTTTAGGTGAAAGTAAAAGCAGTGAAAGTAGTGAAGCGCTCGTGGTGCAGCATAATTAGCCGTTCTTAACCGATCGGAAAAGTTAAGCAAATGTGTGCCCGCCTAGTGGTATTTCAACTTAAGAGCGTTTTCCTACTTCGGAAGGCACGTAAAGCCGTTGGTCCCGGATATCACTTAATTATGATAGTCGTTAAGTTAGTTTGAAGGCCTCCTAGGTGGCTTGAAAATTCCATCAGAAAGTTGACCATTACCCTACCTCCACCAATCCGCAGCGGCATGCGTGGTGAAGTATTTGCCCATACCCTTTCACCCTCATTCGTGAAAGGAGGCCTGTGCTCAGCAGTGGGCTGTAAAGGAAAGTGAAAGTAAAGTAAGTTAAAAATGAATTGTAAAAAGGTAGTGAATTAGTTATTAAATTGGATCGTTATTTTAATGATCTCATGTGTGACCAGAAATCTTTGAAAGTCTTCCAGTTTCATATTAGTTTGTGTGTCTACTTAAATATTTCTCGAAACCATTTAATATAAAGAATATAATTAACAAAACAATATATGATATAAAAGCCAATTACAGGTTTCCTAATATCAATAATACAAGGAGTATCAATAATATAAGAACTATGTAGTTTATGTAAATTGTATGATTTTGTTATATTTTAAAATGTACTTACTTACATATTTTTAAAAACATAATCTTATCATGCCAAACACTATTTCATCGACAACGCATTTTCTTTGTCTACGCAATCCGATTTAGTTTTAGTAAATCATAGTCTGAATAGCATGCGTGGTATACAGCCTGTCCCTAACATAAGGCCCTTCACTCACCAGACGTAATCGGACGACAAAAAGATTAAGTGAGGTCGCGGATTAGAGGCGGGTTTTGCTGGGCACGTGAGGGTACGGCTTATTGGTCCCGGCGACTTTTTTCCATTGTTGTTCCTTATGATATATTTACTGCCTAAATGTGACTGCATTTATTTGCTTTTGAAGACTTGTGAAAGGTGCAAGGTTAATTTTCTTGGGAAAGGTAGGTTAGTTCATTTGTGTTGTTAAAGGCAACTGTTAAAAATGAACTTCCTTGATGGATTGACACGATCTAAGTGGTATGAATCCATGCAGTGGCTCTCAACTGTTTGTGATGGCTTGGAGGCCCACTTGAAGAACTGGTAACAAATAGCAACAAAATATTCACTGTTAGAAATCAGAACAAACTTATAATTACAAAGTTTATTACTTTGTAATTATAAGTTTGCAGCATCCGAAACCAGAAACTTCCACATTTTATCAGGAAAAGTTCCCCTAAGTGCCAATAATATTGACCGCAGCAAAATCTCTCCTTTCGCTTGATAAACTACCGGATTGCGAAGATAACGCATCAAAAACTTATTACTTAGTCCCATTTGGATTATAGGCTTTTTTCTTTGATGTAGTCTCGTGGTGCGTGACAAAGCAAAGGGGGTGAAATATCAGCAATCTACATTAGTTGCGGGGCGAAACGATTCGCTGAGTTCTTTCTTTTTTCATAAGGAAGTCTGATGAAGATAGCCAAAGTGACGTCGGAATGACAGATATATGGGAATGCACCATACGATTATTGACGAAGAATTATTGTTTTTAAATGGCAATAAAAATTCGCGCTTAGTTTAAATAAGAGTAACTTCCTGTCACTAAAGAGTCGTAGAAAACGGGATATAGTCATGCATTTCCTATAACTTTGTTATGGCTGCTTATTAGGCAAGTAAATTCTTATAGACTGTCTATAAATACGACATTTATTACTTGGTGCCAGCTCGGCTTTGAGAATATGCAAGTCGTATTCCAGTATTCTCGTTTAAAATATCTGGAAACATGTGTTGTCTTCGTTGAAGCGAGCGTTTTCTTGTGACGTTTAAAATGAACTTTATTATTCGAGAATTAAGTTTGCTTATGCAATGTTATATCATACATTAACATTTTACGCATTTAAGAAACTACACAGATTAAGTAATGGTTATTACGTAAAATAGCGCATATTTCATTCTGTTCAAATACTGTTCTGACCTTTTTTGAATCCAGTAAATTTATAAGTATCAACAGTGACTGGACTCAACGTAGAGTCCGGTATCTCACAGAAGAGTTTAATCCCATTGGTATATTAAAATTAATATTTTGAAGTTCCAGCTATCCTATAATAAGATGAGGGTTCATAGATTGTAAATGACAATTAATTAAACAATGAAAATGGAGGTAAAACATTATACACATATATTTTCCAAAGGTCAAGTTGTATAAAGTTTATATACACGAGTGTAAGTTTAATAAACGTCGTCGGTCTGTGTGCACCGAACCTTAAAATGATAGGAAAAGATGTCCTTCCGACCGGAAACTTTCTTTTTCCTCATAACAATAGTTAATAAAGTGAAACAAAAGAGCTTTCCTTTTGTGTCCAATTTTTTTTTTCTTGTAATAAGTAATTTTACATTATGGCTGTGTAGCCAGGGTGCTTAAAAATGAAAGGATTTAGCAGAAATTGAATAAGAACTATTAGCAACTTAGAACTATAAAGTAAAAATAAACTAATTTAATAATTCTCGTTTTATACACAGCAAGATTCGGAATCTAGAAGAAAGAAAAAAATAAAATACTTACATATATTTGGAAATACACACAATACTACATGTCATAATTATCTACGGGGTGGTGTAACGAAATAGAGTTTTTTCAATCAACCTAGCAAAGAACATTAAGTACAATATTACTAACATGCTGGAATGAAAGTACTTATCAATATGAACTTTTGCTATGGGACTAACTCTAAAAACGAAAAAATAACGGCTCTTACATATGTAAGCTGTATATTATGTTTCGCGATTTTTAAAACGACTTAAGGCTCCAGTCTCCCTAAAATCAGTGTTCTTACGGAATTTATCAGAAAAGAAATATATATTTTTTAGTCATCAGAAAATCAATAAATGACGCCACTTTTATTAGCTTTGTGAGGCTTTAAACTTACCTCTATTTACGTTTGGAAGGTCTCATTCATGCACACGCCACGAAAAAAATATAACAAAAACAAGAAATGTATTCAGATTACATTTGTCAGCAAATCCTCTACAATAATCTTATCTAGTTACTTTTTTTCAAAATCATCTTAATTTCTTATTTAAACTGCTTTAAAAAGTTATAAATTTCTGAATTCGACCCTTGCAACATATATTTTTTTCTATACAAAGTAATGGTTTAGAGAAATCACACTTTAACCACTTCGAAAACAACTACTTATCTGTCGAATAAAAAATATATGCATTCTAAAAATCATTTTAAATAAATTTACCGAAACTAAACAAATAACACAACGAACGCTGTCAATTCCCAGCGGAACTGAATGGAATTACAGCCTTAATAATACTGACTGATTTGTTGTCAACGCACAGCCTAAACCAGTGGACCTAGAGATTTGAAATTTGGAGAGAATACTTCTTGAGTTGCATCTCTAGGGTATCCAATATTTACTAAGGAAGGGTTAGATATGGGATATTATCTCACCACAAATCCATCAAGAAGACCAAAAGTCCACAACACAGTCCCAGGAGCCTTGTCTTACAGTTCTAGCAAACATTACCTTGCTCGTTTGATACCACCTTTTTGCGTGTGTAGCGTCATTTCGCGTGTCATATTTGGCTTCCGCCATATGAGCTGTAACAATAACGAGATTTCTCTTTACGAATGGCCCGTTTAACCTTTTTTTAGGGGAAATGACATCATTCCCTCGAATGGCTTATATTGTTATTAGCCGTTGTATGTTTCCCCTGAAATCTGTTGATATTGTTGCTACATTCTATTTACATTTTTATTTCAAAACCCCGTTTTTGTCTTTGCTGTAATGTTATTGCTATTAACTCTAATATACGTGTAGCATTTGTATTTCTCTGCAATTTGGTTCTAAGTGCTGACAGTTGTTAATTTAAGTGAGTACGATTGTAATAACTGCCTTGTTGTTATGGCCCTTTTTTGTCACTTTTCTGAAATTCAAATTGAAATAGTAAATTCACCCTACGTCATTATGGTAACATGGACAAAACAATGCGATAATATTTCATCATAATCCTTCTAGTGAATATCTAAACATGCACATAAATTTACAGCAAAGCGCATGAGTGCTTAGCTCTTGAGCGTGCATGGAGTTACATTAATTTCTTACTCGAGCGGGACCATGTGGTGCATTTCTGATAGAACCGATTCAATCGAATTTTAATAGATAGTGTCTGATATTAATATCATATGCGAATTAATTAGGATTATCCATTATCACTGATACGAAATATAAGTAATAATAATAAAAACAGAAGATCAATGGCATTATAAACTACTTTGTATATTCTCCTGCAGTAAGTATTTGTTGCTAGTTTGGTTCCCCGTGCATGAATCAACATTACAAGAACATTATAAATGATAGTTAAGTTTAGCTGTACTATTGTTATTGCTGTGTACATTGTGCAATAAATAAATAAATAATAATAATTATTTTTCGTAGCTTAGTTAGTTAGTATCTATGATAAGAATTCAATCCTAATTTACTGTTTAACATATTAATGCTCTACGTTCTTTTTTTTCTAAAAGACCGAATAAAAAAGTATTTTTATACCCAATCCACCAATTCTCCGCCATTACCTATTCAAGTCATAAATCTAGCTGACCAAAAAAATCTGGATGAATAACTAAGTGTTTCAGATACTGCTCCTAATAAATGAATATCACTTTCAATTTCGGAATAAACCTGTCTCAAAATGTTCCAACTTAAAAATACTCAAATGAAATTCTTTACCTGTACAGATTTTAAGCCTATTATAATGAAAGGGAACTTAATGTGTCTGTATTTTGTAGAAGGTTACTTTGGGAGCTTAGGTGGGGAGTGTATTAACAAGAATGCCAAAGCTGCTTCGTCTTACGTGTTTTTCGTCTCTACTGTTAAACTTTTTGTGTTCACCCTTATTATTCAAAATATGTCCCTTGTAACGCTCAGCAATTTAAGCCCCTTAAATTATATCAACGTTATTAGTAGCTTAATTGAAGTCTACTATGAACAAAACTACCATGACTCATTCAACCAACTTCTACGCTCCAGATGTATGTTCCACAATGAACCAAACAAACGACCGTATATATTTATATCAGTGGTCAAATTTATTGCCAACAAAGTTTCCTCTGGCAACCTAGCATGACGGTTTTGTATCTTTGTGGCTGTAACGAGGGGAGTTGGGCATGGGTGACTTGGGCGGAGTGGCCGATGGGCTAATAAAACTCCGGGGCGTGCCTGCCTCAGTCACCCGGCCTTTCTCATGTTGATGAGATCTATATAGCTGGTGTTGGTCTTATTTTAACTGAGCGTAGGCAGGATACAGGTGTCTCTTTGTAATGTGGTTGACGATTAGGACTAAGATATATTTGGAAAAAAACTTTTGTAACGAACAAATTGGGCCACGATATAGTCGAGAATCCATAGACAATTTTATCTTGCCCTTAAGAATATTCTAGGTTACGTATAATTTTATCATCTGTCTATAACATTCCCGAGATACTCTTCAAACGTTCTTTCTAAAAAGTTGAGTGATCCTTTGTAACATGTTATATTGACGATAGAGTTATCCGAGCATTTTTTTGGGATTTATCGACATATATTCGGTATCAGCAGTTCTTGCTTTGAGTCCTGACTTACAAAACTTTGCAAAATGTATGTCTTTATGTAGCACATATTACTTTATGATAATTTTATGTAGGTCTTTCAAATATTTAGATCAGTATCCGATGTGATAGGTTAAAGTAAAATGAAGTAATTTTCAAAATTATCGTCTAATTATATTGATAAAATGAGATCCATTTCTCCTGAGTAAACTCGCTCTACATCCTACCTTGCGAATATTTCATAACACCCTTTTAACGTCCATAATGACCTGTTTATAGCTTCATAATGAACAGCGTAAGAAAGGTTTTTAATTAGATTCAAAACAAATACGCCAGCGGAGCGCAAATTGGGTCGCTTTACAAAAGATAAGGGTCAACTACGTAGATGAGGGAAGTGAGATTTTTTTCGGTGCAAATCTGTTTAAACCCGTCTATTTCGTAGACCTACGGGGCACCCACACAATATGCCCCCGGTTTATTAGTTTAGGACCCTATTACTCTACGGTGTGTAAGTACAAAGGAGCTTTATTAAACCTCATTGGGTATGTAAGTTGTACGTGTAGACTTTTTGCTGTCCCAAGTCGAAGGATAACTATGTTTGGTTTGCGCAACATCTGGTATTTGTTCAGCTGGCTCTACACGTAAAAAATAATATGTAGACGCGCACAAATGTTTGCTACAAAGCAAATACAGATTTTTATCAAACTCAGCCGAATAAAACCACTGCTTTCATAGAGGACCTATAAAAACCTTCCGCTGTCGTTCAAAAACTCAAGTTTTTGATATTTGAAAAGAATGTAATATTGTTCTTTTTGATGTCAACACTTTAATTATGCGCCACAAAAACGAGCAGCTGAAAAGGGGAGAGGCGATGCGGAGGTTTTTATTAAATTACCAGCGGAGTACGAGACTGTGACAAACAGTGTCCGCCTGCTTCTGAGTCGTTCATATGCTGCGGCGACTGGTCCAATAAAATACGTGTGACATCCCGCCCGCGTCGACTCCGCGTCGCCGTTCCAACATTTCTACCCACTACTAATGAAATTAGGGTACCTTCAGTTAAGACAACACAATTTACTGCTGGCGAATTTAAAAAAATACGCTACGTACACGTTTGTATTATGGATGAATTGTGTCGTGTCGCTTCGAGTGGCGTGACCTCGGCACTTTTGAAAAAGCAATGAAACTCGGTTGCCCGGGGCTTTCTCATGCTAATACGCTACGCTCGTAGTATTCCCCCAGGGAATCTGTCTGTTGCGTTCCAACAACTGTGAAATTGCACCTTCTCAGTGTAGCAAGTTGATCGCCTTGTTTAGTTCAAGTGGTGTAGCTACACAATTATTTGCAGTTTTTGATATTGGATAGCGGTTTCATAATGGTAATGTTTAAAGCCGCTTTAAATTCAAACTAAGTAATTTAAAAAAATGTTGTGAAAATATATGAATTAGGATAATTGGAAATAAATTCATTTGTAGTAAATGTAGTGAAAAACACTGAAAGAATCTGGTATAATTATTTTCCATTAGGTTAAAATGCGGATTATCCTGAACAAGTGTGTTTGCAACATATTCTTTGTTCTTTTAGTTGGCGGCCATCCAGAGCTTACTAACAATGTTGTAATTACATCTTATGGGGAGGGAATTGCTTTGCTTTACCATTGTAATTGTTTTAATAAGAGTTAAGTGTCGTTAAGTGATCTTCCTTGTAACTTTATTACTTATGGATTCTGAGTTTTACACCTTACGAGTTTTAGACAATCTTCCTATCACTTCTAACCTTATAATTTAGTTTTAGTGTAGCTTTAGTTTATTTGGATAAATCGATATCTGATTTCCACTAAAATATATCTACGACATAAACATATCGACATTTATTCTATCGAACCTTGATAAAAAATAGCATTTTCTCCCCAGGTCCGATGGTACGAACAACAACGTGAGCGGCGGAGAGTAAAGCGAGACTACTCCCCATATGAAAGAGCTGCTTTCTCCCAACTTTCGAGACGGCTGCCTGCTCACCGCACACACCATCGCGCGTTGACTTCCTCGCCGTACTTCCCTGATCCGTTGTTCAAGGAGCAATGGTATTTGGTGCGTACTGTTAGTGTCGATTTGTTGTTAGCATAAGTAGATTAAGCAAGCAATAGAGACACACAGGGAAATGGTATTTTACACCCGGTTTTAAACTAAATAGTATTTTGAAGGTCGAGAATTAGTTTTAAATTGTGTGTTTTGCTTTTATTATATGCTTTTGAAAACTGAACGCTATAAAATCTGTTACTTTGTTTAGCCTTGTGACTGTTAAAAACTAGTTATCTGATACAATTTGTTTGCCAACAGAACGGTGGGGCCAAGGATGGTCTAGACATGAACGTTGCACCAGCTTGGCAGAAAGGCTACACCGGCAAAGGTGTAGTTGTGTCCATCTTGGATGATGGCATACAGACGAACCATCCTGATCTTGCACAGAATTATGTAAGAACTGATATTTACATAAATAATTCTCATTTAATCTCACGCGGTTAAAAGTCTAGTCACGCGATAACCATATTTGGCATTCTAGTAGTTCTGTAGTGAATAGTGAGAGATAAAAGAGGGATTTATGTTAAAATAATGAAAGAACTTTGTATTTATTTATATTTTTATCCGTGGTGTTTGAACTTTTTAGTTTTACCACGCGTGAAATACTAAAATCTTTTAATTTAATCTGCTAAAAAATATAATTGTACCTTTATTTCATAGGATCCCAACGCATCAACAGACATAAATGACAACGACAATGACCCAATGCCACAAGACAATGGAGACAATAAGCATGGAACGAGATGTGCGGGAGAAGTAGCTGGTGTTGCCTACAACCAATACTGTGGAGTAGGTATAGCTTACAATGCCAGCATTGGTGGTGTCAGGATGTTAGATGGAGTTGTCAATGATGCGGTAGAAGCTAGGGCTCTAGGTCTTAACCCTGATCATATAGATATCTATAGTGCTTCATGGGGACCTGAAGATGATGGAAAAACTGTTGATGGTCCGGGGCCGTTAGCTAGAAGGTAAGTTTCAAAACAAACTTTTGTATTGCTTCACCAGAACTTTGAACCTTTTTATTTATTGAATCATTTTTCGTAGAGCATTCATCTATGGTGTCACAAGTGGTCGTCGCGGTAAAGGTTCAATCTTCGTCTGGGCATCAGGAAACGGTGGTAGACACACAGATTCTTGCAATTGCGACGGTTATACAAACAGTATATTTACCTTATCTATTTCAAGTGCAACTCAAGGTGGGTACAAACCTTGGTATTTAGAAGAGTGCTCTTCTACATTAGCGACTACATACAGTTCGGGTACTCCTGGACATGATAAGAGTGTAGCAACAGTCGATATGGATGGAAGATTAAGAGCTGACCATATATGCACAGTAGAACACACGGGAACATCAGCGTCCGCTCCATTAGCAGCTGGTATATGCGCTTTAGCTCTAGAAGCAAACGCTGAATTGTCATGGAGAGACATGCAGTATTTAGTGGTATTGACTTCTCGTCCTCATCCTTTAGAAAAAGAATCAGGTTGGATTGTAAATGGAGTTAAGAAAAAAGTAAGTCACAAATTTGGATATGGATTGATGGATGCAACAGAAATGGTGAATTTAGCCGAGCAATGGGTGTCTGTCCCACCCCAACATATTTGTAAGTCACAAGAAATAAATGAGGACAAACCAATTGAATCAACATTCGGTTACACTCTAACTGCTCATATGGACGTGAATGGATGTAGTGGAACAGTCAATGAAGTACGCTATCTAGAACATGTTCAATGTAAAATATCTTTAAGATTCTTCCCAAGGGGTAATTTACGCATACTTTTGACATCGCCAATGGGAACAATATCTACTCTGTTATTTGAGAGACCTCGTGATGTCATCAGTTCTAACTTTGATGACTGGCCTTTCCTAAGCGTGCACTTCTGGGGTGAACATGCTGAAGGAAGATGGACTTTACAGATTGTCAACGCCGGTAATAGACACGTTAACCAACCGGGTATACTAAAGAAGTGGCAATTGATATTCTACGGAACATCTATAGACCCAGTGAGACTCCGATCGAAGAGACCGTCGCAAGTGGCCCCTCCGTATGCATTCCCGACCGCCGCGGACGGTTACGATACTATCGGTGATTCTTTTTACAACACTGACGCGTTTGCTAATTACCAGAACTTTCCTAATTTATTCGCCGCCGGGTCTGACCCGGAAAAGGCGGTAGCCCGTCTCGATGGACATAATGTCCCTTCTCCGCATGGGGAAAATGTCCTCGCTGATAGTAATGACAAGCGCGTCATGCATGAATGTGATCCCGAATGCGATTCTCAAGGATGTTATGGAAAAGGGCCTACACAATGTATAGCTTGCAAGCACTATAGGCTTGATGATGCTTGTGTTTCCCGATGCCCCCCAAGAAGTTTTTCGAATCAAGGTGGACTTTGTTGGCCGTGCCATGAGTCTTGTGAGACTTGCGTTGGGCCAGGGCAGGACTCCTGTTTGACGTGTGCTCCAGCTCACTTACTCGTCGCAGATTTGGCGGTGTGCTTACAACAATGTCCAGATGGTTACTGGGAAGATACTGAGTCTTCTGTGTGCCGTCCATGTGCTGCTCACTGCGCTACTTGCTCCGATAGAGCTGATGCGTGCACATCTTGTGAACACCATTTACTTCTTCATGAAGGCACTTGTCTAGCCAACTGTCCACCCTCACACTATGAGACAGAAGATTATATGTGCGCTAAATGTCATACAACATGCGATACATGCGAAGGCCCTGGAGAGGTGCAATGCGTGACCTGTCACCCTTCAAGTTACGCATTAGATGGACATTGTGTTACAACATGTCCCAGTGGATATTACGCCGATAAGAAAAGAAAAGAATGTATGAAGTAAGTATCCATATTGTTTAAGATTTTTATAGACTCATAAAAGCCTTTTTAAAAGGTATCAGCGAGATAAATTCTCTACAACTTTAAGAGTTACTTATTAATATGAAAACGATTTAAAACTGTTTAAAACAAAATATTCCTATTTGTTCCAAATTTTCACATGAAGACTAACTTTTTTTCACCAGGTGTCCCGTCGGTTGTGTAACGTGCACTAGCGGATTTTGCCTCTCATGTGAATCGAGTTGGGAATTGAACAAAAAAGGCAAATGTGTGCCAGTAGGCTCGAACCAGTGTACCTCAGGGGAGTTTAAAAATGGACAGAGGTGTCGGCGATGCAACGACGCGTGTGACTCTTGCTTTGGGGAAGACGATGGACATTGTCTCACTTGCCAGTCTCCTAATTTATTGCAAGATTATAAGTAAGATCTTTTTATCAATATGTTTTAAGTCTATAGAATCCGGAGAATTCTTGGAGATTTTAGATTGCCTCTCCAATTTTATAAAAATACAAATCTTATATTTTTCTGTAAAGATAGCAACCCACGCTTTTGATCACTCCTGTGTCGCAAGGGAGGGTATCCCCAATGAATTTTATTTTCCTTTAACACTAACCCTTGTCAAACCTTAACGTTTACACATTACGTGAGTGGATTTTCATCTATAATATTTCACAAACTATTAGTATTTACTTTGAATGTAACAAGCAATCGGCAATTCTTGTTTTATATGAGCTTTACCAGCACGTTTAACGTTTTATTCTGCTGGTTATCAGACAATTTTAGGTAGGCTCTATTTTTTGAAAATTATTTATAAATAGGTAATGTAGTAATGTGGCAGTGCTTACTAATGAAATATAATAGCAATGTTCTCGGAGGTGGATTTGAACCGCATAAAAAAAATACCCATTATTGGAAACCTGTGTTTCAATTTGAACATCAAGTATTTTAGAGTTACTTTTGACTTATGAAAATAGTATTATATTTTACAATTAAATCGGCTTGCGTTTCTGTGCCCAGAAAAAGCCTTTACGCTCTAGTTTTATAGGTGGTAAGAGTCAGGAAACCGTAGAAAAAGGAGTATTCCTTTAAAACATATATCTCCTATTAACTTGTACACCCTTTTCAGGTGTGTGTCGGTATGCAGCCACGGCTATTTCGCTGAGGCTGGCCGTTGCTCGCGCTGTGTGCACGGATGTTCGGACTGCGTGTCCAGACTCAACTGTACGTCCTGTTCTGGCTCCTTGAGACTACAGTCTGGTACGTGCAGGACTTCTTGTGCTGATGGGTGAGTGAGATCAATAATTGTCGATTATTTGAATTTCTTTTTGTGATACATTGAGGAAACCAGATGACTGAACAACTACAATAATAAGAACATTATTGATTAGACAAAACTTACATTTCAATAATTATTTAAAGGAAATTATGGGATAAAAATACTTATAATGGTAGGAAAGACTACACTCTACATTATGACGGATAGAGCACAGACAAGATTAAAGAAAACATTCTGATCCTGCAACATTTTCCCTGTTCGGATAATTTTGAATTCGATAGATTATTACACCTATAAATATAGTAAATAATATTATTGACGGTGAAATAAAGATAACAACACTTTTCGCACTAACAAACATACTTCATGGATGATGAATTTATTCCTAAGTACCTATATTTACGTCAAAGTAATCTTTTACTAAAACTAATACGTCTCGATCAGGTACTACGCGGATCGCGGCACTTGCTCCAAGTGCTACCTGTCTTGCCGCACGTGCATCGGTCCCCGCCGCGACCAGTGCGCTTCTTGTCCTTCTGGTTGGAGGCTCGCTGCTGGAGAGTGCCATCCTGAGTGCCCGCAAGGTATGTCATCATATATTCTAAAACGATTACTGTTTCTCCACTTTTTTTGAGTAAGCGAGTCATAAAGTCGTAAGATGGTCATGGTTTTCTATTTTTTAATGGAAATTAGCTGTTTTCAGAATAATTCGCTCATATTTATTCTTAATAGTTTGTACCGACTATTAGATCTTTCGACCAAGATCCATCGGCCATGTACTCAACTAGAAGTTTTGAAGAGAGAGTATTTAATACTAGCTTCCGTCCCGCAGTTTCAACCGAGTTTTCGAAAGAACTTATGTTTTCCCTGGATAAAAAGTAGCCTGTGTGCTATTCCAGACTATAATCTATCTCTGTGTCAAATTTCAGCCGTTCTGGCGTAATTGAGTAACAAACATCCATCCATTCATTCAAACTTTCACATTTATAATATTATAGATTAAACGGGCTTGCCAATAAGAAATGCCCATTCACATATTGTCTTGAAGGTCTCCAAGTTGTAGTAATCAGGAAACAAACGCAGGAACTAAGTTCCACTCCTTTGCTGTCCGCATTATAAATGAGGATGCTAAACGTTTTGTCCGTTTGTCGACGATGACCGGTGGAATTTTTCCGAGTTTCTTGTGATCAGATATTGTTCGCTTTTTGAATTCCTCTAATACTCAACCATTTGCACCCAGGTTTCTACCAAAGTCTCGGTGGGTGTCGACACTGCCACCACTACTGCCGCGAATGCGACGGCTCGGGCCCGCTCCACTGCAAGTCGTGCCCTCCGCGGTTCATGCTAGATGGCGGGCTCTGTATGGAGTGCCTCGGCTCGCAGTACTATGAAGCGAGCAGTGGAACGTGTCGCGGGTGCCATGCGTCGTGTAGAGCTTGCTCCGGTCCGGGACAGTTCAGTTGCATCGCCTGCTCTAGGCCGCTGAGGTTTGATAAGTAAGTTATATTTATGGTTTTTTTCTTTGTCATTAAAAACACTACCGAATTGAGAACCTCCTTTTTTTGAAGACGATTATTATTGAATGGCTGTTTGAGTAAGTAAAGGGAAAAAAGCAAACGTGGCAATCTGGAACCTACGTAATTAGTTAAAAAAAACAGACGATATTAATTCTCTTAATAATTTACCAAGACCCTCTTTACACCATTTTTTGAAAAATGTCTCTATTCGTTCCTAAGGTGCTAATAAGCCACCGAAAAAACACAAAATTTTTATTCAATCGATAAGTGCCATAAAAATGCATTTCAATTTTACATTTTCAAATGTCGGTCATGACGTTATTTGGTCTCTTGTAAGTAAATAAATGCGCTGATATTGGTCTCAATGGAACTTATAAAATGTAATAAATTAAAAATGAGCTATAATCCTTTTTATTAATACTAGTGTAAAAATAATAATAATAATACTTCAGTTGACACTTTTTAGTATACATACAGTACCGTATGACGTCATTGTAATGGCGGCTACTGTTTCGCTTGTTTAGAAACAGATTAAAAAAACTGAAAACTTTGAAATGAATTTTAAAATTAATTAAGTTATTTTATGAACTAAAACTAACATTTTCCGACTGCTTATTGCCTAAGCTATCTAAATTAATCTAAATTAAAGTAAAATACCCTATTAACATCATCAATCTACAGCAGTATATTATTACTACAGCAGTTTAGTGATATAAAAACCCCCTAATTTATTACATAAATGTATGTATAATTTTGTAAACAAAACTAAACTATTAAAACTTTAAAATACCAAATCAAACTATTTCAAGACTTGAAGTGTCTATTCAAAGGTGTGTGAACACAAAGCCCGGTCAAGAGCCGGCTCTCGACAGACGTGGCAGGTAGGTACTCGCAGTTTAAAGTAAAACGCGGGCATAAGGGCACGACACACGCAAAGGGTTCTAAACTACAGTTAACAAAGGGCTCTAAGTAAGTACTCTTGCAATTCTCTGGAGATTCGTTTTACTGATATAAGTTGGTACGGAAATGAGTTTTTAGGAAGGAGCGAGTGCTTTTTATGCTATCACATGGGCTTCAGTTTTACCACAATCTCACCGTGGTCAGTGATGTGGTGGAAGTTGGTGACCACAAAGCCTAGGACTGAACTGCCTTTGCTGAAACACCGGCTTAGCAATTTATGGTACCTAGTGTGGTAACCAGCCAGGCGGTTAAAATTCAGTTACAAGAATCCATACATACTAGCATAAAAACTTCTAACAAGGATCATCATCAGAAATGAACTATTTGATTTGGTTCGGTATAATTCATACCTATTAAAATGTTTATTTCTTACCATAGACTGAATAATCAATGCGTGCAGTGCTGCGCCGAGCGAGGTTCCACAGCCAACTCTACTCCGCCGTCAGATTGCTGTCACTGTCACCCTGATACTGGTAAGTCGACAGTATTATTCCTTGGTTGTCCTTTGAGTTTATTTGTCTATACACTTAGACTGTATAGACCTCCTTAATGCTCTATAGCTAATTATAATAAATAATTTGTTGACATTATAGTTAGCAACTTTTCAGAAGACTTACTGATTCATTACTTTTCTTTTTTGGCTAAGTCATCGTAGGAGACTAAAAAATGCATAATTTTATAAAAAACTTTTCCACCATTCAATCGCAAAAAATACAAAATATTTTTATATAAGTAGACCTTTACAAGCACTTAGATATTTAGGAATACACTGACTCCAATTCCGGATGTCGAAGAGAGCCGGCAATAAACTTACCAATTACTCTTTTAAAAAAAAAACGTTTAGTAATTTTTGAGTGGCATAGTTAATAGGTAATTTAAACAGAGCAGTACATGCAGCACCTGTTTATAAGAGATATATTCAAAACACATCATCTAACAGGGGAGTGCATAAACTCGTCGTCGGCGGGCAAGCGTCGCATCGCGGAGTACGGCGGGGCGCGGGCCGTCGCGGGCGCGCTGCACACCGAGGCGGGCGCGGGCGCCGCGACGAGCGCGGCCGCGGCGGTGCTCGCGGTGTGCGCGGCGGCCGCTACTGTCTTCCTAGCTGTGCTCTTTGCTTTGCAGGTGACTCGCGTGTTTCCTTATTTAATTTCATCTTTAAACAGTACCTAAATCAATCAAATATTTTCACACAAACTGCGAATTTTATATAGACGGTCTATATATCCTCTAATAGTAAATGTGCAGAAATAGGTACCGAATTATTGATTCTTAAAATTCGTGTTTAAACCAAGTTATTCCTGAATGTATCACATTGAACTTTTCTATTTATAATTTGATAGACACACCGATAGACACGCGACTTATGTTTATAACGTCTTAGATCAAATCAAAAGGGTTGACGTACACTAGTGCAGTGCACCGAACATAACTCTCAACTGCCATTTTAACAGCTCACGATCTAGCCCAATAAATTAACAGATTCAAATCTCTATGACATAACACGAAATATCGCCTGTTTATCAAGCTTGCATGTTGGTAACAAATAAAAGGTGAAGTAGGGTAACCGATACGGTATCTGACCGCAGACAGTTACTGGGTACTTAAAAAATTGAAAAATAATACATTTTCCATGTTTTAGGTACCAATGTACAAAGGTGATAAGCGCAAAAAGCCTAGGAGAGAGTTCTAAAATAGTTCACAAACTATAATTAATCTGACCAAGACATTTGAATGGACAATTATATTACAGCTTACCCCACCTTATATCAAAGGGGTGAAAGACTTAGGTAACAAATAAAAGGTATTATAAAAGGGTGAACCCTGAGGTCAAACTCATAAGTACAGAACGTAATGAAGCCGCCACTAATCTTATTGGGTGCGGATATCGATACGGGATTAATTTCAAAGCTTTTATTGCTAACTTTGTATTATTAATAATTTCTAGACGTACGTTCGTTACGTTTTTCTGTCTGGAACGGGTCTTCAGCTAGGATTGAGTACCCAGCATTCTTTGGAATGCGCGTAGTGAGCGACATTTAATAGCTCCGGCTCCATTCTGGAGAAATGGTAGTGGGATAACTCACGAGGCCACTCGTCAGAGTACCATAATTTATATTGTGGCAAGACCTACCGTAGATGGTCCCTTTGGTGACCTTAGGGTCACTAGGTATAGTGTGCCATGTTGTTATGACCGAGAGGTTGGTATGCGTAGCCACTGTGACAAATCTTGTAGTCAAAGAAGAAGGGTCTGTCTGGAAAGTTTGTTTTATCTTATTCTGCTCCCTCAAATTATGGTGTACATATATTATTAAAAAAAAATGATGAAAATTTTATTACATTGATAAATTACAAAAGAAAATACTTAAACCATCATCATATCTTTTTTTTTTCACTAGATGCGCACTCCTCGTGAAAATCCGCGACGTTCGCGCGGTCTCGTATATTCGCCGCTCGCGTGCACCGAGGACGGTGAAGTAGCAGTTCTAACCGCTCGGACTGCTTTCCCGACGCGCGAGAAAGAGAGGCCCGATGAAACAGAGCGAGAGAACGAGCACGAACCACTCTTCGAACATTCCACATAGCGCGCGCTGTGATCGTAGAAGTAAGTCTTCACCTTTATGTGGTTTGTAACTGGAGGTTCACGTGTATTCAATGTGAGTTTCGATAGTGAACTAAGTTTGGCGAGTGATGGTATTTTTTGACATATTGAATTCTAAACCACAATTTTATCGTATGTTTTAAATTCTTGCTTTTGTTAAAAATATAGGTAGTTATATATTGTCATAAAATACCATCATTTGCGATTAGTGGTAAGCTTTATCTGACAATTAACGGTTAAAAATATTTGAATTAACTTTTTTTTAAAGTAATAATTAAATGATGGACCATTATTGACAAGTTCGATGTTTTTAGCGTAATGTTAGCGCAAAAATATTAGAAATCTGTTCTTTTTTTGGAGCCCATGACACAATCGATGTTTTGTCGCCTCGACAAAGGAAATTAAAAAGACAAAATATGATTTGTGAAAATGTAATAATGGCATTCCATATTGATTTTATTACTACGATTAATGTTCTTTAACTTCTTTTTCAGCTTTTGCTGTCATAAAGTACTGACAATGACGTCCAAGTAAAATATTAAGACGTAATACCGTGTCACAAATATTTATATCATGTCACAAAAAAAAATATCCGGTTACAAAACAGGAATATTTTTTTAAAGTCAAATAATAACACGTATATGAGGATTAATAGTCTTACGATGCGCAAAAATAAAAATAGCTGTAGGTACATGTAATATTATAATGGAATGAAAATAAATGGATTGTTGACTTTAGTAGTAACGCTAGGAGTCAAGAATATAACGTAACATATTCTTTTAAAGGATTGTGGGAACATACTGAACATGTTTGTCGGATTTTGATTATATTAGTATATTTTGGCAGACTATACAATTTTCTTGTTTCCCTTACTACGCTTTCCTACTAAAATATGTTACAATGCAGAAAATGTGAAATAAAGCCTCTGATTTAAAATATTTATAACATTCTGCTATTCAAGTTTGGCAAACATGTTTGGTCCACGCGAACCTTTCCTGTATGTAATGATATATTATAGCTAGTTATAAATTTGTAAGTTGAACAAAATGTTCGAGTAATGCCGAGGTAAGCGCAACTAGCGCCCTCTGCTTTACATTGTGATACTGGACGCTTAGTTCTAATTTAGTGGCCGATTGTTTGCTGTTACATGTTTGCTCGCTTTAGTGCGATCTTGACTTAATCAAACTACGCTGAACTCCTTTGAGGTGTGAGCGAGACGGTTGTATTATTCAATATTAAATTACTTCCTCTTACGCTTGAAGCTATGTTATGGAAGCCAATTGGAGCGTCATTCGCGGATACGATCGTTACTTTGTGGTATTTTTTTTTTCATAGTGGTTTTTGGTCACATTTATGGACAAACTTCTTTTAGTTAAAGCTAGTATTTATTAATAACGCCGTCTTGTATATTTTTTTTTTTTATAAAACACTTATCATTCTAGGAATTAAATATAACAAGGTAGCAGCAAACAAAGTAACTCCAAGGTCGCCGGAATTAATATCCCAGCCATAGACGATGCCACAATTATATTCATTTGAATAAACGCTCCAACTTTTACTATTGGCGACAAGGATTTTAATTAATTAAAAACTATAAATTTGAAGTTTTCTTAATAATAGTTTTGGTCACTACCTTGGTCAGAATAGGTTCGTTCAAAATCCAAGTAGGAAACCAAAATTTGTCGTCGTCAATTTCTAGGCTCTCTCCTAAAGGCGCGTCACAGTCGCTTCGTATTTTATTTTCTAATTATAATTTAGTTGCTAGGCTCAAAAGTTACCATAGAAACTTTAAAAAATTGTACAATTTTACATTGAACACGTTCCAGCGAACGACAATAGATTAAAAATATAATTCTATTAGGCAATTGTATTTTTTTATATTATATTATTGTAGTATAGTATAGGTCATTAAATAAATCGCCTTGTCATAATTTTATCATTATTTTTAAGTAGTAAAGCTTTTCTTTAGTTTTTTTTTATTGTATAAAAATATTCATTCATTAAGTTTCTTTCGAATATAGGAACATAGTGATTCGAATGTCTCAAAATTTCACAAATTCGTAAAGAAAGTCGCAAATATTATGCTTTGTTAATAAATTACGATATAATGTGATAAAATTACTATTATGAAATCTGATCCACACTACTACATACAATAATAAAGTAGAAGAATTACAAGATAATAAAATTATGTTTGTTTTATAAAACACTTATTATAGTTTCTTATTTTTTATAAATGTTATGTAGTGTGGATTGACGTTTTAAGGCCGTTGTTTGCAATACGATGGTTATCAGGGGGAGTCAAAGAAAAAAATGTTACCATTTTCCATCACAAATGTATATAAAAGTTAGCTAGATTGTTGATTGTTAATAAATAAATATAAAATAAGATCGTAAGAATACGTCGAACACTTCTGGTATTTTAAATAAATAAAATAACTGTCACATTTTTTTGCTTTTATCTAGGCTTGATATTTTGTCAATTAATCTATGTAAAATTCTATGTAATTTATTGTGAAAGTTATAGTAAAGTTATTTATGTAAATTGATTATTAGTGTAAACTTTCAATTTTAATTAATGAATAGTTAGAAAAGCTCTTGACATCTGATTTGTTAAATATATTTGCGATTCCACGCTATTGTTAGCTTGTAAAAAGAAATCTAAAATATAATTGATACCTTTAATTTTGGAATATTGATCTATTACTATTGCCGTTTTATAGTTTGTTTTAGTGGGAATGTTTTTAATTAAGAATATATTTTTGTATGAAATATTCTTATGTGCAATTAATATTTGTAATAAAACGAAGTCTGTGTCAACAATGTTTTGTTTTATTAATAACTATCTGCTCCCCGCGGTTTCACCTGCGTTCTCACCTTCCTTAAGAAGCTGGCTATCTTTTTATCTAACGCAAAAATATCGGTGTCTTAAGTTGATACAAAAATCCCGAATTTTCTAATTTTCCAGGCAACTTTTCCAATTTTTCTCTTCATAAGAACCTTCCTCGAACTTCAACGAATATTTAAACAAAGCCGAATTAGACAACGACTGTTCTCGAGTTTTGCTTAGCAACACATTTAGTTATTCATTTATATTTATATAGATAGATAAATAACAGTTATTTCAAAAAAATTGTGATGAGGAATATTAAGGTTCCAAACAACTTTGCAGACAAACATAATATACCAACAGGCTTTTATAATATGTTAATTATACGTGCAACAAACAGGAATCTTCAAACTCCCAAAGAATAAAGCGAGTAGGTATGTAACTATAAGACAAACAGCTTGTATATTTTATTCGCGGGTATACAACTTTTCAGACAGTAAGTAGACACGAACCCAGGTAACGTAAGTATTACTGTTCACCGCGGGATTCCGGGTCCCGGAGTCCGTACCCCGGGATTGCAAGGCGACGCCATGTTATTCGGCTCGCATATATTAGGTACTAGCCCAATATCAGTGGGTTGTTATTTGCATAGTATTGTCCCGTGGTCGCCATATTAACATTTAGACTACAGTCTATTCCCAGGAAGCGTGGGATATCTTGTTGATTTAATAGGTACAATGTATTGGACATATTTTCTGTTTTCATAATTTTTGAGATGATATTTCATGTAGGAAGTAATGTCAATAATTTGGTCCAACATAATATCTAAATAGTATAAAACAAAGACGATATTACCACAGTATATGTAACTCTTACAGTCGTTCAACGGACACGTCTAGACAGAGCAATCGTGCGGGGCTTGCGGGGTGAGAGAGGGGCGGTAGCGAGCCCAAGCTGCCATACACTCGCTTGGGACACAATGGGGCAATTATGAACGCTGTGATATTACTGTCTGTTTGTTCGCTTAGTTATACCACAGCGTAAAAAACATACAGTGTTCCATCGCGTTTCAAGTCACGCGAAATGTCGCTTTTGTATAGGCATTGGTCATTGCTGCATTGTGTCCCAAGCGAGTGTAAGCAGCTTGGGCTGGCTACCGCCCCTCTCACCCCGCAAACCCCTCACGATTGCTCTGTCTAGACGTGTCCGTTGGCCGACAGTAAGAGTTACATAGACTGGTTATACACTACGAAATAGATTTTGAAGCGCTAAAAATCTAGCAGTTGGGATGTAGGTAAGTTAATAAATTAATAATAAGTTGTTGTCGATGAAACATCTTTTAGATAACTAATCCACTAACTTACAATTCTAACTCGAAACATCCAATCACTTTTAACATTAAAAACTTGCTTGTCACAACTTTATTTCTAAGCAAAATCTTCTGCAAAACTAAAACAGTAAATGAACACGGACAGATCCCAAGTGTTGCGAACACCGGTTAACTACGGTAGAATCAGACTTAGTAACTTTTAGAATTACCCTTTACTACGGAAAATGTGACTTTGTACAATTTGTATTGCAAGATAAAAGCAGAAATTGCACTTACTTCAGTTGAATTGTACTTCGTGTTTTGCACAGATATGTTTTGGTTTTTATAAGTTGAAAACTATGGTTAGGGAGAACTGGGGGACTTTGTGTAATCGGGGGAAATCAGTGGACATAAGCGCGTGGAGTGTCTTGAATCAAACTTTATTTTTTACAGTGTTCGAGAAATACTATGAAATAGAAACTAATATTTTCTGCCATTAACTATACATATACCATTATTTTTTTAAACTATAACTTGCTACTTTATACCTAGATAGTACGGAACCCTAAACCACAGAGGAAGTGCCTAAACACTGCGTGGTCCGGCATACACTTTTTTACACACGGCCGGTTTTTTCCTGCTAGGTGCACCTTCACTTCCTCTTAGAACTATTATGTAATCTGTGCTCTCGGTAAAGATTTTTTTTTAATGTAGGGTACTTTGGTCGTTTGATGTACCTACTGTATGCATAGCGTAATCCAATCGAGAGAAGTGCGAGCCTCAGAATAATTAATTGTTCTGAGGTGCGGGCAGTGAACAAAGTGCTTGAGTGTGTGAAGGAAACAAATATGTGTGTAAGTAAAATAATGTGTGTGTGTGTAGGTACATGTGAAGGATATGCACTTATGAATTGTTTGACTAACGCGGTTATTTTATTACACTACCCTATTTGTAGAAACTATAAACAATTTAGGAAATAGTGCACCTTCCAATCGCACTAAATCGGAATCTAACTACGATTAAACCTTCCTATTATCTAATTAGAGCTTCTACAACGAGGGTAGTGTAATAACTGCTTAACGCCCGGTTAGAAATATTGTTTTTGCTGAAAAGAGTCGTGGGTGTATGTTGAAGAAATCTAGGTACTTAGGTAAGTGCTTTAAATTCAGTATTTAAATAATATTAACTTACAATGAGCTGTATGGCGGTGGCAACTTTATTGTGGATGTTCTAAATAATCTAGCAATGTTATAGTAGGTATCGTATGTCAGCAGATATTATAATATCAGTTTACCGATAGTCAGGTGCTAGCTGGCAAATCCTTGTTATGAGCAAGCGGAAATTAAGTTACCTACGTCTAACTTGCACCACATTTAAGCGATTCACACACTACGCAGATACGATAATATTTTATCTGCAGATCAACAGACAGCGCTATACTAGTGAAAGAGAAGGAAAGTGATGAGATGTAGTTGCTCTTTTCCTAGTATAATGCTGTCTCATTTATCTGCACATAAAATATTATCGTATCTGCATAGTGTGTGAATAGCCTTACAGTTTCCTATATTGTTTGTAAAAATAATATATCAATGACAAGCAGTTTTTTTTTGTATAGGTATCTTCTCGTGTAATGTTTATGTATACCTAAAATAAATACCTACCTAGTTAATTTCAAGTTCAAACATATTTAACAACAAAAAAACTAACGAACGTAATAATTATGTGCCAAGTTTTATATTTTTTTTCAATACACTTGCTCGTAAAGTGACCCTTATTACATCGCTTTTAGGGCCATAAACCGAGTTTTAACACACGCGTGCTTACGCACGCAATATGTAATAGTATGGATTATTACTAATATTACCGCACACGTGCGAAATAGAATTATCCCTACAGAGTTAAATTATTACCTTACTACAAGTTATGTGCACTATATGCGAGTATTTTCAATTTAACCGGGTAATACAGTTTTATTTTAACAACAAAGAGATTTTATGCCGCTGAAAATCCATATACATTTTTGGAATAAATAAATGTGTACGTCTTTAATTAAGTCAAACAAACATTTATTTTATCAAATTTTTCATAATTTACAATAATTTGTTTTAAAATATTAAAATATTTGCATTTTATCACATAAAATTATAATTTTGATTGAAGTAGGCTGTATGTTCAT
Source organism: Tetheella fluctuosa (assembly GCA_951216915.1). Classification (NCBI taxonomy): domain Eukaryota; kingdom Metazoa; phylum Arthropoda; class Insecta; order Lepidoptera; family Drepanidae; genus Tetheella; species Tetheella fluctuosa. The sequence goes on along the minus strand of OX578229.1, from coordinate 3,015,348 downwards.
TGACCATCCATTCGGTGCGTGAAAAAAAAACTTGCGCGCCATTTCCCATAATTTAGATATTTTGCTTTTATCGTATTTGTCGCTGCGGTAAAAATTATGTTTGTTTTTCCTCGCAAATATATTGAAAAACGTCGTATGAAACTCGTGAGCTCTGCTCATTACACATTCGGCTGAATTAGGTATGCCCTCGCCTACGGCTCAGGCTGCAACTCACAGCTTCGTGCGTAATGAGCAACTTAGCTCACTTGTATTATAATATACTATTACCTACTGACAATACAAAATTATGTACCTATTTGAAATATATCAGTTATCTGGTTACCATAGTACAAGCTCTGCTTAGCTTGGGATCAGATGGCCACGTGTGAGGAATCTTGAGACATTCTGAGGGATATATATACAATTTTATTATTTTACTATCTATCCCCTGCGGTTTCACCCGCGTTCCCGAGAACGCCTATAGCCTATGTCTCTCTCCATACCATAGGCTATCGGCGTACCAAATTCCATCGCGATCAGGTCAGCGGTTTAGGCGTGAAAGGTAACAGACAGAGTTACTTTCGCATTTATAATATTAGTATGGATTAGTGTAGATAATAATATATATTATATATTTACTAGACTATTAACATTGAATACAACTCGGTTGGGCAGCGTTCGGGAAACTATGAAATGTCTTCTTGTCCAAAATACCTCAGTGCCATAAGACGAAAGTCTACAACCAGTGTGTGTTACCTGTGATGACATATGGCACAAAGATGTGGTCTCTCACTATGGGCCTCATAAAGCAGCAGAAAGTCGCTCAACGAGCCATGGAGAGGGCTATGCTCGGGGTTTTTCTACGCGATCGAATCAGGAATGAGGAGATCCGTAGACGAACTATGGTCACCGACATAGCCCAGCGGATTGGCAAGTTGGAAAACGCTGGATGCAGGTCGCCCAAGACCGTTCCTATTGGAGATCCTAAGGGGAGGCCTATGTCCAGCAGTGGACGTCTTGTGGCTGAGAGGATGATGATGATTAACATTGATTCTAGTAGCGTGACAAATCCCAAGTGAACACTGTCCTTCAATATTAACTCTCAACTTATTTGACAGTAAAATCAAGTTAAAGGCTAACTTAACCCTCACATCAACATTCAGTAACGAAGTTTAGCTCCACTATACCTGTGATAGACGGTTAGCCGCATGTCAATGTAATTTAGACCCTATTACAGCGAATTAAAGTGGGTTCATGTAAGTCAAAGGTTGTACCGCATCGTTTCAGCTTACGTTCGATTCTGTAGCATTTAATTAGCGCAACCATAGTATAAACACAAAGAGGTTGTTCTCTTGACATTTAAGAGCTGAAGCGAAGCTGCCTAATGGTGGAGGACGAGTGTATTGATTTGTATCTCATGTTTAATTGCAGAAAAGTTAAAGTTTTAGAACTTGTTTGAAAAATGTTTCAATATATAAAGATTACAAATCGTATTATTAAAAAAATTACGTGAGTTTTTTTGTCATACATGGATCGACAGTTTAACCAATCGCCACAGATATTTGGCACTAGCCATTTGGCCTGTGAAATCATCCCTCTGCAACCGCGAAGCGATAGCTAGTTTTATATAAAGTAATCATAATGAATTCAAGTCACTTTGTTTCTTAGAATTTTCACACCGATTTCTTTGATGAATCAAGTTTGTATTGATGAAAAAAGAATAGATACCTACTGTTTGTTCACAATAATGGACGGAGTTCAATGAACTAGCTGCTTTTGAAATAGAAGTTTATTTTGTTATTAAATAAATATTCATATAGTAATATCATGACTATCATAAAACTTTGGTTGACAAAGGAAAATATCGGAGAGTCTACTGGGAAATATATATGTGATGTCCACTACTAAGTGATAAATAAAACAACATGTTTTATATTGAAAGCTGTGGTTCTACGTCTGCACCCCGGCACGTCTGCACGCCTCAACGACTCAGCGATAAGTGAGCTCGCACCGACGCTCCGCCATACCCACGCAAACACCACATCCCTTCTTTATTAATAATTTTATTTTAATTGTACTTCCACATACGGAATTATATTTCAATAGGCCTTTGCAGGCGCCACATACAGTTTGAATCTAACACCGATTCGGAAAGTTGCTTTTGCTGAGAAGAACCGGCAAGAAACTCAACAATTACTCGTTTGAAACAATCTTAAACATATTATTTAGTATACAATGTTTGTCTTATAAAACATAAGCTACTGTTGACTGTAAATATGATAGCAAGATACAACTTACAACATTTTATATAATATAAATAAATTGACGTTAGGTAACTCCACACACAACTGTTTAAATTGATAAATTTGACTAACTAATAAATCTATACATACAATTTATCTGCTAATTCTCATTTGATGTTATTTAGTACCTATAGTTATAGTACTTGTTAGTATTCCAACACTTCATACAATACCCAGTTGTATTCCATTATCTAGTCACTTATCTTTCCTTCATCTCTTCTTTCCTCATTTTTGTTTGTATTTTATTTAAATAACGTTTGTTGTGCTTTGAGTGGCAATTACATTTAAATCCATTCATAGATTGCGATGTAAATATGAACCTGTTTGAAAAGCTGAAACTAAGCATGAACATTAGTGTGTGTTTCCAGAAAAATCGCTTTAGCTCGTTTATGCGTCAATAAGTAAGTGCGTTGTTTTGTTTTAGAGCTCTGTGTCTCAAATAACCATTAGATTTATATTCCGGAAATTTCATGATAATAGAAAATTTAATTATATAGGGACACGATAACAGAATCGATACATAGCTGCCACGGATACTTTTGTTTCGATGTCGGGTACTTTTATTTTTCCAATAAGATTCAGACACCTTTCGTTGCATTTGATATTTTACGTGGCATCTATATAAGTAAATGTTTTTATTTATAGTTCAATACAGTATATTATATGGTCACACATGTGTATTGGTGTTACATCTGCCCCACTACAGAATCTGCATTTCAATAATCTTTAAAAATTTATATTTTGGCACAATAATTTTTTAATTGTCGATAATATCTTAATTATCGCAAAATTGTATAAGTACGTACCAATGTGTGAAGTGTTCGATTTCGAAACGCTAATTTTACATTTTGATTTTAAAATTACATTAAACAATTAGTTTATAAATGTTTAATGGCTAACGGGACTTCATAGCCAAACAAATATATATTTAGGCATATTTTATTATACATATATAGATTGATATTATACACAGATTAATAATCAGGTGCTTAAATAATTAGATAAGTATACTCAAAGTTATTAAGTTATATTATTTGATTGTTTTTAATTTCATTTAGTATATTATTTGTATAACTATTATGTGAGAGCAGGTCGTCCTTTGAAACACTACCCAATGATAGGTTGTTCGTAAAATGTTTAGCTTTACTAAAACATAGGAACAATATTCTACTGTATTCGTTAGTGTACCACAATCATTTTTTGTTGTGTGGGCAATAATTAGTGACATCGGTTTAGTCTAATGTAACTTGATATTGTGACAATACTTACTGAGCCTTGTTGAAATGCCTTATCAATGTTCTTAGACTCAAGTTTGAATGCTATTGTCTACTCTACGATATAAAGTTATAATTTAAATAGTTTTTCCAAATGGAAATTTACCATTTTATGATATATATATTTTTGTCCTTTTCTTGTTACCTGGATGAATCGGTATTTTTTATTTTTCTTTAACGACGCTTTCTAAAAATGAAACCTAGCTAGATCGATTTATCGCCCCCAAAACCCTCTGCATACAAAATTTCATGAAAATCGTTGGAGTTGTTTCCGAGATTCAGAAATTGCTCGTTTAAAGGTATTAGATGTGCATCAAAATACTACCCACAATATGTTCGATATTTTAATACTCTTGCTCTATTCTATAAGTAAGTTATTTTCTTGTATTGCTGAGTATGCTCATTTCATTTCACTTAGTTTAAGGAATATTGTTAAGTTTCCTTTTGAGTAATAAAGATTTATAAACCATTATCTAATTATATAGGTTGTTTATCATTGTCAATTCCAACACAGCAATGACAGAATCGTTAAGTCTCGTAGCATCTATAAAATTAAGGTAAAAGTTACTGACGAATTACTGGTTTTCAGAATTACTTAATCAGAAATATCACAGTTATAACTGATTTATTTCAGATTTTTATTTATTGGTTTCGAATTATTTCAAACCAATGGGAAAATAATGATTTCTAGTGTTTTATTTTTCATATTAGATCAAACATTCAATTCCAATTTATTGTCTATGACTCCATCGTGCCACCGACAACTCTGCCAGAGATCAAACATCATTTTAATGACTCGTGGCAACAAGTGTCACAAGCCGACACTATTTTTGTTTTTATGTCCTTCAAGTGATCAAAAATCACTTCAATGATCTTATATTGTCGATTTGTCACGGCCACATTTTTTGCTACCCAAAGTGATCAAACATTATTTTCAAGATTTTATGTGGTCACAGACAAAAACCAAATTGAATGCTTGGTATTTTTGTGTCACCCAAAATATTTTATTTTGTTGTATTGCATAAGTATTTATTTGTTTATTATGTACCTAATAGGCACATGTCTTGCACAAAACCCAGAAACGCGGCTGGGCAATCTCCAACCCTTGATATCTATATCTATATAATTGTGTATTATACATAATATTATGCATATCTATGCATATTATGTGTGTATTGTATGTACACGCGCACTTTCACTGCACCGTGAGCGTTTATTTACAGGAGCGATCCTCCAACGATCATAATTTGAAGTCCTGTCTCTGTGGCAGAATGGCCATAGAACAGTTATATGCACCTACTACACGTATGACAATTATACAGTGTAGTTAATAATTTATCACGTTTTATGAGTGTAGGTAATATTTATGACCATCGAAAAGTCAATCATTAAATAAATTATAATTTCGACCATTGTTAGGTATCTAGTTCAATAGGAAAATAGGTAGACGTTCATTTCTGAACGCACCTTGGTCTATGGAATATTATTTGTTTGACTGAGTCCGTCGTTAAATAACTTGACTTTCCTGGAATTCTATTCCCACCCGCGTATGTCTGTTCTTGTTTAAGTATAGAAACATTAAAATGTTTTCTATAGTCAATTGTAGGTACTTCGATGTTTTATAAACATCTATCGATATTAAAGACCCATTACATGGCCTCAAAACTATTGTGTAAACTTTGCATGCTGGACCCAATATAGATAGATTATAATAATTTTTAGCTCTCGATTTAAAGCATTAATACCTACTTTGGAATGTAAAAGAATAAATGTGGGTAGGTTAAATATGTGCACCTACACTCTTTAACGGATACGGATAGGGAAACCATACACTAAATATGGCTAATATCGTCTCAAACCAATCATCATTATGCATATCTCTAACCTCGGCGGTAGCTTCAGTAAATTCGACCTTCATAAGTGCCCTCCTAGGGCCTAACTGAATAAATGGCTTTGACTTTGACTTTGACTCGCCCAAGCTATTATATATATTTGCCCTGCAGTCAGCAGACTTGACTGAGCAAGGTATCGTTTGAAATCTCACTATTTCATTTAAAATAACTGTTTACCAGTGCTCGGCCATATTCAAAAACCGATTCACACCATTCGCCAGAAGTTAGAGACCACACAATGACATCGGCATGAAGTAGGTAGGTATCTAGTCTAATTACCAATAGTAATAGTAATAGCATTGAGTTTTTATAATTCAAGACTGAACGTTTGGACTGGAACATGAATCATTTCCTATTGTGGAATTGCATATACTAGTATACCCACTGTTTTATACCAGTATATGTGGAACTTGATGGGTATTTACCCATTGGAATAGTGTACAGTATGTATTTTGCCATTCTCTTTCTACTTGGCTTGGCTAATACTTACAGGCACGATTGGTTGTTGCTGTGTAGTCGGTAGATTATTGAAATTTCAAGTCTAATCGCAATAGATTGTTTTAAAGTAATCCGTGCACTAATCATATTTTTCTTCTTCCTTAACTATATTAATTTATTACCTATTACTTGCATACGAATAAAAATAGATTTAGAAATAATTCTGTTTAGATAAGTACTTAAGTCGTGCGGTATTATTCAGAATGTAAATAGTTATAATTAAATGTAATGTGGGTAAGTCGAGAATGACACAGAGAATACCTCACTTTGTTTTTGGTAGTGATAGTTCTGCGGTATTTATACAATGTGGATTTATAGTTATAATGGAATGTGCACACCAGCTACACAACAACATTTTATTGGTAAGTATTAGCAGGCACTTAACGGCTATTTGACCGAAGATATCAATTTTATTGACACCTGCTCACACTTAAAATAACTATTTCTTATTTTACTGAACAATATATTTATTTCTACATCCCTTCTACATTCCATAACCCCGGTCATTTGCCTTTTTCTTGTTAAGTATCTGCTGTTAATATTATTCTACTAAAATGTCCTCGATCGTATATTTTATACGCTCATTTTTTTCAAATAAATTGCACTGACTCTCTGACCTTGATTTCATCCTCGTCGCCAATGTGATGTCCACTACTAAGTGATAAATAAAACAACATGTTTTATATTGAAAGCTGTGGTTCTACGTCTGCACCCCGGCACGTCTGCACGCCTCAACGACTCAGCGATAAGTGAGCTCGCACCGACGCTCCGCCATACCCACGCAAACACCACTATTTTTTTTATTGCTTAAGGACAACCAGCAAGGCAGTAACACTAACACTTTTTAATTTTTACATATATACCTATAGGCAAGACGGTTTCATACATAAGTGGTGCCTCATTATTGACTGCCACGACATTCTAATTCTAATGTGGACAAGTTTTAACATTTAATTTTATTATATTATATATACATAATATCTCGTGGATGATGACTAAGTATCATCTCAGCTGATTATAACTTGACTCATTTATATTCCGAGATTTCGTAATGGTGATCAAATATATAGTTTTGCACGGGCAGTCTCTCACACGTCCTCTCTGAGTGTAACTTTTGCATAAATGATTGCCAACCCCAAAAAGATTAGGAAAAGGGTACGCAAGAAGATTTCGCTTCTCTAACTTCATTCCCGTAACTCAGAAAAAGGTAACGTTTTATTTACACGCATTTTGAGTACGTTGTCAATTACATTTACCCTTGTTTTTTCAATTTACCCATTCACATTGGGCATGAGAACTCAATACGCCCTTTTTAACATACATTTTGATCGACTATCTCATTAACATACAGAAAGGCCGTCAGGCAGCCAAAAAAATTCGCTATCCAAATTGTGCCTCTGTTTTTTTGTCCCTCCGGGCTCTTCCCAGAGATAAATTAAGGTCTTTTTTGTTCGGGTCTGTGACCATTGGGGCGGATTCGAGACATTCATTTGGGTTTTGTATACATTTGAGAAGGCACCAAAGGTACAGGTTAATTATTTCGTCGGTTGAGTTTTAATTAAATTGAGTGGGTTTTCTAAAGGTTTTTTATTATTTAAATTGGTGATAATTTAGAGTACTTACATACTTTTTTATTTATTGGGTTTGAGTTTTGACCTTTACAAGAGATTTAAATATTAAATTTAACCTTACAATCAACGTGTATGTTTGATATTATATGAAATAAAAAATCTTTACGCCCTTTATATCCGAAGAGGTAGGCTAGGCAGTGGTCTCAGTAATGTAATGACATGTAAGTACTAAGATGTGTAATCAAACACTTTTTTTTACCAAACGTATTCCTGATCTGGGAATCGAACTCAAGACTCTAACGGGCCTTATGCCACTCGACCACAGAGGTAAATAAACATGTAAAGCAGTCAATCTACATATATTTTAATAATTTGCTTCAACTAGTTTATTATGCCTTATCCTAGTTGCCTATAAAGTTACCACAATTTAACTTGCGGTCGGTCCTGCAGCTCACATTTTGCGGTTCACATCAAATATAATATTTGAAATAAGAACATAATTAACAGTCACAAAATTAATGTTTAGAGATTGGTATTTAAATGGAAATATAATATAGAAGCGCTCGTGGCGTAGCTTGATTAGCCGTTCTTAACCGATCGGCAAAGTTAAGCAACGTCCAGTCTGGTCGGTACCTGGATGGGTGACCGCCTAGTGGTATTTCATCTTGAGCGTTTCCATGCTTCGGAAGGCACGTAAAGCCGTTGGTCCCGGTTATCACTTAATTGTGATGGTCGTTAAGCTTGTTGGAGACCTCCTAGGTGGCTTGACAACTCCAACAGTAGGTTGCCCACTAGCCTACCTCCACCAATCCGCAGTGGGCACGCGTGGTGGAGTATTTGCCCATTCCCCTTTCACCCTTATTCGTGAAAGGAGGCCTGTGCTGTGCTCAGCAGTGGGTAGATATAGGCTGTAATTATTAAATGAATATAATCCTAAGCGCATATTAACCATTTTATGAAAGACTAGCTTTTCCATGCGGTTTCAACCGCGTTCCCGTGATAAAATACAGCCTATGTTACTTAAGGATAATGTAGCATTCTAATGGTATAATAATTTTTGAAATCGGTCCAGAAGTTTTTGAGTTTATTCGTTACAAAAATACTAATCACTGTTTATAATCTATCTAATATATTAAATTCTCGTGTCACAGTGTTTGTCTGCAAACTCCTCCGAAATGGCTTGACCGATTCTTATGAAATTTTTTGTGAATATTTGGTAGGTCTGAGAATAGGTCGTAAAGTATAAATTGTAAACCGCTTGGTGAAACTGCGGGGGACAGCTACTATTAGTATAGATAATACAAAACAACTGTTGACAAAACTGACAATACTGTTGACAGGACTAAACAATATTATCTGGGGGCACGGTAGTGCCCCCGCCAAGACGACAAGCGAAGCGCAAGGGTACTTCCTACCTTTTCTCGAAGCGCTTCGTCGTTTTTTTGAACCCTTATAACTTAGGTTTGGATTGTACCAGATAAACAAAATTCTCGGGATACTTATTATACAAATTGTGACACGAAATAGGTATCAGTGAAAACAATTCAGGCGGCCTTATCACTGAAGCAATTTCTTGGAGGCCACCTAATATAAATTGCCATATCAAACGATTTCTATAATAATAAAAAAATGGAATCAATAATGGATGAAATTTATTCAATTAATAACTAAAAAAACGGAGATAGGATACATAAACGTAAAATCAGCGTTGTGACGTAACCCGCCACAATTTATGCTGAGTCGGTATCCATTTTAACAGACACGTTTTTTTTTTTTATATTTAAGTAGGCACTTTCTTAATTTATCTTAATCTTTATTTTCTTCGTGTATGTATGTTTTCATAGCTGTTAAATAAATAATATTCTATTATATTCTAAATAAATACGTTTTTGGAGTGCGTATAGGTACATAGTAAAATGTTATGGTTTGCCACGCGTTGCAATTGGTTCTGCTAATTTGTTGCTAACTATGTATAAAGGGTAGGTTGTGGTGTTAGTGGGTACATAAATTACGGTTAAAGTTTGAAATTTGATTGTTCGCGGCTATAACTAACTTAAAGTGAAGTTATATTTTGACGGGCCGGTTGACGTGGTTGGTAGGATCTATCACTCTACAGGTCGTAACTATTTAGTAACTGTGCCCGGGGTGCGTTGCAATGCCATTTTTTTGTCAGAATCCTTCTTGGGCTTTTGCAGAAGAACTCACCAAATTCTTATCGCAATCGAATGTATGTATAGATACTATTCATGGAGCCTACACGCAATACGTTACAAATAGACAAACATTAATTATATTTATAGATAACGTTTTCATTATTAGTTCCAAACATAGGTACCTACGTCAGTTTTTGTTTTTTTTAATTTGACGATGCAACAATAATATACGATAAATGTATAAAATAACAAGTATGTTAGGTAACGTAAACATCTATGCAGATATAAACGTGTATATAGATGTTTTCATCTATGTATATAAAACAAAGTCGTGTTAGTTACACCATTTATAACTCAAGAACGGCTGGACCAATTTTAATGATCTTTGATTTGTTGGATTTGTCTCCGCAATGAATAGCAGAATAACTATTAAAACATCGCATTTTTTTAATACAGGGAACGCGATTGAAACCGCGGGGAACAGCTAGTAATATATAAAAGGTGAACATTGTCTATTATCATATACGAAAAGGAAGGCAGAAAACCATCTCTTAAATCCTGGTAAACCCTTTGCCATCTCTAAGCACCACCAACAGGCTACACAGTAACATTTCCAAATAAACAAAAGCTTGCGGCACATTGCCTAACTCAGGTATCCTGTCCAGGCTTCTTTAAAACTAAATTACTAAAAGGAATACCTTTAAAGTTATATATTCATAATATAATGTAAATGTAACCCTAGAAGGGTATATGGGGTGATATATGGCATACATTATTTATCGTGTCATATCGTATGGTATCTTTTGTTTACTAGTAGTTTTCGTCCTTTGGGACACCACGCGATATGACTGTTACCATAGTAGATAGACTGTTCAGTAGACAAATTAACTTTTAGGGTATCCTTACATAACACTGTCAAAATTTTGATCAATAAACAATGCAATTAATTTTAGAATTGATGAAGATTTAGCTTCGACAAAACGCCAGCTCTTTTTCTCTTACTGGGCTAAACATAGTGTATCACTTAATGGACTCATTCATAATCTATTTAGTATGTTGTTATCATGTTAATTTTCCGCAGATATGGGCTTAAAAATAGGTCTAGTTTAGGATATAAACATAGGAATAAACGTATCAAATAGTGCCTTAAAACGTACACGTAAACGTACTGGGCTTTTGTATTTTGTATTAATTTCTGGATATTAAAGAACTTTTGAAACAAAGACCTTTGTATACCTTTGATTTTTTATAATAGTTTTACTATTTCCTTGGTTAAACTTGCTTTCAAATCTAATAATATCTCCTTTTATATTGAATTTAATGTTATCTTTAGATACCTATTAATAACCACGACCTCAGTTCGCCTACTGGTTTTCTCTACACTAGTACATGTTCCGAGACCCATAAATTGAATTATCGGCCTCCGTATACGAACGACGTTTGACAGTACCCCGTCCAGGGAAGCAAGTTATTGAATTTATTTACATACATCCATACGAGATAAAAGGTAGCTGAACAATGGCACGGGTAGCTAGAAACCTTGGACCTCAGAAAGGGTGAGGTGTTTATGCTATTTGATAGCTGTGGTAAATTGGATTTTTATATAGAAACTGTCCCTTGAAATTGGAGAAATGATAGTTGGGAATTGGTTATATCTAGGGAAAGATGAATGTTTGTTTCTATTATGCTTATTTTTACATACTAGCTGTTGCTCAGCGGTGTCACCTATGTATAAGTAAATTTTTTGCTAAATATTTTCTAAAAGTAACAATCCCTGTTGCAATAAACGACCCGATGAACATCATTCGCACGGTAGTTTAACCACTTATATTTTTGATATAGGACTTACTTCCCTTTAATTGTTAATCCTGATGTTAATTTTGAAGAAAATTCCCTCTCACTTTCAACTACAAATTTAATATTTTAGAATAACAGGATTATACACACTTTATAAACAGGAAATCGATCAAATTTCACTTCGTAAAGTTTTAAGACTGATGCCTGTGCGTAAATTTTTCAGACATCAATCATTTAATGACTCCACCAGTCAGTTAATACCTATTGTTTATGGACTTGAGAAGTTTAGAGTACAGAACTCTACTCTGTGACCTATATAAATATCCTGAGACATTCCTCACGCACGGCCATCTGATCCCAAACTAAGCGCTTGTGCTATGGAAACCATTGAGTGTCCTAGGTGGGAACCCACAACCTGTAGCGTGACAGATAGGGTATCTTGACAACCACGCCAACCAGCCCGCCAATCGATCTCTATAACGCCACTATAACACAAAACAACGACAAAAGCAAAAGTTTAACAGTAAATATAATTAAAACACAACATACAAGTTGACAAATGATAATATCACCATGTGTTTATTCACCTCGAACGTAGATACAGCGATAACTCGCACGACATTCGACGATTAATAACGACACGAAAACAATTATTGAGCGACCGTAATTGTTGCTTTACTGTTGTAATACGATTAGACGTACCCAACTCTGTTTGTTAGGACTTTATGACCTTTATCTAGGGAATTCAATATAGGTAATTGAACATTTCTATCTATATTAATTTCATCGTCAACAAAATATTCAGTCTTATTTATACTAATATCATAAAGCTGAAGAGTTTGTTTGATTGTTTGTTTGTTTGAACGCGCTAATATCAGGAACTACTGGTTCGATTTGAAAAATTCTTTTAGCGTTGGATAGCCCATTTATCGAGGAAGGCTATAGGCTACTTTTTATCCCGGTAAAACACAAGATCCCTCGGGAACGCGGGTGAAACCGCAGGGTGGAAGCTAGTATCTAATAACAAGCTTTCCGCCCCGCGGTTTTACCCGTGATCCCGTATTTTACCACCTACGTTATAATGAGGGTCCTGTGAGTAAAATTTTAAGTTTCTAAACCAGTTTATGCCGTAGTTTGATCTGTTAGTCAGACAGTTTTTCCAATTTTTTGCTCGGTTTTTTTTAAACGACGTTTTTCAAAAATGAAACCTAACTAGATCGATTTATCACCCCCGAAACCCCCTGCATACTAAATTTCATGAAAATCGTTGGAGCCGTTTCCGAGATTCAGATTATATTATACAAGAATTGCTCGTTTAAAGGTATATTAATATATATATTATATAGATTAGGTACCTACCTACAGAAGACAGACGATAATTATGTTTCTAATATTGAATATAGATTATTTACTCCATTAATATTTCAACGAGTGTCGGTGACTCTATCTATACAGATCTACTTTGCTTTGCTTTCCTTGATGTATTTATTTTTTGTTTCGCTTATTTACTATATGGTACTATATTTATTTTAGTTTAGCTTAATGATATAACGAACTATAGAATCAATGAATTATATCTTCTGGATAAATTTCAGGTGTAATCATTTAAAAATCAATGTTGGTACGTCAGCAGTTCGTGTGTGCACTTTTATGAAATTACTGTAGGTAGGTATTGCAATAAGAATGTATTATGGGACTAACAAATCAGGTTTATCACAGCTGGGAAAAACTTTAACACGGTCAAGCTATGTTTCAAATGCTCAGGTGTAACCTGATATCACGTTTTATAATTTAACATTTTTCTCAAATCAAATATTTTTTTTATTTTATTGAATGGACTTTCGGCTTCTGACCCGTCCAAGGTTGGAGATGAAGCCTAAGATCGAGCACTATTACCCAGAAGAAACCTATTCACTCAGGCCTTGAAAGTTCCAAGATTGTAGGATTGTTGAAAATCATCGTAGTAAGTGATAATGTTACCGGAGCTAATAGACTAGACTCTAGTCTTTCTTCTCTGTCTTTGGGGTCACCAAATGGTATGGACCTATTTTGTGCAAACTTTGGCAAACAAAAATGTAGGACACATGGTTATTTTATTTAAACCGCGCACATCCAAATATAATAATTTGATATATTATATTTATAGTAACACTAGCTGTCCCCCGCGGTTTCACCCGCGTAGTGACATGAGAATATTATATATTAGATTATAGAGGATTTGTATCAAAGGATCTAAGCTTGGTCGCCAGACATCATCTACCAACCGGACCGCGATAAACATTTATATTTTTTAAACGGACCCCTAAAAAACCTAATTGGTGACCCCTGAAGTAGAGCCTATAAAAAACTTGAAGGTATTACCAACTTTTTACTGTAAGCGTAACCTCAAAATGGCATAAACTAACGTAACATCACAATATTAAACTAAACACAAACAACACCGCAGGCACAAGTTAAAGTAATAATTCACAAGTTACACTTAGTTTTAATCAGTCGTTAGGAGTAAAATGTCCCTTAGGCATCGTTAACAAATGGCCAACTCTGGTTCATACCGTCGCGGATACATTCCAGATGTTTTTAATAGCTTTTTAACACAATTACGAGGCAAGTTCATGGAATATTTGAAGACGTTGCGGTTCTTATTGTTGTTTACTGGCCACTTATGGGCGAAACTGGGTGATTTTTATATTTTATTAGGCGATTTTGGGAACTTGTTGCCGGTTTATGTTAGTTTTAGTAAGGGCATCTAATGAAGAGATTATACTTTTGTATATTTACATAATATGACGCTATTGTTGTTCACACACAAAATCGCAAGTGACGTACAACGAAGTACACGCCTGCTACTTAGTCTCTTTCTGAGGTAGCTGCGCGGTATTAAGCTGTGTGCTGACTCCTCATGAGCTACGGTGATCAGTTTGGTACAACCGCAAACAGCGCTCACGCACAATAGACTAGATATTTGTCGGAGGGAAAAGAAAACTTAAATTCCGTACAACCAACAAACACGTCCTGAAAACCAGCATGCTACTAGTAGCTATATTGTTTACATAATGTGGTATTACAGTGTGATAGTGACTGTACATCACTCGTCACCCCTCCCGTCGCGCAGCTACTTCAGGAACAGACTGAGTTAAAATGTAGTTCTGTACCTATTTTTATTTTATGCTAGTGTTTCAGATCTTAATTATGTCATAAATTAAACTAGAGCTGAGTCAAAGTTTACTTGTTTTAATGATTGGTAACTTCGGTAATGCTATTTAAGAATACATTTACGAATTTAAATTACTATGTTTAACCACAAATATAAATAAGTTGACAATAGTTAGTTGTGCAACAAGAGAGCAAAGTCGTTTTTTGCTGCGAGTGCTGATTTTGAATCCTGAGTGTGGCGAGGGATTCAAAGGTACGAGATGCAAAAAACTTTGCTCTCGTGTAACACACATAACTTTTCACTTCAGCAGCGAGAACACTTTAGGAGATAAAATATATTACGTAACATTATTGAAACAAGAAGTAAAAAATTACAAGTTAAATATCAGTTTTATTTGCAGTAAATACTTATAAGTTAAAAATTCAATAATTACATTAAAACACATAATTATCTTTTTGCAAAATTTCTTTAGTTAGTACGAAATTCCGAACGTGTTTGTCTTTGAGGTCGAATTCAAAATCGGAACTTCGAAAGGGCTGGTCTTTATCTCTCTCTCTTTCTAATAGCGGGAAAGAGATAGAGTGTGAATGTTTCGAATTGTATGATTAACCCAAGGCTGAATAAGATATTCGCGGCTTTCCGAAAAAAAATAATTAAAAAGTTACTTTGTCTCACTCGGTGAGCAAATTTGCTCACTGATTTCAGGCAGCAAAACCTACATGTTTGAGCTACTGAAGTGAAAATATAATTAAGGTGTATTTATTTCCCCGATCCAAAGTTAACCATAATAATTATAATAAACAACGATCACAATTAACACGTGAACCCAAATGATGCATGAAATACTTATGTAAGATGTTATAAGTTTAATTGGTGTACAGTTTCAAAACTCCTGCTGGTTATCCAGTGAGAGGCAATAACTGATAATGCAGGAAATGGAAAGATTACGGTTGAAGTTTTTTTTTGGACTGTGTTCGACCTCGGTCTCACCATGGCAATTAATCTATCAAGAACTGGCTCTTCAGTGCAGCTGCCAGAACACCTGGGTAGGTGTTACTTGATGGTGGTAAATAAATATTCTGGGACATTATTCCTCACACACGGCTATCTGACCCCAAACTAAGCAGAGCTTGTACTATGGAAGCCAGATAACTGATATAATACATATACTACTTTTCTTTTGTAAATACATACATATATAGATAATTACACCCAGACTCAGGACAAACAGAAATGTTCATGCACACAAATGTTTGTCCTTTGAGGGAATCGAACCCACGACCTGCGGCGTGATAGATAGGGTATCTTACCAACCACGCCAAACGGCCCGTCAACCGGCCGGTAGCCAACCAGGCAGGTACTACAGTGTACCTTACCGTGCCATGGTTTATTCAGAATGTTTTTAGTTTCTCAAGCTCACCATAAGACGCGAACCCAAGATAGCTGTACGTCATTTGATGTAACGAAGACCACTAAGATATCCTCCACTTCAATTAAAATAATATTATGATGTTGGTGATGTTCGTTTACTAATTAGGTTTAAGGATCTTAATTATTATAAATGAATAACTAAATTGGTTTAACGTAAAAAATCTAATTATTTGAAATACGACTTGATGATGTTATTATTTTAATCGATCGAATCGAATATAAAAAAAAAAACTAATTAAGTACCTATTACTAAAGGTAATCGAAGCAACAGTCCTGATCGTGTAGAATCTGTCTGCCCCATACGATATCAAAAGTAACAAGCATATCACAAGTCAAGTCTTCCATATCGCTTCGCCTTTAGTATAAACAAGGGCTTATGACCCTACGAACTATCTTGTCGTTATTCAACAATTTTCACCAATTACCTACTAAGTGCAAATAAATTTTAAATTGATCCGTAATTATGAATCTTCACGTTATTAACACAGAATTTATTTTAGGTTAAATAATATGTGGTTATATTTTCACCTTATGATATGTCTATTGTCATACAATTCGTATTCTAGTTTCAAATAAAGTAGGTATTAAGCTGATTGCAATGAAATATTTTTTGCTTAAGAACTTTATGGGGACATTGATGAATAGTTTCCGAGATAAAACTAACCTAACCCATCTACCTTTCTCCACTTATAAAATATTTTATAGACTTTGTAACTTTACGGTCCAGCGCGATATATCACGAAAGTTTTTAAAATGGGTCGTCTTTACTATATAGTATATACTCTATATACATATACAATGCAGAAAATTGTAAAATTCAAACGAAACTACTGTCATAGAAAAGACGGCACTCCAATGAAAACATTCAAAAGGAAATGCTGTCTGCTGTAATACTGCAGCACACGTCTTAACTATTAAATATAGCTTAAGGTTCATTTTTGCTTGCTGTGACTGCATTTGCTATGTGGTAAAGGTGGATGTAAAGAGCAAACAGAAGTTCTTAAGAAGTATTAAGATGTCTTAGTAGGAACCTTAATAATAGATTTGTACTACAATTCATCAGTGGATACTCTTGTAACGATTTAATAATACTAAAAATGTACATAATGATGGCCGAGCATTTAAGATAAAGGTGATGTTGAAATAGCATATTTTGAAAGGGTTTCATTAGATTCAATCAGTTCAAAATCAAATAGGTAGACACTCTTTAGTAAACAGAATTTAACCAATAATGGATATTATGGTACACAGTTAGTTAATCGGCAGTATGCAAAGTCTATCTGAATAAATATTTAGATTGACTTAAAAATACTTGAGAAAGCTACACAATGTTTGTCAGTTCTTGATAGAGCATATAAACCTGATTTTGTGACGTTGCAAATCTCAAATCTTATTTACAAATCATTATTGCTAAGCTTTGCAAAAGTTTTAAGCCTTTAATTGCTTGTATATATTTTGTTATAAGTAATATGAAAAAAAAAGCTGCATAAAAAAACTATTCTCCCAATAAATACGTCTTCACAATAATTGACATACTGAATAACACATACTGTAACAGAGTTGACAATTTGACACGTATCATAATAACAGTAATGAATATACCTTCTAATTACACAGAACAACGCGTTTTATTAAAGTGCGCCCTTTGGAATACGTTAATTTTATTAATTACACGGAAAATGTACAACTTTGATATACTGTTGACGCTTTAAGTGAACAATTATAATATTAGTTGGATATTAATTACTGGTTTGTGTGGCTGTACACTCGTGAGATTTGTATGGTACTCAGGGTAGCGTATTCACTTGACTGTCAATTAATATAGGATTCATATAGGAACCTCCAGAATCAAGTATAGTGTACCTTTACAAAGTTCTAATATTTTAGAAACTATAAGTGTT
The DNA here is from genome assembly GCA_951216915.1 of Tetheella fluctuosa. NCBI lineage: Eukaryota > Metazoa > Arthropoda > Insecta > Lepidoptera > Drepanidae > Tetheella > Tetheella fluctuosa. Next base: position 2,997,395 of record OX578229.1, on the reverse strand, counting down.
CAACACACGATGGTGATTTCGTCGATTAAATGTATTGTGTGTCGATGATAAAATTCAGTTCGAGGATGTCTAAGCCTTTCCATAGTTTTCCGTATGCTCGGGCCACTTCTAAATGTTCGCCGCCACTGATTCTGCTATGTAAATAAGTAATTCAAAATGAAAACAGATAAGTTCAAATAGTTAAAATATAAGTCAGATATAAGTGTAAGAAATATGAGTCAAGATAAATCAAAATAGTTCAGTTTCCATTATTTATTTTGTGTAATACAGAATTGGAGAAATTTTGGTTCATATAAAAATTCAAGGAAAACTAACTTTTAATGAATTTCCAAGATCTTTGAATACAAATATTTAGATTTGTTTTGATCAAATTATTTAAATTTAATCGTGGTCGTATCTACAGTACAGTAAAGTTCTTATAGAAAATTTATTCATCATGTTAAAGCTTTGTGTTCGGTACAAATTAAATAATTTCGGACAAATTCACGCTACGGCATAAGTATCTGAATTAAAGTACCTACGTTTTACACGGGATTCATTTGTGGGACGTATATAGTCGACTGCACTGTCACATTGGTCTGTAGAAAGGAAAGCATTTCTATTGCATTATAAATTGGCATTATTTTCACAGTATCTACTTACTAGCTTCCGCCCCGCGGTTTCACCTGTGTTCCCGAGGGATAATAAGTAATTTATAACCTTCCTCGATAAATGGGCTATCCAACACTAAAATATTTTTTCAATTCAAACCAGTAGTTCCTGAGATTACCCCTACAACATCACAAACTCACGAACCATACCACTTTATAGTACCTATTAATATAGATAAGTGTTGTTTTCATCCTTTTGACTTTGAAACCAAATTGAACTCACAGCTTCTTCTTCTCACAGCTTCCTACTGTGTGTGCTACGTTTAAGTTGTGGGACGACCTCCCCGCCGTGGTTTTCCTAAAAGAGTAGGTATAGCATGGGGCTCTTCAAGAAGGGTGTGAAAAGATTTACAGTAACCGCTTACCATAAAGCAGACCGAAGTTTGTTTGCCAGCTGAGTGATATAAAATCAATATTGATTTTAATATACATTACAGTTTTAAAAAAGATAAGTTCATTATATACATAGTTAACTAATTAAACATTATTAACGTTCAAAAACCGCTTATAAATCATACGAATTTACTCTTTACCTTAAAGCAATCAAATCATCCCTAAAATTATATGAATCCTTTGTAATATAACGTCATAATACCAATTATAAGGGCGTGCGTACACTTCATGAGAAATGTACACAAGTGTGTACACACAATTCCTTTGCCAGTGCAAACATATAGAAACGGCATGGGCCTGCAAATTTTATCAGTTCGCAAAGCTTAGCGTGTGATGGAAACTTTATTATACCTAACAGTTATTTGTCTTGTAAGTTGGTTAGTGTAATTTAGCCTTAATAGTGATGCTCAATCGAAAAAGTTTAATTTGATTTAGAAATGTCACTATAATCACGAAAATTCACTCAACTCAAGGCTTGCTTTTGAGTGTAATGTTAAAACCAAGCCATGTAATACAGCTGTTCGGATAGGAACATGTATCTTGGAAATGGCTCTAACGATTTGGATCAAGTTTATCTATACATAGACGTCTTTTCTGAAAAAACGCTAATTTACAAAAAAAAAATTGCCCAGAATGAGGATTGGCACTGATCTCGTATGGTACGGTTTCAAAGGACCTTCCTACCGCGTACGCTAAGGTTGTGGAACAGTACAAAATGGGATTCTTCAAGGAGGGTGTGAAGAGATTTTTTAAGTATCGGCAACGCGTTAATACCACCCCTGGTGTTGCAAGCATCAGTAGGTTACTGTAAAAATCGAAAACCAGCTTGTTGTAAGAATTCGAGAGCACTGTGTCCTCAACTTCAGGTTCTACATGCGTTTAGGAGTTGAGAACTGCGGTAATGTCATACACGGTTGGTCCATTAATACAAGTGCAGCAAAAAGGTCGGATTGTAATGGCATTCCCTTGTTCTAGTGCGCTCAAATATTCTATCGCTACGAGATATGCGAAGGTAGTTTTAGTGGGTACATTGATATTATTATTATGAATAAGATTTAAATTTTGACATTTATTCGGACACATAAGATAAGACCTGTTGAGGGTCGGTAATACATCCTCTTCGGTCCATACTAAAACCACATTGTCTGCTGCCTATACTACACAAATACTAAATACACTGCTACAATAAACAAATGAAAGATAAAAATCTCGATTATTTCTAAAAAGAAAACTAATAAATAAATAATTTCCAAAAATACAGGAATTATGTCTGATAAAATACCAACAAAAATTCATGTACAATATTCTTTTGTAACTTTATCCAAAGTTGAACCCAAAGATAATACTCGAATCTTTTTTTATTATTCCTGGCAACATTTTAAGCTATCTTACAACACAATATATCGACCAATAACAATTTGTGAGCATCCACCGTAGAGACCCGCACTGTGAACCATAGAGCGGAACATCGTAGGTTAAGCCACGGGTGTTCCGTACACTGTAGGAATACTTTTCAACCATGAAACACTTACGAAACCCCACTGAGTTAAGCTTAAGTGATTTTGGTACGTAATCTTTTAGTAAATAGTTGTTGTGGTATAAAAATGTGCTTAACGTTATTGATAGAATCATTTTCATTGTATTGTAACGTTCATAAGTGCCTTATTGGGGCCTAAGCTGAATAAATGAGTTTTGATTTTGATTTGATTTGATAAAATATTCAATTTTTGGCAAAAATTCAAGCCGTCAGTTAAGCTAAATTTGCAAAATATCCGATCGCAAAAATTCATCTAAAGATGTTATATAAATCCAAAAGAGTTTGTTTGACTATAAAACTCTTTAATTGTTTTTTTTTTAAACTTAGATTTAAATTCAGAAAAAGGACAATTTATTTAAATAATTAAGCTGAATAGGGTATTTGACTGACATTCAAATCGGAAACTTTTTATGAAATGTCAAAACGATAGGTTTATATGGAGTTTTGTATGAAATACAAGCATTGATAAGATTGGTCATTAAAAATCATAATAAAGATAAATTAAAATAATCGTGGTTTCCCCTTTTTTTTTAGATGTTTTATACATTGGTTAGTGTTGGATAGTTTATTTTGAATACAGGCAAATACCCTATTGCGTGGTTGCATAAATTATATTTAATTCTTTGTATCATTCAAAAATAATTGACCTCCATTGGTAATATTTCTATTAATAAACCTTTTTACGGTTTCCCAAATAAAAAAGTACTTGGAATCAATTTGGTCGAATATATACAATGTTTAAATAACCAGAAAATTTGGTCCCCAAATATTTTTTCTGCATCTTTTCTTGCGTAATACAAAATTTATTCATGTTTCGCGAAAAAGTGAACAATCCCATGGGATACAGCTAGTCTTGCTCTGTTCACAAGGTTTTGTAAGCACGTCCCAAAAGACCCCAAAAATGTATTTTTTTATATGACGTTCTCTCTTATTCGTCTTTGGTCGAAGCAACTAAAACGAAGACAAATAAATATCCTGAGACATTCATAGATAAATTGATATATTACACATTATTTTTCTAGAAAATATTCACTTGTATCTTTCCGAACTTAGGCTTGGCTTAGAACCTCATAGCCTTTAGCGAGATATAGGCTTTCTTTGTGTTCTACCATCTTTATAATGGGGAGTATTCTCAAGAACTTCAAGATCTGGTGCCATCATCACCGCTCGCCGGCGATGTAGAGCTCATCCTCATATCCTCGAGCCGCCTCGATGGTCCACACAACGATTTGGTCGAAAAAAAGTTATTTAAGGGGGCAACACATCGGCAATCCCCCTGGTAGTGAAAATGTCCATAGGCTGCGCTGATAGTCTGCTATCAGATGAGCCATCTGCCACCTTGTCAACCTACTGATATAAAAAACACAACCTCTCTTAGGAATAAAATCCGTCAAAAAACCTGTCAGCCGTCACATCATATTTTACGGGAAATCCATCGAGATGGTAACGGTGCACGATGTTCAAGGTAGAGGGGTATAGATAGCTATATTTTTAGGGGAAATGTTATTAGTTTCTAATAGGCGTAGTTTTGTCAAAGGTTTTGCAATCGTTATTATAAAATCTAAAGAAATTATGTTAATTTATTTCTAAGAATCACTAAAAATCCCACTTACTTATTAATTTTCTTCAGTATTATCCAAAAGCAAACTTATCGGCGTCAGAGTGAGAATTAAATAATTTACGTCTCCATTAAAAGCATTCCTTTGTTGCGAATGTCTTGTTCTAATTAGAGCGTAAAATTGATTTATATTTCGCGTGACTTTGTTTGTTTAATGAGCATTTTGAAATACTGCTGCCTGTTTTTTTTTTCAACTATAAATCTCTTTCTTGACGCTTGAGGCTTGGGCACGTTTCTTATTACAACTATAGAAAAAACCTGTATTTTTCACCCTCACAATGTAATTAATATTTATTTTTTGGTAAATATCCATTTATTCCTTACTCTCTCTTTCTTACTTATTTACCCAAATAAATATATTTTAAGTTTAAACAACCATAAAGTTAACATTGACGTCCTTCAAGATTTATCGCAAAGCACCGATCGGTCTGTTGTTGCAGCTGCACTTGAGAGCGTTCTCTTCCAGGCTTTGTGTGGCTGCCACCTACGACCACATGGAGAGAGGGTGGTCAAACACAACCTTATCTACATTAAATAAACCACTATTTCTATTCGTTAACAAACCGAAAGCATCACAAGCTTCGTTTATACAATTAAACTTCAATATTTTGGTGACACAAATTACACCGAACAAGAATGATGAAAACCTATTTATGAAAACATCGTTATCCCGTAGAGTAAATGAGGCGTGAAAACTCTTTATGTGGCCTTTTCCGCTTTCCGGTAACGTAATTCACTATAATAAGGCCTCTATGGCGCATGTCAACTCTTGTAGTTAAATCCTGGCCAAATTGCGTACATAATTACAGCAGTTAAGTTGAGGTATAACCGTTAATGAAACTGAAAACGAGTTAAAGTTTTAAATGCCGCCATGAATGCAAGCTGTTTCTCAATTTCGGCAATTCGCCGCAATTTTTATGGGTTGGTTATATTATTGCGTAGAAGAAACATGTAACTAAGAGTTACATGTTTCTGGCACTACTACTGAGCTATTTAGTGGTAGTGACGTCAAATGTCATGACAAAGGTCGTGGGTTTGATTCCTACAAGGATCATCACGTACACATACGAAGGAAACAATGGCATGGTGGTATTTAGCAGTACCCACCTGACTGGCTACCACACTCGAGTTGAAAATCTATCACCAAACACCTACAGTGAGCTACACTTGAGAGCCAGATAATTCTAGGCTTTGTGTGCTTAGCATCTTCGGCAACACCATCACTTACCACGAAGAGGTTGTGGTCAAACCACAGGCTCATAAATTGAAAAAAATAAAGAAATCCAGTAAATTCTATCGAAGTTCTATGTGTTTTATATACTTAAGCGATTCCCAAAGTGGTATGTTGGTACCTACTACCGCCCCTTTGCTCTTTGGCTGAGTGAACATAGGATTTGTTATTTCCTCAACGGGGACTTTGCCACGCGGGCTATAAATAAATGAAAGAATAGACACATGCATTAAAAAAATATTGTATAAGTTTGTAATGTATCTGTTAGTTATAGGTACTTTGTTAAATGTAGTTAGTTTTGCAAAATTTTAAGTAAACCCGCTTAAAGTATCCTAACAACTTCTCCTTAACGAAACTTAAACGTAGTAAAATAAGTTTGTAACAGATAATTAACATTGCATTATAATCCTAACTAATATTAGCTATAGCTAATATTATAAAGCTGAAGAGTTTATTTGTTTGAACGCGCTAATCTCAGGAACTACTAATTCGATTTGAAAAATTCTTTCAATGTTGGGTAGCCCATTTATCGAGGAAGGCTATAGGCTACTTTTTATCCCGCGAAAACACAAGATCATTCGGGAACGCGGACCTTTTATTCCATACAGTACACATTGCATTACAGCATCGAAAAGCTTAGGCTTAATAAGTCTAGCTAAAACTCTGGCATTTGCACTTGAGTGAGAGCCCGTTGCCTTCTAGGCTCACCAAAAGGTCGGGAACACATTGGTATTCCCTTGGTATTGCCACAGCGTAATTACATACAGTGGTCTATCGCGTTTGAAGTCACGCGAAATGCAGCTCGGGCTCGCTACCACCCTCTCTCACCGTGCAAGCCCCGCACGATTGCTCTGTCTAGACGTGTCCGTTGGCCAACTGTAAGAGTTACATAGACTGTGGTATTGCTAATGTCCATAAGCGACGGTAGCCTATCATCAGATGGCCCGCTGGCCTTCTTTTTAGCCTTCTGACATTAAAAAATAAATAAATTGGTTAGAGTAGATAGTGCAGTATTGCCATTATTATCGATTTTTAAAATTATAAAATCAGTTCCGAACATGCTAATACATTTCATACATTCGTGATCAAACTTTAAAAGGAAATGTATGTGGGATTTTGGTTAGGTACCTACGTCTAATGCCTACCATTTTACGTACTACCTAATTTAATTCTTAGACATGAAGAATTTTTACGCAAGTAAAATTTACAGTTTTTCATAGAAATCGTTATCAATTTTGCATGTGCTAGGACTCTCCTATGCTTAGTAGATATTGTTTATTACAAATTAACCTAGAAATCCAAAATATCACATAATACAATACAGTTCTTATCAAAATAATAACCCAAAGAGAGAAGTTTGTTATACTGAAACAACGTTACAAAAGCATTAGAAAACTTTTATTCGATGATCAATCTCCCACAGTTTCCCAAACTGTTTTATTTAAAATCGTCTCGCTGGTAACGAACGGTTTTCGAACTTTTTCCAGAACACAAAAGTTTCAATGAGATTGTATTGGCCAGCGCCCAAGTTTTCAGAACTGATTCACTGGTTTCCACTTTACTTACCAAATGCGTATGAACTGATGTGTAATACCTGTCTCCATTGACATTTTGAATTGTGAATATGGCCGTTTCAAGCTATCTATCACGTATGTGGCTTCTGCAGATTCAGATTGTAGTTATGTATCATAGTTGTATCAAAATATGTTGTATGTTGTTATTTATGTGCATACAAAACGTGTAGATTAGTTAAGTTTGTGATGGAATATTTTAAATACTTGTAATATACATTCAATTATTAATATGAATATAAGCAACTTAATAGAACATAAATAAATATTATTACATACTATTGACAAAAAACTTAAAAGTATGAAACTTATATAATATACTTGTAATCTAAATTTAAAAAAGTCGATATCAGTAGGCAGCGTTGGTCCCAGAATGCTGGCGGCATTGCCACGTTCGATGGCAATGCTGATTCTCTGACCAAGATATAAGCCAGCATTCTGGTTATTGTTCGAAGTTGTTTCGATATTTCGCGATAAAGGTGATGAGCTCTCGGCCCCCACGGACCCAGAGTTTCAACCCCAAACGGCTCAAATATATAGCTTGTATCTATGTTACTTGAGGCTCTCTACCATACGGCATACCCAACTTCCAAGGGATAATTGTCATTCCGTCGGGTCTCTTACCATCGTCACGAAACAGGCCATTCGGTTCTATAATAGCTGTTATGTTGGCGCTGGTAAGGGCCCGGCGGATGATATCATCGAGACTGGCGTGTCTAGCAAATCTACCAGCGCTTTAAATGCATGAAAGTCCGTGGTGACCGAGTTGGTCGACAGCAGTTCCACACTGACAGCGATGTGGTGCGTGAACGGGTATTCCCAGACGTAAACATACTGATGATCTAAAAGTGTTAGAGTCCGTTATTTGAATGAATGAATAAAATATTCTTTAACTATTAGGAAACTCATATTTCGTCCATGTTTAATACATACGTTTTGATTTAAAATTTACTTGTTTAAGCAATACAAACATATTAAATAAAGAGAGAGATGCAACGATAAAATGACTTATACCTACTTGCGACCAAAAGGGAAAACAATAATTTTAAAGTATATCAGCTGTCCACCCCTCGATACCCTATTCACCCCTAAGGTATTAAATTTTGAAAAACCCTTCTTCAGTTGATGCCAAAACCTGTGTGAATAATTTAAATTTGAAACTCACTGACTCACACGATCGAATATCAAGAATTCTATGCGTCGATAGATTAGTCAAGGAATGATTGTTATTTTAGTTAGAATGCAGTTGAAATGGATTTTTGACGATATGTTAAGTATACGTCATTTTTGATAGTACGGCATAATTTTCTGATATTTTTTTAAGAATGCTTATGACCAATACGTTCATCCCTTAGGACCTTATAAGTATCTTTCTCATTTTCTTTATCGCCAGTCACATTTTTGATTTCTTTTTTGACTCTTCAAGCGACTACCCAGTGCTACCTCCTATACTTACCTTTTCTGTATGTTTCATTACAGTAAGCGATTTGAAACAGAAGTGAGTCCAAAATATATAAAAAGAACTTGAAAGTGGTACCTGAAACGTAACACTATTTGCATAGATTTCATCTCAATCCCCTTTTACCGGGAATATTCCCTAAGAGTCAATATTATTTCTAAAATCTATCCCGCGATAGGCGCTCCGGTAGTCTATAAAATAATTTGCATTGGGACTTCGTAGAAGCTCATTCCAACCAAGTCACAGCCAATCCAGTTGGTAACGAACTCTGGAAATTTATTCATAGCCTTCCTTCGTTGTTGTAAATGCGACGCGAGGACACAATCGGAATTTCGTTTTGATTTTAAAAACTAATCTGTGGTGTGTCATTCGCTAAATTATATTTTGGTTGGCGAATGATGAATCTGTTGAATTATGGTTTTTAATTATATTTTTTTATTGTTGATATAAAAATTTATTAATATCGTGGTAAATCTATCCCGAACCAAGCAGACTTGTACTATGAAAACCATACAACCAGAAATCTAATATTTATCTAATCTAGAGACAACATAATTATGAACTGGCTAATGTGAGAGGTGAAATAAGAGGATACATATCTATAGATTAGTTATCACTAACCTATCTGTTGGTTAGTAACTATTTTCCTTTCGATCGTCGAAGAATATTGGTAACAGTTAAAAGCAAAGTTGTGAAGGAAACTTACAATTGGCTAAGAACGGATTATCCTTACCTTTTCTCCTTAGTTACTTAATTATCTAGAACAAAAAAAAACCGAATGGGGAAAAATGGTCATTCCTGTTTTCAAAAGGAACGTAATTATTCAGAAAGACGAATGCTGTTTAAGATAATTCAACTCACGTAAAGCGTTATCTTTTTGACAAATTGCTGGTAAACGTACCGCTATAACTCAGGTATCTTAATGGGGTACTACCTTTTTAGGGAACCAACCGACTAAAATTATGGGTACTTTGGTCTTTCACATTCTGTTCTGTAAAGTTTTGTTCGGTATTCAGGAACTTGCGTAATTATTGTTATTCAAAAATAATATTACCAATTTCAGGTGTAATTACAGACTCATTTCACATTCCAAGACACGGATCGCTGAAAAGGTGGTTACAAAGAATATGTATGTAAGGTTTTATTCAAAAAGCTTTTGATATTAAAATGTTGGGCTTATAAATATTTAATGCAATCTCATTGTAGAGACCGAGTGCGATGTAATTCATTCTCGGAACTCGTGAAAAGTATGTACCTACTTATATATAAATATATAATTTAATAGTCCGCTTGTTATATGAAATAAGGAAGAGTAGGTGTAATCATTTTATTTAATCATAAGTATACATACATATACTACGCATGAATATACATATTATAATAATTTGGTGAGGAGCGATGAGTTGATGATGAGATTCTTTTGCCATGACTCATTAAAATGTAGCCAGCTTTGCTGTGAAATCACGAAAAAAATATCAACTGTTCCATACAAAAGTTTAATACCTAGACCAGGGCTTCCCAAACTTATTTGTACTGTGCCCAGTGCCGCCCTTGACAATTTGCCATTTTTTACGACGCCCCTCAACCCCCTCTAGAACCAAAATACCCACCAGTGTTAATACTAGCCTAATAAACTAGGTTATAAAAATGGAAAGAGATATTTTTTACTGTTGGCTGGCAGCTAATGAGCAAAACACAAAACGGGGCTTCAGTCACTCTTTGTTTCTTTCTCTACGTCTATTTTTGACCTGTACTTGTTCTTTATTCACCACTTTCGTCACCACTGTGACGGATGCCTCGGCAATGACGTCATCGTAGAGGAGGCCTCCCGCCAGGCTGTCGCTGCTGGGTAGGTGCGCGGATGAATGCTTCGGCGCCCTCGTACACCCAGCCGGCAGCAACATAAAGGAATAAATAGCCCAGGCTTTACGCAGTAGGAGTCTGACGTAACCCCGCCGCTTCCCCCCGGAGCCGCAGGTTATCCATGAGGATAACTTCTTCTGAGCCCAATTCTCATAGATTTCATCTCGCCCCCTCTCTTTCGAATCCTTGCTGTTTCGCTTGCCACGTAACATTGCGGGTGCGATTTGGAGCTTTTTTTATTTCCAATAAAAGAACCGTGGTGCGTGTTCCGCCCGGGGCCATGGCCCCCCAGGCACCCCCACGCTACGCCACTGATAAAAAGTACCGGGTCTTAAGTGCATCTGCCAGAACACAACGGTATAGATGCTTGGCTATAGTAGCCAGCTAGACAGGTACTACGAAGTACCCTAACATCGCTATGGTTACCTCAAGATATTTTCCTTCACCGGAAGCTCTAGCTCATTGTAGGATAGAACTCACGGAATTTGACGTCACTACCACTGCAATACCAGGATAAATACACTTCTAGCCACTTGTATTTTTAAAAATGATTTATCATCATCCAACCAACCCATGTCATTATAGTTGGGTAAAACCTCCAATCTTACGCAAAATCAAAAAAAGCACATCAGAAGCGATTTTCTCGAAAAATAACGATTGCAACTTTGAATCACTTAGGTATATCATAATTGTATAAGGTTTGAAAAGATTATTTTCATAACACCATAAAATTCAATTAGAGACAAACCATTTGAATTTTGCTAAGGGCTGATTTTTCTATGGCTGGATAAACTTCGGATAAGCTATTCGTCTGATAAATCCATACAAAATCTGTTCTAATTTCAAATTAACAGCCAGATACAGTTTATTTGGCCATTGAAAAATCAGCCCTAAGTGTATATAATTATGATATTTATGCTCGTGTCTGTACCAAAGCGAAGATAACATTTGTTTACATAGTTAATTTAATCGGTATACACGCGAATGGGTCGCGCGTCCCAAAAACAAAAATATTTCCAGGAATCACGACTCAAGTTAATATTATGCTCTAATAAAAAGCTGAAATACAGTTCTTGTTTGTTACAAGCATTATAAAAGATTTTTCTCGTCGTGACTTGAAAAAATCTTTAGAAGTAAAAACTTCTGTACCGTATTGAGTTCGATGTCCTAACTCCCAGCGATACAAGCACAGCCTTGAAGAGATATCCAGCAGTGAAGTATCTGGCTGTGTTTATTCTACTCCAGCCGAGTGCAGCGATTGGGCAGCGTGATCTGACTGCTAATTTAAGGATTGAGTTGCCAACATCTCTGTATTTTATTGGGCATCCATTGGGATGGTTTACTGACGGAATTATTTAGAATATTTTTTAAAACTTTGTTCAGTAGATGTTTCTGATCAAGCGGTAAAATTTACGCGCATGCTCGAGCATTCGCCCTTATACAATTATCCTGTGACGTAGACAGGTAGACACCCTAAACTATTTTTATTTTTGAAGTGTAAACTTCTTTTAGCGCGGTACGCATATTTTTAGATGAGGTAAAACCTCTGGACTCGCGACACCGAGACGCAGTTTGACGTTTAGTTTCTTTTTTTTTCTCCCATTAAAATAATTGCGGCCAGTAATGTCGCTAGTCGCTGTCAGTAGTTTTGGCGCCATAACAAAACAAAAGTTTTCACTTCTGTCGGCACTCCCGGAGTGCAATTTTTTATTTTATTTACCACAGTCTTGCATTTGGTCAGAAAGTTGAAAATAAGAGTTAGAAGTGAAGATAATGTAGATGGAATTGTTTAATGTGATGGGTATAGAAATATAAGGCACTTCTGCATTATTTAAAACAAAACTCAGACGAGCCAACGATGCTGTGGACAGCAATCTTCTCACATGATTGCTAAGGTAACGAGAGAGACAGAACAGTGACAGCGCAGAATCATGGTCGAGAATATGCCGTAGAGTTGATTATTATACCCATGATGATTATGGACTAACACAACTTTCTTACTCTTCTCCACTTCACCCTATAGCCCTATAGCCCTTTAGCAACTTTTTATTAACCAATAGTTTAATAAAAAGTTGACGAAACAAAATAAGAGATTTATAAATGAAAATAAAAATCTAAGCGAAAAAAAAGTTTTAAATCTTTCTTGTAGCTGGCATGTGCTGTATTGTTTTAGTGTAAGATTATTTCGACAAAATATAATTTCTGACTTATACAACATAAATTGATAGTCATAATAACATTTGAAGGTAACTTAAGTTGACTCCAAAAGAGAAGTCACGTGGAGCTATTGCAAATATGGTAAACGTATAAATCTCTAAAGTATTTATTTTGTTTCTTCAACTTTTTATTACCCTAAAAATCCTAATTAGTAATTAATAGATATTAGTAATATTTTATTTTATATTTACGAAAATTTTCAACTATAATAGTTTAGTCCTAGCCGATGGGTGACTACAGAAGACAATACGAATCACTGCCCACGAAATAGCTTGTACACAGCAATCGTATTGCTTCTATTCTTAGATACACTCATCGTATTTTTTGGATTTAGTGCTACAATAATAACAACAGTGCAGACACTAGTATAAAAACGAGCTGTGCGTCAAATGAGTGTCATTTAATATAGAGTGTATTGGATTAAAAGTGATTGCGGGTAATAAAATTAACTGGCTTTGCCCCGCGGTTTACCGCGTCACTAGAGTAAAAAAGTAGTAGGTAAGCTCCTCTGCCAAATTTATCAAAATTTTGATTGTTTAGTGAAGTCAATAGACAGACAGACTCACTTTCGCAATTAGAATATCGATACCTTACTTCACACTCGTAATAATTACAAAAAAAAAAACTTTTTAATTGCCATATAAAATATATTAAATGAAATTCTACTTCGTTAGCTCTTATTAGAAATCTGTAAAACCTTCTCCTTCTATTAAAAATAATGTGACACCATAATAGTAACTGCGACAGATGCGTGTAATATTATACTAAAATCCATTATTATTTTTAAATGTTATGAACGTATACTATTAAAGTGATTTAAGGTTGATAGAAATATAATCGCCAATGTGTTAACTGCATTGATTTCATACTTTGACGTGCATACTTGTATTATTTGAGTGTAATCGAGTAAAGTGTAGATGTAGTAGAACGTTTGTATTAATCAAAATAAGTAACAGAAAATATACAGCAGAAAATATTCACACGTCAAGCATTGACATTGCGTTCTAAAGATGCGCGCAACGATTTGTGCCGTGCCGCCACACTGATAAAATTAACTTCGTTAGTTATATATGACTTGCAATTTGCAAGCTTGCTTACATGCTATGGAATTACACACACTTGGGTGGTTTCCTTTAACCACAATTTAATATTTCTTTAAAACTCAATCTTTAAAAATAACCTAGGATATTTAGATACCATGAGTACCTACATGCAATATGCACAGACTAACCGTAATTTAATTAGGCCTTAGCTAAATTCCACAAACCCACGACCTCTTTGCACACAGATGTGTCAGCCAAAAGTTTCCGACCTGATTACCGATGTCCACTCCATTGACCAGCAAAAGCACTGCTGATTGTAATTTTGCCGATAATAGCACCGACGGAAACGGAAACGTGTCAGATATTTCAGCCGGACCGGTTTAATATGGCCGCAAATGAAAACAATGGTCATGTTGGCGGCATTGTTTTCAGACATATGTACGTATTGTGGCTTTTATTCATAAATTGCTTTTTTGGGTTGTAGGTAATTATTGTTATGAAACCGACTAACGTTTAATATATAGGGCATAGGGCCTTCATTGCTTATTGATCGTTACCTTCGATGGAGAGTTACTTTAAATAAAATAAAACTAGTCTCGTGCAAGTCAGACGAGCACGTGTATGATTTCGTAAGTATGTAGGTATAATAATAAGATCAACATACCTACTACGTCGCACTGTGACATACAGATGGGCGGATGGCGTTGGTTTACTAATAGGGTCCCGTTGGTACCCTTCGGGGAACCCTAAAAACCACCACCGAGTCTTTTAATTTTAAGCAATTTTTCATTATATTTTAATAAATAAAAAAAAACACAACTTAATTTTAAGTACAAAGATGTAAAAGAAAACTAATAAAATAAATTCATGTCGTAATTAAAACAAACAAAGACATGACGAACAAAAAATACGTAAACCTGAATATCCTGTAATTACAGGGCGATAAACTCGGAGCCGGCAGCCGGCGTCGGTAACAAAAATACAACAATCTCCCTAATTCTGTTTTAAAAGCAAAACTTAATTACGTGAATAAAGTTCCTTTGTCCATAGTTTTGTTTGTGTTGCACTTTTAACCAAATAAACAGCAGCTGACTCTATTAGGACCTAGTGAAGGTTGCACAGAGCAAGAAACAAGAGAATTTCATATTTTATTCTGTATTATTCCCAAAATCATCCAAAAGATCACAGCATCACATTTCCCGGATATTTTAGTAGATTCTTTCCAGATTTTTAAATACTATTGTTTCCCAGAACAAAATGCATGAAAGGCGGTGTTTATCTAACATAGTTTTTAAAAAGACAACTAGAAGTATCCAACTGTACGATGTCATCCTAAAATATTATGAAAATCAATAATAAAGGTTCGTAAATATAAAATTTCTGAAATATTTTACTTTTCATGGAAGAATATTTTTAAATATGGCCGGTTACATACGAGAAAATCCTTACACAGTTTACTGCTATTGTGTACTATGTGAATAATGTCTATAAATAGGAAAATAAAAAAAACTGCGTGAGGCGAAAATATTTTGACAGCTCATAGTAAAATCAGTACACAGTACACTGTGAAATTCCGCATTATGGCAAGGTGTTTTAATTATCTGGTCGTGCTTTTCAGAATAAACGAATTTTTAAGTTAAAATTCTCTCTCTCTCGCTCTTAAAGAACATATCTCAAGTTATAAATCTAAGTTTTTGTAATGACTAATTGGTGAGTTTTTAGGTTAGAGACCTTTTTAACAGTGAGTTAGAGTCCTGTTTAACAATTCATGAGTGTCTTTGAAGACCGATTGAATAAAAAATATATGTATAATCATATAGTAAATTTATGGAGTCCAGTACATGATCTGAAGCAAACATTGATGCTATATTACTCTGCGAATAAAAAATATTGAATAATACCTACTAGGGGTTTATAGTGTTGCTTATTCTCAGAGATTCTCAGTACCTAAGTATTTAATTTATTTTTTAGAACCCAACAATATCTAATGGTCGAAGGCAGTGAGAATTTTTTGCCCAAAAACGGGTAAAACTGGGGACGTATTTTTAAATGAACATTTGGGAGCAATTATCATTAGCGCTCAAAGTCTAAATCCGTTTTTAATACGTTCAATTCTTACCTTTTTGTATTTAGCAAGATTTTTTCATTGTCTCACAGTATATTTTATCTGACAGATATCCGATAATGCAGTCTCTTTCTTTAGAAATTAACAGAATGAGACTGCCTGTAAAAATATCTACTACTTATAAATATAATTTTTCTAGCTATCCGGAGCTTATCGTTTTTCTCATAAACCTAAGCATACGTTTGTTATTATTAATTTCAGGCATTTAACTAATTAAAAGAACAAAATACTAAAATCATATTTCTGCGCCACGTCAGTTAAAACCAATTTGCAAACTCTTTACAAAAAGTTTATAAACTTATGAAACCATAAAAAAAAACAAAATAATAAATCTTAAATTTCGAATAGTCGCATTCAATTTTGAAACTAATAAAGTCAGCCTGGGGAGTGTTCACGAACGATTCTGTCACCTCTAGGGATGAGTCCCCACAGAAAGAGATTTATTTCACACATTCCCTACCACATGTCCCCAAAGTGGGAGGTGGGGGTTAGCGACCCCACACTGGACACAGTTGATAAGTGGTTGCATTACTGCGTTCCTTTATAGTTTTGTTATTCCGCCTTAGATGTGATTGTTTACACTGTATTGCTTTAGATAAAAAGTAGACTATTTTTATACTTAATGACTTTTTGTTTTAGGTTTAGCGTCTATTTTCAAGCTCATAAAACTATAACTATTTAAAAAATAAGGACTTATACATGGTGATGAATTTTTTGCTATTTTAAAAGATGAAGCTACATTCAAACGTTATTTATTATGAGAAGTTTCCTAATATCTAGATAAGTCGTACACAAATCTTGTAGGGCTGAGTTCTAGATGTATTTTTAATACCTATCTAGTTTGGTAGGCCTTACTGCTACCCCATCTCTTTCCACTCTATTAAAGTAGAATAGTATCCTTACTTAATATTATAAACGCGAAAGTTTGTATGTATGGCTATGAATGTTTGTTACTCTTTCACGCAAAAACTACTGATGTTGATGAAATTTGGTGTGGAGGTAGCTGACACCTTGGATTACATAGGCTACTTTTTATCTTGGGAAACCATGAGATCCCTCGGGAATCTCGCGGGTGAAACCGCGGGGCGGAAGCTAGTAATTAAATATGAATCAAATCATTAGATATGAGCTTTTGCCGCGGTTTCACCCGCGTTCCTAGGATAAAAGACAGCCTTCTAGCCTTTCTCAGTAAACGGGCTTTATAACGATTTTTTTTTTCAAATCGGATCACTAGATTCAGAAAACTTTGCCTCTTTATAATATTAGTGTAGTTTATGTAGTTTTAGCGATAGATTAATTGACTCGACTTTTGTTAGCCTATTGTTGGATTAACTCACTCGTATTATTATAGTTTCCACATCAACGCGGAACCAGTCAATAATGACAAGACTTTATATGAACACACAAAATGGCGAATTTACGAGGGATCCACGAAAAGTTTTTATATGTTTTTTACTATTTCCATTCATATATTTGCTGGAGTCATGTGTCATTTTCCATCTTACTTTGTAGGCTGAGATGTAAAAATAGTTGGTTTTTTTCATTTTGCTTTCTATAGCAAAAATTACGTTGAGTTTGGATGAAAAATCTTAAGAAAGATTTTAGCGTTGGAAAAATATATTTTATATTTTCGTAAAAACCCTCTTCAAAACTATTTTATGGTAATGTGTTGTATTTATAAAAATATATTCGCATTGAATTTTTTCTTATAAAACGCGATATTGTTATCAAGTGAGCGAAAATATGTTAATTAAATAAATACCTACCTGGGAATAATAATATCTGAAAAGTTGAGAATATCGAAAATCCTTATAAAATGTGAATATAATAATATATTAGATATTATTTTTATGTTAAAAGCTTGACAAACACCTGATGGTAGATAGTGACTATGGACATTTGCAACACCAGAATTTGCTGAAGTGTTGCCGACCTTGAAGAGCTCCTTTCATACTTTTTTTTTGTAGAACTCCATGTTGTAGTGCTGCCATACGATATTTAATATAGTAAAATATGAATAAGTACTAGTATTTTTTAATATTAGTGGTATTTTGTAGCATCCACCACGCTGGCTACCACGCTCAAGTTGAAAATCTATAAATCTAAACACCTACTGGTATGTTCCCACAGATGCACTTGAGAGCCAGTTCCTTCTAGGCTAGGTTTGCTTACCACTTCGACAACATCATCACTTATTGCGGTGAGATTAAGACCAAACACAAAGCCTGTAAGAAATAACAAAATCTCATATCTGTTTGTCTGTCTGTTTTGTCTACCTGTACTAACCACCTATACGTAATATTGCCCGTGGGTAGGTGTCGCTGAAAACCAGCGTTTCGGTGCTTGTCGCCGTAATTTTATGCTGTGCGATCACCTAATTTCGACACAAGTGTTGTTTTGTGAAATGTTATTTTATTTTATATCCATACTTTTTAACGTGTGTCCAAATCATTTTTTTTTAGTTCTTTTCTTTCTTTCTTTCTTTCTATAAAATTGATTATTTTCTCTATCCATCATCTACACCTTAATTATATAATTCGAAATTGACTAATAGCATTAGCAGTAACACAGTAGAAGCTATAAATATATCATCACTGTAGGTAACCGTACCCCAGCGACCATTCATAGCTGTTATACACTTTTCAACAACCTCCACATGATTTATTTGTTCGTGCTTGAAAATCCAACCTCATTCTTACCCCTTTCTAGTTTAATTCCCAGATGGTAAAATAAAATACTAAGGATTTTAAGAATAGTTTGAAGTGAATTCAGTTGGTATGAAATATTATTTTCGTACATTTTGAGTGAGCATCAACAGAGTTGGTTTGGTTTCGTAAAGATGACAACGGGAAGAGTTCATCTTCTTCCCTTTTTTAGTATTTATTTAATACTGGGGGTTCCCCGCGTTCCCGATTAAAAAAACTCCGATGTTTTAATAGTTATTCTACTATTCGGGGCGGAGACAAATCCAACAAATCAAAGATAATAAACGTCTGTGCACCCTTTTTTGAATTATAAATGGTGTAACGTGTGGTGTTACGACTCTGTTATATATAAGTATATAGATTAAAAAAGAAAAATGAAAAAGTACTTGGACACTTATCTAAAATTTATTTTGGTGCAACAAATTAATAAAATGTAACACAAGTTTGGAAGTAATTAAAATCTTTTAATATATAAAATTCTCGTGTCACAATATTGTTAGTTATCATACTCCTCCGAAACCGCTCCACCGATTTTTATGAAAAAAAGATTTGTGTGTATATATCGGGGTAGGTCAGAGAATCGGCCAACATATATTTTTTAGACCACTGCGCGAGTGAAACCGCGGGGGACAGATAGTAATAATATAGAGCAATAATTTACGAACAACAAACATGAAAATCTATTATCAAAAAGATCCGTCAACAATACGTGGTGATGGCAATGAAGATAAAAGGTCCACGTTTAAAACAAATCCTGTAACGGTAACATGAAATATTACCGGCAAACAAACCGCGGCCGTGTGGTCGAAGTGAATAACTTAGGGCGCGTGCGATCAAACAAAATCGAATAAATTTCAATGTGTAAACTAAATTTTGTGGATCATTTTTCTCAATCGATAAGTCAACTAGTGAACAACATCAACCTCCTTGTATCCTTGCTACTTTGAATCAATTTATCGTTCTTTAATACGCGATAGTAAAGATCGATAAAATCGAGGAAATCTCTAGGCAACTGACAGATTTTATAGATTGTCAAATCACAGCATAATTATCATATCGATTGACAATAACAAACGTCAAAAAGTCGAACAAATCTGTCCTATCAGTATTTTTTGCTCTAACAAAATAAAAAATGAGCTGCTGGTAGGATGATTATCTAAAATCAATAAATTAATAAAATTTATGTATATTATTTACATATATTAATTTATATAATAAATCATCAATGCATGTTGTGGGAACTTATAATAATTGAGACAGCATTTAATATTTACGTAGGTATTTAAGGAAGTGTATGTCACGTTGGTTGCCCAGAGAAAATACATTTGTATTACTAGGTAGTATCGAAAAATTCTCTAAATATTTTGAAAGTTTTATTCTCATGCCTTATCCCCAACATGGCACCTCGAAGGGAAAGAAACTGTTCTATTCAGAGAACACATGTGCTTGTCAAACTGAATATGATGGATGATCATACACACCCCCACTATAATTTCTACTCCTCCCCTCACCTGAATATTTCCCCTTCGTGGGGGTGAACTGACTACGTGTGGTGAAAAAAATATTGAACACTAGAGTCTGCTGGAGGTTTTGCCCGCGTTCCAAAGGATCTTATATTTTCCCGGGATAAAAAAATACCCAATTAAATATTCCAGAGAATGATCTATCTATTTGCCAAGTTTCATGTAAATCCATTCAGCCGTTTATGCGTGATTAAGTCACAAACAACCAACAACTACCATATAAATAACCAAGCCCACACAGGCACATAATATTGTAAGAATAATGGCTGATTAGGTATGGTTTAGGAATTGCAGTAGAGTTTTTAGGTAGATATTTCTATACTATAAAATCCTTTGAAAATTATAGGAAAAGCTCAGGGTACTTTAGATATGATCTATACTAATATTATAAAGCTGAAGAGTTTGTTTGTTTGGTTGAAAGCGCTAATCTCAGGAACTAAAAAAAATAAAAATTATTTAGTGTTGGATAGCCCATTTATCGAGGAAGGCTATAGGGTACTTTTAATCCCGGGAAAAACATCCCTTGGAAACGCGGGTGAAACCCCGCGGAAAAGCTAGTTAACTATATAAATTAAAAAAGAAAAGGTCGTAATAATTATGCAGAATATCAATAATATCTGGCTTCCATAGTACAAGCTCTGCTTAGTTTGGGGTCAGATGGCCGTGTGTGAGGAATAATGTCCCAGAATATGTATTTCCTATTACTTTATTTTTACAATGATTATTTGTTTCTGAAATAATTATACATACATCAGATTATTACAGGTAGATTTCCTTCATATTAACGGCGCCACACCTCGCTCTCCACTAATAATGTAACACACAATATAATTTCGCACATCGGCGACAATCTCGAAACGGTAACTTGCTAATTTCTCGACATAACAAATACCCTGAAATTTTGTCGTGCGAAGGTGTTGCGTATATAATTTGACTAATGTATGGTACGCGAAATAAAGGGTCGTTACGAACAATGAAAATGCATTAATTTAGTAGAAATACGACAGTAAAGCCCCGCGGAATAGGTTACCTTTGAAGTAAATGAAGGGCGTACAACAGATGTTCATTGGAGAATTTTCAACACGTACGCCTTTGTGGATGTAATTAATTTTACAACATAATTCTATTCGCAATCAAAGTGATTTTAGGTAAAAGACGGTTACTTTTGTACACCTGTAATTTTGCGGTGTCGTGCTTTGATAATTTTGCACTTCTAACGTTTAGTTTGCTCTTATATGAAATTGCTTTTATGTTTTGTTTATTTTTATTTCCTCTGAATTTTCATTATTTAATTACGTTATTTTAATTTAATTATTTACTCATGTGGAGTTCAAACCGCATTTGTTTCGTTAATTGAAGAAATTAAAGAAAAATAGATGCACTCGTTTAGAGTTCCATAACCTAACTTATTTTTTTACTTACTTTTTTTTTAGCCTTATTACAAGTAGTCTCATTTATTAAACTGTAACTGTAAACATTTATGGATTAAAACGTTATCAAATAACGTGTCCTGACGCATATTTACATACACATCTGGCCTTCTTTTATTTTAATACTTTCGGGAACATTCCTTTACCTATAATATTATTTTATTTATAAGTACCTATTACGTATATTGTAAAACAGCAATCCACAAGCCCTCCATCAACATTCAGGTAAGCAATTGTTAGCAGACAATAAAAAAAATCGGGAGACGCAAGCATTTCTCAAAGCTAGTCGAGTTATTTTAGTCATGTCACGTACCAACGATTTTCAAGTTTCTCGCGAAGCCCTCAAGAATTCTTATTTTTATCCTGATTTCTTAAGCCCTGACAACGTATGGTCTTTTTAGACCGAAGAAAATCCTTTACTGTCAGGGAAATTATTTACTTGGTTAATATAGTCGGTTTGGGTATTTTCATCACGTATCGGGCCAGAGGTTGCTGCTCTAGGTGTGAGAACTTATTTACTACCTATACCAACTAGTTTTATTTGTATTTTACTATTTCTTGTTAGTGGTTTTGTCTGTGTTATTCTGGGTTCCTTTTACTAGTTATTAGATTAGTGGCATTACTAACTGTGAGAGAATACCCCGATAAGTAGATAAGTAGTTTATATATATATATTTATAGGTTTGTGTTTGACCACTATGTCGAAAATGGTATGTGGGGATGTGGGAAAAGGTGGTAAGCACACAACGCCTTGAAAGGAACTGACACTGAAATACCTACAGCCTGTCAGAATACATCGGTAGGTCCTTAGTAACAGATTTTCAACATGTGGAGGTACCTAGTCGCTAGCGAGGCGGGTACTATATACAAAGTACCCTATCACCTTGTTATGGTATTTAAACGATGGTTTTCTTCACCGAAAGTTAAAATCCAATGAGAGATTCAAACCCACGACCTTTGTCAAGGTATTCGACAGAACTATTATTTCCTTGTCTAATACAATTATTTTTGGTGAAAGTAATTAATCCTTTTTAGATTTCCGTAGCCAAATATAAACTATTATTGTTTCGTCATGGTCATCCGTTTGTCCATCCCTTTATATATAATTTACATTGGAACTATAATATCTAAACATGTTCGGGTTTTTAATAAAAGTTTAATTATTCAATTTCTATTTTGATTGTTTGACAATTATAAAAAAAAATGGAAATAATTTCAAAATTAACAGCTAAATCGTAACCCAAATTATAAACAGAGCGAGTTCACTCAAAATTATAATATTATTTATCCTGTGCTGACTTAAAAACATAAGTATCAATTTAGTCAAATTGAATTTGAAACGGGGTTTGCAACTTTATCCATTAGGTAATCCAAATGGATACACATTTAAATCTATTTATCCGCAACTTCAGTCTCGGTATTAAACTTTGTTTGCAGCGGAGATATCATTTAAAACAAGTCCTATTAAAAAACATAACCCTCCTTTTAGCAGTCGGATAAAACCTCAGTCTCAAATTCATTTGCTTAATCTCATCTCAAAGGCTTAATCTTTGGTAGAAAAGTCGTAGTTGAAAGATTATTTTTTGAAGTGAAAATTTATTTAGGCGCGTTGAGCACTTTTCGGGTGAACTAAATCATGGAAATCGCGTCATCGTCACGCGAAAAACGTGACCATGAGCTATATGTATACTGTGTATATATGTGTACTTTTTGGGTAAACAAAAATCGTGAAACTCGCGTCATCGTCACCGCACGCTGGATGTATAAAATGTATACTAATACGAGTAGTATACTGGCTACTGGCATCTATCTCTTTCTTGTTCTATACTCTATGTATGAACTTTTTCGTAGTTAGGAAGTAATTTTCTACGTGTTTTTTCGTGCTCACTGTCTGGTTTATTTTTTTTACTCATTCAGTTTTCACTTCTATCGGCAGCCCCCAAAAATGTGATGATGTGGCCGATGATGGACACACAAAGCCTAGGAGTTCATTATGAACTGAAGATGATGAAAAAACATCATGTCTGAAGACTGACAAGCAGGCAGACGGTTCACCTGATGGTAAGTTGCTACCGTCGCCTATAGACTTTAGCAATACCAAGGGCATTACCAATGTGTTGCCGACCTTTATAAAGCCTAGAAGGCAACTGCCTGTACACACCAGGTAATATTTATTACGTGGTGTATATGGATATATATTAGTTACCAGGTCTTGTTTGGACATAGATTAGCCCAAAAAGGCAAAGGGGCACGTTTACATAGAAAAAGGAAATTAGATCTATGCCTTAAAGAGTCATTTGAATAATTTTAGCATGATTCAACTTTTAAAATTTTAGACACCGCTAGCCTCCGTCAATCTGACGAGAATATACAACAACAACTTGTATTGTAATCCTATATTATAACGCGAATGCCAAAAGCAATACCACAGTGTAAAAAACATACAGTGGTCTATCGCGTTTGAAGTCACGCGAAATGCCGCTTTTGTATGTGCGTGCGTTATTGCTGCATTGTGTCCCAAGCGAGTGTATGGCAGCTTACATCTCATCCCGCAAACCCCGCACGATTGCTCTGTCTAGACGTCTCCGTTGGACGACTGTAAGACTTACATAGACTGTGGCAATGCCATAATCAATATACAGCTTTATACTGCATAAAATATTTCCCCATCAAATCTCGGCTAGGGGGAGAAGTTTGTATGCTTAATAATATTACTGCATGATTTATTTATGGAGCTCAACCCCCTATGGATCCAAGACCGATCGAAAATATAAAATGGATATTAATCCAATTAAATTCTATAATATTACACAGGGTTATTCAATGTATATCATATTTCAGAAGTAGAATATCACCGGTAGAATCAAGCCCCATAAGCTGTATGCCATGTTATGTCGTGACAACATGTGATTAAAACATAATAAATGTAATTACAAAATACCAAAATTGATGGGCCGGTTGGCGTGGTTGGTAAGATACCCTATCTATCACGCCGCAGGTCGTGGGTTCGATTCCCACTCAGGACAAATATTTGTGTGCATGAACATGTCTGTTTGTCCTGTGTCTGGGTGTAATTATCTATATAAGTATGTATTTACAAAAGAAAAGTAGTATATGTAGTATATCAGTTATCTGGCTTCCATAGTACAAGCTCTGCTTAGTTTGGGGTCAGATGGCCGTGTGTAAGGAATAATGTCCCAGAATATTTATATTTAACTATACAGGATAGTACGATGTAGGAATAATGCATTTACACCCATATAGAACAAACATATATGTTCACACACACACTGTCCTGTGTGGGAATCGAAGCGTACCAGTGACTTGGTAGCAGGATATCTAAGTCCCACACAAATCTCTGTTTGCCCGTCATAATCATTGTATGCAATACTAGCTGTTCCCTGCGGTTTCAACCGAATTCCCGGGATAAAAATGAGAAAGGTTATAGGCAATTTTTTATCCAGGAAATGTGGGTGAAACCGCGGTGGAAATTAGTATAGTAATATAATAATTATATCCCGGATCT
Organism: Tetheella fluctuosa; assembly: GCA_951216915.1. NCBI lineage: Eukaryota > Metazoa > Arthropoda > Insecta > Lepidoptera > Drepanidae > Tetheella > Tetheella fluctuosa. The sequence goes on along the minus strand of OX578229.1, from coordinate 2,972,504 downwards.
ATCGTCGAAGCTACCTAATAAAGGCTTCATATACAATATAGCCCCATTAGTAAACAGCATAATTAATATAATATCTTATATTGAATATTACACATTAACACGTTTGATGATTATTAAATTGATATGGAATTCTAATTACAGTCATAATGAGGTCACAATAAAGGCGTATGTCAAATAACAATATTACAACAACTTTGATTCATTAGCGAGAATGAACCTGAGATTATTAAATCACTAGCTGTTCCCCGCGGTTTTACCCGCATTACCGGGATAAAAAGTAGCTTATAACCATCCTCAAGCATTGGGCTTTCAAATGCAAAAATATTTTTTCAAATCTGACTGGTATTCGAGATTAGCGCTTTCAAACAAACAAAAAACGTCTTCGGCTTTACTATAGACCTTTATATATTAGTATAGATATTTAATTTTGCGATACTTTCTACATTATAAGGAAGAAATAATCTCGAATGGGGCTGTCCATCCAACAGAGCCAGCAGAGAGCTGCAACTCTATTTACTTACTCTGACCTTCGCTGTAGTAGTATTTTTGCCACTAGCTCACCGTGATGTGGCCGAACGTGGTAAGCACAAGGCTAAACGAGAACTGGCTCTCGAGTGCAGCTAACTGTACACACCGAAAGGTGCTTGGAGATAGATGGTGACCACAGTGCTATGGTTTGTGATAGAATCGCCTGGTCAAAATTCGAAATCTATGTTAGAGTATAGACGCATATACAAAATAACAAAAAAATAATAATAGTGTCAACAAGTTCATAATAATTAGATGCTTTATCAGAAAAAAAAAACTGGTACTTATAGAAGGTAGATAGATTCTTCGAATTATCAATCGGTAATTTAATTTCGGTAATTTCGTGGAAATGTTTATGAAATATAAACAAATTATATGTAAGATCAGTTATTATAAGGATCACATTTCCACTGAAACATCGTAATAGTAAACAAGTTCCCTTTTCTGTTATCATAAGTATACTTGTTAAATTGGTAATTTGTTATTGTTTTCGGATACACGTGTAATTTATTTTTATAGACCTAATCAGATCATAAGGCAGCTTTACTTTTTCTTATTATACAATTTTTTTTGTAGAGGTTTAGGTTGATGATTTTTAATAACTTATATAGGTATCACATCTAGCTGTCCCCCGCGGTTTCACCCGCATTTCCGGGATAAAAAGTAGCCAATAACCTTCCTGAAGAATTGGGCTATCAAATGCCCGTATTAAACCATTTAAACCATTTAAATGTACCCGATGGACTATAATGGAAATCGGATACCCATTCAATGTATTATTTACAATCCAGATTTTTAATTACCACCAACCAAACGTTGTAAGTGAAATCGGTTACTATAATAAATTACAAATTATTTTACCAAAAAATCCTAATCCTAACTATAATATTATAAATGTGAAGGTGAGTTTGTTTGTTTATTACCTTTTCACGCCTAAGCCGCTGAACCGATCGCGATGAAATTTGGTACGCAGATAGCCTATGGTATGGAGAAGGACATGGGCTACTTTTTTTTCTTAGGAACGTGGGTGAAACCACGGGGGACTGCTAGTACTTAATAAATTATTATCACATATTTTTAGTGCAACAAACTTATACATACTCTGTATAAGGCTGAATAGCTCATGGTACAGCAGCGCCACAATGGCGCCTGTTTCAAATATTTATCATGCAATTCCCGTCACTCTCATTCATCTATATGCTGCAATTTATTTTTCAACGGCTCTCTCGTAAACCGTGATCCATTTAGAGCCGGCCCCACTCGCTTCACCAAAGTTCTAAACAAAAGGGGTTGCATGCGAATTTATTACCTTTCACATAGTTGCGAAATAATATATGTAGGGGCTTTCGGATACATGTATACTACGCACTCAATGAATGATCTAAAATGTTAAATTATAACGTAAAAAATAAATATATAAAAATATAAACTGTTTTTTTTTTGTTCTTTATTTAATTTTTGAAATATTCTAAAATGAGTTTACTATCTAATTAGATGTTGATGTTATTACCTTTTTCGAACGTATCTATAGCGTTATGAAAGCCTACCGCATAAACATCTAGTTCTATTTTCGAATACGAAATTGTAAAGGGATCTTCACATAGCAGGCTATAACAAACGAACCATTCCTGTGAGCCGATGTAGTCGTCGGCTCAAGCCCAAGCCCAGTTGTCTGGATCGTTCTCGGCACAAATTGGCTTACACCACGTACTTTAATTACTTGATCCCGGATGACCGACTGTACGAACTGATGCGACGTGGGATCTTACAAATGCATAAACTAGAAGGTTTGTTATATCTTTAACAACATGTGATAAAATTAATGAATTAACGTTATAATTAGTTTGTGTTACGTTAAACGTTAAATGTAGTTCTAGCCTCACGTGGGTTTACATTATCTCAAATATATTTATGTTATAAATTTAATGTGAGCTCACATGTAGGCGTTTCACAAGTTTTATCATCTTGGTTTATAGTGTGGTGTATATATATATCCCAAAAAAAAAATGCCTCAATGTCAATCATAGTTATTCATAGGCCAACGAATTTTACAGATGAAAAATACTAGCGTAACAAATACTGTAACGTACTTAAAAGTTTTTCTCAATTCCCAAGGAGCTCTATTTTTGAATATATACAGCAATATAACAGTTAGTTAGGAGCTTTATGCAAAGCGTCGGTTACCGTCGTAATCTACCGGACGGAAGCGCCTAATCCTCTGAAATTTAATTCAAATTAGCACTGTACCACTTTTGAGAGGCCCAGACTCTTATCTTGCATTACTTCGAGACAACCTCTCCGTGGAAATTGCTCCTCAGGGGAAAAAGAAAAGTGAGGGACGCCCTTATTATTTGAGTGATTAACGTGAAGAGGTTTCCTTTAATATATTTTTACAGATAGAATTCTGGTAAGTAGATATTTTTGAACCGTGTTCTTTTGCTGTTCTAATTTTGTATTTCGTTGTGTAAGGAATAACTGTTTCGTTCTATATTGGTGTTATTGAGAGAGTGGGATGGTATTAATACCAATACCAACTTATATATTATTAACAGATTTTCTCCGTGAAATGAAATAGCTGAAGGTAATAAACACACAAAGTCTAGACTAGAAGGATCCTGATTCTCAAGTGCAATTTCTGGAACATTCGAAACAGTACTTGGCGATGGATTTTAACATGAGGATAGGTAACTTGGTGCTATTATTATAACGATAGGTTAGGTATTATAAAGTAGCATTAGCCAGACTAACCGCTTTGTCTCGCATTCTATTATTCAAATTCATACCCAATATACTTCACAACAATACCGAGAATTCAGATACCGATATCACCAATACGCGTGCCACTGGCACTGACGTTTGAATATAACTCTTAAAATTTGTTCCGTCTAATGCAATGAGATGTTAAATTATTTTTCTACGCCCGACGTAGCCTGAACATGTGTGCTTGTCACTCGACTATGATGGATGTTCGGTCGAATACTATACAGGGATGGATTAAGTGGATGGGCAAACGGGGCAACCTAAAATGGTATGGTGGGAATTGTAACTTGTTCGTTTATAGGCGTTTTTTTATTTTTATTTGAAGCTTTGTTTTAAATAATGATGAATGATTGTTCTGCGTTGTTATTTTGTGTGCTTACTACCTACGGCCACAGCATTTCTTACCACATTGATATTGTGGTCAAACACTATCAATAGCTAAATTAAAAAAAAAAACTACTTTAATTAACCTACAAGAAATTATTAATAAATAGACCTACCAGGGAATGTAGATATTAATTTAACTGATATATGAAATGATTTGCCATACTCCTTGCCCACTACTAATAATAAACAGTAACTAACTAGCTGTCGCGTTTAAAATATCCTTAAAACGGTCCTCTCTAAGCGCTCAGGACCAGCTTCAGGAGTGATCGGCATTGATCCGGGTATAACCGGGCAATGTGTATATCCGATAGTTTTGTAATAGGATCTGTTTGCGCTCAACCTATTACATAGGTACCTACTTATATTTATAAAAGCTTTTGTCCTTTGGTTTAACACCGAAAGCATTTTAACATTAAGTATAATAGTAAAAGGAATTTGAACATATGGTGATTATAAAAAAATGGAGGAAAGGATACTTTGAAGAACTCGTCTGGCTGGCTACCATCCGCCTACCGGTGTGTTCCAGCAGTTGTGGACACCTACTTGAGATCTAGTCTTTGAGTGCTTACCACCTTCGGCCACATCATTATATTACCATGGTGAGATTGTGGTTAAACACAAGACTATTGTAGTAAAATAAAGAAAACCTTTTAGAATAGAAAATTAAGAAATTTACGTAAGTACTTAGGAACATGTAAGTACCTACTTAGCTAGGTATTTCGAAATAACAAGCTAAAATAATTCGAAATAACATGCTAAAATAACATTAAATTTTGTTCGCGTAGCGTTGTTGATTTGAGGTACCTACTTAATAAGTCCGGCCCACGCATTTCTTCGTATTAATTTAATGGACTGCTACACAGTTTTTATCCAGCTACCAACCAAGGGCAAATAGAGGGCATTGATTTAGCGCCGATTTAGCGTTTCAAAATATTTAGTCGACAACTTCGATATCTACTTGGTCGGTCGCCGACTCAGCGCCCGCTATTTGCCCTTGGTTGTTAGCTGTAACCGTGTAACAGCTACTTCACATAAAAAATGTTGCTACCTCACAAATAGAACGTGAAGTAAAATGAACAACCTCTAACCTATGTCTACACAGCTTTTATAAAGCTTCCCACCACGCTCTGTCAGTCTTCACTTTGCTAAATTATAAGCTTCATCTTCAACGTAATGGGCGTCCAAGCCTCGCATTTTACATCAATTTAAGTAACAAGAATTGATCAAAAGATATGCTTACAACATTTTTTATGCTTAGTCTGAAGAAAATTCCTTAATGGTTTCAACATCACGAATGGGGACAAACGTTGTTTACTTCTCGTTATTGCCGACGTGCCCTTTCCGGCTCTTTGATGTGACATTTGATGAAAAAAGTAATAATACTCTGGATCCCTTTTTAGCATTTTTTCAGAACTGTTGTTCGGCGACGATAAGATTGTGCTTAGTGGCTTTATTAATATAGCTTTTATGCAGCCGAGTTAAAAAGCGACTGCTGTGTGATACTGGCTGCATTTTAGTTAGTGGTATGTACTCGTTTATTGTTTTTTCAAAATTGGAATGGGTGTATTTCGAAAAACGAAAATAAAAAGCTGAGCTGTGTAAGGCGAAAGTTTGTGTTCAGATTTAAATTAGACTTGGTACTTAAATATAGATCGTAACTTTCATTCTAGGAAAACATTAGAACTCTCTGTAACGCGGGCATAGCCGCAGGGCGTAAGCTATTGATAATTCTAAGACTTACACTAACATAATCATTATCGGAAGTTAATTAAACATACATCAATGGATTTCTAATCAACAATTGATTATGAGAGATTAGCAGTAATGTCACTAAATGAGCACATTCTATACCTACAGATGAAACAACAATCTATTATTCAAGTTTATCGTGCAATACAGTGTATGAATTATGTGTTACAGTCGATAATCTACTATTAATTAATGGGTTTAATAATGTGTCTTAGATTGCCTTTAGGCTGGCTTCAGTTGTTGGCATTGTTATGTTGTTAGCGATAAGTGGCTCTCATTGATATGGGCTTTCTCTTCTACTAGTATCTACTTATGTTTCAATTACGTCGATGAATTTAATGCTGATGCCAAATTAAGAGAACTCTACCTTGATGTTTCACCCGCGTTCCCGAGGGATCTTATGTTTTCCCGATATAAAAAGTAGCCTATGTCCTTCTCCATACCATAAACTATCAGCATAACAAAACGCTCTAAAGTTTCACACGATATTAATAAAACCAACTAAAGTTTACTTAGCCTTCTAGGCTATATAAAGGACGGCAATATATTTAAATCCTCTTGGTATTGCTAATGTCTATAGGCGACAGTAGTCACTGACCATCAGGTGAACTGCCGGCCAGCTTATCAGCCTTCTGACATAAAAAAAAAGTTTTGAGCATTATTATTATTTGTTGGACATTCTTGAGTGTATAATCCTTAGTCATAATAAAGCGGGTCCCCTTTACACTACCATAAAATAAATTAATCTAACGAAAATAGAAAAAAGGGAAATGAAGAAACAAAAACTCAAATGATACACGATGATAGGTAATAATAATATTTTGAATAGAAGCCAAAGTCGTTTAACAGTCTAAAACGTTCTAAAAAGTAAAACGACTCCCTCTCAATTGAGCTGTCTTGATCCCACTGAAATGAGAAAGCAAACCCATTTTAAAAGAAGGTGTTGATAATAGTAACAATCCTGTGACCCGGCAAAAATCCCGGGAATCCAACACGAGCGGATTCGGAATGTGATACTTGGTAGCGCGAGCCAAATCCCGGTTACACCGGCAAAATTGTCATTCGTAACAATTCTAAAATGCATCTGCAATATAGGTTTTAAAATCCTTTAAAAATAGGCCAGCTTCAGCTTTGCTAATGATAAAATAAAATCAAACGTAGTACGAGGCACTGGCTTTTTATAACAGCACGATAAAGGTAAGTTACCAATGTCGTCTATAGACATTAGCAATACAAGTAAAATGTTGGCGATTTTTATAAAGCTGAGAAAGCAACACCAACAGCAAGGCGATGATAGCTCAGTGGTAGTGACGTCCGACGCCGCGGCGAAGGTCGTGGGTTCGAATCCTACAATGAGCTTGAGCTTTCGGTGAAGGAAAACATCGTGAGGAAACCATAGCACGGTGGTAGGGTACTTTGTAGTACCCGCCTGGCTGGCTACCACCCTCAAGTTGAAAATCTGTCGCCAAACACCTATTGGTGTGTTCCGGCAGCTGCACTTGAGAGCCAGAGCCTTCTAGGCTTTGTGTGCTTACCACCTTCGGCCACATCATCATCTACCATAGTGAGAGTGTGGTCAAACACAAGCCTATACAAAGTAAAAAAAAAAAAAAAACCACTGTAAGTAGGCGAGGTGAAAGATTTTCAACTTGAGAGTATTAGCTATCCAGGCACCTGCTTTAGTACCATACCACTTTAAACTTGCGTTGAGGTTTTCGTAGAAGCCCCTTTCTAACCGTCAATCTAATTATTTATTCAAGTATTGTAATCTATGCTTAGGTATCAATCACAAAACAACGTTAATAGAATGAATTCTTTATGAGAGAGTGTCAAAGTTGACAATTACTTCGGCAGACCATCTCGGATAAGGCTGAGTGGCGTTTTCTATTAGTTGGTTAATTTACGTTCTAGATAATTTATACAGCCTTTTTTAGGGTTCCGTACCCAGAGGGTAAAAACGGGACCCTATTACTAAGACTTCGCTGTCTGTCCGTCCGTCTGTCTGTCTCCAGACTGTATCTCAAAAACCGCTATAGCTAGACAGTTGAAATTTTCACAAATTATGTATTTCTGTTGCCGCTATAACAACAAATACTAAAAATAAAATAAAATAAATATTTAAGGGGGGCTCCCATACAACAAACGCGATTTTTTTGCCCTTTTATTTGTTTTGTGGTAGTTCCCGTTGATCTAGAATCACGAAATTTGGCGAAAAGCAAGGTCTTACAGCACAAATAAAGAGAAAATTCCAAAAAATAAAAAAAGTTGAAAATTAAAGGGTGTCCCCATACATACATAGTTACGCCAATGAATAAAGACCTCTGAGTTGTATGGGCGCTGATACAATTTAGAGGCCTAGCTTGATTGGCAACTATCTCAAATAAGGTAAATAAATAAAATTGTGCATTTTCCGTGATGGACGAGCAATGGACGAAGTTTGTACGGAACCCTCGGTGCGCGAGGCCGACTCGCACTTGGCCGGTTTTTTTAATTTGTTTTTACCCATAAAGAAGGTTTAACAATATTTTTCTAGAGTGCCAAGTGCGAGGCCTTGTTATTAATGTTAAACTTTCCCAAATGTTTTGTATGGGTGAAATTAGGGAAATGAGTATCCGCGAGAGGCGCTGTACCAATTGAGAAATGCCTTAAACGCAAACGATAGTAGCGTTTGACGTCAAAAAATCGCACTAAAGATGCAAATGTTCTTTTACACCTTTACACACCTCGAACTTCTTAAATCTTAGATTATGGAATGTTCAATACGATATGCTATATGTACCTATAAAAAAGCTACCGTAGACCAAAGGCGGCCCCGGGGCAAGAGTTGAAGATCGCGCGAACCTCAAATTGCATCATCTCGCCCTTAACAAATTATACCCGAGAGGGATAACTGTGTAAAGACCGTTTTAATTAAACGGTATACTTAGTTATGAGTGACAATATTATATTTTTTTTATGCCAAAATGTTGATAAGCACGCAGGCGGTGTATATGGTTTGTGGTCATCGCCACCTAGGGACATGTACAATAGCAGGGAAACTACTAACGTTAAATAAATTAATTTAAATAGGTTTTTTATTAATCCCCATTGTTACACTTACAATTACTCATTTATGGCAGCCACAAACTGCGTAACGTGGATTGTGGGTAGCCTCTAATTAGTTGAGTCATTTCAGTTTGAAATAACAGCTTTTTTATTATTTAATGGTTATCACGCATTGACAATATCTAATTAAACTTTGGCTTATGGTTATTGTTGTGTGTAATTGTAATTAATAATTACCTGACCTGGGCGACAGAGATTTTTAAATCGGGTTTTTTTTTTTCAATAAAATAGCTGGTACTTATAGTAAAAAATTCACAATGCGGACTTTCATTGCATTTATTTAGGAATAATGTTAAGATTTTTTTGGTTAGATTTAAAAAGAAATGTAAATCGTAATAAAAAAAAAACGTTTATTTATCGTTTGTTGTAGAAGTAGTAGGTAATGGAAAATGGACTTACGATGGTTATATTTTAAACTAGCTTTTGCACGCAGCTTGAGCGCATGTGATTCAAAAGAGGATATTTTCCTTCCAGAAGACGATTGCTTAGCGACCGTTCTGCTGACATCGTTCGTCTCTTAGTGGTGGCCACATTGATCCTACCTTCGTCCACCTTCTGTATTCCCACCGCACCAGATATCTTGCCCACTTTATCCGCTCCTTCATTCCTTCCTTTCACGAATATGGGTGAAAGAGAATGGGCAAATACTCCATCACGCGTGCCCACTGCAGATTGGTGATGCAGGCACATAAGTGAAATAGGGGAATAATTAATATTAATAGTAACACTCCGTACCCTAAATATAATATAATTGTGACAATATTATTTTAACGTAAAAGCTTCTTTACGATTCGACGCTGAAAGGCTTTTATTCAAGAAAATTATCTTTTTGACGAGCGAAGACTGTCTCAAGGATTTTATGGGGTATGAAAATTTTAGTGCAAGTGAGGATACTGTTTTACCCATGCGGATCGAGTGTGGGCCCTAAAATAAGCAGGGAAGTCACTCGTGGAATGCGCGGTAGCGATTTTAAGATGAGTCGATACTTTTGTCGTTCTATTTTTCAATTTGTGGCCATTTTTATTTGTGATCGTCTCAACATTATTAAAAGTTTCATTACCTTTCATGAAAAATTCTCAATTTAATTTATTATCTTTATGTCTCTATATCAACTTATCTTAGGAACACATTCTATTAAAATATTTATTATTTGTGCCGTAATTTTGGTTATATTACTCGTGTAAACCGTTACTGTATAATGAGCTAAATTTTTGTACACAATTTGAACTGTCAAACCACTGTGAAAACAATTCCAAGTGTAAATTTACTCGACCTTTTATCATCTCTGAAGTAACAGACTGATGAGACTTCCAATTTATTATACACTTCTCATCAGAAAAATCGAAACGGTACTGCAACAACACCTCTGAATTTTGGTTTTAAATGAATTTTATGTTTTAACAAAAAAACGTAATAGTAATGTTTCAAATTAAAATCAAATTCCTTAAGCTATCGTGTTTTTTTTACAACATAACATTAATATTTGATAAACGATACCTTATAATATCCTCAATTAACTGGCATTATTACTTTTTTGTTTAATGTAAAAAAAAAAAACATAAAACTCATTCAAAACCAAACTTCAGAGGTGTTTCGATTTTTTTGATGAGAAGTATATTTGTAGATGAGCCAGTTAGCATGATATTTTAGCGAAATTAAATACCTTTTTGTAAATGCACCCGCTGTTATATTAACAAGCTTTCCAGCAGCATTATTTCATGGCCCGTCGTTACTATTCCACTGACATATAGCAATGGATATAATATTATTTCATGTATCGAATATATGATAAATAAATATTGTAATAAAAATATAACGCATTTATGGAGATACGTGTACGTTACCGACATATCACTCTTGTTTTCATAGTTTCTTTGCTAAACGAGTACATAATGTATATAGATTGGTGGTTTAGTTTAAAATAATTTTATTATTATACTTTATTTTATAAACTAGAGGTCGCCTGTGGTAAAAATTCGACCATAGTTAAACAAAAGAGATACCATATGTAATTAGGATTAAGAATGTAAAGAAAATCACTTCACATATATACGAAAAGCAGTGGTGACATGTGTGAGTGTGTGTGACAAACGCATAGTAGTGTGTGTAATGTTTTGTTTATTAATTTAATTTATTTCTAATGATTATTATACAAAAATATAAGCTTTCTGCGCTCCTTCTCCATATAAACTTTAACTGTGCCAAATTTCATACTCCTCCGTCCGCGTAATTTTCGTAAAAAGGTGTACCAAAATTTTTGCTTCACGTAATAATATCTACAACAATTATTTATTTAAGAAATACAAAATATAAACTATAACCGCTTAGTGTGGGGTCAGATGGCCGTGTGTGAGGAATAATGTCCCAGAATATTTATTTACTAGCTTCCGCCCCGCGGTTTCACCCGCGTTCCCGAGGGATCGTGTTTTTTCCCGGGATAAAAAGTAGCCTATGTAGCCTTCCTCAATAAATGGACTATCCAACACTGAAATAATTTTTCAAATCAAACCAATAGTTCCTGAAATTAGAGCGTTCAAACAAACAAACAAATTCTTCAGCTTTATAATATTAGTATAGATATTAAGTATAGATTTAATACACAAACAAATCCTCAAACTACCACCGCTGCTGATGGGCAAGGTTCCCAACAAGCCTGCAGCGTTTCTTCTTTGTATGGTCAAGCTAATACCACAGTCTGTGTAACTCTTCCTTACAGAAATAACAACAAACCTGTACAAAATACAATTTCTATAATAGGAATTTCTCCGAGGTTGTATGATTTTGTTACACAGGTATCTTTTTAAATGTACATATAGCCAAAACTTTCATGGTTAAAAGTATTCATTACTAGCTTCCGCCCCGTGGTTTCACCATATTATGTTTTCCCGGGATAATAAGTAGCCTATGTCCTTCTCCATACCATAAGCTATCTGCATACCAAATTTCATCGCAATCGGTTCAGCGGTTTAAGCGTGAAAAGATAACAAACAAACAAAGTCACTTTCGCATTTATAATATAAGTTAGGAATACAAACAACTTTTAATATGTGAACAACTCTGAAAGCGGCAAAAAATGAGCTGTTCCATACAAAAGTTTAATTCTATGCATTTGTGCCTTGTGGCCGGTTTTCAACAAATAATACACCTACTGTAACATATTTATAAATAGAACGTAGTACATATATTATAACTAGAATCCGATCCACTATATTTTCCCGAGATAAAAAGTAAAAACCCTATTTGTTGTTCCAGAATATGATCTATCTATGTGCCCAGTTTCTTTTAAATGTGTTACGCCATTATGAAGCTGAGTGCACAGCTGCCGGAATACACTGGTAGGTCCTTGGCGACAGATTTTCAACATTGTGGTGGTAGCCAGGCAGGTGGGTACTACAATGTACTCTACCAACTTGCTAAGATTTCATCACGATGTTTTCTATCACCGAAAACTCAAGCTTATAGTGGGATTCGGACCCACACACGACCTTAGTTACTGCACTATTTGGGAAGATGCCTGTATTCAAAATTAATAATCAAACTAACCAATAAAACTTTTGATGGCATGTAATTGTGACGTCACAAGTAAATATTTAATACAAAATATGGAATTTTGAAATGTCAAAACGATAGGTTTACATGGAGTTTTGTATGAAATACAAGCATGTGACGTCATAATTATATAGCATACTCTTTATGGTTAGATTGGTCATTAAAAATCATAATAAGGATAAATTTAATAAAATAATCGTGGATTCCCCTTTTTTTTTAGATGTTTTATACATTGGTTAGTGTTGGATAATTTATTTTGAATACAGGCAAATACCGTATTGTAGATAATAATACATTATGCCTCTAGTATAACTAAGAATTTAAGTTAGTTTTACTCACAGTTATAATTTAGTCCCGTATGTGTTTTTTTCTGCAATGTATTGCATTGCAACATTTGCAACGTGCTATTTGGTAGCTTATTGCGTTCGTAATGCTTGTTAGGTATCGGCTCCACGGGTATTGTATGGCACAATTCATAAGCGGTTTATATAACACACGATTTATATTTGACGGGCCGGTTGGCGTGGTTGGTAAGATACCCTATCTATCACGCCGCAGGTCGTGGGTACGATTCCCACTCAGGACAGACATTTGTGTGCATGAACATGTCTGTTTATCCTGAGTCTGGGTGTAATTATCTATAATATGTATGTATTTACAAAAGAAAAGTTGTATATTTATTATATCAGTTATCTGGCTGTCATAGTACAAGCTCTGCTTAGTTTGGGGTCAGATGGCCGCGTGTGAGGAATAGTGTCACAGAATATTTATATTTATTTATAAAATATTTTATTCTTATTTTATTTAATAGTTTATTGCATGTTATGTTATGATACTTTATAGCTAAACTATTTAGATTCGTTTCCCACAGTAAAATATTAAATATTATTTATTTTGTACTAGCTTTTCCGCGCTGTTTCACCCGCGTTCCCGAGAGATCTTGTGTTTTCCCGGGATAAAAAGTAGCCTATGGCTTTCCTCGATAAATGGGCTATCCAACACTGAAAGAATGTAATTTTTATATACTATTTACCATGAGCAAAGCAGGTGAAACACGCGGGCATATCTAGTAGCTTGTTAATCCGACGCTACCTCCTGTACTTTGTGACTCAACGACAGTATATCCCCGAGGCAGCAATACTACACAATGCCGGTTCGTATCGTAGTTTCCTGCATTTGTTGGCTTCTACAATTGTCGCCATTTCGCGCGAAACGAGAAACGATCGATCTCCACTGTAATATATGGATAAATTGCTTTCCATCCCTTTAGTTACACGGAAGTAATTTAAGGATTCAATACTCAAAGAATATTATTTGTGAAAGAGAGCACGTGTAACTAAATCAAATAAGCTTTCATGATTGTGATAGGATTATTTCAATTCTAAGTTCTATTTTTATATTATTTTTATGAAAATACTTTTTCAAGGAAAAAGTATAAGAGTTTAGAAGTGATACATTGTTATAATAAGGTTTTTAGAAGTACCCAGAGTTGGTAAAACCTAAACCAGCGGATTATGCTTGATTAAAAGTTAATGTGTAAGGTGAATTATGTAAATTCTGACAATATCTCTACATTATACTTCAAGAGTACAAAACTTAAATTAGAATTCAATGATTAAATATCATAGATTTAGTTTTATTATAATGTTAGTGCACTCCAAATTGTAGCGTGCAGTAAGTAGACTTGCACAAATACGAGCAATAGTGCTACAGATTTGGAAAGCCTGATTTCAATATCCTGTGACATGACTGGATATTCCCAATACGCAGTCCTATAAATATACTGGCTTCCATATTTTTACGTTTTGTTTCATAAAACGAGATTTACGAGTAGATATGGAAGACAATAAAAATATGTTAACAAGCCCTCAAAAAAATATGAGTGTCACAACAAAAATTATGGCAACACTTCAACATTGCAATGAAAATGTTGACAATATGGTTTTTTTTTCATTGTACCCACACAGGATTCCACAGCTTTTTGCTGTCCTCGTAGAGAAGGGTTTTTAGTGATTTATAGCTTACGGATATGGATATAAATGTTATGTTCTTTTTAGGGTTCCGTAGTCAAACAAAAAACCTGTAGCTTTGTCATGTCCATCTGTCCGTCTGTCTGCCGTGGTCATTTTACTCAATGAGTGGTACCAGTGGTATCAAGTGATATCTGAAATTTTGCATAACTACCTAATACATAATACTATTAACGCAAACTAAGTTAACAAATAAAAGGAAAAGTATTCTTGGTAACTAGGCTTTACTAGTTTATGTCTTATAGTCGATAGGAGACTTCGGTATAATATAAAATTACAATTAACGTTTAAATTAAATTTTCTTTAATTTATCTTCACCCTTTATAGGTTAGACTGTAGCAAATCATACCTACTACGAAACCATACACTGCGCGTTCCAACACGCACTTGGTTAGCTTATTTGGATTCATGTACTTACTTATTTAGTTACCGAATTATTATATTATATTTGTATGTTTATTTACAACAAATATTTACAATCAATGTATAAAATACAAACTATGATATATAGAAAACATCCTCAAAGCCCTCGCTGCTGTCGATAGGCAAGGTTCCCAACAGGCTGGCAGCGTTCCCTTTTTGGATGGCCAAGCTTATGCGTTGGCGGAAAAAGCTCCCAGCCCGTCGGTCTCCCGAAGCCTCGATGAGCTTGGATGATAAAATCCGAGCAAATCGGCGAGCCTCGAACCCCCACGAATTTAATATTTGGAATTTACTACTGCGGCAAACGGATATTTTACTTTTATAAAGAAGAACACGGTGGATTTTATTTCAAATCTCGTTGGCTGTTGCCCTGAAGATGAATTTCTTTTGCCAATGATCTACACAGTATGGTGTTGCAGTCAAGAACCAGTTGCCTTTTTGTCTTTCTATGCTTACCATCTTCGAATTGACCATGGTAAACATAGGTTTATATATGTAAAAAAAAATATTCAAAATAGATCCTATTTCTTTACGGTTGTAGACGGGTATGTTCCCATTGAACCCCAAAAATGTAGAAACTTCACGAAATATCGTCATACTTAAGGCGACGATATACGCGAATAACCTTGTCCCGCACTAAACTAACGGGTGAGAGAGAGAAGGAACAAAAGCTATTTCCTAGTAAAAAAGTCGTTTAAATTTTATTTAAAAAAAATAGATTGACTTTTTGGGAAAGTAACAAAATAGTTCTCTTTGTATTAGATCTTAAAATGCTTATTAAAATTTTCGAGTTGATGGGTAAAATAGGAGAAAAAATCATTTCTAATTTTAAAAAGGCTCATAATCTCGATATTTTTCTGACGTTATCAATGAAAATCTTAAATTTTAAAAAATAAGTAATTCCATGGCATATATCATTTAGTTTAACATATATTTTTTACAAATCTCTTGCATCGAAGAATACAGAGAAAAACTTAATTTAGAATCATCATTTTGCGTATATCGTCGCCTTAATTCATATTTTTTCTCGGGATCGCAGGTGAAACTGGTGACAGCTAGTAAACGCAGATTTACATCTTCCTACACTGGGAACCCACAGCTAGCCACAAACAACTTAATTCTATCAAAAGTATGAGGTGTCGTAGTTAATACGAGTGAAAACGAGGGTGCATACTGAATGAGGGATGCCTACTTTTGGTTGGGTCTTAAATAGTTTAAAGTAATTATATAAATAACTTTAAAGTATGGGTTGAATTTAAATTAACCCCAAAAAGGTCGTGCTATTTTCCATAACCCTCAAATTAATTGAGGTACTTAACTATAAGATAATGAACTTAAATTACTAAAAACTTACTTTTAGGGTGTGTGCTTACCACCTTTTGGCATTATCATCACTTCCCACAGTATAATTGTGGTCATAACGCAAGCTTATGCAATCTTTTTTTTGAATTGGGCAACAGTTACGTAGGTATAAAGTAACTTTTTAGACGCGAATGACTGACGCTTAAATAAATATACAGCCGTAAAAGGATGTTGAGTACATCACAAGCAGTACCAAGCAAGATTTAAATTAAAGTTTTTAAGCTATCAGCAATGACAGAACAAGAATAATATATCTTCGACTCTCTTGGATAGTATTTTCTTTATTCAAATTATAAAACAATGACGTCTTTGTACATAATTCAATAAATACAATTAGTGGATGAATAAATTGAGTGCTCTTTCAAATTATTCACTCACTAATTTTGTTTATTCTATTTTATTTATGTTCTTTCATACATTAAGTTCATTAGGATTCCTTCGTAAGCATATCAAAAGGCTCCAACGTCAATTATTTTTACTCTTTCATTTACTTATGTTCATCCCTCATAATTAGTTAACCAAAGGGCGGACTAATGAATATCTGCGCAGTCCTTGAGACTGGATAGGGACCCTTATAATTTAGTTGTTTTAATGCCAATGAATATTATATATAGGTACCTAGCATTTCGCTATGTGGTGACTAGTTATAACACTTTAAGAAAATTGAAAATCAGGTGCTTGATTTAATATATTTAACCTTTTATATTCTTATTTATTTTATATTCTATACATAAATAACTAATATTATAAAGCTGAAGAGTTTGTTTGAACGCGCTAATCTCAGGAACTACTAGTTCAAATTGAAAAATTCTTTTAGTGTTGGACAGCGCATTTATCGAGGAAGGCTTTAGGTTTTTTATCCCGGGAAAAATTAAGATCCCTCGGGAACGTGGGTGAAACTGCGGGGCGGAAGCTAGTAAATAATAAAAATAGATTATATTCGTTTGTCTGCTAATGCTTGTAAATTATATCTAAACATGGAAACCTCTAATTGGCCTTCTGTTTTCTACTTTACTTTGTCATATTAAGTATATTGTGAAATTCTGTATCGCTAGTTTTATGAATAAATAAAATAAAAAAATATCCTCATTTTAACAGTTTTATCTTAATTTTATGTTTTTTTAGTCTTACTACTTAAGTACTAGTTTTATTTTATACTTATCTATGATCAAAACAAACTTAAATAGTAAAACCAAAATAATATCACTTAATCCTTTTTTTAAACTCAAACTCATTTATTTCAGGCCCTAATAAGGCTCCTACTAATACGTTATTTCCTACAAATATTATAAAAGTAAAACCGTAGTACCTACTACTTCTTATTCTGTGGTGAAACTTAGTCTGTCTATCTATCTGTTTGTCTCGTTTTCACGCTGATTTTGATAGACCACGGATATACTTAGGTATTATCCCGGGAACGCGGGTGAAACAACTTAAAACTCTCGAATGCTATACGTAGGTAACCATATACCTACTTTAAAAACAATCTAATTTAAACATTGTTTCCATACGTAAAGATACAAAATAGGTTACGTATACATTATCAATATACAAATATGTATTCATAAAGTTTACAGGTAATATTTCTTGGAACAAATTTATGAAAATTTAAATTAAAGTCTAACCTAAAAGTACTTACCTAAATATTAGCTGAAATTATTATAACAACCTCTATAACGACATATGCAAATGAGATGATCTACAAAATGACCCTACAGAGTATGCAGAACTTAAGGACTTGTCCCTAACTAAAGTAAAGTAATTATTCTATTACGTAAAGCGACCACGTGCGGGAGACCTTTATTGTGTGTGCAGGAAAGGGTCAAAATGGGATAGTATCTCGTCACTAATTCAAAACATACTGCTGAAAGTATAGTCGAGAGAGTTCTACTTTCTAGCATATACCTAGTGTTTCCGTTGTTCCAAAAAATTATAGGTAAAACCTCAATCGGAAATTTAGTTTTTTTTTTAATGGTGGTATAGATAGACGGCGTATGCTACAATCTCAATATGGTAAGTGATGATGAGTTAGTACACAAACAAAGATTATAAGGGAACGGTTCTCAAGTGCAGCTGTCGGAACACAAAAGTAGGGAGGTAATTTGACGTTTTTGTATAATCAGAAAAACTGTTTTATTTACAATTAAAAATTGTTTTGAAGTGAAAACATCTCGACGAGTAGCAGCAGTGAAAATTTTTGATACCTACTACAAGGTTATTTAATAGGCTCAATGACTGCCTATTTTTACCCAAGATGGTACGCTAACGAAGCTTAGAAAGAAACAGACTATCTGTTGTGCAACTTTTGCCAATAACAGATGATGCAAAAGTTACAAAATATCATACAATTTGATATTATTTCGGTAAACAACAATAAGGTAATGCTTATCATTTACGCACGTCGCTGTATAACCCTTAGATGACCTTAGCTGTGACGTCAAACGTCCAAATAATATTCAGCCAATGATATGCGACTGCGTTGTAATATGGAACAAACACGATTTCCCGAAACAAACATGTTCAATTTCTGTGAAATAGTAGGCGGATATATAATAGTTCACACTCGCCTGGGGAAACATCAGTAGGCACGTCTTGTTTGTTTCAAGTACATATATGTAAACTAACTAAATAAAATAAAATATCATTATTATTACAGTTAAAACAGTAAAAGTGCGAGTCGGTCTCGCACACGAAGGGTTCTGTACCGTTGTCTATAAAAACGGCAAAAAATATCTGTTGTATGAGAGCCCCGCTTAATATTTATTTTATTGTGTTTTAGTATTCGTTGTTATAGCGGCAACAGAAATACATCATCTGTGAAAATTAAGTTAATTACTTAGAACTTGTACAAAAAACACAATATCGCGGACAAAGAAATATTTTGAAAGGTCGCGTTATTTGAAAACCGCTTGTCATGCGTAAATTGGATTTCTGCGTAGGAAAACATTAAAGCGAAAACAAATTAAAACGTTTTCCCTCGATCTTAAATCTTTTTTTTTTTCTAGAAAACGTTTAATTAAAACGCGATAATGCATACTTTATTAATTAACAAAAATTAAAATAGCTACGCACTCTAATAAGTACCTTTTACGTGTTCTTTAGTTGGTGTAATGTTTTATTCTATTTAGTGAATGGTAAGAGAGTCAAAGTCAAAGCCATTTATTCAGTTTAGGGTCTAGGAGGGTACTTATGAACGTTGAAGCTACTGAAGTTACCACCGGCACAGCCACCGGTTTGGAAGTTAATCTTCAACAGAAGAACCGGCAAGAAACTCGGCAAGGTTACATTTTTTATTCAAAGGCATATTTTTGGAGAGTCAGACAGATTTTTTTCTCTTTAAACAATTTTTAAAACAATATAATAAGCATAAACATACCTACAAAAAAAAACAACAAATAGGTACCTACCTACCTTTACTATTTACACTGTTTAAATTATATTTTTCTAGTGATGTAGTCAATAAAATATCATCGTAATCGGATGAATGGTACAGAATGTGCGCACCTCTTAAAACAAAAACAAAAACAGACACACAATAATTGATTTTTAAATGTATCGATATATAATATTGCTGGTTTTGGTACAATAAGAATTTTCGGTCAAGCAAAGTTGCATTTGAAGCTCTTTTCTATGCAACATTTTTTTAAGGCTGGATAATAGAAATAAGATCTCACTAATTGCTTGCGAAAATGTCAGTAAATGTCAGACGGTTGGTAGGTATGTGTCGTTTAAACGAATGACTGAGCACAAATTTGGTAACACCTCACAAACAATTCACTGTCCAGGTATGCCAGGAATGTGTAGTTTCGCACTGGGGTAAGACAATGACCTAAATACCTACATGTGCTAACGAGTTCCAAAGTTACTTTTTAGCTTTTGGTTAGATGCTACCGCTCGCCTACGCAGTCAGGCTATGCCTGTTTTCAATGACTTTTCTGACATATATTTTGGGGGGAAACGATCAGAATTATAGTGAAGAACTTCCTATTCAGTGGTACATGAATTGCCATGTAGGAGTAAAATAGGTTTGCCTGCATGCCTGTGAGGTCAAAAAGCAAGGTAGGTAGGTACCTAGAGAGGTTGTTACCTACAATATTCCATTCTGCGCTGAGCCTGTGTGATAATGAACAATGGCCTACTTATCTGGTTGAAAATTTAAACACAATAGTCTAGGTACTTAATTATCGTTCTAAGTTATTAACCAATAAAATTCACCTCACATCAATTTAGTGCAGATTTATTTACAATCGAAGATTGTACTACCGTGTTTCATTTTTCAGAGCAGATCCCCAGGTGGCCGTGTGTAAAGAGTCCTTGAAAGAAAACAGGTGTAAATTTTCTCGTTTATAAGGTCTCGTATATCAGAAATGGGGAATTAGGTAGGTAAGTTACTAAATATACAAGGTCCTACTAAATGAAGTGCGATCCTTTTGAGGGATGAACATATTTGTCAAAAGTATTCATAAAATAATATGAAAAATAATCGTCATATTTACCTATGCAGTGTGAATGACCTCGGGCGGTCAGCGCGTCTCGCGGGCTCAGCTGGCTAAGGCTGCGTTTCCACCAGAGATGCGTAGCGAGGAATGTGTTTTATCCGCCAATAAAGGAACGCAGCTGTACCTTACCTACTAACCTAGTCACTGATATTTATAAATTGTATGTTTTATAATTTAATAATTTTACCAAAACCCCTGATTAATATTTTAGTTACCTACTTAATGGTTTAAAATAATACTTTGTACTTACCTACTGATGTTCATGTTCAGTTTCTGAATTTTAGGAATTTCTAATTACCTAACCATACTAAGACCATACCTATGATTCAGTATTTATCTTTTAATAACTTCCGCCCCGCGGCTTCACCCGCGGTCCCGAGGGTTCTTGTTTTCCCGGTATAAAAAGTAGCCTATGTGTTAATCCAGGTATAAGCTACTCAGTAATTAACTACCTCCATAACAAATTTCATCAAAATTTGTCAAGCGTGAAGAAGTAACAAACATACAAACACAAACTCACAAACTTTCTCCTTTATATTATTAGTGTGATGAATCTTGAATACCTACTTGGGTACATTCATCCCCCAAAAGGCACCGTACAATTTAACAGGACCTTCTATAAACAGTCGATGAAAAATGATTCAATAGACAAGGTGAAAATCATGTTCCAACCAAGTTAAATTGAGATTTCCCTTTCATGTTCCTTTATGAATTTCATGTTCGCACAAAATGTGGTTACACTCTTGTACGGAACACTGTTTCACGAAACAGTATTATTGTAATACCGAGTGAGAATATACCGCGTTTATTTCGCAAGTTTCAAATTAATTATTAACATTCCCCCAGTACATTTTATGGCAAACATAAAAAGGTTGTAAAGAAGTTAGTTTAACTGTGGAATTAAGGTTTGAATTGTAATGTAAAGGTCGGAACAGATGACCTTGGGTAAGCAGTAAGCTTTACCCTTTTATTTATGGTCCTACTAATACTGTATATTATGCTTATGTTTGTAAGGTTGTTTTTTTTACTCAGTATTTTTTTACGCCGATCTAATAATTTTGCTATGTACTAGATTTCATCCAAATCTGTTCAGCTATTAAGGCATGACTGAGTAACAATGATCCACATAAACTTTCGTATTAATAATATCAGTGGGAAGCTTTTTTATACCCCGGGTTACACTTAATGGGCTTCGTCCAAGTTTTCTATAGCTAAATACTTTCCCACTCAGCATATAGTGGGAAAGGGATAGCTATAAAACTTTGCCGAAGCCTGATAATGATGCCGCAGAGATAGATTATAATCGACGTGAGACAAGAAATGTCTATGATGCTACGGCTACATTGTCGGGATCCGGCGATTATTCGTGTTGCTGTTCCACAAAAAAGTTCGCCGAATCTCGATAATGTGGCCGACTAAGTAGTAGAAGTATCTAGGATACGTTAAAAAGATAGGAAATTAAATAAAAATCTTATAATTAATAATAATTTTATATATTTACTTAAAAATAAACATGAGCAGATACAAATAGTGTACCAATTTTTTTCTTATAAAATTATGTTAAATACTAAGTATTGTCTTTTTTAATATGAATAGAACCATCAATGAAAATTTCAAATAAATGCAATTCGTCAATTATGAGTAACATTGGTAAATTGCAAACACAAATAGAACTTACTTACTCTTACTAAAATACTGCGAATAAAATATTCTAAATATGATTTGAATATTTTTTAAAAACTATGTAAGGAATAAATAATGAGTATGGTCACATACATTCCAAAATAAGGAATGTCAATTAACAAAGAAAAATATATCCTACGCCATTACATATTAAAGTTATAATAACTTGTATTAATACTTCTCAAAAATGCTTACAAATAAAAATGAAGCGCTGAATTGATCATGAATCTATGAATATTCGAATAGTACATTTAGATTTTATATTCAGTTATTAATGAAGAAAAAAAAACGTTCAGTCGGCGTCAAAAGTAGATTGGCACTTTAGTATCGTGTCACATTACACAATTCATAATTTTCATACAAACTGTCAAGAAAATGTCGATAGATTAATATGAAATGGTACTAAAATGCCAATCTACTTTTGACGCTGACTGTACCTATATTACTAGGCATAAAAATCTTGTTTAAATTAAGGCACCACACTGATTTTCTGCCCTTAAAAAAATTGGCAGTAAAAGAAAGGATTTTATGTAAAGTACGATAAATTTATCAGAAACTAGATCTACTCATTCTTAAATGTAACGTCAGAGTACCCACTAGATAATAATAAAATTTCCAAACTAAATTCAATTTTGATAATAATCTGCGCTAATAGACTCAACAGTCTAGATGTAACTAAAAATAGGAAGCAATGTCATGTTTTCGATAAATTAACGTAATTTACATAAATTAAAAAGTACTTTCATACAAAAAACGCTTAATTATCTTCACCGGGAAGTTGGATTGAATTTAATAAACAGCCTTTATAAAGATCCTGAAAAAATTGCATCAGTATTTTTTTCCACAGTAAATGATTCAACAGTAAAACTAAATGCCTAGTTTTTAGTAAAGATTTGAACAACAACAAGACAGACAAAGGAAAACAAACAGTATTGCACTATAAATAAAATTAAATAAATAAACATAACAAAGATCATCTAACGCAGATAAGGCGCGTAGGTAGAGATTAAACTTACAATTAATTCGAAGACTTTTGGCGTAGCATCCTAGCGGCTTGGAATGTGTTGTGCATCAACATTGCGACTGTCATGGGTCCGACACCACCGGGTACTGGTGTGAGTGCCCCAGCGATTTTGCTTACCTCTAAATGGAGAAATTTAGATAATTAATTTATGAATTTCAATGGTAACAATAAAAAAAAACCATTCGATTATGTATAAATAACTGTCAGCATTAAGTTATAAATCTACACTAATATAATAAAGCAGAGTTTTTTGTTTGTTTAAAGGCGCTAATCTCTGGAACAACCAGTCGGATTTGAAAAATTCTTTTTGCATTTGATAGCCCAATAGGGTATTTTACTCCATATGAGAAAAAATCTAAAAATGTACAATTTAGATAGCTTAGGCAATAAGCAGTCGGAAAATGTTAATTTTAGTTCATAAAATAACTTAATTAATTTCAAAGATTTCAGTTTTTTAATTAATCTGTTTCTAAACGAGCGAAACAGTAGCCGCCATTACAATGACGTCATACGGTACTGTATGTATACTAAAAAGTGTCAACTGAAGTATTATTATTATTTTTACACTAGTTTTCATGCATTCAGGAACAGTACACTAATAAAAAGGATAATAGCTCATTTTTTATTTATAACATTTTCTAAGTCCAATTGAGACCAATATCAGCGCATTTATTTACTTACAAGAGACCAAATAACGTCATGACCGTAGAGTTACATGATGTCCAGCGTTTTCATCAAACTACTCCCGACATTTGAAAATGTAAAATTGAAATGCATTTTTATGGCACGTATCGATTGAATAAATTTATTGTTTTTTTTTTGGTGGCTTATTAGACCTTTAGGAACGAATTGAGACATTTTTCAAAAATTGGTGTAATACCCTATTCTTGAGGAATGTTAGGTATAGGCATTTTTTATCCCGGGAATGCACGTGAAGCTGCGGGGAACAGCTAGTTTAATTATAAAAGAAAAATCAACAAAAAGTTACCATCATAATCTACATCTCCAACAAGCTTAGATTTTCCATTTTCATCAATAATCTTAGTAATTCCAACATCAATTATTGTTGCACCAGGTTTCACCATGTCAGCCTTAATTAGTTTTGGTATACCTAAACAAATAAAAGATAATATTGCATAAATTATTTATTCAAAAAAGGAACAAAAGAAGAAAAAAAAAGTGTAATAATAGTAGAGAAAAAACTAAATAAATACCTGTTGCTGTTATAATAATGTCGGCATTGCGACAGAAAAACTCGAGTTTTTCTCTTGGCGTGTATCGGTGGCATATTGTCACTGTAGCATCCATTCCCAGTCCACTGTCATGACTTTTGTCACTGTGCAACATCATAGCTATTGGCATCCCAACATTCTTCGACCGACCAATAACAACTGCGTTACGACCGAAAGTTTCGATGTTAAACCTACAAAAATTTAAAGAATGATACATCTGATAATTTTTGATCTGGGTATAATGATTTAGTTTTAAAAAAACCGGCCAAGTGCGAGTCGGAATCGCACACGAAGGGTTCCGTACCATTATTTATAAAAACGGCAAAAAATTGCGTTTGTTGTATAGGATTAACCCCCCTTAAATATTTATTTTATTTTGTTTTTTGTATTTGTTGTTATAGCGGCAACAGAAATACATAATTTGTGAAAATTTCAACTATCTAGCTATCGCGCTTTTTGAGATACACCCTGGTGACAGGCACACGGACGCCAGACGGACAGACAGCGAAGTCTTAGTAATAGGGTCCCGTTTTTACCCTTTGGATACGGAACCCTAAAAAGTACTTAAATAAGAAAAAAATGTCTCCACTTTAAGTTTTTAGCTGTGAAGTTAGCTTTGCAGTATGTAT
Organism: Tetheella fluctuosa; assembly: GCA_951216915.1. Classification (NCBI taxonomy): domain Eukaryota; kingdom Metazoa; phylum Arthropoda; class Insecta; order Lepidoptera; family Drepanidae; genus Tetheella; species Tetheella fluctuosa. Next base: position 2,947,544 of record OX578229.1, on the reverse strand, counting down.
TTGTGAAAATAATTAAAATATGTGTAACTTCATTTTTGTTTTTTAACCCAGGAATAAGAAATTAATGATATTATGCAAACATGTCCATAATACTATTTGGCAGATAGACAACTTGTTCTGTGAAAAGCTATGTTATCATACATTTACAAATGCTGAAATAATTATTTTTGACTATATTCATCACCATAAGGAAACCTTCAACAATGCATCATTCAAATTAGATCCATGTAGTTTAAATTACAAATTATATTATAAAGTATGACTAAATAATAAACCTACAAAACAGTACCATGACTGACTAACTGAGAGAGAGAGAGACAAACAACATACAGCCTAAGCTGGTGGATCCAGAGATTTGAAATTTGGAACAAAAGAATATTCCAGGAGTACCCACTAAATGGGAATTTCCAAAATGCAATATAATGTAGAGTACCAAAGAAATGTAATTTTTTACTGATCAAACTCAAACTCAAACTTTAGCAATTATTTTGTTTGTAAAATAACTTACCGCTTTAGCATTTCAACAACAGCAAGTGCAGTAGCAGGAACAATTGTAGGCATGTCCGAACACAATCTACCAATATTGAGGATGTGGAATCCGTCTACATCCTTCTCTGGAGCAACTGCATTGCACACTTTTCTTTCATTAATTTGTTGTGGAACCGGTAACTGAACAAGAATACCATCCACATTTGAATCTGCATTCAATTCTTGGATTTCAGTTAATAATTGTTCTTCAGTAGTATTCTCATCTCGTATGATTGTCTGAGCGTCAATGCCAACAAATTTTGCTGCTTGTATTTTGTTTTTCACATATGTGTGGCTGGCCGGGTCATTGCCAACTATTATGCAACGTATAGATGGCGCTCTATGACCATTGCTTACCCATTTTGCGATATCAAGCTTTAATTCTTCTTTAATTTGTAAGGCTAAAGCTTTACCGTCTAGGACTTGAGCCATAATTCTGTTTAACAAAGATAAAAGTTGATTAAGAAATTATTTTTTTATATAAAGAAACATGTAAAAAGTAGTGCCATTACAAAAACACAAAAATATGGTGAATATAACACACAGTCCAATCAAATCTAACATAAAAACATAAATCTATTGTTAGAGATACTTCAAAAGAAAATTATTTATGAAGACTATTACAAAAGAACAATACTACAAAAGCACAACAAACGGTTTTTGATTTCAATTTTATTTTACCTGGCTGAGCCCAAGGAATCAATGTACGTGTGACTTCTCATTGTGGATGTCAGAAACGAACTGACAACACGAAAGCAAAGGATTTGCCTCATCACTTACTGTAGACGTACACGGGTTATTAGGTCAAATCAGCCAAACAACTTAATTTCGTACAAAATGATAAGAAGAAAACTAGATTTAGCCGATATTAAACAGTTTTAAAATGAGAACATTTACTTATGGGGTTACTTAGTTCAAGTCATATCAAATGAACTGGTTAGGTGTAGGTGTGAACCACTTTAAACTCAATTTATTGGTTGATTTGGGAACAAAAAAAACAACAAGTGGTTTAAAAACCTAGTTAAATCTGGTATTGATGTCATATTAAAACGATTCATCATTAAAAATATTGCCATTTAAAAGTACCACTATAATGAATTTATGAGAAATAATATATTATTATTTAAATAAAAATGCCACATAAAATTTTAGAAAATGCCTTGACTGATGTGTATAATTTCATCCATCCAAACTCAAAACTTATTTATTCAGATTAGGCCATGATAAGGCAGGCACATGGGGGAATAAATCCAAAGGCAAAAACATTTCATTTACGTACCTTAAAACCAAGTGCTTCCCGTGTATGTTACACTGACAATGACAATATGCCTAAATTCCTTGTTGAACAAACAAAATCAACAAAGAATGGTGACAAATATCCTTGTTTGGTATCTACACAAATGTATTGTTTAAAAGTTATATTTGGACTAAGTACAGTATGGTATCTAAGTACCTTACCGGTCACTGTTATTCACATAAAATTTATAAGGCGTGTATGTGTTCGAATGTATAATTTTATCAGTTCACAATTCAAACACAGAACAGAATAATTGTATAGACGTACACGCGTTCTGAATAATATTTGTCATGGTAGTTTTTATCAAAAACTAATTGTGTGTGAAATTTAGCGTAGCACTTTGTTGTTTTTTGATTGTTTAGAAATGAAATGAAACTGGAGATAGTAACAACCTAACCACTTTTAATTGTGAAAGTGATATACCTAACAATTTATCAAAATTTTAACCACTTTATAGTGAAAGTTTTAAAGTGTAATGGTGCCTCCCCACTTGGCTATGCGTATTGGCGTATTCGCCGTATTTGACGCATAACTCCCATGTGTGGAGGGTCTATTCGCCAAATATTCGGGCATATTTGTCTATGTGGCGAATAAGCAAATAACAAACTCGCGTATCCGTACGCCTGTCGGTTTTTCAAGGCACATCAAAGGAGACAAATAGGCAAATACGCAAATATACCGTCCACACATGGTCGGTATTCACTAGCGCACGATTTGTCAACTAGTTCGGACGGACGAGTAGTGGGTCTCAATTTTCTTTATTTGGTTTCATTATTTTGTTTTAATAGGCGGAATTAAAAACTGCTGATCCGATTTGGATGGGGTTTTCGTTATTAAAGATCAGGGAAGGTTTTAGTGTATGATACATTAGGATCTGCTATGTATTCTGTACCTAAGTTCTGTACTAAAACTCGACGGACTCGAACTCCTGATTACTGAGTTTTACGAGCGAGACTGATAATAGTCGCTGCGTGAATTCACCGTCAAGTTTTGCTGATGAAGATCTTCGGAGATAGACAATGGAACTCTTCAATGACAAACAGCAAATGACCCGTGATCGCTATGATCGAATGTCTATGTATTGTTTTCATCATTCCATAACATAAAATCACGCCTTTACGGTTTTAGGGGGTAAACAGATGTACATAGTACACCCTCAAAAGAAACTAAAAATTTAAAAGATGGTATCAAAAAGGTTAGGCCATGCATCTACTCCTGTCCATTTACAAAAATCAGAGTAAAGGATCACTCTCTCTGTGAATATGGTCTTGATGAGTGAAACGTGCAACGTCCATGTTGTACATGAACAAATTACTCTCTGACTGGTGTAGCAAACATGTTTGTCGTTTTGGTATTTGGCTCCATGTGTGGACGGTCGTATCGCCTATTTGCCTATACGTCAAATATATGCCATATACTGTCAAATACCTATCACGAATACGCATAGCCAAGTGGGGAGGCACCATAAGACTAATCTTAGAATAAGCAGATAGAACAGTAGTATGGATATTATACGAACACGTGTTATCTTCCTTCAGTAAAAGGCAAACAGGCAAATTACTTACTTCGAAGTTAACTTTCAACTACATAAATTATAGTTTCAAAACGCACCCGTACATTTTATTAAAAATAATTAGAATAATACAGAAAGTAGTTCAGTCGTTCAAATAAAAGATCAATATTTAAATAAACAACAGTATCTTTCAATAACAAATGTTTAAATCGTGTATTTATATTTATATTTTATCACGTGTCTCTAGAGAGATAAAAAGCTGTTTATGTAATCCACGAAACGCAACCATGGGTGGGTTGACCGGAAAATCTGTCAAGTTTGACATTTGAATTGCGTTACGTTATTGCAAAGTGTTCATCAAATGACGGCTATCATTTTATGGGGTTAGTCGTGGATTATAAAAAATATTTCCTATGGAGTTGTATTGCATATTGATTATCAAAATACAACAAATGCTATTGATAGGTAACTAGGTAGCTACCTACCGATAGTTCCTAAAACCTACACTGTATTATTATCTGATAGCTATTATTAGCTAGGTAAATCTACCTATACTAATATTATAAAGGTGAAGAGTTTGTTTGTTTGTTTGAACGCGCTAATCTCAGGAACTACTGGTTCGATTTGAAAAAATATTTCAGTGTTGGATAGCCCATTTATCGAGGAAGGCTCTTCCTCTATAAGTTCGGGTAACTTTTAATCCCGGGAAAACACATGATCCTCGGGAACGCGGGTGAAACCGCGGGGCGGAAGCTAGTATAGTTATATAGTAGACTAGACCCCAAGAACTTATGAAGGTTGAAGTTATTGAAGATAAAATCACTACCTGAATGTACCAATTGAAATCAATTTTATTTCCTACCTATGTACTTAATTTTGTGGCCGCTACTAGGGAGTTAGCTAAAAAAATGTATCTCAAGAATATTTTGTTTGCGTAAGTACCGGGTCATTTACCTACATTGTTTTCTACCAAGTAAACCGATGGAAACTCAGAAATACCTAGTAGGTATTATGATTAAAGGGTACGTGACGTAACGTAAGACAAGTGGGCGCGGTCATGACGTACCTACTTAGGTCACTCAGATAAGTTTACAAGTCAATGTCTGGACGGCTGATTATTAATAGTATCTAGTGTTTGATTAAACGCAACAAAAACATCTTGTTTCGTAGCGATCCGTTTATGCTATCAAGGTGATAGGTTGCCTGTACACGGGTTTTTTTTTTCTATGTATAGGCACGTATAGGCTTATGTTTAGACCACAATCTCATTATGGTAAGTGATGATATGGCCGATGGTGGTATGCATACAAAGCCTTTAAGGAACTGGCTCTCAAGTGCAGCTGTCAAAACACCCTGGTAGGTGCTTGGTGACAGATTTAACCTAATGGGTGGTAGGTACTTTAAAATTTGTAGGTATTTAATTTAAAATACTAAAATATATCTACTTACTTACTTACATACAGTAAAAAAAACATAATTATTGACACTTATCTTATAAATCTTCTATCTTCTATACATATAAGATCGGCCAAGTGCGAGTTGGACTCGCGCACCGAGGGTTCCGTACAAACTTCGTCCATCGTTCATCCATCACGGGAAATGCACAATTTTATTTATTTTCCTTATTTGAGGTTGGTGCCAATTAAGCTAGACCTCTAAATTGTATGAGCGCCCATACAACTCAGAGTTCTTTACTAATTGGCGTATCTATGACACCCTTTAAATTTCAACTTTTTTATTTTTTGGAATTTTTCCTTTATTTATGCTGTAAGACTGCTTTTTGCTTTCGTGATTCTAGGTCAACGGGTACTACCCTACACTTTGAAAATAAAATAAAACAAATTTTTAAGGGGGGTTCCCATTACAAAAGACATGATTTTTTCCGTTTTTATTGATAATGGCACGGAAACCTTCGTGTGCGAGTCCAACTCGCACTTGGCCGGTCTACTTTCAATTTTTAATTTAAACATGACTTTTTTTTTTAATATTACCTAAGTACTTACTAATTAATGTGTTTATCTGTTATTTTATACTTCTATTGGAAACTAGTTTGCGTTCAGCCGGCCTAATTTGTTATCTGGCTTGACATCATTCTATAAGTATTCCTCATACTTATCTATTTATAATATTAATATAAGAATAAATCGGCCCTGAGATAAATAAAAGCTAAAGTTCAACATTGTAGCGTATTCGCCACAACGCGATCGCATGTATAAATACCACACAATGGGTTCAAGTCTCACTTTCTCTCTCCGTTTCATTAATTACAGTCTTTCAGATTAATCACGACGTATATACCTATAGGTATTTTCATCCACTTTGACTAATATAGCAATGAGTAGGTAGGTACAGAAGCTTTGGTGACAAATTAGGAAATTACAAAAATCTTCTCTTCTATATACTAACTTAAGTTAGTGTATATAGATAGTATATATGAAATAGATTTCTAAGATTTGCACGGTGGTAGGGTACTTTGTAGTACTTACCCACCTGGCTGGCTACAGTTTTCAGTTACAGTTAAAAATCTGTCACCAAATAGGTACCTACCAGTTTGTGTTCCAGCAGCTGCACTTGCCAATTCCTTGTACGCTTTGTGTGCTAACCACCTTTGGCCACCTCATCTATACCAGGGGTCACCAATTAGGTTTATTAGGGGTTTATTAGGGGTCCGTTTAAAAAATATTGAAGATTTTCGCGGGCCGGTAGATGATGAATGACCAAGCTTAGGTAGTTTCCTACAAATCCTACTATAAAGCTACTAATATATCAAATTATTGTACGTTAGGATGTGCGCTGATTAAATAAAATAAACATATGTACATTTTTGCTTGTCAAACTTTGGTCCACACAATATAGGTCGGCGGTCCTGATCCGGAACGCGGTCCGTCATTTGGTAACCCCTGGTCTATACAAAATACAAAAATATGTCTTATACCTCAAGAAACAGAAAATTGTAACCCTACATTTAAGAAGTAACATAATATTGTGTATTTAAAGAATAGTAGGTCCATACAATAGTTTGAAAGTAAACATTATTCATGTCCAATGTTTTTAAACCTCGAATTCCATTGAATTCACTTATTAAAACCATTTATAAAAATCAAAGACGACAACAGAAAATTGCTGCAATTATTTCAATTAACTGTGACACATCACATGCATTATTTCTTACATATATAAACACTTTACTTACAATTAATTAATGCTGTATGTGAACCTTGACTTGTTTATAATTAATGCATGCACTAATTACAGTATTGAGGTACAGACTGATAATAATTATGCAATTATGCTTTATATATAAATTGTTATCATTTTGCTGTATTGCAGTTATGGTTGACCGGAACCACTTACAATGATATGAATACGATAAAGATATAGATAAGATAATAATAAATACGATAAAAAGTGCATAATTTAGTTGCATACGTACTTAGAATTTGTGAGATAGAATATGGATCTTATGTTTTCCGGGAATAAAAAGTAGCCTTCCTCGACAAATGGGGAATCCAACTCTAAAATAATTTTAAAGTTCGAACCAGTGGTTCCTGAGATTAGCGCGTTCAAGCAAACAAATAAACTCTTCAGCTTTATAATATTAGTAAAGGTATACATTATAGGTAAACATTATTTTTTCATTACTATGGAGTTTAGGCTCAACATTTTCATAGCAACTACTTTATATCCTTAAAATTTTAATTACATTTTTTTATTGCTGAATGTTTTCGGTACAAACTTCAATCTGGCAAGTTCTTAAAGAGTGAGCTCGACTCGAACAAGCCGAGTTTCCGATGAAGAAAGTAACTTTCCATAACCGCTCAGCTGGCTAATATTCAATTAAAACTTTTTAATTTTACTCAGACCCTTGGCAATATTTTCTGTTTACGCCCAGAATGGCGCTAAGCAAACAAATTAAACGTCACTATACAACGCTTTGTAGGAAGTGTTCTTGTGATTTATCAGCGTATTAAAATATTTATTAAGTTATTTAGATCCTTAGTATATTTGTAATAAGGAAATATTGGCTCAGAACCAAGAAGAGTTTTTGAGCAAAGTCCTTCGTAAATTATAGATGGGTTTAATTTTGAAACCTTCAAAGATTGTAATAAGACTAGTCTTTCACTCGCAATACTCTATTTTACTCCCTTAGGGGTTGAATTTCAGAAAATCCTTTCTTAGTATACCATAGTTACAAGAGGAACATACCCACCAAACCTCCAGCTAAGGCTCAGCGTTGACTATCACCTGTCAGTCAGTCAGTCAGGACTCTTTTTTTATATAACGTACCTAGATAATAATATAATATTATGAGATATGTAATTAAAAAGTAAGTGAAGGTTGTATCACTTGACAAGAAAAAAAAAACTAGACTTTAACTTGAGGCTTAATCCTATCGAAACTATTTGTAGAGACAATCAAGTCCAAGCCCCAAACTTGTCCTGCGGCTTACACTGACAGTAAATTATCTGAAACTTCAACAAACTGGGACAAGATTAATAATATTTCAGAATTGAGATCATCGCTTAGGGCACGCGCAATTCTAAAACTCAGGTCAGTACTTAAGGTTATGTCACATTGCAACGTCTGTTAGGAAAGCCTTCTCTATCAAAAGAAACAACATGCTCCTATGACATTGTAGATTCAGGGTTGTCGCGCATTGCATGACGTGTCTTTCTTCAATGAGCATGCTAGACCCTGACACGGATGGTTTACCACACTGAGGCACCTCACGGTACCTAAATTTTACCAGGCTTACCCAGGCTTTTTTTTATGGTCCGGGCCCGCTAACAACCTCTTACATGATCAGAGCCCGTGTCTTCTGAATGATGTCTACTGTCATGTTATCTATTCTACCTATGCTCCCCCATTAGTGCATACTTTCTTTTCATCCGTTCCTTCAGTCACACTTCTTTTCTTAATATAAACTAGAAAACCCCCCTATTTTTTCCCATTCATGTATACTTCTCCTTTCTTCCGTCGTCCATATATACTGTATTTATATCTTTCATCAAAGCTTATACTTCACCTGGCTGAACGCATTGTGTCCAGTCTGGTCCAGCTTGACGCCCGTGCAGTTGCAGCACGATGGGAGCGCATTGGCGAGCCAGTCAGCGCATGCCAATACCGAATACCCACGTTGCGCAGAGCTCGCCCACTCTATTACATGTTACCACGCTCTCACACATTTTAAGTGTCACCGCTATGGCTATATCACAGCATAATTACATACAGTGGTCTATCACGTTTGAAGTCACGCGTAATGCCGCTTTGTATAGGCATTCGTAATTACTCCATTGTGTCCCAAGCGAGTGTATGGCAGACTCACTACCGCCCCTCTCTCACCCCGCAAGCCCCGCACGATTGCTCTGTCTAGACGTGTCCGTTGGCCGACTGTAAGTGTTACATAGACTGTGGCGATATCTTGTCTGGAGACCATAATAATAGCCCCAGTTCTTGTTATTCTAAGCCTGCTGAAGGTCAGACAAGCTGTGAAGCTTACAATAGGATCAACTTAGAATTAGTGCGAGGCTAGAATTGCCTTAGGAGATTTGTCGGTAATGAGCGCAGTCAGAATGTGTATTTTTATTTATGTGTTGAATATTCTATCATCTCGGCTTTGCTTGGTTGAAGAAACATATTTTATCTTGACCAAAGAATAGGTACTAATTATCAGGGTATGTCTTGGTTTAGATATAGAAACATGATTCGAGACCTCTTTTAGGCTTTGATTAAGTACTTATGTTCACCATTATATTAATTAAATAATTAGTTAATAATAAATGAGACGAGTTTTTTGTTTGTATAAAGGCGCTAATCTCTGGAACTAGGTACCAGTCAGATTTGATGTTTTTTTTTTCATTTTATAGCCCAATTCTTGAGGAAGGTTATAGGCTTTTTATCCCGGGAATGCGAGTGAAACCGCGGAAAGCAGCTAGTAATTAATAAAAAAAATATTACTATTTATAAATTTATTAGGTACCTGTTCTAGAATAAATATTTAAATACAGCTTAAAAACTGATCAAACTGTAACAAGTATGAGTATTTCTATATGGGTCCAACGAGGCTTTGCGTAATGTCCGATGTAAGACGCTGTAACGTGACTGAGTGGGTCCACCTAAAAAATGTGAGGCCGTGCGTGAGTCCACACATTTTGTAGGTATTTTGAATTTGTGTTAAAGTTAAGAAATAAAAAATTAGCATTTAACAAAAAAGTTAAACCAACTTCAAAATGGATTTGCACTAAAAAGTAAAAAATAACAGCGAAAGAATTTGAGGTTCTGGAACACGTGCTTCTCTTTCCCTAACTTCATAACAGAGTTCTAATATCGTTATTTTATACTTTTTAGTGCAAACCCATTTTGAAGTTGGTTTTACTTTTTTGTTAAATGTTAATTTTATTTTTCCATTTTTAGTTTCTTATGTGTATTGAATACCTATCAAGATTTCTGATCGAGGTTATGCCTTTCATTAATAATTGTCTAAATATTGAATAACATATTTCAATCGCGATATTCCTGCTCCTTTTCATTGAGGAATCAAGATATTGTCATTGTAATATATTTTTCTTCTCAAAATACTGTTTATTATAGCCATACAACGCGATAAAAGTAAGAAAAAGGTGTAACTTTGCATTGTTTTTCTTCGAGCAAAATTATTTCAACCGTATTGAAGCCTGCTGGAACTTAGGATATATTGTCAACGGTTTTTTTTCCGAGCTAAAACTATTTCATTTTCTTTAAATACAACTGAATCAAAGAAACGCATGTTTGCTCTCACAGCGCCTTAAATAGGCCACGTCGATCACAGAGGTGCGATAAGTTCTGATCTCTATTAGATGTTATTTTAGGACTACACCCTTTTGTAATGTATGAGGGACTGGCAGCTGTTTTATTTTTAATTCTTAGCATCTATAGGAACCTTTTTCCAATTTCAAATGTACAACGTACAACAAACATGTGTACATGTCATAAATATACAAAGGCCTGATTGAACTTCGTGATATAGAACAATTATAGTGTACCTCGATACATACCTGTATTCTACTTTTAGACCTAATGAACCGATGGCTGAAAGAATAACAGTTACTTAAATTTGTTAAAACCATAGACTGACATAGATTACATAAATCTTTTTGCGTCCATATTCAAAACAATTGAAAATAAAATTGTTCGTTAATAGGGTTCCGTACCCAAAGGGTAAAAACGGGATCCTATTACCAAGACTTCGCTGTCTGTCCGTCCGTCCGTCTGTCTGTCACCAGGCTGTATCTCAAGAACCGCGATAGCTAGACAGTTTAAATTTTCACAAATTATGTATTTCTGTTGCCGCTATAACAACAAATACTAAAAACAAAATTAAAAAAAATATTACATACAACAAACGCGTTTTATTTAATGGTACGGAACCCTTCGTGCGCGAGTCCAACTCGCACTTGGCCGGTTTTTTTAAATAAACATGCCACATCCATTTTATATTTTTTTACTAAATCCATCCATCCTATTTCAACGTAGCTCAGTCTTGATTGGAATAGCCAATTGTATTCGATATAATAATGGAATAAATCGATACATCGTGATGGTGATTAATTGATATCGACCTTTCGTTATTGTTTTATGTGGCCCTTTTGGTGGAGTACATTTATTTTTCTGTCTGACAAAGAATAATGGAGGTATTACATCATACGTGGCTATTCTCAATGCTCCTACCTTATCGATTGAAGAAAAATAAGAAATTTTCTGCTTCTTAATGGTTAAATAAAGGCGCTGTAGCGTGACTGTCCACCGTAATTTGGAAATATATCTATCTATGTAATGCCCTCTTGGTCACTGAAAATTTAGGCTTCTAGTTTTTCCACAATGAAGTTACAGAAAAGGCTTCGAGAAAAGGATGGTTCCGCCGTGCCTTTTTTGCTCGACGTCGCGGGGTTACTTCCGTGCCCCCAGATATCTTGCTTTTGTTTTTTTTTCTATATTAATATTGTTGATGCGGAAGTTTCTGTAAATATTTATTGCTCAATCAAATCGATAACAACTAAATGTGTGAACGGTATTAGATTAAAGGCTAGTAGGGTGTTCATACACTGGATCAATAAGAGCAGTATTCATACACACGCATGAACTCGCAGGCGGAAGTAAGTGTAATAAATCAATAATGATATACATTAAGTACATGTTCTGTGTGAATGTATTCAATCTACAAATATATTTAAAAAAAATGCAATACAAATCGTAAGACAAATTTAGTGTCAAAACTTTAAAATTTATGAGTCTCCTCTCCTAGTTGCTTGGAGAGGGTGCCAAATAGGAGGAGCGTTTGTTTCCGTTGAAAAATGTTTCGATATAAAAGAACTTAACACGTTTGTATCAGTGGATTCGACGCAAAATCTATATGAGCTGGTTCGTTTTATACAGCAAGCCTGCCCAATATTTTTCAGTTTTTTTTTTCAGATCATACCTGTGCAGGCCAATAATAATTAAATGGAACACAGATTTCATGGAAATCATATTCGAGAAAGTAATTATAATATTTTTTTTGACAGTAACTAATATGTTTTTATTAAATTTTAATAAATCTAAGGAACATTATTTAAAAAAATCTTACAAGCTAAAATAAAATTAAAATCTAAACAAGTACTTATATATAATCAAAAATGCCTCAAATCGCTGCCGAGCGGAAATGTGTATTATTTACAATTAAAATAGTAATGTGTAATCATGAACAAAAGTGTTTACATGTACAAAATGCGCAAAAGTAAATTTTAGTACAAAATTGAGTGACACATTCATTCCATTAAATTCGTGATAAATTTGAAAGTTATGAATTTAAAACATGATGTGGTTCATAAATGCAATATTATTTGAATTTAGCAAGCACCGTGAAACGAACCACCTTATGTGGATACCAAGGTTTTTATATTCTTTGGCATTTATTCTGCTTTGTATTCTTTATTAATACACACATACCTACTTCAACTTATAATTATTTTATAAGCTGTAGGTAAGAGTTTCTGTTTTCGTTTATTTCGTTTTCATTTGCTTACGTTACCTACTGAATTTAATGAAAATTGATTTAGAGGTAGCCTGAAACCGAGACATGGACGTGCAAAATGAGATCAATCATGAGATAACACACATCTTGTTCAAAATATTGAGCTTCATCAAACATTTGTCAAAGTTTACATAATTTTTGCATACCATTATAGATACCTATGCATAAAGTAGAGTTACCACCTGAAAACACTGGCCCAAAAATAAAATGTTGGTGTGCTTATTTTTTTAAACGGCCACTCGAAATTGCCAGCTATATTTTTTAGTCGGGTAACACACTAAGCGGTTTTTAATGTCATCCGCTCACGGGAAATAAACGCCTGTATGTATATCACGCTACGAAACTTGCTGCTATGCGAATGGGGAACAAGCTAGCTTTGGTCTTAGGGGTCTAATATTTAAAATGCACGATAGGCTTTCGAGGTTTTGTTTGTTATCGTGATTTGTATTCGCTATCAGATTAGTTATGAAATAACTAAGTTCTAATTAGTTTTTTTTAACAGAATATGCAACAATTTATGCAGTTCACAAAAAAATACTTTTAAAAAGAGCAAATCTTGTAGCTTGAGGTAGCAGCCCCTTTTAATCGCATTTTTACCTTTCGCTTTATTTTTATTTTCATACTTGCTGTCCCCTGCGGTTTGATGTTCCTGATTTAAAAAATCCTTCTTCAACTAAAGTGTAGGCCTGACAAATTTCATCACAATTGGTCGTGCCATTGAGGCGTCAAAACGTTAAGATGTAGCAAACAAACTCACTTCCACATATAATATTAGTTGGGAAGTTAAGATAGAATTATAACTTCATGTTGATGCACTATCAACTTGCGGTATCTATTGGTAAAGTATTACGGCTAAACTTTACAATATTACTAATGCTGTAATGTAGGTTTAAATTGGTATACTAAAATATATAGGTGAGTAGGTAGGTTTAATATATTTTTTTTTTTTAAAAGGTTCAAGAAACAAAGTAAATATCATTGACTTTTAATGATTTTATGTCTATACTCGGAAATAACACGGTTCATGAATACTGATCGGGAAGGAAAAGAAAAATGACAATGAAGCAATTATTAAAAATTAATATGCATAAAGAATAAATTCTCCATTGAAAAGTAATTTCGAAGAAAAACAGCAGTGGCACATAAAAAAAGGTTCAATTTTATAACGAAATTAATTCATCGACTTTGACTGCCATTTTTTTTAGTCTTCAACAAGTTTTCTTAATTAGTTGCTCCTCAAAGAGTTCCCTTTATGAAGTACTTCGAACTCTCTCATAAATTGTTCTTGTTTTTATTAAACACTCTTTGAAAGAGTTGTTGACCTTTAATTTAGACTTTAGGTTGTATATATAAAGTAGAATTCAGTAGAGCATTAAAACGGCTCAGAAAAAAAGTACCCAGGTAGATATTTCTACGAAATAAATAATATAAACTGTCTGATCCCGTTGAATATTTGTAATCGGATTTTTATCGTATTTTATTCTTTTAGGAAACCTTACAACTAACTTAACAAATCAATAGAATATGAAGTTCATTATTCCTATACTAGGGCCATCGACGCGAATAGCCCTGTCCAGCACTGAAAAGTAAAATACACGTTTAATTCAATTTTATAAAAAAAAACAGATTGATTCTTTGAAAAAGTAACAAAATAGTTCCTTTTGTATTACTTCTAGTGTCTGTTAATATTTTCAAGTTATTTGGATGAGCAAAAAAGGAGAAAAAATAATTTTTAATTTAAAAAAGGCGCCTTTTCTCGATTTCTTTCTGACGTTATCAATGAAAATTTAAAATTATTAAATAAATAGTTCCATGGCATAAATCCTCTAGTTTAACATATATTTATAACAATTCTCTTGCATTAAATAATACACAGAAAACATTAATTTAGAATCATCATTTCGTATGTAGCGTAACTCGTCGCCTTAGGTCAGTTTTGACTAGATGTTGTCTTGGTTTGCCGCAATATGTTCCATCCCCGGCGTTAGAGGTAGTCCTTTGTAAATTTTACAAATAGACAAACCGACTGACTTCCCTTAGTTTAAGGGTTCCATACCAACTCGGGACAATTGGAACATACCAGTTGGTGCTTGGCGAGAGATTTTCAATACGACTGTGGTAGCCAGCCAGGTTTCCTACACTAGTAGGTACCTACATAACTTTGACGAAAATTTGTACATATATAATCTGGAAAACATAGGATAATTTTAACATCAAAACAACTTTAGATCGTTTAAGGAGCTAGTTAACTAATGCCAAAATAATACAAAAAAAACTCAAAATAGTCCAAATTAAGTAGACTATACAGTTTTTTACTAACATAAAAGCGAGTGCGCGCTGAAAATACGTAAAGACAAATGTACCGTAAACACATCGTACGAAGGCGTGATTACCGAAGGATTAGACTTGCCCGTCTAAGTAAAGTTCAATGAACCGTCTAGATGTGTTACTGATGTATCTTTGAGGCGATCCGATCGCCCGATATAGGTTCGTCTCACTGATTCCGATTCGCTTTGATATTATCCTTGTTTGCTTTTTTTTCGACGAATTTATCTTCAATCAATCAGTTCGATGGATACGTTGATCCTATGTTTGTTTGTAATTTAAGGTTATGGTTTATTTAGAGGTTTCATTCGTTGTTTATGGTAGAGCATCGTGAGAGAACGTAGGAAAATTTATTTATGGAATATATAGATATAAAATATCCTGGGACATTCGCCCCAAATCTTTCGCGCGATCTATATTAACCAGTGGGAATTAGGTTTTCCAAAATAGGCATGTTTTAATGTAGATGTCGCTGTGAAAGGAAATATAGCTGTCTGCCTAGTGATATAGTATCTAGAATTTGAATTTTCCGCTGTTACAAAATTGTTTATAATACTTATTTGTTTTTTTTTTTATTACAATACATAAGTGGTGAATTGAAATTTAGATTAAATAAATAAATAAATATTCTGGGACATTATTCCTCACACACGGCCATCTGACCCCAAACTAAGCAGAGCTTGTACTATGGAAGCCAGGTAACTGATATACTACACATACTACTTTTCTTTTGTAAATACATACATATATAGATAATTACAACCAGACACAGGACAAACAGACATGTTCATGCACACAAATGTTTGTCCTGAGTGGGAATCGAACCCACGACCTATGGCGTGATAGATAGGGTATCTTACCAACCACGCCAACCGGCCCGTAGACATTGTAGACTAGTGATTCTGAACCAATTATTTTCAGGTTTAGTATATACTGTAAATAACTTTGTATACCTAGATAAGGTTAACTAACTGCAGTTATTTGTAATATTTCAGAACACGTGAATATGCCAACAAAAATCTCAAAACAGTTATGAAATTCGGGTGCATATATTTTTTTTCAGAATATTGTAAGCCGGTTCGGATTTTTTATTGTTTATTGGAGCGAGCTCGCGGCCAGCACAAATTAATACAGCCTAGCGCTTCGATTCGAAATTCCATTATACTATTCCGGTAGAGTTCGATAACACGATGAACTTTCATTGGCTAACTTGTTTGAACCTGATGTGTATCGGTGTAACGACAATTAAATCAATAAACAAAAAAAAGGACCTAATATTGACACTATTTCAAATATATTTTATAACACAACACGAGTTACAAATACAGCTGGCGTGCTCGGTGGCGATGGCAGATTTTTATTATCGTGAAGAGAAATTATATTTTTAGTGGTCGAGCACTCAAGTACTTACCTACCTATAGATATTTTGTCAATGTAAACTGATAGATCCTTAGAGTGTTGTCGTAATTTATCAATATAAAACATTTTCAGCAAGCTTCAGCCTCGTTGGAATGCCGTCATCCAGTTATGTCCGTATGCGTCCGTGACTAAAATTACTAGTTATTTTTAAGTGAGTATCTTAATTGTTGTGTTTATTAATGTGTAGGATCTGGTCAAGTAATGGAGATCAATGAAAATCATGTTGCCTGTAATTTCACCGGCTTCCATACCCTCCTAACCGAAACACAGTAATACAAGTGCATTACTATTTCACGGCGGTATTAGATATGGTGGTAGTACTTCCCCGAGCGAACTCTGCACCAGGAGTTCTACTACCTTCAATCAGTATTACACCAATTTTGTCTAAGTTAGGTACCACTTTTGTTAGAATTTGGCAGTCCAGTACTGGGCGTTCTCAATGCCTCCAGTGCGTCACTCCAAGCGATTATTCGCTCTCCGCACCGCATGCACGACGTCATTTTTGACGTCACTCCCAACTGAGCTATCCTGTCGCGTATTCGCATCGACACTTTAATACGTACCAACTATTTATGTACTACAAATAAATATGTAGTCAAGAATGTCATAAACGTTTGCCTCCATATTAATAAAAAAGTTATGTAACAATTCAAATGCCGAAGTTTTACTGACCCGTGACGTTTCGAAAACGGAAGACCTCATCAGTCTCATGAAGTCGTTAAAATAACACTGATTTAATTATGCAGTGTTGAGAACTTCCTTGATCACACATAAATATCCCGCGACATTCTTCACACACGTCCATCTGATCCCAAACTAAGCAGGGCTTGTACTATGGAAACCAGATCACTGATATACTACATAATTTTCTACATTTTTTTCTAAATATGTACTTCTATAGATAATTACATCCAGACTCAGGATAATCAGACATGTTCATGCACACCAATATATGTGAATGCGGCGGGAATCGAACCCATAACCTGATGATAGACAGAATCCTACCAACCACACATCAAACCATTTACAAAATGCCCGAACAAAATCTGTAGTTGTCTAATACCTAAGTATTGAACAAAAAACAAAACACTATCGTAAGTCCAAACGAACTGCAATATTGAAAAAGGGCAATCGTTTATTTCCAAAAGGTTGTCGTTTTCGTTGGAATAATGAATTATTGATACGTACCACTTCTTGCCAATGGTTCTTCATTCAGTGTTCTATTTTTCAATCGAGACACGTCACGCAAAGGTCTTTTACTTGTAACAACATTTGAAGGCTCGTTTAGATTGTACATAATATAATGATTTGAATCAGTTTAAAATATAGTTTACCTACCTTTTTGTTCCGAAATCGTTTGAATAGATAATCAAATTAGTTTTCAGAACCTAAACTTGTAGTATATATAAATACGCTTCCAATAAATCTATGTTTATAATAAAAGGATAAGAACTAACTGATAATGAGAGAAATGCAGTAACAACTGGTAAAAGAACCATGTAGTTTGGAGAGTAGCTTCTTAAAGCGTATCTGCAAGTATTTTACTTATACTTTCTTATACTTCTTGCTGTTAAATCGGTTCAAACGCGGCTTTACCCAGGCACAGTACATACAGTTTTAAATCTATTCCAGTATCCGTTTTCATGAAATAATAATCAAACAGTTACCTCCTCGTGAACGTAGCATTGTAAAACAAGCTTAGGGCCCTCTAAGTCCATAACTATGTTACCATAGAGATCTTTTTTATGGTATGTGTCTGTGGGCGTGCTCAAATTGTTGGGTAATATCATGGAGTTCATGTACTGCTTTACAGCCTATATTTGTACTGTGACGGTCAATAGTTTCTTGAAACTTATAAATATTATATGAGAAATGGGAAAGCTATTTCAGTTTTTATTCATTGTAACGCTCGGTGTTACGATTTCTGCTAACCAAGGAAAACCTATTATAAAGCATAATAATATATCCATGTTTTTTTGTATGTGAGTAAAGGGTTTGTATGAATTGATTGAAATATAACATTTTTTAAACGCATGATTGTGTTTTTTGCTCCACCGGATTTTTGTTGTTGTAAATATATACGTATATAGATCCTACTCGATCCATCGACTTTCCGGCTTGCATCTTGTCTGCGTCTTGGTGCACCTATTTATATGTCCTATCGCTGCCAGTGTGGCACTTTTGTCGATCAGCTTGGCCACCACGGGCTATCGTGCGTAAAAAGTGCAGGCAGAATTCCGCGCCATTCTGACCTCAATGACATCATCCGCCGGGCTCTTGTCAGTGCTCACGTGTCAGCTATCCGCGAACCGAGTGGCTTGATGCGGGATGAAGGTAAGAGACCCTACGGAATGACCTTGATGTCCTGGAAGTTGGGGCGTCCCTTAGTATGGGACGCAACTTGTGTCGATACTCTCGCACCATCCCACCTTCCAGAGACTGTCAAAAGGGCCGGCTGTCTGTGCCGAAAACCACAAGCGGCGCAAATATAGTAACCTAAATGGGGGCTATATTTTTGAACCGTTTGGGGTTGAGACGCTGGGGCCGTGGGGGTCAGGAGCCCATCGAATGTTTCGCGATATATCTAAGCGACTGATCGACGCTTCTCGTGACCAGAGGGCTGGTGAATACCTCGGCCAGAGGATTAGCATCGCCATTAGATGTGTACTTTTTGTTCTTGTTTTTATTTCCCTTTTTAATTAAAAATATCTAGACACGTGTGTAAATATTATTTAAAAAACTGTTTAACTACGTTATAAAATATTACACCAAGATTCAGGACAAACATACATTTTCATGCTCACAAATATCTGTCGTGGGTGGGAATCGAATCGAATCCACAACCTATAGCGTTAATGTAGGGTATCTTACCAACCACGCCAACCAGCTCTTGATTAGTATCATCTTATTTTATTTAGCAAGTATTTAAAAGACACTTAATTAAAGATTTGGTTCATAAAATTCAAATACATCTAATTTGGCAAATAAGCAATTATTCGGCTAAGACTTACTTACCTAGTTTATTACTTTGACCTTATTTTATGTAATTTTGAACTAAATAGACAGTGAGAGCTCATTACAAAACTGTTTTCATATGAAGAGTAGAATATTATTTGTGTAAAGTTCAACTGAAATGCATATAGAGTCAAGTATAAATTTACATGGTAATGGGTGCTTAGGTAACGTATCTCAAACGATTAATATCATGCACTTTGAAGTGCAATTGGGAGTTCTTGGTAATTTCTCGCATTATTTTGGAAAGCGAGATGACTTATTCTACAAATCGTTGTATGTTCTGCATATTGCAAGGCATTTTAGATTTTCTGTGAAGGTGTTAAAGTTATGTTGTTGACAAAACTCTCAATTTTCGTTTACCTCTGATAAATTTATAAAATATTCTAAAAATATCTGTCCTGTATTTAATCAATTAGTGAAACGAAAGTTTTGATGAATAAAAACTTATTTAAAAGTGGCATCGTGCTTTCTCATAGTTATTGCCTTTGCGCACAGTTCTTCTCCATCGTGATATGCTTCAGTCTGAACAGATTTAATTTCCTCTTTATTTAATAACGCTGCACCGAGTTTTAGGAAAATTGAAAATGTCAATTTCAGAGCGTACACATTATCATATCAGAAAATTTATTTGATGTTTCCTTTGTGAAGTTTTTGTTTTATGTGAATATGATGGGGACAAATTGCTAATAAATATGATAATAATTTAAAAGTAAAAAAGGAAATGTTACAATGTTCGCAAGAAAATTGATGTTTTCATTTTATATACTCAGATAAATTTTTAATATCCGCTTTTGTACATAATATAATTAATATTCTTAGTTATTTAGGTTTTATTATTTGATTGTTTTCTATTATATCTATACTACTGATACTGATTTTTTAAATACATTTATTTACCTATTATTATTTATTTGTACCTACTGGTATAAAAAAGAAAGCCCCTAATACGGTTATTTTTATCAATAAGCTGACAAGCGGAAGAAGGTCTACTTGACGAAATAACTACATTTAGACCTTTCTTAAGTCTAGAAGACAACCTGGCTCTCAAGTGCATCTACTGGAACAAACCGGTAAGTGCTTGGTGATATCCACCCAGGTGGGTACTATAAAGTTTCCTAACAAATCAATAGCAGTTTTTTTAGTATCATGTTTTTTTATAAGCTTTTACTAATACTGCATATGTTAGTATGAGTGAGTAGAATCTTGTAATTGAATTTTTAACTAGTTCTACCCAACCGATTGAGCTCAAATTATGCACACTTTTGGCGTTGGTGACAATACGGTATACTCAAATAACTTTTTTTTGAAGAGGTTCTTTTTATAGGTATAATTTAAGAGAGACAAATCAACTCGTTGAATAATTTATTTGTTTTAGAGTACGGTGACTTATAACAAATAAATTTCGCCTGAAAATAATTCGTATAATAATATTGGTAAGTGAGGATTGAATTAAGTGTTAATATTTCCAAGTGGATTTTTATTATTTTAACATCCATTGAATCCAGATTTCCAGCGGCTACTGATTAACAGCCGGGGCGGCTGTTAATCAAACTGATTTAATGAACGAATGAATGAATGTCCATTCATTTGTGAATCACGTTGGGAATCACACTCGCTTCAGCGGATTTATTAACGCGCTGTATAAAGTACAGGATGGTTTCATACTTAATAGATTTAAATAGCTTGGTCTTTAAGTAATTTGTTTTGTTTACAATTTTAAATTGGTTTCTGATGTTTTAATAGATTTTTGGACGACAGATGAATTTAAATAATATCTCAAACTAAGCAGAGCTATATATACTACACTAGCTTCCACCCCGCGGTTTCACTCGCGTTCCTGAGGGATCTTATGTTTTCCCAGGATAAAAGTAGCTTATGTGCTATTCCAGACTATATCTGTGCCAAATTTTATCCAAATCCATTCACCCGTTCTGGCGTGATTGAGTAACAAACATCCATCCATCCAAACTTTCACATTTATAATATATAACAGATTAAGATTATAACATTAGTAGGATGTACGGTTATTTTACCGCGCAAAAGTCAATCCATTGCTCCACTAAGTATGACATCAAAAAGTTTCTAGAAGTGTGTTCAATAATAAATTCCATTTAAAACTATACCCTGTTCTATTAATTACGTATGTAATGACAAAGATAGCAACAGTATTTAGAATTAACTAGAGCTTTCAGAAACTACAGTTACATTTAAATGAGTTTGTATTAACTTGTTAGGTTAGTGATGTTAGAGTGTAACAAACGTAGTAAAATATGCATTATATCCAACGACCTAAATTAGTTCACTCGCAAAGTCCTAATGTGGGAATGTACACGCAACTCTACCTTAGTTGAAAAGTTCGTTACTCTGTATTTTATTAGGGAAAGTTACTACTATATATCATAAGTTTAAGCATTTGGCCGGATTGTAAGCGAAATAGTACGTTTTGTGTACCTACATACATTTTTAATTTTATAGTACTCAATTCCTAATATAAAACAGTATGAATTAATAAACGAAATGATTTATTTGTAACACACACAGTGTATAAACATTCAAGTTGTGCTACAGCCGAAGAAGGCCGAGAAGAAGGCTTATGCTTAGATAATATATATATAACTAACTGTTCCCCGCGGTTCCACCCGCGTTCCCGGTATAAAAAAGGAAATGATCGGGATAAAAACTTTACCTATACCATCTTGTATTCAAACTATTTTAACATTATGATTTTCGAATTTTTCGGATACAATTGCATGACTAAAAAACTAAATTGTAACATATACTTTCGGCACGATACTTTCGGCGTCAGAACACACCTGTCACATATAACCTGGAACTCTTTTAAGCTGGATTGTATAGGCCTCGTCGGCCTCGTCGGCCTCGTCGGCCTCGTTTCAGTAGTTTTGTTTGGTCTGAGGCCAAACGCAATCTCATTTTATATATTACGGCGACGATAGCTCAGTGGCAGAGACGCGAAATGCCGTGACGAATTCCAATTTTTTTTTAAATAAACCAATAAGATTCTAGCTTCTGAAAGTAAAAAATATTTTTTTAAATGGTTGATAAATTAGCAGAAGTTCCACCTGACGGTAAGATAAGTAGTCACTCACGCTAATACACTTTCACAATACAAGAGTCATTGTCGATATGCTGTTGACCTTTTATTATATTTATATTTGGTAGCTCAGTGGTTGTGATGTCGGACGTAGTTTGAATCTTACAATGAGCTTGAGCTTTCGGTGAAGGAAAACATCTTGAGGAAACCATAGCATGATGGAAGGGTATTTTGTAGTACCCGCCTGGCTGGCTACCACCCTCAAGTTGAAAATTTGTCGCCAAACACCTATTGGTGTGTTCCGGCTGCTGCACTTTGGATCCAGTTCCTTCTTGCTTTGTGTGCTTATCACCTTCGGCCACATCATCACTTACCATATGCACAGTAAAACAACAAACTATCAATCAAATATTTTTTTTTATCGGTAGGTATTGTACACCCCAGTATTTTACAGTTTTTTATTTTGTCTCCATCCAAAGGTTGCCTGGTAGAGATCACTTTTAACTTCGTAAGTTAAATTTTGTCATACGAGTATGTGGTGTAAAAAAAGTGTTATCTATCAATCGCTTATCGCTCACAATCAAACCACAACCTGTCTATTATCTCACCAGTGTCGTTGTTAACACTGTAAAATATAATCCCCTTTATATGACAGGGCTCGTGTGGCCCGCTTGGGGCGTAACTCTAAACTTTTGATAAAAGCGTTCCACGGAGACACCATCGTCTCTGCTTGCTTCGAGCGATTCGTGTGTTGTTACAGTGGACTCACTTTATTCGTACATAACCGATTGCGAATAAAATAATGACTTATAATTATTTTTATAATCTTAGAAAATTTTTACTATTGCAATAAATTTATTTCGATTTTGTTTTAAATGTTATGTAATGTCATTTGAACATTTGCGAAAATTACAAGGCTTTTTTTATTTTATTATAACAGATGTTTTAACCGAATGAAATGACGTTGATCGAAAGTACATACATAAGCACACACAGTGATGAAATCAATTAATGTTGTAACTTTTAAGTTTTTAGGCATTGAAGTAAAAATAAGCGTAAATTCTACAATTTGTGCGGTGACCACCTTTTTCCAAATTATCACTATCATCACGGGTGAGATTATACAAGGATATATAAAGTTTATAAATTAAGTAGAGATGAAAAAAATATCTCAATTGTCTCAAACGTTAAGCCGAACTGAAAATATAACGTTGTTTTCATATTCAGGATAAAAATGCTTTTATTAATAAAGGTCACAATGTCTAGACTCCAAAATGGCGTTTTATTATTCTAATTTTGTTTGTCAAAAGATATAAATTCAATACTACAAAATATTTGACAAACATTCATTACCTAATGTAATGTTAATGTACGAATCACTTTATTAGTAGATAGCTATTGATTTATTCGAATTGTTCTATTCTGTTTGAAATAAAGGTAAAATTAGGCCAGTAGCTAATTTACTCGTAATAACTATTAATTTAGTTAGATAATTAAAATAAATTCTGGACATATTGACAGGAGTTTCTCATTGTTTTGTATTTTTTTGTATAGCTAACTAACTACATCGACAAAATTTAATGACCATTTTGATAGATTTGATCATTCATTAAGAAAGAACAATCATTCAGATTGCAATATAAGGGTTTACGGGGGGGAAAATCAAACTAGCTAAGTCCATGTCTGGGAAAATTAGCTTTCTCTATTTTCACCCGAGTAGAGAAAAAAGTAGGCTCTCCAAACCATAGGCTATCTGCGTACCTAAATTCATCGCGATCGGTTCTGCAGATTAGGCGTGAAAAGGTAACATGCCGAGCTACTTTCACATTTATAATATAAGAATGGAAGTATGAATATTCTATGATGACTTAGAATTAAAATCAGATACCTTACTATTGAATACTGTTTTTATTTTATTATGCTTTTTCGCGACCACTGTAGAACAGTGCAACGTCATTGCTCTTTTCACGAAGATGTGTTATGATGCGACGTTATCTAGTTGGCAGCTCGTATGCGACATTATGTTACCAGAGCAACATTCTTGCATTCTGGCTGCCTTTTAAGACGTGGTTTTTGGATAAGCATTCCATTCTTGTCAAGATGTAGGTTGATATTTTGTTTCCAATGTTTCCATTATTTTCGGGGTCGAGAGCCAAATGTGGCAATTTCATATTTATTTTGAGTTAAATTATATATTATTAGCTTACGCCCCGCGGTTTCACCCGCGTTCCCGTGGGATCTTATGTAACTAAAAAAAAAATATAAAAGCTAAAGTATTACCTATAGGGAATTTATTAAATATAAGATTTTGGTGTAGGTAATTAGAAATCGATTCCTATGATATTTTTTTGATTTATTGGATCATATTTCCGTTGACAGTTTTTAAACATAATTTAAACTCCCATCTTAATAACTTACTGTCACAAGCATAAATATACATAGTTTTAGCTAAATGTATAGGAGATTTTCTCTAAAATTCCAATTGATTGAAATATGATAATGTTTCGAACATAGAATTTTCGAACCAATACGATTATGATAATATAGGAGCAATCAGTCTTCTTTGACTAAACTCTACATTGCCTATTTGATTCCGTAAATTCAATACATATAAAAAGAAAAGTCCTGACTTTCTCACTAACTGATTCATCAATGCCTAGCCCAAACCCTTGCAAATTGAAATTTTGCACAGATGGTCCCTAACTGACGTAGACAAGGAATAACTATTATTCGAAATTCAACCCCTAAAGGGGGTAAAATAGGTGATCGCGAAGTTCAATAAATAATGATCGTACAGAGTGAATTGTTTCATCCATTCATTTACATGTAATGGGTGTATTCATATTTGTACCCTTTAGTTTTGTACCGGTCTGTTTTACTAACGCGCAGCGTTTCTTTGAAATTATTTTAAAGGTATCTGAAAATACACGATATAATGAAATCCAGGAAATGGGGAACCCAAGGGAATGAGTAATATTGTCCAAAAACAAGTTATTGAGTGAAAAATAAAATTTTCTATGTTTTTCTGACTGTCTTTAAAACAGAATTTACACAAGCCTGTCCGCATTTTTTTAAACATTTTATAACATTCTTTGCCTCAAATTTCAAGTAGAGTAACAGATTTTATAATTAGTTTTTTTTCTTACTTTGTGTTTGTCCATAATCTCATTATGGAGTGATGATACGGATGGCTGATGGGGCCGTAGAGTTCTGGAGTGGAGACCTCGGACCGGCAAGCGCAGCGTAGGACGTCCACTTACAAGGTGGATGGACGACCTTGTAAAAGTTGTTGGAAAACGCTGGATGCAGCTCGCCCAAGACCGTTCCTCTTAAAGATCCTTAGGGGCGGCATATGTCCAATAGTGGATGTCTTGCGGCTGAGATGATGATGATGAAGTGATGATGTGGCCGAATATGGTAAGCACACAACTTACAACAAGAACTTGGTCTCAAGTACAGGTGCCAGAATATAACTGCAGGTGTTTGTCAATAGATTTTTAACTTAAAACCAGGCGGGTACTACAAAGTACCACCGTGTTATGGCTTCCTCACAATGTTTTTCTTCACCGAATACTCAAGTTCACTGTAAGATTCGGAACCACCACCTACTACACCACTGAGCTATCATCGCCTTAAAGAGAGTTTATCGCTTTATAGCAATAACATCGCTTAAGCTTGTACCTCGCAACAAACAACTAGTAATTGGATGGGGCCACGGTCCACAGCAAAAGCGAGCTTTAATTGTACAAACCAAGCCAAGACTTCTACCGAATCACGAGAGGCGCGGCTGGCCCGTAATTAAACTATGTACTAATTACGTTTTACACAGATAAACTGTTTTTATTGTCTACACTTGGCTCGTATGAACTATATTGGAGTAATTAGTGTCGAGATGTGTCTAGTGTAATGCTCAGTGGCTTACAGGGTGTAAGTGTCGGCTTACGTCTTGAGTTGTAAACTCTAAGCTATGGAAGTAATGGAAAATTTTAAAGAGACTTCAGCTAGCGATTGTACACAGTTGCGAAAGATGACCATAGAATGGAAAAAATCTGTCAGTCGAGGTTTAGTAAAGATTGAAAATTTAATTACAAAGAAAACAAAAAAAAAGTGAACGTATGTGGCCATGAATGCAACACCAACACACAAGACTAACTTTACAATGCTATACTATATTATGCCGCGAATAAATTTTCTATTTATTTATCTAATAACAATTTATAACCTCCAGATAAAGTTAAAGTAGACTTAACTGATAAATCAGAATCTATTATAATTCCACCCGACACGTGACAGAGTAAAGTTTGAGCTCCCTACTTATATTCCCTTATCTCGATTCAGTTCAGTGATCAGGATAAGCCTGCCATGTGGATTGCTCCAAGGTTTATGATTTGTGAAATACCCTCAACAGGCACAGAAGTTATCGCTCTCACGGTGCTCTGGGTTTTTGGCATTGGTTCCTGTGGGACGGAATCGGAATGAGTAAGTCAGGAGTATTTGAGCATTCATAATGTAATATTGATGGTGGGCTTTTGTTGTGGTACTTAGTAGAGGAGTCCATAGGGCTGCTCCATTTATTTAGCCAATTGAAAATGAACTTTATGATATTTTTAGAAACTTTTAAGGGCATCTGATTCTTTTAACAGACTTCTAAAAGGAGAATGTTCTCATTTCGTTGCGTCATGTTTTTGACCAGTGAATGATTACAGTTTTACGTATATTTGTATTTATTTAAGGTCTACCAATATGTTTGTTATAATGATAGATAGTAATTAATAATAGATTAATATGAAATTATAACTAAAAGTACAACCAATTATAGCCAAATACAAGGTATTCCTTCAAGTTGGTTTACTTTTTTGGTTAAATGAAATTAAAACAGGTTTCTATTACAAAAGTAAATGAATTCTTGTTTTGATAAAACTATAAACGTTAATTAAAAATGAAAGCAAGAATTATATAGTGAAAACTCTTGTTTACATTATTAAGTCCTCAAGATTGTTTTTAAACAAGCTTAACATTTTTGCTCTTTTCGCTTACTTGACACAAAACTAATTAGCTAGTCATTAAAATTTGTTTAGGTAGATCTAAAATTAATAATGAACGCTATCCTATATTGTACTAGCGTAAATTTCACCGTTGGGTACGGATCATCATAAAATCTGTATTACAAAAGGAAAAATTGACAGACTGACTGACTGAATGGCATGTCAAAACACAACCCAAACCACAGGCTCTATTGAATCTTGAGATTTGTATAACGTAGGCACTAAGAAAGAGTTTTGAAAATTCATACCCTAAGGGGATAAAATATGTGATTGCGGGGGAGGCCGCGGGGCAAAAAGCTGGTAATAATATTATATTATACAATTTTTTATTATACATACATAATGCAAAACATGCAACATCTTCAAAGCTTATGTACCTATCTCAGAAAACATAAAACTTTATCTAGATATTTTATATTAGCACACATCGATTCAGTCTAATGCACTTTGTTTATATCGATATTCTCGATACATAGTACATACCTATGTGTATACGTGACTCCATATAAGATCCGACTTAGCTCGGGGCTACGAATACAGTTCATGCTTACACTCCGATCTCAGAACACTTATCGGAAAATCCGATAGCACCGATCTAACTTTGATTTTATGCTCTTGTTATTTGGATAAATAATGTGTTTGTTTTTTGTTTTATTCAGTCTATGGTTCATTACAAAATATGGTGGCCGGCTACGGCACAGGCTACGGTAACCGCTTACCGTCAGGCGGGCCGTATGCTTGTTTGCCACCATAGAGGTATAAATAATTTTATGTGATAATGCACAACAGTTGATTATTTTTACCCGTCTTGTACTACGTAGCTAGTGGTCTTAATTTATTAGTATCACAGATTATGATTTTTTGCTATGCTTCAATTGAAAATTATAAATATCATTCTCGAAAAGGAAGGCAGGGGTACATTATAATTTTAAATAGCAACAACTTACACAATGCATTCGTTTTATTTCTAAAAGCCTTTCGACAAAAGATTGGTTTTCCAATGTCACTTGTAATAATTGATAAAAAGTAAAGTCATAATCCAATATGTTGACAATCCAAGATAAACCTTTCAGAAAGAAATGGTATATTGCAGTGGAAAAGTGATTAAGTGAACAATTTCGCGAGCATATTCCTATAAAGTGCCGTTAATAAATCGCGGGAACGGATACTAGCGTCTTATTTGCCGGACGGAGCAGTTTTACGGCACGGCACGGCACGACATAACTAACATGTGGTTGAATTTAAATAATCCTACACAGAAAATACTGGCAGAATATTCACTATTTTGTGGCGTTGCTTTATTGTTTTGTCTTGTGTTTATGCCGTATTTTTTTATTGAAACTGAAAAATGTTTTTAAAAAATTCCCAGAACTTCATAGTGGTGATATATTTTTATAATTATATTTTTGTTTCGTATATACTTATCGCTTAACGCACGCACTTAACGTTCAACAATTTTTCTTGTCTATGTTATAGGTTAAATATCTTATAAAGAACATATTTAATTGAACAAGTAAAGGTAAAGAAATTTTCCCCGAATTTTAAACATTTTGTAGCTTTATAACATCTTGAGAAAATTAATAAAAAACAAACGTAAGAAATCCGGATTATTATTCCGCGCAAGCAAAGGTAGCAGATTAAAAACAATATTGCTCAAGAAATTAGCTTCTAAGAAAGGGAAACAGTCTTAACTGTCCGACTAGACAATTTAGCTATACGGTTTGATCAAAATATATATGTAATCGCTATTCATAATGCTATAAATCTATCTAGATAGTTAAACTTATACCTGATTATTAAACAGATATATTATAGTCTACCTATAATAGAAAAAAAACATAAATTTAATTAAGTATTTGTAACCAATGTAAATATATATTATATTAGTTAATATAGTAACTAACAAGTTATCATGCAGAACATTATGGCGTAATTAGATTACATTTGCGGTATATAATAGTGAGAATCAAAATCTTCTAATGATGGAACAACATAAATTAATGAATAATCCTACTGAATACAAAACTACGAATAGACTATTCAGTTTTGTGTTGCGTACTGTCTCCAGTATACTTAGTACATAGGCATCACATACTTAAAATTAAAGTAAATTGGATGCGTATACCGAGCTTCTTTAGCAAACAATTTAAAAAACGATAGCTTAACTTAGCTTATCCTTAACTTAACCGACTACGGGTATTTGAGACTGACAAAATTCTAGATTTAGTTGGGAGTTGGTTGAAAAGTTAGCTCGAAAGGTAAATGTAACTTTCATCGTGTCCGTAACATTTCTAACAGTTTTAATGGGTTTTCTCTCATATTAACATAATCAGCTGATTTGATGTTTTTTAGTCTATCTGTCTGGTCTATTTATTAATACCTCACCAACGACACCACTACTAAGTATCTTGGTATAACCCTGGACGAGAGATTGAGCTTCATACCGCACGTGGAATTGCTGGTTGGTAGAATACGTAAGCTCATTTACGTATTCAAGCATTTAAGACACGTAGCGGAGCCTAATGTACTTAAGACAGTGTACTTTGCATTGTGCCAATCCCTCCTGGGATACTGCATATCCTCGTGGGGTGGTGCCTCCAAGACCTTAATGCTTAAACTTGAACGTGCACAGAGAGCAGTGTTAAAAGTTAGTGCGTTCAAGCCTTTCCGCTTCCCAACACAGGAATTGTTCAAACATTGTGGTGTTCTGTCAGTACGACAACTTTTCGTTCAACAAATTGTCCTGAGACAACATTCTGACTACGTCCAGACCAACTCTTTACGCTTTGCTGAACCCTCAGAACAGCGTTCGAAACGTAAAAATAAAATTCCTTTCCTGCATAATTACAATACCGCTTTTAGTGGAAGATTTTACTACTTTTTAGGACCCTTCTTGTACAATAAGATCAACAGTATTCTGGCTTATGATTCTAAAAGTAAATACAATTGTAAAAAGACACTTACTGAATGGCTTCTAAAATGTACATATGATGAAACGGAGACTCTTATACAACCGATGCAATGAACTACTAGCTAACAACACACATTTACAAATTTTACAATACATACACTCACCTCTCGCGCACCTCGCATCCACATCACTACATAACACATCTTTACAAACTGCTACAATAGGTACACTAAATCACATACCATACACTCACTCCTTCTCACAACACACTTACACGCATAACACTCTTTCACACAAAACACACTCTCATACACTATCTCAATCATTTAAGCAAACAAGCATTTCTTTATTATTATCTTTATTTTATTAGATTGTTTATTGGATTTTATTTGATTTGGTAGTAAATTCAAACAGACTGTACATTATTTAATCACCCTAACTATATTGTATCACTGAAGGTTGCTGGTACTTATAGTACAGGGTTTCCCTATTTTAAGTACCAGCTGTTCTAAAATACTGATAATTTGATGATAACTCAACTAATGCTATTTTGAATTTATTATTTTGTATACTAAGTTATATAAATAAATAAAAAATAAAATAAAATAATACTGTTTTAATAATAATTACTGTGATCTCTACCTGACCATCCTTGGACGGATTACTAATGGTGCGTTACAAAATTATTATCAGTGTGTTCCAGCAGCTGTATTTAAGGTTCCTTTCTAGGCTGTATGTGCTTACCACCGTCAGACATATCATCCTTCCCATGATAAGGCTTAACATAAGTATATAATATATTATAACTTATTATGACCTTATAACTTATTGAGGAATGTGCAATTCCCATACAAACCAACATTTGGTTTACGGGGGCCAAGAAACAAAACTTATATTTTTGTATGCATTTGCAGTTGTCCTGCATATTAATGGAAAAAAGAGCGACAAGGTTGCTGTTTATTTTTTTAAAACCTAGAGTAATGCTAAGTATACCTAGTGCTATTTTATAGAAGCTAGAAATATGGTCAATCAAATCTTTCTTGTCTTGAAACTTCTTTACTCTGCCATAAATCTTTAAATCCAAAATACCACCTCAACGATTCTATTCAAAGTCAAAACTTTGGAAAGTTCTTTTAAACTCCATCAGGTTGCACTTTCATACTCCAAGTTAGAAACTAAACTTCCAGTCTATCCATTAATTGTTATATTATCCTGAGCTGAGCAGTGGTGCAGTGTAAAAGCCTTCCCGTGTATCAAAAGTTAACCTGTCGTTGAAAACTTTGAGCCAGGTGGAACTTGATTCGATAGCTTTATCTCTCTCTTATCATAAATACACTTTTTAAATTATTGAGTGAGAAGATGGAGTTTGAATTTGACATTTTTTTTTATTGTGGTGCTTAGTTAAATATTATGTTATCTATTTTATTTAGGACTAGGCAGTAGACATTTTTGGTTCCTCAGCAACTACCAGTGGCCTTCATGAAACGTTCTACTAAAAGTTTCGCTCTCAAAACTAAAAAAGAATCGATTCCTCTTATTTAATTTCAGGTGATGCAAGAATTTAACTTGGATACATAATAAACTGCACCCAATAACCTGAATCTATTATTATATAGTCTAAATGATTATTAAGCTGTAACAGCGCCGTGGACTCAGTAATTGGTGCAAAAGGTATGGCCCATTAGCTGAGCATCCATTGCAACGGTGCGATCGTCCGAAAAGCTCACTAATACCATTGAATTAATTAAAACTAGTTATAGATACTGCATTCGAAGTTTGTTCAGTTCACAAACTGAATGCAGATGCGGTTTGGCGTAGTTAATTTTGGGAATATTGAACAGTTTATTTACATACATTTTGAATATTGTAATTTCTTTATAGTATTGGTGCGGAATTGAACATTTCTACTGATGTTTTAACATTTGGGTCTGTCTTTACTATTTTGTGGTTAGCGAATAGTACAAATGGATTAGAAATTCTACAGAACTGTAATGTTTTAGCAATCTCTGGCATTTCAGTATTTAATATGCCAAAGTAGATAATCAAGGATAATCAGGATGGTTTGAGGATAGGATGGATGATGGATGCTATGGTAGAAAAAAATGATGGCACCAAGTCCAAAAGATCTTCGTAGCACTCCCCATTTTATAGACAGTAGAACATACAGTGAACCTGTGTTTCTACGAATAGTAAGAGGACCTAATACACCAGGGGGGGGGAGGGTAAAAAGGAAGCTCAAGCAATATTGCTAATGCAATTCCTTTATATGAATTTACAAACAAAGATCATACAGATCGTATATAATTCATCAATTCCAAATCTTTTAATAAATTATGTGACTATTTTACATACAACATATTGGAATACCGAAAATTCGATTTTTTTTTTGCATTAGCAATATTGCTTGAGCGGCTTTTTTAGGGGGCCAGTAAGTTCAGAACCCTGAACAATGCAAGAGGTAGATGAAATGGTAAGTGGGTATGCTAGCAATATCATCAATATCTCCCATAAATTTCTATTGCAGAGGCACAATCGTCTCCTAACTCTAAGAGGCAGATTAAGGTCCATTCTCCATCACGGACTTATAAACTACTAGCTTCCGCCCCGCCGTTTCACCCGCAGTCCCTAGGATTCTTATGTTTTTCCTGGATAAAAAGTAGCATATGTGCTATTCCAGACTATAACCTATCTCTGTGCCAAATTTCATCCTAATCCGTTGACCCGTTCTGCCGTGATTGAGTAACAAAGATCCATCCATCCATCCATCCATCTTTCGCATTTATAATAATAATTAGTCCTTAGTCCTTTTCAAAGTGAAAAAAAACAATCCCTATCTATTCTTACCATACTTTAAAAATTATATTTTTCGCAATCCCGGATTATATCTTACCACATTTATTTGTGACCCTATTTTGTTGATTAAACCTCTGTATGTAAGACGGATGCCCGGGATACTTCGGTCCGGCATTATGGCTACTTCGCATAATTTAGCCGTTTCTAATCAAGCAAGTGCTCAGAAACTGCGCTTATTAGCACAACTGACCGAGTTACTTGAGCTACCTTGCAAATGTTTTTTTTTCTGAGTAGACGGACGATTTTTGAATAGTTGTGTTAGTTGGTTCAGATAGGTACCTTAAATTAATATATCTATTGGCGCTGTCTTGACTGTGTCTTGACCTATTATACAATTTTGGAGTACCTATCAGGTATATTGGTGTACAAGAGCGGATTCAGGATTTTTTTCTGGGAGGGGCACAAGGGGCAGACGGGCAAAAATAATCAACAATATTAACAATATTAAAAATAAACTTAAGATTACTTGTTTAATAAAGACAGTTTTCTTTTATGTGTCCTGTCCTGCCAATGATGTCCAGCACTTCATTAGCGTTAATTTTTGTTATAATGTTTTGATGGATATGCATTAAAGCCAGTCCATTCAAACGCTCTTCTAGCATCCTGCTGTGAAACAACTCTGATAATTTGATTTGCCTATAAGTAAGTATGTACTGCGATGGAAACTCCACAACCGTCTGGGGGGGAGGGGGGGCACGTGCCCCTGTGCCCCCCCCCTAAATCCACCCTTGTTGGTGTAGCCTGATTCTCAATTGGAATGGTGGCCAGCATATATTCTTCATGTTTTGATTGATGCTGGATCAATAAATCAAAGTCATTTTTTTAAATTTAATTAAATAAAGTATAGAATAAAAAATATTTAAAAAAAGTAATAGAGTTCTGATTCGGAAATCTGCATAAAACTAAAAAGAGTCTATACAAAACTCAAATATTTATATTACTAAATACAAAAGTTTGAGAGCATTTAGTTAAAATACGCGAATAAATGATGAAATATTCCGAACTGATGTTAACCTCTTAAACTGCGACCATCATAAGTGAGGGCACTTATGAAGGTCGGGCTTGTATAAACTTTGACTATCTTTTCATCCCAGTACTCATTAGAATCTCTGAAGAACTAGATCAAGCACTCAAATAACATAGATCTCTTCATATCCTTACAATTTCAAAATCGTATCTACTATATCTATCTATAGCTATACATAATAAAATAGTAGAATCCGGTGTGTCTGTACATTGAAGAAAAGTAATAAAAATACATAGAACATAAACCAGCGCTTTTTAGAAGTATTTTCTCTCTGTCTGTTTGTTCACGCACATCTCCAGAACTAACGGATTTTCATGTAGTTTTCACTGGAAGACAAAAAAATATTTGGGGCAGAATATAACCTCTGTTTTATTAAAATGTTGCAAAAAAAAGTTATGCTTATTTAAATATTTTTGGAATTATCTTTTGAATAAAGGATTTTCAAGGAGTTTCCACGAGTTAATGCTTGGCTTGGCGCTTTGAATAGGCTTTATTTCATCAAAATTGGGTGAAAGGAAGAAAAATCTAACAGCTAGTAGAAAATATATTATATCAAGAATTCAAACTCAGCGTCCTGGCCGCTCGTCTAGATTAAATTATAGTTATTGTTACAAGTTATGGACTCAGTTGTGGAGTACCCAACGTGGACTGAGAAATTAATTTTAATACAGCAGTCTCTCAACGTTATTTGCTAGCCGACCATTACTTTGAACAAACTGTTTTATACAAAGCATTAGTACAATGGAATTTTGACACTGAACCAACAGTGTTTAATAAATTATTGAAAAGGTAACATGGGGATGTTTCGAGGCTAATTTGTTGTTTATTTAATTGCTCGTGATATTTATTATGAAAGAGTTACCTTGGTTACTCCTAACAAACTTAGAAATAAATTAACTAAATAAAATGATCCTCTTGTACTTATTGCAAATGACCATAGGTGATGGTAGCAGGTTACCAGTCGCCTACCAACAATGACATAAAAACTTCATTTGATTTAGTTTTAACCTTAATAATTTCTCCCCTGTTATTAGTTGTTCAATCATTGATTAATGAGAGATACGTGTGACGCACTACCGTTAGGGACCGTAATGAATCTAAGTACATAATTAGGCCCTGGACTAGATATCAAACATTACATACCTACTCTGTTTACCAACATCGTACCATCGGTTTCGAATATAAACTTAATATTCTTGTTTTTTTTTTATTAGACACCGCCGCTTCAATACCAAGTTAAGTCAATATATACAGGGTTACTTGTAATCCTATACATTCCTTTAAGGGCATGATAGTAGAGACTGTAAGCTACGAAATGAACCCTATATTCTTTTTTTTTTTTGGTAGTCACCCAACATGCCAATACTTTTTAGTAATGCACTTGTATTACTGTGTTTCGGTTAGGAGGGTATGGGAGCCGGTGAAATTACAGGCACAGGAGACTTAACAACTTCATGTCTCAAGGTTGGCAACGCGTGAGTGATACCCCTGGCAGGGTAAATATTATATTGTATTTTCTTTGCCCGTAGTGTTATGAGCGTCTATAGGCTACGGTAACCGCTTACCATCAGGTGGGCCGTAATCTTGTTTGCCGCCTAAGTAGTATAAAAAAAAGTGTACAAAATCTAACAAAACTTCCTCACCTATTTAGCTATCTAATGAGGTAAGAATGTTAAAAAAAGCTCTCTACTTCTGAAGAATTACTCTTAGAAACAGAACAGGCCGCAATTTAATAAAATAACATTTTAATTATTTTTACACAAAACGTGTCCATACACCGACAATGTTGTGATAAGAGATTGGCAAATTCCGGTAGGGTTTAGGAATGATAGTGCTTGACTTCCCTGGTAATTTATTTTCTTTTAATGTTCTCCATTGGTTGTTTTATGTAGCTACAACTTCTGGGCACACTTTGTCTTTAACCATTAGAACTGTGTCAAAGTGACTGTTTGTCAACATTATGAAAACTTACGAGGGGAATTGTTTTCTCTGTTAGAGGTCGTACCATTATAGACGAGACAACAAATGATTTATCAGCACAATGGATGACCAGCGCACTTTCAAAGATCTGCGCGGCAGTGGCTAGGCGAGTCATTTCCAAACAGATGGATTGGCCGAGGAGGTCCGATCCCGTGGCCGGCAATTCGTTCTTAGGAGGAAAAATATACAAAATTTATATTTTTCCGAACATAAATTAAATTTTCATAAATGTACTTTGACGACACAGTCATAATATTAATGGATTTGAATTTATCTTTAAGAGAATCTCTAGGACATAATTTATAAATTGCGCGAATAGCCCTCTTCTGCAGAATAAAAATTCTATTGATGTCGGCACCACTACCCCAAAGGAGGATGCCGTAAGACATCAAGCTGTGAAAATAACTAAAATAAACTAATCTTGCCGTAGATTCGTCAGTGAGAGAATGAATATTCCTCACTGCATAAGCTGCAGAACTAAGTCTATTTACAAAATTACAAATATGTGGGCTCCATTGTAGCTTATCATCTAAAGTGATACCTAAAAATACGGTTGTTTCAACAAGATCCAGTTTTTCGCCTTTAATAACATCTGGGGGCACATGAAGGGCTTAGTTTACGAGAATCTGACAGGCCCTATATCATCGCAAGAAGTTTTAAGGCAGCGAATAATCGATGCAGCCAGCAATATAAGAAATAATCTCACATCAAGAGTCACTAAGACCGAAATCCGGCGTTGATGTAGAAGATGCATAAGAAATATGGGGGCACTATTTGAACAAGATTAACATAATCCTAACTTAATATTATAAATGCGAATGTGAGTTTGTTTGTTTGTCTGTTTGTTACCTTTTCACACCAAAACCACTAAACTAATCGCGATGAAATTTGGTACGCCGATAGCCTATGGTATGGAGAAGAACATGGGCTACTTTTTTTCTCGGGAACGCGGGTGAAATCTCGGGGGACAGTTAGTAAAGAAATAATTCAAAGTGATACGAGATTTAAGATATTGTCACGAAGCCATTGCATAATTACATCATTTTATTGGTTTTAAAAAAGTTGCCAATACTTTTTTGTTGGGTGGGTACCAAAAACAAAAAAAGAAAAAAAAATTGCGTCCTTTTTTTCTAATTTGACTTTAAAGTTATAATTCGGGATTTTTTGAGAAAATACTAAATTTTCAAATATCTCAGTAACGGTCAACATTTGTATCGTACAATATAGGGTTCATTTCGTAGCTTACAGTCTCTACTATCACGCCCTTTAAAGGAGTGTATCGAATTACAAGTAACCCTGTATATAGTATATATAAGAGAGAACAGTATGTCTCTTAAAAAAAGGGTGAAAAGGTTTCTGCAGGTTGGGTGACGCACCCTCAGTGCCTTCATTTGACATATCAGATGTCCCGTATACCAGTTTACCAGTTTCATTACTTAAAAAAATAAAAGCATTGCCATCTTTCAAAAACCTTTTTAGAAACACCTATTGTCGTAGCTCTGCAAGAAGTTATTGTGCTCCCCGCACATTCCACATTATGATCCTACTTATCACGGTATAGATCGTAGGTTCGATTCCCGACTAGAACAGTCGAAGTTGCGAAGTCGCGTTTGAAGTCACGCGAAATGCCGTTTTTTATAGGCATTCGTAATTGCTCCATTTAGTCCCAAGCGAGTGTATGGCAGCTTGGGCTCGCTACCGCCCCTCTCGCAAACCCCGCACGATTGCTCTGTCTAGACATGTCCGTTAGCCGACTGTAAGAAAGAGTTACATAGACTGTGGTATAAGTATCTATTAAAAAAAATATAGGTAATGTATAGTATATCAATTATCCATGGTGTCATACTACAAGCTCATAGTTTGGGATTTGATGGTTGTATGTGAAAAATGTCCCTAGATATTTATTTATTTAATAATCTTCAGAAAATTAGATACTTAGTGAAACTACATTAAGCTTAAAAACTTACATATAACTTTTCGAATAACAAGCTATGAGCTGTAACTAAACTCATTTATTATATAAAATACAAGTGAAAATGTTAATCTTGAGCTCGACTTTCATCTCTGGAGGTGACTGACCAGATGAAAGCTGTGACTGTCACTTTATTGTGGGGTGAAATTTCAAATTCAAATCCACCGTCAAATGGCGTCCGACGTCTGGGTGTAAATGTCATATTACTATGTTCATCGCCTGATATTTACAACCTCAATAAATTCTTACAAGAGTGTTTTGTTTGTACCCTATTTATAAAAAAGATGGCGTTCATTACAAAATGTTACCAAATACTTAAGGAGGGTTTTATATTAAGTACTAGCTTCCGCCCCACGGTTTCACCCGCGTTCCCCAGGGATCTTATGTTTTCCCGGGATAAAAAGTAGCCTATGTTCTTCTCCGTACCATAGGCTATCAGCATACCAAATTTCATCGTGATCAAACAAACAAACAAACTCACTTTCGCTTTTATAATATTAGTTAGGATTAGGATAGGATATTGTCCTAATTGATATTCCCTGACCATACAAATATGCATTTTAAGAGATAGGAATAAGGTTAATTTCATATTATATTAGTTCTTGTAGAGGGTAATGAAAAAAAAATGCTTTACGTTTTAGTATCTAGTCACGTATCGTATAGGTACTGTGTTGTTGACACCTCCACCAAAAAGGGGGCCATTTATTGTCCTCGCAATAATTCATATTTATTAATAGTGTTAAATTATACTTTTTGTTCTAAGCTTAGTTTAAATTGTTAGTTTATAAGACAATTAATAATAATATAATAACCTTAATATATACCTACTGAAATAAAATTAAAAACTACTAACTTATTTATAAGATAATGATGATTAGTCTTTTATTTTTTTTATTACATTTGCATCATTCATAAATCATAGTTGAATCATCTTTTATATTAATTTCAATTTTCTAAGTAAACTGTAATTATGATACTTTGTATATCATCTTCATATCATAACTAGCTATCCACCGCGGTTTTATCCACGTTCCTAGGATAAAAAATAGGGTGACAAGGTTGATTGTATCGTTGAGGCATCAAGAGGTAACGAACAAACAAACATATTCACTGTAGGAAACTAGGTATAAACTACGCTTATTCATATAAATCTACAATATATCATGGCATTGCAACTATAATACTTCGTACTAGAAATACACTAACCCGATTCGATACCTGGTTCATAGATTATTTCTAAACCATCAATCAATTCTTGACAATCAATGTCGATCGCTTGCTTGCTATACTATTCTGAACAAAATTCTGCCTTTTATAGCCACATGTTATAATGGTACAGACTACGTTTACCTGATTTATTAATTTGGAGCGTGAAGTGTAGTTCGCAGTAGTTGTTGAATCGATAACGATTAATTGATGTTTTTAAATTTGGTATCAGGTTTCGTACCGGTTTTCCCTCATGCTAGAGGGGATATTAAGCTTAGTCAATGTGATTTATTAGTTTAGGCCTCAGGAAGGCATTTATTAAGGATAAAACTAACTACAGTAGTTACTGTTTCGGAAGTCAGTCTCCAACTGAGATATTTAATAATTTATCCATGTATAAAAATCGTCAACATCTAATATCATACTAAATTTTGTATTTATAGTGATATAAAACACATATTTTTGACGATATGTTTTTCCACTATCTAATACCTATAAATCTTAATAATATATATAAAATTCTTCTGTACGTGTGTATGTCAACTCCTCTTAAACGGCAGGACCGATTTGGATGAAATTTTGTGTGTAAATATGAGTGGGTCCCTGGATGGTTTGAAAATACAATTGGACCTGGTAGATGGCGTCGTAATCGAGTTTGGACAGGACAACGTCAGTCGGGCCCGCTAGTATATATATATATATATAATCTGAATCTCGAAAATGGCTCGCAACGATTTTCATGAAATTTAGTATGCAGGGGATTTCGGGGACAATAAATCGATCTAGCTAGGTTTCATTTTTAGAAAACGTCGTTTGAAAAAAACACCATCATGTCACGGTCATCCAGGTACTGGATATTTTTAAAAAACATTCGATTTATTTTATGTTTTTTTTTCTACAGGAGTCTAGGTGTTTCTTTTTTCATCAATATAACCGTAGATTAGAGAAACTAAAAAAGCTAAATATAAAATAGAAATATTATTATGAATAACGCGCGCTAGAAAGTTTTGATAACTCTTTTATTATTACCCCAGCTGCGTTGGTATTATAAATGTTTGTTTAAGTTATTGCAGAAATAACTGCTACAGATGGTGCTATAATTTACTAAGCAAATATAGTAGATATAAATCTGCTTTCGTTACTTTCATTTATTGCGAAAATTACAGCTAATATTTCAACAATAAACTGAGATTTTTAACTATGGAATTGTTTCATAAGATGAATTTGCTATAGAATTGGACATAACAAAATTTTAGATTTTTCGGTCCGCGGTCCGAACTGGGAGTGGACCGAAAAGACTAAAGCTCCATCGGTACGCGTACCTACGTAGGTATACACATTTTTTTTGTTGTAACTCTTAGTTATTACGCTGTCGTATTTAGTTGAAATTTGGCAAATGGATAAATCATATCCAGGAATAAAAGATTGGATACGTCTTATCCTTAATGTCCCAGAATATTTATTTATTTATAATTTATTTATCCTGATAAAACATTAGTGTTCCCGCGGGTAAAACCCGAGGCGGTAACTAGTACTAACTTAAGGTCATAACTTAATCTTTAATTGCTCTCCTGCGTCATTTCAATATTCACATAGAAAGACCATGTCCTCTAAATAGTCTATCTTCATTTAGAAAAGCAGAAGACATAGAGATTCTCAATCCTAGCTCAAGTCCATGGATCACTGTGCTAAAAGGGCTGTTTGAAACAGTAAACAATCAATATCCTTGTTCCTTTGTTTGGATTCGACCAGACGAATGGGACGATCTATCAAAGTTGTAGGTGCGCAGAATACCGGGTCCGTCATTAATAACCGCTGGAAGTAATGTACCGAAAACTTTCTACGCACGTTTTTCATTAAATTCTCAACGTGGAGTGGAGAATTTATAAAATCAATGGTAGCGTGCAATAGAAATTAAGCATTGAAATATTGCTGGGTCGATTCAGGTGTGATTCAGCTGGTATTGTGGAAAGGTAAGCGCAATTTATTTGAGTTTCAAATACTTTTGTCAATGTTTTTTTATTTTTTATTTTATAATCGTGAATCGAGCTCGTCTGGGTTCAATCTTGAAACCTATTAGAATCGTTTTGAATTAGGCATTTGAGGAATATTGATTCACACCGTAATTATTTGACTCGATCAGTAAATTCTAGGTTCATGATGACTTTGAAAGGGTTCAAAATAGTACCCAGCTTACTATTTTATTTATACTACTTTTTCCAAAGACACCAACGTAACCTAAGGAGTTCATTCAACTGTCTTCAAGTTGATAGCCAACGTATGTCATAGTCATAAAGCATAGCCGATAGGAAAACTTATACACAACCAATAGTTGTTTAGTAAAAGCTTTTCCATGTCAGTGAATTAGTCACGTAGCGCTGGGCCACAGTTTTTGCCTTATCCTATGATTTATTCCTTGTGGGGTCGATTTGTAACAACAAAATGAGG
Organism: Tetheella fluctuosa; assembly: GCA_951216915.1. NCBI lineage: Eukaryota > Metazoa > Arthropoda > Insecta > Lepidoptera > Drepanidae > Tetheella > Tetheella fluctuosa. The sequence goes on along the minus strand of OX578229.1, from coordinate 2,905,904 downwards.
GATGGCACTGTTTGATATTCATCTCACACGCTTATTGAGTCGCGAGCGCGGCAGTATAGGTGTGATTTTTGACCGATTAAGAAATTGTTTATAATACGTGATTTAGTTAGGGTTTTTGTTCAAATTACTGGTTTGTATCTACGACTTCTTTGACTTTTAGATAATTGAAAACATTGGAATCTCAAATTCAAAGGCATGTGAATCCCGCCAGTCGTGATGGACTCTGGCCTTAATCCCCCTTATTCATAGGGGAGGCTCGAGCTCGAGCTGTTGATGATTGATTGAATTTATTTTGTAGAGGGTTTTGGAACTTCTTAACCGTGACTGCCAGATCTAAGTAATATGGGCGTGTCTTCAGCCCTACGCACGAAATTAGGCAGGTACTTTGAAATATGTCGTCCATAACGTTGAGTGTTTTTTTATAAGCATCATTTAAAAATAAACAGAGCTATAACTATGATAGCGAATGATTTGTATAAACTTAAAAATTCACGATGAAATATGTTGATATCAACTTGTACAAAGTATTACAAAGCGACAGTCGCATCGTACAAATACCCAGTGGCAGTTTTATCCTTTACAAATTTCTAAACATAGGAAAATAAACTTAATTTTGAAGATGTGATTCAATAAAAAAAAACCTTAGACGCTTTAACAATTTTATTGATATTAGCTTATAGGAACTGTTGTAGGTAATAGTTTTATTAATCTTCATAGTGGGTACTTCAATAAAGTCAGTTGTTGTCTAGCACTCGAGGTGTTTCATTTAAACATGACATGGTGGCAGCGGTTTTATAATTATTAATTAGTTAAAAGTGAATACAGTGCACTGAATTATTGCAAAATATATTGTGTAGTGTTTTGTGATATTAAACATTGTTAATAAAGTAGTAGGACACGAGAAATCTAGCGAAATACAATGGAGCACGCGCGTCCGCCACCTGAATTCAATATGGACGGCGCTGGGGGCCCTGTTGGTCGGGCCGATGCTTGGAAAAAATGGAGGCAACAATTCATGTTATTTGTGAAGGCATCAGGGGTGCATACGGAGTCCTCGAGTGTGCAAGCTAGTTTATTAGTGAACTTAATCGGCCCGGACGGATTTGATGTCTATCAAACCTTTATTTTCGATAAAGAAGAAGATCGTGATGATGTAAATGCTTTATTGAAGAAGTTTGATAGTTACTTTGGTACAAAATCCAACATAACACTTATGAGATACAAGTTTTTTACACGCAACCAAGAAGATGGTGAATCCGTTCAACAGTATGTCACGGCACTGCGGCTCCTGAGTAAATGTTGTGAATTTGCGACATTACAAGAAGATTTGATAAAAGATAGAATAGTTTGTGGCATTCGGCAGGCTACGGTCAGGGACCGCCTGCTCAGATGTGAAGAACTCAATTTAGATAAGGCAATAAAGATTTGTCAAGCTGTAGAAGTGTCACAGGAGAGTGAACGCCAAATGGGCACCACAAGCGGTGGCGTTGGGGGCGCCGTCACCCCGCACGTCGACAGCATCGGCGCGGGTTTGAGAGGTCGCGGCCGAGGCGGAGCCCGCGGCTGGGTGAGTCACGGTCACCCGCCGCCTGGCGTGGGCGCACAGGTACGGGCTACGGTTGCCGGGCGCGGGCGCGGCCGCTATGCCAGCAGTGGCGCTGCACGTCGCGCTCCCTCGTTCCGTACGCCGGGGCCGGTAGCGGCGCGGGTGGCTACGTGTGCGGGCTGCGGTTCCGCGCGATGCCAAGGCGAGGATGAGTGTCCAGCGCGCCGAATCAGCTGCTTTACTTGTGGTAATAGAGGACATTTTGCGCGCATGTGTAAGTCAAACCATTCTTATAATAACAGAGTAGATCGGGTATATGAAGTGGAGAACGACGAGTGTGATTTTTATAGTGAATCAGAAGATGATACGTTTTATATCTCGACTATCGGTATCGAGGATAGGAAAGGTGGATCTGAGGATTGGTTTCAAGAACTGTCGTGCGCAAATGGAACAGAAAAATTTAAGTTGGATACGGGGGCTGACTATAACATAATGTCATATCGTAGGTTTACTGAACTGGGTTTCAGTGATGCTATAATAGTTAAAAAGAAAATACCGTTATTGTCCTATACGCATAATGTTATACCGGTTAAAGGAATCTGTATCATTCCATGGATTTATAAAAATGTAACTTACAGAATTAAATTTGTAATAGCAGATATGGAATGTAGTAGTGTACTGGGACAGAAATCATGCGAGTTTCTAGGATTAGTGAAGCGGGTAAAGTCAATTGAAATATCAAAATATGATGATTTATTTAAGGGATTAGGTTGTTTACCCGGGAAATACCATATAGTTATTGATAGATCCGTTCCACCAGTCATATGTGCTTCGAGAAAAATACCTCACGGTTTAAGAGATCGTTTAGAGATGGAACTAAAAAAAATGGAGAAGTTAGGTGTAATTAGGAAAGTCACATATCCCACACAGTGGGTTCACCCGTTAGTATTAGTGGCAAAAAAAAATAACGGGATACGTGTGTGTTTGGACCCGCGTGAACTGAACCGGGCGGTACAGCGTGCGCACTTTCAGCTTCCCACAGTATCAGAACTGGCAGCTAGATTGCACGGGGCACGATTTTTTTCTGTTCTAGATGCCAATTCTGGATTCTGGACAGTAACTTTAGATGATGAGAGTGCAGATCTGTGTACTTTCGGCACACCTTTTGGTAGGTACCAATTTATTCGCCTTCCATTCGGAATTAATTGCTCATCAGAAGTTTTTCATGGGAAATTACGTCAACTTTTGGAAGACCTAGAGGGGGTAGAGAATTACATAGATGATGTAATCGTTTGGGGAGAAACGAAAGAAATACACGATAGACGGTTAAAAGCATTGTTGGATAGAGCAAGAGAGATTAACATAAAATTCAATAAAGAAAAATGTAAAATAGGGGTTCAAGAAGTAACGTATTTAGGTCACGTTTTTGACGCTAAGGGTATGAGGCCTGATTACAATAAAATAAAAGCTATCAAAGAGATGATAGTACCAAAAGACAGAAAAGATTTAGAAAGATTTTTAGGTGCAGTAAACTATTTATCTAAATTTATCCCTCACTACTCAGAAATAGCCATTCCTTTGACGAGTCTGTTAAGAAAGGATAGCGTATGGCGGTGGGAAGATAGCGAGCGTGCAGCCTTTGACCGGTTAAAGGAGGCAGTAACCAGTGCCGGGGTGCTGGCACTGTACGACCCGACGAGCCCCGTGGTGTTGTCAGTGGATGCGTCGCGCGACGCGCTAGGCGCGGTACTGCTACAGGCCGGCCGCCCAGTTGAGTACGCCTCGCGTACGCTCACAGACGCTCAGAGACGGTACGCGCAAGTGGAAAAAGAAATGTTAGCGATAGTGTTTGCCTGTGAGCGTTTCCACCAGTATGTATATGGTCAGAGAAAAGTAGTCGTAGAATCGGATCATAAACCTTTAGAAAGTATATTTAAAAAACCTTTGATGTCTGTCCCGGCACGCTTACAACGCATGATGTTGAGGATTCAGGGCTATGATTTAATCGTTACATACGTGCCCGGTAAATATATGTATATAGCCGATATGTTATCGCGAGCTGCGCTTCCCGATCTATACAGCGATGATGTTCATAGTAGCGTAGTATGCCAAGTGCAGATGATTATAGACAATATTCCTATATCGAATGATAAACTAACGATGGTTAAGAAAGAAACAAAACGTGATCAGGAGTGTTTAATTCTATTAGAGTATATAAAGTCGGGTTGGCCGCATCATAAATATAATATTTCTAATGAAGTGAAATTATATTGGTCTATAAAAGATGAACTGATGGTAGTTGATGATGTCATATTTAAAGATAATTTGGTGTTCGTTCCTAGAAGCTTAAGGGAGGATATGTTAAAAATTATTCATGAGGGTCATTTGGGTATAGATCGATGTAAGCGGCGCGCGCGACAAGTGATGTTTTGGCCTAGTATGTCACGTGATATAGAACTATATGTGAAGCGATGCCATACGTGTCAGGAGCACTCAAACGCACCCCCGAAGGAACCCATGATACCGATTGAAATTCCTAAATTACCTTGGTACAAAGTAGGGTCAGATATCTTTGAATTCAAAAAGAAATATTATCTTATTATGGTGGACTATTATTCTAACTTTGTAGAAGTATGTAAATTAAATAATTTGACTTCTAACGCGGTAATACAGAACATGAAAGAAGTTTTTGCTCGTTATGGAATTCCAAGCGTTTTGATAAGCGATAATGGAACGCAGTATTCAAGTCGGGAGTTTAAGACTTTCGCTAAAGTTTGGGGATTTGGTCACGTGACATCCTCGCCGAACTATGCTCAGTCTAATGGAAAAAGTGAAAGGGCAGTTCAGACAATAAAATCCATGTTGATAAAATCCATTCACAGTAATAGTGATTTTAGTTTAGCTCTTCTTAATTTTAGGAATACACCAAGGGATGGTTTGAGTTCTCCAGCACAGCTTTTGATGGGTCGAAGGTTACGTTGTCAATTACCTGTACATCCTTCTAAATTAATAGCACAACCTATCAATCCATCAGAGCATCAGGTAATGCTCAATAAGCAAAGTAATGCTAAAATGTTTTATGATCAGCATAGCAAGTCCTTACCAAGTTTGAAGGAAGGTGATTCGGTGATATGTATAGACGGTAAACTTAGAAATAGAGGTAAAATTGTTGCGCATGCCAACACTCCACGATCTTACATTGTACAAACTAATATGGGTGGTAGGTACAGACGCAACCGTCGACATTTGATTAAGTGCGAAACCGATTTAAATGTAAAAAATTTAAACATTCATGACGATGAGGAAGACTTCAAAGATGCTCACGAGGATTTAGGTTTAAAAAATAATAATATTGAAGCTAATATTGAGTCAAATAAATCAACAACTCCGATGCTTACTCGCAGAGCTAAGAAAATAGCTAAAGAACTAATTCAAGGCTCAAGTAGACAATAATGTACTTATAGTTACTTACCTTTATATTCGTGCAAATAGTTATTTAAGTTATGATGTTACCTTGTTTTTGGTTGATATTTTATTTTGTTAGTGGAAATTAGATTTTGTGATTGTTAGGGGTAAGGTATGCTATAGTATGAATTTTACTTTATATTATTTATCATGATTAGCCGTGTTCATAAGCTGAATAGCTATGTTTGTATATGGATTAATATATTGTAACATTTTATATTTAGTCTTAGGTATATTTAGTTATTAATGGGGGAGGTGTTGTAGGTAATAGTTTTATTAATCTTCATAGTGGGTACTTCAATAAAGTCAGTTGTTGTCTAGCACTCGAGGTGTTTCATTTAAACATGACAGGAACCTTATGCGTGAAATATACTGGGTGATTTTTTTGTCACTGGCAATACTTGCAAGGGTGGAAGTACTCATCAAAATGAACAACTTTTATTATGGGACTAACTGTGAAATCATGAAAAAATTATCAGCTGTTCCATACAAAAGTCCAATACCAACTCGACCAAAATGTATGAAGCAACCATATTATTTTACGCGATATCAGAGTTAGCCCTATAATAAAAGTTGTTCATATTGATGAGTACTTCCACCCCTGCAAGTATTGCCAGTGATAACAAAATCACCCTGTATATGTAGGTACAAACAATAACTGACGGATTACCCGAAACATAATCCATTATATATTTCTTCAATCTGCTTGACAATAAATAAAGTTGTGACAATATAAATCAATATTCCACTACAGGTATGTAAGTACCGGTTTTTGTTAGGATTTACTTTTCTTTGGGAAAATGGGTTATTTTGTTTATGAAATAATAGAATTAATATGAATATTTAACTTAATTTCGCCGCCAGCGCATTAGCTTGGCCAGACAAAGAGGGAACGCTGCCAGCGCGGCGTGTTGGGAACCTGAAATCATCATTTTGCAAATAAAGTTTTATAGAAAATTGTTGTTTTTCCTACTGTTATAACGAGGCTAATGCATAACGTAATGTTGTGATAATCTTGTAGTGTTGTCAAGTAGATTAGTACAGTATTTACATTATATAAATGGAAAGTTTGTTTATGTTTGTTACCACTTAGCTCCGTAACGGCTAAACAGATCTGGATGAAACATGGCACATAGATAGATCATACCCTGAAGATTTATATCTATTTATATATTTTCAGGGTGTGCCCTATACATACATATTATTATGTACCTTGTTATCAATATTTATCCTAAATAAAACTACTATTATGAAGCTAAAATGTTATTAAAATAGTAACATCCATCAAAAAACCTTATGTTCAATTCATTTAGATCCCTATTTGGGTGATATTACGAAATCATTTTGGCTGTCAAATTAGATGAACTGTATTAAATAACAGAAATATGAAAGACGTTACGACATACCTAACGTCGGATGTGAGCCAAATATGGCACAATTAGGGCCCCTGTTAAAGAAACTTAATTTAAAATAATAACCTAACATATTTTTGTTCATTTTTGGGATGATGATTGACATATCAAAGCAGGTACTTTTCATGAAATGTCAAAACGATAGGTTTTTTAGTGACGTCATAATTGTATAGCATCAAAGGGATACATTTAATAAAATAATCGAGGTTTCCACCTTTTTGAGATGTTTTAAACATTGGTTAGTGTTTGATAATTTACATTGAATACAGGCAAGTAAAACTGACCCATATTTACTGAATACTTTTCCTATATCAGCTGGTTGACAAGCAGGCAGAAGGTGCACCTGATGGTAAGTGGTCGGTTACCGCGACCTATGGATATTAGTAATACCGGGGAATTACCGATGCTGATCTTGAAAAGCTGTTTCTATGCTCTTTTTGAATAATCCCATATCGGGAAAAGCAAAATAGGGGAACAAATTCCATATCCTAATGGTCTGCAGTAAGAATATCCGACTGAATTGTTGAGTAGACGACTGGAATGGCTCAAGGACATGAGGTTTATTAAAAAAAACAAAAAATAGGCAGTCATGGGGACTGCCGATAGAAGTGAAAATTATTAGCATGAGCATGTCGGTGACGCGAACCTATAGGTTTTTCCCCTCCAAAAACGCTCAACGCGGCTAAAGAAGTTTTCACTTCAAATACTATTAGCATGAGCATGTCAGTGACGCGAATGTCGGTGACGCGAACCTATAACTTTTTCCCCTCCAAAAACGCTCAAGGCGGCTAAAGAAGATTTCACTTCAAAAAAATTTAAACAATTATAAACTCAACAGCAATAAAAAAATATTAAAACCAACAAAAAACAAATATTAAAATTCAAAACTTCAAACAACATCACATAAGCAGACGGGACAATATTATACAATACAGGACCAAAGAAAACATTGTACGGAACAAAACCCGACCAAGCAAATACAGGATGAATGTTTCCCGCATCCCGCAAAGAGCTCCTGGGCCCTATGTGGCACAATCAACCGTTTGCATTATGCATGAAACCATCCCGGGGCGACAGATGCCGGCGGAACTTCCTGAAGGAGTGATATTAATATTTGTTTGTCAGGTACTTGAGTTGAATTGTTGCTCTTTTGTTTTACTTCTTCACACTCACACGGCAGCGCGAGAATTATTGAGGTTGGCTGTTGACTTTGTGTGAACTGCCTCTTATTTAACGGTAGATCTCTAATCTCTGGATTATCATATCTACTTACCTACTTCATTAGATACAAGACTTGCTTAGTTTTACCTTATAAAAGGATAACCTTCTAGTGTATTAAGTTTAGAAATGCATCAACAAATTGTAACTTTAATCGTGGGCAACTTTACTGATGATTTTTTTAACACGAACATGATAGTAACCTAATATCGATAAAAACTGAGATACCAGGGGATATCGATATATTTTTTTTACTAATCAATAAAGTTATTTGTTACTTACGATAATATACCTGTTTCGAATAACTGAAAAATTGGTAGCATTTGTAGTTACTAATTAATTCATTTCTATAGTTCTGTAAAACTACTAGGTAAATTGAGTACAATATTATTTATTACAATGAAACTGGCTCAAAAGAACAATCGGTATTGGTCGTCATAGCACAAACGTGTCGATCTAATGCCAACCAATCAAATTATTGAACAAGCAAACGCTTTTAGCTAATGCAATGTGGTCATAAATATATCTAGTTGAGAATGAGCACTTTTTAGAAATGCTCTAGTTTTGAGGAAGTCAATAACAGAAGTGTATTGGGTATTTTTCAAAGACTAACAAAGCTGCATACCGTCTTGGGAGTAACAAGCAAGCAATAGTTTTTTTTTCGATGAATTAATCACTTAATGCCAATTGAAGTTTATACTTTTTCGTTTTTTTTGGATCCATCTTTTTTAACAGTTACTACTAGTAAAAATAATTAATAATAATAATTATTACAACCTATATCTGCCCATTACTGAGCACAGGCCTCCTTTCACGAATAAGATTATGCATGAATAGAGTAGTCCCCAGTCCAGTGAGTAGTGGACCGGACGCTTCTATATTCCAAAATCAAATCTGGTTTTAGAATTAGAATTACTCGAATTCGAATTCGAATATAGAATTCGAGCGAATTTAGAGCATTGTTGGCAGATGATGAGGTATGAAACATATGTTTTGCAGTATTTACAAATTATATAACAGGTGTTTTGTAAAACTGAGTCTACAAAATTCTATATGCTATACATTTCTACATAATAACGACTTTGAATGAAACTTGTCACATTAAGTAGATCGTATTTACAACATTAGCTCATTCGGAAACGTATATAAATCCGGGAGTTAAAAGGAAGTACGGCAAACAACATAAATAGCTACAAAACAAACCACCTGTACACACGAAAAATAGCCATTATGTAATAAACATCCATAAACATTCGCATAAATAAATATATTCTAATGTTTGTCTCTGCTTGTATTTTTATTTGTAGCTAATAACCTTCTTGGTGACCCCATAAGAACAAAAAAAAAACATCAAAATCGATCAATCCGTTTAGAAGGAGAAGAATTACAAACACACGCACACCGGAATTTAAAGAAATTGGTGAACATACAAAAATAAAACAAATACACAGTGGAATATAGAACCTCCTCCTTTTTTGAAGTCGGTTATAAATAAAAATAACAGTAAAACATCATGGAGTCACGTGAGAATTTCTTGCAATATTTAATTCAGGAATAGTATTAATTTTTTTTAATGGCATTACTTATTATCATTATTGTAACATTAATTTTGCAGTGTGCACATAGTTTTACGTTAGAATCCAGTTCAAAACTCTTAGTTTTAAGTTTATTTTTGTAAAGATTGTAATGTGTTTTGTGCATCAAATAAATAAATAAATAAAAATATTATAATTAAACTCAAATGATGTTGCGGTATCAGCATCAAAACAGGTATTTCTCATTAATCATCACAGTAACCGTTGCAATTTGAAACGCACATTCATTGCCTAGTTTGTGGTGCAAAACAAATATCTGACTAATATCTACCAATCAATGAACGATTTATAATTATCACTATAAATCAAATTTTATTAATTGCAATAATACTGTATTCCAAGCTTTTGTTTTCATAAGCTTTGTATAACTAAATCAATGTTACATAGGCCTTCGTCTCCACTACTATGTCCGTCTCATTCTTCGATGCAAGTAATGTCCCGTGTCAGATAAAGACAAATATTCAAAGAAATTGTTGCATAGCATTTTTAGGAAAACCGTTATGATTTCAATTAATTAGGGATTCAAGTAGTTTTCGACTTCGTCCTTGGACGGGTTGGAAGCCAAAAGCAAGCACATTCAATAAAAAAAAACTATTTAGTCATGATAGCTGTGTCCGTTTCATATGCGTTTCAAGCATATAAAAAAAGTTGTAAAATTTCATCAATATTGGTTTGATAGTTTAACTGGTCTAATGTTGCAAATTTACAGACAGACTTACTTTTGCTTATATTATAGTTAGGATATATTTTTCCGTCCAAGGTAAGCGGCCAGATGAGGCCACTTTGCCAAATATATTTCCAACCTTGACGTGCAATTTTTCACACTCTTATTTGCTTTAGAACCCTATCTTGTAGAGCTGTGGCCTATAATAGGGAATTCATTTCACATCTAAAGGGCCCTCAATTATATTTCATAATTTAAGAGCCTCTTTAATATTATAGTCAATTCTAAATTCTTTACGAATACAAACGTATTTCAAATATAAACTTAAGGGCATCGTATTTTTGGATCTAGTAGAAGCATGTTAAAAATGTGAAATTCATCATGATCATCATCATCTCAGCCACAGGACGTCCACTGCTGAACATAGGGTTCCCCTAAGGATCTCCAATAGGACCGGTCTTATTGTGAAATGTGTAATGTTAGCGATTTTTTATTATTTGCCGTGAGTTAATTAAGTGGTAAATATTATCTGGGCATGAGTGTTTATCTGTAATCGTCATATTTCTTCGTAGAATGTGTTGTTGTCGTTATTGGAAAAACTCACAATCAGCAAGCTAAAAAAACAAATTCAATTTTACCAAACGCTACAGAAATCAAAGTAGCCCCAAAACAAAGCGAACAAACACCAAAACAAAAGCTATCGCATCGCACTCCCGATTAGATAAGTAATTAATTTAGCAGTGATTGATGGCCCTACGCTGATGACGCGTCCTAGTCATCAGGGAATCGCATTACGTTCGTGTGTACACAGCCTATTTCAATATTCAGTTTGTGTCACTGGATGTTGGATTCGATTGATCAAATTTCCGTGTGTTGAGCCTATTTGAAACCAATATGATATTAGAGCGTGAAAAATACTTCTGGGTAGATAGATTATAATTTTTGATAAATGCCTTTGCTGGCCCTGCAGTCTCGACATACATGAAATGTCATCGCAAACTACCGATCGCTAATTAACTCGGACTGAATAATAACAAAAAATATTGATTGCCATGACGATGTTTACGACAAATGCAAGCCTAAATACCGGGCTGTCAAAATGGTCGCAGTTTTCGCAAACATTACGAGGGATCGTTAAATTTGCGAGAAAAATCGTGAAGATACCGATAGAATTGACAGTAGACACTACCGAATATCGTTATAATCTGATCGTTAGGACTAAACGACAGATTTCTATGTCGAGACTGCAGCCCCTAGTGCCCAATGCCCATACTTAAATGTCAGCTCATTTCGAATAAAATAATGGGTTTTAATAAGAAAAAATCAATGTGGATTCAAAATTAACACAGCTTTAGACAACAAGCACTACCCTAATTATAAACTTCGAAATTGTATACATATATACATAGAAAAACATAGAATCGAGAATATTGGCTCATTTATCTGTAGATAATCACTTCTCCTGTTTTACAAAGTTTAAGATTGTTCCAAAAGAGGATAATGAAAATTTGGAAAAAAAGAAAAAATATTCAAACAGGTGGCTTCAAGTTACAAAGTTTCTAACAAGTCTGAAACCGGTCAGACACAAATATAGCTTATTTCACTTGAGAATTATTCATGTATTCAAAGAAATCTCTACATGTTGATATTGGTAGTAATAATTTTCGAGGAATATGAAGTTTATGTTTGAATCTAATCTAAATATTTACTGAAGAACCCATATTATTACTAGATTTACTTTTCTCAAAGTTTGTTTCGAAGATATGATTTATAGGTTATTTTTGCAAAATATTTGCTCAGCGGTACACATTATTATAAATGTAATATGAGTTTAATATTTATTTTTCCTCGCAGAATTTTCAGCTGAGAAAAATATCACAAAAAAGGCTTAGAACTGTTTGGTGAGATTGTCCAAAGAAAAACCGCTTTCTTCCAGAGGTCGGATTGACTTGATATTTGGTATATATTTGTATATTGGAAAACAATGCAAGTACAGTTACCATAAAAAGGTTGTATAAAAATGTTTTTTTTAACAAAAACTTATTTGTGATGCAATTGATATTATAATCCAGAATAAAATATTTATCCGTGATAAACTTCATATGTCACAAAATCCCAGATTGAGTTGACGAAAAATATGTTACTTTTCCGACAAAATCAATGTACATTTTATTTAATCATGGAATTGTTTTAATGATACCTCGTTGTAATGCGATACACGGTCTAAATGCGCATTTAGTCGAGGCAAATTGCTTGTTAGTTGGTACCTACTCCTTGTTTTTGCCAGGATTTCTTTAATGATAAGAAATTGTATTAGTACAATTAAAAAATCTTCTTTTACAGATTTTGCTATTGTTTGAAAATGTTTTGGTTTAACTACTTTTTATGTTATTGAGAGGAAATACCAGTCGTGGGTTATTTTCACCCTGGAGAATTAAAATGTATGTATTTTTCTATATCCTTATTATTTTTAAGCTACATATACCTTTTATCGCGGGCTTTGAGCGCGGCGACCGAATCAAGAAATTCCGTAACGAAAATAAAACCTAAGACGAGCTGCTCCGAAATCGGACGAATACGTAAGCAGCTGTTTGTGAGAAAGTATATAGGTGTATAGGTATCTATTAATATCAAAGAAAAAACTAGAATTAATATCAATGAAAAAAAAAAAACTTCATAAATAAAAAATAAATAAATAATCATAATTGCATAAATTGATAAAAAATGCTATGCTACCTTAGCTTTGCTTTAGATGAATAAATACGTCCTAAAAAAACATTACCTGTTAAAAAACTGATATTATTAACAATATTTGATAACAATTACAATATATTTTGTTATAGCATTAAACACTTCTCACTACACGTAATTCAAATACATTATATACAAACTAGGACAAAGTCGGTCACGTTTATCCTATAAACATCTCTTAACGGTTTTACGACGCCTCTTAATGTCCCGGACCTCTAGACTAAGTGGTCACGGGACACTCAAAGTCCTGACAAGTCCAGGCAAGTTTACTTACTACCAACAATAGTAAAATTATTGGGTCCGCGTGTTTTTGATTATGCTGTAAATAAGGTCTCTCGTTGTTGGTCTTCAACTTGCAGGATGGTCTCATAAAATTCGCTATGAAATTATATATCACTGAATATTCTAGCATTGTTCTACGCTTTTCTATTCGTAGGACAACTTTTCTCTGTAATTTTACTATTTTGCTTACATGGTCGTAGCTTTTATACTATGTTATATTTCACCTATTAAATATGGAAATTTATTTAATTATTTAATTAACAACAAGTATTTACAATCAATGTATAAAATACAAACTATGATATAAAGAAAACATCTTCAAGGCCCTCGCTGCTATCGATAGAAAAGGTTATTGAAGTGCAGAATATGAATAATATTGGACCTGGTGTCCCCGGTGTCCTCAGTGTCCTCGTTGTCCCTGGCGTCCTCAGTGTCCTCGGTGTCCTCGGTGTCCTCGCTGTCCCCGGTGTGCTAAGTGTACTCGGTGTCCTCAGTGTCGTCGGTCTCCTCGGTGTCCTTGGTGTCCTCAGTGTCCTTAGTGTCCTCGGTGTCCTCGGTGTCCTTAGTGTCCCCGGTGTCCTCATTGTCCTCGGTGTCCTCAGTGTCCTCAGTGTCCTCAGTGTCCTCGGTGTCCTCGGAGTCCTAAGTGTCCCCGGTGTCCTTAGTGCCCTTGGTGTCCTCGATGTTTTCGGTGTCCTCGGTGTCCTCGGTGACCTCAGTGTCTTCGGTGACTTCAGTGTCCTTGGCGTCTTTGGTGTCCTTAGTGTCCTCAGTGTCCTCAGTGTCCTCGGTGTCCTCGGTGTCCTTGGTGTCCCCGGTGTCATTAGTGCTCTCAGTGTCCTCGGTGTCCTCGGTGTCTTCAGTGTCTTCGGTGTCCTCGGTGTTCTTGGTGACCCCGGTGTTCTCGGTGTCTTTGGTGTCCTTGGTGTCCCTGGTGTCATCAGTGTCCTCGGTGTCTTCGTTGGACTCGGTGTCCTCAGTGAACTCAATGTCCTCGGTGTCCTCAGTGCCCTTGGTGTCCTCGACGTTTTCGGTGTCCTCAGTGTCCTCGGTGACCTCAGTGTCCTCGGTGTCCCCGGTGTCATCAGTGTCTTTGGTGTCTTTGGTGTCCCCGGTGTCATCAGTGTCCTCGGTGTCCTCGGTGTCCTAGGTGACCTCGGTGTCCTTGGTGTCCCCAGTGTCCCCGGTGTCCTCAGTGTCCTCGGTGTCCTCGGTGTCCTTGGTGTCCTCGGTGTCCTCAGCGTCCTCGGTGTCTTTGGTGTCCTTGGTGTCCCCGGTGTCATTAGTGTTCTCAGTGTTCTCGGTGTCTTTGGTGTCCTTGGTGTCCCTGGTGTCATCAGTGTCCTCGGTGTCCTCGTTGGACTCGGTGTCCTCAGTGAACTCAGTGTCCTTCGTGTCCCCGGTGTCATCAGTGTCTTTGGTGTCCCCGGTGTCATCAGTGTCCTCGGTGTCCTCGGTGTCCTAGGTGTCCTCGGTGTCCTTGGTGTCCCCATTGTCCTCGGTGTCCTTGGTGTCCCCAGTGTCCCCGGTGTCATCAGTATCCTCGGTTTCCTCGGTGTCCTTGGTGTCCTGAGTGTCCTCGGTGTCCTCAATGTTCTCGGTGTAGTCGGTGTCCTCAGTGCCCTCGGTGTCCTCGGTGTACTCGGTGTCCTTAGTGTCCTCGGTGTCTTCGGTGTCTTAGGTGTCCTAGGTGTCCTCGGTGTCCTCGGTGTCCTCGGTGTCCTCGGTGTCCTCGGTGTCCTCGGTGTCCTCGGTGTCCTCGGTGTCCTCGGTGTCCTTGGTGTCCCCAGTGTCCTCGGTGTCTTTGGTGTCCTTAGTGTCCCCGGTGTCATCAGTGTCTTTGGTGTCCTTGGTGTCCCCAGTGTCATCAGTGTCCTCGGTGTCTTCGGTGTCCTCGGTGTCCTCGGTGTCCTCGGTGTCCTTGGTGTCCCCAGTGTCCTCGGTGTCTTTGGTGTCCTTGGTGTCCCCGGTGTCATCAGTGTCTTTGGTGTCTTTGGTGTCCCCGGTGTCATCGATGTCCTCGGTGTCCTCGGTGTTCTTGGTGACCCCGGTGTACTTAGTGTCCTCGTTGTACTCAGTGTCCTTAGTGTCTTCGGTGTCCTCGGTGTCCCCGGTGTGCTCAGTGTCCTCGGTGTCCCCGGTGTCATCAGTGTCTTTGGTGTCTTTGGTGTCCCCGGTGTCATCAGTGTCCTCGGTGTCCTCGGTGTCCTAGATGACCTCGGTGTCCTTGGTGTCCCCAGTGTCCCCGGTGTCCTCAGTGTCCTCGGTGTCCTCGGTGTACAGAGTAAAAGGCTTATTACAAGGTAGCTCAATATATTGAAGATAGGGATGTTTGGAAATAGTTTCACTCTGCACAGGTGCACTTCGCATATTGTTGATTTTATTGTTTTTAGTTTTAGCCATTATGTAGCGTATTCGCTATTATTTAATAAGAACTTGTTTGCGTTACATTTTATTATTTACTTGGTATTGGTATTTTTCTTTTTGATTTAATTGTATATTGTATTGTACATTTTGCTGTTATTGAAAAAATATAGCCAATAGTCAGATTATAAAAAAAAAGGAAAAATATATATAAAAAATGTAACCTTGCTGAGTTTCTTGCCGGTTCTTCTCAGTTGAAGGCTGATTTCCGAATCGGTGGTAGCTTCAGTAAATTCGACCTTCATAAGTGCCCTCCTAGGGCCTAAACTGAATAAATGGCTTTGACTTTGACTTTGACTTTGACTTTGACTTTACTCGTTGTCCTCGGTGTAGTCGGTGTTTTTTTTTTTTTACTTTTGTATAGGCTTGTGTTTGACCACAACTCACTATGGTAAGTGATGATGTGGCCGAAGGTGGTAAGCACACAAAGCTTAGAAGGAACTGGCTCTCAAGTGCAGCTGCCGGAACACACCAATAGGTGTTTGGCGACAGATTTTCAACTTGAGGGTGGTAGCCAGCCAGACGAGTATCTACTACAAAGTACCCTACCACCGTGCTATGGTTTCCTCACGATGTTTTCCTTCACCGAAAGCTCAAGCTCATTGTAGGATTCAAACCCACGACCTTCGCCGCGGCGTCCGACGTCACTACCACTGAGCTATCATCGCTTAAAAGTCCTTCAGTGTCCTTGGTATCCTCGGTGTCCTCGTTGTCCACAATGTTCTCGGTGTAGTCGGTGTCCTCGGTGTCCCCGGTGTCCTCGGAGTCCTCCGAGTCCTCGGTGTCCCCGGTGTCCTCGGAGTCCTCGGTGTCCCCGGTGTCCTCAGTGTCCTCGGTGTTCTTAGTGTCTTCGGTGTCCTTGGTGTCCTCGGTGTTCTTGGTGTCCCTCAGTGTCCTCGGTGTCCTCGTCGTTCTCGGCGTCCTTGGGGTCCTCGGCATCCTCGTTGTCCTTGGTATAATCCAATCCAATCTTCCCTAACAGAGACCCCTTTCCCCACGTTCATATTATACTTATATGATACTTTTATTAAACTCAAACTCATTTATTTAGTTTAGGCCCTAATAAGGCACTTATGAACGTTATAATTGATTCTACCACCAGTTCGGAATACACTTTAGGTATACAGAATACTATTATGATTTTACCTAATAAATAACGTATAACCATAGAGGCATAAACATGATTACTATCTGAGGAATACTATTATGAGTATCTCAACGTGAGCACGCCGAACAGATCGAGTTATATTGTGATCTACCCTACAGTTAATTATTGAAAATTGCGGTTTAATTACAGCGACATGCGAAGTAATTACAGATGTATTACGTGCACGTGTACGAATAAACAGACACAAAGTTTTGCATCCTCATTTATTTTGCAGACAGCAAAGGATTGGAACTTGCTTCCGGCGTTCGTGTTTCCTTTATCCTATAGGATAGAAGTAATAGGTCGTTTTTGGCAGAACGAGCACCATTCTAGTCTACGTTATCACCCTTTATAGGTGAGTCAGTGACCAAATAATAGCCAAGAAAATCCCGTGGCAGCGTTTAATACTAAACCTTAAAAAAATATGAATAAATGAATTATGATGAAGCAATATCCTTATACTGTACCTGAAGATTCTAATAATTCACAAGCTACGTTTAAGCTAAAGTTAACTAACAAGTTAAAACAAAATACTAAGTAACTCCTAGTTGAGCTCCGTCAAAAGCCACTTTAGGCGCACCGCATAGTGAAAGCAAAAAGTGGCGCAACAGTTAGCAATTCCTTGTATTTTGGCGCACCGCATATGTGCGCTCTTTGTGCATAGTTTTTAGAATTTGGCAGAATAATATTCAGTATTCATTTTATTTATAACTAGTATGGACATTGGTGAAGGAGTAAGGCTTTGAGTATTTATCATCGATATTATAGGTCTCATTATGTTAAGTATAATATTTTTGTATATAATCTAGCTATGCCCTGTGGTTTCACCCGCATTCCCGGGAAAAAGTAGCCTATAACCTTTCTCATGAGTTGCAAAAAAAATAAATCTGACTGGTAGCTCCAGAGATTAGAGCTTTCAAACAAACAAACTAAAAACTCTTCAGCTTTTTATATTAGAATAGACTAAAGAAAGAAAACATTTATATATAAAACTAGCTTACGCCCCGCGGTTTCACCCGCGTTACCGAGGGATCATATGTTTTCCCGGGATATAAAGTAGCCTATAGCCTTCCTCGATAAATGAGCTATCCAACACTAAAATATTTTTTTCAATTCGAACCAGTAGTTCCTGAGATTACCTCCTACAACCTCACAAACTCACAAACTTTAACTCTTAGTACAAGTATTGTCTAACATATCATGTGATCTAGGTACCTATAGAAAGTTGTCCCATTAAAGTTACCCGGCAACCTCTATTTTACCACCATAGTGGCTTAATTTTAAAAGTGCCTTTCTTATAAGAAGAAGTTACCTCCCAAATTTCATATGGTTCAATGACCAAAGCTGTGCGTTGTCTGTCAGACTATCACGGTACTGTTTCATAGTATAGACATTCAGAATACATGTCCTTATGATGACAAACATGTGTAGATTGTTTGCTCCAATTTCTTGATATTGATTTTGTTTGAAAAGAAGAAAACATTTCACCTTATCCTTATAATAAATATACTTATCTGAAAATAATCATCAATAAATATATACGGTACTTACCTTATAAAATGTACATATTAAGGCTTCCCGTTGGCAATAATAAACCGATTTCCTTCAAAGTAATAAGGAAAAAACTTTTTTCATATTCTCACCGCGTACAAAACATAGGCATATACCTGTTTACACCCACTGTTGTAAAAACATGTACAAAACTGATTTCCTGTAGTATAGGTCGTTCACCGAGAAGCCTGTATAGGTCACAATGGTTTTGTTATGTCAGTCAACGCGTTTGTTTATTAATTGTTTGAACTTTCCACGTTTTTTTCCACCATTGAAGGTAAATATCAACTAGCTCGTCCTTAAAGTATATTTGAAAGAAACATAATTAATATTTTGGCTTTGGGTAGGCTAACGGGATCACCATATTTCACCATGGTGAGATTATTCAAACACATATTCACGCTGTTACATTTTTTTTATACCACATTGTCGGCAAACAAGCATACGGCCCGCCTGATGGTAAGCGGTTACCGTAGCTTATGAATGCTTGCAACACCAGAAGTATCACTCGCGCGTTGCCAACCCTTCCCCCTCCCCGATGAGCTCTGGCGACCTTACTCACGCGCAGTAACACAACTATAAGTTATTTGGCTGCGGTATTCTGGAAGGTGGAGTTACTTCCCCAGTCGAGCTGCTCTTTGAGCGACATATCGCTATGCATACATTTTCCATACTAGGGTCCCATTGGACACCTTTTGGATATGGAATGAAACCCTAAAACGTAAAACAAATAAGTGTCAGATATACATTTGATCAGTTATTTTTTCTTTTCCCAATCATAATGTTACGTAATGGTATTGGCTAATAAAAGCAATTTGATTATCGGGACGTCGATAGAAATAACAACAAATTAATATAATAGCTCCCTAGGGGCGACATTCACAATAACATTAATATAAATTGTCTATTTCTATACTATATATTGTTTGAATCAATGAATGGCCATCGTTGCCCAAATCAATTGATAATTGAATTGTAAACTGAATTTGGTATTGTATTGGCGGTACGGTTACTATGGAGATTAAATATCTTGACTGCCACGTCACATGTCGAAGGTTCGATTCCAACATGTCTTTGTTTTGAGTTTTGTTGTAAATATTTATACAATTAAGCTCAAAATCAAACTGCACTGTATTACGTGGAAAGAGGCAATTTAAATTTGGAATAAATAAAAAAGAAATTGACGAATATTTTTATTAAGTTAAACCATACCCTCAATTATATATTTAAAATTAAATAAGTAAGATAAAACTATCTACCTTAAAAGTGTTTCATAATTTTTGCCAAGGGGCGTCAAAAGTAATGATCAAAAACATTAGATGTCCAATTACACAAATGAAGGCAATTTGCTTACCTAGTGCCTGAAGACCGAGGCTAGGGTAACTGCCATATATTAATGAAAACAGGATTTATAAAATCTATGATAGTTTAGTGGTAGAGACGAGTGCTGTGAGTTCGAATCGGTGAAGAAAACCAGCTTGAGGAAATCATATTTTAATCATAGATATATCCTTTATGGAAAAGATTATATCTCTCGAAAATGCGGGTGAATCCGTAGGGCTGAAGTTAGTTATTTATGTTGTGATAAAATATACGTAGGTGTAAAAAGATCTTTATTGCTAAAGTCATATCCACATAGGTCAAACCTACGCAGATGTCTAACATGATATTGAGCTTAATTGATAGTAATTTAATATCTTTCAAGTAATTGATATTCTTTTAATAGAATGATACAGTATTGAGATCTTAAAGGTCAACCACACCGCATTTAAATAAAGATATACCTACCTAAATGTTTCTTTTTTTGACGTTGGCATTACTTGCAGGGGTGGAAGTACTCATCAACATGAATAACTTTTAACTATGGGAGCAACTGTGAAATCATGAAAAAAATATCAGCTGTTCCATACAAAAGTTCAATACCTACTCGACTAAAATGTATGTAGTAACTCTTTTATTTTACGCGATATCAGAGTTGGTCCCATACTGAATGTTGTTCATATTGACGAGTATTGCCACCCCTGCAAGTAATGCCAACGACAAAAAATCAACCTGTATAAAAAAACATATAAAGTAGAACATTTAAAACTACTGTATCGGGAGCAACTTCATTTTAGTAACTGTCTATATTTTGAGACCAAATTAATAATAGATTTACTATTAAAAATAATAGTATTAAAATTAAGCGCTTTGTGCTTGACCACAGTTTCAAGATAAAGATTAATCATACGATTTCAACAAAACAAAGCATGTACTTTGTACAGAACACTGATATACATGCTAAGCAACTAGTTTTAGATATATAGGTATGTACTCAAAGAAATAAATATATTCCGGGACATTCCTCACACACGGCCATCTGAACCCAAACTAAGCAGAGCTTGTACTATGGTAGCCAGATAACTGATATACTACTTATAATATACTACTTTTCTTTTGTATATACTTATACAGATATTTGCACCCAGACACAGCTCAAACTTTAATCCCCTTATAACGTTAGATGGTTTATAGCAAGTCTAACAAAACCCAGGCTTTAAATTTATCCCTCACTTTTTAACGTTATTTATAACCAAAAGGGACGGGGCTATTTTAAAATCTGGATTTATAAAACTTCCTTTTAACCAGCACGTAAAGGGACCGTTAGAGAAATAAATAATTTTTCTTTCACTTCTTGAAATAGGGATGAAAAGCAAGATGATCCAACTTCTTACTACTCAAAAGGTACCTAAATCATTTTTATGTATAAAATATTGTCGCTTAGAACAAGAAACAATATAATATTCCCAAATGATTATTACATACACTAAAGCTTTTGTTTTTATTGTTCCGCCCCGCGGTTTCACCCGCGTTCCCGAGGGATCTTATGTCTATACATTTATAGGGGTAAAAATAGCTTATAGCCTTCCTAAATAAATGGGCTATCCAACACTAAAAAAAAATTCAATTCGAACCAGTAGTTCCTGAGATTTGCGCGTTCAACCAAACAAACAAACTCTTCAGCTTTAGTATTATATAGATAGATTTACAACAAAACACAAAATACAAACTTTAATATAATATAGAGGCTTAATATATCTCCCATTACCCAGTTACAATTACCATCTAACCATGACAACTATTCTCTAAAATCCATCAGAATCTAAGCACCACATCAGATTAATTTAGTCCGTCAAAGTCCACGAAATTACACAGCGATGGGAACCCTACACGTGGCCCGATTTAATTACTCCCGGCTGCAGCTTCAGATTTAAAATGGTGATTCTATATATACCTACCTGTCTACAGAGAAATGTACTTCAGGAATAATTGCTTGCCCTCATGCTTTTGTATATGTAAATGTGTGAGTGTGTAAAATGCTAGTTAAACAGAAGTTACGTAAGAAAAGGTACTATAAAGTTTCAGATTTTTTAGAAGATAATAGCGCATTTTTATGAAACTAGCTTCCACCCCGCGGTTTCACCCGCGGTCCCGAGTGCTCCGATCGCCACCGAACCTTACAGGATTACCCACGGGGCTAATATGAAGATTGTCTGAAAATTTCATCGCGATCGGTTCAGCGGTTTCGGAGTCTATAAGGAACATACATACATACTTTCTCTTTTATATATATAGATGTTCACTCCACAAACTATTATAAAACCTTTGTAATTTGTAGTTACTTAAGTACTTACATAAATTCAAAAGAAAGATTTATAAAAAAAATGCCTTGCTGAGTTTGTTGTCGGATTCTTCATAGTTCAACTATATTCCGAACGGGTAGAAAAAAATTGGTAAGTTCATAAGTGCCTTATTAGGGCCTAAACTGAATAAATGAGTTTGAGTTGAAGGAATGTAGTAAGTAGGTCTATACTATAGATATGTAATTGGAATCTCGACATTTATAATAGTCTTAATCTTTAGCGCTTTTTATTCTGTAACATACGCAATGCCCTATAGTTTCTTTCATCTCAGAAATATTGCATAATTAGATACAAATTAAAGGGCAAGATATCAAAACACTATCAATTTATACAACACAAACAAAACTATATATAGTTTAAATTAAACTTGAATTTCACCTGTGATATTCAAACATACCAGCTCCAACTATACCACTGTTCGTTTTACAGTGCATTCACATGTTGATTTGATTTTACCACTCAACACAACGTCGAATTCAATTAAGTCGGCTTTTGTTAGCGTTAGAGAATATCAGCGATACGCACTGTTGAATTTCAAATGTAAGGTTTTTGACGTGACAGCTCTTCGGCCCTTCAATTATTGGATTGGGATATGGTAATCAGTATTGAGTATTTCGTTTGTTGAATTTGAAGTAGAATGAAACTAACTGGTAAATTAATTGGTTTAGTGCTACAATTATCGTAGCAGAGTTCGTAGCGGAGATCGTAGCAGAGATCATGGTTACTGCGCTGTGAGTTCTTTCCAATAAATAGTTGCGTAGTTGTTTTTAACCGACTTCCAAAAAGGAGTTTATTTATATTTTAAAAATAAACTAAAGCGTGCGTCTCTTTTAGAAGGTAAATAATCACGAAATGTCTGTATGATCTAACTTCGTATCGGCAAACTTGGAATGACCGAATTGTAGTATTGATAGCAAACATTGCGTATAGATGATAATAGAATATGTAATTTCCATTTAGCCGAATAATTGGAATCTATATTAAAAAGTAAATTATTCACTCATGTTCAGGTTTATATGAAATTAATAGAAATGTCTAATACCTTCAGAAAATCCTGAAATTTTGTTACATGAAACATTCTTTACATTTTCACTAAAACAGTCATAAAGAACAACTTTTATTGCATAAGTTAAAGGCAAAGTTCTAAATCATTTGGTGGTGAATCCCCACTTTATTATTATGAGTATAACGTTAATGTTATTAAGGGCGGGTATTCGGCATAGTTTTATATAGTGGGCGGGCAGTGGATAGAATTTAATTAACCGCTGTGCAGTTGGAAGCCTCACGGTCCTGTCTGTTGGGACGCTTGCGCTATATGCCACAATTTACTGGCATAAGCGATTATTATATAATGAGGTTATTCAGCCGCTTACCCATTACCTACTATTATAAATGCAAAAGTGTGTTTGTCTTTCCTTCACTCAGCAATGGAAAAAAGGATCGACATGATTTTTTGCATAGAGATGATGATGATGGACGAGTGACATAGGCTTCTTTTTATTGCATGAACAAGGGTGAAACCGCGAGGCATCAGCTAGTTATTTTATTTTATAAACGCATTGTGTAAACAAACGTGCTACACTATTATCTTCATCATTTTGTTAAGCTTATATGGACTCCAAGCACTGTTCTTTTAATTGAGCTGCATTTTTTTTTAATAATTTTAAAACTATATTAGGTTTTAGCCGCATGACAAACACACCGGGCGTGATATTACGCGTACCTATGTTTGTCATGCAGCTTAGGCTAAGCGGATCATCCTATTGTTATTACGTAATTGAATAAGCAACCCTATTAACATTGCATAACGTGTGCCAATCGCGTGTCGCTTGCACCTAGACCATTCAATACCCTACCGCTCACTCTCCCTACATAAGTTACAACCCTCTCCTCATAGTTAAGTTACAACTTGGTTTGTGGGTCAGCCTTAACGTCTTGGGGATAAATATTACAGGAAAAAGGGAATCCATTGTCTTTGTAAATATCATTTCTATTTTTAGCACAGAAATAGTTTTAGCGAAAAAATTAGGGAATAACTAAGAGTTATTGTTTGATTAAATATCTATATAAGTATATATTTACAAAAGAAAAGTAGTAGGTATGTGTAGTTCATCAGTTATCTGGCTTCCATAGCACAAGTTCTGCTTAATTTGGGGTCAGATGGCCGTGTGTGAGGAATGTCCCAGAATATTTATTTGTGTTCATCAATTTTATAAACGATCGTTATCTTATACTTTAAAATGTTTATTAAAAATATTGTGTTATAAGCTTCATAAATATTTGCAAGTTTGTCCAGCCCTGTAGTCTCATCAGTGAAGTGTTTGTGCCTTGGTTGAAGGTAAATTAATTAGATGCTGTCTCTCAAGTGGCCAGCCTCGAGATAAAATTAAACGAGGAAATAGTGTGCTAGCGGCAGTTTACCTCTTCGGTCAAGAATAAGACTTATATATAGTTTTTTTTTTAATGATTATACAGTGCTTTTTTAATGTTATTGCACGAAAAATTTCCCTTCTTTACCACCTATGTTGATACATTATTTATCGTGGTCATGGCCATAAACACACCTTCAAGCAGTTACATAAAAACGAAGATTTTCAAGTAAAAGAAAAGTCGTAGCATCTTCTTCTTCAAAAAAATCTTAACATAATGAAGCGCGCAAATTGGTTCAAACTGGCACAGGATCGGGATGTGGCGGTAGGAAGAGATGGCTTATAGGTATAATAGTGAGTTGATAGGGTCTAGTATGAAAATAATGAAGCAGTTGCTATTTTGTAATGAAAATTTTTCAACTGGGTATGGATGGATAAATGCTGAACCATAATATAATAGTGAAAAAAGCTCAAACTAAAACTGTATACTTAGATAAAAAAATCCTAACAGGTAAGTGAATCGGTGGATTGATCGACGGGCCGGTTGACGTGCTGGTAAGATACCCTGTCTGTCACGCCGCAGGTCGTGGGTTCGATTCCCACTCAGGGGCTGCAGTCTCGACATAGAAATCTGTCGTTAAGTCCCAACGATCAGATTATAACGATATTCGGTAGTGTCTACTGTCAATTCTATAAGTATCTTATCGTTTTTTCTCGCAAACTTTTCTCGTAATGTTGGCGAAAACTGCGACAGTTTTTGACAGCCCGGTATCTAGGCTTGCATTTGTCGTAAACATCGTCATGGCAACCAATGTTTTTCGTTAGGTATTATTTAGCGATCGGTAGTTTGCGATGACATGTCATGTATGTCGAGACTGCAGGGCCAAAACAAACATTTGTGTGCATGAACGAACATGTCTATTTGTCCTGATCTGTCTGGGTGTAATTATCTATATATGTATCTATTTACAAAAGAAAAGTAGTATAGCTTAGTTTGGGTTCAGATGGCTGTGTGTGAGGAATAATTTCCCAGGATATTTATTTTGAAAAATAACGAACCTATTTTATTGCACCATCGCATAGTATATCTGTATATAAATGGAAATTGAGACTGACTGACCGATCTATCAACGCACAAATCAAACCACTGGACGGATCGGGCTAAAATTTGGCATACAGATAGCTATTATGATGTAGGCATCCGCTAAGAAAGGATTTTTGAAAATTCCACCGCTAAGGGGGTAAAATAGGGGTTCGCGGGTGAAACCGTGGGGCGGTAAACTAGTCGCTTATAAAGATTCAATTCTTCAAACAATGCAATGGAAAACATAAGGAATATTATATTTTAATTAGCCATCAGACTAGTCACCATATAAAGCTTGAACCTGAATCTGAAATAACTGTACGTTTTGAATTTGTAGCATTAAAACAACTTTGCGAGGAAGAGTTAAAGTTTATAATTGTGTGTAGGTACACATTCGTAGAATAGCTTTGGTTCGTGGTAATTATTAACAGTTTTCGCTGAACAAGCAACCGCGGTATTTGAGGAGCAACAACATAGATAGTGGTTCTAACAGGTAAATTTTCATATTATAATATTTGTATGACGAATATAGGGTGGCGTAAGATGCTTATTTAAATCCTGTACGTAGAGTATGAATACAAATAGTAATTTTTTGAAGAAAAATATTTTCGAAACCTTTTACTGGGTTAGTCATCCTGAATAGAACTTTTACTATGGGACCAATGCCAAGTATGCCATCTTGAAATATTTACCCAATATACTGTATTCGCGACACTATATTACTATAAGCTATCGAAATGTTATTGTAATGTATTGGTGGTAACCGTTACAAAAAAAAAGTGTTTGTTTATAACTTATTTACTTTTAAAAACTTCGTTTCATCACATTGTTACATTTGACAGTGGGACGAGTTGCTTTATGCAAAAAGCGCTTGGGACAACTACATAGTTCCATGGGACTAGATTTTGGGACGAGTTGCCTTTAGACCAAGTAGGTATATGATTTTTTTTTTTTTAAATAAAATACCTAGGTGATTTCCATAGTGTATATATTATAAATCGGAGGCAGGATATTTATCAGGAAAAACTGGACAAGACAGTAAAACCAATATTTGTCACGGACCCTTTACAAAAATAGAATTTTAATAATATTATGTAGTATCAGATCAGAGACGTTCTATATACATTTATATGTATTGAGGTTGTTACTGTTTTGGATGTAAGCCAGAACGGAAACTACTTAACTTTAAAAACTGGGGCTACCTGAGCCTCATGAATACTGACCAGCCCATATGGCTATGCCATAAGAAGTTATTATGTGGACCGTCCACTTAAAATATTACATGCTTAATTTTTTTAATGTGAAATGCATACAATAATATTGTTTAACCAACATATTTTTTTTTTTTGCTACTTCAATGTGTGTGTTTTTTTTTCTAAAACACGATATAAAGGTCAGTTTACTTAAGCTAAAATGGTGGAGCTTCATAATTGAATTATTCCTACAAACTTATATTCTTATAGGATATTATTGACCATTCTGTGATTTACATAGAATAAAAAATAAATATAGTATTTCTAGTAACTAAATAAAATATTTTTAAATATTCTTTTAAATTTCTAAAGCTATATTTTTATAAATTTTACTAAGCATAGAAATAATAATGCTATAGACAATATCTTATACGGTCCTACTTCAATGCATTATTTCAACTGCAACGTACAATTTTATACTCGTTTACGAAAAACATATTGCAAAGGAAAAGTTCAGTGATCTATACAGCTGCCAAAATAACTCCTTTGTAAAATAATCTCTTTTCTAGTTTACAAAAGGTAGTATTTTCTTTGGCACAATATATAGCAGTTTTTTTAACGGCTTGGAGTTTTTCTCAGTAGTTTGTTTAATTTTTTAATTCTCTTGTAAATTTTACTTATTGTGGCTTGTTGGTAAGCCATCACATAAGCTGGGCTTAACAAAAACTGTGGGCTGGTTGCTTCATTATAATTTCATATGAAAAGCTAACTTACAGTTAATTTGGACTGTAGAAATTCTCGTTCCTTTTTTAAATTTTATTACATACTAGCTTTCGCCCCGCGGTTTCACCCGCGTTCCCCAAGGATCTTATGCTTTCCCGGGATAAAAAGTAGCCTATATTCTTCTCCATACCATAGGCTATCCGCATACCAAATTTCATCACGATCGGTTCAGCGGTTTAAGCGTGAAAAGGTAACAAACAAATAAACAAACAAACTCACTTTCGCATTTATAATATTAGTTAGGATTAGGATAACAAAGTTTATTTTTGTGTACGAAACAAATAATAAATAAACAAATGTTGCTGGCAATAGCAATCAATTAGGTACTAACTTCACGCCTATATAAGGTATATTATCCTGTGTAAACGTCTTAAAGGAAAACATCTAACATATTTACAATTCCTTATTGTCTAAATAATAATTTCGAAAATAAATATTGTAAATATTACGAAAAAAATATTCCACACGTGCCTATTTTGAAATTGTATTATACTCTTTTACCATCATACATTTGTATACAAGCAAAAATAGAACGTATTCCGGCAAAAATAGGTGAGATACTCGTAAAAGTCGTGTAATATCGAGCGGAACGTGGAAAAGCAATACCACCAATATTGAGAGGTAGGCCACAAAATAAATGTTTTTCCGAAAATCAGTACATTCCTATTCAAATGATTATTGTGCAGACCACGATTACATTTATTTCGGCTATTTTTGGCGGAGGTGGGGGGCTTTGGTGTCGTTTTTAAGGTATCCACACATTGCTGTGATCGATGATTGTTATCCAGATGGATACGGGAATCCATCGATCTCTATTATTTTGTAATCCCCCGGGCGTTCTGGCATAGTAGGTAATTGACGGTTACTGATTTTGATTCCATCAAAAATGATATTTACTTTGTATTATAACTGTAAACTTAAGTTTTACATAATAATAATAAACTTACTCACTTTAAAAAAAAATCTATGATCGATCGGAGCCGTTAACTAAAATTAAATTTTAATTACAATTTTATAAAAAATATATAAAATAATATGGATCTTACTCCAACACTATTTGGCATAAATAATTTTAAACAGTTATAATATGTACTTTTTTTTATTACTTATTACATAGTCGTTATTTCTATTTTATAGATAATGTCAATATTCTGTGAACATTACAACTGGGTTCTATATTATTTGTAACTAAAACTTTGAAATAAAAAAGAATTGATGTAAATAAAATAAATTGAATCAGTTCCGAGTAAAAACAACTTGTTTCACAATCACCAATCCACTCAGTTGCCAAGTGCCCTTATGTTTACTGGTCGAGTTCTGCTATTGGTTAGCATAATATTGCTGTTCAGACGCGGTTTAGTTTTTGTTACACATATCTGATTTTTCGATATTTCTGCAACAAGAAGCTTTCCGCTTGGCTTAAAACTAGAGAGATAATACCTGAAACTGCAAACGATTTTTTTCTTTAAAGTACTGGCTAAGCTGAATTTAGAGAATATGAGTTTTTAGTTTGTGCTGAAATTGGATTTTGTTGTTGTAATCATTATGCTCTTGAGTTTTGGAACAAATTTAGCTTGCAAAAATGTCACTTTAAAAGCGATATTTTCAGATGCACTGCTTCAGAGTATTTTTTATGAAAACACATTGATCGGATCTATACAGTAGCTAACAATCAGATACCAACGGTGCGTGACTGTAATCGGCGTAACACTATATTCAGCCTCATACTAGGTCGTGCGAACAAGTTTGACAACCCAATAACTGTTATACTACATTTGGAAACGTGAGCGTCTTGAGGAGAGTTATCAGGTGTACCCATTT
The DNA here is from genome assembly GCA_951216915.1 of Tetheella fluctuosa. NCBI lineage: Eukaryota > Metazoa > Arthropoda > Insecta > Lepidoptera > Drepanidae > Tetheella > Tetheella fluctuosa. The sequence continues at coordinate 2,876,916 of OX578229.1, read as the reverse complement.
TTAGGAATTCAAACATAGTGTAAATAAACATGCGTCATACTTGTGAACAGGGGCTGCTTGTGGGGGCTGGTCTGCTTAAATTTGCTATCTATTTATTAGCTAAGTCACTCATAATTTTGTTGCTTTTCTTTCTTTTTTTTTGTCATAACACACATATATTGTCAGTGAGACTAGATAAATAATTTAATGTAATAAATCTGAGTTGGTTTTGAAAAGAGTAATTGCTGAGTTTCTTGCCGGTTCTTCTCAGTAAAAGCAACCTTCCGAACCGAGCGTTAGAGTCAGACTAAAAGTCATAAGTGATTGTGAAGGCCTATTTGAATAAAAAATATTTTCATTTTCATTTTTCATTTTCATAAATCACAACATTTACTTATTGTCTCTTAGAATGAAATTAGAAAAAAAACTTTACCTGAGACACATTCACTAATGAAATAAGTTAACAACTGTTATCAAATTACACACTAAAATAAGTTTAAACTATTATCATAATTTATGAAAGCCTCATAGTGTAATAAGAAAATCAACATTCGATACATTTCGTTTGACTATGATATATCCGACATACATGTTATACTAATTATAGGTAGATGCTTATATATACTATTTATCCTTAACGCCAACTGGCCCAAATCGCTAAACGGTATTATAGCGACATATCAACGACACAAAAAGGAACTTTCACTAGCCGTGGATAGATGGCGCCACAAGATTTTACATCGCGCTATCAAAGTTTCCTGAGCACTATTAGTTTGTATCACCAATATTTGGACTGCGATCCACAGGCACGATTAGCATGCCAGAAAATTATCACCTCTATAATTTATTGTCAACTTCAGTTACTTACACTACAAGATTTTATTATACGACTTTAACTCAAATTCAACGACGACTTCTTAATATAGCTTTATCACTTACATTTATGATTTTCCTCCTTTCATGACATTTACGTAGTCAGCCAGTGGCAGTAATAATTTCTACCCTCTTTTTTATGGCAGCTGCAGTGACGTCATGACCTTTTAAAGCGGCAAGTGGTTTTAACGCAAGTCACTTTACGGGAACATTTTTAAGTTACTTATTTGAGCCTGAATTACGGTGTGGTAATGCTATATTTTTTAAGGATTGAGTGAAAATTTAGTACAAAATTATGTAATACTTTTATTCACACATCCGTCAATAAGTTAATAAAAACCAAATAAATAAATACAAATATAAAATCAAACTAAGTGGATGGCTTATACATTAAATTACGAGTAGATGGAGTTTTATGGTATTTGAATAAGAATTTTAAATTTGAATTTAGAATAAAATATTAAAATGTTAATCTTTTTGGTGTGTGAGTATTTAGTAATGTAGTAGGTTCTTAGAAATTAAAATCTTCTTTTTTTAAACTTAAAATACACGTCTCGTCAGTTATGCTACGATTTATTTCAAAACGATGATCGCAGTATCGAGTACTGTTTTTCGGAGTTGACTCTCAGGGGAGTCGCTGGATGCAAGCGGTCCAAAACCTTTCGTTGTGGAAATCAATAGGGGAAGCCTATATTTAGCAGTGGACATCCTAGTTTTGAATATGATGATGATATTTCTTGTTGTTTTTTATAATTATAATATACTTTTATATAGAGCTTCTTTCTCAAATTTCTTTTTATAAAAAAAAGTGATAGTAAATACGATGAAATTAAATCACATCACTGCATAAAGCGGATTATTTCTCGCTTTCATAACGCGTGAAGTATTAGGGCCTAAATAAATACCACATAAAACGTGAACTTATTACTTGTTATAAGCTCTTATTTGGTAACGAAATAGGACCCTTTATCTGGTAACTTTTATTCCAGCTCGTTTTGTTCTAAGTATTTGTGTAGGCCGGTAACACAGCTGCGTCATTTTTATGTGGATTGAGGAATAGAACAAATGTTGGTAGTCGCCTAATGTGGCAATTATTTATGTGGTTTGATTGATTATGGAATTTTTAGGAAATCTAATAGTAGCTTCAATTCAAAATGACAGGCCGATTGGCGTGGTTGGTAAGATACACCCATCACGCCACAGGTCGTGTTTTTGATTCCCAGTCAAGACATACATTTGTGTGCATGAACATGTCTGTTTGTCCCGAGTTTGGGTTTGATTATCTATATAAGTACATTTTCATTTCATATAAAAGAAAAGTAGTATATGTAGTATATCAGTTATGTGGCTTCCATAGCACAAGCTCTGCTCTGTTTGAATGCCCCATTTTTTTTAAATTAATTATGTAAATTATTATGTAACCATGTTATTGACAGATATAGAGATATAGAGACTGTAAATGTCAGAGTATTATGGTTACCTAATTCCCTGCATTGTAAAATTTAAACAGTAATAAAGACATTGAAATTTAAATGACTAACTAAAATGAGCTGTATTATTTACTTTCCCAGGCCTGTTAACTTATTTTCTCCTTACTTTTAGCTCCGTTAAATGATTCCTTGGAAGAAGGATGAACTCAAAATTAATTGGAAAAACGTGAAAGATTATACTTATCTAAGGAATTAGCGAGTTTTCAACTTGTCTACCGTCTGAATTCAAGAGGACAGACACCGATATCTTTTTAGCTGAGAATTCTTTCAGTGCGTTAGGTGCGCATGGCCACCTTTAATTGCTAACTGAATTAGAACAAACTATTTTCTGCCCTGCTGCTATACCCCTATTGCTGAAAAAATGTATGGTTTCCCAGGAGTAAAAATCATCAACATGAACACTACCATTTGCATGTAGATCGTTATACCGACTTCTTGAAAGTTTAGAAATATTTTTTTCTGATAAAAATATCACTCAACGTGTGTTACAGTTTTTTTTAAACTGCAATTTCGAAACGCAAATAAATGATAAAAAAATGAGCACGCATTCAATTTATTTATTTCACAAAACGTGATTTATATATCCTTACTACATTAATAATTAAAGCCAAGTCAAACATTTTTTTTTATTTATTTTTCATTCATTTATTATTTATTTATTATTAAACGAAACTATTTAACTAGTCCCGCTGTACTAACGCATACAATTCTGAACCAGCCTTTACTCAACGAAGTACGAGGCTCGCAGGCTTGTGGCTGTCACCTTCACAAGTCTCCTAAAGCATGTCTTTCATAATTTTCTTTCTTCCTTCATCCTGTCCGTTGGTCGGATATTATCTTTCATCTATTTGTTGAATTTAAAACGCTGTATTTAAATGCTGACTTAATTTAAAATGAAATCCTTGTTACGCGGGGTAGTTAACAGAGTTATTCTTGCCTACTTTAGTGGTAATTTAAAAAATATATATAACGGATCGCCGAGAGGTTGCGACACCACGTGTCGCAGCTGGTCCGTTATCTCTTGGTATTTTATGGGCGTGTATGTGCAGGAATTGCAGAAATAACAATCGCAAGATATGGCAATGACTATATTACAAATTACTAAATGAAAACACTATTAAAATAACGAAGGATTACAAAAGTAAACTTGGATTAAGAGCTAATGGATTTGTGCGTGTGCACCGCGTGGCGACCATCTTAAAAGTGATCGTCGTCACCGCTATGACACTCACAACCCCATTCGGTGTTACCCGCTCTGATAAATCATAAATTCCCAAATTAAATAATTATTCGCATCGACTAAAAAGTCATTTAAATATCACAATAAATCGAGTACATTAATCACGCGCCGTTACGGCCGTCCTGCATCATCACACGTCCTCGTGTGCGTGATTTTCTTCATTCGATCTATGGACAAATAAACAAACACTTGAATGCTCACTTATCAACTCGGTCATTCTGACCAAATCACCTTAGACTTTAAAAGGAGGCTTATCAAATTAACCTAAGACCAATAGTCACTTAAATGCTAAGACACATTTTACTGACGATATTAGTAAAGTACTACACACGGGCCACACAGGCCACACAGGCTATAGAGGCCACACAGGCTATGGATGACACACAGGCTATGGATTCCACACAGGCTATGGATGCCACACAGGCTATGGATGCCACACAGGCTATGGATGCCACACAGGCTATAGATACCACCCAGGCATTGGTTGCCACACAGGCTATGGTTGCCACACAGGCTATGGTTCCCACACAGGCTATGGTTCCCAATCAGGCTATGGTTGCCACACAGGCCATGGATGCCACACAGGCTTTGGTTGCCACACAGGCTTTGGTTGCCACACAGGCTATAGTTACTACACAAGCTATACACTTACACACCACACAGATTATTTTATTACCACACAGACAATCCAACAAATTATTCACCAGCACCCGCGCCGTTAACGGAATATTCTGACATTATTTGTTGGTGTTTGTAGCTTAGATTTTGGTTCTAGCCTTGTTTTGTTGCACTCCTGATTTTCTACTAACACATAATCGCCTACTTTGAAATTCTTTACTTAAGCTTTGTTTCTGTCAAACCGAGCCTTCTCTATAGAAACACTTTCCTCTATCGCCCGAGCCGCATGCTCTGATTACATCTAGCTAAATATTTGTCTCGTCTGTATTAACGCCAATCAACGGTCATCAGTTGAAGTGATCTAGCAACTTTCCCTATTAAAAGTTCGTGAGGACTTGTCTTAATTGTACTATTTACAGTGCAATCAATTGCAAGTTGAACTTCAGGCAACGCTGCCTGCCATGATTTATGATTGCCTTTTTCGACTACCCTTAACATGTTCTTTAAAGTTGACATAACCCGCCTCGACTGGTACCCGCAGCAATCAGATGTAAATTTATATTGTGCGCTGTAAACAAAACTTGCCTATACCTAACAATGGCACCGTACTTTGGTAGTACTAACCTGGGTATCTACCAGCTAAGATTTTCCTAATCACCACATTAAAAACAAAATGAAAACTTCTCACCCGGTTTGGTAGGAAATGAGCCCATAGGTGGCTTGATGGTACAGGCATCCACTCGTCGCTCAATTTGGCCGCCATTATAGTCTGCTTCTTTCTTCTTGCACTGCGTTGCAATGTGTCCCTGCTCGCCACAGTAGAAACAGGTAACCGGCGTAGAAGATTTCTTTGAGACATTGCCTGTAGTCTGATCCTGCACCGTTCCCGATCCCACTTCTGATAACGGATCGCCGAGAGGTTGCGACACCACGTGTCGCAGCTGGTCCGTTATCTCTTGGTATTTTATGGGCGTGTATGTGCAGGAATTGCAGAAATAACAATCGCAAGATATGGCAATGACTATATTACAAATTACTAAATGAAAACACTATTAAAATAACGAAGGATTACAAAAGTAAACTTGGATTAAGAGCTAATGGATTTGTGCGTGTGCACCGCGTGGCGACCATCTTAAAAGTGATCGTCGTCACCGCTATGACACTCACAACCCCATTCGGTGTTACCCGCTCTGATAAATCATAAATTCCCAAATTAAATAATTATTCGCATCGACTAAAAAGTCATTTAAATATCACAATAAATCGAGTACATTAATCACGCGCCGTTATATATTATAAAAGATAATCCGAAAATCTTTTATACCTATATGTTTATATATTTTACTCGTAAAAAAAACCGTCGTTCATTTTTGCCTTTTATCCTCATGTCGGGTATTATTCAACAGTTGGGTGAAGTATATTTTTACTTTGTATGGGTTTGTGTTTAACCACAATCTCCCGATGATATGTGATGATGTGGCCGAAAGTGGTAAGCACACAAAGTCTAGAATAACTTCTAGGCTAGGCTTCTAGTAATCTAGCTCTCAAATGCAGCTGCCGGAGCACACCGGTAGGTGTTTGACGAAAAATTTTCAACTTAGTCACTCAGTGTACCCTACCACTGTGCAAAGTGGTGGAAATTTATGGAATTAACAATTCATAATCAATCAAACAAATACAACACCCCCACCTAGCTAAAAATATATTGTGTCTAATGCCCCCCTTACGCATGTTGTTTACCTTAGTAAGTTAGTACCAAATAAAAATGGCTTCCATCAAAGTGCACTTGAGAGCCAGTTCCTTTCTAGGCTTTGTGTGCTTACCACCTTTTACCACATCATCTCATACTATGGTGAGATCTGATTCGCTTCGATTGAATCAATCTGATGAGCTCTACAAAAAATTTGATCCTTCTGAAATGCGGGTATAACTGGGGGCCAAAACTACTATTTATATATATACACTGAGTTTTAATACAAACAATATGATGTAGATATTAGTTAAACAAAAATGATTAGAACCACATGATTTATGATAACTGTCATACACAATCTATCTATCTCTTTCTATAGACATTCAGTGAATAAAGATGGAGATACTTTTATCAGTCATTAATTTCTAAATGACGTTTCTGTGTACGGCAGTCTAGAAGTAAAACGTTACACACCAACAAACTTAAGGTGAGAGTTCTTCTGCATTTACTGACGAGAGGGTTAGGTAGAGGACACGGTGTTGATTATAGCGATTATGTCACACGCGAGTTTGATCTTATTGGCATAACTTTTGATGGTAGAGTTAATAAAATATATATTTTTTTGTTGAACCTTTGTCGCTAGGTGATAGCCTAGCATAGCCTATCAATAAAAAAAAACTTTCTCCTTCTGGTTCTCACTCACCCAAGCCACGCTCAGGCTGTGGAACGAGCTCTCCGCCGTGGTTTTCCCAAAGGAGTATAGCATAGCATGGTGTCTTTCAAGAGGGTGTGTCAGCAACGCGCGAGTTAGTCACCTGGAGTTGCAAGCGTTAAAAAAACAAACTACGATAACCGCTTACCGGGCGGGCCGTATGCTTGCCACCTTATTGGTATAAAAAATAAAGATAGGGTCAAATTTACACATTGGAACTTTTATTCGATCGAGTGGATACTACAGAGAGCTCGCTATATTTGATACTAGCTTCCGCTCCGCGGTTTCACTCGTGTTCCCGAGGGATCTTATGTTTTCCCGGGATAAAAAGTATCCGGGATAAATATATTCTATAAAAGGCTCTTGAGTGTATACAAACACAAAGAGTAAAAATTATATTATTTTCCCGCATCCGCCTGCTCTTATCACAGAGAAGCTGCCGAAACAGAAGCGGTGCGAAGTGAAGCACCCTCACGGTAGTAGGTCGACGAGCAACGGTGTTTACGCTAATTGCTGGAGACACTACCGCTACTCTGTGTTGTGTCTGAGATTTGACTCGGCCACGTTACTATTCCAATTTCAAATTTTTGTTTTTTATGGGAAGACGTTTGACTATGAACTCATCATAGTAGTACAGTTGCTGAAATTCATTGATAGTTTTTATGGAATTGCAACAATAGGATACATTATAAAATACTAACCTAATTCGAAGTGTCTAGTCGTCCGCTAAACGGATGAATAGATAACAGTCAAAACTGAAACTGTCTCAGTCAAAACTCTTATAGGTTATAGGTTTTTTTTTTATCAGATACCATTATATTAAGGAATATCAATTTAAAAGTAACTAATAAAAAATAATTCAACTATGGAAGGATTTTATTAATTCAAATCCCCCATCCGTTTAGCGGACGACTAGCAATAGCCTTTTTAATTAGCAATCTAAATACAAAGAGTAAATATTTTGATGCTGTAGAATTATGACATCACAAGTAAGTATTTTAATACAAAACTCTATATAAACCTATCGTTTTGACATTTCATAAGAAGTAGTTTTTTTATGAGCATCATACAGCTTGTGCATTTTGCCAGTGTCGAATTGAGCAAAAGAAGTAGTTGATTTGATATGTCAGTCAACAACATCCCTATTTGAAATAATTGTATAAATTGATTATTTTCTTTTGGAAGCAAATGTTGTTTTTATGAAATATTGATAATTCTATATTTCAATTTTAAATTATATAACTGTTCAAGTAATTTTCTATCTACAATTATTTCCCACTAAGGTTTGAACATTACCTATCATACGATAAGGGTTTAACATGACTCATGTTAAATTTATTAGAAAATTAAGTCACTCGCAACTTTTCCGAGGGCCGATAACCCTACGATTATAGTCAATCGACTTAACCCTTTACCATTCATGTGCAATCGCTTCGAATCCGGCATCGGGAGGGTTAATCTCATTATAAATTGGCTTTTCGACCAATAGTTCTGAAGTAATGTATGTGACTTGAACTTTATTTAAATTGCCACCAATTTTACTATAACTGTCCTATCACATGTTTGAGAGATTACACATTCTTAAAAAACAAAATATACCTACCGGGTGATTTTTTGTCACTGGCAATTCTTGCAGGGGTGGAAGTACTCATCATATGAAAATCCTTTATCATGGGACTAACTCTGAGATCACAAAAAAAATATCAGCTGTTCCATACAAAAGTTCAATACCTACACGACCAAAATGTATGAAGCAACCATTTTATTTTATGTGATATCAGAGTTGGTGCCATAATAAAAGTTGTTCATATCGATGAGTACTTCAACCCCTGCAAATATTGCCAGTACAAAAAAATCACCTTGTATAACTACTATAAATAAATATCCTCACACACGGCCATTTGATCCCAAACTAAGCAGAGGTTGTCTTTGGAAGCCATATACCTAACTGATATATAATAATAATAAACCTTTATTGCTGTAACTTAATAGCATACATGAATTTTTTTTTTTTACTTAATTCTATTTCTTAATATTTTTTTTAACCTAACTGATATACTGTATAATAATATGCTATTTTTTTGTTGTAAATATATACTTACATAGATAATTACAACCAGACTCAGGACAAACATACATGTTAATTCACACTAATGTCCGTCCTGGGTGGAAATCGAACCCACGACCTGTCTGACTATCCGCACGACGATTACCTACCCCTAAAGTGGTAAATAATCGTATGAGTATTAAAATACATCCATTAGTTACCGATGTCCTGATGAGGAAATAATCCTATTTTTGTTACTTTTCCTTACCTAGAAATTAAACCCAGTTTTTATGCAATACATTACACTTTAAAATCGAACAAAACCTCTTTCAATAATTAATTCGGTGCCCCAGTTCTTGATTCAAACTTATAACAACAAAACAATCTTGTTTGAACAGAAAGCGTATATCGCGGGTTGAATCGAGCAACTAGACCGGTGTAAGATTGCACAAATGTCTTTGAGAAGAGCAAACTTATTCTATTCATTACAACTTGGGCGCTTTATACCTTTGAGAACAGTTTTCACTGAACAAAAAGCAAGAAAAAACGATGTTTCCATTGTTAGTTTGCTGTCTGTTCACAAACGATACTTCCTATGCATTTGTGTTTAAACTTAGAGGTTCTAGTGCAAGCTCTTTTTAAATAAAGAATTCTCTTGAAGTCATTATATTTTCAAATATAGTACAATAATGAAAATGAAACGAGCTGTTGGCAAGTACCTAGTTGATTAATTTGTAGGATTCTGATTGATGATAAAGAGAAATAAAGCAATTGACGGCCGCGTAATTTTAAAACTAAATGAGGCCGATAATTTAGACTTGTAGATACAGTTTCTCTAATTAGCGAAGAAACAAATGAATTAAAAATACATTTTTTTTTAATAAAAATTACATTTATATTAGATTTACACTTGACTACTTGCCTGGTAAAATCTTTTTAAGCTATTGTATAGCTTTTATCGCGGGCTTCGGGGTTTGTTAAGCTATTGTATTGCTTCGGGGTTTGAGCGCGGCGACCGTAACGAAAAAACCTAACACCTCCCACACACACATACATACACGTTAAGTGTTCGCTTTACGTGTATTTATGTGTGTGTATGCTGTTTGCGAGAAGGTATATAGGTGTATAGGTATCTATTAATATCAAAGAAAAAAAAAAACTGCCTAAATAAAAAAAAATTATAGCAATTATAATAAGAAAATGCTATGCAATAGCTTTACCGCGGCAGTCCCCGAGTGCCACACGTTTTCTATGTGTATAGGAATTTTTTTCAGGGTATGTATGTAAAAATATTATGATTGGAGGTACACTTTGTGTAGGTTTACGGATTGGGGCTTCTTATAACGTAGGGGTGTACTAAGAATGTTTTGTAGGAGATCGCGGGTAAAACCGCGGGGCGGATAGCTATCTATATATATAGGTAATAAAACAGTAGAATCCCGTGTTTCTGTACATTGAAGAGAAGTAATCATATCTGTCTGTCTGATTATTTGTAACACACATTTCCGTAACTACTGAACGGATTTTCATGTAGATTTCACAGGTAGACTGAGATTAATTAATAAAGGAGCAGAATATAGGCTTCATTAAAATAAAATCGGATGTTGCAAAAAAGTAATCGTTATTCAATGGTTTTTGGAATTTACGTAAGTTATCTGGAACCCGTAAGTATCTACATTATTTCTAAATTGAAATGGAGTGTGTTTGATGTAGGAAGAGTCAAATTGCAAAGTAACCATTTTTGATTTTTTGTCTGTCTGTCTGTCTATCTGTTTGAACACGCTAATCTCCGAAACCATCGAACGGATTTTCGTAGGTTTTTCACAATTTAAATAGGCTTAACTTGGCGCTTCGAATAAATACGGCTTTGTTTCGTCGAAATTGGCTAACGGGGAAAAAGGTATAGACATTTTATAAAGTCTGCGCGAGCGAAGCCGCGGGCGAAAAGCTAGTTATCTATATAAGTATATATTTACAAGAGAAAAGTACTATATTTAGTATATCAGTTATCTGGCTTCCATAGCACAAGCTCTGCATAGTTTGGGGTCAGATGGCCGTGTGTGAGGAATAATGTTCCAGAATATGTACCAGAATATAGTCTTAAAATAATAAATATCGTGTACCTAAAAATACCTTATTTATATTATTGTCTACATAACCAATTTCCATTATTATTGTATTGGATATTGTTGGTGTGTTACATCGTTGCGTACCGAAAAGAGCTTATATTTTTTTATGGAATTTGTACATCAAAATATTATTATCAATTTTCTATATTTATAACTTTTAAATGAATTAAATATTTAATACTTTGTGTGTTTTCCTTTAGAGATCATCAATGGCATTTTTGCTCTCATTCGAGTAATGTTTGGTTAGGGGTGGATTATAATCTTACAAGATTCCAGTTATTTTCTTAGAAAATCTAAGCTTTTGTATAAAGAAATATATTTTGTTTGAGCGTCGAATACAATTTTCTATAAAAAAAATATCTTCAGAATCTTTTACATTTTATTTTTATGTTTTTTTATCAACCCCAGTAAAATATACTGAAAAAAATATCAAAGCTATGGCCATAAACTACGCAAAATTACATTGCCACGTTCCCTTTTGAAACAACCTTTGCGCTCATTATATTTTCACAATCCTTGTCCTATTACTGGAACATCAACACCATTAAGTTTCAGTTTTTACACAAAGTATCTAAGCATCAATCTTCCAAGCAATAGTAAATCCATTTGGCGGAGTTCCAAAAACAATGAACCATTTGATAAAAAAAAAACCTCGAAAACTCGTTAAACGACGTTTTTACTTGAAACATGGATATGGATAGTAATACGGGGATATAGGAATATTGATATTCGAAGAAAAAATTATGGTTCGGTGAATCCCAATTTACAGCCTCATTCAATTTCATGTCACGTTTCTGAGAGTAAAATTTTAATAATTTACATTATTTCAAACCTACCTACACCACAGGGTAGTAATTTGAGATAGGTATGCAAGGGCCTTTACCCATAGAGTTTCAGAAAAAGGTTATGCTAGGAGACATTCTCCCATTGAGTCATGTGCTCTTAATGCGGAATATGATCGATAGGCGTCTGCCTTGTTGTCAATCTACTGACATAAAAAAAGAAAACATGAATTTTGCTGTTTTTCTCGGCCACTGCACCAATTTCCAAAAACTGTAAAAGCAGATATATTTACACCATAAAATATGAATGGTCGTTGTTATGTACCTATATTATACCTTATATGCTGACAGCGTTACCTTTTAGATATAAATATTTGTTTATAAAGTCATAATTTCTATATACAGCAAGTCCATTGCGATCCTACAAATCATTATTATTATATTTATCATATACAACCTCGGAAGACAAACATAAAACAAAACATTAACAAATAAGTAAATTACACAATACAATTTTACAATTTAAGTCTATATATTCACTTACGTGACCACTTTTAGTTGTATTTTATGATCATAATGAACAGAAACAAATATAACTCGAAACTAGCACAGAAAGCGCTCCATTCAATATCCTCATCTAATTTAGTCTGCCGCGATCGTAGTTGCTCCGCATTATTACCAGGCTGATACAATTTCTCGCTCGAACGGTGACCGCGGTCCCACGGTCTCTGAACAATTAGTACTGACGACATTATTTTTGTGTCACCCCTATTGTACCTTTTGGCTGCCCTATCTTTGTGTAACGAACGCTGAAATTCGGAGCAGCCCCTAGGGTATAGCGCGTTACGTAATGTAGTCTTAGTGTTTGAGATTACGTGGAGAAAATAATGTTTTATGATATAGAATGAAAATATATTATTCAACTAATTGAATGCATCAGTGGGAACGCAACGTGATAAAAAAAATGTTATGTATTTTGTTGTATAAATTTACCCAATTAAGTAAAATGAAATTACGTAATTGAATGTAATATCGAAAATAAATGGTTATTATTTATTGTAAAATAAATAAGAGTGACCTGATATTGAATTACTTTATTATATTGTTAATATTTTGATATGAGATGCCAATTATATGAGATATTTCTTTTAGTTATCATGAATCAAAATATCAATTAACAAAGAATGCATAAGCGTTAAGTATCTTTCAGACAGTCGTGGCCTGCTTTCGCGATCACGCGGCGGCATATAGCCAGTTACGGCCGTGTCATACCCGTGTTTATTTGAATACTTCCTAGTCTACGAGCTATCAGAACCAAACAGCCACCTCCCGCCTCCGCAGTTTGTACCTGACTGTGTGTATGAAAGACTTAAAAAAAAACACATTGAGAGTTTACAATCCAGATGTTATTTTTATAGGTCAACAGTAATTATAAACTAAAACCAATATCCTACTTTCTAATAGAGGTTTATTTTGTGAATTTTATCATGCGGACCAGTGATTACACCCGTCGGCATACAGACATAATAATTAAACTCGTCTGTCCTTTGGGGCTGACCCAAATTTAATTACTTATTTGACCCCAAGTTACTCTGGGGACAAGCTTAGCTTACGAGGAGGCATGTCAGATCTCTATTCAATTATACCCATAATGAAAGTTTGAATATATCTGTCTGTTCATGTATTGGAAGCGGAATTATTGAAATTCGGATTACATAATGGAATATAAAATTAGTATAAAAAATAATTTTACGTTTGTATTGAAAAAATTTTGTTCATGCCGTTCGCGGTAGAAACCTTGGGTCCGTGGGGGTTCGAAGCCGATTTGCTCGGATTTTATCATTCAAGCTCATCGAGGCTTCAGGAGACCGACGGGCTGGGAGCTTTTTCCGCCAACGCATAAGCTTGGCCATTCAAAAAGGGAACGCCAGCTTGTTGGGAACCTTGCCTATCGACAGCAGCGAGGGCTTTGAGGATGCTTTCTATATATTATATTATTGTATATTAATATAGTTATTATTTTATACAATGATAGTACTTATTGTAAATATTTACTTAATTTAAAGTTATATTTCTGTTTATCACGAATTTTACATCATTTGCTATGTCAATAATTTAACATTCATTGTATATTTTTCCGAGTAATTGAATCTGTGCCTTTCTTTACCAGTTTCTTTATTACAAAAACTAGCTGTCCCCCGCGGTTTCACCCGCATTCCCGAGGAAAAAGGTAGTCGATGTCCTTCTCCATACTATAGGCTATCGGTTCATCGCGATCGGTTCAGTGGTTTAGGCGTGAAAAGGTATAAAACAAACAAACTCACTTTTGCATTTATAATATTAGTTAGGATTTGCACTAAACTCGATGTTAAAGTAGAATTTTCTATTTAAATTATTAAAAGAGTTCATTAACGAAACTAGAAATAACAATTCTTGATACTATCTGTATATTAAAAGAGAAAGTATGTATGTATGTATGTTCCTTATAGACTACGAAACCGCTGAACTGATCGCGATGAAATTTCAGAAAATATTCATATTAGCCCTGCGGGTAATCCTGAAAGGTTTGGCGGCGATCGGGCGGAAGCTAGCTTTATATAAAAAAAAAGAAGTTTCAACTACCCTTTCTAGTGCCTTAGTATGAGTGACAGCAACTGCCTGCTTGATTCCTTCATTGATTGAGGCATAGCCTTTCCCAAGGAGAGTCTATTGCTTTCTTGGTTACCGTAACGAAATAAATCTCAAGTAATTACCTAAGGGCGCACAAAAAAGGCCTTTCTAAAAGCAATTCCAGCCAGAGAATAAGTATCAAGAATTAGGTATTTATTTATTTACAGTTGACCGCTGCCGTCGTATGTGTAGCACTTAAGTCGACCGATTTATGTTGTGCTGCTAAAAGGTCGAATTCTGGATCGATGGGAATATACTGCTGCGTGGTTCTTTAATAAAACGTGGGCTTATCCTACATCCTACTTTTTATATTATAAATTTGAAAGTTAGGATGGATGGATGGATGGATGTTTGTTACTTAATCACGCTTGAACGGCCGAACGGATCAAGTTGAAATATGGCAGACTATTATAGTTTGGAATAGCACATAGGCCACTTTCCATTCCGGGAAAATATAAGATCCCTCCGAAACGCGGATGAAACCGCGGGGTGGAAGCTAGTTATAACAAAATCTATTAATAACCATGGAACTGTAACTCAACTATGTTTCTATAGAAACATAAGAACGTTGTCTGTTATTTACATGAGAATTTAAATACAATGATAACTAACTTTAGGTTCAGAATGGAACAACGAAAATTATCGCAAAAAAGTTCGATTTTTCACATCATGCACCCATCATCTGTCTCTCTTTACGCTACAATAACGATGAATAATAATAATTCATAATTTATGATCAGTGTGTATTTTATATACTAGTTTTTGCCCCGTGACTTTACCCACAGTTCCAAGGGATCCATGTGTTCAGGGAATTATGTAATTATGTGACGAGTTACATCCGAATCCATTCTGCTGTTACAGAGCTGAGTGTTAAGAAACATAATATAAATGTTTGTTTGTTTTGTTAGGTGTATGTACACCCGTACACATAAACTTTCACATTTATAATATTAGTAAGATCCGGATGATTATGTTGTTATAATATAATAATGTGTATATTACTACAGTAACTAAATTAGTGTGGGTACGGCACCGACGCCATCGTATATGCCTGCAGGCATATTTGCTTTCAGTTGCCAGCTTGAGGCCAAGTATCTTGTCTCTTTTCGACGAATTATTACGTAGTTTAACGGTAGAAGAAACGAGACAGACATAGGTTTCATAACTACGCATGAGAATTGTTTGTATGACATTATGACTCTACCAGTCTAGTAATTGTAAGAACAACTTTATAAAATTATTAGTTGTTCACCGAGGTTTTACCCACGTTTCCGCTACAAAAAATCTAATGTTTTAATTGTTATTCTGAACGAAATCAAACATCATAAAAATCGGTCCAGCCGTTCTTGAGCAATAAATGGTATAAAAAAACTCAACATTTTTTTATTATTATATTATAGATTAGGGTCGAAACTAAAGTACCGTCAATTTTATGCCATTGAAAATGAGTTCTAAAAAGGAAAATAATGTAAATAAATCCTTAACTAGCTTATAAAGCAGTAGGGAATTTTACGAGCAATATTTCCGATAGCGTTTTATATATTTATAAAAGCTGTATACGGAATCCTAATACAACAACATCTCATGATTTTTTATATATTTGGCTGTTAGATTTTCTTGTTTAAAATTGGTTATGGTAAAGGTTTTCACACAGATGTATGTATGTATTTATTCCAAAAAAAATAAAAATATTATGGTCCTGTCCTGAGTCCTACAATCTATTCTAGTCTATTTGTAGACTAGATCAACTTTGCTATAGCATTTTTGCTACGCAGTAGCGTTGTAGCTAAACACGAGAGTATAAATTTCTTTTGTGACAAAACATTAAAAAGCATATTTGTTTAAAACCATAATACCTACTAAATAAGACATAACAATTTTATTAGCTTAAATTTGTACCTACGTTGTTTGCTTCGAACATGCTACGGCATAGCAATTGCTGTAGCACTAACAACATCATAATCGACAAACAGAAATCATTATCGTTGCTAATTAATTAGTACCAAATGTAGTAATTCAAAACAATTTGAGTTTATTGTAAATTATATATATATTTTATAAATTTATTAACCTTGTTTCTTAATTAAATTCACAATTAACGTAATTTAAAAGCAAATTTTCATTATTGGTAATTTACTTACAATTTAATGGATACACAGTTTATTTGTTACATTTATTATTATTATTTAAGATATAAAAGAGTAATCAATTCATATATAATTATATATGGATATGTAAAATGGGGTTCCGTTTGGCCATCGTCTGACCCTAGAAGGAGTTGTGATGAAGCCGAGGATGTAGCACGAGATGTTTTCTAGCCCATAAAATACCTATTCACCCTGAGCTTGAAAACATCTAGATAATAGGTGTCAGAAAACACAGACCCTAGACGTGAGTTCCACTCCTTTACTGTTTATCAAAAATATCGGTATTTAACTTATCTTTTGAATGGTTCTTAGGGTATATAGTCCGCGCGGAACTAGTTGGCCACGCCCTAGGTACGTGAGCGGTGGGACGGAGGGGCGGGGGCGCTTGCTGTCTATAATCTCACTAGCTACCGCCCCGCGGTTTCACCCGCGTTCCTGAGGGATCTTATGTTTTCCCGGGATAAAAAGTAGCCTATAGCCTACTTCGATAAATTGATTATCCAACACTAAAATAATTTTTCAATTCGAACCAGTAGACCTATATAAGGTACACAATAACATCATACATTATTTTGTTTTATCTCAAAGGGCTTAGGAAGCGTTTTCGTTGAAAGCTCCCAGACGGCTTATTTTTTCCGACACCTCCAACAAATATAATTATATTTTTGCCAATGTATACAAAAACTTGACAAACTCTATCTATTGGTGACAACAACATGAAAATCGGTGCAGTAGTTTTTGAGTTTATCGCGGACAGACATACAGACAGACAGACGCGGCGGAGGACTTTGTTTTATAATATGTAGTGATGTGCGTTGCGATCACTATAACTCACCCCCGTCCCACCGCTCACATACCTAAGGCTCGGCTAACTAGTTCCACGTGGGCTATAATAAAACATGTATTTTATAAACGAACCAAGAACAATGGTGTGTCAGAATGTCTGATTGTGCTAGTGACATGAATCCAGTCGAGCCAGTCGTTTATTTAGCTCGCTTCACTGCATTTTACAAAGTTTTTGTTCTGTTTCTACACTGTACTGTGGCATGAATTATAGTAAAATAACCCTATTTTACATGCCCATCAATGTTCATTACCAAAAATAATATTAGATTTATGTTAGTTTATTGTTATTAATGATATAAAATTATTAATAAAAAATATTGATTACTAACTAACTTAAATAATTATTAATGCATATTGGTGAAAAGGCACGCATTTTTTTTATTGCAGTAGATAAGGCTATATGGTAGCTCAGCGGTAGTGACGTCGGATGATGATATTATATACGCTATTGGTTGCCAAACAGTGCACAAATTCCCTTGTTGTTGTATTTCAATACAATGTTTACAATCATTTTTAGTCGGCGTTAGATAACTTTTATGCGCAACCGAATATTGTCGATCTAACTTATGTGTGTGGCTGTACTGACGGACCGGTTGGCGTAGTTGGTAAGATACCTTGTCTATCATGCCGCAGGTCGTGGGTTCGATTCCCACTCAGGACAAACATTTGTGTGCATGAACATGTCTGTTTGTCCTGTGTCTGGGTGTAATTATCTATATATGTATGTATTTACAAAAGAAAAGTAGTATATGTATTATATCAGTTATCTGGCTTCCATAGTACAAGCTCTGCTTAGTTTGGTGTCAGATGGCCGTGTGTGAGGAATAATGTCCCAAATATTTATTTATTATTATATTTATTACTGTACCTTGTTGTGATGTTTTTCGTGGCAGGTATGAAATTGAGACTTACTTTTGACCTCGTAGGTATCCTCATAAATACATAATTATTTATAGGACGCAATATAAAATAATACCTTCAATATTAATACGAAAATGAATGAAAATGGAAATGAAATTTTTTTTTTTCAAATAGGCCTTCACAAGCATTTATCAATAGTCTGACTCTAACGCACGGTTCGGAAGGTTGCTTTTACTGAGAAGAGCTGGCAAGAAACTCAGCAATTACTCTTTTCAAAACCAACTCAGATTTATTACATTAAATTATTTATCTAGTCTCACTGACAATATACGTGTGTTATAACAAAAAAAGAAACAAAATGATGAGTGACTTAGTTAATAAATAGATAGTAAATTTAAGCAGACCAGCCCCCACAACCAGCACCTGTAATATTTTTTTTTTAAATCAATTATTTATAACCAACATCAATTTATTTATAATAGTATATTATTTTGCAGTACCAGGGCGACTACCAACGTGTCGTCAAACTAAACAAAGCCAAGAAAGCAACTGGCTCTCAAGTACAACTGCTGGAACACAATGGTAAGTTTGGTGGCAGATTACAGGTGTTATTTTTTTTAGATGCATGATAGTAATATGAACATGATATTAGATGTTAAAAAGGTTACACTTCGGACATTAATATTTCTGTTCGTAGATTATGTGCTACGCCGTAGCAATAGCTACAGAGAATCGTAGTCTAAGAACTTCCATGTCCTAATCCTAAAAAAGGTTTAAACATACTGTATATATAATATTTTATACAAGAAAACATTAAAGTTCATAATCTAAGCTTCACTCGCTTATTTTGTAAAGAATAAAATACCAAAACGTAATATATAATTCCAACATTAAACCCAGCGAGTCACGTGAAATCCACATACCGAGAGATTTGAATCAACACCCCATAACAAAGCAAACAGAACGCCGCAACGCCACAAGCAAAACGATGCAATTTTTTATATAAGCAATGTAATGTAACACATTTTGTTGATAAATTATTTGGCGGGAACGCCCACCTCATTCAATTTCCCAAATAAATAGCTTATGCCAGTAGCATTGGGGGAATTATTTATTTACCTCTTGCCTTTGCTCGATGGGTATCAAGCATCTCAATTTATTCATGAGTTTCCATGTTTTTAAGGCGAAATGTCATTATGTTGTTTGGCACGTCCTCGCGACCAGCGTAGATAGATGAAAAGTTTTTGCATAATTTTGTATGTGTCATACTTCTTGAGATCCTTGATGAATAAATTCGTAGGCCTTTTTACCAGCTTGGTCTTTGCATGGAGCTAAAATGGTGTTTTTAAATATATATTTTTTTGTATGTATATAGTGAAAATCGTACTTCTATCTCTTAACTTATATTTTATTTATAGAGATTATCCTGTTTCTTAAACTTAACAATCAATTTCTATGCCTCTAAAATTGATGGCAACACGTATTATACCTTATAATCGAATACATAAAGCTTGTTATATAATTATAGACAGCTATCGATGTAATATAACTTAATCAATTGTATTATACAACCCATATTACAATGGGCCTAAATTATATTAATGAGGAACTAAATTTGTATCAGCTGGTAACGCTTCAGAACGCAAATTAATTCTATCAAGTTCACGAACGATAAATCTTGGTAGAGTAATGTAGTACATGTACACGCACTATAAATAGCACTCAACAACTCAATTAGGCTAAAATGGACTAATTAAGTGCACGTGCACTTAATTGTTGGATGGTCTGATGCCAAAGAGAGTTATGATGTTTAAATTTAACATGATTTTCTTGTGTTAAACAACATACTATGAAATGTTTACAAAATAGTTGACTGTTTTACAATTGTTTTTATTACATACTAGCTTCCGCCCGCGTTCTCGAGGGATCTTGTGTTTTACCGAGATAAAAATATAATGCCTATAGCCTTCCTCGATAAATGGGCAATCTAACACTGAAAGAATTTTTCAAATCGAACCAGTAGTTCCTGAGATTAGCGCGTTCAAACAAACAACCAAACTCTTCAGCTTTATAATATTAGTATAGACTAGGTATAGAAAGTAGCCTATGCCACTCTCCAATCTATAAACTATCTCTTTGCAAATAATCACGTTGATCTTGCTCCGTTATCGTGTGAAAGAGGAACAAACAAGCCAACACACTTTCGAATTTATTATATTAGGATTTTTATTTTATATTGAACGAACAACTAGTGATATCAATATGAATATATTACGCCAAATATAAGTCATATTTGCAAAACAATGGATATATTACTAATTGCCTAATGGCTAATGATATAAGCGTATTGATGCTAGTCCGTATATCATACAGTACAATTAAGCAAATAGACTACATTACAATATTATGAATTACTCCAGATTCATTAGTAAAATTAATCGAGGCACAGTTAAATGTTCTAGGTACTTTTTACCCCGTTTGCCCAACTTGAATTTAACCCGAAACTGTCCAAGCCCGTAACCCGATCTTAAATTGGCCACATTCTGGAACCTCTGTGAACAATTCCAATTACATTCCTAACAAGTACAAACCAGAAACGGGCCAAATTGTGTGAGGAATCCCGGAACTTTACTCCATCTTTAATTAATATCGGAATAGTATTTGGGACTTCTCTTGAATTCTAAACGACTGACTGACCATTGGATCTCCTATAAAATGAAAGCGAAGTTTTTTTTGTATATTGGGTTTGTAAATTGGGTTCTATTTAAGGGAGAAACTCTTTTTCTGTATAAATATTTATAAATGTTGATTCCTAGTGTTATCACAAATGGACGACAATGCATTCTAACTAGATTTTTTTTAAATAAAAAAAAATGTAAAAACGTGGCTTTTAGATTATTTCTTTAATCTAGATTAATTATATTTTACATGTATTACTAGCTTCCGCCCCGCGGTTTCACCCGCGGTCCTCAGGGTTCTTCTATTTCCCCGGGATAAAAAGTAGCCTATGTACTATTCCAGACTATAATCTATCTTTATGCCAAATTTCATCCAAATCCGTTTACCCGTTCCACCGTGAGGAACAAACATCCTAATGTATATATTAAAGTGGAATAAAAAATAGTAGTACCTTTGTTTGTATAAAGGAATACAAGGACTATTTTATCACAACAATTTTTTAACAAACATAATACAAACACCTAATTTTAACAAGTAAAAGGGACAGTTATCTATACGCCATCTGCTCGTCTAAAAGGATAGGAAATTAAGACGCTTTTTGTCCCATTTTCCTTTCATAGACGTTTGCACTTTTTAACAACAAAACGTTGAGCGTGGCGTGAAAAATGCAACAGCAGCTTTGTTCAAAAGAATTGAATTAAAAATGGCGACTGAATTTCTCTGTTTTTCGCGGAACACGGGCGGCTGCCCACAAATGGACAATTAGCCGCTTTCCAGTCTAGAAATAAAAGTGTACATAGATTTTTAGTGAAAGCGTAGTAATTCCTCAGCTGAAGCCATAACTGTGAGGTGATCAATCTATAAATAATATTATTTGTTCTGTTTTGGTTATTTATTTATTTTTATAATATAAAGAGAAAAGATTTGTTTGTTTGTTACGATTTAGCTCAAAAACTACTCTACGGATTTTAAAAATTATTTCACCTTTAGAAAGGTACATCTTCACCGAGTAACATAATCTATATTTTATCTCGGGAACGCGGGTGAAACCGCGTGGAAAAGCTAGTTTAAAATAATTCTGATTTGTTGAGATAACTGTTTTAGTAGTTTTTTTAAACGTTGAGCTGATGTCATGTTTTAAAGACTCTGTTTAAACTCTTATCTGTTTAATGTCATAAATAAATATCATAAAAATTAAGTTTAAATATGAAAATACAAAATACACCATTGCGCGTTATAAAAATTAAACCTGTCTGAAGTTGTTGAGAATGTGCTAAAATATCCGAAGCATTGTACTGATTGAAAATTCGCGGCACGAGAGTCACCTCAGGGGAATGTTAATTGTTTATTATCGCCTACACTGCGCCTATAAAAATATTCGGAAAATTCCCAAATAGATTTATATTAAAATGTACTGCTTTGTGAATATAAATTATGAGTTGCTTTGATTTTGCCATTTTAATCAATTTTGTGTAATACTGATATTTTGTACTAGAGCTGATGAAAAACAAAACACAACTTGTTAAATCGTCAGTGAATTAAATTATTTGACTTAAATCCGTCAACCTATTTTTTCCATAATAATATGGAATTCAAAATATTTTATTCAAATGGACCTTCGCGGGCATTATGAATAGGTAAGTCCTAATACCGGTTCCGAAGGTTGCATTTGCAGAGAAAAGCCGGCTTAACGAGTGGTCGCTTTGAAAAGAGGTATTTTCAAAACAATCTTAGATTTTTGTATAGTCAGCGGCAAAAGTAGCTTGGCATTTTAGTACCCTTTCATAATAATCTATTGACATTTGCCCATGCCCCATTCTGCCCCACCGTGCGTACGCCCATGTAAGCCTCTCTAAGTTACTTCTACCAAGATATCAGACCAATTTGAGGAAAAAACTACAATGAGACACCAACACCGCAATGAATTGCCGTAATCCATAACTTTGCTAAATCCGCCGTTTTAAAATCCATCCGTTAAAACCTCGTCTCAACGAAGAGTGCCTATCCAAGGAAGTTACCAATCTTATAAGTATTATGCTAACTAAATTTGCCGTGTACGTCGCTCAGTGTTTTTCCCTATCTCGTTTGGTGATACGTAAGGGATGTGTCTGACGGCTGACGTGTGAGGAGCACACTAAGTAAGCATATTATAGAAAAGAGTCGACTTTATTGCATTGTCACTGACTCTTATCGAGAAATAATATAAAAAAGTATACATTTAAACATGTAAAATATAAAATTTTAGTTAGTAGTACCTAATACAGTTGCGATATAAATCCATAACGCTGATGTTCAGCGATAACTGACTAATGAACGCCCGCGCTACAACAGTAGGTATTGCACTTCAAACCTAATAAAGAAAAGGGTTTATCTATAAAAATAACAAGAATAATTTATATTAAAATCAATACGAGCTGAATAGTTAAATAAATTAAAATAATAAATAATATTATGTTATGTTTAGGTAATTTAATAATAGCCAGTATATCATACATCGTTTAGTCGCTGGTGGTGAGACGTTTGCCTGATTGCTATGTTTTTAGCGTCTCCGAAAGATAACGATGTTACCCGAGCTCGTAGCTGCCGTCTCGATGAATTTACGAGGATGGGATAAACAAGACAAAGTATTGGATACTTTATGAAAATTTTAAGGAAATGACATTTGTTAGGAGATTTCTTATTAAAGTATATCATTTTTTTGGAGTAATTCGTCTCCAAGATTTTGCTTGCATATTTTATCAAATGATATACATGAAGAGGTGTTCTTTTTTATAAGTTTTTATTTTACTTCACCTGTTAGAAACTTGCAACTGAATTTTAAATCAGTTCCACCCAAATTAAAGAGAATCTAAAAACCTACTGGTGTGTTCCGGCAGCTTCACTTTAGAGTTCCAGTCAAGGCCTTGTGTGCTTTTCACCATCAGCCACACCATCATTTACCATTGTGTGATTGCAGACAATCGAATCCATACACTGTACCTAAATAAAATAAATATCTTATAATTTCCACAATAATTCTTAACGCATTTTATTCACCTTATTGTCTACCATAATTCAAAACAAACCTTTTCGACATTGAAATAAAATAGGTAATTGTTTGACGAGCACATCAACGCAAAAAAGAAATATCCTATATCACTATGATAGCATTGGAATGTGACATACATCAATAAAGATATGAGAAGGGTCGCTCGCGACTCTCACTTATGTTCCGCGATTGATATTACCACAAAAATTGCCATTTACGGGAACCTCGGGTCTATCTATCCCTGAGAGACTAAAATTTACATAGCTTGAAGAGTATATGGAGCACATTGGGTCTTATGTCAAGGGATTAAGGGTCAATATTGGCGTATCAATTTGTAGCTATAATATATTTAGTACCGATCGAGAGGGCTCTTTGGCTATTTTACGGTACAGAGGTCTTAGATAACATTTGTATTATGTCATTATTTTAAGAGCTTCTCGAGGAAGATTCCGAATGGTTTTATCAGAGTTTCAGACAAATGTGAACTCAATCACATATTTAACATTAATCTACTTAAGACATTGATAATGTGCTTTGAGAAAATTTTCCATTGATTATAAGTAGTTTGCATACTTTATTTATACTATTATTGTAAATACTTGAGGACGCACAGCGACGGACCACGTGGCGTCGCATGATTGGGAAAGCCGACCCCGTGTAGCGGGAAAAGGCGAGGCCAAAGAAGAAAGAAGAAGATTATTGTAAATACTTTTTGTAAATATAACTAAAGACTTTGTAATTAGACGTAAGTATCACAAAAGATTCTTGGAGATCAGCAGCGATTATGATAGTGTATGTATGGAGCATCGTATCGAAAATAATAGTTAATAGCAAACCCTTTTACAATTTTTAACAAAAAAAAACTATTTAATAACAATAAATAAAGAAAAAAATTCAAAGAACAATAGAAATAAAGAAATTGCCTGAGCATATTATCTACTTGATCGAGGTAAAAAGTTCCAAAGACGAAATGCAGTGACTGACTAAATGTTTGGAAAGTGTGTAAGGGAGTTTTGAGGCAAAGTTCAGAGGATTTACGAAGGTTCTGGTGCAGAGAGCTATGATAATAGAATTGTGAAATGTTTCAGTCTTGATAATACCTACTAGCAGAAAGTTACATTACCAAATGGAAACCCCAAAACATTATGAAAGAATAGTAACAAAGGGAGGAAGTACCACTGGTGTCGGTTTTACCGGTTTCACCATCACGACAAATCACAGAGCGAGTATACTTAAATGGGATTTTTAATTTCGAGCATAGCTCTCTGTTTCAAAACATATATTTTTGAAGTTTGCGTCATGCGGGTGTTGACATATGCCGCTGAACTTTCAGTTTCTTTGGCAGTTGATCTGAACTATAAGTAAAAATGCAATAGAATACGTAAGCTGTTTTTCGTTCCAACTGAATCGACCCTAAATCGAAATTAACCAGTTGTATACCTCTTTACTTTCTTTCTGCTTATCCTTCTTTTTAATAAAAGTTTGTTTCCATCAAAACGGGCGCACGGTGCCCAGTCTATTTGAGAAGCCCTCCAAACTTCAACCGGAGCTATGAAACAAATAGCTTTTCAACTCAGCCGC
Organism: Tetheella fluctuosa; assembly: GCA_951216915.1. NCBI lineage: Eukaryota > Metazoa > Arthropoda > Insecta > Lepidoptera > Drepanidae > Tetheella > Tetheella fluctuosa. The sequence continues at coordinate 2,851,541 of OX578229.1, read as the reverse complement.
GTTTGTTCATAACAATTTTTTAAAACTATGAAAATTCATGCGGTGAGCCAATCTTTGCGAAGTGCTTTTGGAAAATTGTATTACATATTCTACAATTTTGTAGTTTTATAAACAATTCTTAAAACTTAGTGGAATATTTACACACATTTTTGCTTAATATCCTAATTCTCTTATATTCTTTCAATGACGTCATAATAGTACCTAATTACACAGTCGGGTAAGGATTCATTTATCTTTATTGAAAGCTTTTTAGTGCAAACCCATTTTAGAGTCCAAACAGTACGGTTAATCATCTTGACCATAAGTTGCCAATCACATTATCGGACATTGGTTGTGAATGACATTAGTATCGATACCGTCTATACAGTACTAGCTGTTCCCCGCGGTTTCACCCGCTTTCCTGGTGTATTTTTCTATTCAGATGTTTCAATAGTTATTATGCTGTTCGGGGCGACAGTTTTCCAAGACCTAAAGTAAGTATATACCAAATTTCATTAAAATCCGTTCAGAAGTCATGGGGGTATAAATGGAAAATATGTGATTGCTACAATTTACTGAAACTACTTTCATTACATATAAGAATCCTCAAAAACTTATTTTGTAGTATTTCAGCAAAGAAAAGCAATCGCAGCTTTATACTAGAACAGAATTCGGGTACAAGTCAGTTTAATCTATACTTAGTTCTGAAGTAGTACTACACACGTACATACACACATACACACACACACACACACACACTTTTGCATGCATAATATTAGTAAGATAGGATTGGGTGTTTTAAGAAACTAACATTGAGTACTGTAATATTTTTAACTCCAGGCCGTAAACAATCCACTCAGCACTTTTAAGCATCGGGATCTAAAAACTAAAAAAGAAATCATATTATTTTATTTTTGAAACTGGTTGATTAAGGCTGTTTATACCGTTCTGATAATTACAATTGCAACGGAACCAATTAAAAATGTATCCATTGCTATCGATAAAAAGGTTGTTGCAAATACAAATTCATTACAATAATGTTTGTAATTCACGTCTTAGTTTCCATGCCTAATGCAAACTTCCAATAATCTAGTGCTCGTGCAGTTGGTGTTTTCGTTTAAAATTCATTCCTTACTGTTGTGCCGCTTTTTACACCTAAAGGAGTTGGTACTTAAGTTAAAATTCTCTAACTCGGTAATGAATATTTTTTTGTTTGTTCATGTTTATTCTTCTCAGTAGATTTGAGCCTCTCCTAATCCTAACTAACATTATAAATGCGAATATAAGTTTGTTTGTTTGTTACCTTTTCACGCCTAAACCGCTGAACCGATCGCGATGAAATTTGGTACACAGATAGCCTATAGTATGGAGAGGGACGTAGGTCTTTTTTTGTTCTCGGGAACGCGGGTGACACCGCGGAGGACAGCTAGGGATTAAAATGACAGTGTAAAATTAGTGAACTTCTAAGTTCAGGAGGTAGCATGCAAGTTTTCTCACGTAATTCGCCATAAAGCCAGTGAGTCTAAGAGGCACGGATACACAGCTTAAATACCATCCGATAATGGGCAGTTGCATTTCACATTAAACTAACATGTTTCAGAACTCGTACGTAGGTATAAAATATTATTTCTTTGAGTAATACAATTGGAATTAGTGACCCTTGCACATTTTCAGACATCCATTTAAAAAAACAACGTCTACGCTCATACATTATTTCTCAGTTATGAGACAAAAACCTGATAAAACACTTGAGAGACAAAGTTTCGTGAACTCAATCTAACTTTAAAATAGTTTATCTACGTTGAAGACCGCACAAAACACGATAAGAACAAGAGAAAACGAAATTAATATCGAATACGCTTGTAGTTTATATAGTTGTTTGTAAGAATAAGTTTGTTTTGTGTCAAAATGGCCATTTGAACGATAACCTAATTTCACTTATATGGCAGGCCAAGGAGTTTGGGCCAATGTTTCACAATTCACACTGTCATATATTTTTTCGTTACTGTCATATAACACACACATGTTGTCAGTGACACTAGATAAATAATTTGATGTAATGAATCTGAGTTGGTTTTGAAAAGAGTAATTGCTGAGTTTCTTGCCGGCTCTTCTCAGTAAAAGCAACCTTCCGAACCGTGCGTTAGAGTCAGACTATTCATAAGTGCTTGTGAAGGCCTATTTGAATAAAAAATATTTTCATTTTCATTCAATACCGACTATGTTATAACCAATTTGTTGATATCAGGGTGATAAGTAGGAATAATCTAATCATGTAATAAATAACCTTATTGCCTGTGTTTATAAGGACGATTACTAATTAATCATTATTCAAAATCATTTAAAAAAAAACTCATTTTAAAAAAGTTCATGTTAGTAAACTTTTGAACTCGTTTAAAATAAAAATAAAATGTAAAGATATGGTACGGAGTGGCACGACGGCGAGCGATTTCCTTACAGTTGCATTTGGTAAAACTAACTTAGAAATCATTACATGTTCACGCCACTGTAAAGAAAGCGCGCTGCTAGCGGCAAAATGAACTCTAAGTCATTTTGCTGCCACTATTTGGTCTGTACTTTTTAACCGATGATAATGCTTTTATGTGACCAAATGTCACCTCGGTGTATGTGATGTTGTAACCGAATATGGTAAGCGACATTGTAAAATGTTAGTGTTAATTGCCTACCATTTCACTTACGAATATTATTCCTCAATAATGATATATGATTACGTGTATTGCAAAATGTATATGTAACATTATGTAGCCTACAAACAGTTAAGAATCCTTAATAGGAACTAATATAGGTGTCACATATTTATCGACCTTCCTGTCGTTCATTTGACGCTTTTTGCGTTACCATTTGAACTATTTTAGTTTTATATGTGTAAAAAAACAAATATTTTGTCCCCGTGGACTTGAACCTCCTTAATTACAACGAGGGTTAAGGTCAAAGTTCACCATCCAAGTCAATGTCCCAATTATAATTAAAAATCATATAATTTAAAATTTTACTTCTCATAGATTTCAAATAACGTCTGCTATATTACCAACACTTCTTATATCTAAACGTAAATAGCATTTATCTGAGACTTCCATTACAAAAGAAAAAAATAATACAATTTATTAAGAACAAGTTCGTTATCCCGTACGGAGGGTTGGTGGTCCAAATAAAAACGCTGTTAGACATAAACCTTTATAAATTTATTTAAAACTAGCTGCCCCCATCGGTTCACCCGAGTTCACGTGAAAAAGTAGCATATATTCCTCTCCATACCATACTTAGTATACTTATAATATCAAGGTGAGACCAAGATTTAAAAAGGTTTAGAACCTACTAGAATTAGTCACCAGCGCCACTTATACATAGTTTGCTGTTTACGTTATTATATGTGAAAATGGCTTTCATTATTTATCTCCTTCTTCGTCTATGTGAGTTACATAAGTGTAATATAATAAACATTCTATTTTTGTGAAAATCATTTTTATACAATGAAACTTTCATCATTGTTTTAAAAATAATAATAATAAAATTTAAAAAATGAGAAGTTAAAATAATTTCTGTGTTCCAATCATAACCCAACGACTAGGTTAAAAAAATACAACCATTTTTTGTATCCCGCGGTCCACTCCTAACTTGAACCATTAAACCGCTGAGACCGAGCGACGAGACGCACTAAAGGTACACGTCACCACTCTAATGGAAAACATCATGAGCCCTGACATCGGAACTCTCCGGAGCTCAGGCTTGTTATCCGCAGAATTATATAATAAAACAACGGAATGGATAGGCACATTCGATATGGGAGTTATAAATTAGGTCCGCAGGCGTTTTTTCGATTATATAGTACAGTCGGTGAGGTATGAAATAAACATATGAATCTTTGATTTTTATGAGAATATTCGGTAATAAGAGACTCATTGTGCGGTTTCTGGATTCCCTTCAATAAAAAACTTATCTTCAAATGGACTGTATACTATATTTATTTCACTTTGTATCTTGATCACTTATTTAATAACTCGTAAACTCGTGAACACTGGCCGACTAGATACAAAATTACTACTTTTCAACGTGAATTCTACTTTACTGTATTTATCTGAATTAATGAGTAAAAAGTCCAAAAATACTTAAATATCGACGTGTTACCTTATCGAGAGCCATACATAATTTTCCGATTCTGACTTTACTATGGATTAGATTTGGACTATGAATTTACATCATTTCACATTATTTATCTATGATCTACTATCTGTACCAAAGTGATTTTATCCTTAAACATTGCCTGTAACTAGGTCTTTCCAATGAATCTACGTTGTCGATACCAGCTTAATCTGCCTTAAAGATATAAAATATTTTGTACACAAAATAGTCAAAACGACATAAAGTTTTCATCGGAAAACCCTATTTCTCCGATATCCCTATTCTATCGGGTTAGATGTATATACACATACATAATACAAACAATTAGCTCAAATAAAAACATATTCTTACGTACTGTCCATTGTAGGAAATAACCCAAATACACAGAAAATAAACATATCATAAACCAAGTTAAAAGGAGAAAGTCGTCTTGTTTCCCTTTCACACTATCGTCTAATCTGTGATTGGTTAATGCCAAAATCGGCCATGACAGCCTCTAAGTGAGACCGATATATGATGTACTATATAAAGAATAGAACAATAGAAGGAGAAAGCGATATCATATTTCTATTTTATACATTTTGAGCTAAGTTCGACTAATTTCATCATCTATCCGCAACATTCTCCCCTCGGCGCAGATCTTCGCAGCCTTCCTTACTAATTGGGAGGATGATGAGACGCCTAACTGGCCGTCAAGAAATTTCCCCTCACTGCTTTGTACTACACCGTCATGTGTACACACGTTCTATTAGACCCCGTGGCCATACATTGCGAAGTAATAATCCATCCGCAATTACCACGATATCACCCACCTCCGCATTCCGCAAAGATCTTTGGGCGTCGCCACGTGGTGCCAATGTAGGCAGGTACTCTTTAAAGTATTCTCCAACGTTTTTTCTTCCGTTGCCCTATGGTTACCCACATCGGGCCGAAACAATCTATCCGACAGTGTGAGAATGGTCTGGTGTACGTTCGTAGACGGAGCTGTGGTAGATTGCCTTTAACAGGTATTGTTGGATTAGCTTTCCGTATCTTACACCGAGTATACTGCTGTAGAATAGCTCTTACTGCTGGACGTAATCGAAGCACCCAGTATTTCTGTCGCAGGTTGTTGACCATCTGTTTCCTACCTACGTGGTTATGATTCTTATGTTCGTGTTGAATCATCAACCGTGTTAACGAGTGTGCTTCGTCCAGTATTGGTGGATCCTTCATGCAGTCTGGAACCATAGCCACGTTGATTCGACTGCTCACTTGCTTGGCGCGTTCATCCTTTGCGTCAGGCTTTCTGTTCAAGGAGACCCCTACTGCATCAATATTGAAATTCTCCTTGACGAGTTCATTCAGTTCGTCATTTCGGTTATTCGTTACTGAGCTTTTCTCGATCTCTTGAGCTGTTTGTACTTGTAACACTGTTTCGTTTTCATTTGTTACAACGCTTCTGGGTATGGATCCGTGTATAACCCATCCCAATCGTGTGAGTGACGCAGCTGGTTGATTTGCTTTTCCAGTCAACAATTTTCGTGTCACTATTAGCTTCCAGTTATCAGCTCCAATAAGTAAATGTGGTCTGGCGTATTCATAACATACGTCCTCTGATCGGAGCTTACATAGATGTTTTTGTTCTAATATTTCTGAACTTATCACCTGACTATCAAATGGTAAATTCTTCACTGTCCGTGCTTTAATCATATGAAAGTCAGTTTGGCCTTTTCCACGTAACTCGATGTTTACAATCTGACTATCCAAAACTCTCTGACTCGATGTGACTGCGTGGATATGTAACGCTCTGGTCGGGCCTTTCGCTCCGACCATCCCGGCAATTCCTTCATCGATCAGTGTTATAGTCGATGCCTCGTCGAATAACGCGTACGTATTTAGTTCCTGGCCGTTCTGTGTCTTAATTATAATAGGACACACTTTCAATAGCACTTGGTTATCAGTGGTTACATGTGCCGAAGCCGTATTTACGAAATGCTCGTTCTGAGTCGGTTCGCTTAGTGGCTCGTTATCCCTCTGCACATGTAACAGCGCGTGATGTGTATCACGGCACTCGTCTACTCCGCATTTCTTTGCTTTACATACGGATCGTCTGTGTTTATTATTTATACACTGGAAGCAGACGTGTGCATCCTTCGCCCATTTCCATCGTTCTGAAACGGGCATAGCCGTAAGCTTAGCGCATTTAGTTGTGTCGTGTTCGGCTCCGCAACAGTAACATTCGTTCTTTTTTGGTAATGTTTCTGTTGTAGCATATACGGGAGCTTTGCGGTTACGATCTAATGCTCCATGTCGAGGTTCCTGTTTTGGGCCAGTACGTATTGGTTCCAACGTATCCTTGGACGTGTATGCATGTTTTATGGCGTGCTTCGCTTCCCGCATAAAGAATCGTGACAATGTAACAATTTCTGGTTCTAATTGAGATCCAGATTCCTCTGCGTAGTTGCACCAATTCGATTTGAGGTGTGGGCTCAGTTTATCTACTACTTGCTGCGCAAGCATGGGATTCTGTAGATATCCTTTTTTATCTACACAGCTTATCATTGTCACAATGTTCTGCAACTTGATCGCAAACCTGTTTAGTTCGTCAAATGTTCCACCTGGTCGCGGCAACTTCTTCAGCTCTTCAAACGCATGATTAATGATCATCTCTGGGCAACCAAAACATTGTTCTAATGTTTCCATGATTATCGTTGAATCGGTCGCTGTATACATTAATGCTAACACTGCTTCACGTGCATCTCCTCGTAAACATGTTCTCAATCTAGCAAGATTTTCTGCCGGTGTGAATCCGTAGAGGCTAGCAGACTCCTTCATGGCCGCTTTAAATGGTAGCCATTCTCCCTTAGCGCCGCTAAAGATAGGCAAATCTGGCGCACGCCTGGGTATCGGTCTACTTTTGGTCATTTGTCCTAAGATATCTGCTAGTCGATCAATCGCTCTGTCTCCTGATCGTGTCGGAGTTGGTGATCTAGTACGACTTGGTGTATCCATTGTGATATGATTCGACGCTGGCGGAGAAGGTGGATCTGCAGCCTTCTCTCGTAATTGTGAGTGGTACTTCGCATGGTTTTCCGTACCGATGCTTTTGAGCTCTTCGAGCTCCCCCCGTACAGCACAACGCTGAAGCCAGTCAGTGACTGTACGTTCTGTATCCACTGTCTTTTGTGCGCATACGCTTCCCGATTCCTCGTGTATCATTGCTACGTTGACAGCAAGTCTCTTTTCAACGAGCTTTACTTGAATCTCAGCCAGTCGTTTATCAAGTTTTGCTTGGCGTTCTTCTGCGGCATGTCTATCCTTCGCTTGGCGTTCCTCTGCGGCTCGTCTATCCTTTGCTTGGCGTTCTTCTGCGGCTTGTCTATCCTTGATAAGATTTGTATGAATCTCGGCTAATCTTTCTTCTGCTTCAAGTTCAGCTAACCTAAGACGCGTTGTAGAGCTGGCGGAAGAGCGATGAGAATGTACGGGTGAAGCCCGTGACCTTTTAACGGTAGCGCGCAGCGTGGATAGTCGCGGTGGTATCGTGTCGATCACGGATGGTTCAGTCGCGGATAGTACGGTCACGCCCGACTCACTAATCGAAGCGCGCCTGTGACTAAGCTGCGGATTTACAGGTGCGTTTAACGCAGACACAGACGCGGGAGGTTTTTCAAGTAACCGTAGCCTCTCAGCCGCCTTACGAGTGCGGACGGGGCTTCTAGATGTCGACATCTTTAGGCGCAGATGCCTATATATAGACTCTACCTAACGTGGTACACCTTCACAACACCACACTATTCTACACAATACTTAAAACCCGAGACACCGATCGTTTGGCACCGTTAGGTGACCGGCGTTCAAGGGCCGCGGATGAGCCGCGTTATCGTTTGTCGCACCGTTGGGTGATGTTGCGTCGTCCTCTTCACTCGTTCTATGATATAGCGACGAACTCGTCACTCGTTCAGGATATCGAGACGAACTCGTCACCCGTTCCGAGATGTTAAGACGAATTCGTCACACGTTTGACTATGTACCTGTAGTCAAGACGAGCTCGTCACACGCTTAACGACGTTGGTGACAAACTCGCCACACTTTGTTCCTGTCGAGACGAACTCGTCGCACCGTTGGGTGATGTTGCGTCGTCCTTTTCGCACGTTCGAAATGTTGAGACGCACTCGATGCACCGTTCGGTGTTTTTCTCACGACGACCTCTTCACTGGGCGCCTCGAGACTAATTCGTCGCACCGTTGGGTGATGTTGCGTCGTCCTTTTCTCGCGTTCGGCGATCTCGAGACGAACTTGTTGCACCGTTCGGTGTTCTTCGCTCGACGATGTGCCGACGATCACGTCGCACCGTTCGGTTTTCTTCACTCGACGGTCTCGTCGCACCTATGCGGTGTTGGTCCTTAGATGACCTCGTCGCCCCAATTTACTGGCTCTGATCCAATGTGTCATTAGAAACTGATTTTATCGCACCAAGTCATACGTTTAGATACGTTTATTGACTTGAGGATCTGATATACCTGCAGCCCCAATTCACTGATCATACCAATATGTGTCATTAGAAACTGATCCTATCACACCAAGCCATACGTTTAGATACGTTTATTGACTTGAGGATCTGATGTACCTGCAGCCCCAATTCACTGATCATACCAATATGTGTCACTAGAAACTCATCCAATGTGTCATTAGAAACTGATCCTATCACACCAAGTCATACGTTTAGATACGTTTATTGACTTGAGGATCTGATGTACCAGCAGCCCCAATTCACAATGTGTCACAGCAGCCACAATTCACTGATCATACCAATATGTGTCACTAGAAACTCATCCAATGTGTCATTAGAAACTGATCCTATCACACCAAGTCATACGTTTAGATACGTTTATTGACTTGAGGATCTGATGTACCTGCAGCCCCAATTCACTGATCATACCAATATGTGTCACTAGAAACTCATCCAATGTGTCATTAGAAACTGATCCTATCACACCAAGTCATACGTTTAGATACGTTTATTGACTTGAGGATCTGATGTACCAGCAGCCCCAATTCACAATGTGTCACAGCAACCACAATTCACTGATCTTGATCCGTCCTCGAAGTACCAAACTTGTGCGGTTTCTGGATTCCCTTCAATAAAAAACTTATCTTCAAATGGACTGTATACTATATTTATTTCACTTTGTATCTTGATCACTTATTTAATAACTCGTAAACTCGTGAACACTGGCCGACTAGATACAAAATTACTACTTTTCAACGTGAATTCTACTTTACTGTATTTATCTGAATTAATGAGTAAAAAGTCCAAAAATACTTAAATATCGACGTGTTACCTTATCGAGAGCCATACATAATTTTCCGATTCTGACTTTACTATGGATTAGATTTGGACTATGAATTTACATCATTTCACATTATTTATCTATGATCTACTATCTGTACCAAAGTGATTTTATCCTTAAACATTGCCTGTAACTAGGTCTTTCCAATGAATCTACGTTGTCGATACCAGCTTAATCTGCCTTAAAGATATAAAATATTTTGTACACAAAATAGTCAAAACGACATAAAGTTTTCATCGGAAAACCCTATTTCTCCGATATCCCTATTCTATCGGGTTAGATGTATATACACATACATAATACAAACAATTAGCTCAAATAAAAACATATTCTTACGTACTGTCCATTGTAGGAAATAACCCAAATACACAGAAAATAAACATATCATAAACCAAGTTAAAAGGAGAAAGTCGTCTTGTTTCCCTTTCACACTATCGTCTAATCTGTGATTGGTTAATGCCAAAATCGGCCATGACAGCCTCTAAGTGAGACCGATATATGATGTACTATATAAAGAATAGAACAATAGAAGGAGAAAGCGATATCATATTTCTATTTTATACATTTTGAGCTAAGTTCGACTAATTTCATCATCTATCCGCAACACTCATGTTCGTAACTAACCAGTGCTAGACTGAAATACTTCTGTAATGATAGTAAATTCAGTAACTTACCTTCAGGCCATAAGCTGAATAAATTGGTATTGACTTTAAATAATATTTAAAAAACTATAAAATCGAAGGGCGCTGGCTACACAAAACGTACTGGAATTTCCGCTTTAAAAAAGAAGTATTCAGTCTTTCCTGTAGCTGTCAAATATGGTTTATCCGTTTTCTCGTTTCTAGAGTTATTTTTTTAATTTATTTTAATCAAAAAAAGTAAATTTTAAACATAAACTAAAAAATCGCCAAACTGCATTACAGTTTGTTGGCGTTTAAAAATAACATTATGTTAAAAGTATCAAAAATATTTCGTTTTCTATAACCACACGCACTTACCACCGTCTTTTGGTTCGACTTTTGCCGCTCACTCACATGCAAAGCTCACTTCTCGCCTCGTGAACTGTAATAAGTTTTGTGCCCTTGATACATTACGAAAGTTTCTCCATGTGGAACTAACGTGACGTTTCGTTCCGGGTAAGTCCCTTGACACTTTTGCATTGGTATATTTAGATTATATCTAAAGTAGATAGCTATTCAAGGTAAGTTAACCAGAAATTAGTTTGCTCAATATCAACAGTGGAATCGACCTTGATTCCCATGAGTGTTGAAATATCAAAACAATTTTAGTGTGGTATTTTAGTCCTATCTAAGCTACATAATAACTGATAATAATAACGTCTTTTTAGACAATGGGTCGGCACATGTTGACCACAATCACATTAGGAGTTACTACTGTCTACTACGACCACTATCACCACCTTAAAATCATCATCTTTGGAATCAGATCATGCACTCCACTTATACCTACCTCTTGGTGTTATCAAGTTTTATAAAGCTTCTTGTTAAACTAGCTCATCCCCGCGTTTTTCCCGCATTCCCGGATTAAAAAGTAGCTTATGTTTTTCTATAAGCCATAGACTATCCATGTGTCAAATATTATCATGATCTGTTCTGCCGTTGAGGCGTCAAGAGGTGACAAACAAAAAAACGTACTTTCGCATTTTTAATATTCGTATTAAATTTACATACAGAATTAAATGTTATTTTTTTACTTTAAGCCTTTTCTAATGATTTAAGTACGCGATATGCTTCAAATATTTTGGCAGATATTTTCAAGTTTTTTTTTTTAGTTACATTTAGTGTGATAGGTTGTGGATAACTTAGAATATAAATAATAAAGCACAAATAGTTGGCAATTTAATGGCTGACTACATATATATATATATGTTTGTATTTTAGGATATAACATGTAGATTGTAGGTATTGAAAATTATATCGACAAAAGGTAAAAAAAAAAAAAAGTAAATCGAATAAAGGTAAAATAAAAAAAAAAAAACAGACCAACTAAAAATATTTAATACGAACGTAAATACACAAATAATCGACTAAAGATTATTTATAAAGAATTAGGCATTAATCTTAATAATAAGAAAATATAACAAAAGAAATCTTCAAGTACCTACATTACACAGGGATTACCTACATTTAAATAATGAGATATTTGATACTAAAAGCCGAGCCACAGGCGTCGTCTAGTGTTTCTCAAATATCTCAAAGTAGTCTATGCAATGAATAAACCATTAATCTCAATTAGTTAGGAGAAAACACTGAAAAAAGGACAGATAAATTTGTCAGAGACGTCCCTCAGGAAGGTCAATGAATCTTATCATGTTTTAGAGATCCGTAGTATTATGAAGCCTTGAAGTGTTATCGTGTCTTAATTTTGTATTTATGTCTCAACATACTATAAATGATATTATAGGGTGTCTCACAATAAGCACTATAAATATTGTAGATAGGTAATCACTCTCATTAATTTCATTTTTAAATATATGTAAAACTGCACAAAATCGTCTGCGAAAACATCTTGACTATGACAGCGGTTAAAAAATTCAATCCCTTCTAAATAACATTGTATCTATACTAATATTTTAAAGCTGAAGAGTTTGTTTGTTTGGTTGAACGCGCAAATTTCAGGAACTACTGGTTCTAATTGAAAAAATATTTTAGTGTTGGATAGCCCATTTATCGAAAAAGGTTATAGGCTTCTTTTTATCCCGGGAAAACATAAGGTCCCTCGGGAACGCGGGTGAAACCGCGGGGCGGAAGCTAATTTGAAATAAAAGAAAATGTTTTCAATTTAGATAGTAGGTAACAATAATTGTTATGTAAGGTTAATAAAGAAATAGATATTAAAACATATAAATAATCTTATGTTTTTATAAACTATTATACAGAACCTATACTGTTGCTTGACAAATACACACTTGGCCGTAGTTTTTTCCTAATGTCACCTTTGACGCATAAAGTTCACGAATAATTTAAGTAAATTCTGTGTAAATTACAAATGTATAATGCATATCCCGCGGTATTATTTTATCTGCGACATAATTTGTCGCATTTTATTCAGATTTTGTACAACTAACTATTCTCCATTCACATCTAGTTTATTGACTTTTAATTTGCAATTATTATTGATTGTATTTTGTATTCTTGTTTTAATAGTTTTTACAAAAAAAAAACAATAGAATTCACTTTAAGGTACCCGCCTCGCTGGTGAAAGTCTGTCGCCAAACACCTACTGATGTATTCCAGCAGTTGCTCTTGAGAGTCAATTGCCTTCTAGGCTTTATAACGGACGGCAACACATTGGCAGTCACCCTGGTATTGCTGCCACTGGTAAGTGGCCGGTGTACCGCCTGCCTGAATGTTTGCCTCCTGAGAAAAAAAAAATTGCAGATATAAATACCTAACTACTCAAAACACCGTAGTATGTAAAAATCATAAAGAAAAAGTATTTTTAATGCAAGCACATATACTAATGTAGGCAATGATATGTTATTAAGGGTAGATATAACCTCATGTCTCCGTCAAATGTAAAAGCGTCGCTCGTTCATATAGAATTCTACAGGGAACTTACGAGTAAACTTATTATAGCACACGTCATGAACGGAATGTGTGAGCATGCTTTTACAATATTGGTATTCTTCCTCACGTTTCGTTGTCTCGTGCAAAGAGGCACTTAAGTCTTACTGCATACAACTAGTTGTTTATATATTATTATATACGTAATGCTTGAGACTGGGAATCGTAGGCTTAGTCGCGTGTACGGATGGACTAGGAAATATTTTATGGAGAGTGCTAGTGAATAATTACTAAAGTCCTCGACGTTTAAATAGCTACATTTGACAGACAAAATTAAAATACTCTGGCAAATTAAGTTAAAACAAGACACGGCCTACGATACGATTGAAATCATATTATGCTTATCATGTGGCATCAAATAGCACCTACCTACATAAAAACTAGCTTCGTTAGTTGACCCCACAAAATTAAAATTCATGGTGCAACTTGCCAGTCGATGCAGTATTTTAATTTTGAATTTTATCGTGTAGGTAATGACTATATGCAGTATTTTTCACTATTATTACAATGAACTATAGACGTACATTTGTTTTACAATCATTCTGTACGTCATTACACCATTTATCGCTCTGTACGCGGTGGCGTGGCTAGGACGCATGCTACCTGGCCGCGCCACCAATTTTGTAAAATATCTCATGAACCTTAACAGTACATTTTTTTTACATAGCGTACAATAATGTATCTACATATTATGTATTTTTTTTTTAACTTCATTGTTTTTAAAATTGCAGCTGTAGCGCGGCTACGAAGTATCACACCGCTAAAGCATAGCTAGGTGATACAATAAAATACAATATTTTAAAAAAAATAAATTTCAAGTTCAATTTTGATTAAACAAAAACAGTTTATTTTACTAGAAATACGCCTACATGTATCCATGAAAAAGTTTTGTAGCTTTTGAGAAAAAAGCGGAGCAACTTTGTGGTGTTTTCGCGGCATCGCTGCTCATCTAAAAGAAAACACTGGTAAACTTTGAACGTTGGGTTCCTTTTATTTGACCAAAACCGTAATATTCTACTTTCATGCTATTTTATTCTTACCGTGGCTTAAAGGACTATACTTATATTGAATATACGATAATCAATTTACTACGAGTATTTACAATAATTGTATAAAATAAAAAACATAATTGTAGAAAATATCCTCAAAGCTCTCACTGCTGTCGATAGGCAAGGTTCCTAACAGGCTGGCAGCGTTACCTTTTTGAATAGCCAAGCTTGTCCGTGATAATATTTAACTGCCATTTTAAACTAATATCTTACTATATATTCAATAATATATTCCATAGTATTTTTCTGACATCACGGCGCGAGGACCGGTCTTTTTTAAAGGCGTGCGTGGGGATACAGATCCAACACGTAGAGGCCCCTTTAAGATATGTTAATGTGTTGGGATGTGTACACCTAGCGATACTATCTCTGTCTGCACTATTGAAGAGATACAGGTAAAGACAGCACCCGCTAAGTGCAAGGACTATTACAGAAAACAGGGAACTATACTGGGTCTATGGGGGGGAACTTGCTGGACTGGTTGTTGGACTATTGATTGAGACAACGGAACGCCTGCCAAATCAAATGTCTCAATCTTTGATGATGTTCGTTATACATATATATATATTGATAATTCTGGCAGATGGTGACTCGCCACCAACTGAATGGGCCCCCAAAAAAAGTCACCAAAACCAAGGTGACAGAGGGAGCAACATTGGTGTCAGCAGCTAAGGGTGTAGAGAGGTGTGCACCGGTTTCACCATCGCGAGAAGGCTCGTGAGCGGGTTTCCATAGTATTTATTATTATCGCATTGGAATATTAAACTTATCAAAACGTTATTTAAACATTTGAACAAAAAAAAACCTTGAGTTGAGTATGAAATTAAGTGACAGCCTGCCACCGATATAGTTTAATAAATTACTTTTCAGCATAGTAATAAATAGTGTTTCAAATAAGTAGGGTGATGTAAGACCAAATAACTAGGGTGATGTACGAGGTAATTTTATCTTAAAAATATATTTTTCATGAAATAAAATATCAGTCACATCTAATCGACAATATGTTGACTTTTCCAAGGTCAAAGCCATTTATTCAGTTCAGGAAAGTCGAAGCTACTGAAGTTACCACCAGTTTGGAAGTCAGCCTTTAACGGAGAAAGAAGGCTAGAAACTTAGCAAGCATCGATCGTCATCATCGAAAACCCACTTCTGTGTGAGTGGGTATGGTTTCCGCACTTAGTCCTTGGACTGGACCATTGTACGTGACTTAGCAAACATTCAGCACTGACGATTTATTTTATAATCTGTGTTAATCACTAATACTATATTACCTTATAGCATATTGTCGGATAGATGAGTTTAACATACCTATTTTATTTTATATGTGGTAAAATGATTACAAAACGAACATACACCGTATCCGATCTTATCCCAGCCGCCAGCTCTGAACGTAGCATTTATATTATCTTTGACTGAATTGCGATATTAAGCTATAATACCAAACCAACCTTTAGCTACATAAGCTATTTCTGTATAGGTACACCAAATTTTTACTTATCGATTCAACAATTAATTATACTAACAGAAAAATGAGTTCAGATAAAATTTGCAGCGTGTGTTGACTAACTGCAAATAGAGGGTCGATTTTGAAACACCACAAATTTTAGGAGAATTGAATTTTTCATATCACGTACCGTACCGCAACCGCTGCCAAGTCAATGACCCGAGTAAAGCTAGGTCTCCATTATCCACGAAGCGTGTAGTAAGTGCACTCTGCAAATGACTTTGCATGAAATTATTATGTTGCATGCAAGTGTGTACCTATCTTGAGCTGGGAGATGTTCCACGTCTTGTTAAATACGTTGGAAGATTAATGTTTGGATTAGCTTAATACTTAAGTGAAAAGTTTAAGACTTTATTCGGAAACAAGGTAAAGGAAAATGTTTTCATTTTATAAATTTATTCTGGTAATATTCATTTTTGTTCTTTGTGTAACCTTGCTGAGGTTTTTGCCGGTTCTTCAGTGGTAATTTCAGTAAATTCGACCTTCATAAGTGCCCTCGTAGGGCCTAAACTGAATAAATGGCTTTGACTTTAAAGTTTAGGCTTTACGCAATATTCTCTGCAAAGGCATTTAGTAGATTGCAGAGTTATTCAGATAAATGTTGAGCTGAGGATAGCTCAACGCTATTCACTATCAAGGAAAAAAAATAGCTTTAGATATTATGCAATTTGCTTAATCCAAAGTCTCACTTAAGTAGACAAATTGTGGCGTTAGCTGGCATCACTCAAGTCATATCTGGCTTTAGTATAATGAGCATGGTCTTTGTTGAAGTCGCTTTTTGCTCTTTTAACGTTCAAGCCGGCTAGATGGACGTAATTGGGTAGATTTTATTCATCTATCAAGGTTTAAACTTCATGTTTATTCTGTACTTTTCTTTAAAACTGATGGACTGAATTTTATAGTCGTATTGTTTGCTTTAGCTTCAATTAATCCTTTCGTGGCTACTTTTGTTTTTTTTTATAAATATGAAATCTTGAAGAGCCAGTCTCGAAGGTCTCAAGTGCTATCCATAGTTTCGTCAAATACAAATGTTTGAAAGTATGAAAAAATACCTATCACAGTCATGCAACTGCCCGCACATCGATGAACGTAAACATTTATTAAACAGTTCCGCACGGTAATAAGACGCTCGGTAAATACTTTTTAGGTACTTTTATTTGCTATTCTACGTTTGATCAATCAAAACCAGATGCAATACTTGATTTAAATAATATTGATTTTCACCTATGATATAGTAAATAAAGCATTATTTATATTATAGGATATATGTATCTTTCTGCCACGCGGATTCACCCGCGATCCCCCATTTTACTCCTTTAGGGGTTGAATATTGAAAAATCGTTTCATAGTTTACCTTAACGTTACAAAAGGCATATATACGCGGAATTTCATGATTCAATGACCTGTAGTTCAGCCTCTGCGAACCACTCTCAGTCAATCAATCAGTCAGTCAGTAAGGATTTATCCTTTTATATGTATAATAGTATATATAGTACAAACAATAATAATAAGTTGGCGCAATTGTTTTTAATAAAAAAATATTATAATAGATCGTAAATTATTCTATCCCACCTCAGTTTTCCAATGAAAAATCCAATTAGTTCGCACCAAGCGCGTGGCGCGGTCGGTCCGACGCAGCCATTGGTCGTACATCACTATCTTTTGATGGCGACCAACCAAGCTTTTTCAGCCAAATTCAATTTTCGATGCCTTATACCCAGGGCCGCACTAAAGGCTTACGCTATTCCTGGAATTCGTTGGCATATATTTTTTCAATCCTTTGTCCACGGCTTTGTCTTATTTACTTTCTGTTATGAAACTATTTTAATCAATGAGTAACACATCATATAAAAACAGGTTCACTGTTACATAATTTATTGTTATAATGTTTTGGAATCGAATACAGATGTCAATAGATTTTTTTATCCTCATTAACATTAGCAGAAAGCGTGGCAATTAGTCTTGCCCCAACCCTAATTCGTCTCTGCTTCTCCTACTAAAATTCACCCCTTCCTTTTTCATAGGTACTGTCAGTTGATTCCCCAAATTGGATTAATTGGAAGCGCCGGCGATTGGTATTTTGTTTGCGTTATTCAAATACTCTTTGATTGAGTTATTTTTTCGATGCTACTGGGAATAATATTTATTACTGCTATTTCCGGATATGTAACACAAGCTTTTGTTTTGCATTCATTTTATGGGATACAATTTACTATTGTCTTTGTATTTAATAAATGAGTTTAATTGATATTATAATTTTACTGAAAAGAAAAAAAAAATAAGATGTAGTTTTTGTCTATTAATTCATTTGCGAAAAAGTATTACTGTATTATAGTATTTTATTACTTTTTACACTGGACCAAAACGCCTAAAGCAAAAAGACTGTGAGTAAATTTGACCCTCCCGCGCCGCCGCCGGTCACACGAAGAGCAACCCAAAAATATTTAAAGACTCAAATTAATTAATTAACAGGGACGTACTCCTACTTCAAAAGTGCCGATACTATCGCTAGGATTATCTATAAATCTAAATAACAATCACAACATTGTTCAAGCAATATTATACTACATATCAATTTAATGCTTGAATAATCCCCAACAAAAGCCTCAAGCCAATTTCAGCCCGTGTCAGAAGGAATATGTAGATGGATCGCGGTAAACGATTTTCGATTATATCATGCGGGTGCCCGTATCTCACATACGTCTAAAAGAGGAAGATAGATGGCGTACTCGACGCTTATCTGACGTACTCGGTTTGACGTTATACTCGGTCTTTAAAAATACCGCACCCGCATTTAAGTGTTAGTTTTTTTTTTAAACGGACTGTACAGCGAATTGAATTTAAATCCTGCAAATCTTATAATGTTTTTATAACATCGAGAAGAAACACTTCGATATAATAAAATAAAAAAGAATAAAGCAGCAAGCTAACATAAGTTAAAATTTAACATTTTTAATTAAAAACAAAATAAATAAAATTGCAAATTTCAACTCCACTTTAAGTTTAAAGCGATGAACTCGAATTGATGAATTTTTTCACATTTTTTTTACTCCATAATAAATCTCGGCGATCTAACTCGGTTACAGGCGAAAGACTGAGTAATTTAATTATTCAAATAGGCTTGTTGGAGTCGTCAAATTAAAACATTGATTTAATTTGTCTACCCGCCAACAAAACTTTAGGGAGAAAAAAAGGACAACTCTTACAATAACGCTTCACGTTGACTCCAATATTATTTTCAAGTAAATCGTTCTGGGTACTTTGTTAGAATATTACTTCTTTTTTAAATAATTGAAAGTAAAGCCTATGGAGTACCAAATAACTTATCCTGCATTCTAACTAATTTCTAAAGTCACCCGACAGATTTCAAACTATAATAAACTATACATATATAAAGATACTAGCTATCCCCCGCGGTTTCACTCGCGTACTGGTTTAAAAAACTGATAGTAGCCGATTCTCAGACCTACCCGATATGCACACAAAATTTCATAAAAATCGGTCGAGCCGTTTCGGAGGAGTATGGTAACTAACATTGTGACGAGAATTTTATATATAAGATTTTCCTTTACCGAAAGCTCAAGCTCATTGTAGGTTTCGAACCTACGACCTTCATCTCGGCATTTAACGTTACTACCACTGAGCTATAATTACTTTTATATATGCGATAAATCCTATTGGAGATCCTTAGGGGAGGCCTTTGTTCAGCGGTGTACGTCTTGCGGCTGAGATGATGATGATGATGCGATAAAAATAATCTATGTACCAGCATATTCTTTTGATAAAGTTCAATAAAGTTGTAGCGACATCTATCAACACTTCCGATACCCGTGGATAGATGGCGCAACAAGATTCTACATCGCGCTAACAAAGTACTTCGACGACTTAGCATATATACAAGATTCCAACATCTACAGTTGGAACAGATTCATGCGCAAAGCCACGGGCGCCCCGTGGTACATGCGCAATAAAAACCTCCACCTTGACTTAGGTCTCCCTACAATCAAACAATTTATGAAACGCGCCTCACGCAGATATTTTGAAACCGCAGCACATCACGCGAATCCTTTAATTATTCAAACCATCACCTACACCCCGTCCCTCATCTCCCGCATCCGTAGGCCTAGGTTCGCCCTCAGCGAACCAGACGATGCCACCACTTTAGCACAAACCGAGGCTGACGAAGCCCGAAAACAGATACAGATGCGCAACCGTCAACCAAGATTTCGTCCTCGCCGGCGAGGACCGTCGCGACGTCCCTCTCAGTCTCGTCCCGTTTAAGCGGCCCGAGCTGCATATCATTAGCAATCCGACCCTTCCCCAAATAATAATATATTTGTATGCTAAGTCCTCCCACATATCCCCCAGGCAACGTCCTGAGCCGAGGTCGAGCCCCACAGGGGGCACCCTCAGGCTACCGTTGCCCTAAATTTATTTTAGTTTTAAGTAGCGGTTGAGAGCCCTCAGCGCTCGCCGCAAAGTCCGCGTAAGGGTGGAAGAAGGTCCCTTGGACCCACCACCTGTTCTGTTCTGTTCCTGCCAAAAAAAAAAAAATAATAATCTACAGTTGGACCGCGGTCCCCAGGCACTATGACCCAGCCTGGCGGAAGATCTTCCCTTTTCATTGTAGGAGTCAACCACCTTGCTCCTCCATAAAGTCTAAGTTCTTTTGATAGGTTCAACATGCTCAACATACTTTTCAATTGGTCCAATTCACGAAAATATATTTTTAACATCTTCAAACAAGATTGATCTTTTGTATGAAAAAGTTGAAAACTTTGTGATTTCAAAGTTGGTCCCATTGTAAAACTGTTTTGACGCATGAATGAATAACCAAACTTAGGTTTCAAAAAGATTTTTTCACATACACAATTCCCAAGTAAGATAAACCAAGAGAGGTAGAGAGTAGTGGTCACTCAAAGAGCAGCTCGACTGGGGAAGTACCTCCACGTTACACCTTACAGAAAACGGCAGCCAAATAACTTATGTGTTCCTGCGCGTGAGAAAGGTCGCCAGAGCTCATCGGGGTGGGGAGAAGGGTCGGCAACGTGCGAGTGATACCCTTGGTGTTTCATAGGCAACGGTAACTGCTTACCATCAGGCGGGCCGTATGCTTGTTTGCCGACAATGTGGTATAAAAAAAAAATATATATATATATATATAAAAACATTTATAGATTTTTGACCTACTGCTTTAGTGCTCTATGTTAGATCTAACATATTTGATTCCCATAAATAAACCTTAAATTATAGCTATAACAGTCCTAAAGACCAAATAAAACTCAAGGAAAGTACCGATTGAAAATAAACCTTATCACAAACTACTTTTGTATTATTATAGGCAAAAAAGGTTACATTTACTGCCTTCACTGACGTAGATTGATGACTAAGCAGAATTGACTGCTCTTGGGAAATTAACACTATGAAAGCTCGGCAAAAAATTGGTCATTTAATATAGTCGCGATATAATTAAGTAAGAGTTGCTGTGTGGTATTTTTTTTTTAAATAATATAACTATTATTCTATGATTTGAGAAGAATAAAACGTATATTATGTTGCCTAGTTAGGCAAAGACAAAATAATTTCGTACCATTCTCTTTTTTGTTTGTGAGAGTTTAGTTTTAGTGCTTCGCTGTGGCTTTTCCATTTTTTTTTACACCGCCATTACTTTAGTTATTATAAATACAAATGTGAACTTGAATTAGGAAATTTGACTTGATTAAATAACTTTTCTCCTGTTTCGACGATAAATAAATATAATAAGACATTAAATTATATATTTTACACAATATTATAACCATCAAAATTAAGCTTTTATAATATCAAGGAGTCGATATTTCTTCCATTTATTACCAGTCGGTTACCCGAACAAAATTAAAAGTAATTAAGGTATTTTTATGATCTATAAAAACTCTTTAAAAGTAATAAATTGTTCACTCAACTTGACGTTGGTTAAAATTGTTAATAATTTATATGAGTGATCCCTTTTAAAGGTAATCGACCAAATTTTAAAAAGGCAATAATTTTTCATTACTTATTATGAAAAAAGTATATAATTTGCCGCAGTCCCTCAATTAAGTGGTTTTTTAATAAGTAGACTACATTAGAGATTTATTTAATTGATAAATTTATTGAAAAAGATTTATTTTATAAACTAATTTAATTCTTTAAACGAGACGACGAGCCTAGTAGAGTATACCGTAGAAAGATAGGTAAATTTTCTACTAAGAAAAATGTACAAATTTTTGGACAGACTCAAGTTTATACTGAAGTATAAGGGAAAATCTTTACCTATATTATTAGGTTACGCTAACCTGTAGAAAAAATATAATGGAAACAGCCGTAAGAAATAATGAGCTTTGCTCTCCTCTCCAGCAATAATTAAAAAAAATAAACTAGATACGTGAGGTGTTCTTAACTTAAGTTACTGGCCATCTGGCATCTTAATAAGAATAAACATCAGCACAAATTGTATAAAAGTGTGTGGGAGCTACCTTTAAAGTGCTAATTTTAAAATAATAGAGTTACGTAAGGGACATTTTTAACTTTCCTTTGGTAAAATATTTTAACATTTTTAATTATGTTTAAAAATTGCCAGGGTCTTAATGACCAAAATTTATTCACGTGTTGGAACACGCGCTGTATGGGGTTTCGTAGTCAGTATGAATAACATAATATAATTAATGAAAAAAAAGGATACAATGCACATTACCTGTAAACTAGTAAAGCCTAATTCGCAGTGTTGCCTTATTACCCCATAAGGGATGGAATTTTCAAAAATCCTTTCTTAGCGGATGCCTACATCATAATAGCTATCTGCATGCCAAATTTTAGCCCGTTCCGTCCAGTGGCTTGAGCTGTACGTTGATAGGTCAGACAGTCAGTCACGTTTTTTCTTTTATACATACAAGAAAATAAAACCAAATAATGTATGCTAGTTCGTGATTCTGTTTTGTTTATTTTCTTTTCTCCAGCGCTTTGAACTTTGCGTTGATCTATCAGTTAGTCAGTCTGTTTCACCTTCTATATCAGAAAATAAGTGCCCAATATTCATATACCATTGTGTATTTGATATGCACTACAGTACTAGAAATCAGTTTTTATTTCTTACGTATTTACATCAGGAGATTGAACTGTAAAAATAAAGGAGAGAAAAAATCAGACAAAACACGCGTTTATAAAGGCCTAATTTGGTGTACGTTTCCGCAACAAGTTAACAAAGATTTATTAGCCGTAACGATGCTTGTAAAATTCGTACATAAATCACTAATACGCTTCGAGAAACTCTCGGTTACGCTTTCTGAAGAGTATGGTAGGAAAAGATAAATTTTGTTGAAGAAACATTTCTTGTATTCCCAGAAAAGACTTCATAAAATGCGATACGGTTTTCGAATGCCTGATCCAACTTATAGTACGAAAATCTGATTTCCATGCGTATTTTAAAAATATTTATATTTCGTTATTAAACGCTAGTTAACATTTTAACAGTAGCAAATACTTTTATAACTGACATTCACAAAATCCATAAAACTTTTACACTCGAAAATAAACAAACTTATACTTATTTTATGTACCCTCGATAGAACGGAGATGGTATAGAGTAAGAGGTGCTTTTCTGTTTGTTTGTATGTCTGTTAGCCTCCATCTGATATGGCATAACCGATTTCCTAGCGTTTTTTTTTTGCAAAAATAAAAATGTTTTGAAAACTCAAACGATCCATAACACTGCAAAATTAAGTGTATTTTGCATGCCTTGTCGTAGCAAGGCACGTCATATGCGATAGAAGAATAATAATTTAAAATCAGTATTTTGTCGTAGATTAACAACCGAGAAATTGACAAAATACCGTAGCGTTACATATTCCTTGATCATCAAACATTTAGTTTTTTTTTTTCGCTTTCGTACCTAAATATATTGTCTGTACATCAAAATACGTTTTAGTTGTAGGTTTTGTCGTGGAATTTTATCATTTATGTTGAATTTCATATCTATTGTTTCTAATTTTTTTTATTGTACGCATGTTGGCGTGTCATAAACTTTAAAAATACTTTTCTATGTTGTTCACGGCTAAATCTTGTAGAGAAAATTCTTCTCTTTCGAAATTACGTATTTAAAATGACGTTAATTTGTAAAATAATTTCATTATTCAGTTGATCGCTTCGAGTATTTTTACCGTCAGCATAAAGTCCGGTCTAAATAAAATAAAAATACTCAGATCCGATTCAGACGTGGCATAAGTCCTCGTGACTCTATGGCACACGTCCCAATCGAAAATCATGTTTCAATCAAGACATCATATTCGTTGCAGTTACACTTCCAAAGAACCGCGCGTCCTTGTGACTACACACCTAATTCGCTTACCTATATCACTTTGTAAACACAAGTACCTACTACACTCACGGACGAAAAAATATATTCCAAATATTTACTTTCAATATTCAAAGGACATGTTTAATCTCTACGATATATGTTTCCTTTTCGTTACTTTGGAATATATTAAAGGAGTATATGAAGTGTACTCAAACGAATATTATGTCTGATGTAGGTAATTATGGGAGAAATTCTCACTATACAAACTTTGAAGGATTTTCTCTCTTGTTTAATTGACTTTGAATTTTATGTTTACTTTCTTGGGGTTGAACATGGGTTGAAATTGTATAGCATTGTGACCTAATAAAGCTATCAGAGATTAGCTCAATGTACTGACTCTTGGATACTGTATTATTTAATCCAATCTAGAGAAATTCTTTAAGTACCATACCTTCCAACTTCATCTTTTTCATAGTTCCACTGAACTTAACCTCAAAACTCTCTCTCACTCTGTCCGTTCTCTCCGTCAAACTATAAGACTATCCCTTTATCTTTTTTTTTTGTTGTTAGTTCATGTCATGACAATTTTTTTAATTAAATTATTATTAGTATAGTGTTATTACGATTAGTAAGTCTCTATGAAATTGCTTTAAAAATAAGACTGCCTATTTTTTAAAATAATTTCTGTTTAATGTCTGACTTCTTAGTAAGTTCTACTTTGTTCTTCACTTATCGTGCAGAGTACAAATAAAGAACATTCCTTTTTATTATTAGTAGTTTATCAATTGACTATCCCTGCAAAACTTTGTTGGAAACCCAGTTCCCCAATACACCTCTTTTCTCTCTCTCTCTCTTTTGTACTAAACAGGATTTTATATCCTTAATATGTAATGTGTAAAAAATACACAAGTGTTATTTTCCCAATAAAAGGTGAGTATAGTCCAATGTCGAAATAAAAAAAACACTTAAAATTTGCATTCGATTTATAAAACGTCCCGCTAATTTCCCCAAGGTACTGCTTCCAATGTAAACTAGAAGTGCATTTGAAATAATTCACTTAGCATTTCATTGCACTAAAATCAACAGTTAATGGGCGTTCCAGAAACACTTAAGGACCTTCCTCTTGGCTTGGCCATTTCAAATAATACTGACATTTTGCCCCCACTTTATAGTCCCAGTGTGATAACTATAGGCCTGCTATAAGCCTATTTCGACGCTGTACGCGAGTTGGAGTAATATAAACATACACATTATGAAACCTACGAATGTGTAATGTTGAGGCGAAATAATTTTGTCTTAATTTTGGTCTTTCGGGTACAGTTGCTACAAAGTTACCTAAACTAATAATATCATTATAATATGAGTCCAGGTTTGGTTTTAATGTTTTGAGAGGTAATGTGCCTTTGTTTTACGAAATACGTGACTCATAAATACAATTTAAATAGGATAACTTCTAAAAGTCAAAGTTATTTAAGTTAATGTTGTATAAACAGGTTGACAAGCAAACGAAAGGTCTACCTGATGGTAATTCCAGGGGGATTGTCATGTGTTGCCAACCTTGAAAAGCACTTTTTATGCTCTTTTTGAAGAATTTCGTAGCGCTGCGGGAAATCCGTATAGAAGATAATTCTCGAGTGAAATAATAAGCGTAAAAAACTAATTACTGAAAACAATTTTTCAACTCAGATGATAAGGTTCACAACAAACATGAAATTACGCGAATTTTAAACACTCGATTAAACTCAAACATTGTGTCCTAAACAAAGGTTTAACACATAAAACGTCACTAACTCATGATGATGCAATAACAGTCTCCACCGCATCACTTACAAGACCACCTTCATTTGTTCCTCGGGTAAACATCAACTGCCTACCCAATGACGTCACAAAAACATTTCGCCGCGACCGGGCATATTTTGAGGCCAAAACACGCGCGTTTACGAGGCCTTTGTGGGTAGGCGACATCAAAAACCGCTTAGTGAGTCCCAGAATACCGACTCGGGATGGCGAATGTATATAGTTTATGTTGGACCGTACTAGTAGTTGAAAAAGGCTGGTCTGTGCCTCCCGTAAGAATACTATTTCTATTTTAACGTTGCGGTAATGCTTTGCACTTTTGTTCAAGGCTTGTACAATTATTATTATAAGGATATGGATCCCGTTGGATATGGATATCATTGTAGATTTTCTTATTTTCATTTTTGATACTGTACAAAGTGTTGATGAAATCATGCAATATCGCAAACACCGTGATCATAACGCCGTGTGCTTCTTGCGCGGACTTATTACATTTATAATTGATAGTACATTGATAGTGAAAATAAATGTCTTATTTTCTTTTTATAATTAAATAAGTTATTTACAACAAGAATACAATATACATACTATATAGAACAATTCCTCGAAACTACCGCTGCCGTTAAGCAAGATATCTTTGTATGGCCACCAACGCATTATGGTGGAAAAATGCTCCCCGCCCGCCGGTCTATAGGTAGTATAATCTATACTTATACATATCTATACTATTTATTTTATTTTAATATTATAAAGCTGAAGAGTTTGATTGGTTGAACGCGCTAATCTCAGGAACTACTGGTTCGAATTAAAAAAAATATTTTAGTGTTGGATAGCTCATTTATCGAAGAAGGCTATAGTCTAATTTTTATCCCGGAAAACATAAGATCCCTTGGGAACGCGGGTGAAACCGCGCGGATGCTAGTATTTTGTATTTGTTTTGAGTAATCAAAAAACTGTTTTTTGTTGTTGTTGTAAAACTCATGAATAGACCGAGGCAAAATGCTGTGAGAGCAAGAATTATGTACTAAATATGTAGGTATTCAGTTCATGATTTTGTCTCTCCGATGACAATATTTACGCATTACTATTATATATTTTATGGAAATATTTATTTACCGTAGAATAAATAAAATAACTTCTTTGAATATGAATAGGATAACGTGGCGCCGTTAGAAATTTGACTATTGATGACGGCGCGTGCGTTACTAGGTAGTATAGGCTGCCGATTAAAATATATATAACGGCGCGTGATTAATGTACTCGATTTATTGTGATATTTAAATGACTTTTTAGTCAATGCGAATAATTATTTAATTTAGGAATTTATGATTTATCAGAGCGGGTAACACCGAATGGGGTTGTGAGTGTCATAGCGGTGACGACAATCACTTTTAAGATGGTCGCCACGCGGTGCACACGCACAAATCCATTAGCTCTTAATCCAAGTTTACTTTTGTAATCCTTTGTTATTTTAATAGTGTTTTGATTTAGTAATTTTGTAATATAGTCATTGCCATATCTTGCGATTGTTATTTCTGCAATTCCTGCACATACACGCCCATAAAATACCAAGAGATAACGGACCAGCTGCGACACGTGGTGTCGCAACCTCTCGGCGATCCGTTATCAGAAGTGGGATCGGGAACGGTGCAGGATCAGACTACAGGCAATGTCTCAAAGAAATCTTCTACGCCGGTTACCTGTTTCTACTGTGGCGAGCAGGGACACATTGCAACGCAGTGCAAGAAGAAAGAAGCAGACTATAATGGCGGCCAAATTGAGCGACGAGTGGATGCCTGTACCATCAAGCCACCTATGGGCTCATCTCCTACCAAACCGGGTGAGAAGTTTTCATTTTGTTTTTAATGTGGTGATTAGGAAAAGCTTAGCTGGTAGATACCCAGGTTAGTACTACCAAAGTACGATGCCATTGTTAGGTATAGGTATGTTTTGTTTACAGCATACAATATAAATTTACATCTGATTGCTGCGGGTACCAGTCGAGGCGGGTTATGTCAACTTTAAAGAACATGTTAAGGGTAGTCGAAACAGGCAATCATAAATCATGGCAGGCAGCGTTGCCTGAAGTTCAACTTGCAATTGATTGCACTGTAAATAGTACAATTAAGACAAGTCCTCACGAACTTTTAATAGGGAATGTTGCTAGATCACTTCAACTGATGACCGTTGATTGGCGTTAATACAGACGAGACAAATATTTAGTTAGATGTAATCAGAGCATGCGGCTCGGGCGATAGAGGAAAGTGTTTCTATAGAGAAGGCTCGGTTTGACAGAAACAAAGCTTAAGTAAAGAATTTCAAAGTAGGCGATTATGTGTTAGTAGAAAATCAGGAGTGCAACAAAACAAGGCTAGAACCAAAATCTAAGCTACAAACACCAACAAATAATGTCAGAATATTCCGTTAACGGCGCGGGTGCTGGTGAATAATTTGTTGGATTGTCTGTGTGGTAATAAAATAATCTGTGTGGTGTGTAAGTGTATAGCTTGTGTAGTAACTATAGCCTGTGTGGCAACCAAAGCCTGTGTGGCAACCAAAGCCTGTGTGGCATCCATGGCCTGTGTGGCAATCATAGCCTGATTGGGAACCATAGCCTGTGTGGGAACCATAGCCTGTGTGGCAACCATAGCCTGTGTGGCAACCAATGCCTGGGTGGTATCTATAGCCTGTGTGGCATCCATAGCCTGTGTGGCATCCATAGCCTGTGTGGCCTCCATAGCCTGTGTGGCCCGTGTGTGTTACTTTACTAATATCGTCAGTAAAATGTGTCTTAGCATTTAAGTGACTATTGGTCTTAGGTTAATTTGATAAGCCTCCTTTTAAAGTCTAAGGTGATTTGGTCAGAATGACCGAGTTGATAAGTGAGCATTCAAGTGTTTGTTTATTTGTCCATAGATCTGAATGAAGAAAATCACGCACACGAGGACGTGTGATGATGCAGGACGGCCGTAACGGCGCGTGATTAATGTACTCGATTTATTGTGATATTTAAATGACTTTTTAGTCAATGCGAATAATTATTTAATTTAGGAATTTATGATTTATCAGAGCGGGTAACACCGAATGGGGTTGTGAGTGTCATAGCGGTGACGACAATCACTTTTAAGATGGTCGCCACGCGGTGCACACGCACAAATCCATTAGCTCTTAATCCAAGTTTACTTTTGTAATCCTTTGTTATTTTAATAGTGTTTTGATTTAGTAATTTTGTAATATAGTCATTGCCATATCTTGCGATTGTTATTTCTGCAATTCCTGCACATACACGCCCATAAAATACCAAGAGATAACGGACCAGCTGCGACACGTGGTGTCGCAACCTCTCGGCGATCCGTTATATATAAATTTTGAATTAGCCGTTGTTCAACCACGAACTTAGTTTTTACCACCAGACTCCTACAGAATTGAAAATAGACCCAATTTTTCATAAACAACTTAAATATAAACAAGAAAAAGTAAACGAATATCACCCAAAACATCATTGGGCTATCAACAAACGCAATAAAGTCAATAAAACGAAACGGTAACTACATTAAAAGAGGGGGGGGGAGTGTACAAACATTTCCTGGCAAATTAACAGGGGATTGATCAGATTTCCGAATTAAGCGGAGCGTGAAGTCCATAGCGATGCCAATCAGGGGCCGCTCTCTTACTCCCTGCCCACTAGTAATTTGCTATTTGAATATAACGACACAATAATTTACAGGGTGAGTTTGTATTTTGAAATGCGATGATAGCTCAATGGTAGTGACGTTGAATGCCGTGCTTTTGAATTGTACAATGAGTTTGAGCCGGTAGGTTAAGTAACCTCAAGTCGATAAAATGCCGCCAAACACGTACTTTGTGTTCCAGCAAGTGCATTTCCTCCAGAGCCAGTTCCTTTCTACCCGCTGTCTGCATACCACCTTCGGTCACATCAAACCGAAGGTGGACCGATTGTAGTCAAACACAGACCTATAAATTGCAAAAATAAAAAGAAATACCTTTTAGCTCAGATTTAAATCCACATGCTCAATTGAAAGCTAGCGAAAGATTTAAGATTTATGTTTTATTTGTTACATCTGAAAAATATAATTCGAGTCAATTATAATTTAATTTCAAGACAATAAATGACATACATGGAAAATGCAGTAATTTTCTGAAACATGGGAAATCGCAAGCAAAGTTACCATTTACATAGATTAAATCGCAGGCAAAGTTACCATTAACATAGATTAAAATTTTGACCACCCTGTAAAGTTGAACACTTTGTGTATTGGATGTCGGAAACGAATGAGGAATACTCAAAGGAATGAAAACATAATTGGCATACAAAGTCAACGGGATTGAAAAGTTTTGCCCCGCGGTTTCACCCGCGTTCCCCAGGAATCTTATGTTTTTCCGGGATAAAAAGATAAAGTCCAATTATAGAGTTAGGTTGCACAAATATTAATCACACTACTTAGAATATCGAGAAATTAAGTACCTATACAAATAAACAAAAGTTACAATTTATTTTTAATAATAAACAACTAAAGATAAAATAAATGTACGGGCTTATTATTAGAAACTAAAACAGAACCAAGCATCCCAAAATAAAACTTCGTAAAGGGAAAAGATATAAAAGTCGAAACGACGACATAATGGCACAGTATATTTTAAAATAGCAGACCAAGGTATTTTACATTAAAACAAGAGTAAGCACGTAATACGTAGGGTAGTTCCTTCACTACAATACGAGCGAAAGCTGAATAGGTGGTCGTAACTAAGATATTTCGAGAGTCATACAAACATACGTCTGACATGTTGGCATGAGGTCCCCCGACACGGCTCGTTGAGGGCATTAAAGAAATTGAATTAAGGTATAAACGGTAGCGATTAAAGAACAATTTTTAATTAATATCATTGTGTTTGATAGCATTAAAACTATTATTATTACGGATATAGTTACAGCTTTTGTATTGTTTCATAGGGGATTTTCATACATAACCCGTTCCGGATTAAATAAGCAATTAAGACTCAATTAAAGAAATATAAATTTGCTATTAAAATCCTTCTCTATGTTTAACCTTTTTCATACTAGCTCGCTGTTATTCGTTTCAAATGCTATAAGTTTATAACTTGTGCCACATATGTAAGTTTTATGAACCAAACACTGTCGTAAAGTCGGCAGCGGGTTTCGCAATGGGCGTCGACTCGGACGTGATATGTCACATTCATGGCGGCTGATGGATTTATGGCACTCGATGCTTTTTGTTATATCTCTCTTGCTTTCAACTATTCAGCCACTTAAATGGTTTGTTCTTGGAAAACGTTATTAAGATGCCAGTGCAGTTGTTGCATTACGATTTTCATTGCCATTTTCAATGATATCAACCAAAACTACACTTCGATTTGGACAAAATGAGGCAAAATATGAGTGTAAATAATTGACGTAAGTAAACGTTTACTGTCACGTTAGCGTATTTACGATATTTCTCTATAGGAATTGGCGTATGGCCTCTCGCGGAATACTAATGGAAGTAATTTCTCCCATACAAAATTTTAGTAAATGCAAACGTAACTTACGTACTTAGTTGTACCGTATATCCTTGAAATAGTACTGAATAAAGTTTCTCAAACTGACCCAATCTGACCCTCAAGATATAATAGATATCGGTCCACTCTATTCTAATAGATTTGGATCACAATACTCCATTTAGCTCAACAGGAACTCAATTCACAATGTTCACAAAACTTGGGGCCAACTTCCCGGCACAGAAACACCCAAAACAAACAAACTAAAAGTTTGGCCAAGCCTTTGACAAACCTTGACTTTATAGCTAGCATGGAATTCATATTAACCGCTATCTGAGAAGATTACAAACCCGTGTGGGGTAATTTCGTATGAGTTAGTTTTAACCAAACACGGGCGTATGCAAAGAAGTTCGATTTATGGAAATGGCATGGTTTGGTGGTACTTCCACAAACAGTTCCACCTTCCACTTTAGTTTACAAACCTCCAGTGTTGCCATAATCTTTGAAATACTGCTGTAGTTATCGTGAAAATAAAATAATGTAGTAATATATTTTTATGTAGGTAATGTTTTATAAATAAAATTACAAAGATATTGAAAAGATAATGCATTTAGAAATAAATTACAATATAACCCTATTATTGAACAAATATTGACAAAGATCTCAATTTAATCTTCCATCACATAAAATTATCAATTTCAAGTTACAATAAAATTTAATTTATATATATACCAATAATCTAATAAACCACTTCTAGAGTAACTTAACTCTGAAACGAGTCCCTTCTAAGCACACAATCTTATTGGATCAGGCCTTAGCTAATGTTTACCCGGACTGGGCGAAACTGCTGAGAATCAATTTTATGTTCCATTCTCCATGGTTGACCCGCCAGATTTCGTTATCTGCTTTACTTAGGGAGCCTATATCATCTGTTATTGAAGAGGTCTCGGTGAAAAAAAAATTAAAAACTTGCAGAATAATGTCCCATTACTTTGTTATACTTTTTGTTGAAAAAAAACTTGTAAATATTTCAATTTAAATAATATTCGGAATATTTCATAAATAACGTACTATATTTAATACTGGATGATTTTATAGTCACTGGCAATACTTGCAGGGGTTGAAGTACTCATCAATATGAACAACTTTTATTATGGGACTAACTGTGAAATCACCCCCTGCAAGTATTGCCAGTGCCAAAAAAATCATTCTGTATAATATAAGCGACCATAGAATTGGTATTGTTTTCTATGAGACACGAAGTAAATCTACATAATAAGCTGTATGTGTAGATATATTTTAATTTAAAATAATAAATTTTATTAGTCTAAGTCAAAGTTCCATTTATTCAGTTTAGGCCCTAGGAGGGCACTTATGAACGTCGAAGGTACATACAGAAGTTACCACTGGTTTAGAAGTCAGCGATTTCATTTTTTAAATATTGTTTTGGACATCTAACTATGCTGATTATTTTTTCATTCAAACGTTTTATAATTTTTGTCACAATATAATAAGCATAAACGCATTAAAAAAAAAACAAGAAAATAATAGTTCAATTGTTCAATCAAGTTCCATTTACAACAAATGATTTGTATTCAGTGACGTGTTCGTTGCCGCTGGTCAGCAAGTCATTTACTTAGAGATGCTACAGGCTTCCTTACAAGTATGAATAAGGTACACATGTGCAGAGTGCAACTTCATCCAGACATATATATCTTCAATATAATGAGCCTTTAATATAATTGAATAGATTATATTTATTTTATTCCGATTCGCTTGGATTTTATCATCTAAGCTCATCGAGGCTTCGGAAGACCGACGGACGGGGAGCTTTTTCCGCCGACGCATTTGCTTGGCCATACAAAAAGGGAACGCTGCCAGCCTGTTGGGAACCTCGCCCATCGGCAGCAGCGGGAGCTTTATGGAAATTTTCTATATAATATAGTTTGTATTTTATACTATTATTGAATAGATTCTAATATATTTGAAACGAATATTAAGTGATATTTTTATGTAGGAAAGTTACGCTATATTTACCAATTATTTTCCTTTGACGGGGCCAAATTTCATTAGCATTTTACTCCACAATTTGTATATAGGTACATCTAAGTTTAATACATACAGAATGTGTACAAAGCAACAACAAGCGTCACTATACGACGTGATGCCACATAAAACGAAAAGAATTTACGTGAAATGTGTATGTACGAGGGAATTTATTTATTCTGAATATTATGAACTTATTCTGATGCTTCAATAGAACTAACGTAATATGTGGGTAAGTAATAACATAGTAGTCTTTCAGAATAGGTTTTCAATCGACAAAAAAGACCGAGGAGGTTCTCAATTCAACACGTTTATTTTTTTTTATGTTAGACCACGCATAAGTTTTTACAGAGTAGCCCAATTTTGATTATTCTTTTTTTTATATGTATAGATAAGGCCGTGTTTGGCCGCTATCTTACTATGGTAAGCTTAGAAAGAACTGGCTCTTATGTGCAGCTACAGAACAGCGAAACATAGCGTAGCTTGGTGACTGTTCAACTTGAGGGTGGTAGCCAGCCAGCCCGGATTGTTTTAAAAGTAATTTAAGTAACATTATAAAAATATTTTGCTATTGATCAAATACAATAAAATAATACAATTTTACTTTTGGGTGCCGAGTGACCAAATCATTTATCATGTATCGTGTTCACCATCAATCACATGACATAATCTGTCTCTAATGCCAAATATAGTTTTTGAAAAAAATCACACACGTACAAACGAACACATTTCTATGTTTGCCTTCCTTTTTATTTTATTCGGTTAAAAATGAAACTGCCATACCATGTTTATAATTGCCGTTAGGAAACGTATATATTACATTAGCAAAATTAGTTCCCTGAGAATTCCGCAAGAGGCGCTGTGCTAATTTCTAAGAAGAGTCGGATATTAGCGTTTGGCAAAGTCCTTAATTTACTCTCAGGGTAAGAAAAATAAAACGTAAGTTGACTATGAATATATATATTACATTCTTACAACATTAAATTCCAATACTGCGCTTTATTTCACATGTCCATTAAAAAGTAAGCTCGTAAGGTAACTTTATTTCGTAAATTTTTACATAGCACACTTTATATTACGGGTAGAGCAGTATTAAAATAAACTGCGTTCCCAACCATCACTATTCGTTACCACTTTTTATCGAAACTCGATACGATTCGTATCCATACTCCGTAATACGGGTGCAGGTGCGTATAGAGTTATCGAATTTGGCCGTAGACACAGGAAAATTGTGTTGATACCTACGCTAGTGAAATAAAGTTTAAACTATTGCGCTGAACTTATGAAGCGAAGTGTAGCCGTTGCATTGGAAACTAGACCTTGTATACACCATAGGAGATATCTTTTTCATTATTTAATTAATATTAACAAACCAAGATTTTTTAAACTATGGAACTATAGATAGGCTTGTGTTTTGATCACATTAGTGGTGATGTGGCAGGATAGATATATTATTATAATTCTAGAACATTCTGAAGGGTGAATATTTATGCTATTTAAATATAATATGTATTTTTATGTCTTTATAATTATATTTGATTGTAAATAAACATACATAATAATAATAGAATATATTCTGGATAACATAGAAAAAAATTATATATCTTTGTATAGTGAATATTATTGATTTTCTCCAGACCTCATATTTAAAATCCACATTTCCACATATTTGTTTCGTTTAAATACAAATTAAATACATTTTTATCTGTTATAAGTTCACAGTAAAGAACCCAGAACAAAGCTTTGTGAATCTAGTCTCATTAGTTAAGTGCAATTTAAAAATAATGTAGAACCGTCAGTAGGAAAATAATTGTAGATTCCATCTATTTTTTACCTTGCGTCCTCGTTTTAATTTTATACTCCAAACCATTATGAGTTGCATAAATGTAACAAATTTAATGAAACAAAATTGGTAGATAACTTTTATAAAAGACTACAACAATATTATGATGTTAAAGGCTAAAAACCATCGATTCATTGTCATGATATAAAATTACAAAGAAAAGGAAGCTTCAAATTAGTGGCGAAGTCAAGAATTTCGACATAAGTAAATTGTTTGTTTTTTATTACAAGCATATTTTTTTTTTATACAACATAGTCGGCAAACAAGCATACGGCCTGCCTGATGGTATGCGGTTACCGTAGCCTATGAACGCTTGCAACACCAGGGGTATCACTCACGCGTTGCCGACCCTTCCCCCCTCCCCGATGAGCTCTGGCGACCTTACTCACGCGCAGGAACACAACTATAAGTTATTTGGCTGCGATATTCTGTAAGGTGGAGGTACTTCCCCAGTCGAACTGCTCTTTGAGCGACATATCGCTATGCTCTACCTCTCTAAATAATAACATTATAAACTTTGTGTTTCACCAGTAACGTACCATTGCATTGAATAAATAAATAAATAATTATCCTGAGACTTTCCCCACACACGGCCATCTGATTCTAAACTAAGCAGAGAGCTATGGAAACCAGATAACAGAGATAACTGATATACTACATTTTTTTTCTTCTAAATAACTAATATATAGATAATGATTTAGCTGAAGGTAGTAAGTAAAGTAAATCTTAGATCCATGTGGTAAGAATGGTGCATGCTGAGGCTTCTGTGGGTCCCTAATAAATATAATTATTATTCATTTAAATTTAAGAGAGGTAGAACATAGCGATATGTCACTCAAAGAGAAGCTCGACTGGGGAAGTACCTCCACCTTACAGAATACCGCAGCCAAGCCTATACAAAGTAAAAAAAAAATATCGGGATAAAAACTATCCTCTCTTTTAAGTTAGAGCTAGTTTTGAAAAAAAAAAACGTTAAGATCGAATAAGGAGTTTCGTAGTTCATTGCTGACCAACATCGTGACACAGCAATTTCATATCTTAAGATCATATAGATATTATATTACAGAACAAGGAATAGTACAACTTGGCTATAATCTCAACTCGTAACTCTTCAGTCGACTAAGCTTTATTAAAGGTTTATTAAATTATAGCATTGTTCCAAACTACATAGAGCTTTCTAGTTGAGCGAACTAAACTAATTGTTCTAACAAACTAAAACAATACTACATCGGATCAGACAAACAAACTACTATTTATTAGTTATTTCAATAAACTTTTATGGTACACAATTCATAATCATCAAATTCATAAATCGTATAAATTGACGTCTGTTATATGTACCTATAAAGTATGGTAATATATTCAAGGGTATAACTATAGGTACTACTACCAGTAACAAGAAACTACATTTTGTGTACACATTTTCCATATTTGAATCACTGATCGTGATTGGTAATCGATTGGAAGGTTAGGTTAGGTTAGGCAAGTTCAGTCAGAGATGGATGACCATGGTGAGCGACTCCGTGCTTCGGAGGGCACGTAAAAACTCATTCTCGGTTGTTATCATCACGACAGTAGATTGAGCAACTATGTTCACCACTAACCACACGAAGATACTGTCAACAATTTGGTTTTCACATTTGATCTAAAATCTAATTGAGATGAGATCTATAATCTAACTAAGATGCATAATATTAATTACAAAAATAACGAGATATATTGATCAACACACTATCTATATATTGGTTTCTTCGTACCCTTTTGAGGAATGATTGATATTTTGTTACTACTTAATTACTACAGACATGCCTCTTTAGCATATAATTAGTCTCTTTTCTCCTACTTGAGATGACACCTTACTTGAGATGTATATTGAATAGTATCTTAATTTTTAATTTTCTAACTAACTAACAAACAATATTGCAACTTATTATGGTACCTACATTTCCATAAATTTCCAACTTACCTAACAGCCGAACTTTTAAAATTTAATTATGTAAAACCTTCATCGCTTTATACAGATTATCGTTTATAGACAATATTTCATTACAGTCTTTACTGGCCCGTAGTGTTTTTAATTAATGAAGTCGTACCGAGAGGAATTAATGAACGCCTCGCTGGCGATACGGTTGCCGTGCCGCCATCGATTTCTTTTTTAACTCACGTAGATACTCAAAGTATTCTAAATTTAAATTAAAAATAATACAAGGTATCAATTTTAATTCTTAAAGTGTCCATTTTGTATTTTCAACAGATATTTCTTGCGTTTTAATGTACCTATTACATAAATTATTATAAGCTCCAATGGGTTTTTGTGATTACGCATGAGGCCTATGGGAATAGATTGTTAATTATTATAATCTATACTATAATATTAATATTATAAAGCTGAAGAGTTTGTTTGTTTATTTGGTTGAACACGCTAATCTCAGGAACTACTAGTTTGATTTGAAAAAATATTTTTGGATAGCCCATTTATCGAGGAAGGCTATAGGCTACTTTTTATCCTAGCTAGCTTAGCTTTTAGCTAATATTATATATTAATAATATTTTTATAACTATTTAAAGCTAAAAGTACATTGGTTTCTTATTAATAAATAATAATGGACGTTTGTATTAAAGGCATTATTAGGCGTAAAGAAGCATCCCGAAAACCTGGATAACAAGGCAATTATTTATTTCTAAATATCCGATAAAAAAAACTTAAAGTCACAACTACTAACAAGCAGACGAAGAATATACAAAAGGATATCTAATTATATACAACAATACTCGTGAAGTTAATAAAAGATCGGTAGCAGAAAGGATACTGGTCCAATTTAAAAGTTTTAACAATGCGCACCGTATACTTTGCGGGGAGTTACCGAATACTGTGGTTACATTGTAATTGATCCCCGAAGAAGTTTTACAATGGACATATTATTACCGCAACAGTAAATAAGAAAGGAGTTACGAGATATGAGAAGAGACATGATGATATGTTACATGATGTTATTTTAGAAGAATCATTTTTCAAATAGTACTGTAGCAATCTATATATGTTTTTTTATTTACTGAACTAGCTATTGCCTACGGTTTTACCGCGTTCCTGTGATAAAAAATGGCTGTCGCAAAAAATGGACTTTCTAACGCAAAAACATTTTTTAAATTGGATCAGTAGTTTCGAAGTGTACATCAAAATTTACAAACTTCCCATCTTTATAATATAATTCTAGATGTAGATAAACGTTCAAGGATCAAAATACTAATTAATACAAATTACTCCACTATGGGATCAACTCTAAAAGCGTGGACGTTTTGGTCGAGTACATCTACTGAACTATATCTATGTAGGTGAAAAAAATGTATAATCCCTCAAAAAAAAAACAAAAACATATAATATATACTGGGTGATTTTGTTATCACTGGCAATACTTGCAAAGGTGGAAGTACTCATCAAAATGAACAACTTTTATAATGGGACTAACTGTGAAATCATGAAAAAATTATCAGCTGTTCCATACAAAAGTTCAATACCTACTCGACCAAAATGTATGAAGCAACCATATTATTTTACGCGATATCAGAGTTAGCCCTATAATTAAAGTTGTTCACATTGATGAGTACTTCCACCCCTACAAGTATGCCAGTGATAACAAAATCACCCTGTATAATAATTTAATATGGTATTTGCCTGTATTCAAAATAAATTATCAAACACTAACCAATTGTCACTAACAAAACAATTATTTTGTTAAACTTATCCTTTTTATGATTTTTAATGACCAATCTAACCATAAAGAGTAAAGCTTTTGATGCTATATAATTATGACGTCACATGCTTGTACTTAATACAAAACTCCATATAAACCTATCGTTTTGACGTTTCAAAAAGTTGCTGATTTGAATGTCAGTCAACATCCCAATTACCTATATACATATTTATTTATAGAAGGTTTCAGCCTACAGAGGACTGATTGGTGACAGATTTTCAACTTGAGGGTGGTAAGCAGCCAGACGGGTACAAAGTACTCTAGTGCTATGGTTACTTCACGATGTTTTCCTTCACCGAAAGCTCAAGCTCATTGTAGTATACGAACCCACAACCTTGCGCTTCGTGAGCATACGACGACACTACCACTAACCTATCATCGCCTTAGTTCAAAGAAAGCTTACACCTTATTACAGTTCATGGAGAGAAGACAAAAATATATTAAATGAAATAAGGTAAGCAAATCCTCAGCACAATGTAGTATAAAATGAACCCGTCGAACGACAGGGCCCGAATAAGGTAACGTCGAAAGAATTCGAGGTATTAAAACAATTTTCATCAGTACATTGTTATAAGGGCTGGCGACAGGAAACAATGGGACCGAACGGTAAAGAGTTTTGTTAGGTCATTTAATAAAGGTAAACCGGCGTAAAATATTTGATGATCTGAAATTCCTTTTCAAACTTTGTATTTAAAATT
The DNA here is from genome assembly GCA_951216915.1 of Tetheella fluctuosa. Classification (NCBI taxonomy): domain Eukaryota; kingdom Metazoa; phylum Arthropoda; class Insecta; order Lepidoptera; family Drepanidae; genus Tetheella; species Tetheella fluctuosa. The sequence goes on along the minus strand of OX578229.1, from coordinate 2,811,982 downwards.
ATTGGGTATCTGAAAGTGTTGAAAATAGATTTGGAATGTTTTAGGGACGAATTTGGTGCAAACTTTTATAATGACGTAAGCAAGGTAACTATTCATATAATGTATATTTTTTGTTCTTCAATTATGAGCTGATATTTGTAGAAAAGATTAATGCTCTCATCTATCAGAATATTTTATTCTAGTTTGAGACAGAGTACCTAAACGTAATAACCATAAAATAAAATATATTTTTTTAATCATTTTCATTATTCGTCTTTATCAGTAATCGATAAGAAAAACAGTAACCACAACAGCAGATGTAAAATCATTTATTTCCCGGATAAAATTTAGGAAATCACGAGTTTTGGGTAGCGAAAATAACTGATAAGAAAATAATTGTCACTACCATTTGCCTAAAAGACAAATCGCTTTCAAGGAGCCTATAGTAAGGTTGACTGACATTCAGCCTTATCTAGAATGGACATCGCTGATTCATTAATCATTGGACCTCGATGTAACTCAAGCCTTCCCACGGTTCTGTTCTAGACGCTCTTTTATACCTTGTTTTCTTAGCAGACTATAAATCATCCTGTATTAAGGTTATAGTATATTTTATACTAGATAGAACAGCCGCTTCAATTACCTTCTTAATTAATTAGAAAATATAGAGGCCTTGGGACATTTAATTTAGGGGAAATTTTTAATATAAAATTTAATTTAGTCATCTCGTGTAGTGTATTTGTAAAATGAAAAACTCTAAAAGACGTCTTTTTATTTGTAATGATATTTTTAAATATTGTATGATTTATGTAATTTTATTGACAGAATTATAATAAGTCGTTATCCTGTTTCGAGGAATACGAACTATAGACTAAAATCAATTCGTTCGAAAGTCAGCAAAACCATCTTCAACAAATCTGGATAATTTGAACTGCAAAGTTTGCATAATTATCTATATAATGTAACACCTTTTACTTACAGTGCAAGCGCAAAAAATACCCGGCCAAGTCCAAGTCGGACTCGCGCACCGAGGGTTCCGTACAATTAAGCTAGTCCTCTAAATTGTATAAGCGCCCATACAACTCAGATCTCTTAATTGGCGTCAACTATTATATGTATGGGAACAATTTTTCTTTTATTTGTGCTGTAAGTCCTTGCTTTTAGCCAAATTTCGTGATTCTATTTGATTGGAATTGTCAATTTTGGTTAAAAACAAGGTCTTACAGCACAAGTAAAGGGAAAATTCCAAAAAATAAAAAAATTGAAAATTAAGGTAAATTTTGGTACTTACAAGTTTTCGCGAAAATCTAAATTTACCCATATCTTTTTATCGTGTTAACTTGATTTTTATACACTTAATAGGAACTATAGACCTCAGTATCTGGTATAAATTTCAACTTGCTAGGTTCACCCGTTGCTGAGAATATTTGTGGTGACACACGGACAGATGGACAAGAGCGTGATCTTATAAGGGTTACTTTTTTACCTTTTGAGGTACGGAACCCTAAAAATGTTTGATCTGTACTAATGAAAAGCTAGTTTTTTTCGACACTCGGCAAACCCGGAATAGGTTTCAATAAGAAGCCATCCCAAAATATACAACCGGTAGGTATATTTATAATGAAATTTGGTTTTAAAGTCGCCCCATGCTTGAACTGTTCTAAGACAACAATGCCACTAAAACATCTTAATCCCAAAATGTCTCCACAAAGTTGTAAATAGCAAAATAACTTGAACAATATCAACGTAATGGGGAAAATTCTTTGTGTCTATTTACAAAGGATTACTTCCATCCAACTCGAATTAAAGGGTCGACAATCATTACACCGGTTTTCTCAAGTTTTCTAACTGTCTGTGGGGGCAGAAAAAACACAAGCAAACATAAAATTGCAACGACATTAGTGTAAACTGTTTTAATAATAGGAGAAAAGTGATGGAGGCGATGGACAAAAAATCAAAACTAAAAAATCTACACTACACACACACTAACGTACACACACGTGTACGTTACTAATCTCTAATAAAATTTAAAATAAGAATATATTTAATGGAACTTTATTGCATTTTACTGCGTTATTTTCCTGAACAAATAGAAAAATTACAATTTCGTATCAATCTAATATAAGTCCTTTATTTTTGTAATCGGAAATTTCCCTTGTATCGAAAGTAATGAATAAGACATTTCCGACAATCATTGCAACCCGAAGCGAAGTTATATTAAACTTAACTGACCAATGGAAACCCAATAAAGCCAATTCTATTGAGACGTTTGAAGAAACAACGTCGCAATCCAAAAGAGAGAAAATTTCTTTACAAACTTGTTATAACATGGAATCCAATAAAGGAAATTCGATGTTTCCGTAAAACAACATATTTACTATACACAATAGAACTCGGACAATTGTTAGTCCCGATAGATATAACAGAAAACTTGTAGTGGGGTGAATAAAGGCAATAAAAGTTACCGCAATTCGACTTTCAAACGGACATGCTGTATATCGTTGTGAAAGTTTTTTGTTTCTTTTTTTTTTCATTTATTTTTCGGTTACAATGGGACGTATCTCTTTCAGCGGACGCGAAACTTTATGTCGTCGGTAACATCTCATTGATCGCTTTTAGTGTTCCGTATCAATGTTTGTTCATCGCAAAAGCGGAACAAATCTTTCTATAAACTATTATTTTGGAATTGTATCTAGCAACTATCTAGGACGAAGTTGGATTTTTGGATTGATATAAATATTAATGGAGTATCTCCAATTTGGTGAACAGATTCGGAAGACCCTTTTTTTAAGGAGATTTACCAGGATCATAGCTAAAAATCTGCTGAAGCGCTTCTTACCTAAATTCATATTTTAACGTAAGCACTTGTCATTATCTATCACAGTACATCATCATTTTTATTTTAAACTAGCTATTACCGCGTTCCTGGAATAAAAAATAGCCTAGGTAAGTATATTCATCCTTACTAATATTATAAATGCGAAAGTTTGTGAGATTGGATGGATGGATGGATGTTTGTTACTCTTTCACGCAAAAACTACGGAACGGATTTATATGAAATTTGGCAGAGAGATAGATTATAGTCTAGAATAGCACATAGGCTACTTTTATCCCGGGAAAACATAAGATCCCACGGGAACGCGGGTGAAACCGCGGGGTGAAATCTATTCTCAATAAAGGGGCTATGTAACGCAAAATTAAATTTTCAAATTGGATCAGTGGTTTTGGAGATTAACTTTATATTCATCATCGTATTCTGCCCCGAGGATGTCCATTACTGAACATAGGCCTCTCCCATTAATTTCCACAATGAGCGGTTTTGGGCCGCTTGCATCCAGTGGCTCCCAGCAACTCGGTCATCAGTACAATAACATCAAGATCATCAGGTGAACTTTATATTAGTGTAGATTATATTTTAGAATCTATATTTTAAGTCAGCAAAAACAAACCCGCTAAACCTGAGAAGTGCCTGAGAAGACTATTACTACCTACTACATACACACACACTAAAAATCACAAAACTATATCATTAGCATAATATTCTTCAAGCAACCTTTAAAACACCTCATAATCTCTTAATCTTATAATTTATACAGCTAAAGCTCTAATACCGATATAGATCCCGGTACGTCGAGATAATCCTGCAACGAAACGCTCTTTGCTCCAACAGGATGATTAGGCTGAATTAATTATACATTCTTAATTGTTCCGACACCTGGATGACCTGTTTTAATGCTGTCACCCTTGGGTCTTATTGAGTTGAATAGTTTTGTAAACTTTAAAAGGGATTGGCGTTATCTATATCGATACTAATATTATAAAGAGAAATGGTTTGTATGTTTGTAACGAATAAACTCAAAAACAACTGTACCGATTTCAAAAATTCTGTCACCATTAGAAAGCTACATTATCCCTGAGTAACATGGGCTATATTTTATCCCAGGAACGCGGGTGAAACCGCGCGGAAAAGCTAGTTTTTAATAATTCAGTAATTGTGATTTGGGTGAAACATAAGTAAAAATCTTACAATTTAATAATCAACTTGTAAGGAGTCAGTCTTCTAAGGATAGTCTTGTGTTTTCACCACAATCTCAGTATATATAGAGATGGTGTGGTTAAGGTGTTAAGTATACAAAACCTAGAAGGGAACTGGCTCACAAGCGCATCTGCAAGATCACAGAATTTAAAACAAAAAACACAATAATTTATTTATTTTGTATCTGCTATTTAAACAAAACTTATCATACACTCAAAACGTACAAGTATTGTCTAATGTTTTTTTCATGAGTTAAAATTGAGCGGTTTGAAAAAAGCAACAGCAAGTGTCAGCCAATTTTTATAGCAAAAAGTATCAAAACTTATATTGAATACTTATTGAATAATTTAACTTGATTTTATATTGTTTTTCAAACAACAAACAGGATCATTTTTCGAATATTTTATACACTCTTATCATTAATTTTATCATTTTAAAAATCAAAAATTCCCAAATTGACAACAAATGATATAGTTACCTAAAGCGATTGCTAGAGATGCGAAGTGCCACCCAGTCCGCACAGCTGAGCTTTCGTTAATTACAGGGGAAACACCCTTCCAATTTAATTAATAGACAACCGATATCCACTGATAATTTTACACACAGTTTGTTAGTGCAATGGTATTTTAGAAGGATATTTATTATAAATGTATTTGTATGGTTCTTATAACAGTTTCTTTTTATAGTCGTAGAGCCAAGGTACCAAATATGTGATTTATACTGCAAAAAAATACTTTATTATTATTATTAACTAGCTGTCCCCCGCGGTTTCGCCCGCGTTCCCGAGAAAAAAAGTTGCCAGTGTCTTTCTCCATGCTATAGGCTATCAGCGTACCTAATTTCATTGCGATCGGTTCAGTGTTTTAGGCGTGAAAAGGTAACAAACAAACATACAATCTCACATTCGCATTTATAATATTATATACTAGCTGTCTCCCACGGTTTCACCCGCGTTCTGAGAAAAAATAGTAGCCCATGTTCTTTTCCATATCATAGGCTATCTGCGTACCAAATTTCATTGCGATCGGTTCAGCGGTTTAGGCGTGAAAAGGTAACATAACAAACAAACTCACATTACAATTTATAATATAAGTTAGGAAGTTAGGATTCATTAATACTTTAATATAGTAGTTTATATTGTAGGTACATCAACTCTATCCACTAGCAAAAGCTGGCTATAAAAATATATACAAATACCTTAGTTACTATTAAAACTGTAATTTTTCTACGCTCATTTTAACATTCGCGGAGATTAAAAAAAGTATGACAAATAAAAAAGCCATTTAACCTACATTACATTGGGACCCTTTTCGGTCAACTTGCTTCTCATTTTTAATTTCAACCAACAAGGGACTGTAATTAAATAAAAAAGGTAAAATAAGTATTTAAATTTACAGCAGGTACCTACTTTGTATTATTTCTGTGACTGTTTAATTCACTAAAAAGATCATGAAAATGTTGGCTTTTTATAATGTAACAAATAGATATTCATGCATTTTTTTTTTCATTAGATAGAATACATGTCAAAAAATACATATTAATATTACACAACATGTACATTAATAATGTACTTCATTGTTCTAAATTCGTCAAAACTATAGAACGGACAATAACATAGTAGCATCCTAAACATACATTAAATATGTAAAATAGATTTTTCACTTCAGTAGCTCAAACATGTAGGTTTTGCTGCCTGAAATCAGTGAGCAAAATGCGATTTTGCTCACTGAGTGAGACAAAGTAACTTTTCAATTATTTTTTTCAGAAAGCCGCGAATATCTTATTCAGTCTTGGGTTAATCATACAATTCGAAACATTTACACTCTATCTCTTTCTCGCCATTAGAAAGTGAGAGAGACAAAGAACAGCCCTTTCGAAGTTCCGACTTTTGAATTCGACCTCAAAGACAAACACGTTCGGAATTTCGTACAAACTAAAGATAATTATGTCTTTTAATGTAATTTATTGATTTTTTAACTTATTGTTATATTTAAACGAAAATAAGTATTTATTGAAAATAAAACTGATATTTATCTCCTAAAGTGTTCTCGCTGCTGAAGTGAAAAGTTATGTGTGTTACACGGGAGCAAAGCTTTTTGCATCTCGTGCCTTTGAATCCCTCGCCACACTCAGGATTCAAAATCAGCACTCGTAGCAAAAAACTACTTTGCTGTCTTGTTGCACAAATAACTATTCATAGGGCACCGTGATATTAATTTAAATATATAAATACCAAATACATGCCGAACAGCATGCACAATGAATTATCATTACAATAGACTAAATAGGCTTCAACTCAATAATAGACTAAATAGACTTCAGCCCAATAAACCACAAATAATAATTTTCACGCACCACAATAAAAATGGCGCAACTCGTTAAAACTATGCAAGCGGAAGGTATTGTACCCGCAAATGGCCAATTTGCCGCTATTTGGCAAATATAATTGGCTGATAGAGGAATGGAATAGCTCTTTTTACACAGCCTGAGTGTAATTCGGAAGATTAATTCACAAATGGTCCCATGAGATTATGAATTTTGGCACGTAAAATGTATTGTGCGGGGCCTTCGGGATTTTGTTGAGCTGATTGCATTTTGTATTGTATAGAAACGGGTATTGGTTTGTACCTTATAGTTTACACATTTTTATGTTCAATATTGAATTTATGGACATGATTTTGTATTGAAGTCTTCATCGTGATAAATAACAATAAATTTTTACGTTGGCATTGAAACCGGTTATTGGAAATTCTTTACATTACTCTTTTGTGAAACTAAGTTGTAATGCTGCTTTATAATAACGATATAGATAACATAAAATTAATAATGCTAATTTAAAAAACAACAATCATAAGACAAATGCAGTTAATATTATTATTTCACACATACCTACAATAAAACAAAAAAAACACGAAATATAATCGGTAAATCCCATATTTTTTATATCAACAGGCTAACAAACAAGCAGGCAAACTACCTGATGGTTAATGGTCACCGCCCGCCTATAGACATTTGACTAACAGGCGGAATGCATGTACCTGTCTACAGTGTATCAACAAGTAGTACTTATACAGGGTTATTTTTAAAACACCGGCAGTGCTTTAGGGGGTGGAAGTACTCATCAATATGAACAACTTTTACTATGGGACCCAACCCTGTGATCACGAAAAAAAAAATAACTTTTCATACAAAAGATCAACCTTGCTCAAACAAAATGTATGAAAAGTTTTTTTTTTTTCACGATTTCAGGGTTGGTGCCAAAGTTATTAACAAAAGTACAGTTTTACACTGTGTGGATACTATGACATATCAACTTTCAAAATCTAAGTAAGGTTTGACGTACTGAACAATTTTTACTATGAGACCAGCGCTGTATTTGCGAAAAAATGATATTTTTATGAGCTATTAACATGGTCACAATATTGTGAATACGTTTCATGTTACACTGTACAACTAAATTTATGCATCTACAGAATATTCTGGAAACATTAATTCTATGCAGGTACTAAAACTAATCAAAAAGTAGAAATCTTAGCCACGCTACTGTCATAATAAATATCAAAATTAACATAATATTGTTTCTGCTACGTTTTTGTTATAAATTACCACTTAGGTTTCGCTTTAATTTGTCCCAGTTTAAACAAAACTATCATACGCAAAATCAAATAAAAAGTTGACTATTTGTCGTGTACATTATAATAAAAACCATATTTCATACAGGCAATTCAGTACAATTGCCAAAAGGTAGCTAAATAATTCCCATTTCAAAAAATGAACGTTATCACACTAAATCATGGCGCACGAGAGTATATGAATTCACTAGTATATTGAAGCCTGAAGATTAAACCGACGTTATTAAACCTTACTACCATCATCCCGCTCGTGCTCTGGTACATTTCTGTTGATAACACAAATATGCAGCGTGTTTATGACAGCGAAGACGCTTTACGCTAGAAATATAAGTTATAAACTGTAACTTGCAGTAAAGAATTTAGGGTCTTAGTCTTACTGTATTAGGATTCTGAGATAGTGATAATTACATTTAAAATAATAAAATATCTCAAAATTCAATCAGAGGCAAAAGTAAACACTCGATTTTCTTTTCATAATCTTCATCTCTGAAATGAAATTTGATTACGTATAAATAGATTATTTTTATGTTAATAATATTCGACAAGAATTAGATAATTTAATGAAAGTCAATTTATTTTGTTTCTTTTGCCCAGAATTTTTTATATCAGTATCCACTTCCTCAAGTTTTTTTTTCTTTTGTTACTTTTAGGGTTCGGTTATTAAATATATTACTGAAATTAATTTTTGTAGGCCATAGTTGGAACGGTATGGTTTTCTTTCAAAAAGTCACGCAATAGTATTCTACAATTTTTGATATACTTACGTATTTTATGTAAGCGGAGTATAGTCGACGATACTGATATATATATATTTATGTTTAAACATTTTGCAACTTGAACTTTGCCCACAAATACATAAGGTGTAAAATCAGTTGAGTATCACATACATCAGTGAACATTTTGTAATGTAATAATGGAGTAAAGTATTATGCATTTTCCTCATTAACAAATTTATACTAGTTTTAAAAGCTGTGTAGAGTAAACTTCATATTCTGTCCATTGTTTCATTACTAGAATATAAAATCAGTTCTAGGAATAATATTGTACTGAAAACGATAAATGCAAATTGAAAATCTATCGCAAAGCCCTTATCAGTTGCTTTCTCGGTTTTGTGTGCTTATCACCATCGGCCACATCATCACTTACCATGGGGAGTTATAGTCTAGGACAAGCCTACCTACCTGAGTACGAAACAAAAAAACATTGATCTTTCTCAGCGGTTTTCTGTAAACAACTTTAATCATATAATATTTTAAGCGTGCTATCTAGTCATGTCTAAACGTCGACTAACTTTTCTAAAGTCTAATAAAAAACAACGTTTGTCCGTACTTTGGGTTAATTTTACTTATAAACAAGATAGCAATATCTCACCGAAATCTTGATTAAATTGTTCGTAAAACATTTTGAGAGTTAGCCTGGGAGTCGAGGCTTGTTATCTTTTTGCGTGGGTTAAGTAGTAAGCGATGAGCGTCTCATAAGAACTCCATGCTTCAGTGCTTGGAATTGAAGGAAATTTATGCTCAAACTCTATTTTTTAACAAATTACGTGACAAGAAATATTTCGATTACTTTATATGACGCTAATCTATAATATTTAAAATCGAAAGCTTGTGTTTATTGCTCAATCACACCGCAATTGCTGAACATATTTGGATAAGATTTGATACAAAGGTAGATTACATGTCTTATAAGTAAGTCACATATTGTAAAGAGGCTTTTATTTTATCGGTACTCATATGTTTTGACTTCATGACTATTTTATCAAGAAATAAAAATGTTATGTTATGTTGCAGTTAAAGTTAATCCTTGTACCACACACTAAAGTTATGTATTTCGTTATATCCAAAACAACAATTTTAACCCTAAATTTTCGTAATTTGAGCATGAGTTATGAGTGAGTATAATTAAATTGCAAAATTGTTTGTTTTTTGTGCACATTTACATGTCAGTGTGCAATTTAGTTTGAAATATGTTATTTTACTGTTAGAGTAATCTTTTATAATTATGAGATCTTGTATAATTATGCATGTCAAATCTAAAACCAATGAGTAAACATTTTATTATGATCTCAAACGTAATCTGTAGTAACTTAAACTGAGGCTTTATTGGTTTATCCTTCCTTCACGTTACATTAATTCCTAAATGACACTTACTTCTTTTCACGCCTGAAACGCGGAGGGTACCTAAGGCTGGCATTTTATATGAATTTTATAAAAATAAAAGTTTCACCATAAATTTAATGCTATGCTTTTAAGGCGATGATAGGTCAGTGGTAGTGACGTCGGACGCCGCAGCGAAGGTCGTGGTTTCGAATCCTATAATGAGCTTGAGCTTTCGGTGAAGGAAAACATCGTGAGGAAACCATAGTACAGTGGTAGGGTGCATGTAGTACCTGCCTGGCTGGCTACCACCCTCAGGTTGAAAATCTGTCACCAAACACTTATTGGTTTGTTCCGGCAGCTGCTCTTAACTTTCTAGGCTTTGTGTGCTTACCACCTTCGGCCACATCATCACTTAACATAGTGAGATTGTGGTCAAACACAAGCTTATATATAGTAAAAATAGAACTCCAATTCAAATAAATTCATTCGATTTTTTTAATTAGCAAGTAGGTTAATTGCATTACATAGATAGATTCTAACAATAATCACACCCCAACATGTGAGTTATTTCGTAATTTTCAGCTCCACTTCTCATTAAATCTTGAATTAAATAGAATACGCAACCTTACACCACGCTACATACAGCTGGTTTAGTTCGATGAACTTTGAAAAAAAAAAAAAAGTATTGCAAATCTTCTAAATAAGGTTCAAACTTCTTCCGCTTAAATTTATTGTTCATAAACTGAAATCCATTTTAGTCAATCATTGTCATATAATTTGACTATAGTTATAAGAGACAATTTTGATGTCGGCGAAAAAGTAGGTGTTCCGTAGAAAATAGCAGATTCTACCAAAATGTATGGTACCTACAGTCAGCAACACTATCATGTGTACTTTACACATAATATGGAAAGATAGGTATAGGCCACAATAGGTATAGGCCTATTGTGTCTACAAAAACCTATGTAGGTAGTACTATAAATTTCTACATCATGTACTACTAACCTTTTTTTTTTTTTTTTGACCAGGTGGAAAATGCATTACGCATACCCCCCGCGCATGGGAGTGCGACGGAGGGTTATGTGGGACTACACATCCTTCTTCACTCCTCGACCGAGGAGGAGAGGATGTGCTACCCACTAAAAACCACCTGGGCGTGCACGCCAAGCCGGGTTTTGTAGGGCACCGTGGTACCTGCGTTAGCATTGCCCACGATGCCCAACCGGCAGCGCCCCGGCAACACCGTTGACCGGGGCATGTACTACTAACCTAACCTAACCGTACCAGGGGATTGGAAACCTTTTTTATTTTTGTCCGTGTAACGGTCGACGGTCCCCTGGACCCAACAATTTCGTGTCTCGTCAAAAAAAAAAAACTTTTTTATATGTTTGGCTATTTGACACGTCTTAATCGACAATCAATTAAACTTCCTTCTAAACCCAGCAGATTTATGCGTGGAACTAACAGTATGTCTGTCCATCCCCTAGACATAATCCGAGTCAAGCAAACAGCAGACTTTATTCAGTCACCGCCTCGAGGGATAACACGGAGATTTTACACCATTATTTAACTCACGACTGTTACTTCGCCAAGATATAATTAATTGAAGAATTCTTAGTGTCGTGACATCTTGAATAAGTTATTTACAAATTGTTCACCATATGTATAATGTGAATTTTGTAAGTTTATTGTAATTATATAAAATTTATGGGCGTATTTAAATATAATAGGAATAAAAGTAAAAGACTTGAGATTGCTACGCAAGGTTCATCCATCCATATATTATATTTCTACCCTGTCTGAATGGATTAAGCTAACGATGCGACCTCTTTTTCCATTCACATCATACTTTAATTGTTCCTGGCCAATTGTATTACTTTTAATTTTTTAATAAAGAACTTTGTCTTCAAAAATCCCGTCACTATTTTCATTATAAAAACTCTCATATAAAAATCTAATAACAGTAAGTATACATACTTACATCGATTTAATTAAATAAAAAATAACAATTTCATGGTATATAGATATTTATGACTGTAGAAAACTATAATAGTATTAATTTGTTTAAACGCTTTAGTTTATTTGAAAGATATTTTGAATGGTGATTGACGTTTTCATAAACTTATATTAATGACATACCTACTTGAAAATATGTAGATCTCAATCTATACAATTGGGGTAAGTTTAACAATATTTTACATCTTCAATCTCCAATACTAACTCTCCAACCTCTCCTCTCTAAGTAGTTTATCATTTTTATCACAATCTCTGTTTAACCACAATCTCATAAGCATGAGGTAAGCGATGATGTCGCTGAAGGTGGTAAGCACACAAAGCCTAGAGGCAACTGGCTCAAGTGCAACTGCTGCCGGAACACACCGGTAGATATTTGCCGATAGATTTTAAACTTGAGGGTGGTGGACCACCACATTGTGGTCACGATGTTTTCCTTTACGAAAGCTCGCTCATTGAAGGAAGCCACTACCACTGAGCTAGCTAGATAGAACATCCTCAGTTTAGACACAGGAATTAAAAACATATAATCATCAATGAAATAGAACTAACGTATTCAAACATCGTCTCTCTAGACAAACATAATTCCCGTTGCATAAATATTTCATATGCTATTTTTATTGTAAACTTACCGAACGATATAAGTAGTGGGGGTTAAAAAAATCTATATAACCAACAACGGTAGATTTCCCTTGAGCATAGCGACTGACCGCCCGCGCCGGTTTACTGAGCGAAATTGAAAAAATACTCTGAACTTTACTCTTTGTTCACATGAACATTACGTATAGGAAGTGACGCATGGTTTTATTGTATTTTTATCCAATAGAAAGTAAGTTAAATGGTTCATATAAATTTAATTGGATTTGGTGGAAATGGGGCCCATAAATGATTATGACATTATACTCACGCAGGCTATTAAACATGTCAAAGCACTATAACCTTTCTATAATCCAAGTTTCAAAGTCAAAGTCAAAGCCATTTAATCAGTTTAGGTCAAATTTACTGGAGTTACCACCGTTTCGGAAGTTAGCCTTCAACTGAAAAGAACCGGTAAGAAACTCAGCAAGGTTTCTAAATGTTTTTTTTTTATGTTTTACTTAGGACACAGGTAGTTTCCATGTAGGCTTTGTGTGCTTCCCACGCTCCAATCGCATCATGACTTTCGGTGAGATTCAGGTCAAACACAGGACTTTCCATAGTGAAAGAAAAAAAGTTTATATAAAAACCCGTTCGAACACAATCCTGAACTTCGTCCAACCCAACTTCGTACAAAGGCACAAAAAAGGTGAAAATGCGAAAATTAATATAAAATGTAACAAAATTATTCAACGAGAGTTCAAAACGGGTACCGTAGAAGCATGTACGGCCAAGAATTCCAAATGAAAACCGCTAACAGTGTCTGTGAGGCTGGCAAAAACTTGTTTAATCTAACTTTTGACAATTTTCACATTTTTTTCCACCGCTCCTAGTGGAAAAACCGAGCTAATGTCGTGGCTCCCTAATAGTTTAAGTTCCTTAGTGTTTTGGGATAGAATCACTTTATCCATATTTGCATTGGCTGGCATAACGCCAGAACAATGTTTGAGTGTTTCCATTTTCCGCCTAAAACGCGGTGCGGTTTCTTTCGGAAGAATTTCTTGGAAGAAAATTGTTATTTGTAATGGTACTAGCGTAACTTAATATTTTGATACACGCTGTTGGCTTCATCCTATGTTTTATAGTCAAACAAAATTGTTTGATATGTTTACTATCACTATGGACTGACATTTTTAAACCTTTGCCGTTGAAATGAACTCTAATTCTTTGCGGTGGTAAAACTTGTACTTTTTAGTAATTCTATAACCAGCTGATAGAATTCTTTTAGTTTCTTAACTTACACCACACGTCATCTTTCACACAACTCATTATGCGGTCTATCTTTACTCTTACAACTGTATATCTATCTATCTATCTATCATGAATGGTTCGCAAAGCCTAAACTACTGCCAGGAATCATGAAATTTGGAGAATTTATTTATTTAATAAGAGGTCCCCTAAGGGAATAATTACATCCTGTACTAAGAAAGGATGTTCCAAAATTCAACCCAAAAGGATTTAGAATTGGTGCAACCGCTTGCCGGTATGCTAGTTTTCTTATACAGGATGGATACTTCCAGATGATTTTTTCAAATTTAAGGATAGGTTTGTCGTAATAAACAACTTTTAGTATGGGCCAATATTAAGCTATAGCATTATATTATAATTATTATTTTACCTTTTTATTACACGTTGGATATCAATGTTTGTTTCATGACATTAATAGTTTTCATTAAGTTTATTAAAATTTAAAAAAAATACATTATCTATGTAAATTTATGATTAGGCACAGATTACCTATAAATTTTTCAACTGTTCAATTTTGAGCAACATTTTAAAAACCACAGATAAATTAGCTTTAAAAATAAAACACATAATCTGATTTAAACTTCCGAGCACTAAGCGTTATTAAGTTACAAAGTATGAGAAAAATCTGCCACCAACATCCCGTTTCGTTACTTATGTATAAAAAGTACTAAGTATTAATTGCACTGATACATTTAGTTACGTTTTTTGTCTACCTACTCCGAAATATGAAAATAAATGTTTTGATCATATTAACTTCTTCTCTTTATACAAATATGGGGACGTATCCTTTATTTGAAACTAGTTTTCCACCCCGTGGTTTCATCTACGATCCCCTATTTTAGGGGTTGAATTTCAGAAAATCCTTCATAGTGTAAGCTTAAGTTATAATAAGGAATCTGTGTGCAAAATTTTGTTTAGATTATGTATAGGCTAGGATTTTCAAGCCTAGTTGACATATGAAATTCTTTTATTTATTTTAGTCTTGTGGAAATAAATAAATGTATTTAGATATGGCAAATTTTATCAAAATATTCTAGTGCTCAAGCACTCAAGCAATTTGGGATTGATCCCAGTATTTCGGTTTTCGATGGAAGAAAATAACATATATTTGACTCATCGATCCATCATAGAAACCAATGGAGCGAAACCATAGCACTGAGTTCATAACACCAGACCAAGAACACAATATTCACGCTGATCAATTTCGCTCCAACATCATTTTAAAATGAAGTAATTTCGAAGGGCAAAATCTAAGGCCTAAGTGAGTCAAGAGTGGCAAAATAACCAACCATTTAAATGAACCAAAATTGTATGACTTCAAAGGCTCAGTAACACCAACAAAAGTTTCGACGCAGTCAAAGTTAAGCCCGCTTCTTTATTGTGATTGCTCGTAATACTTTTAAGGCGGCCTCAGCGCATTGCGGTGTACAATCGAAACTTATTCAAAGTGAATAAAACTGGCAACAATAATGCAGTAGCCATTTTACGCTCGCCCCGGCGAATATAAACTGAGTATAAACTGTTGTTAATATTTAAACAGGGTTTGGTGGAGTCGGAGTGTTATGAAAAACTTATTAGTATTTTTTTCCTTTATGTCATTAATTTTCAATGGAACTAACCTGATTATAAGCTTGTGGTTACTCATCTTGTGGTTATTGCGGAGGACCGACTCTTACACCAGTTACACCCTGTCCAATTTCGATATCAAAGTAAAACAAGTTACCTGATATTCTCTTAAACAGTTAAACAAAATGCAAAATAAATTACACCAAAACAATAAAAGCTTGTGTTAAAGATATTAATTGAATTAAATACGTTATTGGAAGCTCAGTTATATTCTGGGTAGTATTCATTTGGAACGTCACTTTTTAATTTATTTTTATTTCCTACTAGCTTCCGCCTCGCAGTTTCACCCGCGATCCCGAGGGTTCTTATGTTTTCCCGGCATAAAAAGTTGCCTATGTGCTATTCCAGACTATAATCTATCTCTGTGCCAAATTTCATCCAGATCCGTTTAACCGTTCTGGCGTGATTGAGTAACAAACATCCATCCATCCATCCAAACTTTCGCATTTATAACTACTATACTATATATGACTACTTACTAAATGACTGATGAAAAGAGAGGAAAATGAAATACTAATAATTTTACAGGTTGCTGGTATATTTTCACAATATTAAATAAATATTCCGGGACATTATTCCTCACACACGGCCATCAGACCCCAAACTATGATGAAGTAACTATAATGTGCAATGAGACCAAAATAAGAATATTATAAAATACTAGCTGTTCCCCGCGGTTCGCTACACAAACTATTTCATTAAAATTTTATAATCTTTGTTATTAGTAATTAAATTTTTACATAAATAAAAAAGAACAAAGGTCTATAAAAAATGTCCCTTGCTGAGTTTCTTGCCGGAGTCTTCTCAGTCCATGTGTATTCCGAACCGGTGGTAGAATCATTTGTAACGTTCATAAGTGCCTTATTAGGGCCTAAACTGAATAAATGATTTTTGAATTTGAATTTGTTCCACCCGCGTTTCCGAGTAAATAAGTAGCTCATAACCTTCTCCATACTATAAACTATCTGCGTACCAAATTTCATCGCGATCGGTTTAGCGGTTTAGGCGTGAATAGGTAACAAACAAACAAACTCACATTCTGTTACGAAGGATGATTAGGATTATGAACACATAAGAATCAATTTACTGTGAATGAAGAATTTTAATAAATCTATACTAATATTGTAAAGCTGAAGAGTTTGTTTGTTTGAACGCGCTAATCTCAGGAACTACTGGTTCGATTTGAAAAATTATTTCAGTGTTTGATAGCCCATTTAGCTACTTTTTATCCCAGGAAAACATAAAATCCCTCGGAAACGCGGGTGAAACCGCGGGGCGGAAGCTAGTTTATTATAATTACATAGCACGTCTATTAGAGAAAATAATTGGAAATGATTTCAAGAGAAATATATTTTTTTAATTTGTGATTACGAGGATCAAAGATGTCGAAGATATTTGTTTCTATAATCGGCATTCTTATTACTGGCAATTTTATTCTTGTTTTTATCGACGATCCCGAACTCACAAGCGGTTTAGAGCCCTTGAGTCTTAGGACATACTTTGCCTCCTTATGTGTGTTCTACCGCTTGTACAATGGACAGTGTTCTGAGGAATTGTTCGACTTGATGCCCACGGCTACATTTTACCATCGCACTTCTCGCCAACGACGGAGCTCATCCTCACACATTGGAGCCAAACTGGTCTCGTACAGTGCGGTTTCAAAGGAGCTTTCTACCACGGACGCTCAAGTTGTGGAACGAGCTCCCCGCCGTGGTTTTCCCAAGGGAGTACAGCATGGGGTTCTTCAAGAAAGGTGTGAAGAGATTTTTGCAGGGTCGGCAACGCACGTGTGATGCCCCTGGTGTTGCTAGCGTCAATAGGCTACGGTAACCGCTTACCATCAGGCGGGCCGTACGCTTGTTTGCCAGCTTAGTATAAAAAAAAAAAAATCTGCTGTGATCCAATTCGCCTCGGTCTACTCTAGTAATTGTTTTGTAGAGTAAATTAAATGAGACGCAAGTTAAATTTACTTGTGGACATTTTAAAAAACGGTGAATTTTTATTTTGATTTCAATCCATCATTTTCATTCAAATTAATTTTAATTGGATCAACTTGTCTATACGATACTATTATTTTATGTTACCAATTATAAAAATTTAAATTGTTTTTATTCGAATGTAAATATAGCTTCTAGATAATTGGATTTTAGTTTGCTTTTAATTGTTTAGATTGTTTATTTTATTTAATAACGATGAAGCTTACCACATTCTCACCTTAGTGGGTGATGATTTGGCCCAGAGGGGTGATTAGGTACCTACACGATGCTTAAAAAAAGCTTGCATTGTAGCTAAGGGACAGATTTTCAACATGAAAGTGGTAGCCAGTCAGGCGGGTACCTACTACAAAGTACCCTACCACCAAGCTATGGTTTGAAAACTCTTTCAAAATGTAAAGTAACTTTATTTTTGTACTTGATTTTTATCTAATACATTTAAAGCTTTAAGCATGCTGTTTTACTACTCACTGTTAAGGCGACGATATACGCAAAATGAAGATTCTAAATTAAGTTTTTCTCTGTACTCTTTAATGCAAAAGATTTGTAAAAAAAAAATGTTTAACTAGAGGATTTTTGCCAGGGAACTGCATTTTTTTTAATAATTTTAAATTTTCTATGATAACGTCAGAAAAAAATCGAGAATATGTGTCTTTTTAAAATTGAAAATGGATTTTTCTCTTATTTTACCCATCCAAATAACATGAAAATATTAACAGACATTCTCAGATCTAAGACAAAGGGAACTATTTTGTTACTTTTCCAAAAAAACAATCTGCTTTTTTTTAATACAATTAAAACGTATTTTTTACTAGGAAATAGCCTTTGTTCGTTCTCTCTCTCGCCCGTTAGTTTAGTGCGGGACTTTGTTATTTGCATATATCGTCGCTTTAAAAACTTTTCGGGATCCTGCGTATTTGATTTTTTTTTTGATCTCGCCTATACCGAGATCTCGCAAGGGCATGCGGGATCGGAATCCCCACAGAGGGAAGCTCTATAACTTTCGTTCATTGTAGAATTCGATTCCGCTACCTTCACCACGGTATTTATTTGTTTTCACTATCACCGAGCTATCATAGGTTGGACTACCTTATACTATTAGGTATTTTCTTTCCAAATTTGTACCCGTTTATTAAAGTCTAAAAGCACTCACATAGTGTTTTTGATAAAACCAACAACATTTACGAAAAAAATATATATACTAATGCTGTATACAATGTAACTAGTTGACTACAAACAGTTATTTCAAGCCCACACAAAACTGTATCAAAATGATCCCAAAACGAGCCTGAAAAAGGGTTAACTTTAAAATATTTCGTTAGTTACGAGCCAGTTGAGGGTTTCATTCATCGCAAGATGTCCGAGGCACAATGAATACTTGTTATGTACACCATTGTTATACACCGGCCATTGTTCTAAAGTAAGAAGGCCAAAAGGGTTTCGCCTTTTATACTAAGCGTTGAGAGCTTTTGAGCAGCCTTCTGATAAATTTACTTGAACTGCAAGTGAAAATGAAAAGTTGTTTTTTTGTGGTTGACTTAATTGTGCGTTGAATAGGCTTATTTAGGGTTGACAAGTAAATCACCTACTTAGGCCACAATTCCCGTAGATATCAACAAAGCTACATACACATGAATAAAGCATCAATTTATATAAAAAAAAACACATTGCCAGCAAAGGTCTATTTCTGAACATCAAGAGGAATATTACAACGAAGCCAGGTCTGGGGCTTTTTTATATATTCCAGTGACTCTATCCTGATTGACAAATCATTAGATGCCTCAATGCAGTCTTATTATGTATTATATCGCTTTACCAAATGACTCCTATATATGACTATGGTGGCAAAAAAATATGAGTCGAAAAAGTGATTAGCGGAATAGGTAATTACAAAAAATAATTATCCCAAAAAATTTATATAAGTATGTATACTTAGGCAAAATATAATCGGTCAATTTGAAAGTGAATAAATTTATAAACTAAATGATAGCTACACATGAAAACATTTAATTTATTTATGGTGTTAGAAGATCGTCTTTTATTGAAGTTCAATGAACTGATATCTAAAACATATGTTTACTATAATATACTTACTTTAATCTTATTCGAACATAATAAAATGCGTGACGCACCAACTCACTAATCCCACAATACCATGTATAGGTAATGTTCAATCAATACACCACATATTTTCCGCATAGCAGTCCGAATTCCCCTGCGCCCTTAGATACATTAATCTTCGTCCAAAGTCAGGGGTCGCCCTCAAAAATTCGACGTTCTATAGTATTGTCCGATTTTTCTCGTCCATGGCGAGTCATGGTGAAACAGAATGTACTTATAAAATCGTGATTGAGAAGTTGTCCCTCTTTGAAATAATGATGTAATAGGACGTATTGGCGCCAGTTCAAGGAGAGTAACTTTCTCGATTATAATTAAGATAAAGGAACAGTAAATGCAATATAAAATGCAATTGTAATATTTAAAATAATAATATAAATAATAGTTAATCTGTAAAAACAGATATATTGAAAGGGCATTGTATCATAGAAATGCCCTAACTATTGTGAAATATAGAAAACTTTACAGACTTTACTGGCACGTAATTGTTTTTAAATGTAGTGCTACTTAATCACTATCAGCCAGCGAACAGTAATTTACAATTCACTGCTAACAGCAAACTTTGCTGATGAGGTCGTCTCGTTGAAGCATTTTTGTCTTTACAACGTATAGGAATAATATTCATCGATATCACGATCTGATACATTTCCATAGGTTCAATATATTTTTTGAGAATTCAATTTTATCAGAAGATAGGAAATTTACGCGTTTAGGTTTGATTTTTTATAGACCAACAATCCTCCTAAAAACATTATTTATAATAATTCCAAGGAAGTCAGCAACCACATTTTGTATCTTAAATTCAACAAAACAATATTTAGTATCTTCAGTTCCAACACATAAAAGATTACTCTGAGTCATTCTTGAAGTTATTAATTCAACACGAAAACGTTAGATAAATTGTGACGCAATTCCCCCTGAAGGGAGGCGAATCTTCGCTGAGAAATGGCGTATTTTGTTTAAGACCATCGTTATTCTTGATAGAGTCCATTGTTTTGGTGAAGTGTGGGGGTGAAGAAAGGATTATTCATTTCGTTCTGCCGTCAAAAGGCAGGTTTCAAAGTTCCGCAAGTTGGCCTCTGATGGGTCTTTAGATTCTAACAGTGGCCCTTATTTTTCATTAATTTCATATTGTGGTAGTTAATATTTGTTAATGATTGAGACTTTGTCCTTTACTGGTGAATGTGTAACATTTAATGAGGTACCTATGTAGTTTAACACTTAATAACACTGAAACTACTAACTGGTTTGAAGGAAATTTGGCACTTGAGTTGAGTGCGTTCTGAAATAACAGACTTTTTATTCATCGAAATTCGAAAAATTATTAACCTAATGCTGCCGAGATTAAAAAAAAATAATAATAAATCCTCTCTTTCAATAAATTGTTTTGAAATACAGAATAGACTAACGTCCATTTGTTATCACAATCTTCTTGTTATTTTTTTATTTTATTAAAAAAAAAATATTGTGAAAAATTAAATAGCTTAATTAATTAAAAAAATATATCTAAAAAAAGGGTAGGTACCTACCTAACCTGGCTGAGTTTCTTGCCAGTTTTTTTAGTTGAAGGCTGACATCCAAACTTGGTGGTAGCTTCAGTAAATTCGACTTTATAAATACTCTAGGACCTAAACTGAATAAATTGCAAATACTTCTTTCATAACAAGTTGACTCGCGATTCCTGGAATTCTATTTATTTGTAGGTAGTTTTGAACCAAATAAGGCCGTGTAATCACATAACATCTCTCGACTATTTTTGGAAAAAGACTGTCGTGGTTAAGTCTTCAAATTATAAAGAAAAGGTATTACAGATAAATTACGTACAAAGATTTCAATTAAGATTGAATTTAGCCTCGAATATTATGGGCTCAGGACAGATTTGAACATGAAAAGAACTCCGAATTACTTTTTAGTTATTTTATTACTTTTTCATTTGGATTTATTTTAAGAGGACTTCGATTTTCATTCATTATTAGAATGTAATGCTTCTATTAAAGCCACCAAACGTTTTATGGTATTTATTGGTAGGTAGGTAAAACTAACTACATTTTTTATTCATCATTTTCTTGCAGATAGATTGACGAACAATATTAAATATTAATTTGAATATCAATTAAAATGTGATTACGCCCAACGCATTAACATTTATTATTGACTAGCTTCTGCCCCGCAGTTTCACCCGCGTTTCCGGGGATCTTATGTTTTCCCTGGATAAAAAGTAGCCTATGGCCTTCCTCGATAAATGGGCTATCCAACACTAAAATAATTTTTAATTCGAGCCAGTAGTTCCTGAGATAAGCGCGTTCAAACAAACAAATAAACAAACTCTTCAACTTTGTAATATTAGTATAGATATTATAGTATAGATAGTATAAATTAATTTACTAATTTGGCCCAAAAACGGTACATTTTAAAATTTATGCAACACTAAAATAGTATAAAACCATTGCAAGTGCATTATTTGGTTATGTACCCAATTTGTTAATAAATATTTTTTGCTGCGGAATATTTATTTTGGTGACCATTATATTGATCCCCTTTTTATCCTAAAAACGCGGTTCCTCGGGCAACAGACTAGCTAGTCGATTATCATTACTGAAAGCAAAACAGTTTATAAACAGTCTTGCTACTTTTACCCCGTTACTGTTTTACAGTAGTTAGATTATAGTTTCAGTGCTGTAACCGTGTTCTTGGTTAATAAATCACAGTGAAGGATGTTAACATAATTACTTTACTTGGCAAGGCAGGGAGTCAAAGTCACCATGCCGTTTTCAATATCCTTTATTAATATTAAAGATAAGTGATGCATAGTTATCAGTAGCAGATGGTAGACTTTGTAATCGTATTATGAATCAGAGGAATGTACAGTGTAGTACATAGAAAATGGTGTCCATTTTTTGCAGCGCAATTCGAGTTGTGACTCGTAACGCCTCGCGTCTTAAAAAGCCCCTATCTCATAGAATCTATTAACTGTCAATTGTCAAATGTTTAGGTAAAGTACAGTAATATAAGGTCCGTATCATAAAACTTTAATCAAAACATATGTGAAAGATTGAATTGAAATTGAAAAAAATGAACTTATTAGATGAAAGATATAAGGTTCGATTTCAATTAATATAATCTAATGGGACTTGAATAAAAATGTGCACAATAAACATACAAAAAACCGGCCAAGTGCGAGTTGGACTCGCGCACCGAGGGTTCCGTACAAACTTCATCCATCGTTCATCCATCACGGGAAATGCACGATTTTATCTATTTACCTTATTTGAGATTAGTGCCAATTAAGCTAGACCTCTAAATTGTATGAGCGCCCATACAACTCAGAGGTCTTTATTAATTAGCTTAATTATATATGTATGGGGACAACCTTTATTTTTCAGCTTTTTTTATTTTTTGAAATTTTCCCTTTATTTGTGCTGTAAGACCTTGCTTTTTGCCATTTTTTTGTTATATTTGAGTTGATTGAATGAAAGGTAAATTGCGGTTTACGATTTATGACGAATTAAAAAAAAACTACTTACTAGATCTCGTTCAAACGTTTTTTTTTTTAACGATGTTTGCATGGTAATGTACATCATATATTTTTTTTGTATTATCATTCTCTTATTTTAGAAGTTACAGGGGGGGGGGGACACATTTTACCACTTTGGAAGTGTCTCTCGCGCAGTTCTTAGTATGAGGAACCCCAAAATTTATTGTTTTTTTTTTCTAATTTTGTGTGAAAATCTTAATGCGGTTCACAGAATACATCTACTTACCAATTTTCAACAGTATAGCTCTTATACTTTCAGAAAAAGTGGCTGTGACAGACAGACAGACAGACAGACATGACGAATAGATTCGTTCGAATTCTTTTTGATAGAAAGTATTCTATCACACGAAACCGTTTTTCTATGCTATAACATTCCCGGATATCTAACTGATTTTAACCGATTTGCATTGCGAGAGGTTAATCTCTGTACATATGACAAATATTTGTTGTAAATAAACATACATAATTGACACATTATAAAAAATCATCATTAATATCTTATTTATACATTCAGCCCAAAAAAAAACCTTACTTCTACTTGT
The DNA here is from genome assembly GCA_951216915.1 of Tetheella fluctuosa. Taxonomy (NCBI): domain Eukaryota; kingdom Metazoa; phylum Arthropoda; class Insecta; order Lepidoptera; family Drepanidae; genus Tetheella; species Tetheella fluctuosa. The sequence continues at coordinate 2,788,521 of OX578229.1, read as the reverse complement.
ATATCTGACTTCTAGAATAAACAGCGATTGTGAGCCAGTTCCCATAAAGTTTTTCAGCTTACCACGTCATCGCTTTCCCATAAACCTATCAATTCAAACTAACGAAGCAGTTTGGAACGAGAAAAAAAATTATAAGTTGAAAGAGGCTGAAGACATACAGTCAGTATCTATGCTATTAGACCAACCAACCCTGCAATGTTCCTCATAAAAATGCTCATAAATTGTTTAAAATATCAAGGACGTTCAATTTGGTCCTGAATCTTGTTTTCGGAGCGTGCCTTTCTTGCTACATTACTATAACCATAATACGCACTTTAATGCTGTTTTTCTTTTTTAATATCCATGTAATATTGTGCGAAGGAAAATAAACAAAGTAATTATATTTATCTAAGGGTTTTTCATAAAATGTTTTTGTTATTCTTACATAATAAACTTAATAAGTAGGTACTATCTCAATATTATGTATTGCTGACAGTTCTCCTTGTAGCTAGAATCTTAACATTGCAAGCCAAACTTGGCTAAACTTGGCCAAACTTGGCCAAACATGGCCAACTTTACTTAACACACAAATCCGATAAGAGATCTTAAGTGCAACCACCGGAACACAGTGACAGATGCTTGGTGGCAAATATCAACTTGAGGGTGGTAGCCAGCTAAGATAAGCTACTACAAAATATTTTCCTCCACCAAAAGCTCAAACTGAGTGTAGGATTTGAACCCACGACTTTTTCACAGCGTTGACGTCACTACCACTGAACTCTCTTATATTATTATTTTTACATAAATAATAATAGCCTTTATTTACTGACATGTTGTGCAATTATACATTTACATGATTATGTTACATCACATTCCCTTCGGCATGCCTGATGACACAGTTTTACATGTGGCTCACCAATTATTATGCTTAACGGGAGATGACTCCACAACCTGTGGCGTAGCAGTCAGGATACTAACCCACACCAACAAGCCATAATATGTAGAATATCGCCAAAAACTCTCTAAAAACGAGATGGACTTTGTAATGTATTACGTTGCCTATGTTATACTTTAAAACAAAACTTGTCAACGAGTTCACACTACGATGCCGCGGACGACGGACTTTTCACGTCATTGCTTAGTTAATGATAGAGACAGAGCATCGTAGAGCTTGTGACGTACCTTACAGAATCACCCACTGTACCAACCTTAGAACTAATAATTAAATAATAAATAAATATTCTGGGACATTCCTCGCACATGGCCGTCTGACCCCGGACTGGGCAGAACTTGCGCTATGGGGGCGAGATAACTAATATACCTACTTATACCACGTATACCATTTTTTTATGTAAATATATACTCATATAGAATATATTATAATTACACCAATTACCTGTGAAAGTTACATTGTTCGTCTTGTGTAAAGTTGTGATCCTATACCTATAGGATAGGATTTATACCTATAGGATAGGATTTATACCTATAAACATTGTTGTGTGCTGTGTACCAATGTAAAAAAACAATGCGTACTTATTTATATTAAAACTGAGTGCTTCTTTTCGCCAACAAACTGTGTTGTGCAGTTTGTTGGCGAAACTATTATTTTGTGCTTTAGGTCTAAGTTTTTAGTGTATAATAATAAATAATAAAAAAAAAACTGGTCAGAAACCAGGCATAAGTTTAAAGAAAATTATATAAAAGCTAACCATAAACGTAAATGTATGTGCGAATACTTTATTTCCAATAACCTTAAGTGCATGTTTCAATAAAAAAAATACTCACAATTTTCCAATAATAAATACGCAAAAAGTATTCTTGTTATATACTTAAAGTAAGTACATGTGTAAATACATCTTCAGGTTGATGATGAAGAAGTTATTTATGAAAGATAGTAGTGGTAATTGCAAAAAAAAAGGTATCGTGAAACCTTTTTTAGGTGATATGAAAATTATTCTCTTCGATGTGATCACAAGATATATTTCCGAACATTTACTCGTGGCTGTAAATATTTTTATACGCAACATACTTTTCGCTGCGTACCATTTTCCTATTTTATTTGAATAAAAACGTTTCTTTCATTACGTTCATAAAAAAAGGGTTGAACATACAGCCGTTCTCGCCGGTCGAAGTGCCGCCACTAATATCTTTATTACGTCTATACCGAATGTTTACGACCACTGGCCACGCTTATTGTGGCCCAACACGACACAACACGCGCCTGTTTCCGTAATATAGCGGCGATTTAAGTGTAGAACATACTGTTATGCGCGCATCATAACAAAACTAAATGTATCAATTAATTATGTACACGGGTTTTAATATTTACGAATTTACTTTGTGGTAAAAGAAACTCAAATTATTAATATATAATTCTATAGGAAACCACCCGACTGCATCCGGGTGATATAATAAAACATGCACATAAATCTTTCGGAATAAATTATTGAAATTATGGTGAATGTATTGCATAGTTCAAAAGAACTAAGCGCACAAACAGACAGTCAAAATTAGATAACTATTTAGAAATAATCTGTCGAATTTGGTTTATTGAGCAATGCTATGATTTCGACTGACTTTATATACAAAAGCCGATTATGAGAAGTTCGGCTATCTATTTAAAAGTAAATGGCAGATTAGCTCCGTCAAAAATCAATTATTATTATAATTAGGTACTAGCTACCGCCCCACGGTCCCGAGGGATCTCTTAACCTGGGAGAAAATATATGCTTTTTTATTATTTAAGGCTCCAGTCTCCCTAAAATCAGTGTTCTTGCGGAATTTATCAGAAAATAAATATTGTTTTTTAGTCATCAGAAAAGCAATAAATGAAATATATTTTACGTTATTTTCAAGTGTGAGATTTGAAGTTTCCAATACATATTTTATTTTTTAATTTGACGCCACTTTTATTAGCTTTGTGAGGCTTTAAACATACCTCTATTTACGTTCCACGCGTAGAGGGTCTCATTCATGCACACGCCACAAAAAAAATATAACAAAAACAAGAAATGTATTCAGATTACATTTGTCGGCAAATCCTCTACAATAATCTTATCTAGTTACTTTTTTTCAAAATCGTCTCAATTTCTTATTTAAACTGCTTTAAAAAGTTATAAATTTCTGAATTTGACCCTTGCAACATATATTTTTCACTTTTTTAAAAGATCCCACCCTTAAGGCTCCAGGCCTTAAGGGTGGGATCTTTTCTATGTCAACAGGTTGACAAGCAGGCAGACAGTCCACCTGATGGTAAATGGTCATCGCTGCCTATGAACCTTTGCCATATTAGGGGGATTGCCGATGAGTCTACGTTTTTTTGAGTGATCGATCAAGACATTTCGAGGATATAAGGTTGAGCTCCATATAGCTGGCTAGGGCTGTAATTGTGGTTGTGTAAAGGGTGATTATGGCATTGAGTCTAAAAGTTCTTGAGAACACTCCCCTTTATGTAAATGGTAGAACACGTAGAGAGCCTACATCACTCTTGGGCTGAGAGGTTCTAAAGACAGTGAGTTAGGGATCGTCAACGTATACCTACGATCTGTCTCTTTTCAGCCATTACTGCATAATTGATTAACAAACATTCATACAAACAAGTGCATTTATAACAAAAAAAAAATTATTTGATTTTATTTGAAAATATTTGAATGATTTATTAATAAAATTAGTCCATAAATTCTGCTGGACAAAAGTTCAATTAGTTTTATTTGCAAAAACTCCCAATGGTACGTTTTATATCAACTTGCGTATCAATATTGTGTACCTCACTTTAGCACTAGACAACTCTATTATATAGGTACTTTTGTATCTTAATAACTTTATTTATTGTTAGTGTTATGGTCTCACCAAAACTATTTAATGTTGCGTTTGGACACAAACCGATTTGGCAGCTGTAGAGTTACTTCTGTATTTGATTGTTATTTTGTGATTGATAGTTAAGTATGTTTCTGTTGCTTTTTGATCTTTTTATTACTTTTGATTTTATTTCATGTGATTTCGTATCATCTATATAAACATAATATTTTATTACAAAAGACTAGGCACCGTATATATAATATTTTTTTGTAAAAAATCTACCCGAGATTAGTTTCATTTTATATTTATTTTATAATTTGAATTTAAGAAAAGTTCTAAAAATTTGATGAATTTTGTCAACTTAGTTTATATAATTATTCATTATTATTATTTTTATTACTCGTAAATTACTATTATTTGCTTAAAACCCACAGTTTTTATAATTTAACAAATGACTTCCCGAAAAATACCTTTTACTAAAACATTAATCATAAAATAAGAGTAAGGTAACTAGTATGTTACAAATATCCCGGATTTCCTTTATTATACATAACCAGTTACGAATCCAAATAGAATATAAGGTCATCCCAAACTGTCGACTCAACGAAAAAAAAAAGTGAGGAAATATGGAATGTCCGAATGATATATTCGACCCTTATCAAACGAGGAATAGTCCGAACGATGTTATTTGGAAATAAATAGGTAGCTACCTAATTTGCATGGGATCTCGTTGAGTCACAGTTGGCAAATGCACAGTAGTGTCAAATAGTGCATTTATACAGTTTGTGTTATAAATACGTCATCTTTAAAAAAGGTAGAACCTAGCGTTTTTTTGCTCAAACGACAGCTCAACTGGGGAAGTACCTCCACGTTACAGAATACCGCTGCCAAAAAAAAATATTTTGTGTTCCTGCGCGTGAGTAAGGTCGCCAGAGCTCATTGGTGTGGAAGGGTTGGCAATGCGTGAGTGATGCCCTGGGTGTTGCATTCATAGGCTACGGTAATCGCTTACCACCAGACAAAAGATAATACAACTTTTCCCAGAGATAAATAATGTCACTTTCAATTTCGATCACAGATTGGGGAATACATAGCCATCGTCCAAAAAAAAAATCCAATAGATTTTTAAGTAAAAGGGTTTTAATTTTTCTAAAAATATCGATATTGTAGTATTTTCAGGAGTTTCAACCTTTTTAAGGGCACTTTTAGATTCTTAACGAAATAAATGGCTATCACTTTTAGTTATTACTATAACTTTTCAATCGCTTGATAAACCTTTAATGTATCCAACATAGTACACATATCTGTATATGTAATGGTTCCAATTTGAAATTAACAACGAAATTAGGGCTAAAATTTCACCTACAGTTGGTATGTATATTACTTATAAAGCTTTATTTTTTACAATGCACTAAGTACAATTTATTTAAATAATTTTAACACTTAAATCGTTCAATATTGAACAAACAATATAAAATCAACAGTACCTATGGTTCTATCGCCGCCACAATCAACGCTATTTTAAATACTTCACAGTGGCGCGAATAAATTAATTAATTTGAACTCACTCAAAATCTTTTCAAAAATTGATCAAACATTTCCATGAAAGTCACAAAGTAAATGTAATTAATGTGATTTAACGCCGATGGAAGCGAAAAAGCACAAAACATTTTAATGCTGCACGTCCATTAATTAACCTTCAATATCGTATGCTATATCAAGCTACCCATTTTTGATTTATCGAGACACATAAAGTATATACTCGTCTTCATTATTATGAAGCATTATTTACAATAAATTATGAAATAAAATAAATAAGTCAAAACTTCTTTCATTTTTATGAATGAAAATTTATAATTTTGTCATAAAACTATCATTTTGGAAAGCAGTTCAAAGACCATTATATTTTATTTTCAAATAATATTTATTTATATAAATTTTAGATTTTATATTTTAGAAAAATTAATGTAGATATTTAAAGTAGATTTTTTTTTTAATAATATAGCTTCACCGATGGTGACAAGCTTAATATTTAAATACATTTAGTTATAAGCGAGAAACAAATTAAAGCAAGTCAATTGTATTCAAAGAAAATCCTGAACAAAGCCGAAAACCGACCAATTTGTAACATCAAACAGTAAAATAGAAATTTGTGACGAATAAACTCTTTATAGGCCCGTAAGTTAGCATTCTCGCTCGATTGCGATGAAATTCATTTTCACTTAAGATAGGTTGTGGTTACACTTATAGCGATTAAGAGAGCAGTTTTATTACTAATTTGTAACATATTTTTCTAATACTATGAATTTGTTTATATTTCCTAATTTGACATATATTATCAAATATTATGCGAGTTATTGTTATACATAAAATATTTTTTAAATTAAACAGAGTGAGTTTTGGATAGCTCAAAAGAGCTATCCAAAACTCAAAAGAGCTATCCAAAACTCACTCTGTTTAATCCTCCGCTCGGGACTGATTTGGAACTAAAACTGCATCATTTGATCTACAAAAATATGTCCCTACCCGGGAATCAAACTTAATAATTACTAGAAAACTTGTACTTTAATATTGCACCACTCGATAATGTCGCTAATAAACATCAAATATGAACTTTGCAAGTTCTCGCCAAATTTATTATACTTTTTTAATATCCAGTCTTTGTAACTAGAAAAACAAACATTTATTTTAGAAAAAACTCAGAACTATTTTAATTGATAACGCTGCAATATCCAGTAGTTAGGTAACTAATTAAGTTTCAACTGATTACTCGCTCACACTCGGACCGCATCGACAAACATCGTACCTCTGAGATAATAAAATTTAAAAGGGCAAACTTCGTCGGTACGGGCTGGAATGAAAAGTGATTTGCTTAATCCACTTCTCAATTTTCCAACCCACTGGGCTTCGAGATTTACACTCACTATCGAACTTCCTTCATGCTGCAAATACCCTAGCTGTTTGATAAATAAGTTAATTTTAAAAGGGCTTTTATTTTTATTTGGTGCTACAATGATGTAGTACAAGCCTATATCATTACTATGTTTGATTTAAAAACAAACGTCTAAGTATTTCTTTTTCCAAGTAAACTATGGAATCTCGAAATTCAAAGACAGGGGTCCAAAAAACCGATCTGGAACATTAGCAAAACGAGAACTTTTCTCAAAAGATAATATTTCCCGACCCCATTGTCGCCGGGATCTTTATATTAATTACGCACATAAAAATGATTAATGACAGAAATCTGGAAACAATGCCGAGGATCCAGTATTTATTGGACGTCCTCTCCTGGTATTTGTCATGAAGACAAATTATGACCCGATGTTTGTTTTTATGATTTTTAATATTTCCACTTCTATTGTGCCATTGGTTTTGTTTTTACGATATTGTTCTTTGATTTTAATGAATTTTAAGTTAAATATTAATATTTTTGTACTACTTTCTGAAGTACCTAATTGACCTCTCATAGTGTCTGGGTACCTTATGCAAAGTAGTAGTACAAAAACTGCCTGGCGATAGTGGTTCAGTCTGTAGTCAAGTAAGATTATCAAATCGAAACATTGAATGATCTCAATGATGCAAATTTTCAAGTAAACAGCCTACATGATGATTTCCTTTATTGAATGCTCAAGTTAGTAATAGGATTTGAACCCATGAATTTTGATACGGTATTCGTAAATTAAAAAAAGGTCAAGAAGCAGTCCAATGGTCCACTTGACGGTAAGTGGTCACCACCAAAATTTATTCAAATTGAGACGTTACATAGTGTAGACAGTGTTAATCGTGCAAGTAACCGTAGCGGTTTTTGTCGACAGGCTACTTTCGATCCACTAGATCGTGGTGGTGACTCATTTCACTCTTTATCCATAGATGGCGTTAGTAAGTGCGCCAACACATCCTAAAGACTCACAACAATACGTCCTATTGGACCATTGGGTGGGTGACAGAAGTACGATTGCAATTGCGGTCAAAAAGTTCTTCGGACTACTCCCCATCCATATACAGGCGATATAACACACAGAGTAAGCCTATGTTTCTCTAAAGCAGTGGTTCCCAATTAGTTTTTCCTGCGTACCACTTCAAGATAGACCTCAAACTCGCGTACTCCTAATTGCAGGATTGATAACTAAAAAAATTAAATCAGTATTTTTGACATCTAATGACGGTAAAAATTTGTTGTATGTGACGAATGTGCACGATTTTGCATAACTCTGAAAAATCTACTTGCTCTTTGGTCAGCTTCAGTCTCAAGTCATCTTTGAGTTGAGTCAAGGTGCATATTTACACTGATCGATTAAAAATATATTTGTTTTATTGAATTATCTTAGTCAAGAGATTACAACGCGTACCCCTTGATGCAACTTCGTTTACCCCCTGGGGTACGCGTACCACTAATTGGGAAACCCTGCTCTAAAGGATAAGAAGTTTCAAACTACCAATAAGTAAGTATAAGCAAAACAAAGTCTGCTCCTTCTATTATATAAGTACATAGTTTATTAAAGAAATATTATGACTTAGATTATTACTGAAAGGTTATCAGTATCCATTTAACCTTACAACTATGACCTTGTAATTTCAATCTTGACTCCCCTTAGCCCCCTTTTTAAATATAACGCCCTCATGGTCGTCGGACTCGTAGAGGCGAGAAATCTATAATTCAACACCTTGAGCGCCAAAGCTCGATTTGAAAATATTTCTGTTATTTCACTGTCGCCCGCAAGAAGCTTTTGCATTTTATATTAAGTAGCGTCAAGTATTCATCAGACTCTACAGACGATTGTAAAGCACGTTGTGGTACTTTAAATGGTTTTAGCCAAGGTAAACTGCCATTTTTGTACTGTTTAATACGACTACGAAATGTTTGTATAACTGAAAAAGTTAATGCCACTAACTTATTAGTATTTAAAAAAAAATGCAAGAAAACTAAAATGGCGTTTGAAGTGAAAAGCAACTTGATGATGTATGCGCCCTAAAAAAATTAAAGAAAATGCCCTCACACAGTCCGGCGACAAGCAGACTATAAAATTTTTAATGCGTAACAAACCCTTCCCTTAATTATAAGTGCTTAAGGAAAATACTTAAGGGTAAACAGCCCTGAATAAATATAAATCCACCTTATCAAGGTACTAACTAAGCCGGCTACGTCATCAAAATTTTAATTGCTCAAAAATATTTCCAACCATTAAAATGCGGGGATGCCATAACTTAATATTAGTGCCTATTAAAGAAGGTATAGCTATAAGGATCGCTGGAATATTAAGTATATTTATTTATTTTACTACACTCATAAATAACTATATTATGTGGAAAAGGAAATGGTTCGTACAGCCTAAACTGTGAAAGGTTATTTATAAACGTAACGTGTTAGTTCGTATGAACGCAACGTATAATATTCGTAATGTAGGTACAATTGACAAAGTTCAAGCATGACCACCATAAGGCTACTTTTTGTGTGCAGCGACAAGCGACTACCTGGTTTGCGCTTATCATAAAACTAGTCAAAACAAATGAAATTACACAATAGCGGCTTTTGTCTTGACAATGGGCGGGGCGAGCTATGATGACTGCTTGCAAGCGAAAAGGTAAAAAAATTGATCATGCTTGAAGTTTGTCGATGGTACATAATGTACATACGAGTATAACAATTACTCGTCCTATTTCTTACTGAATTTCATGAAATGATTCGGGTTTCGTGCGTATCTCACCATCACCTAAATTTTTCCATTATTTTTTATAAATAATAATGCCATTTAACTTGCCTACTACTAACAACTGGTAAAATTGTAGTATTCATCCATCAAAGAACTAGAAAGCAATCTCGCCGAAACACGCGTGGGCTACGCATACTTCAGTAGTCCACGTCCAACCTTTAGCCTTGTACCTATAAGCGTGAATATTTTAAAACCTGCGAGCAAATATTTATCACTTGTGCTACCTTTGAGAACATCGTGAGGTTAACCTGCAAGTTCGAAAACGTACCTCCTTACTCCAGGGAGTGTACAAAAGTATCACTTTTCACCTTGGGACTATAAAAATGAAACGAAAAATGTGTACCCATTCAGTAATGTCGAGAATTTATTTTGGTACGTGGGAGAACAAGAGGTGCTGTAAAATATCTTGGTCGTTTATAAAGGAATGTAACGGATTTCAAGAAATAAGGCATTATTTACTTTTATAATTATTAGTGGTACATCGTTGATATATATATAAAAAATACCACCTATATTCTCATTTAAAACCTATAATAAATATACCTATGATTTATAAATGGATAGAGTATTTATAAAAAATGCCCAAAATGTCCAAACAATAAGATATAATATAAAACAATGCCCTTTATCGAATAACATTTAATAAAGAAAAGAATGATTGTACTCGAGGATACTTCAATAATAAAAAAAAAGTATTGATAACTTGTAGTGCTTACATTTCCTTTGTTGAACACAAATCTTTGCGGCTTTCGTAAAGGTAAGTTCGCAAATTTTATTTCCATTTTATTCCAAGCTTTTGTTCGTAAAAACAAGGTCCGAGTGTTAAATTATAAAAAAAGGAAGGAATAACGTTTCTGGAGTTAATTTAGCGGCCGCTTCAAATAAATCTCTGTGTGGTTTCATTTGTTTCTTTTCTTGGGATAGCTTCGAATTTGTTTCTTAGAAAACTGCGTATTGTTTACTGGTTTTTGGTTAAAGAAATCTTAAACGTTAAAGGAAATCAAAGGGCCTAGCCATTTGAATATTTCTTAAAAGATCGCTCATTAATTTACAGGCGTTTCCGCTTATTTACCATATTTAGTTCAAATAAATGTACAACAGAACAAAAAGTTTTGATAGCGTGTCATTTAAATATCAGTTTAAATGTGAAATTCAGTTCCATCCAATTATTATTATGTTTGTACTCATGTGATTGGGGGGTAATCGCTGAACGGCATTTAAATGAAGCTTAATACCTATATATTCTGTAGTACTCTGTATCATGTACTCTGGGGTCCATCCATCATCCATCTATCATGTATTCAGATATAGGATTCTATCCCAGAAGAATATTAGATCCTTTGGGAACGCAGGCTAATCCGTGGGATAGAAGCTAATCTGTAATAAAATTATTATTACAGATCAATTATGAATGATCAAATAGTTCAAATACCTCTTAACAAAATGACAACAAACAAACAGAAATGATCAATCGTAACATACAAATATTTTCTAAAATACTCCCACAAACTAACAGAGCGTTAAAATGTGGATAAATGTATGAACATTCCTTCAAACTGCTACTATAAAGGATAAAGCGTGCCAAATCTAATTCTAGATCTTCCTTCAGACCGTCCCCATTGGGGTAGTCATTTAACACATTGTGCCTTAGCTCTACGGGCTATGGAAATAAAAGGCATTCTCACGGCATTTGTTCACTTCCAGAAGATGTATTTCGGATGTGCGACAGTTTATCTCGGGGGTTAGTAGATTGTGTGACTCATTGGTTTGGACGATGACGGTTTCAAATGTTGGAGAAATTTGTCAGATAATTTTGTACTTTTAAAAAGGATGATCGAATTTTGGTGTGAATCGTCTTACATTAATTTATTATTGCTGCAATTTTTCAAGATCATTATAAATATCCTGAAATAACATGGTATCTGATATGAAAACCAAATAACAACTTCAATAATAAATCTATTCAGAACTAGAAAGCTGAAATTTAGCACCAAGGGTCCTTTTATAATAAAGATTTTTCAAAATGAACCCCTAAACACCTATACAAGCATGTTCCGGCAGCTGCACCTGAAAATGAGTTCCCATCTAGACTCCCTGTGTTTATCACCGATGAGTTTGTAGTCAAACACAAGCCTATACCAAGAAAAAATATACAGCGTCAACACAAATTGAACGCTAAATTTATTTTCAAACATGTTGTGTAGAAAGGTTTGCCACATTTATATTCCGTGTGTAGCGACGCGAGGTACGAATTGTCGTTAGGAGTAGCTACGGTGCTCTGTTTTTATTGTCACACCACTAATGGTATCATTTTTATTTCCAGCTTTATTTAAAAGTTAAAACCAAGTTTATATCTTTAAGTTTGAAAGAAATTAAAAAATATAAATGTTTACCTGCCTAACTCCCAATTAACACCACATGTCACCACATGTACGTTTCATACATATCTTTCTTTTGTTTCACCTTACCAACTCATATCATCATTCAGATAATCTATAAATCCTTTCCTCGGTTTTCCTCTCTTTGTGTCTCTATCAACCACATTAATTCTCTCTTCCTTTTTATGATTCCTCAAATGTGTATGAAAAAATGTCGCATGATATATACTAGTTTGTTTTTTATAATTATAAAATTGTATTATTATGTATATTCCAGGGCGTAATGTACCTTTATACCAAAATTTCATGAAAATCCGTTCCGCCGTTACGGAGCGTTTCTCTCTTAATGATTACGTCACTGCTTACGTGCTCCTAACAAACTCCCGCTAATATACTCATTATTTATCCGATCTATTCTTGTCACTCCACATATCCATCTTATCATTCTCATCTCAGCTGCATGCAATCGTCTTTCATCCCTCCATTCCCCTAACTATCTAACATTCCGAACAATACGATATTACGTTATGGAACATTACGAGTCTCTATGATTCTTTTAGTTTTTGGAGCATCTTTCGGGAGATCTATTGAAATTTAATCTAACATTAGTTTATTCTAAACATAATCTTTAAAAAAATAAGGAGATAGGGAAATAATCAATGAACAAAAAGTTTGCTTCATTATACTAACAGCAATGGAGTGGAATACACTTACTCACTTATTATTATTTCTACGTTAACTTAATATATAATGTGCTAAAGTCTTTTTAAAACTGAACCTTGTTGGTCAAATAATAATGTTAGCCACTCTTAACATTTACTCCTAGTTCACCACCATTGGTTATTCTTTGGTTCAGATATGAGATAAAACTTTTGGAGTATGTCTTTGACTTTGACCCTCTGCTCTCTAAAAGGGAGGCTGGTACTCTAAGGATACCAATGATGTTATAAGTTACTGTCATAGCTAGATTAGCAGTGTACGGCAATGACACGTTGCCACCACGTATATGCCTGCAGGCATATCCTACTATCCTACTTATTTAATCCTAACTATCCTTATATATATATAATCCTAACTTAATATTATAAATGCGAAAGTGAGTTTGTTTATTTGTTTGTTCGTTTGTTACCTTTTCACGCTTAAACCGCTGAACCGATTGCGTTGAAATTTAGTATGCAGATAGCCTATGGTATGGAGAAGAACATAAGCTACTTTTTATCTCGGAAAAACATAAGATCCCTGGGGAACGCGGGTGAAACCAAGGGGCGGAATCTAGTACCTTATAAATGCGAAAGTTTGGTTGGATGGATGGATGTTTGTTACTCAATCACGGCAGAATGGGTTAACGGATTTGGATGAAATTTGGCACATGCATAGAATATAATTTGGATTAAAACATAAGATACTTTTTATCCCTGAAAAACATAAGATCCCTCGGGTACGCGGGTGAAACCGCGGGGCGGAAACTAGTCTGTTATAGTTCCTAGCATGCTATAGTCACTGTCTCATTTTAACATAGTTTCAAGGTAGAAGAAACGAGACACATATGTTTTTCAAAGCTAAGAACTCGCATGTGGTTACGTTTTTCTGAGAATTGTTAGTAAGTCGCTGCCACTCTAGTATTTGTAAGCTCACTGAAGGAGACAGTGAAAGTTAAACTTTTATGAGAAATAACTCTGTGAAACTAAGGTTTTATTGCTTACATCATAAAACCGGCTTCGAACTTTCAATTCCATAATCTCAAATAAGTTATATAAACTGCATAAGTTTTAGTTGCATTATTATTTGAATTTCTAGGTACTCTTTATTTCATTGCTATGGAGCACTTTCAGCTGAGACTTATTAAAATCTATTTTTGTTGTAATTAAATATTTTTCGTCGAAAACAAATTATAGGCTTATGTTTGATCACAATCTCACCATGGTAAATAATAATGTGGCAAAAAGTTGGAAGCACATAAAGTCTAGAGGGAAGGCTCTCAAGTGCAACTGCTGGAATACATCGATAGGTGCTTGGCGACAGATTTACAGGGGAGTACTACAAAGTACCCTACCACCGTGCTTATTTTAAAAACTCAAAAACCAAACCTTTCCCAAAAACTCAAGTTCATTGTAGATTTTAACTCATATCTTTTGACGTCATTACCCTGAACTGTCATTGCTATTAATTATATTCCAAATTCATTCTCAGAGAAAGTGTCACTTTAAAATCTTTACCATAAGCATACCGTTTAACTAAACATGTCAGGTCATGTTTGTGCTCCACTGTGACGTCATACGATTGTGGGGTTGAATACCAAGACTTCGATATAGGTCAGTAGTCACCATTTGTAGACTTTTCCCCATCGGTAATCGTCTTTACGGGCTTCTTTTTCGTAGACTAGGTGCCCATCGACACTCCAGCTTACGACACTCCAGGTACTCTGAGAGCTAGGTCTGTAACTATTTTCCTTCATAAGATCATTCTTTCATTATTTCTAAGTCCTAATTAGTAGTTTGAGTAATAGCTCGGAAAGAGAACAATTATTTTGACTAATGTAAAGACGAAACCAAACAATTATTGTATTTATGATCGAATGATTGCTCATAGCTTACCTGAGATAAGATATAGTCTTATTAATTGAGATATTTCGCTTATAACCTGTAACATTAATTTTCAAATTGATTTGTGTGTTGACCTTTATTTCACATGTGTTATTTTAGTATTTATATGTTATACTTACCTTAATGTATTAGATATTATGGTTTTGTTTGTGCACATAATGTAACAACATTTTTGTTAGGATAGATAGAGTATGTAGCAAAGGTTACATAAACACTATCGTATACGTTTTTTACATCCATCAAGGATTTTTCTTATTATAGTTAAATAATTTCATTATAATTTTTTTTCTTTTATAAACCGTTCCTAATTTTATCGTTCAATTCAATAATCAACTATTTCTAAAAATTTCTTTTTTTTAAATGTCATCCTAATCCTAGCTAATATTATACTATGGTTTGTTTGTTTGTTACCTTTTCACGCTTAAGCCGCTGAACTAGTCACGATGAAATTTGGTATGCAGATAAGCTACGGTATGGAAAAGGACATTTACTTTTTATCCCAGAAAAACATAAGATCCCTGGGAACGCGAGTGAAGCGCGGGGGGCAGCTAGTTAAATAAAACAACAAATACATCCGTCATAAAAACCATCGATATATTTACACTCGTCAATTATATACATATTTACAACAGATCTTTTACAGTTATAATTGAACGATATTTACACTCAAGTGGAACCGACGTAATTTAAATAATAATACAAATAAGCATTCAGATATGTTAAATTTAAACTCTATATAAAATAAAACAACAGATAGTTGGTGGCGGTAAGTTACAGAGGTATCTTTGGGTCCCATGTTAAATAGCTTGTCGCTGCGCTGATCCGTTGTCAACTCGGTATTTATTAGAAATCCTACTAATATTATAAATGCGAAAGTTTGTGACTGTGAATGGATGCATGGTTGGATGTTTGTTACTCTTTCACGCAAAAACTACTGAACGGATTTGGATGAAAGGCAGAGTGATAGATTATAGTCTGGAATAGCACATAGGCTACTTTTTATCCCGGGAAAACGTAAGATCCCACGGGAACGCGGGTGAAACCGCGGGGCGGAAGCTAGTGCTACATAAAGGATCATAATAATTTATACCAACTCTATCTACAAATAAATAAGATTGAAGTGTCACTAACAGCTTTTTACTAAATGCATATGAAAGTATATACGGTACTTATAAAAAAGAACAATTTTTAAATTTTTGTCTGTCTGTCTGTTTGTTCCGGCTAATCTCCGAAATGGCTGGACTGATTTTGACGGGACTTTCTCTGGCAGATAGCTGATGTTATAAGGAGTAACTTAGACTACTTTTATTGGTTATAGACTATTTTTTATACCGGGAACGCGGGTAACAACTAGTTTTCAATAAACATCATACAATTCAAACATTTATAAGTGCGATTAGATAAATAATTGATTGTAATGGATGTATATATGTTGACTTAGAAAGCGGTAATTGCTGAGTTTAATTCCAGTTCTTCCCAGCAAAACCAACCTTACAAACCATATGTTAGAGTTAAACTATTCATACGTACTTGTGAAGGCCTATTTAAAAAAAAAACATATTTATACGGCAAAGTCGCTATAACACAAGTTATTCTAATGTTTTTTATTATACTGAAGTAAAAAAAAAAAAAAATAATCTTTAATCATACATACGTTTATAAACGAATCATAATCTATTTGTCTCAAAAACTGACTCATAAGTCAAAATAGTAGTAAAATAAATTTCACAAAAGATAGAAGACAAAGGAAAGCTTTACAAGATTCAGAACTTAGTATTTGATGAAAGATGTCATAATGCTGAACAGGCTTTTGTTCTTTAATGTATAAAGTCTATGGTAAATAAACGAACAAATAAAATTGAGAACAAGTAGCAATCCTATATAATACCACCCTTCGTGGAATATTGGATACAAGTAACTAAAACATGAGAGTATGCTATGAATAAAATAATTTCTAAAGCTCCCTGAATAAACTTTATTATAACCGATTAATTAAGTTTCAGACATCCAACGAAGCTTCTAGAACTAATTACAAACACAATTCTCTTTACACAAGGGATGAAACGCTTGCTTGCATTTTATTTGCATACATTTTCTGTGAATAATTATTGCAAGAATGTAGATAAATTTATTGATAGTTATTTTATATAATTTTTGTAATAAAATATAGATATTTGATTTAGAAACAAAAGCAACAGGCAATAATTACAATAATGTTAAATTAAATAAATTATAAGGAAAATTAAACTGTATGTCCCTTTACTTACAGCTGTTATTTTAATGAGTTGAAGTAAAATTATCATTTTAATCATATATCTTGGAATCGAGTCGAAATAAACACAAAATAATGCTATTATTTCCATCAATTCCAAAAAAAAAATGTATAATTCACAATGAATAAATTTCCATAAATCATAAATTTCTTTACACATAAGAACATGTTATAAATACCTTTATCAAATATTTAGTTGAATTTATGACCACAAACTTTTATAATCATCATATAAATATTATATACACAATTATAATGAAACTTCTATATATCAGTCTGCAGTACAAAATTAATCTACTTACAATTGAATAGTATTATGTTGCTATGTTGGTTCCTCTAGTTCAGTTTTAGTTGGTATTGTTAAGTTGTCAGCACTTGTTTTTAATGTTGTTGATGTTGTTAATGCTACCAAATCTTCGTCTATGGTTGTTAGTTGCGAGTATTCTGCTTTTGGGAATAGTGTTCTGTATTTTCGTTTTCTTGATTTAAACTGTAAATAAATTCACTGTAAGTATGCTGTAACAACTCAAAACCACGCTGACATCAGTAATTTGATGACAATCATTTAACTCTTCTGAAGGTTATTGTAATGCCTGCCTAAGTTAAAATGTGGTAAAAGTTAAAATGTAAAAAAAAACCTGTTTAATCTGAATTTTGAAAATAAAAAAAATAAAAAATTTAACACGTCTAACTCTAAAATACTCAAAAAGGTATGTGGAATATGTACAATAAATTTACTTTATCTTAATCTTTTGTAAATTTATTTACAACAAGTATTTACGATCTAATATATAAAATTCTCGTGTCACAGTGTTTGTTTGCAAACTCCTCCGAAACGGCTTGACCGATTCTTATGAAATTTTTTGTACATATTTGGTAGATCTGAGAATAGGTCGTAAAGTAATTGTATAAAAATACAAACTATAATATATATAAAATATCCTCAAAGCTCTCGCTGCTGTAGATAGGCAAGGTTCCCAACAGGCTGGCAGCGTTCCCTTTTTGAATGGCCAATCTAATGCGTTGGCGGAAAATGCTTCCAGCCCGTCGGTCTCCCGAAGCCTCGATGAGCTTGGATAATAAAGTTTTTTTGTGTCTTAACTAACTAATATTATAAATGCGAAAGTTTATCAGTTTATCTTTGTTACCCCTCAGCTCCATAACGGCTAAACGAATCTAGTTATATCTTGGCACACACATAGTATATATTTTGGATTGACTTAGTTACTTAAATATTTTTTATATTAAAAACATTAGAATCCCTCGCGAACGCTGGCAAAACAGCGGGTTAGAAACTAGTTATAAATTAATACATACCTTAACAACAATCACCACTGCGATAATAACCAAAAGTGTAGCACCCACACTCCAAATGGCTAATATATTGCGATCCAATATATTAGTGGAGTCCTTTGCATCGTCGACGAAGAATGACGCAGTAATATGTGTGCGGATATTCTCTGCTATACGACGCTTGCCTGCTGATGATCCGTTCAAACAACCTCCTAAAAATATACAGCTTATCTTTATCTGACCTTAAGTGGTATAAGATTAGGTAATTGTACCTTTATGTGTGGGTAGTACCTACGCGAGGATGATTAAGGATAATTACGAGTGTAGGTACTTTACTTTGGTATAGAGACTGGGTTGTTGAATTAGTATTATAGAAATTAGTTTGTTCAGTATAGAACCCATGGGTTTATACCATCTCATTTTGTGCCAAAAACTAATAAAAAACAATATTTTGTGCACATGTTGTAAGAAAAACGTATATTTAAAATATATATCATTGTAATAATAGGATATTTTATTCTTAAATTGATAAATCCCACATTAATTTCACCGTCAAATATTATTGGGGTGTAACGGTTATTTACTATACTACAAATAAAGTTACCCAAAAAAATCTATAATCCCTATAGATTTGAAAATCTGTAATGATGATGACATTAAAGTATTAAAAGTTAAACCCATCGCGGCGAAGGTCGTGGGTTCGAATCCTACAATGAGGTTGAGCTTTCGGTGAAGGAAAACATCGTGAGGAAACCACGGCACGGTGGTAGGGTACTTTGTAGTACCCACCTGGCTGGCTACCATCCTCAAGTTGAAAATCTGTTGCCAAACACCTATTGGTGTGTTCCGGCAGCTGCACTTGAGAGCCAGATCCTTCTAGGATTTGTGTGCTTACCACCTTCGGCCACATCATCACCTACCATAGTGAGATTGTGGTCAAACACAAGCCTATACAAAGTAAAAAAAAAAAAAAAATAGAAATCAGCAAAGTTTGTGATTATTACAAAAAGAAAATCGTTAATTTTGTTTCCTAGAAGATGTAATTAGACTTACCAATATCTTTGTCGCAGTGGCAACAATCCGATGTTTCATTGATACTAGCATAGATTGATACCATACTTTCTGTACAACATGGCAAGCATTTATGGTTTACTCTGCAAAATATAAGGTAAATGAGGCTCCAGGAATAGACACCAAAAAAATACGACATTTGACCATTAATTTGAACTTATCAAGAGATATCATTTTAGTAGCAAATTTTTAAAGTAAAAAATAAAATTCTCATTCAAATTTAAAAGTACAAGGACTGACTAGGTCTTTTTAGCATTTATTTGAATTTACATTTTGCTAAATTTATTATCTCTACAAAAATAAATATAGACAGATGCTACAACAAATGGTCAGGCTAGGCTACTAACCTATCTAAACGAAGGGGATGAGCGCAAGTGACACAACTAGTCGGCCCTGGTCCTGAACAAGACCTGCAGGAGTCGTGACAAGGACGACAGGTCCTCGTCCTCGCTTCATAGTACTGAGAACTAAGGCACTCCACACACAAACCACTTTCCAACGAGAAGTGTGGTGGACAGGACGTACAGCGCTGCGGCCCAGCGCCGTGACAGTCCTGACAGTAGTGGTGACAGCGACGACAGCTGTCCTCCCAGGGAAAGAAGTTCTGAGGACACTCTGGTCTGCATTCCCCTGCTGCCAATCTCCAATCAGGGGGACAGGATGCGCATTGATCACGTCTCGGACCAGTACAAGTCTCACATGATAAGTAGCATTTAGAGCAAGTGCCTTCGTCAGGGTAATACCCTGGTGCGCAAGTAGCTCTGCACGTCCCTGATTGCAATCTTAAAGCACCCGCGCACAATGTGCAATTCAATCTTGACACGCACGCCGAACACGTATGGGGACACTGAGAACATCTGCCCGCGGTCTGGTAATAGCCCTGGCCGCACTCCGCTACACACCTAAAAATGGTACAATCGTTAACTAGGCTACCGGCACGTACGAGAAAAGGTCTCGGATTAATAAAGTGCCTACCTCGATCCCTGTAATAACAAAGGGCTCGAACAAGACAAACAGTCCCATTCGTTTGGTCCGCTACATTTTTCGCAGGTGGAATGGCAATTTTTACACCGACCTCCTTCGTGGTACTCACCTATAAACATAAAATACATCAGTATTTCAATAAAGATAAATAAATGAATCACTGTGTACAAAAGATTACTCACTGGTATCACATTTATCATTGCCGTCTGGGAGACAATTTCCTCTTTTAGTAAGTATCCATTTCTCTTCGCAAACAGAACAAATGGCACACGTGCAAATTGAACAACCAATTGGACACCTAAAACAACAAAGAATTTTCTTTGTAAACAGTAGGATTAAATGTAAGACAACAATTAAACGTCGGGACATTAAATGCTGCTACAAGCAAATATTTCAAATGCCAAGCGCTTAAATGATCTTTATTTTGTTGTTGAATAGGGGGTAAATAAATGTATATTATCGTAACAATAACACTCACGATAAACATTCCCTTTTTTGTGAATCTGCGTAATATCCTGTTGGGCATTTTGGGACACAGCGATTCTTGAATGCGTAATTACCAATTTTACATGAAACACAGGCAGTTTCGTTGGGACCGTGACATGATTCACATGTTTCATGACATGATATGCAACCGAAGTCATCTTTTTGATAAGTACCGGGTGGGCACGATGCTAAACATGAACCATTATACAGAACATAGTTATGGGCACAAGAAGCGCACATGTCTGCTTTTTCTGAACACGTGTCACAGTGTTCTGCACATGGAAAACAAGCGATTGCATCAAGGTCTTCATAATAGCCATCTGGGCACTGTTGTAAGCAAACTGCTAGGTCTATCACAAGTAAGTGTGCCGGAGCGCAAGTTAGGCACGAATCTTGACCAGCACCAGCGCATGTCTCACATGACTCGTGGCAAGGCCAACAAACACCACCCTGGTTAACAAAACTTCTCGGTGGACATCTCGAAACACAAGAATTATCCAAACGGTAATGTTTGCAAGCTACGCATTGTGTTGGACCTTTGCCATAACACCCCTGTGAATCACATTCAGGATCGCATAATCTTTGAACTTGTTTATCATTGGCATCCGCCAATACATTCTTTCGTTGCGCCGATGGTATGTTTTTAGGGTAACTTCGCCTGTCAGAAATACCAAGTTCGATTTCGTTGAGAAATTGTGAATACTCCGATGCATCATATACATCATTGATATGATATGTTTTTTCTTCTTGAAAAACATTGTTTGAGTCAAAATGACCTTTATTACGTAGCCGTATCGGATTCGTTGCCGTTCCGTAGAAAATTAACTGCCATTTCTTCAATATACCCGGTTGAGTGACATGATTATTCCCAGCGTTTATTATCTGAAGGGTCCAACGTCCTTCGGCGTTTTCGCCCCAAAAGTGAACGCTTAAAAACGGCCAATCGTCGAAGTTTGAACTGGTTGCGTCATGAGTTCTCTCGAATAAAAGGGTAGATGTCGTGCCCATCGGCGACGTAAGCAGTATCCGTAAATTTCCTCTCGGGAAAAAGCTCAGTGAAATTTTACATTGAACATGTTCCAAATATCTGACCTCATTCATCGTTCCGCTGCATCCATTCACATCCATGTGCACAGATATCGTATAACCAAAAGATGTTTCAATGCTCTTGTCCTCGTTTATTTCTTGCGACTTACAAATATGTTGCGGCGGCACATTACTCCATTGTTCGGCTAATGTGACCATTTGAGCTGCATCCATTAGCCCGTACCCGAATTTATGACTCACTTTTCTTTTTACACCGTTCACTATCCAACCTTCTTCTTTTTCTAATGGTTGTGATCTAGATGTAATAACAACGAGATGTTGTATATCTCGCCAAGTTAGTAAAGAGTTTGCTTCTAATGCCAGAGCACAAATTCCTGCGGCCAGCGGAGCCGATGCAGATGTTCCCGTATGATCAACTGTACAAATATGATCTGGCCTTAACTGGACATCCATATCAACAGTTGCTACACTTTTATCTCGTCCAGGCGTTCCAGAACTATATGTCGAAGCTAATGTTGAAGAACATTCTTCCAAATACCATGGTTTATAACCACCTTGCGTTGCGCTAGATATTGAGATAGTAAATATACTGTTTGCGTAACCATCACAATTGCAGGAGTCGGTATGCCTTCCCCCGTTTCCTGACGCCCATATAAAAATAGAACCTTTACCCCCTCTTCCGTTCGTCACGCCGTTTATAAATGCTCTGAAACAAAACACTTTTTAATGAGCTTGCCTCTAACCGTTTCTAAATCATATGCAATTAGACAATACCTTCTAGCTAGGGGGCCGGGACCGTCGACCGTTTTTCCGTCGTCCTCGGGTCCCCAGGATGCGCTGTAGATATCTATGTGATGCGTGTTAAATCCGAGTGCTTGTGCTTCCACTGCGTCATTAACTAAGCCGTCTAGCATCCTCACCCCTCCGATGCTAGCATTGTACGCTATTCCGACACCGCAATACCTATTGTAGGCGACAGCGGCGACCTCGCCAGCGCAACGGGTGCCATGTTTATTATCGCCATTGTCTTGCGGTGTCGGATCCGTGTCGTTCCCATTTATGTCCGTCGATGCTGCTGGATCCTACAAATCGGATTTCTTGTTCAATACATATCACTTACCTTTGTAATACATTATCACTAAAAGCTACTATTTATCAAAGTAATTAATCCGCTATTTTTTTACAAATAGACAAATATTTACATAGTTCTGTGATAAATCCGGATGATTAGGTTGGATTCCATCATCTAATATAGTGATGACGACCCCTTTACCCGTATATCCTTTCCTCCAAGCGTACCCTACATTCATGTCCAAGCCATCTGCCGCCCCGCCGTTCTGTAAAAAAGGGTGGTATAATCAATGATATTATAAGTAAAATGGTGTAGATAGGTTAGATCTTCAACAACGGCACACTAATGCACACATAAATAACTAAATAATTCGTTACGAGAAATGCATCCGTTGACGCCGGCCACGCGACACAGTTCAAGTCTGGCTAATTAGCCACATTTTAACGTGCCGCTTGCTGAGCGCTTATAACCTATCTACAATCTACACCTTTTACTTGTAATGTCATTGGGTATAAAAATTAATTATATAAAAATTTGTTTTATCATAGTCTACACTAATATTAAATAAATTTGGATGTGTGATTTACAACTTTATGAGAATAGTAATAAAGTCTAAATTATAATAAACTGGTTAATGTTTATATCATACACAAGAGCATATTATAAAGTTTTCGTAAATAAAGTTAGAGAAATATAATTTCAGTGAAGCAAAATAGTATGTACTTATGTAATTTATAAACCCTCTCAAAGCTACGTTACATTAATATTTTAAAACACTTCAATCTTTTAGTCTAGCTAGGGTGATCTTTTATTTTTTAATTTTATAAAGTAGAATAGAATAACAATATTTTTACAAATTATTTTTCACATTAACTTGTTTCGATTGCCAATTTTGATAACTTTTAAAGAACTTAGTAGTTACGTGATTTAAAAAAAATAAGATTCAAAAACGAGTAAAACTTCTCTAATTGAAAAAATATTTTCACTGAGTTTTACCAACCCTAAATCAGGGTAAAATTGCAACTTTTTTCAATATTGAGAAAAATTGTATAAATTCTAAACAAATCCTAATCCATCTACTAACTATGGCAACCTTAAAGACGTCTGAAATGCAAAGAAATTCGTTTTATTTTCTTGATCTTACAACCGTGAAACTTTTGAATTAGTAATTTCAGAGCAGGGTTGGTAAACCTTTTAATTTTTTTTACGTTCAAGCATTAAGGTTTCAAATAGAGCTTCTATAAATTTTGTGAGTAGCATTTTTATAGTATCAAATAAATTATTTGATACGTCATTATGATGAGTCAACACAAGTATGAATATTTATTTCGCAAATTTGCACCTTATCATAAATATCGTTCAGTATGACTAATCCAACTTAGGTTTCAAAAAGATGCTATTTAAGCCAAGAAAATAACTAAACATGCAATTTTAACTAAAAAAATCATATATATATTTGTCAGCCCTACCTACATCCAGGCCAAAGCATCCATTCTTTGTGCTTGAAACGTATAAATTCTACTCCGTATCGTTCGAAGTGCCATTGTCTCCTCAAAGAAAGTTCATTGACTATTTAATAATGGTATTACTGTATTAGACATTACATCTGGCTGGACATACCTATTTATTCTACGATATGTATGGCGTACGTACCTACCTTGTTTGCGTTACATTTTATTATATACTTTATATTGGTATTTTTCGTTTTGTTTTAATTGCATATTGTATTGTACATTTTGTTATTTTTGAAAAAATATAGCCAATAGTCAGATTATAAAAAAATATATATATATACAGCTGTAATCGTTAAGTGTGTCCAGGCGATTATTCCGTAACTATTACAGATATCAAAAAAAAAAGTTAAATGATATCGAAAGTAATAAGTAAAGGAAATCGATAACTTTTTAAAAATCAAACGAGAAGTATCCAAAATTTTGACATTAAACACTCCCATACATTTAGTATGAGATTAGTAGAAAGGTTTTAGTTTCCTTATTTTAAGTGGTCTAGTACTCATTTTACCTTAATCCCATTTTATGATATGATCATAATTATTTTCAATCACACTATAATATTATAAATGCGAAAGTGTGTGAGTGTCACACACATTTGTATGTTTGTTACTTCTTCATGCTCAAACGGCTGGACGAATTTTGATAAAATTTGCTATGGAGGAAGCTGACACCCTGGATCAAAACATAAGATCCCTCAGGAACGCGGGTGAAACCGCGGGGTGGAAGGTAGTTTATAACTGAGTTTAAGAAGAAAATGATTGTATAAAAAAAGCCTTACCAAATACCATTGTTCTTTGAACAACGGATCTGGAAATGACGGTGTACTTGACTGCCTCAAGACATGTCTGGGCCGCCACCGGTGGTCTCTCTTCGTTCTCCTTAATTCTCTCTGTTGCATCACCCATCTCACCTGTTGGGACAGTTAGTAATGTTGTCTCTTTCTATTTTTCAAAGACATTTAAAGGTAGATAGTAATGAGTTAAGTTTTGTGGCTTGATTTGGGAAGTTTTATGTGAAGATTATAATCAATAATAGGTAAATTAAATTATGTGAAATTATTACTCTTCGCTTGTTCCTACTATGGAACTGACTTACTGATTTCATAATTTTTTTATATAAATACCTATATAAGCTATTTACACATAGTCTCAGAACAAACAGACATGTTTATGTATACAAATGTTTGTTCTAAGTTGGAATCGAACCCACAACCTATGGCGCGAATGATAGGGTATCCTACTAACCACCCCAACCGGCTTTTTATCCAGCGATTGAAAAATCAGCCCTAAATATACTAACCCAAATTTCACTTCTAAGTCATCTTTTGTATTGATCACATGATGTTCTACTTGGATGATTCTAATCAAAGTCTAACTGTCAATGATCACCAAATCACTAGGAAAACAACAATATGGTACCGAATCAATTATTCAAAATGTCCCTTAAAGTCAAGATACCAAAACCTTACTTGAAGGATTATACCAATGAATAATTTGA
This sequence comes from Tetheella fluctuosa, assembly GCA_951216915.1. NCBI lineage: Eukaryota > Metazoa > Arthropoda > Insecta > Lepidoptera > Drepanidae > Tetheella > Tetheella fluctuosa. The sequence continues at coordinate 2,762,816 of OX578229.1, read as the reverse complement.
TAGATAGCCAATGCCTCCAATTATTGTCGACGTCTTGGTTTATTTTGATTTGATTTGGCAGTTAATTAATTTGGGTTTTGAGACGTGCCTTGATTTCATATTCCACTTAAGATTATTTTTAAGTCAATGGTCATTTTAGGATATATTTTTATACTGGATAAAAAAAGTATAATTTGCATCTTTGTTACCTCTACCATCGATATATATATATATATATAAAATATATTTAATAAACTGGCTGTCATTTACAACTACAGTTATTATAAATACATAATAAAATAATCACGATGACTACATCTGATTATTGAAGTGTAAACTTCTTTTAAACCTCTGGACTCGCGACCACGACGAACCGTTACGAGCGAGACGCAGTTTGACGTTTAGTTTATTTTGTCAATCTCAACCTCAATCTCTCAAAAAAAAAAATGTTTTCACTTCTGTCGGCACTCCCGGAGTGCAATTTTTTTTTTAGTATGCAGTAACTACACTACTAAGTGACCTTACAATTTTAATTAACTAACAAACTTTGTACTGTTTTAATTCGTGAAACCTTTCGATTGTAGAAAAAAAAATTGCTAATAGCAAAAGCTACAAAAATCAAAACGTAGCAGATCATAATATTACTCAAAGAGAGAACCTTAAACTGCGATACGAAAACAGTTAAAATAATGTATCTAACAAATCAATTTATACATAAAAGATTGTAGCCGTCACTACAGGTAAACAAAAGTTTGCGAGTAAATAACCGAGTGGTAGTGACGTCGGACGCCGCGGCGAAGGTCGTGGGTTCGAATCCTACAATGAGCTTGAGCTTTCGGTGATGGAAAACATCGTGAGGAAACCATAGCGGTGGTAGGGTACTTTGTAGTATCCGCCTGGCTGGCTACCACCCTCAAGTTGAAAATCTGTCGCCAAACACCTATTGGTGTGTTCCGGCAGCTGCACTTGAGAGCCAGATTCTTCTAGGCTTTGGGTGCTTTGGCCACATCATCACCTACCATAGTGAGATTGTTGTCAAACATAAGCCTATAAAGAAAAAAAAAAAACGTTTTATATAATTTATTTGTTTACTGCAATAATCAATGCATTGGTTATATTGATTGTTAGGAATATAATCATAGTGATGTTGATGAAGGAACAACAAAATATAAACTCATTTCTCTCTATAGCTTTGGCTTTGACTTTGGACTGAAACTATACTACAGTTTACAAGACGTAATATTAATGAGAAGTTATTTTGTATAAAATGTTACTTATTACAAAAACAAATACAGGAATAAATTATTCCGTTAAGTTATGCAAAGCTTATTACTTCCTAATAAATATTCCTAAAATTCATTGCACATAATTAAGATCGTAAAATAAATTAATGTAGGTAAGAACATTGTCAGTCCATTAGGTTTTCAAGGAAAAAAATCCTAGAAATTAATTAACTTTTTAATTAAATTTACTTAGGCTTTATTGGAAAATATACAAAGGAAGGTTACGAGACAATATAAGCCCCATTTCTTAAGAACCGGTACACTTTTTTACTAAAATACTTTATCTGAGTTTTTTGTTGAGTTATTTTTTTTGTCGAGAAGTTTGAAGTCTAGTCTATCGAATTTTGAATTTATTTATTTTTAACCATTAAATCTCAACATAGTAAGTGATGATCTAACCGAAAGTGGTAAGGACGTAATGCCTAAATATGAACTGTCTCTCATGTGCAGCTGCAGTAACTAGAAATTCTGTATCCAGCAAGGCGTGATCATAATCTTAGGACTCTACCACCCTATAAAAAAATAAGTCATAATTAGGCATTTATTTATTTTTAAAAACTTTAACTTGCATATCTATAAAATAATAGTTATCTTGTTTTAATCTAACAGTTAAGCTAATTGTCAATAATTTGATTATAAATAGTTTCAGAACAATATTCTGTATTATATAGTAAGCGAAAATAAACTTTATTTGAACTTACCTGAGGATCATTTTTCAGTCTAATCACGTATTCGGTACTAGCATTTGATGATCTCTTACTTATATGTGGATGTGATAATAGGTAATAATGTTTTAGGTTCCCAATCTGTGAACAAAGAAATAATATAATTATTTTCATACAATAACTTCTGAACAAAATAATTTGCCGACCAATTGCTTCAGTGGCCAAACGGTTGCATAGCTCAGTAATGATATAGAATAAGAAGTCAGTCCTGGGTTTCATTCCCAGGGCAAGCACGACGACAAACGCACGGTACTTTTTTAACTTTTTTAACTTATCGAAAATCGGTTGACTTTTTGTAAGATTTTTTTTTCGATATTTATGAATTGTTGCTATAGTAAAAGATTATTATCAGCACAACGAACTAAACATAGGTATCGAAAAGATGCCATCACAAAGTAGTTCAACCTGTATAATATCTCTACTAAAAGGACACGACCCTTCCCGAACAACGGCCTTAATCCCCCCTTTAAGGCCGTAATAGTCCACCACGCAGGGCCGATTGGCAGAATTCTGAGTCCTCCCCACGATATTTTCTTCAGGCAATTATTCCGTCATAATCATAATATTATTGATTATAAAGTCTGAGTGACTTCATTTCAAAGTAAAAACGTAAATAATTTCAATATATTTATTTACTTACTCGAGAATGTATAAAAGTATGTCCTTTTGAATGAAAAATCGAGGTCTATAGGGAAAAGGTAAAGTAAAATAATCAAACAAAATCAAATATTTATGCTCAAGTAAGAATGGACGCATTATACACCGAAGCGTAAGCACTTATCTAACTTTAATTTGTATGATCAATAGTACCTATCAAATTATTAACATTTAAGACATGTGAAAAGGTGACATGATATTAGTTATACCTAATAAGTTATTTTTACATGTCTACTAAGATATGTACAAGATTTTTTATTATATTATGAAATAATTTATAGTAGGTATGTTAAAAATATAGTGGTACATTATAAAAATAGTACACATGTTTATCATCATTGCAAACATCTTCATTTTCTTTTCGTCGTAGATTCATTAATATAATTTATTTACAGCTTATTTATTACAATTATACTTTTCCACATTATCGTTAATAAATATAGAATTAAAAAAAAACACGTTACATTGCGGTGTAAGAGGCGTCCACTTGGAACGGTCACAAAGGAGGTCAAGTGCTGTATCGACGATTTTCCATATTCCATTGTTTGTTTTCATTGGTACAGAAGGGACCCGAATTTAAAAACAGCATTGTTGCAAAATAAACCGACTTCAAAAAACGATCTCAAAAGCATACATACCTATGTAATTTTTATGTGTAATCGATTTTGAACTTCAGATCAATTTAGGGGATTATTTTGTGTTTGAAAGAGGATTTAGTCTCCTCTCGTATAATATATTTTTAGGGTTCCGTAGTCAAAGGGGTCTGCCCCTTGTACGCATTATAATTTCAAATGTCCGTCTGTCTAACTATCATTGTCATTCTACTTGGATACAGTGATATAAAGCTGTCAAAATTTAGCATTTTGCATGTGTGTGTGGGCGCGTATATTAACTTGATAGGAGCACAGTTTTTGTAACTACACGTCACAGGTATAGTGTCTTTATGTCAGAAACTTTATATTATTATTTTCTCTTAGAATTGGTTGTACCCTGCCCCTCCCCCCAACCCGGTAAGTTGCTACTCTTACAAAACCTGAACAGATTCATAGTAGTAATACAATTATTGTATCAATATACGTGATGCATTTAATTTAAATGAATGAATTAATGAATTTAATTTATGTTCACAAAATTTTAGACTTTGTACCATATTGTTACAGATTACATAATAGTTGACCTCGTACTGACTACGGAACCCTACATTGCGAGCAGTTGGAACACACCGGTAAGTGCTCATTAAAAAAAAAATACAGCCGACTTTCGTAAATAAATGATCAAAGTATTTCATTTATTTACGAAATTCGGCTATGTTTAAAAAAAATACACAAACGATTTGGATTTTATTGTAGAGAAAATACATAACAGTCAAATAAACTTGTATTTTACTTCTTTATTATTCGTAATTACTTTCAACGATATACCAGTTATCAAAACTATATTAATTATTTAATAAATTCCAGCCATTACCATTCGAATAATGAAAACAAAAAGCAAAACCTACTTCAAAATGGGTTTGCACTAAAAAGTATAAAATAAATCGTTATTTTACAGATGGGGAGAGAACGAGTTCTTACATCGTTTAGAGTCGTTTTGAATTCAGCGAATGAACTTATCCCCTAACTAACAAGGAGTTGCAGCTTCCATCATCAGCACACCTGACTAACTCAAAGGAACATAAATAGCGGTCTATACGAGCCTATAATATTTAAAGAATTATTCACTAGCTCCTAATAGTCAACGAGTTATATTTTCCATCATCAGCTCAGCAACATGAGATGATGAGTACCAGACGCAATACTTGAGACGAATACTAAGAATAGTTTTAGAAAATATTTAAAACACACATAAAACACTCGAATTTTCTGAGATCCCATCATCAGATCCTGACTTGGTGCCAATGAGACCAACTGGGAAGTACCCTTTCAAACAAAAAAATAATTTTCTAAATCAGTTCAGGTGTCTTCGAGTGATTGGGGAACATACATAAAAAAAAAATCCGATGAAATGAGAACCTCCTCCTTTTTTGAAGACGTTTAATTATTCGATAATTGTAACAGTACTAAAACCGCAATTGTAAAGCTAACATATAGAAATTAATTAAATTCACCACAAATGAATGAAAATAATCATTCAGACGGGTCTAACATGACAATGGTGGATGAAGTGAGAATGAACAAAAGCTTTGGATAATTGAAAGCTCGCTTCAGTGAGCCCGTGAGCTTGCTAAGCTCTTAATTAATGCAATGCGCTTCTTTGGCATTCGTCATAACCCCGCGTTTGTCTATGGTAAATGACAGGTTGTGGTGTTAATTATGCGTTAATTATCATTTACAAAAAAATCTAAATAATTAATCACATGGTATGATTTTAGAAGTGCTTGCTTGGACGAAACTCCTACTTATAATCAGGGGTTTTTTTTAATACAAGAACTACTTTCTAGGGTTTGTGTGCTCACCACAGGTACCACAATTGCATAGATACTATTGTGAGATCGAGTCCAAACGTAAGCACGTCCATAAAAAAAAGTGTGCTGTTCTCAGAATCCTACTATAAAAGTGAAAGTTTGTATGTTTGAATGTTTGTTACAACTCAACTCCGTAATAGCTAAAAGGATTTGATTATTTTTTGGCATAGGTACAGGATATATTCTGGATTAATATATAGGATACTTTTTAAGCCAAGAAAACATAAGATGATCAAACCGCGGGATAGAAACCAATCCTAATCCTAATTCAATAGGCGATGATAGCTCAGTGGTAGTGACGTCGGACGCCGCGGCGATGGTCGTGGGTTCGAATCCTACAATGAGCTTGAGCTTTCGGTGAAGGAAAACATCGTGAGGAAACCATAGCACGGTGGTAGGGTACTTTGTAGTATTCACCTGGCTGGCTACCACCCTCAAGTTGAAAATCTGTCGCCAAACACCTATTGGTGTGTTCCGGCAAAAAAAAAAAATCTTACTATCCTAACTATCCTAATCCTAACTTAAGTATTATAAATGCGAAAATAGAAAAACGCGAAATAAAGTACAGTGTGATATGTAAATTATTTTGTTGGCTTTCAAACTAAGATTCCTTTTGATGATTAAATTCAAAACAGTTAAAACTATTAGCTTTTACATAGCCTTAAAAACTTGCTAAAAGTAGGTACACAAAAAATACATCTTTATAAAGGTATGTCCCGGATAATTGAGAAGGATATCAAAAGATAATCTGTCTATGAGAACTCAATTTTTTTCTTGAGCATAATACCCAGCCCACGAAAGGTATAAGCTTCCACCTAAATCCGTCTAAAACCTTACGGCCCGAAAATAAAAATTCGAACACTGACTTAATTTTAGGCGATATTTTTATAAGCCAGTACCTATTAAATATAAATTTTATACTCCGCTAATTCCGAAAGATTGTAATCCAATATTCTGGATTTTAGTCTAAAAAAATCTGAGATAAAGCCAGATTAGTGATTTAACTACCTACCTGCCTCAAACTTATCTTAATAGTCAATTGAGTGTCTGTTTGTACAACGTTTTATTCAGATGACGATCTTGCAGGAAAAAAATACCTCATCATTGCATTAAACTCCTATATACCTATTAGTTTCTATTTTATATGATTAACAATTTAATTTATTACTTAGGGACATAATTATTTTCTTATTTAGATAAATAAACCAAACTACTGACGCCATCTGTCGAGCGCCCGCACTAACTACTCTTGAATGGGGAAAATTGTTAAGGAACCGTAAGTAGGCCGAATTTTTTCCCTCCACTTTACATTATTTTCACATTTGGTCGCCCAAATGAGTACCTTCGTTTAATAATTTAGTTAGAAAAGTAATATTCACTTTCAAAAGTGATTTTCTACCTACTTTTTGTTGTTGTCCGTAGATCTAGCTAGGGCAATGGTTATCATTGGAAATATAAAACGTTTTCGTAAGATTCCTTCTAGGGTTTTCCATATATTTATTTTGCGATCTTAAATTTTCATGAAAACAACGCACTATTCAATATTTCGCACTTATTTATTTGTTTAATTAAACTCAGTGGTAGTAACGTTGAATACCGTGGTGAAAGCAATGGGTTCGATGAAACTTAAAAAACAATATGAAAAAGACAATTTACAGCATAAAGACTCATAAACATCCGTACTGCGGGGAAGAAGCTTAGGCTACATAAAAACTGTTCACATAATGGTCCTAGTGCGGACTAACGGCCTTCACACATTTATATTTAATATCTCGGGCAGGCAAGTTTCCTTATGACATTTTTACTAATATTAAATTTTTAGTTGGCTGAAGGATAAAATAAAATCAAAGAAGAAATCATTCATCATTTTTTTATGAGTAGGAAAAGATAGGTTAGTAATTTTTAAATGTAGGCATAACGCCAAAGGGAGCTAAAGCAAAGGAGTAAAAGCTAGTGTAGAATAATTAAACGGTCAAAAAGTAAATCAGTGTTCCTGATAAAACAAACCAAATCATGAGGGGGAATTAACATTGGGCTCAGTTCCATACAGATTGAGTATGTATTATTAAATTAATTTTCCTTATTAGAGATTTATCTATACATACAAATAAATGAATTTGAAGTATCTGTTTGTAATGTCAAAATAACAGTTTTTTACTGAATGCATATGAAAGTATACACTGTAGGTACTTATAACAAAAAAAAAACTATTTTAAAAATGTTGTCTGCCTGTCTGTCTGTTTGTTCCGGCTAATCGCCGAAACGGCTGGACCGATTTTGATGGGATTTCCACTGATATCTGAGATGTTATAAAGAGTAACTCAGGCTACTTTTATTATACCGGTAACGGTGAAACCGCGGGGAACAGCTAGTAACTATATTATAAACTCTATTACTATACAAATCTAGGCATCTAATAACAACAACTGTAAACTCATCACGCCTACCTATCACATTTTAATACACAAACAACATACAAAATAAAATTACTTACATAAATAAACGTATATGGTCGTCCTGTTTACACTCGTTTAGTTTCCCTAAACCCACGACGAAGGTTGAACAGCCCTTCAATGCTGTTTACATGCTTCAAGTGTGGGCTCAACACACAAAATATGAACGGGATATGTACTTATAATGTCGTAGCTCATTATAATGACATCTTTATAGGCTTTGGTACAATTGATTTTCTTTTTCTTTTTTTCTCTATAAGTAGGTATATAATACGAGTATGTATACCTATGTGAATACATAGATGGTCTGGAAATGGTCGCTTCCGCTCATTAGTACAATAAGGTATGTTAAATCCTTTTTAGTGAAACACAAATATTTTTATATCAATTATTTTCGTAGCTGTTAGGAATGATCATACGCATAAATAATTTTTTTGTCTACACCTACTTATTTACTATAGAATTATAATTTATTACTACAAAAACTTTACTTTTATTAGGTAGGTATGTTGGGCGTGCTTTATGAAACGATGTTCTTTTACGCGGCTTACCGCAGGAGTTGACTGGCAGAAAAAGAAACGTAACGAAAAAGCGTTAATACGTGTGTGTGTGAAACAAATCCCATGTAACAAATACAGTTTTCTGACGTCGGTACATACGAATAAATATGAATACAATATGTAGGTAACCTCGTTTATAAACAATAAGCTTCAAGCAACTCATTGAAAACAGCCGTTTTCAGAACAAAATAAAAATGTAGAACGATCTTTGATTTGATTATAGTTGGGTATATATGTTTCTTTATTTCTATTAATTTTCAATAGGTTAACTTGAGTTTAGCCACTGACCCTAAATGGGTGATGACGAAGACAAAAATGGAATCCGTTTAAAGTCTCAATTGATAAATTAAATAACATGCAAAATAGGTTTCAAATAATATGAATAATTTATGTTTATAATACTTAAACAAATTATAAACAAAATTTAAGCGCTAGTCTTGAAAATTTACATGTTGTAGAGTCAGAACATTCAGTTGATATAAAACATTTTTATTTTGTCTTATTTTTGCATTGCGACAGTTATATATAGTATTTTATAACTTATAGCTAAATAATAAAGTCAAAATCACCATTTTTATGAATACAGAAGCATCCCTTACGACTCATATTATCAAAAGGATTTAAATCCTAACTAATATAATATTACTAGCTTCCGCCCCGCGGTTTCACCCGCGTTCCCCGGGGATCTTATGTTTTCCCGGGATAAAAAGTAGCCAATGTTCTTCTCCATACCACAGGCTATCTGCATACCAAATATCATAGCGATCGGTTAAGCGGTTTAAGCATGAAAAAGTAACAAACAAACAAACTCACCTTCGCATTTATAGTATTAATTAAAGTTAGGATAAATACGAATGCGAATGTGAGTTTGTTTGTTTGTTACCATTTCACACCTAAACAGCTGAACCGATCGTGATGAAATTTGGTACGCAGATTAGCCTATGGTATGGAGAAGGACACACACTACTTTTTTTCTCGGGAACGCGAGTGTAACCGCGGGGTATAGCAAAGTAAAATAATAAATAAATATCACCGCAAATGTTCCTGAAAGATTCCCCTCTAGATGACCATAAAACTGATTTCCAGACCATCATGCCTATCACCAAAGTGTCGTAACACTCTCCATCTATCAGCTCATAAAACCCTTGTACAGATAGCATTATATTCTCGTAAACAACTACATAATATGTAATCTCTTTGATCTTTTTTATTGCTGACTGTATCAAATTGTTGTCATTCTATAAATTGTCTGGGTAAGTTCGTAACTTTGACCGTAAGTAATTCCGTATTTATGAAATAAGTAGGGGAAACTTCCTTGAGAGATTTGGATGTCTTTCAACTTGTTACTTAATTTTGCTAAGTGATCGCGCGTGAGTATATTGTTTTGCAATTTGATTATTGTGAGTGAGTTTGTTGAGTTTGTAAGGTAAATTATTGGTATGATAGAAAACGTAAATTCTTGTGTTTTATTTCACTTTACTGTCTAAGGTTAACTCCGGTCGAGCACAATTTACCCTGCGCAAAATTAGTCACGTAATTTAAGTACTTTGTATGCAAAGAACTCATTTTGCATCGTAGTTGCAATAATATATGAAACTGTATGCAAAGAAAATTACGCGACTCACAAAATAGCACTAATTTGGCTTCAACCTAAAACCAGTTTTGCATAAAATTACGTATGTTAATAACTTTTCGATTAATAAACTTGTTAAGTACTTACTTACTCTCTCTATACCACTTGGTATAGAGTGGATAAATGCGTGGAGATGAAACACTTTAAAATGTAATTTAGCACAATCAAAAACTCATTTATTTAAATAAGACCTGAGCAAAGATTACCTTCTAACATTTAGTATATAAATATACGCCATTTATATTTTAAAGATATAATAGTATATACTAGCTTCCGCCCCGTGGCTTCACCCGCTTTCCCGAGGGACCATATGTTTTCCCGGCATAAAAAGTATCTTATAGCCTTCCTCGATAAATGGGCTATCCAACACAAAATGATTTTTCAATCCGAACCAGTAGTTCCTGAGATTAACAACAAACAAACAAACTCTTCAGCTATATAATATTAAATATAGATTTTAAAGATATTATAAAAACTGTAATATGAACTTTGTTGTATATTGATAGGTACCTAATTACAGTTGCGAACTGAGACAAATACCTAATGTCATATAAAACTAGTCAAAGTACTTTCAATAGTCAAGGTACTGTGTGGCTCCGATTAAACCGAATCTTGAGAGCCTAAGCTTAACAGAGGTTTGTCGCTTACTCACAGGGTATTTAAGCTTATGGGATACTTGGGTCTGTCATAGAATTGTAGGGAAAAGCAATACAATACATACATTAATTCTGTCTAAAATTATGGTTTTCTTAAAACCTTTAGGGCTTCTACAAAACTAATATAGACAAGGCTTCAGCACAATATATTGTCAATTAGCGTTATTTAAAAAAAAAACACTTTTGTTCACTTTCAAAATTACATAGGTAAATAAGATTTAATGTAGTCTTATCACGTTAAGTGAAGATGGTTAGCACACATACCCTACAAACTGGTACCATTTAAGTATTTTTGTCATAAGTTTCAACAATATCTTTCATACTCTTTACAAACAGTTCAAGATCCCAAAAGACTGACTTCACGTTGCCTTACTTACAAAGTAGTGGAAACTTAGTAGTTCATAAGGGAATTATCGTAGTTGAGCTAAGCACAGCAAATCCACTGAGGAAAGAAGTGCAATAAATTTTCGATGAATGTGTGAGGTTCATGTTTATGTTTCTTGGGAATTCAACATTTTCTAGTTAATAGAAATCTTCATAAATATAAATGGATTTGTGAACAAATTTCAAAATATAATTTAGTACTTTAAATCCAGGTAGCTCAATCCAGACTATACATAAAATTAAGGTATTTCATACTACACTAGCTTTTCCGCACGGTTTCACCCGCGTTCCCGAGGGATCTTGTGTTTTCCCGGGATAAAAGTAGCATATAGCCTTCCTCAATAAATGGGCTATCCAACACTGAAAGAATTTTTAAAATCGAACCAGCAGTTCCTGAGATTAGCGCGTTCAAACAAACAAACAAACTCTTTAGCTTTATAATATTAGTATAGATTTACCTTAAAACATTGCTGAAACCTTTTATTATTTTTGACTATCAATAAAACCATAACTAAATTACCTTCAACTTTAAAATACCTTTACCCAGGTATGTTTCTTGGTAATCCTCGATTAAATTCTCTAGTAAAAATTAAGGAAAATTTAATACGTAACATAACATAAAGTTTTTTTTTGTATTAACTAACATATTAACTAATATTCATACTGAGGTTCAAATTTTTTGTCACAAACATGATTTAAACAATATTCAATACAATACAAAAATGAATCTCGCGGTAACATTAATTTCCTGTGCTCGAAAATCTTTCCGCATCAATTTCCTTGGAAAAAACCAGCAGCCCTACAAGTAAATTTCTTAAATTAAATCCACGGTAATCCGTAGGCATCGTATGCCTTACTTGGTGAACTATCGATTTTATGCCACGATTGCCGCGGTGAAGTTATTGAAATTGGTAAATGGTTTGTACTTGCTTATTGGTTTTTTAAACTTCTGCTATCCTGGTACATACATTTAGTTAATTTAATATAGATATCTACATTTTCAATAAAACATATCTCATTAGGTACATCATACATTTCATGAAATTAAATTAAATATTTTATTATTTCAAATAGGCCTTCACAGTCACTTATGAATTGTCAGACTCTAACTTACTGTTATGAAGGTTGCTTTTACTGAGAAGAACCAGTATTAAATGAGTTTAATTAATAATAATTGTTGAGACAATTACTCTTTTCAAAATAAACTTAGATTTATCCTCCACGAGCGAGCGCTACACCCAATCATTGTCTTCATTTAAATATAAAATATCTGATCATAAAGGTAAATTATTTTATTTGAAAGTCATACTCAAGCCAAATTGCCCAGAAATCCATTGTACTCGTTATCAGTAACATGAGAGTAATATAAAATGTAATAATGTAATTGGAGGAATAATTTGAGTTGAATATTCATGTAATCATATAAAAATTCATGATTTATGTTTGTGTGAGGTCTAAAAGGCAGCTGTCTCAACATATGATACAACGTTGGTCTTTGGATAAGGTCGAAAGATAGGCCACAGTCATTCGTTTAAAAATATAACAAACTAGCTTCCACCCCGCGGTTTCACCCGCATTGCCGTGAGATCTAATGTTTTCCCGGAATAAAAAGTAGCCCATGTGCTATTCTAGACTATAATCTATCTCTGTGCCAAATTTCATCCAAATCCTATGAGTAGTTTATGTGTGAAAGAGTAACAAACATCCTGACATCCTTACTCACAAACTTTCGCATTTATAATATTATAGTTAAGAGAGTAGGATAATACACTACGTAATGTCTTCTCGTCCAAAATACCTCAGAATACGTCACAACCAGTGTGTGTTACCAGTGATGACATATGGCACAGTGACGTGGTCTCTCATAATTGGCCAAATAAAGCAGCTCAAAGTCGCACATCGAGCCATGCAGAGGGCTATGCTCAGGGTTTCTCTACGCGACCAAAATCAGAAATGAGGAGATTCGTAGACCAACTAGGGTCACTGACATAGCCCAATCGTTAATTATAAATATAAATATTCTGGGACATTATTCCTCACACACGGCCATCTGATCCAAACTAAGCAGAGCTTGTGCTATGGAAGCCAGATAACTGATATACTACGTATATGTACTACTTTTCTTTCGTAAATATATACTTATATATATAATTACACCCAGAATCAGGACGAACAGACATACATACCTATAAAAAATGTATAATAATATCAATGATTTTAAATTGATATTGCAATTTAAAAACATAATTAATTGTCAGGCGTGACGTTAAGGTATACCGAAATATTTTAATTATAATGTACATTGATATAGTGACATGATAAAATATTTTGATTGATTAAATAGCAGATTTATCCGTGAATAACTATATATCATAATTTTAATTTATTAATATTAAGGCAAACATCATGAGCACGATGGTTCCTTTACCCGCCTGACTGGCAACCCTACCGTTGTTGAATTTCCTCAAGGGGTGTTTCAATAGCTGTACTTGAGAGCCAGATCCTTTTTAAGCTATGTGTGCTTACCACCTTCGGCCGCATCATCACCTACCATGGATGAGATTGTGGCACAAGTATATGCCTATAGAACTGTAACATAACTGAATGTTTGTCTGACTAACAGACGATTCAACCCAAAATATTGGCCATAAAACATGAAATTTGTCTGGTAGTTTACTTTTTATAGCATAGGGGTGCACTTAAAAAGAATTTTACTAAATTAAACCCCTTAGAAAGCGGAAAGCAAGTTCATAATTTAATTTAATTGAAAATCGTGATTTTACCTATCTATAAACAGTCTAAACAGTCACGAACTGTACTGTACTACGACCATGAATGTAAAACTATAAAAGTTCACAGATCCAACATTTACCTATGGCGGTGAAGACAAACTACCTGAGTAGTGTGTACTTAAATTAAAAGGCATGTGAATATAGATTAACTTGAGATAATCACATAATTAACTTTTCCTTCTAAAGTAAGCCTCATTCTTCTCAAAGATATATACCTACCTACTGTGTGAAGCAAAAAAAACAACCTATCTTGACTTATAATGCAGTGTATATGAGGTGTTCAATTTCGACGGGCCGGTTGGCGTGGTTGGTAATATACCCTATCTATCATGTCGCAGGTCGTGGTTGTTGAGTTGTTAAGCAGAGTTGATAAGCAGGCAGACGGTCCACCTGTTGTTGGTAAGTGGTCACCCCCGCCCATAGAAATCAGCAACACCATTTAAAAAGCAAGCGTTGCAAAAACAGAACTTTCTACTTTTTGGAATTGTTTTTTGCAATATTCAACCTTATTCACAAAAATTATTCAACCGAAAATATATAAAAAACAACAAGTTCTCAGACTTTACTCTTTGCAAAAAGAATACTTAAAAAGCTTTGAAACAAGACGTTCTAGAGTAACAAATTACTCATCTAACAGACTAATCATCCTAAGACATTAACCTTTATACAAACAGTTATGCTCGAAAACCTAATTGCAAATTGATTCTTAAAAATTTACTCATGATGAGTAACCATTTTAATTTATCAAATTTATTAAAAACGCCATTAAAAATCATATTCCAACAAATATCTATCTATTCGTATGTAGAAAAAATCTTCAAAATATCACAAAACGCAATGTCGAATCTTGTTTGAGAAGGCCATATTGCTTCGAAACGCAAAAAGAATGACTAAACATTTTATAAAATAGTTTAAAAATCTTTATTTCAAAGAAAAACTGCAATACAAAATATATAAAAAGAATCAGTAGAATTTGGTTAATTTCATCAAGTTCTATAACCGTTTTCTTTTCTTTGTACTAAAACTGTATCTAATGTGTATTAATATAAATTCATGAAATTCTAAGTTTAACTGATTAACAATTTTTATTCATAAAATTGAAATTGTTAATCTTAAACAAAGTCAAAATATTATTCATAGATTTTTAAGAACCAATCATTATTCTGTTTCACGAGAAAATTTCCTAGTTTCTTCTCAAGTTTTATTTCGAATCTTATAAATATAAAATAGCACATACTTAGTGGTTGTATAATGTTTCTCTGTAATTAATGTGTCCATTTTCCGTAAATCCCCTCACATTGTTCTATTACCTAACGTGCCAAATTTCTTGGCATTCAGTAATAGCTGCACAATTACCGAAATTGCTATGCTTCCTAGTTGGCTCCTTACTTCAAAATACGGCAAATTACTCGAGGCCATTACAAAATACTCATGTTTTTAACAACATGAGTTAAAAGAAAGAAAAAAACCTTTGCAAATGCTAAACGATTTTTGAAGTGGACATTTTAAGAAATTTGTGACAAATTTTGGCAATGATACAAAAATTTCGAACTGTCCAATTTACAAACTAAATTGAGTCTTACTTCCCTCAATATATAACATGACCCTTACCTGTCCATGATTGATGAATCCATGTCTGTGAGCCAGATCATGTGCACTCTCCAAGCCACCAGGCACGTGAACAGCAAACTGATGGTGATATAGCGGTACACACGAGTCCAAAACTGTTAATATCACGACTGCTATAGAAAACATAACGCACCCCGATCATTTCACGTTACTACCTAATCAACACAATTTCCATAATACTAAGCTACTCCCGTATTATTACGTATAACACGTTCAGTTGGAATCGCTTAATAATTATACGTTGAAGTTTTCACTCGCGGCTAATGTAATTTTAATACGATACGGGGTTGGAGGGTGGATGGACGTGCAGTCAGTGTGACGCTTCCACCAAGACTGGATCCTCGTGACTGGTAGTCTTTGACACGTAACTGTAACGCATGCGCGAAACTTGGCGCCCTTTCTTCAGCTTTGCCATCGGAGTGTAATTGTATGTGTGAGTGTCAATTGACTTGAATTCCTAATTGGATCGCATCGACTTGTAACTGTATTGTTGTTTTTTTAATAATCGATTTTATTAGCTTCTATTGTTTTTGGAATATTTTACTTATGCAATACATAAATTACTAGCTTACGCCCCGCGATTTTACCCACGTTCGTGAAATAAAAGTAACATACATATTGTATCTGACTATCTCTGTGCAAAAGTTACGTTGCAACAAACACACTTTCGCATTAATAAATAATTTATATTTACGCTTGTCTTGGTTCTAATTTTTCGTTCATGCCATTCGCAGTTGAAACCATGGGTTCATGGGGGTTCGAGGCTCGCCGATTTGCTCGGATTTTATCATCCAAGCTCATCGAGGCTTCGGGAGACCGACGGGCTGGGAGCTTTTTCCGCCAACGCATATACTTGGCCATCCAAAAAGGGAACGCTGCCAGCCTGTTGGGAACCTTGCCTATCGACAGCAGCGAGGGCTTTGAGGATGTTTTCTATATATCATAGTTTGTATTTTATACATTGATTGTAAATATGTAAATAAAATTATTTCATTCATTTATAATTACCTATCGTGATTTTACTTTTATTGCACCATATTGAGAAAAATCTCTCACTCAGTCAGACCCTAGTCACGATATCCCAGGAACTATAAAACTTACAAACTTGAATTAACTAATTATATAAAAGAAGAAATCCTGACTGACTGACTGATAGGAGATAAGATAAGTAATGTAGAGCCTAAACCGCTGATCTTAGAAACTCGCATTGGAGGGTACGGAGGCTTTTGTAACGTAGGTATAATAAGAAAAGTTTATATTTTATACAACAAGCTTACGGCTCGCCTGATGCTAAGCGGTTACCGTAGCCTATGAACGCTTGCAACACCAGGGGTATCACTCGCGCGTTGCTGACCCTTCCCTCCTCCCCAATGAGCTCTGGCGACCTTACTCACGCGTAGGAACATAACTAAGTTATTTGGCTGCGGTATTCTGTAAGGTGGAGGTACTTTCCCAGTCGAGCTGCTCTTTGAGCGACTTATCGCTATGCTCTACCTCTCTTAAGATTTTCCGAAATTCAACCACATAGGGGGGAAAATAGAGAATAGCGAGCGAAACTACGTGGAAAAAAACATAAATAGTTACGAATTTCATAACAGGAGATATTATTAAACTATCCAATAAACCAATAAAGATCATCAAATACTACTTATTCGCTGTATTTTATACAGTTGTAATTTCTATAATGTTTTTGATCAACGTATCCATTATTTTCCATAAAAAAATAACGTAACAAACTAAGTGACTCATAAAAGCGTGTGATAATGTATCATATAATTTTATACTAAAATTAGAGTGTCAATAAAATGGCCGACTCCAATTTGGCGGTCAATCCATACAAAGTAAACTCAATAGTCTAGACTGGTATAATCGGATTAGTGTTAATTTAGTCGTGTTACAGTTTTTTTAGCTAAGTTATCGCGTGGTGTAAACAGATTTGAGAATTAATGTAAGATTTTAAAGTGGGATTTAAATACTAAAATTGGATGGATTGGACATGTTCAAATTATCGAAGCTAACAGTTGATACTAAAGCAAAGATTAAAGATAAAAATATATTTATACAGTCGTGGTTTGCCAAATTAGATACCTACCTTATAGACAAATTTTAAAAACAACAAATATTGTTCCCATTTTTGTAACTGTCTCTCAAGTGCATTGCCGAAATACACCGTTAGGTACTTGGTGACAGACTTCCAACTTTAAGTTGTTAGCCAGGAGTATACTACAAAGAGTTTTATCATTTATTTAAAATTTAATATCAATATTGGGTATCCTGTATTTTTATTAACCTCGAGTAAATAGACTCAATAGAGATTTTATCTATTCATTGGAGCATTCCGCGCCATATTACCAGATCACTGGAAAAAAAGCTTTTTTATTTTGCAGTTTTTTTTTTACAGAATGATGGAAGTAACCTGAATACAGGAAAAAAATACTTGATGCTGCAGTGCTTCACTGAAAGCCAATTTCATAACAAGGTTATTATAAACATCTATTATGAAGAAAAAATTATGTTTTTAAGTCAAAAGCAGACGGTCAACCTGACGGTAACTAGCAACCACCGAATGCACATTGCAATGGGGAAAAACCAATACTTTACTTTGTTTTTTATTCAATAACAATATATTTAGCAATCATAAAACTTATATTACATTTTCAAGCTAGTTCTTTTCAGGTGAAGACTAACATCATAAAATAAATAAAGACCATTATAAGCACCCTCGTAAATTTTAAACTGAATACCTACTTTAACTTAAGTTATATATAAATAACAGTCAAGATATATCTTTATCTATGTAAAGAAAGAAGGTCATCAATTGCCTATAAAAACATCGTACAGTTACTGTGAGTCTGATATGTAACAAAATGGTATATTATTACTGCATAATAGCGGTTCTAATAAAAACAAGCGTTCGTGTTTACTTATTCCCGAGTGCACCCGCACCGCGGTAGTTCATCCCGGAGTCCAACTTTACTCCCGCCTACTTATAGTTGCCAAGTTCTCTGTAAAACAAATAAGGCATTTGAATTTCCCAGCCCACTTTGAATTGAATACTCAGTTGAAGTTGTGAACTCCGACTTTAAAAGTCATGTTTTAAAAAAGGCTGCAAAGTATCGTAATGTACACATGTAGTCGCTTATGTAATATTTTGTTAGTACCTATATAAATAGTAAATCAAAAGTGGCTTAGTAACCACTCATCCAACCAACAACTTTTTCATTTAGTACTATGAAATCATTTTTGATACAACGTGACGACAATTTTATATGAAAAATATCATCAAAATATTGTGCGAGCATGACGGCAATATATTTGTGTGCGCTTCTTTAGTTTGCGACTTGAATTCAGTCGCACCAGTTGCAAGTCATGTCCTGTTTTATGAAAATATAAAAATGCCAAATTATGCCATTATGGACAGTAAAATTCTTCAAGGGTAGTGAAGTCAGCTGAGTCAATGGAGATGTTTAATTTTATCGTAGATAAGAAATAATGGTACGCTCTTTATTTTTACTATTGAATGAGCATTACAATATCTAGCCTACTCGCAATCTATGGTGTTCCGCACCGCATGGCGCTGTATTTATATTTTTTTTATTATACCTTTCAAACTTGACGAAGGATTTCAGACACGATGCCAAATTTGATTATAACCTTTACATTTCTTGCATTGCATATACAAAAAATATTCACATTTTACAAAACGTAAATAATTTATTCAGACTTTTATACCAATAATTCATAATTAATGTGGTAAGTAAACAATTCAAAAATGAAAACCACAAATCAAAGTTTATACCCTCGGTATCGTTGGGTGTAGTCAAACAGTGTGGCGGCAACTGTCGTTAATTATGCCACAAGTCACGTAATAAACTAATGCATCCCCCGCACGCGCCACTTCGTTATCTCCATGACAGTTGATGATTAATTCAACTGTTGTTAATGTAGTGTTCAATTATTTGCTCTAACTGACAGTTGTGTAACTGGGCTTAAATTTTTATTGTCAAATAGAAATTGCGGCTGGACAGCTCGAGAGTTTTAACCATAAAATGTGAATATTTTTTGTATAAATCTGCATACTATTATAATCTTTATGTGAATGTTATAATTAATAAATTCGTTTGAAGCTGTTTTTATTTGACTGGCTTTATTTTTGAAAGGAATTAACTTCTTCTGTATAATATATAAAATGGTAAACTGTCTGGCTGTTGATATAATCAACGCACAGCCTAAACCACAGGACCTAGAGTCTTGAAATTTTGCGCATACATACCTTATACAGTGTAAGCATCCACAAATTTTTGGATATACAACGCCTAAGGGGGTAAAATAGGGACTCGCGGCTGAAAGCGCGGAGCGGAAGGCTAGTCACTTATATAATCTTAATTTATACAAATATTATAAAGCTGAATAGTTTGCTTATTTGAACGCGCTCATCTCAGGGACTACTGATTCGATTTGAATTTTTTATCAGTGTTGGATAGCCCATTTATCGAAGAAGGCTATAGGCCTTTTATTCCGGGAAAACACAAGATCCCTCGGGAACGCGGGTGAAACCACGCGGAAAAGCTAGTATTTGTATAAAGGTGGTCCGTAATATGCCATGTAAAATATTACGTGAACAAATTGAACACATTAGTACAAAAAATATCAGTTCGATGATAAACTATCTTAGGTTTTCTCTAGGTACCAGACCATATTGTATATATAAACAAATACATTACTAAACGTTCCCTTTACGTACTTCTACTTACAATAATAGACAAATCCAAACAAACTTTTCTCCATTCGCTAAATTTGTGTCAACATACGTGCGTCACCAGGTGGTCTATTACAAAGGCAGACTCCATTTAATTTTGTACCGCAATAGTTTTGTGAATTGAATACCTTTATATGGAAATGTTGGAAACCTATTTATATATCTCTGAAAATAATTAATATAAATGTAAATGCTCGGCTAGAGATCCAAGGTCCTGGTTCAATTACCCGGTCTGGTGGTGAACGAGTGAAATTGAAGTTCGGGATAGGTCACGAATCAATACCCAAATGTTACGTTGAGACTTGAAATGTTTTGGTTAAATGTGGGTCTTAGTTCCTAGACCTCTTTGGGGATAATAAGCTCGTATAAAACCACAATATAACAATAGTAGTAAAATGCTATAACAAAGCTACATCGTGCTATCGATGTTCTCCGACATATGTCCACCATCTTGGACCAGAATCCGTAGACATAACGATCTAGCCTGGTAGAAGATCTTCCCTTTTCAATGAAGGAGTCTTCTACTCCGCTTCTCCATAGGCGTAAAGATATTAATTCATATAGTATGATATATTTTTACCATATTGTTGAAGTAGCCCATCTTGTCTCAGAAAATTTGACGAAACTTTATGTTATGTTATCAGTAGCGAAATCTATTCTGTTTGCGTGATTAATCCGATCTTTATACCTATACCTTTCGGTTCAGCAACGTATGCGTGAAAATCTAACAGACAGAGTTACTTTCACATTTTTTATATTACTATGGATACAAAGTATATATTATAAATATGGATTGTTCTTCTATTGATCCCTTAACACATGTGACGATGGAATACAGAGCTCTACAAAGTATTTCAACAGATCTTTACCAAAATTCAATCTAATTCAACAAAAGGCATACAAATAGCCCTCCGCAATGACATATAGAAGGCGGAAACAATGAGGAACCTAAATAACTAATTTAGCTTCATCACAAATACTTCGGATAAAGATTAGAAGTAATTACTACTGTGTTTGCTGATTAATACTGCCGGAGTGATCGTTTTTAGGGAAAAGGTCGATGACCTGTTTTTTAACAATCTAAACATGTAATCTATAAAAAATTTAATCTAAGCTTCTGTTGTATGTCGCCACAAAAGAAATTGATCACTTTAGTCACAGACCTAAAAATTGTATGCTAAAAATATAGGTACTATCCTATATCTATGACTTTAGTACCCATAATAATCTATTGACATTCTCTTGGCATTTTGTATGAAAATTGTGGATTACATAATGTCACATGCTTCTAAAGTGATGATCTACTTTTGGGGCTCACCGTGCACACAGTTAATACATACGTGGTGATGTAGTATCCTTAATTGTTATAGGAGTATTATGTTTCTACAGTTGGGACTTATTTTATGATGATGAAAATGTTGAATATAGTTAAACGAAAAATTTGACTATTTTCATAACACTGGAAAAAAAAAACTTTTTTTATACAACATTGTCGGCAAAAAAGCATACGGCCCGCCTGATGGATAAGCGGTTACCGTAGCCTATGAACGCTTGTAACACCATGAGTATCACTCACGCGTTGCCGACCCTTCCCCCCTCCCCGATGAGCTCTGGCGACCTTACTCATGCGCAGGAACACAACTATAAGTTATTTGGCTGCGGTATTCTGGAAGGTGGAGGTACAGGTACTGGAGATACTGGTTATAAAAATACTATACAGTTTCTAATTAACTATTATTGATAATGAAAAATCAACTAGGAAACTATAGCACGGTGGTAGGGTACTTTGTAGTACCCGCCTGGCTGCCTACCATACGGGGAAAATCTGTCGCCAAATCTGTTGCGCTTGAGAGCCAGTTGCCTTCTAGGCTTTATAAAGGTCGGCAACAAATTGGCAATCCCCCTGGTATTGCTAGTGTCCGTAGGCGACGGTAGCCACTTACCATCAGGTGGACCTACTGACAGTCAGGTCAGCCTTGTGACATTATATAAAAAATAAGAAAAAATATATTCCAACTTTTCTTTCTGTCCCATTTCAAGATGAGGAAGAACAATATATTATATAACTAAACTGAAAAAATTAACAACTTTAAAAATAAATATTTAAGACGTACAGAAATTTGCATTGAACACGATGAACGATGTTTCCACACCTTTGTTATGATAATAATATAACCTGCAGATAATGTTAATCAAAATTATTAATCCTCCTGTTATATAATTTATCAGTCAGATTCTAAAATCACAATCCGTCTTATAAACACCTATTACCAATCAGTAACAATCCAACTATAAAATAAATGTAGATACATAAATCAAGTATCAAGACTATTCGAGTACACATCTAAGTTTAATTTTAATGTGACAAAGTGCTATTGTTAACCCTATATACCCTAATGTGAGGTAAATGAGGCCATAATGCCCCTTCACAATGGAGATATCTCAATGGTATTATAATGAATTGTTGTAGAGCGTTCATTTCTTAGAAATCTCACTGAATAAAGCACCTACGTATGAATAGGCGACTTTATAGATCCGAGATTGTATTGTTACGATGAATGGCAGTCATTATCGAAAGATATCCACTGTTGAGTTTGTTTGAATAATTTTATTTTCAGCCGCAGGGCCTTATTATCGCTCGTGTTTGGAATTATATAGGATTGCTTGAGACTTTCAAAAGTGGTGTCAATTTAGGTTTAAGTAAACTCAATTGAAATGTAGCATGGTACATAAATATTGGTTTAGCTTCAATATTATGGAGTATTTTTCACATATGTCAAAAAGCTGACAAGCAGACAAAATGGTTTTCATGATCGTAAGTGGCTACCGTGGTCGCCTATGCACATTGGCATTACCAGAAGGATTGCTAATGTGTTGCCGACCTTTGCCGCCGAAGCTACGTGACGCCTACGAATGGCCTAAGAGACGCTACGAGCTACACAATATCAGTGCTACGAAGAACCTACGAGGACCTACGAGCGCCTACGGATACCAAATACAAAATCAACTGGGTTGTGTGCTTACTCTATGATGTTGACATTTGTATAAGTCACATGTAAAATTATAGTTTATTAACCGACTGCGTGACTGTAACGACAGGGTTATTTTTGACACGTGCATTTATGTGGAATTCCTTATGACGTCAAAGCATTCCAATGGCTTGATGGATTTTAATGCATGAGCGTTTATCGACTCGTTTAAACTGTGCAATGGTTATAGGCTAGATTTTATTGTTCTTAATATTGTATTTACGAGCATAGAGGTTAAATACTCTAAGTGCCACGAGTCATTTATGTACATAAACATGTCAGTTTGTTCTGAGTCCAGTTGTAATTAATATCTATAAAAATACGAATAAGAAAAAAAATTGGATCACACGTTTGGTATTATATAGCCGTGTGTAAAAAATACCCCGGATATTTATTTACTTACTGAGATATTTTGATTTAAAAAAACCTTAAATTTCGAATAAACGGCACATGGAAACAGCTATGGTTTTACACCATAAACGCGTCACTGAACGACTCGCAAACATCCATGTCTCCCCCACACCCTATCTACATTCTATTTCGCACTTAACCCCTAAACGCTGCCATAAAACTAAAGCGAATTCGCGTTGGACGATACGAGAATTTCGCTATACGTCATATAGGAGCAATAAAATTGTGCGTAGCGGTCATTATCGCGTTTCTTCAGACCTTTGATTTATATAATGGTAGTAGCGCGAGCATAAATTCGAATTCCTTGTGAATACTGACTTATTGTTATATGCTTTATATAGCAAACATGGTAAAATGTGACGTTGCGTGTACGTAATAGAGGACATTATCTATCTGTCTTTGTGTCACAGGCAAATTGATAATGCTGCAATTTTGCAAATTTGACTTGATTTTTGTATGATTTTATCTATTTGTCATTGAAGGAACGGGTGACCTGAGGTCTGGCTCTAGGTGGACAAAGGATAAGCTTCGCTTTCATCGAGGTAGTGTGGTCAGCTTACTAGGAAGTCTGCAGCTGGGCAGCGATATCATCCTGTGATCCTTTTTATTATTACTTGTAAAATGTTTATATTAAACTCAATACTTTATTTAGGCAAGTCGGGGCAGATTGTGTCAGTGATTTTTTTTACTATGCTGATTTTTTCATATAAATCTTTTTGATAGTTTTGTTTTACCCAACGTAACTAAATTATAAGTAAAGTTATCTTTCTATATATATGAATACATACACATTTATATATATATTAACTTTCCAATTATAGCAACAATCAGAATGCCATTTCCAGAAACTGCCAGTTCCGTGCCAGTTAGCACGCAATACGAAGTTACAAATAAAAGTATCGCCGAGTTCCGACACAATGCGAAATATTCTTTTTTTTCCCCCACTTTTTCCATTCCCCCGCGTATATACATCGTTGTTTAAGCAAAACAACTGGCTCCCAAAACGGGCATAGTAGTCACAGATTCGTGATAGCAAAGAGAATTATACCACCCTCGGGCTGTATTCAATTAGTGGACGAATTTGTGTGCCGCGGTGTCGAGTTTACGCTTTTGTACGTCCCAATCATCATGAGTGACGATTGATAGGGCTTTTGTTACGTCACATCACATTTTAAAAAGAAAATTTGAAGGGACAAAGCGAGTGTGGTAACTGAATATATATATATATTATATTATATCTGCTAAAGCTCTAAAAAAAGAAATTAAACATAGACTTAAAAAATAAAAGTTTAATGTATTTAAAAACCCGGCCAAGTGCGTGTTGGGCCACATGCAATATAGGGTTCCGTAATTGCCTATCTCAATAATGTCGACTAAAAAGAGGGCTTTTTGTTGTTTCATGGGATTTTGTTGTTAACATTTAACGTTCACGGTTTTGGCGGCTTATAATGTGTAATAAAAACAGTTTTATAATTTGGTTGACTATCGAAAAATTTGCACTTTAAAGCTTAATATTTCACAAACGAAGCCCTAAATAGAAAAATTGTTCTGACAACCCCGCAATACTTTTGAAAGACCTATCCAACGATACCCCACACCATGGGGTAGACGAAAAAAAAGCTAGCACCCCCACATTACGTGTAGTTTCGTAAAAAAAAATATTTTTCAAGATTTGATTTATCACCCGAAATGCCGCTTTGTATAGGCATTCGTCATTGCTACATTGTGTCCCAAGCGAGTGTATGGCAGCTTGGGCTCGCTACCGCCCCTCTCTCACCTCGCAAGCCCCGCACGAGTTACATAGACTGTGGCAAAACTATATGGGTTCCTTGTTGACTACGACTACTAGATACACAACGAAACCATCTTCCATATACAACTTAATAAGAAAATAAGCAACCTTAAAAAGAAAATAAACATGAGTTATTAAAGTACTTTGCAATATCTAGGCTAATTTATAAAGAAAATAAAACGTTATAGTTGTTTCAGTACGCTATTTTTATTTAGCTACTCATAAAATAACAAAGAGGAAAGTCGAATGATCTTGACAGTTTTATTGGTGAGGGAAATGACGTTGTTAAAACTATTTTGATTATGCTATACGTACTTGTATTAGTATAAGTATTTGTTTATTCAGTATAATGGTAAAATGCCGATTAATTATACTAATTCAACTTTATTATGTAGGTATATACCTAAATATGGTTAAACTATCTTTTACCTCTCAATTTCAGTCAAGTTTCAAAATAAATATTCTGGGACATTATTCCTCACACACGGACATCTGACCCCAAACTAAGCAGAGCTTGTACTATGGAAGCCAGATAACTGATATACTACATATACTACTTTTCTTTTGTAAATACATACATATATAGATAATAACACCCAGACACAGGACAAACAGACATGTTCATGCACACAAATGTTTGTGGGAATCGAACCCACGACCTGCGGCTAGATAGATAGGTTATCTTACCAACCACGCCAACCGGCCCGTCAATTGGCTCCGTAATTGAGACATAAAAATTTATTCAATATCTAATATGGTATTAAGATATTAAAAAAAACATTGCTACCACTCAGCAACACAAATATTACACAATTGTAAATAATAAACATTTTGATAACATTTCATCGCCATCATTGAGTACTTTTTTCGGTTTTTATTAGATCTCTAGATTAACGACCTTGCTCCGTTCTACGGGAACTTTATTGAGGTATAAAAACTGATATAAATTCAGCTATTAAACCAGCGGACTTACTTTAAATTAACCAGAAAAGAAACTGACACAGTAATTCTGAAAACCAACAAAGTATACATTATTTATAACTCGAGTTTTATGAAGGTATCTTAAATAAGTGAAACTGAGATACTATTTTTTATTGTTTCAAGGGACTTAGTCTAGGATTTACGAGTATATTTTTCAGGTAAGAATTAAGGATTTAAATATGGGAGGCGAATTATTCCCAGACAGTCAATAAGTCGGTCATATAACGTTTAAGTGAATACCACATTAGCAAGTTTCCTTCACTCACACACCTTCTATCATCTCGCTCTGCTTGTTTTCCCATAGTTGGTTATCAATAAAGTAATATGTCTCTTATGTACTTTATATTAGAACCTATTTTATCATTTTATTGTTTTGAATATACTATAAGAGGTTACTATATGTCTCTGGATGAATTAAAAAACTAGAATAAATAGTCAAACAAAGTGGTCTTTTATCCTATAAATAATTTGTTACTGTCATAATCTTATTGTCCTTGATTTTTCTCAAAAAATATGAGATAACTAGCTTCCGCCCCGCGGTTTCACCCGCGTTACCGAGGGATCTTATGTTTTTTGATAAAAAGAAGCCTATATGCTATTCCAGACTATAATCAATATCTGTGCTAAATTTCATACAGATCCGTTCAGCCATTCTGGCGTGATTGAGTAACACACATCCATCCATCCAACCATCTACCCAAACTTTCACATTTATAATATTAGTGGGAAGTAGGATATAGTGTAATATAGTAGGATGATACTGAAGTTATTTTTTTTATTACAATTCTTCATGTGACTTTACGTTCGTTATGTTCATATTTCTGTTTATTTTAGAAAATTACTTATCTATCTAAAAATACTTCAGCATGATAAATAAATCTCTATCTTAACTCTTATACGTAAATACCTAACCCTTCAATGAAACCCTGGGGAAGGCAATACATTTTTAAGGCACTCCCTCAATTCCTCGGTCCATTAGATTTAACATCACCCTAAGGGCAATGGGAAAATATTAGCCACAGCGTAAAACGTCATCACGCGCACACGCCGCACGGGATTTAGTTAGTTCGAAATTTGAATATCAGCCAATCAGGGCTCGACGCACTGGGGTTGCCACGACCCTATCCAGATTCAATTATTGCATATTTTTATCCATTCGCTGGAAAACTGTAAACAAGTATATTTGTGTGAAAATTTATTATTCAAAAGTTTTTTTTCATGTCGATTTGAAATGTTTGATCTAGTTTCAGGTTTGACGGTTTTATTTATCGAAAACTTGATTTATGATTCGATCGGAGATTTCATTTTGTTTTTTTTTTTATAATTTTTGTTTGTATTCTATTGTGATATACCTAATTTTTTTTATCAATTTTTAAGGTCTGACTGACTGACTGTTATGTACTCATAATTAATCTTAGTTATTTCAGTAAAGTATCTAAGAAAAATAAAAAAAAATTGATTAAGATTTCATAGAAATCTATTTATACAAACTGTTGAAATCGTATCAATATACGTTCCACATCTTCGTGACATATCCAACCACAAAAACTAATAAAAACTTAACCAATAACAACAATAATAACCGAATAACAGTCGCTACTCTTATTCACCAATTCTTGTAAAAGCCAATCAAATGTAACGGGTCCCAGGAGGAAATGTCAATAACGCCTATAACACGCGATGCGAATCGCTCGGGAGTCGCGAAATGTGTTTTTTATTAGGGTTCCTCACGTCAAAAGGTAAAAAACGGCTCCTTTATTGGTGCACTCATTCTACTTTTTCTACTGTTTGCTTGATGAAAATTCAATGCGTTACAGGGCAGTATTTAGTATTGAGCATATACTATACAAAGTAAAAAAAATGAATGTATATAATGTTTATAATGACTCAGAAGTTATATAATTACGTGCTATCCCCAAAATGAAGATTTTAGTATTCCAAAGTGTTTCAGCGTTCAACATTTAACTTCCCCGAAACCAGAAACGCTTCATCAATGTACAATCTCGTTCCGTTAAATTTAAATTATGTCAGGTAAGTGTTTTACAATTCAAATGTACGAAAACTTAGTCGCCACGAAAAGGTGAAAACTGTAATAAAATATACCAACTTGATCTCGCCTTAAGTTGACTTTTAATGCCTCTTAAATAAACCAAGCTCTTGAATGGAACCGTTCTATTTCCTCTTGTGATCTTTTAAAGGGTCGCTTGAGTGTATACCTAATTGTTTTTGTGTTTAGTTGGAGTTTGTTGTAACTACCATTTCAACGGTTTTCAAGTTTTGTTATAGCCATTTATTTTGTTTCGGTCTTCCGCTAGATGACGTCACAAAATTATTGGATATAAGTATCGAGAATTTGTTTTGTTAATGTCTTCGAATCGGATGCCTGATTCTCGCGTCTTTGACATTAAATGTTGTATCCAATTGTTTTTTTTTTTATTTTACTTTGTCATAGGCTTGTTTTTGACCACAACCTCACTATGATAATTGATGATGTGGCCGAAGGTGGTAAGCACACAAAGCCTAGAAGGAACTGGCTCTCAAGTGCAGCTACCGAAACACACCAATAAGTGTTTGGCGACAGATTTTCAAATTGACGGTGGTAGCCAGCCAGGCGGGTACTACAAAGTGCTACCACCGTGCTATGGTTTCCTCACGATGTATTCCTTCACCGAAAGCTCAAGTTCATTGTAGGATTCGAACCCACGACGATTTGTGGATAAAAGAACATTTGATATCTTCGAAATTTATCGATTCGACCTATATGAAGCCCATTCAGAAAATTTGCTTTAATTTACATATTTATGCAACTTTATTTTCATTTCATTTTAGCTTAGAAAGATAGTTTCTTTTTCATATTTAGCCATATCATAACTTTACACCTGAAATTGCGGTTGAAATGATAAAAAAGTAATTTACCTCGACTCTACTTGCCCTCTACACAACAGGCGTATTAATTAATCTCAATATTTTATGAATGTCTCCGATCACTTACATAAACTAACAAACAACCATTTAATCTTTATAACAATTTTTCTTTACATTTCTGTTATTTCCCAACACACAGATTTATTTTGTCATCTCAGAGTGCTGTCAACTTTAGTGAGCGATTTGTTTATGTTGATTACAAATGTTCAGTCTCTCGTGAAAATTACTCCAGGTGTCTTCTTAGGTATTTAAACTAAAATATCTATCCTGTACAAGTTAGATTGTATATCATAATGTTTAAGTACCTCATTGCCAGCAGGCAATACATCTTTATTATTGTGAATAAGTATTTATGAGTCACATTTGTTTCTTTTAATGAAACACACTGTAGTTCTAATCTTCTATAGTCTTGAACCATGAATTATAAACATCATGAAGTTCATCATCAAGTTGATCATCTTCATCATCATTCTGCACATTATTCTACAATCTAGAGGTCTATTAACCACAATCTCATCATGTTGAGTGAACATGTCGACAAAGCAATGAAAGGAGGAAGGAAATAAGAGAAGTTTATATCTATCTTTATATACAGCAGTATTCTTCAGCTACCAATAGATAAACTACCAAATTATTGGTGAAGGAGTATCTGGATGGGAATCGAACCCACAACTTGTAACGTGACAGGTAGGGTATCTTAACAACGACGCCAACCGGTCTGACAATATTTATAGATTATCATAGCGTACATATCATGAAGCGCTCGTGGCGTAGCTTGATTAGCCGTTCTTAACCCATCGGTAAAGTTAAGCAACGTTAAATTTAGCTTGACAACTCCAACAGTAGGTTGACCACTAGCCTACCTCCAACAACCCGCAGTGGGCACGCGTGGTAGAGTATTTGCCCATTCCCCTTTCACCATTATTCGTGAAAGGAGGCCTGTGCTCAACAGTGGAAGATATAGGCTGTATTTATTATTATTATTATCATCTAGATATATCTATCTAGGGGCTGTTTAAAAGTAGGTATATATAAACATCCCTTCTAATACATTAACATAAAGTGAGGTACGAAATTATT
Source organism: Tetheella fluctuosa (assembly GCA_951216915.1). Lineage (NCBI taxonomy): Eukaryota > Metazoa > Arthropoda > Insecta > Lepidoptera > Drepanidae > Tetheella > Tetheella fluctuosa. The sequence continues at coordinate 2,732,624 of OX578229.1, read as the reverse complement.
ATTACGGGGGGATCTAAGCAAACAAATTGTTCACGTAGCTAGTTATTCTCTTTTACAGTATAATGTATCTAGTTACCTGAATGTACTTGTAAATAGGGGTAGGTTGCACCGTTTAACTGAAGTATCGATTAAATAAATGTAAAATTAAAGACTTTGTAAATTTTACTTTTCGTTGAATGTTTAAATTGGCTACGCCTTAATTTTAGATCGAAACTGGGAACCTTGCTCATCGGCAGCGGCGCGGCGTTATTTTGAAGAAATTTACTATATAATATAGTTTGTATTCTATATCTACTATTATTGTAAATACTTATTGTAAATAAAAACAAAATTACAATACTTGACATAGCGTTCATATAGTATGGGTTGATATTATATGGATGTGAAAGTGTCTAAAACTTTTTAATTTATGTCTCTCGGCAATACTGTGACATACGGAATGTTAATAAATCGCTAACCAATAAACACGTTGTTAAATTTAAGCACGGTATCATCCGTCCTTGTGAATTTTATTGCCCTACAAATTTTGTACTCCTGACTTCCTCTTGTTCGTGGACTACAATGAAAACCATAAAGTATAGTTATTACATAGACAATTTAAAATTGATATCTTTATGTTATTTATTTAATAAGGTACATACAATGGTTTGATAATTGAGATATTTTCTATTTTTTTCTGTTTATTAATACGTTTTTTGATAGTAATAATAATCTTCTTCTTGTTATTTCTAAAATGTCAGGGACATAATTTTGTAACTGTAATCAATTAACATGATAAATAAAATGTCTAAGTAATTAACAGAGAACCTCTTATTTTTGATGTTGGTTAAAAAGTTGTTAGCATTTACGATAGCCCTATTAAGATAAACGCGGAATTCCCCAAACTAACATAATTACGGCTGTAAAACTTACGGAAGCCAACAAAATATGTAGTAAAGTAACAATGAAAAACGGCGGTTTGGTAAGCTCCGCAAATTTGTCGCACCTACGTAACAAAGTTAGGTGAAAGTGGCTGAATTTATTGATGGGGGCACCGTCGACAAAACTGCTATTTTAACGTCACCCTAAAAGGGATGGAGCCGTAAAATCGTGGGATTAAACCGACTCGGAAATTAGTAGATATCCTTAGCATCCGTTGGTGAAATACATTGTCAGAAAACTAGAGGAGAAAATGTAGTCAATATTTAAAAAGGTAGGCAACCTTTACTTTTATTATAAGTAGATTTGGTTTTAATTTCACCATGGTAAGTGGACAAAGGCGAGCATACAAAGTCTAGGAGGGAAATGGTTCTCAAGTGCAGCTGCCGGAATATACAGGGTGGTAATTGCGGGTACTTATACAGTATGCTATTACTGAAAATAATTTGTTATCTTGGATGTAGTAGGTAATCTTCGAAACTACTGAAACGATTTGAGTAAAAAAAGCGTTAGAAAGCCCGTTTATTCAGGAAGGTTTTATTTTAGGAACGCGGGTGAAACCGAGGAATAACTAGAGTGGAATATAAACGTTTTTATGGAATTATTATGTCAAAACATATTCACATTTCATTATAATTTTGAGTTGATACGTAAACAAATCCCGAATAAAAACGAACAACAAAATTTTAAAACAGAAATATAAATCTGTAACTCCTATAGAAAAATACACAAATACAATTCCACTGCTGAACATTAAAAGCCTCGCAACAAATCATTGGGAAACATCGTGACGTCAGCGAAACTGCCACGTCATCGTCAGTTACACTAGCATGCCCACAGGGTTGTTAGATGCGAAACACGTGACGTCATCACGTCAGTTCGTTCAAAACGAATGACTCGTACCATGGCTGACCAATGTTTTGAATTGGTGTTCTTTTAAAAATAATAACGCGTTTTACTTTAGAGGTCTTGAAAATATGTTTTATGCTATACAGGGTTATTTGTAAGTGACTGGCAATGCTTTAGGGGTGGAAGTACACATCACGGAATAGGTAAATAAGGTTGGAAAGGCCTTTGAGGAACTTTTGTACTAGAACCGCTGTCGCCGGTTGCACACACTTACACGACATGTCATACTTGCAATACATACATAACTTAACAGTCATTGGTCATGTTTATGATTGCACAACACGGCATTATAAAGCAGAGCTCTGTTCTCCGAAGTAGTACGAAGCGCACTAAACGCGGTGAATGAATGAATCGGTCAGTCAAGTTATGATTTTCGAATCATAACTTGATCGAATTGTGGCGCGCTTGCCACGCCCACATTACCTTTCCATCCTTATTTACCTATTCCGTGGTACACATTAATATGAACAACTTTTATTATGTGTGACCAACCACCGTGAAAAAAAAAAACCATCTTTTCATACACTTTGATTGAGCAAGTTCGATCTTTTGTATGAAAAGTTTTTTTTATTCGCCAAAATTTCGATCCAAAATAGCGGATTTCACATAATTTCAATCTAACTGATTTCACTAAAAAGTCATGAATCCGAATATAAAATGAAATCCAGAATTGAAGAACTTTAATTAAATTTCAACTCTCAAGGATCGTATACTACGAATACTCTTTTTTTATTATATTCCTCTAAAACCGAGTGTGACTCACGTACACGTTAGACTGTGACGTCACGCGTCTCAGCTACATTAGAATCTAGTCAGCGTCTATGAGCGTCAAAACTTTATGGAAATATCATCAACAAGACGGGGGCGCAAATCGTCGTACTACCGTCTGATTGGCCATTATGTAAATCTCATACTAACAACGCCGCCAGAGGTGCCTTGCATATTTTACTAGATTATACCGTGTGATGCCAATAAATGACGCCAACCCAGCCGTCAGATATTGGGGTTGTGTTGGTTGGTTGAGTATTGTAATTGTTTTATGCAAAAAAACGCATTGTAGTTTAAAACCTGTGGTTTAAATTTTAAACTTTAAAAGCATAAAACATTTCCCACAATAAAAATAATCTTTGATTTTAATCTATTCAGCCAATAAATGATTAACTTAATAAAGAAACATTTAAAATGGTATTTGTAATATATAGGGTAATTTTTTAGTCACTGGCAATACTTGCAGGGGTGGAAGTACTCATCAATATGAACAACTTTCGCTGTGGGACCAACTCTGCTGTAACCTAAAATAAAATGGTTGCTTCAAACATTTTGGTCGAGTAGGTATTGAACTTTTGTATGGAACAGCAGATTTTTTTTTCGTGATTTCACAGTTAGTCCCATAATAAAAGTTGTTCATATTGATGAGTACTTCCACCGCTGCAAGTATTGCCAGTAACTAAAAAATCAACCAGTATAAAAGCATGCGTCCTGTGATAGGTACATATATCCTTAAAACATGAAAGTTAAGCTCTGTCAGTATTAACAGTTAGCTAAATAATAATATTGTTGAAGAAATAAAAACATCCCACAAAAATATTTATTTAATTCCTATCTAAACCAACAATCCGTTTCCCAACGCCACATGAACTCGGCAAAAAATATTTGGTCCATCCCATCCGAAAATCCCTTTTTATCACAAAAACTCTTTTTATAACGTAACAATATAAATAATGTTTAACAAACTGCAACTGATCCCTTCATTTGAGATCAGAGGGTAAAAGAATTGGTTCCGTGTACATCCCTTTGGTTCGAGATTATAAGGAACTTGATTTATCTAAGGTCGCCATCGTTCGGACAATTTACAACCTCCTTTTTGGGTTACAGCATTTTTTTCCTGGGAATTTGTTCTGGGAGATAATTTTGTTAAGGCTCTGCTGGACTAAAAAATCGGCAACATATTTTATAAGCACGTTACGTTCTTGAGTTATTTAGTTTCTTTTGTTATTTGTATTATATTTTACATTTTGTACGGTGATAGGGAAATTTTTAGTACTGCATCTCAGAGCCAGTTTCCATATAGGCTGTGTATGCTTCACCTTCGGTCACAAATCATCAATTACCATTGTCAGATTATGATCAAACGTAAGCCTATCCATAGTAAAAACAAAAATTGGATTTAAAGTTCTAATACAAACCAAACAAACCTTAGAAAACCGACTTTTCACTATAACGAATATTAATATATTTGTACGTTTTTGGAATTTTGTTGTTTGTATTTCCTTGCATAGAGTAAACCAGGGCCAGGGCCAGCAGTCTCGACATACATGAAATGTCATCGCTAACTACCAATCGCTAAATAATAACGAAAAACATTGGTTGCCATGACGATGTTTACGACAAATGCAAGCCTAGATACCGGGCTGTCAAAAATGGTCGCAGTTTTCGCAAACATTACGAGAAATCGTTAAGTTTGCGAGAAAAATCGATAAGATACCGATAAAATTGACAGTTGACACTACTGAATATCGTTATAATCTGATCGTAAAGACGTAACGACAGATTTCTATGTCGAGACTGCAGCCCCTGTATGGAACTGGTAGATCGCAAGCTAGTGAATTCAAAACCAAATATAGACGAGTGATGGTTCTATATCATATTTTGCAAAAGTGACGCTCACCGACGCTAGGCGAGTAGGTTTCCAAGTCATAAAATAAACTGTTTCGCTGGCTTTCCCAGATAAAGTATTTTATATGTGAAAGGTTAGCTAATCTGCCAATTTTCATCAACATCGTTTCGGTAATTTACAACAATGAAGCATACAGACATACAGACTCGCTTTCACTTTTTTATATAACTTATAAGTTCTAGTGAGTATAATACTCGAACACCAAGGCTATGTTCCTGTCCTTTGTGCTAATATGAATTTATAACTAAAGTGTCTAGCTAAATAACACATCCCATCGCACCCTTAAAGATAGACCACCCCTTTACATCCAATAGTTCCAATATCATCTCAAAAATTCCAACCCTCTAACCGTTGTAGAAAAATACAAAATAACTTCCGAATATCGGATCTCTACGTATCCGATGACAAAAGAGGTTTTTCCTCCAGTTAGCCTAACAAGACTAAAGTTGTTAGAAGCGGACATCAAAGGGCGCAGGAGTGAGTCAAAGACATCGTTATCTTTTAAGTTCACTTTTATAACCAAAGCTCTGGGATTCTGTAATGTAACTTTATCCTTTGGACTTTCTAAGACCCTGAGAGTTTATTTATGTGGTATTTTGATGTCAATACCAATGAAATTTGTATGGCATACTATATAACGTGCTATTCCTTTTTCATTTATGAACTTTCCTGATCCACCTGCATCTCAATCTCTTTTAATGAGATTAAAATTCCACCGCAGCTAGGGTATTTTATTTTAAAGTCGACAGATAAGATTTTTATAAAGTTAGTTAATATAATGATACTAACAACGTAAATTACACCACCAGCAAACACAAATTTAACATTCTTTGAAATTAATGACCCCAAATTAGTTGAGAAACAGCATCAAACAGCGCCGAGTGCGCACTAATCTGAATCTCCGACCATTATTTTACTGTTAAACCGTCCCCTCTAATCTATATCCTAAACATATCATCAAGAAAAGTAGGCCAGTAAACAAACACAGGCAATTTTCCAGCAATCAAATTGAATCAAGCAAGTGAAGTTAAGCGCCGACTTAATTTCCAAGTATTTGTGATTGTTAGCGACGCATTTACATACGACGTCGTGGAGCAATCAGGGTTGTCACGTCAAAGTTTCAATGCCTCCAGGGTTTCATATATACGAAACGTGTCATCTGTTTTATCATAAATTTTAGGGTCGTGTCTATCTGTAATACAAATAAAGTATTTGTATTCGGTACTTTGTTAGACCGAATCACTTTAAGTTTATGCATTTGTCTCCGTCTTGGTTCCAGGACCAATCATCCTCATCGCTGCCGCTGCGGAGACTTTGTCAACGAGCTCGGCCACCATGGGCTTTCGTGCTCTTTAAGCGCCGGCCGTTTTTCACGCCACGCGGCTCTTAATGATATTATCCGTAGGGCTCTTGTTGTTGCCAACGTACCTTCTGTACTAGAACCAGTCGGAATTGCGCGTGACGATGGCAAGAGGCCGGATGGTATGACTTTGATCCCGTGGAGTGTTGGCAAGCCGCTGGTGTGGGATGCCACGTGTGTAGATACACTTGCGCCTTCCCACTTACTGGCGACTTGTAAAGTCGCTGGGGCGGCTGCGACCGGTGCTGAAAAATCCAAATTTAAAAAATACGCTTGTCTTGGTTCTAATTTTTCGTTCATGCCATTCGCAGTTGAAACCATGGGTCCATGGGGGTTCGAGGCTCGCCGATTTGCTCGGATTTTATCATCCAAGCTCATCGAGGCTTCGGGAGACCGACGGGCTGGGAGCTTTTTCCGCCAACGCATAAGCTTGGCCATCCAAAAAGGGAACGCTGCCAGCCTGTTGGGAACCTTGCCTATCGACAGCAGCGAGGGCTTTGAGGATGTTTTCTATATATCATAGTTTGTATTTTTTACTTTAATTGTAAATATGTAAATAAAGTTATGTTTAATTTGGCTACGTTAAGCGATAGGTATTGAGTATCGTAAAACTTATATAATTTATGAATACTTAGTATGGATATTTGCTGCTTTGTTACATCTTATTTGTAGATAGAATTTGGATGGGTTATATAGATAAATATTATCCTTTGTCTACATGTTTAAATTCAGATTTAGAAATTTAAGAAGTTGTGTATGCTTAGAGTTTATTATGATTCACCTCTGATGTGGACACTCACACAGAGGATGAAAACCAACAATTATTTTAAGTTTTAGTTTTATGTAGGTATCGTTTCAACAAACTTAGTTTAAGATCTTACTAACACTATTGGGTTTCTGTGTTGCCGGAAAAAATAAATTTTATTATTATTATGTCCTTTATTTATTTTTTTATCTTAAGACTACTTTTTTTATAACATTAATATAATAGAGATATCATACTATACTTTTTGCTTTGGGAATACCCTTAATTTTTGAGTGGTGATAAGGTTCTTTGGACATCTTGATAGATGTGGTGTTTGGTGATCCAAATACCACAGTTTCCTTTAAGCTTTGTGTGTTGTACCTATATTCTTTTGAACTTACCCTTATGCTTAAAAATCTAAAGATATATGAGGGCTAAAGTGATTAAAACTAAACGCTCTGCTACTCACAAGATGCGTCAGCTAACACCGCCTAACGTTTAAGATAAAACTTCTAGAGAGTAGCATGATAATAAATCGTCAAGTTTCTCTACTCGTTGGCAAGTCTTGTGGGACACAAATGTAAAGATACTGGATGGAAATATTATGAACCTTGTTCAACTCTGTGCGTATTTCTAGTCTAATCATTTTTTTACTATCGATAGGCTAGTGGTAGAAGGGAACTGGCTCGCTGCTGCCGGGACACTGATAGAAGCTTGGCTGGAGTTTCTAGATTATGGTAGTGAGCAAGTCGGATACCTACCACAAAGCGTCCTACCACCATGCTATGGTTTTCTCACGTTGTTTTCCTTCACCTAAAGCCTTTGTCATGGCTTTTGATGTCACTACAACTGAGCTATCATCGCCTTAAAGTCTCATCCAGTGCAAAATTGTACATCCGTCGCACTGCCTTGTCCTACCTTATGACTTAGCAACGACATAAATTAAGCAAGCGGACGTAATGGGGTAATATTAGAGACAAGTCTGTTTTATTACCATACTTCGCCTGTAAGTTTTGAACGTGCGTCCTTTCAACATGTGATAGTAAAAGTTTTAAAATGTACACGCTTCGATTTATTTAGATTTAAAAGTTTGAGGAGTTCATGTGAAGTGGGATGGTGTAATGGAAATGAGTAAAGTAGAGGAGTTAGATGATTTAGAGGAAACGGACTTGCTATTTATCTTACTTGTTCTGTTTCACGGTCGTCTTTCATATTTAGTTAGTATTATTTGGTTATAAAACTAAAGGGAATCTCTTAAAGGCTCTCAATTGCATCAACCATATTTAATGTATACAGAATCATAGCAACTATCGATAATAGAACAACCAATAGGCTAATATAGTTTATAATATTAGACCCAGATGGTATCTATACTGTATTCCCAACGCTTCAATTAAACGAATTGCGAGAACAATCCCACTAGGGACTATTAATTTGATTGAAGTCCATTTATACTAGAAATTCGAGGGTGTTTATCCTGCTGATGATGCTCCAGCGCATTCCAAGTGTCAATCAACACACCAATTGGTTAATCTACTACTCTGGTACGATAATAAAGGAATTTCATTAGAAAATATTGAATTAAAATAGAGTGATTGTACTTTATAAGAGTTATTTGGTATATAGTTTATTAACCGTCTAGAAAGGAGGTTTTTTATGCTCAAGAAAAGAATTGTGGCAAGATTTATACATTGATTTGTACATGTTTTGGGTTCAAACAGAACCCTATTGCTGTCAATCACGTGACCGTCTGTCCATCTGTAACTCGTCTGTCACAATTTTGTTCTTTGAAATTTACATAACTACAAGTTTGTAAAGTACCCTCGGTGCGCGAGTCCAAATCGCACTTGCCCGTTCTTTTTTAGAGTTTAAATTAATTCCAACGTTGAGTTTACATAACTTATAATCAACGTTAGTGAAATATTTAATAAATCCCGCATAATCAAATTATTTCTAAATAAGTAGGCGTTTTTAGTCTCGTTTCGACCATTCCAATTTTTCTTTTTTTTACTATTCCTGCCATGTTACGAGATGATAGCATAAAAAAACTAGTAGTTCTGATGCTGGTCTGCTTGTGTCTGCTATTAAGGCGCTGACAACAGCTAAAGTCTCTCTATTGCAACCCAACCTATATTAATCCTACTAAATGTACGGTATTGAAATTTAAATACACGATACTCAAGGATATAAATGACAAATTTATTAATCTCAAAACACGATTTCATTTCATTGCCTCGATAAAAAAAATTGCCAAACACAACTCTGAAAATCAAGGAATTCCCAAATTTATCCTATACATGAATGTATTTTTCGATGTGATATTTTACATTAATATTGTTCGAATAATTAGAAAATGATTTATTTCGTTAGTTTTTGGAATAAGGAATTTATTTGTACATAATTAATTATTTTTATAAATGTCGCTTACGTTATTAATTCGGAGCAGTTAGGGGGAGGAGTCAACATTATGCCACACTCTTCTGTCACGTTACTTGCGTATTTTGCTTTGCCCTCACTCGCATTCCGCGGCGATCCGCGTTGCTAGACGGACCTATACCACTTTTTTTTCGAGCGCGCGGTTTCAACATTATCATCCATAAATGGGTAAAATATCTTTTAAAAAAAATGTGCAATGCCTGATGAATAAAGTAAGGTAGTAAGCAATTTATTTCACAGTGATTGACAATGATAAAAGTAAACAAATACTTGTGTTTGTCAAAGCGTCATATCACTGCCGCTAGATTGCAGTGTAATTTATGAATGTATTCAGCCTATTCACATTATAACTTTTTATCAAATTAAATGACAATATTTGGAGGGAAAATGAATTGCATTACATAACTTTTACAATATGATCTCGTCGTATTATTTCGCATAAAAAAGTATTCAAACTAAAGATTTACTTACCACAAAAAGGGCATAATAACTGATTAATTTTATAATCTTTCATGCATTGGGAATAAAATTTGTCGTGCCGCATCACTGACCGAGAAAGATTCTTATTTTCATCACAAAAGTCATGTAATTGATAGCTCAGCGGTCCTGGTTATAGGTCAAGAACCTATTACTACTTGGATGTGTGTGTTCAAATCCATGTGATGACACCATGTTTTATAATGAATGTAAAGTACCTGGATGATTGAGTTGTGCTGGTATATATAATACTTTTTATTTTGGTAAACAAAAGAAGGAACTTGAAAAAGAGGAAAATTAATGAATGAAACTGGAGACATCATCTGGATTCGAACCGCGGACATCTGGTTTAAGGATCGCACGACCTCCCGCCAGAGCTATTAATTACTTATGATAATGGCGAAATTTACTTTCATATTCTAATGAAAATGTAGCAGTTTCTCATTGATTGAAAACACGGTAAAACGACAAAATGAAACCTAGCTATATATTTTGAATTTTGTACAATTATGAGGCGAATTATTAAGTAAAATCTATATGGGTATCGTTTCCATGGTTTTCGGGGGTGCTTATTACGAATATATAACATATTTCGAGATCCAAGATGGTGGACGCGAATTAAAAAAAAAATCAATATGGGTATCGTTTCCATGGTTTTCGGAGGTGCCGATTACGAATATATAACATATTTCGAGATTCAAGATGGCGGACGCGAATCATTAAATAAAATCTATATGGGAATCGTTTCTATGGTTCTCGGGGGTGCCGATTACGAATATATAACATATTTCGTGATTCAAGATGGCGGACGCGAATTATTAAATAACATCTATGTATAAGGGTATCGTTTCCATGGTTTTCGGGGGTGCTGATTACGAATATATAACATATTTCGTGATTCAAGATGGTGGACGCGAATTATTAAATAACATCTATGTACATGGGTATCGTTTCCATGGTTTTCGGGGGTGTTGATTACGAATATATAACATATTTCGTGATTCAAGATGGCGGACGCGAATTATTAAATAACATCTATGTATATGGGTATCGTTTCCATGGTTTTCAGGGGTGCCAATTACGAATATATAACATATTTCGAGATTCAAGATGGCGGACGTGAATTTTTAAATAAAATCAATATGGATATCGTTTTCATGGTTTTCAGGGGTGCCGATTACGAATATGGAGTAGTGATATCTCTGCGCGACCTAATTTAACTACTAGCAAACTATTATGTATTAGTATTTTAACGTACTGCCAAAAATTAGAAGACACTTTACAGACAACTTTTACAACGTTTGTTGGAAATAATATTAGAAGTCAATTATATCAACAGCTAAAGAACATTAATTTTAATACAAGACCATGGTCCTGCTTCCCGTCTGAATTTTTATTAAAATTATTTCTACGTATGAGAATTGACTACATCGTCAAATTCAACAATCGCAATCTGAAAATGAGTAAATCCAAATGTTGAAAATACCTTTCAGTTTCGCATTTGTAGTTTTTAAAAGAATAAGTATCTCAGTATTTCTCTCTCTCATTTTTTTATTTTGGTATCCTATTATATTATTAAAGGTCATAAACAATAAAAAATATGTTAGGTATTAGTTCTACATACACATACTACGAATAATGACGAATGTCTACACAAAAGCGGCATTTCGCGTGACTTCAAACGCGATAAACCACTGTATGACTTGTTACGCTGTGGTACTATTGTAAATAATGGTGTGAAAGATGAAAAAGTTACAAAAGTAGGATGAATCATATCGAAAAAAGTAATCAAACAGTCGCCAACAGGACTCGATCCGGTGACATCTAGTTCAAGGATCGCACGATCTCCCACCTGAGCTATTAATTACTGATTGGTAGTGGCGAAATTTACTTTTGTATTCTAATGAAATTGTAGCAGTTTCTCATTGATTGAAAACACGGTAAAACGACGTTTTCTAAAAATGAAACCTAGCTATATATTTTGAATTTTGTACATTATTTTCTTCATTCATATTTCTTATTAAAAAACATTTATACATCCACACGGGCGACGCGAATATAAAATGATAAGAGAAGCGGTTTCATTAAAATTAGTAGGTACATACTATTGTAAATAATGGTGTGAAAGATGGAAATAAAATAGAAAAGTTACAAAACTAGGTTAAAATATATTGAGAACTCGGTTATTACTATTTCTTTATAGCTAGTTGTAATTACATATTTATACTATCAATAATAGCGCCATCTAGTTGTGTTAGTTTCATAGATATATTTGTACTTGTTTATTGTTTGGATGATGGCCGAAAAAGTGCACCGTTTTACCGCGTCTTCGTGTGTGGCGCTATGCTGTGCTATACGTGCTATATATATTAGGGATGTAGAGGGGCGTGGCTAAAATTTCAATTTCTCAAGGCCATTTAGCTGTTGTCAGCGCCTTAACCTACTTTTATAATTTTGATAAAGTCTTCTTGTTGTTTTGCCGCCGAGACACGTATTATTGTCAGTGGGAGTAGAATATACATGTTAGTTATGAATCTAAGTTTGTTTTGAAAGAATAAGTAATTTCTGAGTTTATTGTCGGCTCTTCTCAGAAAATAAAACCTATCGGAGTGTGCATTAGAGTCAGACTATTCATAAGTACCTGCACCACAGTTCATAAGCGCAGGTCTACTATAATAAAAAAAAACAGTTTTGATATGGCCTATCACCAATACGATGGACAGACTACCTCTACATATAATTTACATGCGATTGTTATAATTACAACATACTATTATTTTGTAGTGTCAACAATAAAGAATATTATATTGGTATAGAACTAGCGACCCGACCCGGCTTAGCACGGGTAATCAATAAGTATATACATATAAGTCGCCATGATTTTTTCCGAAATCGTCAACAATCATCGTCATTTAATAAATAAATAAATATTCTGGGACATTATTCCTCACACACGGCCATCTGACCCCAAACTAAGCAGAGCTTGTACTATGGAAGCCAGATAACTGATATACTACATATACTACTTTTTCTTTTGTAAATACATACATATATTTATTTTATATTTACAATTTTCAGCCAATTCACACAAAACCTAAACCTTCCTCATGAATCACTACGTCAATTGGTGAAAACCGTATGAAGATCAGTTCAGTAGCTTTTGATTTTATCGCGTACAGACAGACAGACAGACGCAGCGGAGGGACTTTGTTTTATAATATTATATATAATATAATAATAATGTAGTGATATATTAATACTATAAATTTGAACCAATGACCACAATCATCAGGCATGATGAAACAAACAAAGAAAAAAATAACAATTAAAAGCTAATTAAATTCCTTCACCTTCATTTCATTAACAACTACCATTGTTCATTCTGGACCGATCTGATAATGTCCGGAACTAGCACCAACTATTAATGTAACAAAAGGACCACATTTGAATTTAATTAAAGGCAATCTTCAGGGATATAAACACCTGAATATAAATTTTCGCTACTGGCAACAATTCTTCTTTAATAGGCTAGGCAACGTTATCGTGAAAATTTAATAACAGTAGAACAAGTAACATTTTATACTTACAGACAGAATGGATGGCAAGCGAAGTTACGAGCAATGTGTAGCTCTTTCAATATAGCCGACTTTTGAATATTTTTGTTGGTTTTATAACAAACTAGCTTTTCCGCGCGGTTTCACCCGCGTTCCTGAGGGATGTTGGGTTTTCCCGGGATAAAAAGTAGCCTATAGCCTTCCTCGATAAATGGGCTATCTAACACTGAAAGAATTTTTCAAATCGAACGTGCTAAACTCACAGTAGTTCCTGAGTTCAAACAAACAAGCAAACAAACAGACAAACTCTTCAGCTTTATAATATTAGTATAGATTGTGGATATCAAATAACAAACAAGATTTTCAAAAATATAATAAAATTGTGTTTCAACTCCAATTTCAAATTATATTAAACTCTGTCGAGCATTTTTGATAATCGTATATCCCACATATAAGGGCTATGCATATATCTAATTAAGTAAGTACTTATTTGAAGATGCTATGGGAGCCACAACAATGAGCCGTTAGGGCAAGGGAGTATCTAATTAAGCTTAGTTAACTGCGCCTGTATACCGCACGGTTATTAATGTCTGTTAAAACTGAATCTATACTAATATTATAAAGCTGAATAGTTTGTTTGTTTGGTGGTTCGAATTGAAAAAATATTTTAGTGTTGGATAGCCCATTTATCGAGAAAGGCTATAGGCTACTTTTTATCCCGGGAACCCAAGATCCCTCGGGAACATGGGTATCATCACATAGTGAGTTTATGGGATTTATGCGTAGTCCCCACTGAGTGTGGAATTGTTTATGAAGCCAAAAGCGCTAATGGTTTTTTTACGTATCATAGCTGTTGCGTTTTGTATGCAGCGATTTTTATACATCTCAACTTTGTATGTTTGTTAGGAATTCACTGTTTTATTTTTCATCTTATTTAGATAACTAGCTTCCCACCCCGCGGTTTCACCCGCGTACCCCTATTTTACCCCCTTAGGGATGGAATTTATAAAAATCCTTCCTTGCCTACATCATAGCTCTATAATTTATAGCTATCTGTATGCCAAATTTTCGCCCGATCCGTCCAGTGGTTTGATGAGCTGTGCGTTGATAGATCAGTCAGTCAGTCACCTTTGCTGTTTTGTGTTTTATTCCAAACTTATTCAAATATGCCTCAAAACCAGGATTCGGACCATCATAAACTCTACTAATGACAACAATATTTCAAAATGCCATGAACACAGATGTACTCTTAGTAAATTCCGCATAGAGAGATAATATGTACAGAGTAGAGGCATCAGGTGCATTGAATCGAAATCAATTAATGTTATTGCCCCATGGACCAGTGTGGGCCCAGCAGGTAATTTCCGTTATTTGCTAGCTTGTTAAGCCAGGATTACTCTGTGCAGATGAAAATATATAAGTTATGTTTTCAATATCAATTAAATGGCTTGATATTGTAATGAATTGTAGTCATGTTCTGGATGTTTAATTAAATTTAATTGTTCTTCAAGGAATTATTGATGTGTGTAATTTTACCATTTTATTAGTACTACATTTTGCCGAATTTGTATCTTAATTTAGATTGCCAACTAATTAATAATTTGTTCGGCTCGCCAATTTGCTCGGATTTTATTATCCAAGCTCATCGAGGCTTCGGGAGACATATATATATATATATGTTTATACAACATTGATCGGCAAACAAGCTTACGGCCCGCCTGATGGTAAGCGGTTACCGTAGCCTATGAACTATTGTCTGAGTGTTTGCGTTTCTGTGAGAAGGATGTATGACTGTTTGTTTATATTTTATTTTCACGTTGTTGTTCTTTTTTTTTCTTTATTATTTTACTACTTGTTATTTTTAAATAGAATATATGTAATTATTGTAATTGGTGTCCTACCGTTATAATTAAATAAATAAATAATAAATAATGAACGGTTGCAACACCAGGGGTATCACTCACGCGTTGCCGACTCTTCCCCCCTCCCCGATGAGCTCTGACGACCTTACTCACGCGTAGGAACACAACTATAAGGTCCTAATAAATGAAGTACGGTCCTTTTGAGGGATGATAGTATAGGTCATAATAATAATAATAATTCCGAAAATGATTTTTAAAAAATATCCGGTCGTAATTTTAATGAAAAAAAAACCTGAAAATGTAGGTACTTCATCACTACATAAGGTCTTACAGCACAAATAAAGGAAAAATTCTAAAAAATAAAAAAAGTTGAAAATTAAAGGGTGTCCCCCCCCATACATACATAGTACCGCCAATTAATAAAGACCTCTGAGTTGTATGGGCGCTCATACAATTTAGAGGTCTAGCTTAATTGGCAACAACCTCAAATACAGTAAATAAATAAAATTGTCCATTCCCGTGATGGACGAACGATGGACGAAGTTTATACGGAACCCTCGGTGCGCGAGTCCGACTCGCACTTGGCCGGTTTTTTACTTTTTTATTACCTACCTTATTACCGTTTTGATGATATTTGTTAAAATAAACGAGTAGTAAATTATTGTTTTTTCGCTGAATAAAATGTTTGATTAAACAAATATATGTAATATAACTTATATTTATATATATTGACTTATTTACTTTTTTACCTATTAACTAATTTACTTATTTACTTTTGTACTATTGTACTTATGTACTATTGTACTTATTTGCTTATTTCCTTATTTACTTAATTGCTTATGGACTAAAGGGTGTCCCCATACATACATAGTTACGCCAATTATTAAAGACGTCTGAGTTGTATCGGCGCTCATACACGGAACCCTAAAAAGGAAATAAGTAAATAAGTTAATTAGTTAATAAGTAAATAAGTACAAAAGTAAATAAGTGAATAAGTAATTAAAGTAAAAAAGTCTCGTAGTACTCGTTTATTTTATCCAATATCATCAAAACGGTAATAAGGTAGGTAATAAGTAAGTAAATTAGTTAATAAATTAGTAAAAAAGTAAAGTTAAAGTAAAGTAAAAAAGTAAAAAAGAAAAAAAAGTCAATAGGTAAGTAGGTAAATGGGTAAATAAGTACATAAGTATATACGTACATAAATTCATAAGTATATAAGTACATAAGTAATAAGTGCATAAGTACATAAGCAAATAAGTAAATAAGTCAACGAGATCTAGTTAGTAGTTTCTTTTAATACGTCATAAATCGTAAACCGCAATTTACCTTTCATTCAATCAACTCAAATATAAAAAAAATGGCAAAAAGCAAGGTCTTACAGCACAAATAAAGGAAAAATTCTAAAAAATAAAAAAAGTTGAAAATTAAAGGGTGGCCCCATACATACATAGATACGCCAATTAATAAAGACCTCTGAGTTGTATGGGCGCTCATACAATTTAGAGGTCTAGCTTAATTGGCACCAACCTCAAATACAGTAAATAAATAAAATTGTGCATTCCCGTGATGGACGAACGATGGACGAAGTTTATACGGAACCCTCGGTGCGCGAGTCCGACTCGCACTTGGCCTGTATTTTACTTTTTTATTACCTACCTTATTACCGTTTTGATGATATTTGTTAAAATAAACGAGTAGTAAATTATTGTTTTAGAGGTGGTAATATTGTTTTTTTTTTCGCTGAATAAAATGTTTGATTAAACAAATATATGTAATATAACATATATTTATATATATTTACTTTTTTACTTATTAACTAATTTACTTATTTACTTTTGTACTATTGTACTTATTTGCTTATTTCCTTATTTACTTAATTGCTTATGTACTAATATACTTATGTACTTATTTACTTATTTACCGATTTACTTATTTGCTTATGTACTTATGTACTTATTTACATATTCACTTATTTACTTATTTCCTTATTTACTTATATACTTGATATATAAGCAAATAAGCGATTTACTTATGTACTTATTTACATATTCACATATTCACTTATTTATTTATTTATTTCCTTATGTACTTATGTACTATTGTACTTATGTACTAATGAACTTATGTATTAATGTACTTATTTACTTATTTCCGTATTTACTTATTTACTTATTCACATATTTACTTATTTATTTTATTTATTTATTTATTAACTTATTTACTTATATACTTTTTTATCGACATACTTTTTTATTACCTACCTTATTATCGTTTTGATGATATTGATAAAATAAACGAGTAGTAAATTATTGTTTTAGAATGGTAATATTGTTTTTTTTTTGCTGAATAATATGTTTGATTATTAAACAAATATATGTAATATATCTACAAAATTTAATTTAAATCAGACTTATTTACTTGTTTACTCGTTATCTTATTTACTTATTTCCTTATTGACTTATTTGCTTTATGTACTATTGTACAATTGTAGTTATGTACTTATGTACTATTGTACTTATGTTCTTATTTACTTTTGTACTTATGTACTTATATACTAATTTACTCATTTACTTGTTAACTTGTTTACTTATTTCCTTATTTACTTATTAACTAATTAACTTATATTTACTTATTTGCTTATGTACTCGTTATCTTTTTTCTTATTTACTTATGTACTATTAGTACATATGTACATATTTACTTTTGTACTTATTTACTATTGTACTTATTTACTTATTTCCTTATTTACTAATTAACTTATATTTACTTATTTGCTTATGTACTCGTTATCTTTTTTCCTTATTTACTTATGTACTATTAGTACATATGTACCTACTTATTTACTTTTGTACTATTGTACTTATTTCCTTATTTACTTTATTGCTTATGTACTTATGTTCTAATGTACTAATGTATTTATATATTTATGTATTTATGTACTTATGAACTAATATACTTAGGTACTTATGTACTTTTTACTTATTATTACTGATTTTCTTATTTGCTTATGTACTTATTTACTTATTCACATATTTACTTATTGACTTATTTGCTTATGTACTTATGCACTTATTACTTATGTACTTATATACTTATGAATTTATGTACGTATATACTTATGTACTTATTTACCCATTTACCTACTTACCTATTAACTTTTTTTCTTTTTTACTTTTTTACTTTACTTTAACTTTACTTTTTTACTAATTTATTAACTAATTTACTTACTTATTACCTACCTTATTACCGTTTTGATGATATTGGATAAAATAAACGAGTAGTAAATTATTGTTTTAGAGGTGGTAATATTGTTTTTTTTTTCGCTGAATAAAATGTTTGATTAAACAAATATATGTAATATAACGTCCCCTTACCTATCTACTATAGCCAAATTTCACGGTAGTAACCAGCTAGACCATATCAGCCTTTTGTCGAAAAATATAAAAATAGCAAACGCAAGCAGCACCTGCTCACAAATAAGACCCGTGTGACAGTCACCGCTGTCTTACCTATGAATTGGGCTGTTGAATTTTTTGTAGAAATATAAATTTGTACGAGTTTTTGTCTATTTTCGTAAAAAAAAAAGGAGCTGTATCTAAAACTTGGTTCCTAACATCCGTACACCTGATTCATACATTTGTAGAAATTGTAATATTTGTTTCACAGCTTGGTTTGAATTTTGTGTTCCACAATACCGAGATTTACGACAGGCATCTATGTTAAACAATCATACTCAACAAATATATTATTTCTCTCGCGAATTGTTAAAATGAACTTTACAGCTTATGTCTTAAGGCTCAAAAGGCGTCAATATAAATGGTTTCGACATATTTGTAGTTAGAGCTTGAATTAATTTACATAAGAGCTGCGGAACGGCATTGATTTACGCGCAATATGCAGCCGACACTGAATTTTGAAATTGTCAAGTTACTAAATGTGTTCTCGAACTGTACTGCCTGAAATCCATCACGTTCAACACAAACCATGGTGAAATACACTAGAAACATTTTGCAATCAGTTCAAACTAAATTTTGCCCGCGACTTTACCCACTTTCCCGAGGGATATGATTTCCTGGAAAATTTGATATTTAATTCCAGAGTTATGATCTATTTTATACTTTATAATTTCAATTTTAAATCTATTGGAAAAATTACATACAAAAATAGGCATTAGATAATGTTAAGGTGACTATATTATAGCTTTTTTGCCATGTGTTTGTATTTCGCGAAATGAAAATAGACAATTTAAATGTAAAATTAATTTAATCATACTTACATAATTCCCTTAGCAAAGAAACCGCAGAGTAAATGTAGTCAACATCATATAATAGCACTGAAAATTATTCTGCTTACTTTTCATAAACTTTACAGACACCAAACATAGCCTCCAAGTGGATACAAACTGAGCATGTAAATGCTACGCTAGATTATATTTAATAATTACTTAAGATTGGGTAATTTATGCTCAGAACGTATGTTACATGATAAATTCAATTTAGTCACGTCATCATTGTACGTCGGAGTCAATTTGCCGTGTACAGATTACTTACGGTTAAGGTCTATTTATATTACAGTGGTTAATGCGTGACGTAACGATGCTATAAATAACATAACACGAGTGAAGGGTTGGTACAATACATTATGTTTAGATCATGTATAAATTTAATTTAAGTTATACTTTGATTACCCATTGGCAGCTCTTAAAAGACAGAATTTAAAAAAAATATTATAGTGATTATGAGTCAGACACTGAGTATTTATTTCTCGTTTAGTAGATCGAAGCTTCGGCATTCCTAGGTTTGGCTAGGCGAGAGACCAACTTGTACAATCAAACGCCGAACCTCAATACGATCAAATCGGGGTATGACCAATCAGGCCTAAATTAGGTACAAGAATGTGTTTGTTTGCTTAGACTTGGTTTGAAAATATTATGTTCGTAGCTCCATAAAATCTTAATAAATACGTTTTGAATTTTGCTATATAATTATCATGTATGGTCATGAGAGCACGTCAATGTAGATACCGTTTTGATATTAAAGGTCGTAAAACAATCATAACTTTTGTAATTTTGGCGAATGAAAATATTGAAGGAAACTTTTTTTTTTATTGGATAGGCTTAGTTTTTAACACAATCACACTGTAATGTTTTGGTGGTCGAAGGTGTTCAGCAAAAAATGTCTCGTAAGAAACTAACTGGAACGCATCGCTTGGTGATGATTTTGTACTTACATGGCCAAAAGGTTGATAACTGCCTGTTCACATTTCATCCGCTAGGGATTAGTTGTACAAAATAATTTTAAATAACAAAAATAATTCCGTTAATCCGCAGTAGGTACGGTTTTTTTTGTTTCCATTTAATTCTCTTACTTATAAGACATACAATACACTTACTTAAATACCAGTTTCATCCTCTTCCTTTAACAGAAGCCTTTTTAATGTAGGTATTCTTCATTTGTACCTTCGATTCAGCTGCGTCAAACAAATCATATGGCAATTGAAACTTTAGCTAACCTTTAGCTCATACTGTGAGATGGTTTAAAGAAAGTCCAGTAAACCATGGTTTTAAATGCTGGGTGATTTTTTAGTCGCTGGCAATATTTGCAGGGGTGGAAGTACTCATCAATATGAGCAACTTTTATTATGGGACCAACTGTGAAATCACGAAATATATCAGCTGTTTCATACAAAAGTTCAATACCTACTCGACCAAATGTATGAAGCAACTGTTTTATTTTACGTGATATCAGAGTTGTTCCCATAGTGAAAGTTGTTCATATTGATGAGTATTTCCACCCCTGCAAGTATTGCCAGCGACTAAAAACATACCTATATATCCGTCACTCTCTAACGTCATACAACAAAAAGAGACGGGGCGAGGGATCTTAAAACCTCGGTATAAAAGATTTGTTTAAACCATCTCAAGTAATGAAACCGATACCCATTATGAAAAACGGATATTCGTTATCCATTTAGCGGAGTGGCTACGAGTTTTTGTTTGTTAAGTCTACCATACTTTTATCTTGTGCCATTTATTATTGTAATACTTTAAACACAATGTTTATCTTTGTGGTTATGAATTAAGGATCAAAGACGCATTTAGTTTATTATTATTATTTTATTAAGTAAGTTCACTTGTAATTCTTAATACTTACTTTAACATTTTTGTTATTATTTTAAAATCATTTTATTTAGGTAGGTGTTTTATAGGTAAAGAGCGAGCGGTCCCCCAAAAATTTCATACGTAGGGTCATAATTTCAAGGTTATTATTTTTTTTTTTATAGGGTTTCACGTTTATTATTATTTTGTGTCGGGGGTTTTTTATATACAATGATTGTAAATAAAGTTTTATTATTTATTTACAACAAATATTTACGATCAATGTATAAAATACAAACAGCCAGCCTGTTGGGAACCTTGCCTATCGACAGCAGCGAGGGCTTTGAGGATGTTTCCTATATATCATAGTTTGTAATAAGAATGTAACAAGTTTTTTTTTTAATCGTGCCTACGGACCGCAAGTGAAATTACTTTCCTTCCATAAATCGATTGCACTTATAACCTCACCATCATACGAAGTTATAATAAGCATATTTCTTTAGTTGCAATTCATGTTACAACCCGCGCAACTTTGTAATATCGAACGTCTTACATAAATTTAATATCATTCTGCCAGATAAATGAAGCTCTATTCATATTCAAATTATTCCTAGATGCTGCCGTGCTGAGGTGGATCTGAAGAAGTGGTTTTTATGTGTCTATAATGTCTTTGTATGTCATAATTTACATTGAATTTTGCTGTTTGAATCTTATATGCATAATTTTTTATGGAGTAGATTTTCTGCAGTTTTTTTGAGTGAAAAGTTTTAGGTAAATATTTAAATAAGACAATGATAGCTCGTTGGTAGTTATGTCGAATGCTGTTAAGAAAGTAGTGGGTTCAAACTCTACAATCTCTTGAGATTTCAGTAAAGGAAAACATCGTGAGGAAGCTATAGCACGTGGAACGCATAGTGGTACGTGAAAAAACTGACACCAAACACCTACCGGTATGTTCCGGCAACTGCAACTTTGTTCTTACCGCCTTCGGCCACATCATCACTTATCATGAGATTGAGGACAAACACAGGGTTTTTTTTTTATGAAACATCCGTGCCCAAATCCGTACAACCGCATTTTATTAACCCAGCAATATAATAACCAAACAAACCATTAAAATAGAAAAAATCACTATATACGGACGCCAAATCTCCTTATCTCGAATTGAAATCATTCGTTGCGTCGAATAAGGAGATCTTACCAATGCAAGGGGAGGTTGGGATCCGATTTTAACTAAATTGAGTTTTATAAGATTTCTACCTCTGCCTCTGGTTTGAAATAGGGCCGCGCTGTATTGAATCCGATATTATAGGTTTTACTGTTATTACAACGTGCAATTGACCTGTTGTGTCGGAACTGTGCACTTTTAAGTTTGTTATTTTATCATTGTTCTTTTCTTTTATTTTTGCCTCGCGGTTTCACCCAAGTTCCCGGGATAAAATATAGCCCATGTTACTCAGGGATAGTCTAACATTCTAATGGTGAAAGAATTTTAGAAATCAGTCCAGTAGTTTTAACGTTTACTCGTTACATATAAAAATCTAAATCTTTCCTCTTTATAATATTAAGTATAGATAGAGATTTATTTTTTATTCACTAAGCCTCACAGTAGTCAAAATTTGAATCCTGCTAATATTATAAATTTGAAAATTTGTGTTTTGATGTTTGTGACTAAATCACGTATAAACGGCTCAATTGATTTGAATGAAACATTGTCTATAGATATATCATACCCTAGGATAACACAAAGGGAACTTTTTATCCTGGGGAAACATAAGATCCCTAGGGAACGCGGTAAGTATAAATTTACAGCACTAGGTATCAGATATCTGATTACCATAGCAACAAACTTCACTTAGCTTGAAATCAGATGGCCTTGTATGAATAATGCTTCAGTCAATATTAATGCACTTTATATTACATCACAATGGGTAAAGCAGGGCATAAAAGACATAGCATTAAATCCATCCTTTGACATATTGAATGTGAAGTAGATTTCCCGCAGGCATGGATAAATGTTCGATTGAAATGGGATAGAGAATAATACGTAAGTTTATTTTAAATCACATAATGCACTTTGAAATAATCAGTTTGCTTAGATCCTATTCAATCAAACCAAACGCATGACTAATAATTTTTATTTTGTACTAAAAACGAGTAATACTTTGAGGAGCCGGTAAGCGTGATTGGTAAGACCTATCTATCACGCCACTGGTCGTGAGTTCGATTCCCACTCAGGACAGACATTTGTGTTCAAGAACATGTCTGTTTGTCTTGAGTCTGAGTGTAATTATCTATATAAGTATGCATTTACAATAGAAAAGTAGTATATCAGTTATTTGGCTTCCATAGTACAAGCTCTGCCTAGTTTGGGGTCAGATGGCCGTGCGTGAGGAATGTCCCAGAATATTTACTTGTTATTTATATTTCATATTTAAGTAAATGTATTATATACTGGCTTTTCACTCCGTGGTTTTACGGGGTTTGCTATTCGGGTGGAGATAAATCCAATAAATTAAAGATCATAAAAATTGATCTTTAACAAGCTTAACCTAAAATGTAACGTAAAATAGTTAAAATATTAACTTTAGTTTCTTAGGGCAACATATTATAGTACAGAGGCGACACAGTAGGTATAATTATGTGATTCAGGGTTATTCAAAGTATATTCCTCGCGACGTTTTCCTTTACCGAAAGCTCAAGCTCATTGTAAGATTCGCACCCACGACAGTTGGCACGACATTCGGCGTCCCTACCACTGAGCTATTAACCTTAAAACGTCCTCAATCAAACTCTGTCCCAAACCCATCTCATAGCCCTGCAATCATTTTTTGATAGTAAAAACTTTTCATAGGTACTCAAAAACAAAATAAACGCATTACAAATTGTCTAACCATCCTCGATAGAAAATTTAATGAACTACAAAATGTTAAAAACTTATGACTCGAAATTCAGAATATACAGTTAAGTCCATAACAGCGCGAAATTTACCAAAAAATAATCACATACCTACGCAAGAAACTCGCGATTTATGTCGTCAGCGCACATTTTTCGTTTCGCTGCAATTTTTTGTTGTTTACGTCCCCAAAGAATAGCGTGGCAGCCAGTGTCCTTTGTGTTTTGTGTAATAAAATCTGGTGTGACGTCACCCTCATCCGTCCCTTAGCCCCTTTAGGGGCAGTAACTTTTCCTTCTTGTCACCAGTATTTTATTCGACAATAATTCACTGGACGGCGAAAGAAATCCTTTGTTTCATAAAATTTTGGATATAGTCGGTTAGGACGCTAGTTTTATGAGTTTGTTATACCTTAGTGGGCTGTAGTCAAGCAGGATATTATGCGTCTTTGTTTGTTGGTTTATGTGGTACTATGTGGTACCTCCAGCACAAGACGTAGGTATTAGGTTGATATATTTTTTCTACAATAGAGCCCAGCTCTTATGGCTCTTTTCGGTGTGCCTTCCTCCATTCTAATCTGTTCCCCGCCTCTTTCTGTACCTCCTTATATGACACGACGTCTACTTTTGCTTTCACTTGATCTATATATCCTTCTTCCTTGCTTTCGTACGAAAATTCAAGGAGAAGAGAAATTTAATAGAGACGATAGCAAATAGGAGGGAAAAGATGTTTGGACATCTTATACGTCACGATGAATTTATTAATAATAACATAGAAGGAAAGCTAGGAACAGGTTGTTATATTATTATATTAATTTTTGTTATATTGAGCTATCCCCAGTAACCGATGGTTGTGAGGTGATAACAAAGTGGCTTTGGCTTTGGCCAATAAATCAAAAAAGAATAGCCAATATTGTCAGATTGCCCAAAAATAATTAAAAATGTAACGTACCTATTTTGCCCGTTCTGAAAGCTGACTTCCAAATCGGTGGTAAAGTTGGCAGCTTCGACGTTTATAAGTGTGTTTTTAGGACTTAAAACTGAATTTCCAATATATGACTTTGAACGCCAAAGATAAAAAAAAAAAACAGACAACCTAACCAACAATCCACGGTTTAATAATAAAATGTAATTAACACGCTAACTTCAATTTATGTTCGAGGTATAAAGCGACGAATAAGCGATAAAATGCGGAGAACACATGCCTCGTCTGCGGTTACGAAACACAAGTATATACAATGAAAAATGGCGCCTGGTTAAGGAATACATTTACATGGTGATATAATTTCAAATAGGTCATTAACGTCAAATATTGCTGTTTAAAACGTAACAGTCGGCCTTTACACTTTTTGATTAAATACTGAAAATTATAATATTTTCTAAAATTATCTGGAACAGGAGTTGGCCTCAAAAAGCAGGGGGAGGCGTCCCACTGTAATATCTGCACTTCATTTTAGACCTCGATCCAGACTGAATACTCTTCCACCGAATATGAAATAGTCTTTTTGCTCTCAGTTAGTGGCAACCACATGGTTGTCAGCCAGTCTTAAAACCTTGTCGAAAAAGCAAACTATTCAATGCTTAACATTAATATGTAGTTTATGATTATCAAGTAATATTTAAATATATTAATAGACTCTAATAATATATCTATTAAATAGAGTAATAACTCGGAATTTGTCAGGTTTACTTCAGGTTCGTTGTAGGACAAGTTTTAAGCATGACGTTCTTTGGGCATAACTATGTGAGTTCATACGCTGGTTAAGATGTAGGTAATAAAGTTATATAGTACTACTCGATTCACAAATAAGACAACCGAAATATCATCCCTTTCTTAGAATAAATACTGGGGGATATAACCGATGTATATCTATATACTAATGGAAATAATAAAGAATATTCATTACTGGCTTCTCCCGCGTTCCCAAGGGATCTTACGCTTTCCTGTGTTAAAAGTATCCTATATTTTGATCCAAGGTATTATCTATATATGTGCCTAATTTCATCTAAATCCGTTAAGCAATAATGACGTGATTAAGCTACAAACATCCACATACATTTGCTTTTATAATATTAGTAGATTTAATTAGTAAATTTTTTTACTATGATAGGCTTGTTTTTGACCTCAATCTCATTATAGAATGAGACGATATGCCCAAAGATGGTAAGCACTGTATCTTCTAGTCTAGAGTAATTGATATTACTTCTTTTTTATGCGGTTGCTATATGAAATCTTAAAGCGGCCTGTTCACCAGAGCGGATCTAGGAAAATTTCACAAATAAAATTAATGTCGACGTGTCATCCATCGCATAATTTTTATGCAATTCTATTGATATAATTTTCCTGAATACCCCACTCCGTTAGACTGGAGATAGCGATTTAAAAATTGTTTAAAGACAGGACAGGACTACTTAGGTTCGATTTTCGTTTCAAGCCTGATGCATTTGACGTCTATACCAATGCGTATAAGCAACCTTCCGAACCGTGCGTTAGATCCTGACTGGGCCTATTTGAATGAATAAATTATTACAAAAAATGTTACGATTACTGAGACTTCTGTATTGTTAATAGGGCCCGAAAATATTTATTTAATCTCGCAAATTCAGCTTTTAGTGTACCCGGGTAACAAAGTTAAGTCGATTGTCGCGATGTCAGGCGGCACAAGTCGGCGCAACTTCCTGCCTTGCCGCTGTCGCTAACTCTCGTAAGCTCGGACAACGACCAACTTACAACGTATATCATTTACTGCACTCTGTATAAAGGTGAGAAACTCGCGACGACGTAATTATTCTTTGTCATTTTAGTTCTGAAGTTAACTCTTCCTGGATGTTGGAGATAAAGTGACTGTAAAGCTAAGGAATTAAAGTATTGGATTCTGTTTTGGAATTGTTTATTGTGAGTTTTTTTTTTTTTTGGTGTAGTGAGAACAGTACAGATTTTATTGAAGTAAGTATATTGCTTGCTTAAAGTTATTACTAATCAGCGTTATCTCAAAGAGTTGCCTCATTTTACTAAGAAATGGAGTTGAATAATTTCATAAAATAACACAGGCAAATTTTATCTCAGCATAGCCGGTCATTATAAACTATTACAAATAAATCAATGGTATCAGAAGATTATTTTAAATCGGCCACGTAACAAAAGTTGGGCAATAAAAACCGCGTTATCCCGTTTAATACGTCACCCTGAGGATTAATGGCCCCAGACTTCTTTCCTAGACGTAAAAACGTTCAGCCACAACTTTGTCTCCTTAATAATTTATTGTGGGTACCCTTCTCTGTAAGCCTTGGCCTTTTTTACTACCTTCTTCTAATTGTTACATAGAATGGAAGCGCTCGCCTTTTTTCGCCCTTTTTTAGTGTAGGTGACATTTAAGGTAGCGTGATATATTGTTGGGGCCTTTACTGGTGTCGGAAATAGATGTTTATCAATAAAAGGTATCTAAGCCATTTTTTTTAAGTTGAATTTTGAATGTGTATTTAAAAAATATCGCAAATATTTATAATGTTTGCTAGGATAGGTAATAGTACATTATGATATAAGTGCGGTAAGTTGGAAACTACAGCCGAGGTGATATTGCTACAAGAAAGCAGAGGCTGTAATTATCAAAGCGCACGTATGTCATTCGACGTTTTATAACATATTTGCGAGGAAATAAATAAAACTCGGACTTTCTTAAACGAAAACTTTCTAAATCTTTAATTCATCATTACTTGACGACATTTTCAAATAAAAAAAATACAGCGAAAAGAAAAAGCGCGCGGAATAATTTTTACTTTTTCACAAATTAGCGACTTTTTTTTAAGGCAAAGGCACAAAAACAGCCAATATTACTAATAAAATAATTTTTGTGTTTTGTTTCAGATAAATGGTCGTAATTTATGGTCAAAATTAATTCAATTAAAGAATTAAATGTTCATTTATTATATTTTATCTCCCAAAGTTAATTTTATTCATAAAATGTTGACCACTTTTCTGACATAAAAACTCTTTGCTAAGATTTAAAAAAGTACCGTTCGTTTTAGACGGAGCATTTTGATATACCGTGCGTTTTACATTACAATAACGCACAAGTACGTAATGAGGTACATTACGATATTGAAATTGGTGAAATAAAAGACCATTTACGAGCAAATGTGTTATAAAAATATTTAAATCATCAACTAGCTCAAATAAATTTGATTTTTTCTTAAAATACTTGGGTATGAGTTGCCCCTGAAATAGGAGCCATAATCGATTTTCGAAACCTTGAAATTTCGGGCAGTTCCATCTGCCTGCTTGTCAAACTTGTGACAAAAAAATACTATATTACCAAAATCTCTGTATTATATGTCTTCAAAAACGCACAGCATAGAATGAAGAAAGCATACTTAAATTCGTTCAGAATATTGAAATTATTCATCATACATACCATAGTCCAGTGTTAAATATACAAAATTCTTTCACCAGAGGGCGCGCCAAACCATCTCGCGCCAAATCAACTGACAAGTGACATTAGCATCTTTTTTATCGTTCAAAACGCATGAAAACTTTTCTCTCTCGATAAAAAGTGTTGAAAAGTTGTGATTTTCTCACAAAACTCGTGTTAGAGTTAGTATAGAAGTGTTTTGTGAGTGTTGGTGATATTTTTTATAAGCACAGCATTGTTCTTTTCGTGAAATATGGAGCCGACAGGTAACGACGCTAAGAGTGCCGGGATGGATGTTGCTCCGGAGGGAGAACAGATCTCGTCTCCGAGCTCAGGGGTATCGGAAAGCACCTCCTCATCCTCGGAGTTTGAGGAGGGCATGGCATCACCCCTACCAAATAAGCGTTCTCGTACCTCGGCTCGTAAGCGTAAGTACAGTCAAGTTCAAATTGATCCGCGCGTTGTTTCTTTAATGTCTCAGATGTCTTACATTTCAAATTATTTAACTCATTTGCCCGCTTATATGAATATATGTACTCAAAATAATGATTTATCCCCTAGCACTAGTACTGGCGTTACTAGCAATTCAGGGCAGTTTCTTATTAAACCCACACAGCCTGAAACACTTTCATTAGCATGGGGTTGTTTAGGAACGGATATTGATGACAGGAAAATAGTTCCAGCTAGTGACAAGGAACGCTATATTGAACTAAATAAGTTACAACAATTTGACTCTCCGGCATGGAAAGGTATTAGGTACAAAAGGACCCTTCAGGACTGCTTAGCTTCACCAGGGTTTGTAGGCCTCAAGGTAAATGATGAGTTATGTCACTTTAATAAAAGTAAGGATTATCTGGCCTCCACTGAGGTCTTATTAGCAGGTCTATCTAATAAGGTTTTAGAGCAGAGACAATTATTAAAATTAGGTTTACAGTCTATTATTGATTGGGCTAGCACCAATCCAAATGAATTGAACCCAAATTCCTTATTCGAAAGGATCTCACAAGTTTTTGGACCTGGCTCACCAAGTTTTAAAAATTCAGAAACAACTATGCAGGTAATCTGTGGAAAACGCTCTGAGTGTATTGAGACCAGGCGTGATCGTATTTTAAAAGAAATTGGTAACCAGAACCTTAAGGCTACCCTACGTAATGTTCCACCTAGTTCTGAGTATCTATTTAGTCGAGATGCGCTGCAACCCATTATTCAGTCCCTAGGAGGTTCTCAGGTTTGGCTAAATACTCCAGCTTACTTAAAAGAGAAAGAAAAAAGAACAACAGAACGTTCTGAACCAACTTTGACTAAAAAGTTTCATAACAGGGTTAACACTAAGTTTAGGAAGCCGGAAAAGAAATTTAAGCACACTGTTAGAAAGACTCAGCCCTTTCGTCAACATCATACCAATGCAGGAACCCCTAGTACAAATACAAAACAAGCATGACTCGCAACAGAGCTTCAGAGGAGGATGTCTAAGGTTGTCCAAAGACAGATGGGCTCAACTAGGAGCCAATCAGTTCATTTTAAAGTCAATAGCCAACTGCCGTTTGCCTTTCAGGAAAAAACCTCCTCTGACATACCCATCCAAAAATATGTTAGAGAGTCTAGCAACCAAAATTTCTCCGGACATGACCAAAATGATTTTAGATTTGAAAGACAAGGGGATTTTAGAAAAACCAGTGAGATTAGACCCTGGTTTCTTTTCAAAAATGTTTCTAGTAAAGAAGGCAGATGGGGGACTGCGGCCAATCTTCGATCTCAGGGCTTTAAATACCCACATTATGACAAAACATTTCCATCTGATATCACAGGTGGATATAGTCGACTTCCTTCAGTCCAAGGATTGGCTGGTGAAGATAGATCTTCACCAGGCATATTTTCATCTGTGTATCGCGGAGACACACAGACGCTTTTTACGAGTCATTTACAATGGAGAGATCCTGCAGTTAACAGCTCTACCATTTGGCCTGTCTTCAGCCCCCCGGACATTTGCAGCCGTTTCGAATTGGGTTGCGGAAACCCTTCGAAATCGTGGCATTCGTCTCATAGTTTACTTGGACGATTATCTTTTGGCTTGCCAGGACAGGTCCAAGCTCGTGGCGCAGGTTGCGGAAACACTCGCCTGCTTGGAGTCCCTGGGTTGGCATGTAAACTACCAGAAATCTGTGATAGAACCCACTCACGAAGTGGAATACCTCGGCCTGGTGTGGCACACCCTAAACCAGACGTTAGCCTTGCCAACTCAAAAGGTCCTCAGAATAAAGGCCTCCCTGACAAAAATTTTAAGCCAGAACAATTGTTCACTGAAGGAACTTCAGAGTCTTTTAGGCATGTTAAATTTTGCCAACCAGGCAGTCACACAAGGCAGACTACACTGTCGCAGAGCACAGGTCTTTCTGAAAAAATTCAGCCACAGAAGCCAGAGAAGAAAACTGTGCCCAAATGTGCGACAGGAACTAAAGTGGTGGTTGGATGCAGTAGATTGCAATCCAACTCCACTTCACAAGAGAGAAATAACACATTTCTTGACCACAGACGCAGCGGATGCGGGCTGGGGAGCACATCTGAACAACCAGTACCTATCAGGGAGATGGGTGGTGCATCAAAGAACCTGGCACTCAAATATGAAAGAGATGTATGCAGTCTTTGCTGTAATGAAGGCACAAGGTGCCCTATTAAAGAATGCCCACATACTGGTTCAATCCGACAACCGGACCCTAGTGGCTTACATTCGAAATCAGGGCGGGACTCGGTCCATAAGGTTGCTCGGATTAACAACCAGGTTGCTGGATTTGACCAGTACACTGAATATAACAATGACAGCGTACTATCTACCCGGAATCTTAAACGGAATCGCAGACCGTCTCTCAAGAGGAAAGCCAGTTCCAGAATGGCATTTGCTTCCATCAGCCACAGAGGCAATTTTCAGAAGGTGGGGTGTTCCAGAAGTGGATTTATTTGCAACACAAAAAACTGCTGTCGTTCCAGCTTATGTAACACTAGACTCAAGAGATGGATCTTCTCTTTTTTGCGACGCCTTCAGCCAAAGGTGGGAGTTTCAGACCGCGTGGGTGTTCCCACCTCCCAACATGATACCCAGAGTCCTAGCACATCTCAACAATGCAACAGGAACATACTACGTGATTGCACCTCAGTGGACACAATGCTACTGGTACCCGGACCTGGAGGCGAGAGCCCTAACCAGCCCCTTGCCCATAGAGAATCTGAGGCAAGTCTTGGTGGACTGGACAACAGGAGCAAGCCCTCCACAGGTAGACAAGTTGCTCCTTCAGGCTTGGAAAGTTGGGGGTGGGCAAATAAGATAAAGGATTGGAGTAGTGAAGAGAAGCAGTTGCTAAAGGAGAGTTGGCGCCCTTCGACACTTAACACCTATAATGCCCCACTAAAGAGATGGTTACAGTGGTGTGAAGCTAATAACATTCCAAGTAAAAGTCCAGAAGGAAAAGATGTGGCGAGATTTTTAGCATGTCTTTATATACAAAATAAATTTGCTTATAGTACAATTTTGTTACATAAGTCAGCCATATCAACTTACTGTGCAACAACTGTTGAAAATCTATCAAAAATTTTTTTCATTCAACAGGTTTTAAGAGCTATTTCATATTCTAAACCTCAGCAACCTAGAACACCTATATGGGATGTGAATATATTATTTAACTGGCTAAGATCTTCATCTTGTTCTAAAACCTTATTTAATATGAGTAGACGAACAGCCTTGATCCTGTTGCTGGCTTCTGGCCGTAGATTGCATGATCTCACCCTTCTGGAGCTCTCTGAAGGCAAATTTACTGAGACTGATAGCACAGTAACATTCTGGCCAAAATTCGGTTCAAAAACTGACACTGGTACCCACAGACAATCAGGCTGGCTTCTTATGCAGCATGAGGATTGCAGTATTTGTCCAGTAACCCATGTGAAGGAGTTGATTAAAGCTTCACAGACTAGACGCGACAAGGATACAGAGATTAGGTCTCTTTTTATCTCTATAACAGGAGTATTAAGACCAGCTTCCAGAACTATGATTGCAGGTTGGTTGCGTTCAGTTTTTAAGCTGGCTAATATAGATGCTTCGCCTGGAAGTATCCGTTCAGCTGTAGCATCTCGTGGATGGCTGGATAATAGACCTGTAGAAGAAGATTCTGGATAGAGGAAATTGGAAGTGTGTGGAAACTTTTTCAAAATACTACTGTCGTGAAGTAAATAGATCTACCAGTGATTGTGCTGGTTTACATAATAATTTTAAGACTGTTTAGTTTCAATTATTACTAAGATATGATCTCAATATTATACTTTTAGCAGTATTATTACTTATCTAATAATTTTGATTTAATTAATAATAATAACAGAGGTTGTTTTTTCTTTATGGTTGATTTTTATAGAAATACTATTGATTTGTTATGAAAGGTTTATATTCAGTTAAATTACTGCAACTCAAGAGGAGATTTTAAGTTATTTTTTTTAAATATTAAGTTTTTAAATATTATCATTTTCATACAAGTAAATACAAAGCAAATTTTAATTTTACATGATTGTTTCATTACAATTACACATATACAGTAATTAGTCACATTAGCATCTTAACATTCATTGTCTGGCTACATTAATGTAAATTCTGTTCACCATCAGATATCAAACAGATCTTCATTCTATGCTGTGCGTTTTTGAAGACATATAATATAACTGTTTTGCATTAC
The DNA here is from genome assembly GCA_951216915.1 of Tetheella fluctuosa. Taxonomy (NCBI): domain Eukaryota; kingdom Metazoa; phylum Arthropoda; class Insecta; order Lepidoptera; family Drepanidae; genus Tetheella; species Tetheella fluctuosa. Next base: position 2,699,573 of record OX578229.1, on the reverse strand, counting down.
AACAAAACAGGTATTATATGTTGGAGAAAACGCACAGCATAGTTTCAAGGAGCTTGCTGGTGATGAAGATTTAATGTCACTTGTCAGTTGATTTGGCGCGAGATGGTTTGGCGCGCCCTCTGGTGAAAGAATTTTGTATATTTAACACTGGACTATGGTATGTATGATGAATAATTTCAATATTCTGAACGAATTTAAGTATGCTTTCTTCATTCTATGCTGTGCGTTTTCTCCAACATATAATACCTGTTTTGTTGTAATGCAAAACAGTTATATTATATCGTATTAAGCCGATGATATTTTAGTGGTAGTGACGTCCGTTGCCGAGGCGAAGGTCGTGGGCTCGAATCCTGCAATGAGCTTGAGCTTTCGGTGAAGGAAAACATTGTGAGTGGTAGGTTACTTTGTAATAGCCGCCTGGCTAGCTGCTACACTCAAGTTGAAAATCTGCCGCCAAACTCCTACCGATATATTCCAGCTGCACTACCTTCTAGGCTTTGTGGGCTTACTACCTTTGGTGACATCATCACTTCCTATAGTAAGATTGTTGTATATCTTTACATAAACTACCGATATACTTTGAACTCATTTCGTTACGGATTCCCAAAACATCCACAATGTCATTAAAGAAGAACAAAACTAGACAAATCCAGTTATGTCGAGATTGGAAACTAGTTAAAATTGTTCAAGGCTTCCTTTGTAAACATAATGGAGTCACGTAGTATCGTAGCAAAACTTTTATTGGATCCGTCATGTTTCTACTTTGATGCAAGTTAAACCATGGGTATCTTTTATTGTGAAATATTATTGGAATATTTTATATGCTACATGCTATTAGCTTTTCGTTGGCTGCTTACGTAGAGTACCATACTTTTTTTTAAAATCAAAAGCACCATTTTGTACTATCTCCCACTATCTAGTGGGAGATCCACCTGGATCTAAGACCAGGGAGTCTAATTTTGCTATATCCGTGGTTTCATATTTCCTTATATCACACGATCGTAAGTGGCTATCACTGACTCTCAAGTACCGTAACACACGGGTAGCATGGAGACAAATTTTCATTTGCCATGAAATGACTGTTAAATATTAAACAACCGCCTAGCAATTTTATTATTTTTTAACTCAATTCAAATATATAGAAAAATGATGCCACAAATTTCTGAACATTTGTAGCTGGATGCTAGTGGCCTATGTTAGTTTAATATCTATACTATTAACATTATAAAGCTGAAGAGTTTGTTTGTTTGATCGAACGCGCTAATCTCGGGAAATGCTGGTTCGATTTAAAAAAATATTTTAGTTTTGGATAGCCCATGTGTCAAGGAAGGCTATAGGCTACTTTTTGTCCCGGGAAAATATAAGATCCCTCGCGAACGCGGGTGAAACCGCGGGGTGGAAGCTAGTAGAAATATATAGTATCCTATTGAGCAGTGGATAACCTGAATTTGATAAACTTCTACTCTAAATAACTGAGAAACTACAAATACCTCTTCAAGATGCAGTCACTTGCAAAATGGCGTCATAAACACCATATCACTCATCGTGAAAACATTTTACGCTTGAACACTTTATGAGTGTTGAAATATGAACCTTTTTATAGTGTCAGATAGATATTGCACTGCATGAGGAAGTATCGCCTATACTGATGGATGTTCTGCTTTACAATATAGGTTGTTATGTAGAATATAATATACTTTATTTGTACACCACAAGATCAGACAGAAAAAAAGAAGACTGACTTTGACTTTGAACAAACAACTAAATATACAAATTTTCTTATCTATACTAATATTATAAAGCTGAAGAGTTTTTTGTTTGTTTGAACGCGCAAATCTCAGGAACTACTGGTTCGAATTGAAAAAATATTTTTGTGTTGGATAGCTCATTTATCGAGGAAGGCTATATGCTACATTTTATCCCGGGAAAACATAAGATCCATCGGGAACGCGGGTGAAACCGCGGGGCGGAAGCTAGTCTATACTAATATTATAAAGGTGAAGAGTTTGTTTGTTTGAACGCGCTAATCTCAGGAACTACTTGTTTGATTTTAAAAAAAAATTCAGTGTTGGATAGCCCATTTATCGAGAAAGGCTACTATTTATCCCGGGAAAACATAAGATTCCTCGGGAACGCGGGTGAAACCGCGCGGAAAAGCTAGTTTATAGTATTAGTAGGATGGATACCGTTAAGGAAGACAATAAAGGGTTATAAATTGAGCGTGGGTAAGTAAAAAAAACGGTATTTTGCGGAATTGCTTTTATCTGACCACAAAAGCCTTAAACTAAGACTGCTTAGGACTAAAAAGGTACAGAGAAACTTTTTATATGCCTCGTTATCCAATCTAACGCCTGTCTGTCTATCGCTGAACCTTTGCCTATTGTAATAGCATTTTACTTAGCTTTGTCTTATCAACTTGACAGAATTTGTGAGTTTTTTTGTTTTTGTTTTAAAGTTTCCTTTAACATTTAATAAGAGAAAATTTTAGATTTAATATTTTTTATACACATACCTACTAGTTAAATCCCCGGCATGCGTTGCAAAGGACTGACTGTTGATATATCAACGTACAGCCCAAACCACTGGACCTAGAGACTTGAAATTATGTACATAGATACCTTATACAGTGTAGACATCCACTAAGGAAGGATTTTTGGAAATTCAACCCCTAAGGGGGTAAAGGGGTACGCGGGTGAAATCACGGGGCGGAAGACTATTCTATATGTTTACTTCTAGATTGATCTCTATAATATATTATGAATTTATGATGTATGAACACAAGCATCTTGCGAAATTGTTCAGTTTAATATTAAAGAACATTACACTGCAATTTTCGGAACTAATGTTCTGCGTAATCATGTAAACTGTGTAGGTATATCATTTACCGAACTTGGGTATTATTCGCTTTATTAGATAATATGTTAGCTTGCCAGGGAGTGATCTTTGTTGAAATAACGATCATTTTATGCTCTAAAATGGGCAAGTAAAGTAAAACGTATATGACCCCATATTTTTGGGACCAACTCTGATATCGCGTATAAAATGGTTGCTTCATACATTTTGGTCGAGTAGGTATTGAACTTTTGTATGGAACAGCTGATATTTTTTTCGCGATTTCACAGTTAGTCTCATAATAAAAGTTGTTCATATTGATAAGTACTTCCACCCCTGCAAGTATTGCCAGTGACTAAAAAGTCACCCTGTGTATACAGATACATATGAAAGGCATTTAGCTGGGGGACATTATAAGCTAGTAATAATAATATAATATTAATATCCTGGGACATTCCTCACACACGGCCATCTGATTCCAAACTAAGCAGAGCTTGTACTATGGAAACCAGATAACTGATATACTTATATATACTAGGTACTTTATTTTTAAAACGTACTTAGATATATACTTAATTATATCCAGACTCAGGACAAACAGACATGCGCAGAAATGTCTATCCTGGGTGGGAATCAAATCCGCGACCTGTGGCGTGATCACCAAGGTATCTTACCAACCGGCCCTTCACTAATATCACGGTTGTTTTAAAATAATGTATTATAGTATATCGGTGTCAAAAAGTTATACTGTGAGTCCAGTTTTTTTTATTTCGTGAGTGACACCAATAATATATTTCAAAGTACTATATGTATGTGTTAAGAAATAATATCGCCTTCCACTTTTTAATAGCAACATTCTACGTGCATACATTTAACTTCGCTTGTAATTTGTAAGGTTCACTCACAATGATCAATTTTGTTACCTACCATCATTGATGATTCAAATTTTGTTGGTCATTCTACTTTCTGCTGTAACCTTACATACGCGAATACACTTGATTATTTTAAAATATATTTTTTATCAAATTCCCAATTCTTCATTAACAATATGTAAAACTCAATACGATTCTACATACGGGCAAAAGTTAAAACTCAACTCTTTCCAACGGTGAGCATGTCTTAATTTTTTATAGATGGGTCAACTCAAATGAAGAAAGTCTTACAAATGTACGGAAGCGGTAAAGTCCAAGACTAACTTAAACCAAGTAATAAATAACATTGGAATATTTTCAACGGTACGTTTAATATTAGATCCAACGAATTCTAGCTTCGAATTGTTTCAGTAAACTTTTGCACGAGTTATAATAGTCTGTTCTGAACTTTAACTAGTAGTAGTGGTGTTTTAACATCGACTTTTATCGATAAAGAATTTCCTATATACATTTTAAACATTATTCAAATATATTTCAAAATTGTTTTGAAAAATTTATAATTTATATCAATGGTAGGTATAAAAATAATATTAGATGTTTAATTTTTATCATATATACCTACCTCCAATATTTTAATGGCATTTTGTAAATCAGATATAAATCACATAGAACCTTGAATCACAATATATTATCGACTAATCAAACAATCGATTACTCTACAACACTATACATAGGCATGTGCCGGTTTGTTGATTTTTATTGAATGTTTGTTTTGTTTTACCTACGAATAACGTAGTAACACAAAAAGTTTTAGCTAAAACCAGTACATTATTATGTATACTTTAGACCGTAATAACACAAAGTTAATAAATGTATGTGGTAAAATTATTGTGAGAAGTATTTTCTATATTAAATTTAGATCGACGCTAGCGGTTGGCCGGAGAGAAATTCGTAGAACGCCCCTCTACGTAGCCTCGTAGCTTCGTAGCACTTGTAACTATGACGTCAGCATCGTAGAAACATAAGAGCATGTTAATATAAGTAAAGTGTAAAACTTGCATACAATATCATTTTATATCAAACTAGTTTCATTTAGTTTAGTTAGGCATAAAAAATATCTTATGATTTATTCCAATGTGATTTATTTATATGCCATAATATGTATACAGACAAACATACCTCCGAAAACGCACACAATTTTGAGGAGTTAAATGAGTGATATATCTATCCTGATTTTTGTTTGGTTGGCTCCATAAATATAAAAAAAAATACCGGCCATGTGCGAGTCGGACTCGCGCACAAAGGGTTCCATATCATTATCTATAATAACGGCTGTTATATGGGAACGATATCTGTTGTTGTTCTTTTGATACAGGCTCATCCTCGGCATTCGAGAAAAAACTATTCTATCTGGATTCCTAGTATTTCTTGGAAATAAATCAGTGGATCTGGTAAATAAGTTCTGATTCAATTTGACAAAATTACCTAATTCCAAAATATAAAGACATGGCAGCGTCAAAATACCTAATTAAATAAAGGTTTACAAGATATTTATATATTTTTTTGAACAATCAACGCTCTATTATCTGAGGAGTTTCCCCATAATAGCAGACCGTAATTCAGTACGGTGTGCATCCAGAACAGTTCTCTGAGTTGAAGTTTTTTTAAGGTTACGAAGTACGTACACAAACCTATTGATCTTGTCACAAACTTTATCTATATGCCTCTTCCAAGTACAACGATAGTCCCATACAATTCCTAAAAATGTAGTTTGATCTATCACGGTTCATGAGATACAGCCTGGTGACAGACGGATAGACAGACAGTCGGACGGACAGCGGAGTCTTAGTAATAGGATCCCGTTTTGCCCTTTGGATACGGAACCCTAAAAATACAGTCCTATGTTTTACTTGTTTCATAATTTAGGTTAAAATGGTGAGCTTATAAAGCCTATGACAAAACTTTTTTGACTATGGTTTTGATATTTATTAAATAGTTCTGTAATGCACCGTTCATATTTATTACGTTCTCGTTATGTTTTTTTTATGTTCGAACATTTACAAGGGTTAAAGAACTATTTTTAATATCATAAGAAATTCCATTTCACTTATATGAGTAAGTACATAAGTGACATAAAAATCAAAGATATTCACATAACATACACCCGTAAATAGCATGAAGTGACCAATCTTACGTAATACTAACGGAGCTGTCAAAATTCGATACAAGCTCCTCATTTGTAGGTCGACAGATGTCTAAACAATACCGTGCCTCCGTCCGAACAAGTCTTGGAAAGTTTTTTATGAAACACAATTCTGACATTTGATATTCAGAAATAATATAGAAGTTATTACAATATCATCTGTTTTGGGACGTAGGGGTGTACTTTGGGTTCGCGGATAGGAAAATATTTTCGTGACACCGCGACAGTTTTTGGTGTATTATCTCTTACATTCTGAAAGTTAAAATAATATCATATTATTGTAACCGTATCAAAGTATATTGATTGTGACGTCAGAGGCTTGATATTAAGTTTGAGCTGTCATTGAAGGTAAACATTTTAGAAAACTAGTTCAGTGTCATGGGTTCAAATCTTACAATGAGCTTTATGTTTCGGTGAAGGAAAAAATCGTAATCAAACCATAGCATGGTGATACTTTATAGTACTCGCCTGACTATGTACAGTCAGCAGCAAAAGTAGCTTGGAATTTTAGTACCCTTTCATAATAATCTATTCACGTTTTCTTGACAGTTTGTATGAAAATTATGAATTGTGTAATGTGACACGGTACTAAAGTACTAAGATACTTTTGCCGCTGACTGTATCACCCTCAATTTGGAAATCTAGGCTTTTTGTACTTACCACCTCTGACCACATCATCACATACTATGATGAGATTGTGGTCAGAAACAATCCAATTTTTAGTACATAAAAGAAAAAGAAAAAAAAGTCAATATCATTGAGTAGGCTTATAATATCTACATGCCTAGCAAAGACTTTCAGGCTAAATATCTGTAGCCCAATTCAATGGACTAGACCTATTAGAATAAATAAAACGATAAAAAATTAAAGACACCATCGAATGCGTTATTTCCGTGTTCAAAATAGAGCAACACATTTTGTTAAAATAGATACTTGCACCAAAGCCGTAACATCTATCAAAATATTATTGGCTTAGGTCGGCAAACATTTCGTACGTGTTATCTTTGCCGTGTCGTAGCAAATTTGCCGTGTTAATGCGTTTGCCGTGTAAACTGGGGCGGCTGGCATTAGCGACGACGGGAAGGAATAACATTGGAGCGGACCGTATTGGAACTTACCGGACAATATATCAGCTATATTGACAATGCTGGCTTTATTTGTGTGCAAACATTTGCGGATTTATCTTAAAATAAATTTTGAAAATTTATTTAAAATATAAATACATACGTTCTTATTACTTTAATTCGTAACAAGTAACGCCATCTATGAATATTTTATGGAGACAAAAAATATATTTATTTTTGTGGGCACGTTTAGCCGTTCTTTGAATTTTGCAACAAAATGTTGCTTTTTGTTCGCTTTCGTACCTGTAGGCTCCAAATATTAATAATTGCAGCATGAGTTATGTAAGTAGGTTCTTCAATATTTTACTATAGGTAAAGAAATTAGGCCAAGCCACTGATCCATATACACTGGACCGGCTAAATGCAATGCTGAGATAATTTTACAGCAAAACGTGTAGGTACTTAGAATAAACCGCTGTAAAACGCTATTCCACCGTAGAAAAATGGCCGCCACCACATTTATATAACCAGTTTATATCTGCGAGACAAGAAATAATAAAAAATAAATAAATAAGAATTAATGGAAAAGAAATATCGAATGGCGACCATATAACGGAACCCGCCAACAGGGACGGCCTCTCCCCAAATGGACAATCACTGAAACCTCTGAATCATTCGAATCAAGACGTTCCTAGACTAAATAATATGGTGGTAAAGAGGAACCCAAGAAACCATATCCAGAAAACGTTCAACAACCTTTCACGACAAAATATTCTTTATAAATATTTGTTGAAGCTCGTGGGAAAATTGGGATATAAAAACGTGGATTGTAACGTCCGTCATACATCCAGTTACGCATATATTTGTAACCTTACAAAAATAATGTAAAAAATATGATGTTTTGTATAAATTTGAACAGCTAAAAGAAAGATTGCGATATCAGTTCAGTGAATATAAAACGGTATCGCTAGAATACAAATGCGTTGATACTTAACAAAACTTTATCAGGAAAATCAGATACTGTCTGAAAAATAAAGGTAAAGTAACATTGTTACTAGGAAATTGATTCTTAGCCGTATATGGCCATAATATATCCAGTAAGGAAATGGACTAAAACAGAAATAAAGTAAAGGACTTTATGGTCATGAAATCATGATCAGTTTAATTTCCTATTTATTCCTAAAAAAATCTGTTGTCAAAAATTTGAAAACTTCTGCGATACCTGAATCTGATATGAAACAAAAGTGTATTGTTATATGTCTCATTTCTATGCAAGACGTGGAATCTTAAAGAATTTACAGAACAAAGCGAGATAGGGATTATGGAAATGACAGCTGTCACTTGCCGTCCCTGAGATATCTGTGGAAACAGGATACAGTGCGACCACATTCTGAGTCTCCATCGACTAACATCGTTAGAGTCTAATTTAGTAGGTATCAGTGTGTGTCAATCGGCTGTGCTGTAGTTAAATATGAAGTGAGTCTTTGCTATACCTACAGTTAATATTAAAAAATCGCATTAGCTATTTAAAGATACACGCTATACCTTAAATTAAGAAAATAACCTATCAGTAGGGCATTCCTTTTAATTAATCTATTGTAATTTCTATGGTATCACAATAGTAGCTCGTTTAGCAATTGAATCGAACATGCACTGAGTTAGTCGATGCAAACTCTGAGTGTGGTCGACTATAGCTTGTAATATTATTTTGTTTGTTGTAGACAATGAATCGTCATAATATTTTCAAGGAAATAAAATATTATCTAAATGCTTTTAAATAAAGTATTTGCGACCTTTATACTTTTAACCTAAATTCTGATAAAGAAGATGGGTACTTAATAATAGAACACTTATTTATTTTTTATTTCCAGCGTTCATAAGACGGCTTCAACCTATATAAAGGGCTAAAGCTTGATTATTATCTTTTTACTTTTATTAATATTAATTCTATGATACTGGCTGACTACTATAAACTAACAATTATATTAAAAGTACAATGATTTACGTGGTCAGATTAAGTTTCACCTGAGTATTTCAGTGGGGGTCAGCAATATAACGCAATTTGTTTGGACCGAGTATTCATCGCACTTAAGGCGAAAGTGGATGAGCCAACTAGCACTTGGTCTTTGGTCTAAAGCAAGACTTTTTGCGTATACCTCTTAATTTTTTTTTAATAATTCCTATTTATTTGTTTCTTCGTTCTCTTTGTATATTATTGCAAATTTAAAGTTGTAGAATAAAAACTTAATTGTATTGCCGCGTAAGGAAACCATTAATTTTTTCGCCTTTTCTGGATCATGTTTTCTGGAATTTTATTTTATTTAGTCCCCACGCATCCTTTAAAGTCCATAAATTAATATAAGAAAAGAAATCTATAAAATGTGAGTATAATTTATTATGATGCAGTAGAGCTCAAGACTCATGGATTTCTACTACACTCAATCTTCAGCCACCTGCATAAAAAACCTTGGACCTCTAACCAGGTCTCTCTACCTGGTTGTCCATGGCAGCAATGTCACGTGGTCGCCTCTCTTCAATCGCTTTATGTTTAAAAAGTGTCGTCAAAATCCTTGGCGGTGAGTCACAGCACCTGCACTTGAGAGTCAACTCATTCTAAGCTTTGTATGCTTACCACCTTCGGCCACATCATCACTTACCAAGGTGAGATTGTGGTATTATCTGTTTACATTCTGAGCCCTTTTTTACCCACTTTCGTGATATGAATGAATCCAATAAGGACGTTATTTCGCTGTCACTTGCAACTTGTATCTGTCTATTAAGCTTCTCCAAGCTTGAAATTAAATCGGCCGTGTGATTTACATTTTAATATGGCGAGGGACTCACCTGTAGTAAAATCAAATTTATGGTATTGACGGAACACCATCAGACCGTCTGATGTTAGAGTATCCTGACCTCAAAAAGCTTTGTAGGTACCTACGTTTAGGTATTTTTTATGATGATGACAAGGAGATCAGTGGGCTAAAAAATAAGCTCGAGCAATATTGCCAATGCAATTAATTTTTCCGAATTTACGGCAGATTTAAATTGAAATTGAAATAAGAATTAAATTGTATATAATGTGACTATTTGTAGTGACTACTTTACTATAAAACATATTGAAATAAGTAGGATCTGCCGAGAATTCGAAAAATGAATTGCATTGGCAATATTACTTGAGCGGCCTTTTTAGAGGGCCACAGCTATGCTTTGACTTTTAAATAACCTAAAGAATAGCACAAATCATGTCCGAGTAAGTGTGTCAGAAGAACAACATTTTCAGTTAAATAATGGACTGGTACAACACTGAAAAACTGGTGAACCGTCAAAATATCAAAACTCCTACTAATATTATACCTACTAATATTTGACGGGCCGGGTGGCGTGGTAGGTAAGATATGAGGTCACAGGTCGTGGGTTCGATTCCCACTCTGGACAGACATTTGTGTGCATGAACATGTCTGTTTGTCCTGAGTCTGGATGTAATTATCTATATAAGTATATATTTACAAAAGAAAAGTAGTATTATGTAGTATATCAGTTATTTGGCTTCCATAGCACAAACTCTGCTTAGTTTGGGGTCAGATGGCCGAGTGTAAAGAATAGTGCCAGAATATTTTTATTATAAACGCGAATATTTGTTACTCTTTCGAGAAAAAACTACTGAACGGATTTGGATGTCATTTGGCACAAAGATTTGGATCTGTATTAATATATAGGATACTTTTTATCCCAAGAAAAATATAAGATCCCTCAAAATCGTAGATGAAACCGCGGGGCGAAAGCTAGTACTGAGATTAAACAACAGCCATGCTCAAGTATGGAATTTTGTTCGAAACAAAATAAACTTAAAATAACTAGCAGAACATTATGTTTTATTTGTATTTTTACCTTCACCTACCTCATAAAGTAGCTCAGAATACACCTATAAGCCAACGTCATCCGGCAGCGATTCATAAGAAATATTACAGAGCATTACCACGTCCGTACTACGTCACAATATAAACTATCCTCCATTACTTGAATGAGAGTTTAAGTCTGCTCCAAATGTGCTGCAACTACAGTCATCAGCTAGGTAGAACATAGACTAGATTATATGCAGAATGTGCTACTCGTTGTTCTATGTCATATAGTCCGGTGCGTGTAGTTGTGGCGTGTATAATGAAATGAAAATATTTTTATTCAAATAGGCCTTCACAAGCACTTATGAATAGTCTGACTCTAACGCACGGTTCGGAAGATTGCTTTTACTGAGAAGAGCCGGCAAGAAACTCAGCAATTACTCTTTTCAAAACCAACTCAGAATTTACATTTTTTTTTTCTAGTCTTACTGACAATATTTGTGTGTATATATATAAGGAAAAAATATATGTAAGTATCAAAATTATGAGTAACTCAGTAAATAAATGGTTTGCAAGCTTAAGCAGACCAGCCCCCACAAGCAGCACCTGTTCACAAGTATGACGCATGTGGCAGCCATGACATATAGACAAGCATGTCTGTGTGCTGAGTAATCCTGAGCTTACGCACACGAATATTAATATTAATATAATATTTTTTGCTCAAAACAATATATTTGATTTCTAGGCTTTATAAAATATCGGTAGCACATTACCTATCCCCCTGGTAATGCTTATGTCCATAGGAGACGGTAGCCACTTACCATCAGGTGGACTGCCAGCTTACTTGTCTTCCTTCGGACATAAAAAAGTGCTTTCTGAGATGGAATATCTTTACTTAATCGTAGCTTTTTATTTAAAAAAAAAATAATGTGGGTAATATTTAAAACGTGATAACGAGATCAATTGTTTTACTATTATTTTAGAATATTGATTAAATTTCCGTCACAATGTTGCTATTTTTTTTTTAAACAAACTAAGTATGAATTGTCGTTTCTGAAAGCAATAAAACTTATTCTCAAAGCTAGATGCCATCATGATACAAAAACATTCGCTTTATTCATAAATTTCCTTTCGCTGATACACATCGTTTTCTTTTGTTTTGTTCTTTTACAAACCCTTGAAATGCCCTTTTCTTTTAAAAAGATACTCTTTTATATAGACGGTGATGAGATTCGTTAATAAAATTGTAAGTATATAGTGTGTGAACATTAAATGTAATCAGGCAGCTATTCCGTCTTTATAACATATAAGTATTTAAAAAGTTTAAACTGATATCGAAAGTATACTTAAATAAGTAAAACGACATCAATAAGTATTTTTATTAAACGCCTAAATATTGTAATAACAATAATTAATTAATCATAAGTCATACGCGAACGTTTAAACCACTGCTCCTCTTTAAATAAGGAAATAAATCTCTCTGGGAGTGTTTAAAGTCAATAATTTGGATATCTCTCGTTTTATTTTTAATAAATTAGTGATGGTGTCTTCCTCATTAGGCAATATTCTTTCGATATCAGTTTAAAGTATTTTTTTATATTGTTTGCTTATATTTACGGAATAATTACCTGGTCACACTTAATTATACACCTATATTCTTTTGTAAAAGGAATAAAATCGACTTATTTTTTAAATTCCGAGATCAAATTTTGTGTTGGTATAATAAAACCAATCGTAAAAAATGAATTCAAACCTCCACAGAATAAAGAGTTACTTACTGAAGTTATATTTTACAAGGTATTGAGTTACCGATAATAATTTCATCAATTTTTGAACGTTAGAAAATGGGCGCGTAAAAATATGTTAGGGGCATGGGTCACGTTCGCCACCGGAAGGCGTCGGACGTCACGCTCGCAGCGCCACCTACATCCGGCCGCTTGACACGGTCAAAATTCACCGGATTACCTTTCAAACATACCCCTACATGATTTATGGTAAAAATAACATTAAAATACTTTCATACAGGGAAACGTAGTGGGTATTATTTTATTTTGAAAATATTTATAAAAAAAACTTATAGTTAGTGGTATTAGGTATTCTAATGCTATCCTAAATTATTTCATATTTTCATGTCTTTATTCAGATTCAATACTTATTAGAAATAGATAAAAAGAAGTTGCGTCTACAGTTTTCTTGTACGACATTTCTTTATAATGTTGTAATAATTATTAATCAGTGACAAATCTTACAAAAAACACTGTATAGTATGCCATAGTAAAAAAAAAAGTTATTTGAATTTCGGACCATTTGAAGCCATAGCAACTAAGTAAAACAAAAGACTAACTTTGTTAGTAACTCGTATAACAGAAAAAAATAATAAATAATATAATAAACATGCATTTTATTATTATTGTGCTATTTGCAGAGCATCGACACACATAGATTAGTTGCCTATGATACCGGATAGTGTCAATAATGGGTGAGTCGTACGTGACCGTTATTTTTTTTTTGTCAGTATTGTTATTATACGAGCAGCTATTTTCGTCACGATAGAGCTGGAGCTGGCCCGCACTCTGCAGGATAAGTAACGAGGTTTGATCATGACAATGGTATAAAAGCCATCACTGATGAGCTGCAGAAATGGGACAGCCCCATCAACATCCTAAAACCATGGCCCTTAAGGTAAAGGGTCTAAATTGTTGTACAATTTAGTTTTAGAAAATATAAATAAAAAAAATATCAAATTCTTTATTAAAACTAAATAATATAAGAAAACATTTGAGCCCGTAATGATGTGTTTTTTTTAAATTTTTGGTTTATTCATACTTTGGTTACTCCATATGAGTATGAGAGAGTAAGACGTTCGTGAAATATGTACTTGTTTATATTAATAAATGCTGCAAGTGTCTTCATCAGCAAATGGTGGAATATATCTGAATGAATCAATTATTACTGTTGAACCAACTGCTGCAGTTCCAACAAAGGTTACCTGAAACAAAAATAAAAATGCTCGTCGAAATTGTGTTTACTTATTTTGTTTTTACAGTTTTGCTTTAAAATTTGTTACGTAACGCAAATAACGTAAATTTATGGTCAATTTACGTCTTCATTATTGTCCACAGTTGAAAATGCTTTTACAAGAATAGACTCATGGATTTTCACAATAATGTCTTAAACGATGGCTATAATATCTAAGGCTAAATTATACATTTGCACAGGACAGAGATCAAGGACAATTTTTCTATTTGTAATTATATTGATTTTACATTTGTTATTTTTTCTTTCTAATTAATTAAAATAATCGTTATATCAATAAAGATTTTATATTTTGAGATGTATGTCATCGGAGAATAACAAAATCCGCAAGTTTATAAAATTTCTAGGAAGTTTATAAACTTTCGTATGATTCTAAACGACAGATTAATTGTATTATTTTATGCCCACATTTGCGCCAATTTATAAACTAACGGATAAAGGTTAAGTTAGGTTAGGTATGTTTATAAATTTCCTAGAAAAATCATAAGATAATACAATTTATCTCTCGTTTACAATCCTACGAAGGTTTATAATTTTTCTAGAAAATTTATAAATTTGCGGATCTTATTATTTTCCGGTAACATATACAAAGGTATATTATTTTGAATACTCACATATCCATCAAAACTTCCAAAATCATCCAGAGTCACATTTAACACTTGCCACCCTTCAACAAAACCATCGTTAGACGGTGTGTGTAATACAAATCCGTTAATTGAATCGAATCCATTTTCCACAGATTTCTTGGCCAGTACTATTATGTTATCAATCCTTGAATCTGCTGAGTCCATAAACACGGTCACCTCTAGTCTACCAGCTGGTGACATTGGAAATGGAAATGAGGATATGCAATTTGAGTATTCATTTGCAGCAATAAATAGTTCACTATTCGATGAAGGACTATTTATTGCTGCTGATTCGTATGGACTCAAACTCCATGGTAAATAACCATTACACACACTTTTACTCCTATCAAAAACTTCATCGAAATCATCTTGAATATAATATGTTACACAGGCTTCAATAGCTGGTTTTAATGTTGCAGGTGGTTCAGAATCAGTTTCAAGTTCTTCGTAAATATGACATGATTTCTCATCAAAAGAAGGAGGGATATATCTAAAGGAATCAATCAGTATAGTTGAATTTTCTTCAGCCATACCAATTATTGTTATCTGCAAGAAATATGTACGGTTTATAGTTTTATCAAATCCTTTGTTATCAAATAATCTCGCTGTTTATTCATATTCAGAAGCCATGTTCTTAAAATCCGTTGATAATGGTTATAAAAATATATTTTTTAATTCAATATCATTAAGTTTGTATATGTATGGTGTAACAATATAGTGTTATCTATCTATCATTGCAACTATAAGAAAAACGGAAGTGAGACTGTCTGTTTATTACATTTTCACGGGTGAACTATAAATCGATTTTGATGTAAGTTAGTAGATATGAAGCTTGGACTACGGAGATAAAAATAGGACTTTTTTAATCCCGAGAACGTTGTTTAAACCACAGGGACCAGTAGTTCAAAATATAATTTACGGAGCATTCGGTTGGCTCGCAAATGGGACGCGCGTCCCAAAACTACCTACAAAAAAAATAGGATTCCAGGAATCGCGAGTCATGCTATAGGAATGGTTTGAATAATTTCCTCGCGTTAGCTACCTAAACATATAGAGCTATTTAAATAAATTACTTACATAACCATTATAGCTTTCAGTTCCAGTCAATGATAATTTCAATACGTTCCATCCATTAACGAAGTTTGTATTTACTGATGTAAGTGTTGCAGTACTTGTTACGAGATCATTACCATCTAATACACTTTCCATTGCGAACACCGTTATTTGATCTAATGATGACGTTGATTCCATATAAACATTAAGTTCCACAATCCCTGAGACCTCCATTGGAAACAAAAACGATTCTACACAACTTATTTCTTCATTTGGTGTAATAAATACTTCACTATTTATGTGAGGACTCTGAATTTGAATTGAACTGTATTTCCCTAAATTCCATGTTGAAAAACCAGTACACAATACTCCTTTGTTGTTAAATAAATTATTATAGTCGGTTTTAAAATCGTAAACTGTACAAATTTCATCAGAAATCTCAGTTTCTACTGCAGGAGTGGTAGTTACCACAGGTTTAACTGTTTCCATTTCTTCATTATCATTATCTGTATAAATTAAGCAATTTTCTTCCGAATATCCGGGTGGAATGTATCTAAATGAATCGACCAAAACAATAGACTCTTCTGATGCCATTCCCATAAAAGATATCTGAAATATTGAGTCAATATTTTTATTTTGAAGACTAGTAAAATTATATTAATACAAATTAGTTGCGTATTTATTATTAGTTACCAGGATATTGATCATTACTCACATAACCAATGTAACTTCCAGTACCCGTTAACGCTGTTCTTAAAGTGTGCCATCCCGGAACGAAGCTTGGATCCCAAGGTGAATATGATAGCGTACCAATAACTAAATCATTACCACTTGGTACATATTCATTTACAAATACAGATATCTGATCCATATCTGAAGCCGTTTCCATGTAAATGTTTACTTCAACAACACCATTAGCTTCCATTGGAAAGAAAAACGATGATACACAACTTAAATCATCATTTGGTTTTATAAACACTTCACTTTTTGAATTTGGTGTATCGATTGAAACCGAACTGTAATTTTGCTGAACCCATGATTGTGTATTAATGCACACTCCTATTTCATTATTGAAATTTTCAAAGCCACTTTTGAAATCGTAACTAATACATTTCTCGCCAAATGCAATTGAGGTATATAGTAATACAATAAACAAGTAAATAAACTGCGCCATTTCGATTCATTCAACTATGTGTCCTTCCAATCTAATTTATACAATAGTTATAAAATTTATCGAGGATAAGATAACCTTTTTTCATCCGAAATACGTCATTATCTTTTATAAAATCAATAATAAAAGACACATTGCTTAGTATCAGAGACTTATAATAATTAAGATAATACCTAAAATGTGTAGGTACCTGTTTTTTTAATAGTGGGTTCGGTGGACCTCAAAGATCGTTTTTAAAATACGTAAAAAAAATAAGGATATTTTTGGAGTTAATGCCTTGATATCAAATATCTGGCAACCAAAATAAATAATAATACATTAAAACGTGTCGAACCTTTAATGTTTATGTATGTATTTTATATGGTAATTATATTTTTGAAATAAAGCCCAGTTTAAGTGCAGCAAGACGTTGGCGCGCTCATTTCACGGTTTTTATTGTATTTCTTCAAATAAGAACTTTTTTTTATTCTAGCTACTAATAAATATAAAATGTTGCTAATCGTGATTCCCTACATACGACGACCCACATTTACTCCCTTGGGCCCAGAGCATCTCTGGGCCATACATTCATAAGGATTTCGGATCATGTTCGCGTTGACTGCGCCGAAGCAATAACCTGCCACCTCGCGATTTGATTTACGTCACCGGAAGTGACGTCACTTAGGTGACTTTTGTTTATCTTAACTTATTTACTATTACGGAAAATTCAATTTAGTTAAATTATATTATTTACTTTTTATGATACCATAGTAACATAGTTAACCATAATAAATATTAACGAGATAAAATGGCTACCAATAATTTATACATGATTTAACTAACGGTTAGCTTGTGTGACTATAGTCAATGTAATGATGAGTTGGTTTTGAAAAGAGTAATTGTTGAGTTTCTTGCCGGCTCTTCCCAGTAAAAGCAACCTTCCGAACCTTACGTTAGAGTCAGACTATTCATAAGTGCTTGTGAAGGCCAATTTGAATAAAAAATATTTTCATTACATCCATTTCATTAATTGGTCAGCTTGATTTTGACTACGAATTAATAAATCCACCCTCAGAGTGACATGACAAGTCGTTACCTAAACATTATTTTAAACGAATCAGAAAATCATTAAGTAAATCAGATATAAAATTGCAGTTTGTTTGTCTACAGCAAAAAGATAATAATGAAAAGTAATAATTTTTAAAAAAATAAGGACAAGGCGCGTGCCACATACTGAACAACTTGTGCATAAGCGACCATAATAAAGACCGAAAAAAACAGCTTATTCATTTATTTAAGAGAGGTAGAGCATAGCGATATGTCGCTCAGAGAACAGCTCGACTGGGGAAGTACCTCCACCTTACAGAATACCGCAGCCAGATAACTTATGGTTGTGTTACTGCGCTTGAGTAAGGTCGCTAGAGCTCATCGGGGAGAGGGGAAGGGTTGGCAACGCGTGAGTGACCCCTGGTGTTGCAAGCGTTCATAGGCTAAGGTAACCTCTTACCATCAGGCGGGCGGGCCGTATGCTTGTTTGCCGACAATGTTGTATAAAAAAAAAACAACAGTGCAAAAAATATTGCACTTAATTACAAAGACATTCATTACCCGTCCCTATTTACTATAATTACTATTGTAGTATATAATATAAAACGTTAAAAACAATCTATCGAGAGTTTAGTCATCAGTAGGTGATCATTAGTTCCCATTCTTCTGCCCATCATAATCATGGTTTTACCATAAAATTGCAAATTAATTAATTTAATTTTGAAATTGTCTTAGACCTGTATTGACTCTATATCAGAATAGTTTAATTACCTTACAGTTATGAGGTCAATACCCTTAATTTTTAAATCCATTATTTCAGTTTATAAACTATAAATAGCTTTGTTAAACTTTATACCGATTACATAGACAAAGCTTGTGGCTTATACCCGGTGAACCAATCGTGAACACCTGTCGACGAAGTTTGTGCTTCCGACAGACGAACGGCGCTACGGTCTAGCGACGAATTAGAATCAGAATGGGGCCTGATTGGCGGCGAATATTTGCCCTAACTTCGCCCTGGCAACATTATTCGATTTAACTTCACTATGGGGTCTCCTAGTGTGGAACCCTAAAAAAAGATTTAAAATGAAATGCATAATTTCTTTAAGTTACATGTCATTGGAATTAAATTATGTTCTCATTAATATATATCAGGGGATTCCATTGAATTTTAGCATTAAAAAGTGATATACTATGTAACATGAAATTTGAAATCAAGATTGTAAAAGATAGCGTGGCATTAAAGTTAATTAATTAGGTACTTACTAATAGATTTATCTTTCATCAAAATGTTAATGAATGAATATGCCTTCGTCCCGCGATTTATCCCGCGTTACTAAGGAACAAAAAGTGTTCCCGAGATAAAAACTATAATAAAAATAAGAATAAGATAACATTTATTGGACACACAAATTCACATGGAAGTAATCCTATATTTCAATACGAAGAAAATCAGTTTTAATTTTAATTTCTTCACGTTTTGTATTGTAATGGGTTGTTTTTGTTTTTGTTTTGTGTTTTTTTGCCAAGATATTATGTTTCATTCTCTTTTAATAAATTTGTCTTTTAACTTAAACCTAGGATTTTATAGACATTGTAGTAATTTTAATTGCTATTTATTTTTTATTTTTTGTAAGGATTTTTATACCCGAGGTTTCTTCTATCAGGGCAAGTTTCCCATTGGCTTTCGCGTTACAGGCTTTGCCTAGTGTGAAAGTCATTAGCACATTTTTCTAGAAAAGACCTCCAGCATTATGCATATTTTATATTTCTGTGTAATCTGTAAATGTTATGCCTAATCTTTTGTTTGGTGTGTATTTTGCTGAAATAAATTCATTTTTCATTTTCATTTTCTTTGACGAAATTACGGCATGATAAGCGTTCTTTTGTTTTTCACAGTTTGATGTCTTATTTTTTTTTTTTATAATATTTTAATTCTTAAACAATTGGTTCCTTACAATAGACCTAATAGTGCCGAAAATGCGATATAATGGTAAAAATAAGTATACAATGAACTCTTGATATGGAAAGACGCGTTACAAATAATGGCATTTTCTACTAGGGAAGTTGATACCAACAACAATAAAACAATCATTATATTTACAATCAAAACATAGGCTTTTGTTTGACCACAATCTTACATCGTAAGTGATGATGTGGCCGAAGACTCGAAGCCTAGAAGGGACTGGTTGTCAAGGAAAACACCGATAGGTGTTTGGTGATAGATTTCCTACTTGAGAGTGGTAGCCGGTCAGCCGTCAGAAAATACCCTACCACCATGCTATGGTTTCCTCGCGATGTTTTCGAATGGTCTAGCTCATTGTAGGATTCGAACCCACGACCCTCGCTGTGGCTTCTGACGTCACTAGCACTGAGCCATCATTGCCTTGAAATCGCCATCTTGAGTTGAGATTAACCAATAGCACAGAATACTTAATAGTACTACGTAAAGTTTTTTTTTAATTTTTTTTTTTTTTTTGTCTGACAACAAAGCCTGTCAAGTGATCATTCTTTTCTTTATAATGCAGAAAATAAAGTGAGCTTATTTTATGAAAGAAACTCAACATTAAAATAGTATCAGCATAGAATATCTAATAGAACTAACGTATCTATACATTATGTATCTAACTTCCGCCCCGCGGTTTCACTCGGGATAAATAGTATACTATATGTTAATCTAGAATATATTCTATGTGTGCCAAATTTCCACCAAATCCTTTCAGCCGTTTCGTTAAGATGTAATAAACATACAAACTTTCACATTTATAATATTAGTAGGATATAGGTCCTATCTATAGGTTCCCTTTAGACTTTAAAAATAAACCTATTTATTATAAAAGAAAGGCTATTATGTATGACTATACATAATAATATACAGGATGATTTTTTAGTCACTGGCAATACTTGCAGGGGTGGAAGTACTCATCAAAATGAACAACTTTTATTATGGGACTAACTGTGAAATCATGAAATAATTATCAGCTGTTCCATACAAAAGTTCAATACCTACTCGGCCAAAATGTATGGAGCAACCGTTTTATTTTACGCGATATCAGAGTTGGCCCCATAATAAAAGTTGTTCACATTGATGAGTACTTCCACCCCTGCAAGTATTGCCAGTGATAAAAAAAACATCCTGTATATAGGATTTTTTATCTACATTAATATTATAAAGAGGTAAAGTTTGTAAGTTTTGATATAGGTGGTAATATCCGAAACTAATGATCCGATTTGTAAAAATCTTTTTGCGTTAGGAAACCCCCTTAGAAAGGTTATAGGGTATTTTTTTTGCGGATTAAACCGCGGGTACAGCTAGATTTTAATATGAATTAATCTAAATTAAAACAGCTCGTACGTCTTATATAATGTCTCAACTGCTGGGACGTGAGAGTCCCCTAATTCGAGGATATTTTCTACTGTGACTTGAGTGATAGTTGCATAATCAGCTGCTACCGAGCGGTTGCACACGCTGCTGTCTTACCGCTCCGACATCAATTCTGTCGTTTAAGCAACCGTAAATTGCTAGTCATCACAACCCTTTGAGTTGTAATTCTTAAGTACACAAGCTTTCCCCGCAATGTTTACTCTATCGAGAAGATAGTTGTGCATCGTAACGCCTCTATAGTCGAGCGGTATTAGCTTGGCTTATTCCCGCCCGGACCTGTGTTCCCAGGTAAGGTGCTCCGGGAATGTGCTCAAGAGGCGACGATATTGTCACGATGGAACTTGAAACAGGTATTTTGGGGAAAATATGGATGACGTTTACTGAGACCAACCTCTTTGATTATAATAGGTGTGATATTTAAAAGATATCCGTCGATTGATGGCGCAACAAGATTCTACATCGCGCTAACAAAGTTCTTTGAGTAAGTACTTGGCGGGTCCCCAGGCACCTACCTAGAGGAAGATCTCCCATTTTCAATGGAGGAATCTAGCACCATGCTCCCTTATCACTAAACTGTTATAATAATATCACATGATTATCTTATTAAAAGTATAAAAATAAATATATATACAAGGGAATAATGTATTGAAGCGCAATCTGTCATTATCTTGAATAAAATGCAGGTACCGTTAATTAGATAAGATTATTATTAATGAATTAGGTGTGAGGAATAAGCCACAAAAGATTAAAGAGATTAACAATAAACGTGCTATAAATGAACTTGAAATTGTATACACCATATTTCATCCAAATGATAAAAATATTGGTTTCACTCCGTTCACACGACGACGATACGGCTTTTTTTCAGGATCGTGATTTATGACGAATTGTTTTATTTTTAGTGTCTCATGTTTCTATGGATGAGTTCACATCAAGTACCTACATACTAGCAGTATAGTTTTCTGAATCGTATATTAATATATCAAATATAGATAAAATATTCTCTTTCTTCATGGGCATTAAGCTCATGTTTGTAAAAAAAAATCATAAAGTAGGTATCTTATTTAAAATCATTTCTTTATACCATTAAGGTGACAAACAAGCATACGGGCCGCCTGGCGATCACCATAGCCGAAACTAATGTATTTTAATACAAATTCTTATTGACAAAAACAAATAATTTGATGATATAAATTTTTTATTCACAAAAATGTTTAATTACATAAAAACTTGGCCGAGATTAAAAAAAAGTGTAAAATAAATAAAAAAACTCTAGTAGGGTAACATACAGTAAATATAAAGCGTGTATAATAAGCTGCATTATAAACCTAAAAGCGGTGCAATAAGAGCCACTTTCCTATTGAAAATATTTTTTTATGTATCAATCAGTCTCACAAACACTACTTTTGTTGTTTAGCCATTGAAATAGGAAAAGCTTAAACATATATATTTAGCCAACAAAACACTACTAATTCACACGAATGATGCGTGGGGCTGCCACCGTCTCACTATTGAATAGAAGTAAGAGCTCAGTGTAAAACGCCCTGACTCGTAAAAAGTAAAAGGAGGCGCTCAATATCATTGCATTCGATTCCAGGCCCACAACCAATTAACGTGAAACCAATCTCAACCAATCCAATAATTTGCTTAAATAAAAAGGCTCAACAATATGCACGAACCCATCAATGCAAAATTGAACTCAGACCAAATGGGCTTTCGTCGGACGTACTGGCCGATCATTGCCGAAGATTTACGATCATCGATAACAATTCTTTCTCGAATACACATCGTTAAACATGAACAGATAACATTTGTTTTGAATGTTGCCATGTACGAATCACCGTATATATGTTAGCTAATGGTAAAACCTGAAAAAAGGCCACGAGTAAAGTTTATTTAACCTACAAGGGTTATTGTAAACATTTTCTCAGGTAATATCTACCGGAGGGATTATTTGTTAAAACAATGGTTTTCATTAGTTTGATTAGGTTTCATTGTAGATTTTGATTGGTCGATTCGAAATGTTAATTTAGTTAAACAAACCTAACACGCTCATCACTCGATTGCCACTCTAATAAATCTCTAACTCCAGAACTCTGCGAAAACTCAAGGATTATCTGGGCTGTGATGCAGTCAATTAAAAAAACATTCTTTTTATTTTTTTATCTGAAGCTATAAATAGCCGCGATATAGTTTTACCTGTTCCTAATGATTATATTGAATAAACGGAGACTTAGTTAATGGAAAGAAAACATTTACATAATTCTCCGTTAGTTAGTTTTTTTACTAAGAATATATCTACATATATCGTTAGGGATACATATAAACGCAGGAGTTGTTGCCTAAATAATCCTACTCATTTTTCATAGCATCCTCAATACGTTCACCTCTGAACATATTCAGCAGTGAATGACCTTTACGTCAACAGATGGATTAACATAATATAATAAAACGTTCGAGTTTTTATCAGTAGTATTGGTGGCGACGAAACTCAGAGGTTAGACCAACGACTACACAGCTGGTTAGACATACTCTTTAGCATGCACAAAAGATAAAAAGTTCAATTAAAAATGTAACCCATTATTAAAATTGCTAATCTATATATACAAAAATGAATGTTTGTCTGTATGTCCTTTATAGACTCCGAAACCGCTGAACCGATCACGATGAAATTTTCAGACAATCTTCACGGCCAATACTGACGGGCCGGTTGGCGTGGTTGGTAAGATACGCTATCTATCACGCCGCAGGTCGTGGGTTCGAATCCCACTCAGGACAAACATTTGTGTGCATGAACATGTCTGTTTGTCCTGTGTTTGGGTGTAATTATCTATATATGTATGTATTTACAAAAGAAAAGTAGTATATGTAGTATATCAGTTATCTGGCTTCCATATTACAAGCTCTGCTTAGTTTGGGGTCAGATGGCCGTGTGTGAGGAATAATGTCCCAGAATATTTATTTATTTATTTATTTATTTATTATTAGCCCCGCGGGTGTTCCTGTAAGGTTTGGTGGCGGTCGGAGCACTCGGGATCGCGGGTGAAACCGCGGGGCGGAAAGCTAGTTGATTATAATTTTTGATACAATAGTCTAGATTGCAACTTTACTAAAATAATCAAAACGTAACTAACGGTGTATCGAAATCCCGAGAAATCATGGTGCATTACAAATATTTTGTAAAAATGCACATTTGGACCCTAATATTATCATAGATAAAGTGGTAGTGACGTCGGACGCCACGGCGAAGGTCGTGGGTTCGAATCCTACAATGAGCTTTCGGTGAAGGAAAACATCGTGAGGGAACCATAGCACAGTGGTAGGGTACTTTGTACTACCCGACTGGCTGGCTACCACCCTCATTTTTGGACCGAATCTCCTTTACGCGGCTTGTAGTAGGAGTTTTCTGGCAGAAATGGTCACGTAAGGAAAAAGCGTTACGTTACAAACGAATGTGACATTCCCAGCTATGCCCCCTCCATGCGACTTTCTCTCTCTCTCTCTCTCTCTCTGTCTATCTATTTCTATTATATACCAGTGTGTGTCAATTGTATAACAGTATTTATTTTTGCAATAGTTTTAATTCGTGAGTTACATAGTCAAATTATTGCAATTATGTACATAATGGAGATAAAAAAAAAAAAAAAAAAAATGTTTTTATGAACTTCTTGGTGAGGGGGAAAATACACTTTGATCGTATGATAATTGTAAATTATTTTTGTGATTTCTATATTAAAGTTGTTTCTGCATGACGAAAATTTACCATCTCGAAATATCCATTCAATATATCCTACCTGAGATTAGGAACGTCTAGTACCGAACATATTATTTGGACCACACCCTGTAAAGTACCGACTTAACAGTCTTAATATAATCACATATTTATCATAATAATCTGTATAGAGATTATTATCGTCAAGCCAAAACATAGTACAGGTATATGTTCCTAATAGGATTTTGTCATATTACACGATATATACATTAAATTAGTATAAATATACTACTGTCCCCCGTGGCTTCACTCGCGTAGCGGTTTAAAAAATAGGTAAGAACCTATTCTCAGTGCATATCGGGCACACAAAATTTCATAAAAATCGGTAGAGCCGTTTCGGAGGAGTATGGTAACTAACATTGTGACACGAGAATTTTATGTATAAGATAATGTCTATAAAATACAAGTAGATCATGGCAATATGAAATAGTTAGTAGATTCATTATTCTATTCATCATTAGAAATTCTATAAAAAAGAGTAAAACGATACTGTTAGGGTCCGGTGTATAAATGATCAAAAATCTTGGATCTAGTTTATATAATAACGAAAGCCTTTTCACATTACTAACATGACGTTTCAGGTTGTTCTTCTGGGACAAGCTTTAAATGAATCGTCAATTTTTGTAAGCGCCGTGCGTGTCAAGACAAAAACTACAGAAAAACATGACAAAAAAAAGAAGGATAAAATAACTGAATAACATAAACAACAAAATAAATTATCAAAGTAATAAGCTCGATAGTCATGAAAAATTTATACTAATTACAAGATATACACCAATAATGAGACCCCCGAAACAAGTGTAACTCGAATATTTCCAACAATTAACAAAAATACAATAACTAATGTAATTTCCACTGAAACACTAACTACATCGCTAACCAAAATAACTCCTACTAATATAGAAACGTCTGCAGTTACAACAACAAATTTTAAAGTGATTTCCACTGACACTGCATTCTTTGAAGTTACTACAATACCGACCGAAGCAACTCCCAGTGAAACACCGACCTCTGAAATTATTTCTACACCGACTTGACCAACTTCCACTCCGACATCAACCTCTGAAGATGTAACAACGCCTACTGATGTAATTTAATTATTTATTAATATAATTTCTACTGAGACTGACGCCTAAAGATACTATAAGTACTGATGTCATTTCCACTGAGACCTCTGAATTTACTATATCACCAACTGTCATTACTCCCATTGAAACGCCTGAAGATACAATAACACCTACTGATGTCATTTCCACTGAGATACTAACCTCTGAAGTTACTACGACACCGTCAGAAATTACTTCCATTGAGATCCCAACATCTGAAGTTACTGCAACATCGTTCGAAGTTACTCCCACTGAGATACCAATGTTTGAAGTTACAACAACACCGACTGAAGTTACTCGCACAGAGATCCCAACATCTGAAGTTACTGCAACATCGTTCGAAGTTACTCCCACTGAGATACCAACGTTTGAAGTTACTACAACACCGACTAAAGTTACTCCCACAGAGATCCCAACATCTGAAGTTACTGCAACATCGTTCGAAGTAACTCCCACTGAGATACCAACGTCTGAAGTTACTACAACACGTCCGAAGTTACTCGCACAGAGATCCCAACATCTGAAGTTACTGCAACATCGTTCGAAGTTACTCCCACTGAGATACCAACGTCTGAAGTTACTACAACACATCCGAAGTTACTCGCACAGAGATCCCAACATCTGAAGTTACTGCAACATCGTTTGAAGTTACATCCACTGAGATACCAACGTCTGAAGCTACGACAGCACCGTCCGAAGTTACTCCCACTGAGATACCAACGTCTGAAGTTACTACAACACATCCGAAGTTACTCGCACAGAGATCCCAACATCTGAAGTTACTGCAACATCGTTTGAAGTTACATCCACTGAGATACCAACGTCTGAAGCTACGACAGCACCGTCCGAAGTTACTCCCACTGAGATACCAACGTCTGAAGTTACTACAACACATCCGAAGTTACTCGCACAGAGATCCCAACATCTGAAGTTACTGCAACATCGTTTGAAGTTACTCGCACAGAGATCCCAACATCTGAAGTTACTGCAACATCGTTCGAAGTTACTCCCACTGAGATACCAACGTCTGAAGTTACTACAACACATCCGAAGTTACTCGCACAGAGATCCCAACATCTGAAGTTACTGCAACATCGTTTGAAGTTACATCCACTGAGATACCAACGTCTGAAGCTACGACAGCACCGTCCGAAGTTACTCCCACTGAGATACCAACGTCTGAAGTTACTACAACACATCCGAAGTTACTCGCACAGAGATCCCAACATCTGAAGTTACTGCAACATCGTTTGAAGTTACTCGCACAGAGATCCCAACATCTGAAGTTACTGCAACATCGTTCGAAGTTACTCCCACTGAGATACCAACGTTTGAAGTTACTACAACACGTCCGAAGTTGCTCGCACAGAGATCCCAACATCTGAAGTTACTGCAACATCGTTTAAAGTTACTCCTACTGAGATACCAACGTCTCAAGTTACGACAGCACCGTCCAAAGTTACTCCTACTGAGATACCAACGTCTGAAGCTACTACAACACCATCCGAAGTTACTACCACTACAATACCGACGTCTGAAGTTGCTACAACGCTGACCCGAAGGCACTTCCACTGAGACATCAACGCCTGATGGTACAATCACAATATCTCCTATTCAATTTGAATCGCAATTTAACATCTTTATGATTTTGTGAAATACTATTTGATAGGTGCATCAAAATAATTGATCAATTATGAAAACAATCCTAGATCCAATGATATCCGAATAAATTAATTTATCGATAACATGATTTAATTAGGTAATTGAAGATCTTTAAATGGTCGAGAACATTATTATACTAGCTGTCCTCCGCGGTTTCACTCGCGTAGCGTTTTAAAAAATAGATAAGAACCTATTCTCAAACCCACCCGATATGAACACAAAATTTCACAAAAATCGGTCGAGCCGTTTCGGAGGAGTATGGTAAGTAACATTGTGACACGAGAATTTTATATATAAGATATTAATTAACAAATTTTATTGCCAAAACATACAGTAAGTAGGCGTTCTTTGTATAAAGTTGCAATATAGACTCTGAACTTATGTCGAAACTGAATATATACGTAGATTTGGATTCATATTTTATACATTTTTATAATATGACATATTAACTTATACATAATAAACAAGCTCTGTATCACATCAAGTTTCAATGCATGTTTTTTGGACTATAAAAATCTTATAAGAATCAACAGAGTCACCTACCTCATATCAAATAAAGAGAGAAAGAATGAAAAAAAATTCTTTTCTTTATTGATCTTATTTTTTTCCTTTTTTTTTCTTTCTTTCATAACCATATCGCAGGACTGATCCAATGGAGTGCGTGGTGTAAGTACATAAATATGTAAGCTCAAATCAATTTTTTATTAATCTTTATTTCAAAAATATTTTATCGGTAAGGCCGTATAATAGGAGAGAGCAAACAAAAAATGTAGATATATAAAAGGAATTAAACTAAGTCGAGACGATGTCGTATATATATGTAGAGTAGGTACTTTTCTCACTCATTTTCCTTCCACCGATAACCTCCGCTTCTTGCATCCTGAAAACCGTCTCAAAACGAAACGCAAACTATCCTACAAAAAGTGAAAGTTTGTATGTTCATAAGTTTCAATGTTTGTGACTCAATCACGCATAAACGGCTGAATGGATTTGGCTAAAATATGGCACATAGATAGATCAAACCCTGGAATAACATATAGGGTACATTTTATCCCGGGAAAACATAAGATCCTTCGGGAACGCGGGTCAAACCGCGGGGTAGAAGCTAGTAGGATGTATATTAACACCCTTTTGATAACATTCTCTCGATTCTTTGAAATTCTTGTATGTATGTAGTATGTAGTTGACTCTACAAACAGACAGACGGTACATATTAATCGTTGCCTAAGAACTCGTTTTTAATTAAGAAACAATTCATATTATCGCAGAGGGAAAGGAACGGAAGCGCGTTTTATGACATAAAAATTCGATGAGACCAGTATAGCGCGACTTCCCGAAAGTTCACGAGAATTCCCGAGAATACCCGCGACAGCCGCCGCGGACTTACCTACTTACCTATTTCGCCGACAGTTATATTCACAGATATATATGTGTGGTTATATTGTACGTTAGGCTCCATAGTGTTAAAGTTCAAAATGCAATGTTCAATTTTGCTCCAAAAAATCACTTCCTAATATGAAATTGACTTTCACTATCCAACTAATATTATAAATGAAAATGTTTGTTTGTATGTTGGTGTAGATATTTATTACTCAATCACGTAGCAATGGTTGTATGGATTGTTATACCGAGAAAACATTTGTTCCCCGGGTAAAACCCCGCAGCAGAAGCTTATACTTAGTATATAAATATTGCTTGGTACATATGACAGTAGTCACAATGTAATGAAAATGAACCGTATAAATTTTCTTCATCTGAACCCTATGTTAAACAAATGAACCTTATTTGCAAAGCAGTAAGGTTTCATTTTCCCATAATTATAACCACAGTCACAGATATCAAGCTATCTTTTATGAACTACAATCCCTTATTAATGAATGCTCTCGTAGTTGATATCTATTAGATAATGATCAAAGTTGATACAACATTATTAATTATGATAAAAATATTGATTTTACAATGGAGAAGGTTTTATTTGTATTTTATTTTATTTTATTGCCCAATTTAAAACTTTGTATCACTATAAAAATAATGCCGAATGCATGAACTATCCCTCAGGCTCATTCGACACAATGCATTCATCCAATAAACCAATTTTACAAAATGTCTAAAAGGCAACTTTGCCGTGAAAACTGCCGATCTATTCCCAATGGTTTGGTGGCATAAATTTTATTTATCTACCTACATATATTCACAAGTTGTGAAACATCCCGTGAGGGTCGTAGTTACCGTTTCGACCTGAAATCTGTTGACAGAATTCAAATTTATTACTTCCTACGGTGATTTCCTTCAACTACAAACTATTGACGTATTAGAAATATAATAAAACTAGGTCTTCCCTGCGGTTTTACTCGCGTACCCGAGAAAAAAAAGTAGCCTATGTCCTTCTCCTTACCATAGGCTATCTGCGTACCAAATTTCATCGCGATCGGCTAAAGGGTTTACGCGTGAAAAGGTAACAGACATACAGAGTTACTTTCTTATTTATAATAACAGTATGGATAGTATAAAATATAATTTATTTAAACTCCACATGATACATTATACAGAAAAGCGATGTAAAAATAGCTAATAACATAGATAAATTATAACAAAAACATATTTAACATATGAACCCTGACAAAGGTAGTCTCATTGTTGAAGGAAATCACTTCCAGACAATCTTTGAGGAACAGAATAAAAATCAATTTGGCTGGTTTAGATAATTTATTAATACACGTAAACCTTACTACAAAAATAATAAATTAAACTAAAACTAGAACAACAGCACTAGGATTTCATTCATTGAATAAATAAATTTCCTGATACATTCTTCCCACACGGCCATCTGATCCCAAACGAAGCATTGGATCATGGGCAAAATGTAAATAGAAATCGTCCACTGCCAGCTTTGAAGATCAGCTTCAGAAGAAAGAGACAGATATCATAAAAATTAATAGGAAACAAACAGCAAAATCATTTTCAAAGATACCAATTCGACCTATTACTAATTTCCCCTAAGACTCGGACGATTGAATTCTCAAATACCGATATCTTATCATTGACATTTGAGAAATCAATTTGATTATGATAACGATAGCTACGTGTCGTAATACTTGCTAATTAAAATTCAATAAACATTTAATATAGTCACAAACTACATACAATATCGCTATTATGTACAAAATATTAAGTATTCTATCAAACTTATTTTTAATTATACAGTATCATTTATGTGGAAGTGAAGTAATAAATCTAGAATTTAATTTTAACGGCAAAGATGTATGTGAAAATTTTAAAAGTTGGAATTTAGAAGAATTTAATGCTTTTAATGAATTTGATGCATTGTTTATATCACCAAATGAAGTACCTAGCTGTATATCTTCCTTGGATTTCCCAATGGAAGATGGAGTGCTGGAAACTAGCGTTGATATTGAAACAACATCAAGCAGTGACTATCTATCAATACTAGTTTACGAAGTAAATCCACGTGGAGATGGCATCATTACAAGAAAGAATATATCCACGACTAGTCAAAATTTATTTAATGGTTCTCAAATAATTGATGTATACGTAAAAACTACAGCAAGAATTGGATATGTAAGTAAGCTATGAATATTTAACATTTACTTGATAAAAATATCTCCACTAATATGTCTTACACACAAAATCCTTTTATAGCATTGCTAAAAACAATAGATCTTATACTAAAACAAAATCATGTACACAATAATATAGTTTTCTTTTTGATGCAAAATATTTAAGTACACTTTACTATTCATTCCTTTTATCCAAAATTTGGCATTCACCGCTCTCATTTTATTTTTTGTAAGATTGGTTGAATCAGCAGAATGTACTTACGTTTTTATTTCGGCTACAATTATTTATCCACAATCATCTTTTTAATTCCAGGTGGTTTTAACGGGTCAAGCTTCAAACACTTCGAAGATCCTCATAAAATCTATGCAGTTCATAACATTAAACTCATTAAGCAAACAATTACTAAAAGAACAATCAGCAGAACAATCAGCAATTAACGATCAAATAGATGGTTTTGCAACTGATGCGGAGGATTCTGCTACTGATTCAAACACACCAATTGTCACTATTACATTTCCTACAGTTAGTGAAGTACCCACCGATCCCACAACCATTGTGACTATTCCTTTTCCTACAGTTAGTGAAGTACCTACCGAGCCTACAACCATTGTAACTATTCCTTTTCCTACAGTTAGTGAAGTGCCC
This sequence comes from Tetheella fluctuosa, assembly GCA_951216915.1. NCBI lineage: Eukaryota > Metazoa > Arthropoda > Insecta > Lepidoptera > Drepanidae > Tetheella > Tetheella fluctuosa. Next base: position 2,667,702 of record OX578229.1, on the reverse strand, counting down.
ACTGATCCTACAACAATTGTGACCATTCCGTTTCCTACTGTAAGTGAAGTACCCACCGACCCTACAATAATTGTGACTATTCCTTTTCCCACTGTTAGTGAAATACCCACCGAGCCTACTACTATTGTGACTATTCCATTTCCTACAGTTAGTGAAATGCCTACCAATCCTACAGCAATTGTGACTATTCCTTTTCCTACAGTTAGTGAAGTACCAACCAATTCTACTACAATTGTTACTATTCCATTTCCTACGGTTAGTGAAGTTCCTACCGATCCCACAACTATTGTGACCGTTCCGTTTCCTACTGTAAGTGAAGTACCCACCGATCCTACAACAATTGTGACTATTCCTTTTCCTACAGTTAGTGAAGTAGCCACCGATCCCTCAACTATTGTAACTATTCCTTTTCCTACAGTTAGTGAAATGCCTACCAATCCTACAACAATTGTGACTATTCCTTTTCCTACAGTTAGTGAAGTACCAACCAATTCTACTACAATTGTTACTATTCCATTTCCTACGGTTAGTGAAGTTCCTACCGATCCCACAACTATTGTGACCGTTCCGTTTCCTACTGTAAGTGAAGTACCCACTGACCCTACAACAATTGTGACTATTCCTTTTCCCACTGTTAGTGAAGTACCCACCGATCCTACAACAATTGTGACTATTCCTTTTCCTACAGTTAGTGAAGTAGCCACCGATCCCTCAACTATTGTAACTATTCCTTTTCCTACAGTTAGTGAAGTGCCTACTGATCCTTCAACAATTGTGACTATTCCAATTCCTACAATTAGTGAAGTACCTACCGAGCCTACAACCATTGTAACTATTCCTTTTCCTACAGTTAGTGAAGTGCCCACTGATCCTACAACAATTGTGACTATTCCATTTCCTACAGTTAGTGAAGTACCCACCGATCCCACAACAATTGTAACTATTCCTTTTCCTATAGTTAGTGAAGTACCCACCGTGCCTACAACCATTGTAACTATTCCTTTTCCTACAGTTAGTGAAGTGCCCACTGATCCTACAATAATTGTGACTATTCCTTTTCCCACTGTTAGTGAAATACCTACCGAGCCTACTACTATTGTGACTTTTCCATTTCCTACAGTTAGTGAAGTACCCACTGATCCCACGACCATTGTAACAATTCCTTTTCCGACTGTTAGTGAAATACCCACCGAGCCTACAACAATTGTGACTATTCCATATCCTACAGTTAGTGAAGTACCCACCGATCCCACAACCATTGTAACAATCCCTTTTCCGACTGTTAGTGAAACATCCACCGAGCCTACAACAATTGTGACTATTCCATTTCCTACAGTTAGTGAAGTACCCACTGATCCCACAACAATTGTAACTATTCCTTTTCCTACAGTTAGTGAAGTACCCACTGAGCCTACAACAATTGTGACTATTCCATTTCCTACAGTTAGTGAAGTACCCACCGATCCCACAACAATTGTAACTATTCCTTTTCCTACAGTTAGTGAAGTACCCACTGAGCCTACAACAATTGTGACTATTCCATTTCCTACAGTTAGTGAAGTACCCACTGATCCCACAACAATTGTAACTATTCCTTTTCCTACAGTAAGTGAAGTACCCACAGATCCTTCAACAGTTGTGACTATTCCATTTCCTACAGTTAGTGAAGTACCCACCGATCCTTCAACAATTGTAACTATTCCTTTTCCTACAGTTAGTGAAGTACCTACCGAGCCTACAACCATTGTAACTATTCCTTTTCCTACAGTTACAGGAGATATTACGGAACCTGAAGATATTGTTGTTGCAGGTTTTTTGTCTCCTATAGTAATCATAGGGATTACTGTAGCTTGCATCTTGTTAGTAGCTTTAATAGTATATGGTATTTATTATATGCTCAAAACTTCAGGGTATAGTATTATGGACATATCATTAGATATAAATGATGGTAATGAAGATGACTTACCAAAACTCATAACGATTTCTAAGGCTAATGGCAAAGAGTATGTTTGATAATAATGTAATGAAATTACCTGAATTAGATAAGTCCCAATGTACGTGTCTGATTAAAACAAAAATAAATTTATCATATCTAGTCATAATAGGTTAAAGTATTTTTTTTATAATTATGATGTACGTAATTGTTAAAATAAATTTATTTTTGACTTGGAATTATTTTGATTCATTTTGATTGTAGCTCGCCATTTTATATGTTTCTCGCATGTGATTTGTTAGTAGGTGATTGTAGTTAGTTTGCACTCATTTCGTTATTTTCATTTAGTTTTATTTAATTAATTCAAATTACGTGTTTTTATCTGTTTTTTGCTTATCCATTCTGTGTGCTTATATATGTACAAGGATTACATCCTGGTTATAATAGGTATTCCGACCATGCATGGATGCCTACCATATTTTAAGTATCTTGGTACATTGTATTGAATATTGCGCATCGGTTTCACGAAGGCGCCACATATTTATTTATTTTATTCATTTCTTTATGATTCATGGCATAGCCAAAATTTAATCTCATTATATAAGGGTGGGTTGTATCAACTAACACAAATTCCACGTTTAATCAGGAATTGACAATTCTCTCTTCTCTTTCGTTCTTCATTATGTGACGACACAACGCATTGTGATTAACGGACGTTAAATACCGTACGTCATTGTTAAAGTTTAATGAACGTAATGTTAACTAATCCTTTGAATTAGCCGGCCCTAGCCAATCATGTCAAATTGACAGAATATTTCAATAAGTACCTAATCCTTCATCAAAACTGAATTATATCGCTTAAAGTTTTAATGTTCTTGGCATGTTAATAGACATATTACGGATTTCAATATTTTTTTGTGTATAAAATCATATTTATCACTTTTTAATTTTATATGTAGATAAGGATTAGTTTTCTATGAAATATCTACCCGTTTCTGTGGTTTTGTCCGCGTTATCGGGATAAAAAGTTAAACTAAAATCGACCCTTAATAACAACATTCTTTTACGGTTGGTAAATAATAAGTAAGTAGGTTCTATAGTAAAAGTTAAGCATGACTAATCTAACATGTTTCAAAAAGAAGTCATCTCTAAATATCCACCAGTATATTGGTATCATAGAGCGGTAATTTTTATCTGTTTCCTTGTTGCAAAAATCAATGGTACCATAAAAATCCGTTCTGAAAAGATATTATGATTTATAAAGTATATACGTTGCTTATCTAAACGAGTATATCATCAAGCTACAGTTAATAACGGTAGATTAGCAAAAAATATTACAGAAATCATATTATTAATTAACATTAATTGGTAAAATATAAATGTATGACGAGAAAAAATACGATTTTCTGGAGATTTTTATAACATTACATTATATTGTTTGGGAATCCATAAATTTATAGAATTTTAGGCGGAAAATTACAGTTTTATTCATAGAGGCGAAATTTCTGAGAGTATACTCAAGTGACCAACCCATGACCGATCCGGTTTCTATTTTTTTTAATCAGTGCTAGAATTGTTATTCAATTTGTTGCAGTTTTTCAAACAAATATTGAACGAACTTACGATTTACCTGCATATTTTTCACAATGTTTGTAATGATATTAAGAAACCGTTTACACATATTATTGCCTTCCCCATAGATTTCCACAATGAGCTATCCTGTACTGCTTGCATCTCTCTTTCTCTCTCTCTCTCTAACGTAGCCTTCCCGGTTGTGGTAGAGAGATCACCCATAAAAATATTAAATGAAACGAATAAAAATATTGGTGAGCCAACAGTAAACACTAAGTCATAAGTGATTTAATTTTCTTTAAGAATAATCCGGACAATTGACTTTTTTAATCCGTATAATACACTTATCGTTGACATTAAGAAAATGAATTCGATGCTGATAACAGTATACGTGCAAGAACCCATGTTAATTAAAAAAGCCGATCAACAGTTCACATAGTGACAAACTACTGTCTCGTTAATATGTTTAAAATGTTTAAAATAATTCTGACGGTCATATTTTTAATAGTACAGTGTAATATTTGTACGAGTGAAGATGTAAATTTAAAATTTAATTTGACTAATGCCAGGGAAGTGTGTAAAAATTTAAAAGAATGGAATTTTGAAGAATTAAGTGATATTAGAGAATATGATGCATTATTTCTATCACCAAATGAGGTACCAAGCTGTGCAGCTTCCTTGGATTTTCCAATGGAAGATGGAGTGCTAAAAACTACCCTCAAAATTGAAACAACATCAAGCAGTGACTATCTAACTATACAAGTATATGAAGTAAATCCAAATGGAGATGACATAATTATAACAAAGGACATATCTTCGTCTAGTCATAATTTATTTAATGGACATCAACTTATTGAATTAGTTGTAGAATCTACAACAAAAGCTGGATATGTAAGTATATAAAATATAAATCTTTGACTAGATATCTATCTATAAATATAAAAATCAACGTTTGTCTATCTATTCATTTGTAACGTATGCATTTCTATTATCACTAATTGCGATTAAAGTTTCGCCGAGCGCACGCCCACGATAATTTCTGAAATATTGCAATCTACGCCAAAGAAGACAAGAAAACAAACAAAGAGTTACCCATTGAATTATAACTGTTGCTGACTTAAAATAAATAAATAAATATTCTGGGACACTATTCCTCACACACGGCCATCTGACCCCAAACTAAGTAGAGCTTGTACTATGTTAGCCAGATAACTGATATACTACATATACTACTTTTCTTTTGTAAATATATACTTATATAGATAATTACACCCAGACACAGGACAAACAGACATGTTCATGGGCACAAATGTCTGTCCTATGTCCAACAACAATCTATGTATATGATTTATAATTGTTCAAGCATATTCTTATCAATTCCAGGTTGTTGTAACAGGCCAAGCTTCAAACACTTCAAGGATCGTCATAAAATCTATGCGGTTCACACCACTCAGCTCGAAAAACGAACGAATACTAGAAAATCAATCAATCAACCCTCGAACAGATGGCCCTGAAAATTCTACAATTGTTACCATTCCCTTCCCTACAGTTAGTGAAGGACCTGCTGAAAGCACAATTGTAACCATCCCATTTCCTACAGTTAGTGCTGAAACTACGATTGTAACCGTCCCATTTCCTACGGTTAGTGCTGAAACTACAATTGTAACCATTCCATTTCCTACAGTCAGTGTTGAAACTACTATTGTAACCATCCCGTTTCCTACAGTTAGTCCCACAGAACCTACAATTGTTACTATTCCTTTCCCCACGGTTAGTGAAATTGTTGTAACAACAGAAGCTCCCGAGGATGATGTAAGTTATTTGTCTCCTTTAGCAATCGCAGGAATTACTGTAGCTTGTATCATAGTATTAGCATTAATTGGATATGGAATTTATTATATTGTTAAACGTAAAAGTAGTTCTAAGGATGTAAAATTTATTACAAATAGCAATCAGTTTATTTAGAGTTGGAGTGACGATGAATTAACATTAATTAGAATGTTTGGACAAGTAGAAATAAATGAACGTGTTTAATTTGTGTAAGTTTATACATTAAATTAATTTATTAAGTTTAGTCATTAATTTTGTAGATTTCAAAATAAATATGTATAAATCAAGCTTGATTTGATACCAATGTTTGTTTTTTTTGTGAATTTAATATTTGTAGTTCTTATAACAAGCGATCCTACATGCAGAACGTAAGCGAGAGAGTCAAAGTCAAAGCCATTTATTCAGTTTAGGCCCTAGAAGGGCACTTATGAACGTCGAAGCTACTGAAGTTACTAGCGAAGCCAAACCTCTACGCGGATATGGATTATCATGGACTGTCCTCAAATCTGATGAGCAAATAGGAATGAAGTGTAGCCTAAGTAAGAATAGTAACAGCTCGCCAGCTGAGAAGATGTGGCAGTATTTGTAGTAAAACCAAACTTTGTCGTTGGCTTCAATTTTCAGTCTTAAGTTGTAAATAATACTTACTATTGATATTCCTGTGACCAAACCATTCATGTAATTAGCGAGATCTACGATCAGCTTCTCTTTATTCTAAAACATATTCCCCCTTATTCAGCACCTGCTCGGTTGCGGTCCCAATAGGGTAGACGAACCGATTGAGTAGTCTACTGAATAGGATGGCTCCTATTTCTTTTATTTCAGACTTTTATTTGGAATGAGGCAGTCAATCGGTACACGATCTCGACAAATGAATTCTGCGACTAGAACAGCATCAGCCTAAATTTTACGAAATAAAATCGTCCTTTCCTATTGGAATGGCAACCAAATGGGTCTGAATAAGGGGGATTAACTGTTCTCAATTGAAAATTTAATTGAATTTACCATGTTTTCAATATTTTTGTTCATTGTATTTGCGCATCGGTTTCACGAAGGCGCTTAACCGATTTTATCACAAGATTTAGCAAATGTAAATTAACGATATTTTCAATAAAAATCTACTATACAAGTAGGTATTCTTGGCAAATTACTTTGTTATCTTTTTATAATTATAAAATAACTTTGAAATAAAAACTTTTTATAAAGTTGCATATAAAATCATACCTACTATCCATGTATCATCCATGTACCTATGTTTTTATCCATGGATTTTCTACGAACCCAAACGGACAAACCCATCGTCATTATGTTAATAGGTAGGTGATTATGTGTAGTACCTAAATATTTAATGTTATTGCCGTGTCTATATCTACAAATACAATTAGGTCGGTACGTCAAGGTAGAACGTACTAAAAAAAATCATAATTAGTTGTTTATATGATTTCGCGATAAATCAATCCTTTTTGATTTCTATTATTTTTGTCTTTCGTTACTTACTTCCTTTTAGTCGGGAGTTTTGGGAAATATTATTTAATCCTTTTTCGATTAGAACATTTAGATCCATCTTGGGATTTTTTTTTAAGTTTGCCCTCCTGCTCTTTTGAGATGCCACTTAGACTACCAAATGAAAATTTATACATTTGGATATCTATTCATGAATGAAGTCGAGCCGTATCGCTAATCAATCATCAAACATATAAATATTTTGTTAGATAGATTCGAGCGACACAGTACGTGATTACCAATTATTTTATTGTTATAAAAATACAATTTCTAGGAAAGATAGGAGAATCATTTAAATATTACTAATCACAAAACAGTAGCACGCTTATACAGTGTCTTTTATTTTATTTTCTTACTTTGGAATAAACTTTTTGTCTAATGTAATTTCCATGGTAAGTGAAGATAAATGGCCGATTGTGGGTAATCAAACAAGGTTAAAAAGGGAACTATGGGTCTACAAAGTACACTTCCCCCGTGCTATGTTTCCTCACAATATTAAACACACTGTTGGATTTAAAACCGTGAAAAAAATAAACAGCCTGTATATTTTTTTTCTCTAAAATATATTTGTATTAAAACCTATAAAATAACGATGAATAAAATGTAATTTGTAATTTGAAACTACTTTGAAGTCAGGTAAATTAGATAAAGTCATAGTCCGCATGAGCCTTTTTCAGTTTGTGCACGAATTGATCTAGGTATACAAATATAATAAAGGAGAAGAGTTTTTTTGTTTGTTTTGTTGCGCTAACCTCTGGAACGACCAATCGGATTTTAAAATATAGTTTTGCATTTGATAGCCCAATACTTGAGGACCTATAGGCTATATTATTTATTCCAGAAATACGCGTGCAACCGCGGGGAACAGCTATACAATAAATGAAGTCACGAACACTCTAATCCGGGTAGTACCTATAAGATTATCAACAATTTCCATTGAATTCAACCGAATATTTTAATACTGCTGTCATTTTTATGGTTCCGTAGCCAAATGGCAAAAAACGGAACTCTTATAGATTCGTCATGTCTGTCTGTCTGTCCGTCCGTATGTCACAGCCACTTTTTTCCGAAACTATAAGAGCTATACTGTTGAAACTTGGTAAGTAGATGTATTCTGTGAACCGCATCAAGATTTTTACACAAAAATAGAAATAAAACGATAAATTTTGGGGGTTCCCCATACTTAGAACTGAAAATCAAAAATTTTTTTTTTCGTCAAACCCATAAGTGTGGGGTATCTATGGATAGGTCTTTAAAAATGATATTGAGGTTTCTAATATCATTTTTTTCTAAACTGAATAGTTTGCGCGAGAGACACTTCCAAAGTGGTAAAATGTTGGTGGGGGGGGGCCCTGTAACTTCTTAAATAAGAGAATGATAAAACTAAAAAAAATATCTGATGTACATTACCATGCAAACTTCCACCGAAAATTGGTTTGAACGAGATCTAGCAAGTAGTTTTTTTTAATACGTCATAAATCGTAAACCGCAATTTACCTTTCATTCAATCAACTCAAATTTAAAAAAAGCAGTCTTACAGCACAAATAAAGGAAAAAATCTAAAAAATAAAAAAAGTTGAAAATTAAAGGGTGTCCCCATACATACATAGTTACGCCAATTAATAAAGACCTCTGAGTAGTATTGGCGCTCATACAATTTAGAGGTCTAGCTTAATTGGCACCAACCTCAAATACAGTAAATAAATAAAATTGTGCATTTCCCGTGATGGACGAACGATGGACGAAGTTTGTACGGAACCCTCGGTGCGCGAGTCCGACTCGCACTTGGCCGGTTTTTTTCATACTTACTCAGTTTTGTATAAAAATTAAAAACTGATTGATCATGATTTTAAATAAACAATGAGACCCCTTTCCTTTATATATATATATAAAGGAAAGGTATTTCTATTTTAATATTAAAAGACAACAAAACAAAACGTGATTATGCTATTTTGTCTCCACGTGAATTGAGTGACGTCCATATCAATTGTTATTTTTATTTCAAAGAAATATATCTTATCCAAGATAATGCCGTAAATAATTACGATAGTTATTTGATTATAATATAGGGCTTAAACTATAGATTTAGTGTCTATCGGAACAAATACATGTGTTTCAATATATCGCATGTACGGAGAGCTTTTGATGGAGCGTGTTGTGCAAATATTGTTTTTATTATTATTTATATTTGGTTCGTGTTTGAGTGACGATTGTGTGCGCTATGATTTCCAGGAGGACTATCACAATTTGTTCACCAATGAACTTGGGATCTGCATTAACATGGCACTTTGGGACTTGAGAAACTATTCAGAAAGTGCTATAGAAAGCCCTCATTTATTAAGTGAACAGTATATTTCACCATTACAAGATATTAGTTGTGTTTCCTCGTTCATATTTCCAATGTCATCAGGTGGAGTAATTGAAGTGAACACTTATATGAACTCAACGTCGACTATGGATCAAATTGCGCTGTTCTGTCATCAACTGGTGGGTGGTAATGACCCTGTGGTTGGAACAGCTAGCAATTCTCCGATGTTGCCAGATTTTGTCAGCGGATGGCATACTTTAAGAGTCACTTTGACCGGAACTGGAACTTTCCAGGGTTATGTGAGTATTTCTTTATAATACATATGTACTGTAAAGTCTTGCTACATTTCCTAGTTTTAATGCTATTCAACTTCCAAAATCATAGATTTACATTCCCATCTAGAGTTTTAAGTTTTAAACATAAGAAGAAAAAGTAGCTAAAATCAAGAAAAACTAGGAAGAGGTAACAATAGTAAATTTATTGAATAGATTCAGCACTACTATGAATTGGGTGCGGCCTACAGTCAAGGTGGAAGGATATAGATTGAAAATATGTTCATTAATTTAAAATACAACATAAATTGAAACAAGATAGCCAATGTTTTAGATTGTCTTTGTATCATATTGTATCACATTAAAAGTACTTAAAATACCAGAGAAATGTAATTACTGTAATTAGCTACATCAAGCTCTCTTTATAAATTTACTTCACACAATATCACGACTCATGTTTCAACAATTTTTCCTTTACGCGGCAGACATCCTCTACATTTTCTAACTTTTATCTATCTTACCATCATATAATTTGGCAGAAAAGTACGAACTGAAACGTCTTAAAAATACCCATCTTTTATGACGTCTATGAATGTCGAAATGCACTGTAAAAATACCTAGTGAATTCCTAAATTATATATTAGAATTTGTTCAATTTTATATTTTTTATGTCCACGTGATCACAATTAAAACCGCACAATGTTTAACAACCAATGTTTTTATTGATTAAAATAAAAGTGTTCTGCCTCGTAAAAATATTTTATGTTTCTGTGGTTTTTTTTCTAGTTACCTATAAAATAAAATTCATGTTTTATTTCGATTATATTTTTTTGGGTCATTTAATATATATATATATATATATATATATATACTTATGTAAATATAAATAATTTGTAGAGAAAGTAACGATAGCTGCAAAAATGTTATTTTTCTTAAATATCAATTTGAAATCGCTTTTAATACATACAGTTCAAATTAATCCGAAGTCTTAGTAATAGGGTCCCGTTTTTACCCTTTGGGTACGGAACCCTAAAAAGGGAAGTCACAACTATTTGAAACAAGGAACTCATTAAGGTAGCTCTTTCTCTTTTTGTTATATGACATTAGAATTTGACGTATATATTTAAAACAATAACAAGACTTCCATTTAAAAGATCTCATGTAATAAAACCGTTATAGTTTTTTTATGACCGTCCGTTCGTCTGTTATCCACAGCCATTTTACTTTTAAAATATAAGGTCTATTTTTTAAAAATTTGGATACTCCACTTTTGAAACTCACGTTTGATACTCAGTTGTATAGATCTTAAAAAAAATCGAGGCAGTCTTTGGAGACTGCCGATAGAAGTGAAAACGCACGGAGGTATATACATACATATATACATATATACACAGTATACATATAGCTCATGGAAAGCGTGCGGTGACGATGAAAGCGTGACGATGACGCGCGTTCCATGATTTTGTTCACCCAAAAAGTAACGCGTCAACGCGCCTAAAGAAGTTTTCACTTCAATATTATCAGGTTTGAAACAAAGACATCTCATTATCAAAAAAAACCGGTCAATTACGAGTCGAACTCGTGCGCCGAGGGTTCCGTAGCTACCCATTATACCGCCAAAATATTATCTTTTATTTTCTTTCACACAATAGCAAAATTTTATTTATTTACCTTATTTGAGGCTGGTGCCCATTAAGCTAGACCTCTAAATTGTATGAGCACCCATACAACTCAGAGGACTATCTTAATTGGCGTCAACTATGTATGTATGGGGACACCTTTAATTTTCAACAATTTTTTATTTTTTGGAATTTTTCCTTTATTTGTGTTGTAAGACCTTCTTTTTTCCAAATTTCGTGATTCTAGGTCAACGGGCACTACCATATAGGTTTTCGACCCAAAACTATTTCTGAAAAATTCCTAAAAATAAAAAAAAAGTTAAAAATTAAGGTTTTTGGTACTTACAAGTTTTCGCGAAAATCTAAATTTGCCCATATCTTTTTATCGTGGTCCTGAGTCAACCTTGATTTTCATACACCTAATAGGGACTATTGACCTCAGTATCTGGTATAAATTTCAACTTGCTGGGTTTACTCATTCCTGAGAAAATCGGTGGTGACACACGGACAGACGGACGAACAGACGGACAAGAGAGTGATCTTATAAGGGTTCCTTTTTTTACCTTTTGAGGTACGGAACCTCAAAAATGAAATCCTATGGTATGAACAATGCATGTTCCCACATGCACTTAGCTGGCTTTTTGATTATCAATATGGAAAAATTGTTTACCCTCACTGTAACATAATGTTCTTTTTATTTTCAGATATCAATAATGGGACTGGTTGATGCAAATTCAATTGTGTTGGTAGATTCATTCAGATACATTCCACCAGGTGGAGACGAAGAGTTATGCGAACTTTATGAAGAACTTCAAGAAGTTTCAAGTCCCACACCTGAAACTGAAACTGATGTACCAAGTTTGACGCCTGAAACTGGGCCCGAAGTATCAACTCCCACGCCTGAAACTGGGCCCGAAGTATCAACTCAGACACCTGAAACGGGACCCGAAGTATCAACTCCAACACCTGAAACTGGTCCCGAAGTATCAACTCTGACACCTGAAATTGGGCCCGAAGTATCAATTCCGACACCTGAAACTGGGCCTGAAGTATCAACTCCAACACCTGAAACTGGGCCCGAAGTAGCAACTCCTACACCTGAAACTGGGCCCGAACTATCTACTCTGACACCTGAAACGGGCCCCGAAGTATCAACTCCAAATCCTGAAACTGGGCCCGAAGTATCAACTCCAACACCTGAAACGGGACCCGAAGTATCAACTCTCACGCCTGAAACTGGACCCGAAGTATCAACGCTCACGCCTGAAACTGGGCCCGAAGTATCAACTCTGACACCTGAAACTGGACCCGATGTATCAACTCCGACACCTGAAACTGGGCCCGAAGTATCAACTCCAACACCTGAAACGGGACCCGAAGTATCAACTCCAACACCTGAAACTGGGCCTGAAGTATCAACTCCGACTCCTGAAACTGAGCCCGAAGTAGCAACTCCTACACCTGAAACTGGGCCCGAACTATCTACTCTGACACCTGAAACGGGCCCCGAAGTATCAACTCCGACACCTGAACCTGGGCCCGAAGTATCAACTCTAACACCTGAAACTGGGCCCGAAGTATCAACTCCGAATCCTGAAACTGGGCCCGAAGTATTAACTCCGACACCTGAAACTGGACCCGAAGTATCAACTTCCACGCCTGAAACTGGGCCGGAAGTATCAACTCCGACACCTGAAACGGGACCTGGAGTATCAACTCCAACACCTGAAACTGGACCCGAAGTATCAACTCCGAATCCTGAAACTGGGCCCGAAGTATCAACTCCGACACCTGAAACTGGACCCGAAGTATCAACTTCCCCGCCTGAAACTGGGCCGGAAGTATCAACTCCGACACCTGAAACGGGACCTGAAGTATCAACTCCAACACCTGAAACGGGACCCGAAGTATCAACTCCGACACCTGAAACGGGACCCGAAATATCAACTCCAACACCTGAAACTGGACCCGAAGTATCAATTCCAACACCTGAAACTGGACCCGAAGTATTAACGCCCACGCCTGAAACTGGGCCCGAAGTATCAACTTCGACACCTGAAACTGGGCCCGAAGTATCAACGCCCACGCCTGAAACTGGGCCGGAAGTATCAACTCCGACACCTGAAACGGGACCTGAAGTATCAACTCCGACACCTGAAACGGGACCCGAAGTATCCACTCCCACACCTGAAACTGGACCCGAAGCATCAACTCCGACACCTGAAACGGGACCCGAAGTATCAACTCCGACACCTGAAACTGGGCCCGAAGTATCAACTCCGACACCTGAAACTGGGCCCGAAGTATCAACGCCTACGCCTGAAACTGGGCCCGAAGTATCAACTTCGACAACTGAAACGGGACCTGAAATATCAACTCCAACACCTGAAACTGGACCCGAAGTATCAATTCCGACACCTGAAACGGGACCCGAAGTATCAACTCCAACACCTGAAACTGGGCCCGAAGTATCAACTCCGAATCCTGAAACTGGGCCCGAAGTTTCAACTCCGACACCTGAAACTGGACCCGAAGTATCAACTTCCACGCCTGAAACTGGGCCGGCAGTATCAACTCCGACACCTGAAACGGGACCTGAAGTATCAACTCCGACACCTGAAACGGGACCCGAAGTATCAACTCCCACACCTGAAACTGGACCCGAAGCATCAACTCCGACACCTGAAACGGGACCCGAAGTATCAACTTCCACACCTGAAACTGGGCCCGATGTATCAACTCCGACACCTGAAACGGGACCCGAAGTATCAACTCTCACGCCTGAAATTGGACCCGAAGTATCAACGCTCACGCCTGAAACTGGGCCGGAAGTATCAACTCCGACACCTGAAACGGGACCTGAAGTATCAACTCCGACACCTGAAACGGGACCCGAAGTATCAACTCCGACACCTGAAACGGGACCCGAAGTATCAACTCCAACACCTGAAACTGGACCCGAAGTATCAATTCCGACACCTGAAACGGGACCCGAAGTATCAACTTCCACGCCTGAAACGGGACCTGAAGTATCAACTTCCACGCCTGAAACTGGGCCCGAAGTATTAACTCCGACACCTGAAACGGGACCTGAAATATCAACTTCCACGCCTGAAACTGGGCCGGAAGTATCAACTCCGACACCTGAAACGGGACCCGAAGTATCAACTCCGACACCTGAAACTGGGCCCGAAGTATCATCTCCGACACCTGAAACTGGACCCGAAGTATCAACGCCCACGCCTGAAACTGGGCCCGAAGTATCAACTTCGACACCGGAAACGGGACCTGAAGTATCAACTCCAACACCTGAAACTGGGCCCGAAGTATCAACTCTGACACCTGAAACTGGACCCGATGTATCAACTCTGACACCTGAAACTGGGCCCGAAGTATCAACTCTGACACCTGAAACTGGACCCGATGTATCAAATTCGACACCTGAAACTGGGCCCGAAGTATCAACTCCAACACCTGAAACGGGACCCGAAGTATCAACTCAGACACCTGAAACGGGACCCGAAGTATCAACTCCAACACCTGAAACTGGGCCCGAAGTATCAACTCCGACACCTGAAACTGAGCCTGAAGTACCAAGTTCGACGCCTGAAACTGAGCCTGAAGTACCAAGTTTGACGCCTGAAATTGAGCCTGAAGTATCAACTCCCACGCCTGAAACTGGGGCTGAAGTATCAACTCCGACACCTGAAACTGAGCCTGAAGTACCAAGTTCGACGCCTGAAATTGAGCCTGAATCTAGTCCTCCGCCTGATATTGATCCAGAGGGTTCAATTACTCCTGAAATTGAACCAGAAGAAACAACAACAATAACCCCAGAGATACCTTGTACAGTAGTACCAATTGAAGAGACTAGTATTTGGGACCCACTTTTAATATCAGCAGTCGTACTTTTTTCACTTATTGTTTTAATATTAATTTGTTATATTTTTTATCTAATAGGTGCACGCAAGGCTTGGAAAAATCAACCGATTGATATAGATATAAATGAACTACCAAAGCCTATATTAATGCCTAGAGTAAACAAAGTATATACTAGTGCTAATCCATACGACAGGAGCAATGCGTATGCAGTATAGAGTATTTCTATTAAAATTGTGGAATTCATTTATTATTCCATAACCAAATATTGAAGTCATCAATAGCTTAAGTTTAGTTTTTAAGCATCGCACAAGTGAAACTGATAAATGCAATTTCTACAAGTAAAAGGATAATATACATATGCGTGGTACGACTATGTCAATCTACAAATATATTTATGTGGTAGGGAGAATCAAGATAAATAATTTCCATTAAATAAATACATTGTATAATGTGTATTAGTATTGTATTGTTTAATTTCTAAATAATTCTGGATAAATAAATATAAAGACAAAACAAAGACGACGTAAGGCGTAGATGCAAAAAGAACTAAAATAAACCTACTATTTTATATAACTAGCTAACTTGCTGCGATTGACTTGATTTTCTTTGACGGCGCGGCGTGTCCCCGCGCGTTCCGTAATATTGTGGTAATATCACAGGTCGTGGTAATGCATCATAGTAACATTACTTTCCAATTCTTTAGGTTAAGTATTATTTATTATATTAAATTAACTATATTAAAATAAGTAGTAATTATTGATGTGCCAAAATGTGGTAGATCTGTACTTATGTTATGAGAAAAAAATATTATTAAAACACTAAATATAATTAACTCATGAGTTTTGTTTTAATTTATCTTCAGTATAAATAGCATTTTACAAAGTAAAACTGTTACTAAATTATTGAAAAAAATATATATATATATTTCCCATTACCTTTAAGCATGTTTTCCATTTCTTGCGAGCTCAAAACTTAATTGAACGAAGTAAACTTATGGTTACTATTATTAATGCTGGATCATAGACATGACATGGTAGTATATGAATTAACGAATGAATGGTTCATTAATTCTACATTACGCACACCAAATGTAACATACTACCCACATGATAAAATGACTTTAAATAACATTTCTTGCATTCAGTGAAGGAAAACATTGTGAGGATAGTTATATGCCTAGTCAAATTCAAAGTTATGTGAAATCTACTTATCATAGGGGAAGGCCGGGCAAAGTGGGCACCTTAATGTTTGGCGAGCTATGGGAAGGGAGCCGATACAGACAAATAAAAAATAATGACTGAGTTTGAAACAGTATTTATTTAACTTTTTAATATAATCAAGCACGTAACTTACATAAAATTATTAATCACATGAAAATTGGAACCGCTTTGCCCAATACACCAATACACCGGGTAAAGTGAACACACGGTTAATTAAGGAACAATTACTGAAGAATATAAAAGTAAACATAGATAATTAAAGGAGACAATAATAAAGAATACAACTTATCAGTCATCAGTGCAGTTGTCACAAAGAAATATGCCATTTCCCTCGTAAGCCGTGCATTTCTCGTGACTCCGTTGCTTGCAGGAATTCCAGTGGATCCAGTCATCAGTATTAGTGTCCACTTTGACCGTGTTCACTTTGCCCAGCGGGTACTTGACGAATTCAACCTAACCTAAAATCAAATCTAAAAACAAATTCCCAAAAAAAACTAGCAGTATTTGTGGAAGAAAACATGCACTTTGAACAGAGAACCAAGCCAATACTGCAGTACTACATAAATAAACATGAGTAATCACAGAATTATGTACCTTGAAAAGTCGTAAGCAATGATCACTTTTTAATTTTTATTATTTTTTTCGCAAACAATAATTGACCTCGCTCTATTTGTTTACGACTGAGGGGCGCGGGGACCACCTCGTCGCGCGACGGGAGCGCACTTGGATGTACCATTTTGAAATAATGAAGGGTATCCGCTGAGTAATTCCATCCCTGCAAGAAATGCCAGCGACTAAAAAATCACCCAATATAATCATTATATTTATAAGTATGATATGATTTTCAAACTTTATTTAATATCACACACGGTCATCTGATTCAAATCCACGTAGAGCTTGTAGGTACTTACTAGGGAAACCAGATAACTGATACTACACAAACATACCTACACTCCTTTTTTATTTATTATTTATTTATATAGATAGCTAGCTGTCCCCCGGGGTTTCATCCGCGATCCCGAGAAAAAAAAATATGTCCCTCACCATACCACAGGCTAACTGTGTACCAAATTTTAACGCGATCAGTTCAGTGGTGTAGGCGTGAATAGACATGTTCATAGACACAAATGTGTAGGTATTAAGTAAGTTAGATAGTGTATAAAGTGTTAAGTTATTCGTGAAATGTTAAACAAAAACCCCTAGACACAATGAAATTATCCATAAATTATACCTATCGATGCTTTTTAGTCTTATCAAAAGATTAATTTTAAAAAGCAACCGGAATTGAACATTGATTACGATAAAGATCAAATGACGGTTGTTAAAGGAACACCATTTTGTATTATGGTACGTACGTACCTACAAGCTAATTCTTATCTAGTTATTATATGAGCATTTCTTTTAATGGCGCTATGTTTCAATCTAGAATCTAATCTTTTATAGTACCCGCCTACCCTACATCAATTGCTGGAGTGATCAAGAAGTCAGCGAGGTGGCAGATTTGTCTTTACACAAATGCTCTTCTCTTATTTTTTCTTTCTACAACTTGAAAATCTAATTGAAATCTACTGGTTTGTTTTTTTTGGGTCAAATAACATAGTAATTAATAATTTCATAATAAATCAGATTCTCAATGTAATATAACTCCAAATTACATCTTAATATAAAGATAATAAGAAAACAAAACATTATTTTACGCACTTACTTTTTCTTAAATATTTTTCGAAGCCACTAAAGTATAAATCTTCTAGGCTTTGTATGCTTACTACCTTCGATCATTCGACATTTCTTTTTCATTCTCATACATCTAGTTATGAGTCCTAATTTCAGAACCAAAACGTAAGTAAAGTGAACTGAATTTTCAATAGCGTTTTGTTTTACCAACATAATTTATTACACTTTTCGGCGCCGGCGCATTAATGATTCACTGATTAATTTAATGCATTTGACTAATAAAAGATGTATTAAGCATATCTAAAAACAAATCGCCGTGTTAACAATTAGTTGATAAAAAAGTAAAAAAGAATAAACAAAATTTTATTGAAAAAGGTATGAAGTACATACATTGATAATTATTATAATTTTGCTCATTACAGGTCGGTAGGTTCGAGAGTGTAAAACTGCGAAACAATGAAATGTTTGGGTTATTAATTTTTGTAGCTTTGGTAAGTGGTGCTGTGTCAAAATATTATAGGTGTAGACTATTCGTTTGACGAAGATTTCTATTGGAACTTTAACAATAAGAGATGTGAAAATAAAAATAAATGGCTTTTAGTGGATTATAAAGATATAGATACGAAACCTCTTAATGAAGAAGCAACCCGCGCTATCTTTGCGTCTACAAACAGCTGTACCTCTTCTTTTAATTTAGTTATCGTTCCTAACAGTAAATTAAAACTATATGTGTATACTAAATTATTCTCTATTAATAGCGGTATAGAAGTACTTATTGTTAATGAAGACAATAAACCGATACTTAAGTATATTTATAGTAGATCTAATAAAGATTACATTGATGGTTGGTGCGTGCTGACGATACCAATTGAGAAGAATGTTAAAGGATATGTAAGTATTGATTTCATGTTTAATCAAAGTGGGGTTTCATTAATTAAGAAAACGCTGCTCTTGGTCGCCTTTTATAAATTATAAAAAGCGACTCCAAAAAGCACCCTAGTGAAGCACGGCAGAACCCGTTCTGTATAGACATGCATGGATGGGGAAACATGTATAAAGATTCTAACGGTTTTCGTAATTTTCAATCTGTACAGAAATGTTACGCAGCATCAAAATTTTCAACATCCTAGTGTAGAACATAGCGTCATTATTTATTTTAAAATTAATTACTTACTTACTACTTACTTATTTTAGAATGAAAATAATATCAGTTACTTGAAGATTTTTTTTTCGGATATACACTATTTAGCACACTAAACTACCTTAAATCTTAACACATCTGCAGAATAGTTATTATAATTTTTCCTTTTACATTTTTTACCTTCAAATACTAACAAATCGTACCCAAATATATTGTATTATCTGTAGCTGACAAGCAGGTAGTCCAACTGTTTATTTATTTATATTATAAATTATAACACCATTAGAGTATATAGGTACTTACCAAACAACCAACATCCGTCATCCATAGATATTAGCAATATAGAATCCCCCTGGGATTGCCGATAAGTTTTTTACAAAGCCTAGAAGGAACCGGAACAGCAAGTGCTTGGCGAAAGAGTTAAATTTCAGTTTAAACGTTTAGGATATGAGAATGTGATATAGTTTAAGTACTTCCGTAATTCCATTGATAATACTCCGTAGCAATCAACTAATTGAACCAATGTTCATGTTATCTTGCAGATAAACCTCAAAGGATACAGTTTGCATAATGAAATAATTTTAATAGACTCTTTTTAAGTATATAACTAATACTATAAAAAGATGAGAAAACATTTATAAATGTTGAACATGGAAGAGAAGTAAGTGATAAAGGATCTCGAGATATAGAAGGCAGTTGTGATTCCGAAGATATGATCAATATTGAAGGATCTGGTGAAGACGAAGGTGAAATTTATATAAATGAGCCAATAATAGATGGAAAAATTAATAGTGGTTTGGGGCCAAGGATCATAGCGTTAATTTTTATTGGTGTAATGATATGTTTTGGTCTTATTGCATTTGGGTCGTATCATTTAGGGAATTTAAAAGGGCTCAATGAGAATCCTATTTATTTTGAAGATGAGGAGCCACCGAGGGTTCTAAGCATACTTCGAGCTAGAAGTGTTACAGGCTCGTCAATATTTTCTACATGAGACATTTGATGGATGGATATTTTATAAGAGGAAGAATCCAAACTTAATTTTTATTTTACAGTATAGATATATTGTATAGTATAGATAGATACTAAAGCGAAACTTATTTATTTATCTGACTTCACTTATACAAAGAGCTGTAATAACATAATTTAAGGCGATGATAGCTTAGTGGTTGTGACGTCTAATGCCATGATGGTCGCGGCTACGAATTCAATGAGCTTTAGCATTAGTTGAAGGAAAACATGGTATGGAAACCATAGGATATACAGTGGTATGATACTTTTTAGTCCCCACTTGGCTGGCTACCACCCTCAAGTACAAAATCTGTCGTCAAACACCTGCCGGTGTGTTCTGGGAGCTCCACTTGAGAGCCAGTTCCTTCTAGGCTATGTATCACGTATGGTAAGTGATGATGTAGCCGAGGGTGGCAAGAATACTTTAAATTACGATAATCATATCGTGTGCATTATAATTTAATAGGTATATTATTAGCTACAATCATCAAAGTGGTGAAAAACATTACTTATCAGTAGAAAGTAAAATATATGAATCTTAATAATTAGTTTTGATGCATTAGTTATTATGCAAACAATAATTAAAATTTGGCTGTAAAGTGCGTTATCAAAACAAAGTACCGCTTCTAGATATCAGTTAGTACCTACATTGACTTTTACTTTTTAGATATGATAGATAATTTAAATATTTTCTTTTTTAATTGCCTTGACTTTATATTTATGTTTGAGAGAGGTAGAGTACCTCCACCTTACAGAATACCGCAGCCAAATAACTTATATTTGTGTTACTGCGCGTGAGTAAGGTCGCCAGAGCTCATCGGAGAGGGGGGAAAGGGTCGGCAACGCTGGTGTTGCAAGCGTTCATTGGTTACGGTAACCGCTTACCATCAGATACAAATTAAATATCAAAAATATCGGATAGATATTAAAGTAGTAATATAATACCTAACTTATACGGAAGTAAAAGAATATGGTACCGAAACTGAATCAAAATGAGTACTTTGTAAAATATACCTAGTATTGAGTAAACCATATAAAGTTTTCCTCAGGACCTAGAATCTGGAATATACTTATACCAAGCACTAGGACGCACAAACTGATTCCAAGTAATGATTGGGTATCGTTCAATACTCTTATTAATTTGTTAAGCATATTACTCCGTGATATCGTTTTATTTTTGTAATCTAATGCTTACCAATCATTAGTATAGAGTATTAATTCAAGGGGAAAGAACCTGGTAATCTGCAAATCCTACCTACATTCTTATTATTTGCATTATTCAAGAAAATTATAAATTTATTAAAAATCACGGAATATTTAGAGATTAAAATCCTGCTTACTTACGTATTTTTATAATTTGTAACTTCTGTTTTCTATGTAATCGGGCCAGAAAAATACTTTCTGTAGCTACAGAGAAAATTGCGTATGACAGATAGACAGATATATAAAGTAATACAGGACTTTACAGGAGGTATTTGTTTTACGATGTATTGTTACTATAGGTTCTTATAATAATTTTTAAGTAAATCGAGCATTTGAACAATAAATATATCTATCTACAATTTTAAAAAAAATATTTTTTATCAGTTATCGTGATTATTTATCACCAGGAATGCGATAAAGAGTAATTTATCATAAACAATACAATAGGCAAGTATTTTTTTAACATCGTATTTGTACCTTGACGGAAATCCTACGGATTATAGACTTGATGGGAAGTTTACGTTCATAAACTGAAATTAGTATGTAATAAGTTTGTAATTTATGTAACCACGCTACGTGTAGTACTTACAGTAGTGTTATCTTTGATTTGTCATTACAGGATTAAGATTTACATTTTGGTTCCTCGTACTTATTTAATTAAAGGTTAAGAATGTGACATTTTGTTACGTTACATTGAATGGGTTTGGTTTGACATAATTGTACGATGGTAAAGACCAAATTTGGTGTGAAAAATGCGTAATTATTTATTTATGGTGGTACAATTACCATCATAAATAATAATTGTTTGATTGTTTGTAATTTGTTTTGTCAATAGGTAATACCTATCGTGATGAAAGGTCATCGCCCATATTTCAGTTTTCGTACAAAAACCACATTAATTTTAAATTAGGTACTCCTAGGCCTTATAACTCCCTTTTTATTTTTTATGAACATTTTACTGAAAATTTATGGGAGAACACGTAAAAAAATAGAATACCTATGATACAAGATACAACACATAATATGCAATCATTTTTTTTTTTACGATAATGTACAATTCCCACAGTAATGTGACACATACCACCTTTCTTTCTTTCTTTCAAACTATAATATTTTCTCTTACATCCAGCCCTTTTGACATTTCGTATGAAATTTAGCGCAGCGTGCCATGGGTACACACATAGATCATATACCTCGGAATAAGACAAAATATACTTTTTATCCCCTAAAATATAAGATCTCACTGGAAATCAGGTGAAACCGTGGGTCAGTATTAGTAAGGAGATGCTTGCATTAGGCAGCTGGATCAGGGGCCATAGATTCAGAAGGCAGTACTCCTGGAGACGGCTCCCGTGAGGAGGTTCCTTACTTTGGAGCCTTACCCACCGGTATCTAGGACTCTGTTCCCGATACTGTGCCGGTTGGATGCTATTATTTTTTTCTTTTTTTATATAAATATGTAATTCTATATTTAAAAATTTAACAAAAGTTTCTAAAATAATAAGTTTTAAACAAATTTTAAATAATGTTTTAAAATTATCAATATTGGTTACGATAGGAAACATGATTGCGTGTATGTTATGTGATATATGTATAATCAAATGATGGTATCATCTCATTGATTACATCAGCTATTTGTGATACCATCTGCAGATGGCAGATACTGGTATGGCGCCACTCAAGTCTGGCTGGATAATATATTTTTTTTTCGGCATTTTTTTTTTGATAATTGCAAATTTTATCATCTCTGTTTTTTTTTTTTATTTGTAGACATATCGTATAATCAACACAACAGCAATAGTTTGGATGAAAAAGAGTTGTTCCTCGGAGCTATTAATTTTTTAGGTTTAGTTTGGTGCCAAACTCAGATGGCACGAGTACTATAATATATTTTATGGCGATGATAGCTCAGTGGTAGTGACGTCAGATGTCGCGGCGAAGGTCGTGGGTTCGAATCCTACAATGAGCCTGAGCTTTCGGTGAAGGAGAAACATCGTGAGGAAACGATAGCACGGTGGTAGGGTACTTTGTAGTACCCGTCTGGCTGGCTACCACCCACAAGTTGAAAATCTGTCGCCAAGCACTGAGGTTGCCGGCTGTTGCATTTGAGAGCCAGATAGATGCCTTTTAGGCTTTATAAAGGTCGGTAACACATTGGGAATCCCACTGGTATTGCTGATGTCAATAGGCGACGGTTGCCACTTGCCATCAGGTGGACCACCTGCTTGATTGACAAATTACTGACATAAAAAAGAAGAAGTTAATTTTAAAGTCATTCTAATATTAATTTAAAAATTTAGATCATTAACAAGGATTTAAATCAATCAATCTAAAACGTTATCATATTTGTATTGATTGCTGAGTTTCCTGCCGGCTCTTCTCTGTGGGTATCTAAAATCGATAAACTAATAGACTAATAGACTCTTATAATAAAAGTCTATTAGTTTAAACTAATCTATTAGTGTTTCCAAAGACCTAAACATAGGAAATACATGATGTGAGATCGTATAAGAGAATGTTGTCGATAATAATAAAACTTTGCTTTTTAGGGTTCCGTACCCAAAGGGTAAAAACGGGACCCTATTATTTACAAAAATTGCCGTGAGGATTACCAAAATTACGATAATTTTAAATCTTTTTTATTTGGACACCTTTTATATTAAGGTGACACCGCGTTAAACTTAAAAATCTGAAATTCAACGTGCTATGTTCCGCTCCCTACTATAGCGACCTCTCATAGAAAACCCGCGAACGGGCGTATGCGACAAAATGGTTTTTATTGTTTAATTTAAAAACTACAAATATATTTCATAAAAACTAAGCACAATTTATAGTATCAGTTTCAATTAATATATGTAGAAATTTTGGAGCCTCAAATCGATCCTCAATGCCGGTAAAATTGGAATCTCTTATTTTAAAGAGGTATTTTTGATTAATTATTTTGTGTTATAAAAGTTAACCAATCGTGTTATGCAACGTACAAAATAAAGTCAAAAACATGATGAATTCTTACAATAAATTTCAGTTCGTTCGCTTCAGTCATTGTTGAGAAAAATCGGAACCCTTGCAACCAAAATCTTCAAGGCGTCGCCTTAAAAATAGACTCATATATAAGTATAGTATAGTAATAAAAGGTCTCGATGGTATCATTTGACCATTATACATATAGTAAACTAGCTTTTCCGCGCGGTTTCACACGCGTTCCCGAGAAATCTAGTGTTTTCCCGGGATAAAAAATAGCCTATAGCCTTTCTCGATAAATGGGCTATCCAACACTGAAAGAAATTTTTAAATCGAACCAGTAGTTCCTGAGATTAGCGCGTTCAAACAAACAAACTCTTCAGCTTTATAATATTAGTATAGATAAATTCTAATGGTAAAAACTAACTAACAAGAACTACTCGTGTGTCGAGTTCAATAAAATAAATGACATATCGACGACAAGCATGCCTAATTTTGTCAAAACAATAATGACCTCTGCTACAGTTATTGGCCGCGGCGAGGCCGCAGTTGCGCTTGCGCACCTGTAGCTCGTGGGTGCCTAGAGGTCGCCACTGAGCCTTGAATCAAGTACTTTGGTAATTCCTTAACCATAGGTAATATAATATATATTTTATAACTTGTTGTATTATAAAAAAAAAAATAACTTTAGTTCCATTAGTGTAAATATACTTCTAGTTCACAAAGTTATTGTATTGCTAATCTGGGTCTATAGGTACATCTTCACTAATTAGACTTGATATCAGATAAGGAAATATGTTGGTAAGATAACGGATGATAACGGTTAGTCTGACAATTCATAAATGTCAGTGAAGGCCTTATTATTTTTACAACTCAATATTTTCAGAAATTTCCCAATGCATATACATAAATAAAAGGAGAAGTGTCACATTCGTATTCACAGTTGCGTGTATTAATACACAAAACATAACTGTAAAGGTATCCTTTAAGTTTAGAAGGTTAACCAGTATTGGCTGTAAATATTTTCTTAGAGAAAATTGTGTAATTTCCAATACTCGAATAGCTCAAACAAGTCCAGTTTACGATCAATTATGACGCGTAACCGGTTGATGGAAAAATAAAAACAAACTTGGGCTGTGCCTCTAAAACAAGCGATGAAAAAGCATCCTGGCTTTAAAAAATTAAACAATCGTAATTATAATCCAAAAACAATCGCACTTTAAAAAAAAACGGATAGTTTGCTTTGCAAATCGCGTTTAATTCCTCCAAAACTATAGTGAAATATCCTGCGGGTGTTTCCCTAAATTAAAATAAGGTTGACTTTCAGTTATTGGTAAGGTATGAAATACTAAAAATGATATTTAATCAAGTATTTTGTTATTTTAATGGTAAATCGTTAATTCTTCATAGCGCTACATCATGTCACGGTGAGCAGTTTAATCTCCGCCAACCGCTCTCATTATGACCGCGTCCAAAACCTTACGAAACAAGACAGAGTGACAACTTTACCGCAAAATACGTAAAGGAAATACCCGCACACGTTCTTGACACAAATATTGTGTATGCCACGTAATATAATAACTGATAACGAAGGTTATTTCAATTATAATGCCCAATGACGTCATGCCCCGAACAAACATCTGACAACTGAAAAGAATTGCAAGGGACTTGAACTATTTACAAACAATGGCACTACATAATTGTTTGATGACTCTGGATACCTTTATGACATGTGGAAGGATATGTCAACAACCTTTTTTTATATTTTTTTTTTCACATATTTGGGCTAACAAACAATGAATTCAAATTCAAATTCAAATTCAAAAATCATTTATTCAGTTTAGGCCCTAATAAGGCACTTATGAACGTTACAAATGATTCTACCACCGGTTCGGAATACACTTGGACTGAGAAGACTCCGGCAAGAAACTCAGCAAGGGACATTTTTTATAGATCTTTGTTCTTTTTATTTATGTAAAAATTTAATTACTAATAACAAAGTTTATAAAATTTTAATGAAATAGTTTGTGTAGCGAACATTTCATTTAAATGCATTCTTGTCTTCTATAAAATCAGAAACTTTATAGTACCCTTTCTTACATAACTTTTGTTTAACTAATTTTTTAAATCTATACACAGATAGTTCTTGAATTTCTTTGGGTACTTTGTTATAGAAACGTATACATTGCCCCTTAAATGAGTCCCTCACTTTGCTGAGCCGAGTTACAGGTACAGCGAGTTTGTGCTTATTTCTAGTGTTCAAGCTATGAGTATCGCTGTTCTTAGGAAAATTTTGTATATTTTTCCGAACATAAATTAAATTTTCATAAATGTACTGTGACGACACAGTCATAATATTTATGGATTTGAATTTATCTTTAAGAGAATCTCTAGGACATAATTTATAAATTGCGCGAATAGCCCTTTTCTGCAGAATAAAAATTCTATTGATGTCGGCACCACTGCCCCAAAGGAGGATGCCGTAAGACATCAAGCTGTGAAAATAACTGAAATAAACTAATCTTGCCGTAGATTCGTCAGTGAGAGAACGAATTTTCCTCACTGCATAAGCTGCAGAACTAAGTCTATTCACTAAATTACAAATATGTGGGCTCCATTGTAGCTTATCATCTAAAGTGATACCTAAAAATACGGTTGTTTCAACAAGATCCAGTTTTTCGCCTTTAATAACAATGTCTGTGTTCAAATGTCTTACATTGGGTTGACTGAATCTGATACATTTGGTTTTTTTCTCATTGAGCAATAAATTATTAATAGTAAACCAATCAACGACTACTGAAAGAGCATTGTTTACGTCGTCAGAAGAATTAAAATCATGTCTATTCACTTTGTAAAGAAGTGAAGTGTCATCAGCAAACAATACTATCTCATGTTTTTTTTCTACAAGGTAAGGCAAGTCGTTGATGTAAATCAGAAAAAGAAAAGGTCCCAGGATAGAACCTTGTGGGACGCCCATCGTTACCGAAGACCCAGAGGAAACTTTACCATTTACATCAACCCTTTGAATTCTATCACTCAAGTATGAATTCAAAAGACTGAGTGCAATGTCTCTAATACCATAGTGGTGTAATTTCCTGATCAGTAATTCATGGTGTACACAATCAAATGCCTTGGATAAGTCACAAAAGACACCGATGGTATCACGTGACTCCTCCCAGGCGCCAAAAATATTCTAAATTTAAAGACTCTAATTTCTCAGCATTTGACTTTGAGACCTCTACAAGTTCATTCATTGCCAGAATATATGAATTCATTTGTTTTTGAGAGTTTTCATATTTACATGAAATGGAGTTTAACTTAGTATTTAAATGTTCAATTTCACACTGAAGTTGATATGTGTCAGATTCATACTTTAAAATACATTTTTCTAAATCTACATGACTCATATGAACTTCACTTAATAAGTTTAATCGTTCCTTTCTTAACTTAATATTATTACAAATTATTTTATTTTTTTTAATTAGGTTTTGGGTTTTCTTTATGTAATTTTTAATTTTTATATATTTCTTTAATTTATTTTTACTACAATTAACAAGCCGTACTGCACTGTTAGATATAATTGAATCACTACAAGTTAAGTCTATAGTGACAGTAGGAACTATATTTGTGTCTGAGGAACCAGAAATCATGCCCGGAGCTGACCCAATCAATTCATCAAACAGTGACTGGTTATTTGATTCTATGGCGTTTTGGTTTGAATTTTCTAGGTGTGTAATGTATTTCCTAGCGTCACATAGTTCCAATTCCAATGCAGTAATGCGCCTGAGAGCATCATCAAACTCATGGCTGCACTGGTCGAACCCATCAACTACTCGCTGAAGCCGGTCTCGCTGTTCAATTACTTCTAAGTTCCGTGCATGAATTTCTGCCATCTCAGACTTTAGATGTTTATTTCTATTGATAATTTCTAACACTTCCTTCTCACTATCCTCATTTTCTGATAATAGTCGTTCACACATAGCCTTAGAGGTCTTTAATTCCAACAACGTAATCTGGAGCTTGTCTTCTGTCTGACGGGCAGAAGCCTTACGTGTTACAATCATATTTAGGAGTTAATAAAAAAACTTAGCAATCAAATGTGTAAGCAAATGGAATGGAATGTGTGTACAACTACTAACAAGGCAAAGTTAACTATTTAGGCCGTTATATAGGATTATTATTAACGGAAAGTTGAATTTAATTATGAATTAATGTAAATACTCGCCTGAATTGGAGATGAAAAATTCAAAATCACCGAAACAGTTGGTGTGACTCACTCACTTTTGTGTGTCCATAAATAACAATATTTACATGGAAATTAATAGTACACTTTATATTAATGACTCTTATTTAGTGATGAATCGGTAATAGGCATTTAAATATGGGTTAATTAAAGTTTTAAATTAAATTAAAATACGAAAACTTATTTTGACAACTTATCCGAGTGTTGCCACAGAGCGAAAAAAGCGAAAGACACAATAAATGTAATATAACTTAGTACTATAAATAATAAGATTAAGTAATTGTGACACCAGCACCATTAACCACAGATTACATAAAGGTTTGAGTAGCTAAGCTCTAGTACCTACCTAAAAGAACTTAACAAAAATAACATATCAAATAAAATTGTTTCTTAGAGTTCCGTACCTCTAAAGGTAAAAAAAGGAAACCCTTATTACATCACTTTCTTTTCCGTCTGTCTGTCCGTGTGTCACCACCGATTTCCTCAGGAATGGGTGGACCAAGCAAGTTGAAATTTATACCAGACTAGATTCCGCCCCGCGGTTTCGCCCGCGTTCCCCAGGGATCTTATGTTTTCCCGGGATAAAAAGTAGCCTATATTCTTCTCCGTCTGTATTATTCTCAATCTGAATACCAAATTTCATCGCGATCGGTTCAGTGGTTTAGGCGTGAAAAGGTAACAAACAAACAAACTCAATTTCGCATTTATAATATTAGTTAGGATTAGGATACTGAGGTCTATATAGTCCCTCTTAGGTGTATAAAAATCTAGGTCCTGAGTCAACACGATAAAAAGATATTAGCAAATTTAGATTTTCGCGAAAGCTTGTAAGTAGGTCCCAAAAGATACCTTAATTTTATTTTTCGGATTTTTCCCTTTACTTGTACTGTAAGACCTTGCTTTTAACCAAAATTGGCAATTCTAGGTCAACCAGAAGTAGCTTATAGCTTTTGGATCGAAAACCTATATGATAGTTCTCGTTGACCTAGAATCACGAAATTTGGCAAAAAGTAGTCTTACAGCACAAATAATGGAAAAATTCCAAAAAATAAAAAAGTTGAAAACTAAAGGGTGTCCCATACATACATATGACGCCAATTAATGAAGACCTCTGAGTTGTATGGGCGCTCATACAATTTAGAGGTCTAGCTTAATTGGCACTAACTTCAAATAAGGTAAATAAATAAAATTGTGCATTTCCCGTGATGTACGAACTATTTACATACCTATAAGTTTGTATGGAACCCTCGGTGCGCGAGTCCGCACTTGGCCGGTTTCTTTTTTAAAATAGTGCAATGAGGAAATTAACAAGAAATTACTCTTCTCTAAGAGCTTGTAAAATTTCTTTTTTGAACACACCAACACGCGTACTTAAAATATCGATTGAGTTACAGTGAGCATTATAGGAAGCCACCAATCGATTAATTGGTGAACGTTAACCAGCATTGGTACGACTTAGGGCGGTAGCAAATAGCTGATGTGCATGGCGATAGTGTGATCTTCGTGGAAACCTATAGCATATTTTATTATTAAGTTCAGTACAGTCATACTTATTATGACATAAGTCATAGAGCATCATTATTTCAAGCCGCGTACGTCTAGATTTAAGTGTAAGTAAGTTGTATTTTTAAAGAGACAATTATAAGACATATGGTTGTGGAAACATTTTTTTTTTTATGTAGTGTATACTACATAAAAACTCTTTTGTACACTTCTAAAGCATCTATATATTTATTATAAAGAGGGTTCCATACGGATACAGCGTACTCTAATCGGGACCTTATCAGGGATTTATAAATGTAAAGAAAAGTAGAAGAATTGGTGAATTTTGTACTGGATGTCATGATAAATCCACACATTTTGTAGACCTTACTCATAATACTTTCAATGTGTGTATCTATTTGTAGTTTGCTATCAAGCGTGACTCCAAGATATCTGATAGATTCAACGACATCTAGACGTGCGCCACATAGTACATATTCGTGACGACTGACGGTTCGTTTCTTAGTGAAATTAGTTAATTTACATTTATCTAAACTTAATTTAAATTTATTCATATTACAATAGTTTGATAACCGATCTAAATCTTGTTGAAATTTACGATGATCCTCGGCATTAACTATGGTATGAAAAAATTTTAGGTCATCAGCATACAAATAAAAGTTAAAAATTTTTAAACATAGATGAACATCGTTAATAAATAAAATAAATAACAAAGGGCCTAAAATTGAGCCTTGGGACACCCCAGATGTAATAGAGACAAGATCCTATATAGGATTTAAACCAACGCCATACATTTCCACGAATGCCATTGAAAGCAAGTTTTTCAAGAAGTATTCTATGATCGACCCTATTAAAAGCTTTTTGGAACTCTGTTTAAACACTGTCAGTTTGATTATTAGCAACAATCCATCATATAGATAGGTGGTACTAACCTTAATGATACTGTGCAAAAAAGCCTCGAATTTCGTTTAAATTTGATAAAAAATAATGCTCAAACACAATTTTACGTCCCGTAAAGAAACCAATTTACTTTTTAAATATATTTTCGCGAAAAGGCGGAAGTCATGCCCATTTAATTACATGATATTTATTACAGCATCCCATTATACTTCTTATGGGGAAATCGGAGGCAAAAATTAAAGCCTCGAGAAAATAAATTGCTATTAACGTAAAATAAAAGATAAAATATCATATTCCTTTTTTCGTATCCGGTCGACACTTAATTAACGCTTAGATCACATATTCTCAAAGATTTTTATGTGCCTCTTTTATAACGTATGAAGCGATAATTCTTTTATAAGGTGGTCATTATTTTAAATGATAATACAGCTGTTTTTATTTAAATATCAATAGCTATTATAAATAATATTATTAAGAAATTTATTGAATATGTAAACTGATACCTACGTAAAGACTGTCGGTATGACAATCAGTACTTTTATAGATGTCATTTCTTATTTCCATGCCTTCATTGTCTTATGAAAAGGGGTCCAATGATCCACTTTAAGAACCACTGGCTTAGAAAATCAAACTGGTACTTTTTTGTTACCGTAGAACATAGCGTGGGGACAAAGCGAAATTAGGAGCATCGTGGAACAAAGCAAAGAGGCCCACCACAATATAACGAGGACGGTGAGTTTACTACTGAAAAATTAACCTGTGAAATCTGTTTAGTGAGTAGTCTCGAATAAGATCACATAATTTTCTTTTGTTTTGAAGTTTATCATCAATGAATAATTTCATCTAAAAATGCTTTTCCCTGAGCCATTTCCCATGTCAATCTAGAATAATTTTATTGTTTTTTTTTATTACAAATATCTATCTACCATTTATTCAGTTTAGGCTCTAGGACTAGCACTTATGAACGTCGAAGCTACTGATGTTATCACCACCGGTATTTTTGGCGTAAAACTAAAGGGATTCCAGTGCCTACATACTTATTATCTTGTTGACAATAAGTAGGAAGGTTTAGGAGTAGGAAGAAGCTTGTCCATCATTTGGATATTATATTGTGAGATATGATAATCGAGTTCTAAAATAAATAGTAGCGACCTCTGTTGATCGCAAAGCGGAATATAATTGGGACGGGCGAATGAAATTAAAACTGCCGGGAAAGATTCCCCAAGAACTCACCAAGATAATTGGTCGTGAAGGCAGAAAAACAAGATAAAATTAATGTGCCGCCATCAAAACACTTCAGCAGTTCTTAATTAAGCATCCACTTAGGACGCTTTGTTTGTTATACTTAGGAATACGTTTTTGTTTAACAAATTCAATGGCTTTTTGCACTGCGGTGATGATAGCGGTTTATGTTGCAGATCTTTACATTTGTTTGTCAATTTCATGTTTATATGAACAAAAATAATCTTTGGTACAAAGTAAATATTATAATAATAATGAGTTACAAGTCTAACAGAATCAGATAAATAGCTCTTTATCACATCTGCTATTTCAATGACCATCATAAACTACGAGTAAAATAAAGCTATATTTTCTTTTTCACGCCTCACGTGAGACAGGGAAAAATCTGCGCGTTACAAAACTCAATTTCTAACAGCCTAATATGAGAGAAATTGTTTTTGGCTCCGACGATATTAGCGCCCAAGATAAAGTCGTTTCGACCTACAGTAATATATCAGTTTTTTCCTTCAAAGTAGGAAGTTTATTACCTTTTTCTTTTGGTTGGATGCCAAGCGTTAATTAATTTAATATAAATAATTTAAGCGTTTAAAAGTCGCGTGTAAGGGGTCTTTATAATAATGCCTGATTATCTATCGGATAGTGCAAAATAACTTATAAATACAAATACAGATACAGATTTAAGATGTATATGTTACTTACCTACTTCAGTATATGTACTTATATGAATAAATTATTTACCTGAACTTAGAATTTGCAAACATAAGTGGAATATCAAGTAAAGAAAAATAAATAGCATTATGTTATGAAGATATTACAGAAGTTAACTCCTTTTCTCTTTTTCTCCATTACAAAGATGTAGATTATAATAAACTATTGCTTTTGCAGTTTATGTTCGCTTCATTCAGAAAGGTCGAGCAACACGTCCTCCAAAAAAAGTAATCAAATTTGGTAGCGTCAATATCACATAATATTATTCCACGCTCTTTGGGTCCGGTTATTTATAAATTGATGCCTTCATACCTAGGCAAAAACATATTAGCCAATTTTATGACAACAATAGCAATTAAGTAAGTATGGTAACCTTTAAGTAATCAATAGACTAAAGGCCTTTTCTTGTAATTCTATACTTATTATATGTATTTTTATATGGAGCAACTGACTGACTGACAGATCAACGCACAGCTCAAACCACTGGTCTAAAAACTTGAGATAACCAAGCATGGTTTCTCAAAACACCAAAGGAGGTAAAATTGGAGATCGCGAGTAAAACCGCGGGGCTAATTCCAACATACAATTATTAAAAAAAATAGTACGGGTTACCTAAAGTCACATTTCTTATGAATTTCAACTTACATATTCACCATTGGCTTTCGACGAAGGAAAATATCATGAGGAAATCTAAATTTCCGTGAAGTATAATTCATAAAAGCCCTTTGTTGCCAGGGGAGACTTTTTGATACAGATTTGATTGTAAACTACCTAACAAAGCTACTGTCACATATACTTTTCACTCTTCATTTCGATCACTTATCTTGTGCGTCAACCCAAATGGTTTAAATAAACGACATACAAACTGCGGTCATGTAATATCATAAAGCAAAACAAAACGTAATAACTTACAAATAATTATCTGCAGAACATTTTTTTTTACTTATCTGAGCGAAGCGCTTCGTTGAATCTAAATGTGTCTTTTGTCTACTGTGTCTAGTTGACAATCATGATTGTTTAATTAGCAATTAGCAACGCTTGCTCGACTGGAGAAATATGATTTCAAAAAAGGTTTCAGGTTGCAATTAAGCACATATGTACATAACTACTAGTACCTAACTATTGTTGCTTCTAAAATCCATTAAGACTAAATTCTAAAAATGCTCAAATTCTCTCGGCTACGGTCATGTTTGTTCCCCTTCGTTTTGGTGCTGGAAGCTATTTTATTATACTTCAAACCATTGTCCGTGCTTTATTCGTAATCCAACTGGTAATGTTTATTTAATAAATTGTCATGGCTATATTTTAAATCATTAGTCATATAAATTCGACGAACTTATTTCGCATGCATTAAAGCTTTAAGTTTAACAACTTTTGTACAATTTCAAACCAATTCCCACGATCGCAAGTTACATAATCATCCCCACTCTCCAGGCGATCCGGGCAAAAATCACGAGAGCAAACGAACAATGGGAGCGGAGACTGGCGCATTTCCTCCGCGGGGAACTAATTAAGTGGATTCTATTCAGGTAATAGCTCAGTTTCTCGTTAAAGTGGAATAGGTTCAGCGGCACGAG
This sequence comes from Tetheella fluctuosa, assembly GCA_951216915.1. Taxonomy (NCBI): domain Eukaryota; kingdom Metazoa; phylum Arthropoda; class Insecta; order Lepidoptera; family Drepanidae; genus Tetheella; species Tetheella fluctuosa. The sequence continues at coordinate 2,633,400 of OX578229.1, read as the reverse complement.
TCATCGAACATACATTTTCTTTTTTTTGTGCGAACGATCAGTGTGTATAATGAAAATTGTTGAATGGTCTGGGTCAAAAAAATTTTGAATGGATTGTGCATGAACATGGCTCGAGTATGTATATAGTACTAGCTTTTGCCGCGCGGTTTCACCCGCATTCCCGCCCGAGGGATCTTATGTTTTCCCGGGATAAAAAGTACCCTATATGCTATTCCAGAGTCTGATCTATCTATGTGCCATATTTCATCCAAATCCATTCAGCCGTTGAGTAACAAACATCTAAACTTTCACATTTATAATATTGTAGGATAATATCTGTTATCTTAGTTTCCATAGTACTTTTTTGATTTTTGTTTGTTTGGGATTCAATCGTGTATGAAGAAAGTAAGTATGTATGAAGAAGAATGAATGAAGTATGATAATTAAGTATTATTAATATAAAAATTTCAGGAACCGTCATATGATTAACTTTTATGTTTTTACAATAAATGTAACAGCGATTGTCTACAATCAAGTACAGTCGAAAGTTAGAACCACTCATAAATAAATAAATAAATATTCTGGGACATTGTTCCTCACACACTGCCATCTAACCCCAAACTAACTAAGCAGAGCTTGTACTATGGAAGCCAGATAACTGATATACTACATATACTACTATATAATAAAGACAATACATAGAGTATAGAATAGTTTGCATCTAAAAAGTTACATTTCAACACCCATATAAGATAAGAGTAGCAGAATATCCGAAGGATGCGTCGCTTACCAACATATAAGCCAATTTTCCATTAAAATCCTATAAAGAGGCTTGAAACCCACGCCATGTCTTCGCTTTATAGAGTATTCTATGTTTTGTTCGTATTTCACTGTCACGTATACATTTCAATGTATGATTATTTACTATCTACAAAATAGCAATGCAAGCCACTTGATCCCTTATCCTTTAACGTATTTATTTATTTACTAGCTGTCCCCCGTGGTTTCACCCGCGTTACCATGAAAAAATGTAGCCCATGTCCATTTCCATACCATAGGCTCCTGCGTACCAAATTTCATCGTGATCAGTTCAGCGGTTTAGGCGTGAAAATGTAAAAAACAAACAAACTTACATTCGCATTTATAATATTATTTAGGATAAAAGGAAGATCTACTGTTAATTTTAATAAACTAGAATTTTACACAGAAAACATAAACCCATAACAGTTCCCCAAGGTTAGATTAACATATAAAGTGTGAGTGAACTAAATCGTAAGGCATAATTATGAAATGAAATGAAATAATGAAATGAAATGAATAAAAATTGTATTCCCTTATTAACTTGTTAAGGGTCTTGCTAGCTGAGTGTGCCTAGTAAATGTACTTTTAGGTAGATTACTAGTTTCTTGATCAATACAAGGTTTTACACATCACTATAACTTTATTACACATACCGCTCATCAGTTATTTTAAACGAATTTATCCGCAAGAACCACCAAGTTATAAAACAAAAACGAAAATGTATGTAATGTTACGCAGTACTATTTCGTATTTTAAAAATGGAATACCATGAAAAATTACAGCAATATATTTTTTTCTCTTTTTTAAATTAACAAATGGCTTCTTTTGTCTCCGCCCGTCGCGTTGTCAAGTTTTTCAATTAAATCTCAAAACTTTTTGATTGTGAAATATGCGATCTCTTTTTACGTGCGAGATAATATAAAAAATATGAAAAAAAAAAAACCGTTTTTGACAAGCATTTGGCAACAGTATTTCCTCTAATAAAAAGTTTACATTGCAATACAAACTATTTAGTATGCATAAATAATAATGTTTCGTAATTATATAAAATAAATAAGCATATTAAATGATGCTATAACTGCACTGTAAAAAAAAACAAAGGATTGTTTACGCTTGCCTTGCGGTAACTAATTATCCTTGTCGGTTATGGGAGTGAAGTGTCTATACCATTATTAGGTTTACCTTAAACGAAATGCTATTGTTGTGAAGGCAAATGTATTAATGCATTGCATTATAATACTACACAATCTGGCTTCCGTGATTTACTATGCATATTAGTATTATATGAATCATGGTAACAATAAACAATCAAATCTGGGGGGAATTTGTCTTTTTATGTATAAGGAAAATCTCTTGAAGGTCATGTCCTGGATTTTATTTTAGCAACGTGCTAGTAGTCCCACAGCTGAATGAAGGCCATTTTGTGGATTGTTTTTATAATCTACTAGATTCCGCCCCGCGTTTTCATCCGCGTTCCCCAGGGATCTTATGTTTTCCCAGCATAAAAAGTAACCTATGTTCTTCTCCGTACCATAGGCTGTCTGCATACCACATTTCATCGCGATCGGTTCAGCGGTTTAAGCGTGAAAAGGTAACAAACAAATAAACAAACAAACTCACCAACCCACCCACCCAACCCACTGCAGGGGTCACCAAATGTAACTAAGTACAGATAGTTATTTAAATAACAATATAAAAAAAAAACCGCGCACATCCAAACATACAATAATTTGATATATTAGTAACATTATAGTAGGATTTGTAGGAAAGGATCGCGATCTACCAACCGGACTGCAATAAACTTTTATATTTTTTAAACGGATCCCTAATAAAACCTAATTGGTGACCCCTGGTGTATATTAATAGACTTTTTTGACAATAATCTCATAAACCACACAAAGCCTAGAAGGGTAGAGGAAGTGCAACTGCCGGACCAAGAAAGGTAAGTACAGCCGACAGATTTTCAACTTGAGAGTGGTGTAGGGATTTCGAAATGCTTAAGTTACCTACGCATTCTTTCCTAATAAGATTTTTCCTCAATATTGACCTTAAAATGCCATACACTAATGCAAATTGTATACTATCTAAACATAAATAACAAATATTACTTCCAAGGCTAATGACAAAATCCAAAAAAAGATAGATACCTAGAGTTCGCACCACCAATGAAGTCCCGAAGGCCCACTTCTATGGCGTGAGAAATAAGATCGATTTTAATTAATTCCACGGGAGCCAGCAGACGGTCAACGATAGCAATACCAGGAATTTGCCGATGTGTTCCTATCCCTGAAGATATATATTTACGCCCTTTTTGAAAAACCTCTTAAGGTGGTGCCTGTAGTGGGTGTGGGTGGTTAATAAATATAGGATACCCGGTTTTATTACACATATAATAAATCTGTAGAACCGGGTCGTGCCTGTACATTTTTTTTTACCAATAATGGTGTTTCGGTTATGTAGGAAGACTGCAAATGGATTTTTTTCTTGTCTTGCTGTCTGTTTGAATACGCTAATCTCCGAAACTACGTATCTGATTTTCATGAAGTTTCCACAGGTTAATGGGGCTAGATTTGGCGCTTTTTCGAATAGTCTTTATTAAGTATTTCATCGAAATTGGGTGAGGAAGAAAGGATACAGATATTGTATAAAGTCTGCGCTGAAACCGCTGGCGAAGTCAAGAAATCCGTATATCAATCTTTAGTGAAGCAATAAAACGACAATCTAATGATAGTGATAATTGTAAACTTCCTAACTGCACATGTTTAGTTCCTCAATTTGTTCCGAGTTCCGACACAACAATCACAGTTTACGAAGAAAGTAAGGGATCAGCAATAAAATACATTTGGCTTGAGTCGAGTAAGATTAAATTTCCATAGTAAGTAAGTACTTCTTTTTAGTGTTACTGAAGTGGTTGGCACACTTATTTTTGTTACTTTCATCGCACTTATTGTTTTCGTTTGTCATAAATAAATATATTTTTCAATTCATTTTCAAGTGCTCATATTTTATATTCCATATCTAACCGTATATAATGGTCAAACGACTGAGAAGATGAATATGAACAATACAATCTCTTTCTTTCTCTCCACATTGTAGTGAGGTCAGCCTCATTTGTAACTCTTTTTCTGTTCCCTGACGTCGCCTTTCAGCTCTAAATCCTTGCAAACTAGATGATTCGGGTCTTCCCCTGGCTCTCCAACAACTCTAACAAAACTGGAGACAAATCATCAGCACAGTCATACATTTTCTCTTATAAAGCTCTAATTTACTCTCTTACTTTTTCTTTTCTTCTTAAACTATATTATGGACAATACCTCATGATTTACAACACAACAATACAAATGATGTAATAAAAAAATGTATTAATCCATGACGATTATCAGACGAACCAAAGGCAAAAACCTTAACTTACTTCGATTGAACTGACTTGTAATATAAAGAGCTGGGATCAAGAGATCTTGATCAATTGTGAGTTTACACTCATCGGAGCGTGTGTGTTGTGATCATAGAATTAAATCATGTATTTTTTGGTGAGCAACATTGTATTGTAATTTAAATTGTGAAGTGATTAATATTAATTTTAAATGGACGCGACTGTCCAACGGATTATTAGGATAATGTGTTGTTTTTATTTAAAAAATAATGTGAAAGAATAATTGTTAATTGTTAATTCTAAATATTATAATTTATAATTAACGGATTAAAATACAAAAGCAATTAAATAAATAACAGTATACCTATGGTATTTTTCAAATAAATAAAATCTAGTATATTTGGATTGGTAATCGACTCTAGACCGTTCTTTTTAACTAAGACTCGCCTTATTATTTGGCCTACTCGATTGATTATATCAAAAGGATGACAAGCAAGCAAACGGTCCACCTGATAGTCCACTCTTAGCCGTCTTTTTTTAAATTCAATTATAAGCTATATTCTTACTTGGAATAGAGTTTTGCTTTAGGATTAAACAAAGGATGTTTCAAAATCAGAAGCAAGGAATTTTATCAACAATGGATCCATTCTGATTTAGATTTTAAAGCGATTTGTAATCGATAAATATGTTAATGATATCCTTATTTTAGCTTATCTGTTCGATTAAATCAATGTGCATAGATTGATTGATGATGAGTTATCATATAACGAGCTATTATGTATGATATACATCTAATCTTTCATCATTACGAAGAGATTATGTAGTGTAAATTTTATTAATATACTAGCGGGCCCGACAGACGTTGTCCTGTCCAAACTCGATTACGACGCCATCTACCGGGTCCAATTGTATTTTTAAACCATCCACTCATATATACACACAAAATTTCATCCAAACCGGTCCAGCCGTTTAGGAGGAGTTAGGTGACAAACACACGTACAGAAGAATTGTATATATTAAGATTTCTTTAATGATTGCAATTGTAACTGTAGATATGTGATCGATGATTTATCAGCCTACTTTTTCAGACAGTTTTTAGGGTTCCGTAGCCAAATGGCAAAAAACGGAACCCTTATAGATTCGTTATGTCTGCCTGTCTGTCTGTCTGTCCGTCCGTATGTCACTTTTTTCCGAAACTATAAGAGCTATACTGTTGAAACTTGGTAAGTAGATTTATTCTATGAACCGCATTAAGATTTCACACAAAAATAGAAAAAAAAACAATAAATTTAGGGGGTTCCCCATACTTAGAACTGAAACTCAATTTTTTTTTCATCCAACCCATAAGTTTGGGGTGTCTATGGATAGGTCTTTAAAAATGATATTGAGGTTTCTAACATCATTTTTTTCTAAACTGAATAGCTTGCGCGAGACACATCCAAACTGGTAAAATGTGTGTCCCCCCCCACCCCTGTAACTTCTAAAATAAGAGAATGATAAAACTTAAAAAAAATATATGATGTACATTACCATGCAAACTTCCACCGAAAATTGGTTTGAACGAGGTCTAATTAGTAGTTTTTAATACCTACGTCATAAATCGTAAACCGCAATTTACCTTTCATTCGATCAACTCAAATATAAAAAAAAAATTGGCAAAAAGCAAGGTCTTACAGCACAAATAAAGGAAAAATTCTAAAAAATTTAAAAAGTTGAAAATTAAAGGGTGTCCCCATACATACATAGTTACGCCAATTAATAAAGACCTCTGAGTTCTATCGGCGCTCATACAATTCAGAGGTCTAGCTTAATTGGCACCAACCTCAAATAAGGTAAATAAATAAATTTGTTCATTTCCCTTGATGGACGAACAATGGACTAAGTTTGTACGGAACCCTCGGTGCGCGAGTCCGACTCGCACTTGTTTGTCATTGACATGACGCACGGCAATTTAAATAATCAAGGAATATTTTTTATGCTATAATTACCTGTGATAGTATTATCTAAATTGGTTCGGTAGGTCCTGTACTAGCAAATCCTGTTTCTATGGCAAAAACTAGAAATTTGGAATTGGCAAAGACAGATCTGCATAAGTAGGTAATATTAGTTTATAGTTTATATACCTAATATTTATTTATCATCAAACTAGCTTCCCGCGGTTTCATCCGAGTTCCTGCGGGATCTTATATTTTTCGGAGATATAAAGTATCCTACACGTTAATCCAGAATATATTCTATATGTGTGCCGAATTTCATCTAAATCCGATCAGTAGTTTTTGCATGAAAAAGTAACAAACATCCATCCATCCTCACAAATTTTCGCTTTTATGCTATGCATATTTAATCAATAGTTGAACTTTTTTTATTTCTTGTATTGTAGTTTTTGGTGTTTTAAATGAGAAAAATATAAATATTTTTTTGATTAATCACAGGGTTCACACAAGTTCAAATCCCTTTTTAATAACTCAGTCCAATAGAACTGCGAAACCTAATAAGGTAATGGTATACACTGTACACATTCTACAGACTGTGAAATTTTATAAGAAATACGTATTTTATAAAGTTTAATAAACGAGACTTCCTTTGTTAGTAACTCAGACGGAACATCGAATTAGCGGTGCTCGAGTTATAAACTTAGTAACTGACAGACAGATTGAAAGACAGACTGAAAGACTTGGGCCTTGGCAGTTATATAAGTAACAGAAGTAAAGTGTTTACTTCATAAACTGTAGTTTCCTTTCCTCCCTTGTTCTGCTCACTTTTTATTTGTTTATATTTATTTCACAAAAACTAACAGCACGTTCTTATAAATGAATGTAGAATGTCCCAGTATATTATTATTTCTTAGAATCCTTATAAATTTAATTAAGAAATATTAAATACATTGATTATAATTATTATTTAACTAAGGTCAAACAAATAAATTAAAATAATGTAAAGAAAACATATCTACCTAGGCTTCGCCCTTATTCGTAGTAACTATTTACTAATCTGTGCTTATGCTTTCACCACAAAACGCATCACAATCAATTTGCATAATTTTGACACTTTGTATGAACTGTGAATTGCGTAATGTGACACGAACGATACAAAAGTGATCAACTACTTTCGGGGCTGACCGTACATACCTATCTAATGTTTTTGCGATGCTATTCAACAGTTTGATTAGTAGAGCATAAAGAGACTGTGAAAAAAATGAACCAGCATGATACCAAAAGTATATATACCTATATAAGTGTAGTATTTTTTAACATCTTTACAAGGAAATTAATAAACTTTTTTGTTATTTTTTTCAGAAGCTATTTTTGTTATCGTGTTCGTTGGCCGTGACCGCGGCCATAGGCGAGTCAAGCACAGACAATAGTGAGGCGCGTCGCAGCACTGGCGGATATGGACTTCTGAAACCCGGCTACCAGAGTGGCGGATACGGCGGACTTGCAGGGACTAATAGCGGTTATGGGAACCAAGGATATGGTGGATACCCAGGCTATAGCGGATCTGGTGTTGGTTACCCAGGTCAAGGATATCCAGGTATACTATTGGAGTTTTATATGAGATTCACTATCTTTATATTGATATTCAGCTTAGATATAGAAACATAGGCAAGGAAACAGATAACATATTTTATATTTTGTGTTGCATCAACTGTAATTATTTACAGTAACTAACTTTTAGTGATTAATTTTAAAAAATATATCGAGATGCATAATGTTGTCCAATTTCTAATATCAAGCGGTTTTCTTTAACCGATTTAATAAATTAAACTTCGACATAATGTTTTAGTAGCCGAATTTATCTGATTTGAAAAATGAAATAACTTTTTTAGGCGGCTACCAAGGAGGTTATCAAGGCGGATACCAAAGTGGATATCCCGGCGGATACCAAGGCGGCTATCAAGGTGGCTATCAAGGTGGATACCAAAATGGATATCCCGGCGGATACGGCGGATCTGGCGGATACGGTCAAAGTTACCCAGGATACGGAGGTACGTAACTAGTGAAGTTACCAATTGAATTTATAAATACTAACCGATCACATCAATTTTATTAGTTAGGGTCATTGGCAGATCGTTTTTTATTCGGAGCGAGTGTCAGAATAATTTGGGTTAGCCTCTTGAGTATTAAGTAGGCAGGTACCTAATAAAAGTAAAATAAATATAAAGGCTACGACTAAATACCTACCTACATAAATATTATCCTCTTTAATCTCTTACTTTATGCGAAAGTGTGTTTGTTGGTTAGTTGGTTTGTCCTTTATTCAGGCAGTAAAGGAGCAACGGTTCGACGTGATTTTCGTGGACCGGAGAGTGACATAGGCTACTTTATATTCCGGGAACGCGGGTGAAACTGCGGGGCGAAACCTAGTAATAATATTTAAGAAAAACTTTTTCCAAATAATCTTTTTTAATTCTACTAGAGTGTATTGTACCAAGTATGCAATATTTAATTCCATAACTTGAGTGAATTTAAAAGTTGAGAATATACTCCTTCCTATTTTTATCTGAGTTATTTAACAACTTTAAGCAACTTCTAAACACGTACTTACTAATAATGTAAAAACAATACTTATACCTATATATTATTATATACCTACTTAGTGTGACCCTAAATATCTTTCGGGTAGGTAGTAGGACAAGATTTTTAGTATCTATTTATACACAGTTTATAAGTCGGTGACCTCATATATCGGCTATTGCACTGTATTTTTACATTCCTGCGCTTGAGACACGCAATAAATGCATAATGTTCTGTTGTTGATGTCATGCTATTATTTTTACGCACACAAATTGAATTTTGGAAGAATTTATATGAGTCAAATAATGTTAATCTATAAATTACTTGTTTCTGCCCCGCGTTATCTAGGGATCGAATGTTAATGAATATATCTAAAACTAGTTTCCACCCCGCGGTTTCATCCGCGTTCCCGAAGGATCTTATGTTTTCTCAGGGTAAAAAGTAGCCGTGCTATTCCAGACTATAATCGATCTCTGTCCGTTCTGGCGTGATTGAGTAACAATCATCCATCCATCCATGCATCCAAACGTCCACATTTATAATATTAGTAGGATTATCTAATGTATCCTATATTTTATTATAGGGTATGAACTATCTATGTGCCAAATTTTGTCCAAATCCGTTCAGCTATTACGGAGTTGGGCAAACGAAATAATGCAAAATAATTAATATTGGGACTTCATTTATGATCCAGGTTACCGCCCTAACTACAGACCCGGTCTGAACTACCCAGGCGCGAACACCGGCGCGGGATACCCTGGCTACCGTCCCGGTTACAACCAATACAGGCCCGGGTATGACAGACAATACCCTGGTAGCCAAGGCAACTACTTCGGAGGTTTTGGAGATGGTTACAATGATAACTACAGTCAGTTGGGAAGGAAAGTGAGTGAAGAAAAGAAAAGTGAAGGGGACGCTTGAGTTACTTATTTAGGTATTTTGTTAAGGATGTATATATTATATATTTGTATATTAATAAATGTTAAGTATGTATAAAATGTTATCGTTTTATTAGACTAACTACAATACCGTTTCACCGCATTCCCAGGATAAAAATGTTTATTAGTCTCATGTTAGTTCAAAATATCTTAGTAAATAAATAAATAAAATTGTTTTCTAGAAAAAATCTTATGCGCTTCCAAAACCTTAAAACTGTGTAAACGTATGAACATTTATATCTTCTAAATTCATAATTTGAGAAGGGTATTCCATACCGATAGTAGAGTCAATTGTAACATTCACATGTGAATTTTCAGGATCTAAACTGAATAGAACAGTTTTGATAGTTTTTTGTTGCCCTAGATTACAATTAGTTACCATGATATTTGTGGAATACGATCTTGTATACGCGACTGACGCGCCTTATCGCAGTGCATCCTTATATTTATTTTAGTCATTAGGTATCCAGAGCTAAACATATGTAGCACTAGATTGATAATAAGATAATCATGCAGAGTGCAATATTCAAATAAAATTCAAGTAATAAACATAGATTGTGTTGATAATATTGTGGGTTCTTTCCATTTCTGTGTATAAGTCAAGGAAATAGAATAAAACAATAGGTATTGTATAAAATATTCTATATTGGAATAAACAAGTAGGTAGGTAATTCTAAGACACTTAATTCATAATTAAATTAGCGTAAATTTCATTAATACTTATTATATATTAAACTATTAGGTATAAACTATGATAAAATATTTATACAAGTAGGAATATGGACCTTATTTCATTATAATAGGTTATACGTTGTACATTCCATAGTCAAAACTAAGAATATCTTCAGACAAAAGTAATGTGAAATTTTGAAAATAATAAGTATTGTATTTTTTTTTTAACGAATAAAGGAGCCCCAATTTTCGTTCGTTCTTTAAAACCTACCAAAATAGTAGTTCAACTACTAGAGTTCGCGCCACCAAAGAAGTCCCGAATGTCCACCTCTATCGTAGAAGAAATAAGATCGATTTTCATTAATTCCACGGGACTTCTTTGGTGGCGGGAACTCTACATCTGATTTTTTCAGACAAACGTAGTTTTGACCCAATTATTTTGACATTTAATTGCCACTAAACCAATCAGAAGTCATCGAATTAAAGAAGGAGGCCGCTCCAGACCTGGCATTGGCGAAGTTAATAGGAAGCGAGTTCGACATCAGATCCGATATGTCTGACTGTCTCGACTTGTTTGGACTTGCCGCTGTCAATTGTTTCCTTTTCGCCTGAAATTAAAAAATAAATTACTCTCCTTATATCTCTTATTCAGTCTTCCTCTAAATTTGATACAAGGTTTTTTTATTTAACTTTGAAAAGGAGAATAAATTAAATAATATGAACTAGCGGCATCGTATTATGGCGTCTCTCTTTGCCTCGCTATGCTTGTCTCTTTTTCGCACATAAATGGTTATGAGTTGTCGTTTACTTTTATACAGTTTTAAACTCTATCTTCATGTCTCAAGGTTGGCAACTCGTGAGTGATAGGGTAAATATAATATTGTATTTTCTTTGCCCGTGGTGTTATGAGCGTCTATAGGCTACGGTAACCGCTAACCATCAGGTGGGCCGTTTGCTTGTTTGCCACCTAGGTAGTATATAAAAAAATCCTCAGGGAGCGAAAGAGATCGACTGCATGAAATCAAGGTAAAAAGTAGTGCATCGTGCTTACACGCGCTAAGCTTACACTGCCCAATACGTTTATAAACGCGAAAGTGAGTTTGTTTGTTTGTTACCTTTTCACGCTTAAACCGCTGAACCGATCGCGATTAAATTTGGTATGCAGATAGCCTATGGTATGGAGAAGAACATAGGCTACTTTTTATCCCGGAAAAACATAAGATCCCTGGGGAACGCGTGTAAAACCGCGGGGCGAAAACTAGTTAATAATAATTCGTAGGATTTTTATAAACCAACAAAATTTATTGCACACTTTTTACTGTTTTCTTAGCAACTGTACAATGTGCGAATGTTTCGGAGGACCTAACTTCAGACCGGCCAACTTATATGGCGTGTATTGTACGATGGTGAACTTACCAATCAACTGGTTTTGTGATTAATAATAATTTCATTAAAACATGCCACAAACAAAACATAAAAAAAACCCTAAAACATTAGTAAACTTAGCACATTAGATTGTTAAGGACATGCCCAAACTAATCATACCCATTTGTTCAGAACATGAAGAAATCTTGATTCTGTTATAAATAAATAAAATAGATATAAGTAAAAGAGTTTAAACAGACGTGCACAAAACTGTATTTTAATAAGTTGAAATAGATTTTTCATTAGAAGGTAGAACTTATAAATAATATACGAAATATATAGCGATCGATAATATAACATTTTTTTTATTCCATAATTATTGTTATTAAAAAAAACTAAGTGGTTAAAATGATTTCTTTTTAAACGATGCGTAGTTTAACGAAGTAATAAGATATTCACATGGAATTTTTTGCTAAGTTTTAAAAGTTCGACAAAAATTTCTAATTTGCAACAACGATACATATTCTTGGTAGACCCGTTGCTTGGCGATGACAAATAGAATGAAAAAGAAGCAAGATTTTCTTCACTTACCGGTTTATCTTGTTTCTTATGATGCGTCGGCGGCGTGGCGACAGGCAGGAGTGAGAACCAATGGGAGTCTCCGGCGGCGAGTAGAGAAGCCGCTTTATCACCGCTCCCGCCGGATAAAACCGGTTTTGTTCCGATTATACCGGTCAATTGGCCGTGGTGCAGGGTCAGACTGCCTAGGAGAGTCTGAAAAGTATTCAATCATGTGAAAGCTACCAAAACTACACCCTAGTTTAAAATATTAGTAATAAAATCACAAACCTGTACTCTCTGCACAGATCTCTTCAAATTAGTCTGTACATATGGATAGAACACATCATAATCGAATGGATCAATCTTCTGTCTTAAAAACTCGCAAATATCTTGCGACACCTCCATACATTTCTTGTTCTCCCTCGGCACAAGCAACAAAGTTAAATGCCTTACATCCATCAACAATTGAAGAGCGCATCTCTGATTTATATCCGACTCTTTCTCTCTTATAACTTTGTCGTAATGCGAGAAAGTGAGATGGGTAACTTTGTCTATGAATAATGTGTGGATTTCTGTAGGCAGTGTGTGTGGGACGACCTCGTCCAATATTCGGCTGATTGAGTATAAGTACTCTTGTAGTTTTAAAGATGGCCCAGCTGGCACTTTTATTGTGGATTCTATTGAGTTACCTTCGTCATCTTTTTCTACAATTTTTATTGTGTCCCATTGCTGTAAATAAGTTACACAAAAATAAATAGTTTTTATAATAAAAAAAAGTTGTGAGAAGCAATGAAATTACAAAAGATTAATTATGAAATGAATATACTCAGCTCAGCTTGTGCCAAGTCCCTAATGGTCCATGGTGCTGATTTATATTCTGATTGAGTGAAATCATTGTCACGTGTTCTAATGCCATCAAGGCCCAAAAATCAACGGATTTTACACAAAACTTTTATCGAAAAGACGACAATAAGATAATAATTTTCAGGGGATTTTGACAACATATTTTTATAAGACTTTTATTTACTTTAACATCAACGTGAGATGATTTACTTTCATCACCACCATCATTTATAAGTACCTATATATAAAGTAAAAGACAGACTATCTGATATATCAACGCACAGCTCAAACCACAGACTAGATAACTTGAAATTGTGCAGGTTCCATATACCGATGAATATTTTGTGATGACATATTTTCGAAGCCTATTTTAGGTTTGTCATTCATATCCACCCATTATAACGTAGGAGTAAAAAACCGGCCAAGTGCGAGTCGGACTCGCGCACGAAGGATTCAAAGTCAAAGTCAAGTCAAGTCATCGCGTTTGTTGTATGGAAGCCCCCCTTTAATATTTATTTTTAGAATTTGTTGTTATAGCGGCAACAGAAATACATAATTTGTGAAAATTTCAACTGTCTAGCTATCGCGGTTCTTGAGATACAACCTGGTGACAGACAAACGGACGGACAGACAGCGAAGTCTTAGTAATAGGGTCCCGTTGGGTACGGAAACCTAAAAAGAGTTTTTCAAAATTCATCTTCTAACTAAGGGGATAACCGCGGTGAGGTAAGCTATCAAATAAAATATAACTCACCATCATCAAATAATCAATATTGGCTTCCAACGTGAACTCCTGTGGCAAACATTTGGTCAAATCCTCAATTTTAACCATCACAATATCCACCCATTTTCCCCAACAGAAATGACAATGCTCCTTCAAAATTGAACACAAATCTCTCCACCTTTTAATAGCATTATCATCTATAGTTATAATTCTTAAATTATTATTGTCATCTGTAATATAGCACTTGCGTAGATGTGGCATAAGGTTGATTATTGCTTGGGTGAAACGCGCCGTGTAAATTGAAGTTGTTTTCCTTTGTAATTCGGTGGATTGTAGTGTTGGCTCTTCGAAACATGCTTTTATGTATTGGAGCATGCTGTAAATAATGAAAAAAATATTCATAGGTTTTTTTTTTTAATTTCTTAAGACATTTCTTCAAACAAAAAAAAACGAAAAAAATAACGGCCATCTGAAACGGAAAAGGTAACAAACAAACAAACAAACTCAGCATTCGCATTCGCAAACAAAACATTCGCATTTATAATATTGATAAGGATATTAGGATTAGGATGTGAGTGTGTTTGTTTGTTTGTCCTTCTTTCACGTAGCAACGGAACAACGGATGGATGTGATTTTTTGCATAGAGATAGTTTATGGCCCGGAGAGTAGCTAGCAGTAAACCCCAACAAAACGGAACTCATTCTTTTCACAAAAAAACGGAAACTGGAATCACTACGATTACCACGTTTTTTCAATACCACCCTAACCCTTTCAACTGAAACCAAATACCTGGGCGTTTACTTGGATAAGCAGTTGAACTGGGCGAAACACTTAGATTATATTACCACAAAAGCCAGCATATCCATGTGGCAGTGCAAAAAACTGCTTGGTAAGAACTGGGGTATTAGTCCCAAGATTACCCACTGGCTATATAAAACCGTCATTAGACCCATTATCACATATGGCTCGTTAGTCTGGTGGCCCAGGACAGACCTCAACAAAGCCCAACTAGATCTCGATAAACTACAACGATTAGCTTGCCTAGGTATCACTGGCAGCATGAGAACAGCACCAACAGCGGCGCTGCAGGCAATGCTGGGGCTGCCACCCCTACACCTGATAGTACAAGAGGAGGCAGCCCTAGCAGCCCTTAGGCTTAACATAGCTGGTACACTAGGCAAAGATCCCAGAATCAGGCACACACGAATAAAAGAAAACACTACTAAACTACAACCCATGTTACTCTCACCCAGTGACAGAATCCAAAAAACATACTGCCTACAAAAACACTATCACATACAACTCACTGAGGAACCCCATGACTTTTCCGGTCCGGAAGAGCTGAGGATCTACACTGATGGGTCGAAGACAAACTCTGGTACAGGTATCGGTGTCTTCTCTAACGACCTGAACATCAGGATATCCGGCCCCTTGGGAATATTCAACACCGTCTACCAGGCGGAATGCGTGGGTATCATCCAAGCGGTACGGGCCATAGAAGTCAGGAGGGTCACAGATATGCACATTCGCATACTCTCCGACAGCGCCTCAGTACTCCAATCCCTCAACAGAAACCACTTTACCTCGGCACTAACGCTGGAATGTCACAATGCACTGGAGCGTGTTGTTGAACAGTACCGCAACAAAATAACGCTACAGTGGATAAAAGGACACAGTGGATCACATGGCAATGATGCGGCTGATGAGCTAGCCAGAAGAGGATCGGACATGACGGTCTTCGGACCTGAACCCATTGCGCCGATCCCCTTCAATCAGCTACGCAGATGGCTACAGAATCACACACACGCACAGGCGGAAAGCAGATGGCACTCGGCACCAGGTTGCAGGCAGTCCAAAGAAGCAATGCCATCTTTGGACACGAAGCTTACCAGGCGCCTCCTGCGTCTGAGCAGGAAAAATATGCGCCTGATGTCGGGTGTCATCACTGGACACTGCTCACTCAACAAACACTTTCACACAATAGGCATTACAGATAGCCCCCTATGCAGGGCGTGCATGGCGGCTGAAGAAACGGTGACTCACGTGCTACTTGAATGCACAGGTGTCACCCACATAAGAGAAGGAACCGTGGGATCACCAAGATCTCTAGCGGACACACTGAGAAGTATGGGAAGTCTAATCTGCTTCTGGAGAGAGTTGGGCTGGCTGGAGTAAAAACCCTTAGAACACGTACAATGGTCCAATTCAAGGACTAAGTGCGGAAACCATACCCACTCACACAGAAGTGGGTTCTTGATGATGATGATGATGATGATGGCCCGGAGAGTGACATAGGCTACTTTTTATTATATGCTATCAGTAACGAAGGTGAAACTGCGGAGTATAACTAGTATTGTATTACACACTAACCTCTGTACGTTTCTATCAGAAATATCTCTCAAGTACACTTCAATTTCATTCCTATCACTGTAAACTTGTTCGGAATCATCTTCTTCTTCGAATCCAAACAACAGCTTATCTCTGCTGACTGTACCCTTCTTATCCCTGTATAGATATACCCTCAAGTCTTCTAGAAGTTTCTGCAGCTCACTATCTAAGGTTTGGCAGAGATTTTCTAGTGCGGGCGTGAAGCCTCGATCTTGACGGGACATGCCTGCAATTTAATAGTTTTTTTATGTTGCTACCACTCTCAAGAAGCGGTGGCTACCACATGTGTCATATTTGTGAACTGGCAGCTTGTGCTGCTGCTATCTGCTTTTAAGACTGCTTTTTACTTGGTCAGTGAAAATTATATTTATTTCATCATGGTAAGTGATGATGTGGCCGAATGTGAAAAGCACACAAAGTGCAACTGCCGGAACAGTCTGGTGTTTGTGCAACTTTCAACTGTGGCAGATTTTCAACTTGAGGGTGGTAGCCAGGCAGGCGAGTACTACAAAGTACCCTACCACAGTGCTATGGTTTCCTTACGTTGTTTTCCTTCACCGAAAGCTCAATGATTTGAACCACGACCTTTGCCGCGGCGACTAACATGGGAATTTTGACGTCTTAATTACATAGGATAAAGGGCTACACTATAATCAATTAAATTAAATGAAATAAAATAAATAAATAAATATTCTGGGACATTATTCCTCACACACGGCCATCTGACCCCAAACTAAGCAGAGCTTGTACTATGGAAGCCAGATAACTGATATACTACATATACTATTTTTTTTTGTAAATACAGACATGTTCATGCACACAAATGTCTGTCCCGAGTGTGAATCGAACCCACGATCTGTGGCGTGATAGATAGGGTATCTTACCAACCACGCCAACCGACCCGTCAAATGGCCTTCACAAGCACTTATGAATTGTGTGACTCAAACGCACGGTTCGGAAGGTTGCTTTTACTGAGAAGAAACTCAGCAATTACTCTTTTCAAAATCAACTCAGATTTATTACATTAAATTATTTATCTAATGTTATAACTCACCTTTCATAAGCGAATTCATAACTTTGATCACGTCACTTCTCGACTCAATAATAGTTTCTCCAATAAGGTCCTTCCATACGAACCAGTTTATATCTGCCTCTCTCTCTGAATCATTATCAGACACCACTTTAGTTAGATCTACAAGTATTTGTGTTTTGAACTCGTCATACACTTTGAGCCATCTGCTGTCTATTATAGCTTTGACTCTGGCTGTAAGTAGTGGTTGGAAGTAATGACACCAAACGTGGACATCTGGAATGTCCAGCGATGAACATATTGAGCTCCAGTTTGATGGTGTCTCTAGAAATTTATAGAATTTTTAATAAGTTTCACAAAAAAATAAAGATTACAAAACCACAGCGAATATCTGCAAATTACATATTTCTAAGTTGTGCGTTATTTCTAAGTTGTGATTTTTCTTATTAGATATATTGATTTATACCACCACATAACAAGAAAAACAGACAGAACTAATTATGTAATTTTTATTTTAACAAAGAATAAATAGTAATTTGGACCATTAGATGGCTTTTGGTCCATTTAATTTGCAATGAGATCCCACCAGGTGGACCGATGACAGAGTTCCTGGCAACTCCTGGATACAAGCGGATCAAAACCGTTTGTTGTGGATATCTTCGAGCTGAGTATGATGGGATAAAATGTACTATAGTCTTAATTATAATTTTTAAAAAGGTTTCTTGAAATAATTACCGATTTTAAAAGCCTCATCCCGAACTTCATGCAGCACTTTGGCCCTCGTAATATTTTGCAGCAGTGTCTGAACGTTGGACTCAATGAATGACTTGACCCATACGTTCCAAGTTTGTACGGACTTGCTAATATCCTCTTTATCTAACGCTTGCAATTCTTTGTTTGTTGTTAACCTAGATATAAAATATTGACAATATTCTACGAAATTTGATTATGCTTTTGATAACAGATTTAAATTTAACTGGCTTCCACCCTGCGGTTGATGTTATTTTACCTGTGTACAAATTTCATCCAAATCCTTTCAGCTTTTACGGAGCAGAGTAACAAACATAAAGACAAACCTTCGCATTTATAATATGAGTGTAATTAGTAGGATGGAAGGATGGACGTCTCAGAGTGCAGCCAACTGGCTTCCTCATGAGACCCAAGGAGAATCAGTAATAAATTGGTATCATTCATTAATTTCACAAGATGCGGTGAATTTGTTTCAAAATAAGATAAACTTAACTGCTACTTCTATATGTAGAGTAAAAGGCGTGTATGTACATATTCAATTATTTTATAGATTAATTAGATTTATTATTACCTGTAGTTACAAATAATAGGAGGCAGCAGTTTCAAAGCAGACGGGTCGCTGAATCTCACTAATTCTACTAAAGCCTGTGAATCTCTCTGGTACAATTCTTTTAATTTAGCCAACACCGCTCCGCCGTCGTTGTCTGAATAAGAACATAAAAATATAATTTATATATTTCTACTTAGAAATATGAGTATCCAAGTCATTTTATTATTATTTTTTACAGATCGGCCCATTGTCTACAATATATAATATTATAAATTTATAGATATTAAAGGTATCAGACATTACGTTACATGATTGCAATAAGTTTCAATTAAAAACCAGTTAGTTATACCGTGTTTCTTATTACTTTACTATATTTATATATTTTGGAACTACATTTATGTAAACAGTACTTCATTACAAATGGAATCATTTTCGACAACTTGACGCTTTTTCAAAATATCAATTCTATTTATCTATCAGGAACCCTACAGCCATACCAATCAATTCATGTCAAATTCAACTAAAACGTTGGTAAAACGTTGATGTACTATATTCGGTACTGATACGTCTGCGCGTCTACCTCGACAAAAATAGGCGTGAATATATATTTTGTCAATATATAACTCACCTACAAAACAAGCATACACCAGCACGACAGTCTTCAAAACAATCTTGACCCCGTTAACTATTTTGTCCCTAATCTGAGCCTTTACATCCCCTTCCAAGATCTTGGCGAGGTCGAACTGTAGTGTGGCCTTCAAACTGCTGTTACTCTGCAGACCTATCAGTGTGTTGAGGAGTTCCACCATCGATTGGGAATCGAGGAGGTAAAGACTTACGAGGCAGGAGCATGCTACCTGCAATATATTTGTTTTATAAAATAAGAATATAAACCCGACACCCTTGCTTTAAGGGTTATCTATATCAGCACACAATTTAACCATTTATTTGATAGCAACCTAGTTGTATAGCATTATAGTAAAATTTTCTATAACATTGTTAAATGTCAAATGGACTTCGTTTGGAAATAGATTGTTTATGTCATGGACCAAGTGATTAATTGGACATAGCGATTAAAAACTTAATTATTTATCACACTAAAATCACTTCGTACTCAGAAACGACCCGGATACTTCAGGTTAGAAGTGTTTTTTTTTTATTTGCCTCTCATATTGGCCATTTTATCAAAATGCCCGCGCATTATGTATAATGCCCAATTAATCAATTGGTCCATAAAATACACACTCCGAATTTATGAGAAACAAGCGAAAAGTGAGTTGATTTCGGAAAATCTTTAGGTACTTAGTTGATGCTGTCGTACTTTAAGAATAATGCCGTATAATATCAATATTGGGCTTGGGTTTTTGACGAATTCACCTCACACTAATAACTACAGTTTGCCAAGGATAGAGAGACGTGGAAACAATTGGGGGAGGCCTATGTCGACAGACAACCTGACCAAAGTGGTTGCTAATAAATTTATTATTTTTTGCTATGTAAATAATTAGATTTAAGAATACTATTGTTTTATAAGAATAGCATGTAAGTTAAAAAGGTCAGCGAATAAAGGCTTTTATTATTATTATTAATAACTACAGGGCTATGTAAAGTTTTCGAGCATACTCTTTTTAACCGACTTATTCACATTATGAATGGACACAGACTGTCTGAACTCAAATATATTACTGAATAAATTAACCATGCTGAGTTTCTTGCCAGTATTTAATAGTTTTAGTCTAACTTTCAAATTGGGTAGCAACATTCTTCGACGTTCATAAGTACTCCTAGTGCCTAAATGGAATGGCTTTGACTTAGACAAAGAGCTAAAGTAAACTAATATTTTACTATCAATGCTTATTATACAATACCTCAACAGATATATCAATATCTTGTAATTTTTGCCTGCACACATTTATAATTGTTTGATTGAAGTTCAATATGGAGTTCCATTGTTGCTGAACTAGCCTTTGCAGCGACTGCATGCCGGGTTTCGTTGTTTTACCGCCTAATTGAAGCTGGAGTCCTATAACGTAAATTTAGGTTTAAGAATATATTTATTTCCCACAAGAATTACAACAATTCACTTACGTGAGATATTACACAAAAATTGTCTATACACAAAGATAGAGAGACATATGCGAAACCCAAACAAAAGCATTTTGTTAACTTTTCTTGGGGCTTTTGCCTTTTTTTAAATTCCGGAAATAACGGAAACTACCATATAGGTTTTCGACCCCAAACCTATAGGGTACTTCCGGTTGACCTAGAATCACGAAATTTGGCAAAAAGCAAGGTCTTACAGCACAAATAAAGGAAAAATTCCAAAAAATAAAAAAAAAATGAAAATTAAAGGGTGTCCCTATACATACATAGTTGACGCCAATTAAGATAGTCCTCTGAGTTTTATGGGCGCTCATACAACTTAGAGGTCTAGTTTAATTAGCACCAACCTCAAATACGGTAAATAAATAAAATTGTGCTATTGTGTGAAGGAAAATAAAAGAAAGTATTTTGGCGGTATAATGGGTAGTTACGGAACCCTCGGCGCACGAGTTCGACTCGTACTTGACCAGTTTATTTTTTAATAACCTACCTGTGTTAACATGCCTGGCCATTATAAACAGTTGTGTAGCCTTAACAAAGTCCTCAGACTCAATGCAAGTCCATATTTTCTCTGGAATCTCCATTAGAAGTTTGATTTGAACTGATAAACTATGTGCTGGATTTGTGTTGAATTGAAAGCTGCAACATTAAGAAATTAACTGTGGGATCTGACAGTTGATGATATATCCTAGAATAGAATTCCATACAAATTAGTTTTGTGTCATCCATAGAACAGTTTGTAGATTACATAATCTTGTTGCCATCAGTTTCAAATAAATAGAATTATGTTGTTGAAAATCATTCCATATGCAATGAAGTAGGTACTGTTTGTTATGTTATGGAGTTATCAGAATGTAAAAATGTAATCAAGAAATTCCAATCTAACCGGTTTCTAATAGGAACTGATTGCAATGAATGCAATCAATTATAATTTGATAGCCACATAGTAGACCTATTATTTAAGCTTTGCCAACTCTAGCAGCATCATCAGTTACCATTGAAATTTTAAAAAATATATAGGTATCAAATACAAACATGTTCATGACACAATCATAATATTTTATAAATACCTCTGTGTTAGTTGAGGCCTATCATCAATTTTAAACCCAACAAGATGTGTATTGTGCAAATTTCTGCATGCAGCCATCATGTCACCAATATGATTGAGGGTGCTCCCTGTTGTCACCTTCATCTCTTCTATTGTGTCCGCTGCATGGATCAAGTCTCGATATCTTTCACTAAAGTTCACATATTTCAAATATATTTTTTACTTAAGTAACTTAGGGCTGATTTTTGAATTACTAGATATTCTTAGGGTTGATTTTTCAATTGCTGGATAAACCTTGGCTAAGCTATTCCTCCAATAAGTCCATACAAAAACTGTTCTAATTTCAAATTAACAGCCAGATACCATTTATCTGGCCATTGAAAAATCAGGCCTTAGTCTACAAGAACTGTTTTAAATTAATTAACAATTGAACAGTTTTTGTAGCCAGCTAGATACTGCATAACTTTCTTGAAAAATCAGGCCTAAGAAAAGTTAAAAATATATCTAATGTAACAAAATAGCACATTCAACTAACTTAGATTTATTCTCTTTCATGAGTGTTCCAGGTAACAGAAACAGAGATAAGGTATATTGGGTAATAGTTATATTATTTTATTTACCGTTAGACTGACTACCTCATTTAATTAAATTGAAAATCTATCACCAATAACAGAGCCAGTACTTTTCTAGGCTTCATGTGCAATATTTGCATAGGTACTACCTCTGGCCACATCATCACAAAATGATGTTGTGTTCATCACTCTCTGGTGGTCATATGATAAGGTTTGGAGGGTGATTCTGGGTCAGATAGTAGTCTTAGAGGCGGTAGTAACGAATTGAATCCATATTCATAAACATTATTGTAATGGTCACATAGTCAATAAAAATTATACGGTTGCAAGCCGACTGCTTAATTTATGGAAAGGTCTGCGCTATTGTCCATCGTTCGTGTACAAATAATATAAGTAGGTAGCTTACTTACCCGACCATAGCCCTTAATTCTTCTCGTTTCCTCTCGATTTCATAGTGCAATTTCTTCTGCACTTGATCAATATCACTAATAGAATAAGTCTGGAATAGCTGGTCGGGAACTATCTCGAGTAAGTTTGTGTGAGACATTTTTGCAGCTTATATTATGTTATATTTAAAATACAATTAATTACATTACATTCACGAAAAATCCAACCAACAAGATTATTTATTTTTGCCAACTTGTCAAAATATTAACTGTCAATGTGTCAACTAATGTCAACTTGACATTTGTTTCAGAACGTTTTAACTGTTCGCAGGGCTGCGTTCAGTAACTACGCCGTGTGATCGCCCGACGATTATGATAGCGTTCAGAAAAGAGTATATAATCCCTACGTTTTAATCCTGTCTGTCTGTTTGTTCACGCACATCTCTGGAAGGAACCACTAAACGGATTTTCATGTAGTTTTCATTAAAATCGGATGTTGCAAAAAAAAAACATCTTCATTCAGATTATTGTTCGTCAATTTTACGTTTATTTTAATTTACTAAGTTATTCTTACTATTTTGCATGCGTGGGTTGCTGAAGTAGTAGTCAAGTCTATACAAGTGGGTCACATTTATGAAAATGGTGACCATGGTGATTTAAAAGATCAAAAAAACATATTTATGTTGCATGTATTGTGTTAATTTAGATTGTAGACCTTGATCTATGAAAAGCTAAGCAAATAACTAGAAAAGCCAATAGAAGCATGCATGTATT
Organism: Tetheella fluctuosa; assembly: GCA_951216915.1. Classification (NCBI taxonomy): domain Eukaryota; kingdom Metazoa; phylum Arthropoda; class Insecta; order Lepidoptera; family Drepanidae; genus Tetheella; species Tetheella fluctuosa. Next base: position 2,610,029 of record OX578229.1, on the reverse strand, counting down.
AGCTTATTGAGCGCACGATGCCCTGATATAGATTCACCCAAAGGGTATTATTATAATCACTAGTACTTTTAGATTCAGCTTAACGGCATACTTACCTATTGCAGGCATCTCGAAAGGGAAGTGTTAAATAAAATAAATCACTATCGAAATAATAAATATAATCAAAGTAATACAACCCAATTTTTCAGGATAACAATCAGTTGTCTACAGTCAAAACCAGTATTGCTGTATAAAAATTACCAATAAATTGCATGTGCAACGGAGAGTTATATCACATTTTGCAGATCATTATACAATCGTCATATTGAAATTCACTTTTTAAGATTCAGTTAATTAAGTACAAATAAAATAATGCTGATATTCATGTTATCCATTGCCATTTAGTATACTGCCATAATAAAATTGAAAATGTTCCATACTTTTATTGATACAACACAGTAAATGCAATATTAAAACCAGTGAAAATTACTTCTCATAAAATCACCTATAACCAATATAACCAACTGATGTTCTCGTAAGAACATTAAGGAACTATAAATCTTGTACATAATAATGTAACAACATGATTTAGACACCTCTGAGGTGAAATTGAAGACATTGACATTCAGTGTGAAATTCAGTATATTTGGTAATTTCTTAAAAAAGCTACAAATATACCGAAACTATAAAGTAATTTTGTGTAACAAGAATGATGGTCATACTACATTTTTTTTAACCACACAACTAAAAACTGTCATCTGCAGCATATACAATCTCTTTGGAACATAAATGCAAAGCCAACTTAGGCATGTAATATGCGTTCTACTACGCTCTTAATACGTGGAAATATAAGCGAAAATCGATGACAACATGACACGCACAATGCATTTCATTCTACTCTGAATCAGTCGGATTTTACAAATCTAATAAATCTACAATCTGTATTACAAATAAAAACATATAAATGGACCATTGAGACACCTAAATTCAACTTAGGAAATATTAATAAAAAAGATTTTCTTATTTTATTATAAAAATATATAATAACACTAAAAATATTCAAGTTTAACGGTGCAACATTGATCTATTTGTTACATTATAATTACACTTATTGTCTGTTCCACCACTCTTGCAAATATGCAAGGGCAACATAAAATTACCATATTGCTTATATAATTGCTCCACGGGGATATAATCTGTGCAGGTAAAAATGTATGTAAAAAATCCCATTCAAAGTATTTCTTCACTTTGATAAAATAGATATATGCCCCATTTTAAACCCTCAATACACTTTACTAAGAGATAGTGAAACAGAACTTTATTGTGTTTTTAGATGGCTGTCAAAATTATCTCATGTTTACAAATGATAAAATTATCTATCCAACCTTGATGGTTTCACTGGAATCAATAAACTCTTCGTTCATATCTACTTTGTTCCACCACTCTTGCAAATATGCAAGGGCAACATAAAATTACCATATTGCTTATATAATTGCTCCACGGGGATATAATCTGTGCAGGTAAAAATGTATGTAAAAAATCCCATTCAAAGTATTTCTTCACTTTGATAAAATAGATATATGCCCCATTTTAAACCTTCAATACACTTTACTAAGAGACAGTGAAACAGAACTTTATTTTGTTTTTAGATGGCTGTCAAAATTACCTCATGTTTACAAATGATAAAATAAAATTATCTATCCAACCTAGATGGTTTCACTGGAATCAATAAACTCTTCGTTCATATCTACTTTTCTTTACTATTGGGATATGAATAACATATTAAAAACAATTTACTTACAAATATCCTTTTTTAACTAGCATTTCATAGTAAAAATTATATTTAATTCGCATCAGTCGATTTGTTTGATAATACATAACTTAGAAAACAGAATATTACAAAAAAAAATCGCCAATACATTTTTACTTGCCACAACTTGTTTCATACTTTCGGCTACATCATCATATACGTGTTCAGACGCCCAATCTAAACGAACGAAATCTATCACTGGGTGATATCATGTCGAATATAAAATAATTCGAACAACCAGCTAAAAACTAAACATTGTATAAAACCATTGTCACAATACGACATCACATCTCTTTATTGCCTAATGAGATTGCTATCACTCAGTCGAGTTCAGTACATCACTTCGTAAACTGTCGCTTTTTTATCACCAGAACCCGTCACTATGAACTTATCATCCGCCGATATATCACAACTGAGCACCGATGACGACTCTTTTGACTGGAACAAAAAGAAAATAAAAATTAATATTAATAATAATAATAATAATAAACCCTTAGCTGCTGACACCAATGTTGCTCCCTCTGTCACCTTGGTTTTGGTGACTTTTTTTGGGGGCCCATTCAGTTGGTGGCGAGTCACCGTCTGCCAGAATTATCAAATATATATGTATAACGAACATCATCAAAGATTGAGACATTTGATTTGGCAGGCGTTCCGTTGTCTCAATCAATAGTCCAACAACCAGTCCAGCAAGTTCCCCCCCATAGACCCAGTATAGTTCCTTGTTTTCTGTAATAGTCCTTGCACTTAGCGGGTGCTGTCTTTACCTGTATCTCTTCAATAGTGCAGACAGAGATAGTATCGCTAGGTGTACACATCCCAACACATTAACATATCTTAAAGGGGCCTCTACGTGTTGGATCTGTATCCCCACGCACGCCTTTAAAAAAGACCGGTCCTCGCGCCGTGATGTCAGAAAGATAATAATAATAATAATAATATTTATTTATTGTGACAACTGAGGACCACTTGTTAGTATTACAAAAGAAAAACTATGTTAGTGACAACTTAAAATTAGAAATGTAGGGTAATGTAGCATTTATCCGTTATTACGCACTAACACGTCTATGGCGTGCTTTAACATAGGCGTATCAAATTTACTCGCCAGTGTCTTCAGGATACCATTGGGACTACAGCGCATCCTTTTGAGTAGGGAAGCGTGCTTTTTACGAATGATCGCATAAAAGTCATCGGTTCTGGCCTGCGCGAACATAGTCGAGGCACTACAATATCTTGGTAGTCCCAATAGAATCCTGAAGCCATTATTATACTGAACTCTCAGGGCACCGAGTGCCTTCTGCGTATAGTTGGTCCACAGGCCACTCGTGTAGAAGGTTTGGCAGTATGCTTTAAAAAGGGTAACTTTTGCCTCTTCACTACAACGAGTGAACCTATGGGCCAACATATTACATCTAGCAGCCAATGCCCTGCGTTCACGTTCTATGTCAGTCTGATCCTTAAGGTCCTCGGTAACATAATGCCCCAGGTATTTGAATTGTGTCACTCTTTTGAGTGGTATACCATTTAAAGAGAGAAGGGGATCGTAGTCAATCTTCTTTCCGGGGGCCTTAAAGATCAGATATTCACTTTTCTGTACATTGTACACAAGCCCGTGACTAGCCGCGTACTCTTCGCAAATACATAGTAATTCTCTGATCGAGCCGGCTGTTGGACCCAGCAGCACCATGTCGTCAGCGTAACTGAGGTTATTGACAATTAGGCCATCAATACTGCAACCGACAGGTTTGCTGCTGAGTCCAACAATCAGCTCATTTATGTACAGGTTGAAAAGCTTAGGAGAGGTCAAACCCCCCTGCCTAACCCCGCATTCCAACCTGTACGCATCAGAGAGAACACTACCCCACTTAACATTGTTAAGCTGATTCCCGTACCAGTACTGGAATACACGCAACAGTTCCAGTGGCACGCCTGCCTCTCTTAACTTTTTCCAGAGAACATTATACGACACGAGGTCAAAAGCCTTGGAGAGGTCAAGGAAGCAGGCGTACACCGGAGTGTGTCTGTCTGTATAGTACTGGACAGTCTGCTTCAAGCATGCTATTGCACTCTCGGAAGATAGTCCGGGCCGGAATCCGAACTGTGCATCGTGAAAACGCAGATGCTTATCTAACTGCTTATCCAGAAGACTGTCCAACACCTTAGCAATTACCGTTGCCAGTGAAATAGGCCTGTAATTCGCGCGATCGGAGATGTCTCCCGTCTTGTTTTTCACTATTGGCACTACTATAGCTCTAATCATATTAGTCGGCAGATAAGAGTGGCTTATGCATAGTGAATAAAATGTTGCTAATATTCTAGGAAGATGGTATCCAGCATATTTAAGATGCTCGATACTAAGGCCGTCATGTCCCGGTGATTTTCCCCTCGTCATTCTGCGTATTACCCCCTCTACTTCTTTGGCAGAAAAACGGAGCACCCCATCATCACTAACTTCCTCAGCATCGACCATCTCGAACGATGCGCCTAGTGGAGAAGCCACTCTAAACTGCTCTTTAAATATATTTGCTATCTCATTTGGTGTGCCACAACCCGCGACGCTCACCGGCAAACCCGGCCTAACATTCAGTTTATTGGTTGATTTCCAGAACTGGCTAAAATTCTTTGCTGACCTATGAGATGCAATAATATTCATTTTAATTTGTTCTTGGTGTTTCTGACACCATTTTAACCTACTTCTGAATATTTTTTGGCTTTCTCTCATTTCATTCCACACTATTCCCGTCCGGGGTCTGTTGTGAAACAACCAATTCCGATACCCAAGTCGAACCTCCGCGTGAGCCTCGCGGACGTGTTTATTCCATCCTATCACTCGACCTTTCTTTCTCAAATGTGCAGTATCACCCTCATCACTCGCATCGATAGCCGCATCAGACAGTACACTAACAATATGTTCATACATGCATTCCAGTTCCTGTCTGTGTGTGGGATCACTACACATTTTATCGGCACACGATACAAACAATTCTGGAAATAGAATATTTCTTAGCTTTACACATTTCCCTCCAAAACGGTCGACCAGGATGTGCATTAAAGTCTCCTAATATATAAATAGCCTCAACATCATTGTTTTCAACAATAGCATTTATTTCACTTAAGCAACTTATAAACTCAGTAAGGTTCTCACTAGTATCCGTAGGCATATATACGTTCTAGTTTTATGTATAAGATTAGGATAAATAGAAATTACTCATTAGCCTAGAAAGGCTAGATCGTAATATAAAGAAAGAGAAAAAAAAAAAAAAAAAAAAAAAAAAAAATATATACGTTCACAATTATAATAAAACGATCACCTAGTTTATTAATAATATTAACATTAATAGTAGTTTCCAATGCATATCCTACTAATCCTACTAATATAAAAAATGTGAAAGTTTGTATGTTTGGATGTTTGTGACTCAATTACGGATAAACAGCTGAATGGATTTGGAAGAAACTTGGCACATAGGTAGATAACTACAGGGTACTTTTTACCCCGGGAAGAAATAAGATCCCTCACGAAGTGAAACCGCGAGACAGAAGCTATTATTTAATATTTCTTAAAAAAAATCCTTTCAACTCATCCATTAACCTGATTTGGTATGCTCTAGATAGAAAATAAGTTTCACAGCCAGTTCTCTTATAAACATTATTGTTGGTTGACATCTTAATAATTTTGGTCAGATAATTTACCACAGACGTAGTTAGTGTATTTTGTCACCTTTTAAAACATAAATTGGTTTGTCAGCTGAACAACCTTTACTATGGGATTACAAACAAATATCATATGTTTTAATTGAACTAGATTGATAGTTTGGGTTAGGAGCTTTACGACTACATCTCGATATGACTAGATAGCGGGTATGACTAGATCGTTTTGAGACTAAATCTCGTTAGGGCTAACCCGATAGTTTGTATAAAAAAAGTTTTTTTTTCACCACCTTTAAACCCTTTTACACAAAAGTGGTATAGAGTGCATGTGACTCAGTACATAAGATAGAAGTAAAACTAGAGTCGCCTCACACTAAGTACGTATTTTCCGTCAGAAACGTTTCGTATAAAACGTTGCATTCAAATTCCATCTTGAAATTCTACTCTCATTGCGCCCACTAACAAAATAAATAACGTACCTGGAATATACTAGCTCCATAAGGCGTGCGCCATGCGTTGAGCAGGTTATCCTTCCCGGTGGAGACGAACCACTTGCCGCAGGCGGCGAACCTGAGCGACAGCACGCACGACTCGTGCAGCAGCAGCTGGTAGCGGTCCGGCTTGCCGGCGTGGAGCACTTCCACGTGGGAGTTCTCCATGCCTACCGCTAGCCAAGAACCTGTGGATCACAGTTTAGTTGATTTTCTAACTGGAGTTTTATAACACAGGTTAAGTGAAGTCGGAACATTCCATAAGGCTATTTGATTTATATATTTAAAGATTTTGAGAATTGGTGGTAAAATATTTTATTTTTATATAGTTTCTTAACTGTAATTGACCGCTATGACCCGCCATGGGTTTGAGATGACTTAGTTACTTTTTAAAAGAATCAAAGAGTTTGATTGCAAAACCATATTCTCATATACAGTATGATTTTTTAGTCACTGGCCATACTTGCAGGGGTTGAAGTACTCGTCAATATGAACAACTTTTATTATGGGACCAACTCTGATATCGCAAACAATAAAATCGTTCCTTCATACATATTGGTCGAGTAGGTATTGAACTTTTGTATGGACAGCTGATATTTTTTTGTGAACTCAAGAGTTAGTCCCATGATAAAAGTTGTTCATATTGATGAGTACTTCCACCCCTGCAAGTATGTCCAGTGACTAAAGCATCACCCACTATATATTGAAAAAAGGAAGTTGCAAATAGAAACTGATTATTACATCAATCTGGGAACCTACAGCCAACTATTAATTGGTTCTATCAATTACATTCCAACATCTTTATTATTATTATATTATTTTTATACTTTTCATACTTACCAGTAGGACAGTAGCCTAACGAGAATATCTGACTGGAGAAGTCGTGCTGGTGTAACTGGCGGCCTTCGCGCAGATCCCAGGATCTCACTGTGTTGTCCAAGCCGCCCGTCCATAGCCGATTACCGTCCGGACTTATGTCTATACACGACGCACCGTCTGTGTGACCTGGGGAACAAAATTGTATGTAAATTACAGAAACTATAAAAGAAACGAGATATTGAAAATCTTTTATAGTTATTTTCCTAAAAACTTTTTGTTTGTTTGTTTTTTTTTTGTATATGTCACCGGAGAATAACAAGAACCGCAAATTTGTGTTTTTTCTAGGAAATTTATAAACTTTCGTATGATTCTAAACGAGAGATTAATTGTATTATTTTACGCCTACATTTTCGCAAATTTATCAATTTGCGACGTGTCGTGGTAAATTTATAAACTAACGGATAAAGGTTAGGTTAGGTATGTTTATAAATTTCCTAGAAAATTCATAAACTCGCGGAGGAACACGTGACTTATTCAACCAATCAGGGCGCACATGGCGTTTGGTTATTGCTTACTTCTTATTTTACGCGTGAATAATACAATTTATCTCTCGTTTACAATCCTACGAAGGTTTATAAATTTCCTAGAAAAATTATAAATTTGCGTTTCTTGTTATTTTCCGGTAACATATACAAGCCATTATTTGATAAAAGACGCATAATGATAAAGAATGGGTTAGCTAGTAGATAGCTGTCTCACACTAATTTACAGGAAACCTCCATTGCATTGTGAGAAGGAAACATCGTAATTCAAATGCTATTCATACAAAACAATGATGTTATCTAATCCATAGAGCAAGGACTAAATGACAATAAAATAGAATAGAATAGAAGTAACCTGTATAATGACTACATACAGGAGAAGTTAAATGTTTTTTTTTATCACATGTACTTTTGCAATATAAAAAAGCAAGATATCTAGATGTATGTCGGTTTACAAAAAAAAATACACTTGCAGTCTTTGATCTGAGACTTAATCTGAAAGTTGTATGATAATAAATTTCTGTCATAATAACAATATGGGGGTCAAAATATTTGCAAATAATAAAGTTTAATAAAATACCTTGGAATTGCCTAACTAATGTTTGGTTCTGGAGATCCCATACTGCTATGTTTCCATCTGAACAGCAACTGAAGCATACCTGCGAACAATAATTATTTTACAATAAATGCGAAAGTGAGTTTGTTTGTTACCTTTTGATGTTAGGTTAGGTTTTTCGTCGCGTCCCACCTGCCCTATAGCTGGGGCTTATAGTAGGAGCTACGGTGTACCCCTACCTATCGTAAAAGTCGACTAAACGGGGACGGCCCCGAGGAGAACGATAGATCGTTGTGATCACGACTCATTGTGCGTACGAGCGAGGGTGCCGGGGGAGGTCTCACATTTCCCCCAGGACGGGCTATCTCAGAGCCGCACGCGGACAGGGCTGTTCATGCGCGGGGTGGGCGCGGCCAGGTCCCAGATCGACAGGTTCACCGACCTTATGTAGTTGTAGTTAGTAACCTTAGAGTCTGGGCTGATGGCGAGCGCGTAGCAGGCGGGCGCGGAGGAGGTGAGCTCGGCGCGCATGCGCGGGGTGGGCGCGGCCAGGTCCCAGATCGACAGGTTCACCGACCTTATGTAGTTGTAGTTAGTAACCTTAGAGTCTGGGCTGATGGCGAGCGCGTAGCAGGCGGGCGCGGAGGAGGTGAGCTCGGCGCGCATGCGCGGGGTGGGCGCGGCCAGGTCCCAGATCGACAGGTTCACCGACCTTATGTAGTTGTAGTTAGTAACCTTAGAGTCTGGGCTGATGGCGAGCGCGTAGCAGGCGGGCGCGGAGGAGGTGAGCTCGGCGCGCATGCGCGGGGTGGGCGCGGCCAGGTCCCAGATCGACAGGTTCACCGACCTTATGTAGTTGTAGTTAGTAACCTTAGAGTCTGGGCTGATGGCGAGCGCGTAGCAGGCGGGCGCGGAGGAGGTGAGCTCGGCGCGCATGCGCGGGGTGGGCGCGGCCAGGTCCCAGATCGACAGGTTCACCGACCTTATGTAGTTGTAGTTAGTAACCTTAGAGTCTGGGCTGATGGCGAGCGCGTAGCAGGCGGGCGCGGAGGAGGTGAGCTCGGCGCGCATGCGCGGGGTGGGCGCGGCCAGGTCCCAGATCGACAGGTTCACCGACCTTATGTAGTTGTAGTTAGTAACCTTAGAGTCTGGGCTGATGGCGAGCGCGTAGCAGGCGGGCGCGGAGGAGGTGAGCTCGGCGCGCATGCGCGGGGTGGGCGCGGCCAGGTCCCAGATCGACAGGTTCACCGACCTTATGTAGTTGTAGTTAGTAACCTTAGAGTCTGGGCTGATGGCGAGCGCGTAGCAGGCGGGCGCGGAGGAGGTGAGCTCGGCGCGCATGCGCGGGGTGGGCGCGGCCAGGTCCCAGATCGACAGGTTCACCGACCTTATGTAGTTGTAGTTAGTAACCTTAGAGTCTGGGCTGATGGCGAGCGCGTAGCAGGCGGGCGCGGAGGAGGTGAGCTCGGCGCGCATGCGCGGGGTGGGCGCGGCCAGGTCCCAGATCGACAGGTTCACCGACCTTATGTAGTTGTAGTTAGTAACCTTAGAGTCTGGGCTGATGGCGAGCGCGTAGCAGGCGGGCGCGGAGGAGGTGAGCTCGGCGCGCATGCGCGGGGTGGGCGCGGCCAGGTCCCAGATCGACAGGTTCACCGACCTTATGTAGTTGTAGTTAGTAACCTTAGAGTCTGGGCTGATGGCGAGCGCGTAGCAGGCGGGCGCGGAGGAGGTGAGCTCGGCGCGCATGCGCGGGGTGGGCGCGGCCAGGTCCCAGATCGACAGGTTCACCGACCTTATGTAGTTGTAGTTAGTAACCTTAGAGTCTGGGCTGATGGCGAGCGCGTAGCAGGCGGGCGCGGAGGAGGTGAGCTCGGCGCGCATGCGCGGGGTGGGCGCGGCCAGGTCCCAGATCGACAGGTTCGACGCTTCCCCGCCCACCAGCAGCGTGCGCCCGTCCGGCAGCAGCTTCACCGACCTTATGTAGTTGTCGCGTTGCTGCAAAATTACATGCCATCTTACATTACACCATCACTATACATTATCATACTCTCCAATGTGGCAAAAATTTGTATTATAATTGAGTGTTTTTAGAAATATTATTATGTATATTAAACATATATTCCTTAATTGTCTTGATCGACTACTACCCTCTCACTGCTTATAAATCCATCTTTCTAACAGGGGACTTTAATATAAAACAGTCGACTCTTAATACTAGGTGCCATAACAAAACTTATTTAAGCCATGGATAAATCCAGGCTTGCTAAGATGCATGCGAAACAGAAACCGTTAAGATTATATCTCCGCAACAGAAAAAGAAATCTACTACCGATGCTGTATGTAAACTGGTTAATAATACCGTTCATAATAATTTAAATAGCCACAAAAAGTTCTAGCAAAATCCTTAGATCTCGCAAAACCGTTTGATACTGTACCTATCCCCACTTTTTTAAACAAACTCGATTTAATAGGAGTTAGAGGTAAACAACTTGATCTTTTTCGATCATATCTTACAGGACGTTCTCAAATAGTTTAAATTTATCAATACCTGAGCAGTGAACTTGAAATCAAGTATGGAATACCCCAAGGCAGCATACTTGGCCCTACACTATTTTTAGTTTTCATCAATGACCTATGCAAAATCCCCAATGGCTCAATCATTACAAATAATAATAAAAAATAAGGTTATTTTACAGTATGAGAATATGTCTTACATGGGCACTCGTTTAAATTTCTGTAAAATATTTTATAATAAATACAAAATCTCCATAGGCGACAGTAAGCCACTTACTATCACATGGACCGACTACCTGTTAGTCAGTCTTCTGACATCAAAAAATAACATTATCGGCTATCGTCGGAAGGTGCTGCGTCACTAGAGTAGCGGTACATCAAAGGGTTTTATTCATTTTGACTGATGACGCTTTGTACGCTTTGAGTGAAAAGTCAAAATAGTATCAAAGTTACAACAATATTTTGAAGCTGAGCGTATCACATGGTATCCAAAGAATCCATTCAATCCGCCATCTTGGATAATTGCACGATTAAACTTTTAAATATAACTTTTATCAAGCAATTACAAGAAGATTCGGCACGCATTGCTTTTTGACGATAGACGCTGGCGCTCTAGCACAATGCTAATAGGGTATTTGACTGACATTCAAATCAGCAACTTTTTATGAAATGTCAAAACGATAGGTTTATATGGAGTTTTGTTGAAATACAAGCATGTGACGTCATCATTTTATAGCATACTCTTTATGGTTAGTTTGGTCATTAAAAATCATAATAAGGATAAATTTAATAAAATAACCGTGGTTTCCCTTTTTTTTTTGATTTTTGATACATTTATTTTGAATACAGGCAAATACCATATTAACATAAAAAACAATGAAAGCATCTAATGAACTAAGACAATCAAAACACACAAACAATCTAACAAAATTACTCACTAAACTCACCAAACAGTCCAACTGCGACAGGGGCTCCAAACTAGATGGGGAGCCCGGGTTAGTAATGTCCCAGAGTTTGACACACCCCTTCCCGCCTGTATAAGCGTGTCTGGCTCCATTACTAAGTGATAATGCGACCGCACATACGACTTCACCGTGCGGCAGCGCGGCCACTTGCCTAGCGCCGCGCGGGATGCCGGGGCCCACTAGTGCGTCCGCGGGGAACGGCACCGGCTGGAGGGGCCCTCCGCATGTGTGGTACGAGTAGGCTCTGTTCGTTAATAAACATACGATTTAAAAAAGTATGACCAACATAGTTTTATCAAAAATTTAATTAAATAATAGAAAATGTATTCAAGATGTAAACTGATAAATCTGCAAATTGCCGCGTCTTATTACTGTCATCAAACTAGTGATTATTGTTCAACACTTGTTGACTTTATATTGCTTACTGATATACCTATATATTTTGTTCAGCTATATATTTATAATACTACATACATAGTGAAATGTCTAATTGCTGTCTATAAGGTACCATAAATACAGTATTTTGAGACACTATCTAGTACCTCAAACTGAAATCCATAATTACTAGCAAAAGTTATACATTAGTGAGATTTCAAAATTCCAAAATTCAAAAATTACTGATCTAAACAAAAATATTTTTGCGGTAACATAGTAAGGCACAAACTCACGGCTTAGCAGGCGCGATACCATTGGTCCGATGGTGTGGGTTGTCGTAGGGGTGCTGCGGGCGGTAGCCGGCGCCGAGCGGGTTGCCGGGGGTGGTCGGGGCGGCGGCCGGCCCCGCGTGCCCCGCGTACCCCGCGTGCCCCGCGTGCCCCGCGTGCCCCGCGCCAGGGAACCCGTACCCCCGCCCCGCGCCCGTGGGTGTAGACGCGCGCCCCAGTTTGCCACCCGGGGTGCCCGGCTTCTCCTATATCATAAAAAAACATTCAGCATCTGCCTACCCTCGACTAATTTTATTAAAAGCGAGCTAGATTGGAAAGTGATAAAAGTTAAAAAAATATGGTTTACCAAGAAGTTACAATATTCCCAAAATAAATATACATACGCATACATTTCAAACATTGTGACCAATTTAAACTGAAAGATAAGACTGCACTCAGAAATGTCAACTAAACAATTTTGCACCCGATTTTCAAAGCATAAGTATTCAATGACTTGATCCAAAAGTATATACAAACTTATATCCTGACTCGTAAGACGCTGCTTAAGGTAATTTTAATTTAAAAAAAACCTGTTTTCCTGAAAATATTAAGCACCAAACCGAATACAAATCTATTGAGTAATTTAAATGGACTGATAGACAGATATATCGTTTTTGTTTAGAGAATCCTATAGCTCCAAACTAATAAATAACTCACATCTTTAGAACTCTTCGGCGTTGAGCGGCTGGATGAAGATCCAGATCTGGAAGGTGGTCGCGGACCATTCTCTGTCCTCTCACCTTCCGTACGTACACTTGGGGACCCTCTTTCCTCCTGTAAATAATAGAGTTCGCATTACAGACCTTATTAAAAAAAATGATATTTTTCATGGTGACCAACTTACTGACTTCTATCGCCAAGCACCACCAGTATTCTGAGGTGAAATTGAGGGCCAATTCTATTCTAGGCATTGTAAGCTTGCCACTTTCGACCACATACGACCACACCTAGTATCTAGGCAGGCCTATTTATAACTACCAAAGCTTGATATAAGACAGCGATCCAATAAAATACCAATGAAACTTTAAATTAATCTAATTCGACGTTATTCGTTTAGATTATTTTTTACAGAGTACAAAACTAACTCGCGGTTTTACCCACGTTACAAAAGTATATTAAGTCCATCTCCGGGGTCCAGGCTACTCCTCTGCCAATTTTTATCAAAATAGGTAAGGTAGTTTAGCCATGAAAACAGCAAACAAACTGACTCACATTCACTTTTGTAATATTAGTAGGGATGTATTCACTGTTAACTACAAAATACACTCATCTTACCTCATTTGCCACATCTACAACAAGATCTTGGTCACTTTTTTCAGCGTCGCTATCCTAAAAGAGTAGTATACAATTAATTTAAAAATATCTTTTTTTTATTGGATGTAAAACTAAAAAACAACAATAAAATGAAAATTTTGAAATGATTGTGACATAATAGCCATTATTATAAGCAATTTGTATTTATTTACAAAGCTGTGTAAACAAGCGTCGATTGGTATGAGTGGCGGTTGTAATTCTAGAGGAATTCATGTCGACCATGCTATTCTATGATATGGTTTAATCATTAAAAAAACCATCGCTAATCACGTGCAACTGTTTAACTGTAAAAAAATTTGTTCGAGCAACTCATACACGTTACAGAAATGAAATTTTAGTTCTCTCTGTCTGGCCAAGTACCCCGGTCTCTCTCGTTCATACCCGTCCGCGCATGCGCCCATAACCTTGTCTTTTTAATACTTTACACGTCACCTAGCAATACATTTAGTTCTCTCTTTTTCTCTCTAGCCAAGTAATTATCTTCCGTCCTTTTTGCGTCAGAAACGTTGCACTCAAATTCAACCCTGAAATTTTACTATCATTGCGCTTAATTATGTGAAACTTCAAAAACAACTTTCACTTTATTTGAGTGTTTCCATCTCGTTTTTGGAAGTTGTCTACAAAGAGATTCTTCAGAGATGAAACAAAGAAATAAGACATCTTTCTTAAATTTTGATCATCTTTAGATCCCAGATCCCATACATATTTATAATTTACCAGCAATGCTTTAAGGCTCCGGTCTACCTAAAAGCGAATTTATCAGAAAAGAAATATTTTTTTAGTCATCAGAAAAGCAAGAAATGAAATATATTTTACGTTTTTTTAAAGTGTGAAATTTGAAGTTTTCAAAACATTTTTTTTTATTTGACCCTACTTTTAGTAGCTTTGTGAGACTTTAAACATACCTATATTTACGTTCCATGCGTAGAAGGTCGAAAGTGAACTAGTACTACAAATATGTTCAGAAACCAACCGCCATCCAAACGACCAAACTATCAATCAAACGGAACACAAAACAAGCAAGGACAATAATAAAGGGTAAGAAGCCGACACATACACTACATAGACTCACATGACTGAGTACCTTCTCTTCCTTCCTGCGCTTCACGTCGAGCGCTTCTGGCTCGAGCGGCGAGCGCGGCCGGTACTTCTGCTCGCGCTCGCGCTCACGCTCACGCTCACGCTCGCGCTCACGCTCGTGCGGTGACGCCGACCGCCGCTCGCGCTCGCGCTCGCGCTGTAGGCGGGACTGTTATATCTACTTACTTTGGCCGGCTACACGCACATTACATGTACAAAGTACCAAGTTATAGTTCACAAACTTATGTTATCGGCAGCAAAAATAAGTTTGTATTTCTCAAAGATATAGCGAAAAACAAAATTATTTCTGCGGTCACTAAACTCAAAATATTGTGTACTATCTATTCCGCGCGGTTTCACTCGCGTTCCCAGGATAAAATATAGTCCATGTTACTCAAGGATAATGTAGCATTATAATGGTGAAAGAATTTTTGAAAGCGGTCCAGTAGTTTTTGAGTTTATTCGTTACAAACATACAAAATACAAATCTTTCCTCTTTATAATATTAGTGTAGAAGTGTAGATTTATTTTTAGCAGTTCATAAAAAGTCCTTTCAAAATTTCATGTATATGACGGACAGGACAAAATTATGTTTAGTTTTTTGCCATTTGGCTACGGAACCCAAAAAAGTCCGAGTAGGATTTGCGCCCTGAGTGTGTTCTAGGTACAAGTCAACTTTAATTTTGCGGGCGCTTGCGTAGTATACTGTATGAAATTAACCGAAAATATAAGTTTGACTAGTTTGAAATTTGTGATTTTGTACCAAATTTCAAAATTGTTGCTCTCCGAAATGTACCGTTTCGTAGCAGTCTGAGAATTTATGCATGGAAATATACTTTGAAAAGGCCTTAGGTATTAGTATAATGAAAAACATACCTGTTGCATACCCCTCGAGCCATGCCTGTCGTCGTCTCGCGAGGACTGCCCCGACAGTAGCGGGGGCGGCGCCACCCCACCCGACAGTACTGGGGGCTTTATGTCCGCTGGTGGGGGCAGTTCCACCTTCAACAAATAAGGGCTTAACTTTAAAAATGTATCATACTTTTCATACGAACTATTATATTGAGAAAGAATATTAATACATTTCACACCGCAGTCTATCAAGCTTGAGTAGTAGTGAGCCGGTTACATTCGGACACAAAGGACTGACTGTCGATGGAGTAGGCCAAACCAATAGTAGAGCTAGACTACATGTAAGCAAACGAAGTGAGACAAAACACTCATTGTATTTTTTATATTGACTAGCATTCCGCCCCCCTATTTATTTGTCTACATCATAAAGGGACTCTGTGCAAAAATTTGGGTTTTCTAGGGCTTTGGGCCTTTCTAGGGTTTGGGCTGAACGTTCATGAGTATCAGTCAGGACTTTTCTTTTTATATGTATTTATTGTCACCGAAGATGATGTACTAAGAACTTAGAAGGCTTTCAAATGCAACTCTCGGAACGCTAGGTGCTTTCCTTGACCTTTTAACTTTAGGATGGTAGCCAGGTAGCGTGCTATAATTCCTAATGACGTTTTCCTTTACTAAAACCCATTCTCGACTGGAATCGCCCTGGGCCAGTGTCGATGTCATTAATAAAAAATCCTGTAACTACAAATGAGAACTTACTTTGTGCGCGGGCGGCGGCAGATGCGGCGGCGGGGGCGGCCCCCCTGGCGCAAACAGCAGCCCCCCCGCGCCAAGCAGGCCCCCCGCTCCCACTCCGTGCCCCAGTCCCGCACTCGCGTGGATTTGCTGCTGTTGGCAAGTATTAGGGATAACCTTCAACAACTTTCAAGTTATTGGAACACTCGTAGTTGTTGGGATGGCTGTTTGTTGTTAGTGTATAAAAATAACTAACCCCATATGTTATATGTAAACTACACGCAATCAAATAGGGTATTGTTCGCGCACGTCATTGACAAAGGACATGGCAGTAGTGTTATCGACTTAGTTACATAATAACTTGGAACTTTCGCACGAAATACGAAATATATTTAGGTTCAAATCGATCCCATTCTGGTTGCGCGCAATTTATGAAACAAAACTTTATAAGATACATTCAAATAGCTGCATATTATATTGAAGAATAACCAAATTAGAATTATTGTAACACAATAAAGCTGGAAATTATATAAACATTTTTAACTAACCCAAACATGTGTTATTGTTTTTTATTCTTTTTTAGCCAAGCGGCAGGCCACCCAAAAAAAAATATAAATAAAATATGAAAATGGGGTATTTACATTATTTAATAATCCGAAGCGTAGATCCGCCGACTGATCGTGGCCCGGTCGGAAGTGGGGAGATGAAGATGTGCGGAACTGAATTGTGTAGGAAAGTAAAGTAGGTACTTGAAGTTATATAACAACACAATTACCAGAATTACAATGAAATCATCAACATAAACTAAACTTAATTATTGTATGTCGATTACCTATTAAAAATAAATTAATTTGTGGCCTTGAAATCGGTAGATCCAACACGTTTCATACAATAAAACATGAAAACAAAAATACTAGCTTATTTTTGTACTGGAATGGCAAGAGATATAAACTTATAGTTCCTGACTAATTAAAAAAAACCTTGAATGTAAACAAATATTTCTTTAATGTAATTAAAAATAGGATAATTAATGTGAGCATATTAATTAATTAAATAAATAAAAACACGCATATTTCCCGTTCCCAACTTTGACTGATATTATGTTTTTACGTATTAAAAGTTCAACAAAAACGTGTACAATTCGTAAAGCGCAATTTGTTGCATGATCTACTGCATAGTTAAAGGTATGCCGTTTAAATGAGGCGGTGTCTGTCAGAGATGCGTAGAGAGGTGCAATATGTACACGAGTTGTCAATATTTATTTAAAAATAAATACTTCCCGATATTACCCGAAAGTGTAAAAAAGCTACAATAAGTCTGCGTTACCACCAGAGATGCGTAGCGATGGATGTGTTTTTATCCGCCAATAGGATCGCTTTATTTTCGCAGCTAACTACGTCATAGATCTAATGTTGCGATCCTATTGGCGGATAAAAACACATACCTCGCTACGTATCTCTGGTGGAAACGCAGCTTAAACCTTATACGTAACTATTATAGGGTGGAAAATACATTTTAGCAGTCCCATTATATCCATCTAGGATTATTATGGAAAGTTCCAATTGCGGTTTAACGCACAAATTTTAACTGTGCAATTAAAAATACATCATTTATGCGAAAAAAACTCGCTGTTATACTACAATTAAATTGAGTAATGTACTACCCCATCCACACCACGCATCTACCGCCGAGACCGTCTCAGTGAAACAATACAACTATAGCAACGACTACACGTAAAAAAAAACAGTGCTTGCATACAATGATATGTGAAGTTAGATAAAAGAATTACAAAATGTATGTCCAATTAGTATTTTCCCATTATACAAACTTTAGTTAGATTATTGTAAGCTTGTGCATTATCATAAAATTCAAGAGATTCTTTTTTACTGATTTTGTAGCAAATTCCTTAATAAGACGTTTTTTACTATTACTTGTATAGGCTTGTGTTTGACAATCTCAATCTATGGTAAGTGATAATGTGATCGCAAGTGGTAAGCACACGTGCCTAAAAGGAATTAGTTCTCAAGTGCAACAGCCGGAACACACAGGTATTTGTTTGGCGATAGATTTTTAACTTGAGGGTGGTAGCCAGCCAGGCGGATAGTACAAAGTACCCTACCACTGTGCTATGTTTTCCTTCACCGAAAGCTCAAGCTCATTGTAGGATTCGTGCCCATATGACTTTTTTTTTTGTTAATATGTCCCATGTTTGTAAGTATGTCCCATTCGCGAGCCAAAAGGTTAAAGATTTAAAAAAAGTGTCTTCTTTACAGCCTAGAAGAAAAGATTTACAGTAATTAAAATCATAATATATCAATACCTTATAAAATTTCTGGTGAAAATGCAAATGCTTAATTTAAAAATCAATACAAAAATAGGCAACGAAAAAAATAATGAAACAATGTTAATCACAACAAATAAACAGTGTACCAAGCACGATTATTATCATCTATCATCATGACTTACAAGCAGTTGTTGGAGACCTTGTTGTTGTTGTTGCTGCGGACAACATTGAATAAAAAAAAAATGTCTTCGTTATGTTGCGTTGGAAAAATTCACTTATGCTCAATGTAATAACCTTTATATTCCATTGTACACTTTTTATTTCATGGCAGACTGGTAAATTATTTTGGATTCTGTCTCTGTTTTACGTACTCTAGTTGTATTATTGTTACTATGAAAAGCCACAGTTGAAATTGCACACAAAGTATTAAACTGAATTAGCTGTTGGTAAAAACTGACATTCTCTAATTTATTTCTGGTATTAACTAGTTTAATTTGACTATTCATACTAATTAAATTTGAATATATCTGGAGATTTATCATTATCAAATTATTTTAAATTCTGACATGAATGACTCATTGTCTCACAATTTTTTCGTCTGAAAACTAATAAAAGGCTCACATAATAAAAAAATATAATGAGTTATCTATGATCAAAGCTAATGAAATAAAACAATGTAATCATGGTGTGATAAGGTAACTTACCCCAATAATGGAATTGAGTTCGGACATTGTGACCTGCTTTGCTCGTTCAACTGCTGAAGCTACTTGTTGCTGATGCTCCTGTGCCAAGAATGGAAGTACTTGCCCTATTATAGCACTGAGTCTTTTTGCTATCTCAGTCTGTAAATTCGAATTTGGAATTAACTAGAAAATTAAAACATGTCATAATTTATTATTGTAGTTTTAGATTATTTTACCTGTTTATGCATTTCAACATTGAGTCCATATGACATTTCGTAATACTGTAAAAAAGAAGAAATTATGAAATCAAAGTCAAGCCATTATATCCATTTTAGACCCTAAGAGTGTATTCATTAAGTTCAAAGTTACACATCTGACTATTTAGGCTATTTTCAAATGTGTAACAATTTAAAATAACATGAGCATAATATTAATAGAATAACATCAATGTTACTTGTTTGTTTGGAAACATGCAGTTAATTTCAAATACTTTCAGAGTTATAATTAAAATACATTCTTATATTCCTAGAAACCTATCTTAGTCTTTTGTTAATTATATTTTAACTAGTTTTCTCCCCGCGTTCCCTGGGGATCTTATGTTTTCCCGGAATAAAAAGTACCCTATGTTCTTCTCCATACCATAGGCTATCTGCATACCAAATTTCATCGCAATCGGTTCAGCGGCTTTAGCGTGAAAATGTAACAAACAAACCCCCTTTCGCATTTATAATATTAGTTAGGATAATAATAAAAGTGTCAAGGAAAAATGACACCTTATCCAAAATTCACTTCACTCTATTCATGCATAAATTATATATACAAGACAATATGTGTGCAGCCTTGACCAATTTGCGACACTACATAATTTGCACTTCAAGATTATAACATTAATAAAATTATCTACAATTCAACCACATTTAATTTAAAATTCAAAGTTTAAATGTATTTTAGCTAGTGTAAGTAGACTTAGTATTCTTTACTTGTTTGCCCAATCAGTAAGATGAGCATATTTATTTCCAAAAGTAAATATTATGGAAACTAATTTGAATTTGGAATAGGCTATTCAACACTTCCTCTTATTTGTAAAGAAGACTGGTAAGTGGTTTCCATATAAGTCATCATTTAAGTTCAAATAGTGGTTAATGATTTTTTTTTCTAACTATAAATGAATTGATTTTACATGAAAATGTACATAATGTAAAGTAATACATTATTTTTATTCAAATAGAAAAAAAATATTACAAAAGCCACTAGTTCACACTTAAACTATTGTCATAGAGCAAATATTTGTGTGACTCAATCCTCATTTATTCTACTGTTATCATTGTTTATTCATGATAAACATTTACATTCATATTTGCCTGCAAATCAAGTTTACGACGCCAAATAATCTTTAGTATATCTACTAATGTCATAAAGTTAAATTACCATAACATAATGCCTCTGCATTTCTGTTTTCTCACTGGAGAGTTTTTCACATTCTAATTTCAATCTGTAAACAATGATTAAAGATTTAATGTAATATAAACTCTATAGAAGATAAAAAATTGTAGATTAATGTTTTGCTTACAAGAGACAGAACTTACGTATGGTATTGAGCCTGTAAAAAGTTGAATTCTTCTTTTATGCGTTCTAGGGTATCCGCTATAGTGAATTTAATGGGTCCTGCTGGAGGTTGTGGGCCCTGGACATAAAATTAACAACAAACAATAATGAGGTCTACAAAAAACTTGCTTAGCTAGGGTTTAGAGTAAAATTATCGTTTAATAAGAACGAATAAGTGATCTACAAGCATTGGAAAGAAAGAAAAATAACACAAACCCTTACCGCGGCCGCCGGGTGCCGCGTCGCAGTCGGATACATGTCTTCAAAAATGTAACACCTATTTCTCAAATATAAAACAATCAAATATTGTTCTCTTTTGATCCGTTGGTTAATACCATCAGCACCATTTCATACAACACTCTCCACCACTGCTATAATACACCAAACACCGGGAACACAGACTTACGCGCTAACGACAATGATATGCACAAACTTTGCCTCGAAACTTTTGATTTATCGGTCATTATATTTACATTTGACAACTTCAAAAATATTATTATCAATCACTGGGTAATAAACGCGAAATATTACAATAAGACCAGTAATTTTGTGAAACAATCAACAGATTTTCGCAAAATTTTAGCCATAAATCCACGCCGTAATTTTTGTTCGGCTGTCATGTCCGTCCATAGAATACATTTTACTCACGTCATGTCATGTCATCCATCACCATTTGCATTCGTCTTAAGATGAAATTTTCTACCTAATCTGTGGTTTGATTGGCGCGCTACACACGAAAGAGTTGTCGACAATCACTGGACTTGCAAACAACTATCTTCTATCTATTTATCTATATACTATAAAAGAGAAGGTATAAATAGAAGGGATTAAGTCAATGAGTACAATAATACTTTGGGAATATATTGGAATAATACCTAATATATTGTAATAAGTCATCGAAGTTTTAGCGTCTCAAGCTTGCGTGTGTGGTAGGCAGCTTCAATATACATGGTCGGTCAATGAATCAAAGTCAAAGCCATTTATTCAGTTTAGGCTATGGCTTAGATCATGTATCTTAACGTCCAAGGCCCTAGGGGGGCAAAGAATTATGAACGTCAAAGCTACCTGCAGTTCTTTAGTGGCGCAAACTCTAGTAATCTGTATTCTTCTATATCATTCATATTCATCTTTCCTTACCTGAAGAACAGAAGGTTAAGTTCCAACATAAACTCATTGTAAATATTATGTACATTACTACTTGCACTACTTTAAACCAAACTTTACAATATTATACCTAATCAATAGATATTGTTAGATATTATTATTATGTCGACATAATATCATCGAGAGAAAATCTAATAAAGAACCTCATCTCATCAGCCTGACAGCACGAATTGCGGGAAAACTCCGCTTCCGGGGTCTGTTTCCTGACACCTATAACCCAGATGTCTTCAAGGCCAGAGTGAATAGGCTTTTTCTGGGCAAGCGTGCTACATCCTCGGTCTCGCCTTAACTCCTCCCGAGGTCAGTTGATGGCCAAACACAAGCCCATTTCACATTAAAAAAAAAAACAACCCACCCGCAATTAGATTAATAGATTTCCTTTGCTTTTGCATTAAATTCAATCTGTTTGTATGGGATTCCCCGATAATAGAATAATAATAAGTCCGGAAAAAGTAGGGCTCAAATAAGTGCTGCTAACATATCGAAAAGTCACTAAAACTCACAAAAAATATATATAATCAATAAATGATAAAAATATATCGTTAAGAGCTCAAAAAAATTACCAGAAGTAGTGACAAAATCGCCAAGTTAGTTGGTAACACTGGTTCAGAAACACAAGTGAAGATTGATTGATGTGAAGCTTTTTATCAGAAAATCACTATCTCATCTATTTATTTTTCATTAGAAAAGAAACCTGTAGTTGTATGTAACAGAGCTTTGAGTGTAAAGCTGGGAATACACGTCAGATTTTTTCATCCGATAGTCTGATCAGACTATCGGGAGGCGTTGGAGCCATTACTTTGTTTGAACATACAATACACGTCCGATTCAATAGTCGGACGGAATTGTATTGAATGTTCGCTGGATTCCTATAGTCGAATCCGCTTATCGGATGAAAAAATCTGACTTTTATTCCCAGCAACTCAAAGTAACAGAGTCAGGACTTTTTGGCGGGAACTTGCGAAGTGACGTTGCGTTTTCGTTTTATTTTCATGAAATCGGTGTATTTTGAGTTTTATTTAATGATATTAGTAGCGTTTTGTCCAATAAAGATCAATACAAATGCACGAGTGAAGGAAATTAAACGAAAAGTTTTAGTTAAATAGCCGCCAATTTACTAAAACCTGACTGACTTGACATGACTATAGGGACTGATGCTCAAGAAAAATGTATAACTAATGAAGAGGCAGTATGGTCTATGATCTTAGCCTGTTCTTCGGAACGAAACATAGAAAAAAATATTGACGTTTACTTTATTTTTTTTATTATATGGATGGATTATGTACTCTTTGGGTAATTCAAAATAATTCAAATTTCAATTCAATTTCAAGCTACTTACTTTATTATATTCTCCGTGCTTACTTTCAGATAACAGCACAGAGTACATTTTATATACCTGACAGAAGAAACAGAATGGAAAATTATTCTAAAGGTAAAAATGTTGAAGAAGAAATGGAACGAAGCAAGATACCAATCAAAGATTTGCCCGAAAATTTTCTTTGGATGAAGGTAAATAGACTATTAGTAGGTACGTACAATATTGGTTAGGTACGTAATAAATATAAGGCATTAACAATAAAAATACAACTCAAGTCACGGTAATCCACTGCTAGGTATAGTTTTCTTGGTTAGAGTAGCCTTAGGGGCTTTCACTGCTTCCGATTCTGTGCCAGTCCTGGGTTTTTTTCAGACTAGGGACTACCCCTACCCCTAGGCTACTCTCTAACCCAAACCCCTATGAGAAGACTTTAGCAACAGCAAAGTTATAAGGTTTTTTAACTGTTCCTAATAAGTTTCATACTTATCTTCTCACAAATGATTATAAATTTTAAGGCCCTGTACAAATCTATTGTTTTGAATAATATTTTGTGTACTGTTGGATTACCAAATAAATAAAATAATTTCAGGTGAAAGGCGGTAGTAAAATGGTCAACTTATTATCTCATGCTTCGGGTATTCTTGAAGACAAGGCTTCAACATCTGTAGTATGGAGTGGAGCCGGAGTTGCCATACCAAAAGCAATTTCATGTGCAGAAATCATAAAAAGACAACATTCTATTGAATATCAAGTTACAAAGCTCTCCTACAAAACGTAAGCATGTAAAATTACATTAATTAAGGAAACAAAATATGGCAAAAAACAACTGTTTCTGAATGTAATTTTGTCACTTTGGTAAATAGGGACCCAGAGCCCTGTTGTCCAAAACTACTAGTTGTATGACTGGGTATTCACAGCTTGGAACTTGTGAATTTATCAAAATCACATTTTCTCTGTGATATAAGTACTTATAATTAATATTGCCATTTCAGAGATGAAGAGTATTGGGAGCCAAAGATTGATGGCCTGGAAACTTTAGTTGTAAAACGTCATATACCAGTTATCCATATACTTCTATCAATGGAAGCTATCCCTGATACAAGTCAAACTGGGTTTGTTTTGTTTTTATTGTCATTCAATTGCGAGGCCGAATTTAATATTATTATAGACATTTTAAGAGCATTGATAATAACCTCTTTTTTTCAGTTACCAAACTGTACAAGGAAAAAAGTTTTGGCAAAAGGAACAAGCCAAGAGTAATTCCAAGCAGCAGTCATATAAATCTAAGAAACCTTTTAAACACAAGAAAACATAAAAATATTTGATTAATGAATTGTTGTTTTTCTGTCTAAAAACACAAAAGTATTTTCTACTTAGTACTACTTACACATGTACTTAACCAAAAACTTGTTTGGTTTCATACTTTGAGTGGTTCTTTCTCCATATTGTTCATCAAAACTATTTGTAAATATGTTTCTGATGCCATTCAAATTTTATTAAACCACAGATGACTCAGCTTTACTATAGCTTTTATAAAACATTACTATAATTTAGCTAAAACTTTTTGGTGGTTTTCAAGTTAGGTGCAAAATGCTGTGCATTAGCGCATTTTGTAAACCAAGCATTAGATATGTGTGAGGTGACTTGTGTAAATTTGTGCTCACAGCTCAAGTTACAGTCACCATTAAGTTTGCATGCTTCTATACTTCACTAGAAAATATCAATATTGAGAAAATTTAAAACACAAAATAGGGAATTAATTATATTTCACTGAAATAAAGTTACAACTGGTTAAATACGAAATAGGTGATAAATTTACTATAAGCTTTAGAAATATTATAATTCAAAATATCTGTTTGAGCACAATGCTAAAACAACTGAAGTACATAAGTTACTATTTATTTATCACCACACCAACCGGCCATCTAATCCTCAGTTATTTGCATGCAAGTATAAATGTGTACACCAGCTAATACTGTATATAGAGATTTCAATATCTATACTAATAAAAAAATATTCATATAAGTATAATTAATAAATATTTAAGACAGGAATTTTGTGTCCTGACACTTCCTCCCATGTCAAGCTTCAGATTCCCCTACAACGGGAGTAATTGGTTCCTCATCATCAAGTTTGGGCAGTATCAATATTTCTTTTGATATTATCGAGTACTTTGTCACAAAATAGGTAAAGCGTTTACACAAGTGTGTTTCTTTTTCAAATGCATCAAATATTGTGCGGTGATGAAAGTAGGCATGTGAAAATATTCTGTAGACTCTTCGACATACTGAGCCAAGTTTGCCTACTGAGGATTCCTTGATACTAACTCTGAAATAAAAAAAATACATGAATAGAAAATAAAATAATAAAAAGATATTTTAATGATGAATGGGTAAAAATGGTGTGGAAGAGTTATATGTTATCTGGGTGCAAGTATTTCAAAGTACCTGTAGGCTTGGTATGCAAAGAACCAGGTGTGTTTTGGCAGCTGCCACACATACAGATGATGGCTCCAAAGATAATACTATTATAATATTCATTCATTTTGAACCTATTTACCTGCTAGGAAAGTATTTATTGCTATTCAGCAAACAAGCAGCACCATCAAGAGTGTGTCTTGTGTAATCAATGGCAGGGCACTCTTTTGGAGTTTTGTGTGCAGCACACAGGAATATCCATTGCTCCGTCGCCGTCATCTGTGTGCATGTTTCTGGTTTGCACTCACTTTGCAATCTAACTGCCAATCCATTTAATTCCATGCAGAATTGCCTGAAATTGAAACACCTAGAATATTTGTTTTTTTGTTTTAGTATCACTTTTGGCCATAAAATACCAACCGTAAATGCTCATATTTCCAAACTCCTTCATCTTGAGCTTCAGGCATTTTTAAAATGGCTTCAAGATTAGAAGGGTCTCCTCGAATAGTCTGTTGGATAAACTGCTGTACAGCCAAAGTACTGTCCATCTCTTCGAAGGGTTCGTCTGGCCAACGACAGAAGTCCTAAAATGAACTGATTTATAAGACAGTTGTTGAAACCAATACTTGTTCAAATAAGAACAATTTATATACAAACTAGCTGTTCCTCGCGGTTTCACCCGCATTACCGGGATATAACCTTAAGAATTGGGCTATCAAATGCAAAAATATTTTTTCAGATTCGACTGGTAGTTCCAGAGATTAGCGCCTTTTTAAAACAAACAAAAAAAACTCTACTCCTTTATTATATTAGTATAGATAGATTACCCAGCTGTAACTAACAAAAATAATTAATGCCTAAATATGTTTACCTTCGCTTTCGAACCCGGTCGATTACGTCTTTGTATTACCACTCCGTCTGCCATTTCTGTTATAGATGGATGATAATACAATTAAAAAAATTAAAAGACACCCTAAAATAACTCTACTGCTAGTTTACAAACAAATTAAAATCACATAATAATCTATCTATATTTCTTTCTAAATAGTAAATAGGTATTTTATTTTATTCTATCAGTCAGACTCAGAGATTGTGTCAACTCGAGTTGATTTCTTTCTCCCTAACTCGAGTTTGGGCTGGCGCTGGCTGGCGGTAAATCAGACTACTACAGATGCTAACGCATCGGTAAATGAACGAATCAATCGAAAGAGCGAGAGCGTGATTCGTTCATTGAGTGCACGCTTTTTCCCCCGAATGACACCGACGATGACACGAAGTTTTCCGATCATATCAAACTCATGGATCTAGAAAAAAAGGCGGACAGATGGCCGCTAAGAAACTATTGAAGCACCAAAATGGCGGCGACGTAATTGTGTGTGTGTGTGTGTGGTTCGGAGCGTAATGGTGGGCGGCCGGCTTAGTGTGGTGTGAATGTGTGCATGCCGGACGAGTATGCATTTAAGCGACCTGGCTTACTGTGGGTGCTTCAGTAATTGTGTTATGAGGTGGTGTCCGCCTTTTTTTCTAAATCCATGATCAAACTATATTCAATGGTCACAAACGTCACAATATTGCAGAGTTATCCGTAAAGCTGTAAATTATATATAAAACTAGCTGTCCCGGCAGACCTTGTTCTGCCCTATTTCTCTAAAACAAAGTAAGATTGATTTTTTTATGTTAATAGGTGCCCCGACAGATTTCGTTCTGTCTAACGCGCCTTTGTTTTGTTTTGATTGACGTCTAATGTTTGACAGCTGGGGACAGAGTGGTTTCTATTGGAAAAATGGTAGTTCCCGTTGACTTAGAATCACGAAATTTGGCGAAAAGCATGGTCTTACAGCACAAATAATGGAAAAAATTCAAAAAAAAAAAAAGTTAAAAATTAAAGGCTGTCCATACATACATAGTTAACTCCATTTAAGATAGGCCTCTGAGTTGTATGGGCGCTCATACAATTTAGAGGTCTAGCTTAATTGGCCCAACCTCAAATAAGATAAATAAATAAAATAGGGGTTGATCGTAGAGGGTTGAAAATTTAGGGTTGTATGTATTTTTTGATGCTGTATCATAAAAAAATAAAAACAAAACATTTTATCTAAAAAATAAAATAAAAAAATTTAGGGGTGGCCTACCCCTAACATTTAGGGGGATGAAAAATAGATGTTGGCCGATTCTCATAGATACCGGATAAGCACAAAAAATTTCATCAAAATCGGTCGAGCCGTTTCGGAGGAGTATGGCAACTAAAACTGTGACACGAGAATTTTATATATTAGATTAGATAAATAAAATATTAATATTCTGGGACATATTCCTCACACACGGCCATCTGACCCCAAACTAAGCAGAGCTTGTACTATGGAAGCCAGATAACTGATATACTACATATACTACTTTTCTTTTGTAAATACATACAAATATAGATAATTACAACCAGACACAGCACAAACAGACATGTTCTTGCACACAAATGTTTGTCCTGAGTGCGAATCGAACCCACGACCTGCGGCGTGATAGATAGAGAGTTTTTAAGTAAACTATAAAAACCTTTTTATTTCAATCCTACCTACGATGTTTAGCAATGATAATTGTCCTTGCAGAGAGTTGGATGGACGAACAAATATGTAAAAAAGTTATTTGTAACAAATCATACACTCAGTTTCTTCCTGCAAACTCGAGTTCAATTCGTGTTACCTGAATTTCAACTCTTCGCTCTCTTTTCTACTCGAGTTGTGTTTATTCCAAGTTGGCACATCTCTAACAGACTACTCTACTATATGTATAGGTGATCTATCTATAGAAAGGAAAGTTTTGCCAACTCCCATAAATTTGAGTTCTTGAGACTTAAATATCAAAAGTCTCAAGAAAGTCGCTAATACTGATTCTGTCGCTTTCCGTATGTTTTATAAACGAGTATATATTTTTTTTAATAAACTTAATAAATTGTTTGCATTCAAATTTTATATATTTTTTTTTTTTGATAATTTCCGAATGTACTCAAAAAGTTTATTATTTAAGTAGAGCTAGAGTCTTAAAAAAATAAACGAAAAACTTCAATTAAAAAAAAATATTGGATGTCTAGATTTGAATATTTTTGAAATAACTAAAACTAGTGCATAATACGACATTCAACATGCAACATTCAAAAAGTTTGAATATGGCGCGCAAACGCGTTTGCGTTTTCCTTTTCTCTTGGCACTGTATAATTCTGTGTCGAGTTAACAAAAATGTATCTGTTACTGGATCTATAACTGTTTTGATTTGTACTCCAAAAGTCTGACGACTTTTCGCTATATAGAGAGAATACATACAGTTGACCTAGAGATCGTTTCACTAAAGAAGTCCCAAAGGCCCACCTCTACCGCGGAAGAAATAAGATCGATTTTATTTAATTCTACGGGACTTATTTGGTGGAGCAAACTTCTAGATATAATTTTCTCAATAGATCAACCAGTGAGCTTACAAATACTAGAGTAGCAATGCCTTACAAACATTTCTCAGCAATGCGTAGCCACTTGCGAGCTCAAAATATGTATCTTTGAAAACCATTACCATGTTAGTCTCGTTTCTTCTATAGTCGTCAAACTAAATACGTCAAAACGAGATATGGGCTGATAAACGTTACAAATGATGGTCAGCAAAAAAAACAATACAGTATGGCAATATGGCATGGATCAATCGTACTGGAATGAAATCGAATAGAATACACTTTATTATGTAAAGCGGGAAACGGATTCATTGGCAAAAAACCGGCGAGAAAAGTGTAAAAGTAGTGTACCCACTATATGTATAGCACTGATGCTGCTAGCAGTTGATGACAGCCAATGACAGTTGACTATTTTTTTAAACATGCAGCAATACGTTATTTGACTGACATTCAAATCAGCAACTTTTTTGAAATGTCAAAACGATAGGTTTATATGGAGTTTTGAATGAAATACAAGCATGTGACGTCATCATTATATAGCATACTCTTTATGGTTAGATTGGTCATTAAAAATCATAATAAGAATATTTTTAATAAAATAATCGTGGCTTCCCCTTTTTTTTAGATGTTTTATACATTGGCTAGGGTTCGATAATTTATTTTGAATACAAGCAAATACCCTATTAGTCGCCTTATACGGATATCATTGCATATATATATATTTTATTACTTTTTTTTCAGATTGTGTTTGTCCGCCCAGTTCAGTGTTGTCCTGTGTATGTTTTTTGGTAATTTAGCTCTAATTCGCCTGAACATTTACAAGAAGATTTTGATAGCGTTGATAGTTATCAACACTATCAAAATCTCGTAAAAGATTCCTCTTCGTTTATCTTTAACTAACGTGACATTGGCGGAATTGTGCTATTGGCTACAGTCGCCAGTCAATCAAAAAGAAGAAGAAGAACATGCAGCTAGTGATGCATATCAATAGTTCAATATCGATAGACTATCGATTGTGTATCGATAGTTAAGGCAAAACCAATAGTAAGAGCAATTTATCGATAGTATTACCATGTTTCAATAACATCGATACTATCGATTGTATCGATAGTGCTTTTTGAGCAATACAACTGATGACGGCAATACTATCGATAGTTTCACTCTCATCGTAAAATCATTAATTTTCAGTACAATAATTATTTGTTCACAATTTATTAATAACTGATAAAGACAATTTTAACTCTCAGTCTAGTCTAGGTTTAATATAAAAATGAATCGCTGAATGTGAAAGAACAATTTTCTTTTCCAATACAAACCACTCTGTCCCTAGCTGTCTGCATCTCTACTAAGTCTGTGGTCTACCCCACCGGCTGAGCAGGTCTGAATAAGGGGGATGACTCTCTTAGTTACGCTTCCTTTGTTCGCAGTCCGCAGACCTTGTTCTGCCCTATTTCTCTAAAACAAAGTAACATTGATTTTTTTATGTTAATAGGTGCCCCGACAGCTTTCGTTAGTAGATGTTGTCAGATTCTCAGACCTACCTGATATGCACACAAAATTTCATGAGAATCGGTCAAGCCGTTTCGGAGAAGTTTAACTACAAACACCGCGACACGAGAATTTTATATATTAGATTATCTTTTCATCACTGACGTGTTACGTCGTGTTAGCAGTGCCAATATTATATTTAACGCTTCCTCTATGGTTTAGGTTTTACTTTTAGACTCTAGCCCATATTTTTACTCTGAGCATTAGCCCTTAGAATTTGGACGATGATACTCCAACTCCATCCATGCCTTAGAACTTTTTTGGAATGGCAATAAGCAATCATAAGACTTTTTGGCGGGAACTTGCGAAGTGACGTTGCGTTTTCATTTTATTTTCATGAAATCGGTGTTTTTTGAGTTTTATTGAGTAATATTGGTGACGTTTTGTCCAATATAGATCAATAGAAGTGCACGAGTGAAGTGAAATTAAATGAATGCGTGTATCGTGACTTTTCATGTTGTCTCAAATAGTCCACGAAAAGTTTTAGTAAAACAGCCACCAATTTACTAAAACCAGACTGATTTGACAGACTTGACTTGACTATGTATATGTAACTGGATTTGTGATATACTTTGAGGTGATATAACACGACTAGAAATTAATATTATAACTCGACACTGGCAAAAATAAATCCTAATAAAAAGGATTTGGTTGCCATATTGAAAAATAAGTAGAAGAAGCAATCATAAATGTCAGATATTTTTTTTGTCTATGGGTAATTTTATTTTATTGGTTGGACAGACTGGCAGGCAAGTGGCAGATCGTTCGTCGTTTGTGACTGTCGCGCTGCTTGTAGCTGCCTGATGAGTGTTTGAGTTTGCTTGCAGTGTCGGAGTGTTTTGAAATAAACTAACTGGTTGCTTTCAATATACGTGAATTAGTGCATTTTCAATGATTAAACACAAAAGAAAGTGCCGTTCTTAAAGTGATAATTTGTTGATTGTGAGAAACTTACGTTGCAAAGAGAACCATCATGGATTTCAAAACAGCCGTATTTAACGCTGCACGAGATGGGAATCTTACGCGACTGAAAGTAAGTTACTTTACAAAATCTTACTCGTTAGCACTTCTCGTTTTTCGTCTGGAAAAGTTACGAAAAGCGAGCCAATTTCTCAATTTCAGCTTTTTCCTTCGGTAACTGTAGAAATTACAGTTACGTTGCACGTTTCTAATCTACATGGTGATTACAATTTGATTCGATACCTTATATAAATTGATATGATTACTTACGGCGTTTTTGTTCAATAAAATGTTGGTTATAACATTATAATTAATTATAATTTTTTTATGTTAGCGTAACGCGAGTTTTATTGTTTTGCGAAATGAAATACTTTTGTTCTAATTTACAACTTTGCATTGAAATTAATTTATGGTAATTATGGTTGAAAATAACATAACATGTGCATCAGAAAATGACCTTTGTGTTTTAACAACTCCATTTCCAAATTTAAAATTACTACTTACCTACTTTATTTTTTTATAAACTACATAGCTACCTACTTATATGATGAACATGTAACTTATTCTTATTACCATATTACATTTGTAATGAAATGAAGCATGGACAAAATTTGTCAATAAAAATTCCTGGAACACCTTATAATGGTGACTTTGTGTTACCTAAATTATCATAATGGTATAGATCTCTTATTGTTAGGTATTGACTGTGTATCAAATTATTTTTATTTAACTATAGGCCTATAATTTTAAAGATGTTGATGTTGATATATTACTCCATAAGATGTTAACTGTCCCCATACATAATTTTTGACAACCTTATATGTCCAGAGCAAGTAATTTTCTGTCTCATGACGTTTTGTAGTCAAGTCTATTAAGTTAGAGCTCATAGAAAGAGATAGGGGTGCATGTACCGTTTTCGGTACATGGACATGACAGACCCATGCTGTTTATACCATGTTCTGTACACTGGACAGCTAATGTGTTAATAGAGTCCCAGAGTAGCTTTCTGGTAGTAATATTATCTGGATAGGTAACTACTTATGAAATTAACTTTTAGACTTGTGACTCTTAACCAATTTGGTTCTAAATATAGCAAAAAAATAAAATTTCTAAACAGAGAATGCGTAATATCTACCAAACAGCATGGATTTGTTGAGAAAAGATCTACCATAACAAATCTTCTCTCTTGTATGCACTCATGGACAAAGGAACTCGACAAACACAATCCATTAGATGTAGTCTATCTAGACTTTGAACGAGCATTCAATAAAGATCCCCATAAACGCCTGTTAGTTAAATTGAACCACTTCGGAGTGCGCGGCACACTACTCAAATGGATAGAGAACAACTAGGTGGACAGAACATTCCAAGTGCGAATAGGTTCCACCCTATCACAACGTAAGCAAGTGTTAAGTGGTGTCCCTCAAGGCTCTGTGCTCTCTGCTCACCTTTTTTGGGATTTTCATTACTGACCTAGTT
Organism: Tetheella fluctuosa; assembly: GCA_951216915.1. Lineage (NCBI taxonomy): Eukaryota > Metazoa > Arthropoda > Insecta > Lepidoptera > Drepanidae > Tetheella > Tetheella fluctuosa. Next base: position 2,577,135 of record OX578229.1, on the reverse strand, counting down.
GAAATTATTGTATCTCAATCTGCCTTTTTTGCTGATGATGGAAAGTTCTTTGCTAACCCATTTATCAACTCTGGGCAGCTGCAAGAAGACCTCTACCGTATTATGAGCTGGACTAAAGACTGGATAATAAAACTAAATAACTGCATAGTGATCGATGGAGTGCGACAAGTGCTGCAAGATGTAGACACATCAGCTTCTAAGCTGCTCGTCTATAAATAAATAAATATTTTTTCTTTTTTTATATGTAGTCCAAGCAAATTAAATCAACAGTTTCAAATAAATCAATATATCATATAATGTCATTTTTAGTATTACTTACTAAGAACCAATGAGATTTTAAGGTGAAAATATAGAAATCAAGATTTGTACTTACAAAAAGTACACTTAGGTATTACTTTTTTAAATTAGTTTTGTCACAAAATCACATCATTTAAAACTCATAGGGATTTAATCTACTGATGTTACTGAGCAAACTAATTTCCTGAATGTGTTAAACATACTGTAGGTATATGGAATAGAATGAAAAAAAAAAAACATGCAAACTTCCCACTTAAAACTCAAGATTAGGCTGTATGGCAGGCTTCCAGTAAAAAACAAATTAAAATAGAATACCTAATGGGGTTATTGGATGTTTACCTTCAGATACATTTAGTTCAATGTTTTTTGTGCAAATTTTTTTGGCAAGTTGCCATGTTTTTTAATTTTCCTATTTTTATTTTAATAAAGAAATTTAATATGTTATTGGAATAATAATAAAATAATATTTTTTCTTTTAGGTAAGTACATACCTACTTAATAATAATATATATAAAGAAAGTATAGTTGATATATTTTGTTACTTGAATATTTCAATATTCCATATTCTATATGACCTAAATATACCAGTTTCTCCAAAATGTATCCAGTTTGGAACCGTACAGTTTATTAAATGTCTTGTCCCCTTAGAACATTCCAGTAAGAAATCAATTCTTCCAATTCACTATTTATGGAATAGTCCATCATGTTCTCCCAATTTGTCACGCATTTGATTTTTTACTTTTAAATATCATAACTTAGGTTTCGACTCTATTTTAAAAGGTTGTGGTTCAGTCATTAGAACAAAGTTTTTATGTTTCCCTGTTCAACAAAGTGTTAATGTTTTGACAAATGAAACAGTGACATGTGAAGAAATGATAGCATTGTGGTATAGTACTTTCTATTATCTACCTATCTAGCTGTTTTCTCATAGTGACACTTGAGTGTCAGCTTACCTTACTATATATTGAAACTTATTCGAATGGTAAAAAAAACCTGACTCTTCACCCAAAACACCGCTAACTATCTATTCACAAGTACATGGGTTTAATTTCCTAGATAGAATGACAGGGAAGTGGTTTCACTTTCCTTACATAACTGAAGTTAAGACTTTCTAATAGTTAACATACCTACAATCAATGAATATAAGGACTTTGATAGAAGTTACATAAATTCTTCTTCTTCTTCTTCTTCTTGATAGAATGGCGACTGAAGCCAATAGCACAATTCCGCCAATGTCACGTTAGTTAAAGATAAACGAAGGGGATTCTTTTACAAGAAAATTTTGTTAGTTTTGATAAGAGGAGGAATTAAAGCTGAAATATTATATATATATATATATATATATATAAGGTGACTAAAATCTTAACTTATTAGTATTTAAAAAGTAGGACAAAATCAATATAAAGGGAGAATCAATATATGTTAGTAAACATTTAAAATTAATTGGACGGGGAATTTCTGGAGGGAGAATATCATAAAGAGACAACTGTAACCTGGGGCACTCAAAAAATAAATGGTTAGTATTTCCCTCATCAAGACCACATTCACATAGAGAATGATCCTTTACTCTGACATAAATTCTTGTACTTTAGTTAGTTAGTTTTGACTGTATGTCACAACAAATGATGACAGAACAAGTATGTGTTACAGTTTTTTCTTGTCACTGACATCATGTAATAACAATGAGAATGTGACATGCAGCCACAGGGCTGCGTTCAGTAACTAGGCGCCGTGTGATCGCCCGACGATTATCATTGCATTCAGCAAAGAGTATGTAATCACTACGTTTTAGTAGTGATTATAATACTCTTTAATTTAGTTGGATAATCGTCGGACAAACATTTTTTTTTTCATAAAATGGCGTTTGCTTTCTCTTAGTAGTTACCTATCCTACTAGTATTATAAATGTGACAGTTAGTACGTTTGGATGTTTGCATGTTTTTTACTACACATCTCCGTAACGGCTGGCACACAGATAGATTATATTTCGGATTAACATATAAGTACGACTTTTTATCCTGGGAAATCATAAGATCCGGGAAGGCGGGTGAAACCCCGGAGCGGAAGCTAGTAATAAAAAAAATGAATTATTGGGAAATTGAGGGTGAGAGCTTTCAGTACTCATGAGAAAACTAGTATGGCGATAAGGTATTTTCTAGTAGCCGCCGACTGGCTCTCGAAAAAAAATCTACTGGTATGTTCCTGCAGCTGCACTTGAGACCCAGTTCGAAGGTTTGTGTGCCTACCATCTTAGGCCACATAATTTACCAATATAGTAAAAAAAAAACAGGTTTCCGATCTTATATTATAAATTCTCATATTATTCGTATTTTATAGTAAGTAGATTACTTTTGACTGCATGCGCATGCGTCATCAAATTGTGACAATTTACTATTCATATTATTTACAAGAAAACGAAAGCATTATATTTTTATGTACGCTGATTATTCCGCCACGAGATTGACAATGTTCCGTGGGGAAAGTATGTGTAGGAGCGTTGACCCCATTCGAGCTGTATTTACTAACAGGCCAGTGGGCGTACAACGTACAGAGAATTCATGATTGAGCATAGAGAAAGAAATTATAGTCTGTTTCAAAAGCGAAGCTCCCTGTTTTCTATTCTCGGATGATTGAGTAGCCTGGGACCTAATTCTCGCGTGAACCACATCAATGTCACATTGGATATTTGTCTATCTCTTCTAATATACTTATAAAATTCTCGTGTCATAGTGTTTGTCTGCAAACTCCTCCGAAATGGCTCGACCGATTCTTATGATTTTTTTTGTGTATATTCGGTAGGTCTGAGAATCGGTCGTAGGCTATATTTACAGCGGGCGACGGCTAGTAATATATAAATGTATTACAATACATTTTCTCTGTCATATTTTTTTACATTACATTATATCGAATGCGGCATCGGTGTCGTAAACGCAAAAATTGGGCACCTGTTGTTGCGTTAATTGCTTTTTTAGCGGATTTTAAAGTGGAGCTGGTTCTATAAAATCGGCGTGTTAACATTAATCTGGCCGTACCGTTGTAAATAAACGGCACTCCAGTGGCTTCAGTCGCTTCATTGGTTTATTTTGTTTTACACACTTCAGTCTAAAACTGGAGAGACTCGCCCCGTTTCACGTCGTTTGATGACACTTTATGGATCGGTAAAACATTTCAGTTACTGCTACTAGTAGGTACTCCTATGTCTGCTTAATTTTAATGGGATTTAAGATGCCTCAAAAATATTAATAGCAAATTAAAAGCGGAAATACAATAAATACAAAAAATATATTTTTTAAAATCAAAAATAACGCTGATTAAATTAAGTATCTTTTAATATGGTAAAGACAGAATATACCTTTTCGTGGATCATCGTATGGACTATCCCCAGGGGCTGTTATAATTCTATTATACCCCTTTAGCTAAAGCAACAGGGCGAGGCGAGCAAATGCTAGTTCCTATTAATTTGTTTACACTTGTAAATTTAGATACATCGAAGCCAGTCCACACGCCTACTCTAATTCTGTGTCCACACGGAATTAGTTTCAGACGTTATGGCGCAATAAGATGCAGCGCACATTGCTCTCTTTAACATTTGAAATAAGTATACGAACGTATTTAGAGCGTTGCTTGCTCATCCCAGATGCGTGAAATGCAACTTGCAACCGTCTTTAGTTTACTCACAAAGCGACGCGTTAAAATTAACTTAAATACTGCGAATTGGTACAAATTAATCGCTGAAGCGTTGTGATATAGACAAAGATCTCGTATTTCTATTTTGTAATAATATGGAGTACAAAATTGTTTCAATCATCGTTATTTTTGTTATTTGCTTAAAATATGCCAAAAAAACTGGTTGTATATTTTTTAGATATGCTCCGAGTTATATTGAAGGTTGTTTGCTGGTGTATTTTCACATAACTCTCTAAGTAATTTATGTACGGCATTCGCCTTTGTCTGTTACTTATTTGAATGTTGTATGAGGAAAGAATTTTACGAGTTTATTGGCTTAATTTGACCTACTTAACATAATTCATTCTTTTTAAGTACCGTATTTTTATGGCGTGGTTTACAAGTTACTTTTATCTTATTGTATAGTTTTTACTTTCTAGACAACTAATTAATCTTATTACTAAATTTACCTGAAAGTTATAGTGTCGCCACTTCATAGGTTTATATTTGACCACAATCTCACCTTGGTAAGTGACAGTGTGACCGAAAGCGGTAAGCATAGAAGGAACTGGCTCTCATGTACTGGTATACACTGGTAGATGTATGGCGGCAGATTTTAATTTTGAGTATCGTAGTTAGCCAGGCGGGTACTACAAAGTATTACCCTAAAACCGTGCTATGGTTTTGCCTTACGATGTTTTCCTTCACCGAAAGCTCAAGCACATTGTAGTATTCGAACCCCCATCGCTGCGGGGTCACAGTCACTACCACTAAGCTAGCATCGCCTAAAAAAAGTATTTAATTTTTCATGACGATCAACAGAGATCTATTTTCGATCGGCTTAAAGTCAAAGTCAAAGCCATTTATTCAGATTAGGCCTTAGAAGGGCTCTTATGAACGTCGAAGCTACTGAAGTTATCATCCATTCGGATGTCGCCTTCAACTGAAAAGAAGCGGCAAGAAACTCTTTTTCAGTGTAACAATGTTGGCTTTTTCCATTAAATGTTTAACAATTTTATAAGCAATATTATAAGTATAAACACAAAAACAAAAAAAAATCAGCAGTCGAAGTCACAGTATTCGTTACCCACGCTATAGCCTCAAAATTAGACCGCGCACACTCGATCAGACCATTCCGCTATTTCGTTTTGTCGTCGGTCATTGCCGGCTCTTTGTTCAACAATGACTCAGTCAGTCATTTAGTCGTGCTCCTCTTTATGGTCTAAGTACGGAAAATGGTAGGTACCAGGAAGGATTCCGTTTACTTGTACCTTGGTATGTTTTTCCTACTAAACGGCCTTTGTTATGTCCTAAAAAGTTTTTTCGTCGCGTCTCATTGTTGGACAGGTGCCAAGGATGATCAAGTGAGCGACAATGAGGATGTAAATTGTAACGATTCCATTTAATGAACCAGTTTATTAGGTTAAACATTATTTGCGTTGTTTTAAATACCGTCATGTAAACGTGCTTTGATATGAATACTTGACACGAATTTGTCGTAATTCTTTATGCGCAGGCGCACGAACCGAACTTTTTTTTGTTCAAATATCTTTATCCAGAGTAAATAAACATTAGTGAGTCATAAAGCGATTGATTTTGGTAGCAAAAATAATCGTGAGTTATTGTTTCTTAATATAGATAGCAAATTAAACAAATTCTGCATATCCGAAAAAAGTTTTAATTAACGACTATCATCCAGCATAACAACAAGATGTACCTAATAGGGATGATGACTGGTTAAAAAGAGTCCGTCAGTTAGATTATCAAAAATATTGGACACGTATTTTTTCGTTCATTATATCAATAAAAAATTACAAAGCTATGTTGCACCAAATTTCAGGAGTCGTCACTTGTATATACATTTTTACATACAAATGACGTCACGTGAAATTTTAACACACTGTATCGTCGTCATTTGTCGTATTCGGAACTGAAGAAAAAATACGTATCCAATATTTTTTGGTAATCTAACTGACGGACTAAATGGAATTTTTTAGTCATCACTATTTTAACTGCAAATGATTTCTGTACTGTACAGCTACTACAGAGTTACGAATTGTCAAAATATTGTCACGAAACTGCAATAGTAACTTCGTTACAAAACGCCTTACCGTTAGTTACTCTATGTGCAAACGGCTATTGCAGCTCCATGATGTAATTTTGGCTCTTATATTTTGCAATTTTGGTTTTATTCGCGGAAGAAGCAAGAGTTTTTTTATGTTTGCTTTTAAATATTGATGCTAGCAGAGAGCTGGTAAATGATATTCAATTTGATTACAGAAGCAATCGATGTTTCGTAAACTGTTTATTAAATGCTTATTATAAAGTAATTTGATCGGAATGCGAGACATTATATTTTATTCATTCGATTTTTATTATGCAGCTATTTAATGCGTTAAAAAATAATGAGGTATTAAGAATGTATAAATGATATACACACGGTTATTCAATATCGTTGAATCTAATCTTGTTGTGTAATGAAATCAGTCCTTTTCAACTTGCCCTGTAACAAATAAATTAATGCTAATTTGTTCATACTCCGTACGGTGAAAACTAAATGCCTATTCATGAAGTTTTCCCTAGTTAAACAAGTATATGTGTGAAGCTGGCCGTTTTCTGTCACTTTGTTAATGTTTTCCATTAGTTTCGCTTCTATATCTTACTATGGAAGTATGGTCTCTAATCAAATGTAGCAAGACTTCGTGATTGTGGTGTTAACTACAAAGAATCAAGTTCGAAAATTCCAAAACAGGTTATATGCTTCTTAATCCCTTAGATTTTTGTGTTCTATTAGAGGACTTTTAAGCAATATTTGCTTTTGGCTTTGTGTTTGACCACAATTTCATATATCATTATGCTTTCCAACAATATTTTTACTTGTTGTTCTTGGAAGTGTACTGGACATACATTTATGCGCATACGCTCAGTTGAATGCGTCCCAACAATTGAATATCTACGCATCAGAAATTTTAACACAAGAACAAACTTTTCCGCTTATAAATAAAAGAGGTTACTTTTGTCTGTAAAAATCTCAGCTTTTCCTCTTTATACTGACTTTATAATAGAATGTACATAAATTGTAGCGATCTGTTTACGATCACTCCTACGCATTCATGTCATTTAAATATTAATTTATCTTGCACCTTTTCGTACGGATATCCGACTGTCTGACATTAAAGGCATCATCTTCACGATTTCAATATCTATCTATATAGGTACATCATCGAAAAAGACTGCAGAAATCTGGAGCATATATTTATTTATTTATTTATTTATTTATTATGGTTTGCTAGCAACTATACATTAAAACAAGAGAATATTTCTTACACTAAACTAAAGCTAAATGCATAGCTATATTAAAGCAAACACAACATGACATGTTTTACTTACTAATACCTAATATAAAAAATAATATAATAAATACAAAAATGAAATGTACAAAATTAAAACTACAAAGTTTGGTTAATATGTTTCCGAAAATTATTAAAAGAGTTATTAAATATATCAATATCAATAAGGCAATGATTCTATAAGGAGCTTGAGCCTTCGGCGAAGGAAAACTTCGTGAGTAAGCCATAGCATGGTAGTAGGTACCTACTTTGTAGTACCCGTCTGGCTGGCTATTATTTTCATATTGAAAGTACCTACCAGTATGTTTCGGCGGCTGCACTGGAGAGCTTAGTTCCTTTTACGAGTGGTGGTAAACGCGTCGGCCATATCATCACTGAGCATGGTGAGATTCTGGTAAAAAAAAGTAATTTAATTACCACAGGAAATATACATACACATTGACTCATGATGAAATAGGAGGCAAAAACAAGCTAATAACTGCTAGGTTGGGTACAGACTTACCTAATACATAATGTTATTTATGAATCCGTGAAGATGTAACTACGGTAGTCATTATATTTGCAGATTTATTTGATTTGAACTCTAATGCATTGGAATAAATTTCCTGTTGTGGTTGCAAGTTCCCATCAACTGAATGATTTTATTTATTACCACCGTCCACCCCTTGGTTTCCTATTTTATCTTAGTGGTTGAATTTTGAAAAAACCTTCCTTAGTGGATGCCTACTTTATATCGGAACATTTTTGTTCAAAATTTGAAGTTTTAGCTGTGCGTTGATATGTCAGTTTCTCCTTTTATATTAGGTATAGATATTATAAAATATAGAGTGCTTCCTTGAAGGATTGTAATGATCTAGATAAAAAAGATACAATATTTCTTGTGAATTTAAGCTACTTTAAAATAGTTTATTTTTATCCCATAAATGCTCGAAATGCAGTTCTTGTTATACTTATTGCCATACTTTACAAGCAATAGATTTTTGTTGAATTAAATGTTATAACTTACTTAAATATATAATACTAAGGTCCATATTATAGAACGTAAATGACTAGTCAAGTTTTGGGTCCCGGTTAAAACAATTGAATTTTGAATCTAACTCTGTTGCATAAGGTCGAAAATAAGTACCTAATTATTCCAGATTCAATTATGTGATAATCTATTATAGATTCCAGTGTCGGTTCTCTTATCTATGATACAAAACTGTAAGATTTCTTTATAGTTATTTCAATAAATGTGCAATCTCTAATAGTCATTTCACTAGAGAAACCATTTGATGGATCGGACGTATTATAATAAACTTCTAGTTGTTTTCAATGATACAACGCCCGTATCAATCAATACCGTTGCCAATGATTTATTGTGTCAAATACTTTCCATTTGCGCTTTATCACCCAGCATTTACTGATAACAATGGTAAACATTGATAACCTTACGCGAGTGTTGCTACAGATTTTATATGGTACCATTTCACCAGTGATTTACAAAGTAAAGATAGGTTTGAGCATTTGACTGTCCCGCAAGGCGGGATTGATCCCCCATCCAGGACAGAAATTAAATTTGTGTGCATGTTGTAAATCATTGAAGCTATTTTGAACCTAACGAGTAATTACAATGCGAGTCAAGTCACGAACAGGAGCCCAATTCTCGAGCAGTAGAGATAAATATCACATTCGATATTTATCATAATACATGGCGGAATTGGCGGATAATAAAAATCAATTTTTAGTATTCTCGAGATATAACACTCGATATTTGTCTATTGTTAGCGTGCAATATGCAACGAGTAAGTATTGAAATATTAGATATGTTTGTGATATTTTCTTTCGATATGAGATTCGATATATTTATCGTAATCGATATTATTATTGAAAGTGCGAGAATCGGCCTCCAGAACTGGATTTCTACTATTCACTATCATTTATATATCTAGCTTTGACGTCAATTGTGATCCTTCGTCGTTACGTAAGTTACGTTTGACGTGAGTTATTATTCAATGTACTTTACTTCCGAATTATAGATCGACAGCAAATATTTTTTTAATGGTCGATTTTTCAATTGCTGGATAAACCAAAATTAACAGCCAGATACTGCCTATCTGGCCATTGAAAAATCACAAGATTTTGTCCTTTGTCTGACAGTACATTGAACTCTTTCATCATGTATGAGAGCTCTTGGGCTTTTAATAAAAGGTATTGTAAAAACGACGTGAAGTTAAATACAAATTTCGATCTATCCGTCAACACAACCCAGTGCGTCTGTTCGTGATACAGTGTCACAGAAATATAAATAGTATACTAACGTACAGAAGACCTTACTCCTGAAATCACCTCTCTTTTTATCGCATAACTCTATCTCTTTCGGACGTGACACGAGTAACGATAGGGTTGTCATCTTGTGAAACTGTAATTCAATCTAAGTGCTTTCTTATTTTATTTAGTAGAAATATAATATGTTAGTACCTATTACTTTTTATGTAAAGGGTAACTTTTAAGTATCTAAGGTAGAATTAGACCCGATAACTATTTTACAGAATACCTGTGTTATATTTCTTTTGTTTACGATTCTAATATTGTATTGAGGTATACTGTTAATAAAATAAAGAGCAAGTAAATTACCAATGCGCGTGCGTCACAGGCAGTCACGGCGAGCGAACTCGCTATTTTTTTTTGCCGTCTGCCGCTTGCGACCTGTGAAGTGAGCCAGGCCTGACGGACGGGTTATAGAACATGCTCCCAAAAAAATTGTTTGCACAGTCCAGCTTATAATATCGATTTCTATAAAGTTGTTTGTACACCTCTGGTCGAGACGTTTTCATATCTAGATGCATTCAACTGTAGCTCAGCGAAGAATCGTCTCGAAAAAAATATTCAACATAATTAATTCATTCAATAATTTTTCATTATCATTATCTTACCCCGACCAAACAATTATATCAAAAAACAAAACTTTACAACATTACACAACTTTACACATACAACATCTGCATTCTAGTAAAAAACATCTTATCTCATTCTATTCACTCGAACATACAATTCACACAAAAACACAACACACACAACCTAAGACAAAAAAATAGACTAGAACTGATAACGCCGAGAACAAATTACGGCAAAACAACGATATTGTTTGAAGGAGCACGGCTATACAACCAATTACCTGATGAAACCAAAGAGTGCACTAGTGTCAACGCATACCGGCATAAACTTAAACAATTTGTTGAAAACTTATTTTAGTGTGTCTATCAAGCCAGAGGTCTTACATCTATAATAATAGTTAAAATGTATCTCATTGTAAGTGAACTAATGTAAGTTCTTATGAGAATAAAGTTCTTTAAACCTAAACCTAAAAACGCGCATCTATTTTAAACTTTAATTCAAAGTTGATTAAGTATATTATTGTGCTCATATTTTAAAGGGGTAATAAAGCCAGCTGTACACGACTTTTAAATGCTTCTTGCTCAGTTGAATAAATCCATTACCCCCGTCTTTGAGTCCGTTATGCTCACGGAGTACATAAAGAAGGTTACGCTCGAGTGAGTCTAAAGATGTGTGCTTAAAGATCAAAATAGATTTTATACACGAACAAAATAAGCAGCCTTTTCAGTAATTTTAATAATAGAATGTTCTGAATGACATTGGCAGGCCTTTATGGAAATAGGCAAGCATTTCTGCTTACTGTGATAGTCACAGGGTGGCATTATTTCCAAACTCCATGGTTTCAGTGGATTATACAAGAGTTGACATGTAGCATCCTCTCTCTGATGTACGGACAGATTATTTCTTAGTATGTATGTTGGTGTCATCAGCACTATAATGATACTAGCTTCCGCCCCGCGGTTTTACCCCTGTCCTAGTGGGGTTTTCGGTTTTTTTTCGGGATAAAATGCATGATTTCGTGATAAAAAGATTGTAACTTAATATTCTTTGTTATAATGTGCGTTCTCATTGTAAATACTAGTACTTACCTAATTGTTATAATATTTACTTTATTTTGGTTTTTCCCTATCAGTGATACCCGTTGTATTATTAAATACTTACCTGATTTTAGGTTAATTAAAATTAGTCATCTCATCAGTATGTAGAACAAAAGAATAATAAAATTAATGCCCTCAAACTCAATTTATTGTCGGAAAAGTTTTGTTTTTCTGAGCATTACAATTACGTACCTATTTTCATGTTTAGGGTTCCGTGCCCAAAGGGTAAAAACGGGACCCTATTACTAAGACTTCGCTGTCTGTTCGTCCGTCATATTACAAATTATGTATTTCTATTGCCGCTATAACAACAAATACTAAAAACAAAATAAAATAAATATTATAAATATGTATGGCTCCCATACAACAAACCGATTTTTTTGCCCTTTTATTTCTATATGGTAGTTCCCGTTGACCTAGAATCACGAAATTTGGCAAAAAGCAAGGTCTTACAGCACAAATAAAGGGATAATTCCAAAAAATTAAAAAGTTGATAATTAAAGGGTGTCCCCATACATACATAGCTACGCCAATTAATAAAGACCTCTTGAGTTGTATGGGCGCTCATACAATTTAGAGCTTAATTGGCACGAACCTCAAATAAGGTAAATAAATTAAATTGTGCATTTCCCGTGATGAACGAACGATGGACGAAGTTTGTACGGAACCCTCGGTGCGCGAGTCCGACTCGCACCTGGCCGGTTTTTTATGATACACATGGGGTAAATATCATAGTTGTTTGAACTTGGCTGTAAGTGAAGTGACCTTATTCAAGATCATTGATTTCAAGGCTGACTTTTAAATCCGTAAGTAGGTACTCGTCTGGTTTGTTTACAAAAGTATTCCCATATTAAGTTTAAAAAAAAATCATCATTGTTTTCGATATCTTCAATATAACAAAGTATGGAAGAGTTGGTGAATTCAGAACAGTTTTTGTATGGAATTATCAGAGGAATAGCTTATCCAAGGTTTATCCAGCCATTGAAAAATCGGCTCTATAAATATAATATAATAATGACTAATATTTACAAACGCACATTACAACAAAAAATAAACGACGACAACAAAATCGCACAAAGTTAATTTTTGCACTGAGATATAAATAAAATTAATGAATATAAGTACCTACTTAATACCTGATTCAAGAATGTTCACTATGGTGTCCTCATCAAAAGGAAAATTAATGGTCCTAGGAAAATGTGATGGATAATTTGCTCTGTGAGTCTCCAAAATTCTATCAAAGTACATGTTTTCTTTTGTGAGTCAGTCACTGAATTGCGTTCTGGAATATTTTAATACACACGAGCGGAAATGTTTATGTTATTACTTTATGCCAAACAAATGCCAGCCGGGTCAAAACCCAAGGCGGCATTAATAGCTACTTAGAATTGCTAGATTTTATCGATAATTATGACTACAAGAAAGCGGTTAGACCTAAACACTCGAGTTAAAAGAAAAGTGCTGATTGTGGCCATACGATAAGGCTGTAGAATCAGGGTCCCGATTTTCTCGTTTTAACATTAATGTCGTATACTACATCCATTGCAAAACCTTGCGGATATCTGTCAAAAATTCTTGACTTCAAATTCTTTGTCGAAGATGCAAGAATCGAGTCCCTGGTTTTGATAGTAAACTGTATTAATGAATTAAGATTTATTAAGACTACAGCTAATCTACAAAGACATACATTTCAAAGATGACTAGAAAAAGAGTTTGAGTTTATGGAACTTTTGAATCTGAACGTGGTGATTTTTAAATGGCATATGAATATTTACCTGTAGAAGAATATAAATAAATAAAATGTGTGTCACTTTTAAGATGGGATATCATCGGACTGTTGACTCGAAATTTGGTACCCTTGGTCATTTTAAGTATTAAAAATTGATGCCTCGTAATGAATAACAATAACATCTTCAATCAACATCTATGGTGTAAATAAATAGATGCAAAGGGGGAAGGGAGGCCACCACTAGTGGGCGAAAGTAAATGGTGTAACTGGGTTAACAAGATAACGTGTTTAGCCCCAGCGTTGTAGAAAATAACAATTATTTATAATAGAAATAGGTCTAGCGTCGTTTGTTTTTAATCGTCTTGTTTACGAGTGTTAGGCGTTGGACAGGATTCGATACCGGTTTTTGGAATGTATAATTTTGCATTTTTTTGTTATTATTGTGTTTTGACATTTTAGTATGGTTTAGAGTAAATCCTGTAACGAAAGCATAGAAATTGAAATTATAATAGAAATGTTATTGTGTATTTATTCTCGGTTTACATGAACAGCACAGTTTGCTCGAGTCGTTATCACAAATAAACAATGTATCAGCAAATAGATAATAGCAATATAGATAATACTTACACTAGTAGTAATTGCGTTTCTATGAAAATCAAGTCTAATCCGAGGACATGTATTTTTACACTGTTCACTAGAAAGTAGAGGCTGTTCAGTTTATTTTCAATACACATTCAGTTGCGCAAATGTCAATGCTTAAATCTTATTGGAAACTAGGTCGGCAAAGACTTTTCTTAATGTTTGAATAAATAATGCGTAGAAGCCGTTAAAAAAATCAGCCAACCCTTAAATCATCCGTTATTAGTTCTTTATTTTATTACAGACACAAAGACAGTGGGCGATTTTGGTGTAAGAGCTGCTGTATTTAACAAGTGCATCAAAACGTGTCCTAGAGTTTTCGATTAATTTTATTCATATTCAATTAAGTATTTAATCTTCAATCACACATGTCCATTGTTTATTCACTACCTTGATTGACGCTACCAAAATCTACCACTACTTACGAATCTTGATTGTAACCTGTATACTATGCTGTTCTAACACACAGATTGAAGCTCTTAATTTTGTATTGGCATCATAAATCAAGTCCAAAAGTATTTCAATATGCTAATGTAATGTATTCTGGCTGACCTATAATTAAACTTACTCTATTTGGCACTTGAATTGCAAATCAATTAAGAACGATAATAACTTCCAGAATGATAGATGGCACAGCCAACAGGATATTACCAATGTTTTCAACTTGGTCAGTTGGTATATTTAAAATTAATTTACTGGTTCAACCGCTGGGTTTACGACACCACGGTGATTGATTGACAGATGGATAGTTTATGGGAAAGAGACTAGAAAGATATAATAGTTTACATAGATGACGTGTTTGTATCATGTAAGTGTAAGTAAGTCTGTAAGAGTGGCATAGGAAACGTTATTGAATCTCATGGTTATCATAAAGTATAGATTGGTTGTATTTGTCTATTGATTTAGTTATTTATTTATTAAATGAGTTCCTTATTTTGTCGCTTGAAATTTAATTTTAATTTTGTCTTTGTTGCAGGTAAGTTCGAGACTGTCCATCTACTACTACTATCTTCGTAGTTTTATACATAAAAGACAAAGTAATCAGTAGTTATATACCTGTTTATTATAATCATTTACATTATGTAAATCGAAGGTACACGATTCAATTTACTACACATAGACGTCATTGACAATAGGGAAGCAGTTATAAAATAACTTCGAAGAAAACGATGTAAAGCTCAGCGTTTAGCCTTAAGACGGTCACGCACGGAGGTCGACGGGCCTGCACATGTGTGGGCCGTGGAAGCACCTGCAAAAACATATAGTGGTCTATCGCGTTTGAAGTCACGCGAAATGCCGCTTTGTATAGCGAGTGTATGGCAGCTTGGGCTCGCTACCGCCCCTCTCTCACCCCGCAAGCACCGCACGATTGCTCTGTCTAGACGTGTCCGTTGGCCGACTGTAAGAGTTACATAGACTGTGATATTATGTTAACAAATCCCCGTCTCGAAATATGATCGATTACAAAATAACTCGTTTAATTTATTGTTGTTGAAATCCGTGACAAATAAAAAATACGGTAATCGGTTCAGTGCTATTGCATTAAATGCAATTGCGATTTCCATTTTGTCGATTATAAATAACTGTGTTAATCTCGATTGTCGCATTTTCCATTTAGTGTCGTATTCAGCGTGTTGTACGCGGCACTCTCTCTACAACTTTCCTTTCGTACCGTTAGATGTTAAGGATATAAATAAACATAAATCATTAAGGCATTCCGTAAATATGAAAGTTTTATATACGCACCCATCTGAACTAAATATTTTTGTGAACAGGTGCTGCTTGTGGGGGCTGGTCTGCTTAAATTTGCTATCTATTTATTAGCTAAGTCACTCATCATTTTGATTCTTTTCTTTTTTGTTAAACACATTTTGTCAGTGAGACTAGATAAATTATTTAATGTAATAAATCTGAGTTGATTTTGAAAAGAGTAATTGCTGAGTTTCTTGCCGGCTCTTCTCAGTAAAAGCAACCATAAGTGCTTGTGAAGGCCTATTTGAATAAAAAATATTTTCATTTTCATGTAATTTGAAGTAAATATTTAAACTGAATCTTACTTAAGTTGATCAGTACCTACCTTATGTACCAGCACCACCTTGGCTCCTACTTTGATCTTGATGTATCGTGTTGTCGGGGATATTAATCTCACAAATTGATAAAATACATACAAGATTAATTTTCGCCTCAGTTCGTGTCAGATTATTATCTTATTTGCTTGATATTAATTAGTGTCGTAACCCGGCAGTATATCCTTATCATGTTTCTTTAGTAATTGCAACTGAAATATATCAATTACCTTAATGCTGATTTAGGTACTCTTAAATCTGACTGACTTCTCCTTTTTAACTCTATCATTATGGGTGAATTGGTAATATTTTTCACAATAAGTCTCGTTATTGTTTATATCTTGTCCATTGTCCAAAACAGAGCTACAACAGATACTTATACTAGGTATAGCTTGCAATAAAGAATAGTACTCACTCGATTCGCCCGCCTACCAAATTGCTCAGTGCGACTATTACGTAACGTTGCAATCAGTTTAAATTATAAACCGGCGAAATATATCGGTTTTATTTAACTTATAACTTGTTTACGATTCTAATAACTATCCATGCAAACTTTGTGTCATTGCAAATGTAATTATTTGCTGGGATATTCTTTACACACGATGATCTGCATCCAAGTTAAGAAAAGCTTCTTGTACTTAAATGTAAATTATTTTCAAAAACTAATTAGTTCTATCGATTTCGAGGTTGTTTCAAATTGAAACTGAATGCAACAAAGATACGTAATCCACGCTCAGTTAGTCGAACATGTTAAACGTAAATGAATCATCCATAATAGCATACAAGAACGCAGATAATCGACCGATTAACACATTTCCTCATGCTCGTAAATTAGAAACAGTAACTCAGCTGACATATGTATATGGAGGACATTGTAATTACGATTTCCTTTAAAGGCTCTATATTGGCATCCAGTTTTCCATCGTGCGAATTACGAGTGTATCGCAGCTTTTACTCACACTCGTGGTCTTACAGATTGTGTAAGGGAGATAGAAGACGGAAGAGTTCTCTGTTGAGCCTTAAACCTTGACTGTTGATATGATATGCTGGTCTATGCCTTGTGTCGTTGATCAATCCCAAAGGACGCAGTCCTTTCTGTTTACTTTACCCCACTAGGTAATCAGCATCCATAATCTAAAAAAAAAAAAAATGTGAATAAGGCTGTAGATACGGCTCAAATATTGGTATTCCGAAATTGTTGTTATTCAATATTCCGCTCCAGTAATAAGATTTTTCGTCATACGAAAACCTCATTAAGTAGCACGCTTGTAGCGCGGTAGCTGAGTTATGAAAAATACATCTTTTAAATTGGCTCAACCAAGGTAATTACTATCGTAAGAGAAAGATCGCAAATTACTTTTACTTTCTCGTAAATATAATATTATTTATTATAAAAATTTATAATCGAAAAAAAAAACTGTTTCAATAAATTTTATAAAGCTTATCGTAAGGTTTCTAAGCAACCAACTTATGTTCGGCAATCTGTGAAGAAATTACGCCTTCCAAAACGGCTTCATAACACTCTTATAGGAGTTTCAAGGTCTGTTGCCGAATAATTTATTAAAAAATAAATTCTTGGCTTTTTGATCCTCATTAATAATAAAGTGTTGCGTTTTTGTAAAGAAAATCCATTTCATAAAGCAAACATAATCATCGAGACGTGAAATGAAATATCAACGACTATCGTTTGAATCGATTCGACTCGGTACGGACAGTTCAATCGTTACTGATCGGTGAAAGTGGTTAAGATCTCAAAGTCTGGTTAGCATTTAATCAATGTTTAGATGACAAATCTATTTTATCACTAGTCCGGGAATATTAATTTCTGATCATCAACGAGCCGCTCGAATCTTGAACAGTTATCAGGGATATCTAGTGATCATTGTCGCATTCGACATTTCTCGATAGACATGGCGCATATCTTTGAATAACAGAATTTTAATTAAAAATTTGAATTTTTCCGTCAAATTTCTAATGCGACATCAATGTCGAAAGCGCAAAAATTGGTCCTTTTTATTTTCTTTTATAGAGAGTTACTACAGTCGTGTAACTACTTAAATATAATTATTACCGGTCTTTCAAAATACACTACTAGATATAGAACATTCAGTTCCTCCATCTACAGCCAGCTTATGAAAAAATAAAAATGCCACTATTATTACAATCGTTCATAGATAAAGTATGTATACAATTCGCCTTTGTATTTGCTAACTCCTTTCCTTGCAATGGTTAAGATATTCTGTACTGTATTACATAAAATTCCTTATTATTTTTAAATTGTAGTTCGGCTTGAATAACATGTTTGAAATTCACTATGTGAATGCAAACTAAAATTTTCTTGTAAAATCCCAAATTTGGGTTATTGAACAACGCACTTGGATAGTATATTTAGGATTGATCAACGTAATTTTAATAATCTATCTAATCATGCATCAATCATCCAGCGACCAAATTATGGTAATAAAATTAGCTGAACAGTCAGCTTTTTGATGTCAAAACACAAAATAAATTACAAGACAGTACCGGTTTCTTACTATTGGTACCTACAATCACACACAGTACATGATCGCAATCAGTAATATGCTTGTTTTAAATTCTTCTCTTGCTCAGAGATTCCTTTCCATCTCCTTTAAGGCAATATATACTTCTACACTATCCTAACTAATATTATAAATGCGAAAGTGAGTTTGTTTGTTTGTTACCTTTTCACGCCTAAACCGCTGAACCGATTGCGATGAAATTTGGTACGTAGGTAGCCTGTGGTATGGAGAAGAACATAGGCTACTTTTTATCCCGGGAAAACACAAGATCCCACGGGAACGCGGGTGAAACCGCGGGGCGGAATCTAGTAATATTATAAAGAGGAAAGATTTGTATGTTTGTAACGAATAAACTCAAAAACTACTGGACCGATTTCAGAATTCTTTCAACATTATAAATGTCTATAAATATCCCTGAGCAACATGGGCTATATTTTAACCCGGGAACGCGGGTGAAACCGTGCGGAAAAGCTACTAAGGAATAATTAGCATTTGTCTCCAAAGAGGAAAGGTTATTATATTATACGAATCAACAATTAGCTCTTAAATAGCCACTTATTCAATATCTTGTGACCTTCTTCTAGCTTCAAGTCATTAACTTTGATGTCATCTCTTTTGAAGAGTTGTTGAATAACGTTGAGTTTTCCCAGATACAACCTTGATCTAATAAATTGCTAATATCTAAATACAGGGTGTATTATGTGTATTATAAGCCTTTCTTTATAAACATACGTTTGTCTTTTTTTTTTTTTTCAAAGACCTCCAAATGTATGTTGAAAACATTGCTGACATTGACATTATTATCGCTATCACTAGTACTTCTCATAAATCAACAATATTTTTTTTTTTATCAATGAAGGATATGATAAAATACTTACATGATGCATTTGTCAATACTACCTACTATATATTTTATTTTCCTTAGAAACTTTAGACCGATCCAATAAGGTTGAATTTTCATAATAAAATACTAACTTGTATTTTGAATAATTTTGATTGTAAATTATCGCAAAAAAAAGTTGTTTATCATGAAAATCCTACCCTAGTTTTTGAAGGTATGACATCTGTTAATATTCATCACGTTTATTGAATGGAGTTCGTCTGCAAAGATATGCCCCATTTTCTCAGATTTTTCTGGTCAGAAAAACAGTGCTATTTTTATACTATAATTCTGTTTTACCACAATGCGCGTATAAATCACAATACAAAGGTCGACGGTAAAGATCTTCCGTCTGCCTGATAAGGTGAAGACACGTTTTGTGAACGAGTGACGTCTCACAGATCCATGTGAACGATCCTTGCTTGCTGCTTCCGGGTTGATGTCGTTTTAAATTAAATATTTAATATTAAATGTCATCGTTTTATCGGATATTGTCCTATTTTGATGGTAATAATGAAATGTGTGACCCATCAACATCATAACCGAGACGCCAAATATCTATTTATTCGCTATGCAAACAAGTCTCAACTAGCTGAGGTGTGCAGGCGCGGGGAAGTGAGTGCTCATTGGTCCGGTCAAGGTTACGACAAATCATAAACATTATTACATAGGGATGGGGTACTTAGTTTCTATGAAAACAATTCATATAGTTCATATAATAAGTGGTAAGTATACCAGTTTATTTGAAAAAAATTCAATCTGATATCAGTTTAAGTATAACCAGGTGAGCATTAGAAAATCTCCTACCACCATGGATTTCATCAAGATGCTACCTTCAATAAACCCTTCACTACCACCGAGCTATCATTGCTTTACTTATTAATCGAATGATTGAAAAATTGAAATCCGTTTTTTATTTTTATTTAACATATTTATTTAATCAAAATAATGACCATTATTATCTATACATCGCTGCCATCTAATAGGAAGGTTATTTATGCCTTTGCGATAGAACTCTGGTGATCTAGATTCGACAAACTGTGTGAAAGCATTTTGTATTGCCTCCTGAGAAGAAAACTTTTTATCACGTAGAAAATTGTCCAAATCACGAAAAAAGTGGTAGTCCGTTGGAGCAAGGTCTGGCGAATACGGAGGGTGACAAATGGTTTCTAATTCCAGTTCCTGTAGAGTTAAAACGGTTTCTCGTGCTGTATGAGTTCTCGCGTTATCATGGAGCTATAATGGTGAAGATCGATTCATGAGTGATTATTATGATACCACGTCAGTAACTTTAATGCAAGTGCCAACAACAACTGACAAAGTTTCAACTCAACCGGATGAATGATGATAACTGGTGATGATGATATTGAAATATTCTTGCAAGTGCGAATTACAACTGTATAAAGTTTCAAACCAATCGGATGAATGATGATAATATTATGTCAGAAACATTATCGCAAGTGCCAAATCCTACAACTGTGCAAAGTTTCAAATCAATCCAATGAACGACATACTATGGAACTCGCTTTAAGACGATTGAAGATGATGAGGACGGTTTTATAGAAACCTTCACTTAAGTACTGACAATAACATATAACTAAACAAAGTGGCAACCAAATTGGATAATCGATGCGCGAACGCATAAAAGATGAACAGACAAAGAAAGCATATCTTGTATCTAATATATAAAATTCTCGTGTCGCGGTGTTTGTAGTTAAACTCCTCCGAAACTGCTTGACCGATTCTCATGAAATTTTGTTTGCATATCGGGTAGGTCTGAGAATCTATTTTTCATCCCCCTAAATTTTTATTTTTTTATGATACAGCATAAAAAAATACATACAACCCTAAATTTTCAAACGATCAACCCCTATTTTTTATTTGTTAATTATAAACTTTAATTTTTTTGGCAAGATTTTTATTTTTATTTTGTCATGACTTAGAATAAAAAATATTTTTCTATTTTTCCATAGTTTTCGGCCATTTTTTTTTGGATTTATTTGTGTATCGATCATAGCAGTGAGTTGTCTGCTGATAACCATCAAACCGGTACCTACAACAGTTACAAAATTTAAATAAAAATATATACAGGGATATTTCTCACACACAACCATAATAATATGATCCCAAACCAAGCATAACTTGTGCTAATATATTACCCTACCCAAGACAAACAGACATGTCCATACACACACAATGTCTGTTCTGGATGAGAATCGAACCGAGTTTAAGAAAAAATCTGCTAGAATTGTTTTCCTATCAATTAGTAGTTCCCCTGATCAACACAATTCTATAGCACTTAACAACAGTAAGAAAAACAAACAAGTGATATATTTTACCTTTTATTACCATCCGCGATCAGATTATGAAACTAGTTGTTTTATTGCATGATTCGAACTGGTTATTACCCGATTGTTTTCAGATTGTAGAATGGTACAAAAGCGATGACATAAATCATGAATGTTGGCTGTATTGTTGTTAGCTTATTGTATGTTATAATTACATCATATACATTATTAGACAGCCAATAGTTTTTTTTTGTGTATAAACACTTATTTTGCGTGTCTGTGCTTATATAGAATGTGTTATTATTTAAGTATCTATACTAATAATGAAGCTTATCTATAATATGACACAAATTGCAAAAAATCTTTGTCGTGTTTCGTTTCTCATTTTACATTGTACTATTTTATTAGGTCTCCATTCTCACTAGATGATGACATTTTCACTATTGTAAAATTAATTATGGTCACTACCAATTCAATTTGCAATTAGAGAAAAATTATAAAGATTTCGCGCCAATGTATATTTTTTCTGTTGCTGCAATCTCTGGTAGAATGCATGCAATGTCATGCATTCTACCAGAGATTGCCAATTTTAGTTCCATTTTCAAAATTAAAATGAAGTTCTTTTTTTATGAAACAGTAATAAGTCGAGTCTTTATTCATGATTATTCTACTTATGACTAAAGACTTTTTCGTTTTTGTAGGCTCATTGTCATTTGACACACAAAAATTAAAAAAAAAAAACTTTTTCCCCTAGAGGAAGAATTGCTATTTTTTCTTCGCTCTGGTACGCCACAATGACGGTCTTTTTGAGCAAGAGGAGTGAAAAAGTACTTTCTCATAGCTGTCGGGTATGTTGCGTTGGTAATGTAATCTAATCGGGACTACAGAATACCCTACCATCGTGCTATGGCTTCATAACGATGTTTTCCTTCACCGAAAGTTCAATCTCATTGTAATATTCAAACCCACGTACTTCTTCGCTCGGCTTACGACGTCATCAATCGTCAAATTAACTATACATTTGTGACAGGTATTTAGACTGATTCGAGATATAGATTTTAACTGATTCGAACCAAACTAACGACTACCAATTATGAAGATATATTCAATTAATTACAGGGAGAGAGCCAGGGTAATTTACCTCCTCCACAAAGTGAAGAGTTAGTTAGACATTGTCATTAAAAAGACTCGATTGATTTTGATAAAGTTGTTGATGTTTTTGAGTCAATGAAGATAACACTATACTTACTTTATTATTACTCACTAGCTGTTCCCCGCAGTTTCACCTGCGTTCACGGTATAAAAAATAGCCTATAGCCAATAAAAGTAAGCCTATGTTACTCCTTATATCAGTTATATGCCAGTGAAAGTCCCGTCAAAATCGGTACAGTCGTTTCGGAGATTAGCTGAAACAAACAGACACAAAAGAAATGTTTATAATAAGTACCGTATATACCTATTTCATATGCATTTAGTAAAAATCTGTTATTTGGACATTACAAACAGACACTTCACTTTTATTTATTTGTATAGTCTAGCTTTACACCCCGGTTTTATCCGCAAGGTATTGCATTTAAATAAATAGACCCCTACTCAAGGAATATTTTATCCAATTTTCTATCTCTAAATACTGTTTGGACTGCGTTTGTCTGTCAGTTAGCCAGTTATGATAATAATGTTTTATAAGTATTTATTGAAGATAAATTTACATATTTCAGTTAAAAACCTTTTGGAATCTCATATTTATAAACAATGATGCACATTATAATTTGGTCAACTGACCCTGAGAGGTAAAATATACAATCTGATTGTAGTGTAGGCTGCTTAATGATGAGAATGCAGTCTGAGAATTTACCTTTGTTTTCCTTCGTGTGGGAAACAATGAAATAATTGGATTTATAGGTAACGGGTGTAGTTCTTATCTAATTAAATCAAAAGCGTGACTAATCTTTTATTATTATAACAATCTAAGCGGCGGCGCCTGCGCACTATTACATTGCAAATTTATTTCGTTGAGTATAATGCCGACACCGTGATCATAAATTTTGCTTTGTTGTTGATACATATACTGGGTGATTTTGTTATCACTGGCAATACTTGCAAGGGTGGAAGTACTCATCCAAATGGACAACTTTTATAATGGGACTAACTGTGAAATCATGAAAAAATTATCAGCTGTTCCATACAAAAGTTCAATACCTACTCGACCAAAATGTATGAAGCAACCGTATTATTTTACGCGATATCAGAGTTAGCCCCATAATAAAAGTTGTTCACATTGATGAGTACTTCCACCCCTGCAAGTATTGCCAGCGATAACAAAATCACCCTGTATTATAAAGCGATTGAATACTGAGGAAGGCTTATCATGAACAAAAAAAATATATAATTGTTTTTTTTTTAATATTTTATTGTTTACGTTACGTGTCGTGATCATAACGTATCAATCATATTGCTTCAGTTCCGTGGTACGATGCAATTTTTTTCGCACACCTCATTTTTTATAGCGATATTAATCTATGGAGTTTGTATAAATATTTATAAATACTAAACCAGAAGAGTTAGAACTGTTTATAATTATGGCGTAGACATTTGGAATTGAATTATAAGGACGAAGATTTGTAGTTTTATTTCTCTCAACTAATAGTAAGTCAGTTAAGGTTTGGATTTAAATAGCCTTTGATTATATATATGTCTAGATGGACAGTCGCTACTACAGATCTAAAACAAACAAGCCAACTTTTTTATTCTGTTTGCGTGACAGCTACGTTTTACGCTCGCGCTTCTTCATACAGCTTGTCCTAGTGTGCGTGATATTTGGACGCTATATTTTCTACGCGTTCAGTTTGCCCCTGAATACAGAGTGGATATTTCCAGGCGTTTTCCAAGTCTAATTTGGGTTCGTCATACTGAACTTTTATTACCTATAGGACCAACTCTGAAATCACGAATATAATTACAAACTTCAAACAAAATACTCTATCAAAAAGAATCATAAAAATGTTTCACCCAAGTTGTTTTGATAAAATTACATCTGGAAATTATAAAAAATGAATACTTACATCATCTGTACTACTTAATACATTTTTTTAAAAATATAAACCAACAGAAATATCCATCCTGTATTATATTTCTAATTATTGTATTGTATAACTATTGAGTGCCGATTCTACTTATTCGAACATCCGCAATGACTGTCAAAATATAGTTGTTATAGGTGGTGAAATTTCAAGGCAACTCCATTGCTTTTTCAGTTCCTTATAGCTATGAATATTCAATACGATGATTAATAGATTTTCTACTGATGGATTTGGTGTTAAGTGGATTATTATGTTGATAACAATACTTGCAACGTTTGTTTATTATTACATCATATTTAACATAATCGATTCTGTTGATAGACTCGTTGTGAAGTTAGAAAATGGAATAACAAAAGTTCAAATTGACTGTCTTAATAACCAATCGATTAAGTAATCGACATTCAATGTGATCGATAATCGATGGCACCAAAAAGGAATAGATAAAAAACAATAATTATATGTGATTCATTCATACAGTTATCGGTTTTACCACGACGTATTAAATACTAGGGTATTTCCCTTTTACCTACAAATTTATTTTATTTATTTACTTCTTAACATCTATCTTTACAGGGGGGACCCTAATGCGATAGTGTTGCCTTACATCTATACAATATTAAAATACAAATAAACAAGAACTTAAATATAACTTATGAGTAACAAATCCTTAGTAGGACCTTTGCTAATTCAAATGACATGAAAATACATCTAGCCTGTCATGTGTTTCAATAATAACTTTAATTCTACGAGTGAGAGGCGTTTTTGCCAGTAAGTTTGTTCTGGCAGATGGTACAGATAGATAACAGCGGAGGGCGGAGCCGCCTCCACCGTAGCGGTCTGGCACACAGAGACTCACGCCGCAGTATCCCCGGATTATGGTCTTTACCACGTAAAAGTTTTACGAGATACGTTAAATGTTCATTTTATTTAATTACTAGCCGTTCCCCGTGGTATCACCCGCGTTCCCGGTATAAAAAAAGATGTTTTAATGGTTGTCCTGCTATTCGGGACGGATTCAAATCCAACAAAGCAAATATCATAAAAATCGATCCAGCCGTTCTTGAGTTATAAATTGTGTAACTAACACGACTTTGTTTTATATGATTGTGCATATACTATATAGCTAATCTATCCATATACTATATACCGCGGTTTCACTTGTGATAACTAACTCACTTTCACATGAATAGTGTTAGTGTTGATAGTGGGATAAGTAGGACGTCTTGCTGGCCTTCCCTTATCAAATGAAACAATTGGTGAACAAAACAACTGAATAGTAAAAAAAAATATCTTCTACATCATTATTGAAATCGTGTAACAATACTGTGCGCTTTATTTAAAGTAAAGTGCGCTCGTGAGAAAAAAAAACCCATTCTAGTTTAAATGACGGATCATGAAAATTAACATTGTTCGCTGATGAACTGAATTAAAACCATTGCGTGCAACGTAAGGAATAAAATTGGTAATTAAACAGGGGTCAATGTCGTTTCCCACGTGCTCGCAGTCCGCCGGAAATTGTTTCTACTTTGGCAATCCTGATAGGGTTGCCATGAGTTGATTGGAGGAATGATAATGACAGATGCGATGACTTGTTGTAAATCAAGCTAACAAAATTTTGTAGGTTTTTAAATGGTTTCTAGGATTACCTAGTTATTTACAACTAGCTTCCGCCCCGCGGTTTCACCCGCGTTCCCGAGGGATCTTATGTTTTCCCGGGATAAAAAGTATCAAAAATAAAAAGCCTTCCTCGATAAATTGGCTATCCAACACTGAAATAATTTTTCAAATCGAACCAGTAGTTCCTGAGATTAGCGCGTTCAAACAAACAAACAAGCAAACTCTTTTATAATATCTTAATATATATATTTCTTGTGTGCGTGTGTATGTGACTGAACTCCTAAACGACTGGACCAATTTTGATGAAATTTTTTGTGTATATATGAGTGGGTCCCTGGATGGTTTTAAAATATAATTGGACCCGGTAGATGGCGTCGTAATCGAGTTTGGACAGGACAACGTCTGTCGGGCCCACTAGTTATAGTATAGATTACTCAAATCAATGGAAGAGGTTTGTAGAGGCCTAAAGTAAGCTTTAAGCTTCAGGCACTACATAGATTAGTCTTTGTAGTCAACAGATAAGTAAGAGATAGCAAGACTACTCTTCTGTCCAGATGCTGTTAAACATAAGTTCTTCTGGATGGATTCCTGGCTTCTATCAATTTGGAAAACATAACTCATCTGATAATAGGTAAAATAGCTTCAATATATTTGGGTATTGGGTACCTAATATTTATGAATATTTTATTTTCCATTTTCTATAATCATTTTCACCTCCCGATTCGAACAACTATACCTCGGTTATTATAGGAAGTGATTCATGACGTGACGTATTTTTTATTAGCGAACAAGAGTGTAGTGACCGAGACCGAATCGAATAGTCCAGTCAATAAACTCTGGGGGAAGATGATTTGTCATTGTATTATTGACTGTAGCTAGCTTTATTTAAAGTTCATTTGTTCTGTCAGTATTGAAACCTAGGTAGTTCGATATTGTATTAAAAAAAAGCTTTTAGATTATAAAGATATGAAACTAAATTCCACATTTTTTTGTACGACGTTCTATGCATTACGTAACGTAGTTTTGTTCTGTATTTTTGGTAAGTCGATAACCTCTGTGTAAATACACATACAAAGCCTATTATGTACGATTTACGATGCAAACCACAGACTTAAGGCGCTGACAACAGCTAAAGTCTCTCTATTGCAACCCAACCTATATTAATCCTACTAAATGTACGGTATTGAAATTTAAATACACGATACTCAAGGATATAAATGACAAATTTATTAATCTCAAAACACGATTTCATTTCATTGCCTCGATAAAAAAAATTGCCAAACACAACTCTGAAAATCAAGGAATTCCCAAATTTATCCTATACATGAATGTATTTTTCGATGTGATATTTTACATTAATATTGTTCGAATAATTAGAAAATGATTTATTTCGTTAGTTTTTGGAATAAGGAATTCATTTGTACATAATTAATTATTTTTATAAATGTCGCTTACGTTATTAATTCGGAGCAGTTAGGGGGAGGAGTCAACATTATGCCACACTCTTCTGTCACGTTACTTGCGTATTTTGCTTTGCCCTCACTCGCATTCCGCGGCGATCCGCGTTGCTAGACGGACCTATACCACTTTTTTTCCGAGCGCGCGGTTTCAACATTATCATCCATAAATGGGTAAAATATCTTTTAAAAAAAATGTGCAATGCCTGATGAATAAAGTAAGGTAGTAAGCAATTTATTTCACAGTGATTGACAATGATAAAAGTAAACAAATACTTGTGTTTGTCAAAGCGTCATATCACTGCCGCTAGATTGCAGTGTAATTTATGAATGTATTCAGCCTATTCACATTATAACTTTTTATTGAATTTTTTATCAAATTAAATGACAATATTTGGAGGGAAAATGAATTGCATTACATAACTTTTACAATATGATCTCGTCGTATTATTTCGCATAAAAAAGTAGGTATTCAAACTAAAGATTTACTTACCACAAAAAGGGCATAATAACTGATTATTTTTTTAATCTTTCATGCATTGGGAATAAAATTTGTCGTGCCGCATCACTGACCGAGAAAGATTCTTATTTTCATCACATAGGTCAAGTCATTGTTAGCTCAGCGGTCCTGGTTATAGGTCAAGAACCTATAACTACTTGGATGTGTGTGTTCAAATCCATGTGATGACACCATGTTTTATAATGAATGTAAAGTACCTGGATGATTAAGTTGTGCTGGTATATAATTTATAACTTTTTATTTTGGTAAACAAAAGAAGGAACTTGAAAAAGAGGAAATTAATAAATGAAAGTGGAGACATCATCTGGATTCGAACCGCGGACTTCTGGATTAGAGATCGCACGAACTCCCGCCTGAGCTATTAATTACTTATAGATAGTGGCGAAATTTACTTTCGTATTCTTATGAAAATGTAGCAGTTTCTCATTGATTGAAAACACGGTAAAACGACAAAAAGAAACCTAGCTATATATTTTGAATTTTGTACAATTATGAGGCGAATTATTAAGTAAAATCTATATGGGTATCGTTTCCATGGTTTTCGGAGGTGCCGATTACGAATATATAACATATTTCGAGATTCAAGATGGCGGACGCGAATCATTAAATAAAATCTATATGGGAATCGTTTCTATGGTTTTCGGGGGTGCCGATTACGAATATATAACATATTTCGTGATTCAAGATGGCGGACGCGAATTATTAAATAACATCTATGTATAAGGGTATCGTTTCCATGGTTTTCGGGGTGCTGATTACGAATATATAACATATTTCGTGATTCAAGATGGTGGACGCGAATTATTAAATAACATCTATGTACATGGGTATCGTTTCCATGGTTTTTGGGGGTGTTGATTACGAATATATAACATATTTCGTGATTCAAGATGGCGGACGCGAATTATTAAATAACATCTATGTATATGGGTATCGTTTCCATGGTTTTCGGGGGTGCCAATTACGAATATATAACATATTTCGAGATTCAAGATGGCGGACGTGAATTTTTAAATAAAATCAATATGGATATCGTTTTCATGGTTTTCAGGGGTGCCGATTACGAATATGGAGTAGTGATATCTCTGCGCGACCTAATTTAACTACTAGCAAACTATTATGTATTAGTATTTTAACGTACTGCCAAAAATTAGAAGACACTTTACAGACAACTTTTACAACGTTTGTTGGAAATAATATTAGAAGTCAATTATATCAACAGCTAAAGAACATTAATTTTAATACAAGACCATGGTCCTGCTTCCCGTCTGAATTTTTATTAAAATTATTTCTACGTATGAGAATTGACTACATCGTCAAATTCAACAATCGCAATCTGAAAATTAGTAAATCCAAATGTTGAAAATACCTTTCAGTTTCGCATTTGTAGTTTTTAAAAGAATAAGTATCTCAGTATTTCTCTCTCTCATTTTTTTTATTTTGGTATCCTATTATATTATTAAAGGTCATAAACAATAAAAAATATGTTAGGTATTAGTTCTACATACACATACTACGAATAATGACGAATGTCTACACAAAAGCGGCATTTCGCGTGACTTCAAACGCGATAAACCACTGTATGACTTGTTACGCTGTGGTACTATTGTAAATAATGTTGTGAAAGATGAAAAAGTTACAAAAGTAGGATGAATCATATCGAAAAAGTAATCAAACATAAGTCGCCAACAGGACTCGATCCGTGGACACCTAGTTCAAGGATCGCACGATCTCCCACCTGAGCTATTAATTACTTATAAATAGCGGCGAAATTTACTTTTGTATTCTAATGAAATTGTAGCAGTTTCTCATTGATTGAAAACACGGTAAAACGACGTTTTCTAAAAATGAAACCTAGCTATATATTTTGAATTTTGTACATTATTTTCTTCATTCATATTTCTTATTAAAAAACATTTATACATCCACACGGGCGACGCGAATATAAAATGATAAGAGAAGCGGTTTCATTAAAATTAGTAGGTACATACTATTGTAAATAATGGTGTGAAAGATGGAAATAAAATAGAAAAGTTACAAAACTAGGTTAAAATATATTGAGAACTCGGTTATTACTATTTCTTTATAGCTAGTTGTAATTACATATTTATACTATCAATAATAGCGCCATCTAGTTGTGTTAGTTTCATAGATATATTTGTACTTGTTTATTGTTTGGATGATGGCCGAAAAAGTGCACCGTTTTACCGCGTCTTCGTGTGTGGCGCTATGCTGTGCTATACGTGCTATATATATTGGGGATGTAGAGGGGCGTGGCTAAAATTTCAATTTCTCAAGGCCATTTAGCTGTTGTCAGCGCCTTAATTACAAAAGTATTGTTTCGAAGCCACTTAGCACTTTCACTATGAATAACTCAAAGTGAAATCGTTTTACAATAAGCAGAGTTTACTGTGTGGGTTGAAACAATTTAATTCGACCTGTGACACAGTATGCTTAAAGTTGCTTAATCAGTAAATCAACTCTCACCAAGTAATAGCGAATAGATCCTTCAAAAAAACTAAATGCATTGGGTCACCTTTTTAATTTATTTTTATTGACACATTAGGTAATTAATCCAATATCGGCATAGTTTTATGTACATATTTTAAAAGCTTTTAAATTTAATTATCTTTACAAAATGCAATTAAGTAGTTGATTTATATATTAAACCCGTTGAAAATTGCCGTCATTGTAGTGATTACTTAAATTCCCATAGTCTATTTTTGGCTTGGTAATGAACCTATCATTATCAGATTAGCTAAAAATGGCATCGCGAAGTAACCTTGCGCCTTGGCATGTCATTAAACTGGCTTTTTAATGACGATAACTGGAATTATGTGGCATGTCAACTTTTCTTTTTATTTAATCTCCAGCCAGTGCATTTATCGTGCATCTATGTGCGTGTTTTACATGTAGCGTTTGTATGGAGATTAGTTACTGATTTAACTAAGCTATGTATTTGTTACTATGTCACAGTGGTATTTTACTAACATACTGCCCCATTGAGCTGCGAATGAATCAGCGTGGGTCTTATTGTATTGGTCGTGTCTGACTGATTCGTTACACTGCCATTGATTTCTGTCATTATTTTTCGGTCGAACATAGAAAGTGTGTTATTCTATAAATAGTATTCTATAATTTTGTTTCGTGATTTTTACCAGTCAAAAAAAATATATCATGGTCATATATATATTATATATATATATATATATACGCGTCGACTTGAGAACCTCCTCCGTTTTTTCGTCGGTTTAAATGTAAGTTACGTAATAACGAATATGTAAATCCTTGTTTGTGCCCAGCGACCTTTTCAGGGTCAGAGTACAAGGAGCAAGCGTGGAGTAGCTCAGCTGGAGATCAATATTTAGTACTTTATACATCGTGTATCAAAACGTAGCAATTTGTCGTCCTAAAAAGAAAAAGGCATAAAAGTATATTTGATTAAATATGCCTTCAATTAAGTCTCCTAAGTTACCAATTTTACGTTATTTCAGGATCATTTCTCCTTTGCAATTTCAGCTTGTGAAGTAACTAAGGAAATTGCTGAGTCATGTATTCATTTTTTTGCGATAATGACGTCTAGTTATTTATTTCAAACAAAAATCACCTTTATCGATGTAGACAATAAGATAACATATTGCTGACTAATTAAGTGACACATTGTTGATCTTATTCATTGCTCGTATATTTTTTATTTATGTTGTATTACGGTGACACGAATGACATGGCATTTTGTAGTTCCGACATTTGTTTAAAAAAGTTTCCAAAGTAAAAATAAATACTTACTAAAAATTCTTCTTAAATTCTACTTTAAAACCGGTAGTACATCTGACCCCACTAATTTTAGACCGATTTCTGTACTACCGACATTTAGTAAAATTTTCGAAAAAATTATACTTAATCAACTATTGGTACATTTCAATAGTAATAGACTGCTTCACAGTAAACAATTTGGTTTTACCAGGGGTCGCTCAACAACCGATGCTGGTGTTGAGCTTGTTCAGAATATTTTTGGCGCCTGGGAGGAGTCACGTGATACCATCGGTGTCTTTTGTGACTTATCCAAGGCATTTGATTGTGTACACCATGAATTACTGATCAGGAAATTACACCACTATGGTATTAGAGACATTGCACTCAGTCTTTTGAATTCATACTTGAGTGATAGAATTCAAAGGGTTGATGTAAATGGTAAAGTTTCCTCTGGGTCTTCGGTAACGATGGGCGTCCCACAAGGTTCTATCCTGGGACCTTTTCTTTTTCTGATTTACATCAACGACTTGCCTTACCTTGTAGAAAAAAAACATGAGATAGTATTGTTTGCTGATGACACTTCACTTCTTTACAAAGTGAATAGACATGATTTTAATTCTTCTGACGACGTAAACAATGCTCTTTCAGTAGTCGTTGATTGGTTTACTATTAATAATTTATTGCTCAATGAGAAAAAAACCAAATGTATCAGATTCAGTCAACCCAATGTAAGACATTTGAACACAGACATTGTTATTAAAGGCGAAAAACTGGATCTTGTTGAAACAACCGTATTTTTAGGTATCACTTTAGATGATAAGCTACAATGGAGCCCACATATTTGTAATTTAGTGAATAGACTTAGTTCTGCAGCTTATGCAGTGAGGAAAATTCGTTCTCTCACTGACGAATCTACGGCAAGATTAGTTTATTTCAGTTATTTTCACAGCTTGATGTCTTACGGCATCCTCCTTTGGGGCAGTGGTGCCGACATCAATAGAATTTTTATTCTGCAGAAGAGGGCTATTCGCGCAATTTATAAATTATGTCCTAGAGATTCTCTTAAAGATAAATTCAAATCCATAAATATTATGACTGTGTCGTCACAGTACATTTATGAAAATTTAATTTATGTTCGGAAAAATATACAAAATTTTCCTAAGAACAGCGATACTCATAGCTTGAACACTAGAAATAAGCACAAACTCGCTGTACCTGTAACTCGGCTCAGCAAAGTGAGGGACTCATTTAAGGGGCAATGTATACGTTTCTATAACAAAGTACCCAAAGAAATTCAAGAACTATCTGTGTATAGATTTAAAAAATTAGTTAAACAAAAGTTATGTAAGAAAGGGTACTATAAAGTTTCTGATTTTATAGAAGACAAGAATGCATTTAAATGAAATGTTCGCTACACAAACTATTTCATTAAAATTTTATAAACTTTGTTATTAGTAATTAAATTTTTACATAAATAAAAAGAACAAAGATCTATAAAAAATGTCCCTTGCTGAGTTTCTTGCCGGAGTCTTCTCAGTCCAAGTGTATTCCGAACCGGTGGTAGAATCATTTGTAACGTTCATAAGTGCCTTATTAGGGCCTAAACTGAATAAATGATTTTTGAATTTGAATTTGAATTTGAATTCAGAAATCTCGAAAAGCAAAACAACGTATATTTATCAACAATTCAAATGTAAAAAGAAAAACGAATGACAATACATAACTAACTGCTTATTTTCTCACACAAAATAAAGACATTGTTCCATCGACGAAATTGCCGTAAACATAGCATAACAACCAAGTTACATACTCATATGTAACAGTTCCTTACATACTATATATACTTTTATACAATACGGTATGGAAGGCGTGCTAGGTACCAATTACTTAACATTTGTGACAAAGTACGAACGGGTAGAAATCGCAGCGAAAGCGTTTACGCAACCCACCCAGCACAGTTCCTAGGCGGAAATTCAGAATTAGATACAGGCTTGATCTATTTACCTCGGTTATATTATGTGAGGTAACACTGAGCAAGTTTCAGTCACGGAAATTAATGGAAAAATCTTTGCGCGTCCAATAAATTTTGTATTGAAATTGCCATGATACCTAGTTATCACAAATAATTTTCCTAGAAATTGTGTATACATTTTCTACGCTATTATGCTGGTTACTGCAGGTTACTGAATACCCGCGCGTAAATAGATTATTTTCTGAGTAGTCCGGGAGGGCCTCTTTTTGTGTTTCTACCCCGCCGCCGCGCCGGGTCTCCGACGGGCTTAATCCGCCTCTATATCTATCATAGATTGTTGGAATGATATATCGAAATGGATTGATAAAAAGTAATAGGAACAAAATAAAACAAAAAAATCAGTTACTGTTCTATTATTGTGCTGGGGAAGGCGACCCAAATACCTATGCAAATTTAAAACAATGATGTGATTAATGCTCATTCTTCTCGTACTGCAGATTTCTTTCAAATGCCAGCTTCGTTTTTTTCGCTCACTCAGTTTTATTATCATTAAATTATTTTTACTAGCTACTACATCTGATTTATGCGTGCATTGATTGACATAAAGTATTGCCGTGTAATTTGCATAATAAGCATTGTTGTGGTTTTCCTATTAATATTATTATCTTGATTGAGACATTACAAGTAAATTATTTTCGAACTTGTTACTTATAGTTTTATAAGTTAGCCGTCTGAGTGTATTTGGTTTCCTTAATATTGTATGAAAAATGGCCGCATAATTTTGCTTATGCATTTTTATACGACAAACCTAAAAGGTTTTTTCCTCAAATATAGACTAGAGGACATTCTACTTGAAGCCTACAAGATGATTTCAACATCTTCATTTCGGTCTTCTTCTTCCCGTATATCCATACTCTTTCATATTCATAACTCTTCTAGTGACAAGGATTTCAAACGGTTCCCACTCAACTTCACAGTCACTGGCGCTACTTTCAGACTTCCTCGTATATACTCATTCCTAATCTTATCCATTCTTGTCACTCCACACATCCATCTCAACTATTCTCTTTCACAGCTGCATGTAATTGTCTTTCATTCGTCCCCTTTACTGCCGCCCAACATTCTGAACCATACATGAAGACAAGTCTTATCACGGACTTACTTATTTTCCCCTTTAGCTTCAGGTACATACGTGGATTCTCCTATCTCAGTTATATTGATCTGATTCTCTGCTTTACATTAAGTTTAGTAAGCTTTATAAATACAAGTACATATTATAAGCCAAATAAAATACCATGATCAAAACTCGATTGAAACTTGAATAAAATTAGAACGAATTGCATTTGCATTTTTTGTTGAAAGCATCATACTAGTACGAAATAAATCAACTGCTTATTTATGCGCTTGCGCTTAGGCCGGTACCACATGCGTGAACTCAACGTCATAAACGTTCGGCTATACAAAATGGTTTTGTTCTTAATCTTATCCACGTTGTTCACTTGTTTTATAATAAAATAGGCGATGTTTATTTGAGACTATCTTCTGTCTGGATGACATTGTAATGATGATTACAACAGAGGCAGGTGTAGCCTAGGTCCTAATCAGCTCTTCGGTCTCATCAATTCTTTAATATTTAAGCTAGAAAAATATAAATGTTAATCTATGTTTAGTCGGTAACATGTAGATATTAAAATTTAAAAAATTATAATGACCGAGTTTAAGTATATAAATAAACATATATTCTGTATGACATATTTCATAGTAGAACACTAGTCTTTTTATATATATTATAGGTACTTTATTGCATTGAGAAAGTTACCACATTAACTAGTTATAATATTTCTGTTCATGATGATGCGAAAAACTGCAAAATACTAAGTGTTACAATTTATTGACATTTCGCAAGTTACATCGTTCTTCGTTGTCGACCAATTGCGATCGGTTTGTGTTTGTGGACCAAATGTTCGCGAAAGTGGACCACGGATGTTGATAACCGGGCCACAGCGCGTGAAGTCTAATATGCATTTGGGCAACTCTGTAGGGTTGTCATCATTTTGATAGTCGTAATAGTGCTTAGCGAAACATAATTCTATTTTTATATTATGAGTATAAAATAGTTAAATGGTGTTAAGGG
The DNA here is from genome assembly GCA_951216915.1 of Tetheella fluctuosa. Lineage (NCBI taxonomy): Eukaryota > Metazoa > Arthropoda > Insecta > Lepidoptera > Drepanidae > Tetheella > Tetheella fluctuosa. The sequence goes on along the minus strand of OX578229.1, from coordinate 2,541,173 downwards.
AATAATCGGGATTAAAACTATGCTATTATTTAAGTTAGGACAAATCTTACATTTGAAAAAAAATATATATATATATATATATATATATAGATATGTAGTTTCGGAGTTCATCGGGAACCAACCGTGACACGTGATTTTTATATATCAAGATAGAGTACCAAAAATAAATCTACTATAAGTAGGTACATACAAATTACAGCGATGTCATAATTTAGTACAAACTACTGTCTAACCTAGGACAAACCTGTATTGTAGGGAGCAGCCCCCAGCTGAAGTCATCTCCGTTCTTTTAAATTAAATTATGTAACTTTTAAATTAGATTTAGCAATTGGTACATACCAGTTATCGAGATTTAACGATGATATGGTATACGTACATTCACCACAACACAACGTAAGTTTTTTTCTGGTAACAATTATCGAAATGTATCATAATTTTTCGATTATTCTTACTTTTATGTGGAGGTGCAGTAATCTACTGTTTTCGCTAATCATTACTTTGAATGCTTCTTCATGGGAGGTAAGTAACTTATTTTACAATAGTGTGGTCTACCCACTGTTTGTAACCGACTTCAAAAAAGGAGAGGACTCTATGTTTGATGCTTATGTTTTTTTATGCATGTTCACCGATTTCTTGGTGAACGGATTCTATTAAAATAGATCCTAAAGTGGTCCCATATAAATTTTATTATGATTTGACCATGGACGTTCGAAGATATTTAGTCCCTAAACGAAAAAGAGCACGAATATCGCGATTCAAATATGATATTCATATCCTTGATCAGTGACAAATCTTGATAGGTATTGAATGCACATAAGAAACTTAGTCGGTTTTATTCTTTGTTAGAGTTAAAGTTGTTTTTTTACATATTTTACATGACTTCCATCTTTTTCATTGAAAATCGATATTGCTTTTCATCAATGTAGGCTAGAAGATACTTAAATAGATATTATACGATTTAAATTGGTAAGATACTGTAAAATTCTGTATAGGCTATACAGAATATTCATTGAATGGGTTATGACAACGTGAAAATTGGCCATTTTTTTGTAAAAATTCTAGAGGCAACCCTAGTAAGATTTGGGTTAAACCGATTGTCTGGCTAAATGTTTATTTTATAAATGGCCAATTCCAAATGAATTATAAAATAAGTATTTGCGATGTCAGTAATGGAGAAAATATTCAATTACTCCATTCTCCGTTGCTGCGTGAAAGAGGGACAAAGCAACGAACAAACTTTCGTATAGTATTTATAAAGTAGGTAAGGGATAATTTAATTCGGTCATATAATGAACTAGCTTTCGGCCCGAGGTTTCACCCGCGTTCCTGGGAAATTGCCGGATAATATTACTTCCCAGAAATTGATCCTTTATTTTGGTTATTTGACACACCAACAGTTTACACATTATAGTAGATTGTTATACAAGGAGCTAAAATGACCCATTATATACAACTCGACTATTTTATGATTATTCTACTTATGACTAAAGACTTTTTCGTTTTTGTAGGCTCATTGTCATTTGACACACAAAAATTAAAAAAAAAAAAACTTTTTCCCCTAGAGGAAGAATTGCTATTTTTTCTTCGCTCTGGTACGCCACAATGACGGTCTTTTTGAGCAAGAGGAGTGAAAATTCATTTTTATATGAAAAGATTGGCACAAGCTGTCTTGCATTGCATCTGTTGTGTACACATATTACAGGCGTGTACAGCATTTACAATTGTAGACATAATCAAACAGACAAAGAAAATTGAAATTTATGGACGAAAATTAAAAAGGTAAAATTAAGATTAAAAACATACTTATTAAAATTTATTGACGCAATGTGCAATAGTTTTCAGTACCTTTCGTAAGGAGTGATGAAATAAATCGAATTCATTCGCGTTAATCCTTATTGGCAACACTATCGGATGGTGCAATAATAATACAGTCATTTTTTTTAATCAACGAGTCCTGGCTAGGAATATTATTTTTTCTAAAATCCAATGATGTTTTAGTTTTCACCAAAATCGGGCTCGAGACTCCTTTGAGTATTTTTCTCTATTCCTTATAGGATTTGGCCCACCTGAAAAATTCAGCTTGTATATCTCCAATTCTCTATTTGCTTTTTACACCTAACAAACACGTAGTAATCTTATATATAAAATTCTCGTGTCACAATATTAGTTACCATACTCCTCCGAAACGGCTTGACAGATTTTTATGAAATTTTGTCTGCATATCGGGTAGGTCTGAGAATCGGCCAACATCTATGTTTTAAACCGCTGCGCGAGTGAAACCGCGGGGGACAGCTAGTAATATATAGAATATAATAACATTTATACACAACTTCAAGCTATCTTATGACTCACGATAATCATCCAATTAGAGTTATGACTCAGATGGACTTTTCCGTTTTTTTTTGTTTGGTATTTATCTAAATGTTACATACATTTTAGCATACATACCTAATTATATTTTATTAATTACATCATACGGCATATCTGGTTTGGGAATCGTTCATTTGCATACCAGCCTATTAACTCTAAATTTACTTGTCTAGTTTATGTCAACAGGTATGCGTTATTAGTTTTTTGTCTTAGGTATATAGGTACTCAATTTCATAATCATAAAGATAATTTTAACTAAGTATTTCCGGCCGTTTGTTGAATATAACGAAGCCATAAGAGACTTCCTGGATGACAACACTATAAAATATCAAAAATATAATTGAAAATATTTCGAGCTGCCTTCTGTTCAAGACCTAAGTGAACTTATTACCTTAGTAGCATCTGCCACGCATTCCCGAGGAATCTTATTTTTTCCCGGGATAAAAAGTATCCTATATGACATATAATAACATATGGTATATGTTATTCCAGGTTATTATCTATCTATGTGGCAAGTTTTATCCAACTCCATTCAGCCTTTTATGCGTGATTGAGCGCAAACGTACAAACATTCTCATGTATAATATTAGTAGGATGTGTGCTACCAAATACTTATTGTAGTTACCGCCAAATGTCAATATGTATCTAATTGTAGAAATGATCTCTAACTTTGTTAGACTTATATTTTGTTGGTTGTGGAACGAGCTTCCCGTTGTGGTTTTCCCCTTCTACCACTGAGATTTATTACCATCTTTACAGTCATACAAAAGGTTCAAACTATTCCTAGTACAGGCCATCAGGGACCATCTGCGGTAGATTCTGCAGCCACAGATAATGCTGCGGTTCTCGTGCTTGTGAGTTACCCCACTCCCATTTTTCATGAATGGGAACATTTCTGTACAGCATGGGGTTCTTCAAGAAGGGTGCCATGATTAATTCTGTTAAACGTAGGAAGTTCGGGCCCCTGATAAAAGGGGGTAACAATGTTTTGTAAGTAGAGCAGTTTTTACCAAATGGTCTCGAAGTCACGGCGGCGGTCAATTACTTCAACGCGATCAGAGTAGATGCGGCAATGCGGGTTGCTTAAACGTATTACTGTAATGTGTGCCATCCCACTAAAACTGCGGTGCAAGTTATAAGCGGTGACTGCGAGAAGTTTACAAGTTTATAATTGGTAATAATTCAAAAATATTGTCATCCTACTTATAAATAGGGAAACGAGGCTTTTCAGCGTTGTGGAGGTCGATTTTATTAAAATAAATTAATTTTCTATGAAGTATAAACCTACGACAAAATATCTTTGAAAGTTTCACATAAAAACATTTAGGATGCTCCATATGATTTTTCCGACATGTGGTTACCGTGATTACGTGGTAACTGATTTTTTTTATTGTTTAGCTAAGTTTTTAGGATCGAACTTATTAATGCAAACAACATTTACTTTGAGACAATCTCTGAAAGCGCAAAAATAATCTACTGTTCCCTACAAAAGTACAACCAAAATACCATGCAGCTAAATAAACATTCAACCATAAAATTTAGGCTAAATAAATAATTAAAAATTGCCTTGTATAAATACTGTTCAAGATAGGTCAAATGAGTAGTAGAAACTTAATTTCCCGAAGAATATACCTATCTCATTCATTCATTCTAATGCAGCCTAGTAAGCCGTGACTATACTATCAAATTACTTGATCTAAAAGGTTATACATATGTAATTCAAAAAACCTCATAGAAATCGGTCTTGTAGTCGCTGAGGAAAATGTTAAAGACAAACAAAAACACACAATCTTATATACATTCAAACGCATAATTTACACGGTCTTCGCAACTCGATAATTAAAAAAAAATGTAATTCCACACAATTCAATGAGAATTACAATAAAACAGTTTGGTCCAAGAAAAATAACTCCTGTTCTGCCAGCTTTAGGCTTTAATCTCCGTACTTGCACCGCCGCGTAACTGGTACCAAAATGTACGTTGAATATTGCATTATGGTTGTGATATCGTTCGACTTATTTATTTATGAACAGTCTTTTTGTGCGTTCAATAATCAGATGTTACGTATTGATTTGCAATGTAACGTTCTATAGTTGTAAGCTGAAATCATTATGAAACTTTAGTTTTGGACTACTTTCAATATTGTGCAGGAATTTGAAGCTTATGTTTAATAGGCCTAGAATACAAATTTATTTGTCAATATAATTATCATCAGAAGTTTTTAGTTGGGCATCTTTTTTAACCATAGGTAAAGTCCTACTTAGAATTATTAATATAGTTATATAATTTCTGCAGAACTATCACGCAACCTTCCGAACCGTGCGTTAGAGTCAGACTATTCATAAGTGCTTGTGAAGGCCTATTTGAATAAAAAATATTTTCATTTCATTTCATATAGTATACTCTTTGTCATTGGGTTTTATATTATGGATTATTCGACTTTATCATATCTTAATTTGCCATTTAAGTCAAGTCAACTTGAATATCTGTCGTTAAGCAGGCTTGGAGCCACTATTGGTAATCCCACTAGTATTGGTTATGTATGTCCAAAGGCGACGGGAGCCACATACCATCAGGTGGATAGCATTCTTGTCACACGTCTGACATTTAAAAAAAAATGTTAACCTTATACTAGTTTATCAGTGTTATTTACCTAATTACATACATTTGCATGGCTTCTATGTTGTTTACATAGTTATTTAGAACCAGAATTTCAAGTCTTATGTATTAATCGCACACTTATTAAGTAGGAGTTCGCACTTATTTAATTATGTATAGATTATATTATTTCAAGTTATATACATAACGAATTGAAATAAATAAAATACTTTAAAGATGTCACAGGTTTTTAAATAATTTAAACCGTATGTAACCTTTAAAACTTGAGTTTCTTGCCGGTTCTTCTCAGTTGAAGGCGACTTCCGAATCGGTGGTAACTTCAGTAGTTTCGACGTTCATAAGTGCCCTCTTAGGGCCTAAACTGAATAATTGGCTTTGACTTTGACTTGAACTGACGAAATCGATTCCAGTATCCGCATTGCATTCTCCTACTTATAACTTTTAATGTAGTAAGCAGCCACATACATTCTATACTTGGCTTGCTTATCACATTTGGCTACATCATCACCTACCACGATTCTGGCAAGTAGGTCTTAATGACCTTTAAAAAAGCAGGTGAAACACATGTGATGGTTTCCCAAAGGTACCGTACCCAAAATATTTAAAAACTAGAGGTAGGTACACTTGTTGTTTAGTGTTCTAAGTATAAGACATCAGCGCGCCTGATAGTTTGACATAGCTATATAACTTGTAAGTAATATTGCTTTGCCCAACAAGTAAGGTGTCTAAAGATAAAATATAAATATATTATTATTAGATGGATAATATACCAGTATATAATATTTATTTTGGTAACTCAATAACTTTGTTTATATTGTAGTACCTGTTCAATGTCAAATCTTATAGGTACTTATTTAATGGATAACACAATACTAAGCATAAACACAGGGCTCTCATATCGATTCTTTTAAATTGTATTAGGTTTTAACTGTATTTTCTAAAAGTAATTAAGTAATTAATTTTCATGTGAATGTCAGATAAATATTGATATCTGCTAGGCTAGTTAAATAAACCGGGCACGAACAACTCGTAGCTGGAATATTAAATTAAGGCTTCGTTTGGTATTTTCCTCACTAATACATAAATGAGAATCATTGCCAATGAATTGCATATGGTCCTTTTGTATTCTCAATAATAATCAATTTACTAAGCACGGCACTAAAAAACTTCCGTGGTAGCTACTTTACAATCCTAACTAATATTATAAATGCGAAAGTGAGTTTGTTTGTTTGTTACCTTGTCACGCTTAAACCTCTGAACCGATTGCGATGAAATTTGGTATGCAGATAGCGTATGGTACGGAGAAGAACATAGGCTACTTTTATCCCGGGAAAACATGAGATCCCACGGGAACGCGGGTGAAACCGCGGGGCGAAAGCTAGTAGTATTATATTTAATTCCGAACCCTGAATCACTCCAGAACTTCGTAACATCATCTAAGTACTTAACTAATAGTTTAAAATATTTGCACTGTTTTAGGTACTTAACCCATAGGTTTAAAGGTAAACCCACCGTTAGATAACGGCACACTAAGTGATTACAAAACCTTATTCAAGGTTAAACTTCACTTCCCGCCAGAGTCGTGTTTGGGTCGCGTCACCTTAATTATCATCCTTGTACTTTCCGAATCACCTTTAAGAGTCAATGGCCTATTCAAGGGAAAGCTGAACGACTGTAGCTTGACCTCCGTAAATTTTACTCAAGACAGAAGTAAAAGACGTGGGAAAATGATAAAAATGCCATTCTAATATACATAACTAGCTTTTCCGCGGTTTCGCCCGCATTCCCGAGGGATCTTGTGTTTTCGTGGGATAACAAGTAGCCTATAGCCATCCTCGATAAATGGGCTATCCAACACTGATTTTTTCAAATCGAATCAGTAGTTCCTGAGTTTAGCGCGTTCAAACAAACAAACTCTTCAGATATATAGTAAGTATAAGTATAGATAATCACACAAATATTAGAAATCCGTAATTTTGATTGTAAATCACGCCGTTTGGCTTAAAGAATCTTGGCACATAGGTACATAGATATATATAACACTGGAATAATAAATGGAATTATTATATCCCGGGAAAATATTAGGTCCTCGAAATACGCTCATTTATTCCACTTCCCACTTCTAGTCCTGTTCTTCTAAGCAGACGATGGTATTGCTTTTTCGTATACAGGGTGACTTTTTAGTCACTGGCTATACTTGCAGGGGTGGAAGTACTCATCAATATGAACAACTTTTACTATGGGACCAACTCTGAAATCGCGTAAAATAAAATGGTTGCTTCATACATTTTGTTCGAGTAGGTATTGAACTTTTGTATGGAACAGCTGATATTTTTTTCGTGATTTCACACTTAGTTTAATAGTAAAAGTTGTTTATATTGATGAGTACTTCCACCCCTGCAAGTATAGCCAGTGACTAAAAAGTCACCCAGTATTTATCTTCATTTGAAGTCAGCTCTTGAAAGGGCATGCATATTGCACTGTTATATAACAGTGAGAGTTAAACTTTACAATGAGTTAAAGAGGTTTCTTGTTTCGCAAGTAATGGTACTTTGTACTCGACCTACTGCTTGAAATGAAATATGGTCTTTGCTACTCGAGTTGCTGCTCGGCGTTTCATTGTTTTATTCTCGTTGAAATTGGAATGCCTTGGATTCTGGAATGTAGTATTAAAGAAGTAATCTCTTTAATAATACCCAAGTGTCCAGCATTATTATCTATTTTACAATTATCAACTTTGCATCTTGTTATTTCATCTAGACCAGCATTGTCAGTTGTTATGATATTAAGGACGTTTGGTTTTCTTGGATTATCCCTATCGAAATTATTAACAAAACAGAAGGTTAAACAGATGATTTTATTATTATTTTTCACAAACATATTTGATTTTCAAACCGCAACTCTGTTGTTTCTTAAGAATATGTTGACGTCAACTGTAAATAATTATTAATCTACGTGAGATTGCACCATATCTCATAGCAATTTATCGTCAAAACAGCGTTAGAGTGGATTTTATGTAACTTGACCTTCTTGGAATATTTTATTTATAAACGAACTAAGAAAATAAGATTTAGAAATTTATAAATAAGTGTTAACAACCTCGTGAACTTTCAAGGTTCTTTTGCTTTCATTAGTTACCTACATGTTATGTCATCATTGTCAGATTCTAGGTCTTACCACTGGGGCATAGACCTCCTTTTACCACTAAGAAAGAGGCTAAGGCCATATTCTACCACATACACATGCCCATTTTGGTTTGGAAGACATTACATTTTTCGAAAAAGTACCAGGCATGTAGTTTCCTCAACAGGTTTTCCTCTATAGCCGCAAATGTTTAATCCTACATGTTTAAAAATACTTTTATGTAACTAATAACAAATGTTGAAACCCCATTACGTGTTTGAAATGTCGAATGTTTTTGTCCGCCAGTGTTAAGTAACGATGCATGTAGGAACGTGAGGTTTGCATCGCGAAATTTGCAATTATCATAATTTTTTAATGTTTAAAATTATGCACATAAATTATGCAGTTTATATTATTGAGCTGTCACGGTTGCGTTATGTATAATATTTCCTGGTAACACTATATTCATTTTTATAAGTTTTTCAGAGCATGTGTAAATGAAATGAAAATGAAAATGAAATGAAAATATTTTTTATTCAAATAGGCCTTCACAAGCACTTATGAATAGTCTGACTCTAACGCTCGGTTCGGAAGGTTGCTTTTACTGAGAAGAGCCGGCAAGAAACTCAGCAATTACTCTTTTCAAAACCAACTCAGATTTATTACATTAAATTATTTATCTAGTCTCACTGACAATATATGTGTGTTATAACAAAAAAGAAAAGAAACAAAATGATGAGTGACATAGTTAATAAATAGATAGCAAATTTAAGCAGACCAGCCCCCACAAGCAGCACCTGTTCACAAGTATGACGCATGTGGCAGCCATCGCCCTCCTCGCACATATTGTAGGGAAGTGAGCGACCCGCCACACGACGCCGCCGCAAGCAAAGGCCTCAAAGTGAGCATGACTACCATAAGCTTGCTAAAAAGAAAAACAATTTCACGGAATATGAATAAGAACACACAATATGTTATCACTGTTACCATTCACATGTTTATAGGGCAAAAAAAAAGTAAGTGTATCATAATAACAATATTAAAAAATTATGATAATATATTACACAAAAATTTATATACATACACAAAAGTAACAAATCTACCAAGCATTATCGTCTTTTAAATAATCATTCACAGTATAGTAAGATTTTTCAATTAAAACAGCTTTAATACGGTCCTTAAATCTTTGTGAAGGCAAATTTAAAATTGAAGTAGGGATTTTGTTATAGAAGCGTGCACCTAGTCCTAGAAATGAACCTTGCACTTTTTGTAGTCTATAAGCAGAGGTCACAAGTTTGTGCTTATTCCTAGTATTGATCGAGTGTACTTCACATTTTTTCAAAAAACCACTAATATTTTGATGGACAAATAATATGTTTGCATAAATATATTGAGATGCAACTGTGAGTATGCCGATTTCCTTAAACTTATCTCTGAGGGAAGTTCGAGAGCCCAAATTATAAATAGCTCGCACTGCCCTCTTTTGTAAAATAAAAATGGTTTCTATATCAGCAGCTTTACCCCAAAGTAAAATGCCATAGGACATGACACTATGAAAATAGCTAAAATAAACTAATCTAGCTGTATCTACATCTGTAAGTTGTCTAATTTTCCTAACTGCATAAGCTGCCGAACTGAGCTTCGCCGCAACAGATGAAATTTGGGAGCCCCATTGTAATTTTGAGTCCAAAGTAATCCCTAGGAATACTGTTGACTCAACAAGATTGAGGGCTTCATTATTTAACATTAAATTACAGTCTACTTTTTTACATTTGGTAATGCAAATTTAATGCATTTAGTTTTCTTTGCATTTAAAACTAAATTATTCACTGTAAACCAATTTAATACCTTTGTTAATGCACCGTTTACATCGTCATAATTGGATTTCAGTCTATCAACACCAAAAATCAGTGAGGTATCATCAGCAAACAGTACAATTCCACAGGTATTTTTAACATAAAACGGAAGGTCATTAATATATATTAAGAATAGAAAAGGACCCAGAATAGAGCCCTGCGGTACACCCATACGCACAGGAGAACCAGATGATTTAACCCTATTTACATCGACACTTTGAAGTCTCTGCCCAAGGTATGATTGCATAAGATCAAGTGCCACGCCTTTTACCCCATAATAATTTAGTTTACGTAAAAGTGTTCCATGATCAACGCAATCGAAAGCCTTGGATAGGTCACAGAACACACCAATGGCATTCTGCGACCTCTCCCAAGCATTAAAGATATTTTTTAAAAGTGTTACCCCAGCGTCAACTGTAGAACGACCCTTCGTAAATGGTCCGATATCATTTAATTCTATATAAATTTAATTTCTTTGAACTGCGTCTTGTTACGAAAACAATAAAAACGTGCAGTCTTTGTTTTTCATCATGTTCATCGCGTCGTTAGTGTTACAAACCTAACGTCTCTCGTATAGTGTTGGACAATGCTACTTTGCTCTGACTTTGTTCTCTCTTCGATTCTATGGTACCTAAATATTTCAATTCTTAAAATTATTTTACTTGATATTGTTCTCAATTTATTATGAATTAAATTTAATATTTAATACATATTACTTAATAATATCATTTTCATATTCCCGAACTTAGATTGCGTAGGCAGCTATACAAAATAACTTTTCTGAGGCTCTGAAAAGCTTCTGTCTTCTTACGTAACCACTATATTAACTTAAAATAAAATTGTTTGCCGCTTCAGGATTTCATTTATAAGAACAAACTCGTTTATCATCACAGACTAAAAGCCAGCCATATTGATTTTATTTTCGTCTAATTTCAACCTTGGGTTGCTTATATAACTTTTTAGCAAGGACATTCGGCCGAAATCCTATAATCTGTTTATGGAAATAACCTTGTTTTATGTAATTCATTGATCCAGTAATCCAATTAACAAAGTTATTAGCAATCTCATGTTATGAAAGACCTTATCGGCTAATTGACCCAACAATTAAGTGGAATCTTAATTTAGACTTGATTATGTACATCAAACTTTATTTAATTATAGATAAATTATAAGTCTGTATACGGTACTTATATATGGACTTAAGTATTCTTGAGATTTCAATGCAGAATATGGAGTTTGGGCACGCTCTGTATTTAGTAAAGAGTAGCAAAACGAGTAGGTATTGTGAGCCTTGGTCAACTTGGCATAATCATTATATCCTAGAAACTTGGATTATAAAATAGACAGTAAAGCAGCGTTATAACATTACGTGTGTAAATGTAGAATCCTTCGCTACAAGGCTTGTTCAATGCCACAAAGTACTTGACATATACTTAGACAGAGCTATCGTGGACAGCTGGGAACATCGTTTTGGTACTGACTATCAGTTTGAACTGTAGAATTTAAGAATAAATGATTATTTATTAATCATGGGTATTCAAATGTTAGGAGGTACAAGCTACGTGAATATGTAAAATCAATTGATTGCTGATCATGAATCAACAATTTGTGATTTGAATAGTTATTTGTTCACCTAGGAAGACATCATTTTGAAATGTCAAAAAGCATACAGGTCTTGATGATAATAAAAAAAATACACGGCAAATTCGTTTTATGTACTAACATAAATCAGATAATTAAACATAGATTTAGCTTTGTCCAGCACAGCCAGAGAGGTCAAATAATGAATAAGAAGGGGTGACATTCTAGGCAGTGTCACCGTAAATAGGGCGTCTCGGGCGGTTTTTGCTTTTGTAAAATAACTTTATTTCATTGTAACCTACGTCATATAATATTTATCACGGTAATTAAATTAATACACTCATAAAAATAATCCTCCACTTGATGTAGGAACATCCTTGTGAGCATATTTTAATTACATAAACTGTCGAATATTATTATAATATTTGCTTTTATTACGCTTCAAAATTTTATGAATATACAAACAAAAAAATGTTGAAGAAATACAAGTTCAAAAATAAAGAAACCAAGGACTCGTATCATGCAATGGTTTAATAAAAAAATAAAAATCGTCAAAAACCGGTTGCACAAACAAAAACAATAGCAACTCTTTATAATGTGCCAAACAACGCTCCGATTAATTTAACATCGATAATTTGAACAGCAATTGCTACACATCATTGCAGCATTGGAAAGGCAAAAGCTTCGGTTACATAACAGTTTTCTTGTGTAAGCGGCCGGTGAAAGAGTTGTCCCACCACAAACTTGCCGGCTGCAGTATTGCAATAGCCATTACCACGGTCAGTCGACTCGGTGCTGGTGGCGAGCCGCGTTGCGCACGTGATCGTATGCCACTGCGAAACGGTGATTAAAAACTTTTGGTTAACGCGATTGTGCAACCCAGGGATTTCAGTTTTGTGCATCACAGGTTTTGTTTGTGAATCGATGATTACATGAAAGTGAAGATTGCCATTCGCTACTGAGTACGATTTACTTGTGTCATCACTTGTTTTTATACATTTGTCAGTACAATTATTGTCGCCTACACATTATTCTGATAGTTGTGCAATTTTTATTGTTTTGCTAACGTAGCATGACAGTTGACGATTCAAGCTTAATAGTCGCAAACAATTAATTTTCTATAATTATTTATGCTCAAATTATTAAAAGTTATTAGTACTTATACGTTTTATCTTTTTGTTGTTTCTTGAGCATACGTAAACATTAATTAGTTGCAGTATCATAAGTTTTAAATAAACTAAACTGCACATGTCGTGGAGCAGAACTGTTCAAATTGTCTTGAACTTATTTGTCATTCATACTTATTACTTTCAATCATTTTGAATAACAATACATTTCAGTCTTTTAACGGTCGAGCGAATTAGAAAGCATGCAGCCTTCCTTTCCATTGGAAGGCCTACTTCACAAGGTAAAGGCGACGATGCACTAGTACCTCTTCCGTGTTACAGAATATATAACTTGTGTGTAATGTTATACTATGAACAACGATATGACAGGCCAGTTGGCGTGGTTGGTAAGATACCCCACATATCTCGCCACAGGTCGTGGGTTCGATACCCACCCAGGTCAGTTATTTATGTGCATGAACATGTATTTGTCCTGAGTCTGGGTGTAATGATAAGTATATATGAAAAAAAAAAGTAGTATATCACTTATTTGGCTTATTTCAAGCTCTGCTGCTTTGGGATCAGATGGCTATGTGTGTGGAATGACCCAGGATATTATTATATCAGAAAGTATGTCAGGATGCTTGTTGCTCAACTCCTAGCACTGTACTTCTATTTGGAAAAAAAATTGAGTCACAATTGCCAACATGCTAATGAGAATTTTATAAAGGTTTAAAGATGGCTAAGATGTTAACCTATTTATCTTTTTTTCGGTTTTCCCTGGCGTTTGAGTAGCCTTGAGTAAGGTTGAGTCATAAGTTGGAGAGATTGTTCTTAATTGAGTTAGAAGAGTAATAGAAAGTAGGTCATCTATGTAAATAAAAATGAAACACTAAGAATGTAGAGCGCTCTATTACATAGTTTTGATTCTTTGAACTCAATTGACCATGCTCTTACAGTTATGTTCAATACAGAGAATTTATTTTTTATTTAGGTATTGATCCATTAAAGTTGTTCAGTTTGATTGTCTGATCGAGTTATAGAATATGTAACACTACTCTCTTTATCTTGTTGTTGAATCTACATAAAAGAGAATCCTTAACTTTTTGTTGTCAATGATTACTTCAGTGGAATCGACGCTCAGTTTAAGTATTTAATCAAGTCTTAAATGCGTAAAATCACCATTCTTGAGTTTTGAACTCTTGACGTCATATAAAGGCTTATAGCGCAACATTTATAATGCTTTATTACAAACATTGTTGTATAAAACAAATGGGACTACTACGATTGCCGAACTGTTGACGGAACCTTTACATTTTCCTGTTCTGTTGTATTTATTCGGCACATTACTAAGTTATTCCGTGTTTACTTATGCCAAATAAATTATTATTATAGTCAAGACATGACAATCAGTATTAATGTATGTTCATAGATTTTACGGCTACGTTAGATTGGGGCCGAGTATACGTTCGTATTAGTATTGGTAACGCAAACAACAGTTATTCGACTTACCTACTTTGTTTGTATAACAGTTTACGTACTAACATAAAAGGACTTGGCACGCAAGTAGGTACCTTAGTTCAGGTGTACTCAACACGTGTCTAGGCTTTTTATTTACGAGCCACAATTGTATATACGAATATTGAAGTAATATTGTAAGGTTTCCGTATGAAAGAGTCCGTTCCGTAAGAAAATCCATTGTGGAAACGTATAACATATAAAAATCATCCTGTATATAAATTAAGAATACAAATTGTACTCTCAACAATATGATGACCCACATTTTTTGCGCCCATGCGACGCACATTCCTTTTTCATTATAGGTAAGTATTTTATTTGTTTTTGTCAATAACGTCGGCACTTTACATGGCTGTCCATACGCAATTTTTTTTTTCTCCCCTTCAGGTCAGGCTAAGGTCTTGGACCATACCGCCTGGTCTTCAGTATTATACTGGTGACTTTTTAGTCACTGGCAATACTTGCAGGGGTGGAAATACTCATCAATATTAAAAACTTTTATTATTAGACTAAGTGTGAAATCACGAAAAAAATATCAGCTGTTCCATACAAAACTTCAATACCTACTCGACCAAAATGTATGAAGCAACCGTTTCATTTTACGCAACATCAGAGTTAGCCCCATAGTAAAAGTTGTTCACATTGATGAGTACTTCCACCCCTGCAAGTATTGCTAGTGATAAAAAAATCATCCTGTATATACGCAAAATATATTTTGTTTGATTGACATTGTCAAAAAGCAGACAAAGGCTCGGAGCCTTACAGCCTAGTCGTATTTTTTATTTATATTTATTTCTTATGTTGAAAATCTATTAAGTACTTATGATGTTTTTATATTAGTTTAAACTTGAAATTTTGCACACAGGTCCCTTATTAATGTATGTAGGTATAACATTAAATGGGGTTAATTAAAAGGGTTTTTTAAATTCAACTCCTAAGGAGGTAAAATAGTGGTTTGCGGATAAAACCGCCAGCGGAAAGTTAGTACTTAATTAATTAATAAATAATTCGACAAAATGTTGGATACCACTGGACTAGCTGTCATTTATGACTTATGATTATGAGTTTTTCCAATAATAACTTTATTTGTATAGTAATAAGAACTACTCGATGATCCGTTTACATGTCCAATGTTTGACAAGTAGTTCTTCTGTTTATACGAACATGACCTTTATTTCCGGTGAGGTAATGTCGAATCTTAAAATGAATCCAGACAATTCCGTGCTGATTGTGTATCAGTAATGCTTTGAGACAGTGAGATTGCAAATACTAGTGTAGCAACGCCTTACAAAGATTTCTCAGCCACTTGCGAGTTCAAAAGACGTAGATTTGAAAACCATGTTAGTCTCGTTTCTTCTATCGTCAAATGAGAGAGGGACACTTGACGTTAAGCTGCAAACTACGGCAGATATGCCTACAGGCATATTATTATACAAAGTGGCAACGCGGTCGGTGCAAATTTAGTTACGATAGTAACATATAGCTATATAATATCATTGCTTTGAGAGGTTATTTTGTCTATCTTTTTCTTATAAAATAGATTGTAAAATATTTGTTTGTGGGTCTTCTTGTTACTTAATTTTTCACCTTTGATATACTCTAGAAACTTTTAACGATCTTTTGCTTTGTAATATAATATAGGACGATAAGGCTGTCCCTCTTCATAATATTGAAAAAGTTCCGAAAACATGGATAATTGAATTCAACCCTCGATGATAAAATCTGTGGGTAAATTAAATATAGAGATTTCTTGGAACGACATGCCGTTGTTATGAAAAGCCTTGGCTTCATACGTGCCTGCCACACAAAAATACGTTATTTATTATAATATACATATCCTACTAATACTATAAATGTGAAAGTTTGTATGTTTGGATGTTTGTGACTCAATCAAGCATAAACGGCTGAATGAATTTGGAGTATACTTGGCACATAGATAGATCATACCTTGGAATAACATAACATAATATACTTTTTATGCCGGGAAAACATAAGATCCCTCGGGAACGCGGTTGTAACCCCGGCAAAACATGTCGCAGTGTTATAAATATAGTCATGGTGTAGCTATACCTTATGTTATAGGATCTAATTATACTATAAGGTCTTAATAAATGAAGTACGGTCCTTTTGAGGGATGATAGTATAGTCGTAATATTAATGAAATAAAAAAAAACTGAAATTGTACCTACTTCATCACTACTAAGCATTAATTAAAACCATTAACAGCATAATCAGGTGTAAAATGTATTATTAAAAAATAAAAAAGCATTTAAAAATACATTACTTACTTTTATTTTATTTATTTATGAAGTACAATTTCTTCATTTATTAGGACGTTATATTTAAAAAAATAATTGCTGAGTTTATTGCAGACACTTCTCAGCAAAAGCAATTAGCAACCATGCGTTAGACTGACAAGATCAAGTTTTACGTGATCAATTTAAATAGTCTAATGAAATAACTCTGCTACATAGCTATATCCTAGCTATTTCTATTTACTGTGATTTAGGCTGCGTTGCGACACCAGAGATGTGTAGCGAGGGATGTGTTATATCCGCCAATAGGATCGCTTTATTTTCACAGCTTAGCACGTCATAGATCTAATGTAGCGATCCTATTGGCGGATAAAAACACATCCCTCGCTATGCATCTTTGGTGAAAACGCAGCCTTATAGGTAGATACATAATTCTGTATATTGTCAAGTATTTTATTATTCACATGTTAGTTATAACATTTGCTTGCGTGAACATTTACTATGTTATAATCACGTTGTAATAGTTACAAATCGTAATACTATTGTCGATTGTTACCGTAGAGACATATTTTTTATGTGGTAAACCTACCTGTGCACTTTAATAACACGCAATGTCATCTGCCATTCGAAATACGACTATATTGCTGTATGTTCAAATAGGTTTTTCGTTTGAGTTACATTAGGTATGCAAACTTTTCGTTGATTAGTTTCATTAACCTCGTAACAGATGTTTTCGATCAATTAATTAATAGTTTCTATTAGCTCAACAAAATTAATTGCGTTAGATAGATTACAAAAGTGATTTGTGTAGTGGAATCAAAAATATGAGGTCGGTGACAAATTATTTGAAAATGGCTCTCTGAAAATGTTTATGACCGAAGAAACGACTAAGATCTTTTTGAGGCAGACTTTAGCATTTTTTGTATACTACTTAGGTGACAAAAATGCATACGACCCGCCTGATGGTAAGTGGTTACCGTAGCATATTGACGCTTGCTACACCAGGGTAATCAATCGCGCGTTGTCGACCCAGCAAAAATCTTTTCACACCCTTATTGAAGAACTCCATGCTGACTACGTTGGGAAAACCACAGCGGGAAGCTCGCTCGGAAACTCCTAGCATTAAAAATACGTAGAATAATAAAACAAGATTTTCAAATACAACATAAAAATATACGACATTAACGAGGTCTATTACTAATCAAAGTAAAAATAGATGCCTCATTAGAATTAAATGAATGTACTAATTTAAAAAGCGTTGCTAGTGATATTAATGATGCAAGCATATCTGAAGTTTTATTGTCCAATTGAAATGCATTAAACATAGTGCCTGACGTATGAAGCGTCACACGATCGTACAGAAATCAAAATAGTAATGTTATCCCAAGTTGGAAACAATGATATACACACGTGGTTTAAAAATCATGTTATTGAAATAATTTAACATCGTTAAAATTTTATTACGAACCAACAAAGAATCTCGAAGTGCGTAAGAATTCTGCGGAAGTGATTGTCGATTCGAAAAGGGATCAAGAAGTCAAAGCGGAAGGAAACCAAAAATGTTTAATTAAAACTTTATACGAACATCAAAAGTGATTTTGTTAGTAGTATTACGATATTGTAAGGTTGGAGACGGAGTTTAAGACAACTTTTAGGTTTTCGTAACTCGTGGATGAAATATTTTTTTAACGTGGCCAAAAATTCCATGAAGAAATATTTGATCATAGACGCCATTAACCTTAAATTTTGTGTATTTGCTAATTTATTCAATTCCAATTGATATTTACTAAATATCCTTGGATGTTTCTACACACAACCATCGGATCCCAAACTAAGTAGAGCTTGATTTGGACTTGAGTAACCAAGTTTGAATAGTAGTTAGCCTCCGTATTCCACAATGATATGCCTTTGTCTATCTTCTATATATAAGGACTTGTTTCACCGACTGATCTATCAACGCAGTCTAATTTTTAAATTTTGAATAAAGAGTCTTATGACGTTGGCATCAACTAAGAAATATTTTTTGGGTAAAACAGAGACCTTATTGTCTGAGTGTTCCACCTAGAGCGTGCGATTGATATCATTGGGTTGTTAAGTTTTAAAGTTGTAATAAGCAAGCATGCGTCACAACACAACCATGGTCATACACATTCTCACACGTCATGCGTCACATATTCGAAATTCGAATCCTGCTGATAAATACTTCCTATCATTTTTCCCTGCGGAATTGCGGAATGGAATTTCGAATCAGTTTGTGCATTGCGAGTTAATTTTAAATTTGTATTTAATATAATTAAGGTACTGTCGATTTAAATTTGGGCAATGCAAGGTTTCTCAAATCATTCGATTTCGATTATTATGGCTGACGGTCATTGACTTCTGAAGTAATTCAGCTCGCACTTATTGAGGATAATAACTTAAATCCTTGGATATTATTTGATTTGAAACTAAAGATAGAATTCAAAGAATCGTTATCGTTTTAATATCATCTTTACCAATTGAGAATACATCAAAATGGTTCAATTATTTGTTAGAATATAACATATAAATGTTTATACAACGTTTAAGTTGTTCATCAACAAGGCCAATCGTGCATGGATATGTTATTCTTTCTAATTAACAACTCATAATATCTAGTCTTAGAGTTTTCTTTAACTGTCTTGTTTATATTTTTAACATATGATTCTTTTGCAACAAGTAGGTACTTTTTACTATCAAACAATACTAAGTATCCAAATCTTTAAAAAATGTGACTCATACAGAAGGTAGTGTTTATTCCAGTATTTTTGTCAGATCTTTTAAATTGTCTTATTTGTCTTACGAGTGTCTATTTGATTGTCTGAATCTCTTTGTGACTAATCTAAGGTGGGAAACCCTTAAGTAACCATGTACTATAAGTATTTTGTCGTAAAACATGGATATATGTAGGTACATTTGTATAAAATGCTCATAATTATGTACTAACCGCTTGTTTATCTTTGTTTTTAAATCATAAATGTCCGATTAATTTGCGGTTAATAGTTACAGTTCTTGGTATTAAACAGATGGAAATGTATGACCTTCATTTGGAAAGATCCCCTTTAGCTTAGCTGGTTTTATCGTCATTTATAAGAGAGACCACGAACTGTATTGCACGTGCAAGTAGGTTTATTTAAATGGACACTCATTTTTATGCTATCGTTTATTTAGATCATTATTTCTTTTGCAATAACAGTTAAATTTTTCTCTGTGGTGTCCAAAACTGGTGTTGACTAAACAGAAAACAAGTGAAACCAAACATCAAAATTTACAAGTGCGAAGTGATTGTGATGTGTTGAAGCAATATGTCGGCTGGTGTTTGGGATCTGATGCCGGTGCGGTGTAGGTGGATTGAGACCTTGAGGCACTGTGGGAAAACCCTGTTGAGACGTCAGCGACGACTGCTCAGACGCTTGAAAAAGGTAATATGAATGGTGTTTCACAATCGACGACTCGTAACACCTCTGCTATATGAATAACAAGCGCGTAAATATGGCATTGTTTATGATATAGCATTTTTAATGCACAGCAATTTTTTTTTACAAAGGAAGTAGGTATTTCGATTTATTTAAGCGACTACTATATATAATCAGCATTTAAAATAACATATCTAGATTTATGTTCCGTTCAATCAACGTAAAAAATAATGACGCATGCAGAGTTAATGAACAGACCGTCAGATGCATTATGCTGTTTTATAAGCCCGTGTTATTTTATTGAGTCCATTGAAATTTATTTATTATCATTCATTATCGTTATAGTTATGATGGTATTACATGCAGCCGCAATGGTAACATTGTTAATGCATACTTTAAAAACATATTTCACTTATGACTTCGATTGCACCATTACTACAAAGTAATGTCAATTAATGCATGTTTAATAATATCTGGAATAATTAGTGTCACCTTCTGATTTTCATGATTACACATCATTATTTTAAAGGTGACATTATATTTTGTGCGTTGCGACAATCGACCAGGCCCAAGTGTCCATCTACCAGTACTTTAGTCATTGTCCACTCAATCGCGCAATAAGCAGGGCTGGATGAGTGTATTACAATAATGAATTGTGAAATAGTTCGAAGTTTATCCTTCGGTGTTCATTGTTTTCATCATCTATTTAATTGGCCGGGGTATTGTCGCGCTGATTCAGTATTGCACGGAGCAGCATTGATATAACGAGATCACCAGTGCTCGGAGCAACATCTCCCTTTAATTCAGTGAACGTTAATAAAATTGATACAAAAATTTGGATTGTACAAGTGCTTTAGTGCTTTAGTATTTGGTAATTTGTTTTTAATTATTTTTTAAAGATTTATCTTCAATTACATCGGTGGTGGAAATACCCTATTATAATGTTAATTAGTTTACATATATATTTTTTAATAACTATATACCTATATATTGTTTTATTATAATTTTACAAAGATGTGTAACATATAATTAACTTATTGGATAAAAACGTAATGAAGGTCTATACTGACGTTACTCATGCTTCGCGTGACCTTTAATTCACCGATTCATTAACACCAAAACGTAGATTAGTAACTTTATTTCTTTTCATTTCGCCGAGGCATTATTTCGGTCAAGGTCTATTTTCTAATAAATCACACCCTGAAAAGCAGTTGCCACATCTTCCTCCAGGGTAATAAATAACGATGAAATAAGTAGAAACTCCATTGAATTCCTTACGCTTTTAAAAAATCTGCTCGGACCTGCTGTCATACTTTTGATGACTGAAGAATGAAGACTTTTTGTTGTAAAGAATTATATATTTTTTTATACATCTAAAAATCAGTTTTAGCCATTCTACTAGGTGTGTAGTCGGCCCCACTTTTATTTGATTACATTGTGATACGAATATTTTGTCGGTTTGTGCAGCGGGAATGTTTTGCAAGACGCCTGTAGGCGTTTGTTTCGCCACTGTACCGGGTTGCTTGCTTACTTAAGTGTTCGTATGTCTGTTGTTATGTTACCGCAGAGATTTCACTTTTGCACAAAACCCCGATATATGGATGACGCATATCAATGCGTATTTAATGTAAATTACACATGAGTCGTATTGCGACATTTTAATTTTTTTGGGTATTTTGAATCGCCATTTAATCTTGTTTAGGCACCTACTAGTAATATTTATCGTGATTCGCAAAAATAATATGTTTCTATTTTTATCTTTATATACAAAGTGTATTATCAAGTCTTTGTTTTGATTCGAGTTTGACTTGTGTCACAACAATTAAATGTCATGCTACAGTGACTCATTCTTACACATTAATATATTATACCAATTGTTTTATTATGTTACAAATATAATTTAAATAAAATAACAATTTACTTTTATGTAACAACGACTGAGCACTTACATATCATACATAACGTATAAACGGACTGATTTGAAATTTAAACAAATAAAGGCATTATTTGCATATAATTTTTAATAAAAACATGTACTAAATCGAAAGAATACCAGAAACAAAAATGTCATATAGTGAAATACATATACTCAAATGTCGTATTGTGAAAGTACTTACTTCTGCCCCTCGGTTCCGCGATCCCGATCCCGAGGGATATCATATATGCCAAGTTTCATCGAAATCCGTGTAGCCGTTACGGATCTGAGTGGTAACAAAGATACTTACACACTTATTGTAGTTTATTTATAAGTAGTTTTTAATTACCATTTATTATTTCTCACTCTATTGTTTTCTTGTTTCCTGATTACATCCAATGAATTTATAATTTCATTGTAATTTTGAAGTTTCGTTATTGAAATATTTTAAGGCCAAACACGACCCTTGATCCATTGATCTTGAACTTAGAGCAATGTGCTACTTTAAACTAAGCATTATTTTATTGAACGTTTTGTAGAATGTAATGACCGTATCTATTACTATGTATATTTCGTACTTTTGTGTGAAATGCTATGTAGGTTTTATATTTCTTCCTTGAACATCATTTATTTTCTCTGTTTTATAATATACTTACTACTAACAATAGGATATAGAGAAAAAGAAACTCCCTTAAAGTTTAGGCCCTAGGACTTATGAACGTCGAATTTACTGAAATTATGTAATTAATTTTCTTTTTGTCATTATGGAGAAATCCATAACTAAAGGATAGAAAAAATGCTGAAGCATGGTTCAACTTCGGAAAAAATAATCTGTTCTCTTCAACCTGTTAGAGTACGTACTCTTTTCGGCCATCAGACCTTTTATAATTTTTAAATAATTTATTTTAAATAATAATTCTTTGGAGTACTTTGAGAATTAATGTATGACATTCTTATCTTTTGAGAACAAAAGAATGGAGTACTTTGGGAATAAGCCTTCTGTCTCATGTTATTCCAAACTGCGATTGGCCATCACACAATAGCTCGTTTATAGATCGTCATAAAATAAAAATAAAAAACAATTAGGTAGTTTATTTCTTTCTTACCACAGACAAGAAAAAAGTTAAATAGTAGGTACTAATAGTATCTTTATCTATTCCAGGTGTACCTACACAGTTGGCGCTCTGCTGACGAGCTGAACATGTTGGTAGGTGCTAAGATCGGCGGCGCGACACCCCTAGTGATTGCGTGCAGGAACGGACATTACGATGTAGCCGAATATCTGATCGAGAGATGTAAAGCTGATATTGAACAACCTGGTTCAGGTGAGTGCGTCTTGAGAGAATACTTTTGGCTATGGTTAGGAAGAGAGTAGGTGTACCCGTGAAGTTGTGCCTTCAGCCACATCATCAAAATTTATTTTTTACATAGTAAAAAAACCGCGCTATTTATAAATATACCTGACTAAAACGGACGTAAATTGATTTATGCGATCCTCATTGATTGAGTCGTATACCAATGAGGTGCGTGGTATTGCCGCGTTCGTTACACATTATTTCATTTTGGTCCCCATCCCGAAGTCTGAGGTTTAGGTTTAAAAACCTTGATGTTGAAATAAGACGTTCTTCTCGCTCTTTTCTAGAAAATGAGATAGATTGTTAAGCAAAGTAATAGTTCATTAGTGATTACTGTACCTACTAGAACTGCAAATAAATAATAAATAAATAAATATTACCTTAGTCTATTATATAATTTTCTGTTGCTGCAAACGCGGATCTAAATTTAGGAAAATTCCAAAATGAAAGAGAACTGCCCAATGAATCATTGATAATTCTCGAAACTCTTGTTCTTAAATTACATTCTTTGTGTTGCTTCCTCCAAACGTGACTTCAAATAACTTAATTGGGCCAGGACATTGACTTATTCCAAGTTATTCTTAAACGTTAAAAAAGTTCCCTTCGAAATCATTGATAAAAAATAAAATGAGATAGATTGTTGAGAAAAGTATTACTATAATTTCAATAAATTCTCAAGAAATTCTATTCTCAATTCCAATACTTTATGCACTTGCTCCATCTATTTACCTTAGTCTAGTTGTTAGTTTAGCTTCTGCAAACGCGGATATAAAATATGTAGGAAAATTACAAAATGAAAGAGAACTTACCAATGAATCATTGATAATTTTCGAAACTTTTGTTCTTAATTACATTATTTGTGTTGCTTCCTCCAAATATGACTTCCAAGTAATTCTTATTCATTTGAAAATAAAAGTAACATCTAACAAATAACATACCTCTTTGTTAAATTTACATTTCCATAAGCTCAGACCAATCCAACGTAGAGGTCGTGGTACCAAAGAAGTCCCGTGGAATGAATTAAAATCAATCTTATTTCTTCTGTGATAGAGGTGAGCATTGGGGACTCCTTTGGTGGCGCGAACTCTAGATAGTTTTTATTACCTCGTCATTTTAGATTGTTTGAGTTTTGAGTACTCTTTTATTATAACCAAATAAAGTTTGTTTTCTATTTAGTCGCCAATATGTCCAAGCACATGTAATAGTTTTCCTTCTATTACGTCAATTGTTTGGCTTGAAGCCATTACACCGTTTACTGCGATAAAAATATCTTTTGCTTCAATGCGAATGGTAATTATTGGTCTATAGTAGATGTATTTATTGCTGCACAGGAGTAATGAGTAGGTAACTTATTAGTAACTAGGTGTCTACTGCGGTTTCATTCGCGTTCCCGGGATAAAAAACAGACTATATCTTGAGATTACTCCCTAAATACAAACAAACAAATTTTACCTCTTTATAATAGTAGTGTAGGGTTAGTGGTCAACCAACTCCTGAAAACTCAATAAAACAGCTATTCCATATTACAGGTTTCTTCCTCGTTTAGTCGAATGGTATGGCCCCACAAAGTTTTTTTTTATAAGTTTGTTTATTAGTGCACATGCAAATCGTTTTAGCGGTTTCATCCAGAGTAAGTGAGCTACTGGAGTGCTCAGTCAATACAGCTTAACTGTACACTAAACGGACTTCTTGAAATAGAACAAATGTACCCAGCCATTACCTTTTTTAATCGTGTAATTTTCATGATTATTCAACAACAATACAAATTATTATATGCTATGCAAACTTTTTACTACGTTAGGTTGGTAATTTCTTTCTTCTTTCATGCCCAAATCTGTCAGTTCCGTTCTGACGTAACATCATGTCATTATTTATCGTGATTTTGTAGGATTTTCATATAAATCTTATTTTTATATTCTTGTGTTATTTTGTATTTGAAATATTGTATTTGTAATATATATATATTTTTGGAATACCAATATTTGCCACCATTATTATCAGTAGTGAGTGTTTGTGACATGGTTATTTGTTAAAAAATATAAAATTAGGTGCTGATGTCAAAATACAAAAAGAAGTTACACACAATTACCCACAAGTGCAACTGTAGATACATACAAAGTTCTGATAAATTAAGTACGGTGCTTTTGACGGATGAACTTATGTCATAAGTAGGTATACATAAAAAAATATTAAGAAAACCTAAGAAGAAAACTATTTAAAAAAATCCGAAACTAACATCACTACTAAGTATTAATTTAAACCATTATTTAACTAAAATAATAATTTGTGGTAGGTACAACTATTTAATTTTAAAACATACAATTTATAAACATTGGTAGGTAGCGACTAGGTAGGTAAGGTACCTAGTCAGCTGTGTCTGCGAGACGCGCTGACTGCCCGAGGTCATTCACTCTGCAACGTTTATTTTTCATATATTTTTTATTAATACTTAAGACCTATACAGGTTGATTTTGTAGTCGCTGGCAATACTTGCAGAGGTTGTAGTAACTACTTGTCAATATGCACAACTTTCAGAACGGGACTAACTCTGATATCGCGTAAAATAAAACAGTTGCTTCATACATTTTGGTCAGCTGATATTTTTTTCTTGATCTCACAGTTGGTCCCATAGTAAAAGTTATATTGATGAGTACTTCCACTCCAGCAAATATTGCCAACGACAAAAAAATCACCCAGTATTTTTATCCCTCGAAAGGACCGTACTTAATTCAGTAGGACCTTATATAACCTGCCCATATTGAAACGATTAATTGATTTCTAGTGACGTTCGATGGCGAAACGATAGAGGGTGCACCGCCCCTATGGTGCGCTGCAGCGGCGGGTCACCTGCCCCTCGTGCGGCTGCTGGTTCGTGCTGGCGCGAACGTCAACTCCACCACGAGGACGCAGAGCACACCGCTGCGGGCCGCCTGCTTCGACGGCCACTATGATATTGTTAAGTTCCTAGTCGAAAACGGCGCCGGTGAGTGATGCTATATCATGAGTCAATATGTAATTTCATTGTAATTTATAATCTGTGGGTATATATATACTTCTTGACTTATGTTGAATGTTCTCTAGCTAATTACTCTCAAGATAAATGGAATAGTGCGACTTGCGATTCTTGCGATTCGGCATTTATGAACTCAAGGCATTTACATTTAAATTAAATAAACATTTATATGTAGCAAAAGAAAATTACGTATTAAGTTGCATGAAATTGTGAATGTGGTGGGTACTATTAATCATCTAGCAAGTCATATTCACATTAATGCTGCAGCAGTGTGCAGCTGTAACATTTTGTTACGAGTTCAGCAATACTTGCCTTACGTGGGTTAACATAACCTCATGTATTCGGCATTAATGGTACATAAATAATTGCACAGCACGATATCAACTCTATTGCTTTACTCGCAAGGAGCATTTTTAACACTTAATTGTCTCAATTTCAGACATAGAAATAGCAAACCGCCACGGGCACACGTGTCTAATGATAGCATGCTACAAGGGCCACATTAGGATTGCTAAGTACCTTTTGTCACTCAACGCAGATGTCAATAGAAAGAGTGTCAAAGGCAACACAGCGCTGCACGATTGCGCTGAAAGCGGCTCCTTACATATACTTAAAATGCTCTTGGGTCATGGTGCCTCGATGGATGTAGATTCTTATGGTGAGTTATGAACTTTTTGCCTAAACTCAGTTCCAGGATCTAAAATATTATTATGATTGATGGAAAAGGGATCACTAATACTTTAGCTTGATTAAAACGTTCCAACAATTACCTGCTATGAAAGGAAAAGTAACAAAAAAAATATTGGATTAGATTTTGATCTATTTGGCCGATTGAAATAAAAATGAGAAATATAGGATCAAAAGTGGTAATGATATGTTAAAGAATGTGTCATCAAGTAGTAGGTACCTACATATATTATTTTTCTATCTTGATGTTTTTCTTCAACAGTACTACTTACTTATCGATTTAAAATATGTATAAATTTATCATTGATATCTAAAGAAAAAAAACAATAATATTATATATCGCGTAACAGTGCAAGGCACACACCATATTTTTAAGATATCCCCTTATAATATAGAAATTAACATTAACATTAGAAAATCTTATGAAACACTACATATCACACACACGCACCATACAATGTGAAACAGGCAGAGATTTAAATTATTAGATGTGCTTGCAAAAACGGTCCACCCGCGTTTTATAACTGCGCGTAACGTGGACCGTTCACTGCTTCCTACAAGCGACTACGATGGAAAGAGTGAGCTCATTCTTCCGAACGATGACACATTTGCGCGTTATGTATGGCAAGGGTGCATCTAATGATTTAAATATCTGGAAACAGACTAATAGTTAAACTGGATAGTAAGATGAACGTTGCACTAGCAGGTATGACACCGCTGCTGTCGGCGTCGGTGACGGGGCACACGCACATAGTGGAGCACCTGATCAACGCGGAGCACGGGCTGGTGTCGCGGCGGCAGCGCATCGACGCGCTCGAGCTGCTCGGCGCCACGTACGTCGACAAGCGGCGGGACATGGTCGGCGCGTTGGCTTTGTGGAAGCGGGCCATGGATGACAGGTTAGTCGTGGACTCGTGCTCTACTCGCTCAATGGTTATTAACGAAATTTGATAACTACGTAGATTAAATTATACCCTGGAAAAAAACATAGATTATTTTTCTAATGTTAGTCCTTCATAACTCATTAATTCACAGCTACTACGCGATTGTTGTCATACAAGTAAATTTTTTATGTGTTATAGAATTTTACTTTAAACTAGCTGTTGCCCGTGATTTCATCCACGTTCCCGGTATAAAAAGTAGCCCTTAATCAGCTAAAATCCTGTCAAAATCGGTCCAGCCGTTTCGGAGATTAGCCTGGAACAAACAGACAGATACACATTTTAATATTTGTTCTTTAGTTATAACTATACCGCATATAATTTATAGAAGATTTGATACAGTTTATTTAAGTACTTAATATTTTTTGGTAGACCAACAGCTACCGTTTAGAAGCTGTCTTAATAAGTTGCGGTCGTTTACTTATCGGGATTTTCGCTCTCCAATATTTAATTATTTATATTAATTGTCAGGTTCCCACCAGACAGCAGTGAGCCAATACCAAAACCGAAAGACATACCGCGCATAGAAGCATACGACTATGCGGTAGAACCGAGCAATACGCAGCAGCTCGAGGAAATACTCGCCGACCCCGACGCTATGAGAATGCAGGCCTTGGTGATCAGGGAGAGGATTCTAGGTAATAATATAAAACAATATTGTATAAGGCGTTCCGTGGCTGAATGAAAGACATCGCACAGCTTAACTGGTAGATCTAGTCTAGATCCACCTTCAAATTTCGAGGAAATATTCCACGAGTGCCCTAAGGTTGCACTAAGAAAGGATTTACCAAAGTTCAACGATCGATGTGGTAAAATACAGTCGAGAGAAATGAATTAGGGTCACATGAAGATACCTGAAAGTCTTGGGTACTAAGAATGCTAGGTTAATGAAATAGATTGTGTTTAATAGACAATCAAATGTTCCTTAAATGAATGTAATAAAATGTATGTGTCACTTCGTATTATATTCATAAAAATTATATAAACCAATAAATAACCAATCTCATCTTATATCAAAAATAGTAAGCGACATAATAACAGTTTTTATATGACAGAATAGAAACAAAACCATAAACATTGAAACTCAGGGTGAGTGTAAAGAATTGACGTTAGTAAACGTTTACTATCACATTTGCGTTTACCACATTTCTCTATAGGAATTGGCACAGCGCCTCTCGCGGAATACTCATGGAACTAATTTCCTCCATACAAAATTTTAGTAAACGCAAACTCTATAGTAAGCGTTTACATACGTCAATTCTTTACACTCAGGGTACAAATGCAAACGTTTACAAAAGTACCATTTTGTTCATTATGATAGCATAACTTTTTAGTACTTAACTAAGAAATTTTATTACTTTCAATTAAGGAACATTTAGTTGTCTATTAAACACAATATTTTTTCATTAAGTTAGCATTCTTAGTATCCAAGACTTTCAGGTATCTTTATGTGACCCTAATTCATAGTTTTCCGCCTATTATAACTCACTATATGATATTTGTAATAGCTAATATATTTTACGTAATTTCAATATTTCTGGCATCTGCCATCGTGTGATAATAACAGACATAGAAATAGTAAAACTTCTTTGGGCGCCATGAGAGTAAAATTTCAAGGGCGAATTAGAGTATAACGTTTTATATGTAACGAAAATTAAACATGGCGTAAAACAGATGTTATAAACCTTGCAAGTTTTTATAATTTACTATAGCGTCCATATGGGCTCATGCGCGGGCATAACCGAGAGAAACCACATACTTGGCCATAGAGAGAAAGAGAGAACTGTAGTTTTTTCTGTATTTTTACACGTGAACTGAGTGAGCTAGAGAGAAAGAGAGAACAATACTTTTCTTTATAATAAACATATAATACGTGGTGGGTGTTGTAGGTCCGGCGCACCCGGACACGTCGTACTACGTGCGGTACCGCGGCGCGGTGTACGCGGACGCGGGCCGCTTCGTGCGCTGCCGGCAGCTGTGGCACCACGCGCTCGACATGCAGCGCGCCGTGCTGCCGCCGCTGTCGCCGCTCACGCAGTCCAGCCTCTACAGCTTCGCCGAGCTCTTCTCCTACATGCTGGCCGAGCGGGCCAGGCCGCCCCTCAGAGGTGAGGTCACGCACACTATTTTAATAACGATATGTTTGACGAAAATCATACCTTTTGGTCCTTCGAGCCGAATATCTATCTGAGATTCGCCTCCCGACATCATCATTACCAGTGTGAGGCTAATGTGATTTCAAATGTAGGGTTCATGCCCTACATTAATGGTCCTTCGAGCCGGATCATTTTAGGTGACTGCCTCACTTGTCATGTACCATCAGGTACATGGTAGTAGATAGTTAGCGGTAGATTTTCAAGTTGATGTTAAATAGTCAGGTGAGTACCACAAAGTATCCTACCACCATACTATAGAAGTATACATATTTTCTTGATTATAATTGAATACCTTTTTTAACCACAGGTCGCATAGTCCCACCAGTGACATTCGAAGACATCGATCCAGTGTTCAGGAAAGCGTTACTAGAGATCCACCGCGGCGTTGAACTGTTAGCTTCTAAAGTGAGCATCGATAGAGAACAAACACTAACAACGCTGCAGAGGGTGCTTGTTATATCTCTCCACTTGGCGGCGCTGATGGCGAGGCTGCTGGATGAGCCGGAGTGCACCGAGGAGGTGTCGAGGGAGATTCATAAGGCTGTGTACTCGCTTATTAAATTAGATATTAAGGTGAGTTTTTATTAATTATTTTGAAAAAATTGTGTTCAAATAGCTTTGTATTTCGACATTGCACATTATAAATTCGAGGTATGTCGAAGCTCTGATTTTCTAAAGTCATCAATGGTAAGCGATGATGCAGCTTAAGGTGATATTGGTGTCGAATGCGCTTTTGAATTCTCATAAAAATAAAATAGAATAAAATCGAACCAAATATAGGTTGCGAAAGGATCTCAAAATATTCTTTCTTGTTGAAAGATAACATGTATATTTATAATTATTTTAACGTGAAAACAGCGCCAAAAAACATGGATATACTGGAGTGCGTTCCGTTTTAATCGGTACCCAGTATAGCTAACAATAAGGGAACGGCTTCTCAGTATACTAAATTGACGTCAAATCTTACAGTGGTCGCAGTGCATATCGGAACATACCCATAGTACATAATTATAATGGATGTCGTGTGTGTGTGTGTGTGTAGGTGCGCGAGGGCAGGTCGTCGCTGCACGTGGCGTGCTCGGTGGAGGGCAGCCGGCGCGGGGGCGGCGGCGGGGGCGGCGGGGGCGGCGGGGGCGGTGGGGGCGGCGGGGGCGGCGCGGCGGGGCGCGCGTGGCTGCCGGCGCCGGGCGACGCGCAGCCGTGCTGCGCCGCGCTGATCGCGCTCATGCTGCGGCTCGGCGCCGACCCCGACGCCAGGGACGCCGACGGAAACACGCCGCTACATCTTGTATGCAAGGTACGTATTACGTTCCACATCATTTATAACACGAAATACCGGCACTAATACAAAAAAGTTAATGTTATTTATTTGTCCCAAGTTGTGCCACCGACAACTTCAGTGAAATAACCAAATCTCATCAGTCCAACCTATTATCTACCGTCGATGGTCTCTGGTACCTTGTTGATATAAGTTTGAGCAAAACAGAGGAAAGAGTCTGTTCGAGCCATGTCTCTTTTACACAACAATATTAATTAAGCCTTCTATCCATCGACACCTTTTTTTATTATAAACAAGCCCAAAGTGATTAGCGCAAAGGCCTAGATATAATTTTTAATAATAAAGCTGCAAGAAAACGTTTTCTTGCAGAAAATATCTCCATTGGGAAATAGTGACAAAACGGACCAAAATCTGTCTCTGGATTTACCTTTACTGCAGACATCCATATTACCCTCGCACTACGCGGGTAGGCGGTGTCATTTTCTGTATTTTTTCAATAGGGCAAAGGAAAAGCTACTAATAACATAATATAATAAATAGTAAAATTTTCTATTGCAGCTTTCTCCGTGTCCAGCAGAAGTGGTGCGCGAATTACTCTCACACGGCGCGCACATAGACACAGTCAACTACGAAGGCCAAACTCCGGCAGAACTACTCAAACTCTCTTCGCAGTCAATCACTTCAATCGTAAACCCCCTGCGGTATATGACACTCAAATGTCTAGCAGCACGTACCGTCAAAGACTATAGACTACCGTACAGACACGTCGTTCCACAATGCCTACATTCAACCATCATTACTCACTGAAGTTCCTCTCCTCAGGTGAGTCGATTATATCAATAAGTACCGTTCTACGCTTTTAGTCTCGCGTAAAGTTCTATGTTGCAATACTGCCATGCCAATATCAGTCTAATATCAAGTAATGTAAAAGCGGCTGCTAACAATGTTTTAGTGATAACGACTTTATTGCCATGAGTTGAGTTTGCATTTCAAATGAGTAAAATAAATAGCATTTTTTGTACTACTTATTCTAAATGTAGAAGGAATTGATACGTCTATACATACTGTAATACTGATAAATATCACTGTGGCCGATGCTATATAGGTACTTGCAGTATTTTTTTTGTAGCGAAAATATATTTTATCATTTTTATAATGGAGTGATCAGTGTATATTTAGGTTTATATTTGAGGCTACGTTTTGATTCTTTACTATTTCATTATAATACCACCGGATATCATCGCACTACATTATTTCGGAATGGGATTGACAACGCTCAAACGTAATTGAAATGAAAAATTGATTTTTATTGCAATATATTGGTAGGTTTAATTATATTTAAACATGTTTTTAATCCATTGTATTCTCATTTATTATCACTTAATATTGTATACATGCCATAATCAATATGCTATAATATAAATTGTACTAAGAAAGCAGAGTATTTTTTAATAACTTTTTGTTATATAAATATTTTATGATATTGAGAATTTGATTTGAATAATTATAATAACTTCCAGCGCTGTGCCGTAAGTGATGTAAAATATTTAATCATAAATTTGTGTACATTTGAATTACATGTAATGCTAAATTAGTATATGGATGTGTAAATTTAATATATAATTTATATTTATAGTTGGTATAACTTACTATTGTGCTCTGATAATCAAAAATATATGAGTATAACTATTAGTGTTAAATATATATCGTTAAATTGACGTGGCTGGTTATACATATACCTACTGTACGCTTTCGATGTCACAATGAATAATTTTAATTTAGATCTTAATATCAATGTGATAAAGCTCAAGTTTCGACTGCCCAAATGAGTCATGAATAAAAAAACGTAACTTGTAAGTGGTAACTATAGTTGTCATTGGAATTTAAACTGTCAGCTTAACTTCACTAGTATGCTTTTTACCTGTACTCGTTTGAGCTTGAATATTGAAGTTCACAGTGTAGGTAAAACGCTAGGACTAAGCCACCAAGTGATATTCGCTTTTAATTTTCTGTGTATTTCATTGTTATAAGGCTAGTAGGTACACACGTGTAATAGTGGGCTAGAGTCAAGTCAACATAGTTCGTGTGTAACCGCCATCTCTAGTCCTCTTACCTTAGTGCATTCTGAATAAAGTAGTTATTTGATATCGAACTTTATGTGTGTCACAGAGTGAACATATTCGCTTAACGCGATCTATATCCATGTAAAAACAAATTAGAAATTAAGTAGGTTTATTAGAAATTGATAATGATACGTATTTGTATTGTATATTCGATAGATGGGTAACAATGACAAGTGGAATGTTAGAACTGAATTTAAAAAAATATAAATTTACGTTACATACTATGATTTGTTTGTAAATGTTCAATTGGTCACGGTTGCCATTGGTTATAATTGTGTGTAATTGTCTCATAGTATATTTTGAATTTAGTAATAATGCGTGTTTACATGCTAGTTATTTTTTGAAATTAATAAAATGCTTTAAAATTATATTTGTTTTTTTTTTCATATGGATGAAAAAACTTCTCCGGCGCAGACTTTTTTGAGCCGTAATGAAATATTACTTGGAGAAAGATTTAGCTTATTGTATATTAATTTATTGTTTTTTGAAACTATATCTCCTTCGGCCCAATCATCACTGAGATTGTGGCCATTTTTGTTAGGGTTCCTCATGTCCGTCTGTCATGGTCATTTTATTTGGAGACTACGACTACGTGATACCAAGCTGAAATTTTGCATAATTTACATATTTATGTCGCAAACAAATTCAAATTCAAAAATCATTTATTCAGTTTAGGCCCTAATAAGGCACTTATGAACGTTACAAATGATTCTACCACCGGTTCGGAATACACTTGGACTGAGAAGACTCCGGCAAGAAACTCAGCAAGGGACATTGACAAAGATATCTTATAAAATTGTAGAAACATTTTTAAAGGTACAGGAGGTACCTACAGTAAAGTTTAGATGAACTTTTTTATCATCAAATGAGGTATCTATCATTAACAAAGTCTTTTAGAACTATAGAGGGTTGTCTCAAACATTTCTTTGATATAGTGATTCGACTACGAAATATTATTATCAAGGAACTTCCAATATGATGATTTTAACTAATTTACGAGGAATAGTCTGTGCAAGTCTTCAGTATAAGTAACAGAGATAGCGCATATCGTTTTTGATTAAAACTTCCATTAATTTATGCTCAGTCTTAGGTTTTAGACTGTATCACATCGTACTGAACTACTGACTACGGAACGCTATACTGCGCATGTTTCAACATGCACTTGGCCTGATTTTTTAATGCTCTCTTTGCTTAAAACGATTAAATCACTACGTTTTACTACTAAGTTATGAAAATGAAATGAAAATTTGTTTATCCCGAAAAAAGTACATATTTATATGTTTGGCTGAGCTCCCACATTAGGTCATCCTGTATCGTGGGAGACACGGGGTGATGCTATGCTTTGTAATTCATTGGCTTGCATTTACGAGATAAGAATTCTCCTTATAGTATGTACTGTAGTTATCTTTTTTTTGTTAATTGTTCGGCCTCATTTGTAATAACAACATTGTTGTGAATAGATAATCCTTTGTAATGCTCATGCTGTCTGAAGGCCTAGGGCAAAATGAACACAATGTATTTAATTTTGTCAAATCATACTTCTGTTTAAACTTATCAATGTTCCGTATGTTATTTGCTTACTTATCATTTAAATAATATAGGAGGAATTAGGAAAGAAAAGCAAATATTTTTTTATGTACCTTTATTGAGATAAAAATATACGATTTTTTTACAATAACTGTAAAACATTATGTTGCTTAATAAGTCCAGTGAAGAATCTTATAAAAAGCGATAATGTACTTTATAATATAGTACACAATGTTATATTATTTATAGAAATATAACGAGTCATTATTAAAATATATTTGAGATTAAAATCAAACAAATTATATAGCTGCATACAGCCACAGAATCATAAACACCCAGAGATTACTATCCAAACTTCAATCGGCTTTGAACAAACGTTTTAAATCTTTAGAAACGATACAGAGCATCGACTTTAAATCATTCGGTTTCGAATTCGGGAACTGAGACCAAATCTTAGCGGCCGTGTTGAAATTCTTTACCATAAGCATTGCTAATCTTTCGCCATTATTGTTCTTGATTTGTGCCACTTTAATGACCAATTCTTCAGGCATTTTCTTTAGCTGCAACTTTTTTATGGCACAGACTAATGGCCAGTAGGTGAATTGGTCAACGAAGTGTTCCGATCCAGTCACTGCGGAAAGGTACAACTTGCACTTCGTGTCGCTGCTGTTGTCCCAAGTCAGGCCGAGAGAAGCGGCCTCACTAGATTTGATGATCGGGAAACTTTGGCGATTTACGTATGCGTATGCGGCGGCTATACCGGTAAGCCGATTGGCTGTGAATTCGTAGTCTTCTATCTTTATACCGGTACCAGTTTTCTTAACTGCCAATGGAGTGCTGTGAACATAAGGGATTATGTAAAGAAACTGTCCATGATGTTGCAACTGAGATTTGTGATCGCAACTTTTTTTCTTCAAAATATGCCATTAATTCGAACCTTGTCCCAAAAAGAAATGTCGAACATAGCCCTAACCACCAAAATAATTTCTATGTAGGTTGTTCTAGTTGTTGTCCGCAGCTTCGCCCGCCTGTAATTTGGTTTTTAAAACAGTTAACTTACTTTCTTTCAAGCATCATACCCTCCATCACGATGAAACTGCCCGGTGCCACGTTCTTAAGATTCTGTCTCAACTCATACGCTTTGGATAATATTTTCTCTATGTTTTCATAGCTTTTCAAGAATTGCGAATCTTTGTAGACATTGTAGAATAGGTTTCCGTTGTATGTTGTCAATGGTTTTGGGTTTTGTTCAGAGCTGAACTCAAATCTTTGCATGGTTACCTGCATAAACAAAGGTGAGGCTGTAACGTATCATGATTACAATCAGTTTCAATTAGAAACTCGATAGATATAGATTTTTTTCTGTTTTACGCTCTGATAACTGCATATGCAGATGCTTCATTGCAAATGAAATTATTTTCGTATAAGTATTACCTATTTCGTCAATTAATAAATTGTCATAGTTTTTTTTATAGGCTTGTTTTAAGGTGTTAATAAGCACAAAAACCCTAGAAGAGAACTGGATCTCAAGTGCATTTGAAGGAACACACCGATAGGTGCTTTGTGACAGGTTTTCATCTTGAGGGTGGTAGCCAGCCTGTCTATGTAACTCTTATAGTCGGCTAACGGACACGTCTAGACAGAGCAATCGTGCGGGGCTTGCCGGGTGAGAGAGGGGCGGTAGCGAGCACAAGCTGCCAATACACTCGCTTGGTTGGGACACAATGGAGCAATAACAAAGCGGCATTTCGCGTGACTTCAAACGCGATAGACCACTGTATGTAATTACGCTGTGGTACTACTGAGTACCCTACAACTGTGCCATGGTTCCCTCACAATTTTTCTTTCACCGAAAGCTCAAGCTCATTGTAGGATTGGAATCCTAGACGTTCATGACATTCGACGTCACAACCACATAGCTATTATTTAATATACATGATAATACGACTAGATAAATCGTTATGCCTTGTTAGTAGGTACACTACCTATAAGCGAACAACACGGAAGGGTATGTAGCGTCTCTTATTGTTGGAAGCCAACAACTATGGATCGCCGAGCCAGCGGAGTAAGTACTTGCTCCGTATAAATAAGTACCTATACACACACTTTATTATAATAAAACAAAGAAGTTTAGTTTTAAGGGACCATAATAATAGCATCCGGTAATGTATTGGCTGGCTCATGCAATTAGAATTAAATGACTGATTCAATGTTCTTGTTTGTTTATTGAATGGCTATAGAAAGGGATAGGACTAGAGATAGCAATAATTTATCAAATAGTATACACTCTGAGTACGTACCTACTAACAAAAGTTCGTCATCAAAGATCTTGTAGGTATAATATACCTAGATACTATTAACTAAAACGTAGTGATTTAATCCTTTTTGCTACTAACCGTAGTCGTAAAAATATCTATCGATCGATCGATATGTAAAGTAAAGGCGCTAATCTCTGGAACTACCTACCCGTCGGATTTGAAAAAATATTTTTAGATGGATAGCCCAATTCTTGAGGAAGGTTATAGGCTACTTTTTATCCCGGGAATGCGGGTGAAACCGCGGGGAACAGCTAGTATTCAATATTTCATGCATTTAACAACCGTAAAATCTTCAAACATTCATAATTAAATACTAGTTAATAAAATAACAATGATTATCGAACACGAAATATCGGCCTACATTCCCCAAGAACACTTATCAGCAAAAATACAAAAGTAGGTAATATCACAGTCTCTGTAACACTTGTAATATAAGGACTTAAAGACTTTGTTTATAAGGTCAGAGGTAGGTACCTAATGCTTTCAAATTATAGAAAGAAATTAAAAAAACATTACCATGTAAATAATAGTTAATAAGTTTAACAATGTATATAAATAGTATTGATAGGTAAGTATCATAAACAAAGGTCATTAGTCAAATTAGACAGGATGGTATGTTTATGACTGAGTTGTTGCATGAAGGAGTAGGTATCACATATATGTAAAAAATCATGTTTATAAGTTATATTATATTATTATATAACTCATTAATGAGGTCATGACCATGTAAAGTTAGTAAGGAGGTAGATACTGACATAAGACCCTATAGCTGCAAGTTGGCGCAAAACTAAGATTAGTCACTACAATTTTAATCTATACACTCTACATAAACAAAAGTAACGTAAAAGTTAATAAAATTATGTTAAGTAAGTACCTTTATCATAATGATTAATGGAATAAGGAAGGACTTACCGTAAAAGAAGTTTGTTACAAATAAAACTCCAAATTCTTTAAAATATATTGAGGCACTACAAAGTTGTCAGAAGTAGATGAGTCAAGATGTCATGAAAGTGAATACACAAACTACTAAGGTATATGATATCGACCGACCGTCTGAATTGTCTGATACCGTGGCCCGTGCCGTGGTCAGTCGTGGTGTAGTGTAATGTATACTATACATAAATTATATATATGTAACCGAGCTGTTTCCATTTCTGAATACCTATTACAAAAACTAACATACGTTGATTGGACAAAGACTACTTAAAAAGACAATAAGAGAAAAAAAGCCATCAGAAAATTGATGCTATAAATGATGGGAACGTTTGAGTTCGTAACTGGAACTCATATCCATTGTCTATGGTTACGTTATTCCCCACAATATCGTTGCTTATACTGACAACTTTGAAGATTTTCGTGACTTGTAGTGTAGCCAGTTGTAGCATTTTCTTGGTTTTTATGTTTTTACGCTAGATGGCAGTAGTGTAGTCTCGTTAGTAGCGACCTCTATATTAACAATGCTCACACAATGCTGACGGGCTAGCTTTGCCTAATATCAGTAGATGGCAGTAGTAGTTATAAAACCAAGCGAGCATGTTTGATAACGATAAAACTATTGAACCGATATTTTGTGAGGTGAGGAAGGATACTTTTTATACCTTCTACTTTATAAGCGAGTGAAATATCGTTGTAGAACGCGAGCGATATTAAGTAACAAACAAACAAATACTTCTTTTAATGTGTGTCCCATATTTTTGGTAGATATTAACAAGGATTTTTTGGATCCAGGCCAAAATGTCTCATTATCATTTATTTATTTATTTATTTATTTCTTAGGACATCCAACAGCTACTTAGAACTATACATGCTTAATGTTGATATAACTAAAAATCCAAAGCCAATAACAGGATACCACAACATGATCAAAACTAATTAAAAAGAATACACAGAGCAGAGTATAAATATAAAAAAAGTCGATAGTAGTATTATTAAAGTTTGATTGTGTTAATCAGAAGATGTGTCGGTGTTTGTGTAAGTGTATGTATGTGTGTAGATATGTAGTGTATGTAGGTTTATGTAGGATATGCGTATTTGTGCGTGTTTGTGAATGTGATGTATGATGCGTGTGATGTGGATGATGTGTGCCGAGATAAAGATTTGCGTGTTTGTGAGTAAGAAATACCTATAGAGATAACTTTTTTATTATTTTAGATTTAAAAGCGTGTTTTGTGCATGAATATATATCAATATCGCTAAATTTTTTGTTGTATAAGTTTGTAACACTCATTATCAGAAAAGTATCTAGCTTTCTATTTTCTACATCAACAGCTGGATTATTTATTTTAAAACGTTGCCAATAACTTCCTTCTATACACAAATAAAGGTAAACAAGATATGGGTAAAAAGTGGCGACTCATAAAAATGTATGAGCTACCACGAGATGTGCAGCTAACAAGTGTTGTAGTTTATTTTCATCAGGGGTCAGATATGGCAAGGGTCAGATGTGGCCAGTTATTCCGCCTCAACAGTAATTGTGACAAATGAATGTGTTCTGTTATACTTTAGTAGTGGTGGGACAGGTTGGTTTTTATGTATCGATCTGATGTTTTCATGAAAAAAAATATTTTTCTGTATCAATGTCCCAAATTTCATCCAAATCCAGTTCACGACTTACAGAGTGGTAACAAACATACCCAAGCATTTATAATATAGGATAGGCAACCTTATTCAGACCTGCTCGGTTGCGGTCCCGATCGGGTAGACGAACCGATTGAGTAGTCAACTGAATAGGCTCCTATTTTCTTAATTTCAAACTTCCATTTGAAAGGAGGCTGTCGATCTGTACACGATCAGCCTAAATTTAATGAAATAAAATCATCCTTTCCGATCGGAATGGCTGTTAACGGCACCGACACGTTGTCACTTTGTATATGCCTGTAGGCATATCTGCCATACTTTCCAGCTCGACGTCAAGTAATTAGTTTGACGGTAGAAGAAAC
Source organism: Tetheella fluctuosa (assembly GCA_951216915.1). Taxonomy (NCBI): domain Eukaryota; kingdom Metazoa; phylum Arthropoda; class Insecta; order Lepidoptera; family Drepanidae; genus Tetheella; species Tetheella fluctuosa. The sequence goes on along the minus strand of OX578229.1, from coordinate 2,501,058 downwards.
GAAACTAATATGTTTTTATACGTCTTTTGAACTCGCAAGTGGCAACGCATTTCTGAGAATTTTTTAATGTAAGCTGTTCTCTAGTATTTGTAAGCTTAATGCTTTTAGTTATATAAGCGTAGTCATACGATCCATGGCCACAACACCATGTCAAAGTCAAAGTCAAAGCCATTTATTCAGTTTGGGCCCTAGGAGGGCACTTATGAAGGTCAAATTTACTGAAGTTACCACCGGTTCGGAAATCAGCCTTCAACTGAGAAGAACTGGCAAGAAACTCAGCGAGGTTACATTTTTTTAAATTATTATTATTTTTAATCATGAAGAGATTGTGATTAAATTCTTAGTTAGATAGAGATTCTTAGATTAGTATTAGTTTACCTATGTATGTTTATGTATTTTTATTAGTATCCTTTTTGGCATCACACAATATTACAGTAGTCTTTTTATATGTATATATTTTTATTTGTTTTGTACTTTATTTTATTTTGTAATCTGCTTGTACTAATACTCAAGTCCAAAACTCAGTAGAGTAACAACACTATTTACATTGTTTTCTCTTTCCACCAAGGTTATGTGAATGTTGGTATGAAATAATATGGAAATCTGTTACGTCTAGGATGAAAAGGTTCTTTGTAAAACAAGTGAGACAGATCATAGATTACCTATTCATAATCTTTATCAATAAGCAAAGATAATAATCTAAACTGCTACTAACATAAATGGTCTTCTGTCTGTCATTAGCTATTAAGATTATTTTACAGATTATAAAAGATAAATAAGTACAACCTCAGCAACAAATCACGTCAACCCTATAATGAGGTAAGGCTAAATCTCCGTCGACGGCGACGGGTCAAATAGACCCAATTCAAAAAACTAGGCACGCGCCATGTCGCAATAGAAAGACGTCGTTAAACAAAGAGGCTATTGTGCCCGGAATGTTCCCGGGTGGGCAGTTATTGTACAAATACGGCTGATTCGCGGAATTCTGGGGGAATACAACGGTTAAAATTTGCGGGAAAAAATGACTCGCTCCGGTGGATTCCATTGTACAGCGATAGGGTTGATGAACGGGTTGTTGTACATTTTATTAATTGCAATTATTGTGAACAATTGTTGTTGATTGCATTCGAATTTTGTTTGTGTTTGTTTTTTTAGACGACGCTTTTTAACTGCACTATGATCAACGACATTTTTTGTAATAAAAATCTCGTTGATCAATTTTCAAGTAGAGTTTATTTTTCACACAAGTACTTACTAATCGATTTTTTAAATAATTTTGAAGTTATTATTTTTCGATAATATTTAAATGAAAAGCTCTATATTTTAGCAACCCTATACGAGGCTCGTTCGGTGTTATTAATATCGGTAGCGTATTACAATTCAATTTGTGCGGCCCGCCGGCTCCGCGGTAATCCCCGCGCATAATCCTACTACAGATAAACTGAACACAATTATATTAAAAGCAAACATGAAAATTTTCGACAAATCTCTCGACAATCGCCAACGAATCGTCGTCTAATAGCATTGTCAGCTGGCTCCATAATAACTACGTGTAGGTATTATTGTATCGCTTCGCAATGCAGGTTTAAGGATTTTATATTGAAATTGCGTGGTCGGTTGAAAGTTTATTGGTATTAAGTGGATTTAATATTATGTGTATTTAAGTAGATTGGTTTGAGTCCTAAGGCCATTAAAAAAATATGGTCTCTAAGTACTTATACGTACTATACTGTAAGTCTTTGTTGGTAAGGGTCTTTATGCAGTTTGGGAAAACTTAGCAAGTCTTGTATATAATGGTGAATGATATATTATGTAATGCATAAGATAAATTACCTACCTATCCTACTTATCCTACTAATATTATAAATGTGAAAGTTTGGATGGATGGATGTTTGTTATTCTTTCACGCAAAAACTACTGAACGGATTTGAATGAAATTTGGCATGGAGATAGATTATAGTCTGGAATAGCACATAGGCTACTTTTTATCCCGGGAAAACATAAGATCCCTCGGGAACGAGGTGATAATATTATAAACGTAAAGTTTGTGAGGATGGGTGGTTGGAAGTTTGTTACTCTTTCACGCAAAAACTACTGAACGCATTTGGATGAAATTTGGCATACAGATAGAATATATTCTGGATTAACATATAGAATACTTTTTATCCCGGGAAAACGTAAGATCCCTCGGCAACGCGGGTGAAGAAATGTCATTAAAATTCAACTGATCTTATAAATATGATCTTAGAATCAAATTGACTTCAAAACTTACAGTTTCCGCAATCACAAACGTAAATAAATAAATAAAGTAGGTATTCCAATAAATACAATACTCCTTGCGTAAGTATTTGGTATTGAATCCGCAGTTGTAATCGCCTTAGCCAAACTAATGCTTTTTAACGGTCCGACGGGTTATTACCTACTCTTGTATGTTTGTTAAGTAATACCTGATTTGTACTTACAAGGATGTTGTAACTATTATCTCTCTTAGCTTAAGATCGAACTTGTAGAAAATGGGCTTTAAAAAAGAGGAAATAATCGAAATAAAAACTATCCTATTGTTTAAATTGGATCAAATCACACATATTATTTTTAAGTAGTTTCGTGGAACACGGGAGTTTTATATATTAAGATAGGTATACTAGGTTATATATAATATATATTAAACCTGAAAATACTTTGTTCAGAATCACTAGTAGAATTTATTGCAATTATCACATCATCACCTACCATAGTGAGATTGTGGTCAAACACAAGCCTATACAAAGTAAAAAACAAAAAAAAAAATTTAAACTTTGTTTCATCTTCTGAACCAATATAAGTAAAACAATACAGCAAAACTGACTATAAATTTGCGAGATTCATTAGTTTTTTTTTTTGCATTACACTATAAGTGTATGGGCTTTATTACAAAATATAAATAGCCTTGTACATTAATTTCAGATTATCTTCAAGTAGGTAATCATAGTGATGATTTATTATTTTTCTTGTTGTTACTTTTTTTTCTCATTTGTTGTTTATACTTATTATTTACTTTACCTTGTTTTTATTATGATAAATTTATTTACAACAAGTACATATTTACAATCATTGTATAAAATATAAACTATAATATATAGATAACATCCTCAAAGCCCTCGCTGCTGTCAATAGGCAAGGTTACGAACAGGCTGGCAGCGTTCCCTTTTTGAATGGCCAAGCTTACTTATTACCTAAAATATTGCTTTCGAAATTGTTAAACATTTCATGGGAAAAAAGGCCAACATTGTCAGACTATCCAAAAAATATATAAAAATTTAACCTTGCTGAGTTTCTTGCCGGTTCTTCTCAGTTGAAGGCGACTTCCAAATCGATGGTAACTTCAGTAGCTTCGACGTTCATAAGTGCCCTTCTAGAGCCTAAACTGAATAAATCGCTTTGACTTTGACTTTGATGGAAGATACCAAGAAAATGTTTTATTAATTGAAGGATCCCATTTATTTTAATGATTCTAATCCTCATTATGTTAACTCTCTTCCGTCCCGCGGCGCCTGCGTTCCCGTGCTTATGGTTTTTCTGGGTAAAAAGTATCATATATTTCATTAAGACGAGCCTGTTGGCATGGTTGGTAAGTTATCCTGCCACTGGTCGTGTGTTCGATTCTCATGCAGGACAGATATTTGTGCGCATGAACATGTCTACTTGTCAATATGTGCAATCCATAATCAATACATTTAGAGAAAATAGCTTTTGATTTTTTCTTAGTATAGATATATATTTATGTTTGTGAGTGTACATGCTCTGCTTAGTTTGTGAAAAATGTCCCAGGTATTATTATTATTCCAGGATATTATCTATCTGCGTCAAGTTTAATTATAATCCGTTCAGCCGTTCATGCGTGATTGATTTACAAACATCCTCACATTCACATTTACTATTATTAGTTTAGGATGATGAAGAGGAAGACTCGCATCATTCTGTGATTAAATCTAATGATGTCTTGCCTCCATACCACGATCATCCGAGTCGAAATTGTAATACACTTGCCTTGCAATCGAAGTCGAAGCCTATTTTTTCATTTAGGTACACAATTCGATTGCTAATTTGTTTATCAACAATCTTAGGGGGCGAAGATGATGTCTGATGTTACCCAAGAAACTTAATATAAATCAGAATGAATGATTTATTAAAACACAACAGTGATGAAAAACATAAACAATAAAAAATATATAAACTCTAAAATAATTCTACGTTTAATTTAATTGTGTAAAATTATCATGTTCGAGGAAAATCCGAAGCGAGTGGAAGGGGATGGTGGGCTGCGAGGGGATGGGAGGCTTCCCGTTTTAACTTTCCGGACCGCTGGTCGCACCAGTATCCACTACCATTGTTTACGTCTCGATTATTTTTTATCCCGGGAAAAATATTTGATCCTTCTCAAATATAGGTAAAACCGACGGCGGAAACTTGTGTGTTGGTACTCGTCGTAATAAGGGTACCAAATCACAGTTTCCACCATTAATACCTGAAGGCTGGTGTAAAAATAGTGTAAGAGACAGAAAGAGAGAGTAGTATGTTCCATTAGTAATGGTTGGTATTCAATTAACTGAAGCCTTGTTGTAGAGTACCTTCACACTTTTAGTTATATCTGACAGCGTTAGCGAAAACAGCAATTTGTCCTATAGGTAAGTTAAGTATGTTTCGTTAAAGCTTTTTGCTTAGTGTATTTATTATATACCGTACTTAAGTATGTACTCAACTTGTTCTCGGTAATGTTAAGTTTTTTTAAGTAAATACTATTAAAGTAACCTACCGTTATGATTCTGGATGAAAATATCCTGTTGTTTAATTTGAAAATCTAAATTTAAAATGTGAAATGTAGCATTTTATCGTGTTAATATTGAACTTTTGTATGTGATCAATCTTCTCAGTCTAAGATTTTTTAAGCGGTGTTAACTATTCAGTAGCTATGGCCTTCATGATCAACAAAAACGCCAAACGACCTATATGATGCCCAAAATAAATGCAATTTTGGTAAATATGCGGCCTAGAAATAGTTGCAAATTTCACTTTATTAACCGAAAAAATACCCTACTCTCCATACATATCTTATAAATGTTTATTAGGAAACTAACTAACTACTACTAATGTTGAAAAAAAATCGACGTAAAAATAAATTGGTTCTCTGTATAAAGAATAAAATACTATATAAGTATACATTTATAACTATAAAACGAGCAGTTTAATCACTTTGTCAACGACATGTTTGTCTGTTCGTAACCCAAAACCTCGGGGTAAGGCCGCTTCATTAAACTAATCTGTTAGTTTAATGGACATTACCTTAATGTCCCCTAGTTACTTGTATTTTGTTTTAATTCGAATGCGCTCATTTCTTTTTGATTATATAGACCTGTGTACGGTGGCTTTATTTTTTACTAGCGTACCCCGCAGTTTTACCCGCGTTTGTGTCACTCCAAGGTATATATATATTCACGTAATTTTAGATATACTGGGTTACTTTTTAAGGTATTGTATAGCTTTTATCCCGGGCTTCGGCCTTGGAGCGCGGCGACCGAATCAAGAAATTTCGTAACGAAAAAACTCCGTAACGAAAAAACCTAACACCTCCCACACACACATACGTACACGTTAAGCGTTCGCTTAAGGTGTATGTATGTTTGTGTATGCTGTTTGTGAGAAAGTATATAGGTGTATAGGTATCTATTAATATCAAAGAAAAAACTTGAATTAATATCAAAGAAAAAAAAACTGCCTAAATAAAAAATAAATAAATAATTATAATTGCATAAGTTGATAAAAAATGCTATGCAATAGCTTTACCGCGGCTGTCCCCGAGTGCCTTGTATGCCGACTGTATTTTTTTTAGTCACTCTCGCAGGGGTGGAAGTACTCGTCAATATGAACAACTTTTATTATGAGACTAACTGTGAATTCACGAAAAAATTATCAGCTGTTCCATACAAAAGTTCAATACCTACTCGACCAAAATGTATGAAGCAACCGTTTTATTTTACGCGATATCAGAGTTGGTCCCATAGTAAAAGTTGTTCATATTAATGAGTACTTCCACCCCTGCGAGTATTGCCAGTGACATAAAAATCATCCTGTATATCTATCTATGTGTCGAGTTTCATACAAATCCATTCAACCGTTTATGTGTGATTGAGTCATAAACATACAAACATCACATTTATAATTTTAGTATTTATTTACATATTTACAATTAAAGTAAAAAATACAAACTATGATATATAGAAAACATCCTCAAAGCCCTCGCTGCTGTCGATAGGCAAGGTTCCCAACAGGCTGGCAGCGTTCCCTTTTTGGATGGCCAAGCTTATGCGTTGGCGGAAAAAGCTCCCAGCCCGTCGGTCTCCCGAAGCCTCGATGAGCTTGGATGATAAAATCCGAGCAAATCGGCGAGCCTCGAACCCCCATGGACCCATGGTTTCAACTGCGAATGGCGAAATTTTAGTTGGATTATTTTGTGGTATTATGGCTATTGTTACAGTAGCTATTGCTCTCTTCAGTTTAGGAATTAAGTTTGTTAGTAAAGTACTATGTATACACACACCCACACCCACACTAATTTCACTATTTATAAATTGTTTACACTATTAGCCAATACATGCATTAGGTTATATTTTAATTTGTCTATAGTTTACATTTGCATTTTATGTTTGTTTAAATATTTATTTATATGTTCTTTTGGTTTGTTTACATTATTATTATTGTTATTACTCATTTTAAATTTATATTTAATAGGCTAACAGTAACACGAAACTCAAATTAGCAAGACAAAATGAGAGGCTTCAGTTGCTTTAACCATCACAAGGTCAAAGGCCTTAACTGAATAATTGGTGTTATTACTTTGAATGATAATGATATTAAGAACATGTACTTATTATTTTTATGGAGTCAATTGCTACTAAATATAAAAACTACTACCAGTAAGTAAACATATAAATGAAGCTTTGAATAAAAAAATCCAAAACCTACCCATTCCTGAAAACTGGATAAAATCGGTTATAACCGCTTTTGATTGAGATATAAGTGTAGTACCAACTGATATGATGATTAACTGTCGTACACAGTCGAAGATTGTCCATTGCTACACATACCAATCAATACATATTAAAAGAAAAGTCCTTACTTAATCATTCACTCATCTACTCCCAGCCCAAAACCTTGGACCTAAAAAATTGAATTTCTGTACAATTTTTTTTGGAATTCTACCCCTACAGGGGTAAAATAGGAGATCACAGGTGTAGTAATGATGTTAAAAGCTTTTCACTCATTAGGGCTTACATCCAAGCAACTGGCGACTCAAACGAGGACGTAAATTCACGTAAACATCAAATAGAAAAAAAATTGCACTCCGGGAGTGCCGACAGAAGTGAAAACTTTTTTTATCTCAATCTCAATCTAGGTATGTATATGTTGCTGTACCGCGCCAAAAGAAGATTTCACTTCAATAAAAAAAAGAAACTAAACGTCAAACTGCGTCTCATCCTAACGGTGTCGCGTCTCAACGGTGTCTCTAGTCCAGAGGTTTTACCTTATCTAAAAATATGCGTACAGCGCTAAAAATGTTTACACTTAAAAAAAACTGAAAGTTTTAGGAACGATTTAGAATAAGTGTTTTTTTTATGTAAAATGGGCTGGCTTACGTTTGGCAATCAACTGACTCCAGAAAAAGTACTAAGATATAGCATGCATACTATAACGAGGCCTAAGATGTAGCATGCTTGCCCAAAAAATGCCTATTCACTCTGGCCTTGAAGACATCTAGGTTATAGGTGTCAGGAAACATAGACCCCGGATGTGAGTTCCACTCCTTCGCATAAGGAGGAACGATGAAGCAAAGCGTTGTGTCCGTATAAGCGGGATGTCGACAAAATGTGGATGAAAGTCCTCCCGACGTCTTGTGGTTCGATGGAGAAATGGAGATAAAGGAATGACACTGAACAGGTCCTGTTAAATGTTATGTAAAGGCAAGGTTAAGACAGATAAGACAGTCATAGACAACAAAACCACTTTTTAAAAAATGAGTCTCGAAATCAATAAAAATCCGAACGGCCAATTAAAAACAAAATACCAAATTATTTAAAATATATTTTGGTTTAGAAAATATCTCATCCCGATCACAATTTGTTTATTATAACGTAAATACCCGGAAAAATCCCCAATTAATTGGTACCCACCTCACAAAGCCTCGGGTCTGATTATCAACTCATACAAATTGCGTGTATTATTGTTGCATTGAAAAATATTTGAAAAACATTACGCGTCCATTAAGTCTAATCTGTATTTATACATCATCTTAGTTTTCATCTCTATAACATTGTAGATAAGGTTCATTTTGAAGTGATTGCTGTTTGTATAATGGGCTTTATTGGCGTGTTATTTTGTTCGTCTGCAGGTAATCCTTTATGATTGAGGTATTTATGTTTGTGGAAGTTCTAATTAGAAGTTATGCTTTGATAGGGATTTTCCTAATTGATAGTTAAATACAAAGACTTAAGTAACGAACGTAACGTTTTACTTTATGAAGGCACAAAATATACCGATTTGAACCTTAGAGAAATGGTTATCAATACAAAAATCTAATATTTCATACTTAATGGTAAAAGGTGATTGGTTTTGGTCATAAACCACCAGAAAACCACTTTAAAGTAACAAAGTTTCACTGTATGTTAAACTAGTTATGTTAACCTTAATATGTACCACTTTAAAGTAGCAAAGTTTCACTGTATGTTAAACTAGTTATGTTAACCTTAATATGTTAATTTAATTATAAGTAATATCAAAGCTTCAAACTTATACCATTTGTTACCAAATTTATCAATCACAACACCCGTGACGACGCAATAAAGTGCCGTTTACAATGTCGACACACAACATAAGGGTCACCGCACACTACACCGGCGCAACACAATAGCAACAAACGGGCGAGTGCGGCGTGACAACACTTCATTATGTCAGTATTGAGCATCAACATGTTGTATAGTGATGGGGGACTGTCGATACATTGTCTTATACGAGACGATAGCGTTCAATATAATATTTTTACGGGCTACTCTATCAATACTCTATCGATCACGCCACAAGCACGTGGCTTTAAATCCCACAAAAGTCAGACATTTTTGTGCATGAATTATTGTATTTTTGTCCACAAAGCTTGTAGCTCTGCCTTGGGATAGCCGTTTGTGAAAAATGTCTCAGCATGTCGCAGGGACTTTAAGATGATTCTGGTTTAAAGTCAACGATAGCTCAATGGTAGGTATTGATGTCAAATACCGGGCGAAGGCTAGGCTCGAATTCTGTAATCTGCTAAAAAAGAACATCGTGAAATTATGAAGTGCTGTAGATTTTATAATATATCATTCATGAATGAAAATAAATAAATTATCGATACTATTTTAATTACAAATGCCCCATCACCAAATCCGTCGATTGCCGTCGCAACAGGGGCGCGCAACCCTTCATCGCAGCTTAATTCTATAATTGAGGGTTAAATCTCTCCGGCAGACGGCAGATTGTTCATTATGACACTATGCTTATATATCTATACTTAATCATTTCCTACGTACCCCAGGGGTTTCGCTGGATCGCTATCTTTATAGCAATTTTTAAATGCCAATTAAATATAATAGTTTTGATTACTTTCATAGTAAAACCGTGTTTTGATCAATGAAAAATAAATATCTTCACACCCATTATCTCCGAAGAGGTAGATAAAAGTGTTAGTACCGAGACTCACATTTAACGGAAAATATTTAAGTCAAAACATAAAATACAATGCATTGTCGAGAACCAACCTTGCCTACAAGTAGTAAATTTTAAACTAAAACGTCAATTGCATCTACTTAGCACCACCCGGGAATTGAAGCCAGGACCTCTAGTTTGTAACCGAACTTTAAATAGCTCGACTACAAAGGTTTTTTTTTTAAATTTTACTTTGAATTAGGCTTACTTTTGGCCATCTACTCGTTTCAGGAAAAGCTAGACCGATCAAAGTGTGATCCGGTAGTTGCACTTGAGAGCCAGTTGCCTTAGGCTTTGTAAAGGTCGGCAGAACACCACTAACATAGGCGTCGGTAGCCACATACCATCAGCTTATCAACCTTCTGACATAAGAAAAAAAACTTGATTGTTTACGTCATTGTAATTTTATTATACTAAAAAAAAACTTCATAAAAACAAAACAACAAAACAAAATCAGTCAACACAAAAAGCTCAACGACAATACAATCAAGGTGGTGGTTTAATCGAACGAACCGGGCGCGAACAAATTAATAACATCATACTTATAATTTCAATCACAAAATTAATTCACTCGTTGCCCGCCTTAAATAAGTGCCGGGTTGTCCAATCGATAAGTTGAGACGGCGAGGGCGGGCGGGCGATTGAAGTAAATAAGGTTTTGGCAGCCCTACGAGTGGTTGAAATGTCTCTAGTGGGCGGAGCCAACTTTGGGGCGTGGCAGCCATTGGTCCATAGGGTTGAACATTCGTTTACACAGTTTCTGTACCGCCGCCGCTGTGGACGGTTCCTGTGACGTGTTATTGATGTAGTCTCATGTTTTGATTTTGTTGTGACATTATTTTATTGACGTGTGCTGTGAAAAAATATAAGGTAAGAATCGGTGGTTGATTTTATTCGATTATTATTGAAGTTATATCACGTTTCGTTATTTTTGAATGATTTGTTATGTAAATTAATTATTCAGTTATTAATAATAAAAATAAAAATATGAAATCATCAATATTTATTTTAAAAAAAACGTAAAATATTATTGGTTACGATTTTTTTATCATTGATCGGCGGCTGAGTTGTAGCGCCGTGCTACGGATCTACGACGACCGTGTGCTACGGCTCGTAGCACAGCGTTACGCAGCAACAGCCGCTACGGTCGCTTATCAATTATATATTGAAACTTCATCAAATTAAATAAGGTAACGTGTTCATGTAATTTTAATATTGTTAAATTAAAATAGTATTTATACTTAATATCCATAAGCGATATTGAAATTTCAAGGACGGATAATTACAGAGACGTTTTTTCACACAAGGCTAATGGCCATCTGATCCCTAATTAAAAGCAGAACTTTGTACTATGGCAATATGATAATAGACATACTTAATTTAAAAAGGAGGTAGTTCTTAATTCGGTTGTATCGAAGACAACATCGGTATCAGTAACCCTGCTAAAGGAAAGGTTAGATGTACGGTAGAACATTGATATGTGAGCGAGACAGCTCCGGCATAATTCAGGAGAAATGGTAGTTGGCTTCTCTGACGTCCCCAACGGGTATTGAATGCGCTATTATTCGGGACGCGCGAGTTGAGAGAATATACCTAATCGCTCCGCACCATTCTGTACAAATAACTCCTATTTGTCCTATTTGGGCGACACGAGCTACTCATGACGAAAGTTGTGGAGGTAAGACTTACCGCAGATGGTCCCTAGTTTTGTACAGGAGCTAGGAATAATACCTTTCGGTTAGATAAGCTGTATAATATTTTTTATTGATATAGGCCTTCACAAGCACTTATGAAGACTGACTAACGCACGGTTCGGAATGTTGTTTTTGCTGAGAAGAGCCGACAATGAACTTTAAGTTTAAATACAATTAAATATAAACTAAAGTCGGTAAATTATATTTAACAGCGATTAGATTGAGTGCACTTGTTTTTTTTATACGTTATCTCGAAATTAAGATTCCTCTACATTATATTATGTCAGTTGGTCTTTTATGATGATAATATGAATATTTATAAGCTCAGAGGTACCTAGTGAGCATCTGAGCATTAATTAAATTTTATTTTATTGCCCTGTGGTTTCACCCGTGTTCCCGCGGGACCTAATATTATCCCGCGATAAAAGTTTTAAAATATTTTAATCCAGGTTATGATCTATCTATGAGCCAAATCTACTTCAGATCCGTTGCATCCATTACGGCGTGGTTGAGTAACAATGAAATCGATAAGTGTGACCAGGTGATTATTCCGTAAATATAAGAGATATCAAAAAACAACTGGTATTAATAGTACGTTGACTGATGAGTAAAATGACATCAATATTTTTTTAAAATAAACCGAGTATTATCCAAAATACGGACAATAAACACTCCCATACATTTACTAGGTACCTATGGTATTTGTAAAGAGGTTTTCATGGATGTAGTAACTCTATAAGGTTTTAGTTCTCTTTTCATAAAAGTTTTTTTTTTCAATTTCGAATACCTATCAGAAAGTATTATATTTAATGTTGCTTTTCAGCCAGTTCAAATTATTATAAGCTTCGATAGATAATTTGATTCATACTTTAACTGGTGAGTATTTATTTCAAGTGGTAAAAATAATCAATCAATATGTATCTATGTACTTGAAAATCATAATTGATTGATAAGTAATCATGACCAGTGGTTAATGTTATAACAGTGAAAGTTCTTAAGCTGTGGACGGACGTTTAAATCGTTACATCTCTTCTATGAATGCCATTGTAAATGTATGGCAGTGCAACGTACTTTTGATATTAGTATTTTTTTTCAAAATTAGGTAAAATTTCTATGTTTGGATGTAGGAGGAAATCTCCGAAACTTTTTTGCGTTAGAACGACCGTTCATTGAGAACGGATAGGCTATTTTTTATCTCGGGGAACGCGGGTGAAACTGCAGAGTGCAACGTGTATCATATATATTTATTTTGTAAGTTCAATTGTTGCATACAGCAATATTTTTTTCTCAATAAGCGTCCCATTCCTTTAATTAAATTTGCATATCTTATGCGGAAATCGGTATCACCAAAGTGTGATGTGTGTAACGATGATGAAGATTCTTACCACATAGGTGTGTCCGAAACGAGGCCCTAAGAAAACGTTTGGATGTTCATATCGACTTGTCGGACCCTTTGTCTGGCGGCATATTGTTAATCTATACTAGTTTGTTTGAACGCGCTAATCTAAGGAACTACTGATTCGAATTGAAAAATCCTTTTAGTGTCGGATAGTCCATTTATCGAGGAAGGCTATAGGCTATATAATTTTTATCCCGGGAAAACATAACATCCCTCGGGAACGCGGGTGAAACCGCGAGGCGGATGCTAGTTTTAAATATGGTTATGATGGCCCTTTGGAACAGAAATATTACAACTTGACTTATGGTTATTTATAATTTTGTAATTTTACAGAGTATCATATTCGCACTAGTGAATAAACTCTTTAAATATAGAAAAAAATATATTAACGGACAGACAGACAGATGTTGCATTTTAAAATATGTAATTATAAAATTCTTCAAGTACCAACTTACAAATAGATTATTCATAATCACAAAAAAATCATTGCACAAGAAAATTACATTCCATCGTACGACAGCTAAGCAGAAGATTTAATTTCTGTCCCTCTTTAAATATAGATGGTGTTGTTACGTTGTTTAAACAAGTAGGTACTGGGAGGGGTCCCCAGAGACCCCATAATTGAAAGACAAACAGGGGCCGGGCGATTCGCAACGAATTCATTATTTCCACATTAAGTAGATACCTGACTTAATGTGACTTCTCGGATTATATTCTTTTGACATCGTTTGTTTTTAAACGAAGTAGTAAATTATAGGTAAAATTAGTTAAATAACCTCAGGGCGTTTTTTCAATCGCTGGATAACATTCAGTGCTAAATTGCACTGATAAGTCCATAAAAACACTGTTCTAATTAACAGTCAGATAGCATTTATGTGGCCATTGAAAAATTAGGTCATAGTTAATTGTATTTTAGAGTGAAGTCGAAATGGAAATGTCAGTATCTTTGGTAAATTAATTAATTTAATGTATGAAATTTGTTGGTATCTAACGTTTTGTTGTTTTGTCTTTTGTAATTAATGGATTTTGATAAACCTGAGAGTTTTATTGTTCAATATCATTGAGGGCAATCGTTTTTATACTATAAAAGTAGTATAAAAGTAGGCAGTAAAATTGATTCAAAAGCCCTAATTTTGCGAATAAATGTAACAAAATTAGCTGACTTACCTCATCCTACTATATAATATTATAAATGTGAAAGTTTGGATGTATGGATGTTTGTTACTCTTTCACGTAAAAACTACTGAACGGATTTGGATGAAATTGGCAGAGAGATAGATTATAGTCTGGAATGGCAAAACATAAGATCCCACGGGAACGCGAGTGAAACCGCGGGGCGGAAGCTAGTATTTGAATATTTCTTCAAGATTTATTTTCACAGACATGAAAATCTTTTTGTTGTTATTATGTTATATAAGATTTATTATAAAGAAACCTACATCAAAAATTATATAACTTTCCACCCCATTCTCGTAGCTAACTTTCTTTGACTTGACTTCGCTTCAAACGACACATCGAACTAATTTTCGTTAACGTGAGTGTTTATTGATTCGATTTCGAATGAATTGAACTTTGGAGGACAATTTGATCATTCGATAGAAAATATGAATTTAACTTTTATTGTGTTTTGAAATTAGATTTCTTGAAATTTGTGAAATTTTATTTCGATTGAAAATTATTGCTTGAATCTTTCAAAATGTATTTAAATTCTTTAAATATCTGCTGTGTGATACTAGCAACATTACGATAAACTAAAGTCTGACATCATGAATTTGGCATTTGAATTAAATTTTATACCTATATGAAAAAAAAAATACTAAGGCATGATACAGTATAGGGATCTTTTTTATTACTTTTTATAGGCTGTGTTTGATCACAATCTCACTATGGTAAGTGATGATGTGGCCGAAGGTGGTAAGCACACAAAGCCTAGAAGGAACTAGCTCTCAAGTGCAGCTGCCGGAACACACCAGTAGGCTATTCTATCATCGTGCTATGGTTTCCTCCAAGCTCAAGCACATTGTAGGAATCCACCTTTGTCACGGTATTCTACGTCACTACCACAGCCTATCATCGCCTTAAAAAAAATTCTACAAATACCGCAGCCAAATAACTTATAGTTGTGTTCCTGCGCGTGAGTAAAGTCGCCAGAGCTCATCGGGTTGGGGGGGAAGGCTCGGCAACGCGCGAGTGATACCCCTGGTGTTGCAAGCGTTCATAGGCTAAGGTAACCGCTTACCATCAGGCGGGCCGTATGCTTGTTTGCCGAAAATGTTGTATAAAAAAATCTAAATAAAGACATGTTTCTTTCTCTTTCACTCCAGTGTTTCTATTCGCTCTCGTAAAGTTAATAAAAAGTACATCAGCAGAGCTCCAAGTGCCATCAAATCAACGCTGTATACTCGTGGATGTCAATTTGTCGGCACGACCAATTCAATTACCTTTATAAATATAGTAAGGGGCCAATTTGCATGTTTATGCGTATTGTTTGTACTGAACGCGGCATTGCTTACAACTTTGTCGTTTTAATGGGAAAAGTTATTTTTTTATCACAAATCATTGTTTTAATTCAACGCTCTTGTAATATTTTATGATTTTTGTAATTTAAAACAAATTAACTCACCAAATCAACAATAGGATAGGGATTAGTTACGAATTCAATTGTGTGCAAAAATCCATTGCGAGGAGTCGAAGGCGAAGGGGGGTCGTTGGCTTATGTCAACACTTCATTGTTCCAACATTGGACCAACACGGGTTTAGAACTTATTATATACTGGGAGCTCGTGTCCTAAAAAATATACACTATAACACATTTGTATTTTAATTAGTAACGTAATTAATATATCTATTTTATTTTAGAAATATGAAAGAGATTTTTTAGAGAGGTAGAGCATAGCGATATGTCGCTCAGAGAGGAGTTACTTTTCATATGATAATGGAATAAAATAAATAAAAGTAGTTTATTAAGTTGCCTTTGGCTGTGCAGTTGGCTTTAAAAAGGTCGGTAACACATCGGCAATCCCCCTTGTATTGCTTATATCCATAAGGTGGACCGTATACCTGCTTCTCAGCCTTCTGATATAAAAATAAAGAAAAACTTTAGGCGGTAAGAGGGCAAAGTTACCATACCCAAATAAAAAATATACCTACCCAGTAAAAAGAACTTATTTTATAAATAAAGATAAATCTTTGTCATAAACCAATATAGTTTTGGATACAAAACATGCTTCAGCTCTCGTACTACAACGAGGGCGGGCCCATAGCGTCGATTAAATATTAATCGACGAATTAACCCCATGTCTTCGCTAGTCGACTCCAATTAAGCGCACAAAGTAACAAAGTAAATAACGCCGGTCGTCGCGAATTAATTTTGTAGCTCAATGCTTTGAAATTTGAATGGCAGTTTGTTTAAAGGTACTGAATTGCTATTGTTGCGTCGCAGCGCAGGTACCGTTGGGGGACTGCGATGATTTAATCTATGCAAATAATATGTCTCTTAGACTATATTTATATCAACTGTTAAATATAGATTTTACCTTAAAATTACAGGATTATTTTTCATGAGATGTGGTTTAGGGTGGAAGTACTTATCAATATAGTAAATTTTTATTATGGGACCAATGGAAGGTATTATGATAATGTCGAGGATGTAGCTCGCTTGCCCAGAAAATGTCTTTTCACCCTGGTATTGAAGACATCTAGGTTATAGATATCAAGAATTTAAAAACGATGAAGCAAAGCGGTTGTGACCACACTTATTAGCGTGTTATGGTATAAGTGAAAATATTCTCAGCATCTTATGTGGTTGAGTGGAGAAAACAGTTCTCAGTTGAAGGAGACCTCCAAACCCGTGGTAACTTCAGTAGTTTCGACGTTCATAATTGCCCTTCTAGGGCCTAAACTGAATAAATGGCTTTGACTTTGACATTGAGTTTGAAAAGATGATGGTAAAAATATATAGTATAACTCCTGGAGCATATTCGAGAAAACCCACACACATCCATCTTTACGTCATTAATTATTAAGTCTCTTGAGTCTGTATGTGAAATATCACCGACGAGTCTACTGGCACGACGTTCTATTGAATCGGGGTCTAATAGTGTTTGTCAGATCAATGTGAATTTTTTAAGCGACGATAAACGGTGGGTTCGAATCGAATCCTATAATGAACATGAGCTTTCAATGAAAGAAAATATCGTGTGAAAACTATAGCACGGTCGTTAGGACGTTGTAGTACCTACTCTCCTGACTGGCTTAAGAGGAAAATCTGTCACTAAGCGTCTACCTGTGTGTTCCGACTTTTTGTGCTTACCACATTCAGCCACATGACCTGTAAAAAAAAAACGCACCATGATTCTTTCTCGTGAACTTTTCATAATATTTCGCTACGTCTCATAAATAGTAGTCATTTCAAATAACCCCTAAACTATCCAACAAACATTGTAGAGTAACAATTGGGACCGAGGACTAGCCCCAACTGGTATCTATAAAGATTAAATAGTATTTCGCTTTTCAAAACGACTGGTCGATCTCAAAGGGCCACTTGTTATAAAGAACGCTTGGCGATCGGTATTTATTAGGGTGACTGTTATTTAATGTAGTTTTGTCCCTTAAAAATAGGATAGTTTACTAAGATCTTTTTTCAATTTCATGACAAGTGTTATCGTTGGACGATGATTAATCAAACTTAATTAGTGCTATGCCAGCTCTATTTACAATTAACTAATAGTAGGTATATTAACTTCAAATGGCTCTAGCTAGCTATATGTTTTTTTAAATGCATCCATTCTGTTATTATTTCAATTATAGTTTATCAAAATTGTAATGTTCTAAATAATAATGCTATGGATATGTAAAATAGTAGGTACATATTTATCTAAATTTTACTTATGGAAGAAAAGTGACTCGAATTCTACTAAAACATTTATATTAGTCGCGATTAAAACAAACAAAAAAAGCGTCTTTGTAGTGACTAGGTTGTTATATTTTGTTTTTATAAAACCTGTTATAATAATATTATTTTAACGAGTTTAAATAACTAAGAGAAAACTTAATAACTCCAAGAATACTTAAATAAAAAATCCTTGACATTATAGTCACTCCACCGACCCTATTTCTACACTTGACACACAACCCCCTGTAGTTACGGATTATCCGGGAAAATGTACGGCATGTTGTCAATGTGGCGATCCGATGCGGTGAGATTTTGTTACGTCGCCGATTTATTTCGACGCACTGTGGTTTGTTTGTAAATTGACAAAACTATAAACACACTTTTTACGGTGCTTGAATCTTTAATATTAAGTATGGAAATGGTTGCTCGATTTTTTTCGTGATGCATGAATATTTTTTACGAGATTTATTTATTTTTTACGATTTGATTTATTTTTACAAAAGGGTTTTAATATTTTCGATTTATTTGTCTATCATAAATAAAAAAATAATTGGGGTCGTTTCTGCGTTATATGTTATAACGTTTTCTGATTTGAAAGGTATTTAATATCACGGGTAATAATAATGTAAGTAATTTGATATTTAAATAATCATAATTAAAAAAAAATCAAACAATCAGGTCGCTAAGATAAAAAATACACCGTCTCATCACTAAGCATTATATTTTATTTATGTATATGCTGTTGTTTTTTAAGAATTTGTAAAAATAAACGAATAAATATCTTATTGGTAAAAATAAACAATTAACATGCATAATGTCCATAAATGGCAAATCAACAGGAGCTAAACTCGATTAGTTCCGTTACAAGTGGTACACATGTGCTATCTAGGGGTATCCCCTGGGGATACCATCCCCATGTATCATGGATATCAACACCATATGGGCCTTGTATGGGATCTATAATTACATGCGAATTTTATCAAACGCATTGTTTGCGAATCATGGTAATTGTGAACTGTTGTACCGTGAAATTTTGTATGTGTACAATTAATCAAATCTGATGAAAAAAATTAAAGGAACTTAAGATGGGACAATTTTAATACCTACTTTAATATGACAGCTCAGTGGCTGTGACGTCGCTATGACGCCCGTGGGTTCGAATCCTATAATGAGCTTGAGATTTCAGTGAAGGAAAAACTCAAATTAAATTAATTATAATTTAAAAATCGCCATGCACAGTTACTTATAGGCTTTGTGTGCTTACCACCTTCGGCCACATCTTTTACCATAGTGAGATTGTGGTCAAACACACACAAAAGTATTTCATCCCGGGAGGCTGCATATGTTTATCCTTAAGGTCCATTCTAAATATTGCAATGGTGAAATATTTTTTGTAGTTTTTGAATTTTTGTAGTTCCGAAGATTACCTCCTACATCCAAACATACAAACATTCCCTGTTTACAATATTAGTGTAGATAGTGAAGTATTAAACAGACGTCTTAGATATTCACTGGTTCACATTAAGTATATATCAAAATTCAATCAATAAATTCACGAAAACACAAAAATTATTTCTATCCCCAAAAAAGTAACATATGCAATCATCACCATAATGTAATGTCGTTTAACTCAATCAATTATTTTGGCGGGCACATTCTCTTCTGCCCACTATGCAGGGGTGACACAAATTGACTAATCACACCCCATAATGATCCTCACGGTATGTCACCACGGACAGCGTAGACAACCCTATGTTGATTTTTGACATTAGGGCTGGTAGCTTGTTTAAAATGGTAATTTATCATTTTGAAAGTGGTGTTTTTGTTCTATTTAAAGTATTGGTTAAGTTTTGGGTCTACTTTTATATGAAATTTGATTAGTTTTTTTTAAATATTTGTAATTAAATATATCTATAATTTTGATTAATACAGTTTTCATGCTAAGTTGAACCTAGAAACTAAATTGTGAAAAATAATTTATAAGTGTGTAGGTGTTTCATACAAAAATAGACTGCTTTTTGTCTAATTTTCACTAGGTTTTTTTTTTTAACTTTATATAAGCTTGTGTTTGACCACAATCTCACTATGGTAGGTGATGACGTGGCCGAAGGTGGTAAGCACACAAAGCCTAGAAGGATCTGGCTCTCAAGTGCAGCTGCCGGAACACACCAATAAGTGTTTGGCGACAGATTTTCAACTTGAGGGTGGTAGCAAGCCAGGCGGGTACTACAAAGTACCCTACCACCGTGCTATGGTTTCCTCACGATGTTTTCCTTCACGGAAAGCTCAAGCTCATTGTAGGATTCGAACCCACGACCTTCGCCGTGGCGTCCGACGTCACTACCACTGAGCTATCATCCATAATCCTACTTTATGGGGTTACTAAATCCTATTAAATATTTAAGATTATTTTTAGTTAGGTTTGTTTAAGACTATCCAACAATTATTGTAAAATTCTATATAAAATTTAAGAAGCCTTTAACTAAGGAAACGAAAATGAAAATAAAAATCAAATACTCAAAGCCAACCCTCAGTTAAGGGCGCTATCCCATACATTATCGCACCCTCCGCTTTCAATATACCCAATTGATATTCGATACACTAAATTCACACGCAAACTGCCTATTTGTATACAAAAAGTACATTTTTGCTGCCAATTTATTTGTTGCTTTAACATACCGTGCAGTTTTATTGCTCGGCAAAAGTAAATGAAGTCATTTTATTGTTGTCTTTGTTTGTTATAATAATGGGAGATTGGTACAATTTTGTGTTAATAGATTTTTGTTTTATTGCAGCATGGAGGCGACTAACCTGGCAATACCGAGGGAAACGCTCAAGCCCAGGGCCGATCACAAAGCTCTGCAGTTAAATAGTAAACCTAATCAGGTACTGTTCATTAATTAATAGCTTCTGTTTTTTTTATGTAGGTATCTAAGTATGAATTAAAAACAAAATACTTCACTATAGATATTATTAAATCTATTTTATATAGTTTAAAAAGTATAATTTGTCTTAGTTTAGTCAAAATCTATGTTTAAATTGTTGACGTAAGCTTTAGCAGATTTGTATTTCAGATGCGTCACCTAGGTATAATAAATAATAAATTCCTAAAATGTTGCGACAGTCTTTAAAGACCCGCATTAAAAATATGAATTGAATATTATGACGTAGTTTTTTTATTAGTACCTACAGTTCATAGAAAATTTATCTATCAGGTCAGCACAGTGCTCCTGTACGGCGTCCCTATCGTTTCCCTCGTGATAGAAGGAAACGAACGACTCTGCTTAGCACAGATCTCGAACACACTCCTCAAGCAGTTCTCCTACAACGAGATTCACAACCGAAGGGTGGCACTGGGCATCACGTGTGTGCAGTGCACACCTGTGCAGTTGGAGATATTGAGGAGGGCTGGTGCTATGCCGGTGTCGTCAAGGAGATGTGGTAATCTTGTTTTACTTTACCTGCCAGTGTTTTATGAGTATTGTCTCTTGAACTAAATAAAAGAGTATTTATTATACCTATCATAGTTTTAAAAATAAATAAATAAATTCTTATTGACCTCCAAGTAGCATAATAGTCATCGTTTATGCTCTGCTGGTGAACGCATTGCTACTTTCACCAGACCATACATTTTCAGATTGATGATCTTACATTTTAGCAATTTGATTTATCTCTTTTTGTACAATGAGTCCCTTGATAAGATGGTAACATTCTGTCGATTTCTAATTTTGATCCTAAATTCAAAGTTAAAACTATTCATATTTCCAAATTATTTATTGAACAGGTATGATAACGAGGCGAGAAGCAGAGCGTCTCTGCAAATCATTTCTAGGTGATAATGCGCCACCACGTCTACCTGATGACTTCGCTTTTGCTGTACATCATGAGTGTGCTTGGGGATGTCGAGGAGCTTTCTTACCAGCTAGGTAAGTGTTCCATACCTCCAAGAGTCAGAAATGAATTAGTGTTGTAAAATAATAGCATATAGTCTACAGGTAAAGTTCTAGTTGAGGATATTTGTCATTCCTGTTAAAAAATCTTCATATAATTAAAAAAAATGAGAAAATTGACATATTCGCAATAACTATTCTTTATGCACATACAAAAGAGGGCAGTGCGAGCTATTGATAATTTGGGCTCTCGAACTTCCCTCAGAGATAAGTTTAAGGAAATCGGCATACTCACAGTTGCATCTCATTATATTTATGCAAACATATTATTTGTCCATCAAAATACTAGTCATTTTTCAAAAAAATGTGACGTACACTCGATCAATACTAGGAATAAGCACAAACTTGTGACCTCTGCTTATAGACTCCAAAAAGTGCAAGGTTCATTTCTAGGACTAGGTGCACGCTTCTATAACAAAATCCCTACTTCAATTTGAAATTTGCCTTCACAAAGATTTAAGGACCGTATTAAAGCTGCTTTAATTGAAAAATCTTACTATACTGTGAATGATTATATAAAAGACGATAATGCTTGGTAGATTTGTTACTTTTTATGTATGTATATTACTTTCTGTGTAATATATTATCATTTTTTTTTAAATATTGTTATTATGATACACTTTTTTTGCCCTATAAACATGTCAATGGTAACAGTGATAACATATTGTGTGTTCTTATTCATATTCCGTGAAATTGTTTTTCTTTATAGCAAGCTTAAGGTAGTCATGCTCACTTTGAGGCCTTTGCTTGCGGCGGCGTCGTGTGGCGGGTCGCTCACTTCCCTACAATATGTGCGAGGAGGCCGATGGCTGCCACATGCGTCATACTTGTGAACAGGTGCTGCTTGTGGGGGCTGGTCTGCTTAAATTTGCTATCTATTTATTAACTAAGTCACTCATCATTTTGTTTCTTTTCTTTTTTTGTTATAACACACATATATTGTCAGTGAGACTTGATAAATAATTTAATGTAATAAATCTGAGTTGGTTTTGAAAAGAGTAATTGCTGAGTTTCTTGCCGGCTCTTTTCAGTAAAAGCAACCTTCCGAACCGAGCGTTAGAGTCAGACTATTCATAAGTGCTTGTGAAGGCCTATTTGAATAAAAAATATTTTCATTTTCATCTATTACAACTTTATTACTATCATTGTCATAGGTACAACTCCTCAAGAGCAAAATGCATCAAATGCGCCTACTGTGGCTTATTTTTCTCCCCAAACAAATTCATATTTCACTCACATCGAGTAGGACCTGGTGATAAATACGTGCAGCCTGATGCAGCTAACTTTAACTCTTGGAGACGACACATGAAACTTAGTGGAACTCCTCCAGATGAAGTGGTACATGCTTGGGAAGATGTTAAAGCAATGTTTAATGGGGGTACGAGAAAGAGGATGCTGTCTGCTGCTAGGTAAGAGAGATGGATTGAGTTGCAGAGGTTTTCTTGTAGATGATTTGAGCATATCAACTAAATTTCTAAATCTTGGTTTACTAGTTCCTTTTCGAATCATTCTAGTTTTATTATTAATCAAATTAATAGCTCCGTTAGTTAATAAATCAGTTTTCATACTACCAAAGCTTCAAAATGAGGTTGTTTGTAAATAAAATAGTTTGTAAAGTTCAGCCTTAAATTGTGCCACAGACGAGTACCAATTCGCAGACCAGAGCCGGACGTTGGGAGCGAGGCGAAGAGGCCTGCTGCCAGTCCGCCAAGCGCTCATGCACCAGTTCCCAGATTGGCAGACTACGTATGGGGTACCAGGTTACCCCTGCCTTATGCATTACCGTGGTTGAAACCTACATTATGGGCTCCGGGTAAGAAAAGCTTAGTAGTATATTTGTCTATTTTTATTGCGGTACCTATTGCTTTTGCTTAATTCCCGCTATACCTATGAAAATATTTTCAGATAGGTAATCCATTAGTGCATTAGCTAGCGTTATAAAAATGTTTATTCGTCACAGGGGCATTAACAGCTCTCAGTGGCGTGAGTTCAATAGAAGAGCCACGAGCTTTCCGACCTGTGCGCGGTCATAGACTGGAATCACCACAACTATCGCCTGTCATGTCACCGACACGCTCTCCTAACAGGTAAATTTTCTATGTCCACTGCTGAACAAAGGCCTCCCGCATTGATTTCCACAAATAAAGGTTTTGGGACATTTGCATCCAGCGATTCCCTGCAAGACTGACCAGGTTGTCGGTCCACCTGGTGGAAGGTCATCCCAATCGTCACTTTCCAGTACGTGGACCTGATATGTATTATATTATTTTAACATAGATCACCTCTAACATCGCCACCGAGGCGGAATCGCTCGCCAGCCCGCTCACCACGTTCCCCGCTCCGTTCTCCGCACCGCTCGCCACTGCGCTCACCGCCCCGCTCATCACCCGCTGGGTCTCCGAACAGCGGCCGTGATAGTGATGAGAGTGTTGATATTGAAACTACTGAGGAAGACCAGCAAAGGGATGTGGTAAGTACTTTGTTACTATACTTATTAGGCGAAATATTGGCTTTACAGGATTCAGATGCCTTCTTGGATTGCCTTTAAGTATAGTTCCGAATGATTTTTCGTTTACCAAAAAGCCACTAGTTATTTTGTTATGGAAGGAAATAAGACAACACCTCTGGTCCATATATTTTAAGATATTTGTGTGTTTATGTTAATTTCGATATTTAACTGGAGATCTCTATAAATTCAAACCATTTGATAAACTATCAACCATATTTAAGTTTTTGTGTATTTCAAGGATAAGGTGATTTCTAGTGTTTTTTTTTTTATTATAGTTAACTGGAAATAATGGCTGGAATAGACACGAAGCCATTCGAACTATCGCTATCAATAAACCTTATTACAAAATAAGTTGAAAACCTTTTACAAACTTACGTAAACGTTTCTCAAAGATGCAATTTAATACTCGAGTATTGAATCGCATTATCCACTCGAGTTGGAATTTTCTTTGCTTTCATAGCAAACGGAGCTAGAGTTGGATCCAATTTAAAAAGTTGGAAGAGGAAAATTTTTCCAATCACCTTCGCGAATACTCTGTAATTTACGTGATTAGGGTTTAGTAAACATTATATTATTCCATAATATGGAATTAATTTATATACCTAACCTTTTATTAATTCGCATTTCATTAAAAAAATATCCTAAGTATATGTTTTAAGACATGTCTGCTAATACCTATCAAAATAGTACTAATAATATATTCTTTTAATTCACTATGTAAAATGTGAAAAAAGAAACGTTCTTTCAGTAATTGCAATTATACTGTTTTAACTTAAATATATGATTTTCATATAAAACCTTTTTTCATATTATTACAAAGATCTTTCACTTCCTAAAGCAGGACAAGTACAATCAATTCATTGATTAATTCTATACAGTTTCAAACATTAGCCATTTAACTTCAAACTGTGTACGCCAAAATCTCTAGAGAAACGAAGCGAAATCAAAATGGCCGCCCATACCATTGGCACGTTGTAAACTCTGTAATTACGGTGGACCGAATTCAAATGAACTTCATTTCGGTTTTAAATAAGGGAAAATGTTTAATTTAGTACCGATCGGCTTGCAGGGTACCAATTAATTGGGGATTTAGTGTTGGGGCGACATTTTTGCGATTCTGTTTTTGTATTGACCGTTGACTAAGTAAGGTTGGTAGAGAATGGCTTCGATTGAATGTAATTATCTACTTGTTATTTTTGTTACTTTTCAGTGGTAAAAGGGCTAAAATATTCTTGGTACCTACTGTGTATCTTTAAATAGGTTATTTTGGAAAATTACTTGGTACTAGATGCAGTTTTTTGCCATCCTAGCATAGCAATGCTAAATGCTGATTGTCTGTGATCAACGTCAATACATGATAGCAGTAATATCCAGAAGAATCTCACCAAACGTGTCTTAATTAAGGTTAATGAACTTTCAATTTGTAATATTTTTCCTTAACTTGTTTACTGAACGTTGTTTGAGCCGATTACCTACTTCAGTAAAATATTATTAAGTTCCGTAATAATTTGGACTCTGTAAATATACTTAACACACAAACATAATTAAATGTTGTTTACTAAAATATATTTGTACTTAATATCCGAATATTTATTTATTTTTTGTTTTGTTTTCGTTACGTTTGTATTTTTTTACGTTGACATACCTACAATATACGGGACAAAAATGTAATAATGACATTCCTCAATATGACTACAACCTGTAGCTTTTAAATAAATTAATATAATCTATGTAAATAAAACAAAGCCGGGTTAGTTTATCTTTGATTTGTTGCATTTTTCTGCGCTCCAAATAGCAGAATATTATTAAAAATTCGGAAAATAAATTATACCAGGAACGCGGGTAAAACTGCGGGGAACAGGTAGTAGGTAGTATTACATAAAATGACATTTTATTATTTATGACATTTAATAACTCGATTCGCGATTCCTGTTTTTTTTTGTAGGTAATTTTGGGACGCGCATCATATTCGTAAGCCAAGAAGTTAATCAAAAATATATTTAAAAAAATTAACATACTCCCATGATACGTGAATCAATATACTATAACCTACATACGTCATAACTTACGTAGGTATTTTAAATACCTACATTTTCTCCCTAAAGTTATATTTTAAGACTAAGTACCTACCTAAGTTTATTTACCAATGTTGAAAAGGTATTATATTAAAAAGAGGCGATGGCGTTATTCTAATGATTGACGTAAACGGGAGTAATTAACGCGCCTTGAGAGCCCTTCGGTTAATCCCTTCAAAGGATCCAATAGGGCTGCCACTAAGCAAGTCAACTTTATTTAATTCCAGCAAATTAATTTATATGAAGTGACCAAAATTATCAGATTTTATTAATGAATTAATTAATGAAATCTTTACAAAAATGTTTTTTTTACTATTTACAGATAATAAAGGAATAAAATAAATTTAAGATGATTGAGTTAAATCATTTATTTTTGACGCTTAGATTTATGCAAGACGAATAACAATTTCTTCATCTCGATATAATATTCATTTTTTACATAGGTCTGTTTTTTCAATGGCACAGATAAACAGTATCTGACTGTACATTTAAAATTAGAACAATTTTTGTATATGGACTTAAAAGAGGAATAGCTTATCCAGGTTTATACGGCGCTAGAAAAATCAGCCTTAACTTAAAAATCCTTAGACCCTTACTTTGTCTCAGTGTTGAGCCTAGAAGTTAAAAATAATTAGTACGAATTAAATTATATTTTTATTGTAAATAGGTATCTACTTACTTGTTGTAATTTAAAAATTATAAAGTTTGTAATTAGTAAAGTTAAGATAAAGAGGATTGGTAGTCCCCTCCACTCTTAAAGGAAACCTAATGAATAACGTTACAAGAACATAATTATTTTACAATTCCGTGTTACAACTGCAAAACATAAAATTACCCTTTAAAATTAGGTATATCTCAAAGTTTATATTGTTTGTTGGATTACCATTTCATCAAATTAATAGTCTAGACAATATCAAATCAAAATTGAGATTAAAATGTAATCGGCAAATAGGATCCGGAATCCGGTCCGTGCCAGGCGATTGAACTAGTCTAAATCGAAATCAGCTTACGTAGCCGCCTGGAGGGCTTTCAACTTATTGAATTGATTCATTGTTTGGACACAGGGGCCGTTCTGTTTGTGTTTGTAACATTATAGTATTGGTATTGTTAATAAAACTAAATAAAGTTTATTATAGTTTTCATTAAAGACCTTTAGATATTGAATTAAGGAGAATTAGGTTATTATCACTAATGGCTGATTTTGGTTTCTCGAACTATTCTTTTCAGTTATTATTTAGCTTATTATTTTTACCTATCAAATGTTAAGTATTTAACAATTACTACCAAAACCAAAGCTTTGCTAATAATATCTACTTAAAATATTGAATGTAAAACTAAAAAAAATGTAAAATAAGAATACTATTATACAGCTTAATTTTAATAATAAGAACCAGGTTATTTTTTTATTAAAAGTTACTAAAATTTAAAATAAAGATACTACTATTATTATTATTATTATATATTAGATAGATGTTATAGATTTATATTAGGTGAGAGACACTCATATAGAGACTATAATATACTAATTTAATAAAAAACTTTTATTTTATTTATCAAATGTTAGTATAAGGAGTTTAAACAGCTATATCTGCACATACATTTTTTTTTCTTTTCCATCGTAACTGTCAGAAAAATAATTTGTGAAAAAAATATTTATCAATACTTAATATTTTAGTTCAATAAGTATTATGAGTCAACCCTGGCACGCGGCTTGAACAAATTAGGGCGCGCACATAAACAAAGCGACGCCATTCGACGCTCGATCGTAAGCCCTCAATCTACTAAATTAAACACAATCATATCCTGTTTCTTTTAAATAATTTGTTGTAGATTTCATTGGTAGCGGTAGAGGCATTATTTATAAAACAGATCTATAACCAGTGTCTCTTATTGTCTCACTCTTTTTACACTTCTTGCTCCTTTCTCATCTTTTAATTCGTGCTGTCAATTAATATTTTTCTTTCTTCATTCTTTTCTTTTAAAGCAAGTCAAGGTAATCTATCCTGTGCTTTCTTCATCCAACAACTTCCTCCTATTCTATTAAAGTAGTCATTGGGCCTCCATTAGTATTTGGTATCCACTCTAGAATTCCTTTTCCTATATGTTATCAGAACAGTAATTGATATAATGTGAATATCGGGAGAGTCTATTTATGTAGATAACATTCGAAAATGGGTTTGCCCTGAAGAAAAATTATTAATTCAAAGGAACCTCCACCTACTTACTTTTTTGAAGTCGGTTAAAACATCGGTTATCAAGGGCAACTTTCCAAGACTTACATGCTTCAAACTCAGGTTCCTTAACTTAAATGGAAAGCCAATTCGTCTGTTTCCAATCTACCAAAAAATTACATAAAAAAACCCCAAAACACACGTACAATCAAAAAGACAAATCGCCATAACCCTCAAGGCGAACATTAATAGGAAAAAAGCTATCTAAAGTGGTCGCGTAAATACTTTTACAACGTTACAAGTTCAGTAAACGGATCACGTAGCTAATAGATACTTCAGGAGGATTGCACGAAGCGATTCAATTGTATGAGTTGATGTTCGTATAAATCACTCGCGTGTTCTCCCCGCCGCTAAGGCTCGTACCACGTATTACATTTATGTACGTGAGTTTTTAGGTAGAGTCATATACGAATTAGGTAAAGCGTGTAGTTAGTATTTAGTTGGAGCTAAGGAGGGGGGGGTGGTAAGGGTGTATTTTCAAAAGTTTTTGAAACTATAACTTAATGTTTTGTACGAATGAAATCTTATCGCCATATAACTACATCCATTGCCATGACACGAATCGTATTTAATTTCTATAATAAATGTAGCATTAACCCAATTTAGATATGATTAAAAATAAATTCCTTTTATTCCTCTGCAACATTTAATTGAATTCAAAACATCCAAACTGTGTTGGCAATTGTATCATACGTCACAGTACATGATGTCCTCGTGGGACCTCATCGTCCCACCCGTGGGATGCAAGCTAGTTCCCACTTAATTACACGCTAGACACACAGACGCTCAGACAATGTAATAGTCTAATAAATAATTGTGTTGGGAAGTTCACTGTACTATAGGTAATACCATATTGTAAATCATTAGTCTTATTTATTTTGTGGAGTTACAAACACCCATTTAATTAATCAGTAATAATAAATAAATTGGGGCATTTTTCATACACGAATTGATTCGATTCTTTCAGGAATATGAATATGAATTAGGACACTTGCAGTGATACCAATACATTATATTAAGAAAAGTCCTAACCACTCTCTGAGAAATTCATGAAACCCTTGGAAAGCTGAAATTTTGCAAAGAGGTTCCCTTTATGATACGGAATAAGGTCGAATTTTCCAAATGGGATCGCGGGTATAACCGCGGGGTTTACACAAGCTAGCGATAGTGATAAATAAATTGTTTTTATAACTGCAGGCAAATTTTGCAAACCCAAAAAATACACTCATTTTAAGCCTTGAATATATGCGCTACAGTTATGACCTAAATTAGTGAATAAGCTTTTGAACTGAAAACATGAAATAGGTTATTCAACCTATACACCACATGGCGGAATAATTTGCATTCTCCTGCAATGTCCGACGACGGCACATTTTTTAATATTACACAATAGAGTAGCGGGTCAGGTCACCGGGCGGGGCGGCTTTATGAGTGAAATATACGGTTTTTTAAATAAAATACCAAGTAATAAAGCGGATTTAGGTAAAGTAGAAATGTAATAAAAGGATTTAAAAAGTAAAAGAAAGCTCTACTTCTTCATTTCTAATAAATTGCTTTTGTATCGAAAGAGTACATATGAAAGAGAAGTAATCATACTATATAATTATTATTCTTTTAATAGTTGTATAGATAAACGCGAAAGCTTTTATGAATGGATGTATGGATGTTTGTTACTCTTTCACGTCAGAACGGCTGCACGGAACTGGATGTAATTTAGCACAGAAATAGAATATCATCTGGAATAGCACATATAGGCTACTTATCTGGGGAAAACATAAGATCCCTCGGGGGTGAAACGGCGCAGCGGAAGGCCTTAGTAATATTCTATATTTAAAAAAAATTGGGTTAACTTAAGTTCAGTTTTCTAATCACTCTCAACTAGAACAATTTCCGATACACTTCAACAAATTACATTTACTTAAATAAACACAAACAATTTATTAAAACAAAAAGTCCATTACACGAACGGCTAATATATAATTCAAAGATTCTCGTACCTACATTCAAACTTTGGTAATCAAATTATTGGAACATTAGTGAATAGAGTGATGTTATCTTTGTTACAAATGTTGGCTCTAAACTAAGCAGCGGCCCAGGGCCCTAACCTAACGTAAATGTCGATGTGGCATTTGACTTTTTTATTTACCTCATTTGGGAGATGGCATTTTGCCGCCGTTTTTATAGGCGAAGGCGTGTGCGGAACATTAATTTTGTTATTCAAGTTGTGGGTGAGAATTGTGCCCCCTATTCTTTTGTGCGATACGTTTATTAAGTTTGGATTCCTATTGTTATTGTAATCGATTTTAGATATGGTGCTTTTTGAATTGACTCCGAATATAGTAGGTATATAATATGTTACTTAGGCATTCACAGAGTTTTATGAAATAAATTAGTGTGGTGTCGTAGAACAACCGCTCACCGCGTGCGTAAAACATGGTTTATTTATTTTAGGTCCTCATTCCCGTAACTTCGCTTCAAAATTAAATCAACGTTTACTAAAATCAAAATAGCTACCTAAGCCATAACAGTAGTAATTCCGTTGAATTAACATTTAAAAGTATCACGCGATTACCGAACAGTCCGTTTTGAACTACGTTAATCGGACACAGAGGCGCAACAATTTATTATTTAAACAAAATGACTGTAGTATCGACGCGACAATACCGCGGCATTACGTAAATAATTGTACGGAACCGACCATGAATTGTTCATGACCGCTCGTGGCCATAGACCTGTGATTTTCTAGAGATATAACTTTATCGTTACCACAAAGTTAAAGGTACCAATAACATTTTTTAAACTTTAACCACAAACGTACCCTAACTAATATTATAAATGCGAAGGTGAGTTTATCACGCAATCGTAATGAAATTTGCACGCAGGTGGCCTATTATAATGGAGAAAGACATGGGCTACTTTTTATCCAAGGAATACGGGTAAAACCGCGATATAGTAAGATATTTTTAAGTCACTAGGATTGACTAAAGGTAGGTTGTATTTCACTGCAGTTCCTTTCCTACGGTACCTATCTGTGAATTCGTGTATAGTTGGCAAACGGATCTTATTTAAACATATTTTTTACAAGCTTTTTATTAACTTGCAATGTATGTTTGTCCGGGTGGAATCTTGCAAGTCGAATTTAACCCACCTCCAGTGGTCGGATTTACTTGATATTTGGTATACATTAGTGTATTGGAAGACAATGCAAGTACAGTCAACTAAAAGTACAGTCAACCAAAAAAATTGTTTGTACTTATTGAAAATGAAAATTTTACCATTTAAGTCTGCTAAAGGCATGGATATATTACTAGTGTAAAATGCCATTTCTAAAACGTTATAACTCGTTGCAAACACAATTGCCACTAAATCAAACAACAATATTTACTACGAGCATTGTCTGTAACCTCACTGTCTGAATTACTAAACAATGGTTCTCAAAAAATAATTCTCTGTGCATTAACTAAATAAATGTAGAATTTATATTTTAGTACTCAACGTCATAACTCGACTTTTATATTTTGACATAATAATACTATTTTATCCAAAGAAGTCATGAGATACCTGCAGAATCATGACAATTATTTTTACCATCTTTAAAAATATTCCTAGTCTTAGTTCGATTGAAATTTTTCAAAAACACTTCTGAAAGTTTGAGAAACAATACCAAAATCGCAGTTATTGTGTTAGGATTGTTATTTAGTTAAGTGATAGGGTTACCGAAACACATTATTGAAGTAATTGTCATTGAGCGTGTCCCATCTGATACCAGCACGCTAGATAACGGAACAGGACAGCCACTCGTGACGGTAATCGAAACAAACACCGTTTTTATCACGAACTATGAAAGGTAATCGTTGTTTGTACTGTATCAGTGGAGCATATTTAATTATAGGAACATTGTATTACAGGCTTTGTGACGTCAGAGGTTAGTGTGTGAACAATTCCGTCATACAGTTTTACATTTCATAATTTTGATACGTTATTTAGTCGTTATAGTTAAAAATATGGAGAACTATCAGGAACGGCTATAGGTTAACCCCCCCCCCCCATTACACAACTGATGTATCACGAAATGTTCAAAATATTTGCGCCTTTTAGGTAGGTAGAGTTACAAACAATCAAGAGTCATGCAACTCTCCTTCTTACATCTTCTCTCTTCCTGGGATCCATAGATAGGTAGTTCTATATGTAAGTGCTTGTTGTTCTATTCAACAGCATCCATGTTGCATTCAC
This sequence comes from Tetheella fluctuosa, assembly GCA_951216915.1. Lineage (NCBI taxonomy): Eukaryota > Metazoa > Arthropoda > Insecta > Lepidoptera > Drepanidae > Tetheella > Tetheella fluctuosa. The sequence continues at coordinate 2,468,305 of OX578229.1, read as the reverse complement.
AATTCATTTTTAAAATTATCTTTAGGCATGCTCGTGGCCATGCCGTAGCGCGCCAACCCCTCACCCTGATGACTCTTGGAGTGGGCTGGTGCCAAAGGTCGAGAGGGACGACGAGCCAAGAGAGCCGTGGCGTCTGCCAGACTTGCGACCTTCGCTGCATTACACGCATAATCGGGGTAAGGATCCTTATTAAAATCGGTGTGTACTCCAGTAAGGAAATTTTCCATTAAAAACCGTGACTTCTTTGCTTGTTGATATTACTTCTTCTTTCTATCAGAATTTATGGTATTTATCAACGCTACCTATATTTCCACGTAACCGTTTGATCATAGACTAATTTCCGTTACAATTTTTTATCTTTAAATTATTCAGCCCGTTTCATACAAATGCTTCTGCCATAGGCAGTCAGAGAATGAACTGTCCAATACATTCTTTATATTTTAGCGGTAAACAACTCTAAATCCATTTGTATATTACGTGTATTGTTGCTGTAACCTCACGTTGAAATTCGATCTCTAAATACCTATGGGTATGTTCCAGCAGCACTTGATAGCCAGTTAGTTACCTTATAGACTTTCTGTGCTTACCTTTAGCCACATTATCACTTTTCATGGTGTGATTCTGATTAGTTACAAGCCTCTCGATAGTAAATAAATAAACTTCGTATACCTACAATAATTAATTTTGTCAATAAAAAAGGTAGCAGGTCGCCATCTGGAATGTTAGAATAATATTTAAATCTATATACTGGGTGATTTTATTATCACTGGCAATACTTGCAAGGGTGGAAGTACTCATCAAAATGAACAACTTTTATAATGGGACTAACTGTGAAATCATGAAACAATTATCAGCTGTTCCATACAAAGTTCAATACCTACTCGACCAAAATGTATGAAGCAACCGTATTATTTTACGCGATATCAGAGTTAGCCCTATAATAAAAGTTGTTCACATTGATGAGTACTTCCACCCTTGCAAGTATTGCCAGTGATAACAAAATCATCCTGTATAAAACAATGTCGGGTTAATTACACTACACCATTTATAGCTCAAGAACGGCTGGACCGATTTTGATTTGTTGGATTTGTCTCCGCCCGTAAAGCAGAATAACCGTTAAAACATCGGATTTTTTTACCGGGAATGCGGGTGAAACCGCGGGAAATAGGTAATAGTAAATATATAGCATAGGTACTTATGTATAAAGGTATCATATTATGTTATGCCTATAATTTATTTACAACAAAATATCGATGAAATAATAGTGTTGTACGAGTGTATTTACTAGTACGTTCCAAGTTTAATTGCTAGTTAGATTCTGTCCGCAATCGTAATTATAATAGGGATAGGGACCTATGCGCCACGCTACCTGGCTTCTGCTATCAATACTAATTTAACGTTTAAATCGTGCAACTTGATTTTTCAATGGCGAGATAAACGGTATCTTTCTGTTAATTTGAAATGAGAACAGTTTTTGTATGGACTTATCGGAGGTATACCTTGTCCGAGCTTTATTCAGTGATAAAATATGTGGTATAAAGTTGTTGGGTATGTTCCGATATACACTGGGAGCACTGTTCAGTGCTCTTACTGGGGAGAAATTCGTCCCGTTATGGACTGCCGCAGTATCCTAGGGAAACATAATGACGTCATAAACGCCGCCATTTTTGTACTGTGAGTACCTACTGGCGTTTTTGAGGTAAGGTGCTCTCTGTGCTTTGATCACGTGATCAACAGCGTCCAGAATGACAGTATCCACATTGACATATATATACATGGATGACAGATGATAGACAGTATACTGGACTGCGTTCCGTTTTAAACAGTACCCAGTGTAGCTAACTATAACGGAACGCCTTCTCAGTACCTATTCTAAATTGACGTCACACCTTACAGTGCTCGCAGTGTATATCGGAACGTACCCGTTGTTAGGTGATTTTTTTAAAATATATTCGTACCAAAAGAGGTTCGTAAACTGGCTACTGGTATAGCCAATTTGTTTTCTATTTTCTATGTTGCAGTAACACATATTACTAAATTCTGAGTAGATGTTTATTGTATTGTAACGCAGCCTTATCGGGCTATGCTTGAATAATTAATTGCAGCAAGAATATTGCCGTTAGCTGGGCTGGCTTAAACCCAGTTACAAAGTTTTAAAGATATGATTTAGGTATCTAAGACCCTTCCTAGCTAGCTTCCACCCCACGACTTCACACGTGTTCCCGGGGATCTTATGTTTTCCTGGGATAAAAAGTAGGTAGTAGGTACTTATAAGTTAATCCAGAATATAAGTATTTTATATTATCTATGTGTGCCAAATTTCATCCGAATCTGTTCAGCTGTTACGAAGTGGAACAAAACATCCAAACATACAATCTTTCACATAATGATATTAGTAGAATTTATTATCTTTTTCGTCTTAAAATATTTTTGCATCGCAAAAATACCGGTAGTACCTACTAGGTATCATGTTACCATCTATCGGCGAATAGCATAACCACGCATAACTACAATAACTAATTTTAAGTTGCACAATTTTAATTTGTAATTTGTTTGTAAAACATTTTTTTCCAGAACGAGATGGATGCGCAGCCTGCATTGCACCTCTACCATTGCTTCCTCCACCAGCACCAGCGCCACATTAGCTAAAGAAATAAAAATACTTACTATTAATATTGTCTCATGTTATTTTATTAGGTGCACGTCTGAATTAAGAAATAACTAACTAAAATGTATGTACTACATATTTTTTATGCTGTGATGATTATTAAATTATGTCGTACTCTTTTCTTCTTTGCACTACATACAAAGCAATAAGTTGTTAGTTAGTGCTATAACTCAAACCTAGATGGCGCTTTAATATTTGAACGTAAGTCTTTTAGTGTTGCCACATAAGTCACGCTATAACATGTAAATAAATTTTTCATGAAAAATTTAATGTAGTACATAACAAATTGTTCATAGAAATATAATAATATTATTCTAGTCAATTTTTTTAATAAGTTTAGAATTATTCATTGTAGATATTGTATACGTAACTGTAGTTCATTATGTATATTTATGAATGCAATCATGATGAATCCAATTCATCAGAGCTCTTCTTTTAGTGTATTAAAGTAATAATATTAATATTTTTATTAAGTAACTGTATTCTAGTCCTATACTAATATATACTAGTCCATATTATAATGTATAGACCTATACATACTTTCAATATCATATCTTTTTATTTAAGATTTATATTCGCACAACATTTCAAAAATATTTTGTTATATTTTAACATGCTTTTGTATAAGAATTTGTATACGTTAAATATTAGATTTTTATCTACATCATTTTATTTAAATTATGAAACTTTATAAATGAATTTAGAATTTCATAGCCCTCAAACATATCATAATATTAAACGATTTACTTAGTGATATGAGGAAACATGTAATTACTGTATCAAAATAGAAGTATAAATTTGTTAGTCAGACAAATAAATTGAAATCAGTACATATGGTTTTTATTTTATCAGTTTATACCTCCATAGCTCGTAAAAATACCGTTGAGAATTTATTGACATTAAGTCATAGCATATTAATCTTACGAAATAGAAAAACTAAATAAATGGTCATTGAAAAATTTATCTCAATAATATGAGTTACCTACTCAATGCAAAAAATACGATAAATACCTAATGGTATGCGCGACTTTCTGGACCTCCGGGGCACCCATACGACTTACAGGTTATTAATATAGCTCTTTTCATTACTTTGCCTTGTGGTAAAGGTGGGCTGTAAACTTGTTTGCCACCTATGTAGTATAAAAAAAAAAGTACTATAGTGGTCGAAACAACCAAAGACACCTTTGTAGTCGACAGTGCCCTTAGCCTTCTTTAATGGGGGCTATCGCGTGGGAATTTTCCGCTAGAGGCGCTAGTGTAGCGTGAGGTCTTCGGAATGTCAAACTTCACTGTTTCTGGGTGGGCTACGCGAGTTTATTTCTAATTAGAATAATGTTGTGAATATTTTGCAATACCTGAGATTAATTATGACAAATATGAGTTACGAGTCAATTAATGGCAGTGCTTTGAGACAGTTTTTTCTTTCGGAAACTTTTACCTACTTTTTTCGAAAAAACTTACGAACTACGTAAAACTGAGGCATGCTCGTTCGTTTTATAATTTCAGTCAGTCTTACGATACCGGCACATTTATGTTTAGATTAATTACTTTACATTTATACCTACAGCTACGTATACTTACACGCCACGATTTGTTTTTTATCTGGCACATTTATATTTAATTACTTTACATTCATAAGTGTACGATTTTTTATTTGATAGGATTTTGATTTGAATGTCAGCCATGGTTGAACAGCCAAGTCATAGTCAAATGTATATTTTTTAAGTTTATTATGTTTCGGTAAATTGTTTGTGTGGCAATACTTAAAATAAACGTCAATGTCAAACAAGTTACTGTCAAAAGTTTTTGTCTATTCCTTTTCCTGTTAAATTTTCTCCTGAGAGGTTGGTTTCGTGTTTGATAAAATCTGATTTAATCTTGAAAAGCATTGAGTTTTGAATGAAATCCCATCATGGTGTCGTTATGAACAGTGTATTCTTTTTACTTTCGTGTATATTTCTATGGATGTGCGAAAAACCGCGATGTTATGAAATGATAACCTAAGTTTGTTGTATGGTGTAAATGTGTAAAAGCCGCTCTGTGTTTCAGAAACAAAAATGGGTCGTTACTCTCGGGAACCGGATAACCCAGCGAAGTCATGCAAAGCGCGTGGCTCAAACCTTCGTGTTCACTTCAAGGTGAGTAAATTATCGCCATAGATTTTGTATATATTTTGTATACAAACTAGACTGACTATCCACATGGATTGACCACTACTACTACCACCTACTACCCTCATGCCTATTATACTATTCTGTGTCACAAAAATTTAGAAATCGTAATAAACTTATATCCATGGTCGTTTAGATTCATTGTCATGTAAATTTTGAGGTTATTTTTGCCAAACATTAGTAGGACAATGCAAAATTTCTATTAAAAATGTCCATTTTTAGAAACTTATTAGTTAGGTACCCATTGTAACACTGCCTAATATATAAAATTATTCCGATTCTACTTTCAGAGTCTTGAGTTCCATGTCAAGTCCATGCCAATTGCCATTGTATGAAAGTTCAATTCAATACCACTTGATATCAATATTATTTTTTGATTTCAGAACACATATGAAACAGCCATGGCCATCAGGAAACTCCCCCTGCGCCGCGCTGTACGTTACCTAAAGAATGTAACGGAGAAGAAAGAATGCATTCCCTTCCGCCGCTTCAATGGTGGTGTTGGTCGTTGTGCTCAGGCCAAGAACTTTGGAACCACACAGGGTCGTTGGCCCAAGAAATCTGCTGAATTCCTACTCCAACTCCTTAGGAATGCTGAATCAAATGCTGACTACAAAGGTCTTGATGTTGATAGGCTAGTCATTGATCACATTCAGGTATGTTTATGCTATTTTTTTTTTCACAGTAATCCATTTAATTTATTATTGAATGTGACTCAATCACACTATTAAAGGCTGAATGTAAATTGGCATATTACTAGGGATTTAACTTGGTAAAACTTTACAAAACAATGTTTACCTACTTGTATTGTGTATAAACTGAAGCTATGACAATATTCTACATACATATGTACATTTTCTAAGCTTTAATTAATCTTTGAATACAAATGACTATGATGTAGTCCATTTATGGGATTATACTTAACAAATATACTCATGCTTACTAAAGTGAAGCTAATAGTTAATTATTAATTACTAGCTGTCCTGAAAAAAAATTGCCCATGTCCTCTATACCATAGGCTATCTGTGTATCAAATTTGATTACAATCAGTTTAGTGGTTTAGGTGTGAAAAGGTAACAAACAAACTCACATTCGCATTTATAATATTAGTTAGGATAAACATTTAACAACATTAATTTTAAATACTTTAATACCTTGTTCCTTAAACCTTATTTTAGGCCATTGCTTAGTACTTAATCATATTTGCAGCAATAATTACTTTCTTATATCTTACCTATTTCTGTCTTGGTTATAGCTATATTTAATGGTACTTTTTAATTGATTATATTATATCTCAATAAAGTCGGCTTTCAAATTTATTTATAAAAGAAAGGTTTTGTTCCCAGACCTGTAAATGTGAACAGTCAAACCTCTACTGTTACAGCACTATGCTATATAGCCTAAAACCATCTTCAAAGAAACCCCTAGGTAACTGAAATGTTAAAAGTCAGTGCTTTGCAGTGGCAGTTGCACCCTTCTGGTTTTACTTCTGTCCCTAAAGGATCTGCATCCTGTGATGTTCCTGGGTTAAAAATTATATGTTATTCAATAGCATATTCTATCTATATTTATTTATTAGTATATAGTCGAGCAGCATGGTAGCTGGTATGTCTGTCAGTGTTGAAAGTCACTAAGCATAGATTGATTCTTGATTGATGTTTTACAAATTTTTCACTTTAAACACTGGTTATTGAAATTCCTAATGCTTGAACACAATTCACAATAGTAGCACAACAGATGCATTTGCAGCACTTCCAATGCATTAACTATTTATTACTTTCGACACTGTTCCTTCAACTGCCTAGAAAAAACAAAAGCCAAGTTATATGCAAAGTATATTACATTCAGCTGTAATGTGATTGAATATCTAACTTCAAACATTCACATATATAATATGAATTAATAAAAGCGTTTTAATTACCTAAGATTTAGATTGATTCCTATTTATTTATTCATTATTTATGTGTTGGTATTGGTTACTAGTAAGCCTAGGCTATTCTTAACTGACATAAAATAGTATTTGTATTATGATACTAAATTTTACTTCTTCAATATCATATATCCTGGGACATATGATATTGAAGAAGTAGAAGTGGCTGTTATAGGTTATTAACTACCTTTGTCCCAAATTTCATTCACACCCATTCAAATATTATGGTGTGATTGATTAATTAAAGTAAATGTTATTAGTGAGATCAAATGCTCCATGACATGCAGGCAGACATGTCTAGAAGAGTATATTATAGTAATATAGCTAATAAAAATGTATGGTCAGTGAACTGAAGCCTAGATGAAAATCACACTGGAAATTAAGCTTACAGGTGTTATTTAGGTTCCATAATATGCCTTTTTAGCTTGACAGTATGTGTTTCCAATAAACATGCTGTTTTCAAAAGGCAGAAATCAATAAGTATAAAGATAAAAGAGGAAGTAAGTTAATACTGCTGTCTTTATTATTTTTACTGACATGACCAATCTGTAAGATAGTCTAATTTGTTTTATTCTTAACTAGATTTCGCCCCGCGGTTTCGTTCCCGTGGGATCTTATGTTTTCCCGGGATAAAAATTTGCCTATGTGCTATTCCAGACTATAATCTCTTTGCCAAATTTCATCCAAATCCGTTCAGTTTTTGCGTGAAAGAGTAACAAACATTCATCCATCCATACATACTCACAAACTTTCGCATTTATAATATTAGTAAGGACTCGAATGTGTGTTAGGAGATGCAACGGATGAATCTGATTTATCAACAACCTTGTGATTAGGAATTATACACAAGTCCATTCTTTCAAAGATAAATCCTTTTACCAAAAACCACAAGGTTGACTATGAGGCAGATGGACTACCTGATTATAATGGTCACCAGACTCTTCAGTTGTGAATAACTTTTAGACTTGAGTGATCTTGAATCCTTATGACCTTAACATTGTGGTAGTTGGTTTCAGCAAATGGTTACAATTGATAGGTGCCTTTACAATATTATAAGCTACAAGTGACATATCAACCAGATTTATGGATAGAGCAGTGCTCTAAGGCCCGTATTTCACTAGGACACCATGGCGGCGCAACCAGTCGCCGCCACCAACAAAATGTATACAGCTCTATAGAGAGTGCCTCACCTGGTGTCCGTTTGGTTGGATGTAATACTAGAGCAGTACCTACATTAAGGCCATTTATTTCCTGTACATAATGTACATTATATTTAAAAAGTCAAATAGTAAACTATGTTTGTTTAATTCCAGGTGAACCGCGCCCCCTGCCTGCGCAGACGCACGTACCGCGCGCACGGCCGCATCAACCCGTACATGTCGTCGCCGTGCCACATCGAGGTGTGCCTGAGCGAGCGCGAGGACGCGGTCGCCCGCGCCGCCCCCGCCGACGACGCGCCCGCTAAGAAGAAGCTCTCCAAGAAAAAGCTTGCGCGTCAAAAGGAAAAGATGATGAGGGAATAGATTGTTAAGGGTTAATAAATGACTTGCTATCAATTTGGGTTTTATTTGTGTTACTAATTCACACCATAATGACTAAAGATGTGGATGAGATTTGGCACAGATAACCTGGTGTTTCGGCAGTCGCACTTGAGAGCCAGTGGTCTTCTAGGCTTTATAAAGGTCGGCAACACATTGGCTCTTAGTATTGCCAATGTCCATTGACGAAGGTAGCCATTTACCATCAAATGGACCGCCTACTTGCTCGTCAGTTCTCTGACAAAACCATCACAAATTTTAAGAACGGACAGTTACTACCAAGGGGGATTGTGACCTTAATCCTCTCAGCCCAGTTCCATAGAGGGCTTTCATGTTTTAAATTTGACTTCGCATGCTGGTATAATTTATCCTATTATTATGCTAGTTTTTCGCCCCGCGGTTTCACACGCGATCCCCTATGTACCCCTCATGGGTCGAATTTTGAAAAACCCTTCGTGTTTTTCGGATACGTTTTTAAAACTGTTTACTAGAATTGACTTTAAACTAAGGTTATTTATAGTTGTAAATAAAACAATATTATTGTAAGAGATTTTATTAAAAAATGCATAGTCATATCGATAAATCTACCACCTAATATCAATATCATGAAGATATTAAATTAATTACTTAAACCTAAACTACTTTAAAGTAGATAATTCATAAACAAAATGCATGTTAATTAAACTAAAAAAGTACGGCTACAAAGTTTAAAAAAAAAAATCTTGACTCCAACCAGGATGCGTACTGAAATGAAGAAAACATTATGTCAATTATATTTGTACTGCATATTTAACTAGAAAAGTTGAAAATATTTACCATAAATACCAGTACCTACAACATAACAGTAAGTAGCATATAGGTAAAAGAGTATGTAAGTAAGTACCTACTAACTCCTTACACCACAATTAATGTAAAATGTAATTAATAAGTTCGTAGGACATATCCGTGAATAAAATCAGACCGTATATATAACGCCGTCATAAATATTATTGATATAAAGAATTTAAACAAACTTTGTGAATAATATTGTTTTGTCACCAGCACCAAATGAAAAAAAAAACAACTCAATCGGTTGGGTGGAACTGGTTTGAAATTCAGTTGTAAAATTATAAAACCTGAAATTAAAAAGTTTTCAGTGTCCATTCTGTTTTCAATCAACTTTGGAACCGATTACCCGATGAAGTGGTCACTGCTATCCTGATTAAATTATTTAAAAACTAATTAGACAATTGGACAAGGACCAATAAACTTCAAAAACAAACTGATGTCAATATCTCATCCATCAAAATGTCATTTATTAATACCTAAGAATAATATCACAGAAGTTTGTTATACTTACAACACTTAAATATAAAATAAAACATTTAACTTCTGAATGGTCTTTATGAACCAATGTATAATACAAAGTCATAAAATCCAAGCAGAACGTCGAATAATTTATAAATACACAATATTACTCGTCAAATAAAAAATAATAAGAGTTTTTTTAAACATTAATAGACAAAGAATTAAAAAACTAAGACGGAATCACAGGTTAATGTTAGCTAAAAGCGATTATCGCTTAGGGACAAACCTTTATCCAAATAAAACGACTGAAATATAATAGAAATAGATACTTATCCATTTATCATGGTGACACACCACAGAATAAATGGGAACTAGGTATAATGTAGGTAAAGTGCGTTCACGTAGCAAGCGGCATTTCGGACAATGACCCGTCAGCACTTGTCTCTGTCGCTCGCTCACGCACAAATACATTGCCATCGCGCTCGCACAGATGCGGTGACCAAGGGGTCATTGTACAAAATTCCGCCAGCTACGTGAATGCACTTTAGTAAGCACGAAAGTTTTTAAATGCTAAAGAATTTTAGCAGTTAAAGAAAATATGAAGACTATAAAAAGGAAAAACTTTTTTAGTTCAAATAAAAATGAACACATCATCACTGAATACAACACCCCATTTGAGGTAGAAGTTCACACATTAAAATAACTGTTCCTTTATTAAGGCATAACAGACGAAAATTGTGTATATCATCATAGCATAATGCTGAGGCAAGACTCCTACCTAACCTCGTATTAGTACTCACTGAGGTAATTAATTATGCGGCCCAAGGTGATGAGCAGACTTGGTTCTAAAGTGCACTTAGACTTCGTTTCTTTCAGAGGACAGTAAGCCCTGTAACCAATATTAGATAACGATAACACCTACCACAATGCCTTTTAATTTCAAGAATCAAGTTCCTCCGTGAGGCTTGGGTGGTCGGATCTGATCTGACCAGCGTATAGGTAATGCGTATTATCAGGGACCATCAGCTGTTTGATGTAACACATACTCACATACCAAAGACAATTCAGCCCACAGCACGCAATCTGTACATGTGTGTGTGCGTGTATGTAATAGTGATGTGCCGGATGATTAAAAATGTAGATCCGCAGATACGGATCATTGGCGTCAAGATCCGCGGATACGGATCTTATCATTCTTACTCAATTGGTGTCGGTGCGCATGACCTTGAAACGATAGTTGACGCCATTTGACGCTTTACGTGATAGAACATATTTCGACTTGCGGTTTCTTTTGTTTTGTTTATAGTTTAGTGTGACACTGGGCAGCATAGATAGCATTTGTGTTTGTTGTACGAGTTAAAAAAATGACTACAAAGAAGTTTAGTAGTGCAATTTGGAATTATTTCATGTTAATAAATGATTAATGTGCGAAGTGTAAAATTTGTGACGGAAAGTACTCCTCCCGTAAGGGTAATGGCACAACGTCTTTAAAAAATCACCTACAGAGAAAACATGTAGAAGATCTGATTTATTCTTGAAAGAAGACTCCGCTAAGAAGAGTATCGTCGAAATGTCACAGCCGGGAACATCTTTGCAAACGGTAAAAAGAGAATTTAATCAAACCTTTTTCAAAGAATACATGGAAAAAGCTAAAAACACCAAATAAAAAAAAACTATTTGATTGACGAAATTATCAGATTTACCCTACCCTAACGTCGAAGAATTTGGGTTCCGACGGTTGTAATAAGGTAAAAGATCCGTCAAAAATGTAACGGATTCGGATCTTGTTTCTCCTGCGGATTTCCGCGGATACGGATATCCGGAACAACAGTGGTATAAACAATAACACTGAAAAATCCACTATTCACTCATAGGGTTTGCGATAGGTGTTGAAATAAGACAATAAAGGGGCAGATATTGCTTCATAGAATGTACTGCTGTCAATGTGGTAGCCGTATACATAAAACTGAGGGATACCACCCCAGGAATCAATCTCAAACTCAGAACATTTTCCATTGAACAATCACACGTATATACTTACCATAAAATATATAATGTTGATTCCACTTACCGGAGTTAGAAAAATCTCACATCAATTGTCTGGCCATCCACCTTGGAGCGATCAAACAAATCTGATTAACCTTTAGGAATATATTGACACAAACATCATAAGATTGTCTAGGACCCGAAGACCTAGCAGTAACGTTTAGCAGCGAATTTCTTGAAGAGCTAAAATGCGGTGCGTAAAGTATCAGAGATTGTAAAAAATATTATTACTTGCATGCGGGGTACTGCTTTTTTAATATCGAATTAGCAAAAAAAAAATTCACGGAAACTGCTTGATGGAAATTTAAGGGCCTGCGCCCACCGCAACATTTTGCAGCGATGCTACAGCAACGCTACTCTTCCTTACTCCCGGTATCGTGGAGCGCCATCTTGATTGTCTATGGTTTTGTTAAAAGGATACTGATACATCGCTCAGCGTCGCGGGGGCTAAAGAAGCGAACTATGGCGCGCCCCTGGCCCGTTATCTCTGCGAACTTCACTTCGCCTACTTCACGCATCTTGCTATTTAACGCTTGAAGTGTCACGCTTGCGGGTAGCTGTAATTGTACAAGATTCATTATGAACTAGCTGTTGCCCGAGGTTTCACCCGCGTTCCCAGTTAAAAAATAGCCTATAACCAATAAAGTCTAAGTTACTCCTTATAACATCGAAAGTCCCGTCAAAATCGGTCCATCAGTTTTATTCAAGTACTGTACATACATTCATAAGTAGATATTACCTCTAAAACCGGGGCAATTGTAACTTGATACTTGTCATTCTCCCCAGTAAACACAATATTAATATTAAAATAATATATTGACCAATGCATCCTTCCCGTCAAACACCGACGCCGGGGTAGCCCCGGCGTCGGTGTTTGAAACGGGGACTATGAAACTATTTCTCCTATTTGCCCCGTTGAAGGGACAAAAACATCAGGAGACGGGTCGCTGTTAGTGGGAAACCTTGTTTCTATAGTAATAGATTATTAAAAAAGGAGTTATTACTTACGTTGTTGAATACTAGCATATCGGAGTCTGAATGATTGCTCCCACGATCCTCAGAACGCCTCTGTTTACTTTGACTTTGGTATTCGGCATCTGTAATAAAAACAATCATTTTTGAATAATGAAACGCTTATGCATTATACTAAATATCATAATTCATAGCACATTTCTGTGTAAAAATATTCAAAAAAACCTTCTCCTTGTTAAATTTGGTATTTGTCGGTTACGATAAGTCGGCGGGAATGGCTCGATGTAATTAATTAATAGGGATAAGACTTAAGTGAAACTTTTATTTGCTCAAAAGTCAATTATTAAGTTATTCATATAAGTAAGTAGAATGCAACACAATAATAAAAAAAAAGTGGGGAATATATATATATTTACCATGTCGACTGCTCCTACTGTCTTGACTCTTCACCGATTTAATATAACCGTACTGCACATCGGTGCTACCAGCTTGTTGGGTCTGGTTATACAAACTCTGACCTTGGCTCCAATCACACTGACTGATTGACAGTTGACTTTGTACTACAGGTTGAGCAATAATTGGCACACTTGTCGCCATATTTTGGCTCTGCAGAGCGGCTAATGCTGTCACCAGCTCATTACTACCCGTTTGATACATGCCATGCTGCATTTGTGGATTTAAAAGACTTTGTAATAATGTTGTATTCTGGTTCATCGGTAACATATTGTTCAATGATGAGATACTGTTCTGCATATTCATCAAGGCCATAGGATCTACTTGTAGCTGTTGGTTTACCGAGTCCTGGTTAGTATTTTGGTTTTGCTCTTTGGGAATATTTTTCAATAGTTGTAGTTCTACTGTTGTTCTAACACCTTTTAGAACGCTCCCATTTTCACCTAAACCAGGACCGAATCCAGATAGCCCTTCTGGGATGTTTTTTTGAAACAGTCTTGGGTTTGTGTCCATTTGCACAATTAACTTTTTACCGAATAACTCTTTATCATGTAGCATTGAAATAGCCTGTAATAAATTTTAATAAATATAATGTTTTAATTACAGTGCCAGTAATTCGAAGTTATTAATATCATTAATTAGTTTTAGTTAAAAAAATATTTTTTAATACAAGCTTTTTTTGGTGACTGTACTTGCATTGTCTTCCAATATACTAATGTATACCAAATATCAAGTCAATCCGACCACTGGAAGTGGGTGAAATTTGACTTGCAAGATTCCACCCGAACAAACATAGTTACATTGTAAGTTTAATAAAGGCTTGTAAAAAAAACTAGATTTTTCGACGCAATCTTGTAAATTTTGGCATTTAGATCTATCTTTAAAATAATGCCGTTCGTATCGAGCATTTTTTAAACAAGAGAATCCGTTCTGTACGCTCCAATGCCGATCAAGTGGACGCGGAGCTTAAAGGAATTTTACATCTTTTGGCGGACGAAAACTGGTTTGTTATTATGATTATGAGGTTTGTAAAAATTATTGCAATTTTGAAGTTACCTGTACAGCTTCTACAGGATGATCATATTCAACTTTGGCCCACAATGCAGGTTTATTTTCACTTTTTTTAAATAATTGCACCGAGATAATTTGACCAGCATGACCAAAGACTTCACGTATTTTCGACTCAGTAACTGATGAATCTAACTGAAATATTAAAAAGTCATTTAGTTCCAAAAATGGATAAGAAAACAGAAAAATATGATTGCTATCTCTCAGAAAAATTATAAGTAAATAGCCTTCCAGATGGCTCCATAATGTATGGCTCATCCTGCATGTGGATAAAATATTGGTAATAATTGATACTTACATTTGCAATGAAAACCTTGTCCAATAAAGGAGGCTTTATTCCAAGAGCATCTAAAAAGGTGGTACTCAAACCGTACGTCTGTAAATTTCCCGATGGCTTCATACTTTCTACTTGTAATTTTATTTTGTTTATGGCATCTTTCAAAGCATTTGAAGTAGGAACATGTTGTTGTTGTTGTTGTTGTTGTTTCACTTGATATGACGTATTTCTGAAAATATTAAGCAATACATATCATTATTTTGATTTGGTGATCAGTGGTTTCGTTCTTATTAAAAAATCTAATATAGTAAATCTGTATAACTGGCACGGCGTGTCTATAATAGGAAGAGTAACAGAATGCATTGTCAATTTTTAATTTTTATGTCAGTCTGCCTGTCGAACACGGTAATCTCCGAAACCATCGAACGGATTTCCGTTTCATTGGGTTTTCACAGGTTAATTAGTTTTATTTTGGCGCTTTGAGTAGGCTTTGTTTCATCGAAATTGGCTAACAGAAAAAAGTTATAGAAATTTTAAGTCTGTGCGAATGAAGCCGCGGTCAAAAAGTTAGTTAGAAATAAAACCTGAAATTTTTACAACTGATTGTTGATTTACTGATCCATCGTTTGTTTCATTGCACATGTTGATCCTAACGTCCTGATATCAATATATTTTAAAATTCGTCTGTCCCAGGTATGCATCGCAAAGAATAATTTACTCATTCCACCCTATCAATTTGTATTTACTTACACATTGGCTTGCTTCACTGGTTCTGCTAATAATTCTGAAAGCAAGGTAATCAATTTTAGTTACTTGAAGAATGATTTTATTTTAGATGTCAATTGAACAGTTCATATCCCAACAATAAATTGTAGCATAACGTCAATAAAATGTAATAATATCCCAAAATATATGAGAAATATGGAAAAAAATACATGCCTTTTAAATCAAATTATTTTTAATACAAAGTATGCAAGATTTTTTTAGTTTCAAATATTCATTCATTCATTTTATGATCAATTTCTGCTTTATTACATAAGTGGACATCGCCTATTACTAATCTTCTTGAAATCTGTTGATGAATCTACTAAAATAAATTATAAAAAAATATCTTACCCGATGTAGGCTCTGCTCTAATAATCTTTCCCTCACACTCCATTCCATTTAAGAGTTCTAAGCCTTTCTTACAAACACCAACATTTGAAAATTTAACTAAACATTCACCTATCTTCTTACCGTTTTTGGAAATAACTTTGACGAATTTCATTCCAAAGGAAAGTGTCTGCAATATAATGGAGAAAATTGTTTGTGGAATAAAACATATAATTTCCAGGGATAAAATATAGCCCATGTTACTCAGGGGTAATGTAACATTCTAATGGTGAAAGAATTTTTGAAATTGGTCCAATGGTTGGTTATTGAGTTTATTTGTTACATACAAAAATACAAATCTTTCCTGTTTATAATATTAGTATAGAATAGATGTATTTAGCTACGTATTTAGTAAGTTTCTTTTTTTTTTACTATGAATAGGCTATTTTTACATGGCACATAAGAACTACCATAGCTGGCCACAATTGTTTTTTTAAAATGAAAATATTAATATATCTCACAATCTACAATGGACACACATAGTGGACTAGGCCATTATCCCCATATTGTTAGTAGGGGAAGTCCCTAGAAGTAGGGACATGGACCCATTGATGATGGTGATGTTTAAACAGAAATATAAATAACTAGCTGTCCCCCACGATTTCACCCGAATTACCGAGAAAGAAAAGTAGCCTATGTCCCTCTCCATACCATAGGCTATCTGGGGTTCAGGCTTGAAAACATAACAGGTAGAAAGAGTTACTTTTGCATATATAATATAAGCTTCCGCCTCACGGTTTCGCCCGCGGTCCCGAGGGTACTTATGTTTTCCCAGGATAATAAGTAGCCTATGTGATATTCCAGACTATAATCTATCTCTGTGCCAAATTTCATCCAGATCCGTTCAGCTGTTCTGGCGTGATTGAGTAACAAACATCCATTCATCCAAACTTTCACATTTATAATAATTAAATAGGATAGTAGGAGTAGTATGGATTCAAGAGGAATTCATCTTACCCTGTTTTTTTCTTTAATAAAGGCTTTTACATCCTCATAGCTCCAGGTTTTAGGTATGTTGTATAAATGTAGGACAGGAGATTTGACTTTAGATGTTACTGAATTAGACCTGGATGTACTTCCTGATTCATATGCAGGGCTACCTATCGGAGAACGTGAACGGGACCTGCTTCTTAATGCTGCAAAAAAAGTTGTTTTACTTCAAAATAGGTATCTACATTTATCCTTATTCTACATAATTTAAGCTGTTGTGTTTCAGTGTCCCAAGCTTGGATATTAGTTAAGATAAAAAAAAAAATAAGAAGGTAAACTACAATTTATGTTCTACATACACTACAATATATATTATGTTCTTAATGAACTTTAACACGCCCCAGTTTTACCCGCATTCCCAAAGGATCTTATGTTTTCTCAGGATAAAAAGTAGCCTATGTGCTATTCCAGACTATAATCTATCTCTGTGCCAAATTTCATACAAATCGATTCACCCGTTCTGCCGTGATTGAGTAACAAACACCCATCCATCCAAACTTTCACATTTATAATATTAAATAGCTTCCGCCCTGCGGTTTTACCCGCGTTCCCCAGGGATCTTTTGTTTTTCCAGTTTAAAAAATAGCCTATGTCCTTCTCCATACCATAGGCTATCTGCATACAAAATTTAATTGCGATTGGTTTAGCGGTTTTGGCGTGAAAAGGTAACAAACAAATAAACAAACTCACTTTCGCATTTATAATATTAGTTAGGATTAGGATAGTAGCAGTGTAGGACATCCGCTTACAAGGTGGACAGATGACCTTGTAAAGTTCGTTGGAAAACGCTGGATACAGGCCGCCCAAGACCAGTCCTATTGGAGATCATCAGGGGAGGCCTATGTCCAGCAGTGGACGTCTTGTGGCTGAGATGATGATGATGATGAGGATAGTAGAATTTGTTTTTCATTTACTGTTATATTCTATTCTATCATAGGTTTTATGTTTTGAGCCGGGGCCTTAGGGACACGGCAATTTATAATAAACCAAGCTGGACTTCTATAGGGTCACATTTTGGTTATGGATGGAATATGGACATTTCTTGGTTGGAATAATTTTAGGCCCCAAGAATCATACGACTTTGTGGTATGTAATGAACAAACTAATAACAGAAATTATTATATACTCACACATATTGTGAAGACTGCTCTGGTTGTTGCAATGTCTCGTAGTAATTGGTTGGTTTTGCCGGTTGAAATGATTCGAGGAGTATTGTGCGGAAGTGTTTTTTGCTACCTTAAGAAGTTATTATAGACAATTTACATGAATTATCAATGTAGATTACCTACATACTATAATACATATTGTCCGAGAGAAATTTAAGTAAGTACTCATACAAGTTTTCAATCAATTAGACAATATTTATTTTGTTTGTTTGCAAATCCAATGCTATAATTTAAATATAAATGCGCAATAGGGATGCGCCGATCCGATCCGATCTTTTGGAAAATCGGATTGAAAGCCATACGATCTAACGATATTTGGATCAGATCGAAACCCTATGATTTTTTGGCGGATCGATACAAAACTTTGAAGATCGGATCACTTGGATCGTATGAAATGAAAGGCGGTTTACCTACATTAACTACTCACGATTTTATTATTGATCTTGATCTTTTGTATACGTTTCGTTTTAAACTTGGCCGCGACGTCTTTTACGGGTAGATATACGAGCATCTTATTACTTTTTATTAAAAAAAGTAATAAGATGCGATTTTAATTTACAACGATATTTCAATATGTATAAACAATGTACATTTTATTATAATCTGACTGTGTTACCTACACTTAAGAAAACAGGTACGAGTATAATGTATGGTTTGATTAGTTTCTATTTGTTATTGTCTCCAAGTATCTCAGATGTGCGACGTTTTGTTTATATAAAATCTAATGTGTGGAGTCAGTTTATAAAGATACCTGAGGGCGGAAAATGTAAATTATTTTTGACTGTTGTAAAAACGAAAGGGAATACGACAAAATAATTATAAAATGTGAGATTGTTTCTTATAGTTGTTAGTATTTATGTGCTTTGTTTTTTTTAAATAATAAATATCTAAAAAAATATTGTGTCTTGCTTATTTGCATACGATCCGGATCGATTTCCTTGATATCGGATCAATGATCTGGATCGCGCATCCCTAATGCGCAATGCATGAATCAGTGTTGCCAGCTCAATTTTTTAAAGAGAGCTTAAGAGAGCCTTCGAAAAAGAGCTAAAAAAGAGCACAATTTTTGGGAAAAAATAGCTAAAATAAAAGAGAGTTTAAAAATCAAAATTGTAACTACCTATTGATAAAGAAAACTAACTTAATAAAGAAGTTTGTGAGTCTTACTTTTCAACCAAACTTGAAACCAGTCGCGGAGAGCCATTCTTCTCGGAACTTTTGTGTATATGGCTTCCTCGATGACATTTTGAATGTTGCACTTTCATTTACTAATTTATTGTAATTCGCACTTCAATCACACAAATAATCAACACAGTACTCCATCAACATCAAACACCAATTACCGAAATCAAGGAATGAATGATCGATCTTACAAAACGAAGTACTTAAATGAAATAACGAAATAAAAATAATACGGGGATTCCCATTTCCCCGTAGTTCAAGTCATAGACTAAATATGACTCTATTTATTAATTTAATCAATGGTCAGCATGAAATTCGGATACACACCTAAAATTTTGAAAGTATTGGAATAGAGCTAAAATTTTAAAATTAAAGAGCTAAAATAGTTTTTTGGAGCAGATTAATTGAACACAATACAACCCATGGCTTACTAAATAACTATAATGATCATTTCACAGCAACGTTCCGTGGCACGATAATTTCATCACTTGTTCATGAAGGGCCGTGATCATGAGGCCAAAATAATCATTGATGATTTAGTCATTGTTCCTGTCATCGATATTTTTTTGTCACTGTCATGCTGTCATTGATATAAATCATCACTCAGCCCATCTCTGAATAGTACGAAAATCCGTAGTAAATAAATGTTAGAGCTGGCAATTCCCACATGTGTAAACTGAAGTACCACCACAGGGTAAAAAACATACAGTGGTCTATCGCGTTTGAAGTCACGAGAAATGCCGCTTTTGTTAGGCGTTCGTCATTGCTGCATTGTGTCCCAAGCGAGTGTATGACAGCTTAGGCTCACTAACGCTCCTCTCGCACCCCGCAAATCCCGCACGATTGCTCTGTTTAGACGTGTCTATTGGCCGACTGTATGTAAGAGTTACATAGACTGTGGTACCACTCTCTCTCTTTCTCTCTGTCGCATTTGCTGCTGGAACCGTGTTCGGACGTTTTGGCGCTAACTTACTATAAAAATAAAAAGTACTAGATAGTACTGTCTACAGACTACAATAATATTATGTTAGAATGTTTTGGAATTGAATTTAATATATTTTCTTAATTTTCCTTTGACATTTTCGACGCTGAGACACACTCGACAGCACTTGACATTTTCACATCGAATGCTGTGACAAAGAAAGGTCGTGGGTTCGAATCCTACAACGAGCTTGAGGTTTCGGTAATGGAAAACATCATGAGAAAATCATAGAAATCGTCGATCATCAATCTACTTGAGCTTTCTGGCATGTCATTTTGTGAAACTAGTGATCAACACGGTAGTTATTAGGCATGTATTATGTACCTACCTAAGTGCACCTTTTGATAGAAAAAAATACTTTAAGACGAAAATTCCATGTCGTTTTGTAAATAATTTTTTATACAGTATTTTCACTTTAAAATCTTTTGGGGTGTAGGTACCTATCGGTTTTCTAATACCTATGCTAAAATATATTATGCGTCAAGTTAATACAAATAGCAGAGACGATTTAAATCTCTGCCAAATAGGGTATGATTGAGTAACAAACATCCACATAAACGTACACTCAAGCTTTCACATTTTTTAAATATTGTATAAAAACATATAAAACACGTTTTATCAAAATAATTAATAATAACATATACCTACCTATTTTGTTAAAAATATTCACAAATTCCTTTGGAATTGCCACCGCCCGTGTTTGGCTCGCGAATGGGGCGCAACTCAAGTTATATGGTTGATAAATAGATTTTCAGAAGCGGTACTTAATTTTATTATGAGTCGTCAGTAGTATAAGATCTTCGTTGTGTTTTAGCCAAACATTCAATATCGTGCTTCAAACTACGTATTTCTCCACAAACTTCACACAGACAGTTCTCTAAATAAAAATTTGCTTCAGCAAATTTTTCAGCATGTTTAGAAGCTTCATTTCTCTTCATTTTAGATTCCATTATTTTTTTCCTTAAAATACCATTATCGGATTCCAAAGCTTTTATTCTATATTCGCACACACGTCGCATTTTTCCGGAGTCTACTAGTTAAATCCCTTAGTTGGCAAGCTTCTTTTTTTGCTGCGTGCACTTCATTAATTAATTTATAATTTTTTTCTTTCAATTCGATGGCTCTGGACATTTCCTGGTGCTGTTTATCGGTAGCTTCTTGCAGCTGGCCGCGCAGCTTTTTATTTTCGTCTAAAATCTTTATTAAACTTGGTGGGATAGACATAGAAAGTTTTTTTTTTCACCGAATAGATTGAGTTTTGCTTTTTTATATTCCTTTTACATTGTTTACTCAGTAATTTTCAGTGCTCAGATTTATGTACTATAAATTTTAAGTGTCAAAATATTTTTGAAGTTTTCAATATTGATGGATATCAAAAAGTTTTTACTTTTGTCTTAATTATAGACTTTTCTTGTCTGTGATTATTATTCTTCATCTTCGGTTTCAGACATGGACGTAAAAACAGCACAGTCCATCACATGAATGATCCATTCCAATGATGCATTCATTTATAACAACTTGCCTCATAATACTTTGGTGCTTATGTGAAACTACTTGTTCTTCCATCTATCTGAGTTTGGTATCTATCCGACATTCTGAGCGCATCGACATAACTTCAAAAAGATAATTTGTGTAATTACGAAAACTGCAGTTTGTAGACTGCTCTTAGCTGCTCATGGCAAGCTAGAGCTGTATTCAGTTCTTTGTACGCAAAGTTAACTGCCATATGCATAAGCAGTCTGAAGAAGAAGTTGTTGTAGCTAAAGCATGTCGCTCAAAGTGGGATACTCTATGTAATATTTGTATCGTGAAAAATAAACTTATAATTAATGATTAAGCGCTGGAAGCAGACATGATTTCTTTTAAATCTTTCCACGACCCTCAGGCAAATTTAAATTAATCCACAGTGATTTCCCGCAACTCGACAGTCAGTACCGACTGAGCACGCATGTCGTTCGCCCGCACCGCAGCCGTTCTTTGCGCTTGTGCAATGGTTACGAATGTTGTGACCAATCCTGCGCCCGCGCCTCCTATGCGATCTGATGACAAAGGTTCGATTTTATTTTTTTCTTGTATCAGCGAAAGAATTTCCTAAATTTACAAAATCGTTATAATTTTTGAATATTTTAACATTAGTATTAGCTATTAATCCTTACATCTATACTAATAATAAGCTGAAGAGTTTGTTGGTTTGTTTGAACGCGCTAATCTCAGGAACTACTGGTTCGATTTGAAAAAATATTTCAGTGTTAGATAGCCCATTTATCGAGGAAGGCTATTGGCTATAGACTATTTATCCCGGAAAAACACAAGATCCCTCGGGAACGCGAGTGAAACCGCGGGGCGGAAGCTAGTATTATAATAAAATTCAACTACTCTCTGTTGGCCTGTTTGTCCGTAACTATGTTTTCTACTCAAGAACAACAAACTGGATTTTACCAATTATTCAGAAAACTTTTCTTCATAAGTTTCTTAATAGGGTCCACCAGGGAGTATCCCAGTGGCTTTTGACGCAAAAGTCATTAGATAGATCTTCAACAAACCCGTCGACGATTTTCTGACGAATTAGTCGTGATCCTTTTCCGACTGGAACTTTGGCCGTAAGTAGATGCTTCATGATCGTCGACTTAATAACGCCTACCTGGTATTAATTCATGTCTCATAAAAAAAAAACAACAATCTGCCTTTCTATTTCTTTCTTTATTATTTTTCTTTTTTAATCTTTTGTGCTTCAAAAATGGTTGACCATTTGATGAAAAAAAGAACAACTTCCAAACCGGCGGTAACTTTATTAGCTTCGACGTTCATAAGTGGCATCTTTCAATTGACGTAAAAAATATTGCTATCACGACAATTTGTATCGTCAACAAACTTTTCCCATCGAAAAATAGTCCAGCTTCCTTCAGTGATAGTACTAACTTTTTTCTTGTTGGTTTTCTCTCCTTCCGTAGAAATTAATAGGAGCTGTGAAGATTAGAGACATATTAATTCCCATACAACACAAATTTTAGGTATGTTTTTGTCTATTAGAAATTCTAATTTAAGTTTTGTGAGGTATTGATCCTGTGTCATGCAATAAGGGTCAGTTCAGTATTTTACACAATTAATGATCGAATTCTTTCGTTTTTCAAACCATTAAACTATAAATAAAGTCGAGCCCTACGAACCATTGACACGAAATCAGTAACCAAGCGAACTCGTGAACATGTCAATGATCTCGCGGCGCCTTTGAGCATCTTAACCGCTTGACCCATATAAGTTCCGCCGGACGTCAGTAAGTGCTGGTTAGTGATCATCCTATATACAGACGAGCTCTTATTGCGAATGTGGAAATTATTGCCACGTAGTTAGAAAAGAAAGTGGAGAGAGCGAGAAACATATTGTGGAATTCGAACATCGAATATTTTTTGGTTATATTGCTATAGACTAGCTTTCCGTCCGCTCTATTTTATCTCCGGGTTAAATTTCGAAAAATTCGGCTTTTTTCTTCGTCTACATCATAAACCCTTTGTGAAAACTTTCAACTGTCTAAGACCAAGGGTTTGGCCGACATTTACTGAAGTTACCAGGAGTGAGTCAGGACTTTCTTTTTAAATATTGATTACAGTTAGTTTTAGGTGCTCTATGCCTAGATAAAACTTATGACAATGACGCCGAAAAGTATATTCAAAGAACAGGTTCTATCTGCTGAATTTATTGGGTTTTCTATCTACATATTCTATCAGATTTTCTGAACAACGATAATGTCCTTAAAAATCTTTTCCTCTATCTTTAAATTTCAGTTTGTCTTCAGACAGATAATTACATTACATAATTATTATGGTCTTTCATATTCACAAACTTAGTCGACAATATTTTTCGATCAGTTTTTGTCTTATTAAGGTTCATTGTTTGAGCATTAATAAATATTAATGAGTATCATCAATTTGTCAGACATCATGTAGGACAAATCCTTATAACATCTGATGTAATCTCATTTGCTAAATTGCTTGCTATATCTCCTGACTTATAATAAGGTCAGGCCATCTCTTCTCGTAGGTGTCGTGAGGTATTCAGAGGCATATCCTAACTGGAGTACTTGATAGTCAGTTGTGGAAATTGTACATTATAATACCACAATAATACTATCAAAATGTATGACTTTTGTTACCAATGACTTGTTCAGTAATTTTTTGTCACTTCACTTCACTTCTTGTTTAGATGGCATCAGATGTGTTTATTTCACACAATTCCGCCAGTGTCAGGGTGTTAGGAGATATACGAAGGAGATTGATCGGTAAAAAAAAAAAACAAATATTAAATCGTCAAATCGGAGGATGATGGCCGGTGATGAATTGACCTTTGAACTAGTTTTTTAAATATTGACACTTGATTTGTTGGTTCTGCATAGGATCTGGTAGAATAACCATAGTTAATTGCATTCACCTTTTTACAGCATTTTTATAAATATAAATCAATTCCTTCGCGCAAGAATTCTTCTCGTCCTATTTTAACAATCGGGTCAATCGCCTCCTGAGTTATTACCGCTGATGTAACTGTCCATTCTAATGGGTCACTGTCACTACTTGCATACGATACAAGTATTTATATTTACACTTATGTCTACAAGTGACTAGCAATTTGGTGAATCAGGTGCTACGAATGCAGTAAACAAACCTTGAAGCATGATGAATCAGAACAATCACCTATGGACTCCTGGTAACTTCTTCTAAATATTTGGAAGATCTTATGTTTTCTGTAGTTTTTGCGTGAAATAGTACTTCCATCAATCTATCCATCCATCCTCACAAATGTTTTGCGTTTATAATATTAGTATGATGATTAATTACATTACAGTATGAAACAAATACGACTGGTCGAAGAATTTAATGAACTAGAAACTATATTAGAACGTGTTCCTTAGAATTTCTGTAGGTATTTATGGTAGTAGTAAAAACTGTAAACAGATTTGTTATGATTAATCTACGAAAAGGATTTATTGACTTTACTTATATCCAGCAGTATTTGTCACGTTTCTGCCCTCCGTCATTCGACGACGTGTTCTTTAGAGGAATTCATCGTATTTGATTTTAATTATTTTTAAGCCCATGCGATTCCAAAAATTCCACACTTTCCACACTTCTCTTTCTCAACCTCTTTTCGGCCACACTGATTTTTTGAAATTTCATTATGTCATCTCTTTGACTATCTCCCTCATTTCTAAAAATTACCTAGCTGAGATTCTGGCCGGAGACTCAGTACAAGTGTATTATGAACTGGTGGTAGAAGGAATTGTAACGTTAATATGTAGTTACACATTGTTTTTTTTATCTTATTAAAGAATTTATCAACACATATATATACTGCTAGCAATTTAGAAGTACAAGAATCAAAGATTTGTACCGCATCTGAAGCTGCAGTTACAACAAATTGGCTATACAACTAAAAGCGATCAAGTCCAATATTCATAAATCTATTGCGTATCCCTGTCCATTTCTATCCACAAAGTCTTAAATGATAAATGATGGTTTCCTACCACACACGCAACCGGGAAGTAGTCTGGTGTTAGAATAGAATAATTGTTGTCATTTGATTGAGGAATAACGTTGTAGTTTACTACACCTACTAACAAAAAAACAATAACAATCGTGTAATGGCATATCCATGAGTTTATATAGAAAACGGAAAGCAGTAAGTTACGTCTGTCTATCTAAAAGTACTAGATTGGGAATAAATCTTGTAGATAAATGTAAAAAAGAATATCACTTAAAACGTGCAAAGAGCGCGTCGAGGTGCCTTTTACACGAATTCACGGTGTCCTAGTTCTGGCCCAGCTTATTATGTTTCGTGGACGACAAATCAGTTTTATAATTATTAGAAATATAAAAATAACTTTAAAAAATCAAGCTCTTAAGTATACAAAGTTGGGCAAAATTTCACCTGGTTTATGGTTTGGTGGAACTGGTATAAAATTCAAATTTTAAATTTTATTCATACATGTGAAGTTAAATAAAAGTTTGAAAAATAAGTATTAAAAACTTGTTTGTTAAAAAAAAAAAAGGTCAATAAAGGTTGTTTGATTATATAAAGCTTTATTGACTTTATTTAAAAAAATATAATTTCAGAACTGATGGTGGTTGCGCTTGATAATGGTTATAATTTAAACAAAATAATGAGTTTTGTTACAAAATCTACGAAACTTCGTATTTTATATTATATAATTTAGACGTTTCTATTATAATAACTATGGCATTGATAAAACGTGTCTTCCTGGTTCAAGACCAGGAAGATGGTACAGATTTACTGCCCTAACACTTCCTAGTTCACAATAGCCGGGAATTCATGCCAGCTAATAAATATCTCCTATAGGAAATGCGTGTTTACCTCTGAGTATGACGTGATGTCATATTTACATTCATTTATGGAAAATAACAAGCTCTTATTTTATTTTGAAACATTATCTGGTTCCATAAGTTTCTTGAAATAAAAATACAGGTAAATACTAATTTTGGTTAAAAAAAAACATGGAAATTAAATATAGTGATTTAGAAACTTAGATATGCGGATGTCAAGGCACTTCTTCCATCTTCCTGCATTGCAGTATTCTTAGAATAGTTTTGTATTTAGTCTCATAGCATATTGACTTTTTTTTGGGTCAGAATCTGACGTGTAGAATCCAAATGCGTGTATAACACGTTAATTGTCCCCATTCATAATTTTTCGATCACCCCATAATCTCCAGAGCAGTTTTTGTAATTTTCTGTCTCATGATGCTCTGTTGACAAGTCTTGATAATTAGAACAACTTTACTCACAAGTCCATGAAGTTAGAGCTCATAGAAAGAGTCAAGGGCGCGTGTACTGTTTACGGTATACGGACGTGACGGACCCACGCGGCGTGTACCTAATTCGGTACACTGGACAACTAACATGATAATATGCACAGGCACACTATAATTGCGTCTGTGTGTATGGCACAGTTACGCACATATAGCGATTTTTTGGTGTAGCTTCCAAGCAAGCATTGTTTGAAAACCTACTATTTATAATTTGGGCTCTCGAACCTCCCTCAGAGATAAGTTTAAGGAAATCGGCATACTCACAGTTGCATCTCAATATATTTATGCAAACATATTATTTGTCCATCAAAATATTTGTGATTTTTTGAAAAAATGTGACGTACACTCGATCAATACTAGGAATAAGCACAAACTTGTGACCTCTGCTTATAGACTCCAAAAAGTACAAGGTTCATTTCTAGGACTAGGTGCATGCTTCTATAACAAAATCCCTACTTCAATTTTAAATTTGCCTTCACAAAGATTTAAGGACCATATTAAAGCTGTTTTAATTGAAAAATCTTACTATACTGTGAATGATTATTTAAAAGACGATAATGCTTGGTAGATTTGTTACTTTTTATGTATGTATATTAATTTTTGTGTAATATATTATCATAATTTTTTTTTTAATATTGTTATTATGATACACTTTTTTTTTGCCCTATAAACATGTGAATGGTAACAGTGATAACATATTGTGTGTTCTTATTCATATTCCGTGAAATTGTTTTTCTTTATAGCAAGCTTAAGGTAGTCATGCTCACTTTGAGGCCTTTGCTTGCGGCGGCGTCGTGTGGCGGGTCGCTCACTTCCCTACAATATGTGCGAGGAGGGCGATGGCTGCCACATGCGTCATACTTGTGAACAGGTGCTGCTTGTGGGGGCTGGTCTGCTTAAATTTGCTGTCTATTTATTAACTATGTCACTCATCATTTTGTTTTTTTTTTTTTTTTGTTATAACACATATATTGTCAGTGACACTAGATAAATAATTTAATGTAATAAATCTGAGTTGGTTTTGAAAAGAGTAATTGCTGAGTTTCTTGCCGGCTCTTCTCAGTAAAAGCAACCTTCCGAACCGAGCGTTAGAGTCAGACTATTCATAAGTGCTTGTGAAGGCCTATTTGAATAAAAAATATTTTCATTTTCATTTTCATTTACTTTCTGTAGGTAAAAATAATTCGATGTTCAGAATCTTTAAAGTACAAAAACATATAAAACGATAACAGCTGCATAGTACCTAGTATGTCGCAGTTATTAACTCCCACCTCAGTGAATAATAATATTTCGGAGATTTTGAATAATGTCCACCACAAAAGTATATAATAATATGCAGTTGCATTTCAGAGCCAGTTGACTTCTAGGCTTTATAAAGGTCGGCAACACATTGGCTATGCCTCTGGTATTGCTAATGTCCATAGGCGACGGTAGCCACTTACCTTACGGTGGATCACTTGGCTGCTTGTCTGTCCTCTTACAAACATACAATTAACTAACACACTGTTTAAGGAATGTAATTAAATTGTTTCAGAATCCAAAATGGTGCAAGAGAAAACAATAATAATAAGAAGAATGCCAAATGCATATTTTTATCCATTCAGTCTATGGCCTGTGCCCAAATTTCCTACAAGGGGTGAGTCTTGAATTCAAAATGATGCTCAGCTTTTTTTGAGCCCAAACATGCTTGGTATATCGGCGAAAAAATTTGGTAATGTTTGTTTTGGGTGGGAATCGAACCTACAACCCGTGGCGTAGGGTGTCTAGCCCCTATCCGGCCTGCCTTACGTTATATCTATTAGGGAAACTAATAATGAAGATTTATTTACAGATCAAGAAGGATCTCACGAGACTTTACGCTATAGAAGAAGTCTACATAATTATCAAATTGAGCTGAATGAGAGGTAGAAATGAAGATTACATAAGAAACATTAGTGTAAATAATTTGAAATTAATATAAACGGGGTTGTAAATAATACGTAAATAGTTTTAGGTATGAAATTTATTTTTGGAGCTTGTATATTCTTTTGTAAAAATTAATGGCTGTAAGATTTATTTATGTGTTTTATCATTTATTGGCTGTGGAAAAGGAATAAAGTTTTATTTTGTACAATATTTTTATTTTTATTTAGCTTTTCTCGTCATCCACTCTGGTTACGGTTACAGCTTTGAGATTAATAATTATATCGCGTACTAACTATAAATAAAACAAAGTAATTTCTTCAAAACATACAAAAAATTATATTAAGATAATCTTCAGAACTTTTATTTTAGCGCCATCTATTAAGAAAATAAAGAACTAAATGATATTTGGTTCGTCGTAGCACACGCTACGCGCGTAGAACCTACGAGCTACGCTACACGCGCTACAATACACGATCCACAAGGATATCAAGAATTGTGGTCAAAAACTGAACTAATCACACCACCTGAATTTAAAGTTCATTTTAGAGTAATTTATTATTTATTTCATAGACAACTAGCGCCAACCAAGTCAATTGCCGCACATTACATGGGCGTAGATTCGTAGCACTTTCTAGACTATTGATTACGCTTGCGCTGAAGAAGATTTCATCTCGCTGGGTGTTTCAGCATCTCAGTTTATTGTAAACATGTCTCCTATAAAATAAATGAAACAGTCCTGAAAATGAAGTTAGAATTCCTGTTTTTGTTTTTAACATATGCCAGAAGTTGTGTGGGTAAGTAAAATGGTATTTTATTAAATGTAATTCGGTGTAAAAAAAAACAAAATTGACTAAATGTAGTACTATCAATACTCTATAAAAATAGCGTGTCAGCTAGAATCGAAGTTGTTCATTATGAGGAGTAGACAATTATTTTTAATATTTTTTTCAGGTGTAAAGCTCCTCGAAGCGAATCCAGATGTGAAACGCCTGTATGATGATTTGCTCAGTAACTACAATAGATTGATACGCCCTGTGACAAATGTAACCGACATACTGACCGTCAGACTTGGCTTGAAACTATCTCAGTTGATGGAGGTGAACTTGAAGAACCAGGTCATGACGACCAACTTATGGGTTGAGCAGGTAAGCTATTTACTATTTCTGCCCTGTGGTTTTGCCTTCGCATCTAGCGGGTTATAATAACTTTCAGGAATAAAAAATACCTATCCATTATTTTACTGATCTATCCATTCATCCACATGTGATTGACAGATATCCACACATTCAGATTCATCACACTTCTATAATACATAAAAACCTTCTCAAACATAATTTAACATCATCTGCCCCGCGGTTTCACGTGCGTTCTCAGGAAAAAGTATACTATATGTTAAGCCAATACATATTCCATTTTTTTTTTATAATATCATGTGCCATTGCCCGGAACAATATTTATTGCCGATTACAGAAAAAGCAACATTATTATTCTATTATACAGTTCCTATAATGGCATAAATTATTTAAATTAAAAAGTTTCAAACACACCCTTAGCTATCAAAATATAAAAAAGTATAATCATAATGTTTCAGAAATGGTTCGATTACAAGCTTCAGTGGAACCCTGATGATTATGGTGGTGTTGAGATGCTGTATGTACCTTCGGAGCACATTTGGCTTCCAGACATTGTCCTCTACAATAATTGGGACGGAAATTATGAAGTAAGTCTTTTATTATTTAACCTCCTTTAGTAAACCTGTAGTAAATGAAATTTTGCTTAATATTTTCAAATGAGAAAATAGGAGCCACCCTATTCAGTAGACTACTCAATCGGTTCGTCTACCCGATCGGGACCGCAACTGAGCAGGTCTGAATAAGGGGGATAAAGATCATAATGACCGATGCGAAGAATATTCCAGGATATTTAATTTTATTTATTTCGATGTCCAAAATCTTTTAAAAGACTTAAAAACTAGCAAAAAACAAAAGTTATAATATCATGTTCTGATTGCAAATTCCAGGTGACCCTTATGACTAAAGCTACCCTAAAATACACTGGGGAGGTGAACTGGAAACCACCTGCGATCTACAAGTCGTCGTGTGAGATCAACGTGGAGTACTTCCCATTTGATGAACAGACTTGCTTCATGAAGTTCGGTTCTTGGACCTATAATGGAGCTCAGGTTAGCTTTGATCCTACTCCTCCAATTTTATTATCCTAGACTACCTATCTATTCTGGTCGACACGATTTTTGTGTCTGACTTCTAAGTATTTTGGTTTCTTTTACGTTACTAATAGGGAAAAATAATATTTTTGATCAATGTTTGCTTTTGTAGAAACCAGACCACCACCAGCCGCCACCACCTGCTTTGCGTAAAATCAAAATCTTCATAACTTACTTATCGACGTAAATCAGACAACAGCAAACTTTAAATTTATTATTATTATTATGTTTTTCGATGCAAATAATAAAAAAATATGCAAAATTATTTACCCAAAAAAAAAATGTTTTGTCGACCTGTGTTATCCAGTCCTGACTAACTGACTGACTGATAAATCAACGCAAAGCCTAAACTACTGGTCCCAAAATACATTATTTATAGAGTATGTTAGTTTTGTGTGGGTGGGTGGGTGGGTTAAACCACGCGGCGTGTTACTGTGTGTTGAAGTGTTACTACTTTTCTCCACCAGGTGGATTTAAAGCACATGGATCAGTCCCCCGGGAGCAGTCTAGTTCATGTCGGGATAGATCTGAGCGAGTTCTATTTATCGGTAGAGTGGGACATCCTTGAAGTACCAGCCACGAGGAACGAGGAGTACTATCCTTGCTGTCCGGAACCCTTCTCTGGTAATATACTTATGTTTATCATAGAATTGTTGCTTACCGCCTTGGGCCACATCGTCACTTATGTACCATGGTGAGAATGTGGTCAAATACTGGCCTATATAACGTAGTTATGCTTTCATTAACAAAGGATAATTAAACATATTTATTAAAACCTTTTGCCAATAATCTAACATATTTGCGCTTCAAAAACATGATTTAAATTTGATATTGTTACGCATACCAGTTTTATAATACAAACATTTTTAGCGCTTCTATTTTCAAAATCATCTATAACTGCCAATATGTTTTTCATTCCAT
The DNA here is from genome assembly GCA_951216915.1 of Tetheella fluctuosa. Taxonomy (NCBI): domain Eukaryota; kingdom Metazoa; phylum Arthropoda; class Insecta; order Lepidoptera; family Drepanidae; genus Tetheella; species Tetheella fluctuosa. The sequence continues at coordinate 2,436,556 of OX578229.1, read as the reverse complement.
CTATTCGAAAAGGACGACTTGGTTCGCCTTTAAGTTCACCCAAAGGTGGTGTTTTCTTTAAGAAACTTTTAGCGGGCAGTAATGAGTTTTTAATTCTCTTTATAAGTGCGCCGCAATTATCTTTGCCGCGCACTTTTGATCATCGGAACATCTTAGTGTTCAGCGCCAAAGAAATCGATCGCAAATATTGTTTGAATAAAGACTGGCTGGTAGTACGAAAATGTCTCAAACGTAAATATAAGTTTTTTTTATTGGTCTACTGGGCGTTACACAATATTTTCAAAACTAAAGGCGCCTTTTATTTTCTCATAGAGGGTGATGAAAAGTAGAGTGTAACACTCGGGCCCAAATATATTTTTGGCTCGGGCGACGTACTTTGAATCCCTGTAGCGAGGGATTCAAAGTACGTCGCCCGCGTCGCTCGTTCAGGATTCTAGTAAAGAATCCCTCACTTCGCTCTGGATTCAAAAAAACGCCCTCGCCGTAAAAATATCATTTGCTCCCTTTTGATACAATCTACTATATCTATACTAATAAAGAAGCTTTCTTTTTATAAGCGCAAAAAAGGTTTGTGGTAAAGCACAAAAGATAAATCTCGTGCTAATAAACTAAGTAAGGCTTCCTATCCACCGAAGCGGAGCGAGTGGTACTAGTTAAAAACCAATGAGCAAAATTTTTCTAGCTCCGCTTTGGATAGGCAGTCTAACACTATATAATTTGTTACAGATATAACATTTAAACTGACGATGCGTAGAAAGACACTGTTCTATACAGTTAATCTTATCATACCATGTGTGGGACTTACATTTCTAACTGTTTTGGTATTCTACTTACCATCAGACTCCGGAGAAAAGGTAATTATAACCTGGTTTGTATAGGTGTGACTAAATTATGTATCAACGTTTAATCATTACCTATTTGTTGTTTTTGATGTTCTTTAGTTATCATTCATAAAACATGGGTATGCAATGGTCTTACCAGTATTTCTAGACGTATATAAAGTTTATAAGCTAATGTCCAATTTACATTTTATTATTCATTACTTATTGTTTATTGAAATCGAATTAACTCGCTACATAGCTAATGAAAACTAAGTGTGAATCGAACCTTGAAATGTCTTTGTAATTCGTAAAACTTAAAACCAAAATTATCGCTAATTTATACTTAAATTAAAGTGTTATATAATTAAAATATACCAAGAATATCAAGATAATATCTATTAGATAATAAAGTAGAGCAATGTAGTGTTACAAGATGGAGTAATAAAATATTAACTTACACTCCTTCAAGTTGTGGAAATAATATTGATAACTTTTAAATTGATTCAATTATCCGATTTTTCTTCTGATTCTGATCAGATCATTGCATGTTATTTTATAATCAAGAAACGTTCTAGTTTCTCGACGTGAAGTACATATACCGGTTCATGCAAACAGAAATATGATAAAACGTTGATATCAAAATACCTTACTGCTTTGAATGTACAGCGTAAATGGGATGTTTAGGGCATGTTCATACACACCTTTAGTCCATACCATCGTCAGTCCATTCCATTGAGCAATAGTCTTTTTTGAATCATTAGTTAGTTGTGTGAGTGTGTTAGAATCATCAGAATGATTTCTATTTATTGTCTTTCCACCGAAAAATATACTAAAAACTGTCTTTGTTATTCATTTTTCTCCCATTTTACTTACCTTATTGTCTTGTGATAGTTGTTTAGAGCTGACAGATTTAATATAGTCTTTGATTAATGAATGGTTTTTAAAAAGAAAAAAATATCTTTAACATTTTCATAGTTGGGCGATATTTTGTATGGATATCAGTTTAAAGATATAAAGGTAATTCATGTTCATTAGCTAAGTACCGAGGTTTTACCCAAGTTTTCTCGTGATAAAAAGCCAGGGTTTTATACCAGGCTATCAAAGTCAAAGTCAAAGCCATTTATTCAGTTTAGGCCCTAGGAGGGCACTTATGAAGGTCGAGTTTACTGAAGCTACCACCGATTCGGAAATCAGCCTTCAACTGAGAAGAACCGGCAGGAAACTCAGCAAGGTTACATTTTTTATATATATTTTTCTTTTTTTTTATAATCTGACTATTGGCTATATTTTTTCAATAACAGCAAAATGTACAATACAATATACAATTAAATCAAAAAGAAAAATACCAATACAAAGTAAATAATAAAATGTAACGCAAACAAGTTCTTATTAAATAATAGCGAATACGCTACATAATGGCTAAAACTAAAAAAATAAAATAAAAACAACAATATGCGAAGTGCACCTGTGCAGAGTGAAACTATTTCCAAACATCCATATCTTCAATATAATGAGCTACCTTGTAATAAGCCTTTTCCTTCAAAACTTTCTTTACGTAAAATTTGAATTTAAAATCGGTCATCTTGGTTACCGAGTTAGGTATTTTATTATAAAAACGAACGCAATTACCTATCAAAGTCAAAGCCGTTTATTCAGTTTAGTCCCAAGGAGGGCACTTTACCACAGTATTATATATATATATATATATATATATATATATATATATATGGCAAATTGTATTTAAATGTGGCGTGATTGAGATGAAACATATACACACAAACTTTCGCATTTATACTAGAGTAAACTTGGACAAGCTTCGTTGTGGCTTTTCCATTTTTTTTCTATTTATTTATTATTAAGGGCAACCAACAAGACATACACTAAATACTTAACTGTATACAGATAGGTCCATTACATTCTAAGTGATGCCTCAATATGGCTACCACAGCATGCATTATACAAAGCAAGAAAAAATAATAATAATATAGTATGATAAAAATTAATTACGATAATAATTTAATATTAAATTTGATAACACTAAAGATCGTCAATAGCTACTAAATAAAAAAAAACGATTCACAAACATAAGAGAAAAATAGTAACAAACTAAGACAAAAGTCTTTGCCTATCGTTCAACATCTATTTTTTAAAACGCTACGCGAGTTAAACCGCGGGGGTCGGCTAGTTTATACATAGATAATTAGATCCTTAAATAGGAAAGTTTAACAAAAATTATAAATATTTCTAGGTTATAATCCAGTTGTGACATTCCTTACATATTTTTAATATCTTGCATCCTGTACCCACCATATTGTGTTTACCATATTCCGATTTATTTATTAAAAGTCACACTAAGCAGACACTATAGATAGAGTACACTTCCTTCATTACTCCTCCCCTAAGATTACAAGTGACCAATAAAAGTAGGATTCTTGGCATGTACCTATATTATTGGTTTACGTCTTGATTTGCAACTGCGAGAACAATGGAGTTTAAAAATGTACACAGTTCTTAAAATTCAGTCAATTTATCAGAATTTTAATCTCTTGGTAACATTTTTTTGTAGGTGCTTATACTTATGTATTGATACCTATGCTTGGTTTTATTCACATTTTACCATGAACTACATAAACTTCTAAATTTGAAGTATGTTGTAATAATTCAGTTGTAATAAAATACGACAAAGAGCTCTATATCATTTTTGAATTCAGCCTATTAATTGATAATAAGCTAGAGGATAATTAAATTGGATTTGACATCTTACTCCAGAAGGAGTTATCAGGCCGAGGGTGTAGTTGCCTAGATAATACTAGACAACTACACCTAGATAATACTAATACATTAAAAAAAGGGCAATGCAAAATAATTAGATTTGAATATTTACTCTGGCCTTGAAGACATCAAAGTTATAGGACAGGAATCACAGACGCCGGAAGGAGTACCACTCATTTGCTGTTTATATTATTAAAAATAAAAGCATTGTGTCTGTAGTAGCGGGATGTCTACATCATCGTGTGAATGGAAATATCAAATATTAATTTCCTGTTTGTTGGAGAAAAGTGTCTGGAGGAATATAGTACAATTTCTATGCACTCACCCCAAAATATATCCTGTAGAAAACCGTTGAAAATTTAACTTTATAACGTTGATTAAAGATCCAAATCTGGGTTCCCAATAAAGTCTTAGGAATGATAAATTAGCAGGATAAGTAACCTTTATAACTATATGACAAGAGAAAGGTTTCTTGTAAGTAGTTTATTTTCGTCCCCATATTTTCTAAGTATCCTGGTTACTGTATGTATAGTGTTTGTGAGAAAATATTGTGTAATCTTTTGGTTTCGCTTCTTCCCATTTATCAAAATAATGTACAATTACTCGTAAATAATTTGTATCTCTATTCTATCTTAAATAGAAAATGTAATTTCAATCATATTTTACACATATTTACAATCAACTGTACATTATTTCTAATATTTGTTTCATTCGTTCCTAAATCAAATTTTAAACTAAGAAAATAATCAATTTAAGTATTTTGGTTTTAATTTTGATTCCTAACCCTGCATCATTGACTGCATGGATGTTTTAATATTAAAATAAATATTTTTTTCTTATATTTACTGTACATTTTACATCTATTAAAATCTTTTGCAAATATTCTACTAATAAGAGAATCATATAATACTCATTATAAATGTCGACACATTCTCAAAAACTACAATTTTATCGGTGGAAAGACAATTAATGATTTATGAATAAAATGATTTTTCGTGCACTATTACTGGACTCTTCGAAATGGGGTGGTTATGAACCCCATTACCAATATTTTTTACGATACCTAGACCTATCTTCGAGATTTCTCTAACTTACCACGTTAAAAAGACTTAAAGTGTTCAGAAATAAATCATAAACATGCTACTATTCCATGAGGATATTAATTTCTGAACACGAACCAATTACATATGACGTGCTAACAAGTATATGGTTACCAATTGACTAACAACAGTGGTGTGACATAGTACCCCAAATTCGAAACGCAAGTCCAACAATAAGTGCACCAAAAATTGAAACATTACAATGAAACTGTGAAACTCAAAAGAGACTTCTCTTCCTTAGATATCGCTCTGCATCTCCATCCTGGTGTCCCTCACTGTGTTCTTCCTTGGTCTGGCCGAGATCATCCCGCCAACATCCCTGGCGATTCCTTTGCTTGGGAAATATCTACTATTCACCATGATACTCGTCTCGCTCAGCGTATGGGTCACTGTTTGCATACTTAACGTGCATTTCAGGTAAAACTATGTTTATCTCTTTCTTTCTCGTAGATATCGTTAAGCATCTCAATCCTGGTGTCGCTGACTGTATTCTTCTTGTTGCTGGCCGAGATAATACCGCCAACGTCACTTGCTATACCGTTGTTAGGCAAATATTTGCTGTTTACGATGATTTTGGTGTCATTGAGTGTTTGGATGACGGTGTGTGTGCTGAACGTACATTTCAGGTGAGATGTAGATTTAAATCTGCTTATTGATAGTATTCGCAAATCGGTGACGTAATTAAAAACAGCTGCGACAGATGATCACAGACTCAGCATGTGTGATAATGCAAAATAATTAGATTTGAATAATGAAATTTGGGTAGCTGGGAATTAAGAAGTAAGTGGCTCATGACCGCTCCTTACAGCATTCCATGATATTCAATAGTAGATTAATAAATCATTAGGAATGCAATGCTAATGGTTACTTTCAGTTATATCTTCTATTACAAATTATGGGCTACCGATTAAAAATAATATCTTCAGTAAATGTGGTTAAAAGATCTAATAGCGGTTAGAACTAACACACATATTAAATAATATAAACCATAGAAAAATTGTGTCACCATCAAAACTCATAAATAGCTACCCTCAATGCTTTTCATTATAAACCAGTTGACCTGTTAAATATTTCACTAAATAAAGGCCTCAGTCGTAAATCTGGTGTGTTCATTGTAACACTGTCACTCGATAACAGGGACAATGGTGGATAAAATATGGCTGGTGGCACACCAACACCACTCTAGACTAGAGCTCTTTATTAAATAACGTTTGTTGTGAAATATGGGTCCTTTGAACGTCGTTGGAATTTAAAAATTGAACTCAGAAATTCATAAAGTAGAGAGCAAAAACAGTGAAAAAGTTAAGAGTTAGAGGGATGTTTATAAGTATTGCGGCGGTTTAACGGTCGTGATTCAGCGCTCCCTTTTACGTGCACTAAAATAATTTTCATTATTATGTATATTTCAACATTCATTGATAGACAAACGGAACAGAACAAAATAGAATATCTATAGATGTTGAAGTTGTTACCCAAATGCAACGTTCATTCAATAGATATGGATACAAATATTAAAACAAATAGTGGTACAAATGCATTAGCAAGCTAGCACACGGCTCCAAAAATAAAGATATATTTGTAAAAATCTTGATAATATATAAGTGACGTTAGTCAACGAAGCTTTTCATACCTTCGAGAAACTTCGAATGGAGGTTTTCTCATAAGAACCACATAATAATAAAATTTAACGATCTGCACACAGGAAATTGTACCAATTGTAAATGGCGCTGGTGTAAATGTTTCCGGCGATAAATCAAGCGAGCTCATTGTTATTTTGTCATTACAGTAATAGAACATTGTGAATTTGTGAGTTATGGCCCGAGATCGTATGATAAAAGCTATTAACACTAAAATTATTCACGTGCATATAAAATTTAGCTGGAATGAAAGTGTTATGGCGTAATTAACGCGTCGGAATGAGAATGAATTAGTGCGCTCTTTGAAATTGTGGACATCGAGCACGTCTCTAATGTTTCCATTAAATTAGGTTATAATTAAAGTAGAGAACGTAAAAGGTCACAATCACAGATATTATATGTATATGTACACTAGATAACGTATCACGATTTGTATTGAAACCAAGCGTGCCAACTTTTCAACAGAATATTTACGCATAATATAATTTTAAAATAACTTGCCTGTGATAGGAAATATGTCCTTGCCTTTGGGGGCTCGAAATTTTTGGGCTATTGCAGTAAATTATGCAGTAATTACAACAGACGCGCGCGGACTGTAAGTAGCGGCGGCCAACCTTGACGCTTTGTCGGGGTTCGGACACGGGAAGTACATGCATTTGCGTTATCTAGTGTACATATATATCTGTCGTCACAATAAAGAAGGGAATTAACTTTAATATTAGGAAATAAATAGTAAACATATAGGTATAGCAGAATTGGATCAGATGCATGATTTGTATAAGCTATATCATGAATCTCTAATTACATTTTCAATAGGAACAGTAAAAGCGTATAACTTTATCTTGTATTTGTGCTCCATGAATGTATATTTTTAAAATCCTGATGTTTCCTGACACAGTATTGTAAAAGCAGAAGCAAATAGTACTAATATAATGACACCTGAAGACCTTAATTAGGCTAAGCAAACGATTGACTCTTATAAGTTAGAAAAAAGCACTTATCTTGCTGATGTTGTGCCTCTTGATCGGCACACTTGCTGCATTTGGCGCTCGTGTAGTAGTAGATAAATAAATGGCTAAGATGCCTGCAAAACTCAAGTTTAAAAGCATAGTTTACGTAGTAACTATTTATTAATCTGTGGCATCTCCTACGTTTATTTTAGCGTAATCGTAAAAAAGTCAAACACTTTTATATTCCTCTAACCTAAAACAAATAACCAGGTCTCCATCAACCCACACAATGTCACCATGGATGAAGAAGCTCTTCCTCCAGCTGATGCCAAAACTGCTGATGATGAGGAGAACGAAGTATTCTCTGCCAGATTACGATGACACCTTCGTCTCTAATGGTTACACAAACGAGCTGGAAATGAGGTAAGTTGTATATTTTAGCAGTTTTTTTCTTCTTGGCAGGTTCTTGAGAGACTTTTGTTTCAATGCTCTCTACTAAGGTGGTGGATGGCTTGGTGATTTCTATATGAAGGGTACAGGAGTAATTGGTAATAAGTCATCATGATTAATGATCACATTAAACAACTTTTTTTATATTTTTAATGTACATACACACCATGATAGAGATTCACTATATGTAAAGATTTAATAAAAAAAATATGGTGATTTCTACAATGTTGTTTTAATAAAGTAATTAAACCAAGACTATGTAAATTAAATACCTTTTGTTACGCGAAGCTTAATTCAATACGCGTAAAAATTAAAAGCATTTCCATTCATTGTGGGTGCACAATTTCCGAACAAAGCCAGTAGGTACAGCTTTGGTCCGACGAAATCCGGCTAAAGCCCGATAAATACCGGAACAGCCATTAATTTGTCGGTGCATCATACCGATACCGGTAATATTTCGACGGTGGTACGCGAAACACGCGGATGGTAATCTTTATATTGATTTTCGAATTTTATACATGATAATTTTTACTCTCCTGTGCCTGTAATTTCACCGGCTCCCACAAGTGCACTACTATTTCACGGTGGAATTAGATTTGGTGGTAGTGCTTCCCCGGGTGAACTCTGCACTAAGAGTTAGTTGACTAACCTAAGAAAGTAGTAGGTATGGGTGTTGAAAGCATCTCAAATTTGATGAATTCAGAAAAGAAACATTTAAGTATACAACTTTATTAACCTTAATCAAAGTTGTAAAACAGCCACCGAAAGTTACCCTTAAACCTCTCCAAACGATGTCTACTAAGAAATTCCTCTTTTAAGAACACAATAAACCTGTTTTTAACGGGACAATAAAGACTTCACTTCTTAATTACTGTAGATTATTACAGTATAGATAAATCAAGTTAATAAAAGATCAAATGACCGAATAAACGACAATTTGACCTGAATAAATATTTAAATCTTGATGTATATGCCTATTATGGCAAATATGTTATAATTTTAAATCTTTTTAAATATTTGAGTATTAAGTTAGTCCGTTTGTCTGCATTTCTCTCTGTCTATTTTATCACGGCACAATTCTTTTCATTTCTATATGGGTAAAGCTTTGAATATATAATACGACACTTTTATCCCCTGAAAAGGAGGCACTTATTTATAAAACCTTTAAATTGGAATCGAAAACTAATGTAGTAAAGTAGTATGTGGTAGTAATGTAAATAGTAGTAGATAAGAGAAAAATCTGTTCTTTTATTTCTATATTATCGTCTCAGCGATCTAAATTCATCCCATATAATCCCCATGTTACTGCATCACACCATTAGATATTTATCAAACTGGTATAAGCGCGCGATGTCGACGGTTCCGTACTAAACGTGGAAATAATGGGCCATTATTCGTTCAACATTAGGCTGATACTTGAGGCGGTGCATAACCATGCTAAACGGAAAACAATTTGATGATAGGATAGTGCTATATTGTAAAAACTTCTTCATCTTTCTTGTTTTTTAACACGCTTTTTTTTTACTTTGGATAGGCTTGTCTTTGACCACAATCTCACTATATGATGTGGCCGAAGGTGGTAAGCATACAAAACCTAGAAGGATCTGGCTCTCAAGTGCAGCTGCCGGAACACACCAATAGGTGTTTGGCGATAGATTTTCAAATTCAACAATGTACCCTACCACCGTGCTATGATTTCTTCACGATGTTTTCAATCACCCAAAGCTTAAGCTCATTGTAGGATTCGAACCCACGACCTTCGTCACAGCGTTCGACATCACTAACAATGAGCTATCATCACCTTAATTTAGGCTCGAAGAAGGTATTATTTGATGTAAACTTCTTCCCCCCGAGTTGATCGTTTTTTGTATGGGATTGACATAAGAGAATGATAATAATCACGCTACAATTCAATTTCAAATATCAATCCCAAAGTTGATAGCTTGGTAACGAAGACAATTGTCAACCCCCTGGGCTATTTTCGGTGTAGCTTTTTCCACTCCATTTCTTCGTGCGTGACATTTTATGCAACAAGACGCTCACTTTTGTTTTTATTTTTGGTCCCACCTGTCATTAATAACTTTTGTATCATATTCCATATTACTGGAAGACTGAAACAACATTTAAGTATATTGGCAGTACTTGGGGAGCATAAATGTTCCAAATAAGGCTCGTAGAGGCTGTAGGATGAAGTGATTGGACGCTTCGTTTTCGGTTCCTTGAAGATAGCATTGATTACATAGTTGATTGGGTGGAAAAAAATATTGACAAACAAATTAAATGAAACTATATTTCCAGCAGGGACAGTTTAACAGATGCCTTTGGCGATACCAAAAGCATTGACAACGGTGATTATCGCAAGTCTCCAGGTCTAGAAGATGACATACTTAGTGCCAGTGCTCATCAGAGACCATCTGGTAAGTGTGAATGGATAGAAATTCACTATCTTATTGTCCTTTCAATTTGATTAAGTAGATCTAAAAATTCTATTACAATCAAGCCCATTATTTTAAGTCTAAGGCTGCATTTCCACCAAAGATGCGTAGCGATGGATGTGTTTTTATCCACCAATAGGATCGCTACATTAGATCTATGACGTGCTAAGCTGTGAAAATAAAGCGGCCCTATTGGCAGATAAAAACACATCCTTCGTTACGCATCTCTGGTGGAAACGCAGCCTAATACTCCTTATATTGGCTTCTTTATTTCTTACCACTTACCTACTTCTAGACATAGTATATAGGTATAATGTAATGTATTTGTACACAGTGACTGAATCAGAGAACATGCTGCCACGTCATTTATCACCCGAAGTGGCAGCTGCACTGCAGAGTGTCCGCTTCATCGCTCAACACATCAAGGATGCCGATAAAGATAATGAGGTAAGATTAAGAAGTAAGATGTATTTCACATTGCCTCGGACATTTTTGACTATAGTCACTGCTAGCATTATGTAGCCACATCTAGGTATGGAACCATGACATAATTTAGTTTTGTTTTCTATAGGTTTCATACAGCGTTCCCTTCCAGGATTTGCATTCTTTACTAATTTTTCTAGATTCTTATATGATCTAGCAAATGGAGCTGACTTCATGTTGATTTATTATTCAGATAATTGTTTTTCAAACTCGCCTATATTTATCCGCGTAACTTTGAAAGTTCCTCGTAAAATTATGTGATTGTCGCAGTTGATTTTTTATTTAAATAGAAAATCTAAAATTTTAATTATTGAGACAGCATTCGTTCTGATCTTATGTATCTAACTAAAAATACACGTAAATTTCAAGCCATGTGCATTGTTGAAATAGTATAAAGTGTATTATGTGTTTGTTGGAGTTTCTATAAAAAAGTTACGAAAAAAAAAAACAATACAGAAGTTATTAAGACATACAATAATTACCCTAATTTAAACAATAACCACAGTAATGTCACCCAACTTCCTTTTTCAGATGGTAAATTCATAACATGACGTAAACTCCCAAACTTTTACTTACCAGAATAATCCGACCGGAGACCGCTTTCTCACCTATTTTCATAATACATTTCCGACGAAATACAACCGACCTAGTCGCCAGTCGCGTCTTAATAATCAACGGATTATAATAAAGAACGGAAAAATACATTTACTTGTGTATTCAGGAGGTTGGTTTAAATATTCATGTACCGGTGTCCGAGTCGTAATGGTTTTGTGGAACAGGAAAAATAATGGTCGGGAATGACGATGGAGGTTTCAAGGTATTATGGGGAAAATGTTACGTTGTGGGAAATAGAAGACGATACTTTTTTTTTTTTGGTTTTTAATACAACAATAAACCTTCAAGACATTCTAATTCGTTCTACTTTTAGTTACTAACGGTACCACAATTTTAATAAATATTCTGGGACATTATTCCTCACACACGGCCATCTGACCCCAAAATAAGCAGAACTTGTACTATGGAAGTCAGATGACTGATATACTACATATTATACTACTTTCCTATTATAAATACATACATACATAGATAATTACACCCAGACATAGAACAAACAGACATGTTCATGCACACAAATGTTTGTCCTGAGTGGGAATCGAACCCACGACCTGCGGCGTGATAGATAGGGTATCTTACCACGCCAACCGGCGTCAACTTCTATGATTTCATTTAAAAACTTCAGTAAAATGTTATATAATATTTAATGCTTTAGTTTACTTCTTAAATGCGAGGTAGGTACGAGTAATGTAAACAAAAATAGTAAAACGTATTTCGTACGGTATTGATTTAGTATCGAAGAACGTGTAATTAATATACATATCTACATTAAACAAAATAACTATTAAGCCATGTGTCTAAAGCAAAATTGATTAAATTGTAATCGAAAATACAAAGGAAAGCTCCATTAAAATACAAACATAACGTTATTGAAACACTTATACTGTATTTCCGAAATGAAACAAAAGCATTGCATTACCTGTACTAATGTGAAACGGGAAAAATTATTTCGCCTCATGGTTTTATTTCACCCAGTTCTTAGTTTGTACAATCTTATATTACAGCATTAAATGGCTCTCTGGAAGCAACATCGCGTGCAACCGCATTTATATCGGACATTCAGAAATACAAAGCTTTCAAAAGAAACCTATTTCGGAGTAAATTTTTAGTTCCCTTTGAACAATTTTGATTAAATTTTTCGATGAATCAATCCGAAAAGATTATTTTTACAGTTAAATATTATTATTTCTAGTGCTTGTTTGTTTGGTGCAGTTCGTCTTCAATAAGCACAAATAGTAAGTAGCTAGTGTAATATCTGGGAGTTAAATGCAACACGTCCGTACTAAACAGATATATTTTGTTGCAGCTCATCGACCAAACTGCCACTATATGAACATAATAAACTATAGCTAACATATAGATACCGAAATCTTTGTAATTTTGGCGTTGACCCCACTTCAATCTTTACATAGATAATAATCCAAGTGCTGTATTTATTCGTTTAGTTATTTAAACAAGCCTTAAATGTGGTTAGTCTTTCGCCCCTAATCTTAATGATACATAAAACGTCTTTTGAGGGCAGTAATTCCAATTTAAATATTCAATAGGTATTAGTGGGGCTTTGAAACATATTTCGTTCGTCGATAGTCGAATATCCGCGAAATCTCAATTAATATAATGTTAAAAGACTATGCAAATTTCGTAACAACACTAAGCTGTTTGAGATATTTAAGGGCATGCCCAAGAAATCTGCGCTATTCCATTTAGTTTACAACTTGATAAAGCATAGATGTTGATTTTAATTATTAACTACTAGCTTCCGTCCCGCGGTTTCACCCGCGTTCCCAAGATAAAAGTAGCCCATATTCATCTCCATACCATAGGCTATCTGCGTACCAAATATTATCGCGATCGGTTTTGTGGTTTAGGTGTGAAAAGGTAACAAATAAACAAACTTACTTTCGCATTTATAATATTAAGTTAGGATAGTTATAAGTTAGAATCTAAAAAACTGAAATGATTATCACAGTTCTAGATTGTATGTTAATAAGTTGAACAAAAAAGAGCAAACAAACATTAATTTACATAATTCTATCATCATTTAATTTTTATCAATTCTTGACGTGGTCTCATGATTCTTATAATGACATTGACATCATTGACAGTGACAAATACATTTAACAAAACATTAAAATTGATGAGGATTTGAGAAACTCGAAGATAGACATGTAGCCCGAAAAATTTTAATACGCGTAAATTGCAGCTGTAAGCCAGATGGAGGATTACTAAAGATAGAATATTTATATAATTCCATTCGGATTTATCATTTATATCTTCGATCTTATCGGTGAAGAAATCGGCAAGCTCGAAAAGTAAATTTCAAATACATGTGTAGGTGGACTATGCCCCTTATAACCCCTTCGTTGTAAAGAGAGGCTCGTGTTCCTACATGCTCGGGGTCATATATGACATCAGGTTGATAATCTACAAAACTTTGTTAAATAAATATGGTGATGCGGATGCGGGAAATATATTTACGCAATCATGAGTACCTCCAAGGACGCAAAGGGGAGCAAGGCTTAATGTACTTACCGCTTAAGCAGCAACTTGTCCCTTCACTCCTGCGATGCGGTGATGCGGAGCAGATCCAAAGAGCTGAAGAATCTTAGTATATTATGAGATGACGTGCGGGTGCGGAAAATATGTGACAATGAATGAATACAATTTTGAATTTAGAATTTGGAAAGGAGTTGTTCGGGATTTTCCGGATCGCTTCGGGCGACTCCTTGCCACTTAATCGGCACATACATTAAGCCCTTCATGCGTTCCCTAGCGTCCAATGGAACTTAAAAAACGGCGTAAACATACTCCCCGGCTTGAAAGTCCAGAGGATTTTCAAAGGAAAGATATACTAGGAAATGTGGGTAATGTAATGACCATACATAAAAGTTAAAGCGGATTTCAGTTTCAAAAAACTTGAAGTAACATGTGTAATTAAAGTCTTATTTAAATTAAAGATGCGGTTAAGTTATTATTAAATTGCGTCAACATAATATGTGGAAAAGTTATAAATAATGCGAGAATATATAATATGTATGCGAATAAAATTATTGTGCTTTAATAAATGTGAAAGAATTCAAATTATTGTAATGGAAGCGGACATAATTTTACAACTGGACGTATGAATGTACCAGTCGTAGTACGTACTAATGCTACACGAGAGATTCCATCTTTTCCCGGGAATACTTGTTCAATAATGCCTGTGGGCGAGCGAAGCGGCGGAGTATCATCTTGATGAATGAGAACAAATATACCTGGTTTGATTGGAAAATCAGAGGTATTCCATTTTTGTTTAAATTTAACACCACGTCTGCGCGTTAAATAAATATATACAGGACCGGCGTAACAAACCCCTGTGTGTTTGAAAGCTTTAACTTCTTGTACGCGAGCATGAGGAAGATATGCCATCATAGGCGAAGGATGAGTAGGCGAGACTTTGAAGCAAAAATTGCATTGACGTATACGTTGCCGAATTATATTCCGAGCAGATATAATCCAGAAGCGGTGTCTTATTAAAGACATAAGAAGATGCGAACCAGTATGAAAATTGGAGCAGTGATAATCATCAATTATCAAGTCAGCCAAATGGTCACGGCGTAGAAAGAATATTAGATAACGATTTTCATACGGTATATTAGCGTTTGTCAAATCAACCATGTACAGTTCTTTAGTGATGATCTTAGCAGCAAAGGGAAAGCGTTTACGTTCATCGTCAGCTAGCTGACGAAGAGTCCGCATAGCCAAGAATGGACTAGAGCGGAGAGTGAAAGCCATGGAATTAAATTGTAGAATGCGAAGCGGTTCATTTTTGTTAAAGCGGTATAATAGTTTTTGAAAATTATGATATTTTTCTGATAAAAGTATTCTCAGATACAATTGCTGCACATGCGCAGTTACACTAATTTTAAAATAGCGAAACTTCAAAATTAGTCCAAATAAAACTGTTTGTAAATTAGGACCTTTATGTAACAAATCATTAAGCGATATTCCATTATCAGTTTTAGCGCTAGCATCTAAAACGACACGTGTTTTTGTTGTAGCCTTGTCTAGCCGTACAAGAGCGTGATGCGGTATGAAGTATCTTTCAGAAATAGCGGAAGAAGAATAAGGTATCTCCGACAAATAACCTTTTTCTATATAATCGACCATTACATCGTTGTACGCTTGACGTAATGTAGGGATTGCGCTAAATTTACGTTCTAGAGCTGTCAGTCGACGTTGCGCATTAATGAAAGAATTATCTAAAGACTTAGGATCGCCTTTAAACGGTAACGAAACGATATAACGACCACACGGACTTGTCACCGGTGATGCATATAACTTTTCACAATTACGATTTTCCGGACTTATAATATTACATGACGACACCTCCTCGAGTTCCCAAAATTTCATCATATTTTTATTAAGTTCATTTACTAAAGGACCGAAGGACCAGGCAATGCCCTCAGGATTGACAGCAGGTATCTCCCCCATAATAACATAGCCAAGCGTGGTCTCGAGGGCGTGAGGTGTAGAGCGAGCGGTATCCGAAAGAACAACTGAACGAGCGAGTGGCGGTACTACTCTACCTCCAAGTAAGATAAATGCAAACATCTGAGCTCCAAGAATCGCATTTATAACTCCAGGCATATTCCAACAATCGTCAGCGAGCGGTAAATTCACGAAATTATCCATTACCGATGTGTGGATCACACGCGTAGGTAGCTGATCAGTTATATCATCGACGACAAGAAACGTCAAATTATATTGAGCGTCAGAAACGCGCGACTGGATCGTCAGCGAAACGTAACCCTTAATAGGTGTTGAGATTGACCCAACTGTTTTTAAAAAAGAATTTACAAGCGGTTGAATGTCTAATTTCAATTCATCACAACATGCGAGCGTAATAAGATTATTTTGCGACGCACTATCAATTAAGCATCTAATAATATGGCGTTTACCGTTTGTTGGAACGAATACTTGCGCAGTAGGTAAAACAATAGTCGTATCTAAATGTTTACCAGATGCATCTTGGTTGCTAGAATGCAACGTGAGTGAATTATTATGTTTTTCCAACGCAGTGTTAGAAACAGGCGAAGCGGTCGCGTCAGGTGCATCTGTGTGAATATGCATACACACAGCTTGCGAGCATGATGGACGCGGATTTTCAACGGCAGCGGTGCCACCACGTACATTAGTGACAGCTGAGTTTGAAGCAACAGGCCTATTCTCAAAACCTGCTGCATTATGTTGTGAATGTTGCGGAACTTGTGGTATATCAAAATGCAAAAGCGTATGATGCTTCTTATAACACGTCTTGCAAGTATTACGAGAAGCACATTTAAAAGTTGAATGTTTTGTACTCAAACAATTAATACAAAATCGGTTTTCTTTAAGATAATTAAAGCGTTCTTTAACAGACAATGCTTTAAATGCCGAGCATTCATATAAATGAATGTGTTGCGGATCTTTACAGAAAATACAAGAGAAATTATTTTCTGTAATAGCGAATGTATGCGATACCTTTGGCGTGGAAATACGCGACCGATTTTGAGTATAGGACCCATGAACGTCAGACGTACTTTGACGAACAGGAATAATTCGTTCGAGAATTTTTATGTGATGTCGTACAAAAGAGACTAAATCAGAACTTGAAGGAATATCCTTATCACGAACTGACAACTCAAAGTTTTGAACGAGTTGCGTGTCTATCTTGTTAAGAGCGAGATGCGTGAGAATAAAATCAGATAGATCGTCAATACCTAAATGTTTTAAAGCGGCTATAGAAGAATGAACCCGTTCGACATAGTAATTCAATTGAGCGGTTGAATCAGATGTAGGTTTGATATTAAGGATATTATTTAGGTACATTGACCCTAGTAGCCTCTTATCTTGATATTTACCTACTAATGAATTCCATATCGAAGCATAATTAGTTTCGTCGGGAATAATACCTGCGAAAACATTCAGAGCAGTACCACTTAACTTTCCTACCAAATACTGTACTCGATGAGCATCGGTTAACTGCTTATTGTCATGCACGTTGGTTTTAAAGCTTTGGTAAAAAAGGGGCCAGGATTCAGGATTACCAGAAAATCCAACAAGGTCCAGGCGAGGCAGTCGGCATGAATAAGTGAATGGATCGGTTTTAGCGGAAGGCTTATCTGATGTGATTACCCGACGAGGTTCTAATAGACCTGAGCGTGTATGTTGAATATATGAGTAAAGGGTCTCGAATGCGCTCCAGTTGTTAAAATCAATAATATATTCAGGGTCCTCTTCTAATAATAATGCGTTTTGTCTATCGCATAAAGTATTGTAACAAGTGTATAATTTTTCTATGTTAGAAGAAGCTGCCAAAAAATCTTGTTTACTTCTAGTGTCAATATCTGACGGACATACTTTTTTGGCAGAAATAAACAAATTGTTGAAAATGGAGAATATAGCCTCTTTTTTGGCAATTACAATTTTAATTTTTGAATCGGAAGTCATTTTGACGTTTCAAATGTGACGTGCAAAATACAAATAAAAATGAAAGAATGCTAAAATTAAGATATTATTGAACAAATAATAATAATATGAGCGAATAAGAATAATATGCGAAAGGAATAAAATGCGAATCAATTATAATTGTATGCGTTAGGGAATCTCTTACGTAGGTAGGTACTGCGTTTATTATGAAGCGACAGTTTTATAAAATATGCACAATAATATTATAAACGCAAATATATTATGAGATGTTTATTTTCGATAGCAAAGAGACCACTAGATCTATCCGGATCGATTAGGACCAAAACTTTATGGTGATGCGGATGCGGGAAATATATTTACGCAATCATGAGTACCTCCAAGGACGCAAAGGGGAGCAAGGCTTAATGTACTTACCGCTTAAGCAGCAACTTGTCCCTTCACTCCTGCGATGCGGTGATGCGGAGCAGATCCAAAGAGCTGAAGAATCTTAGTATATTATGAGATGACGTGCGGGTGCGGAAAATATGTGACAATGAATGAATACAATTTTGAATTTAGAATTTGGAAAGGAGTTGTTCGGGATTTTCCGGATCGCTTCGGGCGACTCCTTGCCACTTAATCGGCACATACATTAAGCCCTTCATGCGTTCCCTAGCGTCCAATGGAACTTAAAAAACGGCGTAAACAAAATATCTCAAGGAAATCATCCAAAATAGTTTTTTAAGACCCTAAATTCAGTAGGTAAAAAATTACGGAACAACAAAAGTATAATGAAAGTATAGACTTGAGTACATAAATCACTATAAAATATTATCAACTAGTAATAGATTGATTAATAGATCTCTTAGCTCTAGTAAATGAATGTTTTAATTATTTTTTTTTTTTACTTTGTATAGGCTTGTGTTTGACCACAATGTCACTATGATAGGTGATGATGTGGCCGAAGGTGGTAAGCTCGAATAATGGGCCATTATTCGTTCAACATTAGGCTGATACTTGAGGCGGTGCATAACCATGCTAAACGGAAAACAATTTGATGATAGGATAGTGCTATATTGTAACAACTTCTTCATCTTTCTTGTTTTTTTTTTACTTTGGATAGGCTTTTCTTTGACCACAATCTCACTATATGATGTGGCCGAAGGTGGTAAGCATACAAAACCTAGAAGGATCTGGCTCTCAAGTGCAGCTGCCGGAACACACCAACAGGTGTTTGGCGACAGATTTTCAACTTGAGGGTGGTAGCCATCCAGGCGGGTACTACAAAGTTACTACCACCGTGCTATGGTTTCCTCACGATGTTTTCCTTCACCGAAAGCCCAAGCTCATTGTAGGTTTCGAACCCACGACCTTCACCGCGGCGTCTGACGTCACTACCACTGAGCTATCATCGCCTTGAAAGAAATACATACATACTAAAAAGTCAACAACTCAAGAACAATAGAAACAGCAACAGTGTTTTAGAATAATATTACGGACACCTCGATCCGAGACTATAACTTGCATTAACGACCGACTAAACCAGTAAACTTACACAGGTTTACTGCCAATCCGGGTGCCGTACGGATACTGTACGGATACTAACCGATTTCTACGTTCTAAAGCTAAATAATAATGTTCATTGTGATGGGAACTCTCTTTATTGTTACTTCGGTCAAGTCGTTTAAAGTAAACTGTGCATGTGGCGGAGTGCTTCCTTATTTTTATTCGTCTTAATAGTTTTCGTTTGATAGTCTGTTTTAATTACCGTCACATAATGTTGGATATTCAATAATATTACTACTATCAATTTGAAAGAGGTTTTATTTGTTAATCCTTGCAAGAAATACTAAATTGAAAACATCAATTTTACTGATAAATCAACATATCTACAATATATCAATATATCAGTCTACTTTTAGTGCAGAAATTATGGACTGTCATGCAGACAAAAGGTCTATAATTTTATTATTATGTCAAAAGGAAGGGTATTACATAGCTATTACAGTAGAAAATATATGAAGAGAATTATAAAAAGAGAAAAATAATAAATGATCTTAAATTTGTTCAATAATCAAGAGGTATTATGTAAATTTTACATAATTAGGAATGAGGACGGTGACAATTAATTTCTCTTTCGTAAGAAAATGACTGTAATTTGGTGAAGATTTAACTGATTAAGACTAGAGAATGAAGTCTTAATGAATCTTTCTACAGGGATTTGTATAAGAAGGCTAATGTGTTTTTTTAAGTGCTTCCTGCACTGGTCTGGTGCTATCTTAGAGAGAAAATTTAGTGGGAAAATTTGATTACAAGTTTTAGTATCGAATTCTTACTAGATAGTGAGCGGTAAGGGTGTTTTCATTGGTAGCAATGCTATTAGTTTGTATTTCGAAAATTAGCCTAATACCTATACATTCCATTTCATAGTTGATATGTATTTATGAAAACGAGTGCATAACCACAATGTTATCTAGGTTTCAAATGATGTACTTACTTCGTAACTTAGATAGCACATAGAGTTAAAATTACCTTATCTATCGTTACCAAGGATCTGGTTTGCGGGATTATCCCGAAGCTCAGTGAAAGTGGGACTAAATCTAATTACGACATCTCATTACTGGTTACGATCGAAGAAATCAGCAGATTTAAATTGCAATCGATTCGATGGCTCTCTAAGGGGATGGCTTGCTTCTTCTTAAAGTGAGGTTGTAAAAAGGTTTTACTGAACGAATATATTTCGATGCCAAATTATCTATATTATAAAATATGAAAGTATGTGTGGATGTTTGTTTCTCAGTTACGTCCTAGTGGAACGGATTTGGATGAAATTTGGTAGATATATAGAAAAATCTACGGAATATATAAATGATATTTTTATAACGCTAAAACATGAGAACAGAAACTAGTTTTATTTTGATCGAGTAAGGTTGATCTTTTGTTAAAAAGAGAGAGAGAGAGAGAGAGAGAGGTCTAGTTTATGTTTTATCATTTGCATTGAATTTTGAAAAGTCTTTTGAGATCGCTTCGTTTACGTCACGGAACATTTAGAAAGCGTTAGAGTGTCAATCAGGAAATTTGACACTGGGCTTTTCTAATTGTCGAAATTAACTTAGTAAGTTATTTAAGAATTTAAAGTATTTACTGATTGACTCATTTACCGAGTTTAATTTAGATTTATCATAATCAAACAAATACGCATGCCTTTGACGCTTCCATTTTTTTATTTTCTACTAAAATCAAAGTTTAAATTTGACATTAAACTGCAAGTAAAAAAAAATGTATCTGTGGATATTCACTCCTAATACCATCTGAAATACTGCAATCCAATGTCTGCAGTGATACGATACTAGTTTTCACATCATCACAACTAATGCTTAAAGTGCATGTTCCGTACGTTATTATACCAGGTTCACACTGCCCGTTTCTTAGGCGCTTTCTTATAGCGATCAAAAATCGTTAAATAATTTCTAAGAATTTCGTGCAATGGGTTACATCGCGGAGTTTCGCAGAAGCCGAACACCCCAATTGTTATTCCGAACACGTTTTTACGTCTTAGAGATAACCGCACTTCATTTTTGAAACGGCGATATAAATAGCACCCTCAGGCCAAATAAATTTTAAAACCATCTCGGTGGATTACTGGAGTGATCCATTTTTGTTCGTGGTGGATAAATTTCGCGTTTTTCTTCATCGGAAAAAAAATGCTTCATTGATAATAGGTAACATTTTATTGTTTTATGGTTTAAGATATGATTTAGAAATTATATATTGTAAGGAAAACTCCCGAATTGCTTCTTGTTAGTTTTTATGGTAGGTATCTAGTTTTATTGTGATGGCAGTTAAGGCGATTTGTAAAAACAAGAATCTAGTTTTTGACAAATTTATCACGGCTTTACCATTCATTTGAAAGCTTGATTCGGTCTAAATTTTGGATAAATTTTCGCTGCAAATCACGATAATGGAACATACTTGAAATAATTCCAAAAGAGTTTCTTATTGTGTAGTTTTAAAACATAACCCTTTTTTAGGTCTAACGCAGTCGGGCTAAAATTAAAACTTTTATCTCTGAACGTCCTATAGAGCATTTGTTTCTTGCGGACCGAATCGACCCTTTAAATTTGGACGTAGCAAAATTTTAGGTTTTTCGGTCCGCGGTCTGAACGCTGAGCGGACCGAAACGACTAAAGCCCCAAAAAAACAATCATTTCACAAATACTTTTTTTCATTTATGTGTTTCGAGCAAAGAAAGATAAGCGTCTGGAAAAAACAAAATAACTAAAGTGGTTGGATTGTCTTTATTTCAATATGAAATAAGCTTTCCAACGACAGTCTGATCCAGAGCCATTAATATCCACAAATACCCATGAGCCAGCCAACAGTTTAAAAAAAGTCCATTCACTCTATTTACCATCTGGAGTTTAAATTAATGGATGCTTTTCTTATCTCTATTCTGTGGAGCATCAATGTAAATCCTACTAACAATATTATAAAGGGCGTCACACACGGCGAAGATATTATCATTTATCTTAAGATATTATACTATGAAAAGACAAGCAACTACCTACCTTCACTTTCCTTCTTTTTCACTGGTATAGCACTGTCTCATATATCTTAAGATAAAATATTATCTTATCTTCGCCGTGTGTGACGCCCTTAAAACTGTAAAAAGATTAAATTATTAAATTAAATTTGCCATATAGTTAGATCCCTGAAATAAACCGGGAAAAACATAAGGCATCTCGGGAAAGCGGATTAACCGCGGAGCGTAACTAGTTTCAAATAACATAAGTAATAAAATTGATATATTTTTCTCTATTATCATTATACACACAAATATTGTCAGTGAGACTAGATAAATAACTTTATGTGATAAATCTGAGTTGGTTTTTAAAAGAGTAATTGCTGAGTTTCTTGCCGGCTCTTCTCAGCAAAAACAAACCTTCCGAACCGAGCGTTAGAGTCGGACTATTCATATGTGCTTGTGAAGGCCTATTTGAATAAAAAATATTTTAGTTTTAGTACCTAACCTACTGCTTTTGATGATTTTCAAAGGAATTTCATTAGCAACTCTCTTCATCGTTATGAATACTATCTAGACATTTCATATTTATGAATACTAGAGAACACTGTTGCGGCGTTTGACCTGGAGTCAGCCATTGCATTTTTGCTTACGGTTTCGTAAAGAATCCACTTTTCATCACATGTCACAATTCCATCCAATATTCCTTCATTTCTGTATCGATTCAACAAGGCAACACAAGTTTCAACACGCGTTTCTTTCTGCAAATCAGTCAAATCATGAGACACCCATTTTCATATTTTTTTATTTTATTGATTTGACGCAAATGAGTCAATATTGTTGGTAAGGTAATGTTTAACCATGCCGCTAATTCCTGGGTAGTTTGGCTCGGATCGGCTTCCACCATCTCTTTCAATTCATTGTTATTCAACTGTGTGGGCGGTCTTCCACGTGTTTCGTTCTTCAAATCAAAGTTTCCATCACGAAAGCGTTTAAACCAAAATTGCACGGTACGTTCATTAGCAGTCCCCTCTCCAAACGCAACATTGATATTGCGAGCTGTTTCTGCCGCGTTAGTTCTGCGTCGGAACTAGTACTCAAAAATCACTCGAATTTTCAAAGTATGCATGTTTCTTGTCTAAGCTGATTAAAAATAACAACTGAAAGTCGATAATCGAATGTTGCACATTTTTTAAAAGAAGAACTTCATAGGTACCATGTGAAAAAAGTTTCATTCAAAAATCTCGAACCATAAAGGTTCTAGTACCTATTACAATAAAACGGTAATTTCATACTTTAACTCCTATTATTAGCTTTCTGCAGTCCTTCTCCATATAAACATTAACTGTGCCAAATTTCATGCTCCTCCTTCCGCGTAATATTCGTAAAAAGGTATACCAATGTTTTTGATTCACGTATTATTAATTTATGAATATAACTTAATAATAACAGTAAATTCTAATACATAGTACAACCAAATTACATTGAAGAATATATTTAAATCTACAATATAATACACCACTTCAACGGACAAAATAACAGTTTCTCTAAAAGCAGGTGTAGTAGACTATATAGATATACAAATGCAAGCCATGTCTCCAGAGATGTTTGTACCTCTACAGTAACAATGTAAACAGCGATCCTGTACTGGATTCCTTCGATACACTCGTAACACTATTTGCGAAAGGATTTCCCTCCCTGTTACATACACATTGCTAGTTTATATTGTCACGTAACAGTCCAACTTGGAGGTAAGTAAGCAAGCTATGTTGCATTGTGAGAAATGAACATGGATTTTTATAGAAATATTTTTATTGCAGTCGGCAACTTTTGTATTGTTATGGTTGACTATTATATAAAAAAAAATACATATTGTTTTAATATGACTGAAATAATTCAAAACTTTGGAAAACAAGTTAAATCTCATCCCCAGACAAAAATTGGTCATTCAGTGGATGATTAATTAAAATAATTTGCGTCATCGTTTTGTAAGACATATATACTGTCAAAAACCTCTAATATTATAAATTTGAAGGTTTGTATGTTAGTTTGTTACTCAATCGTCATAATAGTTGTACGGATTGAGATCAAACTCGACATATATTAGATATAATTACCGCCTCGCGGTTTCACCCCTATTTTACCCCCTTAGGGGTGGAATTTTCAAAAATCCTTTCTTAGCGCATGCCTACATTATAGTAGCAATAATATTTATGCCAAATTTGAGCCCGATCCATCCAGTGGTTTGAGCTGTGCGTTGATAGATCAGTCAGTCAGTCACCTTTTCCTTTTATATATACAGAAGAGGAAGATAAAACATAAGTACTTTTAATCTCGGAAAACATAAGAGACCTAGTATAGATCTCTTTAACCACTAACTCAGTTGCCCAAGCGACGCTTAAAGCACTTCATCCATTTTTAAAACGTTCCTTTCAAGTAAGTTAGTCTCGTGTACATTGTCACCTGACATCACAACTTATATGATTTGCGGTCGCCTCACTGACTCTTAAAGCTGGATATCGAGTTTCAATATAAGCTTACGCCTGCAGCTCATGTACTGTCGACGAAGAAATGCACTTTAGTACGAGGTAAAGACAGGATTTGTAGAATGATTCACAATTCAATTTTCAGTGGAGATTTGTTTCGTTATTTGTTATATAGGTGGCTACGGCAATAATTTGATTTTACTCAGTATTGTGACTATTATAGAGCTTACTGTTAGAACAAGCATAATTATAACATCTTTGGTTATGTCATCGCATTTCCCAGAGTGGCTTTTAGTCCAAAAACATGTTTCTTTATAAAAAAAAATCTAAATGACATAATAACTCGTTCCTCGTTTCATCGGCCTAATGCAAAACGAGTATAGGGCAATTTATCTCGTGGCTGGGTCGAACGGAGAGCAAGCCAATATGTCTTGATACTAAGACGAACCCATGATGAACCCAAATTATTTCATGTCACTTAAAGGTTGGTAGCCATTTTGAACTGTCATTCAGTTTTGGTGAAATTGGAGTTTGAAAGTATCTAAATAATGTTGGTTCCTTACCTATACTAGGACGGCTATCTACCACATATGATGTTGAGTTATTTTCTTCTTTTCTTTTTCATTTTTTTTGCCAAAAACCATCGTGGAGGTGAGCAAAATAAGTCACCAAATCGGATGAATGGTATAAGAGTGTCTGTGTTACAAACAAACAAATAAACCGACAGATAAACATTGATTTTCATATAGTACATAGTTTTAAAAAACCAAGCCTAAGACTTTCTATATTTTAACATAATTTTTCTCCTCGGTTTTGATACGTCTATCATTTTTAAAATGCTTTTGATAAAAATGGCTTCCATCTGAAAAATGCGAATTTTTCTCTTCTATTTGAAACCTGAATGCCTTTGATTGAGAGTTCTACAGAACCAATGTCATTTTTCCGTGAATTTTTAGTTCAATAGGAAACTAATAGGAACTATTGAAAATTGAAATGTCGTTAAATTTTCTTTTTATAATAGAGATTTATAGAGGGTTTGCATTTATAAATACCCATAAATCTTTTGAATAATTTATAAACCCGGCCACGCTTCTTTTTTAATTTTTAGCATAAGCTCGTCAATAGCTACTAAACAAAAAAACACACCAACAGAAGAATATTGGTACTTAACTATTTTTTGCCTATTTATATATAGATACTCTATTTTTTAAATAAAAAAAATGTATGAACACCAACATTAGGATAAAAAGTTTGTCTACTTTTTAAATAAAATAATTACGCAGCAATTTATAAAATATCAAACTCCTAACTAAAAACCCATCAACAGGAAACATCTTTGAAAGTCCATATAAGCTTTTTACATTTACATTTGCCAATTTGTATTTTGATATAAATTCCGTATTTTAGGTCAAAGTACCTACTGCTAAATGAACCGGCAACCATAGAGTAGTCAAAATTGCTGCAAGACGAAACCTCCCCAGAGAGTATACATTCCTATATTGGTTTCAAGCTTGGGGTTGAGTACATACTCGGTTGCAAAGCTGCTTTATATTCTATGATTGATCATACTGCCAGAATTCAAATGCAGAATACTTTATAAAGTTTTAAAATAGCCTTTAAAAATTCAAATTTAAGATTTAGTTTGGAATTACTTTCTTCTATCGAGTACCTAGAGATGTAATGTGTTTAATTTTGTTTGAAAATCCCCTCGAACGCTATACATACACGCTAATACAGATATCGATGCTTGTTGCATACTATTTGTTATGTGGAGCAGCATTATCATCATGAAATCTAACACGTCATTTTTCATTGACAAATCTGACACGCACTAAAACATTTGTATAAGTGTAAATAAATTAATTAGTTGCGGAGATAGATTGTCCATTTATTACTTCTCTACGGGGATTAGTGCTCGATGCTTTCTTCACATAATGGCATCTCATCCCAAGTTAAGCAGAGCTAGATAACTATTTATAAACTCAGATGAAATTAATAAAAAAAACCATTTGAACAACTACCTGTTCCACACTGCATTATCTGGACACCATCCATTATTCTGCAGTAATAACGTTGCATACGTCGCTTTAATAAAGCTGTTTGCATAAATGATGGAGAACTAAAGTAATAGAGGGGCTGTTTAAAGGTATCCTTCATAATTATTAAACAGTCTGAAATGGATTAATTCTAGAGTGATAAAATTACGTGCTGAAGTTACATTTTGTTAGGGTTGTAGGTCTACTTATACATTAGGTTTGAGTTTTAGGGTATGAAACGTTTTGAACAGGATTTTTGATTGACACGGCATTTTTAAAGTATATTTTTTCTACCTTTCTACACCACTTTTATAACATCGAGAGTTGATTTTTAGCTATCTTAAAATAATGTCATAAGGATTGGCTTTTAATTTCTTAGCACAGATACTTACGTAAAAATATTTCTACGTCATTAAAACAGTGCAATTGCATGGCAATATTGCTTGGTTTTTGGACATTTTAAGAAGTTTATTTCAAATATTTATAGCATAGGTTATATAACTAACGTCACTATCTACTTTAAAACGTCGAGGAATGTATGAAAATTTTCTGTGAAAAAGGGTGCTTAAAATAAATAGCTTCCGGGACAGCCGTCCTGGGAGTGGACCGGGGCTTTACATATTACTGTGCTCTCGTGAAATACGGCACGATACAGCTTGCTATTTAGCTGGCAGATATATTTTAAAGTGTATGCTTGTAGTTCTAAAAAGGTTACATAGGTGTTATATAAGAGTGAAAATATGTATGTAGGAATAGTTCTGAATTAAAGATAGTATACTTCCACTACACTTTATCCTACTAATACATTCACATTTACATTTATAATGTGAATGTTTGTGACTCAATTATGCATAAACGGGTGAATGGATTTGGATGAAACTTGGCACAGAAATAGATCATATCCTGGAATAAAAACCGCGGGGTGGAAGCTAGTATTCAATATATCTCAAACCTGTGACTTCCATAACAAAACATTATCGCGAAACTTAGCATCATAATGTTTAGAAATATTTGAAATCTAAAGAACCTATATAGTTAGATACAATATGAGGTATTGAAACTAAGCAAGAACATCTCTTTTACTGTTTGCAGAGACGTATGCATTTTCACTAAACTATATTTTGCTTATGGATTGTTGGGCATGCCGAGTTGGCAGTTTATCTCTTGTATTTTATAAAACAATATGCGTAGTGTCTCGTAAACTTTATGTGTGTAATTGGTTGGCGAAGGGTATTACAATTTTCCAACTTGAGGATTTTACAACTTGGACGTTTTACGATTTGGACTATCTGAGATTGAACCTTTCTGCTTATCGATTTTGAGTCTGAGCATTTTGTCATCCTTAGTATTTTGGAAAGTTAATTTATTAAACTAACATTTAGGTATGACCCAAATTTAGCAAGCTGAACAGAAAACGTTATGGTATTTGATGTCTTTTCAATTTATTCTTGTCGGAATTCTCAAAGCTTTTCTACAAAATTTACTTGAATTTGTGGTAATTGTACAATTACCCGTTTCAAGTGATAACATTTTGCGTTCAAAGACACATTTTTCAGCAGACGTGACGCATTGTGCTGTACTTTACATAATCGCTTAATCTCAAACGGGAAATTGTCCCTTGATGCGCTTCCCCCATTATTCACGGCTTGAGAAAATCTAGGGTTGGTCCTTTGAGAAAATGTTTTTAAAAATAAAATCACATAATTTAATTTTGTCGTTAAAAAAGTACTTTAACACTCATTCACAAATTTTATGCGAAGGGGATTAGGAAGTGAGTTTTTGATTTAAATTTACGTTTTTCATTATCAAACGCATAGTCATCGTTTTTATAGCTGATAGTTATTTTTTCATATATTTATTCTTATGGATATAAGATATCTTTATTTACACATGCTATACTAGTGGATGGATATCCAAATACCAAAAAGAGACAAACTTCTCTCAGTATCTCAAAGACAGAAACCTTTTTGTCAAATGTAGCTTCTTAAATCTCGAGTTTAATCACCATATCAATGACGCACCATAAATTAATCGACAGTTTCTTTCTGCCAACCCTATTCACGCAACTCCCTAACCGAAAATAAAGAAAAAAATCTCTTTGCTAACTTTCTCCAGTCTTCAGAAGGGGTACAATTAAACTACTCTCTTTTGATGACGAGTAAACAAGGCAAGCCAAATTGGCTGTTTAGCATAATTGGATGGAAATTCTTGGAGAAGTTGCAAGTTATTGGACGGAAGTGGGTGTAGCCTGAGCCGTTTGATAAATCGAATTAAATCAAGGTTCCAGTATTTTCAGTTTCAAAAAGCAATAAACCCGCCTATTGTGACAATTACAATAATTTTTTCACATGGTGTACCAATAATGAGTTCTCTATCTATCTAGATTTTTGATTTTGAATAACATAATAAGGTTTTTAAGCTATTGTATAGCTTTTATCGCGGGCTTAGTAGTATAAAAAAAATACTGCATAAATAAAAAATAAAATAAATAATTATAATTGCATAAGTTGATAAAAAATGTTATGCAATATCTTTACCGCGGCAGTCCCCGAGTGCTACACGTATTTTTTTTTATGTTTTTCTTCAATCAATATTTATGTTGTTTCTTTCATTTTTATTTTTATTATTATTATTACATAATATCTACATATTATATAGTTTTTAAGAGAACAGCTACTACAGGCTTTACTGTAATAAGTCAATATAATCACTTTCAGATGATGTTATTTTTGTCAACAGGTGGTTGAAGACTGGAAGTTCATGTCCATGGTCCTCGATCGGTTCTTCCTATGGCTGTTCACGATTGCCTGTTTTGTCGGCACTTTTGGTATCATCTTCCAATCGCCATCACTCTACGATACCAGGGTACCAGTAGATCAGCAGATATCTTCAATACCAATGAGGAAGAATAACTTCTTCTATCCCAAGGATATCGAGACTATAGGTATTATTAGTTAGATGGTTTTAGTGAGAATTGTTGGCTTAAGTTTAATTTTGCGAATTCTTGTTTCTCTAATGTTATTTACATAGTGTTAGCAATATTGATTATATTTTATTTTTTAGCAATATAATGAAATTTTAAATGTTTTTTTAAATACATAACAAAATTGTTTATGCCTAATTTATATTTTGTTGTAGAATAATTATAAATGAAGTTATAGTATCTAATAATGATTTTCAATTAAATTTCTTATAATTAATTTAAGTATAAATATTGGTCGCTCACAAGCACAAAAAACAAAGTAGTGAAATTCGAAGTTAGTTTATAAAAAGCTTGTAAAATTAAATTTTAATATAAATTGAATAATAAATATAAATAAAACATAAACAGTAATAATAAATTTAAGTTGTTATAATAACATGAGCTACATGTATTTTCCAAGCTCATTAAAAGCCAGATTTTAATATATAATAAGAAATTTCAGTATAAGGGCTGTGAAACTTACGGTTATAAATGAATTTTATAGATAAATTATTGTAGTTTATATGTGTAATAGAATATATTATAATTTCATGGAAATTGATAAATAAACTTTAGAAACATTCTTCGCTTTTTTTTTTACTAAATACCTGCTATACTATATTTAATTTAAGTTCCTTTATAACTTGAAAAGACGATTATAAAGCCTATGTAATGAAGCATTGAAAACAAATAATATTAATAGATTTGAGGAAAATTAAGGACAATAATATTTATATAACCATGCAATTTGGGGGGTAATTTCTTATTTTAGCCTAAGACCCTATACTATGAAAGAATTTCCGAAATTCAACCATTGACGGGTTAAAATGGGAGAAAACTCACGTGGAAAAGGCGTATAAAATGCCATATACTGACAAAACAATTCATCAACTTCCCTGACATCATTATTAATTGGTATCATTTTACCCATATATGACAGACAAAATCGATTATGTTTTTATTTAGTATTCATTCAATTCAACTACAGTATTTAAACTACAGTAAATTATTATTACTACTAGTAGTGACAAATATAGTCGAAGGTATTTCATTTTATACGCCTTTCCTACACTTATGATTGCATCTTTAAAAATGTTTTTTTTTTATAGCTTTTGAAATAAATTAAACAAAAACAACAGTTTAATCTAGCAGCCTTTATTCAAATCACAGGATTGTTGTACCTCAACAAGTCTTGTTATAATATCAAACAAACTGAAGGGACATTCGTCCAAATATTTGTCGCAATCACCATTGAGGCCGTTGGCTTCGGCCTCGTAGTATTCATCATCTAAACCCTCTTCGCGGGAAGATGAGGGCCTAAAGTAAAAAATGAAATGTAAATACATTTAAAATCAATATCCTACTATCCTATCCTAAATATCCTACAAATATTATAAATGTGAATGTTTGGATGGGTGGATCGAGGTTTGTTACTCAATCACGCCGAAACGGCTGAATGAATGGCAGGATGAAATTTGGCACAGTTTGATATATAAGTATACATATAAGGTCCTTATAAATGAAGTACGGTCATTTTGAGAGATGATAGTATAGGTCATAAGTATTCCGAAAATTATAAAATAAAAATATTCGGTCGTCATTTTAATGAAAATAAAACCTGAAATAGTACTTTATCACTACTAAGCATTAATTGAAACCATTAAATGTATTATTTTATTTTTTAATATATAATTTTACCACTGATTATGCTGTGAAGTATAATTTCAGGATTTTTTTCAAATAAAATTACGACCGAATATTTTTATTTTATCATTTTTGGAATACTTATGACCTATACTATCATCCCTCAAAAGGACCGAACTTCATTTATTAGGACCTTATAAGTATATAGCCTGGAATAGCACATAAGCTACTTTTTATCCGGGGAAAACATAAGATCCTTCGGGAATGCGCGTGAAACCGCGGGGCTGAAGCAAGAACTATTAAATAATGCGAACCTTCTTTCACACAGCAACGGAACAACGGATCGACCTGATTTTATATAGAGATAGTTTATGGGCCGGAAAGTGACATTGACAACTTTTATCCTAGGATTGCGAGTGAAACCGTGCGGTTAAAACTAGTATACCAAAATAAGCAAAATAGAAATGTTACACTGACATTAGATCTATGGGTTTTAAGCCATCTTATTTGACAAAAGTGATCAAAAATAATAATGTTATTTATATATGAAAGAATAAAATTAATATGAATTATTATATTTTGCTTATAAATTATGCCTTATTTTCACCTTGAAATTATTATAGCATATACACCTCGAAATCGGTTAAATTGATACCGGCGTGTTCCGGCAGTTGCACTCACTACCTTTGGGCATATCATTACTATCTTGGATGAGTTATGGGCCAACACAAGGAGCTCACACTGTCGGAAATCATCAAAGAAGATTATGCATTCTGTGCTCATTGTTATAGAATACAATTTTATTCAACCCCTATTCAAGTTTTGAATATTAGATAAGTGGAGATACTAACGTAAATACTACATGCATGATGTGTCCCAGAAGACCGTTGTGATGCAGTGGAGTTTCGGCTGCCTCGCATATGTTTCGCAACAGGCATTCCCTGCCATTCATTCCATGTCTGAAATTAAAGAAACGAAGAAGAATCAGTAAGTACCTTAGTTAGTAGATTCGAACGAAAATATGAAAACCAAATAATGATCTATTGCCTATATATAAGCCTTGGATTTTTCTCTATGCAAGACGACCATAAATTCTTTGAAAATAGGGTTTTATCAACATTTTGATCCAGATTTGAATTTTATTCTGAGAGGACTCTTCTTTGATTTTCACAGCTTTCATATCGTGCAGTCAAGCTAGATTAATTCATATAAGTAGGTACCTACACATAACAACATTGAAAAGGCTTTTTTTTTAAATATTGAATGAAATTTGATGATTGTTTACGAATATATTTTCCACCCAATACTATTTTGTTAAAGCTCTTATCTCAAAGTTGCAATCTTCTGTCATGATAAAATTACTTTCGAATTTTACTAAGTATACCTATACCTATATATTTAAGCTCGTGACTACCGTAGATTATTTTCAAACAGTGACATCGGATCATGTATTCTGTGTTGTTATCATGGAGCCAACACAGTGATAATTAAGATGGTAAATTAAATTGCTTTAGTAGGTACGTACGAGTAGATGCTTTAATGTAGTGATCTTTTGTAACTATTTAATTATTATTAAGAACTAACTTCCGCCCCGCGGTTTCACCCGCGTTCCCCAGGGATCTTATGTTTTACCGGGGTAAAAAGTAGCCTATGTTCTTCTCCGTACCATAGGCTATCTGCGTACAGCAAATTTCATCGTGATCGGTTCAGCGGTTTAAGCGTGAAAAGGTAACAAACAAACTCACTTTCGCATTTATAATATTATATAAGTTAGGATATTAGTAAGGATTAAGTAAGGATTTTGTTCTTTAGAACTCACTCTTTGAATCGTGTTTCGAGAACAGTGTATGCCAGTTCTCTGGTAATGCTGCGACTTTGTCGGGAACTCACTATCTGAAATATATTGAATGGAAGGTTTGAAATGGATGTGGTATGGTAATCTTCAGGAATATAATAATTTACAATTCTTAATAGTACACGCAGGGTGCACGTCTGGTGTACAAGAAGATAAATGCTGACTGTTTAGATTTATATTTTAATAGAATTCTTCATTATGCTTTGACAGCCTATAAATCCAACAATCATTCAATTTCCAAGTGTTGGAAATTGATTCAAAAGCAAATTCTAATTGGACCCATCATATTGATGAGTACTTCAACAGGTGGAAGTACTTGCGTTACTACTTTGCTAATTTGAAGATTTAGGCAGAAATTGATTAATTATGTCGAAACCAATAAAAAAAATATACAATCGAATTGAGAACCTCCTCCATTTTTTCTTAAAGTCGGTTAATAAAGAGTTCTAGTCCAATTTAATAAGAATGATATCAATGATAAAAAATAAATATTTACAACAATGAAAAAAAACTCAATTAAACTAAAATAAATATAATAGAAGATTTATTATATATAATTGACTTACCGGTAAATTAGGAAAAATAACCTCATCAATTTCAGTAATATTGGTCAAGACACTATAATTGGACTCGAAGTTATATGAAACGAATACGTTCTTGTCTGGTATATCGATTGGCACTGCAATGGCAATGAAGGTCTGAAACATAAATAATGTTATAGTTAATAATAATGAAGATGGACAGACCTACTCATTCGATGTATGAAAACAGGAGATCACGGTATTCATCAAAATATTATTTTGATTTTAAGATTACACATTTTTTTAGCTGCTCCCCGCGGTCTCTCCCGCGTTTCCGATATAAAAGGAAATAATTAAAATAAAAACGATCCTATCTTTTAAATTGGAACAAACATTTAAAAAAAGTAAGATTGGAGTTACGTTTTGGAGTTCATCGCGGACCAATATCGTAACACGGAAATTTTATATAATACTACCTTCCGCCCCGCGGTTTCACTATAATCTATCTCTGTGCCAAAGTTCATCCAAATCCGCTCAGTAGTTTTTGCGTGAAAGAGTAACAAACATATATCCAGACATCCATCTCATAAACTTTCACATTTATAATATTTCCTACATAATATTAGTTGGATAAATATTCTAGAAAAATCCAAGGCACAAATTACATCCTGGAACCGAGGTTTAACCGCAGGGAGAGTTAGTAATGTATTATTTTGATTTTAAAAGTTGAGTATAAAATAAATGTATTTAATTAGTGGAAAATCATTTAAATATTATTATATTCAGCCAAAATATATCCACTGAATATGGAATACATTCCGAATGACATAACAAAAGTGGTATTTAGATTGTCGCATCCAGTGGCTCCCGGCAATTCTAAAGATTACATGGTAGTATTGCTACCTCTCTAATACCTTTATTGCATAACATAGCCTTTGGGGCGTCTAAAATAACGATTTTTTTAAATCTAATTTTAACTTATAGCATAAGTTAATTGTATATAAAGAAGTATATATAGATAACTCACTCCGTAAAGACTTGTTGGTGGAAAAACAAGAGATCTCTTGTACTCCGATTTTCCTGAAGTACTGGTAAATATTAATGCCCTGTAACATTTATACATGGAATTTATATAATAATCTAAAACATACATTAAAGATATTTATTCTATTTAATCAGATATTACTTTATATGTATTTACAATCATTGTATAAAATACAATATATAATAAGTATAATAATCTAAAACATACATTAAAGATATTTATTCTATTTAATCAGATATTACTTTATATGTATTTACAATCATTGTATAAAATACAATATATAATAAGTATATAGAAAAGATCCTCAAAGCCCTCGCTGCTGTCGATAGGCAAGGTTCCCAACAGGCTGGCAGCGTATTTTTTATTTATTTTTGAAGTGTAAACTTCTTTTAGCGCGGTACGCATATTTTTAGATGAGATAAAACCTCTGGACTCACGACAGCGTTATGAGACGCGACACCGTTATGATGAGACGCAGTTTGACGTTTAGTTTCTTTTCTCAATCTCTCAAAAAAAAAAAGTTTTCACTTCTGACGGCACTCCCGGAGTGCAATATTTTTTATTTTTTTTATTCATACATTCAAAAATATTTATTTGTTTTATTTTTATATATGAATAAATTATTGTCTATTTGTTTGTTTGTAACGTATGCGCTTCTATACCGTTCACCCGATTGCGATGAAACTTTTGTGAGTTGTTGTGCGCACGCGCGCGATGGCTTCTGACAAAGAATAAATAGTAGCATTGCAACGCACTCCGGTTATTATCTAATAATAAATAAATAAACGTCCTGGAACATGCCATCTGATTCCAAATTAATCAGATGCATTATGAAAACATGTTAAATAATATCGGTATCAAATCCACTCCTTTATAGCGCGAGGTTCGTGGACTAACAGTGGGGATATTTGTTTATGATGGTGATGAATATCTTTACTTAAAAATCTTGAAAAACAAAATAAAATGGCTAGAAATCTAACTGATAGTTTATTCTGTCAAGATTGGTTGGTAAGTGTTAAAATAATTGGCTATTGAGACAGCTTATGGATATTAAAGGTTATATTTTGGTCTAAATAATAAAATGAAAGGAATATTTTTTCTTTTCTTTCGTAACTTTTTGCTAAATAAATTTTAGAACAATCAAATCCTCTATACTTACATGGTTAATAAAATTTTAATACACTCCATTTTTGTTTCACAAAATTGTTGTTCAATTATTTTTTTTTTATAATACACAAACACACAACTATGTACGTATAGATATGATACAACTGACTTATTGTATGCGCAAGAGTCGATATCTGAATGGCCCACATTTTCTTGGCACCTAAGAAAAATTATGAACCTTTCGCTAAATAATTGTGCGCTGGTTTTGTAGATCTTTTAACAAGTAAAATATAAAGTGTCAGATTTCTCATAAGTATTTAAGTTAGTTATTATGAATACATGTAAAATTTATTTTAAAATAATATCTCCTAAAGTATACTTAGTACTAAATTTCATCAACTATCTCATTGATCATAAAATACTAATCTACTTTTTCAATTTACAAAAAATCGCACAGTTATCAGTTGTATATGTTGTAATTTTAGTTCCGTTACGTGACAATAGGCTGCATAGCAGCGAAATGAACCACATAGGCGCTAATTGTCCCAGAATATATTGAAAGCGGCCTGATACTTACTTCACGACCAATTATTTCAACATACTCATGATAATGGGTAGGTATGTCTAAGCACGACAAATATTATAAATATTTATCTTACTTCTACACATATCCTAAGATTTCTATTTTTGTTTGTAATGAATAAACTCTAAAACTACTGGACCGATTAAAAAAAAAAAAATTACCTGTAGAATGCTATATTATCACTGAGTAACTAACGTTATATTCTTTATTAAAGTGGAAAGCTAGTATGTTATATACATACGTTTCGTGTAAACGTTTTGGCTGAACATCTTATAAATATTAGTATGTAAGGCATTATATCCCATCCCGTATATATAATCCTAACAAAGCATTATTTCTTGGAATAAAATAAGTTACTTGAAACAAAATCAGTTCTTAAAACCTATAACGACTCAGGGTTACAGATGGTAAAAAAACACTTACTGAATCCTGATAGACAGGTAGACTTAATAATAAATAAATAATAAGAAATACAAAATAATTTGAATTTGGCAGGCTATATATAAAAATCCACCTTCCAAATATATTTAATACGTTTATATTAGAACAAAATGCTTCCCATAATGTATCCGATTACAAGTTTTTACTTCTGTAATAATAATTTTCTTGAATTTTACATCAAAATGTAATTAACATTAAACGCCTTCAATTTGCATTAAATTATTCATCTTCGATAATGGCGTAATGCAAAGCATCTGTTCTTTTTATTGCTGCAATCAGAACCAGAGGTATTGGCATTATTAAATAAAATCACAGTTACAACAAACAGGTTAGAATAATAATGAAAATGTAATAATTTGCAAGCAGAAATGCTTGAGTTTGTTATGTTTCATATTGTCAGTTCATAATGTTATTTCGTTGGTCATATTTACTGAAATACTTTGAGTTTAATTTTTAGAAAATAAAATCAACATAATGTCCGTGTGTTATGGTGGTCTAGGAGTGCGGAAAATTTCAGACATTTCACTGCCGGCATTTCTGTCGTCGGTATATAGTGTGGGCGACCTCGTTGGATCTGTTTTGGACCCATCTATTGGATCCGTTGAGGTTTTTCACCTATCCGATGCCAGAAATGCCTGGCAGGCAGCTTGTCCAGGCACAAATATTCCGTCGCTAACCTTAAGTCACTCTCAGAGAGAGTGGGACAAGCCTCTATGCGAAAAAACTTGGCAAAATCTATTTTCCAATTTTTCTTCAAATTCGGACCGCGCACGCTTGTTAGCTGTCTCTGAGAAGGAATCGGGTCTCTGGTTGCAAGCCATTCCATCTACAAACATCGGTACTTTGTTAGACCGAATCACTTTAAGTTTATGCATTTGTCTCCGTCTTGGTTCCAGGACCAATCATCCTCATCGCTGCCGCTGCGGAGACTTTGTCAACGAGCTCGGCCACCATGGGCTTTCGTGCTCTTTAAGCGCCGGCCGTTTTTCACGCCACGCGGCTCTTAATGATATTATCCGTAGGGCTCTTGTTGTTGCCAACGTGCCTTCTGTACTAGAACCAGTCGGAATTGCGCGTGACGATGGCAAGAGGCCGGATGGTATGACTTTGATCCCGTGGAGTGTTGGCAAGCCGCTGGTGTGGGATGCCACGTGTGTAGATACACTTGCGCCTTCCCACTTACTGGCGACTTGTAAAGTCGCTGGGGCGGCTGCGACCGGTGCTGAAAAATCCAAATTTAAAAAATACGCTTGTCTTGGTTCTAATTTTTCGTTCATGCCATTCGCAGTTGAAACCATGGGTCCATGGGGGTTCGAGGCTCGCCGATTTGCTCGGATTTTATCATCCAAGCTCATCGAGGCTTCGGGAGACCGACGGGCTGGGAGCTTTTTCCGCCAACGCATAAGCTTGGCCATCCAAAAAGGGAACGCTGCCAGCCTGTTGGGAACCTTGCCTATCGACAGCAGCGAGGGCTTTGAGGATGTTTTCTATATATCATAGTTTGTATTTTTTACTTTAATTGTAAATATGTAAATGTCACTGTTTAAATCATAAATTCCATAGATGGGTGTGACGGGCCGGTTGTGTACCCTATCTATCACGCCGCAGGTCGTGGGTTCGATTCCCACTCAGGACAAACATTTGTGTGCATGAACATGTATGTTTGTCCTGAGTCTGGGTGTATTTATATATGTATGGATTTACAAAAGAAAAGTAGTATATGAAGTAAATCAGTTATCTGGCTTCCATAGCACAAGATCAGCTTAGTTTGGGGTCAGATGGCCGTGTGTGAGGAATAATGTCCCAGAATATACAGAGGTCCGTTTTTTATGTATCGTTATTTTTTAAGATTTCAATTTCAAGAGCCAATAAAAAATAGAATAGATATGATTCATGGGTATACAGGGTGTTAGGGCATGTAGGGTATACAAGTACTAGATATTAGAAACTGTAGTAAAATAACTTCATGATACCAATATTTATAAGTGACTGTAGTTATTTCCTAACCAACCAATGCTACCAACAATCTCACACGACTTTCATTGTTGAAGACATCGAAAGCAGTAACCGTTTGTATTTAATTACCCCAAAATATCTCAAATTAATTGAAATATTTCGTAGCTTAGGTAGACTATTATTAAAAGGAAACCATAGCACGTTGATATTTTGTAGTACCCGCCTGACTGGCTACCACCCTCATGTAGAAAATCTGTCGACAAAAACCTACCAGTGTGTTCCAGCAGCTGCACTTGAGAGCCAGTTTAGGCTTTGTCTGCTTACCACCTTCGGCCATATCATCACTCACATAATTCTCAAGAAATCATTTGCTAAAAATTTGTCATTCTACTGCACCTGTTTCCTACAGCCGACTAATTACCACTTAAAATAGGCAAGTAATAATTACAGAACAAAATGAAGTTATCATAGAAAACAACTTTATAATGTCAAACGATGTAATTATAAACAAACTTATCATTGCTGTTGGCGAAATATTTATCATTTATTGTGACACTAATTACCTTGTAATAAGATCGAAATACAGTGTAACCGTTTATAATACATAAGTTTGTATTTCCATAAGCAAAATTTATCTTGGCTCCGACTCCCAAATTGGCTTTATGTCGCCTTGACAGATGTAATCGTGAAATTTACGTGACAAAAGCCTCTTGGGTATTATTGAGGAGTGTTTACACGCGTTTAGCCTTAATAGAGACATAACATGATAGGTAGCTAATGCATATTCATGGTGGTAATATGGTCGTTCGAATGTGTAGGTTTCTTTATTTCGCTATTTTTCGGATTTCAAGTGTTTATTGTGGTTTGAATAGGTGAATAGATCAAAGTGTTTGGATTAACAATTAAGCTTTTTACTAATTTAGGGTACATATCCATACATTTATATTTAAAGATTTTATTACATAGCGTACCTTTAATTTGTTTCAATGTATTAGTGTGTCATATCAAAGTAATATCCAAATGAGGTCTTGTTCTTGAGAAATAAGCTATCCATTAACTTTTTGTCGAGGAAAATGGAAGTCTATTTAATATAAAATGATTTTTTTATTTTTTCCTGGAAGAGCTTTCGATGGTAAAAATTGCTTTTTGTTATTATATTTTTTTTTTTAAATATTCATAGGTTTATGTCAAAAGGCTGACAAGCAGGCAGGCGGTCCACCTTATGTTAAGTGGCTACCGTCGCCTATGGACATTAGCAATACCATTAGTTAATTATTATATTGTTTTAAAAATTAAATTAAACATTGGATGAAAAAATTACCAACATAGTTAAATATAAAAAAAATAACCTTGCTGAGTTTCTTGCCGGTTCTTCTCAGTTGAATATTGACTTCCGAAGCGGTGGTAACATCAGTAGCTTTGACGTTTATAAATGCTCTCCTAGGGCCTAGACTAAATAAATGGCTTTGAATTTGACTATGACCAGAAGTTTGCCAATGTGTTTCGCCAACATTTATAAAGCCTAGAACCTTTGACTATAATTTCTGTTAAAATATAATGTAGCTAAAGGTAATAAGAGTCTGCTAAGTATTACGTAAACTTTATAGAAAAGGTTTGCGGCCGTTTGCTCGACTTGGCGGGGTACACTACCGTGAACCCTCATATATAGAGCCTATCTGACTCTCAAGTGCAACTGTTGGAAGGTGCACAAGAGCTAGCTTGAGCACCTTCAAAGTACCCAACAACCGTGCAACAGTGATTCCTCCTTTAATCACGTATTTCTATTCTTTGAAGTACACATGTAAAAGTACCTTATTGATCGAATAATATATATTTACTATACCATCAGGAATAATGATTCTTATGACGCTCCGTCGAAACGTCAAGAACATTCGTGACATCACAACTAGTCCATATCACTTCCTAACATTAATATATTTACAAGTAGGTACATGGAGGCGTTACCGCGCTCAACTATTGAATATTTTGCATTTTATTTAGGCTATCCGTGGCCGATGTTTTACGGCTTTTATATACTAGGAAATATCTATTCCGCCGATGCTTTGTGCATGCGCTGTTACATATTTTTTTCTCTGAGTCGTTTTTGTTGTCATATAATTTGGTTCTATCTTAAGTCTTGTAAACTTGTTCTTTAATTTTTTGTTTTATATCAAAAGCCTCTGAAGGAAGCGGATGGTCCCCCTCATCAGGATTTAAGTGGTCACCGTGTCACATATGGATATTAGAAATACCAGAAGGATTATACTGCCAACTTTTACAAATCCTAGAAGGCAATAGGTGTAACTGCCGGAACACACAGTTAGATACATCTGGTTGTCAACTTGTTTTGTTTTGACATATAAAATGTCGGCTTCATGCTCGGGTACTACTAAGTATCCTACCACCGTGCTATGGTTTCTTCTCTATGTTTTCCTTTACCAAAACCCTTATCCAAGCCTCGACCTTCTTCACGGCAACGTCACTACCACTGAGTGATCACTACCTTCGAAGTTGTTATAAGCACATTTGTGGACAGACAGACAGACGTAGAGACGTTGCATTTTATAATATGAGTGATCGCTAATTCGCCTGTTTTTTGTCAGTATGATTTGTGCCAATTTCAATCGTGATAAATAATGAATGCCGAGCCGCAGTTTAGTAGATCGCGCTCTGAACCTATTTGCGAATCTTGGATGTTTACAATATTACCGCTGCATTGCTCGTGGTATTGTTTAGTTGAATAACCTGGTATTGTATTTAATCATCAGCTTACTGAGAGAATATCACTTTTTATTTTAGCAGAAAAGTGATGAAATACAGCAGGTGCAGACCATATAGTGTAGTTAAATGAATGTATCTTCTCGATTTCTTTAAATTTATTTATTCATAAAATAAAAATTACAAATGTACATGTTACTTATTGTGTTCCATATTCGGTTTTAACAGTTGACAAATAATAATTCATAGAGTTCGCGCCACCAAAGAAGTCCCGAAGGTGGGGACTTCTTCCATCGGAAAAGAAATAAGATCGGTTTTCATTAATTCCATGGGACTTCTTTGGTGGCGCGGCGAACTCTAATAGACGCCCCGTCAATAGCGTAGGCAATATATTTTATCAAAAACAAAAAATCTAAAATAATTACAGATCCATTTAATCAATAAAAATAAAATAAGTAAAATTAATAGTAGGTACATTGACTATTGACAAAAGATCCAATTTGACTAGTGGTATGATGTCTTTCAAAAGCATCACCTGTTACCCTACTCCTGGTAATCCAAAATAATTATAAATTAAGTAGAATTTTAAGCTAAGCCATGTTTCTGTTCAACCACGGAATTACAGATCTTTGTGATATTTGTTTAAATGAAATAATTTGTCGAACAAAACCAGATACTCGGTCATTCAGTTTTGATCACGCTCAGTCAGCGCAGCAATTCAGTGGCTCTCAAATATTTACAGCTGCCCGTTACGTCAGCGCCAACGACTGCCGACCAATAACGGTATTTTGATTGAAAACAGATTATGCTTTGCCAACATTTTGCTAACCACCTTTTACAGAGTGGAGATTATGTTGACTGCTGATTCGTCAATGTTTGTGATATGAGGAATGATTCCTAATTATCAGATTATGGCGTCAATCCCACAGTGAACGGAATGTGTTTTGTGTTCCCCTATAGAAAAAACAATTTGCTTTGTAAATTTTTGATATGGATCTTTGAGCGCAAAACGTCAGACTGCCCCTATAGATAGATAACTCTTTATTGTACAACAATTTAAAAAAAAAAACTTAAGATTTATGTACTATATGCGGTTTTATCGCTAAGAAGCGATCATTTGGACAAAAGTAAATTACTAATGTTTTTTTTTAATGTAAATCCATAGTTTTATGGAGTGATTCTTAATCCTTCATTAGATTGGAGGCGAAGTTTAATTGAATATGGCTCTTATTTCTTGGAATTCGCTTATTAATGCTCCTTACGAGACACACGAGTCAAGCGATAACTTTATTGACTCATCCGGTATCCAAAAATAATAGAATTCCAAGAAAATTTGAGCTAATGTAAATAACTTTACCATTTTCTGGCACGCTAGAACCCTAGTTTGTTGACAAACACGTCAGTCACTGACCGGAGTCATGATTGATGTGCATATGTACTTTATATAAAAGACAAATAATCATCGTCAACGTATTTAGAAACGATATCCAACGGGTTCTCTGGGCAGTCTTTCAAGTAAAACTCACAATTCCCTTCTAAGCCGTAGTATTCAGCCTCGTAATAAAAATCATCAATTTCTTCTTCTGAAATTGATGTTGAAGGTCTGAAAAAAAATACATACTTAGTACAGTTTCACTCACACTTAATATTTATTAGTATTAGCTCGCCGATTCGCTCGGATTTTATTATCTAAGCTCATTAAGGATTCGGGAGACCGACGGACGGGGAGCTTTATCCGCCAACGCAATAGCTTGGCCATACAAAGAGGGAACGCTGCCAGCCTGTTGGGAACCTTGCCGATCGGCAGTGTAGTAAGTAGCTTTGAGGAAATTTTCTATTATAGTTTTTATTTTATATTTTTATTGTAAATACTTGTTGTTAATTAAATATAAATGGCGATTTATAGTTAAAAAAAAGAAACACATTTTAATAGGACTACTTACGTCAAAGTAAGGTGAAGCAGATCTCCTAACAAGCCGTTATGGCAAAGACTCTCGTTGGCATTTTCACAAATAGCTCTGAGCAAGCAAGGTATCCCTGGATAGCCGTGTCTGTGGGGAGAATCATTTTAATGAGATACGAAACATGGACTCGAGATATGGTTAGTTAGTAAGTTGGAAAATTGCTGCTTCGGCTAAGGACTTTAACAAAAAAGACTTTTTTTATATTAAGCTGT
Source organism: Tetheella fluctuosa (assembly GCA_951216915.1). Classification (NCBI taxonomy): domain Eukaryota; kingdom Metazoa; phylum Arthropoda; class Insecta; order Lepidoptera; family Drepanidae; genus Tetheella; species Tetheella fluctuosa. Next base: position 2,392,812 of record OX578229.1, on the reverse strand, counting down.
GACATTATTTTTATGTCTTATTGTGATTTTATGTCCGAAAACACCATTTTTATTTATAGTTTTAGTATAGAGAAATATAGAAGATGATAATATCTACCTCATATAATATGTAATATAGTGTTTGTATATACTTGAAAAATTAAATATAGATACAAACTCTTTGTATTGTGAATATTACAAATGGCGCTTTCGGAAATAAATTATCAACTTCTACTACCTACCTTTACTTTCACTGTACCTATGTTTTAAGGATGAATTCCCTTCTATTATAAGTCCTACAACCTTCGACCACATGGCAATCAACTGGTAATATTGTAGACGTAAAATACCCCTTATCTCTTATTTATATTTTAAATGGGAAAGTGTGTTTGTTGGTTTGTCCTTCTTTCACGCAGTAACGGGGAAACGGATTACCGTAATTTTTTGCATAAAGATAGTTTATGGACTCCGATCCATGATGAGAATGAAATAGGTAACTTTATCCCCGGAATGCAGGTGAAACCGCGAAGCGAAAGCTAGTTTGATAATAATATTTAATATCCTAGGACTTCATAAATGGATCCCAAACCTAGCAGAGCTTGTAGTATAGAAACCACATAACTGATGTACTGTTCTTACTAATTGTGAATAAAATAATACTAGCATCCACCCCGCGGTTTCACCCGCATTCCCGAGAAAAAAGTTGCTCATGTCCTTCTCCATACCATAGGTTATCTGCATACCAAATTTCACCGCGATCAGTTCAGCGGTTTAGGCGTGAAAAGGTAACAAACAAACAAACTCACATTCGCATTTATCATATTATATTATTACTAGCTGTTCCCCGCGGTTTCACCCGCGTTCCCTTTTTTCTTTGTGTTTTTGACCGGTTAAGTGGTTTTAACCGGTTATGTGATTTGACTGTAACATAATATAACTACACCTGGACTCAAAATAAATAGACAAATATTTATCCTTGTTAGGAATCTAGCCAAGGTTTTGTGGCGTGGCAGTTTGGGTATTTTACTTCTACACCTACCAGTACGCCATTAATTAATTTAGGCTCTAAAGGTTATTTGTAATTTTTGGCGAAACACAACTTTAGATTTTAGGTTCAAACGGTTTAAAATTCAATGAAACCTTAATAACAAGTCTAAATTAGTTTAGGCTCAGTAAATGCTTTAATTAACTTCCAATGTTAGATATAAAGCTGGTACACGATGACATACGCATGATGTATTTACATAAGTTGATTTGTTGTGCCTTGTAATATGTTTGAGGAGTTCACTGACTCGTGTTTGGCAGCAAAATTACTGGATTACAGGGTTAACGAGTAGTGTAGTCGAGCGTTAGATGCTCAGATCATAAAAACAAGGAAATAATGCAATTGAGAAAAGCATGTACCATGCTAATCAATTTGGATATATTAAAAGATAATTATGTAAATCTAAATAGGTATTAATTGCAATTTTACTATATGACTTGTAACTTGTTCAACTGTTGTCAATCAGCTGTAGTCAGTCTATGGTAAATTCTTTTCTTCCATTGCATGTTCGAGTGGTTTTTGCACCTTTCTAGATTTTGCTTAATATTTTAATGATATTCGATTGAAAATTTCTAAGTGTAAGAATTTTCTGACTATACCACTATCGTCAACCAACGGAGTTGAAACCAACGTAGAGAATCTCAGTTACTGTACGACAATTACTGACTCCATTTGAACACCAAATAGCCAGTTACTATCCCTCAGCAAACTGGTTTTGGCAACCTAGCTAATGACAATATAAGTATATAATAATAAATTCTTTATTGTGCTTTAAAGAGAATAACAACAACGATAAATAACAAAATTGAAGACAAATATAGAAGGTGTAAATAAACATTATTTGTTTAGGGGAGCATTGCCATCCAGATTGGGATTTCTGTATCCTGTATAACAGCGCCCGTCATTCGGAACAGAAAATTAAGTTGTTATTAATAATTCTAAAGAAAATAATAAAAAGACAATGAAAATAAAAATTAAACCAAAATTGAGAACTATGCTGTCTAACAAAGTAACAGAGTTAAAAATAAAAAGTATAGTAGTATCTTTGGTTTGATGATCTGGCATTATACATTATTAGTTCAGCGCTCAGAGTGGTCTAGACATATTACACTGACTTTGCCGGCTAATTGATGTCCGCGTATGGTGTACAGTGATGAGATTTATTTCGTACTTTTGTACGCTTAGCTCTATCGCTAGATATGCTGTAGTTACATGAAAAATTAATGACTAAAGCGCTCTTATTTATCTATTACTAATAACATTTAATAATAATTATGCTTTTAAAACTAATGTTCTTACGGTGTATCATTACACCGGGTATGTAATTTTTTGTCTGGCTTGGACGGCCATTTTCCCCAATTCATAGCGTTAATTAATTAATTTGAATCGAGCTCCTCCCAAATAACATCATAGAATCCAATTTAGTATATTTTATAACCTCTCCCTTAACATTAAATTCAATTTACATTTAATTGACGTAAATAATGAAAATGAGTAGTCTCAAAACATCGTCGTAAACTTATTTGGAAACAAGAGCAAAGTTCTTGTTACGGCAAATTAAATTTCATAAATCGTCTACTCCGTGTTTCAGGACTTTCAGTATTTGCGTAGTACATTTCCGGGCCCTTTGAGAATAAACTAGCGAATGTCCGTGATTTAGTTCGTTTGGGCTGTGAAATATTTGTGCGGCGGTTTCAATGGCGGATAGACGAGGTTGTGATTTTATATGCGCTTCATGTTCGAATAACTAAGTTACTAATTTGTTAGATGTAGAAAAATATGAAAGGAATCTAGTAATTTGAGAACGGTGATGTTTTTAACCGACTTTTTTATAATAACATGTTACGTACCTACAATTTAATAGTTATATTTCTAAACAACCGATAGATATTAGTAGGTATTCATAGTAATTTAATATTTTTTTTTTATAAAAAAGTAGATATTTGTTATTGGCAATTGTATTAGGCAGATTGTATAAAAATACTAGCGACCCGCCCCGGCTTCGCACGGGTAGAAGAGCATAAAATATTATGCCTACATTTTTTGCATCAGCTTGTTGCGTGGCAACAGGCGGGCAGTGGAGCGCAGCCAGAGGTGGCTGCATCAAGTAAGACCCGTCGTCGTGTTGTGTTGGTGCGAGACCGCTTGAATTAATTTTCTCGCGCGTAATTCTTCATTTACGATATCTCCTAAGATATTTATTTAAATTATATGGTGTACAGAGTTATATAATGTGCATGAAATGCTTAAAGCCTCTGACTTATTTAAAATAATAAGGATTAATACCGTATTTGTGTAAATAGCTTTCCAATTGCCGCTTTATAATTGCCCATTTTTTAAAGTATTAAAATGGATACAGTATGTTATCCTTAAGAGAAAGACATATGCCATCGCGGATTTTTCTGTAGACCTATATTATGAGATACACACCTTGTTACACACATATAAATAACTTTTATTATGGGACCAACCCTGAAATCGTGAAAAAAAATCAAACTTTTCATACACTTTGATTGAGCAAGGTTGGCCTTTTGTATGAAAAGATGTTTTTTTTTCGAGATTTCATAGTTAGTCCCATAGTAAAAGTTGTTCACATTGATGAGTACTTCCACTCCCTAAAGCATTGCCGGCGAGTAAGTAACAAATAACCCTGTATATAATATTCTGGATAAAGATATTTCCCTCACTATGTACATAAAACCACCATAAAGAATAAACACCATAGAGGAATAATTCATTCAACACTTTATGACTAAACATAAGTTATACATACTTTTCCAGCATCGCTTCAATAAGTATATAAAGGCGACTTCTGGTTAGTAATAGATTCGTGCTTCTTGCATTTCGACTTTCTCGACGACCATCCACCTGAAAAAAATAAAATAAAAGTGTATATTATAATACATATAAGTGTTTATATATGTATTAATACATATAATATATTTAAGAGAGGTAGAGCATAGCGATATGTCGCTCAAAGAGCAGCTCGACTGAGGAAGTACCTTACAGAATACCGCTGCTAAATAACTTAATAAGTAGTTGTGTTCCTGCGCGTGAGTAAGGTCGCCAGAGCTCATCAGGGAAGGGGGAAGGGTCGGCAACGCGCGAGTGATACGTCTGGTGTTGCAAGCGTTCATAGGCTACGGTAACGCTTACCATCAGGCGGGCCGTATGTTTGTTTGCCGACAATGTGGCATAATATTTTTTTTTCTTTTATTGCAGCAAGGTAGACAAGGAGGCAGGCGGCCCATCTGATTGCAAGTAGCTACCGTCGCCTATGGACATTAGCTAAGGAACTGGCTCTCAAATGCAATTGCCGGAACACCGGTAGATGCTTAGCAACAGAGTTTGGTAGCCAGCAATTTGCGTACTACATAGTACGTACAGTCAGCAACATAAGTAGCTGAACATATACAAATTTACAAAGAACTTGTACACTATAACTATCCATAATATGGAAAAATAAAGTATAGAGGTGTTTTATATATGTACGTCTTCAAAAACCTACATACTATAAATTTATACATCATGGATACTTTTAGTGTACAGGTATTTTGTAAATTTGTATATGTTCACCTACTTATGTTGCCGACCGTACCATACTTCCGTGCTATGGTTTCCTCACGTTTTTTTCTTCACTGAAAACTCAAGCTCACTGTATGATTTAAACTTTCGACTTTTGTCACGTATTTTACGTCACTACTTATCACTAACTTACAGCAATATCTCCAAGAAGTGGTTCGAAGTATGTAGCATTGTCTACATTATAATAATTCGCTTCAATGAACCACGCGACGCTCACTGTCGTCTGAGGATGTAAGGGTATCGCTACTGTTATGAACACCTGGAATAATATTTTTAATTACTCATTAATTACTTTAGTTATGAATAGCTTCCACCCCGCGGTTTCACCCGCGTCACCAAGGGGGTATTATGTTTTCCCGAGATAAAAAGTATATAGCCTTCCTCAATAAATGGGCTATCCGATACTAAAACAATTTTTCAATTGGAACCAGTAGTTCCTGAGATTTGCGCGAACAACCAAACAAATAAACAAACTCTTCAGCTTTATATATCAATATAGTATGGATTATAAACAAATAACGATTTTACACACTCCTAGACTCGGAACAAACAGAATTGTTCTCCTCACAAATTTAGACGTACTTTTAAGACGATGATAGCTCTGTAGTAATGTTGTCGAATGCCGTAACGAAGGTAGCGGGTTCGAATGAACAATGAACTTGAGCTTTCAGTGAAGAAAAACATCGTAATGAAACCATAGCACGGTGATGGAGTGCTTTGTAGTATCCACCTGTTTGGCTACCACCTTCAAGTTGAAAATCAATCACCAAAACATCGACCGGTAGCTGCATTTGCGAGCCCTTAATCGAACCTTTGTGTGCTTACAAACATGGCATTGTACATCAGTACCGCTGAGCAATCATAGACCTAAAAGACAGTGATCGTGATCATCATGAAACGTAAATATTATTGAAAGGCCTGAAAGTTCATTTTACAACGACATTACTATGGTTTTTATACTCACACCCCACTGAGTATCTTTTGTAAATAGCAAATATCTTCTTTCTCTTTTATGTATAACAGTCTGTCCATTAATTAATACATGGAGAATAATTAATCTGAAAACAATTTTACTTAATCTTATTGTAGAACTAATCTCAGTCAAAGTCAAAGCCATTTATTCAGTTTAGGCCCTAAGAGGGCACTTATGAACGTCGAAACTACTGAAGTTACCACCGATTCGGAAGTCGCCTTCAACTGAGAAGAACCAGCAAGAAACTCAGCAAGGTTACATTTTTTATATATTTAGTTTTTTTTGGACAATCTGACAATGTTGTCTTTTTTCCATTAAATGTTTTACAATTATTAAAGAAATATAATACGCATATACACAAAACTAAATAATAACAAGAAAAAATCTCTAAGGTCAATCAGCAATAAACCATAAATATCTTAGTAAATTGAGACGTCAAAGCCTAAAGGGATGAACACCTTAAGGTACATACAGACGGAATAGATTTAGACAATTGTAAGCCAGCCGTCAAAGCGCTTTTCGGTGAAGTAGAAGCATCAAAGTGGACTATGTATTTGTTGCTATAAAGCGTCTGTAAAGCGCTCTTCTGGATAACTAGCTTCCACCCCGCGTTTTCACCAGCGTACCCGAGAGGTCTTACGTTTTCCCTATAACCTTCCTCGATAAATGGGCTATCCAACACTAAAAGAATTTTCAAAATCGGTTCAGTAGATCCAGAGATTATCCCCTACAACCACAAACTTTACCTCTTGATAATATTAGTATGTATAGATCATCTCAACTGCATTTGATACAAACTAGGTATGTATATACTGTCCATTGAGCAATGCTACCATTTGAATAGGTCTTTATTGCTGCAGATTGAAATCAAGCTGGCGCAATATATGTGTGAATAGAACAATTTAGTGACGAGATAAGATAGCCAATTGTATGGAAACTGTGTTCATATCGTTTTGTGCTCGGTTTAATTTAACATATTGGGATTTATTTTGATTTTATTTTTTACTTGTGTTTGACCACAATCTCACTGTGGTAAGTGATGATGTGGCCAAAAGTGGTAAGCACACAAAGCTTAGAAGGAAATGTCCGAACACACTAGTAGGTACTTGGCGACTGATTTTCAACTTGCCAGGCAGGAGTGTACTAAAAATTGCCCTACCACTGTGTTATGATTTCCTCACGATGTTTTCCTTCACCAAAAGCTCCAGCTCGTTGTAGGATATGAACCCACGAACATCGCCGCGACATTCTTAGATACCAATGATGTGATGATTTTGATAGTGAAGAGTAATATATATCCTTTAGAGAGAGAGAGAGAGAAAAAAAATCCAGGCTAATCAGCTAGGAAAGGTAAACATATGTAAACGTTAGTTAATACTGCTTATCTAGAACACAAATTCAGTATATAATATGCTTTAACCATTTACACAATACACAAACACAGATGCAGACAATACATACACAAAAACTGTATAACCAATTAACATAATTGTTTATATTTAACACAAAAACGGACACAACACACCAAACTTACAGTGTAAAATGTAATGAAAAATATTACTACATGAAGTTCACTTAGAAGTTGACAAGTATTATTTATTTTAGAAATTTGTCTCGGCTTTGTAAATTTGAAGTCCATGACGTGTAGTAACAGTAGTAGACATCGTGTTATTTACTCTACACTATTATGAGTAATCTATATATCTATACATATAATAAAACAGTAGAATCCGGTGTGTCTGTACATTGAAGAGAAGTAATAAAAATAGAAAGGAGAAATTACTAAAGAAGAGTAATAGGATATAATATAATAATAGAACATAAACCAGCGATTTTTTAAATTATTTTCTGTCTGTCTGTTTGTTGCTGCACATCTCCGGAACCACAGAACAAATATTCATGTAGTTTTGACAAGTAGACAGATATTAATTTGGAGCAGAATATAGGCTTTGTTTCATAAAAATCGGATGTTGCGAAAAAAAGTTATCGTAGATAATTTAAAGATTTTTGAAATTTACTTTTGTACTGTTTTATAGAAATTGGCTAACAGGAAAAAAGTTATAGAAATGTTATTAAGTCTGCGCGAGCGAAGCCGCGGGCGAACAGCTAGTCAATAATAATGCAGAAAACATTATAAAATTAAAATACCGATGATGATGGAAATTAATAAGAAAAATCAAATCAGATAGACTAATTAATGCTCCAGGTAATTAAAAATCGGCAAGTTTTGTGAGTTGGATTGTTATTTGTACATGTTTGGGAAATGGAAATATAAGACTTAGGAATTAGGAACCTGGGACTGATGGATTGGAGGAGGCTACATCGACAAGAGCATAGGACACAGATAGGCAGAGGTGTAATAGTTTAAATTATAGATAAGAAATTACACAGAAAGAGGAGTATCAACATATAAAAATGTTGCTGTAAGGTAGAAACACGGACTATACAATATAAACAAGATCTTTTAATCTACCTATATACAAATAAATACAATTGAAATATTCAATAATGAAATGTGATATGAAAATAACAGCTTTTTACTAAATGCATATTATGGAAGTATATACGGTACTTATAACAAAAGAACATTTTTTTTGTCGGTCTGTGTGTTTGTTCCGGCTAATCTCCGTAACGGTTGGACCAATTTTGACGGGACTTCAGATAACTCATTTTATAAGGAGTAACTTAGGCTACTTTTATTGGTTATAAGCAAATTTTTATACCGGGAACGCGGGTGAAGCCGCGGGGAACAGCTAGTTAAAAATGAATCCATTCTTTCTTCAATGGGGAAAATATATCAAAAAACATATGCTAGTATTTCAATGCATTGTTTTCTACATACAGTACCTACTCAATGTTGTATAACAAGAGCAGCATTCGATCTCATAAACTAATTGGGTCGTCTGTGCTCTTCAGTTAACCAAACCGCAGGGGATGCACCTGGGTCCACAAACTAATACAAATAGGTTGAGTTTCGTAACATACTTTATGAATATGCATGCAGTATTGAAGGAACGACTTAAAATACACAAATAATCACTCAAATATTTACATAATAAATTGCAGTCGAATACCGATGATAATAAATGTACTAAGTGTTTCGGTGAAATAGATTTATGTCGTTTGTCTGAGGTAAAATTCTTTACCTTTGGTCAATGGATTTTTAGTTTATGGTAATTAAAAAGTCATAAAGACTAGCCTTTGCTCGCAGTTTCATCGGTGTTCAATAGAGATTTAATATTCTTTACAGTATAAGAAAATTATTTAAATCGTGAAAATTATCTATGTGCTATATCTAGTTACCTCCAATTTAGTTCATAAAGATTGAGTAATAAACATTCATATAAACCTTTGCGTTTATAATATTAGTAAAATAAACGCTAACAGAAACACGTAGTTAGTTACACGGGAGATAGCCGTGTATCTAACTACGTGTTTCTGTTAGCGTTAAAAATGTAGCCTATGTTACTCTCCGGAACTGCAAAAAATTACATTACTATTATTACTCTATTACTGCGTGAAGGAAGGACAAACAAACAAACCAACATATAATATTTAAATCCAAGTAAGAAATCATGTATTCTAAAGCATGTGACTTCATTCTACACGTAAAGTCAAATCTATACTAATAAAGAAGTACTTGATAAAAATACACATTAAATAAAGGTTCTTAAATATTTACTTACATATTCACTTTGTAACTCACAATTTTTTAATAATAAATACAGTATCCTAATTACAAACGAATGTTCAACAAATGGGGATCAACTTCGCGTATTAATTTGCATTGTGGTTAAACAAAAAAGTGGAAATGTAATTAATTCTCCCCCTCAAAAGGTAATTTACTTTTATTATAGCTTCAATTTGTAAGCGAGTAGGGGTTATTATTGCATTTTGTAGTGTGGAGTTGTTAATTCTTTATCTATAAACATAAGCAGGTTGTATATTTTTTGGTAGTACGTAAGTTCTTCAATGTATTGTTTTTTTTTTTTAAATTACAATAATCTAAATTACAGTTTTTCTCTAAAATAAGTTTTAAAAAGAAAATAGTTGAATCTTACATTGAACTTGAGCTTTCAGTGAATGAAAATATTGTAACCTGGCAACCATCCTCAAATTGAAAATCATTGCCAAGCCTCTGCCGGTTTGTTCCAACAGCTGTAATTGTGTGTCAGTGTTTCAGTTTCAGCTTACATTTTTGAGTCACATAAAAATATATATATATATACAAAACAGGTAGGTAAAAATCCAGACATTCAAAGGTGCCTCCATAAATTCTATACAGAATCCAATTAGAGCAGAAACGGTGAAATAATTTAAAAGCCTTGCATTGAAACTCACGGTTTTAAAACTAAATAGAGGAGTAAATAAAAGCAGCAGAAATATCTGCTCAACATATTGCAATGTGGTACAACCACAGAAACCCATTTAACCCCTTCATTTCAATAAATTGGCCCGAGAACGGAAAGAAAGGTTGCTTTGATGTGGTGAGTACAGTACTTGATATTTTTTTGCTCGAAGTATTTACACTTATGCAAGTAGTTATGAATGGGTCAATAAAAGTATTAAGCAGTAGATAGTAAAGTGGTCTACTTTTAGTACTGTCGTCATTTTCGAAAATGAGAGTAAACATAATCAGTAAGTACGTGTATGATGTACAAATGTAGCGGAATATAATTTACGTAAGTTCTTTAATACTAGAAAATAGCTATTAGAAATTGATTTCAATAAAATATAAACATAATCATAGGTATCTTCTATTCTATACTAATATTATAAAGCTGAAGAATTATTTTAGTGTTGGATAGCCCATTTATCGAGGAAGGCTATAGGCTACTTTTTATCCCAGGAAAACATAAAATCCCTCGGGAACGCGGTTGAAATCGCAGGGCGGAAGCTAGTGATATTATAAGAGCGAATATTTGTGTGTATTTTTTTAACTCAGTCACGTCGTATGGCTGAATGGATTTGCATTAAACTTGACATATAGATAGATCATACACTATAATCAAATTCAATATAAGATCCAAATTTTTATCCCGGGAAACTACTTATAAGGAATCCCTCTGGAATGCGTAGGGCTAAAGCAAATTTTGAATATAGGGGCATTTGAACAAATAATTTCAAATATTGTTTGTATTATTTTGCAATACTGCAATACATTATTATTTATCTTTGGCAAATATAGAGTACTCACTGAATACATCGTTAAATTCCTCTCTATAGGTACAATGCGGAGTTAATTGCATTAAGGTATTATTATAACGTTGTTATTATCGAAAATAGCTATCAAATTCGTCGGTATCAAAATTTCAGTTACATTATGAAGTATAAAGTACTAGCTTTCGCCGCGCGGTTCCACCCGCGTTCCCGAGGGATCTTATGTTTTTCCGGGATAAAAAGAAAATCAATCTCTTTGCCAAGTTTCATCCAAATCCGTTCAGCCGTTCTGGCGTGATTGAGTAACAAACATCCACCCATCCATCCATCCATCCATCCATCCATCCATCCATCTAAACTTTCACATTTTATAATATTAGTTAAGACTAGCTTCCGCCCCGCAGTTTCACCCACGTTCCCCAGGCTTCTTGTGTTTTCCCGGGATACAAAGTAGCCTATGTTCTTTTTCGTAGCATAGGCTATCTGCATACCAAATTTCATCGCGATCGGTTCAGCGGTTTTGGCGTGAAAAGGTAACAAACAAACAAACTCACTTTCGCATTATAATACTAGTTAGGATAGTTAGAATTAATTAATTAATTTAGGATAGGATTAGGACAGAGCCAGATCCTTCTAGGCTTCGTGTGCTTACCACCTTCGGCCACATCATCACCTACCATAGTGAGATTGTGGTCAAACACAAGCCTATACAAAGTAAAAAAAAAAAAAGGATTAGAAAGTTAGGATTAGTAGGGTAACGCGGCAAACTGATAAGGCATAGCTAAAGCTGCTCTAGATCCGATATAAAACATAATCATTGTCCAAGTCAAACCTATGGTAAATCTTAATTTGGCCCCTAAAGGGTCATCTACCTAACTATTTATAAAACTTCCATAATAAAAGTGGAAATATCCTCTACGAGGTACATATCTTTGAGCCGCTTGTAATGTTAACTAGGTCTTCAGTTTTTTTTTAAAGATTGTTATGTGAAGCCATCCTTTTTAGTTTTTTCCGGCGTGATCGTAATTCGAGAGACATTTTCTTTTCCCATTCACATAAAGGCTTTTCAAACGTCTTCTACATACACAATACACAGATTCTATTGTTGTCATTTTTTGTACTGGAAAAGATTTTCACCAAAAAGAAAAGATATCCAAAAATATGACTCTTTCATACAATGTTTAATGTTCTGTCAAGTAAAGCCATGTAAGTTACTTACCTCTGAGCAAGTGGGCCGTTTGTCGCAGTCCAAATCACTGTGCCAACATAACGGTTCATTAGCTAGGCTGCCGTAGGCTCTGTGCAAACATTCGACATTTTATCTTAAACAGTATTTACACATCGACGGCGCCGACGTACGTAAAAAACTGTAGCGCCATGTTGCTCGCTTTAATTTTGCTCAATTTTCTCCTGATCGGTACAGACGCTGGTAGAAGTAGACGCTACCTTGTGTATCCAGATGGCGGGCCGGCACGAGCGCAGGTATTGTTTTTTCTCTTATTACAATGAATCCATGTAAATTTAGTTTACATAGCTCGGCTGATTTATCTTGAGTAAATGATGTTTTCTTTGCGCACGGGAAAGGGCTAATGAAGCCCGATTCTTTTTGTTCGTGAATTTGAATGCAATTAGGCTCCTCGTTTTTTGAAGCAGGTTGAATATTCTTTTAAATTGTGTTAACTGTATTCAGTTTTGATTGTTTGAAACGAAACGATTTGAACTGTTTTATGTTTATGATTTTGTTTCCTAATATGTTCTAATTTTTAAATACAGTTAATGTGACACAAAATAAGAGAAATACTTGCCCCTTATTTATATAAGATCGATGACAAATTATATATATATAATACTTAAAAAAATCCATATAAAAATATAAATGTTCATTTTGTTGATTTGTTACTATTTTCCAGTTCATCATTGGTCTCGGTGTTCCAGTCGATCTAAAAGAGGCCGCAGTTACTGTTGGAACTGTTATAAAGTTCCAATATGACTTGCCAACAAATAGTACAGAATACACGAGTAGAATCTACGGATTCGCCGAAACAGTCTCTCGAGACATGGACGGTAATACGATCAATGAAGGGGACCAAATCAATGAGATAGATTCAGACAGTTCAAGAAAAATAAGCAGGACAGATGATATAGTCGATAATGATGAAGAAAGAGATAACGACACGCTAGTGGATTTGACGTTTGATGATAATAGGAAGAGACGGTCGCTGATTTATTCCGAAGGAGGAGCTGTAAATGTTGGTGATATAGCGGAAGGGACGTCTGGATTGACTTTGGAAGATGCAATAAAAAGACAGGAGTTGATTGATCAGGTTGTTGAGGAAGACGAACCACAAAGAATGAATAGATGGGATTTTTATAAAATTTTGGAGCATATGGCTGAGAGGTAAGAAAGCTATGAGAGCTATCGCTCCCGCTGTCTGTCCCTATGTATGCTTAGATCTTTAAAACTACGCAACGGATTTTGATGCGGTTTTTTTTAAATAGATAGAGTGATTCAAGAAGAATCTATATATAATTTGTTTACTACCCGTGCGAAGCCGGTACGGGTCGCTAGTGATTTATAATTTTATTCTATATCAAAGAAATATCTAGTCAATGGCTTTCATATTAAAATATTTTTTATCCTACTTCCTATTATATCCTACTAATTTTATCTTACTTATATTATAAATGTGAATGTTTGTTATCACTCAGCTCCCTAAAGGTTAAATGGATTAAATGAAACTTGGCATACAGATAGATAAAAAGAAGAGAAGATAGAGGAAAACTCCAGATCCCTCAGGAACGTGGGCTGGAAGCAAGTTAATTATCAATTTTAAATCAGCGTAATAATAAATAAATAAATATCGTCTAATATGCGGCCAGAACTGAGAATATATTTTTCACTGATTTAAGACCCGACGTGTCATGCAATGAGAATTGTTTTTAGAGAATATTATTGTTCTAAAGTTATACTAATAGTGATAGAGTTGATAATATTTTCTCAAAAATGAAACGTATTTTCCCAACATCGGTCCTATTGAAGATCCTTAGGGAGGCCTATGTCCAGCAGTGGACGTCTTGCGGTTGAGATGATGATGATGAAGCATTGTATCCACTGATTCGAAAGCTAAGAAAAATTAACAATTAAGACCATATAGAATTCAATCTCGTATCACTTAACTAAGAAACTGCAAAGGCTTGCAACCAAAATGGTTACACAGTGAATTATTGAGTAATGCATTGTAAAATTCTTCAGGTACGGCTACACAGGACGGCCATGCTTGTTGCGAACAATTTGCGAGGCAGCCGAGGTGCCTTTCACACATGAAAACGGTTTGCTTGGAGAAATTGGACATATTCTATTCACGTAAGTATAATGGCACGATGTGGCTCTCTGTTAAATTTTTTAAATTCATATCATTATAGTCTTTTGTCCTTTAAATGATGGGAAATTTAATTTTACTGGCTGGGGCTTGCAGAGTTAGGAGCTTAATGAGCTAAAAATTCAAATTTTGCGTTTATGGCTTCAAATACGTCAAAAATATCAATGCTTATATATATCAGCTATTTTTAGTATACCAGAGAACCGATATACTTTAACAAAATTTTAAGGTGAAAATGTGGCATGATTTATTTATTACAAATTTACAGTTCTCTTAAAACAATACTTTTGTACAAAATAACATGGCATAAATCACGAGGGAATAGATTGTACTAGTAATACAGGGGAAACAAATTTCTTGTATATGGAAGACATTGAGTTTGTACTATATCTATACGTAATTTTAATCTATCAATGTACCAATTCAAATCGAATTATGTACCTACTATAAAAAAAAACAAAACAAAAATTTACAAATTAGATGTTATGTTCCCAATTCAAAGTTACCAATACATAATTGATTATGCTGAAATTTGGCAGGTAAACTTCATGCTTATTATTCCCAGAATATTTGCAAACTAGGTTAAGACAATAATAACTCTTAACATACGAATAACTATTTATGAATAATAAGAACATTACTTTATTATTATTTTATTAATGAATTCATGGAATATTTTGACTTTGTAGGTACCTACATATTCCAAAAACTTTATTTTTACTTTTGTGCTTAAAATAATAACGCTTCTGTGCAATAATATATTAGAGTATTATGTATGTACAATTAGCAAAATTAGACTCAATAATACTTGGGTTTATTATCGATAGGTTTGATTCACTATATTTTTACATTATTGATAAGTATCCTGATTTTTACTGTCTTTGTCTTTTCTACTGTTTTATAAAATAAAATAATTCTACTTCTTGATGTAGTCGTGTTAAGCTTGGCTACAAACTTTGAAGCATAGAAGTCCTGAGTAAGGATCCCAATATTAAAATTCCATTTTCCTCATGAGATATACTTATCATAGCATCCCGTAATTAGCCTGAAAGATGGCGAAATACTCATCACATATTGAAATTTAATCAAAAAAATAGACATAGGTACTCTTTACAAAAAGGTCACCTGTCTCTTCAAACATAACATATAGTTTAGTTCTATATTTATTTTTAAAGTAATATCAACCATTTATTTTATTTCTACCAGGCCATCATCGACAAAAGACAGCTTATCTCACCACACGGACAACGAGTACCACGCAGCAGAAAGATTCGGAAGGGAAACTGGTGTTGACTGCGAAACACTCTTCCCTGAATGTGAAGGCTCTATTCTTGATACCTTCACGCATATTGGAGAAGAAACGCTACACAAATTTGGATTCTTTTAAATAACTCTTTCTTTGTATTTTTAAATAATCAAGGTGTACCTCTGGGTTCCACGTTTTATCCGGTTGCGCGACAAAGAATGCGTTATGATTTATTTTAAGAATTTAAGTGTAGTTGTTCCTAAATTCAAGATTATTATATCGGGAGATCTTCATTTGGGATAGGAGACTGAAAAAATAGTCAATTTAAAAAGAATAAGAACATTGTAAAGGCACTTCCAAATGTCGACCAATTGTCTTCCTTGCTTGACATTTAGAATGCTTTAAAAATAAATTTCAAAGTTAATAAGTGTTTCATTTACCCCTAGTTCTATAAGAAAAAATAATTAACGCTGAGCTACTACGTGATAAGGTCTCTTTTCAAAACTTTCTTTAAATGCTTGAATTTAATATCAATCAATTTGGTTACCGAAAGTGGTTTTTAATATAAGGCGGACTTACACTATTTACAAGAAATTAATTTCTAACTTAAACTAATCTAACAATATTTTTACGATTAAAGATTAAATTTAGATAAATACAATTCTTAAATAATACATAAAATAATTCTTATGAAATTCAACAAGAGGACTAATTGCAATTTACTATCTAATATAATTCTCTAAAAATATTGATTTACCATCTATTTTTTTTTATGTCAGGAGGCTGCAAGCAGGCAGTCGGTGCCACCTATGGACACTAGCAATTCCAAGATGATTGCCAATGTGCTGCCAACCTTTAAAAGAATATCCTTGAAGGCAACTGGCTCTCAAGCGCAACTGCCGAAACATGATTGAGAACCTCCTCCTTTTTTGAAGTCAGTTAAAGATGAGTTTACTTTGTAAACAACAGAATGCTGGTTCTGTTTTAAGTGCTGCCTAAAAGCTCCCCAGTTACAGGACAGTTTCATAAAGGTGGATGGATATAACCAGATGTCGAACTAAAGAAAAAAAAAACGTTCGTGTCTTTTACATTGAGACCGACTCTAAAATTGTTTATTTTTTGTACAATTTCACCATGATTGGCCGATGGTGGTAAGGATACGATCCACCAGTATATTCAGGTATAATAAATAATACTTGTCATTCAAATCAATTTCCTTAAGGTACATTGTATAGGTTTGAGAATATATCCACCAACGATATCGTGCAGTTTGAATACAGTTTGATGCACTCTTCTGATTTCTGTCCTTTTCTGTATGCTTCTATGTATGAGTATGCCTCGTTATTTTCAGTATAGTGATGATCAATGTCGTGCGTTGGACTGGAATTAGAAAAAAAAGTTTATAGACTTCGGTCTCATTGCATGAGATAGTTAAAGGCAGGACTTGTAGGTAAAACCTAAATTTTAAGTTTAACACAATGCTGATAAAATGGTACTTTTATCTGTAGTAGTAATGCAAGATAATAAATGAAAAGTGTTAATTTATATTTTGGAAAAAAAATGCCGTAACTTCTGGCCCAAATATTTTTAATCCTTGATTCGTAAAACTATATAATATGTTGTTTGCCACCTTAGTTGTAGCACTTGCACTTGTTCATTCAAAAATGCATTGGTTTATCTAATCAACTGATTTTAAGTAACATTAACGTAATTGTTTTTTTTGGAAATACCGAGAATAGAGTCGAAGAGCAGGGGTTCTAAATATGAACCTTGTGACATTCCGCACCAATAATATCGAAAGTTTTAGAAATGATTTTAGATTACCTTTGTTGTAAAATAATAACTTTAAAAATACTCACTTGAGAACAAAGCTCGCAAGTTCATGCAGGAGATCATCTTCATCATCAGAATGAAGTGGTTCTGCTCCAAGTTGACACAATGTTCGAAGCACACAAGTGGTTCCGTTGTGCCCGTAACTGTAAAAAGTAGAATAAAATAATATGAATTTTCTAGGAAATATTTACAACACATAAAAAGTTATGTTTATATTCTGATTTTTTTTAAAATGCATATTGGGGTAAATCGTAAACTGCCTAATACAGACATACCCCAAACAATGGACATTTTGTCTGCAGCATACAGAATATTATGGTTATGCAAAATGTCAGCAGAAGACAGTGACCAATTTTTCTTCGGTTCAATGGACTTGAAGTCTGTTTTTTTCGCAGATTTTTTATGGGTGGTAGATTCAGAAACATTTTATACGTCATCTTTGCTAACTCATATAATTATTATGTACCTATCATTGATAGCCAATAAAATGTGGGTTGTTTAGGCTGGGCTATGAATAGATATAGTACATAATTTAACCACAACATAAATAAGAGAAACAAAGATAAAATCGTGATACCTAGATTCAGGTAACTGCGTTTGTTTGTATAATAAAATTCTACTTGAGGTAACTTAGGTGGACGGATGCCTAGTAAAAATCGTTGGCAAACGCTGGATGGCACCCAAGAACGATCCTATTGGAGATCCTTAGGGGAGGCCAATGTCCAGCTGTGTACGGCTGAGATGATGATGATGATGAGGTCACTAAAATATCTTATCGTCAAGGACTATTTAAAAGTGAGATAAACAAGCAAAGCATATTATAGTAATAAGGTGGCGCTGGAAGCTGGAGTTTTCTCAGTTTAAATTCAGGCAATTGTTCATAAGTGCCTTATCTGGGCCTAACAGAATAAATGAGACTTGAGTTTGAGTTGGAAACGGTTAAACTATCATTGATTAATAAATCACAAGTCAGACTGGAAAAAAACAATGGATATCACAGATAGGAGGTTTTTTTATAAGCTCCTATCTGTCTCCTATAAATTATTGAGTTCAATTACATTTTATGAAATGAGTATTCCACTCATTTGTCTAAAGCCTAGAAGTAATTGATAAGTCATATTTAAGATCAGATTCTTTTTAGTTAATAAATATAATCCGAATGTACAAAACATTCAAAAGTGTCCCTCAATCTAGTACAAAACAGATTAAGGTGACGCCGCGTTAAGCTTAAAAATCTGAAATTCAACGTGCTGCGTCCCGCTCCCTACTATAGCGACCTCTCATAGAAAACCCGCGTAAACGGAACGGGCGTATGCGACAAAATGGTTTTTATTGTTTAATTTAAAAACTAAAAATATATTTCGTAAAACCTAAGAACAATTTATAGTATCAGTTTCAATTAATACTGGGTGATTTTGTTATCACTGGCAATACTTGCAAAATCACCCTGTATATGTAGAAATTTTGGAACCTCAAATCGATCCTCAATGCCGGTAAAATTGGAATCTCTTATTATAAAGAGGTCTTTTTGATTAATTATTTTGTGTTATAAAAGTTAGCCAATCGTGTTATGCAACGTACAAAATAAAGTCAAAGACATGATGAATTCTTACAATAAATTTCAGTTCGTTCGCTTCAGTCATTGTTGAGAAAAATCGGAATCTTTGCAACCAAAATCTTCAAGGCGTCGCCTTAAAGTTGTGGTGAAAATCCAGATATTGAGGGTGTTGAAAACCTTCAAATCTTCAAATCGTGATCACGAAGTTACAGCTAACATCATAACATATTAGTGCAATTAGCTTGTCATGTAGGACAATGACCTCTGGCGGAACTTGGTTATTTTTCTACTATCGTTCATTAGCATTTATTAAATTCTTCAATATTATCTTCAATAGATCCGGTTCAGTTAAAAAAAATCGGGTCATCTTAAACAACGCAATATTTTTTGTTGTCTCTCTTCCTATTTACATTTTTTTTATAAATATGAGGATTATATTAAAAGTAAAGTAGATAACTAACGGTAACTAATAATTATTAAACATTTTTATAGATACCTTGTAAATCTTACCTTGTTAACGTATCTTCAATATATTTATAAAAGTGATATAATTTAGCATCGTCTTCATAGTCTCCATCTCTTTCTGCACTCATCTTGTTTTCTAAATCTCTTTTCTTTCTTGAATCTCCTTCGTATCCTGAATTGGCAAGTAATATATCTACGGGTATTTGTGTTCGATTCCATGGTAACTGAAAATTTGCTTGGAATGCCCAATTAACGTTAACATTCTTTGCTGGACTTGGAGTACCGATTCCTGCGTTGAACTGAAATTCAAGAATTTTCTGTGTTATGGATCATTATAGTAAACAGGAAACAGGATAATATTTTGTTACTTATTTACGTCATAATGGCTCAATGGATTTAAATGAAATTTGGACATAAGAAAAACATTAGACCAGGGAGTTGAGTAAAACTGCGGGACGGAAGCAAATACGTATTATATTTGTTACAAATATTTCGGTATAGACAAGGTATAAAAAGGGGCATTGCAAGAGTCATGAGATAAAATGACACTTTTATTGTTCTCAACAAAAAAAAAATCACATCATTGCGTGATTATAATCTAAGCTTGACGGCTTCATTTTAGTTTGAGTAGGATTGAAGTGACTGTGATGTAATAGACTTTTTTTTTAATACCATTCGATGCTCAAACTATGGTCTTTTTGTAGAATTGACCAAACTTTCTTGATTTCTTGATTCTTGTTAGCCTTTTACCCCATCGTTAAATTAATAGCTTATTAAAAAAAAAAAAAATGTCAAAGGAAATCTACTGCTGATTAAAAGCTTATAACTAGAAAAGCCCAGATTTCTATTCCCCTTAAAACTTTCAAGTGTTCTACTCCTAACTTAAAATGTAATTCACTAGTTTTGGAGTATATTAGAAACGTAAAATTAAACCAATAATTAAACAAGATTTAAAACTTACCTGAAGTAGTGTACTGTTAGGAAATATGAGCTGTCTTCGATTTCTATGTAAAATTTCACTATATAATTCAGCCTCAGATATACATAGTATATAAGGAATTAGAAAATCAATTAAAACTGTAGCAATCAAAAGGTTCTCTTTGGAAAACATGGTGTTATGTGAACGTGTGACTCCAAAGTGAGTTAAGTATCGCACTTGAAAAGGTATCAAATGATTATTGACATAGCAATAGACATTGAATGGTATAGTCAGCGTTAAAAGTAGATTGGCACTTTGGTACCGTATCACATTACACAATTCATAATTTTCATACAAACTGTCAAGAGAATGTCAATAGATTATTATGAAAGGGTACTAAAGTGCCAATCTACTTTTGACGCTGACTGTACCTATGGAAAATCTAACGAAAAAAATAAAGAATTATATGAACCCGAAAAATTTTAACTGAATTTCACATTCAAGCAGAATTGTGGCAAATAACTTTATTTTGCAAAAACACTAACTTTTTTTTAAATTAACCACTTAATTAATTAACCAAATAATTTAGATATTTTTTTGAAAAAATTAATAGATATTTTTGTAAAACCGTCATAAAGCTCAAACTAAATAGCTAAAGGCGACTGATAGCAATACCAACACGTATTGGACATGTTTTCTTACCAGTTTTCACGTATTGTCTCGTGATACATTTGTTGTTGGATAAATGTATTAGTACTCTAACCTACACAGTCATGTGACCACACAGATTTACAAATATAAACGCTCGTCTACTGTTTGGTTGTGTTTGTTAACTTGCTAAATTACAGTTTTTTTTTACTTTTAAAGTTATATGAATTGTTTGAGGGAGCGGGTGGTATGGGAATTAGAGACACACTCTTAATAGCACAAGTTTAAACCTTAGTGGTTTTTGGTTGCTATTTTAATATTAATTATCCTGTATTCTTTTGTTTAAATAATAAATAAAAAAAAAAAAAAAAAACTACTACGCCACAGATTTTAGGTTTGATTCCTGTTCATGACTATGCATGTTTGTTCCGGATGTGGGTCTAAACTTCTATACAACGTGTTCCTTTTGATATCCCATAACTCTAAGGTTATATTCTATAAGTAAAAATGATACAAATAGTCCAAGAACAAGTGATCCAAAATACATAGTTTCGAAGATATCATCAATCATAAATAAATTAATAATAAAATTTTCACCTGTATGACGAATCCTTATTTTACGTTGCTACAAAACTTACAACAAAACATAGACTCTCTATGTGTGCGTATCTAAGCTTCATTGATAAGTACGAGTAGGTACATCGTTTTAATTTAAAAAAAAACATTCATATTTAAAGCTAAGAAAATGCGACGATGCCATATTTCACGTAAAGGTGTTTTACGTAAGTATTATTTTTAGTAAGTGTTTAATTGTGACTTTGTGGAATTATTTTGTATGAAAAATGAAAACGAAAAAAAAATTATAATTGAAAAATAATTCATATGCCAGTCGATTCTTTTACATGGTCTTATTAATACCCTATACTTATGGGATATCAAAAATAACACTTTGTATATATCTATGTATATAAAACAATGTCAGGTTAGTTACACCATTTCTAACTCAAGAACGGCTGGACCGTTTTATATGATCTTTGCTTGGTTGGATTTGTCTCTGCCCCGACCGGGAACGAGGGTGAAACCGTATAGCTGTATAGTCGTATAGTGGTATATAAATACAAACTTTGTTTCCCTCTAGGAGTAATGGTAATGTG
Source organism: Tetheella fluctuosa (assembly GCA_951216915.1). Classification (NCBI taxonomy): domain Eukaryota; kingdom Metazoa; phylum Arthropoda; class Insecta; order Lepidoptera; family Drepanidae; genus Tetheella; species Tetheella fluctuosa. The sequence continues at coordinate 2,370,867 of OX578229.1, read as the reverse complement.
GCTAACATATATGTTAAAAATACTACCACAGAATACTTAATACATAGTAACTAGTTCACGTTGAAATATTCTACTCTACATAATAACAAATGCAAAATTTTGTGTGTGTTTGAAACTCAAATATGATGTAATGGCTAAACGAATTTAGATCAAATTTAAAACAATATGAATATTTACTCGTTTCGGACACACAAAATTATTGTAAACCAGACTTTATAATCAACGAGTAGCTAAGTGTTAACTAGAGTGCATTGACGCCGTGACATACCATGTAGTACCACACGTTTGGTGTGTGGACTCAACCTTTCATGAGTGTAGGAATCTGTGAATTTGTTAGAAAAAGTTATTTTTTGAAGAGGAAAAATGAGGTAAGCCTATTTAATTACTCTAATCTATTGTTTATAATAATATTGTAACAATAATATCATTATTTTATTTATTTTTATAATAAGTATTTACAATCATTATTTATTTTATTTTATTTTATTTATTGAGCATATATTGTTAACATTACAGTAAATATTTAAGCGTAAAGTTAATAACTGAACTGAAAACTTATATAATATATTAGAGTGCCTACATAAGAATATAGCAATCACTAATCCTATAAATATTTATTATTATTAAAAACCCACACTATCCTATCGTTGGGCAAAGACACTTCCTTTTTCCAGCCTTCTCGGTATTTACCAGTTGCTTGGTAAATACCGTGGGTATATATATACAAACGTTTGACTCTATTATTGTTATACTAAGTTTTACACATTTAAATTTTTACGTTATAATATAAACTAGGTTGAAAACATAGGAATTTATGACTTACGAGTATGTGTTTAAAAGTTGTATATCAAATAAATTTAAGTAAAGCAAAAATAAAACATACTTATTAAGTTAATTTTTTCGGTCATCAATATTGTAATATTATGTTTAAAACACTATTCTAATTAACTATATCAAATTTCAGGTCAGATATTATTATAGGAGCAGTTATATGCATTATATGTGGAAATGCGCAAGTATTCGATAAAGCAGAAGAAGAATTGCGAGTGAAGAGACAGATTAATAGTTTGCCTCTGGTGTATCCATACGGAGGTACTTACAAGGTACCTATATATATTCATTATAACATCAGCTATCTGCCAGTGAAAGTCCCGTCAAAATCAGACCAGCTGTCTCGGAGATTAGTCCGAACAGACAGACAAAAAATTAAAAATGTTTTTTTTTGTTATAACCTACTTTCTTTTAGTAAAAAGCTGTTATTTTGATATTACAAACAGACACTTCAATTTTATTTATTTGTATACATAATTATAAATATCAATGTTTGTATGTCTGTTTGTCTCAAAGTCAAGTCAAAGTCAAAGCCATTTATTCAGTTTAGGCCCTAAGAGGGCACTTGTGAACGTCGAAACTACTGAAGTTACCACCGATTCGGAAGTCGCCTTCAACTGAGAAGAACCGGCGAGAAACTCAGCAAGGTTATTTTTTTAATATATTTATCTTATATATTTATATATGTCTATTTGTTTATAATGTTTGCGCTCAAAACCATTCATCCGATTGCCATGAAACTTTGGTAGTTGTTGTGCGCACGCGCGCGATGGTTTCATACAAAGAAAAGGAAAAATAAGGACATTGGTTGCAATGCAACTAGCTAATCTCCGTCAATACAATAAAACATGTATTTTATGAGCCAAAAAAAGGGAAAGAAAAAGCCGAAAAATTTCCGAGACTCGTATATTATCGCGACCAAACGTCTCTAAGACCCACGCAAGTTGCTTTAAAGGTCAGATGTTAGTTGGGTGTTTCAAGATTATGTTAATTTAAATGTCAACTTCATTTGCACTCGCGTAAACCCTTTTCAAAAGATTTAATATGCCAACCTGGGAGTAAAGTTAAACGAAACCTTCTATTTTTATAGAAATTAAATATGTAATCATTGCTCTTGAAAGTAGATAGGTATCCGCTTGATTATCTGTCCAGTAACCCTGCTGTAGAAAAGGAAAGACGTATGGCAGTACATTGAGATGTGAGCGAACTTTCAGTTCCGGTGCCATTAATGAAAAATGGTAGTTTGCTTCTGTGACGTCTACAACGGGGATTGAATCTGCTAGCATTTTTTTGAATGCGCGTGGTGAGCGATTATAACTGCTCCGGTACTATTCTGGATAAATGGAAGTGGAGTAACTCACGAGCTACTGCATGAGAAAGAACCATGACAAAGTTGTGGCGGCATGACTTATCGCAGATAAGCCCTGTATAGGGCGCAGGGAATAGTGCCATGCCGTATAACCACTAAAATAAATCTCATTTGTGGTGTGGAAGTGTCTGCTCTTGGTTAAAAATTAAATTAAGGCCTCAAAGACAACATGGTTAATTAGTTGTCAAACAGATCAAGCGAAAGAGAACGGATGCTTTATGAACGAGTGCGACCGTGAGTGTGAAGAGTGCAACCAAAACATTCGTCTGCTCATGTTCGGTTAATTTGCACTATGCTAAAGACAAGAAGCCCACGAAGTCTCGTTCAAATTTCGACAGAACTTCAATTTCAGTAACAGAAGTTCCTCAAAAAAGGACATCATTAAAGGAGTTATCTATGACTAAGCATCCTTATATATATATACCTTTTTTTTTTTATTTCTTCCAGCTCATCATAGGCTTATCAGCACCAATTCACAATACAGATGAAGTGCAACTGCTGTTTGCTGCCAACTTTCAATATCAATATGTACAGTTCGCAAATATATCTGAACTGTCACAGTATTACTTCATCAAGGAAGTGTCAAGAGAAGAAAGAGAGGCAGATGTCATGGCTAGGAAAGATGAGAGGCTTGTTTTTTACAAATCTATGACGGATATGTTGACAACGTAGGTATTTCCTATTTAAATTCTCACTTTTTTGGGTTTGAAGTCTACGATGAGATTGAGCTTTCGGTGAAAGGAATCATCATGTGAAGAAACTATTGTACAGAGCTAGGGTACTTTGTAGTATTCGCCTGGCTGGATACCCTCAAGTTAAAAATCTGTTAGTCAAAAACCTACCGGTTGTATTCCGGCAGCTGTTCTTGAGAGCCAGTGCCTTCTAGGTAACTTCTTGTGTGCTTATCACCTTCGACCACATCATCACTTAGGTACCTATCATATTGAGAATGTGGTCAAAGTAAAAAAAAAAAATCTGGGAACAGATAGATGATAGTTTCCTTCTTTTATCATAGCCTCTTAGTATACCCCTATGTTACAAAAATATATATCTCCCTAATTTCATGGTTCTATGACTAGTTCAGGCTCTGCGAACCACTCTGAGTCAATAAATCAGTCAGGACTTGTTCTTCTATTTATATGTATAGATTTTGATACAGTAATTATAGTGATTATGGCCATAGTTCACCATGCAGGTCATAATCATTTTGTAAAAGTAGCTATAGTAGGCCCAAAATTTAGTACCTTTCTGGTCTAGACCACTAAACCAGTGGTCTTCATGAGACTTCTTCGACTTATCTTTGACTTACCTATGACTGTAGTATATATATATTTTGTATAGTATAAATGTAAGCGAGTTGAAATGTAAGTAACACTATAAAGTTCTTATTTACAGTAAAGGCATGAACGGAGTGGATTGTGTTCTTCGTGCAATTTGTGAGGCTGCTCAGTATCCGGTGGAGCAAGAAGGCTTTGTGGGTGAAATACTGCACATACTGCTCACGTAAGTTGCTATAATAATAATAAGAGCCTCGATAAACACCTCAAGGCAGTGCTCCTGGAGACGGCACGCATAGTGAGGATGTTCCTCTCTCTGGAGCCTTGACCACCGGTAACTAGGACCCTGTTCCCGATACCGGTGGGGTACTGTTTTTTATATTTTTAAATGTATTTTTTTTATAACTTATATTTAAAAATGTAATTTATAGGAGAGTATTTTAATAAATGGTATAATAATAATAACTAATTAATATCTATAACTGGTTCATTCGAGCACTCAGAGTAAATACCTCTAAATGCTTTGGAATATTTATTTTTGTTAAAATTTTCAATAGTCGCGAACTCATTTGGCTAAAAATGATTTTCAAATAAATATCTTAAGTTCTCATTTTTATTATTTTTATACCACATTGTCGGCAAACAAGCATACGATCCGCCTGATGGTAAGCGGTTACCATAGCCTATGAACGCTTGCAACACCAGGGGTATCACTCGCGCGTTGCCTACCCTTCTGCCCTCCCCGATGAGCTCTGGCGTCCTTACTTACGCGCAGGAACACAACTATAAGTTATTTGGCTGCGGTATTCTGTAAGGTGGAGGTACTTCCCCAGTCGAGCTGCTCTTTGAGCGATATATTGCTATGCTCTACCTCTCAAATCTTTAGACACGACTATTTCATCATCATCATCATCTTAGCCACATGACGTCCACTGCTGGACATAGGCTTCCCCTAACGATCAATTAGGCTATTTAATTTCTAACTAAGCAGAGCCCAACCATATGACTAATATTATTATATGGTATATTTAAATACATATTTATATGTTTTTTTTTACATCTAGATACAGAAACAGACATCTTCATGGTTACAAAAAAATGTCCTGGGTGGGACTCAAACAAATGGGCTTGAGGTAATGACATATGACGTGAAAGTCAGGGCATCTGACTTCCATACCACCGGCTCATCAACTTTAGGAGTCGGTAGATCTAATTCATTAATGATCAAGAAACCTGGCGTACACTTCTATTTTAATCGACTACATCAAAGCAAAAACTATGGTGATTTATTTCACCAAGCTGTATAAAATTCCTAATATCTATTACACTATACAGCTTCACAAACACTCAAATACATACATAGGTCGCTATCTAACTGTAATGCAGTTTACGTGACAACATTCTCCGTGTATGTGTTCTAAAAGCTTCTGATTAGTCACTGACGTAGCAAGCGGTGTTGTATACATCTTGGAATCACATTAGGTGTACGCTAACTCAACTTGTGATATAACCGTTGTCACTCGCTCCATGAACTGATTTGACGTGTTGAGGTGCACGTTCAAGCTTTATTGATTGAACTGCAGTTACGGGTCGTGCCTTAGTCTTTAGATTAAAATAATGTGTCTCTAGTTGAAAAGCTCAAGCCCCAAGCCCCTACAGGTGTATTTTTGGGATTAGTTTGTTTACCACCTTTGGTCATGAATATCTAAAAATAAGAACTATATTTTATGGATAATCTGAAACATTACACTCTTGCAATGTGGGAAATGAACAATGTATAAATTAGTTAGCTAATGTTATAAGGAGTAACTTAGGCTACCCCTGATACCCCCGGTGTTGCAATCGTTCATAGGTTACGGTAACCGCTAACCATCAGGCGGGCCGTATGCTTTTTGCCAACAGCGTGGTATAAAAAAAGCTACTTTTGTTGGTTATAGATTATTTTTTATACTTAGTCATTATTGATATATACAGTTCTGTAATTTTAACGATTCTTTTTTACAATACCAGGCCTGACTACGGAAGATCACCGTTCGATGAAGTGGACACTGAATGGGAAGAGGCCATGTCACCATACAAAGATGCAGCTACGGCTGGAAGGCAAATGTTTGACTGTGCTTTTGTTTATAGTGGGTGTCCTGAAGGCCAAGGAGTTATGGAACTTATTAGTACACTGAGGGATGAGTGAAGAGAGATTCTTGAACATAAGAAACTATTTTTATAAGCTGTTTTGTGTTGAGTCATTTTCACTTCTATAAAGCTGTTATAGAAGTATACCCTTGCTTTTGATTAAGTAACTGCGTGCAAGTCCTAACAAATTAACTAAACACATAACTAAAGACTACATGAGTGTGTGTATCAGGAGAGCAGCGATCTATGAAGAGTGGCGACAAATAGTGAAGCGAATATAGTAACCTATAAAATTCCTTTATATAGCCGACATAAAGGTAACGCCTAGTTAATACTATAACTTTCTTCATTATTAATCCGAAATATTTTAAGCAGCTGCTCTTTTTAGTGTTATGGTCCTCTAATATCTTTAAATCTCTTAATTTTTTAATATGGGATCTCTAGTTTAGCCAAAAACCCTTTTGCTTTAATATTAGCAAGGAAGTATCAAAGTTTATTAATAAAGGAACATAAATAAACACAACCAAAAATAATTAAGCTACCCAAGCAAAACCACAAAGAAATCTAGTCATTAGTAATCCGCAGCAGTTCAACCATCGTTATAAAGTGTCTCCCACAACGCCCTGTTTGCTGAGTGGGGCACGTCTTCAGCAAATTAAGTAAATCTCATATACGGTGCCGGTCACGCGCTTGCAATCTTTCCCTCGGAATATTTACATTGACTCTAATGTGGCACTATAGTTTCTCGCTTCGATAGTGTTATAGACAAGGTACTCATTTTTCGAAATTTAAATTAAGGTATTATCAAAAATGTGGTATGTGATCTCACATTAAAAGTATCTATTATAATTTGTGTCTTTCCTTACTTATTTCTATCAGGTATATAAATTATTTCTGCCCTCATTCTATTCTACATATAGGTACTTATTATATTCGTAAGATGATTAAAATAGTTACATTTAAGGTGGATTTAGATTTTTTGCGTTTAATTTATTACATAAAATCTTGAATTTTATGAGACGTAATTTTGTTATTTGCGTCAGAAGTTTATGGCAATATTTATGCAATTATTCTTATGCAAGTATTCATTTTGCATTCGAAAAGTTAAAGAGCTATAAATTGATTCCATAATTACAAATGTCAGTTATTTATTGGTTCTTTAAACCAGCGTATATTTTAAAAGCGTAAAATATATACACTTTATGCGGGATTTACAAAATGACGTCCCATTTGCACTTAAAATTCGCAATAAATTAAAACGCTAGAAAAATCTGTTGAATGTAATTTCTGGGTACAGTCTTTAGAGTGATAAAAATATGATGAATTCCAAAATACTTTTAGATAAAACAAAAATTGCATAGGCATATCTACTACTCGAACCACTCACCCCGTTTTAGTCATGCCAGATACTCAGTTATTAAGCGTAACTTTCATATACTAACATCAATTCACATTCGAAACCAATACTACTACAAATAATACTATTCAATAACATTAATTGAACTTCATTGAAACATTGCGTGACTTCGAGTTTGATTCGAGAATCAATGGTGTCTCCCATAGGCCCCAATGGGCAATCAGTCCAGTAGTCGGCGATTTAGATGCTTGGAGAATTTATCGAGTGGGCTAACAGCATCTAACAGGATTTATCTCGTGCAAAGTTTACGCTGAGGTTTCATTGGCGAAGATAAGAGGTTTGGTATTCGGTTTGGACAAAAGAGGGTGATTGGTGTGCCAATAGTTTACAAGAGCTGCATGTGGAAAATAGTAATTTGATTTTAGAATTAGCTTGTTTGATTAACTTTTTATTTTTTCTTCATCTAATGGGACAATTTTGTTTTTAATCAGCAAACTGTTTAGGTAAAGTAATTTAATAGAACTGACACTGAAATCTGGAAATAAATATCATCTGGTGCAATCATTTTAGTAGGGCAGGTCAATGAACTTTAGTTTAGAGGTATTGTTATTTGGTTTTCGTTTGCATATAACTTTACAATATTATAGCAAAAGGTGTTAAGCACACAAACTGCTGGCATCTAAAGGCACTTGCAAGAACAATGACGGAGGTAGGTATAGGTTCCTTCTTACCCTGAATTCCTTTTGAAATTGCAGGGCATATAGCGCTGGTATTTGAACTAAGCTTTATTAAGCGACCATTGAAAAATATATTTATTTTTTCTAGAATTAAATAACAAATGTTTATGTCCATTGGTAAGTTGGCAGCCAAGACAGGCTTGTTAGTGGCATCGGATCGCGCATTGTATGGTGCCATCATTACGTCAGAGCTGAGCTTATTGCGGATTTAACAGTAGAAACATACCTATATTTGTTTCTTATGTCTTATTCCTACTCCCTTTCTTACTAATATTATAAAAGAAAATGTCTATCTGTCTGTTGTTATGAAAATAATTTTGATACAGTTTTGATTTAATTTTTAGCTCTTCGTTTTTAGTAACTTCATACTACTATGATTTATAACTAGCTTCCGCCCCGCGGTTTCACTCGCGTTCCCGAGGGATCTTATGTTTCCCCGGGATAAAAAGTAGCCTATAGCCTTCTTCGATAAATGGGCTATCCAACACTAAAATAATTTTTCAATTCGAACCAGTAGTTCCTGAGATTAGCGCGTTCAACCAAACAAACAAACAAACTCTTTAGCTTTATAATATTAGTATAGATAAGATCCCTACTGCACATTCAAATTTGCCTTTACATAAATTTAAGGAACGTGCTAAGTCTATTTTAGTACAGAAGGCATACTATAACATGAATATTTAAATGACCACAGTGCTTAGTCTTCTCAGCAAACAATTCATAAGTACCTGTGAAGGTTTATTTGAATGTATACATATTTCATTTAATTTAGATTATTATTAAACCCCCCTCCCCCTATCCGTCACAGAGAGATTAATTTAAATAAATTATAAAATATCTAACATAACACTTTCCAATCTCTCCTGGAAATTGAATTTCAGTAGCTACAAAAAGAGCAATTAAATTTTTCGGATTATAGCAATTTGGATTTTCAGTTTTGAGATAGTTCTTACCTTGTTTTTAATTAAATGGTTGCTGTTTTTAACTGAATTTAAAAATAGGAGAAGGTTTGATGCGTATGTCTTTTTTTTAGATAAAAGATCTCCTCAATATAAATCTTTCTTTGGCATTAGGTTACTTTTTGAGTAGGTATACAATAAATCAACTGTATTTATGATTATTATTTATATAAGATCAGTGTATCGAGATATATCTAGCACAGAGAATGGGCATGATGTCATTGACGTACTGCATTCTTCACCTGTTTTGTTGTGCCATTTGTCTGTTGCTGAGGACTTTTGCCTGCAAAAATAGAAAAAAAATAAGCAATACGAATGAACCTTGATTGGCAGTCTCCTTTTCAATCAGGTAGATAACTAAACTACTTTATGGAATAGGTGAAACACTGTTTGATGTGGTAATTTAGAGTGGAGGTTTATTTTAGACTTCTTTCACGCCTTGCTGGTTATCACAAATAAAAAATCTGGCAGCAGGATAGATAAGCTATACTGGGTGATTTTGTTATCACTGGCAATACTTGCAAGGGTGGAAGTACTCATCAAAATGAATAACTTTTATTATGGGACTAACTGTGAAATCATGAAAAAATTATCAGCTGTTCCATACAAAGGTTCAATACCTACTCGACCAAAATGTATGAAGCAACCATATTATTTTACGCGATATCAGAGTTAGCCCTATACTAAAAGTTGTTCACATTGATGAGTACTTCCAGCCAGTGATAACAAAATCACCCTGTATATGCTAGAGACCGTCGCCCACATGATTATTTAGTACAGTAAGGTATAGGCAAACTATTTGGACTTAAATTTTATGACACAATAAAGTTTAATCTATTTTTATTCATATAATAAATACCGTAGAATTCGATGTGTCTGTACATTGAAGAAAAGTAAATAAAATAAAAAGGGGGTAACTAAAGAAGAGTAATCTATACGTACATATTATTATATTATGTAGATAGAACATAAATCAGCGATTTTTTTATTTCTTTTCTGTCTGTCTGTTTGTTTGTTTGTTCACGCACATCTCCGGAAATACTGAACGGATTTTCATGTAGTTTTCACTGGTAGATATAAATTAATTTGGGACAGAATATAGGTTTTGTTTAATTAAAATCACATGTTGCAAAAGTTATCATCATTTAAAGATTTTTGGAATTTACTTTTATACTGTTCGTTTCATCGAAATCGGCTAACCAGAAAAAGTAATAGATATTTTATAAAGTCTGCGCAAATGAAGCCGTGGGCGAACAGCTAGTTAAAAATAAATAATTGGAGATATTGATTTTTGCTAGCCTCATGAAGATGCCTTGGGTGCAAGCTGAAAGCCATAGCTGGACGTCGAACATCTAACCAGAGTTTATCTCTTGCATAAAACATCTCTTGCATAAAACTGAGCTTATGTTTGCTTTACTTTATTAAAAGCTTAATTAAAAATAAATGTTTGGAGATATTGATTATTGTCTTGAAGAAAGTAATTTCTTATTCATGTTTTTCGTATTCCTAAATCTTTATTTTCATGAATCTCGAGAGATTCATCGAAACAAAGAAGCCCAAGAGTAATTACATAAAAATGAATGAAATCGAAAAATAAATCCCATCTGAAAATACAAAATTACCTGAAAACCATTTTTAAAATTTTGTGGTAAATTTCTTTCGGCTCAGATATAATTTCCATTTCACAAATGGCCCGCCGTACGCAGTGGAAGCCATTCAGCCCATTTCTGAAAGCGAATGAATTTTTGTTACTTTTTGAATATAAATTAATATGTTACCTGCCCAATTATCAAAAAAAAAAAATTATGTGTGATAACTGCCTGTAGAATATGAAGGTAAGAGTTATGATTAATTTTAAAATATTCAAACATAAAACATGAAGGTAATATCCACTCCATTTTATTATGAAACTGATATTTACGGGTTTTTTAGTTAGAGTTCATTCATAGATTCATCATCTATCTCATCCTAGCTGCAAGACGTCCACTGTTGGACATAGGCCTCCCCTTAGGATCTCCAATAGGACCGGTCTTGGGCGGCCTGCATACAGAATATTAAGTCGCTTAAAAATGGTATTAAACCCTTTATATATAGGTGACAGGTACAATCTTATATTACTGTAGCTTAATTTAAACCCTATCAAAGCGAAGCATTACAAAATACTAGCTTTCAACCACACGGTTTCCCGCGTTCCCCTATTTCATCCCCTTAGGAATTATACTCATCGATATGAATAACTTTTACTTTTACCAACTCTGATATCGCGTAAAATAAAACGGTCGTTTCATACACTTGGTTTAGTAGGTAACTTTTGTATGGAACAGCTGATAAGTTTTTCGTGATTTCACAGTTAGTCCCATAGTAAAAGTTGTTTATATTGATGAGTGGAAGTATCCACCTCTGCAAGTATTGCCAGTGACTTAAAAATCACCCTGTATTTTGGAATCCTTTCACCCATACGTTACATAAAGAATAGTCTCTAAACTTCGTGAGTCTAGGACTAGCAGTTTAGGTTCTACGTTGATTATCACCTGTCGGTCATTCTGAAAGCTTTGTTTTATCCTAGTTCTGTTGTCCTAGTTGACAAAGATAAACCAAAAATGTCCGGCCAAGTGCCGACTCGCGCACGAAGGGTTCCGTAACGTTATCTATAAAAACGGCAAAAAATCACGTTTGTTGTATGGCAGCCTCCATAAATATTAATTTTATTCTGTTTTATAGTATTTCTTATTATAGCGGCAACAGAAATACGGACGGACAGCGGAGTCTTAGTGGTCCCGCATGTAAATGTGAGCAATGGCATTTCTGAGCTTATCCCCGTATTAAGATTCTTAAATAGCTGTACTTAATTCGTTTTAATAAAGATTATTGTTTAATTTTATTTTTTGTGTAAATAAACTTTTATTTTTTTCCAAAGTAGCTTAAGAGGCACTCTTAATCTAATATTAAGAATATTTCAAATATATGAATGAAAACTATAATAGGTACTTCACTTGTCTAAAAGCGTCTCCAAATGACTGTAAATGGTTCTTCGGTGTAGGTGATGATGGTGATATGGATGGAATGAATCCGGAGGGTCGTCCCAGTTGATACGGAACCCTACAGCTTGGGCAAAGATTTGGTTCCACGGGACCATATTTGCTTTGAAGTTCACTCGTAGCTAAAAATTAAACAATATAAGTGTCATTGAAATACCTAAATTAAAGTGGATATTTTTAAATGCCAAAGGATAGATAGATATATATTTAGACATATTATATTTATTTATATATATATATATATATATATATATATATTTATTTAGAGGTTTAGATATTTTATTATTGATATTTAGCTGTATTTTTTCTGAAATAAAAAGAATATCTCCTGTTAAAGTCTCTCGAATATTCTTATATTTAATGTAAGGTAATGAAAGCCGCTTAAGCGCTCATGGCAAACATTTTTTATAATTACTTTCTAATTATCTTTGTTTTTTTATTGACAACCATATGAGTGGTCTATTGTAACAAATTTTAACTAATTCAATGAAAGAAGTCATACTTACGAAGAAGTGCGTTATATTCCTAAAACCCAGAAATCTTCTTTGTCGATGCAATGTAGTCTGTGTACCGTTAGCTTCGCCCAGGTCAATTATTATGAATACAATTAAACTTAAATAGCATATGAAAAACACTTGATATATTCTGTTCATAATCACTGAAAAAAGTGTTTCATCAGATGAGATTGGCATTTATTATAATATAGCACTTAACTCGTAACATAATAACAAGTACTGGGAGCTTTTTCCGCCAACGCATAAGCTTGGCCATACAAAAAGGGAACGCTGCCAGCCTGTTGGGAACCTTGCCTATCGACAGCAGCGAGGGCTTTGAGGATGTTTTCTATATATCATAGTTTGTATTTTTTACTTAAATTGTAAATATATAAATAACAAGTAACTATGCGTAATTGATTTTCAATAAAATATGTAAGATTTATTTATAATATACAAAATATAACCTGCGAGTATATATAGTATGATTATTTATATAATATAAAAGTTATAATATACCTATAACGTGCAATAAATGCCCCACTTTTGTGTAACTACTCAATTCACCGTGTGAAAATAACTTTATGGAACACAACACACTATGATGGTAAAAGATAAAATGTTTGGTAAAACTGAAAGCGATAACGTGAATGTGAACGGTTGTTTTCTGAAAAAGTAGGTTTTATTTGACAGTTTAATTATCAGACGCATTTATCGTATGCTTGAACTAAACTATTTTTTGGTAATATAGGGTAAAATGTATACAGGTTGATGCGCAAATAAAATAAAATAAAAACTAAATAGGTATTTTATTTTAATCTCATCGTGGATAGTGATGATATGGCCAAAGATGGTAAGCTCACAAGTCCATATTGCTAGTCACAATTATTGGGAAACAAACTAAAACCGTATCTATTTTTGACGCAAGTAGACGTAATAAGGAATCTATAAACTGTTAACTTACATCAATATAGAGACAGGCATATTTAGCAATATGGATGTTTTTTTTTATACGAAGTGTTAAACAGATTTAATTTAAAAAATAATAATTGAGCTGTAGAGATTGTTCGATTTTCTTGACTCTTTCACACAGTTTAAAGGCCTTTTTTGAGTAAGCGTCCAAAAAACGCCTTTGCATTCACGGTTTCATAGCTCTTTAAGTGTATCAAATCCAAGCCCATTTGGATACCAGCCCATGAAAGATATGGAATTAAAATAAAACAAAATCTTATGCAACAAATTATAAGCAACCTGTACATAAAGGCAACGGTTCTCGCGGTTTTATTTGTTTTTCGTGATTAACGGTAAGTTATCCATGACAGATAAGCTTGCATTCCTAAGTTATATCTTCAAGTAGAATACTTCGCTATATGTTTACTAAAAAAAATACATGTTTTATAATAAAAAGTTAAAATGAGTGTATTAAAAATATTATGGTTGTTAATTCTTTCTGCGCATACGCAGGCAAATGAAGATTTAAATAATACTAATGAATTAGATGTGTATGAAAAAAGTGAGATTTTATCAAGAAGAAAGAGGTTTATTGTGTTCCCCGAAGGCAGTTCGTTTCAATTGGGTAATGTTTATCAATATATTAACGCGTTATTCTAAGGAACTACCAGTCCAATAAAAAAAAAAAATATGTTGGCTAGCCCATTAATTGAGAAAGCCAGATCACGATCACTAATCACAAATGCGAGTGAAACAACGGTGCAGAACTAGTTTCACTATTAACTTATTACTTCCCTCAATTATTCTTATTAAGTAATATAAAATAAACAAAAATAAATAAAAAATATTTGATAGTGATTTTACAAATTTTAAAAGAAAATGTATGAGTTTATAAAATGTTAAAAGTACAGTAGATACATGTTACAAATATTGAGTGATAATAGATGGAATCCGGGTAACTGTATTAGATCCGGGTAGGAAAATAAGCTGACACATTTATATCTAGATCTCTTGAGATGTAAGTGTACTTGTGATCATTTGTATGTTTTTACGACATGTATTTTTTTGTGACTGTGTGTGACCATAATCTCAAGGTAAGTGATGATGTAGCACATGGTGGTGAGCACACAAATTGTAGGAGGAACTGACTCTCAAGCACGTTTGTTGGAACATAGCGATAGTGCTCAACGACATATTTTCAACATGAGGGTGGTAGCCATCCAGGCGATTACTACAAAGTACCCTACCACCGTACTATGGTTTCCTCACGATGTTTTCCTTCACCGAAAGCTCAAGCTCATCATCTCTCAAGTTCAGCACGGCCTGCGAGGCCATTACAACTGAGATATCATCGCCTTAACATCTCTCAGTAGGTATATCTGAAATTATCTTCGATTTAATTAAACTATTTTATCTTTCCAGTATTCTGCGTGACTTACCCAGCATTAGCTACAATAAGTGACATTTTCCTATGGGGTAACACTGCAGCGCTGGCATGGGAGCTACCTCAGGATCCATACTCACCGTTCATGCATCATGCTGATCCACTTCACAGGAGAGTCGACTCTAAGACGATCTATTATACTGATGAAATTGGGAAGGTCCTGTTCAAAATGCCATATAAGAAGAGGTAAATTAGAATACTAGTGCAGAACGACGTTAGAAGCATAAAATAAGATGGTATTATTAAAGAGGATTGGTTGAACACAATCTCATCCAAATAAGTGATAATAAACATATCATAAGCCTAGAAAGGAACTGGTTCGTATGTGCAGCTGCCATAAACACACCAATGGATGGTTGGAGTCAGACTTAAACATCACAAAAAAGGCGACTAAATAATTTAAAATAAAAATATTCTAAAACTTCGAATATTCCCTTTATGACGAACAAATTAAAGATTAAAATGGCGCTTAGAAATAATTTCCCAGACACATTCAACTATTTGGAATTGAGTAATTAGTGATAGTTAGAAGTTGAGCATATCTCTCAAATATTTGCACGCGTTACTAAATACGTTAAAGCTGTTTGATCTATGTTCAAAATGTTATTTGTATATAATTTATAGACCCTAACATCTAACACCCATATCTCAAAAGTTTAATTTAATCTACAAGATTGACATTACGCGTGTCTTTATTTATTTAATCACAGAGTAAAATCTCTATAGCTCAATTGCAAAATAAACTTTCAGAAAGATAATTGTAAATCCAGCATTCGCCAAGCGAAGCGTGGACCTGCCGTTGGATGCTCACCAAGTCAAAAGGGAAGTGGAGGAATACAAAATAGACAGGAAGCAGATGCATGCTTCTAAAAAAGAACGGGAGTATTTGAAAAGTGAACACATGGAAGCGCAAAGCGTCGAATTTCACCGAAGTAGTCGAGCGGCGCTTTATCATAAAATAGAAAAATTGGTGCAAGGGTGCGTATCGAGTAAATTACTGTTGTGAGATGTTTAGTGATATTTTATTTTTCAGTAGACACGAGTGTTTTTATTTGTTATTAATAAAGGCAACGTTTATTTTTGATGCAGTAAAAAATAGCTAAATATAAATTTTTCACTTATTGACTTTTTCTGTCTTAGATGGAACTAAAAAAAATATTCAGTTTTTGGTTTATCTTACATGCCCATAATCTGCAAATTATATCGGCATGTATATAGATATTAAATTAATATAAAAACTTGTATAATATTTCACAGACTCGGTGGTAATGGAAAACATTGCATTTTGAAGTCACTTTGTCTGGTTGGGAAGACCCATCATCTTCCACAAGGATCATTCTTCCAGGAGATTCTGAGATCTGTCTTTACGTAAGTTATTTTTTTTAGATTTATATTTTAAAGCACCTGTAAAAGAAAATTGGGATTTTGGGCAGCAATTATTTTTTATCAAAACCTAAGATAGTACTTATCTATTCATAAATTTTTCTAATAATATAAAAATAACAAAATATTGTTTTAATGAAGCTCGAAGGCTGAATGAGTAATTGACTTTGACTTTATCTCAAACCAGCTGTATTTTTTTTGTTACAGTTTACCAAAGACCTTGTCAGAAGACAAGTACAAAGAATATGATGCAGCAACTTCATCTTCAGAATCTTGTGATGACCTTTACCCAGATTGTGATGAACCTTTGATGGACTCTACTTCACCTATATTAAATTACTAACGACATTTAGTTATTCACAGATTAGCGATTAAGTATGACCCATCAGTTAACAAGTTAGGCTAATTGGGACTTTTGTTTCAAATGTATAGAATTACCTATTATACAATAACAATGTTACCAATTTTATTTTAATAAAATACATTTAAAAAATAAACTATGGATGGGATATTAATGATATCTTGATTACCTCAATATTATTTAATTCTAATAGTTGATTAATAAAATGTAGTACATTTTTTAAAATTATTTCTTTACCTAATTAAAAAAAGGTTTAGTAGGTACCTATTTAAATATTAGAAGTATTTTTTGCATTAAATATATTTTTAATATCGAATACTTTTCTCTAATACCCATAGCACTGGCAGTTTATAACAAATACAAACAAAACTTTATTGTTTTTCGAGACACACATTTTCGAATGATTGTGACACGAATTGTAACAGTAAAACTTGTCACAAACTATGTTAATTGGTATTCCATTTATACATATTTACACATCACCAATGAACTAAAGAACATGGAACAGTGTATTTTACGTTTAGCAGGTGGCAGCTCAGTACAGTTAATAGAATAAGAAAAATAAAGTTGACAGTTTACGATCAGTTCCAACATTATAGTGAATTTGAATTAAGAATTATGAATCTTTTTCACAATTCTTTGTTTATCGTTAGTTTGTTAATACAAAGTATAATCTGTGAGAACACCATGTATAATGAGACTGAAAGTCACTCGTCAGATAGTTCGAAGGTGTTATCAAGACATAAGAGGTTTTTAGTATTTCCAGAAGGAAGCTCTTTGCAATTAGGTAAATAAATTAATTTCATATCTTTTTAGTACCAAAATTATATTTTACAATGTCTTCCTTATTCAAGAATAAGTGTCTAGTGTTTATACAATCAAAATTCACATTGTTTATTTAACGTTTTATTTCCAAGAAACATTAGCCTTATTTTTGGATATTTACTTCTTTCTTACCATCGTTTTTCCAGTTTCATTATTCTTTAAGTTATGTCAATGACTTTGGTTCTTCGCCAGGTTTTACAAAGCAAAGCTTTTCGAAGTAAATATTTTATGGTTTCAAGTAACTTTTTGAAATAATATAAAATAAGATTTACATAACATTACATACCTATTGAGGTTTAATAATTCGAGGAAATCTGGCTTACGCTGGTAACAGTTTACCTGCTGTCAGTTTATTTACTATGACATTATTTAAATGTAGGTATGCAATTTTAATAAAATTTAAACTATTTTTATGACAAAATTTGATTATCTTCTTAGTGATGCATTAAATTTTGTTTCACTTTTGCTTAATCAATCATTGGAAAATGGACTTTGTTCTTTCTCTTCTAAAGTAATATTTTCTTTGTTTCCAGTATTCTGTGTACAAACAGCAGCTCTTATACCGATTGGAGATATATTCCTTTATGGGAACACGGCAGGCCTTGCATGGAATCTACCTTCAGACCCCAAGTTATTACAAATGTTTAAAGAGTATGAAAAACCACTACGAAGAAGTGATTCTAGGACTATAGCATACGTGGATGATACTGGTAAAGTGCTTTCACGAATTCCTTATACAAGGTAAGATTTGAATGATGTAAAAAAATTACAATTGATTTAGAGAGTAAATTTGAGTTTGGTTTCTCTGCCCATAGTAAACAAGGGACAAATTTCAATGTAGAGATAACGACTGTACATAAAACTGCCACAGATAATAATACGCCAAGCAATTATTATAATAAATCTATTAACACCTGAAATATCTAATTTTTATCTGCATACCATTTTTATCCACAACAGATTATGTGACAGTAAGATTATGGAAAGACACAAACTTATCGATAGTCAAAAATTTTGTTGAGTTTTAGATAGTTTCCAATTTACATTGATATAAATTAAAAAATTTAAGAGGGTTAATATTATCAGAACATAAGACATAATATTTTAACATTACCATTTCCAGAAAATCAATAGTAAATCCCGCATTTGCAAAACGAAGCATCGAAGACGGTGAGATGTCGTTTAAAGAACGGCTGAAGAATAAAATAGATCGAAAGAAAATGCATGAGAAACATAAAAATAGGGATTACTTGAAGAAAGAACACTTGGACGGCAGCAGTATCGAATTTCACAGAAGCAATCGACTTGAGATCTTGGCCAAATTGGAGAAATTATTTACAGCGTTAGTAATATTACAACATCATTACAATAATTTAACTGAAAATAGCCCAAAAACTAAGAAAAATATAATAACTAAATAATATAATTCTTCAACAAACAAGAGTCGGCCACGTTTTTAATGTTTGTAAATTTTAGTTTACCTCAAGGGACACATTTGGTACTCATGTTATTAAAACTTTTGAGTCAAGAGACATAGATTTAACTTACAAAATTATTTGAATATAATTAATCGATTTTATATCTACTATAAGCTCTTTTATGTACAACAGAATAATCGAATATATTCCAGTTCAGATATTATAGATCACCGTACAAGTTGTAGAATTTCTAGCAACAAAATTCCTTTGGTGCAAACACTGACGTTGTATATCAGTGGATACACATTACCATAGACAATATATAATTCCACATACAGACTCGGGCGAGACGGGCGGCAGTGCGTGCTTTACAAGCTATGCGAAGCGGCGCAGCGTTCCGTCGAGCAAGGCACGTTCCTCAACGAATTCCTAAGAGTTGTCTTTACGTGAGTATTGATCGGGTGGTTGTATGTACTGTATAGATTTTATGGAAATCTGATATTATGATACATTGAATAAGCATTTATTTAATCATAACATAAAAAACTTATAAATCCATCATCTTAACCCTTAACCACTGACGTGTCATTTCATTACACTACCACTGACGTACAAATGAGATTCGTCAATTTCTTTAAAAACCTCTCAGGCAGCAATCAATCGTAATTTGAGTTTCTATTTACTTTTAAGTGATAGAACATTTTAAACCTAAGATGCAAAAATAAATAAATCAATAAAAATACTCATAGAAAAAATATTTATTAACCAACATTCTTAGTGGTATTGAAATAATAACAAAAAATATTAAAAAATCCAATAAAAAAACTATGTTCTACAGGAACTTTTTCTTTTCATTTTTATACAGGTTTTATGAGATTAAAATCATATTAGCAGCTAATAAATTATTTATGCACTTTTTAACGACAGTTATTGCAGGTTAGTTTTGAACACTGCAAACAGACCGGCTGACCGCACATCGTACACCTGTAATAGGTTCTACGTCGTTTCTGCTTGAAACACATATACTTAACAATTTTTCAAACTCTCAAATTTTAGAATTTCAGTGCTTTGTTGGTTTGCTCCTGTAGGCTTATCTTTCCCCAAGATACGCCCCATAAGACTCTTGATGTCGTGAGAAAGTTGTGGTATTGCATATCTACGCTCTAGGTGTGGCGTTACTAAACGTATTCCAAGGTCTTTCATGAATTCCATGCGTTTCGACGAGTTATAATTACAATGTAAAAGCCTGTTTTTGATCACAATCTCACCGTGGTAAGGACTATGTGGCCGATGGTGGCAAGCACACAAAACCTAGAAAGAACTGCAATTTGAAACTGACAGGTAAAGTGCGGTGGCGGCGTAGGAATAATTTAATTTTAGAATTTAATTTTATCTTTGGGCCTACTGCCAATGAGAAAATATTTAGATCTGTGATGAACTACAGATGGCAATATATTTGTGCGCAAACGACCGAGACAAGTGATAAGGAGTCATTGCACTAAATTCCTCCTGCTCTACGACCGCACTTATAATAAAAAAAAAACTATGGTAAAGCTCACATAGCTCATATTTCAGTCAGAAACCTTAAACACTGCGAATCTTTTTTTTATTTTGACCTGATAATTTGACATGCATCAATTTATCTGTATTTTCTTGAAATGTCGTTATGCATTTTATTAGACAATTTTTGTATCGGCAATAAATTAAAAATATTAAAAACTTTTTTACAGCTTACCCAAAGGCAAAGTTTTCGATGATGAAGAATACAGGGAATATGACAAAGCACACACAATCACTGAAGACTGTTCCAGATTATACCCTGGTTGTGATGATTTCAATGTACCTGTACAGTTTGAACAATTTTGATGTTAAAGTGTTTGGAAATAAAAGTTTTTTTTTTAATATAACCATATTTATTGAAGTTTCTTCTTCATAAATTTTCTTGGTGTAAATAGTATCATCAGTATAAGAATATTCAATGCTCATTTATGGGTTTTCAAGATTAAGAAGTTTGAACTAAATCAAACCCTTTCTGATCACGAAACTCTCACTGTCATAGGATGTTCAAAAGTTAATGTGAGTATGAATCTCTATCGATTTTTGGGCTATGGATTTGGTTTAGTTTGAATTTTATTATTGTGCTTTCGTTTATTTATATTTGATTTTATGTGTCATGTTTTGTATTGTGTGTCAACTCTCATTTTTATTTTTGCCCTGATTTATAATTTATTTGTATTTTTGCTGTTCTTGTATTGTGTACCTTTGTGAAGTTGTTAGATCTTTTGTCCTGTACTAGTCTTCATTGTTGCTGTTATGTTTTTCTGGGAACTGTTGCCGTTTTCGTTGCGCGTAGAATCAATCCGTTGTACACTAGTAACGGGGGTCAGCTGAAAATCAGTGCTGTGTCCTAAACACAGCATACACTGAGCTGACTACCTAGCTACGCACAGGTTGATCGTACTACTTATTTATATTATATATATGTTATGTATGTCATCAAATTTTGTATGTACTAATGTAAAAACCCATGTGTGTAGAATAAATGGTATAAATGGTATGGTATAGGCTAGGTAGAACATAACATGAGTTTTAGTAATTACTGTAACTCTTGTTTTATAAATAAATTACTTTCTCTCATCTTATTTCATATTCAAGCAATGCTTTTGCCCCACGGTTTCACCTATGTTACCGGAGAGGTATACATAATTACATATCGAATACATTCGAACAAACCAACAAACACATTTTCGCATTTATAATAAGAGATTACATATCGTCTCAATCTATACATACATACTTGTACTGACTGACTGATTGACTGTATGTACGGTCGCACTCTTGAAATGTTTATCAGTTTTAAAATTAGATTCTTTATCATCCTGTGTGCAGTACAGCCCAAAATACTATATCAAGGTACTTATTACTTTTTAAAAAGTGTCTTTTTGATGATTAAACTCATTTCTTAATTTAAAATTTGGCATATAATCGTCACTGCATTGGTTACAAAAATTTTGTCATTTATTAAGAACTAGCTGTCCCCCGCGGTTTCACCTGCGTTTTCAACATAAAAAGTAGCCTATGTCCCTCAATAAACTGCCTATCTCATCTAAAAATTACTGTGTCTTAATTTCATACAAATCCCATACTTTCAGTTGTTCCAGAATTTTCCAATTTTCTGCGCAATTTTCTTATTTATTTTTTCATATGAACCTTCTCATACACAACAAAAAAAGAATTAACGAAATTGTTCCATCATGGGATTCATTTATATATATATATATATATATAGATATGTGGTTTGAAAATTATTTTACTAAATAAAATGGCAAGTTTATGGCTCGGGCTACTATGTCGTGATTTAACCTGCACCCTGACATTCGCCTCATTCAATGGCCTGCTCGGTCAGCTGATATGAATCTGATTGAAAATCTGTGGGGCATAATGGTTCAACGCTGAGACTGTCAGAATGTGAGCCTCACGCACTTAAATCACATTAGTGTTCGGGTATGGGATGATATTAGGGGGACTGACTTATAAGCGCGCCTTGTCGCACCTATGCGAGATAGTACGTGCCTTCATAGCTGCTGCTGGAGGCTACAGTAGCTATTAAAATAATAAATTGTTGATAGTCTAAAAAATAAAGATTTTTTGATTTTACATCTCATTATTTCTAGCAACAAGTTTGACTTTATGCCTATGCTTTGTCCGATTGTCTGTATACTTTTTGTCTCGTCTTTAAGATAATTAAAAAAGTTTTTTTTTAACTATTCTATCTATTCTATATATAGTAAGTCACCTCCTTGAGCGACCGATCTTCATCAAAAAGTCTATGCTCTATACCTAGTCCAATCACATCGATATGTGTCACAAGGTCGATACCTTATGACATAGATGTGTGCAGACAATTATGAACCTTATATAAAGACCGCGACTGTAGAGCCTATACTGATGGGATTATAAACATGAAATTTTATACACCTTAACATAGGCATCCACTGAGGAAGGTATTTTCAAAAATCAACTCCTAAGGGAGAAAAATAAGAGATCGCGGGTAAAACCGTGGTGTGGAAATCTAGTAAATAATAATTGAAAAGCTTACAAAGCTTATTTTATTAAAGAAAAACAATAGTTATTTTAACATCAACCTTAGGTATCGACCTGTATAGATATGTAAAAATATATTTCAGATAAAATGAGAACAGTATTTCTGCTAGATGAACTGTGAAATTTCGTAGTATTTTTTTTTTATACTACATATGTGGCAATCAAGCTTACGGCCCATCTGATAGTAAGTGGTTACCGTAGCCTATAGTCGCTCAAAACACCACGGGCAAAGAAAATACAATTTTATTATTTATTTATTTAAGTCTCCTGTGCCTGTAATTTCACCGGCTCCCATACCCTCCTAACCGAAACACAGTAATACAAGTGCACTATTTGACGGTGGAATTAGATATGGTGGTAGTACTTCCCCGGGCGAACTTTTCACTAAGAGTAGATTGCTTTGTTTGACCACAATCTAACCGTGAAAAGTGGTAATATAACGGAAGGTGGTAAGTACATAAAAGCTAACTCGAAATACATCGGCAGGTGCTTAGCGACACATTTTAAACTTGAGGGTGGTAGACATCCAGACGAGTCATGCAATGATTTCCTCACCGGAGCCTCCTGTCTGAGTTTTCAATGAGGTGACCATCGAAATCTCACGCTTATTATAGAATTCGAACCAACGATGCCCGTCACAATCACAGAGCTATGATTGCCTAAAAACACTCACTTTCTAGCGCAGATTTTTGAATCCACAATTAGCATTATAATAATGATAATCAAACAAAATTAAAATTTTTGAAAAAAACCCCGACGGTTGTGACGCCATTTTGTGATGGCGGCCATCTTGGATTTGAAATTTATCATAATTTATAGTACTTATTCTACTAGTCGAGCGCTTTCATTTGATACCCATATTGAGGAATTTGTGAAAAAATATGTAATCCGCCATTTTGTGGCGGCGGCCATCTCGAACCGATTTTCATCAAACATAACTAAGAACACTCCCGACTAATTCACCTTTCAAACAAAAAAACAAAATAAAAATCGGTTCACCCCGTCGTTTTTGCGTCGGGGGTTAAAAATTTAAAAAGACTAAAATTATTTGTTTATGCCTTTTGCGGTAGAAACCTTGGATCCGTAATTGGGGTCCGAAGCTCGACGATTCGCTTGAATTTTATCATCTAGGATCATCGGTTTTTCGGGAGACCGACGGACGGGAGCTTTATCCGCCAACGCATTAGCTTGGACATACAAAGAGGGAACGCTGCCAGCCTGTTGGGAACTTATGCCCTTCGATTGCGGCGGTAACTTTGAGGAAGTTTTCTATTAGGTCCTAATAAATGAAGTACGATCCTTTTGAGGAATAATAGTAAAGGTCATAAGTATTTCGAAAATGATTAAATAAAAATATTCGGTCGTAATTTTAATGAAAAAAAAACCTGAAATTGTACTTCATCATAATATTTTTTTTTATCATTTTCTGAATACTTATGACCTATACTCCAAAAAATACTTTCCTATTATCACAATCAGTGAGTAGAACAGACAGAATAACGGTTTATTTTATTGTAATGTGGTTATGATTGTTTATTTAGTATGTATTAGCATAGAGCCCGGATACAAGTCTATTTTGTATGGAAGCTTTAATTGGGGACCTAATGAAAAAGGTTGTAAGTGTACATTTGAAAATTTGCAAAGTTAAAGTGTAAATTTACTTTTATTTTTTAAACTGCAACTTTTAGCTTCGCGAGCATACAAATTACGCTAGTATGTACTCTTATTTAAACTCATTAAAAGTTTTATAAATCATTTTAATAAGCAAAATTTTTTAAATGAAAAAAAGATAGGTACATTTCATAATAATTATATACTTGTGATTAATTTATATCAAAGTTTACCGCCAGTTTCTGAACGTCCAATAAAAGTAAAAGTTTACTCAAAACGATTGATATCATTGTCATTTAGACGTTATTTATAACGATAGTTAAGCTTCTAATCTGTGATACAACAACATTGTTCAGTCTTCTAAAGTTTGAAGGTTAATGCTTCATAAGTATATAACTTTTTTGAAAAGAGATATTACTGAAAATTTACAACATAAGCAGCAATTTAATCTGCTAGCTTTATTCAACAAAGAAAAACATTAGTAGAAAAATATGACACAGTAAAACAAAAAACGCAGTTACATACTTTTCCATGTCAACTAGTAACAGTTCGCAAACAACGACGAGTACAATTTGTATAGTTTTACAAATTAGCTAAATATTCAGTTTGCGAAAGGGACCGGCCAGTTGTTGTTTGAAGCTTAAGCTTAGCTCAAGTTTATTTAGCTAAGAAACTTAATAAAACGTAAGTTAATATTTACTAAACGCATTTATTAAAAAAAAATATAATTGTATTTAAAACTCACTAATCAAAGTACAAACATAAATACGTTACTTTTTGTAAATTTATCTTATGAAATTGGTTTACACACAATTTGAATTAATATTAGTTTACTTTTATAAAAGTCAACAATTATTTTGTTTTCACATTGGATTTTTGATATTCATCTTTTTAATAGATTTTTTTTTACCCCGTATATTTTTTTACTAAAATATATTTAAGATAATTACAATGGGAACGGTATTTCGGCTGAAAATATTACTCATGGCGATTTTATCATCTGTGTCAATTCCTGGAAGTTCCGAAACAAACATAACTTTACCATCCAAATTGGAGGACCTTGATTTAAAGGATGGAAGTCATTCTACAGTTCTCTCGAGAAGAAAAAGATACCTTCTATTTCCTGAAGGCAGCTCCTTTCAACTAGGTATTATTTTAAGTTATAACATATTTTTAAATCTGCGAAATCTTATCAATACAGATATTACAGTAAAGTAGATTAAAGAAAGTGAACAAGAAGTGAAGATTAAATTAGCGTTAGCAGATTGTGAGACCTTCCTATGAAATGTTTTTAATATCTAGAGGAGAAGGATTCAGCACTATATCCTATCATTACATCAACTTCCAGTTTTTTGCACTCAAACTCACGGATATCTCCAAGTTGGTGACATTGTATGGTTCGGAACAACCGCTGCCTTAGCTTGGGAACTGCCCACTGATCCTGAAACATTTAGTATTTTCAAGGAGCAGAGTAAAATCTTTGGAGGCAACAGAAGAGGAGATAATATATCAAAACACATTTACTATTTAAATGAGAATGGGAAAGTTATAAGTAAAGTGCCGTATCGGAGGTAATTTTTTTTTTTTTTTTATGTCAAGAGGCTGAAAAGCAGGTAGGCGATCCACCTGATGGTAAGTGGCTAGCGTCGCTTAAGGCTACAAGCAATACCAGGGTCATTGCCAATGTGTTGCCCACCTTTATAAAGCCTAAAAAGCAAGGAAGGCTTCACCGATGTGTCTCAATTCTTCGCTAAAAGATCTTGGATGCAATACAAGAGTGAATCTATGATTTCGTCATTTTTTAGTACACGAGTAATGAAGCTCGTTTACATAATGATTTCCTATTCTTTATTTGAATTTGTACTACCTCTCAAAGAAAGAGTGTAATGCTAAAAATCTCATTACGCTTGAAATTTTTAGACGACCCATCGTGAATCCGGCCTTTGCTAAGCGCAGCGTGAATAATGTTGGAACAAAAGACGACTGCAAGGCAACGAAGGCGATCTCAGTAACGAAACTGCATAGCATCCAAAAGAACAAAGACTATTTAAAAATGTTGAACAGTAACAACATTGAGTTTCACAGAGAAGGTAGGAGGAGCTTCTATGAAAAGCTGGAAACATTTTTCAAGGCGTGAGTAATTTAGATTAAATTTACTTTATATACTTGTAAATAAATATTCTGGTACATATTCCTCACACACGGCCATCTGACCACAAACTAAGCAGAGCTTCGGCTATGGAAGCCAGATAACTGATATACTACATATACTACTTTTCTTTTATAAATAAATACTTATATAGATAATTACACCCAGACTCAAGACAAACAGACATGCACATAAATGTGTGTCCTGAGTGGAATTCGAACCCACTACCTGCGGCGTGATAGATAGGGTATCTTCTCTATCTACGCCAACCGGCCCGTCATACTTCGTTGTACCAAAGACGATCATTTGGTTATACTTATCTAAATTTGCAATTTTACCTCGTTTTTCGTGATAAAAAGTAATTCATATCCATCTCCGGGCCTTTGTTCCAAGCTAATTTATTTACCCTTTTACCAATTTTCATAAAAATCAGTAGGATACTAAAAAATCCGTGAAAATTAAACAAACAATAAAATAAATTCTTTGCGTTTATAATTCAAGTGAATATAAAAACTATTTTATAAGGATGTAGATAAATATCTACTAAGTAATTAAAAATGAACAATATGAAGTGACCAACAGAACTGGAGAGCATTGTTTACGCTCATACTAAACCGGTATTGTAGTTTGCATTTTAAACATCTATCGGTTCTTTACTCGTGACGGTGGTCACTGATGTCAAAAAAAACTATTAATATTATTATGTACAAGCTTCCGCCCCGCGGTCTTAGCCGCGTTTCCGATGGATCATAATTATATTTTCCCGGGATAGAAAGTATCCTGTATGTTAATCTAAAACATATTCTATATGTATGCCAAGTTTCATTCAAATCCGTTCAGCCGTTACAAAGTTGTGTGTTAACAAACGTCCAAACATCTAAACTTACAAACTTTTACATTTTAATATACTAGCTTCCGCCCCGCGGTTTCACCCACGGTCCCCAGAATAAAAAGTAGCCTATATCCCTCTCCATTACCATAGGCTAGCTGGGTAGCAAATTTCATCGCGATCGGTTCAGCGGTTTCGGAGTCTATAAGGAACATACATACATACTTTCTCTTTTATAATATATAGAAGATATAGTAGGATTTATATTTACAGACTAGGCTGGAATGGTAGAGAATGCGTCCTGAGGATTCTCTGTGAAATGGGTAATGATAAAAAAGAGCAAGGAACATTTTTGGAAGAAATTACGCGGGCTACTTTTACGTAAGTATTTTTCTTTCGCTATTTATTGATCGCTAGCTGTATCCAGTATTGTAATACGTTCTCGTGATAAAAAGTAGCTTCCTCGAGAAACGGAGAACAAGAAACTTACCAAACGCAAAAATATTTTTTCAAATCAGATCTGTATTTTCGAATATTATCCTCCTACATACGAATTTACTAACCTTACATCTCAATAATATTAGAGTAGATAACAAACACTCCAACACACACAAACATAACTAGAAATTTTTGATTTCAGTATAATTTTGCCACTTGTTTTAATTGGTACTTGAACTCCATAACCTTTCTATTTTGACCTCAGCCCATAATTTCAGATTACCGAAAGGCCAAGAGTTCGAATCTGAACTCCACAAGCAGTACGATGAGGCCCACGGGAGTCGTGGAGACTGCGCCCGTTTGTACCCAAAATGCGAAGATCTTCATGGAACACAATTGTATAATTAACTTTAAAATAATTTTATAGATATAGTAAATAATCTAGATTTTTATTTAAATAAATAAACATTGTTATATAATTAAGCCAAAAAAGAACTGCAGTTTCACTCGCGATCCCCTATTTCACCTCCTTAGGGGTTGAATTTTGGAAAATCCTTTCATAGTTACATGCTTCTATGAGGTTTAGGCTCTACGTAATTTTGCCACCCCCTTTCACCCCTTAAGGGTTGAATTTTGGAAACCGCCGAAAAATGTATTACATTAATTGTGACGTATAATTAATACCAATTTAAATCCGAGCTTACTGAGTTGGTCCATATTTTAAAAAAATATTAAAAGTAATCCATCATTATCATCAAGATAGTTACTAGCCAGTGCACTGTCATCATCACAATCATCTACTGCTGATAAATAAAAACCATCATCATCTGATGGATCTATGTTGATATTTCTGCTAGTAAAGCTATCATCATTGAAATATTCAGTTTTTTTCAAGTTTAACATCTATCGTGTAACACATATATTTTCGGTGTGTTTGGGCATCAGCTTAAGAACCTGCGGGGATATTGCGTAAGAAAATGGTAATGACCTTCATCAACTTGTACTTCCATTTGCTGGAATTCAGTTACATTTATGGAACAATCGACTCATCCGGTGCCCCACGTGGAGTCTAAATATTATAGAATTTTATCATTATAATGGGAGCCCAATTCAATGAAATTCCTTATTAATTTCTTACGCAGGCCTCGCAGTTCAGGTTTAAACTTTGTCTAAACACAGCTATAGAATAAGAAAGCAGGTTTCCATGCACTAGTTTGTGTTTATTTATCAATTGTCTCGGCATCTCTGTCGCTAAGCAATTCCAAGGAGTTGTCAAGCATGACTAACCTAATGAAAGGAGGCGACAGTCTCGCTCAAATTGTTTGATCAAACACTGCACATTTCAAGATCCATAGTGATTCAATGGAACGTTGTATTAATGTGGATTCGATTGCTTTAATTACTAGTTCTTTAGGTGTTTTTTACTGAGGACATAAGTTGGAACTATCTAATATAATAGGTAACACAAACTGCTGTCCTATTTTAACATTGATAATACATAATATCTGATTCGACGGGCGTTAGCAATTATGGATGACCAATTAATGAAATTTGGATCTCAGTTCCGGAAACTCTCCATATCTTTTTGAGGATAGTGGGTGTGATTTTATTGCATTATTACATCTCCATGTACCTTATGGCATTTGCCACTACTACTAATATAACACCCAAAATTTAAATATAATAAACATTGTCAGTAAATAAAGAAGGGAGCGAAAAATAAAAGGGACTTGTTAAATAATATTTTTTACAAAGTTGTTTGAATTAACTTCGGTTTAAATATAGCACAAATAGTACATGATGATTGAGAAAAAGAGAGAAAATTTACATTGATTTATATTTTATGCGACTACGCAGTTAGTATTAAAATATATAAATATTAACAATTTTCAAAATAACATGACCATCGGATCCCAAACTAAGCAGAGCTGGGCTATGGAAACCAAATACTACTGTTAAATAAATACTTATACAGATAATTACACCCAGACAGTACAAACAGACAGTCATGTTCATGCACACAAATGTTCGTCCAATACAGATGCACATGTCACGTGAGTTATGAACCAACTTCATATTTATGAGATACTAAAATCTTAGCACGCCTTTTATTTCATATTTATCTTTTGTACAATGTTAAGCAAATTCATGTCATTGATATGTCTTTGTTTGCTGGTGGTGATATCGGTTT
This sequence comes from Tetheella fluctuosa, assembly GCA_951216915.1. Lineage (NCBI taxonomy): Eukaryota > Metazoa > Arthropoda > Insecta > Lepidoptera > Drepanidae > Tetheella > Tetheella fluctuosa. The sequence goes on along the minus strand of OX578229.1, from coordinate 2,340,971 downwards.
TGATGATGGAATGTGATATGATGGTGAATTCATCTGTAAATGATAAGTGCTCAAATGTGAGGACCTCTTTGAATTCCTTGAGGAAGCGCAGGCATTTGACTTTCCCTGATGGATCAGACGTTGTGGTAAGTGTCTCAATGATTTTAATATTTTTAGGGTTTAGTTATAAGTCTTCTCTCACCATGATCATAAATCAATTTTTGTACAATGTATATTTCTAATCCTATCAAAAAATCTCAAACTTATTAACTCAAACTTTTTTTTTCAACTTTTCTTTAAAATTTATGCAATAAAATTTTCGTTACAAAAGTTATAGACATTTTTACTAATTCATACATTTAACTCATCGCGAGGGGAGTGCAAGTGCAAAGAGAAGTTAAAATGGAGAAATATTTTTTATTTTTATTTCACTACACTATAATCTTACTATGGCAAGTGATGATGTCACCAAAGGTAGCCACACAAAGCCTAGAAGGTACTTCCCCTCAAAAGTAGCTGCTGGAACACAGAAGGTGCTTAGGCGATAGATTTTCAACATGAGGGTGGTGGCCAGCCTCGCGAGTATACTACCATTATGTAGTTCAGGTAGTAGATAGTTGTTCTTTCCAATAATCTTGATCATATTATGATGTAGAAAAAATATTATTGTACCAGAAAAGTAAAGTAGAGATTCAACCCTTTTGCCTATTGTAGCATATAAATATGAATGAAGGGTGAATGGAGGTTTTTCCTTGTAATTTGATTTCCAGTCATATGAAGATTAGATCCATTGTTCGCTTGTCAGTGGGAACCCCTCCAAATGTTCAGTATATCCGAACAGGCAGTAAATTAAATGAACTTTTTCTAACAATCACTGTCTGTACGTAAATTACTTGTCACGTATATTTTCTCTTTACTATTGTAGCGCTTTTTTATTATTGTGATATTTGTTTAATGTTTCCTCTTTGCGCCTATTTTAAGTGATTCTATGGTAAACAGATTATTATAAAAAACTAGCCTTTTGCCTCATGGTTTTATCCCGAGGACCCCCTATTTAACCGACTAAGGGGAGGAATTTCCAAAAATCCTTCCTTAGTGTGTGCAATATTGCAAAACTGCACTATGTGCAAAATTTCAAATCTCTAGGTCCAGTAGTTTGGACTGTGCGTTGATATGTCACCCAGTCAGTCAGTTTACCATTTTATGTATACGGAAAAGAAAAAGGCAATAGGTACTTAACACATTTCAGTAAGTATCATAACGATATGTTACTTTGGTTGCAGATGACGATATCCTTGGTAAAAGCGTTCATGACTCACGCTCCATCTGGATGGAATATAGCCTTAGAAATTGATGTGCTGTATCCGCTTCCTGACTCAAAGATGACCAACGCACTGTTCAGAAGGAAACTACATCATAAACAGAAGCGAGAATTCTGGGATAAACTGCAAGGAGCTATTGATTTGTGAGTAAATTCCGATATACTTACTCATATGTATTTAGCGTACGGATGCCTAGTATATATTTTTTTCTTGGAATCTAAAATATCTGAAATTCTGCCTTGTTTTTTTTTTTTTTTTGACGGGATACGAAGGTGGTGGGTCCAGGGGACCATCGACCACCCTTACGCGGACAATCAAGAGACAACAAATACAATAAAGAGTTATCTCTATCTAAATCACAATCATCAAACTAAACCAAATGTAATATTGGCAATTTAGTAAATAAATGTATTCAAAGTGTTTATCACTAGTAAAATCAGCAAAATCATTATTATTATCCAAATTTATATCTAAAAATCTTTAAAAGTTTTATAAGAACCCTTTAGCGTCAATATTGATAAAGTCCACGTAGGGCCGTGACCACTTATCATCAGAGAAGCCGTCAGTTTACCTACTTATATAGATTTTGACATAAGAATTGAAACGTTTCTGTCTGGCTCCTGGTTTTCGTCATCATCTGCTCATAAATATTACAATTTATCATCTTTACAAAACTTATGTTGATTTATTAAGCTGAACAACTTTAATGAAGAAATATTTATTTACATTCATATTCATCATCATCATCATCTCAGCCGCAATACGTTCACTGCTGGACATAAGCATCCCTAAGGATCTCCAATAGGACCGGTCTTGGGCGGCCTGAATCCAGTTTTTTCCGACGACCTTTACGTACGTCCACCTTGTAAGTGGACGTCTTTCGCTGCGCTTGCCGATCCGTGGTCTCTACTCCAGAACTCTTCGGCCCCATCGGCCATCCGTTCTGCGCACTATGTGCCCTGCCCATTGCTGCTTCAACTTGTCAATTCGATAGGCTATGTCAGTGACCCTAGTTCATCTACATTCATGTTTTTCGAACAAAATTGATCTTTTGTATGAAAAGTTTAAAATTTATTTTACGATTTCAGAGCTGGTCCTCTTATAAAAAATATTTCTCATGACGAGCTTAGGTTTTTAAAATATGTCAATTCCAAATATCCGCCTCTATGTCTCCTTTGCCGAGATACGAACTCTTGACTATTGTAGACCAAGTTCCAGTATCTAATAATCCCACTATCCTAGTTTGTTACTCAATTACCCCGTAATGATCCACAGATTTGCGTAAAACTTACCATATATAGCGTACTTTTCTTCCCAAAAATCTTTAATACCCAGAAAATTAAGTGAAACTGCAGGACAAAGCTAATAAGACCAATTTTTTCTAGTCAAAATATGAATGGTCACTCCTGTGTCCTGAGAAGTATTTGTGAAGTGAACAAGCTTGCACCAATTGGAAAATCTTTGATACATGATATATTGAGAGCTATATTTACGTAAGTTTTTTTTTTTTTTTAATAATAGGCTTATGTCTACTGAGAATAAATCGGATGGCTAAAAATTTCTAATGATTAATCATGATATACAGATTACGAAAAACAATATTAGTTATTATGAAAATTAAACATTATTTATATTTTTAGAAAATAAACTCACTAAGGTAAAGTATTAACCAGTTTTTCAAATTTAATCAACTAGCCTTATATATAATTACAGAATCTTTATTAACAAAAAATGAATTTTATCTTAAAAAAAATGTTCTTAAAAGTTAGTTAAGTGTAGCACGGTGGTGGCTAGCTACCACCAGGTCTATCGCCAAGTAACTACTGGTGTGTTCTACCATTTGCACTTTATGACTTCTGGGCTTTGCAAAGGGTAGCAATTACATTGGTAATCCCACTGATATTAACGTAGACGATAGACGGTGGCCACACATCATCAAGTGGATCGCCTGCCTGTTTGTCATCCTTATTTCACTATAACAATACGTTATTTCTAGGGCTCCATTACATGAAGAACAGTTCAGAGAAGAAATAAAGCATAGTTACATCGAGTTACTGGATCCTAAATTCTGTGAAAACCCAAATGATTGTCCAATATCAGTGCTTGATTTTATTATGACATTGAATAAATTGAAATATTAGCGTAAATTTAATTCTGTAGGCGTCATTTATTTTGAGACCCACGTCCTGCTATTCCGACGTTATTGTTAACAATACGGTGTAAATTCACTTGTAAAATAGGCGTGGACGACGTTTAAGCCAGTCGAGCCAGGGTTTTGCTTCATATGTTTTTATATTAAATAGATATATTTATGTATTTTTAAATAATTTTCCAACAATGATTTTTAATGTATAAACTCAAACGCGAAAAGAACTTTAAATTCAGTGCATGTAGCATCAAATTCCTGTAACTTGTTAATGAAATTCCAAGGAGGTGTGAAACGTGACTGAGCTAATGAGTGGAGGCGGCAGTCGCTCTAATTCTTTGATCAAACATCCCGGGTCACTGAACAAGCTTTAGACGCTTGCGATTCCAATCGTACGTTATATTAATGTGGATAAGACTTAAATTTAATATTTGTTACGATATTTATTTTTATAATTATTTTTCAATCTATTTTTTTTAAAGATGTAGGTAGAAAAGATGTCCGGTTCGTGATTTCATACTTGGTTTCACATTAAAAGTTTATCATAACGAGGAAGTCATTTTGGATTCTAAAAAAATTGCATCTGCAGTATACACTCTATGTTTTTGCAGAAGAAGAATGCAATTCAGCCTTAATAAAACGCCACGGAACCCAAATATTTAAATATTTATTTTACTGACTTCCTGTTATTATGAAACAATGTGATGATTTTTTACATTTATTTGTTTCTTTTTTTAAGGATCCAAAAAATTACAACTAGATAAATACTTCTTAAGACTTCTCAAAAAGAAAATACTGGGAGTAAAATTCACCACTCATGTGTGACTAACGAACTAACAAGGCCATAACTTTCTGGCGTTAAAAGTGGTTCAGTAAATGAAGGAAAAAAATATTGTAAATTTTTTAACGTAAGATTGACAAAAAAAAACAGCACCTAAAGCAACATTGAAAAATCTAAAAAAAATACTTGAATTAGCTATCAATCGCAATTTGATATATAATTATGTCATACATAAAAAAAATCTTCCACATTAACTTCACCATTACGATACATCCCATAGATTACAATATATTACATGTGTCAGAAACGTGTCACACCATAAAGTCATTGTAACGTTGCCGGTGATTTATGGATCAATGTGACACTCGACTTTGATCATACCACTACAAAAAAGGAACAATAATTACGCTACAAATTTAAATTTTAATAGGAATTCAAAATTTAAATAAAATGGGCTCTGATAGGTTTATAATAGTGATAGTATTAATGGCCTTAGGGCAAGTTCAATGTGGTTCGGTTAATTCTACTGTTAAAGACCAGTGTCCTAATGTGAAAAATCCAATAAGTTCCTTGAGAAAAAGAAGACATATTGCTTTTCCAGATGGCAGTACCATATCAGTAAGTAGTGATTTATGGTTTATTTTTAATTAATGTTTGCATGAGTTTTTCGGCGTTAAGCTAAGGGCATTATCGAGTCAAAACTTTTTTCTTGTTATTCCTCATTCTTCTTATTTATTAAGTTTTGCAGGAACCTTATTATTCTCTAATAAAACCAAGTAATATGCTTTGTTTGTATTCTAAGATAATTTACAATTATAAAATTACGTAAACCTCAATATACAATATACCCTTCAATTCAGCTTTATTTTGAAATATTATGAACTAGTTTCCGCCCCGCGGTTTTACCCGCGTATCTGGGATAAAAACTAGTGTATAATTAAAAATTCTTAGGCTACTAGCGTATCACGATTCGTTGTGCTGTTGAGGCATCAAGAAGTAATAAATAAAATAACATATTCACATTAAAATTTATGATACTAGGATACTATAATGTCCATAAGCCGCGGTAGCCACTTACCATCAGATGGATCGACTACCAGCCATCCTATTTACATAGATAAATCTAATTGAAGTATCAATTCTCCAAGATGACAACGTCAGTGGTAAAGACCTTCATGACCCACGTCCCATCTGGGTGGTTTTTCGTGGTTGAAGCAGATCTGGCCTATCATCTACCAGATTCCAAGTTTGTAGCAGCACAAACGAGACGAAAGCTGCACCATAGGCAGAAGAGAGAGTTCTGGGACTTGCTGCAGAATGCACTTGATATGTAAGTGTGATATAATTTTATAAAACTGAGACAATTGATGTACATTTTTTTGATATTCTAATCATTCATTTTTATGTAAACTTCACGCATAACAAAATGCTTAAAAAAATGATTTTTTTTTTGACGGGACTATAAGGTGGTGGGTCCAGAGGACCATCGTCCACCCTTACACTTTACTTACATATATACTTTCATTGATTAATAGTTTTGAGAACATTCATTGTGTCATTGGGCAACTCGTCCCATTGTCAAATCGAACAATGGCAAGTTATCCAAATAAATATTCTGGGACATTCTGGGACACTATTCCTCACGCACGGCCATCTGACCCCAAACTAAGCAGAGCTTGTACTATGGAAGCCAGATAACTGATATACTACATAGGTATTCTACTTTTCTTTTGTAAATAGATACATATATTATATAGATAATTACACCCAGACTCAGGACAAACAGACATGTTCATGCACACAAATGTACCGAGCCCACGACCTGCGGCGTGATAGATAGGGTATCTTACCAACCACGCCAACTGGCCCGCCAAATAATAATAATTACTCCCTTTTATTTGTTTTGTGGTAGTTCCCGTTGGCCTAGAATCACGAAATTTGGCAAAAAGCAAGGTCATACAGCACAAATAAAGGGAAAATTCCAAAATATAAAAAAAGAAAATGAAAGGGTGTCCCCATACATACATAGCTACGGCAATTAATAAAGACCTCTGAGTTGTATGAGCGCTGATACAATTTAGAGGTCTAGCTTAATTGGTCCTTCCTCAAATAAGGAAAATAAAAAAAAATGTGCATTTCCCGTGATGGACAAACGATGGACGAAGTTTGTACGTAACCCTCGGTGCGCGAGTCCGACTCGCACTTGGCCGGTTTCTTTATTTATTTAAGATAAGAATTATTGTAATTGTTTCAGTCGCAACATGAATGGGCGCGCATGCGTGATCCGGACGATTTGTGAAGCCAAATACAACCTGGCGTCGCCTGGCAGGTCACTAGTTCATGACATAGTAAGAGCTATGTTTACGTGAGTATTATGGTAGTTTAATTTTAGGCTTAATTGTAAGACACTTACAACATAAAATAGTTCATCAACATCATCATCCGTCTATCGTACCATCACAATTGGTGAACATCTCAGCTCTACTATTTTTATATCAGAAGGTTAACAAGCAAACTGTAAATCTGGTGAGTGGCTACACTCTAGGTCTGGGACATTAGGATGACCAAGGAGATTGCTTATGTGTTGCCAACGTTTTAAAAAGCCAGAAGGTAACTGACTCTCAAGGGCAACTGCTGGTACACACCGGTATGTGTACAACCTGGTGGGTATCTACGTAAGGTTTGCAATGGTCTCCTTACGATATGTTCTGAAAAACCAAGCTCACTGTACTTTATTTTTTTTACAATTTAATCTTTTTCGGGTGGCTTCGCGGACCACTTCGGGTGCTTCCAGGGATCACCAGTGATCTGCAGACCACAGGTTGAGAACCACTGATTTAGACAATAATTACTTGATTATAACCCCCAAGTCGTCACTGCAAATATTACAAATATGGCAGTGTGGCATAAAAGGAATGACTCTGCCCAATACTTGTGTCATGTTAGATCAAATAATGAGAGCAATCAATATTGTTAGATAATAACTGAAGTTCAGTGTGTATTTTTATTGCAATAATTCATTAAAATTTCCTTCTTACGTAACGCTTGCGTACATTAATAAAATTACCATATTTGATAAACTTTCGATATTAATCTCTCTATTTACCAATTTTAATGCAGTAATGAGTCTGTAAGCCATTATTACACGGCCATCATATTAATTAGCCACACCTATATACATAATGCCTTCATCGCAGCACTGTGCGACTACCGCGCGATTTTCAATACAGTTTTAAGAGATTATATTAAGAGCGGTTCCGCTGAATAGAATCGCGCGGAAGTATAATACTGGAACGAGAGTTTGATATAACGCTAATTGCCTTATAATCCAAGTACGTGACGTCTCTACATGGTCGGATTAATTTAAAATACGAGTACCGATAACGATTCGGCATTTACAAGCGTATATGTTGATTATTTAATTCTATATCGCTTTTGTGGTTATATTATTTAAGAGTAATAGACTTTTGACTTTTCCATGTACATTTTTGACGTATGTGTATTTGTTAAAAATAATCTTCACTTATTTAGCTTCGCAAAAGACATATATCCTACAAACACCAGAAATCCGGATAGGCTAGTATTGAAACAAAATATTTCCACAGCATTGTTTCAAAAAAGCTGTTACATGATGTGTATAAGGATTTTTAATGGTTTGCCAATAAATATTAAAACACTACCCGCTAATATATTCCGCACTAATCTACGCAAATGGCTTCATGACTACAATTTTTTCACGATTGATGATTTTTTCCATGTTGTTAAAAAAATTAAATCTGACTAAGTTTATTTTGTGATATCTAATGTTATTTATTCAATTATAATGACAAATGTAACATATTATTATTTTCTTATGAATGGCAATGGAATAAAATAAATTTTAACATAATTATATTTTGTAGAGTGACATGTTTTATAATTAAGTATTTATTTTTGTTTTGATGTTAAATATTTGTACGCCTTGATGGCAAAATGTGCTTGTAATTAGTTGTTATAATTACATTTTTACAAATAAATGAATTGAATTGAGCAACTTTATAAGAATATTTTGCGTAAGTATTATAATGTAGACACCTTAGCTTGGCCATCCAAAGAGGAAACGCTGCCAGCCTCCTGAACCTTGCCCATCAGCAGTAGAATGAATGAAAATAAATAATGAAATTAAGTATCAAGGAATATTTTTATATATTATAATATGTAGATGGTATTTTTTTTTATAGAAAATATATAACTCTTAAAAAAAAACTAGTAAAAGTTTTAAAAAATCAGTAAGTATTCCATAAAAAAGACCTTTCAGATTTTGATCAGATCGCACTCGATGCGTAGGTTAGCATTAGCTATACAGTTAAATCCTTTAAGGTTTACTTATTTGACGGGTCGGTTGGCGTGATCGGTAAGATACCCTACCTATCACGCCGCAGGTCGTGGGTTCGATTCCCACTCAGGACAAACATTTGTGTGCATGAATATGTCTGTTTGTCCTGTGTCTGGGTGTAATTTATCTATAATATGTATGTATTTACAAAAGAAAAGTATTATATGTAGTATATCAGTTATCTGGCTTTCATGGTACAAGCTCTGCTTAGTTTGGGGTCAGATGACCGTGTGTGAGGAATAATGTCCCAGAATATTTATTTACCTGAAAATGCATAAAAAAAAAATACGTAAAATAATATACTTAAACTAGCTTACCGCCCCGCGGTTTCACCCGCGAACTCCATTAGGGATGGAATTTTCAAAAATCCTTTCTTAATGGATGCCTACATCATAATAGCTATCTGTATGCCAAGTTTTAACCCGATCCGTCCAGTGGTTTGAGCTGTGCGTTGATAGATCAGTCACGCAGTCACTTTTAACTTTTATATATACAGATAATAATGATATTATTATGTATGTTCAGAAACAAAAGTATAACAAGTTGCTTCTAAAATAAAAAAAAAATCATAACCTAATAAAACTTCATTACAAAATTTTGTAACAAACTCATGCTGGCTTTACCCAAACTTTGTCCATAACGTATATTTATTTTAAGGCAAAACATAAAGAAACAAAGAACTCACATAAAACATCTTAGTGGCTCTGTGAAATAGTGCCGTACTTGTGTATCTAGGCGATGCTTCATACCGGCACCTCCCTACTGAGATACTGCTTAATTTAGTGGGAAATAGTTTTACTACAGTTACTTGTTTCACAAATAAATATTGGTAGATAGGTAAAAATAAACATTTGGGTTACCTTACTCTAGTAATAAAAAAAAATATGTCTAATTATAACATCACCAAAACTAATGTGTGACAGCCCTGAATTTGTACCTTCATTCACATGGCCGTAATAAATTATTTTTATTTCTAGGGCGCCACTACGAGAGGAAGAGTTTGCCGACGAAATGGGACCGACTTACAATGAGTTATTGGACCCAAACTTATGTGACAAAGTCAACGACTGTCCATTTTCAATACTCAACTTTGTTCTTGATTTGAATAAACAGAAAAAGTATTGAGAATATTTTTTTTGTTTTCTTTGTATTAGTGGCCATATCCTAACCAAATATAAAATGTTTCGTTAATGTCTCAAGTCTGGGATCACCATAAAGAAACTATCACACCTCATTACAATGGTGCTGTGCTATATAACCTTTTTAATATACAATAAAAACTCTAAAAGAGAAATACATAAGAAAGAAAAGGCAATGAAACCTGTTGTAAATAAACTATTGACTAAAGGTACTAGTTACTAGACTGATGTTATAAACAGTAACTTAGGCTACTTTTATTAGTTGTAAGCTGTTTTTAGGGTTCCGTACCTCAAAAGGTAAAAAAAAGAGCCCTTATAAGATCACTTTCTTGTCCGTCTGTCCGTGTGTCACCACCAATTTTCTCAGGAACGGGTAAACCTAACAAGTTGAAATTTATACCAAATATTGAGGTCTATAGTCTCTATTAGGTGTATAAAAATCAAGCTTCTGAGTCAACTCGATAAAAAGATATGGGCAAATTTAGATTTTCGCAAAGACTTGTAAGTACCAAAATTTATCTTAATTTTCACTTTTTTTATTTTTCGGAATGTTTCCTTTACTTGTGTTATAAGACCTTGCTTTTAGCTAAAATTGTCAATTCCAGGTCAACCGGAAGTACCCTATATGTGGTTTTGGGTCGAAAACCTATATGGTAGTTCCCGTTGACCTAGAATCACGAAATTTGACAAAAAACAAGGACTTACAGCACAAATAATGGAAAAATTCCAAAAAATAAAAAAAGTTAAAAATTAAAGGGTGTCCCCATACATACATAGTTGAAGCCAATTAAGATAGGCCTCTGAGTTGTAGGGGCGCTCATACAATTTAGAGGTCTAGCTTAATTGGCACCAACTAAGATAAATAAATAAAATTCTGCTATTGTGTAAAAGAAAATATTTTGGCGGTATAATGGGTAGGTACGGAACCCTCGGTGCACGAGTTCGACTCTTACTTGGCCGGTTTTTTTATACCGGTATTTAGTGATAGTAGTGAAAACTTTAATTAGAATTACCTACTTTGTTATACCACAGTCAATGTAACTCTTACAGTTGGCCAACGGACACGTCTAGACAGGGCAATCGTGCGGGGCTTGTGGGGTGAGAGAGGGGCGATAGCGAGCCCAAGCTGCCATACACTCGCTAAACCGGCATTTCGAGTGACCTCAAACGCGATATACCACTGTATGTTTTTTACGCTGTGGTTATACTTTGTAATAATTTTATCTTAGTAAGAATATGCTGTAGTTTTTCAATACGTTAAAAATACTAAGTACTTGCAAAACTTAGATTTATCTAAATTTCTGAATCAATGAAACCAAATAAGTTCAGGAGGTGAGTACTTTCAGAATAGCTTGAACTTGTTTGGACAAGTTCAGGTCCCTTAGTCCACTTCATCATCATCATCTCAACCGCAAGACGTCCACAACTGGACATAGGCCTCCCCTAAGTATCTCCAATAGGACCGGTATTGGGCGGCATGCATCCTGCGTTTTCAAGGTCGTCCGTCCACCTTGAGAGTGGACTAGACGTCCTACACTGTGCTATATATCTTAATCCACTTAGGGACTTCAATTACCTGTTAATTATTTTGTATAATACCTACATAATATGTGAAAATACTAAAGCGTTAACGCAGAAGAGTCTACTTTATCAACTTTATTTTAACGATATTATTCCCTTACATCGAGTAGAAAGTCGGATGTTTTGATGTGGTACAAGTAATCAACTGTTAGAGTTTTATTTTTTTACCACAGTCTTTTTTACGCAATGGTGCGTTAAAATACAATTATTTATCTTGTGAATAATTTCTCGACTACTTAGATACGGCAAAATATTGTTTTTTTTTTTTTCTATAATGACATTCTTTTTGATACACGAAAATAAATAAATACAAAAGTAATGGAAAAGTGATCACTAAATAGAAACTACAACCACGTTAATTATATATATATTTTTAAAAGATATATTGAAATACATTAATTATTTTATGACAAAAGGTTTATATGCAGATGGTCCACCTGATAGTAAGTGAATTATCTTTACCTGAGAACATTTGCAATACCAGCGGGGCTTCCAATGTGTTGCCGACCTCGAAGTCCTCTTGTCACACCTTTCTAAAAGAATTCCAAGTGAAAACCATAATGCTCCATATTCTAAAGATTTGCTTTTAATACTCGCTACTGAATTGTTCTATGGACAGCTGTGACAGCTGACAGCTGTGAAGTATGCGAATAAATATTATTATGTTGAACATAAAAAACAATACAAATAAACCGTCACAAGTAGAAGATCAATAGTTTGAATCTATCGCATGGTTCGGAAGATTGTTTTTACTGAGAAGAGCCAGCAATAAACTCAGCAAATACTCTTTTCAAATAACTAAAGCATTTAAAAATAAAATCGCGCAGTTCATGCATTGGACCACGGTAAAAGGGTTCGTGTACCAACATCGGTGCGACCAGCCGAACCATCCATTAGAATCGATCACACGTTATAACACGCAACACGCATTTGCATCAAATATCTATCACTTGACTCCGATATAAAAGTTAAAGTCACAGTGAAATTCAAAATGAGGATGTCACTGGTCCATTCAGGGTTTCAAAAAGTGTCTAGCACTTATGAATAGTCTGACTCTAACGCACGGTTCGGAAGGTTGCTTTTACTGAGAGGAAGAATTACTCTTTTCAAAACCAACTCAGATTGATTACATAAAATTATTTATAATAGTCTCACTGACAATATTTGTGTGTTATATGACAATAAGGAAAAAATATATCAATATTATGAGTAACTTAGTAAATAAATGGATTGCAAACTTAAGCAGACCAGCCCCCAAAAGCAGAACCTGTTCACAAGATGTATGTGGCAGCCGTCGCTCTCCTCACACATATTATAGGGAAGTGAGCGACCCGCCACACGACGCCGCCGCAAGCATGAGTACCTACCTACTATGGGATCTCTGAAATCTTTAGTAAGCTTGTTTCTATAGCATGACCTAATAAAAATAATATGATTAAAAAGTCGTTAATATCGGCTCAGCTATTAGTTAGCAGTAAAATTCCAGGTTTTAAAACATGTCTGCAGCAATAATACAGGTTGATGACTCTTCCTGGAACTGCCCTTTAAAATACTTCGACTCAATTATTGTAAATTCTGGGTAGCTTATTTTTGTTATAAATACTAGAAATAAAAATGGTGTAAGTGCCAAAAATCTTGTTTCGTTTTTATTACTGAATCATAGTGTATGTTCCCTCGCCAATAACCTAAAATAAGGACTAAACGTCTAGCGCAGCTATTTACTTGGTACTTACATATCTAAGGAACGCGGAGGTGTATGACGCAGGGGGCGTAATTCATTAAAAAGGTCTAAGTCCGTTGTCACGTGATGCCAGTCTTATGAAAATGGTGGATCTTACACCTGATATTGTTGCCGATGAAAAAGGCGAAAAAAGTGTACAAAGTGTTAAAAATGCTTTAAAGGATGCCGGTAAACAAATACCAGACATCTAAAAACAAGGTGATTGCAGAAAAAAAACCACCACTTGATGAGGTTATTAGATTTTAATGTTTTTATAACCTACAAACAATACGCGCGGTGCCTATGTGCTAAGTGTTTATACCAAAAGGGGCTTGGCACTTAAGCCTTTATTTATGATATAGTGCAATAGGCACATAGATCCTTATTTAAGTTGATTAGAATTGGACTTTCAGTTTTTTTTGGATTGATTAGAAAATTTAAGTTTATTGTACTAATATAATGAATACGTTGAAATACGTAATCTTTGTTAAATGCATTTTACTTTAATAATAATAATGCCAATTTTAAATTCAATAAATTGTGTGGTTATGATGGTTTATTATTTAAAACATAAATTCCTCCGCTTTTGGTTTTTGGCACTTAGACCCTTTTTTATTTTTAGTATTCATATGTACAAAATGATGCTGTAAATGTAATGCTTGTTGAATTATTTATTTTCGAATAATTTAAATTGGTTTTAATATTAATCGTGAAGGACAAATTAATTCATATTGAATGCTTCTTCATTATTTTATTATTATTATCTCATTATCTCATTTATTCATATATTTCCTATTCATTTACATTTTTAAATATAAGTTATAAAAATACATTTAGTAATTTACTCAATTTAAAATAATTCACGAATTTGGATTTTTCACACGTAGATAGACCATACCCGGGAATAAAACAAAGGATCCTACTCTTATTATGAACGCCAAAGGTTGTGAGGATGGATGGATGTTTGTTACACTTTCATGCAAAAACTACTGAACGGATTTAAATGATATTTGGCACAAAATATTTAATATATTCTGAATTTATATAAATGATACTTTTGATCCCGGGAAAACATGAGATTCCTCGGGAACGCGGGACGCAAGATAGTATACTATTTTTTCTTTGCACAGTTTTGGTAAAGCGCGGAAACAAGTGTTTTTTTTAATCTGCTTTTTAATACATACGTCAAAACATAAACTTAAAGAAATATAATAAAAATGATCAACCTCGTCACATTTCAAAAACCCATTCAAAATCCTCTATCGCAAAGTTCACTGACATCTCCCCGACTACATTTCGCTTTAGGCTCAACGTATAATACTTAGGAGTAGGAGAACTCGTATAACCATGAATATTATGATTTACGAACGCTAACCCTTAGTACGGTCTCGGAGCCTGCGTGATATATGTTTTTCATAAATCTTTGGTACGCTAAAACTGTATGGATAAGAGAAACGTCGGGTGAGAAGACCTACTAGCGTGAGGGCTTTGTAAATACATATTTTTCGTCTGTATTTATGTAAATACAGTCCATTTAAAACTGTTGGTAATGTCAGTTTTGAATTCATATCTTTTTTAATTACGCATTTTTTTTTATTTGCGTATGAGTATTAAATTTTGATGATGCATATTTGTTTATTTACTATAAAATATATATTGCTATCATAAAAATACAGGATGTTCTCCTTAATCTATGATTGCAGTAATATTTTCCTATCGACAATATTTAAAATACCTACGTTCCCTCCATGTAGCATAGGCGTGGGACACCCTGGACAGATTTTTTTATAAAGGAAAGGATTTTTATTTGACTACGCGGACACACCATTAGTGTTTGACAACCGATTTTAACTTTAGAGTAGCCAGTGAGACGGGTACCCAAACACCGTGTTATGGTTTCCATACGATATTTTATGTCACCGAAAACACGACCTTTGCCACGACATCCGACGAAACTACCAGCATGTTTTTTTTATTCTCAACTTTTCTAAAATAAAACCCATTCTGTACATAGACAATTTAAAGCACAGACATGCTAATAAAGGGGTCATACACTTCGAAAACAATATGAAACTCGTTCCAATTCTGTTAATAAGCATTCTTTTTTCAATTTGTGTCTCTTAGCAAGATTGTCTAAAACAGTTACAGAATTGATGTTGAGACTATGTGACAATTTCTTTGTCCGTTATTTGATGAGCCAAAAATCACTTCACTTTACGGTCGTGCGAGTGTATAGTCTTTGCATGTTCCATTAAAAAAAAATCTCATTCTAAAATGATTCTAAATTTAAATGTAGGCTTATTACTGTCCAGTTTATTTGTTGTGTTAATTGCATCGGTTGATATAGAGAGTGAAACTAAAGATGATACTAAATCAAAGATTTTATCAAGGAAGAAGAGATACGTGGCATTTCCAGAAGGTTCTAGTTTTTCAGTAAGTATCTAATAAGTTAAATCATTAAATTACTATTTAACATTTAACTATATTCTGTAATCAAAATATCCAATAGAGTTAGAACTCTATCCCCAACTCACCTTAAACATAAATCAAGAAATCCAAATCATTAAATTCCCCTTGAAATACCCCATTCTGAGTAAAAACTGGATGTAAACCATAGAGCAAAAGCTCGAGTGGCCTATTCAAAGAGGCTTGCCTGGCACTAAACCCTTAATAGGCCGATTCGCCTCACCGAGAGATATCGGGCAATTGCCTCGATGGTTTTAGTACCCTTTAATTGACTCTCGGTAGTTTCAACTTGATTGCATTCCCTGTATATAGATAAGATAATTTTGTCGTTTTATTGCAGATCATGATTTTATTGTCTTTGTTTAAGCTAATAGGGTAAAAGATTACAGTAATTCTGAAATTAATCTTGTGGTTTCTAAGGTTAATTGTATTTAGTAGGGATGTACTTATCTACACACTGAATTAATCTAATAATATTTTTTCAAGCAAAAATAAACGAGCACTTTTTTAAATTTACCATATCTTTAATTTATTATAAATATTTACAATCAATGTATAAAATACAAACTATGATAAATAGAAAACATCCTCAAAGCCCTCGCTGCTGTCGATAGGCAAGGTTCCCAACAGGCTGGCAGCGTTCCCTTTTTGGGTATCTTTTCCCTAAAACATAAAGATAAATATTGAAGTTAGGTACGTCTTTATTTAAACCAGGATACGTTCATTTACCAAATTTTATTGTTTAACTAAAAATCTTAATTTAAACACTTTAGCCACGTGGTTCCTTTTAAATGGCATATCCATCGAATCGTCTATCAACAAAGATTTCTGGATTTAAGGAATAGAGTGAATAAATAGACTTTGCATAAGCGAGACTTTGGAATCGCCCTCTATAGGAAAGTATGTGACCGAGTGCATGCCATTAATTAATAAAAATAATAAAAAAGCAACTCCGGCACCCGTTACTTAACCACTATCCTGACGCTACACGTCAAACCATTTCATATCCTATAACTAACTATAAATGGTTTATATTCCAGTGTGCCGGCTGCGTGACAGTGGGTCTTATAGGCCAGCCAGCACCACAAACGTCACCAGGCACATTCTCCTTTGGGCTCAACTGGGCTATAGCATATGAACTGCCCAATTCAACAGAAACAACTGCCTATTATGTTGGTTTTAAAAATTCTAAGAAGAAGCTTCAGCAGAGAAGAAGCAGAAGGGATCTATATGGAAAGTTGGAGACTATTTTGGACAGGTATGCTTCTACGGTCACTATAAGTATCTTCAATTTTAAATTTACTATACTTTCTGTGAATGATTATTTAAAAGACGATAATGCTTGGTAGATTTGTTACTTTTTGTGTATATATATACAGGCTGATTTTGTTATCACTGGCAATACTAGCAGGGGTAGAAGTACTCATCAATGTGAACAACTTTTATTATAGGGCTAACTCTGATATCGCGTAAAATAATATGGTTGCTTCATACATTTTGGTCGAGTAGGTATTGAACTTTTGTATGGAACAGCTGATAATTTTTTCATGATTTCACAGTTAGTCCCATAATAAAAGTTGTTCATTTTGATGAGTACTTCCACCCTTGCAAGTATTGCCAGTGATAACAAAATCACCCAGTATATATATATATATTTATATTGTTATTATGATACACTTTTTTGCCCTATAAACATGTCAATGGTAACAGTGATAACATATTGTGTGTTCTTATTCATATTCCCTGAAAATTGGTTTTCTTTTTAGGTAGTTATGCTCACTTTGGGGCCTTTGCTTGCGGCGGCGCCGGCGTCGTGTGGCGGGTCGCTCACTTCCCTACAATATGTGTGAGGAGGGCGATGGCTGCCACATGCGTCATACTTGTGAACAGGTGCTGCTTGTGGTGGCTGCTTAAATTTGCTATCTATGTATTAACTAAGTCACTCATCATTTTGTTTCTTTTCTTTTTTTGTTATAACACACGTATATTGTCAGTGAGACTAGATAAATTATTTTATGTAATATATCTGAGTTGGTTTTGAAAAGAGTAATTGCTGAGTTTCTTGCCGGCTCTTTTCAGTTAAAGCAACCTTCCGAACCGAGCGTTAGTCAGACTATTCATAAGTGCTTGTGAAGGCCTATTTGAATAAAAAGCTATACTAAAAACGATATAAATTAGCAAATTTACCAACTGATTTTGCCATTATTGAAAGAAGATAAATAATGTGGATGATAGCTTCGTGATTGTGACATCGAATGCCGTAACGAAGATCGTGGTATCGAATCCTACAATGAGCTTGAACTTGAGCCTGGCTAGCTGGCAACCACCCTCATGTTGAGATATCAGTCACCAAGCACCTCCTGGTGTGTTCCGACAGTTGCATTCTAGGCTTTATAAAGGTCGGCAACACATTGGCAATTCTTCTGGTATTCTGATATAAATAAACCTATCGTTTTAACATTTCATAAAAAGTAGCTAATTTTATAATATATCAGTTAAAATCTTAGTCTAAAACAAGGCTCTAGGGTTTGTTCTAGCAGCTTTATAGAAATAAATTAATTTTATGTTACAGTATGGGATACAACGGACGACAATGCATACTAAAAACCTTATGCGAGACAACACAGCGAATCGTCCCCCACGGAGGTAACATGATTGAGGAGATGTTTAGAACATTATTTACGTAAGTTTTGGCTTTATGAACTTCTACCACACCTGCATTCCTGGTATAAAAATATTCATTGTCAAAAATACTCTTCAGCCAAATCAATTCGAAAACTGAACCGTGTCAACGTTGTAAAAGATAGAGTTGCTTTCGCTTTTGTAGTTAGATTTATATCCAACATTTACCCTTTTCAAGATATACCAGCGGAGCAAAGAGAGAGAGAGAGATCCCATAAGAGTTCCGTTTTTCATAGCATGCACGGAACCCTTAAAAGTAATTAAATTAATTTTTGTAGGTTACCAATGACGAAAATGGTAGCCTCAGAACCAATTGAACATCTGATATATGACTCAGCGCATCGATTAGGAGTGCTTATACAAAACTGCGATATATACAATTGCCCTTTATCTCTAGTTGATTGGGCAAAGGGATATTATAATGCACCGTCGACAAATCTGGATATTAGGAAGAGTCCATGGTCATTGTTTAGTAGCAATTTTGGATAAAGAATCACTAAAGACGACGGCCTGATGGTAAGGGGTTACCGTAGCCTATTGACGCTTGGGGACGTTGTCGACCCTGCAAAAATCTGTTTCTAATAAATTATTTGTATATCTTAATGTATGTTTTCTTACAAAATCGAGAAGAGAATGAAAACAATGCCACATAGTAAAGAAATTAAAAGCAAATCTGTAGCAAGCAAAAATTATAACAGTTTTTTTTGGTACTACCCAGGTGGGTGACTTGGTATTTTATATATTATCAAATGAATTAATTAATTTAGACACGTGTGTAAATATTATTTAGTAAGATAGGTATACTTAGATGAAATTATCCTATATGCTAATCCAGGGTGTAAGTTATCTATACTATAAATATATGCAAAAACAAATGAATGAATACGAGTAACTAAACCCATTTGAATGATAACAGTGGAATGATTTTATCCATTAATTTGCATAAGTTTGACTAAATTAATGAACTTTTGTGGTTTTGATTTCATAATATTGTTCACGAAAATCGGAAGTAATAACAATAAACAAGCCATTGT
Organism: Tetheella fluctuosa; assembly: GCA_951216915.1. Lineage (NCBI taxonomy): Eukaryota > Metazoa > Arthropoda > Insecta > Lepidoptera > Drepanidae > Tetheella > Tetheella fluctuosa. Next base: position 2,321,746 of record OX578229.1, on the reverse strand, counting down.
CCTTCATAATTTCCGCTTTACCAAAATCTATACATATTATTATATAATAAATTTTGTAAAACCAGCGTGTCTGTAGGTACCAAATTTTTTTTTTAACCAAAAATAGAGTGTAGTTGATGTTGGGAGAGTAATAGAATGCAAAGATATTTTTTCTGTTTGAACTCGCTAATCTTCGAAACCACTGAACGGTTTTTCATGGAGTTTCCACAGTTATCGAAATTGGCTAACGGTTTTTTTAAAGTCTACACGAAGGAAGCCGCGGGTGAAAGGTTAGTTATTCATAAAAAAATATATCAGTGAAATTTTGACTTAAGTTAAAAGAGACGACCTTTTAAAATTGGAACGTCTATTTTGTTACTTTTTTACTGCATCAAAGTCAGGACCAATAAAACGTAACGGGGAAGCTTTCAGTGTGTTTCTGGTTCAATTAATCATTTGATCGTTAAAACAATTTCGTAGTCAGTTTTTATTTAGGCTTCATAAATTAACCTACTTGTAAGTTGGGTTTTCAGTTTTTGACTATATAATTATTAAAAAGACTTGCTGTCCCCAACGGTGTCAACCGCGTTCCTGATAAAAAGTAGCCTATGTCTCTCTCTATACCATAGGCTATCTATGTACCAAACTTCATCGCGATCGGTTCAGCGGTTTAGGCGTGAAAAGACAGACATTCGCATTTATAATATAAGTAAATGTCAATGAATAAAAATTACATGTTTACCTATTCTATTAGTCTAATTTAAACTATTTTTTTTTTTCTTTTTATAAATAAATGTTAATTATTAGATTTATCTATATTGGAGAGCAAATGAAAGGTTATTAAAAACAGTCCTAAATAATACTCTAAATCAAGCTACACTGAGCTATATACTTACTTCACGCAGCATTTACATTTTCTACACGTTTATCGGTCAAAATCATTAGCTACTACTTAACTTAAAGTGAAAATTGGCTTATCCGTTATCTGACACAACAAACATTCACCTTTAAGCCATGTTTCTTCAATCATTTCTGTGTTCATCTTTGGATATGACATACTGAGATTAAGCAAAATGAATTTTATTCCTCTTTTGTTACTGACCTGTTTTTGTGTTGTACTGTGCACGTCGTTGGATCTAAGTAGTTCAACCAAATCAAAGATTTTGTCTAGGAGAAAGCGATATGTTGCGTTTCCGGAGGGATCCAGTTTTTCGGTGAGTATTTATTATATTTTTTTTTTTTTTATAATGACTTTGACAGCTTCGTGGTAATTATGTCGAATGCCATGACGAAGATAGCTGGCCTTAAATGAGCTTTTAATAAACGATAACATCGTGAGGATACCATAGCACGGTGGTAGGCCTACTATTATAGTATTCGCCCAGCTGGCTACCGCTCACTTTGAAAATCGGTCGACAAACACGTACCGGTGTATTCCAGCAGCTATGTGCCTACCACTTTCGGCCATATTATTGTAGCGAAGTCTATCAAGACCTCCGCTACCTGTGGATAGATGGCGCAACAAGATTCTACATCGCGCTAACAAAGTACTTCGAGTACTTAGCATATATACAAGATACCAACATGTACAGTTGGAAAGTCCGCGTAACGGTGGAAGAAGGTCCCCTGGACCCACCACCTTTCTGTTCCTGCTCAAAAAAAAAAAAAAAAATGTACAGTTGGATCGCGGTCCCCAGGTACTATGACCCAGCCTGGCGGAAGATCTTCCCTTTTCAATGGAGGAGTCTACCACCTTGCTCCATCCATATTACCATTTACCATGGTCAGATTGTGGTCAAATAAAATCCTACAAATTAAGTCCTTAAAATAAGTATATTTTTTTATACAACTATGGTGATTCATATTCTTAAAACTAAGTATAAGCAAAAAAGAAACAAAGTGTTAGACAGGGATAGCAAATCAAACTATAGTCTTTTTAGTGTGCCGGCTGTATGACAGTCGGTGTAATAGGGCAGCCGGCACCAGCAACATCTCCTGGAACCTTCACCTTCGGCCTGAACTGGGGTATAGCATACGAGCTGCCCAACGCCACTGAAACATCCAGGTTCTACAGGAGGAACCATAGAATAAGGAAGCCAGTTGAACAGAGAAGAAGTAGGCGAGAGCTCTATGGGAAGTTGGAAACCATTTTGGATAGGTAAATCTTGAAATTATTGCAATATTTTTTATTTCAGAGAGCTGACAATCAGGCAGGCTGATGGTAAAGGGCAACCGTCACCTATGGACATTAGCAATACCAATGGGATTGCTTATTTGACCTTTATAAAGCCTAATAAATTAACTAATTTACTAATTTATTAACTAATTCATATGATTAATCTTTTTGACCGCTACTATAATGAAGTCGGTTAAGAATACAGGATGTTCTTTTTTATTTTTTCTCGGATTCGAATAACGGTTCAAGAAGGCGTCTTTTCAAAAAATTTATGAATGTAGGCTTTAAAAATTAAATTAAATCTTCCTTCAATCAAATACCTAAGTATCTATCTACAATATTTAAAGAACATTTCAGGGCATGGCCGTGGACTGCCTTTATAATAATTATATATTAATAGTTTAACTAAAAAGTTATGTAGTCTTAATTATATAATTAGAACAGGAAAAAAATATCTCTGGAACTAATGACAAGCGTATCGCGTACTGTGCACTGGGCGCGAAATTTTACATCTAAGTATAACATTTGTATAAATTATATCCATATCTAATTCCGCTGTGAAATAGTAATGCACTTGTATTACTGTGTTTCGGTTAGGAGGGTATGGGAGCCGGTGAAATTACAGGCACAGGAGACTTAACAGCTTCGTGTCTCAAGGTTGGCAACGCGTGAGTGATACCCCTGGCAGGGAAAATATAAAATTGGATTTTCTTTGCCCGTGGTGTTATGAGCGTCTATAGGCTACGGTAACCGCTCACCATCAGGTGGGCCGTAAGCTTGTTTGCCACCTAAGTAGTATAAAAAAAAACTGTGCAACAGATTTTATCTGATGTTTTTTAGCACTACCATCTATCAAACCTTTTTGTATAAAAAAACATACTATTATTAATAATTTAAATAAACATATTTTATTTCAGAATGGGTTACAACGGCCGAGAGTGTATATTAAAGACTTTATGCGAGTCCACACAAAGATTGGTTCCACATGGAGGAAATATGATTGAAGAGATGTTTAGGACATTGTTTACGTGAGTATTTTTATTTATTTACTAGCTGTCCACCGCGGTTTCACCCGCGTTCCCGAGAAATAAAGTAGCCAATTTTTTTCCGACACTTCCAACAATTACCATCATATTTCAAGCAATTTACCGTGACAAATTATATACCTAAACCATCCTTACTCTATCTATTGATAAAACTAGCATGATAACCCGTTAAGTAGTTTTTAAGTTTATCGCGAACAGACAGACAGTACGCATGTATGTGTGTATATGCTATCTAGTTTCCTATGACACAAGCTTAGATTAGTTAGGTATTGGATTTTATAGGAATAAGACATCTTTTCATCCTCATGGGTACGAGTTACTTTGCTCGTACTATATTTAGTTCATATTAATTACAATGTGGTCCGTAAGCCTTTATCGAATGCTACTACTCTTTAGGGTATACCCAAATCTCTTAAAATTCTGATCACATAACTCATGAATGAAAATGAAAATATCTCTATTCTGACTTCTGACAAATTACAAATTTTTTGGATGAGCCTAATGTGATTCCTCCAATGACACGCTATTCCTATGAACATAGATTTAAAGTATAAAACTAAAGTGGGAACATCCCCATGACAGGACATACATTATGTAAGTGTGAATATGTACCTAAGTGAGTGAATAAAAAAACTTAATTTTTAAAGAACGAAAAATATTATTTTTTAATTAAAAAAAAAAAAACAATAGAACTTTATCGAAAATTATAAATTTGTGGTTCTATGAGTTGTGTCATCACTATTTTGACTTATAATAGATATGCGAAATGTACAAGTCTAAATTCTTTGTCTCAATTTCAGGTTGCCCATAACAAAGGTACTGCCCATCGAACCTATAGAGCACACTATATACGACTCGGCTCATCGTCTAGGAGTACTTCTGGAAAATTGTGAAATTTACAAATGTCCGTTTTCATTGGTTGATCTAGCGCAAGGTTATTATAATGCGCCGGCGCCTATGGTTGATACTGCTTTAAACCCTTGGTCTTTATTTAGTAGTAATTTTGGATAGTATACTATAATGTAGGTATAATAAAAAATAAAAAAAATATCGTAAAACAATTTCGTATTAATATTTACCGCAATTTTTGAAATCCCAATAAAGTTAACCTATGATTATGTTTGAAAAACCTTATGCTTATGTTATATTACGTCCTAACTTGATAGTTTGAAGGTAAATTATTAATTAGTAAGTACTGCATATTAATGTGAATTATTTCTGAATGTTGACTAAAATAACCTTGATATTTAGAAATATTCTTTCTTTTTTTAAGTACTAAGTAAGTACCTAGAGAGAACAATAAATAATTATTTAAGATTTAATGGATGTAATAGAAAAAAGAGACGGGTGCAAAAAATATACAATAAAACACATCGATTTATTATTAACGCATAACATTTAATATTTATAGTTCATATTATAATACATTTCAATATTAGCGGTAAGAATTCATGAGTGTATTCATAGTAGTAATGGTAGTGCTTGATTTTAATTAATTTTAACATTACAAAATTAAACTTATACCTAAGTACTTACGATCTAAATTTATTTATTTCGCCTTAACTTACAACTTTGCATTCACCTTACAATATATTTATAATACTGACTTAAACGACTATTTATTACAATTTCATAGAATTCCATAAACTATTGAGCTATCATGACTTACGACGACCATTATTTATATATTTATATTATATTTATTATAATTATATTATAATAGTGCATTAACCTTAAATGTTTAAATCAGTGGCAATGATTCGTGATACAAATGTCATAATCGCTCTATAATCTAACACTAATATATTATGACTAGATATTGAAATGCCATAGACTTCTATTATTGTATGAATATACCTTAATACCTTATAATTATTTAAAAATAACATTAGGAATTCACTCTCATAATCTATACTATATTTTGTAACATTAGTGTGGTGTTCATTTGCAAATGTCATTTTCACTGGTCGTTTGTTTTGCGAAAAAATTATAGACTATTTGATCCGATAAAAAAAAATTTTTTTTTCATTATGTTAGCTTGTGTTTTACCACAATCTCACTCTAGTGATGATGTGGCCAAATGTGGTAAGCCAAATCCTAGGCCACTCAAAGCCTTAAAAATGCTGGACTGGCAGCTTCTGGAACACACTACTAGGTGTACGTCGACAGACTTTCGACTTGAGGGTAGCTGGTAGTAGGTAAACTCACGCTCATTGTAGGGTTCGAACGCACGACTTTCGCTGCGGTATCCGACGTCAATACCTACCACTGAGCTATTACTGAGTTAAGATATGTTTACAGAACAAGTAAAATAACAAAATAGATATGTTTAATATGTTATAAAATGTAATATTCGGATTGTTATTATATTTATGAAAATTATAAAAAGTTAATTTAGTGACATTTTTAAAGAATTTTGTATTGATCAACGGTCAGAATCTATAATTTTTTCTCATACATTCGCCGTTACTCGTGACTAGAAAGGTGTAAAATAATAATCATAATTGTAACTGAAAAAATTTCAATATAACTAGTAGAGGACATTTATTTATTACATTTAACAATAATTTTATATAAGAAAACGTACATTGATTCTTATCCTATTAAAGATACAATACACTTTTGTATATTTAAAAAACAATTGACAAACATTTAAAAATATAGATAGGAAAGTTTAAATTTGGAATAGTTTCAACAGAATGCACATTTATTTTTTTAATTTAATCTACAATTTAAAGTAAAATAAAAAGTTTTTAATTTGAACGCAAAATTATTTCAGATAATAAACAACAAATAAGAAATAATACTTGACAAGGAACGTTGAAGAGTATTATTTACATTGTTCGTACTTGTAACTGAAAATGAGAGCATTTACAGTTTTTTTTTTCTAGAGGGAGGTATACAGTATCTTTTGGGCTATTGTTCAAATTCACTTTTTTATTTCTATGTTTTTTCAGCCTATGTCTTTGTAGTATACTTATTTGAACTGTTCTTATTTTGAATTTGCTATTTTTTTTAGCAAACAATTTCTCATCTATTTTGTAAAATAATTACATTTTATACAAAAAAAATGCGACTAATATTTCTTTTCATCAAATACAAAATACTAATAAACGTTTGTTAACGTTGAAATGTGAATGTGAACTAAAACATGGTGGCTAACGTAGTAGGTTGCGATTTACTTTAAAGTCTTAACCATAAATTATAATTGTATATATTTAATTTATTAAATTAATACTTATTAAAAGAAGTGAATTTGAACTAAAAAGCATAAATAATGAAAATTGAAAATTTCACAGAATTGTTTCTAAGATGTTTTTCGCTGTGTTCAAAATACTATAGGTACCTTTTTAATGGTTTTTAGTAGGTACAAACTCATTTTGTAGTCATTTTATTTTTTATTCAAAGCTAATTTTACTAATATTGTTATCAATGATAGACAGTCAATAGCGAAAGTCATGCTTTTGGCCTTTGAGGAAATCCAACTTATCTTCAAAGTCCAATAACACAACAAAATTTATATGGCACTATCTCGGAAAAAAACATCAAAACATTCAAATCGGTTCATATTTGCCGGAGTTATGGCCTAACGTACATTTGAATATATACATATACAGACAAATAGAGAACTTCTCCCTTTTTTATTTGGTTGTCAAGAATTCCGAGCAACGTTTAAAAACACTTCGCAATTTAAAAAAAAACTGGAAGAATTATGTTTTAGATAACGGAAATATAACATTTATTTAGTTTAAAAAAATGGTTGATCAACGATAATTTTAAAATTCACACTATGTTCTCGTACGTAATATCACGATGAACACAAATTTAGAAACACAATTATTACCGCTGATACTTGTGTGATAATTAGATAAAAAAATAGAAAAAAACGAGGACCTACATTTACTTCTTTAGCTCTTCATATATGAAAAGAAACAATATGAACCGGAACGAAAGTGATTGATCATACAATTTTATTAATTTGTATGGCAAAAGCATTTTCTCACTGTGTTGAATTTATTTGAGTACAATAAAATAATCATCACAAGAACAAAACACTATTAACGTTTACTAACGTTTATTAACTTTATATACTAACGTTTTATGAAAAAGATCAAACAAACAAACAAACAATGATCTTGAATATAAGAAATGAATTATACATATTTTACAGAATTAATATAAAACGAATATTATTTATGTACACAATAATACAATTATTCAGATTTGAGACATATAAAATAGTATTAAGTGGATTTATTTATTTCTGTATTTACATCTAATCGTGTTGGAAGCTCAACGCAAATTTCGTGTGGTTTTGACTACTTATTATACACATTTATAATCTATAATGTATTACTATTACTCGAATAAACTATGAAGGTATTTATGAAAATTAGAGACAAAGACAAAATTAATTAAATCTGACAATTAATGATAAGCTATTTTCTCTTACGAAATTGTGAAAAAAATATGAAATAAAATTGAGACATTTTTAAAGTAATTATTTGAAAAACTTAAAATTTATTTAAATAGTTTATAAATAAAAAGAATAATTCAAAAGTTATTTAAAGATACAGCAAAAATAATAGAACTAATAACACCTTACGTCACTTTGGAAGACGTTCGATTAAACATGCAAATACGCCTATCTTACGTAGATAATTTATTAGATAAACATTATTTTATACTATAATAATATAGAGATAAATACAAGAAGAATATCATGAAAAGTAAATTAAAAAGCAAAGAAACTGTAACGTGCAATAAAGCAAGAATTAGAAAAGTGTTTTAACTTGAAATTTACTACGAAATTCTAGATTTCGATGAACCTAATTATAAAGCGTTACGGATTATCTGTTATTACTGACTCCCTTTTAAAAGTAATTTTCAAAATTTTACAAATACCATAAGTAAAATAATAACTCAATGTGTGATCACGAATGGAAATCATTTTTATTGCTGAAATACACCAATAGACAAAGCAAAAACTCTTTACTATAATATACATTAACCAATATAATTTCTACAGAGTTTATCAACTACACCTATATTAGCACTAAATGTTATGAGAAAGAAATGTAGAAAAATAACTTGTCAATTATAAATATTATTTAAATTTCTATGTTGATCAGCTATATTTACATGTCAACATTTCGGTTAAGTTGATCACTTAAAATTATTGACAGCCATGTGATAGCTGACTATGAGTACACAACCCCATTACCCGATGACGATAAATCTGCTAGTATCTAAAATATAAATATAAAATTAACTTCAAGTAATAAAAAGAATTGGAAAAATTCACAAAGTTTTGATAAAATTAATGGTAACAATAACTAATGAATTGAAAACAAACATAACAGAAATCAGTTAAGTATTAGATTTTTGACACAAACAAAATATATTGAAGTATACTAACATAATATATAATGGTAAAAACAAACCAGTTGAAATAGTAACAAATTTATCAAACACCGCGTTTTCGAGCTGACCCATACGTCGACTAACTCTAAAAACACTGAGAAGCTAAAATTTATACCACTTATTATATTATATTAATACAATATCCATTACAAATTACTTATTGACAAATGTGGAATCTAGCATTTTGATTTTATTGTTAAATTTATTTTTTATTAAATACCTATCTACCGTCAGATATATGACAAATTCTACTTTTGCTTACCCGTTTATCACCCGAATTACAATAATTATGTAAACGACAGAGTCTGCGACTAACAAATATTTATCGACGAGATCTCATGAAATTTTAAACAATAGATACAGTCAATTTTGCAACAACAGAGAAATCTACAATCCAGTTCATGCCTTTGAGACAGTAACATTGTAACAAAAGGTTGTATTATAGATGTCATCTACATTAGCAGCCATTATGTTATGATGAAAAATTTAGTGGCACCGATAATTATTTATTCACATTTTGAATAGAGTTGATTGATTTTATAGCATAACATGATGTATTTTTTTTCGACCAGCACTAATAAGATAGAATTGCATTCTAGATAAGTAAGATCATCTGTGACCCTCAGTTTGGTGGAAGTAGAATATCAATAATTAAGAAATCTACCACAGACCACAAGAGTCATTAATCGTTGTATCAGCTTAGCTCATCCAGTTTTAACAAATCTAAGAGCATAATATTATAATTACTCTAAAAAAGTGGCAATATCCTTTGGGAATTGGGAAACTTCCAAATTCTTTATGATATTTTGCAAAATTATAATAACTAGGTGCAGGCATAGACCCACGTTTAAAAAGACTACACTTAGCTCCAAATTTCTTGCTCTCTTCGATATTGAAGATATTTACAATATATTAGATTAACCTAACGCTTCATTCATTTCATTCAATACAATTATGACGAACGCAACACCAGTGCCTAAACAATGTTTACCCTATGGTGTTTTAGAAAATCTAACTATTATTATTTGCATTCATATAAAAATAACAACAGACCGTTTGTACTTTCTAGCAAATATCTACAATAAAAGACTGGATCATCAGGGAATATGTGTCAAACTTAACTAATCATTATTTGATAAAATAGTAATTGATATTACTAAATTGGTGTGTTTCGGTGCGTGCAATAGCACATTCCTACTTTTCATTAATTACCGACGTGTCTGTGTTGCCTTAGTAGAAAATTATTATTTATACATTCAAATTATTAGACACGAACAATTCCATTCCAAAAATTCCATCGAAGAAACGATCTGACTTAATAACAGTCAGCCCCATCTTTACTAGAAAGCCGAATAGTTTCTCATTGATAGTCCGAGCTAAATTATTTAAGTTCATTTCAACCTTTAGCGAGCTTTCCACGGTATCGTCGACTACATTTAGACCGTTCACGTACACTACGTTATTACGTATCTTCTAATCTAGACTAGCCGATTGTATGCATATATCCTGATACAAACAGCTATACACATTCAATAACACTTATTATAAATACGATGACGTTGCCACACAAAACAATTTGAATTTTATTTTACTATATCCATCCCTGTTTTCCTATCTGCTCGCTGTGGAATTTCATTAAATACCAATAACTATTCAGTTATCTAAGTAGTTATCTAATAAACATTATCATGACTTACTTTGACATATTAATTACGCGGCTCGAAATTTTTTTTTTTTATTACGTTAGACTGCTAAAAATACCCTACAATATGGGTCGAAGTGAGGTAAAACGCTTGTAATGCGTGAAAGGTGTCACAAACAATCATCGAATGTACAAACTACAAAAATAATGAGAAGTAAATAATTCATGAACAAGTAACACTAAATAGTTACAAATCATAAGGAATATCTATTTTATGTTTCTATCCTAGGTAGAAATGAATGTAAAGATTCCTAAGTAGTTAATGCTAAAGTCACAAACCTCAACAATGATTTATTACCTAAGAGTGTTAGTTGTATAGTGCCCATAAGTGATTCAAAGAATTTATATTTCGGTGAAAAATTGTGAGAATACAAATCAGGAGAAGAGACTCATGTGCTAAATTTACCCTGTACTCTAGGATTTATTAGTGAAATTACGGTTAATATTAATGTTACGGAAGAGTTTCTATACGCCAATGCTATCGCAAAAGGCGTATTACAAAACTTAAGCATTAAATTGTAATCGATCAGTCGTTACTTTTTTTGGCAAGCATTCGAACGTTCTTATAAATATTTCAAAACCAATAAACATCCAAGCAGAATATGAAACAAGAATTCCAATATCAAAAATGTACGCATAGTAAATAAATATCAGTTACCGTTGGCATTGTCTTGAACTATTTTATAAAGATGGCAAATTGGCACTCCGTTTAAAAAAATATCAAACAAGTTATCAATCTATCTAAGAATATCGACTTTTATAAAAATGTACAATTGGCAGTCAATTGTGTTTTATGAATGTAAATTCTAGTCAAATAATATCACCATCGCGATGTGAATCTATAAACTATTCGGCATTATGATAAGTGTCTTCCTTAGCATATAATTATGATGACTAAATATTATATCTAATATTATCTACAATCCCTTATGATTTCATTACCACTACTGGGAAATGATTACATTCGTCAATTAATCGATATTGTCCTTATGATTTTTACGCGAGTACGTAGTTTATCAAATACTAAATGTATAATTCAAAATTACATCACCAATATTTTAAAGTAAGTCATCTACGTTGTCCGGCTCTCATCGAGGACGTTTGCACGAAATTATTTTTACAATGTTTGATGCTAATCGACGAGTGATTGAATAGTACCACTTTACATTACTTAAACGTTACGAAATTGAGCTTGACTTTATTCGAAGTAAACCTTATAGTAAGTAACCGTTACAATAATTATTATGTTCAATATAGTTTGAAACTGAATACATTCTATAGCAAGAAATAAATACAAATCCCTAAATATAATCTGTACAATGTTTGTGCGCTCGTATCAAATGATTCCTGGAAATCAAACTATCCGTTTGAAAACATACAAATCATTATATAATGTCCGCTTAAATGTACGTATGTCCAATACAGCATTTTCTAATATAAAAATAGTTGTGGCGAATAACGGCGTCAACACAAAACTGCCGTGTCTGAGGTTGCTCCGACTTTCGACTATCGACGGACATAGTCTCGATATCGAGTTTTTTTTCTATATAAAAAGACGGCTTTAGATACGCTGATGGCGTTAGAACGTCCCGCAGCGCACCTGGGCGCTTGGCACCACACTAAGCACAATAAATGTTCTCGCCTCACAGTTCCCATCTGGGAGTTTTACTGAGATCATCCATGCCACCACATGACGATCAGCTCCCAGAACGTCTTCGGCGGCGAGTGGCCGAAGACGTGAGACGAATTTCAGAGACCCGGGTCCCCTTCGGAGCCCATTTTGAGCAACTCCAACTTTTTCTTGGCAATTTTGGAGTACAGAATGTCGATTGGCTTGGTATTGTCGTAGAATGTTGGTGCTCGAAATATGATGAGTGCAGTACCAAGAACGCAAGCTATCGTGAATGCAAACAGAAAGATTCTGTCCAACACCATAGCGACGTACTTCCAATCGTCCTCCACCTGAAACAAAATTACTTGCTCGACTAAATAGTGTCAGTGAAAGCTTGAATAATCATGAGACAAAGATTGGTTCAACGATGGCAGGATAATTTATATGAAGAAACTTACACTCTCAAACTTATCCTTATTTTTCACGTGTTGCGCTATAAACCTGGAACCTTCTATAGTCTTTTCCATCTCTCTCACAAAGGGCTTTTCTAGAGATGGACTGCCATCATCCAAGTCTAGACGGCAAGGGGACCCTGGGGGTGGGGAGAAGAGTTCATCATCACCACCAGGCGGCGGCGGCGGTGAAGGGGGCATGCCTGGGAGTTCATACTCTTCACAACCCCATTCTTTAAACTTTCCATCCATATCATCTGGACCAAAGACATCTGTGAGTACCTGAAACGTTTCATATTATTAGCACATTCTATTACGGTCGTACCTGATAACCCATTTATCCCCAGATTAACCTTACTGGGGATAGAAAGCTATATGTAAAGATGAAAAATCTTACCGCCCCACGGCATCTATCTATGGAGGATTTATCATTAACTACAGATAGCTATTCGAATGAAAATGTAAAAGTATGCGTCCCAATATCGCATTGACTGTCTGTTATGTCAGTTACAAAAGATAACAGATTTGTCAATTCATCGAATAGCAGGGATAAACGTTTGGTGTGGGAATATGGTACAACTAAACCATGTTGTTACCAACCAACAATATTGTAGGTGTATATTCCTTAGCTCGTACGTTTAAATGATTCCAACAAAGAGCTTAAGAATGTGTAGACTATTTCAGCGCAATAATAAGAGTCGACCAAAATACCCCGAGATTAAAACGTCAGTTCCCGTTCCGTGGGGCCAGTGTATCGGCGCAGCTTAAGCCGGCACACAATTAGGCTCGAGTGAGGTTTCGGTTTCGTGCTTCGTCTGCCGGCATCGTATATATCGCGCGATCCGTCCGCAGCCACCAGGGGAACATAAATAACGGAGGCCGCGCGCGCTCGTTAAGCCCTCCGGCGTTGAGTAATAAAGGAAAATCGAAATGGAATGAAATTGGGCTGGAAGCGATATTTTCGCGATACACTCAGAGTACAATGGATTTAGAATATCGTTGAAAGGAACGTTTCCCAGAAGAGTCCCGCGGCTGAGGACAATTAAAATGGTTATTGTTGAGGGCGGCTTCGGCTCGACTGTAATAGCGTTCTGTTTGTATTGAATCCGCTCCGATGGAAAATGTTTTGAATGGAGGAAACTGGATGAGAAAAGGCGTCGTGTTGTTTTTTTTTTACTGAAAGAGATTCCCTCTCAAGAACTTCATTTACGCCAGCATTCATTTTACAGATTTAATTAAAACGTCGCAAGGTTTATTTGGGATGTCTCTGTTAGATAAACGTTCGTCTTTGTCGATGATTAATGTTCGAAATGGGACTAAGATTTGGGTATTTCGTGATGTTGTGTGATTTATTACTGATTTTATATTTCTTACCTCTGTCGGTTTATCGTTATCGTCATCATCATCGGGTGGCTTTTCGGGCCTTTGTATACACAATATCCTGGGTAAAAAATCTATAAAGACTTTCCGCACCCACGGTGCCATGTGATGGGTGACTGGTGACCTAAAATTTACGTTTAGCACCACGATAGTGACAACTACTGATAAAGTGACTAGCATCATAGTGAACAACAAATATTTTCCTAACAGCGGGACTGTTAGTGAGGTGGGTGGGATGATTTCAGCTAAAAGTAAAAAGAACACGGTCAACGACAGAAGAATTGAGATGCAGAGTGAGATTTTCTCTCCTGAATCTGAAGGTAAGTAGAATACTAGAACTGAGAGAAATGAGATTCCAACGCAAGGAATGATGAGGTTGACCGTGTAAAAGAGCGTTTTTCTTCTGAGAGTGATGTTGAAAATGATATCAGGGTATGGTTCCTCGCAACACGAGTAGAATTTTTCGTTCCTCGTAGCCGGAACGCGCATTATGTCCCATTCGACTGAGATGTAGTACTCCGAGAGGTCAATACCCATTCCTATGCGATCAGAGTCTGGTGTTTGTTTCAAATGCCGCAGATCCACCTACAAAGAAAAGAAACAGTTAAAGATATTAGTTGTTTAGTTTTAAAAAGTAATTACCTGAAGAACACAGTAAAAGGCGAAGCAGGACGTAGATGTTACAAAAGATTGAAGTATATACTATTCATTCAGCTATTCATAAATCTATGTCCCCTTAAAAGGTATTATATTAGTTTAAATTTGTATAACACTGTGGATTTTTTTAAATACTTTGGTAATTTTATCAGTACCTACTCAAAAATAGTAGTAGAAAAATAATTTAAGTATTTTTTGGTTTAAGTTTGTTTATAATTTCTACTGCAGACAACTTACATGAAATAATGATACTATTAAACTACCGAAACACCGATAACAACCCCAATATAAAGGCATTCAACGTCCTCAATGACCTAGTTTGGGAAAGGGGAACCACAGCAAAACATCCCAAGTAGGACTATCTGTTATTAAGGAATCAAACCTTGCACACTAGTCCGTACAAATTGTTATCGCCATCTCTAACAAGTAACTGAGGTGTAAGAGAGACAGATAGTATTGGAAAATTCCCTCGTGAACCTTGAACTGTAAACACGGACGATATAAGGCGTGAATGTAAGCCTCAACTTTATTTATGTGTAAGTTGGAACCGCAGATTTATTGGCTTCCTTACTTGGATGGATGACTGCGTCTTCTCACAGCCTATCGCTGTAAACTCCTCCAAAACTTTTTATCACTTCCCGTATCTCATTGGTGTACGTCTCATTGTCAGTATTATTTATATCCTGATAAATATTTGTCTGTGTTGGGTTACAATTTTGGCACCACAAAAGCTGGATTTACGATTGGCATTTGATATTTATTTTGCACGAAATAAGTATTTTTTCTTAAAAAATTGTTATATTTTCCACTTTGTCAAGAAAAATAATGTATTTAAATATCTCGTCAACACCAACAGAAAAGCTTTTACATAAATATTTATGTTTCACTTTGAAGCCATAATAAAGTTAATGTAAGTAAAAGCAATCTTGTTGGATAACTAAAGAGATTGATTAATTGACCCGAATCTTCAATAATTCATTGTATCCAAGTTATCTTGGCAATAACAAGAATTTACATTTCGTATAAAATTGATAATAGAAATTATTTTACAGCATTTAGACTAGTGCATATGAATGTCAAAATACATCACATAAAGACTAGGGTGCACTTTAAAATCCACCCTGAGAGTATGATTTTATAGTTCAAACTGATATAAATACTATTAGTTTATAGTCAGAAACCGATGTAGCTGATCAAATCCAAATTTACAATACACCTATATACTAAAACTATGTATGATGAACACCTGTTTTCTTAAGGATAGTTATAGTGTATAAGAGTTTTTTAAATTTGGATCATTAAATAAAGTAACCAGAAAATGAAATAAAAATAATTTCCACATACCATGTAGCCATCGTAACTCCAAGAACCGAACTTCATAAAGCAGGTCTGCTCATCAAAGGGGAAGTACTCGACGTCAATTTCGCAGAAGGACTTATAGATGGCCGGTGGTTTCCAGACTACCTTCCCGTCGTGGTGGAGAATGGCTTTTGTCATGATTGTCACTTCGTAGTTGCCATCCGCGCTGTTGGTAAATATACAATTTTAGTACAACAGATTTGGAAATTATGAATCTTGAAATTAAAATGCATTTAGGACAATAATGTACCTAAAACACCCGGAATTAGCAATTGCTATCAAACTATAGGATGTAAGATTAAACTTTTTTGTTTTATTCATGTAACAAAGAGTTTTTTAATATACAATAAACTAGCTTCCGCGCCGCGGTTTCACCCACGCTCCCAAAGGATCTTATGTTTTCACGGAATAAAAAGTAGCGTACGTGCTTTTCCAGACTATAATCTATGTTTGTGCCAAATTTCATTCGGATCCATTCAACTGTTCTGGCGTGATTGAGTAGCAAACATCCAACCATCCATCCAAACTTTCGCAGGATTTTATTGAAGTATAAGCAAATACTACAACATTAATACTACTAATATTACAAGATAAGTTTTAATTAAGTTAATCAAGGTTATTATTCGTAATAAATGTACTTATTTTAATAATAAAGGTATTCCTTTGTATGTCAAAAACGGTGAAACATGAAACTTTAGCTAAAGTTTCGACAGTCAACGCAGGATCTATATTGGGTTGGTTATTATTAACTATAATATATATTATATGTATTTGTTCATTGGTATATATAATTCCTGTAGGAACAAGTTTACCTAAATCTCATGATAGCACTGGATCAACATAATCCTTGTATGTGTCAAAGTAGCAAGTGATTTAAGTCTGTACGTCTTCAGCGTAATTGAGATTGTATTAGGTCATGTTCAGTTCTTTGGTAAAAAAGGTCTTATATTCTTTTAAAATGCTCATGGAATTTCGATCCTGTGTTCATAATATTATTAAGTTTAGTGTTGATTGAAATTCTATGTTTGAATTAGAGCTTTTGGATTTGTTTCGTTATTTTTCTACTACATATAAGGGTCTCATGACATATCGACGTAGAATCTGCTTAAGCCGGTCGGAAAAAAGCTTTATATCGTCACCTTTATGCTGTTGACATTCAGGTTTTTCTACAGGGTTAAAACAAATCCGCGACGATAAATGTGGTGGCACTTAAAGATGACGGTTTATTTTTTTCTTAAAGCTGTTAATTTTTAACTTTGCTACAAAATTATCCACCAATTTTTATTGTATTCAAGGGAATATTGCCTATTTATATTTTCAAAATGGCTTTCATGGAAGCCAAACCGCAGCTAGTTACAAAATTAACTCTGAAAAGCATCACTGGCGCTGTAAAATTTGTGTGACGTTGAAAACTTTAAAA
This sequence comes from Tetheella fluctuosa, assembly GCA_951216915.1. NCBI lineage: Eukaryota > Metazoa > Arthropoda > Insecta > Lepidoptera > Drepanidae > Tetheella > Tetheella fluctuosa. The sequence continues at coordinate 2,304,539 of OX578229.1, read as the reverse complement.
GCTTTGTCATAACCAACTTTCGCGCATTCATGAAAATTGTCTCGTAAAATAGGTCACGTTGTCTTCCATTAAGGTAACGTGCTACCATTAAAAATGAAGTTAACACTGAATACTGGCGGAGAAGGCTTTTAGGGAAGTCACAGGTGCATTAAAGTGTAACCTGGGTTTGCTTAAATTTAAAAATATTACTAGAGGTATGATACACGGGCTCGTGTAGCCATTTGCGCACAGTACAATGAAGTTTTTAAATTAAAATAAATATTTAGTAACTATAAAGGTTATGGTGGCTTAAAAGGTATTTGCAAAAAATTTAAAAAGTGAGATTCCTACAAATCAGGAAACCAAACATAATTATTTATGAGTATTTGCCTGTATTCAAAATAAATTATCCAACACTAACCAATGTATAAAACATCTAAAAAAAATCCGTTTTATGATTTTTAATGACCAACCTAACCATAAAGAGTATGCTATATAATTATGACGTCACATGCTTGTATTTCATACTAAACTCCATATAAACCTATCGTTTTGACATTTCATAAAAAGTTGCTGATCTGAATGTCAGTCAAATACCCTATTATATTCATTTATCATCAACAGGGCTTAAATCTTAAATTTCGGATGCATATGAGTTGATTGAAGCCTACCTCACTGGGGCAGTGTGAATTGGTGGAATGCTTTTTTAATGTGACTTCTCGAGTGTGCAGTGCTCACGATGAATCCCTTTACCGAAATGGCGGCAGTGAATCGTAAATTTAAAACTCACAGAATTTACTAAACAACTGTAAACGAAAACTGTTCATGGTGTAGAAAATAGTAACTATAGACTGTGCATTGTAGCATGGTGCGGGTGACACATGGTCTTTTTCAAAATAACTCACTTGTTAATGATTTATTTCTCTTTAACATGACAATATCCTATAGAATTTTTAATGAAATATTTTGTGAAGTATCTAAATATATTTCATAAGATATTTGTGAAAAACTTAGCATTGCTACGCACCATGCTATGTTGAACGGAGTGTAAGTAGGTTTTGAAAACACACTTTGCAAAACACCTTATCTTAAAGTTAGAAATGAGCCGTTTTGTAAATTTGGATCTGTTCTGCTACATATATTGCTGACCGTCGAGATAGTAGTTTCAACTATCGACGTGATCGTTGTAAGTACGTACAATAAACCACTACGACTTATCTTCATTACGAGCGATTAAGCATGTGCAATATTCTAAGCAAGCTAAGCACGGCAGGATAAAGTTTAGTGTACCAAATAGTTCCTCAGTTCAAACTTAGATAATCTAAAATTAAACCAATCTCAAAGTTGCATCAGCTGGGAATTGAACCCGGTACTCTCATAATTTAGGGGGCGTATTACTAAACTTTGTATACAATGGCGATATAGGTAGTGATTCTATTATTACTTACTTACGTTCCTGAGAGATCTTATATTTTCTCGGGATAAAAGTATCCTATATTATGTTAATCCAGAATATATTCTATCTATTTGCTACATTTCAACCAAATCCGTTCAGTAGTTTTTGCGTGAAAGAGTAGGGTAGTAGGATAGGATTCTAATACCGTGAAATAAGGTAAAAAAACGTGCATCATTATAATATATAAATCAATGTTTGTTTGTATAACGCTTTCTTATATCATTCATCCGAATGCGATGAAACTTTGGTGAGGAGTTGTGCGCACGCCCACGATGGTTACAGACCGAAAGAAAAAAAAATAGAGGCATTGCAACGCATGGAGATTAGCTAGTTATGAATAAAAGACAACTCCGTTAGGGCGATGCCACACTGCTCCGTTGCGCTGCGTTGCGTCGTCGTACTTCAATGACGCTTGCTCGGTTCTAAAACACAGTAAATCCTCATGTCTTTTAGAACCGAGCAAGCGTCATTGAAGTGCGACGACGCAACGCAGCGCAACGGAGCAGTGTGGCATCGCCGTTAGACGGTCATCAGTTATAATTCAAAATATAATAAAAATATGTGAAATTTGAATGTATCTCTAAAACAATGCTAAAACATTACTATTGTTTGAAATCTTCATTCAACATTACGAAATTCAACGTTTAGCTAACATGGACTTTATGTGTATTAAATAGACGTCAATTTCCAACATCGAACAGAGTAATGAACATTTAGCGAAGCGTGTTTAACTCTACCTTGATGCTATTTAGATTAAAGCCTGCACTTATCGTACCTTACGCTTGGCCAACTTCAAGCGCATTCTATGCCTCACCTACATACAAACTTACCTTACAAAATTCGACCTTATTTTAATGCGGATAAGCTTTGAAACATATACAGAGTAGGGCTTACGTGAAGTTAATGCATATAAATGCGGTGAACTGCCATAGATAATGGGTGATGCTGTGTATTCATGATGGTTTAAAAATTGACACGTTGTAAGACGGGAGGTAGTGCAAAAGAAATATACGAAAAAATTATAAATCACGTAAGTTTTACAAGTAAAACTAATATATCACACTAATATAATATTATAAAGGCGAAAGTTTGTTAGTGTTTGTTTGTGTGTGTGTTTGTATGTTTGGAAACCGCGGGGAGGAAGCTTGTTATATATAAATACTAGCGGATACACCCGCTTTTCGGGGATTAAAATTACCCTATGTCCTATTCCAAGACCTAGAGTAATTAAATATAAAAATCAGCAAAAGCTTTTGCATTTATAATATTAGTAAAAAGTAGATTATGTATGATTCACAAATATAATTCGATTAATGTAATGTTTCGTATCGGATTAATTATACTTTGTCAATTAAATTTATAAATACGTGCGAAACAATTAATAGTGAAATTGATTCTAAATCAAATAACAAAATATCGCCGCAAATAGCAAAATTAACATAATATTTCATTATAAAATTTAGTTTTCTTAACAGTAAAACGTCCAAACTTTATCATTATTCATTCAAAATTGACATTGCCACCCCATAGCAGACGCAAAACCCTTATAAAACTGTAATTAATAATAAAATAGTAAATAAAGAACTGACAATAATAAATCAAGCAGACAAACTAATAAACTAACCAGATTAAGTAAGAAAACATCTCTTGTATATCCCTCCAAGTGCTTCAAGATAGACGCGTCAGTCGGTCCGATAATGTAGAGTAATGGCATTTTTGTTCGTACCACGGAAATGAAACGATAAGACTTTATAGGTATTCTATAAGAAAAGTTAGTTTCTATTGAAAGAAATGGGTGTAATGCTAAACTTTGGAAGGGGACACAGGTACCCGCAAAGTTTGTTAAATTGATTTCTGAGTAAACAGCGTTCGAGTGAGATTAATGTTCGCCTGCTCAGTTTATGGGATGTAAATAAATTCTGCTTTTATTTTGTGGTTAAAGACTTGACCTTTTTCTGCCAAATTTCCTTAAATTGCTGATTTACTGCTGTTTATGGCTTAGTTCCATCAAAGATGAATCATTTTGATCGAGTTTTTGTTTAATCTGAAGTTTGCAGCTTTGTTAATAACGGTAATCAATATTTTTTGTACAAACTTTATTTTAACAATAAGCTTCTTTATAAGTATAGATTAAGCCATTACGGAGATTAGCCGGAACAAACAAACAGACAGATAAAAATTCTGAAAATTGTTTTTTTGTTATAATAAGTACCGTGTACATACCTATACTTTCATATGCATTTAGTAGGAAATATGCATTTAGTAAAAAGCTGTTATTTGGATTACAAACAGACACTTTAATTTAATTTACTTGTATAGATATAGATGTATACAATACATAGATTCTTGAATGAATAATTGAAAATTTTAATAAAAGCAACGATGAAACAAAACAATTAGTTTGTACAATTTCAACCAAAAAGTTTAAGTATCTGTAAGGCTTTGATGTAAACTTTTGTCTCATTAGACAATATTAGTTATTATTGTTATTTCACGGTTTGCTCCTCAGAGCAAAAAACTCCCAGATTAAGACTTATATTTGTTTGTGTACGGAATTATAAACATCTTGGCCTATTGTTTCTTACGTTGATTTTACTGGACAATAGGTGAATGAACTACTAGTTTGTGGCAGAAACTTTCTGCCTCGAAGTTTAAACCGCGTTACCGAGGGATCTTATGTTATCCCGGGATAAAAGTGCCCAATATGTTATCTATATGCCAAGTTTCATCTAAATCCATTCAGCCGTTTATGCGTGATTGAGTAACAAACATCCAAACATACAAATTTTCGCATTTATAACTAGCTATCCCACGCGGTTTCGCCCGCGTTCCCGAGTTAAAAAGTAGCCTATGTCCTTCTCCATACCATAGGCTATCTGCGTACCAAATTTCAACGCGATCAATTTAGCGGCTTAGGCGTGAAAATTCAAAGGTAACAAACTAACAAACTCACATTCGCATTTATAATATTAGTTAGGATTTATAATGGTAAATAAATAATAATATATAAACTTAATTGTTTGGCTTTCAGATTTCATTTTATTTATGTATGTTGATTGTACATATAAACGGTACTCAAAAATAAGATTTTAAAACAATTAATTGACAACTCATTATAAAAAAATATATGTATATATATAAAAAATATATATTATATGCTCACACGTAAACCGTCCTTAAACATCATTTGTTTTGCATAGCATCTACTAGCTGCCAGCTAGCATACACTACGTCTATGATGCACAAACACGCACACACACACCACTCGCACACCTCACATACATAACAACATCTCTCTCACGCGACGCGATCCTTAGTTATAATTTTTATGTTACTAAAAGCCTACCCACTTATTCATTTGTATTTTTTAAAATCACCTAGCTATCTACTCTCTATGTAACAATGCAATTAAGTTTGGATTATATTATTTTTGGCTGTAATGCTGTGAATCTTATAAAATCATATAAATAAATAAATATAGTACGTGTATGTAGGTACCTATACTCAATAATAGTTAAGATCTTGCATCTTATTTTCGCGTGTAGTGGAAATAAAAGAAGAATAAACAAACACACTACATTCATACATCACTGCAGTTATTGAAGTTTTGAATTGTTACAAATTCAACTCACTTGTTATAAAGTACAATATCAGGCAGCCATATGTGTTCTGAAGGCACGTGTAAAGTGTCTACGCCGCCGTAGTCATCTGGATTCCACTTCAGCTTGTAGTCGTTCCATTCCTGAACAAAGACAAAAAAAAGTCAATATTATGGCAAAAGTTTTTTCTAACTCCTCAAAATTATTTAGAAATTTCCAACAAAATTAAAGTATAGTTATCCACGACTTAAAGTTTGATAGTTTCCCTTCAATTCCAAGATATTTCCAAAAGTATTTTCATTGAGGGTCCATAAAAGAGATGTTGACTCAGAACCGTGGTTAGAGGTCGGAAATTGCGGAGCCTTATTACGTTCCGGCCTTGGCGACTTCGATTGAAAATCTAGCACTAAAAGCTAAAATTGACTTGACCGTTTCTCACTCAGTGTCTAGTGCAAATACTAGTTACAAGATTTCTATTTGAATCAGACGTTTAAGGTCTCTGAATTAAACATGAATTCATCATTTATGTACTCTTGGTTGATTGAGGAGTTTGTATTTATTTATTTACTATCTTACACCCCGCGGTTTCACCATAAAAAGTAGCCTATATCTCTCTCCAGTCCATAAACTATCTCTATACAAAAAAACACGTTGATTTGCTCCGTTACTAAGTGAAAGAAGCACCAACTAACGAACGCTTTCACGTTTATAAGGAGAACCTGTTCCCCTAACTTTCCATGCTCATCAGGGCATTCGAAATCAATCTAATATGTAGTAACTAAGTCTCAGCTAGTTTCAGGTTCTAAGCTATTTGGAGTTTGACGTTAAATTGGACAAATGTTAAGATTGTATCAGTTTATTACATATGAACAAGTTAGGATTAATATAATGTATGAATTGAAATTGAATTTCCCAATGATCTTAGGCTTATAATGGACATAATTTCAATATTCATTTGTATTATAGTAAAGAAAATTTGTTTTAGTCACACGGTGGGCGCCAATATCTAACACTTTCTAATCCTAATCCTAACTAATATTATACATGCAAAAGTGAGATTGTTTGTTTGTTACCTTTTCACGCCTAAGCCGCTGAACCGATGGCGATGAAATTATGTATGCAGATAGCCTATGGTACGGAAAAGAACATAGGCTACTTTTTATCGGAACCGTGGGGCGGAATCTAGTGTTATTATAATTTTACGCTATATAGGTTGAATGTTTATATCTAATTTATTTGTTTTTATTAAACTGAGAGTATATTTCAAGATGGCATATTTTCGAAACGTACGAGTATGTTAGGTTTAGAAAAGCCTATATACAGCAGTGGACGTCTTGCGGCTGAGATGGTGATGATGATGTTAGGTTCGTCGTGCTGAATATCTTTTACTATAGGACTAACTCCAAATTCACCACCCAGTATAAATAGGCTATGTTAGCTTAAACAAGAGATATTGCTGTTTATAAACGGTTTGGTAATGTTATTATTATAAAAGATTGACACAACATTGTGCAGAAAACTCATGTGCTGGAACATATAATGCATTATGTACATGTCGATTCATTACCTTAAATGTGACAGAATAAAAAAGTAACCATTATAAATGTACATTTTGTGGCTTTGTGCTCATGAATAGAACACGAAAAATGAAATCAAAACAGTCAGTACGAGTATATAAAATCTTGTTCTCTTTGTGTTCTCAAAACTTATAAAACAAAAAGTTTGTCTAAGAACTTAAAACTAAAATCTAGCTAAAGGAAAACTTGAGTGTCAATATGTACGGACATAAAATTTTGAAGAGTAAAATTATTGACGCGGTTTGACTGTTTCATTTATTGAGATCATCAAACATCTATGTTGTATATAGTAGTACTTTAATAGACAAAAGAAACAATAAAAGGCAACCTTATAAAAAAATGTGCCAAAAACAACCCGATTTATTTTTTAATTCAATTTAACCTTAGAGCTCTGTAACTTCTTCTTACATTAAATATAATTGTAAACTCACATTTAAGTCTACATGTTCTTAATTCAAAGCGTCTTTGTCGTGTAAATGCCTATAAAGCTGAAAGTCTTACTGAATCCTGTAATGGAACATTCATGTAAGGTGAGAATTTTACTTATTCCTTTGAAAATTCTAAATTAAATTTACCACTTTCCTGCCTGTATAAAATTTTAAATTAAAAACCATATAACCTCCTTCGATCGTGGTTTCATGTTACAGTGAATTTCTGTAAAATAATAATATTCTATATCCGCTAGCTACCACTTCGCGGTTTCACCTGTGATTCAGAGGGATCCAATGATTTTGCAGGAAAAAGTCCATGGTCTTTATGTTGTAAGCTTAATCTAAATCCGATAAAGAATTTAATTATTTTATTTGTTGTTGAGTATTTGATTATGTGAATGTCATCCATCGAATATAAATTTCATATTTCCTTTTCAATTTTTTTCTGTGCACTGTAGTCATTATACAGGGTAACTAAAATTTACTGATATAAGTCATAATCAGATTTTTTTTTGTCGTTTTACTTGCAGGGGTGGTAGTACTCATCAATATGAAAAACATTTAGAATGGGACCAACTCTGATATAGAAATGCCAACGACAAAAAAAAAATCTGTATATCAGTAAATTATTATTTTAGTATTTAATATTATCAACCTTTTTTTTTTAAATAATACAAATACAAGTTATATCTTATTCGGAAAGTAAATCGCATTGATTTAGTATAGTTACTAACTACTAGTATATTTCATTCATTGGGAGCTTCGGGAAATAATGTTATTATGGCTGTTTTACCAACCTCCTATTGTAATAATTTCATGTTCATATCTATTTCATTCTTGTTTATGTGTTTGAACGATTGTTGATCGACATTTATCTCATATTTTTTATATCTGTTTGGTATTAGGCTAGATCATTATTCTTGTTTTGTTTTATACAAAGAATTATTATTTTTTTTTTTTGACTGGAACAGGAAGGTGGACCTTCTTCCACCGTTACGCGGACTTTTGCGGTGAGCGCTGAGGGCTCTCAACCGCTACTTAAAACTAAAAACTAAAACTAAATAATTTTGGGCAACGGTAGCCTGAGGGTGCCCCCTGTGGGGCTCGACCTCGGCTCAGGACGTTGCCTGGGGAATGAGGGAGGACTTAGCATGCAAACAATTATAATTATTTGGGGATCGGTCGGATTGCTAATATGCAGCTCGGGCCGCTTAAACGGGACGAGACTGAGAGGGACGTCGCGACGGTCCTCGCCGGCGAGGACGAAATCTTGGTTGTCGGTTGCGCATTTGTATCTGTTTTCGGGCTTCGTCAGCCTCGATTTGAGCTAAAGTGGTGGCATCGTCTGGTTCGCTGAGGGCGTGCCTAGGCCTACGGATGCGGGAAATAAGGGACGGGGTGTATGTGACAGTGTTGACTATCAGGGGATTCGCGTGGTGCGCTGCGGTATCAAAATATCGGCGCGAGGCGCGTTTAATAAATTGTTTGATTGTAGGGAGACCTAAGTCAAGGTGGAGGTTTTCATTGCGCATGTACCACGGGGCGCCCGTGGCTTTGCGCATGAAACGGTTTTGAATCACCTGAAGGGTGTGGAGATGTGTGGGAGCGGCGTGAGCGAACACGGTGCTCGCATACGTCATGACTGGACGGATACACGCGGTATAGAGTCTAACCTTGCTTTTTAGGGCAAGTTTAGACCGGGCGTTGATCATGCAGTGGAGTCGTCCTGCCACAAAGGCGGCGCGCGCGCGAACCGCCCTTATGTGTGCAGCGAAGGATAGGCGATCATCGAGGGTCACACCGAGATATTTGGCTTGTCTCTCCCAAGGGATCGGCTCGCCGAAAAGTGTGACTGGGTCGGGGATGGGGGGACGTCTTTTTCGGTCGGTTCTATAAAAGAGAACCGCCTGACTCTTGGAGGGGTTGATCTCTATTCTCCATTTCCGGAACCATGCGCCTAGGGCGTTGGCTGCGGTCTGGAGTTTCTTAGAGATCGCGGGCGGGCTTTTGCCTGAGCAATATACGGCAGTGTCGTCTGCAAAGAGAGCGAACTGCGTATTCCTGACTCTAGGGATGTCGCTCGTGTAGAGCGTGAATAGCAAGGGAGATAGTACCGAGCCCTGCGGGACACCGGCACTAATGGGGTGTGGTGAGGACAGGACGCCTTCGACCCGATATCGAAAGAGGCGATTCGACAGAAAGTCTCGTAAGATGGTCACGAGTCTCGGTGGCACACCTAGGGTGTAAAGCTTGTAGATCAAGCCTGTGTGCCACACCTTGTCGAATGCCTTTGCGACATCGAAGAAAAGGGCGCCTGTCATGTGACCTCTCTGGTAACTTGTGGAGATGTGTTCAACAATTCTATGGACTTGATGAACACACGAGTGTTTGGGTCGGAACCCAAATTGCTCGTCTGGGAGGAGTTTGTTAGCATCGGCAAATGCTTTAAGGCGGACATAAATGATTCTCTCATAAATCTTGCCCAGTACGTTGAGCAGACTTATGGGACGATAACTGGAGGGCTCGGACTTGGGTTTGCCGGGCTTGTGGATCCCAATCACGTGGGCTTCTTTCCACTGGTGTGGGAAAATATTGTTTGAGAGGGCGGCATTGAAGATGGCCGTCAATAACATGATAAGGGAGGCTGGGAAGAGTTTGATCACTCTGTTGGTGATCTTGTCCGAGCCCGGGGCCTTACGAGGGTGTAACTTCCCGATGATCGCTTTCACCTCGTCATGGGTCGCGGGTGGAAGTGGGTCGTCATTTGTGTTGACGTCATTGGCGACGTCGTCAGTCGGGGGAGCGGGAGGAGGTAACGGAAGAGCGGTCCTCCGTTCTACTTCGGCTGTAACTTTCTCCAAATGACGCGGGTCAATAGGGAGAGAACTGGGCGTACATTGAGCCTCCAGACTTTCGGCGAGGCATTCGGTCTTTTCCACGTCTTCAAAGGCGGGTGGAAGGTTGGGTCGCTTTAAGGGAGGCATTGGAACTACTGTGTCCTTTTTATACAAAGAAACATTATTTATTTATTTATACCAAATAACATCTATCCTTACAGGCTAATACTCCTAATGCGATAGAGTTGCAAAAAAATAAAATGGAAAAAAATATACATTATTAAACAATCATTATCTATTTCTATACTATATAATAGAGCTGAAGAGTTTGTTTGGTTAATCGCTAATCTCAGAACTACCGGTTCGAATTGAATTTCAGTGTTGGATAGTCCATTTATCGAGAAAGGCTATAAGCTATTTTTATCCTAAGAAAACATAAGATGCCTCGGGAACGCGGGTGAAACGGCGGGCGAAATCTAGTAATAATAATAATATTATAAATCTGCAGAGTTTGTTTGTTTGGTTGAACGTGCTAATTTCAGGAACTACTGGTTCAATTTTAAAAATTATTTTAGTGTTGGATAGCCCATTTATCGAGGCGGGTGAAACGAGTATATTATATAATCAAACAATATAGCGAAAATCCAGTGAAAACTAAGCGTGTTTGTACATTGAATACATTTACAAAACTGATTTAATTGATTGTATTTTCATGGGGCTTCAAACGTTTTATCAAAATTGGCTAACGGGGAAGAAAATATATAATTTTAGGAAGTCTGCACGGGCCAAAAGCTATTTAAAAAAACATCACTATATAACTGGATTGCAATAGGCTTGTTGTCATGTCTTGAACTTCTAATTATTCTATAAATATTATAATTGCTAAATTTTATTGGTGTATTTTACGGATTTTTTGTTATCATGGCGTAATTACTGAATGGATTTGGATGAAATTTGGCATATCTTAATATATATATTTCTTGTGTGCGTGTGTATGTGACTGAACTCCTCCTAAACGACTGGACCAATTTTGATGAAATTTTTTGTGTGTGTTCGTGGAGATTCGAGAATGGTTTAGATTAAACGGCTGGACCGATTTGGATGAAATTTTGTGTATGAGTTGGACAGGACAACGTCTGTTGGGACAGCTAGTATCTATATAGTAATGTGGTGATATACATAGATTTAAATATCCTATGGTTTCCTCACGATGTTTTCCTTCAACGAAAGCTCAAGTTCATGGTACCCACGAACTGTTCCTCGAACTCGACCACGAAATTTGACGTCACTACCACTGAAATGCTATTGCCTCAAAATATATTATAGGACTGGTATGTAAACGTCCCTAAATATAAAAAGAATAATAGTACATATGTCCCTAGCTGAGTTTCTTGCCGGAGTCTTCTCAGTCCAAGTGTATTCCGAACCGGTGGTGGAATCAATTGTAACGTTCATAAGTGCCTTATTAGGGCCTAAACTGAATAAATGATTTTTGAATTTTTATACATTATAATTATACAAGTATACTGCTATACAATTATTAGTAATACTATATAGTTATTAATATATTATATGCTATAGAATATCCGAATAATATTACAGGTCTCCCCTTTATTCCAAATAGAATTTGACCCGAAACAGTTTATTTAGTGAGAAAGGGCTTTACTTGTTCAACTAGATTCAAACAAAACACGTTTAGTTTATGATTCATTAAAATGTAATTTAATTAACGCTTATTACGGACATCGGTTGGTAATAAGACTTTGTGAAAGTCACTAAAGGTTAAAGTAATCATTTCAGAGTAACGAGCTAACGCTTATTTGCTTTTAACGTTCAATTATACGCGTTAAGCTTTGATATTTTAACAACGATGAGTTTCTAAGAAAACTGAGTACCAATAATTATGATTTATTTATTATAATACTAGCTGTTCTCCAAGGTTTCACTCGCGTAGCGGTTTAAAAAATAGATGTTGACCTCAGACCTACCCGATATGCACACAAAATTTCATGAAAATCGGTCGAGCCGTTTCGGAGGAGTATGGTAACTAGCATTGTGACACGAGAATTTTATATATAAGATAATCATTAACTTTATTTATAAAATCCTTACTTAATATTATAAATGCGAAAGTTTGTGAGTATGGATGAATGGATGGATGTTTGTTACTCTTTTACGCAAAAACTACTAAACGGATTTGAATGAAATTTGGCAGAGATATAGATTATAGTCTGGAATAGCACATAGGCTACTTTTTATACCGGGAAAACATAAGATCCTACGGGAACGCGGGTGAAACCGCGGGTGAAACCGCGGGGCGAAATCGATGTATAATAATATTATCACGCTGGATTCAGGCCGCCCAAGTCTGGTCCTATTGGAGATTCTTAAGGGTGGCCTATGTCCAGCAGTGGTAGTCTTGCGGCTGAGCTGATGGTGAGGATAATGATGGATATCTTGCATATCTTTAATATTTTCCCTAAAAGCACGAATGATTATTGATGTGTCGCGTGAGATACCAATTGGGTTTAATAATGAAAGTCGCATTATGGGGGATCGAAAAGTATAGAATGAAAAGCTTTGTAATTTTCGAACAAAAACGAGATTTTTATATTAAAATTCAGGGTTCAACACCCTCCAGGCCTGTAGCAAAGAGTTTTTCAATTGACCGCGCCCCCATTCGCCCCCGTTTCCTGAAGGCCCCCTAAGATGATAGGAGTATTTTAGGTTAGGAAACCATTTCTGGAATAGGAAGTAACGGTATTAGAATTTTTCTCCCAAACTTCAGTCGGTTTTATGTTAAAATTATAAAATCCAATTACTTTTTGATGGCACTATTTCAAAAGAAAAAGGAATCAAAATATTTGAGGAAATTGAAGGTCGAAATGTTGTCTTTTATGGATACGATTGAGTTCCTGTTATTAATATGGATGATAAGGGAAAATACACCATGAAATACGAAAATCAAGGTCAATAACATTACTTAACAAGAAATATTCTTTTGGTGAAGAAAAAGAGCGCAATAAAAATATGATACAATCATTTTAAAAAGAAAAAAAAAAAAATCTTCTAATTTTAAATGCTACTGAAAAGAAAATACAGCAGTATCTCAAATTTACGGTTTTAAACTGAATAGAACGGATTATAAAGAGAAACAAACGAATCCAGCTCGATTCTGAAATTAACAACTAACAAAACAATTGAATTCAAACAAACTGAAGCACCAAAAAAAATAGCAAGTATTGTTTTATGTTTACAAAAACAATTCGGACAATGAGTAACGAAGTAACGAAATAACTTTGGAGTTCGAAATATCAACAACAAAGCGAAAAACAAACGATAATACGAGAGATTGTTGCCAACAAAAATGTCGAAAAGTTGCCCGCCCTCGTCGGTTAGTCGACAAGAATTCCAAGTAAGTATGCGTTTGTTACAGCCGATTTTCAAACGTTACGCAACGTATTCTAAGTTGTATTGCTTTGTATCACTTTTATTTGTGTTTGGTACAAGGAAGTTACTTTTCATGAAAGATTTCCTTAGCAAAAAGTTATAAAAATAACTTTTTAAATTTTGTGTTTGGTAACAGGAAGATATCAATAATTTAAAAAAAAGTCCTGACTGACAGGAAATTAGAGTGAAATTAGACTGTTTTAATTATCACCGTATAATTAAAGCTGGTCTTTGAAACACGAAATTTGAAAGGTATGTTCCTTTTATTACGTAGGGGTTAAAATTGCAGATGAAACCGCAGGGTGGAATGCTAGTATTTATAATATGTATTATTATTTATTATGGGGTATCTCCAAGAAAAAGTTTGCATATTAAAATTTAATACTACTCGATAAAAATAATTAGGTTACAACATTGTTTGAAAAGTTGCCATCTAAAAATATCCAACTAGCATTAAAAAGCCAATACAAGAGCCACGAAAACTTGAACAGTAATTGGGTAGGAATATAATTATTATAGAGCTAGCTTTTCGCCCCGCGGTTTCACCCGTGATCTCCTATTTTACCCACTTAGGGTTTGAATTTTGATAGAGGAACCCTCTGTGCAAAAGCTTTCTAGGTCCTAGGGTTTGGTCTCGGTATTGATGAGTCTGTCAGTGAGTGAGTCAGGACTTTTTTATATGTCTTGATTGATAATACATACGCTTTAACATCATTGTATACAAGTATTTAGATATAAGTGGCATTTAAAATAATATCCTCAGTTATGACCTTAAATTCTCTTCTACTTTTTTTAAGCAGTAACGTAGCAAACAAGCTCACGGCCCGCCCCAGACGGTAAGCAGTTATTATAACCTATTGACGCTTGCAACACCAGGGATATCATTCGCGCGTTACCGATCCGGCAAAAATCACTCCTCACCCTACTTGAAGAACCCCATGCTGTACACCCTTGGGAAAACCAAAGCGGGGAGCTCGTTCTACAATATGAGCGTCCGCTATAGGATGCTCCTTTGAAACAGCACCATGAGAGACTAGTTTGGTTACAATTTGGTTAGTAAATTAAAGGGTCGCAAACAAAAAAAAGCGTATTAGAAACTTTTAATTATAGAAAAAAGTCTTACTACCAATTTCACTTCAAGTTTAGAAGTTTGGCCGCCAAGCTAAATTCTATTTAAAAACTTTGAAAGCACCTTCAAGTATAATCCAACAATGATTTATTGTAAGTATTCTGTTTTTTTTTTCAATGGAATGTAAGGTACGTACGTGACACTTAATTAAGCAATTCACTTTACTCGGGAACTGAGCAACCTCACTGTTTTCAATTGGATAAGTTATTCTCTCTCTAGGTATATATTCTTGTACTTTTTTATGGGTTTAATAAATAAATAAATAAGTATTCTGGGACATTATTCCTCTCGCACGGCCATCTGACACCAAACTAAGCAGAGCTTGTACTATGGAAGCCAGATAACTGATATACTACATATACCTACCTACTACTTTTATTAGCTTTGCTCGTTTATTTTTTTTAAACGACGTTTTCTAAAAATGAAACTTAGCTAGATTGATTTATCACCCCCGAAACCCCCTGCATACTAAATTTCATGAAAATCGTTGGAGCCGTTTCCGATTCAGATTATATATTTATATATATACAAGAATTTCTTGTTTAAAGGTATTATTAGATTACACTCAGACATTGGACAAACAGACATGTTCATGTACACAAGTGTTTGTCCTGAGTGGGAATCGAACCCACGATATTTTATGGATATTTTGTAATAATATTGTAAAATTTAAGGCTTGCATGCATTGACATCCATGAAAAACCTTAGTAAATCCTTCTTTATTTATCTTTTTGAGAGACAGGGATAGATATAGTCAGTTTCCTCAGTAAGACTTCGTTATTTTATGTGAAACTTGATTAGAGTTTAAATTCTAATTGACTATTATAGACGGTACGGTAAGAAAACTAAACTAGATAAATAGCTAAACTACGTAAAGCCTATAAATATTTGCTGGCCAAGCGAAAACTTCTAAAGATGTGTATCGAAGCGGCACATAACGCCGAAGGGTTTTTTGCCCAACTGTCCCTTACAGGGTGTTATAAATCATCTCCCAGCCTGGCTTACCCCCCTGTTAACACGTTTTCGAGCACCCACATTTTATACCCTTGGATATTTTATATGACCATGTTTGTATTAAATGTTCATTGAAAGTCGATTAAATTGACATTGCGCGTGTAATGTGCGAATAAATTACTTGGTCGTGTTTATACGAAGCTAAAGTCATTATTTGTAGTTCATGTTATAGTTGTTCTATTTAATGAAGTCTGCAGTTCTATATGTTGCTTATGTAGTGTAAGAATAAGTATGTCCAAATTATGAGGTTGATTGAGCGCTACAAAGTTTTGTAATTTGTATGTGTTGCGACATGCAGCACACATTGGTGTAGAAAGTGACCTACTGTTTTCTAAAACATAGGATTTTGATATAGTAATTCTGTGCCTCAAATCTTTGTATATGCTATCGGCCAAACTAGCTTTCAGGCCAAACTGATTTTGAATTGAGAAAAGAGATTTTAGAAGTTACATGTACAATGTTTTCACATATGTATGTAATCGTAATTTGGTGATCAATCAATTTCTCTTCCTATTCAGAAACGACCCGGATACTTTAGAGGTTAGAAGTGTTTTTTTTTTAACTGCACGGAAACCCTTTTTTCTTGCATAATAATTCAAAATCAGTTTGGCCTGAAATCTAGTTTGGCCGGTGACATATACATTTTTTACACACATTTACATTAAGTTTTACCATTTCTTATATTATTGAAATACACTGAAATAATACTATTTCTTTATTTTTTCTTTTTTGTCGCAGTAAGAGTACAAACCTACTTTTTCCCCTGCAGCATCATGTCGTCATATTTTTACCAATGTTACCTTACTCTAATTAGAGTAAAATATAAACAAATTACGAAATGGAACGGGTGAAACCGCGTCGCGAAGGCTACATTATAATATTATAGTAGTCCCAAATAGTAAACTAGGTATTTATAAAAATAGCTCAAGTTCTTATAGCAAGTCTTGAAATACGGCTCGAACATAACAACTTTCTTATTGTATTTTTTCTGACGCTCAATCATAAATCTACTTTGTTTTGCTAGACCGAATGAACTGGATAATTATTGTTTGTTTCGAGTGGATTTTTCTAGAAAAAACCTCGGCTGAAACGTTTTTCGTGTACCTACTTACGTCATTCTTAAAAGATTTCTCATTCTGTATAGGCTCTAAATATAATATAGAAATAACATCTTAGATTCATGTTATTTCTATATTATATTATGTCATGTAATGATTATAAATGCCTGTGGTACGTTATTTTTTTATGTCAGAAAGCTGAGTAGCAGGCAGGCGGTTCACCTGATGGTAAAAGGCTACCATCAATTATGGACATTAGCAATACCAGGCTATTTATATTTAAAAAAAGAACAGTGTACGTCAATAATTTTAAAGTTAGACTTTTAATTAACATATTTGTTTTTAAGTAGGAATATAAATTAGGTTGTTTGTTTAAAAAATATAATTAGACTACTCGTTTTGATACTTTTGTTGTATTAATATCGTAAACTTTCCATGTATTTATCATGGATTTACACATTCACCTCAAATATAACATGTTTCAAAACGTATAGACTTAGTTACAAATTCACACACATCTATGTGTATTTCCATTAATATAAATATTTTACACACTAATGTTTTTAAATCAACATTAAAAACATCAGAATTAATGAGAATAAATTGAAGAGGCTATAAAGATTTTAAGCTCTTAGCAAACTTTAGAGGCAAGATTAAAAGGCAACGTCTAAGTGGCAAACAAAACGAATGCTGACATTCTATTAGTCACGTTCACGGTTGACGGAGGGCGACGAAAGAAAAGGAGGCCCTTCGCGTCTTTCAGGGCTGGGACGTCACTGTCCCTTCCGGGATATCGTCTATTTGTCAAGGACTTAAATGTCTGGGTATGGGACATGTCCTGTTTGTCCCTGATTACTTTATGGCCGCTCTTTAGTTTGCGAGGACTAAGTCTTTTGTGGTGATAAAAAGAGGAAAATATATTAAATTTTATCAAACCTATGTGTATGTTTGTTTTCAGGAAAATTAGGAAGTGGCTACTGTACTACTACATTATAGATAATAATAAAATATATTCAAAACTCACCTGTTCTACCCACACGTTCGTTGTCATGATTTGGTTCTTAAGATTCTGTAAAGAAAAGAAAGATACTGTTATTGTAAGATATAAATATTTTATTAAATTAAGTTAACTAGCTGATTTCATGTACCTATTCAAGATAAAACCTTTTAAAGGTTTGTTTTACGCTTACGTTCCTAGGTATAAAGAATAAAAATATTTTTTATTCCCACACACACATAGAACACACGACGATATAAAAAAAAAAAGGTAAAAATGATCAGGATGTCACGGATAGGGAACATCGCCCCGACTCAACATAAAATTGTGGAAGCTACCCAATACTACCCATAGGCCATAACACGGTGTCATTCATTCTGTCGGCCCCTTCAACGTATCATCGCAATCATAAAAACACCTAGTGAACTAGCAAAAAAAAAAGTAAAATCGAATTGATTTGAGATGTCGCTTAGAGAGCAGCTCGACTGGGGAAGTATCTCCACCTTACAGAATACCGCAGCCAAATAGCTTATAGTTGTGTTCCTGCGCGTGAGTAAGGTCGCCATAGCTCATCGGGGAGGGGGGAAGGGTCGGCAACGCACGAGTGATACGCCTGCGATATCAGAGTTGGTCCCATAATCAAAGTTGTTTATATTGATGTGTACTTCAACTCCTGCAAGTATTGCCAGTGACAAAAAAATCACCCGGTATAGGTACTTTTATGCCGTGAAAACATAAGATCCCTCGGTAGCGCGGGTGAACCTACGAGTTGAAGGCAGTTATAATATAAGGGGAATAGCTAAGTATTATCACTACATAGTTCTACATAATGTTCACATATTTTATACATGAAAGGGCAGTTGACTAGTCAAGTGAAAATAGTTACTTACGCCCATGAAAATTATAATCGGCTTTGGAAACTTTTACACTCTAGCAGTTTGTTTTACATTAAGGTCGAACCCTTGGCTTTGAATCGAAGTTTGACCTGTATATACATGAATATATTCAGGCAATGTGGTAAATGTTTTTACATAGTTGGGATGGAAACTATTATAATATTATGATTCATAATATGGAAATAAAATACTCAATACATTTTGATTATATTATGTTAAATATTATTCTATACAACGTTCGTTGTTTAAATTACTAGCTACTACTGCCCGCCTGGCTGTCTACCAACCCCAAGTTGAAAAGTCTTATCGGTGCGTAGTCTTCGGCCACATCATCACTTACGATGCTAATATTGTGATTAAATACAAACCTCAGGATAATAGTGTTGTGATTTGTATTTAAAAAAATGCAGTTATGGTGATGATTATGTGAAGCGAGAGAGATGATAAAACAAAACCTATTAATACGATCTGTAATCATGATCATGATGTCAAATAAAATCTCATATAACTTATCATATAAATATTGTGTATGAGTTTGATGAGTACCTATAGTAGACTTCTATATCAACTTTAACATATTGGTTTTCATCACAACTTATAACGAAGCTACAAGTTGATAAAATAACAATATTATTAAAGTTTGTATTTGTTATGTCTACGTCGTTCGTGTTTATAATTAATAATAACTTAATAACTAATATAATAAATTGCGAAAGTGAGTTTGTTTGTTGGTTTGTTACCTTTTCACGCTTAAGCCGCTGAACCGATCGCGATGAAATTTGGTATGCAGATAGCCTATGGTACGGAAAAGAACATAGGCTACGTTTTTCCCGGGAAAATATAAGATCCCTCGGGATCCCCGGTGAAACCGCGGGGCGGAAACTAGTTAATAATATATTTTGGATGTTACGGTCGCGGTTTAGGAGATTAATTACTTTACCTTAGGTAATAGATATTTAAATGCATAGGCAGTCAAATCTGATCATTTAATTATCTTGTTTAATAAGTATAATTTAAAAATAAAAATGTTTAGGCATCTAGGCCCATGGGTCTAGTTTTACATGGGCCTAGTTGCCTAAAACCCCATAAAATCACACTACAATCACTAAAAATTCTGCAAAAACAAATGCATTAAGACAAATAACTGGTAATAACTGATTAAAATGCGTGACATAATTTTTCACTGGCCTGTTGGCGTGATTGGTTAGATAAAAGTATCTAGTAGTGATCTCTATCACGCCACAGTTCTTGGGTTTGATTTCGACCCACAGATGACTAATATTTACAAACGAATTCATGGTAAAAATATAAGAATTCAATTCAATGAAGGGGATATGAAATACCAAATGTGGCAACATTAGAACCATTGAAAATCTTTATACATATATTCAAATGTTACAGATATTAAGTCGACGCTGTTCAAATAAAAACTCAATGCAACAAAAACAAAACTATCACAGAAGGAGAAGCAAAACAACGTGAATTAATTTAACATGTATTGATGCAGCACAGAGCACGGACTTTGATTACAAACAACACAACTGTACATACATCTCGAGTAACCATTGCAGACAAACTTTAGCTCAATGTTCACGTTTTCGCACCAGTTTTCGCGCTTAACTTTCATTGTTCGTTGCACTCCAGTAAACTTTTAGATTCCTTTAGCTTTAATTACCTAGACTTTACAGTTGAGATCAGATAAAATTGCATTCCTTCTCGTGAGACTTCGATAGTTAGAGAGTGGATGTTAGGTAGCGTAATGTCGAATTGTTTAGACTCTGGAATTCGAGATGAGCGTTTGGTTTGCTTTGGTATGTTCCGAAGGTTTTTACTGAAACTTGCGTTTACGTAATGTGGGTTCTGTTAAAAGGAGTATTTCTTTTCGAAGCGTGAGCGGATATTTTTTTTTTACATACAATGGGTTTGCGTTTGGCTTCTGACCCGTCAAAAGGCGAAGACGAAGCCTAAGATGGAGCACGCTTACCCAGAAGAAACCTATTCACTCTGGCCTTGAATGTCTCTAGATTGTAGGAGTCAGGAAACAAAGACGCCGGGAGCAAGTTCCACTCCTTTGCTGTTCGCATTATAAATGAGGATGCAAAACGTTGTGTCCGTATGTTTGGGATGTC
Organism: Tetheella fluctuosa; assembly: GCA_951216915.1. NCBI lineage: Eukaryota > Metazoa > Arthropoda > Insecta > Lepidoptera > Drepanidae > Tetheella > Tetheella fluctuosa. The sequence goes on along the minus strand of OX578229.1, from coordinate 2,283,987 downwards.
TACAACGTACGGGTGGAAATTTTCCCGGCGTCTAGTGGTTCGATGTAGGAATGGGGATGGTGGAATTAGGTTGAATTAGGTTGGATTTTTCTAAAGTATAATAATAATAAGCCTTTTATTCAGACAATTGCATGCAAGTATCATACAAACTAGTTTTATCTTATAAAATATAGTACATAATTAAATTGTCACAATGAATCCTTGGATTTTGTTTTGTCTGTGTGCCCTCTGGCATAGGCCTCCTCCAGCTCCTTCCATAATAGGATTTTTCTAAAGTACTTGTTTTAATGCATCAATTACCAAGTTAAGTATGTTGTGCATCAGAAGAATTTAGTAGTATTAAATTTGCAATAAAATAAGTGAATTGAATGATAAAACATATAAATGTCGTGTACACATACAAGCCCATAATATTATTGCTACTTCATCCCAGACAGTCATTAAAATAAATGTTCCACCGTTACCATAAGAGATGGATCGTAACCACACATCCACAGACAAGACGCTAGGCACTTGAGTAAATATTAACATTTAATTTTATTACCAATATAAGATAATAGATGACCCTTAATGCTTTGAAAGATTTGCGAACGACAATTGTCAAGTTGTGACAAAGTCATAAATAATATTGTATTAGGCTTCTTTATGTAGATATTGCGAATGTATGTTACTTTTGCATAATGACTTTTATTAGACTTTTAATAGAGTTCATATTCTTCTCCACAGTTCAATTAATATAAGTGAATATGTAAAGGTCATATCTGTTTATGACCTTTTTAACATTGACCTTAGGATCAATTTACAGCTTGCACAGCTCGTTTACTATATTTCCTAATGTGGCACGAAATCTTATTCTACAGTTTTATATTTGTCTGTACCTACATCATTTAATAAAGTACGCGTAGCATTCCCAGCAAAACTCATACAGATGTTTTCATATGTATTATAAGGTCACGTCTCGACACAAAATAAAATTGTAATAACTCTGAGTTGGCGCACAATGTTTTCTAGTTCGTCGCGTCGCCGTCTCGTCGTCGTGAAGCCAATTATAAAGTTTAATGAGCCATCAGACACTGTCCCTTTGCACTTGCCGACATATTTACAACACTCTGTAATTATAATAGAGTTTTTCTAACGAGACTTCTTTCGAGTCAGCAAATTTTAACTGCTTTTGGAGATTTTAATAACTTATACGGAATTGGAGTTTAACTAATTATAAGTAGGTATCATAATTTTTCTAGGGGAAATGCCGAAATGGTTAATATTTGACTTTGTAAACACTAACAAGGACAATGTAACGCATAATCTCGAAAAGTTTTACATAACCCAACTCAGATCAAGTGGGCTTTGAGAGGCGTGTATAATGTATGATCCCATGAAATCCTTCAACCAAGGGGGTGCAACTAAATTTATGATGGCATTTCCTTATTTGACAGGTCTCTCTGGGTGTAAGATTGAAGAATATTTATTAGTTAACCGAGAAGTGGAGACAATAAAATGTTAAATAAAATAATAACTTTTCTAAGCAATAGATTATGACCTGTCCTATAAGTTTGAAAAAATAGATGTATGAAGGTATACAGAAAGATTTTGAAAGAAAAAAAAATGAGAGAATAAAATTTATTTAAATTATTTATTAGTGAAACATATATTTTGAAAAAAAAAGAAGGTGCTCCGATTCAACATGACACTGACGGTTGATAACAGGTAGAACTTTAATCTGTTTTTTATTTATTTTATTTAGGCTTCAAACATAAAAGTAAAAAAAAAAAAAAAAGACTCATGAATACATAACCACATAATAAATAAACGTCATCGTCAACGCTGCTTGATAACCAAAGACTATAGAAGAGTACTACATAAAATCTAAGCTACAGCAATCTTCAGTGTTGTAAGCCGCTACAGCAATTTTCAGTATTCATGGGCGTGACTAGCAGCATCTGTTGTTAGTAGCAGAAATAGTGGCGTGATGAGTAATTAAACTTTATAATTGGATTGGCGGGGTCAACGCGACCGACTTGCGACAGAGTTGTGGCGAGCTGGCAGAATGAAAGTCATTTTACAGGCATTTGTATATTTAGGCACGAGTGAACCGACGGAGAAATACGAGTCTACTGAGGCGAAAAAGTTAATTTGTTGGTGATAAGATTTAATGCTTTGATGGATGGTTCGGTGCGGAAGTTTGAAATAAGATGGTTATGCAAACTCATTAGTGAACTTCAATAACACAGTGCCATGAGATTATAAAGTTAAATATAGATATAGCCGCTACGATACCTACATTGAAAGGCACAAATCTTAAAAAATAATGGTATTTAAATGTGAAAGGTAGGCTAAGGTGAAAGCAATTATATGAAATTATAAATCAGGTAACTGCTTTGTAAAAATGCACTTTTTGGTCACACAATATTTAAAATAAATGCAATGCTTATTGAAACAATTCTTGCCAACAATACTTGCATAATTAATTGACGACACCAATAAAAAAAGTAAGAGTCAATAGAATTGTTCAAATTTTTACTCATTAGTAGAGATATTACAGAAAACCCTTTCAATAAATCAATAGGGTCTCCCATTATACAAAAGTGACGCTGAAATATTCAAAGGTCATGTACAGGCTTGAGAATTGTTTGTAAGCAATTAACCATTTAAAATGAACATAAAACCGCCCGATACCGAAACTAGAAGCGAAACTTCTCTGTTCAAGCCAATTTCAACATTATTTATTATTACAGAGACCTTAATGAGCTCTCCACCATCGTTACATAACATAATTCCATTATTACGAGTCACAAAAGCATGTCATAAATCATCGCGACCGGTAACAGTTGACATCTTTTTTAATAACAATAGGTCCGTTGCCACGTCATTCTTTGTTAGGCGGTTTATCGCTAATAAGTGGTGGGTACAAGTCAGCTTTTAGCAAAACCTCTAGATTCTCTTCGTAGATTTAGCTTAGGATATTTAAGTAAATCTGGTTGATGTTAGTGGAGTTACATGCAAAAATAAAGGTCTATGAAATTTTTACACTTTATTGGTATCAAGATAAAAAAACTCACATTATTCAAACGTTCTATAAAAATCAAAACATTACTTTGTTTTTAAGAAGCTACATAGAAAACTGGAGTCTTTAATATAATGAAACAAACATGCCATAAAAGCAAAATTAAGCTGAAACAACAAGCAATACATAAAGCCTACGGCAATTTACTGTTATAGCTCAAATCTACGGTCTTGGTACCATAGATAACTAAACACTCTCCTAAGACTCATTGTGGTTTACATAATAGCAAGATTACCATAGACTAAATGCTGAGCTAAATTTGGGACCATAGCTGATACAACGCATGTTGTAGATCACGGATTAAGGTCTTCACATACTGTTAGAGCGATTATGGAAATATAAAATTGAAACTCAATGAGCAAGCACAAGATTTTTACCAATTGATAGACTTGTGTTTGAATGCAGTCTCACCGTGGTAAGTGTGTCCCGAAGGTGAAAAGCATAATAAAGCTTAGAAGGAAACAGGCTTTCAAATCGAGGTACAAGAATCTCGATAGTTCCATTAGTTCCTAAGCAAAGTATTAAACTGGATTTGATAAGATTTACGTCAGGGAATGTATTGTTTTTAAAGCAATAAAAGCGGGGCCCTTGTTTATTAATTATTTTGGGATATAAGCTGCTTAGGATATTAGACTTGTGGTAATCTATAAGGACTATTAATCTATTGTTTAATTAATATTTGGATTAAAATATTTGCTATTAAAATGAATAAGATTTACAATTATTTATTAATTCAGTCCCTTCGCCGCTCCAATGGTGTGTGCTAACTCTTATAGAGGATGTATCTTCAATAAGGCTTAAGCAAACAGGCCGATAGATTATTAACATAGACGTGGGTCGTTAAAGGGTGGATTTGGGTTTTCATGTAATTAGATTTAACGCTCTCATATATAAAGTTTGATGCATAGATCGTTTTAGTTGTTTTAAATAATTTATTGAGTTTTGTGTGTTGGAATTATTCCAAAATAGTTAAAGAGGAGACAATTTTGATAGGTACTGTATTTATGTATCCTTCTTACATACATCATATCTGCCAAAATTGTGAAAAAAGCTTTGTGAGTCTTTTCGTCGTTCAAAATTTTGTGATTGACCAAGTGAGTGATATTTCGTTTTATATTTAGGTATAGAAAAGATAGCTCTAGGTTGGAAAGTTTATTGATTATAAATAGAAACATGAAAATAAGGTAAACTTAAGATATACTAAAAAAAACGACGGGCAGCATTATTTTACAACTCAAAAAGCACCATAATAATTTAAAAAAAAACATTTAAAATCCTATTTTATTCATATAATAAGAGGGGAGTGAAATACGAGGCAGACAAGATACGACTAGACGGATCGATCGGTTAGGTTAAACGTTTAAACCAAGTCTATTTCAATAGGTTGCTCACCAAAGAGAGCCATAATAATATAGACAGCAAAAAGCCTATTACAAGGTAGCTCACATTGAAGATAAAGATGTCTGGAAATAGCTGCACTCTGCACAAGTGCACCTTGTTCATACTTATAAAAAAGCCAATACTTAGTATTTTAGAGATACTATATATTTTTTTTTTTTATAAATTTGAACTTTTTCAGGTTATTATTTTTTATTTATTTTTCTTGTTGGTTTTTTTTCATCTTTTGTGTTTATGTGTATTATATTTCTTTAAAAATTGTTAAAAATTTTATGGAAAAAAAAGCCAACATTGTCAGATTGTGCAAAAAAAAAAACAAAATATATAAAAAATGTAACCTTGCTGAGTTTCTTGCCGGTTCTTCTCAGTTGAAGGCGACTTCCGAATCGGTGGTAACTTCAGTAGTTTCGACGTTCATAAGTGCCCTCTTAGAGCCTAAACTGAATAAATGGCTTTGACTTTGACTTTGACAGAAATAAACTGTATAAATAGATATAGATGTTATTGATTAGATCTAAAGGTTAGATATTGATGTTGGAAATAATTATTAGTTTTTGACTTTAAATAATTGGTTCTGGAAGAAGTTTAGAAAAGTGTACGTATTAATGAATCACAGGGCCTTACATAAACGGTGCACACCTTGAAAGCAGTTTCTTGAGAATTGAGTCGATTTCAGCCACAAAAAAAAAATACATTTATGTGCGTAAAATAACTATTGTTTATTTAGGAAATTAATTATACTCATTATGGGCAAATAGAATGGAAAAATAAACTTTATCATCCATGAAATAAGGTTAATTTTTAAAGGGGTGCCTGTAATTTACATTTTATTATTATAAGAATTCAATACATATATCTATAAAAATGGCTGTAAATTACTTGGTAGCCGATTCTTAACAAACTACTTTTACATATTTATGTTGTTAGGACTAACTGTTTGTAAGGCGTGTTTATTTATAGTGAGTTCAGTTTCTCTTCAACTAAAACTACAACCACAGTAAGATGGGTAATAATAATCAGTATCTATTTAACTATGTAAGTAATATGAAAATATTTAACTAGTTCTATTCTAAGGTTTACTTAAATAATAATACCAACAGAAAAATGCAAAGTATACAGGACCAAAGTATAAAACAGAAATATCATCAGATAGCGCTCTACACATAAAAAGCACTTGCAATTGCAAACGAAGCTCCGAATTTATAAATTAAGCACATTTTACGCAGTGACGTTCCACGCATGGAAACTTTTGATACACTGCAGACTCCTAAAAAAACTTTATTTTAACATATTTTAGTATAATATATTATATACAGTAATGTAAATTAAAAATAAAAACCGGGCAAGTGCGAGTCGGACTCTCCTTACCATTATCTATAAAAACGGTAAAAAAATAGTTTTTTGTATAGGAAGTTTGTACGGGACCCTCGGTGCGCGAGTCCGACTCGCAACTGGCTGTTTTTTTTTAGTATTTGTTGTTATAGCGGCAACAGAAATACATCATCTGTGAAAATTTCAACAGTCTAACTACCACGGTTCATAAGATACAGCCTGGCGACAGACGGACAGACAGACGGACGGACAACGGAGTCTTAGTAATAGGGTCCCGTTTTACCCTTTGGGTACGGAACCCTAAAAAAGCATTGCGAAATAAGATGAAAGAGAAAAATATATTATAAAATAATTTTTAAAAATGGGGATATACACTAGTATTTTTCCTGTGGGTTACGGAATGGTATTTATTGAATGGCATTTATTCAAACCGTGAAAAAAAAACTCTATATAATATATCCTTGAACATACTTCACACACGGCCATCTGACCCCAAACAAAGCATCGCTTGTTCTATGAAAACCAGATAACTGATATACCACATAATACCCCTTTTTTGCTGGCCCGTTAGTGGAGAGTCTTCATTTTCAATTATTGAATCAAATTAAAAAGTGACCATCTTCATTGATTACTAAAACATAGATACATAAATTATTTTCATATATAATTATATTTTAAAATTAAAAACAATTAGATAATAATAAAATAACCTTAATATATACCTACTGAAATAAAATTAAAACTAAAAACTACTTACTTATAAATAAAAATATTGCCCCAAAATTAAGTTATTTACTTACAAAACAAAGACTGACAACAATAAGTCAAAATTTATCTTTACTCACAAAAATAAGATCCCTAAACGATTCGTATAAAACCATTCTACAACAACGATATTCTTTTCCATTCCACCCTTTCCCGATCCTCATCCTCAAAAGTAACCTCACAAAAGTGGGCATAAATAAAAAAGGCTTGGGAGTACTAGACATTTTAATAAGAAAAGGACCTCTATCATAGTTCCCTTTTGTTGCATACGTGACCGCCGCGACTAGTTTAACGAGATCCTTTGATGATGTGTAATCTTGCCGTCGTGATATTAGTGTCAGGGGTCAGTAACACTTGGTTATGAAGGCCTGTGACAAAAATCCCTTTTAAGAATTTGGGGTTCAAATGATAAAACACAATACCTAAGTGAGGGTTTGATGAGGTGTTAGTTACAGAATGAGTCCTTTTTGTCATCTTTGCAAAATATCTAGAACAATTTTGTAACTCTGCTGATATGTATAAACCGCAACCATTTCCATACTTATGAAAAAATCCCTAAGATAGGTACTATAAATGGGTATGAAATGGACTGCGTCAATAGCTTTTTCAATAAAAACATTAAAATTGTAACGTAAGTTGACACTGAGCAATTTATTCGGGCATCAATTTGGATTTTTTAAATATACTCAAATTCTTCAGACATTTACTCAGCATAGGCCCGAGATAGGCATAAGACACTTATAGAACATTAAAATGGACTCTACCACCAGTTCCAAATACACTTACACGGCACTCCGGCAAGAAACTCAGCAAATTAATAAAAATACTTATAATACAGAATAAAGTGAGGAGTGGAAAAATCAGTTTCTTATTTTGACACCACAGCTTTAAATCTTTTATTTTTTTATCATCTTTCATAATTCTATAAAAAGAGTTGGTTATTGATTTGGCTCCCATTAAAATTAATGGTACCATTATTCAACCAAACATACAGAAATTACATAAAAACTTCCCATATTAAAATCCCAAGTAAGTTAACGAGCTCAGACAACATAACAAAGGCAAATAAAACCAGTCAAGTTAGAGTATTACTCGCATCAAACGAGTTCCATTTCGTACGTAGAAAAACATATTTTTCTTCGGTTTCCAATAAATTTTTGTTTCTCTGAAAAATAAGTTTTTATACTATAAGAATTTCCTGAAATTGTAAATGCCTTCTAACTAAAATACACAATTATTATGTTAGTATAAAGGTAAGAAGGTTTCAAAATAAAAGCAAAGTATGTTAATTTTATGCCTTACATACCTACGTATAAATGTTAATAGTATATAGTAACCTGAATAGTTTGATAGCAAATTGCATGATTTTGTAGACGTCAGTTCTGGCACACTAATCTAATCATTAAAATCTCAAAATGCGAATGTTTACATACATACCTGCAAACATGTCGACATGTATACATACATATATTTGTTATTCAATCACGTCGTCATTGCAAAACGGATTTATATGAACCTGGTGCATATACTACGATTACACTATACGTTGGATTGAAATATAAAATTATTTTTTCTCTGGGAAAGGTTGGATACATCTGGATTGCGGGTAAAACCGCGAGGCGGAAGTTAGTAAATAAAATATATGTGTATAGCACCACAAATCAAAACACTCTGTTCATAACAATAAAACGTTGCAGCTTAAACAATCTCTTAACTTCTTTTAACTCCCAGCAAGGAACACAAGCAAACCATAAATACGAGCACGGATTATAAAAGTCATCTGCGGAACCCTCCGTATAACTGAATTTATGCGATTGTACACCAAACGAGAGATAAAGAAATTTTTCATTGTACGTAGAATTGGGCTGGCGTTGTTCCAGCTTCATTCGTCATAAGCCAGACGTAGTGGAAGTTGGCAACGGGTCCTGTTCACCATTCCGGGTATTGAGTATGTGATAAATAACATTTTTAAAGCTTACATTTTGGTTGGGAGTTCGAGGACTTACAAATTGGTATGAAATTAAATCTTAACGTCTTTATTAAGTAACTAGTATACCCGCGTTCCCGGGATAAAATTTAGACCATGCTATTCAGGGATAATGTAGCATTCTAATCGTCAAAGAATTGTTGAAATCAGTATAGTAGTTTTTGAGTTTATTCGTTACATACAAATATTCAAAAATACAAATCTTTCCTCTTTATAATATTATTAGTATATTAGTACTAGCTGCCACCCCGCGGCTTCACCCGCATTCCCAAGGGATCTTATGTTTTCCCGGGATAATAAGTAGCCTTATAGCCTTCCTCGATAAATGGGCTATCCAACACTAAAATATTTTTTTAATTCGAACCAGTAGTTCCAGAGATTAGCGCGTACAAACAACTCCTATCAATCAATATACATGATAATTTAGAATCTATTCATCTGATTTGGTAAATTATTTTTGCGTTAGATAGCCCGTTTATCGAGGACGGTTATAGGCTACTTTTTATACCAGGGTGAAACCACGGGGAACAGCTAGTCGATTATACGATTTATATTATACAAAGCAAGTAATGTATCAGTGCCAGTGGCGTTGCAACGTCGTGCCAGAATTGCGTGGATTGCACTATTGTATAACCACCATTATGCAGTGGCTCAATTTAGAAACGATTTGTTGAAATTACGGTTTTACTCGCATATTGTGTTTCTTGAAAATTTACTTCATTGTTTTACCTTCAGAATGCTGTGAGAATGAAAATGCTTTTTCAAAGTTAGGTTTAAGATACCTTCTAACTAAGATAATTATTTAAAAAATAATTACAAGCCTATACAAAGTAAAAAAAAAATAATATTACGACTGCATTTTGGACAATCTTTAGACGTAGTAGGTACGTTAATTTGAACAAAACTTAGCTGTAATTGATATTTGGTTTTCTTGTTTGCTATTTTTTTATTTTGACATGATTTAATTGTCAATTTATCTGCGATAGATGAAAACTCAGATGACTATAAGTTACACAAATGTTGCTGTTATTTTATAGAACTAGGTGCCAATTTAGTAATTTAATAACATATATGTAAAATATATATATATATATATCGCAGTCATCTGGTTGAATCTGCTATTGGATTGAATGACTAGCGCGTTCATGGAATGACGACATTTAATTGAATGACTAAAGGACAACTCGTCAAGTTGTTAAATGTAACGTTCAACGTCTTGACTGATTGAGTGAACGTCATTTAGCATAGTCGTTGATTGGCGGAAACTTTAGGTTAAAAAAATAACCACGAAGTGTATGGCATGTACACTTCGTGTTTTTTTTTTAACTGCACGAAAACCTTCATATTCAACTATGGTGAAACGAATTCAATCACCTGACTGATTTTACGTCCGCACTGTTCAAAGGGCTATGTTACAATCCGCTAACTAGTTGGACGTTGAGTGACGCTTGTTCAATCAACGTTCGGCCTAGTCATTCAATCATTCAATGAACGCACTAGTCATTCAATCAAATAGCAGATTCAACCAGATGACGGCGATATATACACATAATCCCATAGGATCTTATAAGGGTATCATCACACGATAAATCGAGATAGGTTGTGACAACGGCATCTAGGGAATCCTACCAACCCATAGGTTTCCGATCTACTGCTATCAAGAGGTTTCCATCATGCTGAGTTGGGTCATAGCGATTGCCTTCTGATTTTTCTTTAATTAATAACTTAAGAAATTCATAAAAAATATATTATGGGCATGATTTAAAAAACGACCCTTGAGAACGAGCTGAATTGTAAGTAGGTTTTTGTTTCCCAAAATTAAAAATCTTTACATTAACATGAACCAATGTTATCTAGTCCTAATGATTTCGCAGAAAATAAACTAATAAATTCTTATTATAATTTAGCAAATAACCTACTAAATTTGTAGTTAAAAGAAATTATCAATAATACATAATAATTAATCCCACTATATCTTCAAACGAAACAAAATTAAATACAGACAAACTTTGATTAACTTTGGTGCAGTATCATTCTATCCACAACAATACGCCTATTGTTCAAACTTGCTGATATAGCAGCTTGTACAACAAATAACGGTTGATTTTGCTAAAACAAATGTTTATTATAAAAACTTTAGCATTATTCAGCATTATTTTCAGATGAACAATGCCTTTAACAATGGAGTTAGTGCAATAATGTATACTGATTGGAATAATGAGATATATAGGTGATGCTAAGGTTGTCACTACAAAATAATATCACCGTGATATGTTTTCCTCACAATTTTTTCCTTTACCGAAAGCTCAAGCTCATTGTAGGATAACTTCGGTTACATCATCACCTTCACCACGGCATTCTACGTCACTACCACAGAGCTATAATCGCCTTAAAAGTATTGTCAAGTTATTGTGTATTCCTGTATCATTATTTTGTATTTATGAAAAAACGGATATATTTTTTTTAAATGTATTTTTGTCAATAAAATGTCGTCAGTTTCTATTCAAAACTCAGAAAACGAATATTATATTAATTTAAACCTTGTAATAAATTAAAATTAATCTTTAAATAAAATAAAAAAAAAACTATAAAACCCGACTGCGGCTCGAAAGAAAGATGAAAATTAATTTAATAAATATATATATTCTGGGACATTATTCCTCACACACGGCTATCTGACCCCAAACTAAGCAGAGCTTGTACTATGGATGCCAGTTAACTAATATACTGCATATACTACTTTTCTTTTGTAAATTCATATATAGATAATAACACCCAGCCTCAGGACAAACATACATGTTCATGCACACAAATGTTTGTCCTGAGTGGGAATCGAACCCACGAACTGCGGCGTGATAGATAGGGTATCTTACCAAACATGCCAACCGACCCGTAATATACGAGGAAACATGGGATGGACATACATACATACATACAGGTCAAATACATAACCCTCCTTTTTTGGCTTCGCCGCAATCGGATAAGAAATATGGGTGAAATAAGTATGGATATTAAATTGCTACATAAGTAGGTACCTACCCGATATATTGTGCTCATATTAGCTTTACATAGACATAGAGCTAAAATACAGAGGGGTCAAGTTAAAACGGCGTCTCGATTTCACTATCCAATGACTTACCCACTGCGACCCTAACACGGATTTATGTGGCCGAATTAATGGAATTTAACATTAAGTCCTCTTGTAAAACGTTCGCTTTGAAGAATTAAGTGGAGCACAGATAGAACTTTTTATTAGATAAAACGTTTTAATTAGCTCTTTTTTTTGGTTTGGCAACCCAAATTACATTGGATTCTAATTAATTACCTGACTTAACTAAGATTAGGTACTGTAAGTTTGAATAAATTAGTTATCTTCTTAATTATGTCAGAAAATTTACGTGATGTCGTCACCTATAGACATATAGATAGATATATAGAGGTTTGTTAATGTGTGGCCGCCCTAAGCAAATCCTAATCCTATCTAAGCCTTAGTACCGATGATGATTTAGCTATAAGATATAATATACCTATTATAGGTAATATTTTGGTTTATAGCCATGGAATTTTATATTTATTTATTTTTAGGAAGATTTACAACAAATTGATGCAATATATTGAAGGAAAAATGAATGACTTAATGCTTCTTACAAACTTCTACTTATATAAAATATAATAGGTGTAACATTATTATTCGAGGTCCTGTTAAAGCATTAAATATGTAGGTCTAAAGAAAATTCGATAATCGAGATACAAAGTTATGTTAATCCAGAATGTATTCCAAATTTCGTCTAAATCCGTTCAGAAGTTACGGCGTTGCGTGGTAAAAATACATCCAAACACGCAAACATTTGTCATTTTTATTCACATCTATATTAGTAGGATGAAAATAGTTGTAACTCATTTAACAGTATAACAAAAAAAAATCGCACAGTTCAAAAAGAAACAGTTCCAAACCAAATCCGAGCTTTACCAAATGCAAATACAGCTATTAATAAACACTCGCATAATAGAAGCGCCTTTATTAAAACCAGGCGGAGATCCTAATTTCCATAGTGTCAACACTGGGAGCGAAATGAGGAATGCATCTAGTACACAATGTATAGAATATTGCCCAAGGGCTGTGTGAAAACATAGGAGCTTATATTGCGTCAGACGCCGCCGCGTTTGTCGATTCCGAGCCGTGTTTCAATTTAGGTCTCAAATACTATCAACGCTTTAATGTCAATATTAATTTCTGTCTCGTATCTAGAGAAATAGACCTATGTTAATGGTGTCTCTCTGAAATTTCAATTAAAATTGGCAATGAGATATTTTAGCGATGCCACTAGTAATTGAAATTCGTACGTTTTGATAAAAACGCTTGCTTTGTACTTTTATAATAACTCTTACGTGCCTTACATAAAGAATTTGTCAATATGTGTCACTATTTCGACTAGTGTTTTTTTAATTTATCTAAGCTAGCACTTTACGTATTAGCACTATCGTTTTATAACCTTTGAAAAAATGGCTCCTTTGCAACAAAGTTTTAATTATATTTCCAAATTTTATAGTTTACTAATTTTATTGAACTTTGATATGTGCAAGTAAAACTAACATTAGACAGTTTTTTTTCCAACTAACGGTTACAAATATAAAATAGTTTCGTATGTTCCCACTATAAATACTGGAGGCGTACGATGTCAAGCGACACTGACATCGGGTTAATATTATTAAATTCAACTTGCATTCAAAATACTGCCTCCGGGGAATCTCGCTTGCTTGAGACTTTTATTCAATTTTATTTTTACCACATTTTTTACAATGCTTTAAAGTTGGTTAATAGTATATTTTATCTAGTTAAAGAGGGTAAATTATTATTACAATAGGTATTAGGAAAAGTAATACTATATTATATTTAGTATGGCCCAGCAGTGGCACTTGAGTCAGTTCTCTTTTGAGTCTTTAGGAAACCATAATATACCATTGTGAGATTGTAAACAAAATACACATAAGAAGTTGTACAAAATAAATATAAAATCGATGTATATGGCAATTTTCCTAGTAAAGGTAGGAATAAACATCATCATCTTATCCATTAACCATGCTTAGTAAAGAAGCAATTATTATAAACTATAAAATACCCCGGCAGAAAAGTTAGCGGTCGTCGCATATTTTCTCATTAGTCTAAGGAACTAAGGGAAACTTACTGTGAATGCTACTGCTTTTTAATTAATAAGCTGTATGTGTTATGTGTTCATTAGCTTGAATATAAAGTATGCAGGTGTTAATGGATTTACAATGGGGTTGTTTTGCAGATATACAAATACTGAGGCTTAAATTAATCAGACACTAGCTTCCATCCTGCAGTTTTACCCGCCTTAACGTGAATACTTATAATTTTTTGGGATAAAATCCTCTTTGTGTTAAAAGTTTGATCCAAATCCATTCAGCCGCGTGTTTGTTTGAATCTCGAACATACAAACATTCACATTTATTATATTAGTAGGATTATAGGGCCTAAAAGAAAAAAATAATAACATTAAAAATTAAAAAATATTTAAGGTAGGTACGTAATTAAAAAGTACGTTGAGCTATGCAAATAATTTTCAAAATATAAAAATTATTTTAGACCAAATTTCGAGAATAATAATAAAAATTTGACATATATTTTTCTTTGATATCTTACGTATTAGTTTGGTTTCACAAAAGCTGATTTATATATGTAGATAGACAACAAATGCCACACAATTGTTTTGATTTATGCGATCTACTTCAATATTTATTTGGATTTTTGATATTATCAATCTTCAGATTGGAATTTCTAAAATATAGATACATTTATGTTTATGACTGCTGTTTGCCCGCGGCTTCGCTCGCGCAGACTATAAAATTTCTATAACTTTTTTCCCGTTAGCCAATTTCGATGAAACGAACAATTTCAAAAAATTATAAATGACGATAACTTGCTTTTGCAAAATCTGATTTTAATGAAACAAAGCCTATATTCTGCTCCAAATTAATCTCTGTCTACTTGTGAATATAACATGAAAATCTGTTCAGTGGTTTCGGAGACGTGCGCAAACAAACAGACAGATAAAAAAAAAAGTCAAAAAATCACTGGTTTATGTTCTATTACCCTTCTTTACCCCCTTTCTATTTTTATTTCTTTTATTATATGTATCGATAACGTATGATTAATGGATTGCAGTAAATTCTGTTTATATTTACATGTAGTTTTAGGACACGCATGCTAAATGAAGTCAATTACAAAAAAAATATTTAACATAAGAGATTAAACCACTAATAAACGTCCTCTCTATCCAAAGGATGTCTAGAAGAGATTGCTTCGTAACGATAAGATTGTACAATTATTAAGTTTTCCTTGTGTTTTATAAACTGTTTTCTTTCTAAAGTTAAATTGCTTAAGAATCGAATTAATTTTGCCATATGAAGTGGCAATTGCTTCAAACTAAGTCAGACAACGTAAAAGTTTGCTTCCTAATGAAAAAGTGTCACAAGAAAAACTTTCAAAGGTATGCAGGAACTGTCTCAAACGAAATTGGATTGGATAGAAAGTAGAGTACTCCTGGTCAGTAGACCACGACGTATATAATATCTATTTATAGTAATAAAATTATAGCATGTTTGTCTGTCTGTTTGTTTGTTTGTAACATAGGTATGTGCTAGCTATACCATTTATCCGATTGCGAAGAAATAAAAATAGGCTTGTTAATGCACGCCAGGAATTCTAGTCTTATATATAATGTTTGTTTCTCTGTTTGTTTGTCTGTTTGACATGTTCGTGGCGTATGCGTAGCGTATCCATCCATTCTCACAAACTTTCGCGTTTATAAAATAACTAGCTTCCGCCCCGCCGTTTCACCCGCGTTCCCGAGGGCTCTTATGTTTTGCTGGGATAAAAAGTAGCCTATACCCTTTCTCGATAAATTAGCATCCCAACACTATATTTCAAATCAAACCAGTAGTTCCTGAGATTACCCCCTACAACCTCACAATCTTTACCTCTTTATAATATTAGTATAAATTAGGATTAGGACATTATGATTAAGATTAACATTTATGTTTTTCTTTTACACAAAACATGTACTAGGATCGC
Source organism: Tetheella fluctuosa (assembly GCA_951216915.1). Classification (NCBI taxonomy): domain Eukaryota; kingdom Metazoa; phylum Arthropoda; class Insecta; order Lepidoptera; family Drepanidae; genus Tetheella; species Tetheella fluctuosa. Next base: position 2,268,345 of record OX578229.1, on the reverse strand, counting down.
ATGAAGAAGAAATAGTGTGAACAAAGCTCGCCTAATATATTCTTTGTACTAATGATAAGTAAGATGTCATAGACAGGCATTGTTACATTATGGAACACATACACGCCATAACAATAAGGAAAATGTTTGTTTTGATTAGTTATACAAGATCTCGAGGCCCTACTTTTGTACGTAAAGGTGATTTGTTTTACTAGAACAAAGATCTTTGTAGACGAGTCTATGTATGAAGTCGTTGAACACGTTGGAATTTCAAAATAGAACCTTTTACATGTAGTAATAGATTTCAAAATCTTTTAACAAGAATGCATTCCTGGATTTTCTGAGCAAAGCGTTGAGTTGCACTACTAAATCCTTTTGTTCAATGAAGGCTTGCAAGTTACTTGAGTTGGGTTTATTTGTGTACCTACAAATGTGCAATTTTCTCCATAGGCAATTAAACAATAATAATGTATTTAAACTTCGCTGGATAAAAGAATCGAATCTTAATTGATAAATTCATCAAACATAAAAAAAAAACAAAAGTTCCTTCTAGGCTTCGTGTTAATACAGGCCTATACATTATAGTAAAAAAGTTTAAATGACTGCCATTCGTAGCATCGTAGTTTAATTGCTACGGATATCGTAGCTTTGCTACGAAGATCATAGCTAAACTATTGAGAATCGTAGCACTGCTACGAGGACGTATGGACTAATTATTTGATGATTAAATATGTGAATAAATTATCATTTTTAAAATTTATTTCACAAGAGACTCACATTGACAATTAGATTAATATTCTCCATAGCGTATAAAGTAATAATTATTTGTCGATTCGGACACAGAAGCTCGGTAGGAAAAAAAAAAAAAATTATCCAATTCCAATACGTATCAATATCTAGATAGACATTTATTTTTTAGTTTTACTTTGTTTTGTATGACTTCACTATTGCAAGTAAAATATTCATGTGATAATATTAAATACCTTTCAATGAACTCATAAAAGGTATTCCATATACAGTTCACAAAATCTTTTAAATTTCTACTTTAAAGCGAGTACACATGAACCAGGTATCTCATACATAGTAAATCGCAACCCGACGCGATATTGGTGCTCAGCAAACTGTACTGCAATCTATCCTTTAACACTGGTGTTTGTTTACTATACCTAAACTGCATTTTATAAGCTATGTAGTGTATACTTATTTTACACAAAATAGCAAAAAAAATTAGAAAGACTATAGTGAAGTGTTTTTAATGTGTACATAATGTAACTAAAAATAACAAAGGTAGAACTACATAAATAAATCGTTTTTAACTTGAGGGTAGCCAGCCATGCTATAACAAAATACCCTACGCAAACCTCAAGTTTATTGTGGGATTCGAATCCACGACCTTTATCACGGCATTCGGCGTTCCTACCATTGCGCTATCATCGTTTTATAATTGTAATCTATCTATACTAATATTATAAAGCTGAAGAGTTTGTTTGTTTTAACGAGCTAATCTCAGGAACTACTGGTTCGAATTGAAAAAATCTTTTAGTGTTGGATAGTCCATTTATCGAGGAAGGTTATATATATATAAGCTACTTTTTATCCCGGGAAAACATAAATTCCCTCGGGAACGCGGGTGAAATTGCGGGGCGGAAGCTAGTAACGAATAGAGTCTAGTTTAGTTTAGTAACTTTGGACTCAAGGTCAAAATGCTCTACTTTTATTGTCAGCTTCCCTTTAAAATTATTCCTGCTTCCTTTTACCGCAGCTCAAATATCAATAAACGCAATCCATCCCCCAGAAATCTTTTATGTAACAGAGAAACCGCATTAAAACTCCAACTGTGGTTGGACATCGTATTTCATAAATACTTGTTCAAAACTGAAAAGTTTGTCATGGATTTCAGATGACTCACTGTGGTATTTATTAAATACTAGCTGTTCCCCGCGGTTTTACCCGCATTCCCGGGATAAAAATTCAAAAGAATTAGATTATCAAATGCAAAAAGATTTTTTCAAATCCGACTGGTAGTTCCAGAGATTAGCGCTTCCAAACAAGCAAACAAACAAAAAATCTCTTCAGATTTATTATTTTAGTATAAGATGTGGAAAGAGGAAGATAAGATGTATGGATTATTTGAAGCATATGTGTAAGGAAGGAGCAAATGCCACAATGATAAATATAAGGGTTGGATGCGGGAAGCAAACATATTGAGCCAATCTAAAATGATTGGAGATATGGCAGGTAGGTGCTGACATATTACATAGGAAATTAGTTATACTCAACATTTTTCTCTTATAACGTTTATTTTTGCGTGGTGAAATTATACGGAACAGTAGTTTAATTCATGTTCGAGGTAATCTTAAAGTAATATATATATGTATTCAAAGTGGTTTAAGAATAACCAGTTATTAAAATGTAATTAGGTTTAATATTTTTTTTTTTAATTTTTTCGTATGAAGCTTAGAGCGTTATTAAAAACCGCTACCGATTTATTCTTCAAGGCAAAAGTGAAAGGAAAAGTTCTTTGTTTTCAGTTGAAGGATCCCACTTCAGAAAATATGGCAACATTTTTTTAAACCCAGTAACATTTGGAGTTCAATACAAACTCGTATGTTTGCCATAATGGGCAAATTATGTGTAATTTGTTATAGTTATTTGGAAGCTCAGTTGAATCGACCTAGGGTTTATTATGTTTCATATTTTACAATACAATAAATTATTGTACAATTACACAATAATTTGAATCGTAGCATAGGGCTTTCGCGAGTCTGCGTGTTAAATTTGTATAAAATAAAATAACTCGAATAGCTGTAAGCCCAATTTATTCTTTTTTATCAGTTTGCATACAAGATTATGACAAGGCCAAAGATATAATAATAATGTTATAACTAAAACACGACTTAAAAGATCAAAACTAACTTAACCCTAGTATAGTTAACCCCCAACCAGTATTTGCTATTATTGCATCACCACGAAGCACAAAGCAGGGTCATAAATGGCACATGTCAAACAATTAGGGCAGGCCAAACATGCCCCCGGGATCACGTAGGTGCTGTAAACGATGACTTACATGTCCGATGTGGGAATCGATATACATAACTTCAATAGGCTTCTAGACTAGACTTGTCTGACCTTTGCCACCCTATTATATTTAGTCGTAGGCTTATTTATTCGTCAAACATGCATAAAGCATTTTTAATATAAAAGGGTATTGGAAAGATCGCAATTTGCGTTTGGTGTGTAGCTAAAATACAATAATACTTTATTGTTAATACTACAGTAATAAGTATGAATAGGCAAATAATTTAGGCGGCCTTAATACCAAAGCAATTTCTTCCAGCTAACGTAGATTAATAGGGTAGATATGAGTATGGTGCAGAATATCAAATACTAAGGGCTAGTCTCACAGGTTGCTGATAGTTTATCTGGTAGATATAATTCAGAGCGAATCATTCTATTTCTTGTGGACATCAGACAACATATCAAGGACTTATTGGCAGCCTATGAATCTGGCTTTTGATGACAATATTGGATAGATAAGTGAAAACACGCTAAGGATTTAAGGACAAGGTATATAATAGGTCGCAAATCATGAAACCAAGGAATGGAATAAATAAATTGATTTATTTAATGAATGAGTGAATGAAATCAGTGAAAGTTATGATGTTAATTTCTTTATTAAATTCAAATAACTTTTGGAACCCAGCCAAATATAATTTATATAAAACCGAAGCTAAACATTAAATAGATGCCAACTTACTAAATGTAGTAATAAAGGTTATCCACATTTAGTACAATTTTACATTAAACGGTTTAGGTCGGCGGACGTGTGGTTTGGCTTGATAATATGAATGAAATATTATTATGATAAAATAATATTTTACACTGTTGATAATACTGTGAAAATAGATAAACTAACTACTAATGGAATGCACTAAATTATCTATTTACAAAAGGATCACTATAATTTTATGAAACAAAGAAGAAAATTGTAGTCCTTCCATTAACAAAAGACAAATAAGGAATCAACATGCAAGAGTGAGATGGCTAATACTTGCAATAAAAATGTTTAATCATCATCATCTCAGCCGCAAGACGTCCACTGCTGGACATAGGCCTCCCCTAATGATCTCCAATAGGACCGGTCTTGGGCGGCCTGCATCCAGCGTTTTCCAATGAACTTTACAAGGTCATCTGTCCACCTTGTAAGCGGACGTCCTACGCTGCGCTTGCCTTTGCTTAAAAATGTTTAATATATTTTATTTTTAAACACAACTGAAATCACAGCTAATATTACCTAAATTTAACCAATCCTTTACAGATATAAAATTCAAGCTCAATAAAAAAGTAACTTTGACCCCACTGAACTATCAAACCTTGACTACACTAAGGGAGTAATTAAACTAATCTGATCCTCAAATTCTATCGAAGCCTAACAATCGAAAGTGCCGTTAAAATTTAAATCAACACATTATTTTCCGAAACACTTGCGTTGATTAAAGTGGGAACCGTCAGGTATGGAGCGATGGTACCAGACCCGACATCAATCGTCGGATCCATTTCCTGACTACACCCTTTCCCGAGTAAATTGAGCGTGACAAATGCCTCGATACCCTGTTTAATGACTAAAGTTAATTTTGGTCAGACTCACCATTTCCCCATTGATGTTTCCACTGTAAGCCTGATTGGACTCTGTTTGATTCTTTTTCTCGTATAATAATATGTTTATTTATTTTGCAAAGATTTCCTGTTTTATTTACAACGACATTTTGCTAAATCAGACGAAGAATTTAAATAATAATTCAGAGAATATCTATAATGATATTTATATAGGGATCGAGATTTTTTCAAAATCAAATTCAAAGCCATTTATTCAGCCCTAGAAGGGCTTATGAAGGTCAAACTTACTGAAATTACACCGGTTTGGAAGTCAGAGCCGGCAAGAAACTCAGTAAGGTTACATTTTATATGATCTAACTTTTTTTAGCGATTTGTCATTCGCATTACGATTCCTCTTTTCAGAGATAAAACTCAACATTTCATTTAACTCAAAACATGTCCACCTAAAAGTTAAAATTCTATTCACCTTATCTTTTATAACTTCACGTCTCTATGCATATTCAGCATCCCACGATAGATGCATAGCTAACTCTGTTACACTCGAAACTTTGCATCTATTGCCCCCATGTGGTAAACTGGCCTTTAATAAATTCCATTTGAGCAATTCCCAAGCTTCACAGACTAAGATCGATGTACCTGTTAACATATTTGCAACTTCCAACACGTACTACCCGGCAAGTTTAGAATAGCATCTATATCTGAAGCTTATGGAAGTGCCGAGGGCAACAGCTGCATTTTACCAAGTAACAGTTTTGGCTGGTGACAATGGTGGAGAGCAATAAATATTTTGAGAACTATATTTTTAGATTTTTTCTCATAAATTCAAAAATAAAGTATCAGTATATTTATTTGGAGATAAAGTGACTAACATAGCTATAACAATATTTCTTTAAAACTATGCTAATAAGATCAGGAATAAAATGAACTCCAAAATATCTAGACTTTTGTTTATTAGTGTACGTATACTTTTCGAAAAAAAAATCGAAGTATCGAACCTCAACAAAATCGCTACAATTAGATTTTTCTAATTCTACATTACAAAAATACCTATATATCTAAGTTGCAACCAATATTTACAATTCAACTTTCTCAGCGAATTCTAAGTCCATTTAATCAGGCTTCTGTACAACAAAATTTCGTATGCCTATCTTATGAAGACGCGGAGTTCCCATGAGATTATTGTGGCGCGGCGCGCTTACTTTGCCTATATTCCTGCTCAATGCTCTTTTGCGGAATTGTGTCATCACATATTCACGGAAATTCCTTCACTAGTATCATGAAATGTCTAAAATATGTCGGCTCTCGTGTCATGTTGGTAAGCGCCTCGCCGGGTAGCGATCTGCGTAAGTACAAAGTCTTTAAATGCATCTATTAGGGGACTTGGTGTAGGCAATATAGACCTTGGTGGGTTATAAAGGCTCGTTGCAGTTTACGATTATTTATTTACGCTTAGCAATGACTTATAGAATAGGTATTTTTTTTTTTTACAGTTAATGTTTACTACATAATATTATTAAGTTTAACTATTTCAAATATTCAAGTCTTGCAGTAAATTATCTGCAATTTCCAAAGATTGTAAAGAGTTTTATTACTCTACAGTCCTTTTTCAATTTAATACGGTCTGTTTCTTAAGTGCTTTCAAAGGAAAATTCAATAGGTACGAGTATTCGCGTTGCTTTCAAAATATGTGGATAGTTCATGCATTTTGCATAATACTGACACTGGCTATTTGGGTATAAAGCTGTAAAGGCTTCCAGTCTATTGTCACATACCAGGGCATTATGTCTACAAGGAGATGTACTTTGTCGCAGTAGTCAAGCAAAATGTGTAAAGTGTGATAGCATATCAGTTTTAGCTAAATTTTGCATTGGTACTTGTGGTATCATTATATTTTTAAGATTTTCGTTTATTTCAACAAAAAAGGTAAAAACTGTCCTGAAATTTGTATATATTTGACGTTTCAAGACTTCCATTGAAAGACACCGACTTCCTTCGTCAAACCAGAGAGATGGAAGTTATCTCCACGGCGCACTGTTTTATTGACAGTAGTAAAAAAAAACAATTGTTTTCTTGAGATATTTAAAAATTATTATTTATACACAGAATATTTCATAAAAATAATTAATTATAAATTACTATTTAGCTGAAGCACTGTTTATGTTGTCACATATTATATTTATCGATCACTTAGCTGTCATTGTCAAACAATGTGACATTATTTACGTTACCATTTAATTAGTATAAGAGTTGAATAAAGTTTTTATAAGTAAGGCCAAATATGTTTGAGATTTTAATCATCTGATAAATTGATTTCTCTTATGACAAAGGTATCTTATTTAAATTTCTGATTTTTTATAATATTATAGTTATTTGAGACCTATATCGTTTTTATTACATACCTACAATTTTATTGCACATTCAATATTCTTGCAAGTTCATCTAAAATTTACATCTCCGCAGCGTTACGTGACAATTTTTACAGTTCACTCAATAAAACAACTTGGTGTAAGAACGTGAGAACTATAACAAGTTGTGTGCTAAACGGAAATTTTGCATATTGCAGGCATGATATGCTAAACAACTGTGCATTTTTGCTGCATTTGTAACGTGAAATGAGATAGATAGTCGTATTCGTTCTCTGGAGGATAAAGATATCGCAACTATGAGAATTTCTGGAATTTTAAGAAGTTTTATTTTATTTGGGATAGGCTTGTGTTTGACCACTATCTGACCGTGGTAAATGATGATGTGGTCAAAGGAGGTAAACACCTAAAGCCTAGAAGGGAAGTTGAGAAAGTGCAGCTACCGGAATACACAGGTGCTTGGCGAAAGATTTTCAACTTGAGGATGGTGCTATGGTTTCCTCGCGATGTTTTCTTTCAACGAATGTTCAAGCTCTTTGTAGGATCATAAACTACGACCTTCCCTCAGCATTTCATATCACAACCTTTGAACTTTTATCGTTTAAGAGCAATAATAATATTATTTCAGAAGACTTCAAATATTTAAACTAGGTCCTTAAAGGTAATTAAAATAGACAACAAACACTGAAATACCATAAAATCTTGTAATACACTTTTTAAGGCGATGATAGCTCAGTGGTAGTGACGTCGGACGCCGCGGCGAAGGTCGTGGGTTCGAATCCTACAATGAGCTCGAGCTTTCGGTGAAGGAAAACATCGTGAGGAAACCATAGCACGGTGGTAGGGTACTTTGTAGTACCCGCCTGGCTGGCTACCGCCCTCAAATTGAAAATCTGCCGCCAAACACCTATTGGTGTGTTCCGGCAGTTGCACTTGAGAGCCAGATCCTTCAAGGCTTTGTGTGCTTACCACCTTCGGCCATATCATCACCATACCATACCATAGTGAGATTGTGGTCAAACACAAGCCTATACAAAGTAAAAAAAAAAAAAAAACACTTGTTCATTTTGTGCGTGGAACAAAAATATCAACAGAAAATAATATTGCTAACAGCACATGTGACACTGGCCGCAGCGCAGATGCTAACATAAACTACGTGGTTCTCTATACCATTCTTATTTCCTTAGCTAGAAATCTTTCCGCTGTATAATCTATAATGAAATAACGTAGCGCCACCGCCTCGTACCATCTGCTATCCTGGTACATACGTGTATTAAATTCTATATATTACCATTATTATTATAGTAATACGTATAATATAACCATTTACATATTTACATGTATCTATGTAAACTGTACATAAAATGTAATGGATATAGGTTGGTTGTATTGAAAGTTGTACGTTTTGAGCAGCAGTACTCGTATTAGTTTGTTAAAAGTAAAAATGCATCAGCTTCAAACATTCGTTAAAAACTGTTACTCAAGATATATCATAGAAGTTTCTGCCCCTCGGTTTCGCCTGCGTTCCCGGGATAAAAGAACTCTATATATTATTTCAGGGTATGATCTATCTATGTGCCAGGTTCAATCCAAATGAACCGTATATGTGTACACTTTCACAATTATTATATATTTCACATTTATTTATATTAATTAGGGTATTATAATTAATAACATATTAAATTATCGTAATCTCCTCAATTTTTTTTTTGTATTTACATAAATATTGAATCATTATTATATTTTAATACTATTGTCAAAAAAAAACTTAAAAGTAATAAGCTTATATAAAATAAGCTAAATTTAAAAAGTCACTATCAGAAGGCAGCGTACCCAGAATGCTGGCGGCATTGACACGTTGGATGGTAATGCTAATTCTCTGACCAAGATATAAGCCAGCATAAGATATAATTTTGAATGATTATATCTGAATAGAAACAAATATTTTATTGTATAAATAATCTTATAATAAAATAACTAAACTTTAAATTACCTCAAAAATGGAACGCAAAAGTTGTCTCGGATATAATTTACAGGGGAGGACACCACCAACAAGACACTCACTTGCTTTTCAGTAACTGGGTCTAACAATCTAAAGTTTAAAATGTATGTTAAGTAAGTATTAATATACTTAGAAATAAAAATTAGTTAAGATTCGGCTTTTTCCACCAATGCATTAGAATGACCATCAAAGGATGATACGCTGACATATTGTGTGGAACCTTTTCGATTAGTAACAGCAACCTCATTGACTTCTTTCATCTAACGTTATTTTTAATGTAGGTACCAGAGAACTGATAGGCTCCAACAAGATTTTAAGATGAAAATGGATTATAAAAAAAAATGCAAATTACTTTTAGAAATACGAAGATTTGGTCGTCGAAAAATAACTTTTTTCATACAAAAAATGCACTTTAATCGTTAATGATGGTAAAAAATTCTGAATGAGGATGAATTCTACTGGTGATGTCTACTGAGCAAAGTGTTTTTTTTATATGGTAAGGATTTTTTTTATATGGTCCATCCGTTCTCGAGTTTTGCGCTTAGCAACACAATTAGCCATTCATTTTTATTTATATAGATTAATGTATATTCAGTGAGTTATATGGAATCGGGATGTTGACTGACATTCAAATCAGCAACATTTTATCAAATGTCAAACCGATAGGTTTATATGGAGTTTTGTATTAAATACAAGCATGTGACATCATCATTATAGGTAAAGCATGAGCTTTACTCTTTATGATTAGATTGGTCATTAAAAATCATAAAAAGGATAAATTTAATAAAATAATCGTGATTTCTTCTTTTTTTAGATGTTTTATACATTGGTTAGTGTTTGATAATTTATTTTGAATTCAGGCAAATACCTTATTCAGTTTTATTTGAAATAATGTTTTTCTTAACGATACGATACAAATTGCTAGCCAAATTATCACATGATTAGAACTCATTATTATTATAAGGAAATACTTAATAGAAACGTACAAAATTCCGAACGTAATCCCTAATACACACATAAAGGACGAAAAGTATATTTGTACTTTGATATCGTAATTCTCTCCAACGAATATTATTTCTGAAGCACTTTGTTGTTCAAGATCAAAGGCTTTTATGTAGCCGTAGGTACCTCTTGGTCCATTAGTTCATTTTTCGATTTTTGCTTTTAGCATTTTCGGGTGACTCTGACGAGGGACGTTTGGGCATATATTTTAGTAAGATAGGTATTTACTAAATTATTTAGGACTTTTGGAGTATGATAACGTGGTTACATAAGCAGGTATCTGTTTATTTGATTATAATTGTTAGTTGTATATGAATAAAGGGGCCGTGGGGGACAGACACTCGATAAAACTAAAAATTGTAATATAAAAATCGTATAAAATAATATGTAAAAATTATTAGACAACCGCACATTTATTGTATTTTTTATAGTGATTTAATTATTATTTGTATCACGTCATATTATATGTGGTGTACGCTGCGCAAGCAATCTGTGCTCTGTACTCTATGATTGGTGAAACAATAAAACAAAAATAGAAAAAAAATACGGTAAGATAATGAAATAAAAAACCAGTCTATTCCATAGACCATAACGCAGTAGACAAACAATGTGAAAGTTTATGAAAGAAAAATCCAACGAGGGAGGATGGAAATATTTAATTAATCTATTATACCACCGAACTTTTATGAATTTTACTCTTCCATGCATACTTGTGGCAACCCCAAGCATAAAATGTAATCAGCAAAGCTTTATAAGCCGTGAAGAAAATCCTATCCATTATTCTATTAAAACTACAAGTATCGCGTTTCTACAACCTCATAACTTTGTATTTGCTATAACAACAATTTTATTATTAGCTTTAGCATCTTTTGTACAGTTTACAATTTGTAAAACATAATGGTATTAACACTTTATAATTATATGTTTTTCATAAACCTAAAGTGACTAATATAATATTGCAGTACCTGGGTGACCGAGCTTTGCTCGGTATTTTTTTTTAAATGACGTTTTCTAAAAATGAAACCTAGATCGATTTATAGCCCCGGAAACCCCTGTATACTAAATTTCATTAAAATCGTTGCTTTTTCCAATAGGATACTCCCTTTTTTTTACTACAGAGATATTTTAATTTTATGCCATGATAGTGTTATCCTGTTATAGAGTATACATAAGCAAGGTATTAGAGTAACAGTATCACTCCGGTCCGTTGTGCCGATCATAACCAATTATTTTATAGATACTTAGCTATGGTATAGCGCTTTCATAGCGATGTTCCATGCATGACGGCACCCAACCTGAGTCTCCTGCATCCCCTTTTGAGACACTTCTATGTTCATACTTGTGCTTTTGGTTCATACTTGCTCTATAGCTTGCTTATTTATACTATAAGGTGTTATTCAAGCCATGTTTCGAAGTTTTAAATAACCAACCTTAATAGTAGGGGCATTGGGAAGGCCTTATCATAAAATGGTAAAGCAGTGTACCCAAAATATTATGTACACTTAACTTCATCAAAATCTTTCTACGTCTTGATTTACTTGGTTAATAACACGTCATCAATTCCCTTGATATTGCAAATGTCTGTATGTGACGATGACTACAGAGACGTGCTGTAGTTTCTCAGTTTTTCTGGTCTAGAACGCGTAAGTGATTCCCCAGTTGTTGCATGCGTCAATAGGCTACGGTAACTGCTTACCATCAGGTCGTATGCATGTTTGTCACGAAGTAGTATAAAAAATAGCAATAGAAAAGGTTCTATCATAACAATTCATAAACCTGTCAATAGCCACCATATGATCCGTAATCTGTAAATGTTTAATCGGACAGTTCAAATATGCACTTCCCAGTGCACTAGAGACTGGAGTAACCAGCTGAATAGTAATGCATGCACTCTCGTTATAGTCGATATCTTATTCAGGAGGAGCCACTTTCGATCCTTGTTTATTGCTTCTTGTACTATTGGGAATACTGCACTGATGTTTATGAAGGCGGGAGGACATTGATTTTACAAAGGTTATATGGTATAAGGGTTTATAGTTTTGAAAATTGTTTTAAATTTGGAAATTGTGATGGTAAGGGAATTCAGTGAGATTTAAGTTTTCAGGAGAATTTTGATCTGTGGTCTACATTAATATTATTACGTGTCTTCCATATGTATATCACCAAGCACCATTATGCTTTTCCAGGATTTAAAACTATTAAAATTTCTGTATATTATTTTATTTTAAAAAGTGGAAAAATATTTTGATGGTGCAAAATTAGATTTTAAAATATTTCATTTTAAATCATCGATATACATACTTTCAACGAACAGCATTCGAATAAAATATTTTGCGCATTTAAATCCGACGATTTTACTTTATAAAGCAACATATTTTTTAAAAATAAAAAGTGTAATATTTTTATCCTACTTATTCCCTTTGACAGAAACAACAATAGGATATTTTCAAGGAAAAAATGTTTTCCCTATTGTCACTTGTAAAAGGCTTAAAAGATTCAAACATTAGCCAAGAAGAAGGGAATATTATGAAAAGAGGGTAAGAAAAACATCAAGAAACATTTAGCTATGACGGATCTGAAAACTTGACGGGTTTTGATAATGGAACTAAAATGTAAAAAAAATCCTATTCAAATAGATTTTACGTCATAATTAAAATAACTATGATCTACCGAAGGCAGATTGCTTTGGTTTAAACAGATATTTACTTTCTAGTGAACACTTTATTTTCTAGTTGACGGGCCGGTTGGCGTGGTTGGTAAGATTGGTAAGTAGTATATTTAGTATATCAGTTATCTGGCTTCCATAGTACAAGCTCTGCTTAGTTTGAGGTCAGATGGCCGTGTGTGAGGAATAATGTCCCAGAATATTTATTTAATTCTTTACTTAACATAATAGCTACTCAATAATAATTTTACGATGTCGTTAAAATTAAGCACAATCTCGCCAAATTTTTTTGTACTTTAGGCTACTTTGTCTCTTAGCACGATCTTGACACTTAGTTAATAGCTACTTAGCGACAGATTTTCAACATGAAGCTGGCCAGACTACGGGTATTACAACTAACGTGCTAGAGTCCGCGCCACCACTGAAGGCCGATAGGTCCACCTCTATTGTAGAAGAAATAAGATCCATTTTCATTAATTCCACCGGACTTCAGTGGTGGCGCGTACTCTACGGTTTCTTCAAGCTGCCTTTTTTTTCGCACACACGGCCTTCGAACAGCTGCGACATTAAAACTGAAGTAGGTAGCTAAATAGATCAATAACCACAGCGTAAACATAGAACCTATTTCACAAATTGCTAATAAGTCCCTGATATGATAACCTATCTACAAGATGATTTCATCTACTTATTTTGAATGTAAAGAGATATCTGTAAGATAAAGTTTTTAGGATCCATTAATACGTAATGATATGATGTGAATCTTGTACCAAAGCTGACCAAGCCTTGTCCAACCATAATTATAATACAACAAATTGCAATACTTTTACGACTATTTGCCTCCGCATTCGTGCTTAGTGAAAATTCCTTCCATTCTACAATAATTACAATGAAAGTCACAGTCCTGGAATAAAAGCGAAAATATTAAAATAAGTAGATATAAATATGTACAAAATTTAAGGCGTTTAAACGAGCGATTTTTGAAATCAAAGTTTTTTTTTTAATTTGAATTATATAATAGAGTTGATAAAGTAAATTCAATACAAATAATACTAACAAACTTCATACCATTAAAAGTTCAATTTCTTACGAACAATCACATAACAAGTATTTCAGTTGCAAGCCATTGTGAGCCACAAAACGCTCGTTTTATGGCCATACAGTTACAGTGGTGAAATTTAATTGGTGCAGTGCTGAAACTAAATTGTACACTGCCTTTCAAGAAAATGCAGCAAAACTTTTATTCCTTGTTTATATTCCGCGGATACCGTTGATGGTTAAATAAATATACCTAAGTGAAAAGTTGAGGATATTACTTAGTGTTATTTATGTCTTCTTGATGGAAAATCAATAGGTTATTAAACGTTTTCAATTATATTAATTCAATTAAATTTCTATTAGTATACTGTACGTTTTTTTTTCTAAAAGGATCAGGCATTTATTACCATTGATATTTTTTATAATCAAATAAATGTCACTCCTCGGGCCTCGTACCGTAAAAAACAAAGAGTTGGGTCGACGCTCAGAGCGCTGCCAAGAAAAGGGGGAACGTGATGAATTTTAAAATTGGAATATCGAAGAGCCGTTTTTATCGCTCGATATTCAAATTGACAAATCAGCGTCGAGATCTATCCAGAAATGACAATGTAAAGCCATGCGCATGTTTTTATGGATTTCAAAATGAGATTTCTTTTTATGTTCCAATTTTAAAGCAGATACATATTTGATTAATGTGGCAACGAATCATCATTATACCATGGGTGTGGGAGCCAAATTTGGCAAGCGAGAGTGAATAAATAAATAATTATTCAACCTACAAAATGTCCAGTGAATAAAAAAAAAGAAAAACATGTTTCAATCAGAGCAAATCTGCGAAGGTAGGTAAAAAAAAAAACTTTACATCGCATCGTCGAAAAACAAACGTTACTATGTGACTCCAACTGAAAACGAGCACTATACATTTTACACTAAAATTTTAACGTAAAAAAGCTACGATTGATTGAAAAAATGGAAATTATAATCCTAAAACATTTTCATTTTACATGGCTGTTATTGGTAATAGTATAAGGGTCATTTTCTTTTATTTTTGAGCTTAATACAATGTTGTTCGACTTCACCAGATTTGTTGTTATAGGTCAAGTAATTGTTTGTTTCGAAATGTTGTAGAATGTACTTTGGTTGTTGATTAAATGTTGATGTAGTAATAAAGGTAAAAAAGGTTTGATTTGATAGAAAACAATGGAATCTTTGATGAGGTTCTAAAGAAAACAAAAAGAGACAGACTGAGAGCTTACAATTAGGTAGAAACCTTGACATCATTAATAAATAGAAGAATGAAGTTGAACAAAGGAATACAAGAAATCATAATTGGGAGACTTATTTAAAAGATTGGGAATATTACTCATACAGGGTGATAGGTTGAATAAAGAACTTACTTGCAGGTGCAAAAGTACCTACTCATCAATATAATCAACTTTTACTTTAATACCAACAAAAATGTCGAAAATAAGCAAAATTTTCATACTAAAGGTCAACCTTATTCGGTCAATATTTTTATTTTATTGTAAGTATTTTAATTTATTATATCAAATAACATAATAATATCACAACATGATTAAAATAATAAATAATAACACAGATCATGATTATGTAGATTAAAAACAAGTACAAAATATGATGTCTTTTGTGAGTCGTACGACTCTATCTTTGGTCTTTTGTAGTTCAAA
Source organism: Tetheella fluctuosa (assembly GCA_951216915.1). Lineage (NCBI taxonomy): Eukaryota > Metazoa > Arthropoda > Insecta > Lepidoptera > Drepanidae > Tetheella > Tetheella fluctuosa. Next base: position 2,252,994 of record OX578229.1, on the reverse strand, counting down.
GTCTGGAGATGGAAATATGATTGGTGTGTATTTTTGGGGAATGCAGATAAAATTTCGAAGAGCAGTTAGTACGGCTAGTGTACCTGTATAGCTAGTGCAACCAGTGCAGCTACTGCAATCAGTGCAGCTAGTGCAATCAGTGCCGCTAGTGCAGTAAGTGCAGTAAGTGCAGCTAGTGCAACTAGTGCAGCTGCATTTCCTTAACTATTACCATAGGCTATTTTCATGAACTTTTTTATAGTATTTCGTGACTATTTTGAATATTTTAAGTAGCTACTAAGTATTATGAAAATGCTCGTTGAATATTATCAAAACACCAACTACATTAAAACAATGAGGAAAACCGACAACGTGTACAAAATCGGGCTAAAAGCAAAGTTATCACGAACTTTAATATACGTATTTATCAATATCCAACGTAGACGCCTCGCATTTAATTGAAACTGCATCTCTAGCGGTTTAGTTAAATGAGTTCTGACCGTCAATTGTTCCAAAGTTAAATAGGTTTCCTGCCGTTTGATTGAAACGGTTATTGGTTGGATTACGATTCTGATTGGAGATCGCGATAGTTTTTATGGAGGACTTTTGAAGAGTTATAGAATTTAATTCAAAGAATTTTCTTGACTCTTGAATTTTAACTATTGGTTGGAGGAAACCAAAATAATTGTACTCACACACAATATAATATCATATTGTTATTGCCCATTCTGGCGGTGTAGGAATGCACAGTGACTAATTAATTGTAAGATGTGAGTAAATTATTATTGTAATCTCGAAATGCAGAATGCAACAACATCGGAATCAACACAAAATTCCAAAAAAATAATTAAAATACTTATTGGCTTCGTATAAGGCAGTACTACAAATTTTACATTTGATATAAAGAATTGTTTCGTTACACATAGTGGAAGGTATCAGTGATAAGAGTCTGTGTTGCCAAGGGTAAAACTAATTTAAACAATAAATAAATAATTCATACATAATTTAATTTCGTGTATTTAAAGTGGTCCAACTCCAAACAAGCAGTAATCAGAAAGTTATCGAACAACTAGCTAAGAATAAAGTTATTAGTTTTCTGATACCACGAGAATATAAAGTTACCGTGTTAAACTAAGTCGATATGCAAGGATGCCTTGATTATGCATATACCTACACATTCTGCCGGTAACACGTGATAGTAGGAGCAGTAGAATATTTTAAATACAGAAACACCTGCAGTGTTAACAGCCTTTTTTTCAATATTGACGCAGTAAAATAAGATGCTGACTTTAACTTTGTTGTCAAGGACAAAGTTGTTGATGTATTGCGAGAGTAAGATCATAGAATTACTTACTATAGCACACTGTTACATAGAGTTACTGGTTTTTTAAGAACCTGTAGTAAGCAAGTTAAGTAATAGATAAGTGAATACTAACACTAAAATACTTTGTCACTTGGATTTAAATTGAGCTAGGCAGAAGATATATGATTAAAAGTCAAATTACATTTAAATTATTAATTGCATTGCAATCAAAAAAGTAATATAGGAATACCTATATAGAATTTTACAGACAAAATAAGAAAGAGTCGGTTTAGGTTTAAATATCCTACAAATAAAACTACCAACTTCGAATTTCACTTCGGTTACTATATGTAGGTGCGGTTTTTCCTCTTTTCTGACTGACGAGTCAAAGACCCTATTTCTTTCGTTCCTATCCAATACCAACCACTGATTTATATCAGTAATCCACTTCACGTTTTTATGCTATAACCGTAAAACATCCAGATATATTTTACTTTTTTTTTTTTTATATATTGGACAGTTGAGAAACAGGCAGATGGTCCACGTGATGGTAAGTGGGCACCGTCATATATAAATAGTCAATGTATAGATAGACATTAGCAATTTCAAGAGAATTGATTGCTAATGTCGCATATTGCGACGTAAGCATATTGCTGCCGACCTTTATAAAGTCTAGAAGGTAGCCTTTCAAATTCAATTGTCACAACAAATGGATAGATGCTTGGTGACAGATTGTTGGTAGCCAGCCAGGCGAGTACTATAGAGTACTTTCTTATATTATTAACATGAACCAAAAACATAATATAAAGAAATAAAGCTAGTACTTACAACGTCGATGAGCTGACTGAGCCTGAGCCCCATTTTGACGGTGAGCCGATCAGAGTTGTTACCAACGGGCCGGATCAATCGGTTGTAGTTGGACAGTAGGTCGTCGTAAAGCCGCTTCGCTTCAGGGTTGGCGACACTTAAGCGGCCCCACACGCACAGGACTCCGACCACCAACGCCAACACCATCTTAGGCTAACACCACCCCTGGGGACAAAAAAAAAGCTCAGTTAAAAAAATGTTATACTTATATTCGGAAATATTTTCCATATCATGAAGATTCAATGGGTTAAGCCTTAAATGACGTCATAGTATCTGTTAGCACGGTAAGATAGTGAAATAATTATCATAATAATTATAAAGCCTAGAAATGAACTAGATCTCAAACGTTTTCAGTTGCCGGAACACCCCGTTAGGTGTTTGGTGATAGATTTTCAACATGAGCTTGGTAGCTACTTTGCCAATTGCTATGGTTTCTTCCCCATGTTGTAATATGGCATAATATTGCAGAAATTAGAAATGTTTATGAAAGTTTTATCGATTTACTGCAAATGCCAAAGTATATATACTTCTAAAAACAGTCTATTATGAAAATGGCATATTCAAATAAAACAAGAAAAGTAAAGTTTTGAATCAAATTGGTTTCAGAAAAGCTCTTCAACAAATTGCTTTTTATCCTCTATTTAAGTAATAATTGTAAATATTCAAGTTGTAACACAAACTTCACTTTCAATAATTAACAGGTATTCTCGATTCGGGAGCTATTAGCGTACTTCAATCAAATTAAGATGTAAATGGAAGTAGCTGTAATGAAATTTTAAAGAAAATCCTTTTGAATTATTAATACTATAAGATCTTAGTGAAACTGGAGCGACTTTGCATTATTATAAAAGCCGTTTAAGCATAATGTGGCTTATTGGCAGAATTTTTAATATACATAATAATTATAGACCCAACTTTGAAAATATTGCAAAGATTTAGAGAGGTAGAGCATAGAGATATGTCACTCAAAGAGCAGCTCAACTGGGAAATTTCCACCTTACAGAATACCGCAGCCAAATAACTTATAGTTGTGTTCCTGCGCGTGACTAAGGTCACCAGAGCTCATCGGGGAGGGGGAAAGGGTCGGCAACGCGCGAGTGATACCCCTGGTATTGCAAGCGTTCATAGGCTACGGTAACCACTTACCATCGGGCGGGCCGGATGCTTGTTTGCCAACAACGTGGATTTTTTTTAAGAACCAGGTATTTTTTTCTATGTTTCGTTCCTGCACCGGTTTGAATATAATATTGTAAAATAGAAATCCTACTAATATTATATAGATGTTTATTATTCTTTCAAAAATGACTTAATAGATTTGGATGAAATTTGGCACACAGATATATAATATTTTACATTAATATGTAGGATACTTTTTATCCTGAGGAAATAGATATCTAGAGAACGCGGCTACTACGTTATAAGCTGATTCACTGAGCAACATTCTAGCATTTTACCTTTGAGATAAATCAATAAATTATGCAAGCGAATTAAATACCGGCTTTAGTAGTAGGTACCTCAAAAGAGATTTACTTACTTTGTCCAAAGCCACTCAATGATTTCAGAGCAACCGTCCATTGTTTATTTTAACGTTAAATTGGCTATTACAGAAAACGTTCCCGTTTTCAAGGTAATCGGTATTCGACGTTAGAGACCCCGTTGACCCGGTTCTGACCCGGATTACGGTCAAAGTCGGACTTAATTACAAGATAAACCTGGATAAGCCACAATAAAATGTACCCTAATAAATCAATCCGGGGGAGTACTTAGATAAAAAGTGGATGCCACATTAGATTACATCTAGTTTAGTTTTTAATATGAAGTAGTAGCTTCTGTCCCGCGGTTTCACCCGCGTTCCCGAGGGATCTTATTTTTTCCCGGGATAAAAAGTGCCTTATATATTATTCTAGAGTATGATCAATCTATGTGCCAAGTTTCATCGAAATCGTTTCAGTCGTTTCTGCGTGATTGAGTCACAAACATCCAAACATACAAGCTTTCATATTTATAATATTAGTGGGATGTTGATGGAGTGTAGGTGTACCAGTAGGTATTTTAACTCGAATAGAGTATAAATAGAGTAGAATTATTATTGAATACAAATTACCAGAGTCTTATTAAATAAATGTATTTGAACATGGAGAAAAGATTCAATCTTTGGAGTAAGCGCCAAAAAAATAAATTTTCTCGTGGGTAATATTTTTAATCAACATAAATCTATAGAAACTCAGTAGGTACAAACAAAACCCTGTAATAAACTAGTATTTTTGATTAAAAAGAAAATATAAATATAACTAACACAGTAAGTTGCATCTTTAATGTCACCGCAAAATGTTGTTTATAGTAAAATCTTGTTTGCAAAGTGCTTATCTCGGTAGCTTAGCGACATAGGAAATTATGAACGCTTCGGGATAAATTTTCAAGGAAGTTATTATGTTTGACAATAGGTATTATTTGACACTTTAGCTTTGGGAAACTTTTTTTTTTCTTTTCATATTTAATTTTGATAGCTACGTGATTAGACTATGTCGGTTAATAATACAAAAGACGTTTTGTTGACAAACCTGGACGATAAAAATAATAGAAATACGGAGGATGACATTTTATACAAACACCTACCAAAGAAAAAAAAAAATTCGACTAAGCAGTCGAGTCATAAGAATGAGGATATATTATAAATATTATATTATTATATATTATAAATAAATATATATATATTTTTTTTTTACCTTATATAGGCTGTTTGAACACAATCTCACTAAGGTAAGTGATGATGTGGCCGAAGGTGGTAAGTACACAAAGCCTAGAAGTTACTGGCTCCCAAGTGCATCCCCTATATTACTTGATCGGGGATATACAATTTAAAGTGACGCCGCGTTAAGCTTAAAAATCTGAAATTCAACGTGCTGCGTCCCGCTCCCTCCACTATAGCGACCTCTCATAGAAAACCCACGTAAACGGAAAGGGCGTATGCGACATGGTTTTTATTGTTTAATTTTAAAACGACAAATATATTTCATAAAACCTATGTACAAATTATTTTATCAGTTTCAATTAAATACGTAGAAATTTTGGAACCTCAAATCGATCCTCAATGTCGGTAAAATTGGAATCTCTTATTTTAAAGAAGTCTTTTTGATTAATTATTTTGTGTTATAAAAGTTAACCAATTGTGTTATGCAATGGACATAATAAAGTCAAATACATGATGATTATAATAAAATTCATTTCGTTCGCTTTAGTCATTGTTGAGAAAAATCGGTATCCTTGCAACCAAAATCTTCAAGGCATCGCCTTAATTGTCTATTACATGACTGGCTGGCAAGACGTTACTTTTGATTATAATAATAAGACTTGACAGAGGAAGAAATTAATGCTAAAATAAAATAACTGCAAACAATTTCAGGATTTTCTTTTAAATACGAAGTCCCAGACAGTCCATTAAGTAAATATTCATGTTAATTATTACAATAAATAACAAACTGATTAAAATGGTTTCTTTTGGGTATGCGGACTCCATTCATGGTTCTGCCATTATCCTTTATAGTTACATTTGTGACAAAACGCAAGCCCATTTAAAATACTTATAAAAAATGTTCGAATTTTAAACGTAATTAACAAAAAGGGTTAAATGATCCTAACCAGCATAATTCTGTGTAAAGCACCAAGAAGAACGCAGCTAAATTAACAACTTTTAATTAGTTAGTTTAAACTGGTCTACTTTTATTTTTAAAAGTTCTGCATTGAGGTTTATTCACACTAGAAGATTTTAAAGTTGTTTTGCAATATTAAAGTGCTCATACTTATTTTATGAACATTATTTATTTAAATATTATTCATTCACTAAATAATTAAAATTTGCATTAAATCCTTATTTATAAGTTAAAAATTAAAGGCATAATAAAACCTGCCTCCAAGTACACTAACTTGAACTTTACTGACTATAAAAATGAGAACTTTTCACGATTAAACACATCCCTGGGAACGAATTATTTTTTTTTAGAGTCGAAGCATTTTTATTTCAAAGTCCAAAGATTTAAGGTTTAATTTTAGAATGCAGGAAGTACTCAGAGGGTAATAGAAAGAGAGATTACCGGGAATCCTGATTTTAAAGTCACTGATTTATTTTTACGAGACGAACTAAAAACCAAATTCTATTTGGATCGCGGTTTGCTCGGCTGTCTGAAATCCATTTAACTTTTAGTCCTAAAGTAGAAAAGAGTTATTGCACGCAATTATAAATCCATTTAAATTTTCTATCTACGTTAATATAAATTTGATGTTGTTGGAATATTTTCTTGTAAAATTTTAAGTATTTTAATTAAATCCATTCAATATTCCTTTTTTATATCAAAAACTTGACTTTCAGGCTAACATTTCAAACTAAATAATAACTACCTGTGGATATTTGCAATACTTGAAAAATTGCCACTACCCATAAAAAGCTCTTTCACATAATTAAGAAAAATATAAGGAATGAACCCCATGTGTTGCAGCGCTGCGGGAAGCGTAATTGGTATTTCAATTTACATCGTAATAATCCACAGTAAGAAATTTCAACTAAATTGTTGCGTCGACGACCGAGGTGACTCGAAGATACGAGGTACATGAGATCCACATTGCCAGGGAGCGGTTCGATGGTAGACAAGTGGTAATAGCCCCGGGGCAAAAAGTTCTTCGGAGCAGGACAGTAGATTACAAATAAAGTGGCTCTATGGCTAAGAGTTTTAAACTACCAGTAAATCTCAGATTAATGATACGACTACATGCTTTTGCAAACCTTTCTAGTCTTTTTCAATTTATCCTTCCTAAAATACTAGAAGTACAAAAAAAGAAAAAGGTTTGCTCCAAGCACGTAGGCAGTCACGTCCGTAATTTATCCTTAATACAAGTTAAGAGTTCCTGAAAGACATTGTAGCTGGGTGAAAAGAGGTTAACAAAGGGTACAAAACCCAAAATGTTTTCCCAAACAAACCAAACTACAACAACACGACCGCATTTTGGAGGTCCTAAAAACCTTAAAATAGTATCGTGTACCGTTGAATCATTGTTAATTAGTCCTCTTGTTAGGTAACCATGAACAATTGTCGAAATTCGGGGATTACGTAAATGAAAATCGGCTTAGCAAAGATTAAATATGAATAGGTGCGCCGCCGGGGTTATGTCTTGGTTCAAGCTATAGTAACAAAGCGGAATTTTTTATAACAAACAAATTATAATCTCCTTGTAGAATGAGGATAAACTAGCGTTTGTTGCGATGTGTTCAATATATTGTAACGAAAATGTAATTTATATTAACATCAAACTAACGATATTAGAACTTGTTTTGAAGTCAGGGAAAGAAAAGCACGTGTTCCAGAATCTCAAATTCTTTCGCTGACTTCAAAACGAGTTCTAATATCGTTAGTTTATACTTTTTAGTGCAAACCGTTTTGAAGTTGGTTTTACTTTTTTGTTTAAGTAAATGTTTATTTTATTTTTCCATTTTTAAATTCTTATGTGTATTGAATACCTATCAAAATTTATCTCTGATCAAGGATATGCCTATCAATAATAATTGTCGATAATATTGATTAAGATATTTCAATCACGATATTCGTGCTCCTTTTCGTTGAGGAATTCCGTCATATCTTCAAAGTGCATGATCAGATCATAATAAAATTTGTATGAGACCACCTCTAAAGTATGATCTACCAAACAAAAAAAGAATCATCAAAATCGATTTATAATTGGCGGAGTAATCGCGTATATAACAAACATACAAAAAAAAACATACAGTCGAATTGAGAACCTCCTCCTTTTTTGAAGTCGGTTAATAAATTTAAAACACTCCTCAAATGCCTCGTAGAGTTTATTGCCGGATTCTTTTCAGTATATTCCGAACCGGTTGAAGAGTTAATTGTAATGCGCATAAGTGCCTTACCAGAGCCTAAACTGAATAAATAAGTTTTGAGTTTAAGTGACACGAGGCAATGCAAGCAGTAGGTATTTATGACGCCATTTCAACATTATAATGGAATGAAGTTGAAATTCTATATAAAAAAATCTTATTTAACTTTTGTGTTAAAAAAATTATATTAGTTTTATAGAAAATAAAAATCAAAATCGCCGCAGCTTTACATTTAACCCATACCACAGCAGCATGACGTAGGTAATTGGGCCTCGAACTACCTTGAGACCTTAAAATGTCCAGTGTTGAATTAAAATATCGGATAGCAGGGGTCGTGCGTCGACATGGGATAGTCATGGCTTCTGCGATAACATAATAATTAATTATTGTACCAAGCCTTGGGGCGGTCTAAAAATATGAATTTGTTTAATACGAAGAGGTAGGTATTGCTCTGAATTGTGACTAAAAAAAAATTTTGAGTATACGCAGTTTTGTTAATTATAAAGGAAGAATTTTTCATGTGGGCGTGGATGGCCAAATGCACGCACAATGAATTTTGAAAATATGAATCAATTCATTAAAATTCAACATTTTCCTTTAGTTTACCGGATATCATTACTTCTCAGAAATTGATCCTTATTAACAACACTATCGGATGGTGTAATAATACAGTTTGTATTTTTTATTTCAAAACCAACGGGTTCGATTGGAAACAGGCTAGGAATATCGATTTTATAAAAATAATGATGCAGTTTTAGTTTTTATCAAAATCAAGCTCGACTCCTTTGAGTATTTTTCGCTATTCCTTATTGTTTAGGATTTGGCCATCTACGCCTACTTGAAAAATTCACTCTGTATACTAATAAAATTATAGCCTCTTTATTGATGCTAAAATAAGTATAATGTAACTAAAAAATAATAATTTGAAATGTTTTATGAGTTCCTTAGGGGTGCACGTTTTTCAATATTTAACCCATAAGGGGGTAAAATAGGGCATTGCTGGCAAAATCACGCAGCGGAAAGTTAGTCGCCTTAAAATATTGTTCATACTTCACTCTTCAATTTCAATTCGATTTTATAGATAAATAGTATATTTCCTGGAATCCATAGCTTCTTATCACTGTCACAATCTAGTTGTTTCGAAGCGCTTCAATATATCATTGTAATAGCTTCCCGCTTTTCCATGACTTTAATTTATTACATGTAAATTGAATTTCTTTCAAACAGTGACGCATCTAACAATCTTATAAGATACTAGCTTCCACCCCGCGGTTTTATCCGTGTTCCCGAGGGATCTCATGTTTTCTCGGGATAAAAAGTAGCCTATAGCCTTCCTCGATAAATGGACCATCCAACAATTTTTCAATTAGAACCAGTAGTTCCTGAGATTATCCCCTACAACCTCACAAACTTTACCTCTTTATAATATTAGTATGGATTATATTATGTATATAGTATAGATAACTTATAAGTAGTGTTCTATCAAAGCACAGTCTAAAACATAAAGCTAAGGAACTTTAAATTTTGCACACAGATTCCATAAATAAGGTAGTCATCTACTTAGAAAGGATTTTCCTAAGATAGGGGATCGCAGGTGAAACCGCGGAGTGGAAAACTTGTTTTACATAATTTTACTCTGCGAAAAATTTTAACAATTTATAGATCCTAGCTTTAAAAGTGTTTATTATTCGAAATCGTTTGCTATGTGGAATATATGGCAGAGATCTAATTTACACTAGATACACTAGTTTTAAGGCAATTTATTTAAGGCGACGCCTTGAAGATTTTGGTTGCAAGGATACCGGTTTTCTCAACAATGACTAAAGCGAACGAAATGAAATTTATTGTAAGATTTCATCGTGTATTTGACTTTATTTTGTCCATAGCATAACACGATTGGTTCACTTTTATAACACAAAATAATTAATCGAAAATACCTCTTTAAAATAAGAGATTCCAATTTTACCGACACTGAGGATCGATTTGATGTTCCAAAATTTCTACGTTTATTAATTGAAACTGACTATAATCTGTACATAGGTTTTATGAAATATATTTGTAGTTTTTAAATTAAACAATAAAAACCATTTTGTCGCATACGCCCTATCCGTTTAAGCGGGTTTTCTATGAGAGGTCGCTATATTAGGGAGCGGGACGCAGCACGTAGAATTTCAGATTTTTTACCTTAAGTAGCAGTAACGTCAATCTTGTGACAAACGTTGTGGGTTCGAATCCTACAATGAGCTTAAACTTTCGGTGTATTAGAACATCATAAGAAAAGCATAGAATGGTTTTACAGAAGTAAAATGGAGGAACAGGACTGCTGATATAATGACATTACATTTGTTTAAGGAATCCGTTACGAAAAGTAACACCATTTCTTTCCAAGCTAAGAGAAATGTCCAATATAAACCACCCTATTTTCTACATGAAAGTGGCTGACTCTCCACTTTAGAACGCAGCTGCGGCAGCCAACGTAATTTTGAAATAGTATAGCTTACTTTATACGTGGCGTATGTATCATTACAGTATATCAAAATGCTTACAAATTTATTTCGGGACCTAATATTAAACCTTGAGGGACACCAGACGAAATACTCATTAAATTCGAAGTAATAACTTTCAATTGAAGTATTTCAAGATATGAAAAATGCTATATGTTACTCCGAGTAATAAAATGACTGAAAATATAGTCAATTTTGCACCATGTTGGAAGAGCATAAAATCGAATGTCGATTATCAACGTAGTTACTTATGATATACTGTTTGGCACTGGTAATAAAATCTCAAATGCCACGTTCCTCCCAAACTTTACTAAGAAAGTAAAGGTACGTTCAACTGAGTAATATATTTCCTCAAATTGAAAATAATAATATAGACTAAGCATTTTATGCAAATTGTTTTGCCAAAATTTCAACGACCTTTTGTTACCTAAAACCGGTCCGTTCCAGTTTTGATGAACATTTTAAAATGACCCGACTGATTTGCATAGATCTTTTATTTACTTAATTAGTTTAAGTAAACAATGAGACATCCTTGAAACTGTCGGAGCATAAGCAAATGCTTCTATCCGACGAAACCTAAAGAGTTTTCTTAACATAAACCAGAAATGGAATTTTGCCGATCGTGAAATAAGGTGGTTTGTGTTACAACGTGCGCACGGGATTTTATGCAGTATTTTTAGGTAATAAAGTGCAATTTATGAAAGTATGTACGAATTGAATTTACGTGGTTGAAAATAGAACGTTTATTTTGATTTTTATATGCGACAGGCTGCGTTGGTTTTATTCATAAGTCTCTAAATATTCACATTCCGTTTGATTTTAATTTATTTCGCTGCTTGGCGATTTATATATTGTTACGTATGTAAATTTTGTATATGTTAACTATATACATATAGATTGTACTTCTTACCATCGAGAAACCTCAAACATAATCTTGATATGTGAGAATTCCAGCTCCCTTGAGAGCTAGTTAGAAATCTATACTAATATTATAACGCTGAAGTTGAACGCGCTAATCTCAGGAACTACCAGTTCGAATTGAAAAACTATTTTAGTGTTGGATAGCCCATTTATCGAGGAAGGCTATAGGCTACTTTTTATCTCGGGAAAACATAGGAAACGCGGGTGAAACCGCGGGGCGGAAGCTAATAAATCACAAAAATCTCAGATCCTCGAAGCTATCTACCTGACTGAAAGAAACTACATAAAAGCCATAAATCCTGTTATTACGATCCACCGAGCATCATACCAGTTGAAGAAAAAGTAAATAAACACGCAAATCCTATCAGAAATACTGATATACTACGGATACAGTACAAATAGGATCAGTAACATAAATCTAAGTAAACTGTTAGACATACTTGGATATCAGAAGTATGTCTGCTTTATATAAGCCTCTTAAATATATGAAATTGGAATCACATATAAAGATTAGGTATGCAAATAAAATAATGCTGTTGTAAAATGCAAATATTTTTTGTGAAACAGATTGAGATTATGTTTATTTTGTCAAAAAGACGTCATTTTATATTAAAAAAAAAACTATATTTTCTTACAATTAAGTTTTCTAGGTAATGAAAACCAACTAATCTAAAATCAAACTATTTAATGAAAATATTTGATATTTTTCTGCACAACTTACGTATTATCTACATTTGTGACAAAACGTAACATGGAATTGCTTTACTGTCGTATTTATATATACATACCAATATAGGAGTGTCCGCCGATTTATATTGGATTCTTTCAGTTCGAGTGCTTCACAAAGGAGTACACGAATTGGGAATACATTCTGTGGAACCTTTTACAGGGAATGAAAGCTTTTCCCGTCAAAAATTGTGAATGCAAAATATATAAAACTTCACCGATTTTCGTATCAATGAAACAAGTGATTTTCATTGTTATTTATATTTAATTCATCTATAGGAAGTCAAAATGTAAATATAAACGAAATATTGTTTGGTTTCCGTAAGATGGCAAAATAATTCTGCATTAGTTTGAAAAAAGTGTTTTGAGATTATGAACGAAATCGAAAATTAACTGTTTGATGTTGTTTTTATCTCTCTCTTGTTGAAGTTTGATTTTTAAACGGCTGATAACATTAGTAGCTTCGTTTTTTATAACACCTTATAGTAAAAAATATATTCAAGAAATGGCTTTACGAGTAAAATCTAAATTATTGTGAATCGATCTCTCCAGAATTCATAATACGTGTATTAGAATATTCTGATATATAATCTGAAATATAATGATATTAAATAATGATATTCCTAAAGATAATAATATTATTATCTTTAGGAATATCATTATTTAATATCATTTGAATAAATAAATTTTATTGAAGTTGTTTTAAGTCTTATTACCAAACACTATATCTATTCTATATCAATCTATATATTTTCTAACCCCACATAAAAATAGTTCAGAATCCATGTGTAGTCCCGCATTATCCTCGTATTCAAATTCAAGAAATCACAACTCGCAGGAAGTTTCACAACGACATCATCTGCAGACATCCGGTATGAACGAGGACCCACGTCATTTGATTCCCGGTCTGTCGGTCCTGCTTTTATGATATACTGGCTTATGTACTACATGGTATTAGGTATCGGTCGCTATGTACTTGTAAAAGTTATATTAATAAATACCCTTGGACATTTGTCTGCCATCTAATTACTTCTTAATGTTGAAAATTTCATGTTCATTATAATTTGTAAATATCCTTACAATAAGTTGAGATTGATCTTACAAAGGTTCTAACAATGTAGATATATACATATAAAAATCAATGTGTGTCAGTCTGTTTGTAACGTATGCGCCTATACGTAATCATTCATCCAATTGCTATGAAACATCGGTGAGCTGTGAGCACGCCCGCGATGGCTGCTGACAAAAATATAAGAAAAAGAGACATAGTTAATGCCTAGCTAAATATAAAAACGATTGTAATATTAATTTTCTAAAATTGATATTGCGATAATTTCTATAAATTTGGAGTAAAATCGAGGTAAATCCCTAATCTCTTCAATACCATGGTAACAGACTCCAATAAGAAAAGGGTAGGTGTTAAACGTCATAGGTCACAGGGATCGCTCGACCTCCAGATTCCAGACCAATGTAGATAATGTTTTTGTGAAACATTATATTATTATGAATAAAGTAATTAATGCACCATTTTACAATGAAGCACCTACATGAGGTGTACTAAAAATAAAATTTGTAACTTTATTGTATTGATTTAGATTATACAGGATGATTTTGTTATCACTGGCAATACTTGCAGGGGTGGAAGTACTCATCAATGTGAACAACTTTTATTACAGGGCTAACTCTGATATCGCGTAAAATAATACGGTTGCTTCATACATTTTGGTCGAGTAGGTATTGAACTTTTGTATGGAACAGCTGATAATTTTTTCATGATTTCACAGTTAGTCCCATTATAAAAGTTGTTCATTTTGATGAGTACTTCCACCCTTGCAAGTATTGCCAGTGATAACAAAATCACCCAGTATAATATTTAATATTATATCAGTATTGTAGTATAATAATCTATATAATTCATAAATCCTAGTTTTTGTAACTATAACAACCAAAATATTAATGGTATCGCGACATCTTAGTTAGAGTGTTTCATTAATGACATCGTATGTACTAATATATTAAAAACTTCTATTGGTTTAGTAAGGGTTGATTCTTGAATGAGATTTCACGAATTTTAAGAAGACTATACCAGTCACACTAGATAGTATAATGTTTCAACCCCATTAAAATATGAGTAAGTATATTTTTTTCTATGTTCATTTTATTCTGATGAAGCCTGTGACCACCAAGACAGTAATACAGTTCCATGTGTCTTTAAGCTTTCAACAAATAAGTGATCACAATATTCCTCATGAACAGAACAGTGTCCAAGACAAAGGTCTTTATCAAATTTATCAACTTCACTAATTTCGTAGAAGATTTACATTTTGATTAAACATTGGATCTGGTTGCATGTACACTCCTGAACATAGTCCCAAATGAAATGAGCGCTTCCAATCCGTGGGGAATAAATTACTGAGCTGAGCTAGCGATGTTGTTGATCGGTGAACTAGATGGTATACAGCCATTAGGTTAGTATTAGGCTCTCGGCAAATAGCGCCTCTCATGCACGTGAGGTTTTATTTCCAATTAGTTTGGTACAGAGTGCTAAGTAAACATTTCCAATTGCCATGTTTGCTTTTGTATCTTTAGTATCGCGAATTTGTCTTTTAATCGGTTCATGATAAGATGTATTTTTGTTTGATGTAACAAGATGTAGGTATAATAGTTACTTTTCAAAACACTCGTCTTAATATTTATTAGCTTGAATTTGTTTGCATCTTGAAATCTATTTAGAAAAGGTACCAGTATCATCATTTATTATAGTGACAATCGTAACAACATATGCTATTTAATGTAAATTATCCGTTATTAAGATAGCTTTAGGTATCATAATAGCTTGTCCATTTAAATAGAATGCAAAATATTAATATTTTAAGCGAAATGAAAAACGACAATCACAACGTTTGAAATTATACACATTCTCAATTTTGCGAGGGAGAATCGTTGTTGAATATTCCGAATGTCAATAAGGTAGCTAACAGTTAACTGAATTATTTCCGGTTAGTACCGGATGGCATAAAGCGATCATATTTCATTACAAAAATCAACAGAGGAAAATATTTATATAACATAAAATAATTAAATTATTATTATGGGCATTCATGCTTTTTATGCTAATAAACAACTTAAAAGTATCATACAGGATTAGTTAAAAGACATGACATAGTGCAGTCATGTAATCAGAAACTTAGAAACTACATGACTAGAAAAGTATTAAACTATACAGACCCAAAAACATGCCATATATAGATGACTCAAAATTTGAAAGACCTAGAGAATGAAACCCAATGATATCCCATCGCATGTCATATATATTTTTTAAATTCATTAAAATAAGGAGAAGTCTTTCTTGACTATTGAACAGTTGATTCTAAAGCACATTTGAAGATTATCCAATAAATTGATAAATTGAAATGGTTGTAGCAACAAGATTCTACATCACGCTAACAAAGTTCCTCGAGTACTTGATTCCAACATCTACAGTTGCACCGCATTTCCCAGGCACTATGACTTTGCCTGGAGCTTTTAAATGGAGGAGTCTACCACCTTGCTCATCCATACTGTTATGTTTTTTTCAACCCTTACTATGAACAAGATTAGGAAAATGATGATATCAAAAACCTAAATCATTCTCGATTTTTGATCAAAGAATATCACTTCACAATTGTATCTACTAATACAATAATCAAATCAAAATAAAATATAATAAACCACAACAATATTTTCATGCAATCCATCGCACGCGAGCTGCAGAAGCTATAAAACCCATACCGTAAAATAATAAATACACTGCAGAATCTAAGCGCTATGTCAGACGACAGAAGTGAATATAAATCTTTGTTAAAACGGTACAATACGGATGAAGTTTATGCAACTGGCTGGTGGTTATCTCGCTTGTTCAACTGCGAGCTACGAATGTCTGTGTTGTTGTGCGTGTGAATAGAATGGATGTGGTTGTAAGAGAAGTTATCAAATTAAAGGGCAACGTTGCAATTTGGAATTGTAATACTGCAATGACTTCTGCTACATTGAGAAATGATAAAACATGAAAATAGCAATTTGATCTCAAGGACTTATCAGTAGATGGAAATAAGATTCTCTATTTACTTGATAGTTACCTACTTACTGAACTTATTACATTATCCTGTAGATAACTAAAAAGTTAAGTAACTACTGTTTTGTACTATTGTAGATGACCGACTGCTCAGTTGCGTAGAATAAAAATATAAAAATACTCTATAACATGAAAAATCATTTAAATTAAGCACATCAATTTCAAAATCCTTCTAATATTGTTTGTTACTCTTTCACGCAAAAACTACACAACCGATTTGAACATTTGCCACACAGAAAGAATATAATTTGAATGAACATATAGGATACTTTTTCGGGAACGCGGGTGAAAGCTAGTACTTTAATAAATTATATAACAATACTACTAATCTAGAAGGTTTATAAACACACAACGTTGCTTCCAAATTTGCATCAGCACAAAGCTACGAGTATAAGCGACACAAATATGAAGATAATCTCGAATTAGTTCGGCAACGTCGATATCCAGAGCAGAATCCTTAACTAATATTATTAATGGGAGGTGTATATTTGTTCCGCTCTCACTGTAATGGAGATCAACATAATTGATCTCTATGTTTGGATCAAAAGTAGGTTTAAAAGGAAAAGTAGGTTTATATCAATTAAATAAATAAATAAATATAAATGTTATGTATAATATGGGACCTTTCTCACACATGGCCATCTGACCCCAAACTAAGCAGCCAGATAAATGATATACTGCAACTTTTCTTTTGTAAAGTTTACACCCAGACTCAGGACAAACAGACATGTTCATGCACACAAACTTTAATGTCTATAATTTAATAAATCTATTAATTGTTTTGTATTAAAGTTGAAATACGGAGCGTGATAGATAAGTCTTACTAAATTTTTTAAAAAAGCAAAAAAATACCGCCCAGTAATGACTGAATGAATTTAGAGAGGATAATAATAAACCTAAAAAGTGTTAACACATAGAGTACCTACGTTAAAATCTTGGTGAAACCCTAGAATGCACGTGAAACAATGTAGCCATGGTACCCAGAAAATATTTTCCAAAGTTACTATTTCTAAATTCAAACTCGGCTCAATGACTTTTCTCTCTAAGCTATAAATTTTACAAATGCTGCAGTATTTACGAGATTTACTCTCTGTTAGTAGTGGAGGGTGAAACGTGGGATTTTGAATTTTTAATTTGGTTGACGGTTTGCTTTCAGTTTTGTACGAGCTTAAGAATACCAGTCCTGGATAATGCGAGCTTAATATTGTTGAGAGGTTTCTAAGTTTTGGTTTATAGCGCTAACTTTTTCCTCTTCTTAACTAGTACTGGGTAAAGTTGAGGACACCAGGGTGCACAAGATTACCAACTTATAAAAATAAAAGCCACTATAGGTAGTTCCGTTTATGAATGCATTAAGGGAGTAGTAGCAAGGTGGCTTTGGACATACAACGTTTTTTTGAGCGATAGATAACGCGATGTTTTCACGACATATTTTTATACGCGGCGATTGCTCATTTTTTGCATGTCATTCTTTTAACGCGCTGGCGCGCCTTGTAAAATACTTGATCTGATTATATTGCCTATAGGTATGTGTAAAAAGAATATTGTGAAAAATTTTGTCAACGCTACTATACTGGGTGATTTTGTTATCACTGGCAATACTTGCAGGGGTGGAAGTACTCATCAATGTGAACAACTTTTGTTATAGGACTAACTGTGAAATCATGAAAAAATTATCAGCTGTTCCATACAAAAGTTCAATACCTACTCGACCAAAATGTATGAAGCAACCGTATTATTTTACGCGATACCAGAGTTAGCCCTATAATAAAAGTTGTTCACATTGATGAGTACTTCCACCCCTGCAAGTATTGCCAGTGATAACAAAATCACCCTGTATATGCAATACAATTTACTAAAGCCTGCATTTTTGTATCAAGTTACGAGAGATTATTGAAATTACATATATGGATATTTTTAAAGGAAAATATTTTTCCAACTGTATCATATTAAAAATGCTGTGTTGTATGATGCCTACTTTAGAACTACAAAAATTCAAACTTTCTATGACAAAATTTGTGTTTGCTTTGCCTATAAAAATACATATAAATAGTCTTGGTTGAAACTCGCATGCTAGTGACATCAAGAGCAATTTATCAAGCTCTCGGCCTACTTGTGATTTTAATTAAATGTAATTTTGGTTCATGTTATGTTAATTAACCCTTGCCCGTGTTTTGGGCGGATCGTAGTTTTGAATAGTGTTAATGAATGGTGTAACATATACATACATATATATCAGATATCCCGAGATTATGCGGCTGTTTTATATTTTGTGCCATATGCCATGTTATATTTAAAAACAGGAAAATTTTATTTTTGATGTAATAAAGGAGAAAATTCATTATTGAGTATGCGTAAGGACTCTTTTTATTTTAAAATAGTAAATTACATAAAATTATATTTGAATCAATTAATTAAATCGCAGAAAAAATAATTAAAAGAATAAAGTTATTCACTTGATGTCTTTCACTTTAAGCGACTTCATCAAAACCTAAACAAACTCCAAAATGTATTAAAAAAAAAAATTTGCTTTTTATTCAACGTTTTTGTAAATAAGTAACGTAAAAATACTTAAGTAAATTGAACGAGAAGAGAACTAAACTTAAAGCGATAACATTACAAATTTACGGACCACAGGACGACAAGACAACTTCGCTTTAACAGTAAAGTTTTCCAATTAATTCCAATGTCAAAATTGATAGAATTCTGAATTCCAAATATACAGTACCCGGTCAAAGTGAAAATTTAAAAATTCCATTCTGTCTATGGAATTTTGTTATGAAAAAATTACTTGGGTCGATTTTTCGATGAATGAAATTGAATGAATACTTTTTAAATTTTAAATTGCGTTCGATTCTCAATCGTCGGAAGGGACGTGTCGGATTTTTATTTACCTAGTATGTATACCTTGTTTTAGTTATTGTTGTGTATACACGATAAATGAGTATACTTTCAATTCGAAATATAAAAAAGGTTTACACGATAATAATTTATTTTTAATGATTTTAGCGGAATTTTAACGACCTCATACCTAGCTGGATGTACCACGTTGAATATGAAAATAAACAGTTTGATTTTTGAATATAGTGTTGGACAATATTATGTTTGCTAAAATATTACTGTATGGGTATTTTGACAATCTTGAATAAAATTTGAATAACAAAGGTGAGTTAGAATTCAGTCATACGTACACTGCACAGTTTATTAAATAGCTTTGTACATATTTTTTATGCGAGAAATGTTTTTTTTTCATCCGACAATTTTTACAATGAATATGTTTATGTTTTTAATCAACAGTATTCCAAAACCTTTTTACTCTACTTTAAGTCGGTTAAAAAAATATAATAGTTTTTTGGAAGATTTTGTAGGACGAAAGAACTAAAAAAATAAAAAATCTTTCACAAAAAATGCAACCGGTGAACGCAGTGTAGGGCTAAACGGGCAAGAACCAATATAATAATTGTAATTCAGTTGTAGAATTGGGTTGTAAAGTGAACTTTAATAAACCAATTCTAAATAGCGCAGGGCAACTCAAACAAAAATCTGTCCACATCTATTACTTTTGTCAATGAATAACGTCGGGACCAGAGTCGGCTGATTGATAGGCAGATGCAATATCGATGAGCAACTCTTTTCCGTAACCAAAACAGTCCAATATAACCTTTGAAGCTTTCAAAATAAGAACCTATTGAACCGCACATCGTGAGGTGGGCACTCAATCGTTCTGCTTTTTCATCGCCAAAGGATTGAGAAGCGAACTGGTTGGCTTTTTTCAACAATTTTGAATTTCGAATCTGGTTACTGTGTTGACTTTGATATCGAATTTTTGTTTCGAACTTTGAGATTCAAACGAGTGGTAGTGATACAGTTGTCTGCTGCATACATTTAGTTTTATTATAGCACAGTAAATAAATCGAAAAGCTAACATATTTATATCTAAAAAGGTGGGATCTCAACCCTGCCAACTCTCAAGGGTAACGGGCTTAAACCTTCAAAGTGACAACACACAAGGGAACCGAGGTATATTCTCCACTAAATTGGATAACACCTACCGTAGGGACATCTCCGTTTTACAACCAGCTGATTTTACTGAAGCTGGTTATGATAACTTCGTAAGAGAATTGGGGAGCGGTCATTACGTTGATTGCTTTTGATTGGATTTGTTAATTAAATTTAGGTTACGTCTGAAGGACGTGAAAGCGATGTAAACTTTGCAGGAAATATTTGGAATAGCGAAATAAGGATTTTTTTTAATGTTAGAAGGCTGACAAGCAAGCAAGACCACCTGATGGTAAGTGGCCACCGTCGCCTATGGACATTAACAATACCAGAGGGATTGCCAATATATTTCCGACCTTTACAAAGCCTTCTGCAACTGCCGGATAACACCAGTAGTAGCTTCGCGACGAATTTCCAACATAAAAATCAGAAGGTATCCAAATGAAAATATCATATCTGAACCCACAGATTATAAAGAAGAAAGCAAATGTTTTTTTGTGAGCCCATTGGTTAAAAATATGAAAAACCGACTCAAAAATAGTATCATAGAACGTTAAATCTTCATAATTAATGACTGCTTTAATATAAAACATAATAATCTCAAACCGAGACGTCAAAACGACAGACGTGTGACGCCATGAGTTATGAGCTTTAATTAAACTTAGTCTAATTAATCAGCCGGCAAGCGGAAAGTCCCGCGGTGAATAATATTTCTTATTTTAACGTTACGGCTTCTCCTAAATTGGACAGTGGTACGATATTGGGCAAAAGTGGTCCAATTGGAGTATCCTGCGGTGACATCTTTAATTATAATAGAATATAAGGTCTCTCTGTCTGTCCGTTAGTGTGCCGAACCGCTAATTTTGATGAAGTTTCAATATTGGTTTTACTTTGAAGAAGGTTTTATTGTATGAATGCGCTGTGACTAAAGAAACCTGCGCAGTAACCGTTTTAATGTAATAAATCAACCCTGTGTACACTAAAAATGTATGGTATGTGGAAGTCTGTAGATTAAGTCTATTCAAACATGTAAGTTAAGATTATAATTATACGAAATATAATATTACATGAACTTTATTATCGCTTAATTTAATTGTAATATCCTACTCCTACTTTTTAAACTTTATAATACTTACATAATTTAGGATATACCTACTAATATTATAAGTGTGAAAGTTTGTGAGTATGGATGTCTGGATGTATGTTTGTTACTCTTTCACGCAAAAGATACTGAACGGATTTAAATTAAATTTGGCACAGATATAGGTCTGGAATAACACATAGGCTACTTTTTATCACGGGAAAACATAAGATCCCTCGGGAACGCGGTTGAAACCGCGGGGCGGAATCTAGTATACAAATAAACAAGAAATACGCTTAAATCGCACGTTTGATAACTAGTCATTACTTAAAGTACATAATGCTGCTCAAGTCGTATATCAGTGCGTTTGTTTATCAATTACGTAATAACAATTTTAACTACCTACTTATGTAATAGATTGTTATTCGATGCTTAATATTTTATATAAATATATGTATAATATATTTAAACTATCAATAATTCAAAGCAATAAAACATTATTATCTATACAGGGTGATTTTTTATCACTGGCCATACTTGCAGGGGTGGAAGTACTCAACAACTATTATTATGGGGCTAACTCTGATATCGTGTAAAATAAAACAGTTGCTTCATACATTTTGGTCGAGTAGGTATTCAACTTTTGTATGGAACAGCTGATAATTTTTTCATGGTTTCACTGTTAGTCCCATAATAAAAGTTGTTCATTTTGACGAGTACTTCCACCCCTGCAAGTATTGCCAGTGACTAAAAAATCACACAGTATACTAAAAATATTATATAATGTTGTCAGAAAAGACAATGTATTTTCTTCATGAAATATGTGTAAAGTAAGTAGCTGTATTTCAAATAATGTAATAGAATATTATTTAGCCTGGCAACATTTGAACTTTCATGAACGTAGTTTCAGATAATATTAAAACTATTTTGATTTATTTGTCTGATGTACAATATTGTATGAAATATTTGTTTCAATTTAGATTTACGCTTTAACTTGATAGGTATTGTAAATATAAACAGTTCTATTATTTGATCACATAGCGTGATAAAAAACTGCTAAATAAACTGACATCAAATTTTAAGATGCATTTACATATCGTTTTCATCAATATCCTGAAAAAAACAGAACATTGTACAGTTTTAAAATCATTACAAAGTCACTTCACACAATAAATCTCCCCTAAAAACTTTGCCATGCCCCAAAAGCGCTTTATGATTAAAATTATCATCATAACTTCAACTCGCGAAATGAGAACCTTTCTTATTTAAATAATCATAAAATTACTACTATGAAAACCCATTTAAAACTCGCTCGAACTCGTGTCACACGTCAATTATGCAATCGGAATGTTTGACAGAGCTCTTTATTAATTCAACACATCGTCTTAGCACATTCTCCGGAGATGGCGTGAAACTTTTTCAATTAAGACCCTTGGGCCGATACCATTAAAATTCCAACATAATTTCTGTGAGGTTCACCTGATGAGTGTAATACGAATTCTTCTCTCAAACTCGATGGAAACTCGCTTTAATTATTTCGTAAGACAATGGTAACAAAGCGGGTGGGATCATTAGTAACACAGCCCAAAAACTAATTACGTTCAATGTTAGTTGAAATAATGAATTAGAATTTAGCTAATGTCGTTAGAAATTATTAATTTAGTTTAGTTCTACTTTGCAGAAAGATTTGATTAATACTCTTATTTAACTGAAAACTGATAATAAATTATAAGTAGATAGTCAATAATTAGAATTTATTATGCGTAATTTCAATTACAAATAGGTACCTACTCTTATCTTAATATCTTGATACGACCAGGAGGCCGATAAATTACTGAATGCAATTAAATGCATTTAAATAAAAAAAAGTGTATTTCCATACATCAACAATTTTTTCGTTACGAAGTAGGTCTATGTCTATATGCGGCTTATTTCTTTTTACAACTACAAGCGTTTTTTTCTTTGAACGTATGGCAAAAAGCTTAACTTAAAATACAATTTTCATTTTATTTTCTTTTTGTATCCCCGTAATAAAGATAAATTAATGATGAATAACAACAAAAGGAATAACATCAGCAAACAATCTATCCTTTTTCTATGAGTATTGATAATTTCATTCTGCATTATAAGCAGACTGTAGAGTAGAGCAGTTACCAGCCAAAGTCAAACAAACATAGATATTCTGTTGCCAAATATTCTTAAAAGAAAAGCAGAGTAACAATACTTCTTTGTCTTTTTCTGGACTAGAAGATTCAATATTAAGTATGGTTCCCAATAGAAATTTACGACTACGGTGCGCTTTGTAAATGGAAAATTTATGGGCCATTACTCATAACTGCACTTATATTTTCAGCGCGATTTGTTCTAACACGAATAGATATAATAGCCTTTTCCCAAAGGTTTCTGAACGACTGCGTAAGATAAATAGAACTTCGATATTTCTCACATTTTTATTTTTTTATTTGTAAACGCTTGTGTTTGACCACGATGTCAACATGGTAGGTGATGATGTGGCCGTATGCTTATACGAAACCTAAAGGAATTAGCCCCCAAGTCCAGGTTCTCAACCGTATTTGGTAGCAACAGAATTGAACTTGGGTCAAAGTTATAAGAGAGCAAAAGTTGTTGCGTCTTTCAAATAACATTAGTTACGATTCTCGCAACATTTATACCTTCATGCCTCAACTTCTTACGCAATTTAAATAATTTCACAGCAAAATATGTGGATTCGTTAACAAAATGTGCATAATTCGTGCTAAAAGTTTACACAGAGTTGATAATACGCAGGAGCGAGGCGTGCACGGTTTGTAATCGAATTAATTTTATGAGTCGAAATTAACTTTGCACAGTTTTTGGCGTGAGAATATATCGAATTATTAAAATAATTTTATGCTGATTATTTGTGTTTAATGAATGGAAAATCAGAATGACCAAACATTACCAATGTTGGATAACACTTATCCAGGAGATAAATATGGTTGTGTGACAGATTTTGTATAGAGAATCTGTTAAATAGTAATATTCATCATATGGATAGAAGTTAATCGATACTGGTAAGTTTGGACCTCAATAATATACTGTTAATCTTGCTCTTGAATACCTACACAAAAAAATTGCAGTCTAAAGGAGTCAAAATCGATTTATTTTCTAACTAACAGGTAAAAGTAGTATTTATAAATAAGCATGTAAATTAAGGTACATAAGTATAAAACGTACCTACAAGAATTAAAAAAAAAAAAAACAGAATATGATAAAATGACTACCCTACTTATAACAGATAACAAATTAACACAAGTTATAATATAAGTACCTAACTGTATAGTAATATATATACATATAACTAAAACGTGTCCAAATAAAGTTCATATATAATTATCTAAATATTAGAAATCAACAGCAAAAGCAGTTTGAGATAATTATGATAATATACGGAAGATCGATAAAGGAAATAATAGTAATTTATATAACAATATAAATGTAACTTATAAACAACAAAAGCCTACTACAGTAAGATATATGAGACAGTGCTATACCAGCGAAAGAGAAGGAAAATAGGTAGGTAAGAGGTAGGTCGTTGCTTCTCTTTTCATAGTATAATGCTGTCTCATGAAGATTCATTACGATATTATAAAATATCTATTAAGAAATGTTTAATTTTAAGTATTTTTTATTTATTTATTATTTTAGAATTTTTATACATTAATAATTTTACCATAAACATTAACTATTGTCATAATTCTTGTGTACTCTTTTGTATCCCAAAATAATCAACTGCTGTAAATGCTTTTCTAAATAGTATTAAAATCCTATAAAATAGACAGAATTAAAATAATTAGAAGGCGCAAAAATTTCTTGCAGCTTACAGCTGCTGACTTAAACCCAGTTTGGTAAGGAAATGTCAATTTCCCGCCTGGTATATCAGATACAATCTATGCCATTAGGTGAGGCAATTGAATCAGTGAACTCCGCAACAAGTACATCCGAATCAGAAAGTGAGTAAATATTTTGTGCTTTTTATGTGTATTTGTGGAAAGTATTATCAAAATTTTTAAGGTGATGATAGCTCAGTGTAAGTGATGTCAAATGCCGTGACGAAAACCATGGGTTCGAATTCTACAATGAGCTTAAGCTTTTGGTAAAGTGAAACATCGTGTGGAAACCATAACATCCACCACCCTTAAGTTATAAATCTGTCGCCAGCTGCACTTGAGAGACATAAAGCTTAGAAGAAACTCTATTCTATGCAGAAGGAACTGGCTCATAATGCAGTTGCCGGAACACTGTAGGGTGCTTTAATTCTCACAATTCTTGCTACCGTCTCTTTTACTATAAGGGACATCAAAATAAAAGCAATTAATTTTAAGCATATTCCAGAATTCATTAGTCGTTAGTGACTTGAAGGGTACTCATTACATTTTTGATAATAATGAGGTGATGAAATGGCTTACACTAATAATTTTCGAAATTCAAATAATTGGCAGGTTTTTTATTTGTTTAAGCAAACAGGAGTCCATTATAAACCTCATCGTCCCCTGTTTAATGTTAGAATGCTGACAAGCAAGCAAACAGTCCACCTTATTGTAAGTGACCACTTCAGTAGACAATACCAAGGGTTTGCCAATTCGTTGCCAACCATCCCAAAACACAGAAAACAACTGACTGGTTATACAAATTACCAATTATTTATAAATAACTAGCTGTCCCAACAGACGTTGTCCTGTCCAACTCATACACAAAATTTCATCCAAATCGGTCCAGCCGTTTAATCTAAACCATTCTCGAATCTCCACGAACACACACAAAAAATTTCATCAAAATTGGTCCAGTCGTTTAGGAGGAGTTCAGTCACATACACACGCACACAAGAAATATATATATTAAGATTATAAATTTAGTCCTGCTAACACTAAATTCTTTATTCAATAATTTCAACAATTCTTGATACTTTTGCATCTACTTTGCTTTGGCATTCAATAAAATATAAACAGAAATTTCAAGTATCAATTGTGAATTTAACTTCCCTTAGTTTGCAAACAAACATCAAGCTGAGAATGCCTTAACTGGCACGCATTTGAACACATTCCACGAATTAGTCGAATTATATAATATTATCGAAGTGTACCGGTATGGCTTAGGTGATGCCAAATGTTGCCTGTGCGAGCGAGATAGTTATACTATTACAGTTAGGATTGAAGGCTTAGATCGGAGCGAATGTAATCTCAGACAGGCGGTAAACTCGATCAGTGTTATTACATCGGTTGGCTTTATATATAAATCCAGGTTTAAATTGGTTTTACTTTTTATTATATACGATATAGGATGTAATCAAGGAGTATGGGTGGAATGACTTCGATTTCGAAATCCTTGGATGAATCAAAATAGAAATCTATAAATTTGGAGTTATATGATCGTTGTTAGAGCTTTTGTAGTAACTTGCGTATGTAATCTTGGAGTATTAGGTTAGTTTTGACTATAAACAATTGTTGTTATTGTAAAAATATTTTTTCTCTGAAATTAATTTTGCAATTTTTTCTTCATTTACAAGTTTTTTTTTAATAATTGGAGATTTGGATTAAATTTATTACAATATTAGTTATTAAAAGCTTGTAGATTGCTTGGTTTCAAGAAGTAATATATTTGTTTGATATTATACTAATTTTAAACATATCTGTCTACATATTAGTCGGCGTCGTTAATGAATCTTTAAAGTTGGCGTGTCATATTAATTATAATTATGTAATTTTTGTCTGTTTGTCATCACTTGAAAAGTAAATGCCAAATGCGGATGAATGGATTGGATGGATCTATCTTAGTATAGTATATTTTTTTTTTATACTTCATCGTCGGCAAATAAGCATACGGCCCACCTGACGGTAAGCGGTTACCGTAGTCTATAAACGCCTGCAAAACCAGGGGTATCACTCGCGAGTTGCCGACTCTTCCTCCCCGTTATTGAAAAATATTTTTAAGTCAAAGTCAATAAATTAATTCATTTTAGGCCCTAGAAGGGCAGTTATGAAGGTCGAATTTACTGAAGTTACCACCGGTTTGGAAGTCAGCCTTCAACTGAGAAGAATTTATTTTGGCTATATTTTTCCAAAAATAGCAAAATATGCAATATACAATGTATACTATATCTATGTCGACTCCAGAATTATTTTAAAAACCTTTGAAAGAAATGGAAAAATAAATATTCCTGGAGGTCTTGTATCGTAAATACTAAATTCTATTTGCAACGAAACACCGAACATTCTCACTTTTCTCTTTAGAAATTTCGAAAACTGTGGAATTCTAATTTTAAATTCATCCTTTACTCCTGCCAGTACGTGGCAAAAGCCGAGCGAAGGCGAAACATGGCGAATTGAAATTCTGCATGGACGTGCCGAACGCGCGAACGTGTGCTCGAATTTCGAATGTAATTCCTGTAGGTAGATGTAACTATTTGCAAACAAAGTGTTGGAATGAGTTTCGGTCAACAGTGCTACTGACAAATTTCTGTTTAGTCGACTGCAAAATTGATTTAACATTGCATTTAGCTAGGCGTTTGTGTTTGCTTAATTTGACTCACGAATAATTTATTGATTGGCTTCGAATGAAGTAGGTATCTGCCTAATAAGTACCAACCTAACAAACATAGCAAATAAGATGGTGGAAAAAATATATTATTTTCATTTGCTTATATAATAGTGGGGTACTAAATATTAAAAACTATTCCTTTCAAAACGATAGCATTAGTAGTTGCTGAAATATGCTGCTTTGACAGACCGACGGTTGGATGGTGTCGTACTGTAAGGGTTCCTTTTTTTACCTTTTTGGCACGGTACCCTAAAATCTTAATCCTAAAATATTTAAATTTAAAAAACTTTTTTACTTCTCTTACAAATAGGGGTGGGCAAAATACATGAAATTAATTAAATTACAAAATACTGTATCGCAAGTAATTAAAATACGAAATACAAAATATCTTTAAGTAAGGTATTGAAATATAAAATACAAAATACAGTATTTTAGCTATTTTTAATTAAGATACGAAATACAAATTACAAAATAAGTAATCTAGATCAGCACGGGTTGAAAAGTGGATGAAAACAAGATTAATTAATCAGTAAACTCAGAGTTTCCTTTCATGAACACTAGATTTTTAAATGTACTGTCAGACAAACAGCCTCGTGTTGGAGATTGATAGTGAAGTTTTGCGTTTTGTTGGCCAATTTTGACGTACAGTCATAGCGTACAGTATACATAACAGGTGCAGTGTTGCCAACTCTAATAACTGCTTTACCATCATTACACTCTCGCCTCGCACTCACACTCACGATCGCTAAATCAAGGTTAAATGTATTTTAAAGTTAAAATGTATTTTGAAACCTCAAGTATTTGAAATACGAATTACAAACTACATTTTAAGGAAGTGATTGAAATACAAATTTAATACCAAATACGTATTTGTATTTCAACTACTTATTTTAATTACAAGTAATTCAAATACTGCCCAAACCTGCTTACAACACACGTTAAGTATATAAATATATACTATCATTAAGTACATAGGTATTTGGAAGATTTAAAAAATCAAAAATGACTTTATTCCGTTTATCGCTGAGACGAAACAATTAAGTATATCATTGACAAATTAACCCCAATTGTATGATATTTTCAGACAAACAAAATAATTTACGCAACATTTACGCGTTGGAACAACCCAAAACGAACCATATATTAAAAGGAATTAACTCGCATATAACTCACTCGAAACTTAATCTGGCATCTGACGGGGGTCCTTAAAAATATTTAAAATGGCGCCCGCCACCGCTCGCAGATGTGGCCACGACCCCTAGCTAAATGATTTTAGCCCTTTACAAGCTTTTAAGCCGGCGTGAATTAGAATCGAGGCCTTTATCTTTGTCCACACTGATTTAAATGGGATTTTTAATACCAACCTACCAATATAAACGAGAATAATGTGTGGTATGAAAAATGAAAAGAGAAAGCCTATTGTTTTACATCTATGAATATATTAAATAGGATATACTCGTACAACAACCTGTTGGAAATTACAGCATTGATAGCTTTGTTGATAATTTGCTATATAACATCTGTTCAAAGATTATTCTGTGGAACCAATATTATAAAACAGTATAGGTCTATATACGATACGAGTATAAGGGGTGGATGCCAAGATGGCAAATAGAAGGAATTAATATATGTAGCGTATAGGTACATATTGTGGGGACTATAAATGAGGGAATAGGGCAAACAGATGGTGGAACACTGTTTGATAATACCAATAAGATTAACAAAGCACTGCTCTTCTCTCTGGTGAAAGGAACCCAAGAATAAGAAATACTTAAATCTATATAAACATGGCAAAAATGCTAACCAAAAAGTTTGCGATAGCTCTAAACTACCTGAGATTATAACATGGCTGTTAGGGTCTTCTATATCTATACTAAAATTATAAAGAGGAAAGATTTGTATGTCTGTATGTTTGTAACGAATAATCTCAAAAACTACTGAACCGATTTCAAAAATTCTTTCACCATTAGAATGCTGAATGCTACATTATCTCTGAGTAGCATGGGCTATATTTTATCCCGGAAACGCGGGTGAAACCGCGCGAAAAAGCTAGTACTTAATAATATCCCATGCCAAGATTGTTTGTTCAATTGACGTTTAACAATAACACTTTATCATCATGAACAGTCGTCATGACAAGAGAATAACTGAATCATAGTCAACGCAGTATTCAGTTTATGTCCTAGGAGGACTTGTGAACGTGAAGCTACTGTAGTTACCACGTTCGAAAATCGGCCTTTAACTGAGAAGAACCGGCAAGAAACAGCAAGGTTACATTTTTTATTTTTTGACAGTCTTCTTAATTTTCCGAATATAAGTGTCAGTTTCTCTCAACAGGTATCTCATTGAACCTGGCGAATATTTTGGAATAAACAAAACATTTACTCCGACACGAATACTATATTTGATAGTATACCTATCTAATAGGCATATCAAAATGTTTCAAATTCCTCAATCTCCTTTAGAATTCCTAAAGGATGCACCTCAATGCTGAATGTAAATGCTGAGGCATGTACACTTGAATGCACACAATGCGTAGATGTAATGCCTCTGTGGAGTAGCGCAGTAGGTCTACTCTTAGCCAAGATATGATTTTATTACCTGCAGTAACTATGCATGGATTGATTCATAGTAAGTAATATTTTGTAGAAGCTATTCGGTGAAAATGAACTGGGTAAATATGAAACAGACTATAGAGAGATAAACGGACTTATGTAGATGTTAATATTTCAGTAATTTGGGAAAGATGGAGACTGCGACGTTGCTTTTATACATAAAATTCTGCTTGATGTGGTCTCCAAGATAGAAACTTGCCCTAATATGATTCACTGCTGCAATCACAACACGTGAAATCATATTTAAATGTGTTTACAAGGAAATATATTTAGTTTTATATTGAAAATAGTAGGTATACAAATTTTAAGAAATTACCTGATTATTAAAAGTATATAATTGCAAGAAGTTTCAAGTATAATTAAATAAATTTCAAGATATAGGATAAACAAAACAATAATGTAATATTGCGTGATGCAAACAATAGGTCCCAACTTAGAATTGAATTACAGAAAGAATTAGTAATAATCACCATTTAAAGAGCTAAATAATTAACCAATTATGACCCACGCCCACCACTATACCACCAAAATGCTGTAATGCGCACGCAAGGAAGTAATAAATGGAGCAATAAATACGCTGCAAACAATGCTTACTAAATATTTATTAGGATAGCAAGAAACGATGTCTGGCCGAGGTGCGGATATGATGCGTACGTTTGCGGCTATATTTATGACTTTAGTTTGAATTTGCTTTCTGAATACGCAATGAAGAGTTCATGAGAAAATGTTTATTCACCGCTTTCTGTTGCGGGTTTAGAAAAGTTATATTAGGGTTTGAAAGAGGAAATGGTTTAGTTACGGATTATTTGTGTATACCTATCGTAAATCAACTAAAAAGGGGGTCTAAAAAGGTCACTGTCCAATACTGCTCGAGATTTTAGTTAGCATAAATAAAAAAAGCACTCACATACATCATCACTCTTGTATAAGTTTCCTTTACATTATTCCGTAACATAAACTGTCCATAGGAAGAGCATGTCTCCCACGACTCAGGGTGACCTAATATCGTAGCCAAAAAAATATAATATCTTTAGTCTGACTCTAACCCACGGTTTGAAAGGTTGCTTTTGTTGAAAAGTGCCGACAATAAATTCAAAAATTCTACTTTTTTTTTTACTTTGTATAGGCTTGTGTTTGACCACAATCTCACTATGGTAAGTGATGATGTGGCCGAAGGTGGTAAGCACACAAAGCCTAGAAGGAACTGGCTCTCATGTGCAGCTGCCGGAACACACCAATAGGTGTTTGGCGACAGATTTTTAACTTGAGGGTGGTAGCCAGCCAGGCAGGTACTACAAAGTACTCTACCACCGTGCTATTGTTTCCTCACGATGTTTTCCTTCACCGAAAGCGTAAGCTCATTGTAGGATTCGAGCCCACGACCTTCGCCGCGGCGTCCGACGTCACTACCGTTGAGTTATCATCGCCTTAACTCTTTTCAAAACCAACTTTATTACATACAATTATTTATGTAGTCTCACTGACAATATTTGCGTGTTATGGCAAAATATACAAAATAATGAGTGATGTAAATAAGTAAATGAATAATTAGAAAATTCAAGAAAGACCAACCCCCATAACCAGCACCTGTTCACAAGTATAATTTTATTCTTGTTTCCAGTATTGATAGAGTGCAAATCACTTTTTTTTCACAAAATAACTTTATTTTGATGCACAAATATTATGTTAGCATAAAAATATTGAGATTTAACTGTGAGTAGGTATGCTATTTTTTTTAAGCTTATCTCTGACGAAAATTCGAGAGCCCAAGATATAAATAGCATTGACAAGTAAAAAAATATAAGTTTATTCAAAATCCCCAAACTATCACGAGAATAATCTTAAAAGGGTAGAAACGAGGAATAAGAAAACCCAGATAGATTTAAAACGAAATGGAACCATTCACAGTGAAATATCAGAATTGATCTGCGGTATAATCTCACGACCTTAGATAGAAATCGTCCGTGGCCGGTAGTCCCACATAGTGCCCACGGGAAATAACTGTATAGTTCCCTGTTTAATTTAGTACGGCCGGGACTCCTACACAACGACTTTGGGATATTAGCCCGCATGTTACTCAAAATACCTTCGGCGATAACATTGTTAACATGACATATTTACAATAGTCTACACATTCGGGACATAAAGGGACTAACTAGAAAGAAAGAAAGAAAGAAAATTAGTTTATTGCCACAAAAGTATAATCATGTCCTAGAGTTAGTTAGGTACATACATGAAGAAAAAGAAAAAAAACACAAAATTGTGACATTGGAATAGCAAACGAAAACAGTACAAATAATAACAAGTATAAAGCAAAAACACATAAGCAAAAAAATAAAATAAAATAAATATTGAGTAGGTACATTATCATATAGTAGTCACATTATTTATTATTATCCAAAGTAGGTATAAAACTCCATTATAATGCCTGCTTATTTTAGTGTATGGTGCATATGATATTTTTAAATAGCCTTGTATCGGAGATGAGCCTCGGTGAACATCATCTCACAATCAACAGAGCTTCCTATTTGTTAGACGTTGCTCTGAGTCGACTAATAGTGACATAAGCCTAGGTTGTGGGGCTTCTCTATTGTCAATTTTCAAGCATGATTGTGATCTGATTGATGAAAATCGTGGTTTTTGGTTGAGCATTTTGAAGGAAAATATCGTGATAAAACCGTTACGTAGAGAATCTATCACTAAGCATATAACGTTGTGTTCTGGCTATTTTGAAAGCTAGTTTCCTTCTTGGCTTTGTGTACTTATGACTTTTCCACCAGACCACATCATCATATATAATGTTGAGTTTATGGTCAATAATGTCTACCACTAAAGTTGCTGGGTTTCAATCATGGGTTACCCAAATTTGCTGAAACCCTAACTAAAAGAGACACAAACAATTCTAAACCACTCCCATCCTTAAATTTATCAACGAAACAATTAATTTACGTATCTACCCCTCTATCTCTACCCAAAAGTAATTGCAGAAACGCATTACAATCAGAACAAGAACACACAGATCTAAAGACCCCATTTCCACGACAAAAAAAGAAACGCAACAACGCAATTTACATCTCACTGCCTCAAATATATCTCTTGAAACGGTATAACGTAATCCGCTGGGCGGTAGATACGACCAACCACCGCATAATGGTTGCCGGGTTGTCACTATAAGATAATGGTGGATGTTTTTTATTTCACTAAACACTAAAGTTGCTGTGTCGTTAAAGTTTTCATAGTCTACTAAACGGCGCGGCGGTGGAACCCTTCGGTGGGTATTTAATATGGCACATAATTAGTGGGTCTGGAATTATCATCCGGATTTATGTGCTACTTGCTTCCACCCCGCGGTTTCACCCGCGTTCCCGAGCGATGTTATATTTGGCCGGGACAAAAAGTATCTTAAATGTTAATCCAGAATACATTTTAATAGTGTACATTAGTATAAATATTATCACAATATACGAAAATCTTCCTATAAAGGACCATTTTATGAATATACCGGGTAAAAGCTCTCCTACGCGGCCGGACGTCCGGATAAAAAGGCAGTATTTTATGTGTGAACTGCTATAATCTCAGGTTAAATTGTGGATTTACAGTTATGTGTACTGACAAGGTATAACAGGAGGTTTATCATGAGAATAGGTGTTTATTAATGAAATTATTCGATTTTTAGCACGAATTTAGTGTTTTAATATTTTTAATTTATAAATACAGACTACTACTGCTTGGTGACAGATTTTTTTAACTCAGAAGGCTAGCAGGCAGACGGACCACCTAATGGTAAATGGCTAACGTTGCCTATAGATATTAGTTATATAAGGAGATAACTAATGTGTTTTGCAAACCTTATTAAGCCTAAAAGACAACTGGCTCTCATGTGCCAGAATACACCAGTAGGTGATTGGTGATGGTACTTGAGGTTAATAGACAGACAGGTGATTACTAGAAAGTATTTAACCACCGTGCTATGGTTCCCTCTCGATGTTTTCCAATACCTCAACCCGACTACTGAACTATCTCCACTTTCTATCACTCTGACAGTGTAGGTAGTCATACATGTCCACTCTCTCCTTTCGTTCGTATTCATTAATATAAATTGTGTCTAAATATTATTAAACAACTGTGATACCTACTTATTCATTAATTAACTAATTACTTTGCACTCTCAAAGGTCCTCGATTCACAATAAGAGTTCCCATCGCAAAACGAAATCTAACGAAATGTTGCACAATTTTCAACATACACGCTCACCGTAAATTGTACGCTTGAATAAATATCAAGGGAAAAACCGAAGCCACGCAACCGTTTCAAATGGGGGTAAATAAAAAGAATCAATCAAAAAATCTGTCCCCGACCAATCTAAGGGGCGATTCGGACGTGCCTGTCCGATACAAATGTGATATGAAACCGCTATGTAAATTGAATGGAATCGGCATTGCAACCGCAGTGTTTGGAATTCTGTAGCATTCGTTTTTTTATTATATTTTTTTACTGAACTATGGCAAAGGAAAGTTGTGGGTATCTTCGGACACAGTATTTTCAGTCAAAGTATATTTGTATAGTATAAATAAAGAGTACGTTAGTTATCATAAAGAATCAAACCCACGTCCTGTGGCGTGGAAATCGAGTAGCCCTCACTCCAATTGGCCCGTCAAATTATGGTCAAATCAAGGATAAAACACGAGCGGCCTCACCGATCAAATATACTGGTTTTTTTATATCAAAAAGATTTATAATGGGTAAAAAAAATCTTAGATAAACAAAAACGTCGTAAGTTTACTCTATTTACTGTAAATACACCTTTGAATATGTGGTTGGTATGAAATTAATTTTCTCCGACCTTTTTTGAGTTTAAACGAGATTATTTACGGGTTAATTTAGAATTTATTGTATTTACACCCGGAGGTGCGCCGCTAAAATGCTGCCAATTTATTACAACAATATCTAATTAAAAACATTTTCAAGGTAAATGTAGAGTTCTGGAAAAAATTTTGCATAATATAATAGATAGGTACCTAAAAAAATAACCTTTATAATTCTTAGCTTAGTCAGGACTTGTCTATACAATACAACGTGTTATCTATTCTATAATATATTGATATAAGGCAAGTATTTATTTTTATTTTTGAATATTATTACAAGAGCTTTTCAATGTAATAGCTTGACGCATCGGTCGGTTACACACATAAAATATTTATTATAAATATAAAACTTTAAGTCTCTACGTGATACAAATATATTTTTTTGGTAAAAAAAAAAAAAAAAAGTTTACACTTTTTATTTTTCAAATAATTTATATAATAATTTATATAATTTATTTATATTTTTCAAACTTTTTTTTTTTTTTTTTAAATATTTATTCATAAAAGCGCAAGAGTTCGAGATTTTGTTCATACATTAAGTACAAATTAAGTACAACGTAACCAAAACCCGTACAAAAACTAACCCCAGAAAGCGTTACAAACAAAACCAACCCCACACAATTACTTTATTAGATTAGTCAACATAAAAGTATTCACGGAATAGTCATAAAACGGAACTGAAGCTGTATTGTACGTCACAAAATAGTAGTTACATTTGATATACAGCCCGCTTTGTGCACAATACGCGTCCTTAGAAATGGTAATAAAGAAAAGGCGCCAGTATTAAGCAATGCTACATATATAATGTATGGGAAATTGCGATAGACATTATGTTGGGAAATTAATTCACGTCACCATCGATATTTTTTTGTAAATAGAAAATAAATAGATCAAATGGTAGTAGAACTATAAAAAAACGCAAGACATTTTTTTGATTTATTATTGGTGAATTTATCACAAAATAGCGCTCCAAATAAATTACAACTTTTAAACACTACACAGAAAACTGATATTAATAAACATGAACTGTATTAAAGAAGTTAATTACCTACGTATTAAATATAAAAATTTTATAAAAAAAATACATTTTTTGTCTATCTATTGAATATCTACTCCAGCTACAAGGTCATGACTGATTAACATTTTTTTTTAATGCCAGGTGGCTAAAAAACAAGCAGGCGGACCACCCGGTAAGTGGCAACCATCGCCTATGGAAATAAATAATACCAGGTGGATTATGTTACCAACCGTTATAAAGCCTAGAAGGCAACTGGCTCATAAGTGCAATTGTCGGAACACTCCATTAGGTAATTCTCTATAACTATCTATAATAGTCTAATCTTCCCATAATTATGTTTTCAAGTCTAGCCACCATCAAAAAACTCATTCTGATTAACTAACTGCCTACAAAGATTTGAAAAAAAAAACATTATTAAATATAAAATAACAATATTACAGTATCAAAACCCGACATAATATGAGTAAAATACAGAAAGAAATGTTGAACAAGCAGCATTTTATATTCCCGGTTTTCTATACCCCTGTTGACTGGGGCAGGCAGTTAATTCAGGCTTGCGTCATCGTTCCTCGCCGAGGATAATGGGTAACCCGAAAATATATATTTAACTTTTTTTTTTTTCATCCACGCACTGGGCGCTTTTTA
This sequence comes from Tetheella fluctuosa, assembly GCA_951216915.1. Lineage (NCBI taxonomy): Eukaryota > Metazoa > Arthropoda > Insecta > Lepidoptera > Drepanidae > Tetheella > Tetheella fluctuosa. Next base: position 2,215,894 of record OX578229.1, on the reverse strand, counting down.
TTAAGCCAAGCCAAATAAGTTGCGAATGTTGCTTTGATTGATTTTGGGTCGGATTGGAGTCTTGTTGTATTAATGGCTTATTTTAACATACGTAGGTACCTACATAAGCTCCTTATGAACAGTTAAACAGTTTTTTATATTATATAGGATGGATATTTTCGTAATTTATGCAAGGTTGATCATCCTGAACAACTTTTACTATGAATTTGCGAAAAAAACTTTTTTGCGATACTAAAACTATAATAAAGTGAGAAAATAGTTCGTACGTATTAGATATAAATGTTTTAGAATAAAGTATGGAGATTCATGCGTTTATTCAAAGTACTTGTTAAAAGCGTATTAAGAGAAGATTTGTGTAACTAAATACAATATTATACAACAAAAATATAATACAAGCAGCTCAAAGTCGCTCAACGAGCCATGGAGAGGGCTATGCTTGTGGTTTCGGAATGAGGAGATCCGTAGACGTACTGGGGTCACCGACATAGCCCAGTGGATTGGCAAGTTGAAGTGGCAACATAGTGCGCAGAACGGATGGCCGATGGGGCCGAAGAGTTCTGGAGTGGAGACCACGGACCGGCAAGGGCAGCGTAGGACGTCCGCTTACAAGGTGGACAGACGACCTTGTAAAAGTCGTTGGAAAACGCTGGATGCAGGCCGCCCAAGACCGGTCATTGGAGATCATTAGGGGAGGCCTATGTCCAGCAGTGGACGTCTTGAGGGTGAGATATTGATGATGATGATGATTATACAAATGTCCCAGAATGTCCCAGAATATTTATTGTCGGCAAACAAGTATACGGCCCGCCTGATGGTAAGAACTTCTTCTACTTTCTACTTTCGCTTCACTAAAACGCGATGTCAGTGCTTGTCATGTCAATATTTACTGCTGGCATATTTTTTGTTCCTGATTATCTATAACTAGCTTTCGTTCCCCGGTTTCACTCGCGTTCCAGAGGGATCTTATGTTTTTTTTTTTTTTTTTTTTTTTTCGGCAGGAACAGAAGGTGGTGGGTCCAGGGGACCTTCTTCCACCCTTACGCGGACTTTGCGGCGAGCGCTGAGGGCTCTCAACCGCTACTTAAAACTAAAATAAATTTAGGGCAACGGTAGCCTGAGGGTGCCCCCTGTGGGGCTCGACCTCGGCTCAGGACGTTGCCTGGGGAGTATGTGGGAGGACTTAGCATACAAATATATTAATATTTGGGGAAAGGTCGGATTGCTAATGATGTGCAGCTCGGGCCGCTTAAACGGGACGAGACTGAGAGGGACGTCGCGACGGTCCTCGCCGGCGAGGACGAAATCTTGGTTGGCGGTTGCGCATTTGTATCTGTTTTCGGGCTTCGTCAGCCTCGATTTGTGCTAAAGTGGTGGCATCGTCTGGTTCGCTGAGGGCGAACCTAGGCCTACGGATGCGGGAGATGAGGGACGGGGTGTAGGTGATGGTTTGTATGATTAAAGGATTCGCGTGATGTGCTGCGGTTTCAAAATATCTGCGTGAGGCGCGTTTCATGAATTGTTTGATTGTAGGGAGACCTAAGTCAAGGTGGAGGTTTTCATTGCGCATGTACCACGGGGCGCCCGTGGCTTTGCGCATGAATCTGTTCTGAACCACCTGAAGGGTGTGGAGGTGTGTTGGAGCAGCGTGAGCGAACACGGTACTCGCATACGTCATGATGGGACGGATACACGCGGTATAGAGTCTAATCTTGCTTTTTAGGGCAAGTTTAGACCGGGCGTTAATAAGAAAGTGGAGTCGTCCTGCCACAAAGGAGGCGCGCGCGCGGACCTTCTTTATGTGTGCAGCGAAGGATAGGCGATCATCGAGTGTCACGCCGAGATATTTGGCTTGCCTCTCCCAAGGGATCGGCTCGCCGAATAAAGTGACTGGCTTGGGAGCGGGAGGGCGTCTTTTTTTGTCGGTTCTATAAAAGAGAACCGCCTGACTTTTGGAGGGGTTGATCTCTATTCTCCATTTCCGAAACCATACGCCTAGGGCGTTGGCTGCGGTCTGGAGTTTTTTGGAGATCGCGGGCGGGCTTCTGCCAGAGCAGTATATGGCAGTGTCGTCCGCAAAAAGGGCGAACTGCGTATTCTTGGCTTTAGGGATGTCGCTCGTGTAGAGCGTGAAAAGCAAGGGAGATAGTACCGAGCCCTGAGGGACACCGGCACTAATGGGGTGAGGGGAGGACAGGACGCCTTCGACACGATATCGAAAATGGCGATTCGACAAGAAGTCTCGTAGGATGGTCACGAGTCTCGGTGGCACACCTAGAGTGTATAGCTTGTAAATCAAGCCGGTGTGCCACACCTTGTCGAATGCCTTCGCGACATCGAAGAAGAGGGCGCCTGTCATGTAGCCTTTTTGATATTGGGCGGAGATGTGTTCCACGATTCGGTGGACTTGGTGGATGCACGAGTGTTTGGGTCGGAACCCAAATTGCTCGTCGGGGAGGAGTTTACTAGCATCGGCAAATGCTTTGAGGCGGACATAAATGATTCTCTCATAAATCTTGCCCATGACGTTGAGCAGACTTATGGGACGATAGCTGGAGGGCTCGGACTTGGGTTTGCCGGGCTTTGGGATCCCAATAACGTGGGCTTCTTTCCACTGGTGTGGAAAAATGTTATTAGAGAGAGCGGCGTTAAAGATAGCCGTTAGTAGGATGATGAGGGAGGCTGGGAAGAGTTTTATCACTCTGTTGGTGATCTTGTCCGAGCCGGGGGCCTTGCGTGGGTGTAACTTCCCGATGATCGCTTTCACCTCGTCATGGGTCGCGGGTGGAAGTGGATTGTCGTCTACTACGTTGACGTCGTTGACGTCGTCAGTCGGGGTGGCGGTGGCGGGAGGAGGTAACGGGAGAGCGGCTCGCCGTTCTACTTCTAATGTGACTGTCTCCAAATGACTCGGGTCGATAGGGAGAGAGCTGGGCGTACATTGAGCCTCCAGACTTTCGGCTAGGCATTCGGTTTTTTCCACGTCCTCGAAGGCGGGAGGGAGGTTGGGTCGCTTTAGGGGAGGCATAGGGGCAACGGTGTCCTTTGTCAGGGCACGTGAGAGTTGCCAGAATGCAAGATGGGAGGGTCTGATTTCGCTTAGGGTCTGATCCCAGCGATTGTCACGATGCTCTGCGATACGTGCCTTGACGGCACGCTCGAGAGCTCGTAGTTGGACACGATTTTGCTCTGAGGGAGCTCTATCGTAGGCGCGAATGGCGGCTTTCTTCTCCCTCAACAAGTCACGTATGTCTTCGGGCAAGCGCCAGCGTCGGTCATCCTCCGCTGGCACTGTCCGAGAGCAATCGCTAACTAACGATTGCACGTGGCTTGTGAGTGAGTCGATAGCGCCTACAGCGTCGTCGGCGGTGACTAGGCTGTCGGGAATACGGTCTAGGTGAACGGACGAGGTCGCCTTGAGGCTTTCGCCCAATTTGTCCCAGTCCGTCACGACCTTGGTACGAGAGGGTTGACCTGAATCTGGGGGACCTACGCGCGGTGTAAACTCTAGGATTACAGGTCGGTGGTCCGATTGAAGCTCGTGTGCCACTGTCAAGTCGTGCAAACGTAGGTTTACATTACTCAGCAGTGCCACGTCGAGTATGTCAGGTCTGTGGTTCACGTTGTCGGGGAAGTGAGTCGGTTCATAAGGAGCGATCAGGTCCACGTTGAGTGGCCCGAGGAGGGATTCAAGAATACGCCCTCTGGTATTGTTTGCGACGCAATTCCAGAGGGTGTGTTTCGCGTTTAGGTCGCCCGCCAGAATGACTGAGCTACCTAAATTGAGGAGGGATTCTAAGTCACGTTTGAGTGACGTTCCTAAGTCGGGTGGGTTGTGGGAAGGGGAACAATAAGCGGAGACCAGTACAATGGATGGGTGTCCAGTCATGCCGAGCCTACAGATTGAAGCCTCAATGTGCTCTAGGGTTGGTGCGTCCAAAGGGGAGCAGTGTAGGGATCTTTTATAATAAATGAGAGTGCCGCCTTTTGCGGCGTTGGGTCTGTCATTGCGAATTATCTGATAATTCGCAATTTTCGGGTCCCTGTGAAAGGGCTTAAGAAATGTTTCCTGTACCAAAAGGATATCGAGTTGATGATCTCGCAGGAATTCTGCGATCTCTTCTCGCTTGCCTGTAATGCCGTTGGCATTAAAGGTTCCTACCTTGAGGGATCGGGGTTTGGTTCTACAATTCGCGGTTGTGGTAGCCATTAGGGATTAACTTTGAAGTGATCCAATTGATTTGCGATATTTTCAAACCGCAGCATGACTGAGGTGAGGGCACGACCTTTACCCTCACTCTGTCTAATGATATTGGCGAGTTCCCTAACTTCCTCGAAGTTGACGAAGTCGAGGAAGCGTTCCACCAGAGAAAAGTCCGACTCTCCTGCTGGTGGGGGTTTTTGATCCCGTCTTGGCGGGTTTGCGCGGCGGGTAGTATTAGTTGGCGGTGGCGGCGGCGGGGCGGTCGCAGAAGGCGAGGCGACTGGGGAACTTTGTGGTTGCCAGGCTGTGGCCTTGGGAGGAGGAGGTGGTGGTTGGGATACGGCTTGTTCGGAGGGAACAACCGCTTTTCTTTGGATGGGAGGGTACTCCTTGGAGGAGTTTGTGTTTAGACACTCCCATTGGGAGTGTCTCTGCGGGCGCAGATCGGTCTGTGCCGGGTCGGAGAGCGGGGCATGGCGCGTGGAGTGGCGCGATGGTTTGGGGGCTTTCGAGCAACCGCGGTAATTTGCGGTGTGCCCGAGCTGGTTGCATAGGACGCAACCGGGGGGGGGGGTGTCCTTAGTCACCTCCTTAGGCCGGTCGCAGTCCTTGGTTGCGTGAGGTGTGAGGCACTTCACGCAACGGGGAGGGGCGAAGCAATTGCGGGCAGAGTGCCCGTACAATTGGCAGTTGTGGCACTGCGATGGGTAGGTCCCCTTGCGGGGAGGCTCCACGTAGAAGCCTTCGTTAAAGCCACATACAGAATTAATTCTGTATATGGCCTTACCGGCCGGACCCTGGTCTAGTGCCACAAGCACCATATTGTAGGGCTTATGCCCGCGACCACTGTACATGCGGTGTACCGACCTAATTGGTAGGTTGTGCTCCTTAAGGGAGGCTTCCACCGCGGAAATTTCAATTTGGGAAGGGATGCCGCGGATGACAACGCGGAGGGCCTTCTCTTCGGGAAGGGTGTACGTATGAAACGCTACACTCCTTTCCTTGAGTAGTTTTGTCAGGGCCCGGTGGTCCTGGGAGGTGGGGACCGAGACTTTGATTCCGTGCTCGGTGGGGCGGGCAGAAGTGTAATAGATTTTATTGGGGGTGAACCAGGAGGACACCTCTGTCCACCTGGCCTTATCCTGTATGAACAGGGGAGGCGGGGCGTCCTTCCGCTTCGGGTGTTGGGACTGGGGCTGCGAAGCGGAAGGGATAGGCTGGTCCGATCGGATCGGGGGCGGGGACGGGGGCATGGGCATGGGCACGAACGTGTCCAGAAGAGGGCGGGGCGTGGGTGAGGGTGAGGGGGCGGAGGCCTTGGCAGCTTTGGCGGCTACCTCGGCGTCCGTGGCTTTTGCCTTCTTTTTGCGCTTGCGCTTGCCCCCGACGACCGTCGTGAACTCTCCCTCCGAGGAGGAGGAAGAGGACGACTGGCCGGTCGTCGCGGCAGGCGCAGGCGGAGAGGGCGGTTCGGATTCCGCAGGAGAGGGCGGGGCGGAGGGTTCCGCGGGAGAGGGAGGGGCGGAGTGATCCGCGGTTGATTCCGCGGGAGAGGGAGGCGGGGAGTGTTCCGCGGGTGATTCCGCGGGGGAGAATTCCGCGGATATCACGGACATCCTTGAGGATGGCCGTGAAGTGGGAGCGGGTCGGGGAGGTAGGACCGATGACCCGTATCGCTCGGCGAGGAAAACCCAGGACTCTTCGTCCTGGAGAATCTCGTCCAGCGTCAGGGGTGGGTGGTCGTTCTGGCTGGCCATGATGGCCAGCCAGAGGGAGCTACTCTACTTCGGCAAACTAACGTGGTTTCGGACGCGGGGCGTTCCTGAGTAAAAGAAACCACAAGAAACCTCAGGCGATCGCCCTAATCTAACCTACTATCTCGCCCCGGGTGGATGGGCCCGGGGGTGTGTGTTACACTCCCAACCGGGATAGGTCGGGAGGTGAGTAGGCCCTAGGGTGTGCCCTAAGCTTGTCTCCCGCTGCCAATCTTATTGTGCAGCGGGTTCCTACGTCCCTGCCTAACGACAACTGGGGTTGGCTAGGGAAGCCCCCAAGGCCAACTGGTCCAGTCCCGTCCGGGTTAGCGTTTTCCTTAAGGGAAACCGCGAGCGCCCGGGTCACGCTCGAACCAGCTTAGTTATCACCGTTAGGTATCCACTGGTTCACCACAAGTAAATATCTGTGGTTTTGAGAGCGCGATGTCGTAAGAACAAATATTCGTTTGGAGACTCTAAACTGAAAAGTTCCGAGTCAACAAACTGATAAGGTCGGTTCTGCGAAAGGCCAGGTATAAATACCAGAGCGCTTCCGAGAATCGAGTCGGGGTGGCGGGCGGAGCACAATAGACCGTACGGGGTACGTCTGTACTGTGCGGCGGCTCGGAGCGAACGATCTTATGTTTTCCCTGGATAAAAATAAGTATATAGCCTTCCTCGATAAATGGGCTGTCATCATCATCATCATCATGTCAGCCGCAACACTAAAATATTTTTTCAATTCGAACCAGTAGTTCCTGAGATTAGCGGGTCACGGGCGGGTTTTGATTCACTAATCAAAACATTAAGTCAGGTTTTATATCAATTTTGAAGGAATTGAATCAATATGACATGAGGTTTTTTTTTCAATCAAAACAATATTTTTTTACACTTGATTTAAGTAAGAAGAAAATATAAATATACCTACATAAAGAGTGAATTGATGTTTGTTTAAAGTTCTACGTACGTACGTATATATGCTCATTTGAAAATATATTGATCTTTATCGACACATATCTTTTTCGCGACAAAAACCATAATGACCTATTACCAGACCACTTAGTACAGTAGTTTCAGTTCTTCGGTATTTATCCTAAATATAATAATGTCACATTCATGTTCCACACATATCTCTCTTTTACCGCTATTTCAAGCATGATGCATTTGAAAGTTTTAGTGCTTAATTTCTGAACAGCGCTTTGTTGGAGCTTCCCTTTGCATTGCGTCTCAAAGCTTTCACTGCAAATGGCGTGCTTTATAACATCTCTTGGACAGTTTATTATTGGCTAGTTAATCGTTCACTAAAGCCGGGCAAAATCTGGATGGGAATTATGTATTTTATTAAAGAACATCAACCAAAGTCAAGTTTTGAGTAGAGATTTAAACAATAATTTGAAATATAGCCCCATGACATAAGGTTTATTTGAGACTGTGTGAAGGAACGGCCCAGGATAATAATAAAATGGCAACGTTTTTCAGAAAATTATAATAGTCAATTGTATAATATGAAACATGGCAATCTGGAAATTTGTCCACAAACAACATTATTATTTTCCTGATTCCAATCAAATATTTTTCCAACAGAAATAAAGGAAATAATTTAAAATAAATTACCAATTATTACAACATCATTGCATATTTTTTAATTACCTGCTGTCAGTTTATTGTTTTGTTTGTCATAATTGATAATGACAATCAGATTTCTTATCATGGTCATACCAGATTTTTATCACGGTATTTACATTCGAAAAATATACCCCCCTGGTTCTTCTCTATATTCATATGTGTAATAAATGGCTGTTTGATCTTGTTTAAATACAAATTATTTAAGTTTTTACATCTATTTTTCCTTTTTTATGTTTTATGTACATTTGTTAGCATACAGTTATTATTTAATTTAGGTTGACTATGATTTTAATAAAGGATATAATAGATAAACTATAATATAAACTGTTGTTATGATAAAGAAAATAAAAAGTCAATAAATAGAATTTAAAAATAGGAAACTATTTCAACTCGTTAGAAGAATAAACTGTCATTAGAAATATTCGTCAATGACACCATAATTAAGCTCCCAAATGTTGATAAACAAATGAAACAAAGACAATTTTTCTTAGCACTTTTCATACGAAATAACCCCCAAAAGTGTGTTACAAGTGAAAGCAATTCCGTAATTGTTAATGGAATTTAATACTGCCTTTGCAAGATGATCTGGAATATGATAATAAATCCGTTCGTACGAGGGGTATGTATATTCAATTATCCACGCTTCCCGAGGGCAAATCTGATGAGATCTGTCAACATAAGGATTGGAGGTAATTTGATAAAAAAACGTCCTATACGTTTTTAGGATTCCGTGTTTGAAAGGGTCCGATGAAGCCCTATTAGTCTGCTTGTCTATATATCTGTATTCATTTCGAAACTTCGTTTTTTTTGACTTTTTTAGTGTTCTGTAACTGATGTAACTGACTGGAACTGAATTGTATTTCGATTCTAATAGAGATATTTTCTGAGTATATTCTGAGAGTTATTGAGTTAGAGATATCCTATTTTACTAAGTTCGTTTGTCTAAAACGAACACATATGTGGCGAGAAAAGACAGTAGATACAAAATTATTGTGAGACAATAACCCACTATGTTACGTTCAAAAACATTTGTCAGCCATGATAATTAGACGACTAAGGCTAAAATGTTTCATACGGTCATAATTCTTGATACTCTGTCTTTATCATGTAAGAATAAAGGAGAAAAACAACGAGTTTTAAAGTTTTTATGAAAACTTTTAATTGAGAATTATAATTAATTGTATTTTATATTCATGTAATATTTTATTTAAATATTATTGTGTGTGTAAAACATAGTAAATGTCATTTTATTTTTTATTTCATGTTGCTTTCAGACATGCAGATATTTTTATATCAAGAAAAAAAAATGAAAACAATGCAACTCACTCCAGCGTCACTCTGAATAAAACATTGAACGTATTTCATTTGATTATCTCATCAAGCTACACCATATAAAGGGTGAAAGCTTGGTTCATAGTTCGAAATATTCATAAATTTGCAGAGACGCGTCAAAAGAAATGTCTCAAACTGACTTACATAATATATCAGCATACTTTTAGAGACTTGGAGTACTTTTACCAAGAATTCAATTTGGAGTGGCGACTAGTGAGGCGACGTCACGTGGCTGTGGCGCTCCGTGATACAAATTACATTTTACAATTGGAAATACTTGTAAACAAAATGGTAGAATTGTTGTGTCGTGAGGAAGAAGGTATGTATGCAGTAGCTCAATGAAATTACTCAATATTTCATTTAAAATACCACAGTTTACGAAGTATCCAATAAGGATTATAAAAAAATCTCTTGACAGAATCCAAAGCACGCTAACACTAAAATCTTAGAGCAAAATAACTATGAAAGGACAAACAAACAGTATAATAGAGGTTGTCCATTACAGAAACGGATTTGGGGAAATGCAATAAACAAGCATCACGCTCACCGCAAGACAAGTGACGTTAATACCTAAAACCAATTGAAATTCCAACTCACAATTTCCCAATACCAATTCGGAGATGTGTTGCGCGAGCCGTGTCACATATCCGCTTAGATGCGGATATTTATACGTAAATACAGGGTTGGAGTGGCGATAAGTGTGAGTGTGAATGGGCAATGCATCTTTTTTACATACGCCATCAAATAGATTAATGCTTATTTATTTTCTCTAACCAATACTAACTTTAAGAGATCCCTAGCTTAACACAATTAATGCTAAATTAATAAAATATAAAAAAATACAATTTCACATACTTAAAGAGCCTCAATAAATATTGATTAGTGAGTAATTGCTGTTTTTGTGCTGTTGAAGAGAACAGTCTCCTTCCTTTATTTTTTAATTAAAAAGTTAAGAGAAGAACCTTTTGTTTTTGGAGTTGTATCATGTAGGCTATGAAAACTATAAAAATAAATGTCTGTCACAAAAAAGTACTATGGAAGAAAGCATAATACTAAGTAGGTATAATACAATATGATAGGGGTTAGTATTTCTTTAGTCTGTGGGTATTGAGAGCTTTGTCCCGTCAATCTGACTCACATTGTCATTAGTTAAGTCAACTATTAAACAATGATCAAATGCCAATAACATTATGTATATACACATAAATATAACAAAAAAAATACCCTTGAATATACTTTAACACTACATGCTCAATAATGCTCATCTTTATGGCTTCGCGTTAAACTTTTCTCGTTATTTGTGGGTATGTTTTGCATGTTTAAACCAACTCCGGCCCTGTATATATCCGCGTCGAGCCAGAATTTCCATTAAAGCGTTATTTACACAGTCCTCTGCTACGTGAACCAGCGGACCATGTTCGGATAATTTTACTGAGGAAATAGTTTTTCCTTCGACGATTTTAGCTTGGAAATAAGAAGTCCGAGACGGACGTAAACTTTTAACTCGGAAAACTCTATGTGAATATTTGCAAAATACTCGTGGAGTTGAATTCGTGTTTCGGTTTATTTAAAGTATGTAAATATTGATTACGTTATGTATTTTGATATAAGAATTTACAATTTATTTAAATTTGAAATTGGAATTGAAAAGAAAATCAAGATTGTTAAAGATTATTTCATAAAATAACCAATGCGTATATAAGTTGTTTCGACATGGTTCGACCTATTTGGCACAAACTTTCATATTACATAACTAGTAGTAAAAAAACTTGTGACCACCATAAAGTGGAAAATTGCCAATATAAGTAAAATAAAGCACGAAATTGTACAACAACCAACTTAAAATTTCAACCTATGAAGATGAAGCACAATTAAGTTGACGAACTAAAACTTATAGTTCTAAAAAAATATTACAGGAAAGTGATAATTCCTCTTATTTTCTCGGTAGCTTCTTTAAGAAGAACCTAAGTATTTTTAAGATTGTACCAAAAAGAAGCAGAAATAGTAAAAAACAAACGACAAACGCATAAAATATTTAGACGGGCCGTCCTAAGCGATAAGTAAAAGCATATTATCGTATTAGGTGATAAAAATAGAATGATAACTCAATATTGACTGAACATTTTGAATACATGATGGATTTGTGTTGGGACACCTGTTGGAACATGTCACTGCGGTATTAGGTTCGTGTAATATTCTGACAAAACATGGCCTTTATTTGGTATAAGCAGATCGTATTGGGGATGAAATTACAACAGAGGGAAAATAAAGACCTCAATTTTATCTATATTTATTCAGACATAAGGCCTTTAATAGACCGACTATTATATAATCGACCTAACAAAAGTCGATGATAAAGAAGAAGTCCCATAAAAAACTACATCGGAGCAAGAATTAACGATATTTACTGGCAAGATCCTTTTTTTCTCGGTAAGTTGGAGAGGAGGATAAAACATGCGAGCGAACGTATGCGTTGGACGCATACGGCATGACGTGCGTGTTGAGTAGCAGATTTTTGCAGTCACAGACTTAAATTAGGGGTATTCGAGCTCAAATCGGTGAGTTACTAATTTCAATCGGCTGCATTATTTCTTATAAAATACTTAGTCTTCTTGTTTACCAACGACCTAAACTAGATTAAACAATGTTATTAACATGAATCATATCCTCCTATCTCAAACGCCATTGTTCTAACGGTACCGTGTAACAAATTATTCGCAATCACAAACCAAAATCGATCTCAAACTCAATTAAAACTAACCTCATTTGTAACACGTAGTGAACAAGAACCGTTTCTAATAAACGTCAAGACTGAGTTTAGACGATCCAATAAACTGAACGTCCGTTAAGCGGCGAATGCTCGTCAAAGAGCGATGACATGGCCATACCCGGAACACTAAATGGAGCGAATGGATAAGGCCAATGTTCTTAGCCTTAACCACAACCGGGTATGCATTAGACAGGTATATGTATATAGTCTATGAGCGGATTTGTGGTAGCACGTTGCACGATCCATTGAATCGAGCTGATAGCGGCACAATGCGATTGTGTGTCCAACTGTCAAATTCATATTTCGAATTTGAATCGAACGTTTCAAAGTTTGTAGAATTTCGAATTGCCGTTAAAATATTTAACTAATTGATGAATTTAAGTATAGGTACATGTGACAAATTTTAAATGTAATTTTCATTTTAGTAAGTACTTAATTAATTTTAAACTGCTGTCGTTTTTATACGTTTCCAATTATTTGGTTATTGATGAATAATGTGGTATGGAAGTTGTGGTTGTTGTACATAATTATTTTCATTTTTGTATTTGGTAGTTATGTATTCTGTAAAATAATTGTGCGGATTAGTATTCTATACCTATCTACCTACATAAAATAGTAATTTAGTTATTTTTCTTGTTGGTATCCTTTTATATAATTTGTCACTGTGTCTAGATGAGCTCATATTATTAATTTAATCTCAAAAATAGGTATATTAAATTCTCAAAAAGGAATTGCACAACACATTTTTAATAACTATATATTATTATGATATGTATGTATGTGATAACGATTTTATTGAATACAGCAAAGTTGTTACAAATCGAAACATCAATAAATATAGACAAAACGAACTATTTCAAATCCAATAGTTACGTCACAATCCCGTAGTGTACACAATAAATTCCGCGTGGAACAAAAGGCGTCAGCTTTAAATCGTTATTGCGCGCGTCACGACTCGCAGTTGTCGTTTATCAATAAATGGAGATGTGGTCCAATAAATTATCAGTTATTCGCAATATGTACGTTGAATGCAAACATCAGCCGTCCAAATTACAAGCAGCGTGGAAAAATAACGGCGGGCTCACACCGACAGAGAATAATTGCCGGTCTACTGCCAACGCGTAGTTAATTCCACTTATTTGTATTTCAAACGAGCACGGACTGTGGTAGGGGCAAGCGAATGCGTTTTTGCGTTTCCGCTGTTTGGTTTTCTTCGCGGAATATTATTGTTTTGTTGTAAACCAGACATTACTTATGGAATACATAATACTTTTGATATTCTTTCTTGTGATGTATTTTTTTTAATGTTAACATTTCTGTTCTGCAATTTATATATCATATTTCCCAAAAAATTATACTAATTTAAACACAGCAAAGTAAAATTTCAATCTCTAGTTGTTTCTTAAGTTATTCCATTAGTGCAAAAGTTAATCAAAGTAAAGCCTTATTGTCAAACGAATATTCAGGAGAAGAATACGTAGGTAGCAAAAGTTATTGGGACGAAGTTAAGCAGAATCAATTTTATGCAAAACTTTCAACATAATTAATGTTTTTCACTTCCTGAAATCTGCATCTTAAATAAAAACTAAGAAATTTTAAAGATCCATGAACAAACATAAAAGGCATAAAAACAACCTATAAGCTATAGCTAACTACAAGGTGAGACACATTTAAAAAATATATTTCACTTAGCATATATACGATATTTACGATAACTTTACGATGTATCCATAAATGTTTATTGATGGCTGAAGTAATAGATATGAAAGTAAAAATTACATTTCTGTAATATTTATGAATTGTCAGCTTGACCTGGATAGAGTTAGTGGATAATGCTGGATACAAGCAACTCAAGACTATTCTCTATGGTAATTCATGGAGAATTCTTTACTGCAGCTTTAAAAAGTTAAATCGGCATTTTTTTTACTGACTAAGACGATGATTATATTCATTGCAAATAATCATCGTCTTATATTTGAAAAAATTAGTTACTTTCAAAACCAAATTGCTAACATCAACGTAAAATCAGTGAATAGTAAAACTGTTATAAGTATAATCGACTAGGTAGGTACTGCAATGCTAAATAAAACTAAATAATTCCAGCTAAAATAATTAAGGACAACATAAAAAAGACATTCAAATGAATAGAGTACTCCACTCACAATTTCTAAACTTCAAATTCCTACGGGCGACGTAGCGAGTAATTTACTCACAGAATCAGAAATAATTATTACTTCAACGGGCAAAGCACTTGAGATGTCGAGGTGTCTCTAAATGAACGCCGCATGCAGTGAAACAGAGACGTACTGAGAATTGGGCAAATGAGGTAAATGTCACTGATGAAGTCATTAAAAATCTACGACTAGTTCCATAGGACTTTGTTTTTATTAGGCTAGGACAAGAACTGATGATGATGGTAGGACGTTCTTACTAGTTAACTAACATTTATAGCGATGTAGTGTTAATAGAATAAAACGAAACTAGTCAATGTATAACATTATAAAACAGAAATTATGTTCTAAAGGCTTTTAACCATGTAACGTAAAAAAGCTTTGCTGCAAATTGAAAGCATTTAAAATGTGATTAACAACTAAGTTCAAATGTCCTAAGCTGCAATTTCACGCTTTACAAAAAAGAAATAAGCTAAAAACCGGCCCTGTAGCTTCTGGCGACGAATTCATTACAAATGTCACTGCAAACGAATCTCTCATACACTATTACGCACAACATTCAACCTTAAGCTCAAGTACAGACATAACGTTTTCGCCTGACGAGTACTAGAATATATAGGAGCATGTAAAAGTTAACCGTAGAGTTAAACGCTTATAGTTCAAATTCGTGTGATATTACGCCAATGTCATTCGTGATTTCAGTGAAACTTGGTTCCGCAGTTTCTAATTTCAATGGTAATGTTTGGAACAAACCATGTCTACCTATATTTGATTAATTGGTGTTTATTTACTGAGCACAAAATCTCTTCAACTGGAAAATTAATATAGATTAAGTTAATAAGCACCGTGATGTTTGATTTCGGAGTTCAGCGAGTGGAAAATATGATTTCCGACGATGTTGTCAAATTAAATGTCGAGTTCTGTTGTCGAGACAAATCCGATGTTTTATTACGCTATGATGAAATAATTTAAAGAATCACCTCGAGGAACAGCTTTACCTTTGATATTTTGATTTACGATTGAAATATTACCTCCTAAAATGAGAGAGCTTTTTAATATTGTTAAATTGTAAATAAACTTTGCATTTGTAAAATTTCTTTATCACTATATTAATTTTTAACTTAATTTTGACGATCTCAAAATTGTTTGTATAAATCTCAAGAATGTTTGCTAACGTCCTAAAATTCGAATGCCTATCCACTTCTCCATTAAACAAACTCAATTTCTGAGATCAATTTAAGCTTTATTACAACATTTACAGCAGGCACGCCTTTTCCTGAGTAATAAAGAGTGGAAACGATTTAACAAAAGCCTACACGCAAAGTTACAGAAGCAATATAGTCCCAAAACCGTATTTCCAAATGACTTCCCGAATGGCCCAAAAATAACGGGTGGCAACATTTAAACTGTTCCAGAGGTGAGTGACAAACAGTGTGACGTCACAATGGTCGTTAATCTTGGCGGGAAAGATACGATTCGACTCGATGTGACGAGAGGGCAATTTTTGTTTGCGTTCAGTTGGAAATTGTTGATGTTTTATGTTTTACTTTTACTTTTAGAGACGTCTCAATCAAACTTTGATTAGATACACTTTAAATTGATAGCTGAAAGTCACCAACATTATTCTCTCAGTATTGATGTCATTAGCTTTGGTGAGATTGTGGTCAATAACAGGCCTATAATAATAAAATAATAGAAAAACGATACGTATAGAAAATATATTCTCCAAATCTAAAAAAAAAAACAAAATTAGAAACTCTATGTAATAATCTAGTTGTGACTGAAGTAAAGCAAGAGCTACTAAGCCACAATATGATATAATGCAACTACACTCTTACATTAATCAAATAATTATGACAGAATCTAATATTCCATTACAAGAACGTTGACAGTGCGTGATGCGACGACGGTTGACTGTTTACTGTTTACTTAGCGTCTGTAGACAGACAGTAGGCTTTGATAATTTCTGTTGCTTATCAAGATAATTAATACAGATCAATCCTTGGAGGATATTGGTATTATTGAAGGATGACACTTGAAATTTTGTTTGTTTACTTGATGATGAGTAAAATATGGAAGAAGATCTTTTTGTGAATTTTATAAATAAATGGTTAAATAACCAAAACTATTATTTAGTTTATCTGGAGCTGTTATTTCACAAAATTCACATGCGAACTAACTTTTCGCTTCGCGGTTTCATGTGCGATCGCCTAATTTTCCCCCTTAGGGGATAATTTTGGAAAATCCTTTGTTAGTATACCTCTCAGTTTCTCTTTTTCTGCAGCAGGTATTGCAAAAAAGATTGTCTTCTGTATTCCACAAACCAAAGGTTTTAGCAATAAGACCGCCTTACTTTGTAATTTTATCTATTTCTATTTTCCTCCTATATGTCATGTGGTGTCCAAATAAAGTATAGTAAGTATTGTGTCTATAAAAAATAGGTAAACCCGAATACAGTCGTAAAACTACACACAATCAAATCAGATACGGATGATGTCGGAAATTATTCAAGGCTATTCGCAAAAATATATGTCGGGCTATAAATTATGAAAAAGCATACGCACAGCTCGTAACATAGGCTTAAGAGATTTAGACATGAATGTAAATGGGATCCACGAACTTCCACTATATGTAAACATTACTTTCTTCTAGACAAACGCATTATTTTTGTATAAATAAAGAGTAACATGTTTGGCATGTAAACTAAAAAGGGTTGTTGTGTAAGGTGATACTTACTCCATTGGTATAGATAACTCAAAGTTTTCGCCCTAGTTTGATGTGTCAAAACTATTTGCAGAACATGATAAACCAATTTAATGAAATTCGAAACGATTTTTACAGAGTTTTTTCAACTTGCTGCGATTACCAAGATACTATTTATTATTTATTCCCATTTATCATTGATATTTACCCAACCTAACAAATAAAACAACCTCGGAAATCCCTGATTGGCAACAAAATCAAAAACGAATTTAGATTGAATTTTTCAATTACATGCCCCTTATGTCGACAACACTTTCGTGCGAGCAAACATCTTTCGACAATTTCCCTTCAACAACGGTGTTTACGTCAGCAAACACATTGCCTGGTAACGCTACCAACTTTACTAGAACTCCCTCGTCCCTCCCGGTAGCTCACCCTTCGGACGCAAAGGGTGGCTGTCAAGCGAAATTTACAGGTCAAAAATTAATGGTAGCGTTGTCATGACTGGGTTTATGGCGGAATCTAATATTCTATTATAACTGAAACGGGGTTGCGACGAGGACCATAATGGAGTAGGTATACCTTAGGCACTCGACGCTAACTCCGAGCGACACAAAGCTAGGGGCTGGCGATAATTTCACTCATAAGCTGATAAAGAATTGCGAATGACGCGGGTAGGTTGTTTTAAGCACGGTTTACTGACTTTTCAGGCGTGAATTGAATAAAAGATGAGGTTGTGCGGAGTAAATATAAAAATACAGTGGATGGAGAATGAAGACAAATATTATGTTTGAAGTTGCTTAGGTTGCTTGTTTGAGAAAGTTGATGACAACATATACCTAGCAATTTATTTCGCGAAAAAAAAAGATTTTTTTGCAACCAAGTGCTAACTCATATTATTATGTCATATCATATTCAGCGATATTAAGTATACTTATTATTTTTATCATCTTTGACGATTTTATAGCTTTTTCTTTTCCTAAATTTCTTTAACCTCTATAAATTTTAAACTTTACCAAAATACCATCGTCAAAGCTATCAAAAACAAGTAGCAAGCAACATTTGGTATAGTTTATAAACGGTGCGGTTTTGGGTCTACACAGTAAATTCTGAACTGACGCTCGGACCATAAAGTTAGCTGCCGTTACTCTGGCTCGTAAAATATGTAGGTAGGTAATATGGTATTGACATGGCCTGCTCACACTACTCAGATGTAATACGTGCAAGTTACGCTGCACGTATCGTTCTTAGTAAATACTTGTTTAGTGCTCGTGCAGAAGCATAATATTTGGATTTGAGGAAAAAGATACTTTGAAGGGTAAACGTGTGCTATAACTAATCTTTTGATATAGAGATAGTATTACTTCAAGGATAATTATACTGATCTCAGTAATGCTTAGTAAATTTACGCATGGTTTGGTAGCGCGTTTTCATTCTGTGAGGTACTTGCACGAAGAGATGACGTGTTGATTCAAATCCTATAATTTGTTTTAGCTAAATTTGTTAAATGACGGAAAAGATCGTGAATAAACCATAGCGCGGAGGAACTTTGTATTACCTGTCCTTACCATACACCATACATACCATTGCCACTAACCATGGTGAGATTGTGGTCAAACACCACTAAAACGTGTAACAGTATATAAATGGAATGTATTCTCCTTTATCTAATAAATATCAAAACTATTTTATACACAGAAATAATGTGACAAGCTAATGACGTCATAACGAGCCAACCATGTGAGCAGAGCTGCGGTTAGACTTGCTAGTGAAGAGATTATATCAGAATATCACATCTTATAATAATGTGAAGCTAAGGAAATTTTCTTACTTTTAGGTTTTGCGTTCATACTTAATTAAGAGGAGAGACAAGGTTTTTTCATCACTTTATTTAAAGATTCGAACCAAATAATTTCATAAGTCACTCCAGATTAAGCAAAAGTAACATGTGTAATGTATTCTTTTTGAAACATTTAAAAATCACAATTCAACTTTTTTAATTTCATGTTGTAAATCTGTAATTTGGTGTATGGTACATACAACAATAATATACTTTAGCGTATCTAAATTTTTGATGTTTTAGGTTTCTATTTGCACGATAAAGGAAAAAAAATCGTGCAACGGCAACTTCAATTTTATATAAAAAAAACGAGACTAATTGCTGCAAGTAGAAGCAAATTAGCTCTATTCAAAATAAACGAAGACGCATGATGTGTTAGGACACACATGAGACGTGACAAAATAAATGCTACAACCAATAAATAACTCTTGCAACACACAAAAACTAACAAAATAACTAAGTAGATAAATAAAAAGCTTGTTAAAAGTAGTGTTCTTACAAATTCCCAGTGGACCCGCATCTTGTTTCGGGCCCCAGAGATCAATAAGAGATGTAACAATGTGCCATAGTAGAGACACTAACGAGGAATCTAAATGCGACTGCTAACACAACTTACCTGAAACAAAGAGAGATGCATTTGTTAAAATATTACGCTAATACACAAGAATTTAGCTTGAACGTAAGTTCATGCCAATAAAAATCATCAAAAGTTCTGCAAGAAATAATCAAAAGTTGCTTGCTTTTGTTTCTATAAATTTTATTCGATGAATAATTTTGAATGATTATAATAGTAAATTGCAATAGTACTTCAAAACGATCGCAATAGATATTGAACAAACTATTATATATTCGTGGTTTTACTCTAATTTTTCCTAGATTACAAATAAAAGTATTTTGTGTTTTATTGTCAATATCATCAAAATTCGTTCAGTCATTACCGAGTGATTGAGTTACAAACAAGCAAGTAATTTTTTGCGTTTCTAATATTAATAAGATGAATAATCGTGCATAGGGACTTTTTTTTAACGTGCGAAATTAATGTAACATTCAATCTGAGATAAATTATTTTGAAACAGATCATTGTAATTAGGTTGTATTATAAAATAAGTTAAAAGAGTGAATCATTCTGGAAACCATTAATCATAGCCTATTTTATCATTAACACCAAATGGCGTAGCTTTTGCAGTATCATGCTTTTTAGCAAACCTATAGAAAATTGGTACATCGTTTTTAATTATACTGTTAATAAATTTTAAAAAAAACGTCACGGGATTATTTTGATAACTCAATATTGATGAACAAAATCCTTTTTAATGTTACTACAAATCATTAATGATATATTTCAAAATCTACTTTTATTGTAGTTCAATGTTCCAATGTTAGTGTTATGTTATATTAAATATGTTAGAAGCTTACCAATCTTGTTATTATGTTAAGCAAATTAATCTAGCATTCAGGGTACATCCTTACTAATGTAATTTTTATAGAAAAGGAAAATTTTAAGACCAATTTAAAAAATACCCATAAAAGAAAAAAAACTTATTAACAGTGTGACCTTATCACTAACACCGATATCTACCAGGCAAATATTGAGTATAAAGAACTTGTGCATAATGGTAAATAGCACATCAAGGCATGTTAAGCTTAAATTATAATAAATATTCAGTATAATAGTGTTCTTGAAATTTTCCGAGTCTTAAGCATCAATTAAGTGCTAAAGAAAAACTTCATAACGAAAATTAAATGAGAAACAATAGATACAGCTTAATAAATTACACAAATAATGGACCCACATTGTAGATAATGAAAGAAAAGACATGCTCAACCAACAAAAACATCTAGAACCCATCAATAACGTACAAAAGAAGACGGCAACAAAAATACTAAAGACAAAAACAACCGAGCTTGTCGTATCCAAAGCCAGCGATATAAATCACCATCAAACCGTCAAGCTATCAATGTAATCCATGGTACGTGGCCCCTACAGCGCTAAATGAACGTTTGCAGTCGCCCCATCTGATTGCAAAATGGACGTGCAACCAAACGATCGTCAGTCATGGCAATGCAGCAGTGTACAGCATTCTGTTAGGATTTCACGTGTTTGTTCGCCGAGTATTTTAATTGAATCAAGTGAGTTTGTGCTGATGTAATAGTTTCGATCTAACAGTTGTTGGCGTGTGTTGAGTGAGATAGTTGTGATTTTAGTTGTTACTTTAATGTTGATACTAGAACTGAATATTACATTTGCTTCAGATGAGGCACTGTACAGAAAAGTTGCCTGTGTCTTCCACAGAACATTTTTAGCTATAAAACATTTGTACTAATTGAACGTGAATCTCTTTAGAAGCAAAAAGTGTTTGGTAAAAGATACAAGAATCGTCATTATCTAAATTATCTCTTATTGTCACATGGATGCATATGGGCTGCCAAAACGGGCCTATTAGATTGTGACGACTTTAGCAACAAATATTGTATCGAACTATAATATTGTTCATCAAACTTAACAAATTATTGCACGCACCTCAAAATAAATAAAAAATTATTTTCGGTTCGCGGTCTGAACGGTGATTGGACCAAAAAGACCAAATACTCAAAAGTAATGCTCACATTTTTTAAATCAATACTAATAATTTATATTTTGTCTACCTCTATTAATATTTCACGACATTTAACTTATAATATTGTGAATTAATAGAGGTTTTATTGAATTTAAAACATGTAAATAAACATAAATTCTTCTATTCTTAGATGGAATAGTTTTATAGAAAGGTCTTTAAATCCACGACGAATCTAGCTAGCACACGAATCAATTCAGCACAAATACGATAGACTTTATCCATCGCACCGAACCCAGTAATGTTACGCCAATTTGTAGGTAATGAACGTTTACATACGCCCGCATCCATTTCATGCTGGTCGTCAGCCGCTGGTTAGGAAACGAACCCACTGCGATAAACTGATGGACGTAGCTACACTCTATACTTTATGTAGAGATTGGAATTGTACTTCTTTAAAAGGTTGTTGAACTTATGAAAACTCCTGTTACAATTGGTTTTGTTATATAAAATTCATACGCATTAACTTTTTATATAATAGGTCTTAAAACAATTGCAATCAATATTAATAGTGAATGGAATATTTTATTTACATATTTACAATCAATGTATAAAATACAAACTATGATATATAGAAAACATCCTCAAAGCCCTCGCTGCTGCGGATAAGCAAGGTTCCCAACAGGCTGGCAGCGTTCCCTTTTTGGATGGCCAAGCTTATGCGTTGGCGGAAAAAGCTCCCAGCCCGTCGGTCTCCCGAAGCCTCGATGAGCTTGGATGATAAAATCCGAGCAAATCGGCGAGGCTCGAACCCCCATGGACCCATGGTTTAACTGCGAATGGCATGAACGAAAAATTAGAACCAATATTAATAGTGATTCTGAATATTATATTAATTTAAGTTTTAGCAGACAAAGGATTAAATTATGATAAATGATATTCGCGTAAACCAAAAAACGCGTAGTTTCTCGAAAAACCCTAAATAGGGCGTCAAGCTGATTTCTTTACGAATAAATCTAGAGTTTTCGCTGAAAATAAACTAGATTTGTCTTATGTTAGATAGCTAGCAAGCAGGCCGAAAGCCCATCTGATGGTAAGCAAGTGGCCACCTTTATCTACGGGCATAATAGTATTCAAATATAAATTTACATATCAACAAACAAGCATTTACAATGAGCTTATATCCTGAAATAAAATTATCATATTACATAATTCAATATTCGATCGCAAATAGAAAATATCCGATGCATCAGAATAACCGATTCGATTGTGTAATTGGAAATGGATTCCTTCACATCTATACGATCAAACTTGTTATTAGTAAAGTAAATACACTGCCGTATGTAAATGTTGGTTTAATTAAATTTTAACAGTGTATTTAATTCTTTACATAACAATGATTTTATTGATTCATCAATAATCCTACTAATATTATAAACGCAATAGTTTGTGAGTATGGATGGATGTTTGTTACTCTTTCACGCAAAAACTACCGAACGGATTTGGATAAAATTTTGCACACAGATAGAATATATTCTGGATTAACATATAAAATATTTTTTTTTCCAAAAACAATATTAGATACCACGGGAAACCACGGGGCGGATGTTAGTTATTAATAAGCAGTATATTTTTTTTATATAGGACTTCTTCAGCCAAATTTCACTGTGTTTGATTGTGCCATTGAGTTTTCAAGAGACTCGTTTTCACATCAATTTATATTACAATATGATGAGTGCTACACACTCAATAAAAGATTATCTGAGTATTTTCCAAAGGTCATTATAAAATATTGTTCTATAAAATCCACCCTTTTAACCACAATTCAGGTTTACATTTTCACCTTGTTTACGGGGATTTAAACATTACTAATCTATCGTAAAAATGTATACTTCTTACTATTAATTAAATTTTATTTAAGGAAAAAATATCAATTTATGTTAACATGGCAAGAATTTACTAAATTAAAAAATTCAAGTCGTTCCGTTGTATCTCAACCGATATCGGACTAGTCCTAGCAAAAGATAAGAACAAACCAAACGTTCGCCCCAGATAATTACAACAAAGACCTAAGCCACAATGCGGAAACGTTAAGTTAAGACACAAATAAATAGGAGAGAGTAAGAGGCCCGATTAACTTACTCTCTTTGTCTCCTTCTTTAATATCTTTAAGTGGACGTAGGCAATTTTACAGAAAGCCAAAAAAAACGAAAATCCCCAGTAATTTGCGGTATTCACTTTGTTATAAATGAAATGAAAATTTTTGACGAGAACAAAACGAGGGTCCGAAATTGCCTGCTCTTATGAAGCTCTTTTGATGATGAGTTTTGTGAATTATTGCTCTTATTCCCAATGGTAACTAGAGTCACCATAATTATTTATTCAAATCGAATTTGACAGTGTCCAATTTTGGTAAATTCATTATTATGTCATTGGAATTATTTGAAGGGGAGGTAGTACTCGTCAATATGGTCGAGTAGGTATTGAACTTTTGTATGGAACAGCTGATATTTTTTTCGTGATTTCACAGTTGATCCCATAGTAAAAGTTTTTCACAAAATCCTGTATAATGAGTATGTATACCTTTAGGTATATTAGATGTTATATGTTAAACTTGGTTCAGACGGTTGTAGTATTTTTTCATATTAGATTTATAAATAAAATAAAATTCTGATCCCTCTTTAGAAGCGCACTGGTGATTTTACCTTCGCATAAATTTAAAAAAAAATCACAAAGGCCTACCTTCCATCCTCTTACATAAAGTTGTTAATTACGACATCCACAATTTAATTATTTGAATTAATTTACATGTTTATTCTCTGTGACCAAACTTTCCCAGTTAATTACAAACTGGAATCGGTTCAAAGAAGATCCATTTTATATGTAGACGCGTCATCCTACGGGTGTTATAATAATAAACCATAAATATTAATATATTTACATACATATAATTCCAGTATTCGTTAAAGTGAAAATATGCAAATAAATGAAAAACTGAGGGGAAAGTTGCTCTCACTATTTCAGAGTATAGTTAAAATAAATTGGATTTCTTTGCGTTTGTCATGCAAAACTGTACACAAAATAATATAGACAGGCTTCTGTGTACCAATAGCCGATATGGGAGCCTTTCTACACAGTTTTCTTTTTGCACAATTACAATGCCGTAGGACAGGTCAAAGGTAAATTAGCATTTTTATTCGACACGGCTGGAAGGCTGTTCTCATTTTTTCACAAAACTCCCGTCGATGATCAACGCGATGAAGACTTTATTACAGCAGTTACGGTGAAATGGCTGCCTTTTAAGTCGTTTAATGACTGGCAGATATAATGTAAATCTATATTTAGGTATTTAACCATAAGAAAATGTAAATAAACAATGTATCCAAAGAATATTTATGTTTTACTATAGATTGCCATAATTAAACCGTGGTAAGTGATGATGTGACCGAAGATGGTCTTACAAAGCCTATAAGGGAACTGGCTCCCTAGCGCAGCTTCCAGAGCATATTTGGAGATACATTTTGAACTTGAGAATGGTAGCCAGCCAGGTGGATACTACTAGGTACCCTACAACCGCGCAAAACAATATGCTCTTATTTAAGAATCCTATAGCTTACATCGATTGCCTGAAATCCATTAAATAACCTCTAGTTATAAAATTCTTATTTAAACTATAATTTTAAACTGCACAAAAATATCATTATTTTATAACCATTTTCACGTTTTTCATAGTAAATACACAAAATCATATTTCATTAGATACAGATGAAAAACTTCATAAAAAATATTGTTGTTCCTTGTAAAACGTTACATTTGCAGTAACATCTCTAGTGACGCCATAAATATGATCTCAACTGACATTATCTTTTACCGTTACGTCCGCTGAAGCGATGTATTAGGGAAATAAGTTTCCTTTTATGTCGTATACGTAGGAAATTTAACAGCATTAACCCGTAAATAAGTTGTGGTCGCGAGTTATGGCAGATAGAAAATTCATTGGGATGGTATTAAAGTGGCACTTGTGTGCATAATGCGGTCCTTATACGGTTAACTTTGAATTGTAAGTCAGTTGTTATTTTCAACATTCAGCGCCAATTATTGTGATTACCATCTTGTTTGGTAGCTAATTTTAAGTAGTAAACTAGTTTCAACTGCGTGGTATTATTTGCATTCCCGAGGGATTTAATAAACGGATAAATTATATCCTATATGATATTCCAGGGTAAGACTTTTATATATAGATAATTTTATTCCAATCCTTTCACCCATTACAGTATGATAGGCACCACATATCAGGTTCCCAGTTTTCGTAACTAAGTCATCACTCCATCTAGAAAAGGCCAAGTCCTTATCATCATCACCAGCTGCCTCCCCTCGAGCTTCTTCATACGCGAGTATCAAAAATAACCACACAAACTTTGGTAGGGTTTTTTTATTATTCCACTTTGTTGGCAAACAAGGATACGGCCCGCCTGATGGTAAGCGGTTACCGTAGCCTATGAACGCTTGCAACACCAGGGATATCACTTGCGCGTTGCCGACCCTTCCCCCCACCCCGATAAGCTCTGGCGACCTTAGTCACGCGCAGTAACACAACTATAAGTTATTTGGCTGCGGTATTCTGTAAGGTAGAGGTACTTCCCCAGTCGAGCTGCTCTTTGAGCGACATATCTCTGCCTCTCTTAAAACATCAACAAACATCAACTAACTGCGGTAAAAATGATTTCGTATATTGTTCTAACACAGGTAAAGACTATGTATATAAAACTAGTATCAGTTCTGTGGTTTCACCCGCTTTACCGGGACAAAAAGTTGACTATGTCGCTCTCCATGCCATAGGTGACTTTCACCACAATTGTTGAGGCGTCTAGATGTTACAAACATTACACAAACTCACTTTTATATTTATAATATTATTATGGGCAAACCCAGACTCAGAACAAACAGACATGATCATGAACACAAATGTCTGTCCTGTGTGGGAATCGAACTCACGATCTCTATCGTGATAGATAGGGTCAATTATCAACCACGCCAACCGGTCCGTCACTATCGTCTATCTATAGTCAGTAGTCACTCATTTCAAACAGCCATATTTTACTAATTCCCAACATTTTAAGCCACCGGAGTTGGTTCATGCAATTTATTTTAACTAAAGCAACCCAGCAACTTTGGCGGGTATTTGCATATTTTCATCATATTTACCGTGGTCACTAAGCGAATTAACATAACTAAATGATTTTATTATATTTGAAGAGGACCAGTGCCGCAGGCTTTTACATAATAATGGAATATTTGTTGTTGAGCTTCTAGACATTTTTTTGTATTCAGGTTTTCGTGTACGTTACTTTTTATAAACAGAACCTACGTCATGTTAGTTTTAAACGTGTTTTGTTAAAATTATTTAAATTGAATACACACACACACAACCTTGCTATTTTTATGTTGATTTATTTGTTTATAATTGCTAATTCTAATTTACTACCTACTCGTAAAAGGCTTTCAAAATAATAAATTCTAATATTAATAATACAATAAAATTAGTATTTTTTTGTATTAACAATAATATTCCCTAATAATTCAAAAAAATTCAAAATCATTTATTCAGTTTATGACCTTAATAAGGCATTTATGAACGTTACAATTCATTCTACCACCGGTTCAGCTTGGACTGAGAAACATTATAAAAGAAACAATTAGGTATTATATTTGTTTTTTATCATAGGTGTTTATTTAAAAGTCGAACATTGGTATTTTAAATCAAAAATAAATTATTTATCTTTCTTCTTGTAATCGGTACATATATTTTTAGTAGCTGCGACTCCTGCGGTTATCATTTGGTATTCAGAAACCAATATAGAAATCAAGTTGAAAACTATAAGAGCCACAGTTCACTGTAACAAAAACAAACTCTAAAGCAAATATTTTACTAAAGTTTTAATTCGATTTCACAACAGCATTTCAGCAACACGTACCTACGTACTTTAATATAGCGCTCTGGAAATATATCTACGTTATAAAGTTGCGGACATAAAAGGTGTTTCAAACGGAACGCGTGACACGGCTGCCACGTGAACTCGGGAACTCTTGGCAGCAGCATGTCAAAAAGAACCCTAGTCTATAGTGAAAACTTTTCAACAATATTCCATTCCCTATTCTATTTTATTTATAGTACAGTAGCTTTCAGCCGTGTTCCCGGGAAAAAAGTAGCCTATATCCCTCTCCATAGGCTTTTTATAAAACGATGTAGATCTCAGCCAAAAATGATATTCCCAGAGATTTCAATAACAAACAATCTTAAGCTACTCTCATCCGGTGAATTCCAGCAAATTTTGCTATTTCACCATTCAATTTGATCTATTTATTCTAACTATATAACACGCAAATAAACAGGATCACCACAATTTTTATATAACATCACAAAAATAACATTGAGAAAAAATACAAAAGAATTATTATTAAAAAAATATAATATGCTTTTAGCGTTTTAGATTTTGCAACGTCCATTTTATAACCATCCACATGTGGTACCGTAGCAGTCATAAAACCCATCTGTCCATTACATTCCATAAAATAACAGTTAAGCTGAACCTTTCCCCAGTAATAATAAACTTTCCAGTTAAATTTTAATACATAAACAAACTACGTTGCTTAAACAGCAAAAAGCTCAACAATAAATATCATCAAACGATGGATTTAACGATACTTTGCAAAAGTTTTAAGTTCGTTCGTACTTCCGACAATTTTATTTTACTATAAAAAAATGATAATTTTTGACTAAATTACATTTGGCGAACTTACTAAGTTGGTACCATTTAACACCTTTTGAGTTAGTGTAGTGTTTGTTAGTGTTGTGACGGCTGATAAATAAAAATAGTATTAGTGCTATAAATAAGAACACAAGAACAAAGTGTCTTCCCCACACTAAGCATATTCAGTGGATATATTCTTAGACAATTTATAGTTTTATGTATAAGATTAGGATAGATAGAAATTACTCATTGGCCTAGGAAGGCTAGATCGTAATACATATAAAGAAAGAAGAAAAAATAACACAAAAATTTAGCTGATGTAAAAGTAGATGCAAAAGATATAAGGCTGTATTTTTGAGCAAAAAATATTGGGGTCCAAGTTTGTTTTGTAAAATAATAAAAACATGATTCGTTAAATAGACCTTTTTGTATAGATAAACCCAAAAACCAAACCCAATCCTCGCCTTGGGCTATCAAAGTTCATTAGTGTGTGTAGGGCTAAATTGACTCAGGTAAGGGTTACCAATCTTGAAAGTATTTGTGATTGTATATTTTTCAAAGGTACATCTACACATAAGATAAAAATTAAGCGATCAAAATATCATATTGATTTAAACTTAAACCAAAACACAAATTATATAGGCCAATATAACTTGTGTATGTTTTGATTAAATTATTTAATCAGCCAAATACTAGCTCGAAACATTTCCTTGTACCAAACTAATGAAGGAAAAATAATCCGAACCTAACAGGAACTAATAAAGGAAAAAATGGTTGGAAGATTTCAAATTTATGCTTGTATAATTAGCGGGCAACGGTTCCCATTTAATTTCCTTTTTTTCCCCCTCAAAGGCAGTTCTCTAACCAAAATGAAGAACGAACATCATTTTGTACAGCCATCAGGGAGACAAGTTACCAATTTATTTAAACGTTATAATTAGCAACTTTTTATGCTTTGGACACTTAATTTCTTTTTTATTGGATTTTAAGAATATCACAATATATTTTATGCCTACTTATTATAAATTACCTACTTGTCATAAAATAACTAATTTATAGCTTATTTTATTCAGGTTCTTATTTTAATAGTGAGTGTTCAGCCATTATATGACTAAAGGTGGTAAACATACAAAGCCTTAATGGAAATGAAAGCGAGTTTAGTTTGATACCATTAAATATTGTCATCTGTATACTATATAAAATGGTAAACCGCTGGACCTAGAGACTTGAAATTTTTCACATATACCTTATACAGTGTTGGCATCCACTAAGGATTTTTGGAAATTCAACCACTAAGCGGGTAAAATAGGGGTACGCGGGTGAAACCACGGGGCGGAAGGTTAGTATAGACAATAAAGCATGACTAAATGAAAAGTTACACGTTAGAGCAATCCCATGTAGGTAAAATAAAAATAAATAACTGAGCATAATTCAGCTGCAGAAAACGTCGTGGTTTGCAGTATCGACAAGTATTGTATACAAAAAGCCTCTCGAATTCTAGATACGCTATCGGCTGCCAAGCCAGTACGTATGTGCCAAGCCAGTACTGCAGCGATGTATTTTATGGCGGCGACAGATGGCGCTAGGGATCCTGAGCGGTATGGCAACGTCGCATCCGCATAGCTCGTGGGACTTTCGAGAATATATTGTCCATTTTATTCTTTGAAAACAACATGAATAATAGTGCAAAAATGATGCCAAAAGAATTTATTTATGTATATTAGAGGGAAATTATAATATTAAAACACTAGGTACTTATATATTTGTGGTTTTGTATCAATAAGAAAAACTATCGTAAAATTTATTTTGAAATGTTTCATACAAATAAATTTTCCCAACTAAGCCTGTATTAGGAGATGATATATGTTGATTTAACATACCTACCTAACCTTATAATTAAAAATCTTTTTCTAAACTAACGATTAGGTATGACACCGTACGGTTATTACGTCACCACTATAAGCATTTACTGGACTGAAAATGAAAATAGACTTCAATATTAAACGTCATATTTCTACCTTGACCATTTCCACTCCAGCTACATTTTGCGAGCACTGTTCTGGTACCGCAAAGTGGACTCAAAATAGTCCTTTTACCGTAACAGCTATGACTTTACTGTAGTTCACAACAGATGGCACTACGGACACGAGATATTTGAATAAAATTAACATTTTATTTAGGAACTAATTTGATATGGGTGGATTTATCGAAAGTAGTGTGCTGATATTTGGTGAACAGAGAAATCTAGTGAAGTGTCGTCGGAAAGGCGAAGCGAAAGCGAAAATCAAATTACGCAGTAAGCATTAACTTTGACTTAGATTCAACGCACGTCATTGGCTGGCTGCATCAGACATCGCTGCGTTCGATACTTATTTTTTATTTTGGTTCCCATCCCTTAGATTAAACTTTAACAAAATTTACTTGAAGAAATTGTGGTGCTTTTAAATAATTAAAACCTTTGGTTGGCGAATGAGACGCGCGTCTTAAAACTACATATATATAAAAAAAAAAAAAAAATTACGAGTCAAGCTAAAACGTATAACGTAAAGATATTTTTAATTTTAGAATAACTAGAAGAAAAAATGAAACAAAGGCCGTCCGGTGCTCGATCATTCATAAATTCATTATGCCGTGAAGTATTTCATGTTATATTTTTTTGTTTAGTCGAAAATATGCAAATTATTCGTTTATTAATTTTTTACTGAGTTATTTGAGTGGAACGAGAGATACCGTTACGGGAGTGTTTGATCCCCGTTTTTCATTATTGAGGTTTTAACACTTAGAAAGGGAATTGTATACAATGTTTGTTTGTCAGCTGCTTATTTTTTTGTGTTATATTCTATAATATTTATTATGGCCACATATAAAGATTTTTTCATGAATAGGCTTCATTTAATGCTATTACTTAACTTCTTTGCTCTTTTCATTTTTATCGGAAATCGTAAAAAAGCGACTTTTATACAAAAATTCCCAAAAAGCGATATTCCACCACGAAAGTAATAAAAACATTTTTCCTTAGAAAATGTCTTTGATATCAATGT
Organism: Tetheella fluctuosa; assembly: GCA_951216915.1. Classification (NCBI taxonomy): domain Eukaryota; kingdom Metazoa; phylum Arthropoda; class Insecta; order Lepidoptera; family Drepanidae; genus Tetheella; species Tetheella fluctuosa. The sequence continues at coordinate 2,185,149 of OX578229.1, read as the reverse complement.
TGCTAACCAGACCGGTATAATAAATTTGTTTTCCTCATTGGAATGAATACATGACCTCGTTTAATGTGATGCTATAAAAAAAGCTACGACTTTTGAGACAAAGAAAAATAAGACGGCTGGTTCCCACAATGTTATATTAGCTAATAAGCCTGTGTTGGCATGTATTGAGAGATAATCAGAATAATAAACAAAATAATATAAAACACTAGATTACGCCCTGCTGTGTACCTGCGTTCCCGGTATAAAAAAAAATAGTCTATTTCACTCTCCGATCCATAAACTATATCTATGCAAAAAAATATCGATCCATTGCTCCGTTGCTGCGAGAAAGAAGGACAAAGCAACAAACACACTTTCGAATTTAGAATGGTAGGAGATAAAATAGGGATAAGATCTATAAAAACATGAAGAATTCATAATCTTTTTCTTTCACTTTTTTCATATCAATTATCCTAACTAATCCTAAATAATATTACAAATACGATAGTGAGTTTGTTTTTTGCTTTTTCACGCCTAAAACGCGGAACCGATTGCGATGAAATTTGGTACGCAAATAATCTATGGTATGGAGATGGACATAAGCTACTTTTTTTTCCAGGGATCGCGGGTGAACCCGCAGGGGACAGCTAGTAATAATATAATTTTCTATACCGGAATATATTTCGAGATATTTCGAGATGCTGAACAGCTTTAACTATGGGACCAACTCTGAAATTGTAAAAAGAAGCCTATATGAAAACCCCCTTTATCTGCCATAAATATCACTGTTGTAGCGAACAACTCCATTGTCGGCATAACCATACAAAATCTTCTAAGTGGATCTGTCATCCTAGTACGTTCGAAAAAGTCCTGATGGCGATGAATGTACCTAATTATAGCTGATAGGTAGATCTAAAATAGCTATTCAACGTTAAATGAGTATCGATGTCTAAAATTTTAACACTCAGTTAAAATTTTAGACAGTGTAAAACATCCGTTTCACATGATAAAACAGAAAACGTGCAAAATATCAAATAATAAAACTGCCAACATGGTTCTCAGATCGAAGCAGAACTCCGTCGGCTACATGCCGTATAAAAAGCTAACATAAGATAAATGCTACGTGACGTAAAGAAAGACAAAATGTGCTGTCCTCTTCACTATGTCTTTGTTCAAGACATTTCATTTTTCTACTGTAGCCATGATTTGGTAGAATTTCAGATAATATTTCAAGAACAAAATTGAATGAAATGGCGCGGTGATATCGAGATTTAGTGTTTTTTTCCTATATGTAAAATTACAAAATAACACATATATATATGTATATATATATATATATATATATATATATACTACAACTGTGACAACCATAATAATAACTTTGGCGTCATTTGAAATTACTGTACGTTTGAATGTTTTTTACTGATATAACGTATGATACTCTTATCTATGTCGCTAAACAAATTAGTTTTCAGTTCCTAGTAAAAAATAAAAATAATCAACTAACTTTTATGTGCTAGAATACAAAAAATAGGGTATGACAAAGAAAAACAAATGAAATATTTGGGTTTCGTTGTTATCCTGACAATTGTATGGTTACCCTATTGGTACAGTCGTAAACTTATATCTGTTTACAGTTCTGTTTTCTACACAAAAATACTCTATGGAATTTGTCGAGCAACAATGTCACAAGTCATGTCATTTGTTATCTGTGGAGAAGTTTTGGCTTGCTGTGAAGATCTGTTTGGTCACATTAGGTACAGAATAGAACAAAAGTGCTTTAAATCTTGTTTACTTTCCAATACTATTCATACTGAACTTGAGAGCAGAAATTTCGTAATGGATAGGTACATGGAATTTAAACGCTAGATTTATTTACAGAATTCTCCAGTTTTTTTAAACTTTGTGTATCATGATTATTATTTCGATTACATAAAAAACTTCGTCTTTTTATGAGCTGTTCAGTAGCCAAACGCAAACCCAACCCTTAAAAAAATAGCGAAGGTCATGTGTTCAAATCCTACAATGAGCTTGAGTTTTCAATGAAGGAAAACGTATGGTACTTTGTAGTACCCACCTGGCTGGCTACCACCCTCAAGTTCGTTCCAGCAGTTGCACTTGAGAGCCAGTTGCCTTCTAGGCTTTATAAAAGTTGGCGATCCCCTTGGTATTGTTAATGTCAATTAATAGGCGATGGTAGCCACTTAGCATCATATGGACCTGCCTGCTTTCAAGCCTTCTGACAAGAAAAAAAAACTGCCACATAAATGACACTCATTACTCTGGGGTACAACAATCTAACCAATTTAAAAGAAAAACTCGAGGTACTTATCTCAATTCTTCATATACAACGTAAATATACCCGTATATCCAACAGAAGAGATCAAGCCATGTGTTACAGGATGTCCCATTACGGAATATTGCTTCACATTCATTCAAGCTAGGGCTCATTTCTGATAGCAGAGTCAATTTAGGTGTAATTTACATTGGTACTGTGAGTAAATGCTGTCGTTTGTGACCGCACTCTATATTTTAGTCCTGCAGTTTTATTTGATATCTTATTTCTACTCAGTGAAGGTTTAATTTGATGTAAAAATATAGTGACGTTATACATCACATACACATGTCTACAATGAAAAGGTAAAGTACCTATATTTACAACAAACCATTATTCATGGTTTTCAACCTGGTACAACATGGTATTCAACCAGGTTCATTTACAATCTAATTGATGAGCTAGTAACGATGATATTATAAATAAAATAAATATAATCTGGGACATTCCTCACATTCGGCCATCTGACCCGAAAATAAGCAGAGCTTGTACTATGGAAGCCGGATAACTGATATACTACATATACTACTTTTCTTTTGTAAATATATACTTACTACTATATATATATATATATATAATTACACCCAGACTCAGGTTTGTCCTGATATGTTCATGCACAGAAATGTCTGTCCAGATTGGGAATCGGACTCACGACCTGAGGCATGATAGATAGGGTATCTTAGCAACCACGCCAACCGGCCCGTCATTATATTATGTAGTTTAACTTTATTTCAATAAGACACAATACTACCTCCATAGAATCAAAACTAAAAAGAAAATAATACATTTATTTTTTTCATTATTAAATCATAAAAATAGCCACCAATCAAGGAATCAAACTTTTAAAGAAAGCAAGAGCCCCCTGACAATTGACAAAAATCGCGACCTCATTTGGCTTTTATGTCCTTAATTTGCTCCACTTACTGTGGAACGCCGAAAAAAAGAACATTTCCGTCTCTTTTGTTGCTTTTCAGCCCACTGGATTTGTTAAAAAACGTTGATGCCTGTTGGGGTGTCGTTGGACCGTATTTTGTAAGGTGAAAATACGAAAATACACGATGAAATTAAACGAACGTCCCCGCTACGGTAATAAAATGCTTCCATTTTCAGCAGTATATTGAAACTATGATTTTAAATTATCAAATTTTCTATTCACAAGTAGATATGAGATTTTAATAATAACTTTCAATATAATGATTTATACCGTTCTGGTATATTTTGTAATTTTTCAGAAAATCATACAAGACGAGGTAGCTTATTACTTATTTATTTGTATAATTTAGTATAAAGAATAATTTTGAAAAAGTTTTTTAAAAGTTGTTGACATGTAACTAATAAATCGAAAAGTAAATTCGATAAAAGATCATAAGAATAATGGTAAAATAAAGATTGTATGTAAGTAAATATAAAATACGACAATATTTCGATGCAAAGTTTATAGATTTACTTACTAGAAAACAAAAACAAAAAAAAACAGATTACAGAAACACATAGCAGGGGCGCAATGACCAAAAACTTAGGTATATATTATATGGTGCAATGAAACTACCACACGTGCTGCAATTCTCTATTTTCTTTCAAAACGCAACGTGCTCGCTCATTAAACCCTCTTGTATGTTTTTAAAGATGTTATTGCTTAAATTTTTTACGATCACTACGCGTCACAAATTGTGAAAAATAGCACCGTCTGACGCAGACTTTCTTAAATACGAAGTAAAACAAACATTCTAAGTTTAACCATAAATTTTATTACTACGTAACGTGTGAAATGTTACGCGGAAACAAAAAGGAATTGTCTTATGATAAATTTATTGTACGGAAAAACTGTGCGAAGAACCAACTGTTGGGTGTCTTTGAGAGGATGGTTTTTGTATTTCTCTAGAAAATATTACTGGAAAATAGAGCTTATGAAAATATTTCACAGTCGAAGGGAAACATCGCGAGAAAGATAAAGTTTTTTAGTATGGATTACTTTTAAGACTAAGGAAGGTTAATAAGGCTGCTATTTATTGTATGTTTAGTTTTTTTTTAACATGCAACACAACTTTGCTTTTATCTACTTATGAATGTTAACTCTATTTTATGTTAGTTTGTAAGTTTAGGAGAAATTTTGAAACCTGAATTAGAATCACTTCCTCTTATCCTATGGACTTGAATTTTTAATTCATTGACATTTTAAGGCGATGATAGCTCAGTGGTAGTGACGTCTGACGCCGCGGCGAAGGTCGTGGGTTCGAATCCTACAATGAGCTTGAGCTTTCGGTGAAGGAAAACATCGTGAGGAAACCATAGCACGGTGGTAGGGTACTTTGTAGTACCCGCCTGGCTGGCTACCACCCTCAAGTTGAAAATCTGTCGCCAAACACCTATTGGTGTGTTCCGGCAGCTGCACTTGAGTGACAGTTCCTTCTAGGCTTTGTGTGCTTACCACCTTCGGCCACATCATCACTTAACATAGTGAGATTGTGGTCAAACACGCTTGTGTTGTGCACGCTATACAAAGTAAACTACTACGCTATAACAAAATCTTCCCTCCAAACATGGATACCTACCTATATGTCAAGGCAATCAGTCAGGCCTTATTTTTATATTATTTATTGATTATCTATCTATTCTATACCTATCTATATAAATAAAAATGAATCAACAAAAAGTTTTTACGCGCATAACTTCCAAACGACTGCACCAAATTGGATAAATCTTTCTTTTATGTGTTCGTTATTGTCAGGAAAAGGTTTGTATGAAAAAAAATTACACCGGGAACGTGGGTGAAACCACGGGGAACAGCTAGTATTTTATATTGTTAGGCTGTAATTTAATTGTTTATATACCATTAAATAAAATGTTTAAACTATAACGGGTGAATATTAAGATGGTTTCTTTTAGAAATCTATGTTGGGTTAGTATGAACAACTTCTTACTAAGGATGAAAAGTCGCCAATAAAATCATATATTCAATCATACATTTTGATTAAACAATACGAAACCTTCGTATGATTTTTTTTAATTTTTTTTTGAGATTTCAAATGTTGTCAGGTTCCATAGTAAAAATTGTTCAGCATAACAAACTCAATATAGGTTTAAAAGATTTTGAATAAACCCCCGACGGTTGTAAATGTTGTAATCGAAAATAATAATATTATGTAATTCGCCATTGTGTGATGGCGGCCATCTTGGATTTGAAATTTATCATAGTGTATAGTATCCTACTAGTCAAGTTCTTTCATTTGATGCCCATATTGAGGGAGTTGTGAAAAAATATGTAATCCGCCATTTTGGGGCGGGGGCCATCATGGACCGATTTTCATCAAAAATAGCTTAGAACACTCCCGACTAATTCTACTAAAAAAAAACGAAATCAAAACGGTTCATCCGTTCGGCAGCTATGATGCCACAGACAGACACACACACACAGACACGTCAAACTTATTGAAACACCCCGTTGTTTTTGCGTCGGGGGTTAAAAAACAAGTCATTTCAAAACATCTACCCGGTATACTTTCATCTAATATCATGGAAATCCCAAGATACGGGACTCGCAAGTCAGCACTACACCTCAGCCCTTAGGTAAAATTAAGTAACTCCCTGAAGTGGACACTTTCAGAAGCAGTTAGTGTTAATGACCAACATTCCTTCTACAGAATTCCTCTTTCGGCAATTCCCTTGAGTTTCCGGGCGAGGGTAATAAGATCTTAATGTGTATTTTTTGCAACCGGTCGTAGGTTTTATAATTGCTTCACGAATAATATAGAGCGGAGCAATAGATAGAAGCGTTACCGAGAGTTTTGCTTGTGTGTGGTTCAGTTTCCTTTACCAATTCACTTTTAAGTCTGTCACTTGTTTCTCCCAAACATTAATTATACTCGGCTAATAGAGTAGTAGTCGATTATTAACTAATTAATTAATAATTACTACCATCGAGCTGATAATTATTTAGCTATTAAGACAGTTAATAGAGAAACCAATCTACTGTACAGTTATTCTCAATCTAATTATAGTAGAACAATAAATATATATCAAGATGGTTAAGTTATACAATGTATGTAACTATATATTTTTGAATTTGCTTTAGACAAATTTTTCTCACCAATTTTGGATGGAACTTGGATATCTTCGGTAAAATTGTGTGCACTATAGCACTATAACATGAGCTTTAAAAATGTATTTTCATAAACTTAATTCACATTTAAAGGTGAAACTTGTATAAATCTGCAACTCATCCCACTACAGTAGTTACATAATCAAGCTTTAGTAAAGCAATGCTGGTGCAAGGACTTATCTGCAATTGAGGAATTTTTGCTTCTGTTTGAACTAATAAAGTAGTTATTATGTCTTTAAATGAAATAACTTTGGATTTATGCAATTTACATAGTTTCTCAGCTTTTGTAGCAATTTGTAGTTTTATTTGAAATTGTTTTAATGGCTATATATAAGTAGGTTATGGTTTTATGATTTCTGCTATTTATTTTATTAGCTTTATTAATGCAATTTAAGTATCACCTATAACTAATGAAAGAACTTTCACTAGGTTTACTTCGACTTAAACCCACCCAGATGATTTCAAACTAACTTCAAAACGTTCCTTAGAATAACTTTTCTAATTATGCACATGAATGAAATGTATTATTTTCAAAGTACGTCTCTACTTGACGTTGCAAATAAAGTAACTTTTTATTATAAAGTTTAAATTTCCTATTTACACGACATGTCAGGCGTAGTGGTGAAAATTCTCAAACTTGTAACATATTTCCGTAAGTTACAAGCGTCAGCGATGAGCGATAGCAGTTTTATGTACGACAATTATTGTGTCTGAATTTAGATGAAGTTTGACAGTTTTTTTAATATAATTTTCAGGTTAGGATTGCGTCCTAATAAAAGCGCATACATTGTAAAAATATAAAGTAAAATCTTAAAAAAAAATGTAGTTAAATGTATGTAAGTACGTGTTAGTAAATACACATTTAACTTAACGGTTACTTTGTGTCTTACTTACAGTAAATTTATAATTTCAAACTTTGATAGACTTAGGTACCAGCGCAATCGCCTTTTACCAACCGGATTTTATCGACCTACAAGAGAGAAGCTTAATATGGCCAGCTCAGTATTTTTCTTTTGACTTAGACCAACGGTTAAAGTTGAAATTGTTACACAACTCGTCGAGACATAGCGGTTACATTGTTTGTGGAAATTGAAATTTTCACGGTACTGCACAAAGTATAAGGAAATATCACTCTGAAGTTGAATGTAGTATGAAATGTCTTTTCACTTCGCACGCGTTGCTTTATCGCGAAGTTGACAGTTTGAGATCTGAGAATTATAAGATCTTGACGTTTGATATCTTGATGTAAAACATTCAAAAAAAAAAAAGTTATGTACCTAAGTACCTTTATAAAAATGCTAAATATTATTTCTGACGGGCCGGTTGCCGTGGTTGGTAAGATACCCTATCTATCACGCCGCAGGTCGTGGGTTCGATTCCCAATCAGGGCAAACATTTGTATGCAGGAACATGTCTGTTTGTCCTGAGTCTGGGTGTATTTATCTATATATGTATGTATTTACAAAAGAAAAGTAGTATATGTAGTATATCAGTTATCTGGCTTCCATAGTACAAGCTCTGCTTAGTTTGGGGTGAGATGGCCGTGTGTGAGGAATAATGTCCCAGAATATTTATGTATTTATTTCTAATAAAATCAATGTACCTACGATTGAAAATTAAACTATTTAGGTATTTTTCTGACTTCTTTAACTGTTCAAATATTGTCAAAATTAAACAATAATAAACCTTTTCTTCCCAAAGGTTAGTTTGGTTCATATTATATCGTTTTAAACTGAAAGAAATATTCTAATTGAGATTTATTTTTCTCTGATATATATGGATCGTATAAATACGGCCTATTTCGGTGTGTAACACATAAAACTAAAATATTGTGCTATTTTGTCCAATATTATTTACTATTTCCCGAAGGCCGCGCGTCTATCATCACATAAAGTATACATTAGAACTAGTTTGGTTCCCTTATGTATTTTGATACAGCTAAACTATCAGAAACTAGTCTTTACATTTATGCGCCCCTAGTATAATTATACCGATTACCCTGTTTTATATTAGTTGTTGTAAGTAATATTTTGTTAACTCTTGAACGTTATGTGCTCTTGGTAGGATCACCTGAAAGTACCCATTAAATAATGAAATCCATGTTTAACTAACACTAATACATTTTATAAATTACCTACGTAAATTATAATCTAAAAGATAATTAAAAAGATAATTTTATACAAAATATAAATTCATTCAGACTGGATTATTATAAATAGAATATAGAATGTAGGTCGCTTCCCGTGGGCAATGTGCCCAGAAGCACTATCTTATTGGATTGCTAATCTTTTGTAATATATATATATTTTTTAATTTCAACAATTTTTTTCTCGTCAAAAACTTTTTCGTTCAAAAAATTCCAAGCAACTATTATGTTGTATTAGTTTCAAAAGAATTAAATTTCAACTCAGTTGGATGAACACACAAACATATTTTTTTTATACGCACACCCGCGCTCAAAAACTCACCAACGTTTCATTGCAATTGGATGAATAAGGTATAATGCATACAATTCAAACAAACAGACAAACATTGATTTATATAGATTTATGATTACGATTCCATATCAGAGTTGATGTAGGTACGCCGATATAGTAAGCAGGAAGTTTTTTAATCTTACCAGCACTACACTACAGCATCTTCAAATAATTTAATATTTGATGCGTCGATTTATTTTCACGTTGACTATTGTCCATTACAAATGGTTTGTATCAATGCAGATATATAAATAATTCTTCAAAAGTAATATGCCTTACAGGAAATCCGCTCTGAATCTCCTAATGCAAACAACGGATAAGTTAGCTTGGAGAACTGTTATACCCTCATGAATTATTACGTTTTCTTCAGTTGCCCTCTTCTGGGAGATATCAAGTTATAATCTATACAAATATGGAGGCGGACGCGACGTTTTCTTTTTCGATGTTGGATGAGAAAATTATTGTGCATTGACCTTTTACACGGACATTAATTTTGAGATAGATAAAATTACGAATGAAAATTGTTAATTTAATAGTAAATTAGTAAAGCCGGTTTCTTGTCACCATTTAAATTCTTAAATTCCTGAGTTATTTGGTCCTGATAAATGGATTCATATAAAATATAATAACTTTACGCTCTCACCCCTTCGCATAAGCTATATAGTTTCAAAATACGAATAAAGCCGAAGGGCATAACTTTAATAATTGTACTGTCAGCTTTATATATAGAATATAAGAAACATACAGAAATAATAATTCACGAACCCATTTTAATATTTATGTCTAATAAAATTGATTTTCCAGTAGCCTTGCTTTTACGTCCTTTGTCCTTTCTTACCATTTACTCTAAAAGCTTTTAAGCAATACGATTTAGGCCAATCTTTTTACTAAAATTAATTATATATACCAGAGCACTATAAAATAAAGAGAAATAGAAATGGGTATTAGGATATTGCCCGCCCTTTGGCCACAATAAATCAGGCTTGGCTTAGTGAAGCGATTCGGGGCAAAATGCTTGGATGACTTATAACAGGAAATATATTTGACCTATATATTTACGCCCTCTCTTCGCACGACCACGTTTAAGAACTGCAAAAGCAAAAAAACGTCCTAAATATCAGGGGTCAATTTAAACTGGAGTGTGTGTTTGGTGCAACCAGAGTATGTGATCTCTGGTAGGCCATAAAAGGTTCCATTGACTTCTTGTTTGTCAACAAAGTGAAGAGTGAGGTGGTTCTTGTTATAATGGTAACGTTTGGCCCAATGTTTGATGTATTGGATATCTCATCACAATCGGCCACTATGGGATTACTGGAATACATCAGCGGATAAATTCGATTCGCTCTGTCGACTGTTCGTAAATAATCATCATATGCGGCGTTTTGGCCTCTTACTTTTATGATCGGTGGTAAATAATATTTCTTATATCTGTGAGGAGTTTACATATAACATTCAAGGGAGAATATGAGACAACTAGTAAACATAATTGTTTAAGACAGGGAACCGTCACCAAACTTGAAATAATAGCTCGTACAACGCCCCAAGCTTTTATAAACTTAAGAGCAAATTTTTCAATTGCTGGTTTTACCTTGGATAGGCTATTCCTCTAAGTCTAAACAAAAACTGTTCTAAATTCAAATTAACAGCAAGATACCGTTTATGTTGTCAATGAAAAATCTGACTTTTGTGTAATAAAATAACTTATTGCAATTAAATTTCTAATTACCACATATCAGCAAAGAAGAACAAGGAACTTACCTGAAAAGAAACAAACACATTATTAGTTTTTAGAAAACATTTGCTTCACAATACTTGTAAATTGTAATATATTATTATAACAATATGGCCATCAAATCCCAAACTAATCAGAGTAATACTTTGGAAACTAAATTACTAAATACAATACATTATACTACTTTTATAGATATTTACACCCAGATTTAGAACAATCAGACTTGCACACAATGTGTACTGAGATTTATACAGATATCTACATAACAACTACTAAGGCAAATGTCCTACAAAAATAGGACCCAGTAACTCCTTTAAAAACGTCCAATAATCAGAATGCCTCCAAAGCTATAATGAATTATAAAACCAACTATTAAATACCATTAAAGGTCATAGATATAGAATTTGCATAATCATTTATGAACATTTATTTATATACAACAGCTAATTTCAGTCTGAATTTCAACTCATTTGGCGTAATCCCCGGAAATAATTCCTGCATAATCTCTCTCTACCTGAATTGATGTTCACACCGCAATGCTGCAGCGATACTGATATCAAATATGTATTCAATTTTAAATAAAACGCCTACGTTTTGACACTAATCGAGAGTTGCATACTGATTTAATTTATTACTTTTGTGTTTGACGATACTTATTATTCACATTATTTTGTAAAAGTATGTTTCCATGGTGCGTGCTTACCCAAACGGACGCGCCAATTTCATAAGCGAATGTACACCGTATTGCTTACCGCATAAAAATCAAAATCGAAAGGCTCGTTATGGAGCTCTCTTCCATTTAAGAAGATATTGCGCCGGGTTAGGAGTCAATGCACGAAGACTGCAGTTTGACGTGTCTTTATAGGAATCTCCTATATAATTATGCAACCTCCTGGGGAAACTTTGATAGAGTGTTATAAGTTACATAGGATCTGTCATCTTTTGTCACGATGACGCGCTATGTCATCCTTTGCATGTGTGTGTGTGCTGGACAGCTGCCACGCGATCATTGAATAACACTTTATTTATTTTGTCAAAAGTACAATGACATTTACATTCTATAACCTACCATAAGTATAAAAGGTGAAGGTCTAATCTAGTACATCCTGAAAGCAGATTTCTAAAACGATGTTTCTAAGCAAATTGTACCTCAACTAATTCAATATTGAATCACTCCAAATACTAATATGAGTATAATTAATTAATGAAATGAATAACTGCTTTTCTACAGATAACTTTGGTTTAGCATTCAGCTTATATGTTATAGACTTAGAGGCACAAACAACCGCATTTCTGGTGTGCCAACATTACACTGCGTACACAGCGAGTCAGCACTTGAAAATGTAGTCTATAAATGAAGCAGTAAGATATATTTTGCCATGTTAGCATGTGAGCTAAAAGCTGGCACTAGTTATAGTCTATGTTACACAAGGTTGAGAATAGAAAGACTTAATTTATTTTTGCTTGCTCTTTATCTCTAAAACTGCTACGAGTTCAATCTAAATTCAGTCATCTTCTAAGTTTAAATACAGTTCACTCCTAGTTTCCCTACAACCCCTTGCTATTTTTGTCAATTCATATTTTCGTGGCCATGAATAAGATACAGGAGTAGGAAGCCAGCGATCAGGAGGATAAATGATAATAAAAATGAACAGAAAACACCTTGATGCGATCGCCACAGAACAAAAGTGATTTGTTTAAGCTGGAGGGAAAACAAAAAGGGCAAGGATGATGATGATGATTTTAAATTGACACAATAATCTTATTTCCTACTACTATTATACATATGAAATTTGTCTTACAGTTTGTGTGGATGTCTGCTACTCAATTACGCCGTAATAGCTAAATGGATTCGATGAAACTTGATACATTTTCAGATAGATAGATATTCAATGAAATCCCTCAAAATAAATCATTTCAATAATACATTAACTAAAATCAAGTGACAGTTCTCGCTTCACCTTCTCACTTGTATCACACGTGAAGAACTGGCATGCTGCGGTTATATAAAATATGAATGCCATTTCAGTAGCCAATGTCAAATTAGCTAGATTGTCCACTAAGCTAATGCAAATAATATTGCACGTCGAGAGCGGCTGGCAAGCATTTAAAAATGGAAGCGTTCATGATTTCATTAAATTATCGACCGAAGCGCCAGCTGGTGGTGATATGAGTCAGTCTAGACAGTTTTTTAAACTAATTGAATTAAGGTGACGCCGGGCTAAGCTTAAAAATCTGAAATTCAAAGTGCTGCGTCCCGCTCCCTACTATAGCGACCTCTCATAGAAAACCCGCGTAAACGGAACGGGCGTATGCGACAAAATGGTTTTTATTGTTTAATTTAAAAACTACAAATATATTTCATAAATCCTAAGTACAATTTATAGTATCAGTTTCAATTAATATATGTACAAATTTTGGAACCTCAAATCGATCCTCAATGCCGGTAAAATTGGAAACTCTTATTTTAAAGAGGTATTTGTGGTTAATTATTTTGTATTATAAAAGTTAACTAATCGTGTTATGCTAGATACAAAATAAAGTCAAAGACATGATGAATTCTTACAATAATTTTCAGTTCGTTCGCTTCAGTCATTGTTGAGAAAAATCGGACTCCTTGCAACCAAAATCTTCAAGGCGTCGCCTTAAGTAGGTCCTTAGGTCTGACCGTTTGATGCATAACAACGTAGGGAATGTCTGCTTTTGATTCATAAATTCTCTTCATTAAACTAGGAGAATCGTAACTTGAACCATAAGGTGATGATGAAATCCTGGGGGGCTAATTTTGCCACATTTGGAGTTTCATATTGGAATTGCAATTGGGATGTTGACTGACGTATCAAATCAGCTACTTTTTTTTATGAAATGTCAAAACGATAAGTTTATACGGAGTTTTCTATTAAATACAAGCTTGTGACGTCATAATTATATAGCATCAAAAAATTTACTTTTTAAGGTTAGATTGGTCATTAAAAATGATAAAAGGGATACATTTAATAAAATAATAATCTTGATTTACCCTTTGGTTAGTGTTTGATAATTTATTTTGAATATAGGCAACTACCATATTGTTTTTTATTGGTAAAATGTTATAGGTACTACTGTTTTTACGTTCAAAGAATATGAAGCTCTTAATGTAGAGAAATTTTATTAGTCCTTGATAGAGTAAAGAAAAATTACAGTTTTAAATGTTCTAATGAAAAATACAGAATCTCAGTTTTAAATCTTACACAGTTTGAGCTCCGTGAGGTATTTAAAAAAAGAGAAATTATAATGTACAAACGAGCTGTGAAAAAGCGGGTCGCTAACTCTTTGAAGTATCTGCAAACTGCTGTGAGAGGCTCATCACATAACTTTGTAAGATTCCGCGCAAGCACTTCTTTCAAACTGGTGCCTTTGTCATCCACGGTCGAGCGGATAGTTCGGAACTATCGTCGAACACGTATCCACGAGATGTTTGTTTTATACCTACCTATTTAGTGAGCTAAGTGGACAAGCAAAGTCATGTGTGAATAATATGTGTTACTGATAAGTATTAAATGGATAATAATGGCCTTTAAAACTTATACAAATATCAAATAAGGAACTAAGAAAATGAAAATTATGGAATGTCATTTATCAGAAAATTTTGTGTGGAAATTCAGCATCCTAATATAAGCGCTGATGTAAACTGAATTGAAAATTCAATTTTATTAAATTATATTAAAAACAAATTGAAGTACATAACAGAGAATTTGAAATTTCTTCTCTTTCGCTTATCAAATAAGATCATCTGATTACGTTATTAATAAAGTTCTAAGATAGAGGATAACCTTTCAAATTCTAATTATTATGATTAAAGGGAAAGAAAAGCGAATTCCCCTTGGGAACGCAAAAAATGAATATAACGCGAAAGCTTTATGAATGAATAAATAATGTTACGATGGCTAAGACGAGTTATTCCTTTGGTATTATTTAATTAAAAGCTTTCTAAAATTTTTATCATTTAATAAATTACACAGTTTTTTGGTACTCTACTGTTGTGCGTTAAATAATAATCTTTCTCCATTATTTTCAGCCAACACAAAATTGCATCATAGTAAGAAAGACGTCAAATGTATGAGAATAACAGTATGCAAAGAGCATGAATTCACCAATGGAATAACTATCCCATGAAAAATTCCAATAAATGAAGTCGGTTAAATATATTATCAATGACAGAGAGAGAAAGAACGACTTACTTGGTGGTACAGACCAATTAACTATCTATGCAAATAAATGAAATTGAAGTGTCTGTTTGTAATGTCAAAACAGTTTTTTACTTAATGCATATATACGGTACTTATTACAAACAAACAAAATATAAAAGTCTGTTTCTTTGTTCCGGCTAATCTCCGAAACTGCTGGACCGATTTTGGCAAGATTTTCACTGGCAGATTTTATTGGTTATAAGTAATGTTTTATACCAGGAACGCGGGTGAAATCGCGGGGAACAGCTTGTCATGAATAAAGTCGAAACAAAAACCAAAGAACGAAAAACCCAACAAATATAAGATTTAACAATGACAAATGCACGTGTCTCACAAAACCAAGCCCCATTACCAGGCTACAATAAATATCACCGGACGGAGGCCTGACCAAACGGCCTCACAAAAGCCTTTGACAGCTCTTAAGTTCCTTCCGTTTGCAGCTTACAACCTAGACACATGTTACTTGTGATAAAATTGGATATTTGTTCAGTAATCGGCGGCAGTATTTGCTACGGTGTTCGTGATATATTATGGTGTAATTTTGTTAGTATTATTGGTACTATTTTGTGGTGTTATAAGCTTTTGAAGAATAAATGACCATGGACATGGAGCACGAGGTTGTTGAAATATTTAATATAAGCAGGGCTACGCGATGTTATTATATTATCGTTAAAACTATACGAAAGGTTAATGATCATTATCATTTTTAACACGCTTTTACATTAGCTTCACCTGTAAATATGTAAAAAAGTTTTGGGAGTTAAAATAAGTTATCTAACGCTGTTGTAACGTAGGTACTTTACAAACATGATATCACAGCAAAATCAATACCCGACCTCTCCAACAATCCTAATAAAATTCCCAATACTGCTCATTAAAATACGCGTACCGTATCAGAAGTCTTTTGTTTCAACGATTATCGGTTTTACGTGTTCCTCACCCGAATTTGGGAACAGCTAAAGTTTTAATACACTTATTATATACCTAGTATAAGAGAAAAGACGCATTTGAACTGAATTACAACCAGTTAATACTGTAAGAGAACGTTCGACGGAGCGTAGAGGTCGTACTAAGGAGTGCTAACGGTCAATAAAAGCAATAAATTACCGAACGAAACCGTGACCAGAGCGTTAGCCTGGTGATCCGTGATCCGGTACTAGCCATAAACAATGTGATACAGTTTGGAGTCGCATTGCAGTGTAACATTCAAAATATGAATTTTCGAAGAAAGTTTTCACGACACTGGTTTCTTTTCCGTCCTTTGTTTTCATAAAATTATTTATTTCTAAAGGTTATTCACAGTCAATCGCATATTTTTTTACAATCAGTAGCTTAGGGTGGATTATATCAACTTTGCTAACACAAATTCTGCGTTGTTTCACGAATTATCAGATCATTACTCTCTTTCGTAATCTTTTGAAACAACCGCCTTAGACTAATCAACTTAAGATATACTGTGCTTTGTAAATCCTACTCTAAGTCCTACAATAGAGAACAATAATTTGCTCGCGCCTCTCATGTCTTCTCAACTTGTGGGTATATAGTAACTTATAAATCTTTAACAAAGGTCACCTATCGTCTTACATATTTTAAAGACGTGCCCTCACGTCCGAAAACGTGAGCTCCGGACCGATTTTACGATTACCACATATGGTGCCGACGTCGATTCAGCTGCGTTCAGATTTTGTAACGAATTATTGGAGGTGACATTTTACTTTATTAACCTTGTTTTTCTGCTTTATTGGAGGTCACCTACCAGTTTTGTTTGTTTGTATTTGAGACTCAAGAAGCTTGGACATTTATATTTCTACTATGCGGATCGAAAGAATATTTTTTCGTGGCATAAAATTATTAATAAACTACTCAAAGTATAGTCACTTCTATCTATACTATATAATATTATAAATCTGAAAAGTTTGTTTGTTTGAACGCGCTAATCTCAGGAACTACTAGTTCGAATTAAAAAGTTCTTTCAGTGTTGGATAGCCCATTTATCGAGGAAGGATATAAGCTACTTTTTATCCCGAGAAAACATAAGATCTCTCGGGAACGCGGGTGAAACCGCGGGGCGGAAGCTAGTACAGTATACAATGTTTTATTTATCTCACCATGGTTAGTAATGATGTGACCAAAGGTGGTAAGCACACAAACCCAAGAAGGAACTAACTCTCAAGTACAGCCGCCTAAAAACACCGGTAGATGTTTGGCATTAGATTCAGAGAGGTAGCCAGTCAGGTAGATACAATGTACCCTACCAAATTATCTTTACCGATAACCGTACAAGTTTCCACGGTATTTATTTCTATTGACTTAGATTATGAACTTATTTAATACCAAAACTGTATTAATTTTAAACAATCAATTTTTTACTTGATTTTGATACACTGCATAAAATGGAACTCGCTCCCCAGCACAACTACCGGAACAAGCAAAAGATTGGCAAAAAATTGGTTGAAAACTTAAGAAAAGTAGGATTTGAGGTCAAAATCTTTGTTGTATAGTCCGTTACCACCTAGTGAGCCGTAATCGCTTTAACTCGTAGTACGAAAGTGCTCGTCTAAATAAGTAGTTCGAATCAAGAACCTAACGTTGTCTTAACAATGTAAGCTCAATTTGCTATGATTTATCTTAAATTATGAGATTAATCCAAATAAAATATTCATATTCAATTTGAATTAAAAAAATGCTTTGAACTTTAATTACCTACTAATTACATTGACCCATTTTAGCGCAATTTTAATGTAAAATTTATTGTAGTTAGCTCTAAGACAATTCTGAGAAATTTATTATAACAAAAGTCACTTATTTCATCCACTTTGATCATAAACCCTCCCCAATCTTATTCCATTACAATAAAGTTCATTTTGTAACCTCAATAAAAACTTATTACAACGCCTCGGCGAACACGGGTGTAAGTCATATTTCGTAACATAAATTGCTGAGTTACTTAAGGGTACTTTTTGTGAAATTAGTGACGGGTCAAATATTCTTCATTATACGATTAAAAAGTTATCTAATCGATTTTCAATGTTATGTTTTTGTACTTTGTTTTGTTTTGTGGTAGGAAATCAAACTGGATTCTTTAGATAAATTCATTGTAGACATTTACCTATTTACCATTTACCTACTTATTCATGACAATAACTATTCAAAATCTTAGTATAATTACTTGTTACATTTTTTTTATTTTTGGTCGCTTTTTAACATCTAAGGTCATCAGCGACCACTACAAACAGTTTCACTTGTTAATATACATTAATAATTTTCAAAAAGTTTATGGTTTGTATAGATCCATTATCTTGTATGCTGTTAGGTAAATCATATATACGTTTTGCAATATTTTAGGTCGTGCATTCAATTAGAACCTGTTACTTTGTTAGATAAAAAAATCTCAAAAAATATTGTATTCTTGATAATGCTCAAAGTATTCTTTAAATAGCAATAAAAATATTGTATCCGTGCTCAAAAATGCACAAAATAAACCAGTATCTTCGTCATTTAAGCTTACTAAACTAAACTACTTGTTAAAAGTACAAGTAACTCAGATTTTCCTTTTTCACGTCACTAGTTCCTATCATTTCCTCGTCTATTTTTCTTTATCCCAAGTTGCCGGTTCCGGACAATATTTACTTTTGGTTAGGCCTTAGTCCAACTGCTTAGGGACAACGCGGTCTCTCATGTTGATCCAGGCTTAGAAGGTCACTGAAATGAGTGATGGGCAAGATTCCAACATTATTTATAGCCCAGAGTATGTATAATTTGATTAAAATATGGTATTTGACTATCTAGGATGTTCGCATCTAGTTAGTTTTAATATAAATGAAATTAAGAGACCTAAACATAATAATAGATATTTAAACATTAGGTAGTGAAATTTAAATTATGGTTACTTTTAAAAGGTGTATTATTACAAAAGTAATATATTTGATCAACATTTCTTCTACAAAAATATCGATGTCCGTAACAAAATCTTACAAATAGAAATTTAATATCCAATAATAGAAAATAGAGAGTGCCTAAGTCTAGCTCGAAGCTCGCCGAAGCCTCACTAAGAGCTTTGAGCAATAAATGCATTTTACGAAAAAAAAATCGACGATAAAAGCTGACATTTGTCGTGAACGAACTTTTGCCATTTTTCGACTTACTGTCCATTCCAATGTTTCTTTTCTATCAGCTGGGCTTAAAATGTCTAGTATAAGCACCAAGCTATGTGACGTTTGCTTTTAATATTTAAGAAAAGTTTATAACTTTAAAAGGTTTTGTAGTGAAAGGATGTTCTTCGAAAATTGGAATGAAAAGATATTTATTTTTCAATTTCTGTAGAGTCCATTAATTATGCACTGATATATTTTAGTAAATAAGTCGACTCATAAAATCCAAATCAAAATTACCTCGAAAATTAAATCAATGAATATGGTTTATAAAAAATATCTATAATTGAAATGAAAAGGAAAATAAATGAAATAATTCATTCATTCAATAACTTAATAAGTTTTAATTAATTTAAACACACTTACAGTTGCACTCTAGTAGGTAAAGCTTTAATACTACTGAAGCTACCACCGCGGTTCGGACGTCACTGAGAAGAACCGGCAAGAAACTTGGCAAGGTTACATTTTTTTATATACTTTGTACCGTCTGATTATTACTATTTTTTTTCTATCAAATGTAACGATCTAAACAAATATAGCTACTTAAGCATAAACATATAAAAACCCAACTCATTGGCAATTTTCTGTCAGCAATACATGTCCATAAAATGGCTGCTTGTCAGCCTTCCGACGTAAAGAAAATCGACTGTACATTCCAAATTTATACTCCAATTGCACTTCCTTCCCCAGGAAATCGACCGAAATAAACCACGCACAATTCTCCGGGACTAGAATGAGCAAATTTAAACTCACTGAATACCAACATAACTTAAACTTTAACGTTACAAAGTGGACTACATCTGAGTGAAACATAGCCACTTATAAAGGTCTGAGAATTTCAATTTTAGGTCAGAAGACCCTCCAAAGGGATTAGACAGGCTCCTCAGAGGCGCTATTACTACACCCTTGACAAACATCAAGATTTGCCCTTTTCTCGTATAAAAGTGAAATATGTAATGGACTATATGACCTACTCCGGGCTACTGATCTCCTAGTACTTTAAATTGAATGATGAAAACGTTTCGATATTTTATTCTTATTCTAAACTATCGAAATTGATGCTAACCTAGTATTAGCTATTTCTTTTTAACCGACTTTAAAATAAAAGGAGGAGGTTCTCAATTCGGTTGTATTTTTTTGTTAATAGATGTTCATTAGTGGGCTATTGAACTACTAATATAATTATTATGTACAAGAAAAAAGGTATCTTTGCGCTACTCTTTATACACCCACGCTCCCGTTACGGTAAATATTTTTAATGTACAGACACGTTGGTTCTACAGTTTTATTTTAATTATGTATAGATACGGTTGGCCCAAAAAAGTCACTGTAAGGCCAAAATTATAACGGTGAAGAAAAAAATACCAGAGGCACATAACTTCGTTGCAGTAAAGCCATTACTACACACAACATCCATTAAAAAGTACGTAATACAGTTTGATAGGTACGCACACGCTAAAATATATTTTTACGACCCTCTCGGGAAGTTAAAAGGCAATAAAAGTTACTTTAATTGAATGTAACTTATTCTTTTTCGATTTTTATTACGAGTGCGGTCTGTCCTTACAATTTAGCCGCAGTAAAAAAATATGGGTCCATTTTCCTAAGAGATTACTTCTTAATTTAAGACTGTGACTTTCACCCTATTTCTATATTCAAATTAAGCTTTTACTTTGTTCAATGGTTTTTAAATAAACTACATAGTATATAAAGCGTAAATGCCATTAATTTTGAACAACTTCAAGCAGTCACGGTCCGAAAAACATAAATTGACTTAATTAAACAACAAGTCAAGATTCCAAATTCACCGAAACAAAGGTATTTAATTAAAGCTGGCATCTTTAAGCAAAAAGTGTCGAAACTTAGTAATAATAGAAGTTGTTTCATTATCGGAATCCTTCGTAACCCCTCGTTAGATTGTGTTAGTGATGCCTAAAATCAGTATTGATCTTGCAGTCTGCCACACTTTACAACACATCTGCTTATAGCTGATTGCAGATAATCTGAGAAAAAAAAAAAACTTGCAGTCTCATCTTGGTCTTACAGAAAATGGAAGACCAAATCAGAGACCAATACAAGCTATATGTTTGCAAGACGAAGACCGACCTTGCAAGACTTGAAGTAAGAACATGTCTTGCAAGGTATAAATGTATATTTTATCGTAGAGGTACTTAAAGCTAGGAGCTTAAAATAATGAGGAACAGATTTTTTAAATCCATTTGCTAAATATTTACTAACATAATGATATACTTTTTATTTTGAAAGAAAGCATAAATAGTAATTGTTTTTTCCTACACATCGTAATGTGGTGTAAACAAAGTATTATTTATCTTTCTAACAGTGAGACTTTTGCAGCAAGAATGAGAATAAATTGAGACTAAGATTGAGACACGAGATGCAAGACGAGACCAAGACTAGCTTAGTCTTATGTTGGTCTTGAGTTTGGACATCACTAATGTCAGAGTTTAAGATCCTACTCTACGCAATATATTAGAATTTGCTTAATTAGGGTAACTTATTATTAGGTGTTTGATGGTATAACATATTTATCTTAATAACTTGAATATAATGAGAAATAATGGATTACTTAAAATAAAAATTAAAAAATATTAAAACCGACGCGAACTCTGTAATCCACTGAAATATACGTCAGCTCTCAAAATACTTATATGAATTTCATACCTTGCCAATTTTCCATCATCTTATTAGATGTTTCAATAATGGTGTAAGAGTTTACTCATACAAATTTTAATTGTAATCCAATCTCAATATGGTTGCTATGGAAACTGAAAAGCATTATGCAATAAAGCTCGTTTCTAATCGACTACTTTCATTCAAAAGGCACGTACAAAATTTTCTCAATGTTATAAAAAAGGATAATATAATCATGAACCATGGAGGTTAGAGTTCAGTGCTCCAAGTTAGACGTGTTTGCATCACATCCTATTTTAAGTCTGCGGTCATTGTTCTGAAAACGTATTCTAGGAGTTTAAAAATTGGCCAGCAATTTATGTACGAAAATTAATTCCAATTGATATAGGAATCAATTTGAAACTAGTTTGACAAAATATAAGTAGGTACACAATAAAAAAAAAACAATATTTTTATCTTGTTTTAAATGGTGTTGGAGTATTTGTTTTAATTGTGTGTCGACGAAAAAGGTGAATTTTCATTAATTAAATGATGGAGTAGAAAACCTTGCATTTGATCACTTTGGCAAATAATATAAAAGAACTCCTAAACAAATATACAAAAAAAGTGTTGTCTAACGTCAAATGCATTTTACCAATAAAATATTTTAAAGGTGAACGCACAAATTGGTTCGACCAATCATTGTTAGGCATCCATATCATCCATGTGTATCATAGGCATTTTCATTCAGCACCGGGTGCAACGACCCTCAGCAGGTGTATAAAAATCTGCAAGAGGATCTTTTGTTTGTAACGTCAGCTCTGTATATTTGTAGGTACGGTGTAAAAGCAAAATAGTTTTTTTTTTTATTTTAGCCATCAAAGGCTTTTTCGTTTATGAAAACCCATATTTTGTTGAAGGTAGAGTTGAATTTGTAAAATGTTATGTCTTCATGTCAAAGCAAGAGATTGTTTTTAGAATATGCAAATATTATTTTATCATAATAATGTCATAGTATAAGTTTATAATTTTATGATTCAAGTTAAAAAGAATTCACTTGTTGTTTTCCTTTGAACATCCTATTATAATATAAAGCATAATCCAAGTAAAAAATCAAATCATTTAATATAATAATAGATATATAGTTTTCATACATTCATATGTCACTTCATCATCACGTAAACTCGATTATCCTTTAAAATATGCCCAAAAATACAAAGGAAGAATGTCCTCTACAACGAATCTTAGTTTCTAAAATCATTACTGTAGTTGCCCACTCCTTGAATACACCCCTGTCCCCAAACTGTCATGACGTCATAAAATTTAATATTCCTGCCACTATTTTCGAGTCATCAACTCATTTGTAGTGTTGTTTAACTTATGGCACGATAAATTCAAAACACTCGCACATAAAATAGCAATATCAACTCCAAGGCATATAATGTTATTTTGTCGCCTATAAAACTTTATATGACGTTCGCTATAGTGGTCATATTATTTGATTGCATCGAATGGGGCATAAGATATATGTTAGTGATGTTACAGCCCTGTTTACTTTGTTTGATATGTTGTGATGAAACATTAAGTTAATTAGGATTTGGACCAGAATTCTTTGCCTTTGATATGATTTAATGTTTAATTTTTAGTTTACTTAAATGCGGCTTAGAAAGAGCTAAATTATATAAGAGTGGCTAAATAATTTTACTAATATAGTAAAATTACCATTCAGTTCCGTAACGGGTGAATCGATTGAGATAAAATTAAACACAAATATAGATTATTATTCTGGATTAGCAATGAGGATAAAACATAATTATTATGATACTTTTTATTCCAGGAATGCGAATGAAACCGCGAGGAATATTAGTAATTAAATAAAACATAATTAATGAATATTTTTATATAAATCAAATAAGTTAAAAAAGTAAGTATTTAACTTCAAAATGTGGACTAAAAAAGAAAAATATTGACAAAAGGAAATTTTATATATGTACTACAAAAGGTCCCCCTGAAATTGAAATACGCCAAAGTTATGCGTAACTTTTCCTGTTTGAATGAAATCCCTTCGAATATCAACAAGGCGACCATAGATATTGCATAGAGAAATATCGGTATTTCAATATAAAAAAGGGGAATTTTTCGTCACAAACGTTGCGTGTGGACGGTCTGGAGTCGTCACCCCGGCCTATCCATCTCAATAAATTGCTTTGACAGCTTGGAGCGGGAAACATTGAAAACGGCACTTACGCCCTGAGGAAAAAATGAGGAAAGACAGATGGCAACCCTTATTGTGACATCTGAAATTAATTACCACAATCGTTGGTGAGAAATAATGTATGAAACTAACTGCTGGATATTATTTCAGATATTTATTGCCTCGTCCGAGAGATAAGGGAATCTTTATTAAATTTGACGGATTGGCGTTTAACCAGTCTTACTATAAGTGATGATGTGGCCGAATATGGTATGCAGGGTTACTTGTAATTCGATACATTCCTTTAAGGGCATGATAGTAGAGACTGTAAGCTACGAAATTAACCCTTTATTGGATTATACAAATGTGATTTAATTGTCATTTTAATCAATAAGAAAAATAATAAAGAAATAATTCAAAGTGATAGGAAATTTAAGATTGTGTGGAAGCCATTGCAAAATTTAATCATTTTATTGGTTTAAAAAATATATTGGCATCTTACAGAGTACGAGAAACAAAAAGAGAAAAACATACTTTTGTTCTAATCTTTGAAGTGGAAATTCGGGACTTTTAGAGAAATGGTAAATTTTCGAATTTCTCATTAACGGTCAACATTCAATCACGCCCATAAAGGAATGTATTGAATTACAAGTAACCCTGTATGTATTTACAGCCTAAAAAAAACAACGTGAGGAAACGTTATCGCAGTGGTAGGATACTTTGTAGGTACCTGCCCGATGCTACCAAGTAGGTACCTTCATTTTCTCAAGTGCATCTACCAGTAAGTATGCTCCGGCAGTGTGCAACGTGACAGCCAATTCATTCTAAGCTTCGTGTGCTCACCATTTTTGCCCGCATCATCACATGGTGAAATTGTGGTCAAAAACAGTAGTTGCTTATATTTTCCTAGTACAGAGTCGTGGAATTTTTATTAAACCTTAAGCTAGCGAATGGGCCTAATACTACTTCAAAGAAATTTAAGTTCTTAAGATAAAATATTACATATGTGACGATTTTAAATCACCATCATTTTAAATATTTTCCGTAAAAATTATCAGGTCGTTGAGTAATTAACGTCATTTGAAGATATAAACTGAAATTGTCGCTGCAAGCCAGATAACTGATAGGAGATGGGGGGAATTGGAGCCTACTAAGGAAAAAGTTCAATAAAAGGCAAATGTATGGATACTTTAGAAACTTTTTATTAGAAACTAAATCCTTACTCATTTGACTATCATTTAATCACAGCGTTAACGTTACATTGTTAGGCATTTGGGCACAGATAAACTTTAAAGAAAAAAACAGAATCGCTCTCATTACCCGACTTTGCGGGAAATGAGAGCCTATAAATTCCAATATGTGTAATGGGAGCTACTTAATTATTATATCAGCCTCAAAAAAATTATGTCAGTCTGAAATCTAACTTATTCATATAAATTTTTCTATCAGACTGTCAGAACTGTCAGAACCAGAACATTCTTTATGTGCCCATTTACCGCAACCTCTGCAACGGTACACTTCGTTATTTTTTCCTGTGTCACAGCAAATAGCACACAATGTCTCTTCTTCTGAATATTCTGACTCATCGTCACAAAGATTCTCAACGTCTTCTTCTTCAGACGTGTCAGTTCATCCTCAAAAAGTTTATTTTTTACTGTTTTTACTTTTTCTTTATTGATGGTTACCTTCTTTCGTTTTTTTCCTTTTCCTGCGGTTCATTTTCTTTCTTTGTTGCTGGTTTCTCCCTTCTTCTTTGCAATGATTTTAGTGTTACATTTTACTCTAAACGTTTCTTCTCCTGCTGTAGTACAATCTGAAAAACAAACACATTAAAAAGCATATGGGGCAATTGGAGCTACAAAGGGTAATCAGAGCCTAATAAGCTCTGATTACCCGACTACCACCAATTTGAAATTAAATAAAATTACATACTGAATCTAGCTTGTAACGAAATTATACGCACAGATACTCATTATTGATAACATTAGCTATAAAATAAAACAAGTTTGATTGTAATAAACGTATATCTTCACACATACCTGGCCGATGAAATTTCGTATTTTTTATAAGCGCGGACCAAAAAATCGAGAAGCTTCCGTGGTCACACAACACGTGGCACTGGCGAGTCTAGCGCCGCAGGGAAACACGATCGCAGCGTGCCGAAGGTGCCTGAGTGGCAACCGAGTGAATACGAGCTGTAGTTTTGTCTCTAGTCGCACCGCTCGCATTACCCTCTGGCTCTCATTACCCTCTGTTCTCCTACTACATAATATTATACTATTTTTTTTTTGTAAATACATACATATAAAGATAATTACACCGAGACTCAGGACAAACAGACATGTTCATGCACTCAAATGTTTGTCCTGAGTGGGAATCGAACGCACGACCTTCGGCGTGATAGAGATAGTGCATCTTACCAACCACGCCAACAAATTAATTAATTGTGCCCCGTTTAGTTATACCATTACTCAGAAATCCATAAAATATTAACAAAATCAAAATCCGAGCACACTATCTCTATCAATACATACCTTCACAGTATGGAACAACAGCATAGAACCACGCATAGAACAATAACATTTTTCCATAGCCGACAAAAGAAAAAAAAAACTTTAATATTATCTGACACGACTTGAGACAAAAAGGGAGGTTATTCTCAACACGTCGCCGAAATAAAAGCCGTCGGCATTCGTCGCTGAACCGAGTACAATTGCTGTCCAATGTAGTTCACGCATCGCTGACTCCTGGGCTATTCCCGCTATGGACCGATGATGCAATTAGATATAAGCTTCGACCGGGCTTTGGAATAACTCCCCCTTTAAGATTAAGTTCAAAGAAACGGGTAGATTAGACGATCATGCTTTTTTTGTCGAAGGCTTTTCCTGTGATTATGTTTTTGGTTCAGATTTTTAAGGTCAGCTTTAGGTACTGGTGAAACGTTATGACATACACACAACTATTATTGTATTAGTAGTTAAATAGATATACAGGCCTATTTTTATTTTTCAAATATTGGAAGTTTTGCTAAACTATTAAAAATAGCCCTGTATAGATAAAACAAATTAATTACAACTTCAAATAATGTAGAAGATAGTTATTTTAAAAATAGAAGATTGAAAAACCGGCCAAGTGTGAGTCAGACTCGCGCACCGAGGGTTCCGTACAAACTTCGTCCATTGTTCGTCCATCAAGGGAAATGCACAATTTTATTTATTTACCTAATTTGAGGTTGGTGATTGAATGAAAGGTAAATTGCGGTTTATGATTTATGACGTATTAAAAAAAACTGCTAATTAGATCTCGTTCAAACCAATTTTCGGTGGAAGTTTACATGGTAATGTACATCATATATTTTTTTTAGTTTTATCATTCTCTTATTTTAGAAGTTACAGGGGGGGGGGGGCACACATTTACCACTTTGGATGTGTCTTTCGCGCAAACTATTCAGTTTAGAAAAAAATGATGTTAGAAACCTCAATATCATTTTTAAAGACCTATCCATAAACACCCCACACTTATGGGTTGGATGAAAAAAATATTTTTGAGTTTCAGTTCTAAGTATGGGAAACCCCCTAAATTTATTGTTTTTTTCTATTTTTGTGTGAAAATCTTAATGCGGTTCACAGAATACATCTATTTACCAAGTTTCAACAGTATAGCTCTTATAGTTTCGGAAAAAAAGTGGCTGTGACATACGGACGGACAGACAGACAGACAGACATGATGAATCTATAAGGGTTCCGTTTTTTGCCATTTGGCTACGGAACCCTAAAAATCAGACAAAATAGTGAACAAAATTTTAAATTCCGAACACTATCCTAAAATGTTAAATATCAGCGTTCTCCGCTCCGGTCGTAATCCCGTAGACTGCGCAGGGCACTTACAATTGATGAAATCTTATCTTTATTGTGACAGCCCTGAATCCGTTCCGTTACCGGGGTCTAATCATGAAGTATGGCTCTATAACAAAGTTCTCTATCCCTCTCTTGCGAGTTAACTTTCATTAGCTCTCTTTAGGCCGGCAGACGTATAAAAACGTCAATGTAAAACTTAACTTGGATTTATTGAGTTATCCTTGTTTTGCGGATAGAAGTTTTCTTGAGGATGAAAAAGCTTAGGCGAAAGTTATTCTCATTTTGGATAAAGTTTTACTTTTATTACGTAGGATATTGTGGGATATTTTTGTCGCCTTTGATTACAATTTGTTAATATAGTGTGGGTGGATTTTAAAATATTTCAATTTGTAGGAATTAATTGTAAAAGAAATAGAAAATTTGATACATTTTTTGAAATTTTAAAATTTCCCTATACTAAATTAATTATATCAGATTTCTGAATACTTCTTAATCATATTATTATATTATATAACCAATTTTATGGAATACATCTAACTTTAAACCAATTAATAAAATAAAAACACTCACTACTGCATGAATGGTTACAAATAATTTCTATCTAAATCTGATAGTAAATCCGTTTTTTATGCAATCTATCAATAACTAGT
This sequence comes from Tetheella fluctuosa, assembly GCA_951216915.1. Classification (NCBI taxonomy): domain Eukaryota; kingdom Metazoa; phylum Arthropoda; class Insecta; order Lepidoptera; family Drepanidae; genus Tetheella; species Tetheella fluctuosa. Next base: position 2,156,815 of record OX578229.1, on the reverse strand, counting down.
TTTCACCTCTATTCAAATGGAAAATGAATAAAAATTATTAGGCATGGTAGGCTAATGGGTCTAGTAAAACTAGTGGGACGATTTGCAGCTCTAGATAGACGGACTGCATTTCACTGCAAATTTGCAGTTTGAATGTAGTTAGCAAAACTGCAAACCAATCGTGCAGTCGTCGGCGTGCAGTTGGCGTGCAGTTCCAACGAAATGCAGTCCATCTGTCTAGAGCCTAAGACCCAGAAATATGTGGAATATTTCATAATTCATAAAAACACGCGTAAAATAAACAATTGAATGAAATAAAAAAAATTATATCATAATATAATTCTCATATTGTTTCATCTGTATGAAATTTTGAATTATCACAATGAATCGGAACCGGTTACATCCGAATTTAACTAGTTTCCGAAGTTGGCATTGTTTCAAAAATAAAAGGCTAGTACAGAATTGAGTCGGTTCCAAAGTTATCGGACGAATAAATTAAAATAAGACACAATTTGCTACAATTGGAGCTATAAATTACAGTTTTCTTAAGTTTGAATTGCTTTTTCGATAAAACTATGTAAAATCATTATTTTTCTGAGTCACAATCTAGATACAAACTTTTATTAACCATTATTTAAAAGTCTTCATAGAAACCCAAATAAAAATGTTATTCCTTTGTCGTAATGTGTATTATGTCGTAACGGAGTTACAGATTAACATACTTTTTGGTTAGCTGGCAGGAAAGAGAAGTACATACACATGCCATTTTTACTACAGAAAGATTTTTAGATTAGCTATGATAACTCTGTGGTAGTGACGTCAGATGCCGCGGCGAAGGTCGTGGGTTGGAAAACATCGTGAGGAAACCATAGCACGGTGGTAGTTTGTAGTACCCACCTGGCTGGCTACCACCCTCAAGTTGATAATCTGTTGCCAAGCACCTACCACTGTGTCCCAGAGTCAATTCCTCCTAGGCTTTGTGTGCTTACCATCTTCAGCCACATTTTCACTCACCATGATGACATTGCTGTCAAACACTATAAATTAAATATGGATTTATTTTTGTTATTTAAAATTATTTTGTACAACTTTTGTATTATTTGTAGTAAGCTTAAGTTAAGTTAGTCATGCTCACTTTGGGGTCTTTGCTTGCGGCGGCGTCGTGTGGCGGGTCGCTCACTTCCCTATAATATGTGCGAGGAGGGCGATGGCTGCCACATGCGTCATACTTGTGAAATCGGTTCGGAAGGTTGCTTTTACTGAGAAGAGCCGGCAAGAAACTCAGCAATTACTCTTTTCAAAACCAACTCAGATTCATTACATCAAATTATTTATATCTAGTCTCACTGACAATATGTGTGTGTTATATGACAGTAAGGAAAAAAAAAAAAAAAAAAAAAAAAAAAAAAAAAAAAAAAAAAAAAAAAATTATGAGTAACTTAGTAAACAAATGGATTGCAAACTTAAGCAGACCAGCCCCCACAAGCAGCACAAGCAGCATCTACCAGTAAGTATGCTCCGGCAGTGTGCAACGTGACAGCCAATTCATTCTAAGCTTCGTGTGCTCACCATTTTTGCCCGCATCATCACATGGTGAAATTGTGGTCAAAAACAGTAGTTGCTTATATTTTCCTAGTACAGAGTCGTGGAATTTTTATTAAACCTTAAGCTAGCGAATGGGCCTAATACTACTTCAAAGAAATTTAAGTTCTTAAGATAAAATATTACATATGTGACGATTTTAAATCACCATCATTTTAAATATTTTCCGTAAAAATTATCAGGTCGTTGAGTAATTAACGTCATTTGAAGATATAAACTGAAATTGTCGCTGCGGCAGAAATATTAGATTCGGTTGTAACTAATAAAGTTCAGATGGTTCAAAATTTAAATTGTTTTATTTTTATCATTTAATTGACATTTTGTTTTTTAAAAACTGTGAAACAATAATAATGCTTTTATTTTTAAATATTCTGGGACATATTCCTCACACACGGCCATCTGATCCCAAACTAAGCAGAGCTCGTATTATATAAGCCAGATAACTGATAGGAGATGGGGGGAATTGGAGCCTACTAAGGAAAAAGTTCAATAAAAGGCAAATGTATGGATACTTTAGAAACTTTTTATTAGAAACTAAATCCTTACTCATTTGACTATCATTTAATCACAGCGTTAACGTTACATTGTTAGGCATTTGGGCACAGATAAACTTTAAAGAAAAAAACAGAATCGCTCTCATTACCCGACTTTGCGGGAAATGAGAGCCTATAAATTCCAATATGTGTAATGGGAGCTACTTAATTATTATATCAGCCTCAAAAAAATTATGTCAGTCTGAAATCTAACTTATTCATATAAATTTTTCTATCAGACTGTCAGAACTGTCAGAACCAGAACATTCTTTATGTGCCCATTTACCGCAACCTCTGCAACGGTACACTTCGTTATTTTTTCCTGTGTCACAGCAAATAGCACACAATGTCTCTTCTTCTGAATATTCTGACTCATCGTCACAAAGATTCTCAACGTCTTCTTCTTCAGACGTGTCAGTTCATCCTCAAAAAGTTTATTTTTTACTGTTTTTACTTTTTCTTTATTGATGGTTACCTTCTTTCGTTTTTTTCCTTTTCCTGCGGTTCATTTTCTTTCTTTGTTGCTGGTTTCTCCCTTCTTCTTTGCAATGATTTTAGTGTTACATTTTACTCTAAACGTTTCTTCTCCTGCTGTAGTACAATCTGAAAAACAAACACATTAAAAAGCATATGGGGCAATTGGAGCTACAAAGGGTAATCAGAGCCTAATAAGCTCTGATTACCCGACTACCACCAATTTGAAATTAAATAAAATTACATACTGAATCTAGCTTGTAACGAAATTATACGCACAGATACTCATTATTGATAACATTAGCTATAAAATAAAACAAGTTTGATTGTAATAAACGTATATCTTCACACATACCTGGCCGATGAAATTTCGTATTTTTTATAAGCGCGGACCAAAAAATCGAGAAGCTTCCGTGGTCACACAACACGTGGCACTGGCGAGTCTAGCGCCGCAGGGAAACACGATCGCAGCGTGCCGAAGGTGCCTGAGTGGCAACCGAGTGAATACGAGCTGTAGTTTTGTCTCTAGTCGCACCGCTCGCATTACCCTCTGGCTCTCATTACCCTCTGTTCTCCTACTACATAATATTATACTATTTTTTTTTTGTAAATACATACATATAAAGATAATTACACCGAGACTCAGGACAAACAGACATGTTCATGCACTCAAATGTTTGTCCTGAGTGGGAATCGAACGCACGACCTTCGGCGTGATAGAGATAGTGCATCTTACCAACCACGCCAACAAATTAATTAATTGTGCCCCGTTTAGTTATACCATTACTCAGAAATCCATAAAATATTAACAAAATCAAAATCCGAGCACACTATCTCTATCAATACATACCTTCACAGTATGGAACAACAGCATAGAACCACGCATAGAACAATAACATTTTTCCATAGCCGACAAAAGAAAAAAAAAACTTTAATATTATCTGACACGACTTGAGACAAAAAGGGAGGTTATTCTCAACACGTCGCCGAAATAAAAGCCGTCGGCATTCGTCGCTGAACCGAGTACAATTGCTGTCCAATGTAGTTCACGCATCGCTGACTCCTGGGCTATTCCCGCTATGGACCGATGATGCAATTAGATATAAGCTTCGACCGGGCTTTGGAATAACTCCCCCTTTAAGATTAAGTTCAAAGAAACGGGTAGATTAGACGATCATGCTTTTTTTGTCGAAGGCTTTTCCTGTGATTATGTTTTTGGTTCAGATTTTTAAGGTCAGCTTTAGGTACTGGTGAAACGTTATGACATACACACAACTATTATTGTATTAGTAGTTAAATAGATATACAGGCCTATTTTTATTTTTCAAATATTGGAAGTTTTGCTAAACTATTAAAAATAGCCCTGTATAGATAAAACAAATTAATTACAACTTCAAATAATGTAGAAGATAGTTATTTTAAAAATAGAAGATTGAAAAACCGGCCAAGTGTGAGTCAGACTCGCGCACCGAGGGTTCCGTACAAACTTCGTCCATTGTTCGTCCATCAAGGGAAATGCACAATTTTATTTATTTACCTAATTTGAGGTTGGTGATTGAATGAAAGGTAAATTGCGGTTTATGATTTATGACGTATTAAAAAAAACTGCTAATTAGATCTCGTTCAAACCAATTTTCGGTGGAAGTTTACATGGTAATGTACATCATATATTTTTTTTAGTTTTATCATTCTCTTATTTTAGAAGTTACAGGGGGGGGGGGGGCACACATTTACCACTTTGGATGTGTCTTTCGCGCAAACTATTCAGTTTAGAAAAAAATGATGTTAGAAACCTCAATATCATTTTTAAAGACCTATCCATAAACACCCCACACTTATGGGTTGGATGAAAAAAATATTTTTGAGTTTCAGTTCTAAGTATGGGAAACCCCCTAAATTTATTGTTTTTTTCTATTTTTGTGTGAAAATCTTAATGCGGTTCACAGAATACATCTATTTACCAAGTTTCAACAGTATAGCTCTTATAGTTTCGGAAAAAAAGTGGCTGTGACATACGGACGGACAGACAGACAGACAGACATGATGAATCTATAAGGGTTCCGTTTTTTGCCATTTGGCTACGGAACCCTAAAAATCAGACAAAATAGTGAACAAAATTTTAAATTCCGAACACTATCCTAAAATGTTAAATATCAGCGTTCTCCGCTCCGGTCGTAATCCCGTAGACTGCGCAGGGCACTTACAATTGATGAAATCTTATCTTTATTGTGACAGCCCTGAATCCGTTCCGTTACCGGGGTCTAATCATGAAGTATGGCTCTATAACAAAGTTCTCTATCCCTCTCTTGCGAGTTAACTTTCATTAGCTCTCTTTAGGCCGGCAGACGTATAAAAACGTCAATGTAAAACTTAACTTGGATTTATTGAGTTATCCTTGTTTTGCGGATAGAAGTTTTCTTGAGGATGAAAAAGCTTAGGCGAAAGTTATTCTCATTTTGGATAAAGTTTTACTTTTATTACGTAGGATATTGTGGGATATTTTTGTCGCCTTTGATTACAATTTGTTAATATAGTGTGGGTGGATTTTAAAATATTTCAATTTGTAGGAATTAATTGTAAAAGAAATAGAAAATTTGATACATTTTTTGAAATTTTAAAATTTCCCTATACTAAATTAATTATATCAGATTTCTGAATACTTCTTAATCATATTATTATATTATATAACCAATTTTATGGAATACATCTAACTTTAAACCAATTAATAAAATAAAAACACTCACTACTGCATGAATGGTTACAAATAATTTCTATCTAAATCTGATAGTAAATCCGTTTTTTATGCAATCTATCAATAACTAGTTTTCACCTCTATTCAAATGGAAAATGAATAAAAATTATTAGGCATGGTAGGCTAATGGGTCTAGTAAAACTAGTGGGACGATTTGCAGCTCTAGATAGACGGACTGCATTTCACTGCAAATTTGCAGTTTGAATGTAGTTAGCAAAACTGCAAACCAATCGTGCAGTCGTCGGCGTGCAGTTGGCGTGCAGTTCCAACGAAATGCAGTCCATCTGTCTAGAGCCTAAGACCCAGAAATATGTGGAATATTTCATAATTCATAAAAACACGCGTAAAATAAACAATTGAATGAAATAAAAAAAATTATATCATAATATAATTCTCATATTGTTTCATCTGTATGAAATTTTGAATTATCACAATGAATCGGAACCGGTTACATCCGAATTTAACTAGTTTCCGAAGTTGGCATTGTTTCAAAAATAAAAGGCTAGTACAGAATTGAGTCGGTTCCAAAGTTATCGGACGAATAAATTAAAATAAGACACAATTTGCTACAATTGGAGCTATAAATTACAGTTTTCTTAAGTTTGAATTGCTTTTTCGATAAAACTATGTAAAATCATTATTTTTCTGAGTCACAATCTAGATACAAACTTTTATTAACCATTATTTAAAAGTCTTCATAGAAACCCAAATAAAAATGTTATTCCTTTGTCGTAATGTGTATTATGTCGTAACGGAGTTACAGATTAACATACTTTTTGGTTAGCTGGCAGGAAAGAGAAGTACATACACATGCCATTTTTACTACAGAAAGATTTTTAGATTAGCTATGATAACTCTGTGGTAGTGACGTCAGATGCCGCGGCGAAGGTCGTGGGTTGGAAAACATCGTGAGGAAACCATAGCACGGTGGTAGTTTGTAGTACCCACCTGGCTGGCTACCACCCTCAAGTTGATAATCTGTTGCCAAGCACCTACCACTGTGTCCCAGAGTCAATTCCTCCTAGGCTTTGTGTGCTTACCATCTTCAGCCACATTTTCACTCACCATGATGACATTGCTGTCAAACACAGGCCTATAAATTAAATATGGATTTATTTTTGTTATTTAAAATTATTTTGTACAACTTTTGTATTATTTGTAGTAAGCTTAAGTTAAGTTAGTCATGCTCACTTTGGGGTCTTTGCTTGCGGCGGCGTCGTGTGGCGGTCGCTCACTTCCCTATAATATGTGCGAGGAGGGCGATGGCTGCCACATGCGTCATACTTGTGAACAGGTGCTGCTTGTGGGGGCTGGTCTGCTTAAGTTTGCAATCCATTTGTTTACTAAGTTACTCATAATTTTTTTTTTTTTTTTTTTTTTTTTTTTTTTTTTTTTTTTTTTTTTTTTTTTTTTTTTTCCTTACTGTCATATAACACACACATATTGTCAGTGAGACTAGATATAAATAATTTGATGTAATGAATCTGAGTTGGTTTTGAAAAGAGTAATTGCTGAGTTTCTTGCCGGCTCTTCTCAGTAAAAGCAACCTTCCGAACCGTGCGTTAGAGTCAGACTATTCATAAGTGCTTGTGAAGGCCTATTTGAATAAAAAATATTTTCATTTCATTTCATTTGTAGTAAATAAATCAAAATTTAAAAAAAGAAATCATAAAAAATATATATAATGTCATGAAAATTATTATAGCACCTAAATACATATAATACAAGGTTCAAACCCTGATTTTCTCGATAGTAACTCTTCAATAACATCTACACTTTATATTATTTATACGTGCTAATCTCAGGAACTACTGGTTGGAATTGAAAAATTACTTTAGTGTTGGATAGCTCATTTATCGACGAAGGCTATAGGCTACTTTTTATCCCGAGAAAACATAAATTCCCACGGGAACGCGGGCGAAACCGCGGGGCGGAAGCTAGTAGCATAAAGACAGGACTGCTTTCTGATTGTATTATATAGGTTCAACGACATGGATAGAGCGACAATCATGCATTGTGAAAATAAAGTACCTAGATAGTAGACTAGTAACTGTCGCTACATGAATCAAATGAAGACAGTCTGTTTACCGGATATTTTTATGCGCAGATTCTATTTCTGTATAAGTTATATAAGTCTAGAATAGGATTTAGCTATTTTGATTGTGACAACCAAATAAAACTTACAATGGAAGTTATGTATGAGAAAGTGGATAGATATACTGGAAGAGGAAGAGAGAAAGATGGATGGATTGTGTAAGTGATTGGGAACAGGGCAGGAAGATGATGAAGACATAGAAGGTTTGGAGAGGTAGCGCATAGTGGACAGGTAGAGCATAGCGATATGTCGCTCAAACAGCAGCTCGACTGGGGAAGTACCTCCACTTTACAGAATACCGCAGTCAAATAACTTATAGTTGTGTTCCCGTGAGTAAGGTCGCCAGAGCTCATCGGGGAGGGGGGAAGGGTCGGCAACGCGTGAGTGATACCTGTGTTGCAAGCGCTCATAGGCTGCGGTAACCGCTTAACATCAGGTTCAACATCTTGTTTGCCGACAACGTGGTACAAAAAAATATATATAACCTTCTATTATAAATGTGAAAGATTGTAAGTTTGAATGTTTGTGATTCAATCACGTTTAAATGGTTCTGGATGAAACTTGCCACATAGATAGATCATACCGTGAAATAACATAAAGGGTTAATCGTAATGGCTGAACAGATTTTGATCACATTTGCCACTTATCTATAGATTTAATTCTGAAATAAATGACATACAATACTTTTGATTCGGGAAAATAGGTAATAGTGGTTTTTGAAACGGCAAAAAGTAAGTACCTACCTATATCGAAATTGAGCATTTTATATTCGCCACATAATATTTTCGTATCATACAGCGCAAATGCTATTTGATGAAACAAAGTACAATTTACGACATAAAACTTGTTTACACACTTCGTCGTATTATTAAAAAAAAAGCTCACAATATTATCGCACAGCCTATGAATTTAATATGAACCCCTGCCGTAACACCTTGTGGAGGTTACCAGTGACGTCACAGTTCGTAGCCCGCCTACGCGTTTTCGTAGCAGCATTACTAAGTTTGTGCCGACAAACAAATTGAAGGGAAAATCAAATGGTGAATGCGGTTCAAAGAGTTTTATCAAATACTTTCGCAAGTATTTTGTTTCGACAGATTTGTTTGCCATCAAATATGTGCTGTGAATGGAATGGTTCATTGATTCCTTTGAGATATTTATATATATACTAGCTGTTCCTCACGGTTTCACCCACGTAGCGGTTTGAAATATACTTAACGACCTATTCTCAGACCTACCAAATATGCACAAAAAATTTCATAGGAATCGGTCAAGCCGTTTGGGAGGAGTTTGCAGACAAACACTGTGGCCTATTATTTTTAGTTTTAAAATTATACTTTGGGGCTTTAGTCTTTTCGGTTCACTCGACCGTGGACCGTAAACCCAAAATTTTGTGTTTTAGTGGCAAGAAACAAATGCTCTAAAGGACGTTCAAAGATAAAAGTTTTGAAGTTTAAACCGGCTGCGTTAAACCAAAAATATTTGTTTTATTTTTAAATGTCTTCTGAATTAATATTCAATTTCTATTTATATGACATTTTGTTTCTTTATGCATTTATATAGAAATATATTTTATTAGTATGACCACAATCTCAAATATCGTCAAGTGCAGTCTCAAATGAGACAGTAAATCCACTGCGAGAGATACACATACTTAATTAAACTTTCATCAAAAACACTAAAGATCATACAACAAAAAACTTCAGTTTTTCATCGAATTTTTAATTAATCCAGAACGTTTGACATCAAAAAGCAAATATCAGCAATATTAAGGGCCATTAAAATTGTAGGACCACGATACATGACTACCGTAAGTCCGCTGTCATACCTACTGACCGACAACACAACGGTGTTTGCTGTAGATTATTTCATGTCATGCGAACTTGTCAATTTTCTCTTTATTACGTGAGATGAACATAAATATATCAGTCTCTTTCTAACGTCATATAACCAAAAGAGACGGGGTGGGGCTATCTTAAAATTTGGTCTGTAAAAGACTTGCTTTAAGCCATCTCACGTAATGAGGTTGTTTAAGTTCATTTTGACAATAAAATAATATTTCAGATACAATTTATTTGTATGGGGGTAGGGTTCTTATAAGTACCCATCTGGCTGTCTACCACCCTCAAGTGGAAAGTCTGTCACCAAACTGTTCTTCTAGGCTTCGTGTACTTACCACCTTCGGTCACATTACCACTTATCAACGTGAGATTGTGGTCACACTGGAAATCTTTATGTTCATTAGAAAATATTATTTCACTAATATTTGATTTTACAACTATTAATAAACTGCTAAATATATATTTTAAAAGGGAAGCTACGTAACAATAAATTAGAATTAGAAAAATTATAGTTGGGTAGTTTGTTTCTATTTCATGTTCCAAACACATCACAACGATTCAAAATCATAGTTGTAATAATGTAGTTGCACACAAAAATAAATAGAGAAATTAAAATATTTTTAGAATGAAGTTCCATAGATTTATGTTAAATATACATCGCGATGCGACTGTCGGTACGATGCGAAGATGTGATTTGTTTTATTGTGGAATATTTTAATTATGCGGGTCCACTAAAATATTTAATTTAACAAGTAATATAATCACATCACTGTAAGTCTATCACCTTTCTAAACTATTGTTATAAAAAATCACATAAACATTGTAAAAAAAAAAACTATTCAAGTCTTACAAACGACACGATAAAACTGATAGTTATTCTGTAAGAATTCTCAAGAGCTTGAATGTTTTGAATATAAATGCAAACTGAGGCGAAGATAGGAAACCTAGAAATAGGTGCAGGATATCGAACTTTGTATACAATTCACCTTTATATTAGAAGACCGTAAAAATAGCTCTTTAGAGCACTTTTGGGGTTGCTCTGACAGGGATTGCAAACTCCTGAAAAGGTAGATGCAGATTTCATACTAGATATCTTTCAGTTGACGTGAAATTATCAAAAATTGTAAAACAGTTTTTACATTTTTACTATTGTGACCTATATATATATAACTTTTATGATATTTATTTGAAAAAGTGTTTAAAAAAAAACACTACATGATGAGATAAAATCACTGTAGGCGTATAAAAAAAACAATAAACAGTTAAAAATATTAACATACAAGATGATAGGTGGAAAAACAATTAAGTTGTGGACAGGTTACACCATGAAAGACAGTTAAACATTGATTTACTGTTCCTTGACTTAACATTAAAATTATATATGGCCAGTTTATCAGACATATTCATTATTTTGGCTCTTTCTATATCACTCATCTGTATAATTTTACTTAAATTTAAGACCAAGTACCAAGCTACACATAACCAAAAAAACCCACCCATTTTCTCAAGTTAAACAGGACAAAAACTTAAATCTACTACAATATCAATGACATTGCGAACATGAATACAAATAACAACTCAAAAGAACGACCCAAAAAATTCACGCCATTAAATATTAATAAAGGCAGAATATATTAATCTTCGAACTTCCCCTCAGACAAATCCCCTACCATTTATCAAAGCTAAATAACCTAAAAAGGCGAAAAACAATAGCCCCCATCAACTAGGATGAATTAATCAGGAAAGTCACGATCGCCAGTAACGATGCCACGGACAAAATATAAGTTCAACGAAAGAAAGTTACAAAGTTGGCAAGTACTTGGGCAAGTTGGCTAAATGATACCGTACGTTATTTTCTACATGTCGTAAGCGCCATTATTGTTCGATACGATTGTAAGTATGATTATATTTGTTTTTGTGAGGATAGATAAGTTTTTTTTACGCATCGTGAGTGCGCAAGCAGTCGTAATCTACCATTGCGTTTGCTCAAAAAAAAAACACGATAAACTTGTGTTTGAACACAATCTTGCCGTGTTTTATGAAGGAACACACTAATAGGTTCTTGGCAATACATATTCAACTTGAGGGTGATAGCCAACCAGGCGGGAACTACAATTTTCTTCACTGAAAGCCGAAAGTCATAGTAGGATTCGAACCCAGCACCATCGCCATGGCATTTGATATCTATACCACTAAGCAATTATCTCCTAAAATGATATAGAGAGTTTGCATGCCTATTATACTTTAACCGATTAAAAAAAAGCGGCTGAAATGATGATGATGTTTATTTCTGGTCAAAACTGACATCTCTATTGTATTATTATTCTATTTTACACATACATATCAATATTAATTCAATAAACCCAAGGTTTAAGTTAGGATAAATTGTCATTACATATCACAATACAGTCATCAACTTCATGTTCCAAAAGTCTAGAAATATTAATTCCTCAAACAGAATTTCCCTCATTTGCATGCATTTTCACCGTGAAAGGTTTTGAGTTTGAATCCAGTAGTTAAACTAATCTATACTAATATTATAAAGCTGAAGAGTTTGTTTGTTTGTTTGAATGCGCAAATCTCAGGAACTACTGGTTCGATTTAAAAAATCTTTCAGTGTTGGTTAGCCCATTTATCAAGGAAGGCTACAGGCTTTTTATCCCGGGAAAACACAAGATCCCTCGGGAACGCGGGTGAAACCACAGGGCGGAAGCTAGTATTTACTAATATCAAATATCTTCATCATTATAGAATAGAGTATTATCATTTTAGAATTCAGAATTTTTTGATGGTTTTCTTTAAGCAGAACCTTCCGTGCCCAAATCCAACTCGTATTTGGCTGTTTTTTTTTATATTTACCATATTGTATTGTAATATAATATAAATAAATATATAATTTATTAAAATTTATCAAGTATTTAAAATATTTGTATAAAAAAACAAACTTTAATATAGAGAAAATATGCTCAAAGGTCTCGCTGCTGTCGATAGGCAAGGTTCCCAACAAGCTGGCAGCGTTCCCTTTTTGGATGGCCAAGCTTATGCGTTGGCGGAAAAAGCTCCCAGCCCGTCGGTCTCCCGAAGTCTCGATGAGCTTGGATGATAAAATCCAAATCAAAAATCGCAAATCGGCGAGCCTCGAACCCCCACGGACCCAAGATTTCCTCTGCGAATGGCATGAACAAAAAATTAGGACCAATACAAGCGTATTTTTTAAATTTGGATTTTTCAGCACCGGTCGCAGCCGCCTCAGCGACTTTACAAGTCGCCAGAATGTGGGAAGGCGCAAGTGTATCAACACACGTGGCATCCCATACCAGCGGCTTGCCAACACTCCACGGGATCAAAGTCATACCATCCGGCCTCTTGCCATCGTCACGCGCAATTCCTACTGGTTCTAGTAGAGAAGGCACGTTGGCGACAACAAGAGCCCTACGGATAATATCATTAAGAGCCGCGTGGCGTAAAAAACGGCCGGCGCTTAAAGAGTACGAAAGCCCATGCTGGCCGAGCTCGTTGATTAATTATGTTTGATAGAACCTAACCTTATTTTGTTATTATATTAGAATGGACTGAGAGGCTACGTCTGAAACTATTCAAGAAACCTTTAATTCAAATTCCAGACCAGTAGCACGGCTAGAATAAGATAATCAAGATATTTATTTAAAACTAATTTAATTTTTTGTCCTCGACCTTTGGGACTAAAACGGAATTTCGTCTTAGTTCGGCGAGAGAAAAATAAGTTGTGAAAATATTTTCAAGTGGCGCACTCACGCAACGTTTTTAGGGTTCCGTAGTCAACAAGGAATCCTTTACAAGGAATTTTTACTTATTAGTTCCGTGAATTTCCGCATTATGGCAAGGTGTTTCATGATTCTGGTCAGGCTTTAGAATATGTTAAGATATTTGTGAAATGAAAAAAATAAATTATTTCTTATACAAAATATTTAATTTACTCCAAATAAAAACCTATTTAAAAAAATGCGTACCAAACTTTAGCGAGACAATCTTTGGTGTTAATATGAGTCAAGTTATCGCGACTCACTGTTTTATTAAAAGCCGTTGCTTAGGCTCGATCCATATTAAACTTTATTCGCCGTTACACCGTTACGAATGAAGCCTTGAAACAAGAAACTGACACTAATGTAGGGAAAATAGAGTTTGGAGTTTGAAGCTTGATAAAAAATCTTATTATATAAAATTCTCGTGTCACAATGCTAGTTACCGGCTCGACCGATTTTTAAGAAATTTTGTGTACATATCGGGTAGGTCTGAGAATAGGTTCATATCTATTTTTTAAACCACTACGCAAGTGAAACCACGGGGGACAGCTAGTTTAAATATAAAATATTGATTTCATGAAAGAGTTTTTTTTAGGATGTTTTCAAAACATGCCTATACCTATTCGATAAATATATCACCATGAAAATGACAGAAGTCGTTGCTCAACTAATTAATGTGTAACTATATAATTTCTATTTACTTTTCACAAATAATTATATCTTATTAAAAATAATATTCTTAGTAAAACATTTCCTTTTGTATAATTGTCAATTTAATTAACACCAAGATTACTAATATTTTTATACTTTTATTTTATAAATAAAACTAGCGTCATAACTAGGAACACTATAGGTACTCTACAGTGTAGGTACCCATTATGCTAATTCCTCAGTACCCGTACCCGTCTTTTTTCTACGTTCGGTCGCGTTACACTCAATTACAAATCGGTGTGAGCGACGGCCACTATAAACGTGGGCGTCATAGCGCGTTGTATTACTTATTAAGAGCTCAGTAGAAAGCCGGCTCGTAATTAGCTTGTAACTTGTAAGATGAGCCGTACCATGGTACCAGGAGACCATAGCTTTAAAGATGTTTGAAAACTTTGTATAATGATTATGAATATTGCTTTGTCTAAGGAGTTATTTTGTGACTTGAGTCTATACTGTTTCACATCGCGTTCAGACAATAAGACCAACTTTAAATCATTCCTATATGAAAATAATCTTTTGTTTTCTATGAAGGTAGAGTTGTTTTTGTTTAGAAACGTCAAAATTATAGGCAAATCACGTACATGGTTACACGGTAATATTGATAAGCTGGTAAAAAATGAGTGAAGCCTACCAGCAAGACATGGGTCCTCCTTGGTTGCGTCATCGACAGATCGAGACTTACCTGAAAAGAAAAGTAAACTATTAATCCTCATATCAAGTTTGAGATTTGGAGATTCATATTTATAAAAATAGAATGCTGAATGGAAAAAACCGATAACCGATAGGGAAAACATTCGACTACGTCTTCGATCAACAATAATTCAAATTCAAATTCAAAATATTTCAGACCAGGCGATCCGTATTATGTTAGTGAACTTATGCTATTTTAGTACAAATAACATTTTCATATTTAACACTCTTAAACTATTTACCTACATAACATGTAAATGTACCCGTGCCACAATATTGGGCAATCCATACGGTTAGCTATAACATGCGGAATGCCGTTGTCGCTTCCACAGACACGTCTGAGCATGGAGGCAGCTCTCTTCCTAATGATGGCATGGAATCAGCAAACATGCCTGATGCACTACAGTGCCTCGACAGCCCCAACAGCATCCTAAACGCGTTGTTGTATTAATAAGCAAACGACTACGTAGTAAAAAGCGCGTCCCACCGAGTGGTCTGACCTGTCAGCTTAGAGCCGTCGACCAAAACAGACTGGGGCCGTTGTTCTATAGGGTCACTCGCTAAATTGCTAAATTTGATGTGATGATGATGAAATAAGTGTAAACTTTTGACTTCCTATTATTACATTTAAAAATGATTACAATTGAGTCTATTTATTATATAAAAATGAATCCCCATTTCCCATGGTCATGGATAATTCGGAAAAAACCGAAAGTATAGGATTTTTGTATGAAATTAAGACACTAATATTTTTGCGTTAGATAGGTATGCAGTTTATTGAGGAATATAGACTACTTTTTATGTTGATTACGCAGGTGAAACCGTGTGGGACAGCTAGTACTTCAATAAATTTCACTGACTGTTTAATGTTAGAAATCTATTTAAATACGTTTATACGTTATTTTTAAGAATAAAATTTAAAAAGAACATCGATTATTTAACAGTTATTATGGTTATAATATCTAAATAAAGAAAAGGAAATAAAAAGAAATTTGAGTAAATAAAATAAAATTATAAGTGCTGTTAATAGATCACCTCAGCACAAGTGGTGGGTTTTTTTTATACCACATTGTCGGCAAACAAGCATACGGCCCGCCTGTTGGTACCTAAGCGGTTACCGTAGCCTATGAATGCTTGCAACACCAGGGGTATCACACGCGCGTTGCCGAGCCTTCTCCCCTCCCCGATGAGCTCTGGCAACCTTACTCACGCGCAGGAACACAACAATAATTTATTTGGCTGCGGTATTCTGTAAGGTGAAGGTACTTCCCCAGTTAAGCTGCTCTTTAAGCGACATATCGCTATGCTCTACCTCTCTCAAACAACAAACAAACACTTAAAATAAAGCTTATTTACCAATGATAGATGTAAATACTAACTACATTAGAACCTCTCAAATCACGACCATCAAATCAGTGGCCTTAATAAAACCCTGAACCAGCAGCTGAATCTTTTATGCTAGAGAATATATCAAAACAACAAGAGCACTTTTTAGCCCCTGTCAATATTTTAAACCGGAGATTTTTATCATGTCTGATGAATGTCGCGTCTTATATTATTCTCAAAGATTTTCCCGCTTTAATGGAAAGATTGACAGCACATCATTCATCAATTAAGAATGAACAACACTTTTTTTTATAAGAAAACAAGGCTCCCTTAGAAAACGTCGGTGACTTTCGCATATTTTTTCATGATTCTCATTTTTTTTCTTTCAGTTTTTTTACGAAAAGTTTTATGGTTTTTAAAGGAAATTGATTTTATAACTAATATTCTAATATCTAATGAAAGTAATTTTGAACAAAGCTGGTTCCTAATTAGATTGTAATTGACACGATATTATTGTGGTGGTGTGGTAACGGTGGCCACATACCGTCTAGTGAACTGTCTGTCTACATCCTTTTGATATAAAATTAAATTAATTTAAATTGTATATCATTAAATCTCCCCTGTACTAAAGTAAATTTGATGACAGCAAAATAATTAATTGTCGTATTGAAATTGTAAAGCAAATAAATACCACAGTGACCAATCACACCACATTCCATTACTAATAATTTAGAATAATATTTTAATCAGTAGGATTTTATATACGGCTTCAGCGGGTAATGCCTAAAATGAATGACTGCATTTTTGGATTTACGGTAAATAATGTGATGCACTGAAATTGAGATTATATTAATTGTTATCACAATATCAATATGTGGAATTGTTTTAATTATTTTAAATACCTATGAGTAAAATGTAATAACAACATTTAATATATTTCTATAACTGATATATATAATAATATATAATACTTTATTTTATTGATTGTATTTAGTAAAAACTGCTGACACCTCTACCTACCTTCCCTGCATTTACGGTTTTATTTGAACCTCCAAAGGTAAAAACACTATGATTCCAATATTATACCAGGAAAACAGAAA
This sequence comes from Tetheella fluctuosa, assembly GCA_951216915.1. Taxonomy (NCBI): domain Eukaryota; kingdom Metazoa; phylum Arthropoda; class Insecta; order Lepidoptera; family Drepanidae; genus Tetheella; species Tetheella fluctuosa. The sequence goes on along the minus strand of OX578229.1, from coordinate 2,139,930 downwards.
TCTTTGAGAGAAAAACCTAAAATTATTCAAAGTCTAGCGCGGTAACTAACCATTCCCAACCAATAGGATTTTGGGGTCCCCAATAGAACCGGCTCGTAATTCCCCGGGGCCTTCATGAACCTAGAATTATTTCTATGAAATAACTCCTTACCCTGCCCCAAAATAATTGGGGGAAAAAGGAAAAAGGCTGAGGAGGGAAACTAACCGTTCCCAAAAAGGCAATTCCACTCACAATCATGAGAAATAACGATATTACCCCATAAACTTTCGACGTGGAGCCTAAATATCTCTGCTACCTTTTTACTGGTTTACAGAGCATTGTTTATTTTATATACGTGGTCCATTTGCAGCGTCCTATGATATTTTTATTGTGAGGTAAACGAAAACGATCCTGTCCCTTCTGTTTATTGTGTTTTAACATTGGTGAACGCTTAGAATTTTTTATGTTGAATTTTATCGAGCAATTTCAAGAGTTACGAGAAAGATAGCCTATTTGAAAGTCAACTAATGCATTCTTATTGTTATTTTACTATAAAATATTCTGTATTATTTATTGTTTACTTTACGTGTTAGGTTATATTTGAATCGTGACTTATGTATTAGGTACACGTTACCTTGCCGTTAGCAAAATAGTTTTTCATTTATTGTGAACATTTCATTTTAATATTATTTATAAGTTATAGTTTCTGATGTGTATAATAGCTTTCATAGTTTTTATATTTCAAAAACAGAGCCATAAATGCAGAAAACGTTATCAAAAGTTTGTCAAAATAATCTCTATTCTCCATGAAACAAGTTTCATTTTTCACTGAGGGCTTCACTCTTCATCACTTCAATATGACGCGAAAAGGTTTGCCTACTTCAACCATACATATACATAACTGATAAAGATATATTAATATTAGCTGTCCCCCACGGTTTCACTCACGTAGCGGTATACCAAAATCGCCTACGACCTATTCTCTGACATACCAAATATATACAGAAAAATCGTAAAAATCGGTCAAGCCGTTTTGGAAAAGTTCGATAACAAACACGAAATGTTTACATATTAGATTCTTTATTAGTATAGATTAGATTAGATTTATAAATACAAAACAATAACGTTTAAGTATAAGTAATCTACGCCAACCAGTAATTTATATTCTTGAAGTTAGAAACTCGCAATGAATCACAAGTCGCAACTTCTCAAACGACGCTATACATACAAGGGCAGTATATTTGTCATAAAACCTCCCATATCTTGTCAATAAATCATATTAAGTACTGCCAGTACATTAGGTAGGCTGTCTCTATGCGTACTTACATAATATATCACTGTATGTGCCATTTCACATATGATATACGCTAATAACAGGGCCAGATACTTGAAATCTAATTTCCGTATCAAAAATCTTTGAGGATGAAATATATTCAAACGTATTTATGTATTACATGTGACACGCTTGAGTTAACTTAATAAAATCAAAGTATAACGATATGTTTGTACATGTCCTTGGCCTAGTTAGGAGTACGTACCATGCCTGCCTCCCATAAGGGTATTAATTTGTTTGTCTTCACTTTCAGTACATCTCACGAGTTACCATTTCTAAAACGTTTGACGCGTATGTTTTATTTTGTGTTAAAAAGTACCTACCTACATTAATCTGGAGTATACTACTGACTTTGTTGAATGATAAACATAACAAACTACATTATCTTGTCAGTTACTATACACTTATCTACCTCCAGTATCCCTATTTTTGTCATCTCAGCCGCAAGACTTCCACTGCTGGACATAGGCCTTCCCTAAGGATCTCGAATAGAACTGGTCTGGGGCGGCCTGCATCCACCGTTTTTCTTTGTACATGACAATAACTCCCGAAACATTTTTATCTTTTTATTTCTATAATATTATAACTACGACTTCTTATATTATAAGAAAGGTTTTATATTTTATTAAAACATGGCGCACGAAGACAACACGCTGAAATAACACACAAAAGACGTGTCACTAGATACCTAAGGAACGTAGGGCGAAAACTAGTTGATAATTATTATATACCAATACAAATTCAATAAAATATAACACAAAATTTCCGGTTGAAACAGATCGACGGTACTCAAGCCTTAAAATAATTAACAAGTGTTGTCAAACGGACCCGAAGTGCGGTCACTGGGAAATAGAACCGTGAACCGATGACGGGAATGACTGAACAGATCATCAATACGTTGAACCGTAATGAAACCACAATATCACCGCGAAACTTTGGTTTTACTATGTCGTCATTCGTCTACGTAACTTCATTTATATTTAATTGCTTTTGTTGTACAGTCAGCAACATAAGCACCTAAACAGATCTAAATTTACAGACTATACATACATAATGCTGAGATTAGTATGTAGGTTTTGTGTGCGCACATTTACAAAATACTTATATTTATTTATTTACTTATGTTGTAGACTATACAACATCACCAAGAGAGATGATTTTATGATAGCAAATCAAAGCATTTTTTTAAATGGACTATTTAACAAGTACTTTCTTATTAATTATCTATCTTAAACATATATTCTGAAGGTTCCTTTTGCTGAGAACAGCTAGCAATAAACCCAACAATAACTCTTCTAAAACCAAATTAGACTTATAACATAACATTTTCATAATTGACAAAAAAAATGCAGATTTTCCGTGGTCTGTGTTTGATTACAATCTTTCTATGGTACGTGATGATGTAACCGAAGGTGGTAAGCATACACCTAAATGAATAACAAAGACTGAGTAAGCGTAAATATAAGACTCAAATAGACCAGTACAAGCAGTAGGTAGGCCTCTTCATCATATTATAAGAAAGGCTGAAAGTTATCTCATACCTGGAGACATGATAATTATGAGACAGACAGATAGACATCCTTTTTTAAACCTTCTATCAGTTTCATGGTTCAAACTCCTCTTAAAAAGCTTGACCCATTCTTATGAAAGTTTTGTGCATATTTGGTAGGTCTGAGAATCGGTCGTAAAGTATATTTCATACCGCTACGCGGGTGAAACCGCGGGCGACGGCTAGTAATATTATAAATGTGAAAGTTTAGATGTTTGTGACTCAATTACGCCAGAACGGCTGAACAGATCTGGATGAAATTTGGCACGGAGATAAATTAAAGTCGGGAATTATATATAGAGTAGTTACTTTTTATATCGGAAAAACATAAGATCCTTCGGCCACGCGGGTGAATTCGCGGGGCAGAAGTTTAACATACGATTATCGAATAGTAAAAAAAGCCATACGACACAGCAGCATACAGTATATGCCTCAAGTGGCATATCTAAACATATAAAAGGCTTTCAGAAGCTCGGCCGCCAACGCGCGCTGAATGGGCCACAACAATCGATTTACCCTTTGTCGTCGCTAGAACGTGTTCTAGTGGCCACTTTTTGGATTTATACATGTCGTTTGTATTGTTAGATATGAGGGTTGCATCAAGGCTTAAAAAACAAACAAAAAATGTAACCATTCATAGAAATTATACTGTTGACATCCATAGATAAATGATGTATTCGAAAGTTTGAAGAAAATATTCAAGTCATTTATGTAAGATAATAACTTGATTCAAGATTCCTAGAATTCTATTTTTATATCTAGATCCACGCTTCCCATTTGCAAACCAATGGTTTAAAAACCTTTTAAAAGATAAGCAATATTTTAAAAAGAATTTCAAATAGACAAAACATTGTATACTCAATACGTTGCAAAAATGGAAGTTTTTCTTAATACATACTAGGAACGCAGTATTTGTATTCATTTTGTATTACATAATTTAATAGTGCAGTGACATCATTTATACATGCGTACACTCTGTCACAGAAACTCATCCGCACCATAAAATTCAAGGGTTTATTTATTTAACTCAAGAACCTTGTTCTAAATACCTCTGTTATTCTACTTGTATATAATATCCTACTAATCCAATCATCAATCTTATAAACTAACTGTCCGACACGGTTTCACCCGTGTTTCCAAGAAAAAAGTAGTCCATGTCCTTCTCCATACCATAGGCTATCTGCGTACCAAATTTCATTGGGATCGGTTCAGCGGTTTAGGCGTGAAAAGGTAACAAATAAACAAACAAATATTAGTCAGGATTACGATAATATTAGTTAGGTTAGGAAGTTAGGATTAGGATGTGAAAGTTTAGATGTATGGATGTTTGTGACTCAATCACGCATAAACGGCTAATTGGATTTAAATGAAACTTGGCACATAGATAGATCAAACACTGAAATAACATATAGGGTACTTTTTATCCCGAGAAAACTAAAAGATCCCTCGGTAACGTGGGTGAAATTGCGGGGCAGAAGTTTGTTAGAAAAGAAATAAATGCTAAATAGTTTATGAGTGTTAAATGACAATCTGATTAACATAATTTTTGAAAAATGGGAAGGCCCTTCTCGTCCTCTGGTTCTGAGTAAGCATCAAAATAACGAAATCCTATAATATTCTAATAATTGGAAAACAAAAGGAGGGGAGAACGGGATAATAAGTGCTAGCGTAGCGGGTAAAGAGAGCTACTATAATTTACACACACAAGAACGTAAAAGTCTCGACGAAATGACACGAACGTCTTCGGGACACTTCGGTTATGCAACGCGTTCGTCGTTGGCCAGCTTAGTGGCACGCGTATGGCGGTGACAAGGAGAAAATTGTTTTGCAAGTCATCGTTATAAAAAATATCAAATCTCGCAACAAAAGTAAGTCCCTAAACTTTTTCATTCTATTATGTACTTATTTGAAATGTCTAATTTCATAAATTTGTCGATAAAAATGGAAGATAGTTAATTTTGCAATATTTTTATATGTTAATTTTTTTTTTTATACCACATTGTCGGCAAACTAGCATACGGCCCGCCTGATCGTAAGCGGTTACCGTAGCCTATGAACGCTTGCAACACCAGGGGTATCACTCGCGCGTTGCCAACCCTTCCTCTCCCCTGATGAGCTCTGGCGACCTTACTCACGCGCAGGAACACAACGATCGGTATGCTCCACCTCTCATGAATACTCTACCTCTCATAGTTTTATTAATTTGAAATGTTTGAATCGGGTAATTTGAGCTAGAAGCACTCCTATATATTTAAAACTAGCTGTTCCTCGCGGATTCACTCGCGTTCCCATTTTATTTTTATATAATACAAACCTTCTCCTGACAATTACAAACACAACAAAAAAGGATTTATCCATTTTGGTGCAGTCGTTTGGAAGTTATGCGCGTACAAACATTTCGGTGATTCATTTTTATTTATGTAGATAGTTTTAGGAAAGCTTTATTTTTTATTATAAAGTACAGCTACTTGCTACTTTTGGTTAGTGATGGCTTTTTTAAATATTAAATACGTTGGTTATTATTACCCATTGTATTGCATAATGCAAGCGAAAAATTATTTTTTACAGTTAGTTTTCTTCAAACAAATGAAATTACAACGAAAACTCGTATTTTTATAAAGTTTTCCTTACTTGGGTCCAATTTACCCACTCTCCTCTACCTATGTAGGTAAGCTGAAATACCATGTGAGAAAATTATTTCTTCTTCGAGTTATACTGAAGTCAACACGATGTTCTGCATTTTAATGTACCAGGAAAACATAAAGTCCATACAGACACCGCGCCAACAAGTAAGATACCTACCTACAAGTTTCTCGGGCGTGCCAACTTGTTCGAGTTTCTGAGCTAGCAAGATAATGAATCGCAGGGTGCAAGTGACAAGTTCAGAATACAAGTTTTAATTTATTAATTTCTGCTAATGGAAAGTAAACTTTACTATCTATTTGAGCAAGAGAATGCACAAATGCAGAATTGTTGGGTAGGTTGAGATTAGTTTTGTTCCTAATAGTCCGAATATGAAATCAAAACTCAAAATCAAAATAAATTAAAGAGTCTTTCGTCTCGAAATGTTTATGAAAAAAGTATATTTGATAATTGTCTGTGACTTACGCCACACAAATGCCTACACTCAACAGGACAAGTCTTTGTGAAATCGTGATGAATTCCTATTTCTCGATATCCGAGTGAAAGGGAATTAAATCTTAAGTAGGGCAGAAGTAATTTCGACGAGAAATGAATTCATAAGGTCGGTGTATATAATACAGTGCTATTATTAAGTTAATATAATTATTATGATATAGTCTATCTAATCTATATTATAAATGCGAAAATAAAGTTTGTGTCTGTTTGTTTGTTAACATTCAGCTGATCGGATTTTCATGAAATGTCGTATAAAGTTACCTTAGGCCTTGGAATTATTAAGCCCACGAATGCGGGTGAAACCGTGCGACGGGAGCTAGTATTTCATTACATAGGTAACCCTGGCATTGCGTAGATAATGGGGTTAACGCCCTTTATGGCAAACGAAGTAGTAAATACTCTCGAGCGCCCGCATAAGGTACGTTTTAGTGCGCCTGGAATATTTTATAAGCATTTAAAGCATTAGGTATTCATATTGTTCTACACAGTTAAGTATCTGTTCAAAAAACTATTAAGGAATCTGTGGCTTTACTATCTATCGTTCATAAGTGACCAGTTTGTGACAGTGACAAAATGAAAGCCAATAAAAAAAAATCAAGAGGTAATCAATTTAAAAAAAAAAAGTCTAATCCAACCAACCAATTATAAAGGGATTGATTGATTATCCAATCATTCAAACAGTCATCGTAAATGATACCAAATTTAATAATCACGATGCAGAATCCCTGGTTACTTATACAGGGTGATTTTTAGTCATTGGCTCATCAATATGAACAACTTTCATTATAGGACCAACATAAATATCGCTTAAAATAAAACTGTTGCTTCATACATTTTGGTCGAGTAGCTATTGAACTTTTGCATGGAACAGCTGATATTTTTTTCGTGATTTCACAGTTAGTCCCATATTAAAAGTTATTCATATTGATGAGTACTTCCACCCCTGCAAGTATTGCCAACGACAAAAAAAAAGGATAAGGATGCATTTTACTACTTTTAAGTAGGTAAGCACCATTATGGGTATATACCTGCAAATAAATAAATATTATTATAAGGCACATGTTTCAATTATCGGCCGGTGGGCGACAGGCCAGCTCAAGATCCATTACCACAAGGGTCCTTCACACGTCCGTCTCAGAATTACAATAGGCTTCTTTGTACTCTGAAGAGTATTAATTGACAAATGGGTGGCTTTGAATTGATGGTCGAAACCACGTGATATAGGGGAATGAAAAAAGTGGACGAGATTGTGTGTAGATGGTTTTATTTTCTTTTTATGAATCAAAATAAATAATAAGATTAAAAGTGTTTGACACTCGTTGATAGATTTGTTCGAAAATTATAAGAAACTAGCATCAACTGCGGAGTCACCCGCTTTCCCGTAGTATTTTATGTTTTCCCAGGATAAAAAGTATCGTACATGTTAATCCAATGTGTGCCAAATTTCATCCAAAATCGTTCAGCCGTTACGGAGTTCAGTTATAACAAACATTGAATCATACAAACTTACACATTTATAATGTTAGTAGAATTTTCGTAGTGTTTTTCTATAAATTGATGGTGGTTGATTAAATAGGAGATCATATAGTCAGTACCTATTACAGTTTCATGTATGCGGTTGATAAGAAAAATGGTTATAAAAAGATTTAAGAGTGGATTTAGTACAACCACAGATGACTATATCCTACAGATGAACAGCTTCTAAGAACGCGCGGCGGTAGGTACTTCACTACATTCGTAGCGATGTGTGCGTGAGCGTTCACCGACGTAATAATTTTCTCCACTTAAGATTATGTAGGTACCTCCTAATCTGAATCTGTTTTGATGAATCCACTACATTACAGTTGGTTGGTTAGGTCTAATGATGGAGTCAGCAAATGTTTAGATAGTATCTAGAACTCATCAATTGTTAATAGTAAACCCCACGATTTTGGGTTCATTTTGGGTTCCGCACCTAAAATAGAAAAAACGGAACCATTATGGTTCCATACAGACTTACGCGGGAGTCATCTAATAAAAACGTCTGTCCGTTTCTCATTTAAGTTTAGTAGAAAGGTTGCATTATATAGGTAGTCTCATCTGATTTAACCCTGTATATTATAATACTTGTAGATATGCTACCATTTTGACACAAACTACAAAAAGTTCATCAAAAAATAGTAGGTCAAACATTATTTTAAAATAAAATTTCCTTGTGTGACAACCCTACAAAAATAGGCTTAATATAATCGACGCTCTTAGGGAACTGTTGCTCTGTAGGTTAATTACTCTGTGGTACAATAGTACTTTTTGCAAAAAAATCAAGGATAAACAAAACGAACAAACTCCTCCATAAACGTCTAGCTAAAAAAACATAATATAAAGACGAGGGACAGAACTTTGCATCACAAATTTACTCTTCAAACATTCGTTACTACATTATTCAAGTTACACGCTTTTTCCGATGTAGAGTAGGAAATTTAATTTGCAAAGTGTTCGAAAAGTTACCCGGCCGTGTAGACACCGTCTGAGTTGCGTGAGCCGCTTTCAACTAGTGCGGACTCCTTTCCGTGGCCGTTTTATCTAGCACTCGATGTTTAGGAACGTATCAAAGTTACACGAACGATTTGTACGTAGAATGTTGAAAGTATTTGAAGTTTGTCGGGGAGTTAAGAACTATGATTTTAAATAGTCAAATATATGGACTACTAGCTTTCCGCCCCGCGGTTTCACCCGCGTTCCCGTGGGATCTTATGTTTTTCTTTGCTATAAACCTCACGGAGCCCGAGACTTTTCCAACGAATGCAAAACCGTGGAAATCGGTTCGTGCGTTCTGGAGTTATAGCGTCAGGAAGGAAAACCTGACTTATTTTTATATAGTAGATAATTGGCGCTTTGTCGACTATAACGTACTGACACTGTAGTGAGAATTCACTTCAAAGTCAAAGTCATTTATTTAGTATAGGCGCTAGGAATTTGTGAATGTCGTAGCTACTGAAGTTTCGGTTCGGAAATCAGCCTTGTGTACTTTTATTTAAAATTAATACCATTCATTCAATAAAGACACAAGTGACTGTCAAAAACCGTTACAAGAACAGAAAAATAGCATTAAAAAACGAGGAAAAAGATATTCTAGCACAGCTACGGCTCCCTGATGTCATTCTGACGATAATATCATGTCGTACGTATTAACAAATATTCCCCGACCAAAAATCTGAGCCGCACACAACAACGGGCGAAAACAAAAAAGGAGGCATTTTCACAAAACAGTATATCACCCGTGATCATTTATCAGAATATAACTAGTGGGGCGGAATGGAATACATTGCTTTGGACATTTTCGTCGCTGTACCGGCTTTTTGTTGGGGCCACATTTTGTTTTTACGCGCCTGAACTTGTTTTGTTCCTGTGTGTGACGGGACTGTGGCTTTTTGTATACAACTATTTTGTATAGTTTTCAAAGGATAATATATTTTGGGGATTTAATTGTCACAGGCAAGCTAACATCAGCAAAACCAAGAGATTAGAACCTTTATCAAATGAATTTATTCAATACTAAATGACCCGGTGAGCTTCGTACCACGTGATATCGATAATATTAGCCGCATCGTGTACAGTCAGCGGCAAAAGTAGCTCGGCATTTAGTACCCTTTCATAATAATCTTTTGACATTTTCTTGACAGTTTGTATGAAAATTATGAATTGTGTAATGTGACTCGGTACTAAAGTGCCAAGATACTTTTGCCGCTGAATGTACGGTTTGAGTTTTTAGCTGTTCTTTTCATAATTTTCATTCACCCTAGTATTGAGGCAAACAAAACAACAACAAAATCAAATCAGTCAAACCATTTTCGAGTTTATGCGAGACTAACGGACAGCAAATTGATATTTATATAGGTATATATAAATAAGCCCAAAGTAGGGTGTTTATGAAGATCAACGCTATCATAGATTGATTATGTAGGTACGGTATGTAAAATACGTATCGAAAATTCATTTAATATTTTAAAAAAATATCTAACAAAACTTAAAAGAAAAGATACCATGAACAATTAAAACGATAAGAATAAAACATCCAATCCGCACAACGAGTGGACGTTAAATAAAATGCGAGATTTCAAATATCTGACAGAGGGTGGCGCCACGGATTCTCTGCCCAACTATAATCTCGCCAATATATTGTCATAGAGTAAAATAATCCTCAGAAAAAATATCAAATACGACATTGAAGGTACCTACAAATATAAAAACTCTAGTAGAACTTATTGCCTACTGCATAATTGAAGTATTATTTCATCATTAACATTTTCAGGTTGTATTGCAAACCTTCCACATGTACCAATGTCATCTGTGTAACTGTTTTCATTGCATTTAGATATTTTCTGCAATCTATCCGATATAGTTTACTTATTTGGCCATTGATTGATTGTTTACAGCCAATTATATAGCTTTTGTTAGACTTAAATCTACTTTATTTTATCATAGTATTCATGATTGCATTACGACTACATTCTATATAATTAGTATTCCTTCAATTGATGAATACCAATCAATTTGTAACACATTGGAAATTTCAATTTTTTATGGCAATAATTTTCAATGTGAGTCTACTTATGTTGTGTTCACTTGTAATTGATATACGTACTAGTTTCTTAACTTTCAATTTATGTACGCGTATTGTCGGTGTTCCTTTTCCATAAATAAAAAAATCCTAATCCTAACTTCCTAATCCTAACTATTATTATAAATAGTTTTCGCCCCACGGTTTCCTCTGCCTTCCCAAGGGGTCTTATGTTTTCCCGGGATAAAAAGTAGCCTATGTTCTCCATACCGTAGGCTATCTGCATACCAAATTTCATTGCGATCCGTTTAGCGGTTTAAGCGTGAAAAGGTAACAAACAAACAAACAAACTCACTTTCGCATTTATAATATTAGTCAGAATTTGGATTACCAATATGATTATGATGGGAGCAGATTATCATGTAAAAAAATTATTAAGATACTTCTTATAATAAATAGAGTTATTTTTTTAAATATACACTATACATAACATAAATCAATAAATATAAAATAAAGGTATTTAATAAAAATATAGTAAACTGTTCTATCTACACTTAAGAATTCTTTGCAAGGGGCGAGGCGTTTGCCTATTCGGCAATACCGACTACAGGAAGGTAGAAATGGACAAAAAATGGACTCACAAGTAAGATGTTGTCCACACTATCATTGGATTAACTATTTATCTATCTTGTTTTCGTAGTTTTTCGTTGCCATTATGGCCTCACTGATGTAATAAAAATGTTTTAGTATAATATCTGTTTTTGTGGTACTATACTAGAGTTTCTTCTATAATAGGATAGTTTATTTATGAGTTGGGGATTTTTATTTTGTTACAGACACTACACTCGACGTTGTTTTTTTGCCAGCAAATGTAATCTTTGAACTGGTATTAGAATCACACTATTTTTATGTCCCTCCAAAGGACTGTTTGAAAAAAATATTCTGATATAAAATTACTATGGATTTTACATAATATTTATTATTTTGAATATAAAGAAATCTATACTTAACTTATCACCAAATAAATTTATTTCAATATTTATCATTTTAACTTTATATAATTTGAAATCAAAATGTTTTACTTCTACAAACGTTCTATGTTCATCAAAAAAAGCTTTTAAAAGGTAGCACACGTGTCTTGTTCGAATATTGATAAGGACACCGAAAAATAAAGAAGATCAAAAAACATAGTTATGTAGTTTCCAGTTCGCTTGAGGAAAGTTTGTGAACTCTCCCTGATCCGAAGAATATCAATAAGGCGGTGGATATTTAGGTTAACCCGAGTGTTACGTCAATCTACACGTCTATTTTCGCCAACGATAAGGCTCGGTTTCCACCAAAGCGGAGAGAAGAGGAGAGAAGAGGAGATGTGCTGCGAAGCTGGCAGGTTATTTCCACCAAAGCGAAGAGGAGATGTGAGCTGTGCGTAGCGGAGATGTGAGCTGTGCGTAGCGGAGATGTGAGCAGTCAAGGGGAGTCAATCGAATGACGCTTTCGGGTGTACGAGGCGCGGGGAGAAGGCAGCGGGGAACGGTGCGAGCGAGCGCGGGCGCCGCCTGGCCGCCCGACTACACAAAATTCTATAGAAAAATGAGACGTCTCCTCTCCTCTCCGTTTGATCCATTTTCACCGAAGCTAGGCGGAGAGGAGATGTGGATATAACGAAATCTGATTGGCTATTCAAAACACATCTCTTCTCCTCTCCTCTCCACTTTGATGGAAACCGGGCCTTACATGTGAAAAACAGTGATAATAATGTTTTGAATATTTGTTTTTTTTTTTTAAATAATTTATGGTTTTTTGCTATTAAATTACAAAAACGTTACAGCGATGACAGTTCATTGGTAGTAACGCTGAATGCAGCGACAAAGGTCGTGAGTTCGAATCCCACGATGAGCTTGAGCTTTCAGTGAAACATAATGAGGAAACCATAACATGTTGGTACCAACTTAGCTGGCTACCACCTTCAAGTTGAAAATCTAGCACCAAACACCTAGCGGTGTATTCTGGCAACTGAATTTGCGAGCCAGTTGCTTCTAGGCTTTGTGTGCTTACCACCTTTGGCCACACCATCACTTACCACAGTGAAACACAGACCTATAAATAGTAATAAAAAAAAACGTAACTTAGTAACTGAACCAATCACGATGAGTGGATCAGTACTGATAACTAATAAAAAAAAATGTTTTAGTCGTGTTTTTACATAATATACTTTAATAGGTAAATTTTTAACGATATTCAATAAAAGTCGATAAAACATGATATCATTGAACATAAAAAACTAATTTTAGTACATAAAACTTCATAAATGTGACAAGGTAAGTAAGTTACGATGGCACTTTTGCCCACCGACAATGTAAAGTGGCAAATTACTTAACAACTACACCACAGTACATTGGAGAACAGTACACAAATACAAATGGTTAATTTTGAATAAGATTTTACAAACAGTAAACTAAATAGAAAAATAATGCACTAAGGATATAGTTAAATAAAACATATTATATTTAAGGGTATACAATATTGATAAAATTTATCTTTATAAAGATGAAAATTTCTGTTTCGCTGATTTATAGACGCTAAGTTTTGTTTACTTGATCTCAAAACATATAATATGTAGGGACGTTCATCAACTAAGAAATAATCTTCCGAAATTAATCTGTCTCGTAATACAATCATGAAATTGAAGCTCAGTTGTAAATAATTGCTACAATTCTTTATGTAGGATGATAGGTTATCACTCATCAGTGATGGCTACGTCGTAGCACTCGTAGCATATGCTACAAGGACCTAGTATGAGTTACAATAGTTTACCTATAATATTTTGTGAAATTTATCAGTTACTAGTAGAGTGAATAGGTAGAAGAGATTTTTTTTCATTCATAAGGCTTACCAGGGTCTTAAGGTGTATTCATATACAAAGGGCACGTCACTGAATGATGCCTACTGAGTACTGCACCTTTATTCCAATAAATTTCAGATTTTTATTTTGATACCATTAATGCTACTAGAAACAAAATAGAACAATTCCGCCCTTGTTACCTTACTATTCTACTTTAATATTCTGTGTCACCACTTTCCATACTGACAGATAATTTATCCAGGTTATTACTACTTAGTTAGCATCACTTGCCTTCTAATGGATATTAAGTTAATGAATGCAAAAAGCCACACTTTGATGTTATAAATAAACTCTACCAGAGTATATCCAGATATATGTGTATGTTGGTTTGTCCTTATTTCATACAGCAACAGATTGACGTGACTTTTTGTATAAAGATAGTATCTTTCTATCCTTTTTAGTATTATTTTTAACCAGAAATTCAATTTTACGAAGATACCCACTCTCAGAACCAAAAAATAAGTAGTCAAATAGACATAACATGAAATTAACCCTCAAAGGGCTCCACAAAATGTGTATAAAAATACAAAGGCATTAGGGCTACATGTACTAAAGAACAGAGGTAGGGAAACAAAACTAAATTAGACCCTTAGGCACTGTAAACTCTGTCTGAAATTCAGTTTGAACGTGACGGACATAAAATTTCTAAGTACAAAATATATGTTGATTTCGATGGAAGACGACAGTTTTATGGGGCACAAGTTTATGGTTTTATTTTATGCATTTTTATTTTAACTAGTAGATATGGAAAGTTGCAGAAAAAGCCTCATGAAAATAGGCATAGATAAAAGTGTCCCTCTACATTTAAAGGTAAGGAAATCACGTGGGACTAAGTAGATAGGTTATGTAATATATACATACGAAAATTTTGTAAAGAAAATATACATCAACATCTAGATTTGTCAACAAAATGTAATAAAACCCTTGAAAGAGATCCTTCCAAACAATTTCTCTAAATATAACAAAATCGTAAACGAACTTCAGCCCTTTCATTCCAAATTACGCCTCCGTGACCGAATCGGTCGCAACAAAAAGAAAATTCCAACTTTCAATAATCACAAACTGCAAAAAGTTTTCAAATAAAATCCAGCCAACATAGATTTCTAATCAGAAAAACTTGTATACAAACCTAGAAACTCTTATAACAACGGGTTAAGGCATCGAATCGCATGGAGGATCGTCTTAGCGTACGCATAACAAATTTGTCAAGATTCTACTTTCGTTTCTCTAGATGAGCAAAGGATTTTGAGTATTTAAATACTCTTGTAAAGCAAAAGAGGCTCGCAATCAGATAAATTGGTGAAAAGAAACTTTTTGGAATAAAATTGATAGCAGGGGTTAAAGTCGTCATGCCTTGAGGCTCGGTGTTATTTTTTAATTAAATTTTGTTCTTTCATTTGCAAAGACGGAGATACAGTATTTTATTATAAAGTAGGTAGGTAGATTATATTTCTTATACAGGCTAAGATAGAGTGATTAAATTTTGTTAGAATAATTTTTCGTTAAATTAAAATATGTTCTTGATTTTTTTTGTAAAATTGCTTTTGATTTTATATTCATAGAATTTTGTTTTAAAAATTCACATGCCTTTATATTTTAATGAACGACTCAAATGAATAAAAGTATCAACAGCATCATTATTTTCTAATTATCTCATGAAAACCTGTTTCTGAATTGTTAACTTTGGATCTGAGGTATCGAAATATATTATTGAGCCTTTATTTTTATATGTTAAATATAACTAAGAAACAAAAGAAAACCGAAGGATTAACAACGACTTACAATTAACTGGAATGAGTCGACGATACCTGAAGCTCATTCTTGCCTCAAATGGCAAGTAATTATATTTTTTGTACGTCATGGTGAATTTACACGATGGTTTCTTCCACGTATCAACAATTTGTTTCTTTTTTACTTGGCTCTTCATTTTCCTTCGAGATACGAGTTGGGTTTTACCCTTTATTTAACCTTATTTATTATGTTCGTAGGTTATGGCGTGGAATTTTTCTAGTTATGTCGTTTATGATAAACTAACCTAAAACCTATCGTAAATGAAAAACAAATTCATGATGCATTTTTAGGATTCCGAAGAATATAAGAGTTTTCGAAATATGGGATATTTATGGTAACATGTTATTTTGAGTTTAGGGATCGTATATATAATTGTCTTTCACTGTGTTTTTGAGAAATACAAAATTGTTTTTGTGCTGACAAAATGTTTTTTTTTTTTAAATAATGGAATCCTACACACTGTTCGTGGTCGGACACGTGTTTTATCATCGAAGCCACTCGCAATTTGTGTGACGTACAAAATATCCCATCAAACTGTGATAATATACAAAATAAATATATATAGTTGGTTTGAAATCAGTTGGCCGCGTGTGAAGAATGTCTCAGGATAATTATTATTATATAGGGTGATTCCTAATTCCTAATATCCTATCCTAATCCTAACTATACTAACTAATATTATAGGTAAATGCGAAACGTTTGTTTGTTTGTTTGTTTGGATTACCTTTTCACGTAGAAATTCGGTATGCTGAAAATCTATGGAGAAGAACAAGCAAACAAACAAACTCACTTTCGCATTTATAATATTATTAGGTTTGGATATTAAAGTTAGGATGATATGAGTAAGAAAGAAAAGACGTAGAGTATGCATGGCACCGACCACAAATAATTGTGAACAGGATAGGATGATGATGATGACATAGAAGGTTGTATATCCAACTATTATAAATGTGAAGGTTTGTAAGTTTGTATGTTTGTAACTCAAACACGCATAAACGGCTGAACGCATTTAAATTAAACTTGGCACAGAGTTAGATCATATCTTGGAATACAACAAAGGATACATCTTATTCTGACATCCCAAGAAAATGCAGGAAAAACTGAGCAGAAGCCAATACAATAAGACTCAAATTACGCTTCAGAAAAATTACTTAACCTATATATCCACATAAAACCCAGTGACCATTATCACTTCTACACATGTTTGATAAAGAAAGAATGTAAACGCCTAAGTCTAACGCTAACCATCTAGGTCACAGCCTACAAAAGGTACTATTACGCAAATAAACGGTTGTAAATAAATGTCTAACAGACCAGGGTCCTGTCGATTTGATGTCGGTCGACTTACCTGAAACAAAATGAGGGAATTACATTAGTTTTTATATACTGATGTACGTATGTTTTTTATACTATCCTCCTAATGTTATAAAAGTTTGGTTGTATGGATGTTTGTTATTCAATCACGCCAGAACGGCTTAACGGATTTGAATGAAATTTGGCACACAGATAGAATATATTCTGGAGTATTATATAGTACTTTTTATCCCGGAAAAACATAAGATTTCTCGGGAACGCTGGTGAAACCGCAGGGCGAAAGGTAGTGTTGATATAAATGTTAATTTTAATGGGAAAAGTGATTTTACTTGTATACATGCAGGATCCTAAAATATAGGGACTTTTAAGGTCAGAGTGAATGGGTTTCTTCTGGGTAGGCGTGCTCCATCTTGGGCTTCTTTTTTTATGGGTGGCCAAACCCAAGCCCATTTAATTTATATAAAAAAAAGGTTTTACATGATTTTAATTTTTCAACATATTATGTTATTTTACTTTCTAGTACCTGGATGACCGACCCCATAAACCCCCTGCATACTAAATTTCATGAAAATCGTTGGAGCCGTTTCCGACATTCAGATTATATATTTATATATATACAAGAATTGCTCGAAAGGTATTATATATTAGATAGATGTATTAAAGTTTGTGTGTACATGTCTTTCATTATCTACTATCTACTACCTACTATCATGCATAATATTGATAATATTATATAAAACGCGTATAATAAAACAGTTGCCCCATACATTTTGGTCGTGAAGGTATTGAACTTTTGTATGGAACAGCTGATATTTTTTTCGTGATTTCACAGTTGGTCCCATAGTAAAAGTTGTTCATATTGATGAGTACTTCCACCTCTGCAAGTAATGCCAACGACTAAAAAATTTTCCTGTTTAATATCTACTTTTCCGATAAAACATTATTATTATTTATGCTATTTCTCAACATGCAAAACATCAAGTTAACTATTCTTAAAAAAATCCTTGTAAATGTTATTTAACACTGAATGTAAAATTTCATTATTTCTTTTTTTTTCATTTTACCCGTACAATGTAATTTATTAAATGACAATCCAATCTCAATGGTATTCGTAAGAGCCCTTGGTGCCGTCATCAAATTTGCGTTCCTAAAACGGGCTCTTAGAGAAAAAAGTAGAAAATAAGATTATCCTCAAGGAAGCCACGTCAACTCAGCTAAAATTACATTAATACAAAAAAGGTATTGGCCGTCTATTTAATCAATATACAAAAGAATTTGCAACGATAATACTATGAACTAAGATTGGAATTCATAAATTCAAGTTTGTTGTAATTGATCAAGTACTTACCTACTATAGATATGATAATGTTTATTTTTCGTGGTCCTAGTTTTAGTATTTTTTCTAATAAATAGTTAAACACTATATCATTATTATATACTAATAATAGGTAATATAAACATGTAATTTGTTCATCTTGATTGTCATTGCTCTCGTAAGGTAATCTTTACCACCAAATATATCGGCAACGTGACACTTTAGGAAACCATTTACCTGTATTTTTATTTGTTCTAACCTAACCTAACCATAGACACCAATTTTATGGTACATTGAAACTGAAAAAAAAACAAAAGTGCGGCCGGCTGCTATAAAGGTTCATTCAAATCTTTGTTAACTTTTATTTTAGTTTACAGTTAGAATTGCTCTATGTGTAGATGTTGTAAAGTTGGGACTACGTGCTCGAAATTAAAGTTGATAATAAATATTAAGAATTCAGCATGAAGTTCTTCACGTTTGAAGTATTTTTAAAGGGCTAAAATTACTTCAAACGTGAGGAAAATAAGATCCAATATTAAATAAAGGTGCAAATAATAAAACTTCAAGCTGAATCCTTAATATTTATATTACCTATAAATTCGGGCACGTAGTCACCTACGTTTTCGTCTTCGTGTCGTCTAACTCAATTTCATCACATAACACTTTTTATTTGATAGAAAAATGGATGACGTTAATCCGTCATCAGTATCTACTTTTTAGGGCCGATTTTTCAATTGCTAGATACACATTGGGTAAGCTATCGATAAGTCCATACAAAAACTGTTCTAATTTCATTTTAATCTAGTGAATTTAATGATAGATTTAGAGCGATGGTTTAATAATATATTATATTTATTTCAATTCTAATTTATTGTTTATGGCTCCATCGTACCAGCAATAACTATGCCAGACACTGGCTAGAAAAAAAAACAAAACTGTTAAGATAAAAATATAATAATAAATCTAACAGATTATTTAGGAAGATATATATTATATGTTATCTATAAAACCATTAACAAACAGAAAAAGTAATGGTATGGCCAAGTACAGAATACGACTTGATGATGATTGATGGACGAAAAGTAAGCTAAAAGGGTAAATATCTATCGATTCAATCTCATCAACTAAAAATAAAAGCAGTTTACATACTAAAGTTACTGCGTACCACGGTTATCATTAATTAAAAGATTCAATCGATACGAGAACCGGCCTTTCCAGCGGTTGGTCGTTACGCGGCCGCAAGCTTTGAAAATATTGGTGTCCGCAAAGTCAACAGTTCAGCATAATTGAATCGACATAGGTAATGGTTGTGATAAAGGAAGGTGGGTGCCACCTGTCAGGGGGGAGCCACGTGCAGAAGCCGAGTGAGTGAGAAGAATATATCCTTCCCTCTCACGCTAATGGTGTACGTATACGTGTGGTTACAGGTAGCGTGGGTGTCATGCGTACTGAGGGTGAGACTAGGGCAACATATGCTCGCGGAGAAATATATGCCACGTACTGGCCCGTTATTTTGTTTCATGGCGGGGTACAGGCGACGTAAATAGGCTTCTTGTTACAAGTTTCGATTTGGAGGCATTGTGGGTGGAGTTTGATAACGAATTCAATCACGCGGAAGTGGGCGCATACTGCTTACACACGCTTGGTACGGTGGTACGATGGTACATAAAAAGATTTTTGTCCGTGTTCCTCGATAAGACCAAAGAGGATAAATATTATTGAAATAGATTTTCATAGGTAAAGTAAAATAGCTGTCATACTGAAATTGACAATTTACAAAGTCATTTTGGAAAATGGTACTTATTTTTATAAATTTTATGTAAAATGTGGGGTTTAAATGAGTCGACAACGGTATTAATAGCTGTTAATATTATTCAAATGGTGCTAAATCTGTTTTTGCTATTTCCATTTGTTGATATTTTAACATTATCTAAACATATTAGGTTGTATAGAGACCAGTCTGGAAGTTCCCCATTAATTCGCACTATAACTGCACTGTATTGTATGACAATTGCATTTCATGGGATTTTGGGCCCAATAATGTCGCTGAACAAACTGAAATTACCAAAAACATTACAGGTTAACGAAATACCGCGTGAAAAATTAATTCGTGTCATTGCAAAAACTAACGCAACAAGAAACTATTTACTTGCAGCGTTTTCTCTTTTTTTTGTTCTTGTGACTTGGAGATTATTTGATTACATCATATTTTCAGCTAAATTACAAGAATTTTCAAATTTAATGGGAAACTACGATTTGGTCGATATTACCTTTACTTCGGATCCTGAACCAGAACAGGAACCTGAACCTGAGCCCTATTATGATTTAATTAATGATTCTTTTGACGATAATATAATTGAGGATCCAGATCATCATATAATCTGGCCATCTGCGGCAGATTTAAATAAAGTGGAACATTCAAGGATAAAAAAGTTTTTAAGAATAACTCCAAAAAAAACTCAAGCCCCAGAGAATAGTGAAGTGAAATGCCAAAGTACAGATTCATTTGATATGAAAACAAAAAAGAGAGAAAAGAGTGTAACCATTGACGTAAAAACCCAAGTAGATGGTAAAGACTTTGAAATTAAAGAAAAATATTATCAAGCGGATACAGATGCTTATAGTGAGTCAGAGAGTGACAACCAAGAGACAGCAAATAATAAAAATACAAAAAAAGAAACAGAAGAAAATAATAAAAGTACAGAAATAGATAAAAACACGACAAAAAAAAGAAAATAAAAAGAGAGAAGAAAACAAAAGTCACAACCTCTTTCGAAAGATGTTTAACATGTTTAGTATTTTTATAAGTGGTTCCCTGTTTATTGAATTTTTATTTATTCTACTACTACTGAAACCGATTTTGGAACCAGTTTACATAAGAGATATTTGGTGTGTAGTACAGAAAAAACATGTATGCCCTTCTAAAATACTAAGTGCAATGTTATGTTTTTTATTTGTAAATACAGTAATGGAGTTATCATGGGAGAAAACTCACTATGAATCACTGTTACTAGAAGTCAATGATAATGAGCTAACTCTAGAGTTTTACATGAGCAAAATCTCATTATGCTACGCGTGCTTTTTCGTGGCAATGTATCTTTTGATTTTGATTGAAAGAATTTTTCAATGTCTTATAACAATTGCTCGACTCTTAGAATTTGAATTAATGTGTAGATATGCAATACTGACACGTGATTCAACACAACTCATGTCTAATACTACAGTTGTGTCTGTAAAACTGCCTACTTATCAGAGTTGGTTTGCATATAGGTAAATTGTTTGTAATTAAATAATCTTAATTTATTTTCAATGTAAATTTGTGTAATGTTACTATATATTTCTTTGTATTATTAAAATGACTAAGTGATAATAAACGACAGACTTTTGTGCTTTTGAATATTTTGTGCATTTATGTCATACATAGTAGGACGTGTAGATTGAAAATGAATTAATATATGTATATAAAAAAAGTGACATACTTACATATTTGATCAACGAAAGCGTATCACATTAGGATCATGTATGATAGGTAGTGTAAAATATATATATATATTTTTTAAATAATAATACTATAATACGGAGAACATATTAATTGTGGGAGGACAGGAGCCCAAACTAGGTAAGCCCTGTGCTATGGGTCTCCTGGTCTCCACCTCCTCGGAACAGGGATTATTATAAAATTAATATTACATATTTATTAATGGTGCGAGTGTATGTACTTGTGTGTGTGTGTGTGTGTGGTGTGTATGTGTGTGATGTGTGTGTGAGTTATTGAATGTGTGTAAGAGTATTAAGTGATCGAAAATAATAATATGTTATCATTTAAATCAGAAGGCTATCCAATATCCGAAGTAGTTGTATGAATAGATATAAAGCTTTCACTATTGGTTAGTTTATAGGCAGAACTGAGGGGATAGATATTGCTATTGTTAAATTGTATGTTTGAGTAAATAACAATTACAACCACAGACTTCACTAAAAAAAGAAGCAAGTTATAATACCATGGCATTACGGAATGTTAAAACCTCATCAGATGCAGGACATGCCTCAGTACGATATCCTACTATGGGGTTGACATTACATGAAATTAATTAAGAATATTATTTTGTTGTGAAATTTTGTTCAATTCTTTTTTGTTTATTTTTGGATTCTCTGTTGTGTGTGCCTACTTTAATGTGTTAAATAATATTTTAATAGGCTCAAAACAAAAAGTCTTTTCATGTTATCGATTGACAGCGAGCGTACTAATGTCAAAAAAGAATAAAACAGAATATTCACATTACGAATTTATGTCTCGCCTATGTGTTATCTTGTCATAAATTTGTCAAGTGAAAATCGTGTCGATGGAAAAAACATAATAATATTATGTAAAAATCCAAAAATAATCAAAAAATGACATAATCAAGAATACATTTCATTGCCAAAGCATTCAGGTTCAAAATGATGGATTTCGGTTGCGTTTTCTTAACATGCTTACTGCTAATGCAGATGGTGATGACCCTCTCACTGCTAAATCCTATTCACGATGTCCGTAAGATCACTAAATATATCAATAATATTATCAAACGGCACAGACGCCCCTACTACATGACCGTTATCGTCTACTTCACTGCTGTTGTTTACTTCGGCATGTATGTTCCGCTACAAAACATTTACAGATTGATCTTTAGTACATTTTTAGATGAATATGAAAAATTGATTTTACTTAATAGCGTTGAGAAGAATTATATAATTGCTGGCTTCTCCCTTTTCCTAGTCGTGGTACTATATGGCGTGAGAGCTCTATTATCTTATACTGCAAGTCTTTCTGACCTCGCGGCACGACCGAGCATACCAGCCATCGTTCATTCTGAATCTAAGAACGTCAAGAAATTATTTAGTTCTCCAGAAAGTATTTTGCCGAATCTTCTACGAGTGAAGCGATCAATATCATATGAAACAATATTGTTCACCAAGGAGCTTCGAGAACATTTGAAATTAATGATCAAGAGTGTAGACTTTCCGCACAATAAATGCACCCTTTCAAGTATTCTGGAGACGACAACTGCCGATTTAGACTTCTGATTGATGAAAACTTTCACCAATAAAACTTATATTTGCTCTCGTATTTTCTTGTAGTTATTTCTTCGGTATTGCAAAACTATTGGGTACTATCATTCTACGAACACTGCCAAGTATTTGGAAATTCTTCGGAATCACATTGGGGTGGGAGGCAGAGAGAAATATTCGAGAACACAAGAACATAAAAATAAAACGACGCTACAGAAGCAAGAGAAAGAAAAATGTCGAATAGGAATGTTTGCAGTGCGAGAAAAAAGGAATGTGAGCATACATTAGATGGTTGAAATGGTTTTTCGTTGAATTAAGAATAAACATGAAAGATACCGTACCTAATAGTATAATAATAATAATCTTGAGATATTTTTAATATCATTAGAATCATAAATATTTAATATAACATTTTATTTGTAGTCTAGGAGATCTAAACGTTTTCTTTCATTGGGCCAAACTGATCTTCCATATTTTTTTGTTATAATGAAGTAGATAAGATTTTCTAAAACCTAACATGCATAGTTGATCACTAATTAAGATCTAATATAATGTCAAGTTTAAAATTACCACGTTACATTGTTTTTGAGAAAATAACTGCAAGCAGAGGGGAGATTTTAAAGTTCCATTATTTCTTCTTGACGTACGGAACCCTAGAAAAGATAATTTATTGAGTTACAGAGGCAAATTCACTAGAATTTTTATCTGTTACTCAATAAATTATTCGTTACATTTAAATATATATAACAAATGTGAAATTCCTTCAGAAAATAAAACCCATGATTCCTGAGAACTCGCTCACAAAGAAAAATCCAGTAATAGTTTACAGTCGATATACTCCGCGTGTACATTGAAATAGTTTTATTTCTTGCAATACTACATCTTTCTATTTATAATATACTGTACAAATAGAGAAATGTGAATGTAACATCGATCAACTTTCTGCAACTAATGTATTATGTGGAAGCAAAGAGATGCGTACGAGGTCGCGCCTTTGGCACAGTTTCAAAATTGCCACTGCGGCGCCAGTCGCTTTTGTCAGGTATTCGAACGCTCTCAGGGTAGGAATTAATGTGTTATATGGTTTAAATTTAGCTTTGTGTCCTATATATAGGACATTTTTTACGTTGAAACAATGAACCATTTTTTGTTTTGTAAATGTACCATGGTTTTGAAGTATTTTTAAGATATTAGTTAATTCATATTTCGTCACGCAAAAGTATTATTTGAAAAACGTTATTTAATGTAATAAAAATTGACTGAAATTAGCTTAGTCTTTATTGTATACTAGCTTTTTCGCGCGGTTTCACCCGCCGGGATAAAATATAGCCCATGTTACTCAGAGATAATGTAGCATACTAATGGTGAAAGAATTTTTGAAATCGGTCCAGTAGTTTATGAGTTTATTCGTTACAAACATACAAATCTTTCCTCTTTATAATATTAGTATAGATATAGATTTCGAATGATATAAACATACCCAGGAAATTGATTAGTTCTCTGAAACCATTTATTTTATCAACGATTGCTGATTATCGTCAAATAGTCGATATATCTAAAGGATTGATACTATTACCTACATGATAGAGAAGCCATAAAAAAACTTTTTTCTATCGATTAACACTCATTTTTTCATGAAACCAAAAGATTTGCAACTATCAGTTCCTCAAAATATTCAATCGATGTTCAGATGTTATATTTTACGAAAAGGAAATTTCGATAGTGCGACGCAACGCTCGCTCTTTGAATGACTCGATATTACGTGATTTGGTTTACCGATTCGTTTCATATTCACTGTGATCCTACGTTGGAAGCAAGTCGAAAGTGCAACTACAGTTCATTCGGGTACCGTTTCATCCAAAGATATTTCACGAGAGTAAACAAACATTTTGACGACCGCAGTTGTTATTCAAAGATTTATTTCCTTGACCAAGTTTAATTTCCCAAAACACTCTTTAAACGTTTAAAGATCTTTAAGACCAGCTTCATAAATTGTGGATAAGTTCCTGATAACCTTATATGGCTCATTATCCGGAATATATCTAAAGCAGTAATATTTTAAACAATAACTCAAAGCTAAGTCCATTTTCTTTCTGATGTATGAGTAGGCTTAAATTGTATTAAAGTAAAGGGTCTACATTCAGGTCACGTAGGTACCATGAAACTGCATCATATATCTGTATTAGCCCTCACAATTTAAAGCGACGAAGTTTGTGCTATATTATTTATCCAGCGCACGGCGTGACGCAGAGGTGATCCCTGGGGAACCCTTGGGTCACCGCAGAATAGGTATTTTGGGTTTCTTTACACAATCCCTGGATATACGGTACCAGTTTCGGTAATTATAAATGTGTTCATGTCGCGCATTAATATTGTATTATGTGTCCTTTTGTGGTGGGTGTATCTTTGAGTTTCCATTAGTTTGGGTTTGTTTGAATAAGGTACTTATATTGAGGAATCCTTTCAGTTTGATTAAATAATAAGTATGTATAGAAAATTTCGTCAAAGCTCCCGCTGCTGCCGATGAGCAAGGTTCCCAGAGGCTGGCAAAATTAAATAAAATACATATATTATATAATAAAACTAAAAAAGAATCTGAAACGTAAAAGAATCTACAACAACTATATTTCAACCTTTGAAAATTGACCGAGATAATGGAGGCGCCAATAAAATGAATCATTCTTATAGAAAAATAGACCACTAGACAATAGCTACGCATGTCTGGTGGAAAAAGCGAAGTCTCAGGAATGGACAGATCAAAGGATTTCGTTGAAAAGAATATATCTAAGTTTTATCGAGATAAAAAGGATCGATCGTGGTCTACGCAATGAGCGGTCGGCGAAGGCTTTGAATAATGCGTGGACTTATTTTTCTATGCGTTGAGATAGGATTACCTATCATGCACGTGAAGGCCAGTTTTTATCGGTGATAAATGTTATAATGTCAGGGTATTATTTATTTTACTGCTGGAGCTCCAGCTTTATTTATTTAAATCATTGAAATTTTTTGCACAATATCCAACTGAAAATATTTTATTCTTTTATTTAGAACTTTTTAACATTGATGATGTGGCCGTAGATGGTAAGCACGCAAAGTGAAAATTTACTCTCAAGAGCAGCTCTGTGTTTAGCAACAGACTTTCAACTTGCGAGTGGTACCCAGCCAGGCGGATACCTAAAAGTACCCTACCACCTTGCCATGGTTTCCTCACAATATTTTTTTTCTTTACCGAAATTGGCAACATCTAATTAATTAAAATAAATTAATTATAATAAAAAATATCATGTAAATCAGTAAAATGGCGCAAATTTTATTTTATAATGAACATATTTAATTTTATTTATTTAATATATTAATCGACACCAAGCTAGAGCTAATCTAATTGCGTTCCGCTCTTGACTTAAGCCATAGCTTACCGGCATTCGCGGTTCCTATTTTGCTCTTACTCTGCCGCAACCAACCCAAGGGTCCTTCTAGAGGATATCAGAGGATAAAATAAATCTTAAACCAAATACTCCCCAATAGTTAGACGTAATTACGGCTAGTCGATACCTTTTTTTTAACTTCTTTTGTGGCATTGGATTTAGTGGTCTTTGTTCGACCGTAGCTGAGTCGGTGAGTTACTCTCGTGGACTTATAGGATATATTTATAGGCTTAGGAGGTCTTAGGTATGATAACGTACGAATTGTACTTTTTAGTTGGTTGATGGGTTTTTGATGATAAATATTATTTGCAGTAAATATAAAATATTTTTGTGACTTATGAGCATTATTTTATTTTATTAGTATAACAAAAGTAGAACAAAATTTGTCTTCTACTACTTTCCCATTACACAAACAAAGTATAAAATTGCTATTTGTATACAACTCAAATAGTATGGTTTGGTAGGTTTATGTGAAATGCGAAATGGATTCTAATGCCATAGTTATAAAGTTTGTTGCTGAACAAAACTTTTTGTAATTGAAAATATCAAAATTAAACGAAACTCGAAATGGCTAACATCGTTTGGTGTTAATTTGTTAACTTTATCGGAAGTTGAATACTAAAACTATTTCAGTCGGCATTTTAGGAATTATTTTTGTTTAATTACACTTTGTAATGTGACGTACATAAGGTCGAGTATAGTAATTTTTTTGTACCTAGTCTGCCCTGTACGTTTAATTGAATTAAACAGTTATTCATTGTTTTCAATATTTATATAGGTACTGGTATGTATTGGTGAAAGCATTTATCTATTTGAACAACATTCACGTTGGATTCAACTCTGAAACCGTGAAAAAAATCAACAAGGCCAGAGCACGAACCACTTTCGTATAGCTTTCGTAGCGTGATCATAAAACTATACAATTTAGTCGAGTTTTTCATGTGTCGATATGACTGCTTAGCAATAGAATTTCAACTTAAGTTACTACCACTATGATTCCCTTAAAAGTTTAAAGTAAAGTAAAATACCTGATTATAATGAGTGTGAATTGAATATAAGTTTCAAGGATCTAATAGTAGTAAATGAAGATTCATATGCACCTAATTAGTTACCTACTTATTTATCTCTTCAGATCTGTATATCCTAACTAATCCTACTTTATTATACACTAGCTTTTC
Organism: Tetheella fluctuosa; assembly: GCA_951216915.1. Lineage (NCBI taxonomy): Eukaryota > Metazoa > Arthropoda > Insecta > Lepidoptera > Drepanidae > Tetheella > Tetheella fluctuosa. The sequence goes on along the minus strand of OX578229.1, from coordinate 2,112,416 downwards.
CGCGCGGTTTCACCCGCGTTCCCGATGGATCTTTTGTTTTCCCGGGATAAAGTAACCTATAGCCTTCCTCGATAAATGGGCTATCCAACACTGAAAGATTTTTTTAAATCGAAGCAGCTGTTCCTTTGATTAGTGCGTTCAAACAAACAGTAAAAAAAAAAGTTTATTTGCAACATAACCAAAGCCTACATTCAGTCATACACAATGCATGTCGGTTAAATAACACAAAATAAATCCGAATACAAAGACAAGTTCAAAGTTTAAGTGTTTCAACCCAAAGAGTAATAGAGCTGGAAAAATCTGTCAGAGATAGCTTAATAAAAGCCTGTGGGGATAGAAAGAGACAGATATAGTAGTCCTGCTAATGGCCTAGGGCGGGCGGGCCAAAGGCGATCTCGTAAATAAATAAGCGTATGTGTTTTTTCTTTTTTTTTCTATTTTTTCTTGGCGTAGCACATTGTGAGTTGGAGGAAGCTGGGATAGTTTCTATGACTAGTCGTAACGAAAAAACTGGGTTAGTACTGTTTACTTACTACAGTATGGAAGCGTATATTGTTTTAGACAACCGTGTGGAGGTTGTAATTTAATAGCTAAAGAATGCATACTGCATGTATTTGAGTGCTTAGTTAAAGATTAATAATAAGGAGCTTATGAATTGTTGATGGTTAACTTACAACAAATAATGTATATGATTAAGCGTATAAGTATATAAGCGTAAAGAATAAAGAAACTTTATTGTTCGTACAATTTAAAAAACACATTTCGTAACACAAATAATATTCTTTTTCATCAAAGTTAACTAATCCAAAACCCCTTCATTACACCAAATATTCGGTTTTTAAATTGTACACGAAAGCTGTGTAAGACAAAATTTATCCGACGCCCCCCACCCAGTTTATTGTAGCAATTCTGGCCCCTATTGTGAGGTAGGAAGGGCGGGAGGAGGGAGCCAAGCTTTGCAGTTCGTGACCGTACGCCAATGTGCGAGCTTGGCGCAAGGCATAATTGATTGGCGGATTATTTATTTTTTCTACATAGATCTTCAATTATGTTTCTAGTTCAAATTTTTGTTCAAGTGTTAATTAACTTTAAATGATAAAATATGTTCGTCAATATAATATTTTACTTACTTTTTTAAAAAAAAAAATTTTATTTAAACTAGTATAATTTCAGATTATCTATGACAAATAATTTAGGCTCCGCGGACCACTCGATCAGACAGGACTTATTCTTTAATATATATAGAATACTTCCTCCGACAACTTAACGAAGCCTGTTTATCCAAAATCTGTATTGTACGTCCAAAGCGACACTTCAACATTATACACAATTATTATAAACTTATATTAGATAATTATACTATATTTTGGCTTGAATTTAAATTCCTTTATTTAAAAAATGCTTCTATAAAGCAAGTAATTGATGAATGTGCAAATACGTGATTTGTTCATGTTTTTTTTATCTTTAATTATGAAGTAGTTATAGGTTATTTACATAAGATATTATATTCTTAAGTCAAGTTTGTTATTTATTACAGCTCGCTACCATTTATAACTTGTTCTACAACCAGTAACAGAAAACGAACGCCAACAAGGTCCAAGCTATCTATCTGATTCAACCTTAAATTATTAATGTGTTATCGTGTATTTACTACTCCTCGCTGAAATTCAGCGTTCACTCAACATCTCGACTCTCGCTAACATTTTTAAACCAACTTCCTAAAAAGGAAGTTTCAGTAACTTCATTTTTTCCTTTTTCAATATTCTTTTTTTTTGAGACTGAACTTAGTTACAGGTAAATGTTTATTAAATAAACTTGTTCATTGATAATAACTTCATCATTTTTTAATAACCAAAACATGTGTAAAATTACTGACTATGTCTGACTATGTTTTTATATCAGTAAAGCTAAAAGCTTTGTCAACCAGCAGGATGAAATCTTCTTCTGCAATATTTGTTTTCGTCTCAACACAAACCTCAGAAGTTATTGTAATGTGAACTGCAACATGCACTTCACAGAGCTTAGTGCTTTTCGAAATAAAGGGATTCAGTTTAAAATTTTCAAAAGATTTTCTTACCTGTATTGTACTGGAGTATCATTGCCTTAAAATGGCTGGATGACCATTTAGTTGAGCGAAAAGATGTTTAAAAATTCAAACTGTTTGTAAATATTATACAACTGAACAGCAGCAACAGAACTGATGGCAGGAAATAGCTTATCATTTGAAAGTATCTGACGACCTACCAAGCATATCTTGTCAAAGTCAAAGCCATTCAGTTTAGATCCTAGAAGGGCACTTATGAAGGTTAAATTACTGAAGTCACCACCGGTTCCGAAGTCAGCCTTCAACTGCGAACGGGCAAATACTTAGCAGGATACATTTTTATATGTTTTTCATGATGATATTTTGGTTAGATCGCTTATGACATGGTTACCAGACATCTAATATACTTACTTACTTTTCTTTTTTTAAATATTAATGTCAAATTATTAGAAGAATATAACAATTTGTATAAACATTGTATCTAATAATAAAAACACATTTTCATTCAACAAAAATCACTCAATATTATATTATATATTCTTTCTTGATACACCTAATATTTTATTTATAATTATTCATTTAATTAAGTATTCTCTTTGACATTTTAAGCGCAGCCCTGAGTCGACAGTAGGCGTTTTATGATAATTTTAGGCTAAAAACGAATATTTCCAAGGGTAACACCACATATATTTTTACGATACGACCTTAAATGGTTGAGTTTATTTTTAGTATACCAGTCTCTGCACTTTGTAAACGTATTTTTGATTAAAAAAAAATACTCTATTAATTTCAATAATCTACAACATTTTTTTTGGTTCTTATAACATTTAAAAGTAAATTAATTTAATTATCTCAAGAGTTTTGTACTAAACGAACAAGGTTTAAAAACGTTTATTAAACGAATAAAAACAATTTTGCCTCTATTAATATAAAAGATAATTTAACTTGTAACTTTGAGATAAAACGAATCGATTTTAAATATGCTACTATGTTGCTCAACTAACATTCGTGCTATAAACTGATAAGGGTACTATCCACTTACGCGGAGTGAGGTTGCAAAATTCATAGATGTATTAAAAAGTCAACAGGCCCAGTGAAATCAAACAAATAAACACCTAACTCCGTCATAGTTACGTTGATTTTTGCCTGGCGCATCAACAGACGACTCGCTCATCTACTCTCGTAGTGGGTCTACGTGCGTAGCGGTGCTACGATACCTGTAGCATTTCAACTACGACTATATTTGGTTCAATACAATTTATAAATTTTGATCTGGTTTCGGTTACTTGTGCCAAATTGATGGGGATTTTTTTAATAAGTGAACAAATTAACGCTCAACTGTTAACTTATTATGTAAATACTAGCTTCCACCCCGCAGTTTCACCCGCGTTCCCGAGGGATTAAATTTTTTACCAAGACCTATGTATATGCCAAGTACCATCCAGACCCGTTCAGTTATTACGGAGCTGAGTGACAACAAACACAAACACAAAATTTCGCATTTACAATAACATTAGTCTAATAATACGTGAAAATAAAATTCGCTTCAAAAAGCTTATCTTAAAATGTATCTATATATCACTAACTGGTGTATTTCAGTAGCTACACTTAATTATTTTTTTAACTAAATAGAATTTGATATTGGTTCATCATGAATGTATTTGATTACGTTTATGGTAGTAAATGTAAATTGATACAAGCAGAATATGGTAGTTACCATAGTAATACATATCTCTCAGGTAGTAACAAAAATAGAAATGGTATTAGGGGATGGTAACCATGACAACCCATAGAAGCGTAGGGTCAATATTGTTAATATTCAGAAGTGCAGAGGTTCGTACCATGGATAATTAATTATCAATTTTTATATATAAATCATCACTTCATGAATGCACGAGGAAGGCGGCCATCAGAGAAGAGTGGCGGCGTGCTGTGAAGCTTGCCACCTGACACCTGAAGTGATGACCACGACCACTCTGTCAAGAGTGATACTGTCAAGAGTGTCGACAGAGAAGAAGATATATAAATAGGCGAAAATAGTATGGTACAATTTTCTATTCTGTTTGTATTTTTTTTTTCTAGAGCTATTGTCGAGTTTAAGACTCCGGTTGCCCTAAAATCAGTATTTTTGCGGAATTTATCAGGTAAAAAATATTGTTTTTTAATCATCAGAAAAGCAATAAATGAAATATATTTTAAGTTTTTAATGTGTGAGATTTGAAATTATATTACTTTTTTTTTTTTTTTGATGCTACTTTTGGTAGCTTTGTGAGGCTTTATATCATACTTATATTTACATTCCACGTGTAGAAGGTCTCATTCATGCACACGCCATGAAAAAAATATGACAAAAACAAGAAATGTATTCAGATTACACTTGTCTGCAAATCCTCTACAATAATCTTATCTAGTTACTTTTTTCAAAATAGTTTCAGTATCTTATTTAAAGTGGTATAAATAGTTATACATTTTTGGATTCGACAACATATATATTTTTTCTATTACATAGGTTTAGAGAAGTCACACTTTCACAAAAAACTACTTAACTGTCAAATAAAAAAAAAACTGCATTCTAATTTATTTTTTTATATATTTACCGAAACTAAACGAAACTTTAAGGAGACCATTAATATGTTTTTTATTTCCATTTTTAAATTGTATTATATTGTTTCATTTTTTATTCCATTTTTAAATTGTATTGAATGTTAAAACTGTAACAAGTAGTTGTTTATATATTGTAAATAGGTATTAAAAGTAAAATTTCTTACGGTTATTTTTTATTGTTAAAATAATTATTTATACTGTTTAGTAATATAGAGAATGATGTCGTCTGCAAAACGTAGGTTGCTTATGAACTCTCCATCTATTTTTATTCCTTTGTTTCTCCAATCTAAGTTTTGCATTATATCTTGTAGCACGGCTATGAATATTTTCGGTGATAAAGGATCTCCTTGTTTCACTCCTCGCCTTATATAGATTTTTGACCCCATTTTTTCTAACTTTACCCTGCTTTTGCTGTTCTTGTATATGTTTCTGATGATGTTGATGTAAGTATTTGAAACGCCTTGGTTTGAGAGTGCTTGCCATTTGCAAAAACATCAAATCAATTGGAAGCAATGATTTGCGAACTAAACAACGCCAGCAAAAAAATAGGTTTACATTTAAATACATCCAAAACAAAAGTCTCTACAAATAGCACACAAAAGGCTATAATAGTAAATGGAACACCGATAGAGTATGTGGATAGTTATGTGTACCTTGGGAAACTAATCTCATTCAAGAAATCTCGACATGAAGATGAAATAGAGCGTCGTATCAACATAACTTGGAGGAAATACTGGAGCTTCAAAGAAATCCTAAAAGCAAAACTTCCATTAAAACTTAAAAAGAACGTTGTAGATTCTTGTCTATTACCATGTCTGTCATATGGAGCACAAACTTGGATTTTCCAAGAGAGAATTAAAAACAAAATTCGTTCGTGCCAGCGTGCTATAGAAAGAAGTATGCTAGGAATTAAGCTTAGCGATAAAATAAAGAGCGAAGATATTCGCAAGAAAACAAAATTAATAGATGCAGAACGTCACGCACAACAGCTAAAATGGAGATGGGCTGGTCACATCGCCCGTAGTACAGACAAGAGATGGACTAAACGAGTCACTAAATGGAAGGGACCCAGTGGAAAAAGGAACAGAGGAAGACCTAAAGATCGATGGGTCGATGAAATTAAAAACACAGCCGGCGAAGACTGGATGACGAAGGCGGCAAATCGAAAACTATGGAAACAGTTGGAGGAGGCCTATATCCGGAGAGGAGCCATGCCTTAAACACACCTTTTACTATATATTTAGCAGTATTATGTTAGTTTAATTCAATGTTATGTGCATGGAAATTAAAAGGCATTATTATTAGTAATATATCGGACCTATTAGTATACGATCAAGACTATAGAGGCCTATCATTTAATATTATAGCGATTATAAAACTGAATTGTACTTCTGTCAAATTAATACATTTACATCATACATTTTGTTATGTCAGAGGGCTGACAAGCAAGCAGGTGGTCAACCTGATGGTAAGTGGCTACCGTCGCCTACAGTTATTAGCAATATTATGGGAATGGGAATGGCTCTCAAATGCAACTGCCAGAATACACGTCCATTGACACAAAATCTATTCAGTTCAGAGTTTAATTGCAATAAGAGTTAGTGATAATGCAACATCAAATCACCGACATATTAATCCTAAACCAAACTATAATTATGATAATATAAATGCGAATGTGAATTTGTTTGTTTGTTAACTTTTCACGCCTAAACCGCTCAACAGATCGCGATGAAATTTGGTACGCAGATAGCCTATGGTATGAGGACATGGGTTACTTTTTTCACGGCAACGCGGGTGAAACCGCGGGGGACAGCTAGTATTTTGATAATAAACAGTACTTACGCAAATTGACCCAATATATTACCTACTAAAAAGTTGAACTTAGTTTGCAATAATTTCAAATGTATCTACTACATAATTTCCATTTTTTTAATTTAGATTTTTTAATATAAAGATGTGATAGTTTAAAGACTAATGATAATATGCGGATACTATAATATTTAGACCATCCAGTCAGGAACTAAATATTATAATTGAAAAATAACCTTCCAATATTATATTCCATACCAACAAGTCGCTAGCAAAACCTTCCAAAGGGTTTTGTCAAAGCGACAAAAGCAAAGTTGACAAATAGATGATTTGGGCCAGTTACCATTGTCCAAGCCAATTGAGGCTAGGTAGGGGTGACAAAACATCCTTGGGTGACAACAATGTGACAATCGGAAAGCTTTTATTTCACAACTTCCTTGCAGATATTAGCTTTCATTTTTGTCACGTTCCTTGTCCTTGTCACGGACAATAGTGACATTCTACCTTGAGATTATAACAAATAAGTTTCACAAGTATTGCCATATTTTTCTTTACCTACACCGTAATATTTCTGATTATATCAGTCAGATAAATCATTATTATTATTTGTAAAAATCTAATCCGACATTCGAAATTTGAGCCAAGTCTCAAGAATATATTGTACTAGCTTTTCCGAGCGGTTTCACCCGCGCTCCCGAGGATCTTGTTTCCGGGATAAAAAGTAGCCTATAGCCTTCCTCGATAAATGGGCTATCCAAAACTGGAATATTTTTTCAAGTCGAACCAGTAGTTCCCGAGATAAGCGCGTTCAAACAAACAAACAAACTCATCAGCTTTGTAATATTAGTATATAGATTAATCTAAAATAAACCTTATGTTATTGATGCAGGTTTTAAATTGGATTGTTTCAATCTCGACTTGAAAGGTACTAATCCGCACAATGCTCATATAGTGGACAAGAAGAAACCTATTTATTCTGGCCTTGGAAGATATTATGAGTCAGTAAACACAGACGCCAGTAGCAAGTTCCTGTCCATTGCTGTCCGCATTGTAATTTGGTCATATAGGAAAAATTCTTCAGCATAACGAGCCCAACTCAGGTATACAAAATATGATATCCGAATACATCTACGTAGTACACTTTCAAAATGTAAAGAATAGAAGCAAGGCTCATACGGATTGAATTATTATCCTCGCAACAACAAAGTAGCTAGATAAAATACACGCTTTCCCGAAATTTGGTGTGTGCTGAAACTTTTTACACGCGAACCGCATTTCACGAACCGCCTTAAAGGTTTCCTACGGGTTTTTAAACCCATTTTATTTTCTGCACAATTCTTTGTTTTTAACGAGTATTTTCTGTTTTTAGTGCTTTGTGGGGCATCATCAGGAAACATTTTTGTTTTTAATAACACAGCTGGCTGGTAAATGAGATTTAAAAATATTTTAACTGGCAAGTGTATGTAATGAAGCGAATGCTTTTTTGGACTCATGTTCACATCAGGTACTCCGGTACCTAACATTATCCGCACTTGTCTAGTCTTGTAGTAATTACAGTGTTGGTAAAGTGGTGCAACCCACATAGACTAAAAAACCGGCCAAGTGCGAGTCGGACTCGCGCACCGAGGGTTCCGTACAAACTTCGTCCATCGTTCGTCCATCAAGGGAAATGCACAATTTTATTTATTTACCTTATTTGAGGCAGGTGCCAATTAAGCTAGACCTCTAAATAGACTAGAATAGCACATAGGCTACTTTTTACCCCAGGAAAACTTAATCGTTAATATAATTTCATAATAAACGCCTATTTTCATCATAAGTCTCATCCGCCTGTTTACCATCTGGGCTATATTATATTCCAAACCCCATTACACAGCATTTACCCTAATATACCTCTGAGCTATTTTATAAAAATGATGTTTTATCTTTCCTACTTTATCGACTGAATTGCTTCATTGGTACAGCCTTTATTTTTCCACATTTATGAGCATTTTATTTTCGTGTAATTAATTAGTCCCGTTTTCAAAGAAACCTCAAAGTTGTTTTTGAGATATTGAACGGAATAATTGTGAACTCGATACTCTTTACAATTTGTTTTGTAAATATCATGTAATAATTTCGTACACGTGGATTTTACTATGTGTACATAGGGGAAATTTATAAAGGATTTAAATTATACTAAATGTTTAATATATATTGAGTTGTAAGTAATATACATAATTTTATGAAAATACGTTATTATTATAAAATCTTGCTCTATGTGAAACATGCCACAGATTAACTAGAAATTAGATATGAATTAAGCAATACTTGCACACACACACACACAGGCAGCATTTTTCAAATTTAGATCCAATTTTCAAACTGCTTGCTACTGTTCTGAATTTTTAAAGAATATCGACTCCAATTGAGAAAATTCCACCCCTACTTGATATTTTTTTTTTCTTGACCACAGTGATAAAAATTAATAGCATCTCTTTACCTAAACATCTATAACAACCCAATACGGTCAATCATTATAACCCAACAGCCCTGTTATTAGCGATATTATCCCACCCCATTACCACCCTTAATCGTACCTTTCTATAATATATTTTATAGGCGCCCTGTGGTTTAACATCTACCAAATAGCAAGCGATAAATTCTGGTACGAAAGCTTCGAAAAATTCATTGGCACGGGAACGGGATACGGGCAAGCGTAGGTCAGTCCCGGCGGATAATGCTCACCACTATTTTACCAAAACACTTTATTATTCAGTATAATCATAGCCGGAGTAATTACTAGTTAATTTATTTGTTGTTGCTAATGTATGGGCACAAATGTTTATTATTAGCCCTATCGTGACATGAGGGCTGGCATGTATTTTGCCAAAGAATTGTCATTGCCATTCAGCGTAAACCGTGTTCACCGCCATCTTGGCATCTTTGCTCAGCAGGAATTCGGTTTTTTTTTTATAAATTTTCAAAATGAAACATTTTTAACTTTACTTTAGCGTGTAATTATTCTTTATTTTGTTAATTAAGAACTTATTCTTATTATCTATTACAAGCTTTTATTAAACAGCTGTTAGTATGTGGAAGTGGAATCTGGCAACTGAATTTTAAACCAGTTCCATCGAACTGATTGAGCTGGAATTTTGCTCAAACTATTATTGGTGGTGACAATGCAATCTAGCAAAATAAAAAACGTTTATTTTTTAATAGGTAATTGTTTTTTTTTTATTATTTCTTTAATTTGTTTTTGGTAAAAAATTAAAATTAATTTTGATGATAAAAATGCACATACATGTTAATTTTATAAAAAAAAAAAAATTACGAAATAAATAAATAAGAAAATAATATTATCATCATCATCATCATCATCATCTCAGCCGCAAAAATAAAATAACGACAAATAATTGAAGCTCAAAAATTAAACCACAACAAAGATATTTAACCATTAAATCTATCGAAATACTGCAAACCGCTATTGTTTAATTTTTATTCAATAACCGATTAATATCATATTGTGGGTTTATCTCAACCGCTTAAACACGGTTCATCCATTATTGTGATTTTTATTAGTTTTACAGTAACTGAAGGTAATGGATGAATATTATTGAGTGGTTGCCCTACATGGATTTCCAATCACTGTTTCAATCGTTAAGGTTTTATTAGTGATTGGTTAGTAATTAAGTTTATATTGCGGATGTTTTCGTAGTAAATTAGTTTTTGTTTTTTTGTTATATTTTTTTAACATTTTTTTTACTTTGTATAGGCTTGTGTTTGACCACAATCTCACTATGGTAGGTGATGATGTGGCCGAAGGTGGTATGCACACAAAGCCTAGAAGGATCTGGCTCTCAAGTGCAGCTGCCGGAACACACCAATAGGTGTTTGGCGACAGATTTTCAACTTGAGGGTGGTAGCCAGCCAGGCGGGTACTACAAAGTACCCTACCACCGTGCTATGGTTTCCTCACGATGTTTTCCTTCACCGAAAGCTCAAGCTCATTGTAGGATTCAAACCCACGACCTTCGCCGCGGCGTCCGACATCACTACCACTGAGCTATCATCGCCTTTTTATAGGCTGACTTAAGCAGACAAGCTCTCCACCTGATGGTAAGTGGCTAACTATACACATCAGCAATACCAATGGGATTGCCAATGTGTTGCCCACTTTAACAAAGCATTGTAGGTAATTGACTCTTAAGTGCAACCGCCGGGATGGATTAATATGTGCTTGGTGACAGATTTTCAACTTGTTTAACCACAATCTCATGTATAAACGATAATAACACAATCAAAACCAAAGCCATATGTTTGTTAGTGTACGGTTTCCCGCACAGTCTTGAATTGTTTTGAAATGATAGTTTTAAGTGATTCAAAATAGCTATTTAATAATAAAAATTGATAATGATAATTAATGATTTTATGAGCACACGCGGTATGAATGATGTCCGATCGTGGACTGATTTAATGCGTGATTTATGAATGGATCGAGGGTAAAATTGCTGATGAAGTGAAAATGTATAGTGCTCGCACCGTATAGTTAGGCAATAATTATCTATATAAGTACGTATCTTAAAAAAAGTAGTAATTTAGTATCAGTTATCTGGTTTCCATATAGTACAAACTCTGCTTAGTTTGGGATCACATGGCCTTGTGTGAGGAATGTCCTAAGTTATTTATTTATTAAGTTTAGGCCTGAGGGAGGGAAATAATGAAAGTCCAAGCTACTGAAATTACTGCCGGTTTGGAAGTCTACCTTCAACAGAAGAAGTAAGAAACTCAACAATGTATTTTTGCTGAAGGCGACTATTTTGGCTTATTGTCAAGCACCAAAAACAAATAAATAATAACAAAGCAAATACAAATCTACATATTTTAAAATGTAGTTAAATCTTGTCTATTAACCGAATTGAACTATTAATATATTCAACGCATGCATCTTATACAACACAATAAACACAAGCAAAACCTCGCTCAACAACTAGTAAAGATAAATTACATAAGCCATTGTTTAAGTTAGGACGTGCCGACGCTGTTTACTAAGTTTTCCGTCTAAACTAACTTCATAAGCCCATCAAACTGTCTTATTGGAAGCAAGCTGACGTTTCTCGGACGCTATTTTAGATAATTTGTAATTCATCTTTGATAGAAGAAGCATAGAGTCAAGAAAGACATCTTAAACTTAAAAAAAAAACATTATAATGACCGAAACTTTATGGTTTATATTATATTAGTGGACACCCGGCGTGTGCTACTACGCTAAAAAAAAGTCTAAAACCATCCTCTAATTATTGCCTTTCTAATGAAACCGGTTTGGAGCACATCAGTTGGATGGTTGCAAAGTCTATGACGGACATAGGTAGGTAGGTATAAACATTTTTCGTGTATAATATAAATATGTAGATACTATTATATTGATATTTGTTTGATATGATTAACTGACTACTATGACGTCACTGATGAATTCGCTTTAATTGTTTATTTATCTGATTATCTGAGAAAGTAAAGGTAGCCTACCAAACCAGTGACACAATTAGAAGATTCATAAGAACTTTTAAATCAAATATTTAATCAATAAAAGGTATGGATGGCTTTACCTAGCGAAAATTATATTATAGTAAATGATAAAATTAAATTACGAAATTGATTCTAGCTATTTTTGTTCATAATCATAATATTTGTTACATAGTTCATGCAATAGTCTAGACATTGCTGTAAACATTTGCTGAAATTATCGTAGACCTCGTAGCACATCTACGGAATTGCTACGAAACTTGCTACGTGTGCATTGTGTGATTTTTACCAATGTAAAGTTTGAATCCGACGGTGCATGGGTAGACAAACTATCATGTCCCATGTGATTTTGCACCGTATTGCTGGCAACATAAAGATCGAAATAGCAGGACGTGTTTCACAAATCAGAGGAGTCCTCTACCCCTACGGACATTCAATTTTATGTTTTATACAGTTCGTAAAACGATGTAGATTTGCTTGTGAAATGTATGTCGATGAAACCACACACCATAGGAACTCACTATTATGTAGCACTTATCAATATTCTGGGACATTATTCCTCACACACGGCCATCTGACCCCAAACTAAGCAATGTGAACAACATTTTAAACAAAATTGTATGATGACTTATTATAGTATTTTTTGTATATTTTAAGATTATTTAATGATATTAAGGTACGAGTTCTATATAATACAATTATACGTTACAATATAAACCTCTCTCCGCACATAAACTTATTTAGTAACTTATCGCAAAAATATAACATCATTCACTTCAAGGTATCAATGCAAAAGTAAAAATAACAAAACAAACAAAAATCCCAACAACACAATGAGCCCCGACTCAAATAACTTCATTACTTATTTCCCAAATTCAATGGTCCACTCATTTAGGTATTTGTCCATCCCAATGGCTGAAATCCGACGGCATACTGACAGGCGATACCACAAAACAAGCCCCACTAATGATATTACAGTGGACAATCGGACACGTGTTCGCTTGTCAAACCACCCTTAATATTAAATAGGCTGCTTGATTGCTTCCATGGAATAATTGATTAGGTTTATTAATTACAGACTAAAAGTTATATTCAATATTGTTTTAAGTACAATTGAGTCCAATTATTTATGGTAAAGGTATGGTACCGTTTAAACAAGGTTATCTACACCAGTAATAAATTATTTCAAAATTAATGCCAGAATTTCTCCAATGGTTGCCTGGAAGAAATTTCAGAAGCAATAAGTATTTTACTTTTTTCTTGAATCTTTTAAATGTACTGCCATATGGTGTATATTTCATGTCCCAAATGATTAAGTCGGTATTGTGATTACAAACTTAATTATTTATCTCACTAATTGTTTTTCGTATTGAGAAACGACTCGGATACTTTAGTTTAGAAGTGTACTTCGTGGCTATTTTGTTTATTGCCCTCTCATATTGGTAAATTTATCAAAATGCCCGCGTATTACGTATAATTCCCAATTAATCACTTGGTCCATAAAATATACAATAATTTGTATTCTATTCTGTTGTATGTATTAAGAAATATATACAAAATTCGTGAGATATCTTACACCCTACATTTGTAAAGCAATTAAGTACCTTAACTCATAACAGCATCAAATAACTAACTATACACCGAACTAGCACTTTAACGTATCACAATAATCAATCTCCCTTCAGCCGATTCAACGAAAGCCTTAATTGGTTCGTCAGGGCCCCAATGCGAAACTTCCGTTGTAAGGTTTACGATATCCTGACTCGACTGAACACGAATTCGATTCATTTCCTTACATCCCGATCGTGGCGGTGTCGGTAACGACTTATCCGGTATTCATTTACAGTCAACTTCGATCCATCCAGCCCCTGTCAACTCGATTGGAACATCGATAAAACTACGAGTAGTTTTGTTATGCGATTTTAAAAGAGTTGAATGAATGAATGAAATATTCTTTATTGTAATCTCTAAATACATACAGGACGATATCAACAAATAAGATCATTGCATACAGGAGAAGTATGGACATAAAAAATTAAGAAAGAGAATACAATTTAGGCGGCCTTATCGCTTAAGCAATTTCTTTTAGGCTACCTTTTTCCAGTCGTCAAGAGATGATTGGTCCGTTTAAATTTGTTTGGTTATTATTACGTTAATTTCACGTATAACTGAATTGGTGTTACGACTCAAAAAAGGACGTTTTATGTTCAACGTGTATGTCATTCATTTAACGAAATTCTAGTTCATAGACATTTTTTAATACAAGGTTCAATGATCCAATAATTGATGTAATTTTAATTTAATACAAGGACAAAAATGCCGTAATGAGAAGCACTTCTCACTTGAGAGATATTCCTCAAAATATTCTAACTTAAAATTCAATATATCACACTAGAAACCTTATTCTAAGTATTTACGTAAGCAATTTTTAAGTGGATATTGCCTGTGCCGTTTCAAACAGTTAATTCTGATTTATTATAGACAGCGTCATAAACCAAAGTGATAGAGCACAAAGTTAAATCTAGTACACACATAAACATGGGTGCCTCAGTCATAAACTACGGATATTATATTGATTTCATTCGTATTTCTGTATTAAGTTTTTTAGACCAGAAATAAGAAAGCGTTGATTCCACGGTCTGTTTTAATAGAATAGGCAAATGAAAATTGGTTGGAGCTTAGCAGATGAACTAGGTCATCGGAAAATGTAGTTTATATTTAATTAGTTTTAGGCTCTTTTTAAATAACCGCTACTGTTCTGATTCTACTTTTATAATGCGGTGAATCATACCATTTTATGGACTAATTTACGTGAAATTATATTATAAAATTTTATTTATGAATATATTATCATTATGTATTTTTTCATTTTGATCGTGTAAAAATTAGACGTTTTATGAGTTTATCAATTTAAAAGTAGCAGGATAATTCATATGCCGTAGTTCTATAAAAAATCCTATGTATACGTAACGAAAATAACAAACCAATAATTTAATCTCAAACTATGAGTAGGTAGGAATATACAAAAATGAAGGGTAGAAACCAAGCAAAAATATTACGCCCAAAACATTTTCCAAGATAAGCCAAATGAAACGCAAAGGGAAAGTCATTGTCACAACACTGAGGGGGGGAGGTCGGCATCGTTCTGAGGAGGGGGTTTAATAAATATTCAAATAAAGGAAGAGGTCCATTGGGTCTGAACGACGGACTATGATCCACATTTGGTTTGGTGTGTCGAGAATTTGTGAGTGGCTAAAAGTGCTTTGTAATGTCATGGTAATAAGGTTTATATTTGTACAAAGGTTTGTTTGCTGTACACAACATACAAACCATTCTGTGGTGAATTAATTACAAGGAATGGATGAAAGTATTTACGTTTGATGTTATTTTATATTTTGTTAAAATATCAAATTTTCTTTAAGATCATTGAGCTTGTAATCGAAATTTTACCATTATATTATAAAAACATCCTACGGTTAAAAATAATCAATATAATAAAATTCTAATGATTTACATATTCAAGGAGTTGGCTCAAATAACAACAGGCAGGTCGATGACCTGATCCCAAAAAATATGTCATACAAATATATTGATATTACTTCACCAATGTAACCCCAAGCAAGTGGCATCTGCAGCCTTCAGAGGCCTCGTTTACCCGGATACAATAAGCCTTAGGACGTGCTGACTAAACAATATACCGGGAGATAAGGACACTCTTGAAAAAACCGCATATTTGGAGCTCGTCTACCACCCGACATCGCGCCGAGCAATAACTGCCACTTTATGATAAAATGATAAATTTTCCGCCATTTTCTGCCATGGCCGAGGGCAATAGAGAATGATTTACACCTAGATAGGATTAGGGGTCATAGTAAAATAAACGATCAGATGCTCTTAAGTGGTAGCAAGCTTAGTTTACCACCACTTGGAGAAGTGGTAGCCGTAGATTTAGTACGAAAAAATATCAAACTAAAAACCATAAATTATATTAGAAGGCAAATATTGTGCAGGATGCAATTTATCGTCTGATCTTTCTTATAGTAATAATATGATAGTATAATACAAATAAATAATCTTACTGGCATTCAAGAATATATAAAAAGGAAAAGAAAAAAAATATTTTTATTTTATACAAAAACATACACATTATTCTTTAAGAACATAATGACTGAAACATGGAAGAAAGTATGCTAGATACCGTAAATAAAAAGGCCAAAGCTGGCTTATTATAAAAAAAAAACTATAGCCTTTTACAGGCGAGGCTTCGATAAAATAAAAAAGTATGGAGTTCAGAATTTCAAAGTCGGCATGCTGAAAATGTTCCATAAGAAATATCGCTTCCAATCCAGCGTCGGTAGATCTCAGAGATGTTTCCACGCGTTTTATACTCGTAATAAAAATAACGTCAGAATTCCTGGAATAACAATTTTATTCATTAAATTTTTTTCAAAGGAGAATCTTCTTTTTGGTTAAACATTCGACATCGTCCCGCTTGGATGTCTAAATCATATTTATATTAGGTATTTTGCTTGTACTTATGTATTATTTTTTGCCTTTTGTTTCGGTTCATTCCATCACCATTGCAGATTACAAAATGAAATTTTGTAGAGTTTAAATGTTAACATTTTTTAATCAAAGCTTTTTCATCTTTGTCATTGAATCCTGTCATTCATGATGCAATATAAATTATGAATACGACGTTTTACGCTGTAATAATACAGGTCTCCACCAAATAAATAAAAGAAAGCGTAAATTATGATATAATTTACTTTAAACACATTGAAAAAGGCGTAAAATAACCTGTACGTGAACAACTTTTCAATTAAAACAAAAATCGCAAAGCAAAAATGTTCAAATGAGTTTTTATCATTTTTGAAGCATTTTGTGGAGGTAATTAAAATAAGGATGAATATTTAAATGGCGAGGTGCCTATTATGAAAATTGGTGGTCATATTATGTTTGCTACAAGCAATTTATTATTTTTAAGCTTAGGCCTGGTCATTGGGTTCACTAGGGTAATTAAAGAGATGTAAAAACAAGAGGTAATATGCATGGTCTGTAAGTCTGTCTGTCTGTCTGTCTATGGGTATTTTAGTTATTGCCCTAGCATTTAGAAACCTTTTGCGTTTGTCATTATTCCCATCTTAGTAACTGGCGTTAAAATGCTTTTGTTGTGGATATAAATATATCAGTAATTGTTTGGTGTGATCAATCTTTTATTCAAATATTACTTTTACTGAATCGATATTCAATCAATGTTGTTTAAAGCATCACTATCAACATGTAAAACAAAATAAAAATGATTACACCATTTTTCTCATATTAAATTAAATCATTCACATTTTAGTTATAGGGTTAAGGTAACGTTTTCAAACTATACACCCAGTTTCAAGTATAAACCGGAGTAGCGAGTCACGCAGAAGCTCTCGTAAACTAACTGGGACTTTAATGACCTGATTTATATACACAGGGTGTACATTTATATACACTCTGTGGACATTTATACACTGTGTATTCATAGGCCTAATGAGGAAGCAAGCGGAAGTAAAATATAAACATAATCAGGGTGTACAGGAGAGTTTATCTTAAAGGGGTCATTTTGTTGAGTAACCGCAATCATTAGACCTTTTACGTATCTATAGTATATGTTTTTGATGAACTGTCATGTTTATTTATTTATTCCTAGCTACACCTTCGCGGTTTTACCCTCGTTACCGAACGATCTTATATTTTCCTGGAATAAAAAGTACCCTATATGTTACTCCAGAGTATGATCTATCTCTGTGCCAAGTTTCATCTAAATCCATTCAGCCGTTTATGCGTGATTGAGTCATACACATCCAAACTTTCACATTTATAATATTAGTAGGATATTAGTATGATTCGAAAACCATTACCAGCTGTTTGGGGAAAATATTTTGATGGATCTTTCAAAAGTTACCTATGACAAGTTTCACCTACGATAATTAATTAATTAAAAAAAAAAACATAGAGGTAGATCTAGTGGAAGATAGCGGGGTCAGCTAGAATCCTTCAAGATGGACTGGTTCAACATGGTAACTGATCACAATATTGACATAGTATAGACTATTTAACGTGTCGAAGCTACTGAAGTTACCACCAGTTCAGAAGTCGGCATTCAACTGAGAAGAACCGGCAAAAAACTCAGCAATATTACATTTTTCATATTTTTTTCATTGGACATTCTGACAGTGTTGGCTTTTTTTTTCACTAGATGTTTTTTTTTTTACATACAATGGGTTTGCGTTTGGCTTCTGACCCGTTGAAAGGCGAAGACGAAGCCTAAGATGGAGCACGCTTACCCAGAAAAAACCTATTCACTCTGAATCTTGAATGTCTCTAGATTGTAGGAGTCAGGAAACAAAGACGCCGGGAGCAAGTTCCACTCCTTTGCTGTTCGCATTATAAATGAGGATTGAAAACGTTGTGTCCGTATGTTTGGGATGTCTACAACGTACGGGTGGAAATTTTCCCGGCGTCTAGTGGTTCGATGTAGGAATGGGGATGGTGGAATTAGGTTGAATAATTCCTGCGCACGCTCTCCAAAATATATCCTATAGAAAAGATCTTTCCATGGATAGTAAAGATTGATTTTCAATGACACAATAGCTCGCAGATATGACAGTTACTGGCCCCATGTAAATAGCAAATGTACAGTGACGACGGTAAGCTTAGCTGGTCCAGTAGCTGGTGGACAGTGAATGACAGTTTACTATTCAACTGACTCGAACGGGTTTGCATTTGGCCCCATGAAATCAGTCTTAAGTTTAAATATTAATATGAATCATTTAACTACATTACTCAATGGTAATATCTATAATCTATCCATAATAGAAAAGTTTGGACTAAAAAATACCCTATCACATTGTAATACAATGCAATGTACGTTTTCAACTTCAGTGCAAAAATAACTACAAAAAATAATGCAGATTTAGGCCCAGTCTCACGGTCCACCAATAAGTTCCTGATAGGTTATCTGATAGATTATATTTACGTGTATCATTAGGTTAATTTTGAAAGAAAGAGACTGCATTATCAGATGTCTGACTGATAAGCTAACGGTATCTTACCGGTAACTAATGAGACTAGCGTTTAAAGTTAGTTTTAATTTAAACTATCTATATACAGGGTTACTTGTAATTCGATACATTCCTATAAGGGCGTGATAGAAGAGACTGTAAGCTACGATTTTAACCCTATATTGCATTATACTAATGTTGTCATTTAATTGGCATTTCAATAAGAGTATAAAGAAATAATTCAAAGTGATAGGAGATTTAAGATTTCATAATTTTAGGCGTATGAGTAACAGAAACAAAAAAAATAATATTTTTTCTAATTTGACTTTGAAGAGGGAGTTTTTGGGAAAATACAAAATTTCCAAATTTCTCAGTAGCGGTCAACATTAGTATAATGCAATATAGGGTTAATTTTGTAGCTTATAGTCTCTAGTATCACGCCCTTAAAGGAATGTATCGAATTTCAAGTAACCCTGTATACGCTTATGTTTAACCATTTTCTCATCCCGTAATTGGTAAAGCTGAAAGTGTTAAGTACATAAAGCCTAGAGAGGTACCTACTTGCTTTGAAAACAAGTACCCTAGTAAACCTAACATCAAGCCTGAACTATACAGAGTGGCTCACTAAAAACTCTTCATTCCGCACTATTTCGTTCAAATCATAGCTTCGATTGGCTGTTTCAAGCGGGTATTGCTTTGTTTTATAAGCCAGTGCTCTTTACCTTAATTTACTTATACAATATATATACTATTATTTCATATATAATTTATACTTATCATGTTACGAGTTAGTAAACAAAAGTACTTGAGAAAGTTTTTTGTTTTTTATACTACCTATACCAACTACTTCATACAAATTTTGTTTTGATGCAACCGTCTTAAAGACTTTTTTATTTTACATAAATAAAATTTAAAACATGTTTAGCTATGAAATTATTGAAATGTTACATGAATTTTCATATTTAGATATTTTCGTGTTGCTGTTTCATATAGAAGTATGAACCGCAAATTACCGATGTTTCTATGTACATTTGTTGGTTGGTTCTAGGTACGTTGTTTTTATACATTTTGCACCGTTTATTGGTTTTTGAATACTAAAATTAATCATGAAAACTCATTATGTAATCAAAATTCACGTTTACGGAATCTATGTAATAGTATATTTTTTTAAGTTATAATAGATCTGACGGATCATCTTTATCTCTGATTGATAAGGAGTCATTTTAAGATATTACTTACATTAAATATTCCTTACAAAATTATATTATGTCCTATAATTTATTTACAACAAAAAATAAGAACAATAATAACAAAATAAATAAAAAAATAATAAAAGTTGTTTATATTGATAAGTACTTCCACTCCTGCAAGTATTGCCGGTGACAAAAAAATCATCCTGTGTGTATAGAAAATTTCCTCGAAGCTACGGCCGCGCCGCAGCCGATGGTGAAGGTTCCCAACAGCCTGGCAGCTCTTTGATTATAGTACTAATTTTTCAAGTAAAAATATTATAGTAGAAAAAAAAACAAAACCGTTAATTAGACTAGATTTACCAGTTTTACATACTTCTCATATTAAAGAATTAATCTTATGTTACAAAAAAAATATTGTTATAATTACCTACAGATTTTCCTTCTGAGCTTTGAAGCAAGTTATTAAAATTCAAACTCTATTACATATTAAATAAACAATCTGTTATTACATGGAAACGTTGAAAACAACTCGAGGACCAATTGATTCCGTAAATATTTACGTTGCTATTGTTTGTCGTGTTTATTTATTTAACGAGAAAATACACGCACAAGAGATATAATTGAGATACAGGTCAGAGTGGAAGGTTTTCCTTCTTCTTTAACATTTGAATAAGAAATTGATATTGAATTAAATGAGCAAACCCAAGAACCCAAGAGTATTTATTAGACATGAATTTAGTTAATATTATTACATAATTAATTAAAAATCATTACCGTTATGAACTGAAT
The DNA here is from genome assembly GCA_951216915.1 of Tetheella fluctuosa. Lineage (NCBI taxonomy): Eukaryota > Metazoa > Arthropoda > Insecta > Lepidoptera > Drepanidae > Tetheella > Tetheella fluctuosa. The sequence goes on along the minus strand of OX578229.1, from coordinate 2,091,432 downwards.
GATTATGATATACGTAAATAACGCCAGTGATATTTTAACGCGTGTGTTATATGATTTTATTGCATACTTTAACATTTTTATAACCTAATAATAATGTGAGTAAAATAGACCCCAAAAATTTCGGTATTTTAAAGAAAAATTGCGGAGATTTTTTTTTCTCCGACAGTATTTTTGTTTTTTAATTTAAAAAAAAAAAAGTACTTACAATGTAGCGCAAAGGGGGCACATAGCCGAGAGCGCACGATGGTTCGCCCGCCGCTCGGCCGCGCCGCCGCGCTACCGGGCGCGCCGCATGGCGCCAGCCCGCGCCCAGCGCACGAACAACCCGCGCGCGAAACACCCGCGAGCTCGCCACGTGCACCTGCCACCCCAGCGCTTGCAGTCCACGTATCGCCACGAACAGTCCGACTGTTGACAATTTCACAACTATGTACACTCTCCATATAAAAGAAATCCTACCTCGAAAACGGGCGGCCGCTGATACCACACTCGTACGTTAATAATGTATGAAAACTTTCGGAACGCGTTCGCACATTGTCGCATTGCAGGAAAACGTTACGATTCGGCATCGAGTGTTGAAACTCGCCTGGGTTCGCGCTAGCTTTCATATACAGGTTACTCTAATTTATTCACAAATTCATGAACGATGCAGCAAAAACGCGTCAGCTCGCGTAGCCGCGACCCGAGTACTGCCGTGAAAATTGATGGGGGCTTTATGAATACTCACATTAGCATGCCAGCGTCGGCCTCCCGGTTATCAACTATCGTTAACGTAAACAATTGAACACACAATCATTTTGTCGAGTGGCGCGGCGCGATATCACATGCCGGTCGGACGCGGATCGAAGGAGCTCGGGCGGAGGGGCCCGGCTCGTTAGAGCATCGGCCCCGGGGGCTCGGCGCCGCGGCCGCAGGGCTGCCACCGCCACCACACCGTATGCGGCGTTTGCTGGCTAAATGAGCGGATTAGGTGCGCGGGGCGGAAGTGTCGGAGGCGACACGCGCGTCGTTGCCACTGCAGGCCGCCACTGAGGCGGGGCGGCCCGGGAAAGCCTCCCCGCGCTCCGCCCGCCCCCGCCGACAACCTCCCGCGCCTCCCCGCCCGCCATGTGCCCGGAGCGCGCTCAGCCTCTCGCCTCGCAAAGGGTTGTCGGCAAAGGGAAATTGCTACTATCGTCTTTTTGTCGTGACGACAATTGGCCGTGCTTTAGACGCCGCTTTCGCTTTGACCGAGGTTTTTGAGCGCGCTCCTTGTCACATTACATTTACTATTTTATTCACTTTATCATCGAGTGAATTATATTCGAAATGTTTTTAGTCGTGTATTGGGGTCGGCCGGTTATGTAACGCCGCGCCGTGCGGGTGCCATGGCCGTTCCGCAGACGCAGCGCGCCTGTCGGAATACCCCTAACGCAGCCCTTAAATTTCCACTGAAACGTACGAGCGGGAGCAAAGTTTCCGAGCGCAGCCGAGCGGGAGGCCCCGAGTGTGGCCGAACGCGCACGACCGGCGCCGCCCAGTCGATATGGCCGTCTCCACTCACCGAACAAAGACACTAACCTATAATAATTACATTTAATTAAGGATAACTGGACTATTTTGTATAATAAGCATATCGCACAGCATCGTTAACAACCAGATTTCGCGCATGATTATCAAAAAATATTTCACATATTGCTTTTAATGGAAAAATGTACACCTGTTAACGACTTGTTGGAATAGAATTAAGGTTACTCCGCAACTTATTTCTGAAACTCTCGAATATGAATATTGAATAATAATGTTATGAAATGTGCTGTATATTTTTATACATTGTTTAAAGTCTTATGAAAAATATGATTGATATGTAAAACGCCGTTAAAAATTAATTGGGAGTCAAATAAAAGTTATATAAACCTAAACATACTTTACAGATAATAAACATTAAAGGCCAGGTCTTGAACAGTCTGACATTGAAATAAACCTTTTCACACGTCACTTGGGATAAAGTTATTTTATTCTGTAAGTATTTAAAAAGTTATTAAAATAATTACTTTAAGTATTTACAATTAAGGTACGAAATTAAAAACATATTTAAAGTTCGAATATTTGTGTAAATAAAGTATGACAAACTTTTTTTAAAAGCTTGTATCATATCACAATTTTACCATAGTTAGTAATGATATAATGATAATTACGTAAAGCCTAGAAAGAACTCTCAAGTAGAGCAGCTAGAAAATATTAGTGGGTACTTGGCAACAGTTTTCTTCTCGAAGGTGATCCAAGCAACAGACCCTACAGTGCTATGGTTTCCTCACAATGTTTCTATCACCGAATATTCAAGCTCATTGTAGGATTCAAAACTAACTTAAAACTAGTATAATATCAGACGAATACAATTTATACATTTTGGGCATTTCATGATAGATTCATTATAGATGGACTAAAAATAATGTATTCTAAAGCTAGCATTATACTTGCTTTATTATTTTGCTAGCTTCCGCTCGCGGTTTTACCCACGTTCCCTTACTGGATACGTATGATTTTAAAAATAAAAAAATATCCTGTATTTTATTCCAGGATATGATCTGTTTCTGTGCCAAGTTTTCAGCCGTTTATGCGTGATAGAATCACAAATAGGTATCCAAACTACTTACATACTTAAAACATACAAACTTTCATATTTATTATATTACTAGCTGTCCCCCGCGGTTTCACTCGCGTAGCGGTTTCAAAAATAGATAGCCGATTTTCAGACCTACTGAATATGAATATGAAATTTCATAAAAATCGGTCAAACCGTTTCGGAGGAGTATGGTAACAAATATTGTGACACGAGAATTTTATATATTAGAAGATAGTAGGATAGATACATGTTACATACATTTTTATGTTTATTTTGTGATAGTTAGCTAGAACCGAAGACTTCACAGGTCAAATCGGGCGTTATGTTTGTTAAACCTATACGTATTCACAAAAAAAAACTTTGGTAATTGACCTCATGAGAACCCAGACGGACCTTTGTTCATGAATTGAGTAAGCTTTATAAAGGTTATAACTCTTAGTAATAAACGCTATTTAACGTACGTATTGTATAATATTTTCAAAGTCAAAGTCGACGCCTTTTATTCAGTTTAGGCCTTAGGAGGGCGCTGATGGAGGTCGAAGCTCGAAACTCAGCATGGTTACATTTTTTTAAATGATATATTTTATTGGACCACCTTTCTGACATTGTCAAAATAATACGACGTTTTTTTACGTAATTATTAAAAACGATAAATGCAATATATCTTAAACTAGTGGCTACCCGGAGTGTGCTTCTACGCTAAAAAAGAGTCTAAAATCATCTTCTCATTATTGCCTTTCTAATGAAACAGGTTTGGGGCACATCGGTTGGATAGTTTCAAAGTCTATACGGGCATAGGTAGAATTTATTTTTGTGTATTATACGTATAGATTATGAAGTGTTTATATTATAGGTATCGTTAAAAAATACATTTACTATGTATACTTACAATGTAGTTAAAGTTTGTACGTAGCATTACTAGATCTATATGTACATGAATAGCTCGCAACGCACCAACGGTGAATTTGGCAGCAGGACTCGAGAGCCTTCTAAGCTTTATGAACATACCACTTTCATCACGCCTGTGCTATGTGTACATGGTAAAAAAAAGGCCTTCTTGGCATGCTTCCGTGAGGCAGGAGTCTGGCACAGATTTTCTATATACCTATAATTAGTTTTAATTTAGTTTTGTTTTATGTATTTCAATAAATAATAGAAGATATTAAAAACAGTTACTAAAAGCACGCAAATTATCAGTAATTTGCGTGAGGTCTGAACCTTAATTTGTAAATTTAATATTGTCATAAAATCTAAATTACTTATGATGTTAAATATAACAGAACTAATTATGTTGAAGAGAATTACTCAAGAATTTTATCTAACTTGATTAAATTTTGTGTTGCTTTTTGCAAAAAATGCCTAATATAGATTATGTTTTTTTTTTTTTTCATAGGCAAGTTACCTAATCTGTATCTACTCTAAGAATATTTTTCTCCTCTTATTTAAATCAAAGATGAAAAAAATCTCTATCAATTAGCGCCGACGAAGAAGTCTTACTATAAATGGAATAAAATGATAAGGGAGTTTAAATGAATCGTGCAGTTCAATTATTCTCAAGTTGTTATAAGTTGAGAACAATCCGGTTTCTGTACTACATTATCATAAATACACTCTTAAATTATGCAATAGTTCAAAGGAGTTTGAACAGTTCTTTGACCGCCTTCAACTTCGAGTCCAATTCTATTTTACAAATATTTAATGGTGTATTTTGTTCAGTTATCGTTTAGATCACTTAAATTTATTTTTAAATTCACTAATATACACACAGTGTAAACACTCAGTAGTGCACAAATAATGTTATTAGGTATTATACTGTGTGATTTTTTAGTCACTGGCAATTACTTGCAGGGGTGGAAGTACTTATCAATATGAACAACTTTTATTATAAGACTAACTGTAAGCTGAGGGAAATCGAGAAAAACGTGCATTTTACTCTGTTTTTAATAATAAATCAATATTTAAGAATAATAATAATAAATTTCTCCATTTCATATCATTCTAAATATTGTTTGAAAAAAGTAGAATATTAATTTAGCTATGAATCTCATTGTGCGTTCATTTTCAATTTAGAATTAATTGGGAATCAAAATTCTCATTGGAGAACGACCACTTGAGATAAATCGTTATTTCTTCAGAGAAATCAGTAATTTGGTTTCGCGGAAGTGTTGCCATGCTTACATTTCAAGGAATTAAATAAACTACCAGCGTTTAAATATAATGTAAATTATACTGATAATTAAATATCCTTAAAAGGTTTTAACGTTTCCTCTCGAATTATCGTTTTCTGGAAATTTCGCAGTATTCTAGAAAAAGTTTAAATTAATTTAACAGACAAATAAATTGTTAAATTGACGGTTTATACCATGACATATCCTGTTATTATTTATAACAATTTCTTTAGAGTAGCATTTAACTAGATTTAACCAAAACATGAATACCAATCCCGCAATCATCATTATCATCGGCCCGAGGATGTCCACTGTTGAAAATAAGCCTCCCCATTGATTTCCACAATGAGCGATGCCTTTAGTTAAAATACTACGAAGTAATTAGCAGTTTTTTACAATATTCAAGTTGGCAACTCTGGAAGGCATCAATATCCCGCTTGTTTCGAGTTCCCGATTAAATTACGATGGAGTGGGAGGAATTTATTCGAGAAACTTCCGCAGACTTGTTTACGGTGCATTTCATTCGAGTGTTTAGTGAAAAAGAAAACTGAGATTTGTTTTTAAAAAGGAAAACAATGTTGCAATAAGTGGTCTAGACTGTTATTGAGTTTACAGAATTGATAAGTATAAAATAAAATTTAATATTGTTTGTTTTCGACGATAGATGTGCGTTACTCTCAAAGGAACCGGACGAATTATGGAAACGTTCGAAAACAAATCGTGTCATGAAAAGTTTTGGTTTAAAATTAATTTTGGAATGGAATTTTATTATTTCCAATTATTTAAGAGTCTAACTTGGAATTTTATTTTATTGTAAATTATTTATATATCTCATTTTTAGGGTTCCGTAGCCAAATGGCAAAAAACGGAACCCTTATAGATTCGTCATGTCTGTCTGTCTGTGTGTCCGTCTGTCTGTCCGTCCGTATGTCACAGCCACTTTTTTCCGAAACTATAAGAGCTATACTGTTGAAACTTGGTAAGTAGATGTATTTTGTGAACCGCATTAAGATTTTCACACAAAAATAGAAAAAAAACAATAGAACTGAAACTCAAAATTTTTATTTTCACCCAACCCATAAGTGTGGGGTGTCTATGGATAGGTCTTTAAAAATGATATTGAGGTTTCTAAGATCATTTTTTTCTTAAACTGAATAGTTTGCGCGAGAGACACATCCAAAGTGGTAAAATGTGTATCTCCCCCCCCCTGTAACTTCTAAAATAAGAGAATGATAAAACTAAAAAAAATATATGATGTACATTACCATGCAAACTTCCACCGGAAATTAGTTTGAACGAGATCAAATTAGTAGTTTTTTTTTAATACGTCATAAATCGTAAACCACAATTTTTTCATTCAATTGACTCAAATATAAAAAAAGAATGGCAAAAAGCAAGGTCACAAATAAAGGAAAAATTCTAAAAAAATTAAAAAGTTGAACATTAAAGGGTGTCCCCATACATACATAGTTACGCCAATTAATAAAAACCTCTGAGTTGTATCGGCGCTCATACAATTTAGAGGTCTAGCTTAATTGGCACCAACCTCAAATAAGGTAAATAAATAAAATTGTGCATTTCCCTTGATGGACGAACAATGGACGAAGTTTGTACGGAACCCTCGGTGCGCGAGTCCGACTCGCACTTGTCCGGTTTTTTTTGTTAAGTAATTTAGACGAGTGAACTTATGAAATTCTAATTTAAAACTATCTTCTTAAAAAAAAAAAATTGCCCACTCAACGATAAATTATGGTGCCAGACCATCTGTTTTGTCGAGAAGATACATAATAATATGTGTAACTAACTACCTAATCACTTCCAAAAAAATGTGTTTCTTTCTTTAGGAGATTTCAAAGTCAAAATTATTTTACTTATCTGCTGGTTCACCACCACCTACTACATATTATAAAACAAAGTCTCGTAATAAAACAGCGTCTGTCTGTCTGTATGTTCGCGATGATCTCTAAAACTACTGATTGGATTTTCACGGAGTGAGACGGAGTGATTCATGGTTTGTATATAATTAATTGCAGTTTTGTGTAAATTGGTTGAAAAATTACGATGATTGTTTAATATGTCAAAAATCATGCCGACTCAAAATCATGACGGAGCTTTACTGGCGTTGGCCGCGTAAACCAATACCAGTCATGTATGCTTATTCAAAACACATAGGTGTATATGCTCTATTAGGTACCCGTGTTAACCTGGTGCGGATCGCTAATTATTTGTAAAGCATGGTTTTCAGCCTATTCGAGTGAAGACATCCTTAAACGTAATGGGACAAGCAAATTAAATTGAAGTCGATACTTTTTATTTTGGAAAGCAGAAGAAAGCTCGGGAATGCGGACAAAATCGCACGGCGGAAGCTATAGTAACGTTATATAACACGTTAACATATGTAACAAATATACTACTTAATATAAGATTTGTTGTTATATAGTAAGAAAATGTGTTAGCACCTTTATGTCTAACTTATTTGGTGACGAATCCATTTTTCAAAGAAAAAGCGAAAGGCATTTAGATGTACGTTGAATAATAAAAGGAAAACTGTACGCATGTTCTAGTCGAGCCTCATTTCTTAATATTTATAAGAATACCTAATCCGGTATGTTCATCCAATTTGAGGCTGTATATCTCAGAAGCGTTGCCATGGAAACGCGTGTAATCATTATACAATATCGCTACATAGTACCATTATAACGAGGCATGAATCAAACTGCCTTAATACATTTTAACGTATTCATGGTAACAAAGGTAGTTTTCCACGTTTCAAATAAAGCTTTCAATATTTTATGATACGTAAATGTAATACGTATAATACGTAATACGTAAGCTGAGAAGTTATGTAATTTAATTATAAATTATAAAGATTTATTTAATTATATTAGAATAGCTTATGGAAAAAACATTTTCCTCAAATCATTCAGAATATTTCGTTCCTTATAATAAGGTGGACATTTTTCCAAAAAAAGTAATACCCTAAGGTGTTAGATAGTGGATCGCGGGTGAACCCGTGGGGCGGCAAACTAGTTTTATTATAATTCTTTACATCGCCTAAAACCTCTACAAGAGGTGAACTTCTAACTTAACTAGCTTCCGCCCCGCGGTTTCACTCGCATTCCCAAGCGATCGGATGTTTTCCCGCCATAAAAAGTAGCCTATAGCTTACCTCGATAAATGGGCTATCCAACAGTTTTTTTTTTATTCAATCCAGTAGTTCCTGTGATTAGCTTGTTCAACCAAACAAACTCTACAGCTTTATAATATAAGTATAAATATTCTTAATTGGCTTTGTATTTATTTAATTATCTACTCTGTTAGGTGGTCACATCTCGTTACAGTCACCGATATAATGTTAAATATAAAGGGATTTAGTTGGTGTGACTATGGTTTAACAGAAAACAATGGGACAGTTCACGCAATTTCTTAAAGAGATCGATGAAACATTTTTGCATGAACTATGGCAGAAAGTCTACTTTGTTGAAAAAAATAAAGAAGAAACAAAAATACTTATTCTGAATAACATACAACTCAATTAAATATACATAAACAATATTGAAGGAAAAAATGCGACTGATTAAATAGTGTTTAATGTCAGATCTTAGATATTTTTAAAAAAAAATATTTATTTATTTATTTATTCGATAATTGATCACACTGTTTTATTATTTTTAAGAAAATAGCTCGTAGTTCTGTTTCTTATTTGAATGAATTTTTATTTTATTTTTTACGTTTGGTTACACTTTGTTGTGATATCCTGTTATTGGCTCTAGATATATAATTTAAAAATACTATGTTAAACTTTATTAAAATGCTGTTGGATGTCCTAATAAATAAATAAATAAATAATAAAATATTTATTTATAATTATCTTCTGCCCCGTAGCTTTATTCGCGTTCACGACGGATGTGATGTTTTCCTGGATAAAAAATCTTTCATTTTATTCAAATATTTATATATTTTTTGTTAATTTATATTACGAATACATATTTCGGGACCATGAAAAATTGATATTTTTGTACCAAATTTCATTCAATACCGTTTCGTGATTGAGGTATAAATATCCAGAGAGATATTAATAATATTATTAGGAAGGATAGTGTGATTTTTTTTTAATAACGAACTATCTTATGAAATTTTATATAAATATGAAAACAAATCAGAATGCATAATAATGTTAGTAAACTCAAATTAGTAGTTTTTTCTCTTTTTTATGTCAGAAGGCTCGCAGCGGACGGTCCACCTTATGCTAAGTGGCTATTTTAGGTAGCCTATGGATATTAGCAATACCAAGGGCATTTCCAGTGTGTTGCCGACCTTTATAATTAAGTTATCTATAATTTTCACCATAGGTAGTCTTCACAAAACTGATTCCGCTTGTTTAGAAATTATTGAATAGAAATCCATGCACTTGGACCTATTACACAACAAATGCAAATTTAAAAAAAATATATGAAGACATTCCTCAAATAAACCCAAGCCATTGTCATTCTAGCATTAACAGGCACACTCGCAGATTGGATTCTGTCAACTAGCCGGCTTTTAGCATCTCGTATATGATGGAAACTTAAAACTATGACATTGCTTCCGACATGTGATTGTAATGGCTTTGGGCTGCCTGCTTGGGTATTATACAAAGTATCGTATAATATTATATCATCATTATTATGAAAAGCTTATTAAGGACTAGCTTTTGCTCCGTGGGTTCACCCGCGTGGTCGGGAAAAAACTAGCATGCAAAAAAATCACGTTGATCTGTTACTACGTTTCTTCGTTGCTGCGTGAAAGAAGGACAAACAAACAAACACTCTTTGACATTAATTTATAGTAGTAGTAACTATATTATATAATTAATTTAGATTTTTTTCAAAAAGGATAACTGCAATTCAGTATAAGTCAAAGGGTGATAAGAAAACTATATTGTATTTTTTTGTTTTAAATAAATAATAAATAAATATTCTGGGACATTATTCCTCACACACGGCCATCTGACCCCAAACTAAGCAGAGCTTGTACTATGGAAGCCAGATAACTGATATACTACATATACTACTTTTCTTTTGTAAATACATACTTACATATATAATAACACCCAGGACAAAGAGACATGTTCATGCACACAAATGTTAGTCTTGAGTGGGAATCGAATCCACGATATGTGGCGTGATAGATAGGGTATCTTACCAACCACACCAACCGGCCCGTTTTATCTAAATGTTTTGAACTGTGCCGTGTTATACTTATGTAAATAGTGTAGTAAATTTCTGTATTAGTACAGTTATGTAAGTTATAACACGTGGTTTAGCCGTCGAGCAATGTAATCAGTTCGTGGCTTTGTTTTGTTCAAGCAAAGCAGCCACTAAGCCTACACGTAGAGTATCACTGACCTAATGCTGCATGATTTTGTTTAGTAATTGAATCTTGATGTTTTGAGTGTATGCTTCATTTATACATATATTATTATTGCAATTATATAATGTCTTAATTACTATGTATTTGTTATGGCAACAGATGTTTAGGAATGTGAGGGAGGTCACTTTTGAATCTGTAATTATAGATATTTCTGAGTTAGTAGATTTTTATTTGATCGACTTATTGTCACGTTAATTCTATTTTTATATAGCTAAAGGCCTATGTTTGACCACAATCTCATCAAGAAAGATGCCGCCAAAGGTGGTAAGTACACAATGCCTAGAAATAACTACAAAATACCATAATGATATGGTTTCTTCATGATGTTTTTTTTCACCCACGTTCGACACGGCATTCGTTGTCACTACCACTGAAATATTATTGCCTTAATATCTGTTAAAATAAAATCAAAATAAATTTTAAAATTATAAAGCTGAAGAGTTTGTTTGAACGCGCTAATCTCAGGATCTACTAGTTCGATTTGAAAAATCTTTCATTGTTAAATAGCCGATTTATTGAGGAAGGCTATAGGCTACATTTTATGTGTGTAAACACACAAGATCCCTCGACAACGCGGTTGAAACCGCGCGGAAAAGCTAGTAATTTATAATATAACTGACTAACCTTGACTGATATTAGACTGAAAACGAACTACCTAAATCATAGATCCCAGAAACGTGACACGTGCCCTTAAAGATTTCATGAAATTCAACACCACGGGGAAACAGCTAAGTAGTAACACTTTTATACCTTACGTAACACGGCCAATTCAAGACCTACGTCGTCCTCAGGGAGTGTTACTATCATCTGTCACTAGGTGACGTGGAAGTTCAAAGAACCACACTACGTGAGACGATGGCTATAGTAGTCACTGTACTATCGCGAAATCCGTTTTTTCATAAAAAAGCAATGATAGTAGAAATTGCGTTACACATATTAAATTAATCTAGTTTTTATTTAAAGACATATTTTATACTAACTTTTTTTGTGGAATTCGTTTCTACTCACTTATTATATGTATAATTTACCAAATTAACAAACAGACAGTGGGTGATTAATAAGATATTTTCTAGTTTTTGTTAAAAATAGACCTTCAAACAAATACAATACAAACAATAGTCAATACAAACAATAGTCAATACAAACAATAGTCGACTCTAACGCACGGTTGGGAAAGTTTGCTTTTCCAACTTAGATTTATTACATAAGGTTATTTAGTCTCGCTAACAATATTTGGGTGTCATATTTTTTTTTTAATATGAGTGACATAGCAAATAACTAAAAAAATAGATAGCAAACTCAGCAGCACCTGTTCATAAGTATGACGCATGTGGCAGCCATCGCCGTCCTCGCACATAGGCATCGTGGGAAGGTGAGCGACCCGCCACACGACGCCACCGCAAGCAATGATCTCAAAGTGAGCATGAATAACATAAACCCGTTCTATATATTTATGATATTAATAAATAATAAATATTTATTTAAAACTAACTGTTCCCCGCGGTTTCACTCACGTTCCCGGTGTATTTTTTTTTTCATACAAACCTTTTCCTGACAATAACGAACACATAAGAGAAAGATTTATCCAATTTGGTGCAGTCGTTTGGAATTTATGCTCGTACAAACATTTCGGCGATCCATTTTTATTTATATAGAAGATAAATATATAAAAAATTCCGAGCTGGGTGGCAACCACCCTCAAATTGAATTCATATCGCCAAGCACCTACCGGTGAAATCGTTTTACTGTACTTGATACAAGTTTCTTCCACCTTCAGCAACACCCACTCACAATTCATATTTATCCATGATTAAAAAATCTTAAAAACTTGAAATTACATGTCAGTTTTTTTTTTCGAAGAAAAAAATTTTACTTCGTTATATGACAATATCTTTCATAACAAAAACGATTAAAACATCACATGAACTCTATAATCAAAGTTGTATTACCTAGCACAATATTCCTAATTTTCACGATTTTTTTCTTGAAAAAACGGATTACGTAATTCTGCGGCAACATAGGCATCAGATAGAGTGGTAGTCACCTGGGAATGGGTCTCGCTCGGTAACAAGGCTTATTTGATTCGATAAATCAATTCGCTTCGGTTGCAACCGGTAACTTAATATTACTATTACCGATGTCGCTAAGATCTTTATTGGTTTATCGGTTTTTTGCGGTTAATTATGATATAAGAAGGTGTGACTGAATTCTTGCAATATTTACGGAGTTTTATTATTTCTTGATTATATTCAGTCTTCTCAGTCCAAGTGTATTCCGAACCGGTGGTAGATTGTATCGTTCATAATAATTAGTTTATATATATATTTAGGCATATTAATTTTGTAATAAGAAGGACCTATATAATTATTGCTAGCTACCAGTAGGTTGATTATTTTGTCACTGGCAATACTTGCAGGGCTTGTTTACGCGATATCAAAATTTGTTCATATCGATGACTACTTCCACCGCTGCAAGTCTCAAGACTTCGATAAATATTCAAAAATAAAATTGCCGAATAGCTTTACCCGTTCTCGAGTTTTGCGCTAAGTAACACATTTTAACCATAAAAAAAAACATTTAAGTACATAATAGATTTATCTGTCAACATCTACCATACCTAGAAATACATGTCAGTAAACCACTTCGCTATAAAAGCTTTGAATATACGAAATAAAATGCATTAGCAAATACAAACATGGACAGTGAAATTTTAAACTTATAGGTAGGACCAGTTATTATACTTTAAGAGTCCGCCCGAGTCTACGTTGTTCAACGTCGGTTCGTATTGTGTCGTTTATAACAATTCTACTTACTTCACTTGTTTCTTCTAGATAAAGCTAAAACTCGTTAACTATGTGACAGTCTATTTTTGTGGTATAGTTTACATAGGGTTCTGTAGAATGGATGTGATACTTAATATTTTTTTGATGATATTGAAAAATAAGTCTTATTTCAACTGAAAAAATGTTTATCACACTATGAAAGTTCATCAACGGTTTTCTATGCGATTAGCTTAATAAGTGATGATGTAGCCAAATTATAAGAATACAAATAAACGCTTGTTGATTATTACTTGCTTCTGCCCCGCGGTCCCGAGAGACCTTATGTTTTCTCGGAGTAATAAGTACCCTATATACTATTCCAAGGTATGAACTATCTATTTTTCATATTTCATCCAAATCCATTCAGCCGTTTATGCGTGATTAAGTCACAAACATCCAAACATACAAAGTTTTACATTTATAATAGTAAGTAGGATTTTTTGTCAGCAAGTTGATAAACAAGCCGAAGGTCCGCCTGGCCCTCTAAAAAGGCTGCTCAAGCAATATTGCTAATGCAATTCATTTTTCGAATTCTCGGCGATTCTACTTATGTTTTATGTAAAAAAATCACTACAAATAGTCATATTATTATTATTATATATACAATTTAATTCCTTAAATGATTTGGTATTGATGAATCTGGCGTAAATTCGGAAAAATGAATTGCATTAGCAATATTGCTCGAGCTTCCTTTTTAGCCCCCCTGGGCCAGCAGTCTCGACTTACATGAAATGTCATCGCAAACTACCGATCGCTAAATAATAACGAAAAACATTGGATGCCACGACGATGTTTACGACAAATACAAGCTTAGATACCGGGCTGTCAAAAATGGTCGCAGTTTTCGCAAACATTACAAGAGATCGTTGAGTTTGCGAAAAAAACGATAAGATACCGATAGAATTGACAGTAGACACTACCGAATATCGTTATAATCTGATCGTTAGGGCTTAGCGACAGATTTCTATGTCAAGACTGCAGCCCCTGGTGGTGTATGTGGTCACCGCCATTTTATCACAATTTCAATCAACATATATATAATATATAACGGATCGCCGAGAGGTTGCGACACCACGTGTCGCAGCTGGTCCGTTATCTCTTGGTATTTTATGGGCGTGTATGTGCAGGAATTGCAGAAATAACAATCGCAAGATATGGCAATGACTATATTACAAATTACTAAATGAAAACACTATTAAAATAACAAAGGATTACAAAAGTAAACTTGGATTAAGAGCTAATGGATTTGTGCGTGTGCACCGCGTGGCGACCATCTTAAAAGTGATCGTCGTCACCGCTATGACACTCACAACCCCATTCGGTGTTACCCGCTCTGATAAATCATAAATTCCCAAATTAAATAATTATTCGCATCGACTAAAAAGTCATTTAAATATCACAATAAATCGAGTACATTAATCACGCGCCGTTACGGCCGTCCTGCATCATCACACGTCCTCGTGTGCGTGATTTTCTTCATTCAGATCTATGGACAAATAAACAAACACTTGAATGCTCACTTATCAACTCGGTCATTCTGACCAAATCACCTTAGACTTTAAAAGGAGGCTTATCAAATTAACCTAAGACCAATAGTCACTTAAATGCTAAGACACATTTTACTGACGATATTAGTAAAGTACTACACACGGGCCACACAGGCCACACAGGCTATGGAGGCCACACAGGCTATGGATGACACACAGGCTATGGATGCCACACAGGCTATGGAGGCCACACAGGCTATGGATGACACACAGGCTATGGAGGCCACACAGGCTATGGATGCCACACAGGCTATAGATACCACCCAGGCATTGGTTGCCACACAGGCTATGGTTGCCACACAGGCTATGGTTCCCACACAGGCTATGGTTCTCAATCAGGCTATGGTTCTCAATCAGGCTATGGTTGCCACACAGGCTATGGATGCCACACAGGCTATGGTTGCCACACAGGCTATGGTTGCCACACAGGCTATGGTTGCCACACAGGCTATACACTTACACACCACACAGATTATTTTATTACCACACAGACAATCCAACAAATTATTCACCAGCACCCGCGCCGTTAACGGAATATTCTGACATTATTTGTTGGTGTTTGTAGCTTAGATTTTGGTTCTAGCCTTGTTTTGTTGCACTCCTGATTTTCTACTAACACATAATCGCCTACTTTGAAATTCTTTACTTAAGCTTTGTTTCTGTCAAACCGAGCCTTCTCTATAGAAACACTTTCCTCTATCGCCCGAGCCGCATGCTCTGATTACATCTAGCTAAATATTTGTCTCGTCTGTATTAACGCCAATCAACGGTCATCAGTTGAAGTGATCTAGCAACTTTCCCTATTAAAAGTTCGTGAGGACTTGTCTTAATTGTACTATTTACAGTGCAATCAATTGCAAGTTGAACTTCAGGCAACGCTGCCTGCCATGTTTATGATTGCCTGTTTCGACTACCCTTAACATGTTCTTTAAAGTTGACATAACCCGCCTCGACTGGTACCCGCAGTTTTTTTTTTTTTTTTTTTTTTTTTTTTTCGGCAGGAACAGAAGGTGGTGGGTCCAGGGGACCTTCTTCCACCCTTACGCGGACTTTGCGGCGAGCGCTGAGGGCTCTCAACCGCTAAGGGCTCTCAACCGCTAGGTACCCGCAGCAATCAGATGTAAATTTATATTGTGCGCTGTAAACAAAACTTGCCTATACCTAACAATGGCACCGTACTTTGGTAGTACTAACCTGGGTATCTACCAGCTAAGCTTTTCCTAATCACCACGTTAAAAACAAAATGAAAACTTCTCACCCGGTTTGGTAGGAAATAAGCCCATAGTTGGCTTGATGGTACAGGCATCCACTCGTCGCTCAATTTGGCCGCCATTATAGTCTGCTTCTTTCTTCTTGCACTGCGTTGCAATGTGTCCCTGCTCGCCACAGTAGAAACAGGTAACCGGCGTAGAAGATTTCTTTGAGACATTGCCTGTAGTCTGATCCTGCACCGTTCCCGATCCCACTTCTGATAACGGATCGCCGAGAGGTTGCGACACCACGTGTCGCAGCTGGTCCGTTATCTCTTGGTATTTTATGGGCGTGTATGTGCAGGAATTGCAGAAATAACAATCGCAAGATATGGCAATGACTATATTACAAATTACTAAATGAAAACACTATTAAAATAACAAAGGATTACAAAAGTAAACTTGGATTAAGAGCTAATGGATTTGTGCGTGTGCACCGCGTGGCGACCATCTTAAAAGTGATCGTCGTCACCGCTATGACACTCACAACCCCATTCGGTGTTACCCGCTCTGATAAATCATAAATTCCCAAATTAAATAATTATTCGCATCGACTAAAAAGTCATTTAAATATCACAATAAATCGAGTACATTAATCACGCGCCGTTATATATATTACTTGATAACGGGTATTTAAGTACCTGAAACCATGTTTACACCCCCGTAGACAGTTAATAATGACACCAAGAGAAGAAGTCACTTTATATGAGATACTTAAGTCTGAGAGCTCATAAAAACTTGTTTTGTGATCAACTTGAATATTTCTAACAAAAGTTGATGTAACAACATAACCATCCGAGACAGTATCAGTTTTAGTTATATCTCGTCGCCAAACGTATATCTAATACAATGTATTGGATGAAATAGAATCAACCGAATGCTTTTCATTTCATCTTTATATTTATTGGTTTTGAGAGAAGTGGCCTCCAGGCTGTAATATCGACGCGGAAAATTAAGATAAGTTTTGTGGGCTTGTACGAAAGTTTAGATACACGTGTAGGTTTTAATTTTGTTCATGGTATAACCATATATATTAAGGATTTGTTCTACTGATTAAGCTTCCGATAAATTATTACAATTAACAGCCTTGCGTCTAGTAGCTCTAAGCACCTGTAACCAATTCAGGCTACATGCATTTGGTGAAGGAAAACGTCGTGAGGAAACCATAGCACGGTAGTAAGGGTAGGTACTTTGTTGTGCCACATACCTACCTGTGTGTACCGGCAGCTGCACGTCAGAGCCAGGTCCTTCTCGAAGTTTTGTGATTACCAAGGTGAGACAGTCATCAAACATCGACGTATACCTACAAAGTAAAAAAAATACTATTCAAACTTCTTACATGTTGTATACAAACGGAACAATTTATAATCAAAATAAAGCATTCGATTTACAAATGTTAAATGGACACAAAAATAGGTACCTATATATTACTAGCTGTCCCGGCAGACCTTGTTCTGCCCTATTTCTCTAAAACAAAGTAACATTGATTTTTTTATGTTAATAGGTGCCCCGACAGATTTCGTTCTGTCTAACGCGCCATTGTTTTGTTTTGATTGACGTCTCATGTTTGACTGCTGGGGACAGAGTGGTTTGTATTGGAAAAGAAAATTATTATTTTTACTATTTTCCTCGTATTATTTACTTTTTTTCTCTCCATAAAAACCTCCCTCAGACTTCATCAAACACAACAAAAAGAAATCAGCCAAATCGGTTCAGCCGTTCTCGAGATTTGCGGTCAGCAACACATTCAGCGATTCATTTTTATATTATATTTAGACTGAGAGTTAAAACAGTATTTATCAGCTATTAATAAATTGCGTATAAATAATTATTGCACTGAAAATTAATGATAAATTTACAATGAGAGTGAAATTAACATGAGAGTTGCACAGAAAAATTAATACGTATAACAGTCACTGATACGATCGATTTCATTTGAACAGTGTTATAAATCAAAAAGGTTGTAGACAATATAAAATATCTCTAAAAATGATTTAAACAATTACAACTAAAAAGGAAACAAATTAAACTAAAAAGGAAGACCGTCACCAAATGGGAGCGTGCCCAGAATATACTCATATAGTAGCTATATTAGTATACGAAAGCACTCTTATAAAACAAAATCTAAGGTTAAAAATGGTATTCAAATTCATTGGCCTACATGCATATATGACTAGTAATGCCCATTCCTATTTAGATCCGTATTTACATCCGTATGGATGTAAAAAAATTGGCAAAGTTTGTTTGAGATCATTTTAGATAAAGAAAAATGAAATTTTCTTAAAAAGTATTTATTTCTTTTTTCGTTGTAGCACCCTAAAACAAAAATGTTTTATTCGCGACTTAAATTATTCGCAGATCGTGTAACATTTACTGTTTTCTCACGAACAGTAATTGCGTTTTTTGGCTTTAAAATGATCACACAATCAAGCAACCAAGCCCTGATAAGCACCAATCTTCTGTATATTATTTTATTTTTTTATCTTCTTCTGTATATATAAAAGGAATAGGTGACTGACTGACTGATCTATCAACGCACAGCTCAAACCACTAGACGGATCGGGCTAAAATTTGGCACACAGATAGCTTTTGCGACGTAGGCATCCGTAATAAAGGAATTTTAAAAATTCAACCCCTAAGGGGGTAAAATAGTGTTCGCCATATTTTATTACCTATTGGTTTGTTTTGGGCCACAATATCACCGTAGCAATGTTATGACCGAAATGGATATGCAGAATAAGCCTAGAAAGGAACTTGATCTCAAGTGCAGTGCATCTGTCTCAACGATATAAATTATTCATCTACGTATCAATCTTTTTTTACACAACATTGTCGGCACACAAGCATACGGCCCGCCTGATGGTAAGTGGTTACCGTAGCCTATGAACGCTTGCAACACCAGACGTAACACTCGCGCGTTGCCGACCCTTCCCTCCTCCCCGATGAACTCTGGCGACCTTACTCACGCGCAAGAACACAACTATAAGTTATTTGGCTGCGGTATACTATAGGTGGAGGTACTTCCCCAGTCGAGCTGCTCTTTGAGCGACATATCGCTATGCTCTAGGTACCTCACTGAAAATCTACGATCGGCGATAGGTTCTTAACTTGAGTATGGTTGTCAGCCAAGCGGGTACTACAAAGTACCTACTTACTACCAAGCTATGATGGATATATTAAGTAACGGTAAGCTACTACAACTTACCGAAGCTAAGTTATCAGTAACCAATAGCATATCCTCCTTTACTATACAACAAAGTAAATAAATAAACTTTTATTTTAATATGTAATGCATAAAAATGTACCAGGAATGCAGAAAGTCGTATAGATAGAACTGGCCGATAGCCAATAACCGGTAGTTTCCTTGCCAAGCCGGTTCAACGTCACAGTAATGTGGTGTACTTACTGACATATAGATTAGTCATGTAAAATATTTTATTTTTTGTGGGTTTTTTATTTATAAATTAATTTCATCTAATTTTGTACATAATCATCATAATATAGTCAAGGTCAAAGCCATTTATTCAGTTTAGGCCCTAGAAGGGCACTTATGAACGTTGAAACTACTGAAGTTACCACCGATTTTGAAGTCGCCATCAGAGAAGAACCGGCAAGAAACTCGTACTAATATGAACGTAATCCTTATCTAAAATAATTAATTATGGTAAAGCCGATTGTGCCGTGTTATGTTTGCTTAGGGAAATCGCAGTTATCATATATTATGAAAACCGATTATCTTGGCATCCTTCTTTATCCTCTTAACCTACTTTCTCTCTTCTTCTATCTATAGGACCATGTTTTTTAAGTACGTGTGCATTGCTTTGGTTTTGGCGCATCTTTGTAATTTATTAGCTATTGAACATAGCACGTTATACTAATAATATTTGATTTTATAAATAAACTATCATTACATGGAAACTGTATTAAAGCCATCTTTGAAAGGAAAGAGAGAGAGAGAGAGAGATACAAAATATATAAAAGGATAAATTATAATGATAATTATTCAATAAGAAATACAAGAGTTTTGTATTCTCTCCGAATAATATTCGGCTACCAAATGACTGTCGTAAGCATGAGCACTTACAGTAACTAGCTAGAGAAAAAAAATGACTATTTTTACTTTTATTAAAAAGAATAGCTTTACAACTGGTCTGACTTACTCACTGGACTTAATAAAGAATCTGCCTCAGATAACCTTAATTTGACATACCAATCGATAAGGTCAACTTATCTATGCTTCGTCCAATTCGACCTATGCAAATTAAATTTATTATAGGTATGTGCCTCGTTTAGTATATTAATTATGCATATTGCGGGTAAACTGTGAAATACTTTTAAAACATGATAGACTATAATGATTGTATAACAAATTATGTGCGGTGGGGAGACCCCCGCCAGGAACGGAGTTCAGTATATATAATAAATATTGCAGCAATAGGGTATTTTACTCCATATGAGAAAAAATCTAAAAATGTACAATTTAGACAGCTTAGGCAATAAGCAGTCGGAAAATGTTAGTTTTAGTTCTTAAAATAACTTAATTAATTTTAAAATTCATTTAAAAGTTTTCAGGTTTTTTTAATCGGTTTCTAAACAAGCGAAACAGTAGCCGCTATTATAATGACGTCATACGGTGCTGTATGTAAACTAAAAAGTGTCAACTGAAGTATTATTATTATTATTTTTACACTAGTATTCATGCATTCAGGAACAGCACACTAATAAAAAGGATATAATAGCTGATCTTTAATTTATAAAATTTTATTAGTCCATTTGAGACCACTATCAGCGCATTTATTTACTTATAAGAGACCGAATATCGTCATGACCGTAGAGTAACATGACGTCCAGCGTTTTCATCAAACTACTCCCGGCATTTGAAAATGTAAAATTTAAATGCATTTTTATGACACTTATCGATTGAATAAATTTTTTGTGTTTTTTTTTGGTAGCTTATTAGCACCTTAGACATTTTTCAAAAATGGGTGTTATACCCTATTGCAAGCATTTTATATACAAATAGATAGCTATTTGCAGGGAATAGTCCCTGCGGTTTCACCCGTGTTTCCGAAATAAAAGAATTGACTAGCGGTTAACAAATGGTATCCAACTGGTAGTTCCAGAGATTAGCGCGTTCAAACAAACAAAAAAACTCTTCAGATTTTTTTTATTCTTGAACCTCCGAGTAAGTCGCATGGGCACATAACTGGAGACGTCACACACACACACAGGCGTTATATACGTGTGCATGTGAATTGTAATTCAGACAGTGACAGAGTTCGAACTTGGGGGTGGTATCCAACTAAGCGGGAAATACATATATTATATAGAAATATCTTACTACTTTGCTAGGATTCCTCATTTTTCTATCACCGAAAGCTTAAACTCATGACAGGATTTGAACCCGCGACTGTCGTCACTACATTGAACGTCTCTACAAAAATCCATGATCCATTATGAAGATTTTAAGCCAGTATGAGAGCTCCCAATAGATAATGTTGATCTGACTTATATTTTAACTTCACCTTCGCCAGGAACGGTATGTACATTATTGATGAGTTTGGTCACCATTACTGGAATTTGGTAGATCATTAAAATTTCACACTAGGTTACCTTAAACTTAGTTTTTATCAATTGAAAAGTTAGTCTTTTGATCGGTTTTGAACATAAAAAAGGCACAAAAGAATAAAATAAAACTAAATATGAAATAATAATTTTAAAAAAATGAACTATATTTCATTAAATATTTAAGTTTTAAGTTGAATGTATGCACATATTTATATTATATGTAGGTTTTTTTTTAAAAGTAGTTTGTTTAATTAAAATGTATTTAAAGGATCAATAACATCAAAGCCCGCCTTAAACAAACATATGCAGCAGTAATATCCTTCTAAAAGATCAAGTTAATAATATAATATTCTGGGACATTATTCCTCACACACGGCCATCTGACCCCAAACTAAGCAGAGCTTGTACTATGGAAGTCAGATAACTGATATACTACATATACTACTTTTTCTTTTGTAAATACATACATATACAGATAATTACACCCAGACACAGGTCAAACAGACATGTTCATGCACACAAATGTTTTTCCTGAGTGGGAATCGAACCCACGACCTGCGGCGTGATAGATAGGGTATCTTACCACGCCAACCGGCCCGTCATCATAGGATTTGAACCCATAACCTTCATCATGACTTTCAACGTAACTACCACTGACCTATCATCGCCTGAAATCTATCTATCCATCTAATATAATGAAGCGTAAGTACAATGAGCTTGAGCTTTCGATGAAGGAAAACATCGTGAGGAACCATAGCACGGTGGTAGGGTACTTTGTAGTACCCGTCTGGATGGCTACCACCCTCAAGTTGAAAATCTGTCGCCAAACACCTATTGGTGTGTTCCGGCAGCTGCACTTGAGAGTCAGATCCTTCTAGGCTTTGTATGCTTACCACCTTCGGCCACATCATCACCTACCATAGTGAGATTGTGGTCAAACACAAGCCTATACAAAGTCAAAAAAAAAAAAAAGTATAATGGCAATGTAGTGAGCATCATAGATATTAGATACTAATACTAAAAAGGACTCTATCCTTTTTAATTTCCTCACAATTTACCATTTGCATACTTTCATAACATAAACTCAGTAGTAAACTTAACTACTTATAGATAACTAAAAGACATACATAACGTAGTAAACTTAACTACTTATAGAGATAAAAGACTTAACACACTCTCGTCCGTGCCAGAGTTATGAAGTAACAGCATGCTTTCTTGCGCCACAAACACAAAGTTGTCGATAAACTGTTTAGCGATGTCTCTGAAATGTTGCAGCAAATTACGTTAGACGGCGTCTTGCGAGCCAACAGCTTGTAACATTGGAAATTTTGATAGGTACTAGTGCTGCTAGGAGTAGAAGCTATGAAAATAAATAACATTGGTAACTATGTTAGTGTTGCTTGTAGCTGACGTGGAATTTTTGGATAGATAGCAAGAAGGCACTCTGCTGCCATAGAGAGCTAATTTATTTCTAAGCTTTGTGGGTACCAATTCATCAATTACTATGGTTAGAATGTGGTCAAACAATTATTTTAGTTACAAGTACTAGTACTAGTAGTTATTTATTCCAATGAAATCTGCATGCTAAATAGTGAAAAAAATATTAGTTTCCGCCTCGCGGTTTTGTTCGCGTTCCAGAATGATTTAATATTTTCTCGAAATAGAGAGTACCCAATGTTCTAATTTAAGATATTATCTACAAATTTTATGCAAATTCGCTTACTGATTACGGTGTGATTGAGTCACAAATCTATAGGTATACAATTTCTCATTTATAATTTTTTAGTTGGATTATTTATATTTTTAAAAGCCAGTTCTATTTCAAACATAGCTAAAGTACCGGTGACCTAATAAACTAGGCCACTCTAATAGTTTGCATATCTTTCGTAACTCGCGGTCAAATACAATTTCGGTTGAAGGGAAGCTCTCAGTCTATCGAGGTTACATAGTGCATATTTTAAAATATATTTTGATGCCACTTTGGTGACGAAGTGGATTTTGTTATACATTTTAGAAGCAAGGAATTAGAAGTAAATAAAAATAATGTTGGCAGGATAATAAGACTAATGGTAAAATGGTGAAAGTTCCACTCAGTTTTTACCTGTAAAAATAGTTAAATTCAAAGTCAGTCGTTTGTTAAGTTTAATTTCTACAGTAGGTACATACGGTGAAAAGTCCCCATTTAGAGTTTTTAAAGTAAAGCATATTTCTAGCATTAGCCCTGTAACTAGCGCTCTCACCCACGTTGCTGAGAAAAAAATAGCCCATGTCCTTCTCCAAACCATAGGCTATATGCGCACCTTTCATCACGATCCGTACTGCAGTTTAGGCGTGAAAAGGTAACAAACAAACAAACTCACATTCGCATTTATAATATTATAGTTAGAATTTTATACTACTGGGTTAAGGCTCCAGGGTGAGGAACTTCCTCACTTTGCGCCTCTAGGAGCACTATATACCTTCTGAACCTGGTCCTTGATCCAGCCAAGGGATCAAGGGCATCTATCTCCATCCTTTTATTATTATTATTAATATCTTAATACCAGTAAACCCTTGTCACCCTTTCCCTTATTGAAATACTGAATAAATCTTGTTCAAACATTTTAGTAAAATCTCAATAAACGCTGAAGACACTAAAATAAATAAATAAACGTTGGCACCACTCAATACAATATTAAAATAGGTATGTCTGTCTTGTCGCGTTTCTATTGACAAAATACAACTCCCTGCGTAACTACAAACATAATAATACTACTTACGTACCCCTTATTCAGAAGGCTTTAAGGTTGATTTTCATCTGGATTATAGATAAAGGTATATGGGTAAATGTTTATTCGAATTACAATGCCTACAGCTCAAGAGATCAATAAAACATTCAAAAAGTTGATTTGATTCTGAAGAGTTCGGATCGCGTCGTGTTGAATTACAGACAGATAATCGAATACATAAAGGTTCTACATGTTCAATAGTAGAACAGTATTTTTATGTGACCCTGGTGTGATGTTTGACGGGCCGGTTGGCGTGGTTGGTAAGTCGTGGGTTCGATTCCCACTCAGGACAAACATTTGTGTGCATGAACATGTCTGTTTGTCCTGTGTCTGGGTGTAATCCTAACTAATATTATCCTTACTAATATTATAAATTCGAAAGTGAGTTTGTTTGTTTATTTGTTTGTTTGTTTGTTTGTTTGTTACCTTTTCACGCTTAAACCGCTAAACCGATCGCGATGAAATTTGATATGCAGATAGCCTATGGTACGGAAATGAACATAGGCTACTTTTTATCCCGGGAAAACATAAGATCCTTGTGAAACGCGGGTGAAACCGCGGGGCGGAATCTAGTTAGAATATATGAATGTATTTACAAAAGAAAAATAGTATATGTAGTATATCAGTTATCTGGCTTCCATAGTAGGTACAAGCTCTGCTTAGTTTGGGGTCAAATGGCCGTGTGTGAGGAATAATGTCCCAGAATGTCCCAGATGTCAAAGGGAAGTGATATGACTCGTAACAGATTCTAAGTTAGATTTTTCGGGTAAGTGGAGTCAGTAGTAATTGAGCTCTGATTTGTTAAAGCTAAGGTCATTAGCCTCGATTTTACCTGCGTTAAAAACATATTTTTATTTGAGAGCATAAACAAATAAATATACTGGGTAAATTTTTCTACGTATGATCTTTTCATGTGCTAAATTGCATCTTAATCTGTTCACTCGATACAGCTCAATTAAAACATTTAGGCAATTTAAATATACAAAAACAAAACGCATTTAGAATATACAAATAAAACTAGTCACAAGCATAAATATAAAAACTGTAAAATTACAAAGCAATTTTCACGTGCAATAACGATTGCAACCTTGAGATAAAATAGTATTGATACGAAAACACTATGTTCGTAACATCATAAAATTTCAATCAATACTTTAAGAGGAAATCTCTTTTGAATTTTGTTGAGTATTATAATTGGGCCGAACACTTTGATGTAATGTAATATGCCCATATTTTTTGTATGAGTTGAATTCTATTTACTAAACTATAGAGTATAGCATTGTAAACAATTTACACAGACCTATTTTGTAATACGCATTAACACTTCCATTATATTATATTAAATTATAATAGTATACAAATTCATGGTAATCGAATATACGATCATTAATGCAATATTCAAAATATCTCCAGACAAGACTAACATCTAGACTATATTATTCACCTTTTGTTACCTACAATTGTGTAAAACAGACTTATTCAAGAAAATACAAGTCTCGTTCTTGAGAGGGAATAAAAAGGTGAAATACCTCTAAAGTATCTTATTTTCTCGACGTGTATGCATGTACAATGACAATGAGAATACGAATAAAATAAATGTGCAAGTACATATACGTACAATAGTGTTTACTTGCAAGAATACTAAACGGATTGCGACATTAGGTATGACGAAATGAATTGAAATAAAATATATTTATTTGCCTGAAATATTAATACAGGTGTCAAAATTAAAAAAGCGCTACACATCTCGCCCGACATTCAGCGTGCAAATTAAATTAAATAATATAATTACTGAATATATCATAGTTTGTATTTTTTACTTTAATTGTAAATATGTAAATACAATATTTATATATAAAAAAAAAAAAAAAATTACTGAATAATCAATTGAAATTACAGTCATCTACAATCAATGGATTGACGATCTAAAAAGCTCAAATGGAATTTAGTTTAATTAAAAAATATATTTTTTTTATAGAAAAATAAAAAATATTTTATGCAAATAGACCTTCGCAGGCACTCATGATTAGTCTAAGTCTAAAACTTTTTAGAAGGTTGCAAAATGAACCAGCAATATACTCAGCAATTACTCGTACAATACAAACATTATTATATAGACTTTAATATTTTAAACTAACAGAATTTTTCAGACAGGAGAAAAAGATAAAATATAATAGACGGAGAAAGCATTTACGACAGTCTGCATCCTGTAGTTCCTATTAGTATAGACTAGTGGATTCTAAAACTAAAATGTGTTTAAAAGTTGATAACACGAAAACTTTATACGGTATCGTTACCTATCCTTTACAATATGCAATATCTACTGCAGAGAATCTCAAGCAAGGACGATACTCGTTAAGGTTTAACATACTCAAAGCCTTATTGATTGACAGCATTACCACCTGTAACTCATTCTTGTGTCAAGTCAGATTTTGGGTGGACTTCAGTAGATTTACTGTCGTGTTTAAGTTTCGATGGGAAAATAGTATAGACTAGTCTTTTAAATTCCAAATTTGTAGATTGGCAACACATTGGAAATCCCCTGGTATTACCAATGTATATAAGCGACTATGGCTGTATACCATGAGCCTTTAAAAAGGTCTTTAAAAAAATATATGAATAAAAATCAGTAAGTAGTTTTTATTGAGGTACCTATAGAAAATGTTTTTGGAAGCTTGAAATTTCAAAATAATAAATTTTGGTCAAGACATGGATGGTAATTACTCAATACTCATGACAGTGGTCAGACAATCCAGAAGGCGGACAAACTGTATTTGAGACTGATGCAGAATTGAAAATAATAGTGCGAGAGAGAGGAAGAATTCCAGAATACATGCCATGGTCTGATGATGATCCAATTACCACAGTCTCAAATTATGAACTTACCCGGTCTCATTACGTGGGATTAGAAAATAGCTTCTTTCTCGTTTTGTTATATAACGTTAGAAAGGAACGGACTATATCATGTTTCACTACCAGATACATGTGTGATCAAACGCAAAAAGACTGTTGTTACAATTATTTTTATAATCCTAAAATACAGTTTACATATTAAATTTTAAAAAAATATCTTCAAATAACGGTTGTAACAAAATACGCCTCATTTAGTACAAGTTAATTATAAATGTCTTAACTACAACAGTATAATGGAATTACTAATTAGTACAGGATTCTGCCACTAATTAATGTGGTTGGAACTAGTGGATTACCGGAACATTTGATACGTGACGATACATTCTTTTTTATACACCGCTTATTGTATTAATTAAGATTTAATATGGAAGCAATTTTCACCATAATACAAGCTACCTGCATGTTAAATTTCCCCACAATTGTACCGTTGAGGCATCAAGAGGTAACAAACAAACTATACAAATTCCCTTTCGCATTTGTAGTATCTATTACTAGCTGTTCCCCGTGGTGTTACCCGCGTTGTTGGTAATAAGTAGATATCCTATGTGTTAATCCAGAACATATTCTATCTATGTGCAAATAATTCGTTACAGAGCTGAGTGAATCAAATATACACACACACTTACACACAATTTTTCGCATTTATAATATAGGTATTAGTAGAATCAAATTTATTGTAACGTTCATAAGTGCCTTATTAGGGCCTAAACTGAATTAATGAGTTTGAATTTTATTCATAATCTTCCTTTAGTATATAATTGCTTCACCCTATTAGGATATTTTTTTGTTATTCCATAATATTTCCTGCGGAACCTAAATAAATTGAGTATTGGTTTGCTACGAATTATGTAGCACTACCGTAGCATTGCTATGAGAAACGTAGCAACCTTTCACATAGATAATTCGTAAATACATTTTTAACTCTATGAAGATAGGTTGATAAGAGTTATTGTGTTATTAACTCATATAAGTTAATGTTTTTTTATATCTAATTGATTAATCATCACGTTTAAATTCAGCTTTTAAAAATTAAAGTTTAGAAGATAATTTTTCATTTTTTTTCTCTAAATCCTATTTACATATTTACAATTAAAGTAAAAAATACAAACTAAGATATTAACTATTTCTCTAAATTGAATCAAGAATATAAATTTAACTATTGCCAAATTAAAAAAAACAACCGAGATATATGACACTGGATTATTATTAGTACATATATATAAATAACGGACATTTTATGGAACCAATGTATAGTTCAGTAACAAATAGGCATAAAATCAAAATGGGGATGATTCACCTCAAGCGAACATTCAAAATAAAAATTAATAATGTCATTCGAAAGTCATACAAAAACAAACAGGTCAACACTCGCAAAACAATCAACAGATCCGCCACGAAATTGGGAACCCGATAGGTTTTATTGGCAGACCACGTCTGTAACGATTTTTGAATGCAACGTTGCACGGGCAGTCCCAATTACTAGCCGGAGCCCTTGCGGATATACGGAACTGACCGGCTCCGAGCGATTTTAAATTGAATTTCGTGGAATTACGACGACAATTTTTCGGAGTAACTGAGGTTGGATGGAATTGGATTGCGTGCGGTCGCGCTGCGGTGTTTTTTAATATGTTTTGATGATTGCATCTTTTGTATTAATAGTTTTTCCGTGATAAAAAATATTTTTTGTTTATATTAGGATTCTGCATATGTGCTAATTAAGCATAATTAAGTTACAAAAAAGTAATTTATTAATGAAATACTATTATAATTTAAGATGGTATACGTTTAAAAATAATAATCAGTACTCATTAATCTGTACTATACCTAAATTATAAATAACTTACATAAAGTATTTTAACTAACAGAAATCCTTACCGCTTTTTGATATTTTTTATTAATTCTCACAAACAAATAATTATTAATTAAAAAATAACTCTGGTTAATACCGGCTCGTATCACATTACAGTACTGTATGTATTCATACATACGCCTTCAATTCCAGATGTAAAGAGTACTTACTGTGAAATTACGAATCCAGATTTGGTAGTTTGTTTGGTAAAATGATTCTCTGGCAGGTACCGTTCTTAAAATTAAAGCTAGCTAGGAAGTTAACAATTGCTGTTTCTATGTAAATACACAATACTTACTGGTATTTTCATTGAGACTGCATTGTAGATTAGCTAACTTTATTAACCTTCAAAAATTTATAGAACACTATAGAATATATATTGTAATACCAATTTATATATGTGAGAGTGAATTTGTTTGTGTGTTACCTTTTAACGTCTCAACGGCACAACTAATCATAATGAAATTTGGCACATAGGTAGCCTATACTATGGAGATGAACATGGACTTTTTGTCGAGGAAACGAGGGTGAATCCATGTAGTGGAAGCTAATTTAAGATAAAGACTAGCATTAATTATTCACTCTTTGTTATATATATAAATAATGCACAATTTAAGTAAAACTTCCATAATTGATATTCTTTTTAAACTTTTACCCTCCTGAATGAAAGAACGGAGGATTCCTTTCAAAATTATTTATTTACAAATCCTTTTAATCTGTTTTTCTCAGATGAAAAAGGAAATAGTTTGCAAACTTCTCTTCGATTGTAAAGACAAGAAAGGATTGTTTTCTACAGCGTTTGTTGTGGAATTTAGGTAAAGCTTTGTTCTGCGGAGTTATTTGGTCAGCGAGCGGTTGGCTTTAATCGACCAACACTGTTGTCTTGTTATCTTGCTGGAACGTGCTAAAATCCATGTAAAGCACGCTAATTACTTTTACAAAATTTGCATAAGTATACCATTTTAGTTAGAATAAAGCAAGTACCTATTTTAATATAAACATCTCAATTGATTCGAAATTTAAATACTTATTTTAGGTAGGTATAACTGCATTTTTTGTAGATTATTTAACTTCACCTGTTGGCATGTGTGGGTCATGGTAACCTTGTATTACTGTTACAGTTACAGTAAAAAATATATATAGATAGAATATACATTTTACTATAGACCTGTTTTACCACAATCTTTCTACGGTATGTGATGATGTGTCTGAAGGACACAAAGCCATTTATTCAGTTTAGGCCCTAGGAGGGCACTTATAAAAGCTAATGAAGTTACCACCGATTCGGAAATCGCCTTCAACTAAGAAGAACCAGTAAGAAACTCAGCAAGGTTTAATTTTTTTTATATTTTAAAATAAATATTCTGGGACATTATTCCTCACACACGGCTATCTGACCCCAAACTAAGCAGAGCTTGTACTATGGAAGCCAGATAACTGATATACTACATATACTACTTTTCTTTTGTAAATACATACATATATAGATAATTACACCCAGACTCAGGACAAACGGACATGTTCATGCACACAAATGTTTGTCCTGGGTGGGAATCGAACCCACGACCTGCGGCGTGATAGATAGGGTATCTTACCAACCACGCCAACCTTTTCGTCGTTTTGTTTTTTTTTTAGGACAATCTGACAATTTTGGTTCCTTTTCCATTATCATCTCTATCTATATCGATATGAAACTATTAAAGGTTTATATAGCAGCAAATATAATTGAGGCTTGATACCGACTAAGTAGTAACAAAGTTAAGTTAAGATAAATACCTTCTACCCGAAGCTGTAAACTGCTTCTCGTTGTCGAATTTGGAGCAGGTATAACGTTTTACGAAGTATCTCGATGAGCAATATCTTAGATAGGATTTCGAAAATAAAGCATTTATAATAAAACCTCCTTCATTGTGTAGTAATCTTTGTTTTTCATAGCTTTTTTATGATTTTCCTAACTTGGAAACTTCGTAAAAGAGCTTCCCGGATTATGAGTACGCCGTATAGAATTTTTCTATGTCGAATACTTTTCATTCCAACTTGTGCGTATTGTAAATTTACAAAGAAACTAATGCACGCACGAGTTTGTTTGTTTGTTACCTTTTCACGCCTAAACCGCTGAACCGATCGTGATGAAATTTAGTATGCGGATAGCCTATGGTATGAAGAAAGACATAGGCTACTTTTTATCCCGAGAAAACATAAGATCCCTGGGGAACGTGGGTGAAACCGCGGGGCGAAAGCTATTTATTATTATAATAATATCCGACTTAAACTATTCATACTAAGTTCAGACCTTCATTGGAGTAATCAATTCAGTAAGTAATCAATAAATATTAGGATCTACTATAAATTGAATGATTAACAAACGTCACCAATGTAACGCTATTCCCAAATACAAAGTTCAACATAAAGGCTTAACTTACTCGTTCACATTCAAATTGAATAATCGACAAAAGAATGCCCGATGAAGTATTCGAACCCGCTCCTAACTTCGCATATATATTCGTACAATAACAACCTTTGTCTGAGATCATTTTAATAATATTCCAAGTTTAATACGCACCGGTACGCTGGCTCTGGGCAGTAATAAAATTTAACGTGTCGTTGCAGAGTTTTGCGACTTTACCTAAATTTATGGCCAGGAACTTTTTCACGCAATCCATTTGTTAATCTCAGAGTTACGCATTCGTATTTTGATAAATAGTAATGGTGATATAAATCTCGTTTTTTGTAGTTCGGTAACGCGTGTTTGCGACAAACTTTGTGCGTACAGTTATCGTTGTATATCGAATTTATTTTCAATTTGACTCGACATTTGGATGAAATTGGCAAAATTATTTTAAATAATTGCAACATAGCTTTATTTTTTAATCATTATCACCTTACTATTATTACAATTTGTCTAGGGATGTCGGTTTCTAAACATAGGCTTTCTTCGACATTTTTTGAACTTTTATGTAAATTTTTATTTATCATTTGTATTCCCGTTCCCATCGCGTTACCATAGGTGTGGCATTTCCCAGAATAAAATGTATTATGATGTTTCATTATAAGGAATGATTATATTTGTATACTAAATCTTATCCAAATACATTAACCCACTAAGGCGTGATTGAATAACATAATTAGTAGGATAATAATAATTAACCATCTCTTAAAATGGTTGAAAGCCGTTGTTCACTGTCAAAAACTCAACACAGAAAAAATGAAATAGCAAGACCACGTGCACCGGCCGCGGCGCCTACAAACATACAACGTTTAAACAGTTTTCAGTAACAAATCTAAATAATTTTACGCTAAAACGTTACGATAACGGTTCCACAACTTTATCGTACGTTATTATGAATATGTATTTAGGCGTATTCGCGCGTCTATTTACCTGTTTAGCATAAAATTTGAATGTTACGCGCGAGCACGCATTGGCTACCCCACAAACTTTGATGAGTCGACTTTCAAGGTTACGCCTACTTTTAAATTGAGTTTTATAATGTTACTAGCTGTTCCCCGCGGATTCACCCGCGTTCCCAGTGTAAAAATTAGCCTATCTATACTAATATAATAAAGAGGAAAGATTTGTATTTTTGTATGTTTGTAACCAATAAACTCAAAAACTACCGGACCGATTTAAAAAAATATTTCACCATTAGAATACTACATCATCCTGAGTAGCGTGGGCTATATTTTATCCCGGGAACAAAGGTGAAACCGCGCGGAAAAGCTAGTAACCAATAAAAGTAAATTACTCCCTATAACATTAGTTATCTGCCAGTGAAATTACCGTCAAAATTGATCCAACCATTTCGGACATTAGCCGGAACAAATATACAGACAAACAGACAGACGAAAAATTTTAAAATAGGTTTTTGTTAAAAATACTTACCGTCTCTACTTTCATATACATTTAGTAAAAAGCTGTTATTTTGATATTACAAACAGACACTTCAATTTTATTTATTTGTGGAGATTTAGATGTGTGTAACATACTTTCAAAAGTCAGCTTTAATTAAGGATCTTCTGCGGATTAGGATAAGGTTAGAATTTTAATGTAACAATTAGAATATTCAAAAGTTTGTACAAACGCAATATTTGTACAACTTAATCTAAACTTAATCTTAAGTAACAAATATCTACATCACGTTATACATTATTAGGATATTCAGTACGTAAAAAGACTTTTCATGAAAATAACCTTTATATTTAAACGATGATACATAACAATTTTTCAAAAATAACCTCCTTTTTTATGAAGTCGGTTGAAAAGGAAGAATTTTTGTCATTTTAGTTCGTTTATTTTTTTTTACTTTTATAAAACTTCACACACTTACTTACTAATTTCGAAAATACTAATATGAAACTGAAATATCGCAATTCAGTTTTGAGACTTTTTGACATGTTTGAAATTTTATTTTATTATTTTTACTCAGTCCATTTTACTAGGTTACATGTCGGCTAGCAAACAACACCGCACAAGTCGAAATTTATTTTGTTGGTGGTATTGACATTTTAATGCCATTGAATTCAGATTATTGACACGCATCGATCTTTATATCAGATTCAAGTATTTCGATCAATTAGCAGCTGTTATTCCAAAAATTGAAACACCGCTTTTCTCACAAAAAATAAACAGTTTTTTATCTGTCCTGTAAAGTAGCAGAATATTGCTAGCCGAGGATATTTTCTTCAACCAGAACATAAAAGGCCATCACTAACTAATAGATATTTAAAACTTTTTTTTTTATAAAGATATAACTCAGATGAGTAATAGGTATTAAGAGTTGAGACCATTGTAACGTCAAGTGGTAAAATATGGCGAAGTAGTTGACAGAGAATTCTCGAAGTAAATTACACATAACCTAAACGGAACTTTGAACTTGCCTCTTGGAAGTCAATTATAAAGAGCTTTTAAACTTCATACGTAAAACTAAAAGTTGAATCTACAGTTTCAATAGAGTTCTACTTTGAGAAATGACGTTTAAGTTTTAAGTCTATACTTTCATTGATAACTAGATAATTCTTGAGTTAATTTGACGTATGATAAGTACGTGGTGATAACATCACTTTGTTGTAATCAGTTTCAATTTGGAAAAACCTCTCGATAGAAATATAAGATTCAATTTTCAATAAAGCACTGTTTGATTGATAATGTTGTTATCAGAACGTCAAAAAATGATCAAAATATTTATTTATAGTGGAACCAGTTTCAAATTGCAATTGATTGAAACTGATTGCAGCAACGAAGGTCGTCGGACGTAAAGTGAGCGACCCGCCACACGAATAATCTAAAAAAAAATCTGTAATAATCACAGGTTTGAGATAGAAGATAAGTTCACCAATACAATTTTTTTCAATCACAATATTTTTTAAGAATATATTTACACAGCCTACATCTATGTATTCATCGATCATAATCCAATTTACCTTACAAATATGCCCGAGCTACGATCACATGGATGAAATATGCGTTGACAGATATGGGACCTTTACTGCAGAGCACTCTGTTAACACAAATAATCACTTAAAGCCATATTGATCTAAGCAGCTATATATACTCTTTCTAATGCAAAATGACGGGAAATTTACTTGAAAACTTGGGAGTGTTATTATTTAATATATAAAACGTCTTGTTTTAGATATGTTTTAAAATCAATAATCGAGTTAAAGCCTAATGAAAGTCCTACATTTACAAATGGCAAATTTAGTAACTAGCTTCCGCCCCGCCGTTTAGCTTGCGTTCCCAAGGGATCTTAAATTGTTCCCTGATATAAAATACCCTATATGTTATTTCAGGGGTATGATCCATCTATGTTTCAAGTTTCATCCAAATCCATTGAGCCGTTTATGCGTGATTAAGTCACAAACATTCAAACTTTCATATATTTATAATATTTGTTGGATAGGTTTGTATATCACCATGGTAAATGATAATGAGGTAGTAATCACATAAAGATAAGAAAGGAACTGGCAACTAAGTACTGTTGGAACCATTACGTAATGGTTAATGTTTACCACTTTGTTAGCGACAGATTATCACTGTAATATGGTTTCTCCACGGTGTTTTAGTTCACCGGAGCTCAAAATCACAGAAGAATTCGAGCCCACAATTTGTGTCACGGTATTTGACGGCACTACCACTGAGTTATCATTGCCTACATTAAATATTGAAGTAGTGATGGAGTATCGAAAGAATTGAAAGAAAGAAATGCGAAAGACCTACATTTTTATGGGAAGCAACGAATGTTTGGTAGCGATTTTAAAAAGTTTTATACACAAAATGTAAAAACTTGTAAAATCAAAACACCATTAAATTCCATCTCTCAAAATATTCGAAACGTCTCCTCACTCATTATTTTTTTTAAGTAGTTCAAACGAGTGGAAAATGGCTACAAGTTTGTGTCATATTTCAAGCTGAAATTCAAACCAAACTAACTTTATAATAACATGATATTTTCAAATTTTCCCACTCGCACTAACAACATGAAATGATACCGCTGTACAAAGTATGAAGACTTGGACTTGGATACATTTATAACTTGGTGCAAGTCATGAAAGAATTCGCATTATTTAGGACATTGTCGTTATTGCATTGATATTTTATTAAAACCTCTCCCCGCCATTTTACTTAAGCTATGAGTCACAATTCTGGAATCTAAAGAGTGTATTTAAAATGTGATATATACGCGCATCTTTCATCCATTCATCCATTAGGTGTTATTGAATAGGAAATATCCAAACACAATAATAGATTAATAATAGAATACAATGATACAGTAAATTATTGAACTCCAATCACATATAA
This sequence comes from Tetheella fluctuosa, assembly GCA_951216915.1. Taxonomy (NCBI): domain Eukaryota; kingdom Metazoa; phylum Arthropoda; class Insecta; order Lepidoptera; family Drepanidae; genus Tetheella; species Tetheella fluctuosa. The sequence continues at coordinate 2,055,734 of OX578229.1, read as the reverse complement.
TGTAAACTTATCCATCGATTCCTGGAACAAGACTCCTTGTATGAACCACCCTAAGAAACTAATAAGGTACCTTCAGCAAAAAGTATTTAGGTGTACTACTTCTAAGTAGAAATAACTTATGCATACTTGAGTAAAATCGGGACACTAGATTAATGAAACATCTATTCACCATCGCGTTCCTGATATAAATTACAAAGGCGTACTTCCGCTGCGAGGCACAAACACCAATACAATATTGTATGAGTGTTATCCACTTATGCCTAAACGACATACTCATCTGGGGAAACACCAGTTACACCCAGATGAAGTAAAATCAATCCCTGTCAAGAATATAGCGCAGTTTATTATAGCTGCAGGTATTGGCAGTGAAAACTAATTTATATGGCTATCACAGTAAACCTAGTCTGGTTGCAGTGAAACAAAGCTTTTGAAAGAGTTGAAACAGCTAACCCAAATAATAAAAATAAAGACTTGAAACAGTTAACCTAAATAATGAAAATAAAGATTATCTTATACTAATTCATTCTATGTTTATTTCACGTATGAAACATTTATCATCAATATAAATTTTCGCATTTATTAATAGGTTAGTAGTAGGATCCCCTCTAATATCGATATATGTAACATCAGAGTTATATCGACTCCATCTCTATTTAACGGATCATAAAATAAACCATCAGTCACAATATTGTACATACATATCGCCCACTTGATTCCATTCACTAATACAAGTGACCACCAAGTGACCATCGATCAAAGAAAAAAGTTATGTCTTACTCGAATCATATGAAAAACAAGTGACATTTCGGTAATATTATATCGAACATGTTTTTCATTTTTTTTTATAAAAGAGCCAACGCCATGATCACGACTGTTGTGGGTTCGGTGAATAAATCATCGTGATGTAATGAAACTATTATCATAGATATATAAGGCGAAAATAGCTCAGTGGTAGTGACGTCAGATACCGCAGCGAAGGTATAAGGTTTTATAAAGGTCGGTAACGCATTGGCATCCCCCTGGTATTGCAAATTTCCATAGGCGATGGTAGCCACTTACCATCAGTTGAATTGACAATCAAATGGTGTACGTTTGATTGTGTTTACTAACCATATCGATTATTGTTAAATATCTTCTGGTCATGATATTTATAACATAGGTTTATAGATTCTGTTTTTATAATGATATGTACAATTGTACCTATTGTGTACCACTTTTGGTAATAAAATGGTAAAAAAAAACACACACACACAGAGCTTAGGTGACTTTGTGAAATAATAACTGGAAGTGTTTACACAAATTCATTTAGGTTTTATTTGCCTATATTTAATTACCTTACTAAGTAGATAACGATGCCCAAAAAAGTATAACGTTTCAATAAGACGTACATTAAAGTCGTATTTAAAGAAGTAAACGATCTCTATTTACTTAAGCCGCATTGTTAGCAAAGTTACGTGGAGTATTCATACCAGTTTACTGGCAACTTTTAACTGCCCAGATGTGGCTCAAGCCGGAGAGTATGAATCTGATTTGCTTTTAGATTAATACCGGGACGGGAAACTTTTTTTTTATTTTATAACGGATGAGTGTTCAGGGTTCTTACGGTTTCAAAAGGTTTGTGTGCGGGTGGGGTGGCTTAAAAAGTTTTCCGTTTTCGGATGTGGTGTATTTTTACATGTAAAAAAACAGGGCGTGTAATGGAATATTTGCTTTGAATTTGTTCATCTATAAAACATATTTGATAGAGAGCTTCACTGCACTTCACTAATAGCTCATCCTTAAAGAATTTAGTGTTTTATGTCAGTTATAGATAAAATTTATGGCCACGGTAGACGTCAAATGTGTCAACAAATATCATGAGAAATGACCCATAGCAATTTGTCACGGCACGGTGGTAGTTTTCGGGTATTTTGTAGTACCCCTCTGGCTAGCAACTACCTTTAAGTTAAAATTCCATCACCATACTGGTATGCGCCGGCACTTGCACTTGAAAGCAAGTTGTCTTATAGGCTTTATAAAGGTCGGCAACACATAAGCAATCCCCCTAGTTTTGCTAATGTCTATAGGCGACGTTGACCATACCATCAGGTGGGCCGCCTGCCTGCTTATCAACTTTATGACATATTTTTTAGGGTTCCGTACCCAAAGGGTAAAACGGGACCCTACTACTAAGACTCCGCTGTCCATCCGTCTGTCTGTCACCAGGCTTTATCTCATGAACCGTGATAGTCAGACAGTTGAAATTTTCACAGATGATGTATTTCTGTTGCCGCATAACATCACATACTAAAAATCAGAATAAAATAAATATTTAAGGGGGCTCCCATACAACAAACGTGTTTTTTTTGCCGTTTTTATAGACAATGGTACGAAACCCTTCGTGCGCGAGTCCGTCTCGTATTTGGCCGGTTTTTTTTATTTAAAACCAAGCTCGATCAAATACAGGAGATGATAGGGTAACATGAATTCTGAAATGTTTAGCGGTGTGATCCCATTATATCGGTGGCGTGTTGGTTCAAACATACAGCCTCATCGATTGACCGAAGACAACTCGTGAACCATAACAAGGAGTATCAATTGGGTGACCATGCCTATTTTAAAATTAAGGATAAAGTTAAATATTAATTTGGACATATTTATGTTTGAGCCTAATGTATAACTACATCTATGTAAATAAAAATAAATCACCAAAATGTTTGTACGCGCATAACATCCAAACGACTGCACCAAAATGGATAAATCTTTCCTTTAGGTGTTTGTTATTGTCAGCAGAAGGCTTGCATGGAAGAAAAAAAAGGGATCGCGGGTGAAACCGCGGGGAACAGCTAGTAATATATAAAACACAAAATGTTTCTACCTACCTACCTACCTATGTCCGTTGTAGACTTTGAAACCATCCAACCGATGAGCACCGGTTTCATTAGAAAAGTAATAATGAGAAGATGCGTAGTAGCACACACCGGGTATCCACTAGCTATTAATAGTCTTAATATTTTTGTTATGGTATTTTTTTAGACAGTGTATATGAAAAAGAAGGATATACTAAAATGAATGCCGAATGAAATAGCATTTTTTTAAATAAACGTCTTTACATAGATAAAACATGGTGAGATTTAAAAAGCAAAAATTAAACACAATTTACAAAACATAAAAGAAGAGAAGAAAGACAGAAGAGAGGTAGAGCGTAGCAATATCGCTCAAAGAGCAGCTCCACTGGGGAAATACCTCCACCTTACAGAATACCGCAGCCAAATAACTTATACCTTAGTTCCTGAACGTGAGTGATACCCCTGGTGTTGCAACCGTTCATAGGCTACGGTAACCGCTTACCATCAGGTGGGCCGTATGCTTGTTTACCAACAATGCTGTATAAAAAAATATATAAATTCTGTCGCCAAACACCTATTGGTCTGTTCCGGCAGCTGCACTTGAGAGCCAGATCCTTCTAGGCTTTGTGTGCTTACCACCTTCGGCCACATCATCACCTACCATAGTGAGATTGTGGTCAAACAAGTAAAAAAAAAAAAAATTAACAATTGAGCTCAAAAAGTTTTTAGGCAATGCAGAATTTTTTATGCGCTATTTTTTTACCTGTAAATGGCCTATAATGAAGTGAATGCAGATTTTACGGATAGAAAGGCCGAATGAAAAAAGAATACGTATTGCGCCGACCTTGATTAGTAACAAGGCAGGAAAATGATAATGAAATAACCCAAATTAGTATTTTACGTAGTGTAATTTTATTGTACTAATAGCACAATTAAAAACAATTTCTTGATACATATTACAACATTATTTATCATAGAGAACTGTCGTATTAATACAGTAAGACGATGGTCACATCAAAATATAACACACTAGAAGACAGGCTCACAAGTGCGTTTCGAATCTTCATACATAATACATGTGGGACTGTGAGCCCAATAATATTGTGTATTGTTTGACAGAAGCGTTGTATCGCGCCAAATTATGGTAAAAAGGACCCTACCAGCAGCCCTTGCTGAATTCCTGGTAACTCATTTACAGTAATAGAAATGTGCGAAGATTAAATTATCAGTTTTCAATATCACAGGCTCGTAATGGAGTTTTCTTGTTATCAATGACTAGCCTTCCGCCCCGCGGTATCACCCGCGTACCCCTTTTTACCCTCTTAGGAGTTGAATTTTCAAAAATCCTTCCTTAGTGGATGCCTACACTGTATAAGGTGTAATCTATATGCAAAATTTCAAGTCTCTAGGTCTAGCGGTTTGGGCTGTGCGTTGATATATCATAATCAGTCAGTTTACCATTTTATGTATACAAATAATTAGGTATTTCTGGGACATTATTCCTCACACACGGCCATCTGACCCCAAACTAAGCAGAGCTTGTACTATGGAAGCCAGATAACTGATATACTACATATATTACTTTTCTTTTGTAAATACAAACATATATAGATAATAACACCCAGACTCAGGACAAACAGACATGTTTATGCACACAAATTTTTGTCCTGAGTGGGAATCGAACCCACGACCTGCGGCGTGATAGATAGGCTATCTTACCAACCACGCCAACCGGCCCGTCAATTAATTTATTCATTCATCATTATCATTTAGTTATTCATTTATTCTGCAATTAAGTACATACAAAGACATGGACATAAATCGTGTTTTATTAAACTGTACTTTATTTTAAATAAATCAAAGTCAAGTTACACCATTTATAACTCAAGAACGGCTGGACCGATTTTTATGTTCTTTGATTTGTTGGATTTGTCTTCGCCCTGAATAGCAGAATAAATGCTGTATCTATGTGTCAAGTTTTATACGAATCCATTGAGTCGATAGGATATGATTGAGTTACAAACACACACATTGTTTCGAATTTATCATCATGAACAAATATTTTTCATTTTTAATTATAATTAGATAAAATTAGACTATTTCTGTTTCTGTAAAATATTTAAACCATCTTATAAAATAATTAGCGCGAAAAAAGCTGCAAAGTACTAAATTCTAATAAAATGAAATAGTCATTTATTCTCCGACTCGCTTAACATTTTAAAAACGTATTCTAAGTTTGCACACTTTCTCGTCTTCTCGGTGCATTGTAGGTTAAATCGTCTTTGAGGATAATTTATCTAACGCAGAGGACCCTTGCCCTCACACTGCCAACACTGCGACGACATAATCTAGCATCTTGAAAGATTTACGTAATTTCCACTTATTACAATGTATGTTGCCTTCTTGAATATTAATATGAAGACTATTTATTTAATGTGACTCACTGTATTACAAATAATGTTATTGAAATAATAATAAGTAGTTAAAATATGTTTTATTTTCTCTATTATTCTTATTATTGTAAAATGATATCAACAAAAAGTTGCTAATTAAATTGATATTATGTTTATCTCGGGTAATGGAAATATTATGCCCTTCTGAAAAAAATAACAATACGGAGTCAAACTCCAAATGCCTAGAAAGAAAATGGTTCTCAAGTGCAGCTCCCGACACACTGACAGGTGTGGTTGGTAAGTAAGTAGGTAAAACACTCCTATACTATTTTTATAACACAACAAAATAATTACGCATGTTTAAGTTTTTTTTTCTGTGTACTTTTAAATTTTACATTATTTAAATTTAAGGTACGTGTTAAGTCTAAGTATTTTAGTACAAAAGGCATACTATAACGTTAATGAAAATTTTAAATAAGGACAATGCTTGGGTTATGCCCTCACTCTTGCAGGATACATTTTATGTAATAATCTATGTTTGTTTTGAAAAGAGTAATTGCTGAGTTTCTTGTCGGCTCTTCTCAGCAAAAGCAACCTTCCGAACCGAGCGTTAGAGTCTGTCTATTCATAAGTGCCTGTGAAGGCTATTTAATATAGCCAATAGCGGTGAAGAGACCCTAAGTCTAAGGAGAGACTTTGCCTCCTTGTGTGTTCAACCGCTTGCATAACAGACTGTTTTCTGAGGAATTGTTTGACTTAATGCCCACGGCTATCTTCTACCATCGCACCTCCACCTTACCATCAGATTTAGTGGGCCGTAGGTATATTTACCACCTTAGTTATACATTTTTTTTTTTTATAAAACCTACCTTAAATTATCACAAAAGGTACAAATCTACGTAAGAAAAATAATCTAATTTGATTATCGAATAAAATTCGAATTCGAATTTGATTATTAAATAAATTTACTGAAGCATATTATGAAAGTATATACGGTACTTATAAAAAAGAAAAAAAAATGTTTGTTTGTCTTGTGTTGACGGGACTTTCTCTGGCAGATAGCCAATGTTATAAGGAGTAACTTAGGCTACTTTTTATACCGGGATAGTGGGTGAAACCGCGGGCAACATCTAGTATTAATCACAAACTCAAATCCAATTAGTTACGTATATTTAAGTATGATTTAAAAAATAAATAAACTTACCAACCACACTATAACATTATAAGTATCTTTTTAAATATATTTCCCATCTACGCGGATAGAAAAAAAAACGTAAATAACAACATTGAGTGGAATACCGGGCTCGAAGGTAATTCAGTTTGTCAGGGATAGGAGTCGGTGGGGCGGGTAATAGGTCCTTCCGGCGCAGATGTCTGGTGCACCTGCAGCCTCCAGACGATACGTTTGCGTTTCTTATTTTGAAGGATTAATTTATGATGGCACATATACTTCGGCTGGTTTCGCTCTACCGAAGATTCCCGAACACTTAAATTACTGTAAGGTGTATGTTATGAGTTTTTAGTCGTCTTGGACCATTCTCTATTGGGACCACGAACGGAAACTACTTCTTCTATTTACATAAGTCATGTATATACATAATTATAAATGGGTGTGTCTGTCTATCTGTCACCGGACTATCTACCTTCTAAGCGACACATTGAAAATCCTTTGGTATTGCTAATGACCATAGGCGCCATTTACTCCATCAAGTGCACTACCTGTAAAGTAAAGTTGTCCAAAACGACACAATACATTTTCGAAGATTCAAAATTGGTCATAAAAGTAAAAATTAATGTTTGCTGATCAACATTAAGGAAAAGGCTTTTTTATTATAGAAAAATATCCAAGCAATGGCCCAAAATGTTATTAGGAGTTCATAATAATAAAGGGGGAAGATAAAAATATCACATATTTTTGCCGTCATTCATAAATGAATGCTGTGGTTAACTTTATAGTATGGTTGAATTTTGCCGCTAGGAAATGAAATTAAAAAGCCGAGGGCCGCCGTGAATAATTTCAAAATGCTGTTTAAAGTATATGCTACATACTGCTTTAATGCCCCGCGAGCTTGAGGATTTCGAATTAAACAGACAAATTACTAGTCGATGTTATTAGGTATCTTGATAATAAATTAATTTATGATATAGGTATAATATTTTTAAGAATCTGATTTCAAACATTTTTTATATATATTTAGAGATTAATAAATATCCAGAGATGGGTCGTGCGTTATCTATTATTTTCAAAAGGAAACCGGTTAAAGACTAATTTGAATATTAAACGAACGCAAATATAAAATTATGGCAGACGTTTTTCATGTAAATAAACGTTTTATGTCTTAATCCTGGCTAAGAGTCTATAAAATTAGCTATAATATCATCATCTAACTTATGCAATATCGTAAAAATTGTTGTAGATTATCGATCTCATGTGAACTCATGCTTTTCCCTCACTGCACCACACACCCAAGACGCGGCACAGCATTTGTGGTCAGCCTATAGTCGAGTTCAATCGACTGCAGTACTACATAGACTTTTCATTCACTTTTCTTTTAATTTTATTTCATTCTTTACATTGACGTTTTTATTTTAAGTGTGAAAAAGATTATGTCCACTTTGTCAGCAGATCTACATAGCACTGTGTCACGGTAGTTAGTCGAATCATGCAATTTGAAATACGAATTTCTAGTTACGTCAGTACATATCAAGGCACTTAACACGCGAACTAAAATGTGGAGTGGAAAAAGATATTTACAAACCATATTGTTTCAAAAAATATATTTCATCTTTAATTTCATTCGTTGTTTATATGAATGTTGCTATTTTAACGACGTAAAAAATAGTTAATTCTGACCAACTATTTTAATTTGATCCATTGATACTCAGAGCATGATTAAAACAAAATAATTCGTAAATTTATAAACACAATTTTATATTGATAAATTAGTTGATTCGATTTGGTTCCTATGAAAAAGCATCTCATATTTTGCATAGCCAGTGTCGACGGAACTAAAAGACAGTATGTCACAGTAGTTAGTTGCATTCTCTTGATAATAATATATGTATGTCTGTGTATATGGTTATACTGACACTCGGTGCATGCAATTTAAACCAGGGCTCCGCATTGCGGCTTCATTCTAGTACTTAAAACTGTTAGGGTATACTGTATCTGATTTATGTGCAGGTCATGTTATTCTTATTAAAAAATAGAGTTATTCTGCTCGAAATTCAATCTTATTGAATTGTGTTAGGTTTGATATTTGTTTGTAGTCATTTGGAATACAATTTATTTGGTTTCCTAATATTTTGGGCACATTTTTAGCTGCCCAAATATCTATTAAGTCAGCCATTTTTCTACCCACTGCTAAGCATATAGGCGATGATAGCTCAGTGGAAGTTAATGCCATGACGAAGGTTGTGGGTTCAAATCCTATAATGAGCTTGAGCTTTCGGTGAAGGAAAATAATATCTCTCGCGAGAAAACCATAGCACGGTGGTAGTACTCGCCTGGATGGCAGCTGCACTTGAGAGACACAAGCCTATACAATAAAAACGTGAGCATCACTTTTTGATCCATCGCCAATCGCAAACACTCAAAAATATAAGATGAAGTAAATATTTAAGCAAATCTGTACATATAAAAGGAAAACGTGACTGACTGACTAATCTATCAACGCACAGCTCAAACCACTGGACAGATCGGGCTAAAATTTGGTATACAGATAGCTATTATGATGTAGGCATCCGCTAAGAAAGTTCCTTCCCTAAAATAGGGGTACGCGGGTGAAACCGCGAGGCGGAAAGGTAGTTGTCTATCATTTTCATTTGACAAATTTTAGCAGTGATATACTTCACAAAATATGATAATAAATAAAACTGCATCAAGAGACACATTTTAATAACGAGTTACATTTGACTTTAATGTCTTGATAGCATTCGATCCACATCGCCGATAAAATATCTGAATACCGGCGAAAGTAGTGCTGGCATTTTCCAATATCTGTATTAATACTAACATGAGACGATTTTGAAATCCATTAAAATGATTGCCGGGATCTCTGGGGCTGCGCTGGCGGTTTGCTTTCCATGTGAAAAACTTGCTATGAAAAATTATTACGATATTTATGAATGACATTTATTTTCCAGGACCGAACTATTGACTGAATTGAAAAGGAAATTATAGAGAGTGTTTATGGTTATTTAATATTTAAAAAAAAGTAAGGTTCTTTATAGGCGGAAGTATTTCCTAGATTCAGAACAGCAATAAAACCACTAATGCTTCGCAAAAAACGTAATTTCTAGATTGGAATTACTAAAATTAGTGTTTCAAGGTACCAGGGATATATAAACTATCCGAAACAATCAAATAACTAACATTCCAATCAAACACTTCTTCAAAACTGGCTACCGACCCTAAAAACAATTGCAAAGGCAAATTGAAAGTTACCACCAAATACACTGCCCTTAAATACAGTGGCGTGCAAAAGTTCCACCAATTTGGGGTAACTCCGAGAATTCGGTAACTCGATTCACAGAGTCGAAGATCGAACCATTCTTTGCCGTAATTAGGCAAAGCTGAAACGCCTCCCTCCATGAGGAAACTCGTGTGTTATTCATGAGTCAGGTGCCTTCTATGTGTTGGAGTTTTTTGTATAATTTTGTTTTACAACTGAGTGCGAGTTGCGTACGAATTTAGGTCGAAACACATTGAGTTACGTTTGTGTGATTGATCCAGTTACTGAAGAACATTGAGAGGAAATTTAACAGTAGGTACTTGTATCGTATGAAGGTTTGGAATTGTCTTTTTTGTAACTGTTGATTTCCCTTTAAAAATAATTAAAATGGTTACGATTCCCGTGTTTGTCTGTCAATTCTTTATAAGTAGCATATCAGTCGGGTCAGATGGCAACGTGTGAACAATGTCCCAATACATTTATTAAATTAAAAGAAAATATAAAGACTTGTAAACAATCAAAATTAATAATACGCCAATACTCGACCAAACTACCTAAAAGATTTTTCACTTAGCACCAAGACATCGATACAAGCTATGGTCGTTTATTACCCGATTCGTTCATGCATAAAACTCGGAGCCCAAAACTAATAAGAGTTACCCGGTACCTTGACAGCGCCCGTGATATTATGATAAATAACCTACCCTCGTCAGAACGGTTTGGGTGTTATAACGAAAAACTTATTACATATATTCTAAAATGGATGCGGTTTGAATGCGGTAAAACAATAAGGGATTATTGAATTTTTCAATTATTATGATGTAGGTTCTACTGATTTACATAATCGAAAATATATTGCTATTTTATGTTTAGAATAGAATGGAATAGAATACGAGTTTATTTGTATACCACAAGATAAAACAGGACAAATAAATCAATATTATATAAAAAGGAAAGTCCTGACTCACTCAAGGACAGTACCTTGGACCTAGAAAGCTGAAATTTTGCTTAGAGGGTCCTTTTATGATGTAAACAGGGAAAAAGGCAAGATTCTTTGAAATTAACCCCTAAGGGGGTTAAATAAGAGATCGCAGATAAAACCGCGGGATGGAAAGCTAGGGATTCCAAAGATACAAGTGATTACAAAGAAGTCGCTTAAAAAAACCATCTTATCGATAAAGAGATATATTCTAGAAAACCTTTGAGTTATAGGATAAAAATGTACATTTTGGTAGGTGTAGCACATAAGAATATTAAGTGTAAGTGGAAAAATTGTACAGTAGTTTGTAAGTAAAATTATCTAATTTTTCAGTCTGACAAACAAACCAACAACAACATACAATATTAGTAACGTTACAATATACAGTATTGCCTGTTATGAAGATAAGATAAAGGAGTAAACATCACCTTCAATCAGCTAACAATGAATCCGTAAGAACTAAGGTAAAAGTCAAACCTACAGTATACTGGGTGATTTTTTAGTCACTGGACATACTTGCAGGGGTGGAAGTGCTCATCAATATGAACAACTTTTATCATGGGACTAACTCTCGAGATCACAAAAAATTATCAGCTGTCCATACAAAAGTTCAATACCTACTCGACCAAAAAGTATGAAGGAACCATTTAATTTTTTGCGATATCAGAGTTGGTCCCATAATATAAGTTGTTTATATTGACGAGTACTTCAACCCCTGCAAGTATGGCCAGTGACTAAAAAATCACCCTGTATATGAATTTACAAACGCTACTATAGGTATTAGAGACATGTAGTACGACTCCACGTATATTTTCTGATGAGTAATGACCACAAAGGTCGATCCATAGCTTTGACTGTTTCATCGTGCTTAGTAAGTTGAAGTCAAATAACTTGAGAAACTTTCAAGTTTGAAAGCTACAAGGTGCAGACAGATAGACAGACGTCTAAGAATTATGTGTAGAGATCACCATTCATCCATCTAAGAGTTCACGAATGTTCTCACCTCGGAAACTATCGTGGGAGAAGATTAAAACTTGCATAATATATAACCATGTCACTCCACAGAAACGTGAACTGGGAGCATAAATAATAATATTGACACACTGACTTTGCGCTATATTTCTACAATGTGTCGTTTGGTAGGGAAGTTTCAATGTTTTTAGACATTTTAATATTCGCTCAAGGCTTTTTGTTTGTTTGTTTGTTTGAACGCGCTAATCTCAGGAACTACTAGGATTGAATTGAGGAAGGCTATAGGCTAATATCCCAGAAAAACTCAAAAAGAGGCGGAGGCTAGTTAATTAATAAATTAAATGAGCTGAATTAATGGCGATGATAGTGACGTGAAGCGGTGGTGGTGGGTCGAATCCAGCAATGAGTTTGAGCTATCAGTGAAAGAAAACATCGTAAAGAAACCGTAGCACTTTAGTAGGGGACTTTGTAGCACCCGCCTTATTGACTACTCAAGTTGAAGTCTGTCGCCAAACAACTACCGGTGTGTTCTAGCAGCTGCACTTGAGAGCCAGTTTATGACTTTCGGCACATCAACAACACCACCATAGTGAGATTGTGGTCAAACGCATGCTTATACAAATTAAAAAAAAACTTGAAATTGAAGGAAAACATCGTGATGTGTAATTCATGTTAGTGCTTGAAGAGAGATTTTTATCTTATTTTTGATATAGCCACGGCCTTCAGCCACATCATCACATGACATAGTGAGATTATGATCAAACACAAGCCTATACAAAGTAAAAAAAAATAGCCAGGAGAGTATTATTAAGTATTCTACAACTTTCATAATTTCCGACAGTGAGATTGTAGACAAATACGGTCCAATACAGAGTATAAAAAAAGACTTATTTTAAAGATAACAGTAATATTTATACAAATCTCATTAATTAACAGATTTTTCTTGACTAAAAATCTAATAAAGGACCTATGTTGGATAGAAAATATCTCCAAAAATACTTTCTCAACATGCATTAAAATCAACCCTAAGTGGATTGAAATATCTTCAACATCCCAGAACGTTTTAAAAAACACTTAATAATCCAAAAGAGTCCCAAACGAAAAAGCCCATCCAAAAGTATAAAGTGACATAACACGAACTCAATTTAGCGGTGTCCTGTTTCGAGAGAGGGACCACCAACTTGATACCCTCACGGGGATTTGTACCAGACTGTAATATTAAACCTTGGGTCAAGGGGAAATACTTCATGAATGTGGAAGTGTAGAATTGTATTACTAGATATCTACTCCTTAATTAACTAAGTATAGAAATGAAATTTTACAAAAATATAATTTATTAATTACTTTCGCCCCACGGTTTCACCCGCGTACCCCTATTTCACCCTCTTACGGCCGTACTCAGAGACGTCAATTAGAATTTAATATCTGATTAAAGTATGTCCATCTTTGTTTATTTAATAGCTATGAAAAGAGACAGATATGGAGATAATCGATCATTAAACTTAATTGACTGAGTGCGGCAGTTAGGGGATGAATTTCCAAAAATCCTTCCTCAGTGGATGCCTACACTGTATTAGGTATTTATGTGCAAAAATTCAAGTCCGTCTAGCGGCGGGCTGTGCGTTGATATATATATGGTCCCCTGGACCTACCACCTTCGTGTCCCGTCAAAAAAAAGACACGCTGGTTCTATAAATCTATTATAATAATATGATAGTTTGTAATTTAAGTAGGTACCTAATATTTCATGCAATATTTTATGGAATGCAATGAATGAAATAAATGTTAATAATTATAATAATGCATGAAAATATTTATTTAATTTGCATTGTATATAATTGATGATATAATTATAAAATAAATAAAATTAGGAGAATTATAATAATCAGGAGTAAATTAAATAAATGAATAATAACTTAATTACAATGTATATTGAATTGTATTGTATATCCATACTAAGTAAAAGAGTAGATACTGCAATTTTAGTTTCATTCAATTGTTATTTTCTATCAGTCTATATTATTATTTCAATACAAAGGCATCACTTTTCGCTATTCAAAGCTTGAATGCGTGAAAATATTCATTGCTATAAAATAGAATGCTTAAAAATCCTGCACTCACTAACCTATTGGCAATATTTTCAATAAAATTCCTCGCTCCAATAAAAACATCGAGAAAATATCTTTTGCCACGAATCAGGCCCCCTGTTTTAATACAAACAGTTCCATTGTGATAACACACCATTGCTCGCGAGGGCAACATTAAATATTATTTATTCTAACGATAACAGTATCAAATATCTGGGTTAGTTTTATCTATGCAAAATCTCGGATATTATATTATACTGGGTGATTTTTTAGTCACTGGCCCTTCTGAGGCCTACGCTGAATAAATGACTTTGACTTTATAATATTAGTTAGGATTTAGTAGGAATGGCGGAAATTCTGAACTAAGGAAAAACAGAATAATTTTTAAATTTTACTGCTCAATTCGTGCCTTTATCGTACCGTTGCTAAGGACGGGTAGGAACCCCTTAATTTTAGCCAAAATCGCATCTAACCGACTTTGGAGGCAATAACTTCCCATGATTTAATATAGACTGGGGGCCTTCTTGAAACTCCCATAAAATTGAAAGATTCGAGTTCGAATCGCAACTGCGAGTTATAATCAAAATCTGAACCTATTACTCTTTATTTCATTGCTTCCCAGTAGCAATTAATATCAAATCCTTGTGGAGCTAGGTGATGTTCCTTCAATTTGGCTAAGTCCGAAGGTACGCCCGTTGCCAGTAGCTGCATTGCGGAAAGCACGGTCGTACATACATTTTGAATTATGTATGTATACTTCAGCAAGAATGTCCTATCTGTAGTTTGGGAGTTCGTTAACTTTTTGATATTTTGTTGCAGTCGAACGTTTATTCTTTTGTGTTTTTTTTTATTAAAATACTTATCTACTTAAAAATAAGAATTTTTCTGCTAATTTAGAATAAGATTGTGTTTTTTATACTACATTGTCAGCAAACAAGCATACGGCCCGCCTGATGGTAAGCGGTTACCGTATCCAATGAACGCTTGCAACACCAGGGGTATCACTCACGCGTTGCCGACCCCGATGAGCTCTGGCGACCTTACTCGCGCGCAGGAACACAACTATAAGTTATTTGGCTGCGGTATTCTGTAAGGTGGAGGTACTTCCCCAGTCGAGCTGCTCTTTGAGCGACATATCGCTATGCTCTACCTCTCATTGTATGCGTTTTAATTCTCATTAAGTTGTATAAATATATATAATATACTAAAATTGATCCCAGCCAAGCAACACTGCAATGAATTATAACAACGCAAAACGCGAGCATTTAGCTCTCAGCCTATTCCGACACAACTGTGCGGCGTAAACAAAAGTTTATTTTGCTAAATGTAGAGAAATTACAGTTGTTCAGTTGCGTTTAGTACAACCCGGCTGTTTTGGGACCAGTCCTTGGTCTTTGCTTAATAAACACCGCGGTATATATGCCTAAATGTTTTCTGTTAAAATTTTACGCAGGCATGGTGTAGGTACATACGAATGTAACGTGACGTGAAATATATGTATTGTCTTTTGTATTCCCTTTTAATATATTTTTAGTTGAGGCCCTTGTAGGGCACCTATCTAATA
The DNA here is from genome assembly GCA_951216915.1 of Tetheella fluctuosa. Taxonomy (NCBI): domain Eukaryota; kingdom Metazoa; phylum Arthropoda; class Insecta; order Lepidoptera; family Drepanidae; genus Tetheella; species Tetheella fluctuosa. The sequence continues at coordinate 2,040,457 of OX578229.1, read as the reverse complement.
CTGAAGATTTTAACATCAAAGATCTCCTTGAATAGAGCAGCAAAGCCATATTTTCTCAAACGATTAATAATAGTAAAATAGATTATTCATTAACAAAACAAATAAATTAATATTAATATCAAATTCGATTAGACGATATTAAGGGTATGGGCATTAGGGCAGGTACCTACAAAAAAAATCGATATAGAAGTATCTACAGATACCTAAAACCACAATATAAGTAAAGAACCCACCAAACAAACTTCAAATGCGAAAAACATTAAACACAGAATCGATAAACTCGACTCGATATCGAGACGCGACAAAAACGTAACGACAATTCCAGATTTGAAAAATGCGAAAACTTTTTCGTTTAAGTTCGGCAACTCGCTGTTTTTACGTGCGCATTTACTTAGAAACGCTCTCGTTGGTGCACAGTCATGTTGGTGTTTCCATCGCAAATAGGGTTACCAAACGATACAATTATTCTCAAGATTTCTAGTTTCTATTATGGGAAATAAACGTTGTTCATATTAGAGTTAGTTAGTTGTTTTATAATTAGAGTGAGAGTTACCCCCGCATGTATTTCCAGTGACTAAAAAATCATTCTGTATAGATATTTTATACAAAGACATGTTCTGGTTCTAAGTAAGATTCGTACCCACGACCCCACGACCTGTGGCGTGACGTATCCTCCACACCAAACGGTCTGTATAATAAAACAGAATTCTTTCTTAGGAATCTTGAAGGAATTGGTAACCCCAATTGCCGTAGGCACTTTAAACGACTAGAGTGTCTCAGCCACTACGTATTTTATACGGTTGAACTATAAAATTTCTAATTTTGAGGGCGACTGGTCCCTTTAAAGGTTCACTTTATAGGAATTGTAATATTCTATGGTAATTATGTGACGCCTCGCTGGTCTATTTCAAGGTTTCTTGGGGTGATTTTGAATTTCGATAAGGATATATTATTTGAGATTTTTGTACGTGGCAACCATAACACACTAATCACTACTCACACTTAAGTTTGTAATACATTATTTGTGACGAATCTATATCATTATGTCATATTTATCTTATAATTTTACTAACCTACTCACTGTCTTGTTATTAATTTGTCATGTTGTGTACACATGCTTGGGAATGCAGTCCCGAACAAAGCCTCTTCTTTTTATCATTGGTTTTACTACTTTTGATTGTATTCTGTTTTGTGTGCCTAATAAATAAATAAATAAATAAAATAAATTGGATTGAATAGATGCTGGAATAGGTATATACCTAGATAATACCACATTAATTTAAAACAATAGGTTATAATATAATCTACATTTTTTTTAAATCAACTAACTCTGTTAGTGTTTGCGTGTAGGAGGTAATCTCGAAGTAGGAGGTAGTATCTAAGAAAAAATATTTTTGCATTATACCAGGGCACTCTGAAAGTTTTGAGAAAAAAAGTTTTTATGTATTTGACACTGGCCAGTTATAATTTATTTAGAAAACACGATTAATTATAAGTAAAAATACAAACATTCCAATTACAAAACATCCCTCTACTTTTTTTAAGAACTAATTTGAACTATCGTGTCTCATTGAAAAATAGATCTGCGTCAGGAACACTTTCGCGCGATGATTTTTTATGATTTCAAATGTCGTCTTAAACCGGACGAATCGTAGGATAGACTTCAAATGTCATTTATTGATGAAGGCCCTTCTAAAGCAACCGTATACCACTGGTATGATGAATTTCATCGCGGTCGACTAACTTTGAGGGATGAAAAACGAAGTGGTCGCCCTTCGACAGCTGTTACGGAAGGAATCGTGCTAGCAGTGAAAAAAATAATTCAAGAGAATAGGCGAATTACGTATGTAGAGCTTTAGCACATACTGCAAATTGGATCGGGAAGCGTTCACGAAATTCTACATGAGCATCTTCGCGTGAGGAGGATAGTTTCACGCTGGGTGCCGCATGCGCTAACAGCGTTCGAGAAGGCCATAGAAAAGGTGTCTCGCGGCGGATTGGAAAAAGAGTTTCGAAAATGGGTTTAGACGCATGAAACTTTGTATAGATACTGGTGAAGAGTTCTTTGAAAAGACTAAATAAAAAAAACTTAACTCATAAAACTTTTTTTTTTAGTTTCTGAAAACTTTCTGAGTGCCCTACGTATTTAATGCAATATATGTATTTATTTTTGCATTATATTTAATCTTTTTTTCGATAAGCGGGCTATTCCCCGTTTATTCATGACGGCTATAGGCTACTGTATATTCCGAGAAAGTGGGTGAAACCATGAAAAATAGCTAGTGTAAATATCTTTAGTGTTGTAGTTAACAAATGTATTACACATAAAAACATCAAATGTAAACTTAAGCAATACTACTTAAGTATCATGTAGGTAGGAATGATTATAGCTACTTTAAGACCTTATGATGTTAATATTTGCATCGACAATTACTTACGCTTACATGTGTTTCATTGTATGGTTCGATATTGAGATAGACTTTTAATAGCACAAGTTTAAACCTTAGTGCTTTTTGGTTGCTATTTTAATATTAATTATCCTGTATTCTTTTGTATAAATAATAAATTAAAAAAAAAAAAAGTTAATATTCTGTAAAATACTTTTTATTTTCTTTCAATCATAAGCGGTCATAGACCTACCTATGACTTATATCTTTTCTAACTACATTTTTTTATTGAGGGCAAGACGTACACTAAATACTTAACTGTATACAGATAGGTCCATTACATTCTAAGTGTTGCTTCAAATAATAGGCTACCACAGCATGCATTATACAAATTAATGTGTATATTATAAAATTTAATATGTAGTATAATCTACACTAATATTATAAAGCTGAAGAGTTTGTTTGTTTGTTTATCGAGGAAGGCTATAGGCTACTTTTTATCCCGGGAAAACACAAGATCCCTCGGGAACGCGGGTGAAACCGCGCGGAAAAGCTAGTATAAAAATAAAAAGGTTTACCACTTTAATGGGTAGCAACAGTACCCCTAGTATATTCTAAATATCCAAGCCCTAAACAGTACTGTATTTCAAACACTTCTAAAGTGTGTTAAGAAAACACCAATAAGTATCCCTGCTTTTGGACAAATGAAAATAAATAATTTAAATTTAATAGATGTTTGTACGCCAAACAACTTCGCCTATCCAAACAACTTACCCCGTTGCGCATACAAACATCTTCAAAATTTTACCATCACTAACGCCATCTATTATCACGCGAGAAGTAATAAACCAGCTGTCATGAATGGGTCAACGCGCGTGCGTACTACGCATCGATCCATGACACCCCAACATTTAAATAATGTATTTGAACACAAAAATTTGGCGTCGTTATATTTTTCGACGCAACTCTTTAGCGTTTGCAACATGACGTCATTTGAATAACATATTATTCGTTTTTTTTTTACATTTAATTTGTTCTGGAAATCTTTTCTACAAACCAAAATGACAACATATCTATGATATTTTTTATATTGTAGTCTAACTAGACTTTTACTTATTTTCTGCAGCGATTGTTTCCTATACTTCAATGAGTAGTAATTCTTTCAACGAGTAAGCCCTTCAGAAAAAAATTCTCGGAGTCGGCGCAATGGCGCAAAATTTTCCACATTTTCCCGCCAGTAGAGGCGCCACAATCGCTGCAGCCTCTCGGGCGTAGCTGTCAAAATCCCAATTTGGAAAAATTGCTTTTGTTTTCATTTCCGAACGAATAATAACAATATTCAATGTTTTAGTGCACATTTTTGAAAATCGAATACAGTCATCGTTTTGTGATCGAGTTTGAAACCTAACCTTTTTGCTCAACATTTGGGTGAAGTGACAATATTGTTAGTAGTAAAATGTTTCGGACATTTTTTTTCTTGTTTGTGTTTATTTTTGGGCATTGTTACGGCAATCCAGACGCTAAAAGACTGTACGATGATTTATTAAGTAATTATAACAGACTTATTAGACCTGTGGATAAAAACAATAACACTGTATTGGTGAAGCTCGGATTGAGGTTATCTCAACTGATTGACTTGGTAAGTTCACTCATTATTACTTATCGCTTTTTATTTCACTTATTTATATTACTACTTATTTTAAAGACATTAATCTCAAAAAGAAAAATAGTAATTTACAATGTAACTTAGATTATGTGAAATATTTATGTATCAAATATTAAATGTAATAATCGTATTTATGGTCAGGTATTTATGATTAGCATTGGGACAATGAAATAATATTAATAACGTATTATAATAAGATATCTAACATATAATGTAACACAGAGAAGTGCATGAATAAATCTGGTTACTGGGTATAATATAGGTGAGTGAGAAAAAGATAATCCTGCTCATTGACAAGTTTTAAGGTTTTCTTTTTCATTAAAATTTTAGTATTTTTGGCGGTTACTCGTATAGTTGCGTTATCATTTTATTTGCATGAAATGTATTTTGAATTTAATAGAATAATATTGGTGGCGTTTTGTCTAACTCAAATCAATCCAAGTGCACTAAGTAATTAAATGAAATTAAATGTCCTGACTTTTCAGGTTGTCTTAAAAAGTTTGTGACAAGTTTCAGTTGAACGGCCACCATTTTACTAATAACCTGAATTACTTTTACGGACTTCACTATAAAGTGATTTCATATAATACTAGCTTTCCGCCCCGCGGTTTCACCCGCGTTCCCGTGGGATCTTATGTTTTTCTTTGCTATAAACCTCACGGAGCCCGAGACCTTTCCAACGAATGCAAAACCGTGGAAATCGGTTCGTGCGTTCAGGAAGGAAAACCTGACTTATTTTTATATAGTAGATGACTAGAATTTTATATTACATCTTAATATTGGTATATAGGAAAATTATATTCTTATTTTCACTATGGACATTAATAAGAAATTGACAACTATTACGACGTTCCCAAATGTAGCTCGATATCAAAACTTAACCACCAATTTGTGTAAAATTAATAATTCTCAATCTTAATTACATAGTTTTAGCAGTTATTAGAGCTTAATTCTTATCATTAGGAGTATAAGCATCCTCTTAGACGTGAACGAGGCTTCAGAGTGCCTACTTATACATTTGAGGGGGGATTTCGCAGAACAAGAATTTCAGAGGCTGTTTATCCTGGATTTTGACACGTTAAACCATTTTGGCATTTTCACAAAGTGGTTGCATGGAATTACACAGATTATGAAGATTTTGCTCAATATTTCTCCTTCAAAAGCTTCAAGCACACAGCTCCCATAAAAATGGATGCCGAAAAATCTTTTTATCTTTCTCACTTGTCATGAATACCCACTGACATTTCAAAATAACGTTTTAAATCTGGTTCATATCAGGGTAAAGATTTTGAATATCGGGGTTTTTTTTTGTCGTAACGTATTTTGACTAAGAACTTTATTCCTAAAGCTAGTCTTTCAAGTTGCCAATAACTTTCTGATAGCTTATTTAGTAGATATCTTTACATGTTCTTCGTGTAATTCTGTTGATTTTGAAACAACAAAACTGCATTCACATATCGGTCAGATAAGCTATCCGGAACTTATCGGCAAACTGTGACACGAGCTCTCAATCTTCTAAACAATAAATCGTGCTTTTAAAAATCTTTCATCATCATCATCTCAGCCGCAAGACGTCAACTGCTGGTCTAATAAATGGTTTATAAGACCAAAATGAGAGGTAGAGCATAGCGACATGTCGCTCAAAGAGCAGCTCGACTGGGAAAGTACCTCCACCTTACAGAATACCGCAGCCAAATAACTTATAGTTGTGTTCCTGCCCGTGAGTAAGGTCGCCAGAGCTCATCGGGGAGTGGGGGAGGGTCGGCAACGCGCGAGTGATACGTATACCATTAGGCGGGCCGTATGTCTGTTTGCTGACAATGTGGTATATAAAATAATAATGACGTTGAATGCCATGGTAGATGAAAGATGTGAATCCTATAATCTTTAGCTTTTGGAAACCATAGCTCGCTGGTAGATACTTTATAGCAACTGTTTGGCTGGCTCCAGTTGAAAATCTGTAGCCAAATACCTATCTTTGTATTCCAGCAATTGCATATAAGAGCGTTTACTTGTAGGATTTGTGTGGGTACCACTTTTGGCCAAACAGCCACTTACCATGATCAAATTGTTGACTGTACCTATGTTTTCTGTATCCCTAGTGCTACTATTAATTTTTTTTATGGAATTCGTTTATGGGTGACATAGAGTGAAATAGGCTACTTTTTATCCCGGAAATGCTGGTGAAGCCGTGCGGTGGAAGCTAGTTTTATATAAAATCATCTGATATATTGTCTAAGATTTTGCCCAAGCTTTATGTAAACTGTATAGATTGGAAAACTTTTTGAGACTGAAAGTTTATTCGCAGACTTGTTATGGTAATGTTGGAAAAATGTTGTGGGTATCCTTTGCTTTGAAAGGATACTTATACTTTGCATATTACTGGCAAATAGCTTCTAGAATAACGTGAACGGTTTCCCTGTTATACATGGTCAAGTTTTCTATCCGTCCATTATAAAAATAACCTTATTTTTACTGTAGCAAGTTTTAGTTTTATCTCCTTGTTATAAATATATTGTTTAATTTAAAAACTACAAATATATTTCATAAACCTATTTACAGATTATAGTATCAGTTTCAATTAATATTATGTATGTAGAAATTTTGTAACCTCAAATCGATCCTCAATGTCGGTAAAAATGGAATCTTTTATTTTAAAAAGGTCCTTTTGATTAATTATTTCCATATATATATGAAAACCAATCGTGTTATGCAATGGACAAAATAAAGTAAAAGACATTATGAATTCTTACAATAAATTTCATTTCGTTCGGTTTAGTCATTGTTGAGAAAAATCAGTTTCCTTGGAACCAAAACCTTCAACCTAATTATTATTTTACCAGATTTTTTATTTTTTTACGGAGATTTATTTTTTCAAGTGTCTAGATGTTACCATAATTTATTCAATTTTTTTAATTAATATTTATCACTATAAAAAAATATTTTATGTGGTACAATGTATTTAGAGGCAGTTCGCTCATGCCGTAACGGCTGCGCGAAACTCTAAAACTATAAATAATAGAGGTAGAGTTCCAGGAGTACAATTTTTTTTATTGGAAATTTTCTCCTCTTTAAGGACCTTAAATTAAAAATTAAAATATTAATAGTTTTGAGTTATTAACAAAAAAAAAAATTTTTTTTTTTAAATTTTATTTTGTTAATAACTATTGCAATTTTTAACGTGCTAATAAATCCTCGAAACACATTTTTCTAGTCGTCATTCCGAATCGAAAGAGGTATCGCTCATATTTTTAGGAGCTTGAACAAGAATTAACACGTTTTTGAACTTGTTGACTAGCCTATAGTATAGACATAGACAAACCTTCGTATTTTGGAATATAACTAGGATATTATTAGGTATATTAGTTTAGCAGGCATCGACATACACAGCAGTGCACGGCAGTGTCAGTTCGTTAGCAGGTCAAATACAAATAAAGCCAAATTTAATTAGTGACGTACAAGGAGCATAGCCGTTGCTACAGTTACAATGTAGTGAATGTGGATGAGATGCCTCTGGGCTAGTGTTGCCTTCGTGTAGTTTATGTATTCCTGGTACACGAAGATATTGATATTATGTTTTAATATGTGAAATTTTGAAATGGAAGTTTTTCTTAAATGTAACTACAACTGAAATGACTACTTCATTTGAAAAATATTTACTTACCTGATGCTCAATTTTTTTTAGTTAATAGGCATTATTTTTTAACTAGGTCATGTCAACCCTATACTTCTATCTAGTCTAACTCAATGAACTAGAAATTGGGGAGGGAGACCCCACTCCTTCTCTCCTACCCTTGGCCTAGCGAACATTAGACTTTAAGCCTGAAACCTCTAACTATGTATATCATAGGCCGTAATCTACACACGGCTTATGTTTGAAAACCAGACATCAAATAAAAAAATATATTAATATCAGAATATTCGTTTGGGAGTTCCGAAGTACGATGCCACAGATATATAGATTATACAGACAGACAACAAACTAATACTTAATCAAATCTATAAAATACATGTCTTATATACCTATCTATAAGATAAGATACCCCACTTTTTGCGTTACAAATATAAATGAAATGTTAGTTTTGATAATTTTACTATATAGCAACATAACTTATCACGAAATTATATGTTTTTTATTAAGAGCATGTTTGTTTTCTAGGCTTTATAAAGGTCGGCAACGAATTCGCAATATGCCTGGTATTGCTAATGTCCATAGGTGTTCATGTCCAATCAGGTGGACCGCCTGCCTGCTTGTCGGTCTTCTGACATAAAAAAAATATAACTCTGACCTTTAAAGATTTATTATTGGTCTATAGTTGCATTATTTGCCTGGTAGAGACTACTTTTAGTGATAAGACCGCTCACTGTAGAACATCACTGTGTTATGTTTTTGTATTTCTACTCCAATTATATGTATGTAAAAATATCCTAATCTTACACGTGTTTTTTTAATTCTGACTAACTTACTTAACTATAGATCATAATAATGCTTATTTATATGTGTCTAATAAAATTAAAAATCCATTAACATTCATAAAAAAATTAAAATCTTATAAATGAGTCAGAAGGCCAAAGACCGGGCCGAACTATAACCATTTAAATTACGTTAAAACTTTCGCGACAGACAGGTACGGATTCCGAGCGTAACTTAACAGTTAGGTTGCAAGTGGAATGCTAAGTATGGGCCTCAAAGAGTAGGTAGTTGTTTGTCTCAAAGTGGATGATATTGCGTGCTTAGTTAGTCTTATGTTGTATGTTGAAAGTAGCAAAGGAGTAATTTTGCACAGGAGTTGCTTTGTTACAAACTGTATTAAGTATTTCATAGTGATGTACTTATAAGATGTACTTGAATAATTATGTATGTTGTTTTTAATGAAAAACAAAGTAGAAAATATGAGAAAAGTGATCGTTTACACTCGACTTTCTACTCGATAAAAAAATATTTTTAAACATGGAAATATTTATAAGAATCGAATAATAAATAATACATGTAAAGTACCTTGTCTTTACACCCATCTAAACGCCGGACTCTAACATAATTTCATATTATCCAAATATTAAATAATAACACATCAAAATCAGAATAAATTCCTCCACCGCTCAAAAAGCAATTGACACTAGTTTCTCTATTAATAAAACCGCAAGTAAACTCGTACAGAATTTTATTTGCGCATAACCTAGTCGCTAACGACTTCAGCTGTAAAGGGTCCTTAATTGAAATGAAATTGACGTTTATATCCGCCCAGGGGACTGTTAATTGCAATGCAGTTCGCCACGTGAGCCATTCTGGATCATTCTGGGCTATTCTCGGCCGTTTCTGTGCGGTTTTGTTCGGTTTTTATGCCGTTTTTACAGCTCAGCAGTGCGGGCAAGTTTGCACGCCTCAAATGCTAAGTAAATTGTTTGTAGTGATGTCTTGATGTTTAGAAGTATTAAAGTTAAAAAAAAATGGAATTTGTTAAAGGAATATACAAGAAGGTTAGATTTTAAAGCAATGCGATGATAGATGATAGTTGCGACTCACGTTTTCTTTTGTAAAGATTTTTTTAGACATCCCAAATAATATGTTTTTTAAAGTGTCTTTACTAATATCCATAAAACAAATATACACAATATTATTATTTATTTAACAAATAAAATATAACAAACATGATCTCAAGCGATGCCGTAGAATATCTTGTATACAAGACACGTTTTAAAGGAATGACTACAGTAAAAACGTTACCCGTCTAGTTTGCGTTGTAAAATACTCTGAGATGAATCATTTCTGACATCCTTTCAGACTCTTGTTTGATGAAGGGGAAGGTATGTGGAATACTTTCCGATTATCAGATATCCGATAATTTGGATATTCTAAAATAGTTAGGGAAATACTCAAGTGAAATAAATATTTTTTCCATTCCAAAACCTTTTTCTTATTTATGTCAGGAGGCTGCCAAGCAGGCAGCGGTCCACCTGATGGTATGTGGCTACCATCGCCTATTAGCAATACCAGTGGGATTGCTAATGTGTTGCCGACCTTTATAAAGCCTAGAAGGCATTTTGCTCTCAAGTGCAGCCGGAACACACCAATAAATAGGTGATTGGCGATAGATTTCCATCTTGAGGGTGGTAGCCAGCCAAACGGGTATTACAAAGTACCCTATCACTATGCTTTGGTATCCTCACGATGTAACCTCCTTAGCAATAACTCCTTAGGTACCAAGAATCACACTTTTGTACAAATCTTGCCATAATTCTTTACATTTTGCTTTCGATATATCGGTCAATAAATCAATTGAATATTTAATTTAAAAAAACTAGTGTATAACGACAATTCTAAGATGAAGGATATCTTATATGCAGAATTATTTATTTCTTGTAAAGATCGTAATTTTTTGTTTTTTTTTTAAATATTGTTAATCTCTCATGTAGTAGTCTAAAACCTTACCCACACAATTGTGATGTAACAAAACTAAGCTCCGTTACTTTAAAGTATAAGTAAATATCTGGCACTTGCTCAAGTTTAACATGATCGTATACATGTCTAATATTTAACCTATATAGTCATATAAGATTCTGTTATACGACTACACTCACCATTATGAAGTAAATATCCGCTAGCATTAATTAAGTAATATATAAAATCAACAATATTTTTAACAAAGCTACCACATATTTTAATGCACAAATTGTGTGGATCTTAGAACCAAATCTATACTAATATATACTATAATAATATTGTAAAGCTGAAGAGTTTGTTTGTTTGAACTACTGGTTCAAATTGTTTTTTTTTTGTTAGTGTTGGATAGCCCATTTATCGAGGAAGGCTATAGGCTACTTTTTATCCCGGGAAAACCTAAGATCCTTCGGGAATGCAGGTGAAACCGCGAGGCTGAAGCTAGTAAGAGATAAGAGAAAACTTTAAGAAAATTATTCAGTAAACTCAAGTAGTTAATTAACCGTGGCAAGAAACACAGTTACTAAACTGTTACTAGACTTACTTGGCATACATCGAACCTCCATAATACATACCCTCAACTACACGATTCTGGTATATTGATTATGCGAACAAGCCAAGTTATCTCGTCAGCCAACTTCATACATGATTCTGGACGCTACAGCTGACTGTGTCAAGGGATGTAGAATATTCATTGATGGATTTGATAGCTATGTAATGAATGTAATGTTATTCTGAGAGGACATGCAATGTAATGTAACAGTATTACCTAGATGAGAATCTGGAATTTAATGTAAATGTCAGTAAAATAATGATTCGGGTAAACTAAACTAAACGCATTACAAAAGTAATATATAATGTAATTTGATCCCTAAAAGCTTTTTACTGATATAGGTTTTAGGGTCTGAGTGGATGATACTGCTTATGTTTGACCAAACAACCACACAAAGCTTAAAGGGAACTGGCTCTCAAGTTTCATAAAGATACTTGTAGGATTCGAACCTAATACCTTCTCCACAGCATTCGACGTCACCACTGAGCTATCATTGGAAAATCAAATCTTTTTGCATAACCCTGAAATATCTTTATCATACACTTCTTTCCGATTTGTCTTAGGATACTCAATTCATTTGCAATGCACAATAAACAAATACCTTTTATTTTATGGTAGAAAAAACCATAGTAGCTGAGCACCTGGTAGGCAATCGATCACGATTTCAGATACAAAGTGTTAGCACTTAACGCTCCTGCTATGTACTTATGGTCGCCTGGTAGCAAGAGTTTAAAAGTCAAAGACGTTACGAGAACAACGAGGTGTAAAGTTTATGGACACAAAGTGGTTGGACGGCGGGTAATAGCATTTTATGCATTCTTAAAGATATGTTCCTCATCGTTACGTCACTGGTAAGTCAGGTAAAAAACATGGCTTTGTTGAGTTTATAGGACGTCATCCTCTTCAGTTATCATCAAGACAAGTCACAGTAGTACATACACCGCTTAAGAGTATGACGAATATGGCGTTGGCGCTATTGATGTGTAGGGAGGCTCTTTATTACCCACGACGGAACGGAGACGGTATATGCGTTTGGGGTGAGAGGTTGTTTGTTTGTGCACAAAACGAATGTTAATTGCGTTGGGTACGTAAATAAATGTAGTCTCTTTTTGATATAAATTGCTCTATCTCTACGACACATAATAACTTTTCTATTCTGCTATAATGTATTAATTGAAATCGGGAACAGATATGGTAATGGCAGCATCCGACGGGTTTTTTTGGATTTATCATTATATTAATATGTAGGTGAATATGTGTAGTAATTATATATTTGATAATTGCTGTCAGGGGTTTTCCGAAAATTTAATTTAATCCTATTTCGATTGCAACTTTTACAGCCATCGTAGGTTTTTTTTTTTTTGCATTTTTTATTATCACATAATATCAGTCGATCAATATCACTACTTTTTACTGTAAATGAAATGGATCACATTACCACGAATGTTCTTTTTTAAAAAACAAAAGTCGACATTATCATGAGTAAAAACAATCTAACTGTTGATTACCGATAATATTCTACAAATACACATATCTTGACTCGACTTGAACTATAATAAAAAAAATATGTAAATACTTATAAAACACACGATCGTACAAACAATTCAGCAAAAACGCTATAAGCATTAGGTACGACTTCTACTTTTGTATTTTATAGATAAAAAAATATGTATACAAATTATTAATTAATTTTGACGAGTTTAGTACTGACGGGATCACCATTCAATACAGTGTTTCACCACTAGATGTCGCTGTTCAGAAATTAAGCAAGCTATGGTTACGTTCTCACAATATGGATATAGTCTAATAGTAAATTTAATAATAATTTAATAAATTTACAATCAATGTATAAAGTAATTTTTGAGTACCTGCTGGCTGAATTAATATTCAGGGAGGGTTATTTAAATTTAAAAGTTGTAAGTGTTGGATAGGACACGGTTTTAAAATGAGATTGTAGAAGTTAGAGATGTGCCAACTCGGGATAAACACGACTCGAGTAAAGTCGAGTTGAAATTCAGGTAACTCAAGTTAGCAAGATTCTTCCTGCTAACTCGAGTTACCTGAATATATAATAATCTATTAGATTAAACTGTTGACTTTGTTTGTTTGTGCCTCAATCAATTGTTGCAATAAGAACTTTTATTCAATTATAATACTACTCAAATTAGAATATTATTTATCTCATTAACAAGATAAATTATATAAAAAGTTAAACATTTAGTAAAAGGTATTTTTTGAAAAAATAAGGAAATACAATACTGAAGTCAAGAAACTAAAAAAAAAACTTGTAAGTTAACAAATATTCTCAAAAAAATAAACGTCACATTATTCTGTACATAAGTTAAATTTCTTAACAAATAAAAATAATTCTTAAAAATATTTTAACATAACTTCTTGTCAGTTAACCGTTAACGTAATAGTAAGTTTCAATAAAAAAAAAAAAACTCATAAAAATAACTAAAAGTATCTTCTTGCTGTTACATTTTGTACCACACTAATGTAAGTTAAAATAAAATTGTACTTAATATTAAAACTATTATTCAATGCTATTAAGAAATAGAATTTGGTCAAGTTTTTTAGGTGCTAGACGATTTCTTCTAGCATTGCACAGAATCCCGGCTTTTGAAGCGCTCCCAGCGCTCTGAAGGAACTGATGTTGCCGATATACAGAGATATTTATGAGAAATTTTGAATAACACCGGAAATAAATCTTTCTTTTCGTTCCAAAAATGAAGTGGGTCGCATTTTCTGTGAAGATATGGTAATTCAATATATTGTTTAACCATCATAGCTGCCGAAGTATAAGGAGTTGGCTCAGTACTACTTTCCATATTTTTTTTATCTACAACTCCCCAAATTTCGTCTTTAGGAGAAGTAATGGGAGTACTGGGACTAGTTGGACTAGGAACAGGTAGGTCTTCTATGCCGTTCATGTTTGTTATCTCATTTATTATCCACATTTGCGCATTATTGGCATGACTTTCTAACGTAAAACCTTTTTTTTAAAAGCGTGGGTCAAGGAAGGTAGCTTTTGATGCTGTTCTATTACTTTCATATACCCCAAGTCGTTTTTCTATGACAGAAACAAGACTACTTTTTAAATACTTGCCTAATTCTGTCACTGGCAAATTGCTGTTTATAGCCCTTTGTAGTCCAAAAACAAGAGGAATAACAGAAGACAGAGTTGGGTATTGTTCTCCTGATAAAATTGCAGTCACCTTTTCGAAAGGACGTAAAAGCGCCATCACCTCTTGTGTCAACATCCACTCATTAGAATCCAGATTTGGTGGAGGTGATCCTAGTAGCGGCAAAGTAGCAGAAAGCGGTGTCTTCACTTCCAGTAGGCGCTCGAGCATATAGAAAGTACTGTTTCAGCGAGTACGAACGTCTTGCTTGAGTTTTAATGAGTCAACTTTCTGTTGATCTTGCATTTTGAGTAAGGCATAAAAAGATTTTATGCTATATTTAAAATGCGAAACAAATGCTCGACATTTGGCTAGAAGCTGTCGTAACTGACTGTTAGTAGTGACAGTAGCATTATCTTCGAAATCAAATGTTCCTTTCTCTATACAGTCTTTGACCGCTAGGTTAAGTGTATGAGTAACACAAAAATTATTTCGCTTATTCAAACATTCACTCACTGCTTTTTTCATTGCTGCATTGTTATCTGTCACAATAGCGACTACTTTTGAACTTATTTCCCACTTGTCCATCACTTCTTGAATTGCAATCGCGATGTTTTCTGCCGTATGGTTTTCTTTTATTTCTGAAGTAGAAATAACAACTGATTTCAATCTTGTTTGTTCTATAAAATGTGCTGTTACACTTATGAAGCTTTTGTTATATCTGAAGACCAGATATCAGATGTCAAAGCTAAATAGCAAACATTATTCAATTCCTTCTTTAATAATACGGACTTAAACTTATACTTTTCATCGATCATTAGTACAATTTTTTTTCTTGTTGGAAGTTCATATTCAGCATTCAATGCTTTTGTATATTGCTGGAATCCATCATTCTCCACTATTTGAAAATGTTGATAATCTTTAACTATCATATTGATCAAGGCATCGTCACCCGATTTCTGCGTATTTTTTTGGGCACGGTCAGGTGGGTTTGATTTAGCCTGAACCTTTTTTGAGGAGGTTCCACCTCCAATGTAGATGGCTGCGACGGAATATTATTTCCATTTCCGGATGATGACGGCTGAGTTAATGTATACTCTTCTACAACGACATTACCTGGGTGCTTCTTTTCCTTCCTTCATACCTGTTCCCGATTTCAATTAATATATAGCAGTTTAGAAATGTTATTATGTGTCGTAGATATACAGCAATTTATATCAACTTGAGATTACATTTATTTACGTACCCAACGCAATTTCAATTAGTCACAATTGTCACAAACTCATAAAATAGAAAAAAAATAGTTCATTTTGGGGCAGGGAATGGCAGGCCCCCGACGGATTTTCTTGGATTTATCATTATGTTAATATGTAGGTGAATATGTGTAGTACCTATATGTTTGATAATTGCTGTCGGGGGTTTTCCGAAAATTTTATTTAATCCTTTTTCGATTACAACTTTTACAGACGTCGTGGGTTTTTTCAAAAATTTAAATTTTGCTTTTTTTTTATTAAAGTTTGCTTCGTCTTACCACCAAGAAAACTAAGTAAAATATTCAAAGTATCACAAATACTTATAGGTTCCATAGGCTGAAGCAAAATAAATCAGCTAAGAGAACTTTAAACGTACTATCCTTTAATAACGAAGGGTCAAGTTTATAAGGTACACAATTAATAATACACATTCTATTTTTATAAACGATTTATGTTATGAGATACGTGACAGCAATTTTCTTTTATTCGCCGACGACTTGAAACTCTATAAGAGAGTAAAGTCTACGGCCGATATCGTAAAGATTCAAGATGATTTGTCCAGGGTCAGTCTGTGGTGTACTAATAATGGTATGGAACTGAATACAAACAAATGCTTCCACATGAGGTTTACCAGGAAAAAGAAACCAGTAGACTCCCATTACCATATTGATGGCACGAAAATTCAGAGAGTAGATGAAATGAGAGATCTTGGCGTAGTTATGGATGGTGGGCTTCGTTTCACAGCACACATTGACTGTATTGTAAAGAAGTCTGCTCAAATGCTTGGGTTTATCAAACGTAATACAAAAGGTTTCAAATCACAACGTTCCAGGATTACGCTGTACAATGCCTTGGTTCGAAGTCACTTAGAGTATGCATGCCAAATTTGGAGTCCTTTTTATAGCATTCACTCACAACGCATCGAAAGCATACAGCGTGCTTTCACGCGTTATCTTGCGTTTATCTCACAAGGCGTCACTCACCGGTGTAGTTACGACCAGCGTTTAACTTTTTTTAATATGCAATCGCTATCTAATCGCCGCAAAATACACGATTTAATTTTTTTGCACAAGATAGTAAATAATGTGATTGATTGCAGCGATATTCTGAATCGTATTTCGCTTACAGTGCCCAGCAGAATACCTCGCCATACAATGACTAAGACGTTTTATATACCACCTGTCCAATCTAATCTCGCCCTTAATTCACCTGTTATAAGAATGTGTGACAAGTACAACAACGTTCACAGGAAAGTATACAATATTGATGTATTCAATGATTCATTGCGTGTCTTTAAGTCCAAGGTTCTAAATTCATTTCTGTAAGTTATCGTAGTCAAAAATTATCATCACTTTCTCTTTTCTTTTTATTTATCTCTTTAATATTCCGTTTTATTTTTATTGATTTAAGTAGCTTTCTAATTTTAAAATATTGCTTTTTTTTAATAATATAAGTATATTGTATTGTTATTGTCATTAGTGAATGTTGTACACGCCTCTTATAGGTCTACATATCTGAACACTGCTCATGTATTTAGTTTTGTTTATGAATGTGATAATATGTATTCTGTTGGTGTGTCTTATATATAAATAAATAAATAAATACACAAACCCATGACAATGTGTTGCACAACATTAGGATAAGCCTCTACCCACCGGTGAGACATAAATAGGCCGATAAAAAAGCCTAAAAGTATTTATCTTCAGTAACAAAGACAAAATTACCGAAAGTAAGAAAGATATACATATGTCCTTAAATAATAATTGTCATGATTTCCTTTGGGACACAATTTAAAGCTATAATAAAACTGACAAAAAGCAGGAAAAATCTATGGATACCAGACCCTGGTGCTAGGTGCTGAAAACGGCAAGCCATAACTAAATTCCTGGAATCCAGTAAACATGAATCACCTGTTAAACTACCTGACGATTAGGGTTCCATGCATGCAGTAAAATTGTTATGTCGCTTTAAAAGTGTTATAAAGAGTGATTTAAAGAATTGAGGAAGGAGTTTTGTAAAATTTATGATAGGAATCGAGAATAGGAATTTTTAAGTTTATTCATTTATTTTTAAGTTATAGAAATTTATTTTAAATCTATTCATATTTATATTAATAGATTATAACAATTTGTAAAATAAGTAATTTTGATTAATAAATTATTAACAACAAGTATTTCCTACAAAATACAAACTAAATAGCAGAAAAATTCTACGAAGCTACCGCCGCCGGTACCGACGAGTAAGCTTCTCAATAGGCTGACAGCATTTTCTCTTTGAATGGTCTGCCAAAATAGGTCAATGTATTGAAATCTAAGTCTAACTGATGTTTTCTATATATCATAGTTTGTATTTTATACATTGATTGTAAATATTTGTTGTAAATAAATAAGTACAGTCTAACTAGTATTGTATTGTATATAAATTGTTTTTTTTTAATATGAATTTTGTGATCTAACTATGGGCTTTGATGACGTGACGGAATCTTGAGAATTATTTAACTCGCAATATTTAAAAAAATAAAAACGACTCCAAAATAATGTAAAATAGTAGATACCGAAAGCTACTCAACTATGGGCTTTATTTAAGCACCCGAGGATCTCGTAGTATGTACCCAATTTTAGAGATTAAGCCTTAAATTTGATTGATAATTGTGTCTTCAGCTAGAAACAGGCAGGTTGATGCAGTTTATTCATTGTAATTTGCATAATTTATTTAGATTAACGTTAAACTACATTAAAAATGAAACCCAAAATAGGTTTGATCCAAAAAAACCTGCGGTACACATATTGCAAAATCTGCTTCCCTGACAAAAAATAGTAGATATGTAATGAAATTACTACAGTCAGATTACATTAACAATATATTATGTTTTTTTTTTTTGCTTTATGGGAGTCAGTTTTATTATTTTCTTAAAATTGAATTCAATTAGAACTTTTCATTTTCAAATTACAATTAATAAACTCCATCAATCCTTTGTAACTAAAAACACAACCATTAATTGCAGGCTTAATCTCTAAAACCTAGTACTACGGAATCTAGTGCTAAAATAGCACCCTGGTTTGACCGGCTTTCGCTATACTAACGCGTTTTCCGTGACGCCATTCACCGTGGACACATTCATTTTGATGAGCCAAGGGAATTCTTTGGCAGAGGTCCAAGAATCGAGAATCGATTGGGTCGTAGATACTGGCATGGCAGTGTTGAAGAGCCTTAAGTTAACGTATAAACCTATTTAAAATACAATAGGCCGTGTTTTAATTTATTGCATGAACAGCGACATTGAAAACAGATTTATATTGTTATAATTGAGTCGTTGTTCAATTGTTTCTGATAGGTAAAAAAAATCTCATCACTAATTATTATAATAATCAACTATAAATATTAGTTAAGCTATGACTGCTAAATATACTACTATGCGGCTTTATAGATTTCTAAAGGGAACATTCAGCGGGTTCAAGCAACTTTGAATATGTCATATAAGTTTATATCATTATTTTATTGTCTATAGAGTTGTTTGGAATAATGATTTTCTTCTTGTTTCAGAATTTAAAGGATCAAATCTTAACTACAAACGTATGGTTGGAACATGTAAGTAAAAAACTGTAAGACTATTATATTTTTTTAGCCGACTTAAAAAAATGAGGAGGTTCTATGTTCGACTGTATATATATATATATATATTTTATGTATGTTCATCGATTTCTCCGTCAATTGCGAACCGATTTTGTTAATATTTTTTTTTGTTTCAAAGAGTATACTCTCGAGGTGGTTCCATATAAATTTTATTACGATCTGATCATGGACTTTGAAGATGACGGATGACGGAATTCCTCAACGAAAAGGAGCACGAAATAAAGGATTTTTGAATATCTCTAAGGGGTAAAATAGGGGTTCGCGGGTAAAACCGCGGGGCGGTATGGCAGTTGTTTTATAAATGGTTAAACATTTTAAGGAAAAAAGCCAACTTAGTCACTGTCCAAAAAATAATGGTGTAAAAAATTAACCTTGCCGAGTTTCTTGCCGGTCCTTCTCAGGTGAAGACTGACTTCTGAACCGGTAGTAATTTCAGTAGCTTCGACGTTCAAAAGTGCCCTCCTAGGGCCTAAACTGAATAAATGGCTTTGAAGGCGATGACAGCTTAGTAGTTGTGACGTTGGATGCCGCGGCGAAGGTCGTGGGTTCGAATCCTACAATCAGCTTGAGCTTTCAGTGAAGGAAAACATCGTGAGGAAACCATGTCCGGTGTTAAGGTACTTTGTGGTGCCTGTCTGGTTGGCTACTGCTCTTAAACTGAAAATCTATCGCCAGGCACCTATTGGTGTGTTCCGGCAGTTGCACTTGAGAGCCAGATGCCTTCTAGGCTTTACAAAAGGTCGGCAACACATTGGTAATTCCACTGGTATTGCTAATGTCAATAGGCGACGGTTGCCACTTGCCATCAGGTGTCTGCCAGGCTAATGAAATAAAAAAATGGCTTTGACCTTGATTTTGACAAGTAAAATAAATAAGTGGCAAATCCTCACAAAAAATCAAAACTTCAGTAATTATGACTAGTGAAAAACCTATTCAAAGTATAGACATTAGAGCTACCTTTAATAACAAACAAGTGGAAAAACTCTTACTCATTATTAGCAAACTTGAAATAACAGTCCATTCTAACTTTTATATCGGAAAAAACATGCTCAAAATGGTTATTTGATTTTATTGAAAATACATTACACCTAACTTTATTTTTCATCAATAACAGTGTAAAATAATATTATGTTTGGATGATTTTTAAACTTATTATACTTACCTAAAAGTTTATTTGAAAAAAAAATAACATTGATATTTATTTGAATTTTAAATAATAAATAAACAAGTATTTACAATCCATACTAATATTATATATGCCAATGTGAGTTTGTTTGATTGTTTATTACCTTTTCACGCCTAAGCCGCTGAACCGATCGCGATGAAATTATGGTACGCAGATAGCCTATGGTATGAAGAAGGACATGGGCTACGTATTTTCTTGGGAACGCGGGTGAAACTGCGGGGGACAGCTAGTAATAGTATAAAATATAAATTGTAATATATAGAAAATTTCTTCAAAGCTACCACAGCTACCGATAGGCAAGGTTCCCTACAGGCTGGCAGCGTTCCCTCTTTGTATGGCCAAGCTATTGCGTAAAAAGCTCCCAGCCTGTCGGTCTCCCGAAGCCTCGATGAGCTCACATGATAATGATGATGTATTTGTTAATATCTCTTCGTTTTAGGAATGGGAAGATCACAAGTTCAAATGGGACCCTCTTGAGTATGGTGGTGTGAAGGAATTATACGTGCCGTCTGAACACATTTGGTTGCCTGACATCGTTCTTTATAACAAGTAAGTACTTTAGTATATCAGTTATCTGGATTCCATAATAAAAGCTGCTTAGTTTGGTTTATATGGCCATGGTGAGGAATATTAATTAATAACTAGCTTTATCTTGATAAAACTAGTTAGTTGGTGGAAGTTTGTAGTATCTCTACCTGGTAAATCATACTTCGAAGTTGTAAACCCGTTCCAAACATCAAACAAACATTTTTTCCTATGCTTTATATGTATACCACATCTGCTAACGTTTGTATCTTTTTTTTTAAACATGCAGAACCATGGATTCAGTCCAAGGTTCTGGAACACTCAGCGTAAGATTTTGCGTCTGTATTTTCATTAATTTATTATAACTTTCAGCTACTTCAAACCGACCTAGTGAAAGATTATACAGCTCAGCTCTCAATATATAATTTCAGACATAAAACTCCGTCAATTTAATAGTAAACTCACAACATCAATTCCTAGAACAAACACCCAAAGGATCCCAAATTAATCATAAAGTGTTGAAAGCTTCCCTAACTTCAACTAACAACGTGCCAAATATTTAAATCATACACGACCACAGTCCAGAGACCCTGAGTAATTATGGTATCTCTGAGTAGGGTTACCATTCATCCGGATTTGTTCGGACATATCGGTTTTAGTCTTCTCAGACTTAATCAGTACTTTTCAACTTAGGTGGAGAATTTTCAGTAATTTCAAACTCGTGTCGCAGAACGAGAAACGCGATGAAGTTTTGATTTAGATTTTTTTTGTCTTTTGCATTTCGAAATGGTAACCCTATCTCCTAGTCAAGTTGCCAGTAACAATGCAATTTGGTGCGAGCTAATGTCCAAATGTTCGACAACTAAGTTGGCCGGCCAAGTGGGCTACAGAAATTAATTTGCCTATTACATAACTCCATACTGGATGTCCGTTGTTGGGCGCTATGATAGTAGTTGGACAAATTGTTAATGATTCATAAGTTCTAAGTGTTGATTATTGTTTTATGAGGTAATTAATGATTTTATGATCTTGTCTCTTTTGCAGTATTGTACTTACTAAACATTTTTATAGAGATTTTAACAAATAATTTATAACATTAATTTATTATTTTCTCACAAGTTGTCGAAAAAATATTATTTTTGAAAGGAGTAAAAATATAAATAAAATAGCTTTTTCAAGCTGCAGCATTTTGAATTTTTTCAAACACAATTTATTTAATTTTATTGGAATTATTTCAAATAATTCCAATAAAATTGAAACTACTTCTATAGAAAAAACGTAACATTCCACGTCATTTGATTTTACTCAAAAAAACCTGATTGCATTTTTTTGTGCCGAAAATTGGTATTCCTGGAAATCCTGAATATGTTTTTGGGGATAAAAGTTAAAATTGGATTGGATTTATACATAGTTCACGTAAATAAGTTTATCGAATTTTGTTTTTTTTTTAAACATTGAAAAGCTTAAATTTAAACAAAATTCTTTTGTAATTGATGATGAAATGATGATAAGCAAAAATAGTCTAGGAAAGAACTGGCTCTCAAGTGCAGCTGCTAAGCCGAAGAAGTAAATCCTCTCCGTTCGTATGTTCGTATAGAAATCGGTATATCGATTTGACTTTGACTTTGACTTTGTCTGATCACTGACGACTATAACAAAGTATTCAAACAATTTAAGAACTATCTGTGTATAGATTTAAAATGTTAGTTAAAGTATGCATTCGAATAAAATGTTCACTCCACAGACTATTTTATTATAATTTTAAAAACTTTGTTATTTTTTTTTGTACGTTGTCGGCAAACAAGCATATTAACGCTTGCAACACCAGTGGTTTCACCCGCGTGATGCCGACCCTTCCCCCCTCCCCGATGAGCTCTGGCGACCTTACTCACGCGCAGGAACACAACTATAAATTATTTGGCGGCGGTATTGTGTAAGGTGGAGGTACTTTCTCAGTCGAGCTGCTCTTTGAGCGACATATCGCTATGCTCTACCTCTCTTGAATTTGTAATTAAATACATAAATTAAAATTAATAAAAACAAAAATCTATAAAAATATGCCTTGCTGAGTTCTATTGGAGATCCTTAGGGGAGGCCTATGTCCAATAGTGGATGTCTTGCGACTGAGATCATGATGATGATGATGAGTTTCTTGCCGGAGTCTTCTTAGTCAAAGTGTATTCCGAACCGGTGATATTTTAGTGGAAAACTACAGAGAGGCTTATTTTCAGTCGACAACAAAGCATGTAATGATATTTCGACAACTCTTTACCATAATGTTATCTACTTTGAGCCTAAAATACAGTTCGGAACCTATATACTCGTAGTTTCAATGTAAATGTCCTATATAGTTGCATGAAGTACTAATCCAGTAAGGTAGGACCTAAGCTAGGTTTAATGTTAGTATGTAATTAAAGACCCAGGTATAGCAGTTTCAAAGCAGAACTTATTAGTTCACAGCTATTGATTGCGGATTATCCGTACTAAATGGTGATTGGGCATTGTTATACAGATATCTTGACTGGTCTAACGAATTTGAAGCTTGGAATTATGTGTTTTTAGAATCAATTTTATGTAACAAATGACTAGATTATTCAGAAATATGAAAGAAAAGGAGCGGTAGTTTAAAAACAACTGATTAAATAGATAGTTCAAGAACTATCTGTGTATAGATTTAAAAAAATAGTTAAACAAAAGTTATGTAAGGGTACTATAAAGTTTCTGATTTTATAGAAGACAAGAATGCACTTAAATGAAATGTTCGCTACACAAACTATTTCATTAAAATTTTATAAACTTTGTTATTAGTAATTAAATTTTTACATAAATAAAAAAGAACAAAGATCTATAAAAAATGTCCCTTGCTGAGTTTCTTGCCGGAGTCTTCTCAGTCCAAGTGTATTCCGAACGGGTGGTAGAATCATTTGTAACGTTCATAAGTGCCTTATTAGGGCCTAAACTGAATAAATGATTTTTGAATTTTAATTTTGATAGTGACTACGAACCTGACCTAATGTTTTTCATAGCTCTACCACAGCATAAATATAACATAAGTCTATCGCGTTTGAAGTCACGCGAAATGCCGCGTCCCAAGCAAGTGTATGACAGCTTGGGCTCGCTATCGCCCCTCTCTCACTCCGCACGATTGCTCTGTCTAGACGTGTCCGTTGGCCGACTGTAAGAGTTACATAGACTGTAGCTCTACTAAAAACGGTAAAGTTCTAATCTTATTTGGGAGTTTGTTTCTTCCGTGATTTCAAATATACCTAATATAGAGGGTAATTTGTAACAATAAGTTATAACAATATTCATTTATACAAAAGTTGTAACATTGTTGGCAACGAAAATGAGAAAATTCATAGAGTTACCGAAACGAAAATACAATTTTTATCTGATACGAGCTAATCCCCGGCAGGCATTGCAGTGCCTCTTTTTATTACTAGTTTTTTGCCCGTGGTTTCACTAGCAATTTTATTCATACATTTTTTTTCGTTATTTTAATAGTTATTCTGCTATTCAGGCCGGAGACAAATCTAATAAATCAAAGATCATTAAAATCGGTCCAACCGCTCTTGATTATATATGGTGTAACAAACCCGACTTTGTTTTATATTATAACATAAGATATTATATCAGAAACCACAACAATCCACCAAAGAGTCATTGCAATCCGATGAATGGTATAGCAACGCATTCATTACAAACAGACAAACATTGATTTTTATATTACCTACATATATAGTTTAAGTTTCCACTAAATTAAGTTTGGTCCTTTTGAGGAATGAATGTAGGTAATATGAATTCATAAAAGAAATATAGGAAATATATTCCGTCGTATTTCTATATTACGTAAACTTTACATTAATATTTCGAGAGAGGTAGAGCATAACGATATATCGCTCAGAGAGCAGCTCGACTGGGGAAGTACCTCCACCTTACAGAATACCGCAGCCAAATAACTTATAGTTGTGTTCCTGGCCGTGAGTAAGGTCGCCAGTACTCATCGGGGTGGGGGGAAGGGTCGGCAACGCTCGAGTGATACCCCTGGTGTTGCAAGTTACCATCACTGTTTGCCGACAGTGTAATTTTTTTTATGAATACATAAATATTTTAGTAAACTATACATTCATCCTTCAAAATCACTGTACCTACGTAAATTAGTAGGACCTTATATATATATATATATACTATACATTCAAATATATTTACTATACTATACATACAAAATTCTCATGTAGCTACTAGTAAATAATTAAGTAAATTAATAACGCCAGTTTTAACGAGTCGCTTGCTCTGAACAATGCGACCACATCCATGATACATGGTGTTCATGTATCTATGTGTCATTTTCACCAAGATATACCATTAATCATTGAGACACGGGGATGTACACATCTTGATAATAAAATTATTAGTTATATTTGACGATTTGGTTGCAGATAATATTTATATTTGGCGTTATATCTAAAAATTTTCAAATTACGTGACGTCATAGTTTATGTTGAAACGCTCGAGCTTACCGCATACAAATTACTACGGCGACATAGACTTTGGCGTCATGAGTTAATCGGTCCATCTATACTAATATTATAAAGAGGAAATATTTGTATGTTTGTAACGAATAAACTCAAAAACTACTGGACCGATTTCAAAAATTCTTTCACCATTAGAATGCTACATTATCCCTGAGTAACATGGACTATATTTTATATAGTATGATAGTAGTGATGAAGTGCAATTTCAGGTTTTTTTTTCATTAAAATTACGACAGAATATTTTTATTTTAACATTTTCGGAATACTAATGACCTACACTATCATCCCTCAAAAGGACAGTACTTCATTTATTAGGACCTTATATATATATTTATATAACTAGTAGGTACTTGGTAGTTGTTATTTCTATTACCAACACAAACAACATCACTTTACACAGTGAGATTGTGTTCAAATACAAGCCCAGCCATTGTAAAAAATAACAATACTAAAACCCCAAGCCGAGCTATTGCGCAAAAAAATATATGAAAATAGACATAAGATACATCAGAAAAAAGCAGCACTTCAAAGCCTAGTGCGTAAACAACCTACTGTTTACACGACTGTGTCATCGTAACGTAAAATAGTTAACGTATCGCTAAAGCTAATTGATTGGTCGAAATATCGACAAGAAAACGTTCGGGAATGATACATCATGTCGTGTCAAAACAGGCCGGCAAGCGATTAATCATCGACGGCGAATGAGAGCGACGCACGTGCGACTAATCTTACGCTGTGTCGACCCTTTAGTGTGCACAAGTTATGGGAGAAAGAGTTTAGGAAGTTTCAATTTAAAACTATTCGATCACCAGTTTGTTGGTTTAGATTAGGTAATAAAAACCCGTAAAATTATAGCTATAGTTTCTAGTTAAAAATAGTAGTAATTTTAATAATAGTAGTTTTAAGTCGAAAATTAAAAAATACTCTTTTTTTAATACTAGTCAGAAACGTCATATTTGCTCAGCATCAAAAAGCTGTTGAGGCTGTTCAGAACGTCTTTCAGTTACAAATCAAATATTAAAACTCTTTATAAGCAGACTCGTACAAAGAGTTGGGAACCTTTCCCATCGACAGCGGTTTATATTTTGATTGTAAATTGTTGTAAATTATAATTGAGACATTAGTCGACGTATTTAAGTTTTGAAGTTATTTAATCAAACCCTTTTCAATATATATATTTGACTTATTATACTTAGTACAGCTGTCGTTCATCACTTAGATTATATGTCTTCGGACCATATCCCGTCCCTTTACGTATCAGTTGCCTTTTGATAGGTTTATGGTGGCTGTCGTAAACTGAGCTACAGAGCTGAACTACTGTTATGTTTATTGCTCTTGCTTGAGGCTTGAACTCGAAAGATGTGGAAAATATAAAATAAATAAATATCCTGGGACAAAGAAAGGACTATATTATATAGAAAGTAACGCCCTAAAGAAATTCAATATTATGTATGATCAAATGATTATCACCTTCGGTTATATCATTACTTGAGGAGCATACCTACAGGAAATTTACTAACGCATACCTTCATGGACAAAAATAGGTCAAAAAGCTGAATGTCCGTTAAAGGTCTCAGGAGGTAGTTCTAAATTTAAAGCCATCCAATCTAGTAAACACATATTTAAACAAATTAACCTTGAAAAAATGTTACAAGCGTCAACAGGTTACGGTATCCGCTTATCATCAGGGGGGCCGTATGCTTGTTTACCATCTTAGTGGTATAAATAAAACACCATGCATCAATTTTGACACAGGGTCCACCAAACCCACAGACGATAATGCAGTCGAAACATTTATATTTATTCGGAGTTTAAGCTTTACTAGCCCTTGACAGATGTGGCGGATGGGATTATACACATTTACCATTATTAAGTTACAATATCAAACGACTTGAAAAGCCGCAGCTGGACCGACGACACCAGTTGCAGGGTGCCGAGGCTCATGTCCTTTAATTGTTGAAATGAATGAGAGGCCTTTGTAACCTCAGTAACGGACAATGGTACCCCAGTAATGGACATCCCTTAGCTTAATATGATGATGAACTAAATGATACCTACTATTCATAAGAAAATAATGTCGGAGCGTTTTGAATTGCCTAATTCTTTGTTACAAGTGCTGATGGAGAATATGTGGTGACCACGATGACGAAAGCTGTCCTGCACCATACTGGTAAAGTGCTGTGGACCCCTCCAGCTATTTTCAAGTCTTCCTGTGAGATCGACGTGCGGTATTTTCCATTCGACCAGCAGACTTGCTTCTTGAAGTTCGGTTCTTGGAGCTATGATGGCGACCAGGTAAAATAATACTTTTTGTTACTTTCAATCATAATCTTGAGGAATTTATGAATCGTGATAGGGGCTATGACGAACTAACCACCTAGGAGGCGTTCCACACTACTCTTGACATGCTGTCTCTATAAACGGTTTATTTGGACGATGATTTATAAAATTTGAGTGGCTATTTTCTCATGTAAATTGACCATCGACTGGCCTCAGAAGGACTTAAGACGAGGCCGAGGATGTAACACACTTGCCCAGAAAATGCTGATTCACTCCGACCTTGAAGACATCTAGGTAATGGATGTCCCTATATGATTTCTTTAGATGATTCACATGACAATGTGTAGTTCTTTTTTATCCATAGACGACGGTGGCCACTTACCATCAAGTAGGAAGTAGGCACGCGAGTACTTCCAAGATTTCTGACATAAAAAATATAGCAAACATACTCCATCATTGCTTATCAGTCTTAATTTTTTTACTATCTAAAACTTTACTCATCTTATAGTCTTAGCATTTGTTTAAAATAATAACGGCAGGTTTATCTTGCTACCTAATTAGAAAGTGTTAAAGCCTTTTCAGTTTTACCCTCGATTTCTTTACAAACTAAATAAAAATTTAAATCCATTAGCTGATTAAAACAAGATTCTTTTGACGTTAAAGAATTTATAGCTGAAAATTCTGCTCAAATTCAGTCTGACTACATTAAGATATTGTTTCAGATCGACTTGAAGCACATAAATCAGAAGAAAGGTGACATGGTGGACGTAGGCATTGACCTTAGGGAGTACTATCCTTCGGTGGAGTGGGATATTCTAGGAGTACCAGCGGAGAGACATGAAAGATACTATCCTTGCTGTCAGGAACCGTATCCAGGTATAGTAGTATAATAGTTTAGTACTTAATAGTTTATTATATTCATTTTATTATCTTCTTCTGTATATAAAAGTCCTAATAAATGAAGTACGGTCCTTTTGAGGGATGATAGTATAGATCATAAGTATTCTGAAAATGATAAAATAAAAATATTCGGTCGTAATTTTAATGAAAAATAAAAACCTGAAATTGTACTTCATCACTACTAAGCATTAATTAAAACCATTAACAGCGTAATCAGGTGTAAAATTTACTATTAAAAAAGCATTTACATTACTTTTATTTTATTTATTTATTACTTTTATTTATGAAGTACAATTTCAGGTTTTTTTTAAATTTATTTTATCATTTTAGGAATACTTATGACCTATACTATCATTCCTCAAAAGGACCGTACTTCATTTATTAGGACCTTATATATAAAATGGTAAACTGACTGGCTGACAGGGTGATTGGGTGATTATATTAACGCACAGCCACCGAACCTTGCACCGAAATTTTGCACATATATACCTTATACAGTGTTAGTAGGCGTCCTCTAAGAAAGGATTTTTGGAAATTAACCTCCTAAGGGGGTAAAATAGGAGTACGTGGGTGAATCCGTGGGGTGGAAGGTTAGTGTACATATAAATGTCTTATAGTTGGTTATTAGTAGTTAGATATATTTTATTTTAATCTTACAATGAGCTTGAGCTTTCGGTGAAGGAAAACATCGTGAGGAAACCATAGCACGGTGGTAGGGTACTTTGTAGTATACCCGCCTGGCTGGCTACCACCCTCAAGTTGAAAATCTGTCGCCAAACACCTATTGGTGTGTTCCGGCAGCTGCACTTGAGAGCCAGATCGTTCTAGGCTTTGTGTGCTTACCACCTTCGGCCACATCATCACCTACCATAGTGAGATTGTGGTCAAACACAAGCCTATACAAAGTAAAAAAATAAATAAGAGTCAAACCAACAGTAAACATATAACACATAATTCTACATAAACAATTTCAAGACAATTACAATATACGTACACAGATGACAGGGATATACAACATTTTTGAAAATAAAAATATTACGAAATAAATAGGTAAACTAGTATAAAATTAAACCCTGCCTGCGGGTGTCTATCTAAACGTTGTTTGTATAATTTGTGTTTTAATATTTATTTTAGTTAGTTAAGGTTTTTTTTAATTTAGCTAGCATTTCTATAAGAATGAAATCAAAAATTAAAATAGGAAAAACAGTTACGGGTCATTATAAGAAACATCAGTATACAGGAAAAGCTTAAATGTAGCAATATTATCCCACTATACCTATGTGTGAAGATAATTTATAGTAAAAGCGACACTTGCTCAACACTAGGTGGTTAAATGATACATTGTTATTTGTGGCGTCGATAAAAAAAAAACACACGGCTGTCGTTGATGTCTGATATTTATCTTAAAAGAAAAAATAGCAATTTCGTAATATTTAGAAAACCATTTACAAATTTAAATAGGCAATACATAAGTTTTATATTATAATTTTATTTATTTATTTCATGTTAATAGATGTAATTTCACGGTTATTTCTAGTCGTAGTAACATTTTCCGACTAAAAAGTTTATTAAGGTGACGCCGCGTTAAGCTTAAAAATTTGAAATCCAACGTGCTGCGTCCCGCTCCCTACTATAGCGACCACTCATAGAAAACCCGCGTAAACGGAACGGGCGTATGCGACAAAATGCTTTTTATTGTTTAATTTAAAAACTACAAATATATTTCATAAAATCTAAGTACAATTTATAGTATCAGTTTCAATTAATATATGTAGACATTTTGGAACCTCAAATCGATCCTCAATGCCGGTAAAATTGGCATCTGTTATTTTAAAGAGGTATTTTAATAAATTGCCTAAAACAATTAAAGATGCAAAATCATCCATAATCTTTAGAAAACTATTAAAGTTCCACATGTTAGGGGACCATTCTTAATTAAGATAAACGGCAACGTGCCACTGTAGGTACTATACTCATAACGCGGATCGACCACTGTGATCGTTACCTTATTTTCTACTTGTATTGAGTCACCATTGTATTACGAGGGTACTATGCGAGCTTGTTCGTACGCATAAAACGTCTAACTACCCACCTACGCTTATTCTAATTTTTAATATGTAACTTTTATTTTCTCTTTAAGTGATTTTTGTAAATCTTTCGAGGAAATAAATTTCTTAAACCTTAAACCTTAACCAATCGTGTTATGCAACGTACAAAATAAAGTCAAAGACATGATGAATTCTTACAATAAATTTCAATTCGTTCGCTTCAGTCATTGTTGAGAAAAATCGGAATCCTTGCAACCAAAATCTTCAATGCGTCGCCTTAAGTGGTTAATCTTAGTTTTTATTTATGTCTATTATAACTCAGTGGTAGTGTCGTTGAATACCACGTCGAAGGCTGTAGTTTCGAATCGTTTATGAATGTGAATGATTCTTTCTTTTTACCACCCGCCTAGCGATCACCCTCAAGTTCAAGATCTATTGCCAAGAACCTATCAGTATATGTGTCAATTCCCGTCTAGGCTATATATGCTTATCACATCATCACTTACTCACTTAGAAGAGATTGTGGTCTATCTGTTTGTTCAGAGTCTGCATTTGTGTTTGACCGCAATCTCGCCATGGTAAGTAACGATGTGGCCGAAGGTGGTAAGCACACAAATTCTAGAAGGAACTGGCTCTCAAATATGATATAGTTTATCAGTTATTTCGTGCTAAGTTTGGAATTAGACGACAGTATTAGAAGAATGTTCCAAGATATTATATATGGTCACCATTAAATTAAAAATAAACAAACATAATCCAATTAAATTATTATAATCTACCACAAACTTCAACAACAAACAAACGACATGACAAATAAATGATACAATAAATACTACCGCGATCAGTATTCACAGGGTGTACTTTGGCGACATTAGCGAACAAGCGCTTCACCTGTACAAGTCGGCAATAAAACGCAGTAATTTAGCATAGATAAGCTTCTACGCTGCTCCCGTGTTATTTACAACCTTGTAGATTAGCTGTGTGGCCACAGAAATTTTGTAAGCGGAAGCTTAAAACATCGTATAACAACCAAAGCATAGAAACTATATATTAGTATAGAATTGGTATAATCTCATTCGCTTCATATAAAATTGTGATTTTATTTAGATCTATTTGCTATTATGGCAACAACTATTATACAAAAAATGCATTTATAAATTAGTAGGATAGGATTAATTTGAAGATTTTTTCATAGTTTAATGAATGAAAGAAATAAACTCCTAGTAACTTAAACTTGGTTGTCACCATTCTATAAAAATTTAGATTTCTATGAAGTTTACAGACCCGCCGTCACGCGTCGCTAATTTCGTGGCCACGCACTGAATCTCAAGGTTTTGGTGACGTATTACCGTAAAAGGATTGTATAAAACGATGGTAATTCTGTTTAAGAGTTCCAGACTAGACCTTTTACTTTAAACCCTTTTTGAGATTTTAATCCTAGTGTTTAGTTCAGATTAGTTTTTACGTCTAATTATTTTGTGTTTATTTTTTGTACTGGTAAATTATGCTATCCTGGTAACAGAAAAAGTTTAAATATATCGCGTAAAATAATACGGTTGCTTCATACATTTTGGTCGAGTAGGTATTGAACTTTTATATGGAACAGCTGATAATTTTTTCATGATTTCACAGTTAGCCCTATAATAAAAGTTGTTCACATTGATGAGTACTTCCACCCCTGCAAGTATTGCCAGTGATAACAAAATCACCCTGTATTATAGTTATTGAAGTTGTCTGCTCTTTCAGCAGAATATGAAATTATAAAGAATAGAGTTTTTTCATCATCTATTTTACGCATCTCTAATTTAATAACTCTCCTCAAAACTTGTTAACCCATATTAACAACTCTTGTAAGCATATTATCCAATCAAAGTTTGAAACAAGTAATTTGTTTGGTTGTTGTAAAGTTTGATTGGATTTTACCTTGTATTATCAAAATTCTGCACCCATCCGACTTTTTTACTTTAACTACATTTATATGTAGTAGTAGGTGAAAAAAATAAGGTAATATCCATATTACTTTCAAATTATGAACTCTTAATAATAATTCTTATATATATAATATAATACTTTGTGTGAACAAAAATTTATTTTCATCAAAGGCCTTCGAAATAAAATAATTCATATTATCTCTTAACTACTACGACGTTTATAATTAAATAATCTAACCTAAGAGTGACAGATCCGCTCAATTTCGTGTTTGCAGAAATTAGCCTTAGATATCTGACAGGGGCAGAAGGCAATCATACTCGTTATAATAAATTTTAGCATTCACAAAGCTTAATCTACTTTGATTTTAGCACAACCTACCTACTGTAAATTGTATAAGTATATAGGAGTATCGAAAATTTACACCATATAATTTAAATTTCAGGAATCATATACCTAAAGGGTAAAACGGGATTACTAAGACTCCGCTGTCCATCCGTCTGACCGTCTGTCACCAGGCTGTATCTCATGAACCGTGATAGTTAGACAGTTGATTTTTTTTCAGATGATGTTATTCTGTTACCGCGCCGCTATTACAACGAATACTAAAAAAACAGAATAAAATAAATATTTAACAGACATACAACAGACATGATTTTTTTGCCGTTTTTATAGATAATGGTACGGAATCCTTCATGCGCGAGTCCGACTCGCACTTGGCCGGATTTTTCAGAAACATCTTGAAACAAACGAGTAGATATGTAATTTATATAAAAATGTCAATTTAGTCAGATCAATGGTGTGGTAGTGCACACTACCACAGAGCTATCATTGCCTTAATTCCATCATATTTTCAGTGTATTTTTCGCCTTTATTAACATTCGTGGCATAATTCACCGTCGTTTACCGTATATGCCATTTTAACAAACAACCATATATTTCACGTTTAGATAAACACATTTTGAGTTCATAATGACACCCTTTTCATTCTTGCTTAACGACCCTCGCGAGATATTTTTTACTTTTTTTTTCGATGAGACTTTTTACGGCTTGTTACTTTTTAACGGATATATGATTAAATTTTTGTTAGTAAACATGTATTTATTTAAAAAAATATATATGTCGTTTTTATTTTGCGTTATTTGTGTGTGAATACTTTAACATAAGGCTTTATTTGTTACTTGTTTTATTTCTCTTTTATATTTATTATAATTTTAGTGACCTATATTTTTACATTCAAAAAGAAGTAATCACTTTTTATTTTTCTTTTATGGCATAAGGCTAACAAGCTGCCTTAACGGCTTAACGGATCTTGGTGAAATTTAGTATGAGTGAAAAGCAAAGACTACCCTTTGTCTAAAAAAATAATCTTGAAGGAAAAAGGGGATAAAAAATTGTATGAGCAACCCATAATTCCTCAAATTAGAGATATTATTATTATGCAAACTAATATAATAGGCTTTTGGTAATAAATAAAGAAATACGAGTTTTCGCAAAATCATCCCTGAAGGAAGTAAAATAGGGGATTGAAAAATATGAGGTGTTATAAAAGCACCTCTTATGTTCAGTCCATGAATCCTATTAAATTCTTTGAACACACGAACAAAGTCGCGAGTAACAGCTAGTAAAAAAATAATTGAATCATATTTTTTCTTCCTTCACAAATTTTATTCTTCAAAAAAATATTATAACTGTAATCAAGGTACAAAATTATATTACCGTTAACTTTCAACATTCTAATTTTGTTCATAATGTTTGTATATTAGTGAAACTTGTTCAATTTGAAGAACATGCTCGTGGAAACCAAGTAATTTGGTTCAAGTACATCACAAACCACTTGTGATTACGTCAGAGTCCCTATGAACGCTTTAACGATACTCATTTTGAATTTTCTTCGCGTTTCTTTAAGGAGCATGATTATGTCACTATTGTCAGTTGATAGGAAGAGATATAATTAATTAATGGAAAGTATAATTCAATATTCAAATTCAAAGCCATTTATTCAGTTTAGGCCCTAGAAGGGCACTTATGAACGTCGAAGCTACTGAAGTTACCACCGATTTGGAAGTCACCTTCAACTGAGAAGAACCGGCAAGAAACTCAGCAAGGTTACATTTTTTATATATATAGGTATTTTGAACAGTCTGACAATGTTGGCTTTTTTCCATTAAATGTTTAACAATTTCTAAAGCATTATCTAATAAATATAAATAACAAATGAGAAAAAAATAACAACAAGAAAAATAAATAATAACCTGAACAGGTTCAAATATTGGTATAAAGAAAGAACGTTTACTTTAATAAACTGTATTTACACACAGTTCAAAGCACAAGCGAAAATTAGCTTATAAGGGGTGTAGACTAACAACCTGGCCACAACTCCAAAACTACTCAGGCAGGGCCCATGAGCAACCTAGTCAGCTTTGGACCAGGGTAGTTATCCGTCACGGTCCCGCGATAACACGGCGAACTCACCGGTATCCTGACAGTGTATGATCCAATGCGTGTGATTGTTACCGATTCTCCTTGCAACGCTCTTCAAGGACCTACTCTAGGGTATAGGAATATAGGGAGCAGGAAGGATTATTATGAGCGGTGCAATCCAAAAGCACGTCACCAATCCACAAAAATAAATACCGAGGGGTGCTCTTCGGTAAGCCACCTACGTTCTCAGGCACTTTTTATATGGTATTCACACGCGGCGCGTACAGATTTAATTAGTTTATATTATCCCAACAAACAAAGTATACAAAAGGAACTACAAAAGCCGGTGTAGTCGTTTCCTGCGTGAAACGGCGGGGTGGAAGCTAGTTGATCATCAATCCAAATATCAAAATTTATTACAACTATTGATGTTAAGGACTCAGTACAAATGGTCACACAGCGTACGTTCGGGTTGATAAAACTTTACCCTTACATAAGTAGCAATTAATCGTATCGCTCGTTATTAGCGCTCGCACACAAATTGCTCTCAATTGTCACTAGCTCGAGTGCGGTTGAGATGCCGAACAGTACGCAACCCAACGACACTTATCTGTAATCCTACAGGGTTTATTTATATAGGAGTGTAATAGATCTATCTACAAGATAGATAGGGTAAATCATTATTATAGAATGATATTTATAGCTGAACCTGCTTGCGTAGTTACCGAATCTTAAAAAAAACTTCTAAACAGTAAAATATAAATTTACAGCATTTAGAAAATCTCCCAAAAAAAAACAAATAAATAAGATAATGACAATAAAAACTCCTTTACAACAATATTTCCCACATAAATTCCTAAGCCGCACAGAATATTCATACAGAGACATTTCACCAAGAAGACACAACCAAAACCTATTATTTAAATGACATTCACATGTCTGATAACTCACGTAGCGACTGTTGTTCTGACACAAATTCTCGGGAGAATAACATAAATACTTTAGGCGACGTCGACACTGAAAGTTGAAGGTCGAATTACGCAACGGTGGCACAGGAACCCTACATAGCTACCTACAGTACATAAATGTGACATGCGAACTGTTCAGTAAAGGCACCTGCTTAATCATGATTAAAGTTTAGTCCGACAACATTAATGTTGCTGTGGTATTTTGTGTTAAATGATATTTGTAGGCTCAGATTGAATGCCATATTTAGTAGACCTGTTAAAAATTGCGATTGTTTCTTAATTACGCCATGATAAAAGGGATTTTAATGAAACTTTGTACATTATATAGATATCTGGTTTATACTAAGTACTGCTTCATGCTGCTTATATGGCCACATATGAAGAATAACTCAGGATTATTGTAGATAGATCATACCTAGAATAGTTAACTTAAACATTAGATTTCTTGGTGACATGAATAAAACCTTTTTGATTTTTTTCATAGAAATAATTTATAGATTAGAAAGCAACATAAGCTACTTTTTATCCATATGTGGAAACGCGGAGCGAAAGCTAATTAAATGTAAGACAGTAAAGTCCCGCTTTAAAGCAACCAGAATTCAATTTAAATTTATATCATTTGTTCCAGATATATTCTTCAACATAACCTTAAGAAGAAAAACACTATTCTATACTGTGAACTTAATCGTACCTTGCGTAGGAATATCATATCTATCAGTCCTCGTATTCTACCTTCCAGCAGACTCAGGAGAGAAGATAGCACTGAGCATTTCAATACTCCTATCACAGACTATGTTTTTCTTGCTGATTTCTGAAATTATACCTTCAACCTCCCTAGCTTTGCCATTATTGGGGAAATATTTGCTATTTACTATGTTATTAGTAGGACTATCGGTTGTGATAACTATTATAATACTGAACGTCCATTATCGGAAGCCCAGCACTCATAAAATGGCACCATGGGTGAGAAAGTTCTTTATCACGAAGCTTCCTAAATTATTATTGATGAGGGTGCCAAAGGATTTGTTGAGAGATCTAGCAGCTCAGAAAATAGCCGGTAGAAGCATGAAGAAGAATAAATTTAAAGATGCATTGGCAGCGGTGGAACAGACTAATTCGAATGCATCTAGCCCAGATTCTTTACGTCATCACTTACCTGGTGGTTGCAATGGTCTCCATTCGACTACGGCTACAAATAGGTATATAATACAACTAACTTTTTCTTAGATAAGGAAGCAATTTTATGACAACATATTTTGTCATAGTTGATATTTACTATTTCTCGTTTTGTTCGTTTCTTTCTCTCAGATCGTTTATTCTTCTTTTGAATACATTTTGCATTAAATTTTAAGCAAGGCTTGGTTCTATATCTTAATCGAAATGTTTAATATTCACAAGTTCTTAACTTTTACCATCATATCTAAATAGATTCAGTGGCCTCGTCGGTGCACTAGGAAGCCTGGGTGCTGGTTATAACGGCCTACCCTCAGTCATGTCAGGTCTGGACGACTCTCTCAGTGACGTGGCTCCTCGGAAGAAGTACCCGTTTGAATTGGAGAAGGCTATACATAATGTCATGTTTATACAGCATCACATGCAGAGGCAGGACGAATTTAATGCGGTAAGTGCTGCATCCTTTTCATTATTTTTGACACTCACAGATACTTTTTTTCATAACAATGTCACTAAAAATATAGCCGTCGTATTTGTAATTCAATCACGCTGTAATGGCTAAATAAAGTTAATCAAATGTGGCATATAGATAGATTATGCTCTGGAATAATTGATCTCTCGAGATCAAGTCATAGGTCAAACTACAAAAAATGATTTAGGGCAGAATAAGTTACAACAGCTTTCCTCTTACCAACAGGAAGATCAAGACTGGGGCTTCGTTGCCATGGTTCTCGACCGCCTATTCCTCTGGATCTTCACCATTGCATCCATCGTCGGAACCTTTGCCATCCTCTGCGAGGCACCGTCGCTCTACGATGACACCAAGCCTATTGATATGATGCTGTCTTCTGTGGCCCAGCAACAGTTCTTGCCTGTTGATAGTGGTGACTCTTAAGCACCTGGTCCTTTTAACTTTGAGCTAATTTAAAGGTTGTTGTAACTACATAAAGTAGATAATCGATTGGATATCATTTCTGAATATTATGTTGGATTAGATAATAAAAGCGACAGTTTTAAGTCTCAAAATACTGTAAATTACTGAAATTCTGATTAATGTTACAGTCTTTTCATGTCTTGATAACTTATAAACTTTTATAATCTAAATGTTCAATGTGACGTACACCTATTTCATCATACTTAAATTTTAATTTATTGCTGTATATCAATTTCTTTCTTATTTTGTAAGGTATAGGTATAATAAAAGCCAAAAATAGGCTGTGAATTTGGTAATGATTATTAGCTTAGTGTGTTAATAACTATAAAAGATAGATGACTAGATAAATGAAACAGGCAAAATTATATGCTCAATAAAATAATCAGAAAAATCGTCAGTAGATTGGAAATTGTTGAGTCTTCATTCGATAAAATATGGCTGTGCTAGATATTAACATTCATCTTTTGCTAACTAGTTGATTATAAAGGCGTTGTGGATGTGAATACTGTAAAGCTAGACATTGTGGCATATACAGGGTGATAGGTTGAACATGGAACATAAAGGGATGAAAGTACTCAGCAAAATTTTATTAATGGATCAACTCAGAAAACTAGAAAAAAAAACTTTTCATAATGAAGAATTTTGATTAAAATGTATGATTTTTTTTCATGTGAGTCCTTTTGTAAATGTTTGTGGTCATATATTTTTCAGTTCAGTGTTTATTTAAAAATTTATTTTTTATTTACATACTTTTAAAATACAACAAAAATATAATATACAATTCATATATTTTAATGATTTTCACATCTTCGTTCAATCTGTCATCATGTATCTACAGGCTGAATATAAAATGGTATCAAGCCAAAAAGAAAAAAAACGGTCTACATTTAAAATAATCTATAACACCAACAGTGACTGTTACAAGTTAGATTAAATTCAATATGGAGTTAATTAAGGATTTTGTACTATATATATGCTTATGTTTAAGCAGTAGGTGTTTGGCGACAGATTTCCAACTTGAGAGTGGTAGCCAGCCAGGCGGGTACTACAAAATACCTTACTACCGAGCTAAGGTTTCCTTACGATGTTTTTTCTTCAACAGCTCAAGTTTATTGTAAGATTTGAACCTGTTACTAGCACTGAGCTATCGTCGAGTTAAAAGAAAGGTAGTAGTACTTAATTAAGTATTTTAATCATCATTGTTTAAATAAATATAAGAGTAGAAATGTTAAATCAGTGTTTAATATACCTTTAAAAATTCCAAATAAAATGCCAAAATTGAATTGCGTTGATTTTTTGTCATTCCTGAACCTAACGAAATTAAGATCGAAAAATATTAAAAATCCATACATTGGATAATGATTTTAACATTTAAGAGTAACTTAATCGCCACAGAACCTTTTCATTACATAACTGAACTCCGAATTTCCCACCATCTTTCCAGCCTACTGATATCCCGTCGAGGCGACTCCTGTTTACTATGTGGTCTGAATAATTCATCAACAATTGACCGATCGCCGTCCAATTCCGCACATTGCCGACTTCAAAATAAGTAATTTAGCAATTCAATAAGCCTTTGACAGTTTAAAACAAAATGGCGCCTCTAAATTACATCTTTGAAGTCTTTGTTGCGTTTATCTCGACGGAATTAGCATTTAGAAGTTTCGCATTCACTTCAGATGCGGAACTGAATATTAGAGGGAAGAACTTCGAGAGCATTGTTTTTTTTTATGGAATCTTTACCCTTAGAAGTATTTACAAAGCTTTATAAGAAATGTTATTCTTATGCGAAATTATCGTGTAATTTTATCAGCGAGGCAACATCAATGTAAGTATCAGTTGGATCTTTGTTTTTACTCTATATAGGTCTGTGTTTGAATGCATTTATGTGGCTGGATCTGAATCATCTTTACATTTATGAAATCCCGGTACCTAATAAACCTAACTAACAATAAAAAGTCATGCATACTGGGGTTTCAAAATTAACAATCGATAATATTTGTATACGATATAGTTAATGCTGCGGCTACATCTTAATTAAGTTCAAGGACTTTGCTTAGAGAGTGTTTTCTATCGGCACGATTATTAGCAAGTTTTGTTGTTATTTGTCGTCATGAATACAACTATAATATTACATAACCTGTATATATAAAAGCAGAAACTGACTGACTGAGTGACAGATCAGCGAACAGCTCAAACCACTGCTGGGCATAGAAACTTAATTTGGCTAAGGAACAGGCTTTTTCAAAAATAGGAGATTGCGGATGAAATCGTGAATTAGAATGCTAGTATAAACGAGTTTGTTCCAAAGAATAATGTAGAAATATTATTACATTGATCTGTACGAAATAGGGTTTTGAATGTCTTCCAATGCCAAAATAACATTCCAAAAATCTTTCCTTTTTTATACCATGATTCTTAGGTTTACAACTAAAATGACAGTGACTAACAAACAGATGGACATACGGACATAAAAACAGTTCCTTGTATGACTTCAAATTCAATTTAAACCTTGTTAGTAATCAAGTGAAAATTTCAAATGCACGTCTTGCCCCCAGACCAGCAGTCACGTCACTGACAGACTGGTGATTAAAACCCCCAGCTAGCCTGCCAGTGTCTGCCACTATACACGAAACTGGCGTCATTCCAAATCGTTTGCGGACATTCAGTGTTCAGTTTTTACTCCATTTTACTGAGTTTAGTGAGGTTCAAACTTTTTTCAAGTTGTGCAATTCTCTTTTTAGAGTCTAAACTGATAGCAACCATAACCACATTAATACGAAAAAAAAATAGAAAGGCCTAATCCCAATACTGGACAATAATATAGTTAGAATGGTGCCTTATTCATATGTGATTAGAATGACAATTCAATAACAATGTTGATATTTCCTATTAATCTCTATGATTTAAAACAAATAGTTTCATTCGTATATAAACTTTAAGTTAGAATACCAGATTTCCTAAAGTTTCAAGTTTCATATCATCAAAAGCGCGTACTGACGTCTAATAGTTTGTTTAATTAAATATTCATGCCAAAATGTGCAGCACAACTTTGAGTGCCTTCAAAAGGTTAATAGTTAATACAGCAACTATCTAACATCATCCGAACGTACACGGGCACTTAGAACAACTTTCCTATAACTAACTAGATGAAATTCCAATAAAGATTATACGACTCAAAGGGAAAGCAATGAAGTCTGTTAAAAATAATCGTGTATCTCGAGTTTTTATTGAAGGTCGTTATAGTAAAGGGGATTTTTCGTACTACGCATCTTTGATGCATTTTGGTCTTTCAGAGAAGAGAAACTCATGTCACGTTTTGTGGGAGAAATTTTCTGGACAAAATAGAGCTTTGGTTTTGAAAATCGGTAACTGATAAATCGGTAAACTAGGCAGAAAAAGGTATTTATAAAAATATTTTTATGTAATCCGATAAGAACTGATTATTTCTATTTATATACAGACTTTCCCATATAAATAGGTACATAAGAAAGAGAAATATACTATACTATATACTAGATTCCGCCCCGCGGTTTCACCCGCGTTCCCGAAGGATCTTGTATTTTCCCGGGATAAAAAGTAGCCTATGCTCTTCTCCATACCATAGGCTACCCACGTACCAAATTTCATCGCAATCGGTTCAGCGGTTTAGGCGTGAAAAGGTAACAAACAAACAAACTCACTTTCGCATTTATAATATTAGTTAAGATATGAAAGACAATGCTATAGTTATACTTGTGACGCGCTTCTAGTCGGTGGAACGGCAGAACTCCTGCTCAAGAAAATGGTACCTAATTAACTTAATTTAAGAACGGAATCCTATAATATTTCGACCCCACGTAGGCCACCGGATGAGTTAATCTATGGCTTAATTAGCTCTTATAACATTCGCTTGGCCCATAAATAAAACAGAATTCTAGAAAATGGTAACCAAATTCGCGGTAACCCCACCGGTCTGCTTTTTAAACTGCGCGTCCTTATACAATGGTTGGCATTTTAAAAACGTAGATCCCAACTTTCGATTCAACACACGTACAGACAAGATATTAATGGAGTCTGTTCTCTAACTGTTTGAACTAGACACCGCGTCTACTGAGTAACAGAAAATGCTTTGAATGGCGACGTTTTGTAAAAAACAATGTTTGCCCTATTATTGTGCTAAGTAAGCACCCTTATCGTAACCTGAGGTATTTTATATGTACAATCAGTTGTTTTCTACCTGCCTCGAATACTAATGGAAGAGAAGATTTGAAAAATCCTTTTTAATATAACCATTTTACTATTATGGTAGGGAGCAATTTTCGTCTATTAGATAAAATGCTTTCGATACATAGTATACATAGTTGTTTCAATACAAAATATGAATGTGTGTTTTCTATATATCATAGTTTGTATTTTATACATTGATTGTAAATATTTGTTGTAAA
Source organism: Tetheella fluctuosa (assembly GCA_951216915.1). Classification (NCBI taxonomy): domain Eukaryota; kingdom Metazoa; phylum Arthropoda; class Insecta; order Lepidoptera; family Drepanidae; genus Tetheella; species Tetheella fluctuosa. Next base: position 1,998,072 of record OX578229.1, on the reverse strand, counting down.
TAAATATCAATATTAATATTTTTGTGACGAGATGTACCCATCTTTTAGGTTTCCGTACCCAAAGGGTAAAAACGGGTTACGCCAATTAATAAGCCCTCTGAGTTGTATGGGCGCTCATACAATTTAGAGGTCTAGCTTAATTGGCACAAACCTCAAATAAGGTAAATAAATAAAATTGTGCATTTGCCGTGATGGATGAACGATGGACGAAGTTTGTACGGAACCCTCGGTTCGCGAGTCCGACTCGCACTTGGCCGTTTTTTATATTTATTTCCGAGACATTATGCTTACTGAAAATATTAATTACGAACATATTCAACAGGGGAGCAGACAGAAGTTGTAACTTAGTTCATTACTCTAAACGAGTAACTGAAGATACCAGGCGCTCATAGCTGGCGAGCAATTCTATATACTTCATTACTTGTTATTAAATTTGTCAGTTCAGGCGCGAATTAGCTGCCAGGCCACTTGACGTTAATAAACATCGCGTCCTAACCAGAACTGGTTGAACTCCCAATTCTAACAATTTGTCCCTTCACTGCTTCTAAAATTAAGGATTGCAGAGAGCAATGGGAGGTCTAGTTGAGGCAGTGGCAATTTCCCACTAGTTTCTAGAGTGGTGCGATCATCTCGAAAGTTTTATCTTTGCAATGCTAGAACTTTTAAGTAGTCGAGCTTGATGTAAAGTACATAATATTGATCTAAATGATGCGGAATAGGGTATTACACCCATTTTTGAAAAGTGACTCAATTCGTTCTTAAGGTGCTAATAAGCCACCAAAAAAAACACAAAAATTTTATTTAATCCATAAGTGCCATAAAAATGCATTTAAATTTTACATTTTCAATTTTCGCGCGTAGTTTGATGAAAACGCTGGACGCCATGTTATTCTACGGTCATGACGGTATTTGGTCTCTTGTAAGTAAATAAATGTGCTGATATTGGTCTCAATTGGACTTACTAAAAAAAAAAAAAAATTAAAAATGAGCTATTATCTTTTTTATTAGTGTGCTGTTCCTGAATGCATGAATACTAGTATAATAATAATAATACTTCAGTTGACACGTTTTAGTTTACATATACCACCGTATGACTTCATTATAATGGCGGCTACTGTTTCGCTTGTTTAGAAACAGATTAAAAAAACTGAAAACTTTGAAATTAATTTTAAAATTAATTAAGTTATTTTATGAACTAAAACTAAAATTTTCCGACTGCTTATTGCCTAAGCTATCTAAATTGTACATTATTAGATTTTTGCTCATATAAAGTAAAATACCCTATTATTGAACTAAATTAATTTAATCTTATTGGTTTGACTGTAAAAATAATCCAAAGAATAAGTAATACGTTTTCGGTATAATTACTGAAGATTATTAAATATTTTATAGAAAACGTCGACATCGCTTAGCTTGCAAAGATTCCTTGCAGACTTTACAATATTTTTACAGACATCAACCATAATTTTTACAAAGCTAAGAATAAACTTGGAATAACTCTCAAGTGAAGGTACTAAACGGAGAGATGCAGGATTTACGAGACATTATACGTCAAGTGCTCGTTTACATGCGAAAATTATCATAAAAGTGAAAAGATAAAGGATAAACGTGAATTTAATAGAGCAGAAAGATTATTATCGTGATAAAAAGTACCAGGACTACATAAGCGACAACAGCCGGTCTACTACCCACTATCGCTAACTTAGCGATAAACTGCGAATAACTCGAGCGCCCGCCTCGGTAAACTTTGTCGAGTGACAGACATGACCGAGAATAATCTCCCAAGTTTTAGTTCATCGCCTTCCATAGACTTGGTTTTGAAATATTAGATACCGTAAATTATAATAATCAGATAAAACTTGGGCTAATTTGATGTCATGCGCTGCTACGTTCTTCTTCAGATGTAGACTATGGAACAATGATCTATATTTAGCCATATTTTTCATAGTGAGCTTGAATGTTTTACTTATTTTTATTTATAAATTACTTTTAATTATATGACACTTTATTGTTAATTAAAACTGTTTTTGTTGTGTATTTTATTTCAAACGTACATGAATAATTAAACAGGTTTGATAATCAAATAAATGTCATAAATATCCTTAATTACATCAATGACTGGGAAACTCATAATTACTGGATAGTTAACATAAATTGATTGTCAATTAAATACAAAAGGTGCTTTGTTATATCGGAAACAAACTGAAACAACTTGTTTCAATGTGTATAAATAAAACATTTTGATTACATAATAAAAGTACCAGGACAGCAGTCTACGGAGAAAGTAAACTATTGTTCAACTTCTCCCGTTTACACAGTGTGCCGCTTTGTCTCATTGAAAATCAAATTCATCGGAGCTCCGAACAAAATTAAAGACGAGACGCATAAATTAAAGAGAGTCAAGACAAACTTCCGTTTGCAAGTTTCATTTAAAGAGGTGCGCTCTTTTGAAGGATTGTTCCTATTCAACCTCAAGAATAACCTCGGCAAACTTAACTTTACCTGTCGCTGAATTTAAAGTACCCGCTATTTCTTGAGGAATAAAGAACAAATTTAAATCATGTATGAGTTTGAGAATGGAAAATCAGAGTTGTGCCGCGTTATATGCTAATATGGCTCCCATTGGAAAGATTCTGGAGTCAGCCGAATTGGATAGCAAATCATTGGAATATTTATTAGTCCTGGGATTTGATACTGGTTTTGGTTTGCCCGATTCGGTTTGATATTGTGCCATCAAAAGTACATGTAAACATACCGTTGATGACTTGTTTGGTTCTCAATTTCGATGATCAGATTTAGTTAATTAAGGAGTAACGACAAATCATTGGCGTTTGTAAAGAATTTAACAAAAACTGTGATTAATTTATTGACAATAAAATCGATTGATAATAATTTCAGCATTGAATAAGTACATCAGTTTGCTTTTTTAAAGATGCACCATTTGCCTTCTAGGATTAGTAAAGGTCGGCAACACATTGTTATTACTCCTTTTGCTTCTAGTCCACTTACTATAAGGTGGACAGCCTGTCATGACAAATAGGCAGGCGGTCCACCCGACTAAAAAAATAAATTTCCCACTTTCTCGTGTATTTTGATTACGGTTCTGAAATTTTATTATAACAAATAAGGGGAGCAGCAGCAGCAATTCACTCTACAAGTAGGTACCTACTTATATTGAATTCAAAATGGGATATTATACAGAAATAAATCCTTCATATTATATAGTTTATGGTTAGTTAATAAGCAGTTGGTAAATAACTCAATGTTACCACAATGTGGCTGAAGTAATTTAACTTGGAGTTGAATTGAATTGCAGATGTGGCTGCCATGTTTATGCCACCGGAAGTGGCAATTTCTGATGGGCAATTAATTTAGTTACGTGTTTTGATTTAGCTAATGGATTCTGAACTAGAGATGGAGTTGTTTTTATTATAATGAAACTATTTTGTGCCCCCCTGTCATTCTAAATTTCTATTTAAAAGTGGTAAAAATCCACTATGCACAGTAAAGTGATGATATCTTATACAAATCTATTTTTAATTGCATAAAAAAATGTTAAGGTTGCAAGTAGGTACTCACTGACACAAACAACTTTTACTATGGGACCAAATCTAAAAGCGCGAAGCGCTAAGCGCTAGACAAAATAAACTAAATTTAAATAAATTTAATCCTGTATTTGATTTTTCTTTTATAATAATTATAACATTATATTGTAACATAATAACCTCATTGATACAATTAGATTAGAAAACCTACTTTTATTTTATTTTAAAAATCATGTCCAACGAATAATAAACGAGCTAGAAACAAAAACACGATGTAGATAGAATTTAGTTCACAATTATTTTTGACTGAATTTTATGACCAAAAACTTGAAGATTGCTCACAGATAATATAACAAGTACAAGCATAGCATAAGAGTAAGAAGTGAAATTATCCAACGTGGACCATATAAAGTTTTTATGGGTTGACAAGGAAAGTTTGTTTATGAAACTGTGTAACTCTGAAGATATTATGCGACCCTACTACTAACATACTTTTTAGTACAGGTTTTGTAGCTATTATTTTCTTTTACTATTGTTATTAAAGATTTGAATGTTGGATAAGATTATGTAATACATAACAAGATGGTGAAATCTGCAATTAGGAAATTTCCAAGAATAGATGTGGGATCGAATGTTAGGCCTATGGGCCTATATAGCTGATAGGATAAAACCCGCTTTTTTACTACTTCACTACTCACTGCAAATTCATAAAACAGTTATTCCTATCATGGCAAGATTGTGGCCAAACCTCGAATGAACAAAAAAAAGCAATGGTTGTAGATCGACTTTTGCTTTTCCATATCCTATGTAATTTGCTTGAATGTGTGCGTGGATATAGGATGATAGTGTTTGTAAATTTACATAGTTATAGACGCTGTGGTTTTAGGCTATATTTCTATCTCACCCTCTCATATTTGATAGAATTCATTATTAACATTTTATACTCCTCAATTTAACCTCCATGGGATTAACCATAGCCTAGCTAGTGATTAAATACAAACTTATCAATAAAAAAAAGTTATTTATCAAACGTAAGGATGTGTCTGTCCTGTCCTGTCCTGTCCCTAGCTTACGAGACACCTATACTAGCCCATGTTATCAGATTAATATTTTGACATGCACTAGGAGTCCGTTTTAAACAAATTGATCCCTAATGAAGTTCCCCAAAAGAATCTAATAATTTCTTTGCTTGAGTTTTTAAAACAAGAATTAAAGTTAAACTTTTCTCATAAATACTAAAGCAGTTGTTCTCAAAAATGTGAACGTCTTCTCGCAATATTTGAGGCGGGGTAAGTGAACGTTGTTCCTAGACTATTTACTTTGATGTACACTGAATAGTCTGCGTGCCCCGGATTTTAGAGCAAATTATGTTGAAATAGTTCCTTTGTGCGACTATTATCATCTTGGCTTGGTTTAGAAGCGATATAAGCGTGCCTAGAGATACAATAATTCTAGTTTTTGTTGGATAAATACGCTTGCATCTATTAAGCGGAATAAAACTTAGAAATTTATTTCTTGAGAAATATTAAGATCACGATGCAATATACACCTTCATGAAGTCAAAATAAGTTTTATTTAGTATTCAGTGATATATTTACTTCATTATCCGTAAGTACTTATTTTTAAGTTCAAAATATATTTAGAAGGTAGTAGAACTATTAGTGCAGAGTTCGCCCGGGGAAGTACTACCACCATATCTAATTCCGCCGTGAAATAGTAGTGCATTTGTATTACTGTGTTTCGATTAGGAGGGTATGGGAGCCGGCGAAATTACAGGCACAGCAGACTTAACAACTTCTAGTAGAATTTATATATATAACGGATCGCCGAGAGGTTGCGACACCACGTGTCGCAGCTGGTCCGTTATCTCTTGGTATTTTATGGGCGTGTATGTGCAGGAATTGCAGAAATAACAATCGCAAGATATGGCAATGACTATATTACAAATTACTAAATCAAAACACTATTAAAATAACGAAGGATTACAAAAGTAAACTTGGATTAAGAGCTAATGGATTTGTGCGTGTGCACCGCGTGGCGACCATCTTAAAAGTGATCGTCGTCACCACTATGACACTCACAACCCCATTCGGTGTTACCCGCTCTGATAAATCATAAATTCCCAAATTAAATAATTATTCGCATCGACTAAAAAGTCATTTAAATATCACAATAAATCGAGTACATTAATCACGCGCCGTTACGGCCGTCCTGCATCATCACACGTCCTCGTGTGCGTGATTTTCTTCATTCAGATCTATGGTCAAATAAACAAACACTTGAATGCTCACTTATCAACTCGGTCATTCTGACCAAATCACCTTAGACTTTAAAAGGAGGCTTATCAAATTAACCTAAGACCAAAAGTCACTTAAATGCTAAGACACATTTTACTGACGATATTAGTAAAGTACTACACACGGGCCACACAGGCCACACAGGCTATGGAGGCCACACAGGCTATGGATGACACACAGGCTATGGATGCCACACAGGCTACGGATGCCACACAGGCTATGGATACCACCCAGGCATTGGTTGCCACACAGGCTATGGTTCCCACACAGGCTATGGTTCCCACACAGGCTATGGTTCCCAATCAGGCTATGGTTGCCACACAGGCCATGGATGCCACACAGGCTTTGGTTGCCACACAGGCTTTGGTTGCCACACAGGCTATAGTTACTACACAAGCTATACACTTACACACCACACAGATTATTTTATTACCACACAGACAATCCAACAAATTATTCACCAGCACCCGCGCCGTTAACGGAATATTCTGACATTATTTGTTGGTGTTTGTAGCTTAGATTTTGGTTCTAGCCTTGTTTTGTTGCACTCCTAATTTTCTACTAACACATAATTGCCTACTTTGAAATTCTTTACTTAAGCTTTGTTTCTGTCAAACCGAGCCTTCTCTACAGTGGCGTGCCTAGGGCTTTAGATTAGGGCAAGCCCAACCTATATTTTTGTGGGTTCTAACCGTTTGACGTAAAATCCATCTAGTTATTTCTTCAATCAGTAATCTTAGTCTTCAACTATCACTTGCTCATTGAGGGTCTTTGAGGCGAGTTAACCAAAGCACACTGAAGGCTTACTACTTCTAGATAGATTATTTAAATCGTCATACCCGGACGTATTCCAAACATCGTTTGTATCGTTCGAGAAAAACAAACAGCTCCAACAAAACAACTTGTTCAAATGAGAACAGCCCGCAATCCAATTTGTTTTATAAATAGATCTACTGAATTTACGTTTGTGTCCCTTGCTCTGAGAAATACACAGGTCAGGCGTTGGTTTTGGTGAAGTTATCAAAACTTTTTTTTGAGAAAAAGTCAAAGATTTTACCTTGCCCTGGTCGAGTAACGCTTTAATACACCTCATATCCTCACAACGCACTATTTCTTCCATTTTTCAACACAAATCTACTATCTAGTAAGTATTGCAACGAATCGACAACAAACAAAACTTTTCTTTCAACTCAAACAATCCAAAACAAACAATGTCTATGCACTGAAGTTGCAGCGAAACGAAGCTATTTTACGATGTACACGAGCATGCGCAATACTCGCGCCAAAAATCCGCAGACAACTTCATGGTAAATCAATGCTTCGCCCGTCCATACTAATGTGCAGTTTCGTAACAAAGTAGCGCTATTTTCACTATGCGTAGTTTTCATAGGTTAGAAAGAGAGATGTGCAAGCCGCCGTTTTTGGGCTTGCGTGACGTGCGTACGAGCGGGATGGAAGATGTGGAATATTGTGAACGTGTGTGCTGTACGCATGAAGCGGCGCGCGTGTAGTAGTGAGCGTAGCCGGCCGGCCGCCGGCCGCTGTGTTCGGGGTAGTTTACCTACATCGTATGACCGCGCGAACTTTTTAGCGCGAAATTCAAATTATTCGATGTTTGTTACGTGTGGGTATAAGTTAGGCAAGCCGGGCTTTTGGGCTTGTATGAAGGTACCGCCACTGCTTCTCTATAGAAACACTTTCCTCTATCGCCCGAGCCGCATGCTCTGATTACATCTAGCTAAATATTTGTCTCGTCTGTATTAACGCCAATCAACGGTCATCAGTTGAAGTGATCTAGCAACTTTCCCTATTAAAATTTCGTGAGGACTTGTCTTAATTGTACTATTTACAGTGCAATCAATTGCAAGTTGAACTTCAGGCAACGCTGCCTGCCATGATTTATGATTGCCTGTTTCGACTACCCTTAACATGTTATTTAAAGTTGACATAACCCGCCTCGACTGGTACCCGCAGCAATCAGATGTAAATTTATATTGTGCGCTGTAAACAAAACTTGTGTTTAGATTAAAACTAAGCTTTATATTGATTTTTAGGTAAGTTCCAAATATTGATAAGAGATGGCGTTAGTAGTCTTTTACATCGCGATATGGTTTGGTTCTTGCGTATAATACATATTAAGTTAATTGTTTTCAATAAATGAGAGTTTTTGCGTCTATAGTTTTTTACTACTTCCGTTTCACTATACATTGGTCCATTACGAACCGGATAAAATAGTTATAGTAGTGTGGTGGTGGTGGTGAGTGAATTTCAGGTAGCAATGCATGGATCGTGCATGATAATGTTACCTTAGTGAAGTGTTGTGTGTGTTACAAGGATTGCAGTGTTGGACATTGGACTGGTAACCGTGAGTAATAGTTGTAAGAAAAGTGAACTTTAGTTATTTCTTTATAAAGTGACTCTGTAGAAATTTAGACAAAAGTGAACTTTATTTGTTTGGGTATCAGAACTTAGTAAAATTTATGTGTTTGGGGACTTGTAATCATTTCATATTTAATTAAAGACTTAGAAACGTTTTGTGTTTGGGACATAGTGGTAATTTGTGTTAAATTGAACTTTGAAAAATTGGTTAAAATTTTGACTTAGGAAAATTTTGGTTTCAAATTGGGAAAACTTATATTTCTGGAAAATAAATATTTATAGTGATTAAAAAGACTTGATAAATTTAGTATATTTTGAAGAATAGTAACATAGAAAAATATTAACTGAACTTCTACAAAAATGGAAGGTCTTCAAAATAGTCAACTAGAAATTCAAAAACAAATTCAAAATTTATTAGAAAACTTTAAAAAGAGTCCCAAAGACCGATTGACACGAGCATATTTAGATACAAGATTAGAAATGTTAGAATCATATTGGGAAAAGATGCAAAATAACCATGATAAACTAGTAGCAGCTTCTAAAGAAGAAAAACAGAAACTTACCTATTTCAAAAGTGACGTATATGATAATTGTTTAGACACATTTCTGGATTTGAAAACACGCATTCGAGAAAAGATAAATGTATTGAATGAAACATCACAAGTGTCAAGTAAAGTACAGACTGAAAATAATGACCATCATTTTCAACCTAAAGTAAAACTACCGCCAATACATATACCAAAGTTTTCAGGAGACTACAAAGATTGGTTATCTTTTCACGACCTTTTTAAGTCACTAGTGCATGACAATCCAACTTTATGCAAAGTTAGTAAATGCCAATATTTAAAATCTAGTTTACAAGGTGAAGCTGAGAACTTAGTAAAACAGATGTCAGTAACAGAATCTAACTATGATATAATTTGGGACACTCTAAACAAGCGATATAATAACCGTAGAAATATAGTTAATGCATATATTGGAAAACTTATTAACCAGAAGAGAATTACTAGCGAGTCATCCAAAGCAATCAAAGATTTATTAGATACCACATCTGAATGCTTAACATCCCTTAAAGCTATTGACATACCTACAGAGTCTTGGGATGACATCGTAGTTTACATGATAATCCAAAAACTAGATACAGAGTCACACAAATATTTTGAACAACGTATAGAAGGTCAAGAAAAGCTTCCAACGTGGAAAGACCTTTTGGAATTCCTAGAATTTAGATTTAGAACCCTAGAAGCAGTCAAACATAAGGACACACAACCTATATATAGAAGCATAAGCAATAAAAGTATGACCACGACCACGGCTCCAACAATTAGTTGTTTGTATTGTAACGGTGATCATAGAATTTACACATGCAAGAATTTTGCTCAACTTGACGTAAATGATAGACAACAGTACATTCAGAAGAACAACATGTGTTTTAACTGTTTGAGAAAGGGTCATTCCATGAGAGATTGCACACAAATAACCTGTAGAAAATGTGGTCGCAAACACCACACATTATTGCATGGGTACAGCGTACCCGCTAGTACATCAACTACTCAAAACTCACAAACCACTCAACAAGAAAATATAGTAGGAACGGTTGAAATAGTAGAAAACACAGATAACATAGATAGTGATAGAGCAGTACATACCATGAAAACCTCCACTAGTAAATCCTCTTCAGTCTTATTAGCAACAGCACTCGTCGCAGTGCAGTCAAATAGAAATCATAGTATTCACACCCTGCGTGCACTTGTCGATCAAGGATCACAAGCGTCACTGATTACAGAAGGTGCTTGTCAAGAGCTGGGACTTAAAAAAGCACCTATCATAGGTGACATAGTTGGTGTTAGTTCAAACAAAACAGTCACTAAAGCAATAGTTGAGTTTGAAATAATGTCTAGATACGACCCAAAGATAAAAATTAAGGTCATAGCATACGTCCTGAGAACGTTGACTTCGTATATACCACAACGGGTACATTCAGTTGATTGGCCACAACTAGAAACAATACAACTAGCTGATCCCACATTCACACAACCAGGCCGCATAGATCTTTTATTAGGAGCGGAAGTTTTCGCAGATATTATTCAGCAAGGCTTGATGATTTCTAGAGATGGGGACAGTTCACTCGTGGCACAAGGGACAAAAATAGGTTGGTTAGTGTCTGGTAAAAACAAAAGTAACGACAACCAACAACCAATAGTTTTCAGTCATCACCTTAGAATAGAAATAGATGCAGCACTCCGTAAATTCTGGGAACTGGAAGAACCGTCTCCTGGAAAAATGATTATGACTAATCAGGAAATAAACTGCGAAACACATTACAATAGTACACATAAAAGAAAAGTAGATGGAAGGTACGAAGTCCGTTTACCTTTTGCTGTTAACCCACCTGATTTAGGAGAGTCAGTCTCCATAGCATTAAAAAGATTAGTTGCAGTTGAGCGTAAATTGAAAAATAATCCTGAAATTAAAAATAGATACAATGACTTTATGAAAGATTATTTAGAACAAAATCATATGGAACCTGCATCTGAAAATAGTAAGCCTGATAATAGTGTATGTTACTTACCACATCATGCTGTAATCAACGAACAGCACCTAACCACGAAACTACGTGTCGTATTCGACGCCTCTGCTAAGACTAGTAATGGTAAATCTTTGAACGATAATTTTTTCATCGGCCCTCCACTTCAAAGTGACCTCAGAGATACAACATTAAGATGGAGACGACATGCTACAGTTTTGGTTGGAGATATAAGACAGATGTATAGACAAATAGATATGGAAGAGAGCGATAGAGATTTCCAACGAATTGTATGGAGATTCAACATTAATGAGCCTGTGCAGCATTTCAGATTATCCACTATTAGTTATGGTACATCATGTGCACCATACTTAGCTATTAAAACTCTAAAACAGCTAGCTGAAGATGAAAAGGGTAACTTCCCTGAAGAAGTTACTGATATTGTTTTACGAGATTTTTACATGGACGACCTGCTCACTGGCGCTCCTAGACCTGAAAAAGCAATAGAATTACAAGCACAATTAATAGAACTACTTAAGAGAGGTGGATTCTCGCTACACAAATGGGCATCAAATAGTATACTAATAGAAGACTCCGTACAGACAAATAGAAAAATCTTAGGTATTGATTGGAATAATAGATCAGACAAATTTGAGCTTACCTTTGAAATAGAAAATACGAATAACAGACCAACAAAACGAACAATCCTGAGAGACATAGCCAGGTTATATGATCCAGCAGGATGGCTAGCTCCTATAGTAGTTAGAGCCAAGGTTTTTCTTCAAAAATTGTGGGCAGAGGGCCACGATTGGGACGATCAATTATCAGAAACTGTAGAGACGGAATGGTTGATCTTTCGTAAAAATTTATGCGATATGCCAATGATAGAGCTAGATAGATGGATAGGCATGACAGAGAACATGGTAAAAGTTGAAATCCATGGATTCTCTGATGCATCCGATATGGCATATGCTGCAGTAGTTTATTGCCGTATTGTACTACCTGATTTCATTAAAGTCACTATTATAGAAGCTAAAACCAGAGTAGCACCAGTGAAGAAAATATCAACACCTAGATTAGAACTGTGTGGAGCTGTGTTGCTGACAAAGTTAATCGACAGAATTAAAACAGCACTAAATATTCCAGATAAAGATATTTATGCTTGGACAGATGCAACTATCGTATTGGCTTGGTTGCAAAGACCTTCAAACTACTGGAATACATTCGTGGCAAATAGGGTGACAGAGATTACAAATGTAATCGAACCAAATAGATGGCATCATGTTGCTTCACTGGATAACCCGGCAGATGTTGCTTCCCGTGGCATCTCTCCTCTTGAGCTGCAGTCGCATAAGTTGTGGTGGAACGGTCCATCATGGCTTCGAGAAGACAGTGATTTACCTGTGAAAGATATAAGTGAAATAATAAATCCTACTGAGCTAGAAAAAAGATCTCAAGTGAATGTGTTAGTGCATTGTAGTGTAGTACCGGAACCTGAAAAAGAAAAAGACATAATGATTAGATATTCGAACTTTAAAAAACTAGTAAGAGTAGTAAGCTATTGTATGAGATTCTACTATAAATGTAAAAATCGAGCTAAAAAAGAAAACCTACCTGTTTATCTTAATACCACTTACCTTAACTCCAAAGAATTGCAGATGTCAAAAAATATCTTAATAAAATTGTCACAAAAATCTGAAAGTATAAATAAAAAATATATTATAAAATTAAATCCATTTGTTGATAATGACGGTATATTAAAAGTAGGTGGACGTATCCAAAATTCATGTGTTGGTGTAGAAACAAAACATCCTATTATATTAGCAAAAAATAGTAGACTAGCATATCTGATTGTAAAGGATTCACATTATACAACCTTACATGGAGGAATCCAACTAATGTTGAATCACATAAGAAATAAATATCACTTATTAGGAGTAAAACATATAATAAAGAAGGTGATAAGAGAATGTGTAGCTTGTTGTAGAAATTCAAACAAACCTGTAACCCAATTAATGGGAAATTTACCAAAAGAACGAGTAACACCGCAAAGACCATTTCTTGTTAGTGGTGTAGATTTTGCGGGACCCATAATACTTAAGTTATTTAGTGGACGTGGATCCAATAAAACTCAAAAAGGATATATTGCTTTATTTATTTGTACAGCTACTAAAGCGGTGCATATTGAGCTAGTTACTAGTCTTAGTACTGAACACTTTCTGGCGGCTTTTCGTCGTTTCACCTCCCGCAGAGGACATTGTAAGAAACTTCTCAGTGATTGCGGGACCAATTTCATTGGTGCCACTAAGGAGCTTCAAAGTATGGCTAAGAATAGTACCAATAATTTACCCATTGAAATTGCTGAATTGTTAGCGCAAGATGGCACTGAATGGACATTTAATCCACCAGGAGCACCCCATATGGGAGGCCTGTGGGAATCAGGGGTAAAATCCATTAAAATGCATTTAAATCGTGTTTTAGGAGATTGTAAGTTAACCTACGAGGAATATTCGACTTTATGTCAAATAGAATGTTGTTTAAATTCCCGACCAATAACATCACTTGATGATGACAAAGAGGGTACCGCTACCGCTTTAACACCTGGTCATTTTTTAATCGGTGAAAATCCTATAGTTGTTCCTGATGATAATTTAGAGGGCGTTAATGTGCCTTATAATAAAAGATGGATTTATTTGCAGAAAAAATTACAATTATTTTGGCGTAAATGGAGCCAAGAATATCTAGTAAACTTACAAAAACGGTACAAATGGTCAACTACTCAAGATAATTTAAAAATTGATAACATAGTTTTAGTTAAAGATGAGCGATTACCACCCACCAAATGGTTGATGGGTAGAATTATTGATGTACACCCTGGTTCTGATGGTCTGACTAGAGTAGTAACTTTGAAATGTAAAAATTCTGTCATAAAAAGACCTATACATAAGTTGTGTTTGCTACCCACCGAAAGTGAAGATTTTGATTATTTTTAACTTTTTGTTAGTCATTTAGTATTTGTAATGATAGTTATGTAAACAAGTTTACAGTCCACTTGTATACCTGTTAGTTTGTTTTGAAGTAAGTTGTCAAACCCCCCTTATAGAAGAATTGTTTTGTTTTGTTTTATTTTCTTAACTAGAATATATTTTGTTTGCTTTCTTATTTAAAGTTCTAACGTACTTTGAGGGGCGGAATGTTTAGATTAAAACTAAGCTTTATATTGATTTTTAGGTAAGTTCCAAATATTGATAAGAGATGGCGTTAGTAGTCTTTTACATCGCGATATGGTTTGGTTCTTGCGTATAATACATATTAAGTTAATTGTTTTCAATAAATGAGAGTTTTTGCGTCTATAGTTTTTTACTACTTCCGTTTCACTATACAACTTGCCTATACCTAACAATGGCACCGTACTTTGGTAGTACTAACCTGGGTATCTACCAGCTAAGCTTTTCCTAATCACCACATTAAAAACAAAATGAAAACTTCTCACCCGGTTTGGTAGGAAATGAGCCCATAGGTGGCTTGATGGTACAGGCATCCACTCGTCGCTCAATTTGGCCGCCATTATAGTCTGCTTCTTTCTTCTTGCACTGCGTTGCAATGTGTCCCTGCTCGCCACAGTAGAAACAGGTAACCGGCGTAGAAGATTTCTTTGAGACATTGCCTGTAGTCTGATCCTGCACCGTTCCCGATCCCACTTCTGATAACGGATCGCCGAGAGGTTGCGACACCACGTGTCGCAGCTGGTCCGTTATCTCTTGGTATTTTATGGGCGTGTATGTGCAGGAATTGCAGAAATAACAATCGCAAGATATGGCAATGACTATATTACAAATTACTAAATCAAAACACTATTAAAATAACGAAGGATTACAAAAGTAAACTTGGATTAAGAGCTAATGGATTTGTGCGTGTGCACCGCGTGGCGACCATCTTAAAAGTGATCGTCGTCACCACTATGACACTCACAACCCCATTCGGTGTTACCCGCTCTGATAAATCATAAATTCCCAAATTAAATAATTATTCGCATCGACTAAAAAGTCATTTAAATATCACAATAAATCGAGTACATTAATCACGCGCCGTTATATATATATTTTTTTTATACTACAAGGTGGCAAACAAGCTTACGGCCCACCTGATGGTAAGCGGTTACCGTAGCCTATAGACGCTCATAACACCACCGGCAAAGAAAATACAATATAATATTTTCCCTGCCAGGGGTATCACTCACGCGTTGCCAACCTTGAGACATGAAGTTGTTAAGTCTCCTGTGCCTGTAATTTCAATTTAATTTCTAAGAAATGTCCCAATAAAGTTGTCCTACTATCTTTAAAATCGTTTTTTTTTCATTATCCTATAATATTGATAACGGATATGGACTCTAGCGCTGAGGAGACCTATTGTTTACCATCCCTGCGTTACACCGCTTTATTTTCATCACAAGTCTCAGACAGAAGGCCCTTGTCGTTTATGTAATTAAAATGTATCTTGCTTGTTAAAACATAATACTTATCTCCTAGACATAAGGTTCATATAGTGAAACTAATTTAAAAATTCTGATTGGCTAAATGCCCTCGGCCCGTCAAATCTCAAGAATTGTGTTAAGGCGCAGTGAGAGCAAACATGCGTTTCATTGATTCAGTTGTATTGTATGTAAAGAAAATGAAATAGTTTTACTTCGAAAAAAATACATATAATAATATATCCTAAGTTCCAGCGGGCTTCAAAACACGATTGAATAATTTCGCTCGATGAAAAAAAAATCGCAAAATTACACATTTTTCTTACTTTTATCGTTGTATGGCTATAATAAACAGTATTTTGAGAAGAAAAATATATTACAATGATATTCATACTAACTATCATCTATCACACCACGATTTTATTATGTTTTTTTTTTTATTTCTTCACTTTAACACAAATTCAAAATACCTAAAAAATGTGTGGATTCGTGGCCTCTCATTCTGTAAGTGGACCCGCTCAGTCACGCTACAGCGCCTTCATCGAAAATAAACCTTACGTAATAGGGGTAGGTTCAAAATTTAATTGTTTTAATTTAGACTCAAAACTTAACATAAGCATTAGTTGTCGTTCTTTAATACACTTAGATCTCATTCTAAATAAGACCTACTTTGCAATAAAAAATAAATAAAGTAAGTAGTAAAAGTCTAAATGGTTTGCGTTTTCTAAAAGACGAAATCTTTTATGATACAAAGCGTATCCTTTTAATCATGGCATTTTAACATAATAATGACAACGTAGTCATATCATCTCGTCCGGAAATTAAGTCAGGGCTCGATAAAAGGGTCGATTTACGGGTTTCTTTCTTCTGAGTTAACTTACAAAATGCTTTTGATACGCAATTTTCATCGCTTAATACATATAAAATCTTAATATCTATAGTCTATACATAATGTCGGGTTAGTTACACCATTTATAACTCAGAACGGTTGCACCGATTACATGATATTTGATTTGTTGCATATGTCTCCCGAATAGAATAGGCTAATTTTTAAACCGAGAACGCGGTTCCAACCACGGGGAACAGCTAGTATAGCAGATTATATAATAGTACTAAGCGTTCCCTGCGGTTTCATCGCAGCCGGGATACAAAAAAATAGCCTAAGCTCCCTCAAGAATTGGGCTATCAAATGCAAAAAGAATTTGTTTAAATGCGTTAATCTCTGATAGTTCCAGAGATTAGCCTATTTGAACAAACTAACAAACAAAAAACTCTTTTCCTTTATTATATTAGTATAGATATAAAAGAAAAAGTCCCTCAATGACTAATTGACTAAGACGGGTTCGCAGAACCTAAACCACTGGTCCTAGAAACATGAAATTTAAACGATATCCCTTTTGTAACGTATGAGTGTATATTAAAGAATTTTACAAAAAATTACCCAGTTACACACTACAACTTACAATACAGTTTCCCGAAAAATACTTCTAACACGCATTTTTAGTTTACAATTGAAGTCAATAGATTTAAAAGCGTAAAAAGGATAGGAGCAATAGCCACGAAGACAAATGAGTCCACTCTAACCGGGTAGACCTATCAAATGAGCGGGATAAGTTGAACAACAGCCCGGGACAAATAATGCGGATTATTGTGTCCCGGGACGTATCCGTACGTGGAATGGAACTTCAAAAAGGAACTACTATATTTCTTTGTTGAGAATTTATTGCGAACATTGCAACTGTTTTAAAGTTACAATATGAGTTGGTACCAGGGGTAAATAAACTTGTATGAGTCTCTTGAATTCAGATTTTAAAGTTTTTTATAGTTACTTAAGTGTACCTGACAGAGTACGTTTTATAATAATGCAGGGAAAAGTATGTTGATAAAACGATAAATAGATATTGAAGTAAATCAAAGGCACGTGAAATCTGCACATTTTTTGTTATGTCAGAAAACTGACAAGGAGACGGGCGGTCTACCTAATGGTAAGTGGTTACCATCGCCTATGGATGTTAGCAATACCAGGGGGATAGCCAATGTGTTGTCATCCTTCATAAAGACTAGGACTGGACTAGACCCACGTAGTTGACCACAACTCACGATGATATGTGATAATGTGGTCAAAGGTGGTAAGCACACCATAAGGAACTGGCTCTTAAATGTAGCTGTCAAAACACACCGTAAGGTACTTGGGGATAGATTGAACATGAGGGTGGCAGCCTGTGGTACTACAAAGTACCCTACCACCTTGCTATGGTTTCCTCACGATGTTTTCCTTTACCGTAAGGTCAAGTTCATTGTTGTCTAAGCTATTGTATTCGAATCTACGAACTTCGTCGTAGCATTTGACGTCACTACCACTAAGCCATCGTCTTAAATAATCGGCTCGTGTCAATGGACTGTTTATTAAGCAAAACAAATAAATAACATTTCACGATATAATTTATATTTTCTCTATTACAGCACGATTCATAAAGAACGCTCGTGGCGTATTCCTTTATACAGTTGTTACACGACCTCCGTCGGTATTATTACGGCTCGTTTACCGTTTTTTTTTTCTCCGACGGTACTTTTCCCGTGACGTCATTTGGTTCGCTTGTTGTGTTACGTTGTTACATTTTTATGATTCAGTCTATTTAGAATTCTAGAAGTCAATTATAATAAAGATACATTACTATGAGAGTATTTTAAAACTATGGTATCCTAGTACCTATCTATTTAAATTACTGCATATATGAAAGAAAAAGGAACAAATAAATTAATTTGAAATTACAATAACAGTTAATTCACGTCAATAAATAAGTATTTTATTAAGTTACAAGATTCCGCCCCACCCCGCGGTTTCACCCGCGGTCCCGAGTGCTCCGATAGCCACCAAACCTTACTGGATTACCCGCGGGGCTAATATGAAGATTGTCTGAAAATTTCATCGCGATCGGTTCAGAGGTTTCGGAGTCTATAAGGAATATACATACATACAATACATACTTTCTCTTTTATATATATAGATAATATATTCATCGGTTTTTTTATTTGAATTCAATAAACCAAATGATTGTACTAATATTATATTATTTTTCTCACTCCTTATGATATGTAATACCTAAATAGCATATAAAGCAAGAGTTTGATCGAAAAGAAGCCTACAGACCGCCCGAGGCTACCTCTCAGTCGGATTTATCAGCACCTAATGAACTGTATTCCAAATATAAAATATCGCCCAAATACAAAAAGTCGTTCAAGCAAAAAGATTTCGATAAAAGAATTATTTATTTTTTGATTAATCGTTTGACATTTTCATGTATAACGCTATAATATGTACCCACAAAAATTATATGTTCGTATTCATAGTGATTTTTAGTTATAAAGCATCCATTTAGCTTTATTTTTATCTAAATAGTTAAGGAGCTTATTGTAATAATAATAAAATAGAGTAAAAGAGACAAAAAGCTTTTTATGCTGATTATAAAATATGCTAACTGCAAAAGTATGTTGATTTTTTAATCCAAGTTTGATCTTTTGATATCCTTAGAAATGAAACTATGTTATGCTTCTTTATATCTATGATAAATTAAAAACAAACAAACAGAGAGATATCTCTTCAAATAAAAGCATTACGCGACAACCAGCCACTTTTAGCAGCCAGTTTCGAAGATAAATAGCATGGCATATATTTTGAGTCAGTTTTTTTGGAACCACGCGTCCGGATTGCGATGTGAGCTCATAAAATTGATGTCGGGATTTGTCTTGGGACTTTTGTATGACAAATTATGATGATGAACCATAAGTTGTTGTAATGGAACTATTCGTTTGGTAAATTGTTAAAAGTTATAGGTGAGGCGTTTACTTTTTGACTTGTTTGCTTTTAACGGGAAAGAGAAATGAAGCTAAGGAACACTTTCAATAGCAATAATATTTTAATCAATCACATTGTTGACTAGGACTTAAGCTTATATCAGTTTATATCCTAACTTTAAAAAATCACGTATAATAATAAATAAATAAATATTCTGGAACATTATTCCTCACACACGGCCATCTGACCCCAAACTAAGCAGAGCTTGTACTATGGAAGCCAGACACCTGATATACTACATATACTCCTTTCTTTTGTAAATACATACATATATAGATAATTACAACCAGACACAGGACAAACAGACATGTTCATGCACACAAATGCTTGTCCTGAGTGGGAATCGAACCCACGACCTGTGGCGTGATAGATAGGGTATCTTACCAACCACGCCAACCGGCCCGTTAATGTATCTCCTATAGAAACATGAGCTACACCAGGACTTCCCAAACTGTGCGTCGCGACGCCTTGGGGCAGCTGGTCGCAGCATTGTCCCAGGGGCGTAAAAAAGTGGCAAATTCTCAAGAGTGTCACAGTACAAATATGTTTGAGAAGCCCTGAGCTACACAATACAATAAGAGAAATTACGACCAGTAGTTCACCATGCAGGCCCAATTTTGATTCTAATAATCGATTTCATTTCAAGATTAGCAATTTTCATGAAACTTTCTAAACCATCTAATTCAGGCCTATTATAAAGATCTGACATAAGAATTTAATGGTAATTAAAACTAAACTGTCGGTCAAGTTGATACAAAAGCTTTTCAGGGCACAAGATTAATTTCTTAACTTTACAATAGTGCTGGAAGTCGTGCTAATAGTAATGTCAATTAAGCGGCCCCAAATAGTTGCTTGAAGTGATTTCAGTTAGCAACAGCGCCTTAATGACTCGGTAAGTTCCGGCGAGGCAGACCTCATGCCTCGGCTAGTGTAACAAGTGCTTTATATTCATGTTTGATTACTTATTGTTAGCTATTGCTAGTTGCAAGGAAATTTAATATAGGTTCACAGTTTGTAAGATGTTATGAAGTAACTAGCATTGCCCAGCGGTTTCATCTGCGTATCTAGGATAAAAGTATCCTGTCTGTGATGCAAGAGCATCAATAGCTCTGTTTGTAAGGTACATACGTGAGAATGTAGTTAACAGACAGGTAGATACTCACTCTCGCATTTATATTTACAATAACCTTATGTCCAGCAATATAAGATTTACTTTTGTATAGCAATCACAGCAAACTTAAGCCACGATAATTATCAAATTAAACAAGAACGTCGAGTCGGAATATCAGAAATTTATGCAACCAGTTCTTGAAGAATGCATTTACAATAAACATTTACTGCTACATCATCCATAGAGGTAATTCAACCTGCCTCCTGAGAACCTTGCCTAGCTACAGCGGCGGCAGGTTCGAGAAGATTTTAAATATATTGTAGATTGTATTTTTTTTGTAAGTATTCATTGAATATCGTTACTTATTTCACCCGCGTCCCCGAGGGATCTTATGTTTTCCCGGGATAAAAAGTATATCCTCCTATAGCCTTCCTCGATAAATGGGCTATCCAACACTAAAAGAATTTTTCAATTCGAACCAGTAGTTCATGAGCGCAGGCATGCGCACAACAATTCACCAATGTTTCATAGTAATCTGATGTATATAGGAGCGCATACGTTACATACAAACAAACAAACTATTGATTATTATATATATAGGTATATAGCATATTATACTATAGGTTGGAAAGAAGTATATTTTGATTGCAATTTTTTATTGAGTATTGACGATTGATATATTAATTGAACATTGAGGAAAACAGTTCTTAGTTTTTATATTTTCCTTATACGTTAGAATAATATTATCGTGTCATATTATTTGAAGAGGATTTGAAATCAATATTTACTTAAGAATTAAACTTTAATTAAAAAAATATACAAAGATTTATATAAATTAGGCAACAACCGATCATTATTCGAATTAAGGTTCTTCTATGTAGTTATAACTCCATGGAGTCCTGTGAATTCCCAAGTTTTCTTGTTAAGGCCGACAACTCCGCCCCGGAGTGGACTTTTAACAGGACCCCTTGCGATTATGATATCCTGGTAGCTCTCTCGAAAGTATTAATGGGGAATTTATCCATGACTAAAGTAGAAAACTTTTTAAGAACTCTGAAAAGTATTTACGGCCTTATCAAAGTTTTAAAAAACATTTGTAGATTTCTTTTAAATCAAAAATAGCTAATGATATTGAAACAAATATAATTTTCTTAAACACTGACACGTGGATTTATTTTATATAACCTATCTTAGATAAAAGATATGGATATGGAAGATATGGTGCGTATTTTCAAACGGAAACCGCGTAAGTATATTCTGTGCATTGAACACAAATTAATAATGTTCACGCTACAGTTACTTTCTCAATTATATCAATAATACCCAAACAATGTAGTCCAGTCATCAATTTTGCACAATCATCTACCACTACTACTACTCCATAAAATATAAATTAACGTTCATTGCACTTTCATTATGATAAACACTGACACGTCACACTTATAACACGCCGTCGTTTTTGCGTCGGGGGTTAAAAATACTTCCCTATACAAACCGCTTACATTCCAATTTAAAAAAAAAACTACAGCACATAGTGACAGTGAGATGACTATTATGCTCATTACTCGAGTACTAAAGCGAGCGCGTTTTATTTCAACATATACATAATCACAATAAAAGGTATAGCCATCAACGTAGTTGCGTTTTACGTTCTTGCTCTCGCTTCGTCACAATCCGAGGCGATTATGGCTATTTCCACTTTGCGCGAAACTCTGAAATCTCGACAAAATCCCGAACCGGTCTTATCTCGCTGGCATCTCGAATTGTTTTCGCTTGCGGCTTATCTCCTCTTTTGTGTTGGTTATAAATTCGTTTTCTTTGCTTTTCGCGGGGCTCTCACAATTCCATTTCTAAAGATTACCTTCCCTTTTTTCTGTTTCGGATATCAATTTTTTAAGTGCCCTCTTATTGTGAAAATGTCTCGTGTAGACGTTGCGATAATCATGATAAGCTTTGTCTGCATTGTTCTATTCACAATTGTCTGGTAATTTCTTATAACAGACATAATGAATAATAAATTTTATATATTTTTCATACATTATTTTAAGACCAAACATTTGTGAATTCTAGAATTCATCACCAACATTGGTACCAATGAAGCGAGCAATAATGCTTGTTGTCCAACATAATTTTCCATTACCATCATGCAAAATTCTGTAATTATTAAATTTATGACCACAACACAATGGTGAAATCAGGGACTGGCCCGTTAGTGGCGATAACCGAATGCCACCGCCATGAACTATGAATTCACGATTGCATGAATCCTACTAAAACTGCGTGTGCGTTGTACAATGCTTGCAAATATACGGTGACTAATAAATTTAGGTGCGTAATGCGGTAATGTACCGAGCATGGGAACTATTATTATTATTCTAAGAATGTAAATGCATTTTCTACGTCAGATAAAAGTGACAAATAGGAAAATGTTTTCAAGGAACAATTGAGTAGAGATAAGTTAAAATGAAATTGATATTGTACTTAGACTGTCATAAGGTTTATTTTCGATGAACATAATCTATTATCGAATCTAGAATATTGATTCTCGTAAAAGTGGTTACATATGCATTTCCTTAAACTTAGATACTATTATCATAATTAATTATAGACTATTTGCCTATCAGTAACAATAAAAAACCGGCCAAGTGCAAGTCGGACTCGCGCACGAAGGGTTCCGTACCATTATCTATAAAAACGGCAAAAAAATCGCGTTTGTTGTATGCCCCGCTTAAATATTTATTTTATTTTGTTTTTAGTATTTGTTGTTATAGCGACAACAGAAATACGTAATTTGTGAAAATTTCAACTGTCTAGCTATCGCAGTTCTTGAGATACAGCCTGGTGACAGACAGACGGACAGACAGACAGCGTATAAAAATAAAGATATGGTAAAAAAGGTACATCTCTAAAATTTTAAATGGAAGTACTATTTGAAAACAGTATTTACCGTATAAAAAATACCAGGAAATCATATTGCACTAGAGTTTACTGAAAAATGTTACTAGCAGTCTAATTATTTCAGAGCAATGTAACTACAGGGTGTAAGGGACAGCCCTCCGCAAACGAATGGGGTGAATTCAGTATATCATACTAAGATGCCTGGTACATGAAATTATTTCCGGAATTTCATGGGAATCCAATAAACCTGATTTGTTTGATTACCTCATAAGCAATGTATCGGCTACCGTGGCAAAACGCACGTAACGAACTGCATGCAGCGCAGCGAGCCGGTCAGCCGCCCTCCGCGCGTCGTGCGTTAGAGTATTTCAACATCCATTGCTGATTTTTTTTATTTTAACTGTTTTAATTACATAAATTGAGTGTAGTGTACAACGAATTTAATTTTACAAGGAATAGTAACTGAAAAACGATGAATATATGAAATTTTCTCTGGAAAATTTTCATATATTCATCGTTTTCCGTGGAATATGACTCAAAACAAGGAGCTGAATGCACCCTGTCAGTTTGCGGAGGACCGTCCCTTACACCCTGTATGTAATGGGTGAACACATTGATTCTAAAACAATTAAAAACATTAAACCATGTCAAAAATGGTTACACAATTTTGTCCAGTTAAGGGATATCATGGGATTTTTACCTATTATGATAAAATACTTTGCTATAAGCTAATAAAGAATACCAATATTAAAATAATATAATAATAGTTCCATAGCAATTAAAATTGCATATGTTTTAAGGTTCTTTTTGGTGATTTAATAGAAGAAAAATCGCCTAAAAATCGCAATAACAAAAAATAACTGTCAGAAATTTTCTCTATATTTTGAATAGGTAGACGGATTTTAATAAAATTCATACTTACCCTAAATTAACACGTTAGCTAGTAGGTACTTAATATTAATACACATATAGTTCGAAGTTTAATGTATGACAGCAATTAATTGTTCACTAGGAATTGTTGGAGCAACAAAACTGTTTAAAGTTTACGTCAAACTTGTAATCGGCGCCGCGAATATACTCGTTATAATATCCGAAACTTAGCGTACGAATAGCGGCGTATGGATGTATGAAGAATGATAGAATGGAGGTTATAAAATGGATTGTTTGATAAAAAAAAAAACACTCTTGTTTGTAATCGAACAACAAACAATAGTGTTTTTTTTTTGACAGTGGAACGATTTGCCCAAGGCGAAAAACGCCTGTGGCAACTAGACCCATGGGACTATAGCCCGACCCGTAACTGAGGTAGTTGCGCGGTACGGGAGGGGTGACAGTTGTCGCATGTTGACGTATCAGGAGCTCTCGCGTCACCAAACCCCATTTATAGATAAATTTGGTCCTAGTTGTCTAAGCTTAGGATATGAAACAACCTAGTAATATTTACGCAACTTTCCTTAAGAACAGCTACACTCATAATTTGAACACAAAAAAACCACGAAAAGTAAATGCCTGGCTGAATATATTGCTGTAGTCATGGACTTAGAAAATAAGGCGGACGCCACCTCATAAAACAATTACTGAAGCACCCACACTAAGCCAGCTCGCTTAAATGCATACACGTCCGGCACGCACACATTCACACCACACTAAGCTGGCCGCCCGCCATTACGCTCCGAACCACACACACACACAGTTACGTCGCCACCATTTTAGTGCTTCAATAGTTTCTTAGCGGCCATCTGTCCGCATTTTTTCTAGGTCCATGGCTGTAGTCTTATAAGTTTAGGTGTACTACGAACCGGTGGTACAGTCAATTGTTATGTTCATAAGTTTTCTTAGATTCAATAAAACCGACGCAAAAATAGTTTACCTTTATCTGAATGTAGTAAAATAATACATACAGTAAAGCTCTTGTTCTAGACCCGTTCAAATATAAAAATACACTAGCTTCTACCGCATCCTACAAGCCTTCTTAGATTCAAAATCAAGATGTAGGCTCAAGTGACAGCATAGTTAGCGAGTTATCAGGCACCATACTGTCACTAGTTTCACTCTACCTAGCTCTATTGGACGAATCGTAAGATCGTTGCTTGTTGTCTTTTAGCCTTCATAAAGGTCGGCAACACACAATTTCCTTGGTGTTGCTAATGTCTATAGGCGACGGTAGCCACTGACATAAAAAACTTAAGAACGTCTTGATGGTATTTTACTATTAGCTAACTAACTTAGATAACTAAACTAAATTTACTTAACTAATCAGGTCCAAAGAACAGTTTAATTAAACTCGTAAAATTTCAATATAAATCGTTCGAAAATATATTTTAACTACAACCGTTTTAAAATATATAACTATTAAAATAATCGTGGCAATTAAATGAATAAAGTTCAGTTTAAAATAAGTTTAGTCAAAGAATCTGTAAAAACATTCCAACCACTACGGAAAATCCAATTTGTAAATTTTAAATGGAAGATAGCAAACTTTACCGTATTAACATTTAAAAAATAAAATAATATAAAAACTGGATGATATTTCCGCGTTCACTTTGGCCGCGGGGATAATCCTGCGGGATTTCAAAGCTTGTAGCGGCCGTCCCCAATGTGGAATCCCGTATGAAATACCGAATTTACGTGTTGCACTGGTTGATTGATCTTAATTGGTTGGTCAGTTGATTATTTACTCGCTTGCGGCAATATTAAACTGATTTCAGATGTTAATTCAACTGTCTTTTAAAAAATCATATACGTATATTTCGCGAAGCGGTCGTGGTGTAGCTTGATTAGCCGTTCTTAACCGATCGGCAATGTTAAGCAACGTCCAGTCAGGTCAGTACCTGGATGTATTTAAACATGAACGTTTCTATGATTCCGAAGGCACGTAAAGCCGTTGATCTCGGTTATCACTTAATTATAACAGTCGCTAAGCTAGTTGGAGAGCACCTAGATGGCTTAACGCGCGGTGGAGTTCCTATTTGCCCATTTCCTGTCACCCTCATTTGTGGAAATAGGCCTGTGCTCAGCAGTGGGACATCAATAGGCTGTACATGAGATAGATATACGTATATTTATCAGGGTGCAACAAAAAAAAAGCTACATTTAGGAACGGAAGTATATAAAACGTCATATAAATATAAACCACTTTTACTACGAAACAACTCCAAAAAACATACAAAAATTCTATTTAATGTTATATAAGAATGAAATGAAATGAAATGAAAATATTTTTTATTCAAATAGGCCTTTACAAGCACTTATGAATAATCTGACTCTAACGCTTGGTTCGGAAGGTTGCTTTTACTGAGAAGAGCCGGCAAGGAACTCAGCAATTACTCTTTTCAAAACCAATTCAGATTTATTACATAAAATTATTTATGTAGTCTCACTGACAATAATGTGTGTATTTATATGACAAAAAGGAAAAAATATCAAATTTATGAGTAACTTAGTAAATAAATGGATTGCAAACTTAAGCAGACCAGCCCCCACAAGCAACACCTGTTCACAAGTATGACGCATGTGGCAGCCATCGCCCTCCTCGCACATATTGTAGGGAAGTGAGCGTAAATAATGTAAATAAAAGACCTCCATTACAAGAAAAACATAAGCGAACTTAGATTCAAATCTCAGGAGTTGAAGATTTTTACACATGAACATGTAAGTGGTGAAAGCTGGTTTGTTAAGCGTATTTAATATATTTAATATCTTGATTGTGACGATGATCTTGGACATGTAGGTAAAAACCCAAAACTTCCCCGCAATTTTAAATGTCAAGCAGGTATTATATTTTTTCTTAGTAATTTAAGCCAAAACCTGATTTACAAGTGATTGAATCTCGTGCATTTGAAAGGATTAAGGTTTTTTTTGGATTTCGTAGTCAAACGAGGAAACTTTATAGTTTCGTCATGTTCGTCTGTCCGTCTGTCTATCATGGTCATTTTACGCAACAAAGTTATCAAATAAAATTTTAAAAAAAAAATTTTTTGGGTTCCCCTATAGTAAAGTGGTGTTGATTTTTTGTCCTACTACAACAAGTGGGCTATCGTTAAAAAGTTACACTTTCACGATATAAAGATTCATTTATTTATTTATGAGAGGAAGATCTACAGCAAATTTTAACAAACTAGAATTTTAGAAAAAAAAATCAGAAAGCCATTAACAGATCCTCACGGTTAAATAACATATTAAGTGTGAGTGAGCTAACTCATAAGGCAAACAGTAGGTAAGCAGTATTGAACAGTATTAAATTAGTCTTTTGATAAGAAAGAGTAAGATGGATTTTTAACTTAAAGAACTTGGGTTATTACTTACTTAAAGAAATTTACGAAATATCAAGCTATAAATTTGTAATTTTTGTTTGATTTTAGATTTTGCTACATGGTACTGACTAAAGAACACTACTCTGCGCGTGTATATTACGCCAAGGCTAGGACAATATAATATTCTCCTAATTTATAAATTTCAATAGCTCTAATCAATCAATAAAGCTTTTTCATTGAATCATTCATCGAATGTGTTGATTACAACTCTAGGTAAGTACCAAGGCGTCATATTCTCAAAGAACTAACTCCGGCACATTGCCTGCATTATGAAGCCTTTACAAGCCAAGTTCCACACTTAACTCGGTCCACTCAGTTTCATGGGCGAGCAACAAGTGCTTTCCATAATTTAGCACACCTGCCACGCTTCGTCTCTTCCAGTGCTATGCGCGCCTGGTAGTTAGATGTAGTTCGGCTATGATTTTTCAATGAGTTTCTTGAATATCTAAAACACCAATTCTCTAATGAAAGTGGTTTACCATTTGAGACACTAGTTTGTTTTTCGTGTCTTTACATATTTAGGCAATTTGTTTAGAAGATGCACCCTAACTGGGGACTCATATAATAAATCAATGGTAGAGATCTTGATGCTTTTTGATAGCATTTCCTCTCCATAAGTTGTCTTCATTAATGATGCACTGATGATGTATTATCCCAATTGCCACTTTAGCTTACTGACTATAAAGGTGCATCTACGCTAGCGAGCCGAGCACGAGCGGAGCCGCTCAGCGTGTTGGCGTCAAGTGTGGACTTACTTCGAGCCTATAACGATCACTGGGTTTGAGCACGACGCAAATTATCCCTTTGTGTTCGTCAAAAAACCGACAATTGGCGGAGCACAGTCGAGCACGAGCCACGAGCGGCGTGCTCGTTCGACGCTCGTAAGCCGGTCCACACTACACAAATTCATGCTCGGCTTGTGCTCCGCTCGTGCTCGGCTCGTGCTTGGCTCCTCTAGCGTAGACGCACCTTAAGGTCTAAGCCTGTGGCTTTTACTTACTCCGTAGAAGCAACAAATTCCACTATTACAATGCCAGGAATAGGTGGAATGGTAAAGGTCCCTTACCCTATAAATACGTACAAATATAATATCAGTAAATATACCAACAGCTATTTCGTAAAGTCCCTACAAATCGTCAAGTCACGGCTTGTTTCTAAAAGCAATTTTCTCTACATATTTACAGTACTTGAAGGAAAAATATAGCTCAAACACACCTATGATTGCCTAAGATTTGGTGAATTCCCTATTGGGTTTGGTGTGGTCACCACCTTCGGCCATATCATCACATAATTAATCTCTCAATATGATGAAAAGCAAATACCCCACACATATGTTTTCTTGATTAATATACAGAATGATTTATTAAGAGTATTAGGATAAATCTTACTTTATGGGATAAAGAGTAAAGTGGACAAAGGTGTAACGAGCTAAATTTTTGAGAAAGCGCATTTATATTTTTTAATATACCTACACCCAATATGTACAAATTTTATTAATTACACATCACATTTTTAATTAACATACACAAAAAAATAAAAGAATCTATTTACCTTCTTCAAATCAAGGCATTTTAAAGTTTATAGATAAATCTCTCAATGTCAATACTCCTTATTTATCTGGTAGCTCAGAGTTACCTATGCCTGTAGTTCAGCCAGGCAGTTTATTTATCTTTTTTGCTTAACTCATGTAGAGCCTATAAATAGCCATTTTATAAAAATAATAAAAAAAATCAAAAGCTCATAGCGACAAGTGTTAATAAACATAACTTGTCCTTAAGCAAAACCAGTTGGAAACAAGTTTCTACTGTCAGATGACTACAACATCATTTGTGATCAAGTTCATATGAAAATAACACGTATATTCTGTATAAATATTGCAAATCTGCATTTACCTAATAGATTAGTTATTACGAGTGTGTGATGGTTTTAAATTGTGTGAAAAAATAAATTTGAAACATGAAATGCATTATTGTGATTTTTACTTTATTTTGTGCAGGTATCTTTTGTGTCTTTTTCGTTTTTTTTTTATGTCTGTTGAGTGTCGTTGAGGTCAATAAATGTCAAATTTGTCAAAATATATACTATAGAAGTGTAATTTGGTACCCACGATAATTACAAAAAGGGGGGGTTATCAGGGGGGTTTATTTGTTGTCTTAAGGTGGCCCTCATTTTTAAATAAATAAGAAATCAATATAAAATGTAGTTCTATGACGTTTTGAATGCAAAAAAAAACTGAATGTATTGCCTGCTCTTCTCAGCAAAAGCAACCTTCAAAACGGTTAGAGTCTCAATTCATAAGTCTAAGGCACTTAAGGCCTATTTGAATGAATAAAATATTTCATTCCATTTCACTTTATACATGTATATTATAATGTAAATAAATATTGCACAAATTAAAACGAAAGAAATTTTCGTTAAAAAATCAAAATGAGGATTTAAAAAATCATCCACCTTACTCTTAAAAGTTCCTGGTACATTGTTGTATAATTAATTAATTCTTAAGAAAGAATATTATTTTTCAGCAACATGTATACAAGTTCAAACTATAGAGGAATTGTTAAAAAATAACTTTAGTGACATATGGGGATCAAAACAGGTATGTTATTCTTAATTATATATTTCATGCCTATAAATAGATTTGAATGAAGACGGCATTGTGGATTCGAATCCTAAATATATAGTAATATAATAAAGGAGAAGAGTTTTTTTGTTTGTTTGTTATTTGATAGCTCAATTCTTGCGAAAGGTTGTGGGAATCGATCCCACTCAGGACTTTTGTAATAATTTGGAATACTATTAACTTACCTATTACGTAATCGGGGCTGCCCCGTCGATATACAATCAAGT
The DNA here is from genome assembly GCA_951216915.1 of Tetheella fluctuosa. Classification (NCBI taxonomy): domain Eukaryota; kingdom Metazoa; phylum Arthropoda; class Insecta; order Lepidoptera; family Drepanidae; genus Tetheella; species Tetheella fluctuosa. The sequence goes on along the minus strand of OX578229.1, from coordinate 1,967,828 downwards.
TTATGAGGAAAACTAGATTTACAGTTGAGCCAACCCACACCACCAGACACCGGACTTAGGTTAATTATCTATTCATAGGTAATTATAGTTAACAAGTAAACAATAGCTATAAACTAAGTAGTATCTTTAGATCAAAATTAAATACCTATACCAACTAAGATAATTAAAATATGTAATGCAAATAAAGCTTGAATAATGAAAAAATAAAGTACTTATACTTTGTTTATAATCTGTACAATAAAAAAGAAGTACAAATGACATGACATTCTAGAAAAATTGTTCCAAGTGAAGCCATATATCTTTTTTGTGTGTTTTTTCTTTACTTTTAGTCGGAATATATTTAAATTATACGTTTTATTTGCCTGCAGCAAGGAGACCAATGGAACTGGGGATACGTAGTTATTACAGAACCCATTGTGAGTATCTTTGTATGTAAAATGGGCTTACGTTTGTCCATCGATTGAAACAAATAAATAGTCAATCAATCACTTTATTTTTCTCAGAAAAATCAAACTCCGTTAAATGAAACAACGGATGAGCCTAACCCTTGCGACCTGGTACTAAATAAGAAACCTGAGTTCACTGCACCCGGTCGACGAATTAGCGAGGCTAGTAAGTATTAATAATTTTATGGTAAACGCTTACCATCAGGTGGGCCGTATGCTTGTTTGCCGACTATGTTGTATTAAAAAAATAAAAGAAGGAATGCTGAAGATAATTGAATGTTGAGAACGACTTTATCGATTTCATCAATCTTTTAAGTTTTCAAATACTTTGTAGAAGGTCAGAAAACTTAATAAGAAGCAAGTCAAAAAGAAAAATTACAAACATCAAAATAAAGTAAACAAAAATTCAGCACTATTTCAACACTAATCTTTTTTCTTCGTAATCTTTTTACAATTCAAGAATTGTAGGACCACGATACAAAATATCTATAGATATCTACAGAATGAATTTTCCAAGTAGCCACGGATGGCCAAATCCAAAAGTATATGGAGTACTTAAACTTTCTAAGTTCTAAGTAACATTAAGGCTTCTATGCAATCATTCTTAATACTATTATATTTTCTTACAGAATGCTATGAATATATTTGGGAACTGAAAAACAGAGCAGAGGTTGCGGAAAAACAGAGAAAATGTAAGGTTTATAGGTTTATTCACAGTACTTTCATCCTTATCCATATAGGAATAAGAGTTACTAGTAGTCTAGTCTATACTTTTTTATAGTCAGTGAAATGAAAAGCGTATCTTTAAGCTGTGTATATTTTTTTCATAATAAGTTACAATTGATAGACTTTGACCACAATTTTGAGTAGCCACATCATCATGTGGCCGAAAGTTGTAAGGGATTGGAAGGAAATTCCCTCTCAAGTCCAGCTGATAGAACAAGCTTATTTTAGGATTCGAACCAACCACCTTCCTTACGACATTCAACGTCACTGCCACTTAACAGATCCTTATTTCAAAGATTTAAAAATATATTTATATAAGTTTCTCTTTTGTAGTTAATTGTCTTGTCATTGGTTGTTTTTTGTTTTTCTATCATTGTATATGTAAGCCATGTTTAATACAACCAGTATATTATGGAAAGTTCAACAAATTATGTTTACAGGTTGGAACTACAGAAGAGAGCATGATAAAAAGCTTCCTGGCTTTGCGATTGGAGGTCGAATTACTTTGCCCGGGGAATTCCCTCACATGGTTAGTTTGATTAAAATTTATATTTATCATGATTGAAAAGTCACTCTAGTTAAAGACCAGGAATGAACCAAATAGAATACAAAAACAGTGAAAAATTTAAGTTACGTTAAATATTTATGTCCAAAGAAATTTCGCCCTGACTTTTATTTGTACTAAATACTAAAAATTAAATTAATACATAAATAATATGATTCTATTCAATAAACATATAAAATGCTAAATCACAACCTGTATAGCTGCAAAATTATTTATCAAGTTATGCAAGGTCGATCGGCATGAATCATTGTTTTTAAAAGATCTTAGTTTTCCTCGAGGTATATTTTAAGGTCATTGTCGTTTATATGTCTTAATAACTAGCTAAACTCAACTACGCTTCACTGTGGCTCAATTTAAACCTCGCGAAACGCTTACAATTTCCCGTTCCAGTCGGCACTTAGGTATAAAAAGTATATAGAAACCCTCCTAGATAGAAATAGCTTGTGTCCACTATGAATAAATCAGATGGCTAAGAGTTTTTAATGTTTAATCATGATATACAGGTTACAAAAAAACAAAATTAGTTATGATAAAAACTAAAGATTATTAAAATTTATATTTTCAGAAAGTATGACGTCACGCCATGCAAAACAATAATTAATTTAGTGTTTTTATAGTTGTGCTTTTATACTGAGGCAATACACAACACTTGTAATACGAATGATTCATTTTTAATTAGAGAAAACTAACTTTAACAACTAGCTGTATCAGACGATTGTCAGCGCCACAGTTTGTTTCGCGCGGCGTGACGGCATCCAAGACGCCATGGCAGACTTGATCGTTTTCGAGCTTATTTTAAAATCGTTTTTGAAAACGTAAAAATATAATACAAAAATATGTTTTTAATTGGAAATATAACTGTTATTGTGTAAATCAGATACTAAGGTAAAGTATTAACCAGTTTTTCAAATTTTGTCAACTAGCCTAATGCAACGTTGTGTAATTGAAACATAATATAGATTCAATTTCTACACAAAAAAAAAAGGTAAAATCACATTATAAACTTTATATTATTCTGAATGACCAGGGCGCCATAGGTTGGAAGTCGTCCATGGATGATTCTTGGATATTCAAATGCGGAAGCTCGCTCATCAGTCCCAAGTTTGTGCTGACTGCCGCGCATTGTTCTAAAGCATCTCCAAGAGACCCTACCATTGCTGATCCCGTACCAAAGATTGTTAGACTTGGTGATAAGAATATACTTGATGCGGTAAGATACATGGCTAATTAACATGGGAACCTTTAACCTAGAGCTAAAAATACAAAGTTAAAAATAATCCTTTTGTACAGGCTGCTCCTCCTTATGGTGTTGATCCAGTAGATGCAAAAATTCTCAAGATAATTGTTCACCCACAGTATAAGCCTCCAAAGAAATATTACGATATAGCGTTAATAGAATTTGAAAAACCCGTTGTATTTACTAAGTACATACAACCAGCTTGTCTTTGGGGTAGTGCTGATACCAAAACTCTTGGGACAAAGGCCACTTTAACTGGATGGGGAGTCGTAGAAATAAGTAAGTCGTATGTTATAATCTGTATATATAAAAGAAAAAAAATGACTGACTGACTGATCTATCAACGCACAGCTCAAACCACTGGACGGATCGGGCTAAAATTTGGCATACAGATAGCTATTAAGATGTAGGCATCCGTTAAGAAGGATTTTTGAAAATTCCACACCTAAGGGGGTAAGATAGGAGTTCGCGAGTGAAACCGGGGGGCGGTAAGCTAGTCTATCTTAACTGACTGGTGATAAATCAACGCATAATCTAGACATAATCCGCTGGTTCTAAGAACACGAAATTTTGAGGGTATGTTCCTTTTATAACGTAGAGGTGTACTAAGAAAGAATTTTATTTTATTTTAGAAAAACAAACCCATATTTTTATTTTATCTATAGACTTCACGACATACACTAAGTATTTGAAGAATATTGATTGCTATTAATAATCACGTTTTCTCACTTAGATAATTAACAAATCTACCAGGATTTCATGAAAAAGATGATATTGAATGAATAACAACAACCTTAACTAACTTCTAGGAAGTCTGGTAACCTCACCAGAGCTGCAGGCAGCTGAGGTTGACGTCATAAATTCTGAAAAATGTGACGGACTACTTCGTAACGCGTGCAACAGGCATTGGTGTGGAATTAAGGAGCATCAACTCTGCGCTGGTAAACTTACTGGAGGAGTCGACGCTTGTCAGGTTATTTTCTTCTACTGTCCACTGCTCTATATAACTCGGAGATAAAGCTCAAAAGTATAGACGCACATAATTATTATAACCTATACAAGAATTGACTCTCAAGTGCTATCTGGATAGCACCAGTTATATATGTGCAGTGTGTGATATAACTGTTTTAAAACAGCCTAGTATAAGTCCTGGATTACCAAACATATATAAATTATAAAGAGTTTATGTAATGAGTCCTGTATTTTGGAATGGAAAGGATTTGAGCAAAACTCCAGTGTCAGCTGCTAACCTGATATTTAATTTCAGGGTGACTCCGGGGGACCGCTGCAGGTGAAAATACCTCTTCCGATAACGAGTGAAGGAGACATGCACATTGTCATCGGCGTGACGTCATTTGGCATTGGATGCGCTTTAGAAAATTTACCCGGAATTTATACGAGGGTCTCAAGTTTTATTGATTGGGTAGAAAATATTGTTTGGCGCTAAGCTACAAGCTTGTTATACTGATAACAACTAGCCAAAACTAGCCTTATCATGAATAAAATAAAGTTTCAATCTAAAGTTTTCTAATTATTAAAACCGATATAATTTATTCAATGTATAATTTTACTGCTAAAGCTATAATAAACCCATTCGAAAACTGATGAATCGCTTTAAATAGTCTAGTTAAATCTAAGTTTAACATAAAGCTTCTAGCCTTGATTGAACCAAACAAATGCACAGGTAAGTACCCGAACAAATGGCCGGCTTACCTCAATATATTGCGGATCTTTTATCCAAAATTACAGAGCTAATGTCACATTTTACATAGATTTTTATTTTTATAGTCAATTTGTAAAATAAAATTGAATAGCTATAAGTCACTAGTAATGTTTAGAAAAAAAAATGCAAATAATTTTTTATTCTCAAGTTATAATGTGTACAAAATGGTTTGAGATATATCGCAATAATTACATAAAATATTCTGTAAAAAGTAAATAAAATAGAATATCAATACTAAATGATGCAGCCCAGACGAATTGTCCCATCGCCCTCAGATTAGAGTAAATCCCAGGATCCCGTTAAATGGAATTCTGAAGCGGCACCATTCACTCTACGATGTTAGGAGATGACTCCCGTTTGTTTTGTGTATAACAAAGAAAGAAAAACCTTTTATCTATTTATTGACCCACAACCGAACCGAACAATAAACCACACTTGTACACCACATATATGCGACTGCTCGAAAATAATGGATGAATGAATGGTGTATTCTGGTAGTTGCACTTTAGAGCCAGGCAATGCACCTGGTATTGCTAATGTTCACAGCCGACGGTACGGCGCCGGCGGATTACGGTTCGCGCAAAGCTGCGGATCATTCATTTTGCAATGAAATGTAAGCAATCCACCATGTCTTTGCACATGTCTACCGCACAATTACACCACCGCGGTGCGCGGTGTTCCACAGTTTTAGGCCGGTACTGTCAATTATATTACCAATTAGTATCCCTAGTTTCCGTTCTTCCGCACTTCTCCGACCACCGTGGAGATCGGTGTTATGTGCTAATCATCTAATATTTAATTTTACATACATTACATAATCAAACTACTCAGTTTTCAGAGCAGGTATCCCTTCCGCTAATCACTCACACGAACAGTAACTGAGGTCAGTTAAAATAAGCTGAAATATTAAACGTCAGAGCAACTTGAAGTTGATTAATGTACCTACCTGAAAGTTTCGTGAAACAGTTAAGGAAATTTAAATATTTATTCATACATATCTTCACAGCGTCGTCAGAGGAACGAACACATAATTTTGTTGACGAAAAAAAAGATATAGATTAGATAGATTGATAGGATTAGGATTATTAACTTTCACAATTAAGAAAAACTAAAAATCCGTGAGATTTCTCAATGTTCAGACCTTAATTTATTTAGTTTATGGTCCTTAAATTCATATAGTCAACACTACAATTAAAAACATTATTCAAATGTCGACAATAGTATTATTAGTAACTGAACACTGTTTTAGCTGTAATGCCCTCCCTTTAACAATTCGACACCTACTTTTGTATTATAAAGTAAATTACTCAGGGATTGTTCGTAAAATGAAAACAACAAACAATAAAACTGGCCTTAGTCTTCGCAAGAGGATATCTGAGGGCGTAAGCTTAAGGCGGCCTACTGTTACAACGTACCGTAACTAAACCAATTTAAATAAATTTTCATGAAATTTGAGATATATCTACAATTCTAAAAAAATAATAAATAAATATTCTGGTACATTATGCCTCACACACGGCCATCTGACCCCAAACTAAGCAGAGCTTGTACTATGGAAGCCAGATAACTGATGTACTACATTTATACTACTTTTCTTTTGTAAATACATACATATATAATTACACCCAGACTCAGGACAAACAGACATGTTCATGCACACAAATGTCTGTCCTGAGTGGGAATCGAACTCACGACCTGTGGCGTGATAGATAGGGTATCTTACCAACCCATCAACCGGCCCGTCAACTTTCGAATAAAAGGGTAAGAATCGGTCATTATTTTAGCATAATCTGAATTAGAATATCTATATAATTATAATATAAACAAATAGCCTCCGCACTGCGATTTTACTGAGATTTTTGATGAAATGATGAATATAAAAAGTATCTGGTGCATTTTTTTTTCCTGATCTAAAAAAATATTAGTAAGTAGACCTAAACCTTTACTTTTTCATCCAAAGACACAATTCTATATAACTAGAATGAAACCGAGTACAAAAGCTTGATAAATATGACAATTTCATAAAATAAAACACAAAAACAACTCTCATGCAAAACAGACCAATATTTCTTAGCAACGTTACGTGACGGTGTAACAGACGGCTGGCTTTACAGTAATCTTCCATTTGAGGGAGCGATTTGTCTAGTAGACGGATAGCAGTACTAGTTCCGCCGAGCCAACCTGATCCGAGCCCATTCGCCTCAAGACGCACCCTGTATTGCAATTGTGTGTGCCACTGTACTTTATATTGTGGATTTTATTTATAAAATCTTTTTTTTTCCTCAAAAGGAAGATGCGTTGCAATCATTTTAGTTCATATCAGTCTGATAAAAAGCTATTTTAAGGCTTATTTGATAGAAGGTGGATACTTCTACATAACTTATTATGCTGAAATAATTTATAGAAATAAACCAAAAAAAATAGGAAAGCTATATACAAACAAAGTCGTGTTACACCATTTATAACTCAAGAGCGGCTGGACTGATTTTAATGATCTTTGATTTGTTGGATTTGTCTCCGCCCCGAATAGCAGAATAACTATTAAAAACATTGGAAAATAAAAAAAACAACTGGGAACGCGGTTGCAACCGCGGGGATCAGCTATTAACACGCTTTTTTTTTAAATAAAGTTATCCAAAAAGATTAGTTTTAAAATGATGTATTATTTCAAGTATAATTTGGCATCAAGAAGCTACTTTTCCTACCATTATTTTTACACAAAAATGTATAAATAATGTAAAACACAATAAATGTACCACACAAGTTTTACACCGCGCCGCGTGTAATAATATTGTTATATCTCTCTACTTTGACCCAACACGTTTATTTATGGGATACCATAAAAAGGGTTCAAGACCCTTCTATGATTAGCATTTTTTCTTTTTAAACACATGTTTGAGGACATATTTGCATGTTAAGTATTATTTTAATATTTATATATAATATGTAGTAGAACCGGCGTGTCTGTACATTCAATAGTTTTTTTTTTATATCAAAAATGGAGTGTAGATGCTATGTAGGAAGAATAGCAAAATGCAAAGAGATTTTTTTTCTTGTCTTGGCACTTCGAATAGGTTTTATTTCATCGAAATCAAATGAAAAGAAGAAATGTACCTTGATACCTATTTTATTAAGTCAGTGCGAGCGAAGCCGCGGGCGAAAATGTGGTTTAAAATAAATATGTTAAGTTTGTTTGACAATGTCGCTGTTTTTTAAAGCGTGTCGGCTTTTCATAATTTACATGTAAATTTATTGTATAAATATGTAATTTTTTTACATCAATAATTTATATCTGAAAATTGTACAACAGCTATACAATAAAGTAATATGCCAAAGAGAATATCATTCATTCATTCATTCACAGTTCATTGAAATACTCTGACACGAATTTTAATTTATTACATCAATGATAACCAATTAATGGGACGTAATTATGTGATTCGCACACGAAGTACGTGGCAATGGAATATATATTGTATACAGGGTGATTTTGTTATCACTGGCAATACTTGTAGGGGTGGAAGTACTCATCAATGTGAATAACTTTTATTATAGGACTGACTCTGATATCGCGTAAAATAATATGGTTGCTTCATACATTTTTTCACGGATTTCGATGAAATGTGGCACACAGACATATTCTGGACTAACATATAGGATACTTTTTATCCCGGGAAAACATAAGATATCTCAGTAACGCAGGTGAAACCGCGGGGCAGAAGCTAGTTAAAATAAACTCACATGCCAAGCACACTCATATGTATAGTTTTATAAAAGTATTCTGGCTTCCTCAAATTTTGGATGGTACCATAAAATTTGGCAAGTTCTTGACTACCTATTTTTGTGATGAATTTGAAGGCATAAAAACTCGTACATTTTCTAGCCAGTTGTCTAGTAAAATAAAAATAATATAAAAGCTATGACGTCACGAGGCGTCGCATTCAGGGTTCTCGTTTATTCTTTTTTTATGACGCATAAATTTCAGTATTCACCGTAATCGGACCTTGTCTCAAATTTGAATATTTTTCGTGTTTGGACTGATTTTAGGGTACGGGTAGTACCTATGTCCTCCTTTTTATATTATTTTCGATAAAAGAAATATTTTAATATATAAAGAACGAGACATAATGGTATTTGTAACTCAATTATTGTTTTTAACGATTTAATGGATAGTATTATTATGTTGGTGATGTTGATTTAGTGAAATTTGATTAGAGATATTTGATTGTTGAATTACAAGAGATATATCTAGCTTAAAATAATAAGCTACAAAAAGAGAACCATAAAGCATGCGATACTCAAAAATTGTAATAACCTTGCACATCTATGAACCCACGTTTTTCCTCAAACCTTGAATATACTATGACGCTTTGTACGTTGGTAGTGTTATGTTCCTTTGAAAAAAAATCGTCCACTGACTGCATGTCGTGTGCGGGCGGCACTCATGCTAACAGCAAAGGAGTGGAATACATTTCCGTAGATTATTGACACTACGTTCCTATAATTCGGATGCCTTCAAAGATTAAGTGGATAGACATTTTTTGAGTTTTGACATCACTCGTCTCAGAGTAATGTCTTCTATGTTTGGCAAAACGAAAACAAGTTTTACCTACTAACAAAAAAAAAACGGTTTAATAAGATATACAATTACAAGTATTAGCGAAACTACAATCCATATGACATTTAATAAAGATGAGTTTAAAATTGCTTAAAATTTTCCCCGCGTTTCTGTAATAAAAACTATGCTATGGTCATCTCATTGCTATCTGGATCGCAAAAACGGCAAACAAACAGACATTCACTTATAGTAAGATATATTCTACAATAATATTTCAAAACTTTGCATACTTTAATATCAAAAAGTTCTTAAGGCAAATGCAAATAGGGAGGCAATTAAATTAGATTAATTACTTCAGTCAGTCCCTAAACACGATATCTGATTAAATTTATTAATTTCAACTACCGGCAGGAAGGAAGCGGAATCCAATTACGACCCTCTAAAATGTAGAAAAAAAAAACCTCCTCACTCTCATAAATCTCTGGGATGAAGATGAATGTAAAACAGAACTTTTCTTAACGCAATCTGTCAAATACACCGTTTGTTATGGGGTTCCGTAGGTTGTGAGATGTGGGTCATAATGTCACTCCAAAGGTTTTTAATGTCACTATCGCAATTAGGTATGTCCCTAAAATTTATAGTTTTATAGTGTAAAAAAAATTCTTCTTCTCAATTCACAAATTATTTTATACCCACTAGGTTTTACCCGCGTTCCCGAGAAAAAAAGTAGCCTATGTCCCTCTCCATCCATAGGCTATCTGCGTACCATATGTCATCGCGATCATTTTAGCAGTTTAGACGTGATAAGGTAAGAGACAGACAGTTACTTTTACATTTAGGGTATGGATATGGATTGTCGAACTTTCCAAAAGTATTGATTTTTGTTTATCATTCTTATAAGACTACTTAAATTAATTAAATCACTTTTTTAACTTACCAAGCAATATTTTTTCAATGTTATATTGTGGGGCGTCATCGTCTTATGAATATTTTAGACACGGAACCCCAATTAATTGCGTACCCAAAACACACTTGACCTTTTTCTCATTATATCTCCTCCTTCATAGGGAGTATTAATCAATGTTAGGAAACTTAAATTAAGTTGTGTTAAGTTATAAACGACATGAAGAATACCTACTCTCACTACTGTCTGAATTTAAACCGAGTTTAAATGAAGTTTATTGATGGAAAATTAACAAGCACGCAAAGTTTTGATCTAGTGGCCTTGTTTAGAATCCCTGAGATTGAGACGGAGGACTGGTCTCCCATAGCACAGGCTATCCTAGTTTGGGGGCCAGGAAACATTGTACTACAACTTGTTTTCTTATACTTAAAATATACTAATACGATTTAATATAATAAAATATGTTCACTATGTAAAAGGCAATAAAAATGATTTGAATTGAATTTGAGAGGCTTCTTATCCAGGTTCTGGGTTAGGGACAAATTCCTATATATTTGAAGTAGAAAATGATTTACCATGATAAGTGATGATGTAGCCTATGGAGTACACAAAGTCTGGAAGGAACTGACTCAAATGCAGCTGCCAGAATACACCTGTAGTAGGGCTTGGCGACAGAATTTCAACTTGATTGTGGTAGCCAGCTTTTCGGGTAGGTACTACAAAATACCCTAACCACCGTGCTATGGTTTGCTTACGATGTTTTCGTTCACCGAAACCTCAACCTCATTGTAGGATTCGAACCCACGCCGCGGCATTCGACGTCACTACCACTGAGATATCATCGCCTTATATAATTATAGATTAGTGTAGATTAGATATAATGTTATTTATACATCATTTGATTTCTGTTAACACCTTTTGTACACTATACGCTATTTGGAAAAAATATTTTTATTTTAATTCTTTCTAATTTAATTAATTAAATATACCATAATGACACCCTAAACAAGTAATGAAACATTAACGAAAATAAATTAATTAATATTATGTTAGTAATTAAATATCAAGCGAAATATCGGGAATCCCCCGACAATCTAATCAAGATATCTTACATAATAAACGTCGAATTTAGTAACTCGAACACCTTAATGTTCATGAAGATATTTTCAACTCTAATCAACAGGTAGTTACGTTCTAAATTGCTTGCGATGGGAGAGCTATTTTATGTGCCACCTTGAGCCATAAAGAGCATGTAATGAGGTTCGTAAAAGAGTCCACTTCGATTAAAGTGTAAGTAATAAATGACCTACGTAGATTCCTATTACAGTTTAAATGCAATATTAAATCGTCATGGGTTGTAAATGGTTTTCGGTTTTGGGTGGGTATTTTATTAGTAATTTAAAGTCATATTATTCCTAAAATCTGTTGGCTAGTGTACTGGCAGTGGCTAGTGTTGCGTTTGAGAGCCAGTTGCCTTCTAGGCTTTATAAAGGTCGGCAACATATTGGCAATACCCCTGGTAAAGCTAATGTCTATAGGCGACGGTAGTTACTTACCATCAGGTGGACCGCCTGCCAGCTTGTCCCGCCTGCCAGTATGTCAGCCTTTAGACATAAGAAAAAAAACATTAGTTATTGATAATCTACATGAACATCAGTTCTAGTATTGCCTATTCTTCTTGGCAAAAGCAACCTTCCGAAGCGTGCGTTAGACTCTGAATTTGAATAAAATATTTTATTATGTATCTAAATACTTTGCAAATAATTGTCAGATATCGTAAAAGAATATTACTTGTTTTTGATAGGTCATCAAAAAAATAAGTACTATACAAGTGTATTTGTAACAAGCAAGAGAAATATAGGTTAACAACGTGGGTTTATTAGGTCTCCAACAAACATAACTAGCTTAGTAAACTATATCCCAAAAAAGCATCGTCGACATATATTCAGAAATCAAATATACTCCCCTTTTATTCCCTCTCAATGATCGTATACAAGCGAAACAAAACTACACGGGAGTAAAGCAATAAAACAAAGTGTTTTTTTCATCTCGTCTCCTATTTTGTTGCTGGCAACCCGTTGATTGGCTGTCAACGTCAAAATACAATACATCGCCGCCAATAACAAAGGGAAAGTATTTTATTTGTAGCGTCTAAAAAGTCTTGTTTTGGAAACAAGCGATGAGCGAGCGGCTGATAATGAGACCCATATTGACGTATAAACCTTGACCCATAAGTAATTTAAACTCTTTTCGTTTTTTCACCTGCCAATCATTTATGGGATATATTCCTACATTGTCAATTAATTATTCTTTAGTTGACATTATTATTTCATCACATTTACCACCTGACAGTGACATGATTATATACTGGGAATTAAGAACATATTTGTAATGTACGGTTACGTAAACAATCTTCATGAGTTTCTGGTACCCTAGTAGATGGACATTTTATTAACTAGTTGTCACACGCGGTTTCACCTACACTCCCTAGAAAAAAAGTAGCCGGTCTCCCTCTCCATACCATAGGCTATCTGCGTACCAAATTTCGTCGCGATCTATTCAGCGGCTTAGACGTGAAAAGGTAACAGACAGAGTTACTTTCGCATCTATAATATTTAATAATTAACATAGTACATATGGATTATTGTATTTGAAATTAATCATAGTCTACATAATTACATGTTATGACTGCATAATTAAAAAGATATAGTGCCACAGTACAGTGGCAAATGATCAAACAGTATCTATGTTCGTTAACTTATTAAAGTAAAGCGAGTGTTAATATTTAATCCGAGTTGCGCACAAGCGCCTCCGGGGGGCGCTAATGTATGCGGGGTCACGCACAGAGCACTGTACGAATGGGATAAATAGGGGTCACTGTCACACTGTCGTGTAAAAGATAGCCCCTTTATTTACTAACTGGTTGATGTTTATTATCTACTTATAATGTTCGTGGTGTCGTGCTGACATTCACCTTGTAACTCCTATCGTTTCTAACTTAAAGGTACGTTACATTTGAATTTGTGTTTTTAATTTTTTTTTAATAGTTTAAAGATTAAAAATTAGAAAAAATTAATACTGGTTGGATATTTTAAGATGGTATACTTTTCGAAACCTATGTCCGGTTCGTCAGTCTGTCAGTTGATTAGAAAATATAAAAAAAGTTTGAATAAATTTTGGTGAAATATCCAGTGAAACATATTTACTTTAAATCAACTTCAAATACAGGAGGAAGCTTTGACAAATTATATTCTCCGAGATAGATTTTCTTTTTCCTAAACATATTTTATATATGTACTTTAAGGCGTAAGTATCAGAATTGAAGTGTCATCAAATGCCGTGATGAGGGTGAGAATTCTATACTAAACTCGAGCTTTTGGTAAAAGAATACAAAAATTGGTGGAGTACTTTTTAGTAGCGGCCTAACTGGTTTCCACAATTGCACTTAAGAGGCCAGATACCTTCTAGGCTTTGAGTGATTACGACCTTCAACCAAACATCAGAATAGAAAAAATGCTATTTTAAGTAATAAATAAAAATAAATAAATAATTCAAAACAGTTCACTTCGGTGTGATAGTAAGACTAGCTACAAGCCAATGATCTACTTACTACCTCCAAGATACGCGCAGACTTAAGGTTAACACGGACAAAGTTTCAAAGCGTACCTAACTTAAGACTGTTTTGTATCTCATACGACGCTTCAATATCTTTCAAGTTTTCAGCATGATAATATGTATGAAATATAGGGCTTCAATAAAGTTTATTTTACGACTACATATTATGAGATAATTTAGAAAATATAGAGTCTCAATGAAAAAGAATCCCAAGATCACAGGATTTTCCCAAAATGCCTTAGTTTTATTCACTGCTAATCCATTGACAAAGTGAAAGTCGAATAGATATGACTATTTTCAGTTTAGACCCATAGGAGACCCTTCATGAAGGTTACAGCTACTGGCGTTACCGTTCGGAAGTCAGCCCTCAAATAAGAGGGATATTAGGTATAATGTTACGGTATATTTTAGAATGATATCTGTAATTTTTTTAAGTCTAAAGGTTGACAAGCATATAGACTGTTCACCTGATGGTATAGATTCACCACCGCCCATTGACGTTCAATTTAAAGATAGCTCATTTATAGCGGCGTATTTTTTGAAAAAAGAAACAATGTTACACTGCGGAAAAGCCATAATGATATAATAATACGAAATGCCGTCGTGTGTTCGAATCCTAAAATGAGCTTGAAGAATCTATAGCGCGGTCGTAGGATACTTAATGGTAACTGGCTGGCTACAAACTCTCAAAGTCAAAGCCATTTATTCTGTTTGGGGCCCTAGGAGGGCACTTATGAAGGTCGAATTTACTGAAGTTACCACCGGTTCGGAAGTCAGCCTTCAACTGAGAAGAACCGGCAAGAAACTCAGTAAGGTTACATTTTTTATGTTTTATTATCTGACTATTGGCTATATTTTTTCAAAAACAGCAAAATGTCGCCCAAAACCTACCTGTGTGTAAAGACAGCAGCTGCACTCAGGGTCTAGGTGAATTAGGCGACGGCCTAGGGCGCTCGTATTAAGGGGGCGACAATAAAAGTGAAAAATAATACAGTAATATTTTTTTATTTACAATTTGATAGTAAAAAAAAAAAAAAAAACATTTTACATTATTGTTTTATTTTGTCACGAATTGTCTTAAAAGGGTGCCGTTCTAGTCTTTCGCTTTGGGTGCCAGGAATGCTCTGGCCGGTGCTGGCTGCACTGCACTAGAGAACCAATTCCTTCTAGGCTGTATGCTTATCACCTTCAGCGTCGTCATCACAGGTTTATACATAGTAAAAAAAAAATAAGAAACAAATGTTCAATAACTCTTTTGATATCAAATACCTAATACAAACTAATCTTGAAAACTTAGGTCCTCACAGAACAAAAGAAAAGCTGGAACAAGACTTGCAAACAAACAAGCAATTCAACTTGCAACTTTTCGACGCCGTGTCATCAAGTATTTAACAAGTTAGAAAGAATGAGTCAACAGGTGCCCCCCCTGGGCACTGTTATGCTGACAACATATTATTAGGTAAGTATATAGAATGGAGCAGAGTCGTCTTTTGCTTTATGTCGATTTTTTTTTTGCGCGGATTGGTAATTTAACTTTTATTAGTCTATCAATAAGGCTCATTTTTGGGGAAGCCTATTAAATTATTACTGTTAACAAATGTGAAAGTGTGTATGTTCGCATCAACGTTATTTTTTGCATAGATTTAATTTACAGGCTGGAGAGTGACATAGGCTACATTTTATCCCGGGAACGGAGGTCAAACAGCGAGGAGAAAACTAGTTCGGTGTATGTATAAAGTAAATTATTGGGTCTATTCGTATGATAATTTTATTTTCATCCAACCAACGGACAATTTTTGATGACGAATATTTTTATTATTATCATCGAAAACTTTTCTACTTATAAAATACCAAAACTATAAAAAAAAACACTGTCGTTTTTGTTCGATTTGACAGTTGAACAATCGCGCATGTACCATGTACATTTATGGTTATTCTCTCTCATCTTCAATTCTTCTTCTCTTTCTCAACTTAACATATAAAAGAAACAAAAAATCGCGTGTCAATATATTCTCTGGGAAGATTTAGGCACACTAATATCATACACATACGAACCTAATATACCGTCCCTCATTCTGTGTCATTACTAGGTCACAAACACTTTCAAGTTAGTTACAAGAGACAATAGCCCATAAGCGTCGAATGCTATGTCGAAGTCATGGGTTGGAATTCTACAATGAACTTGAGCTTTAGGTGAAGGAAAACATTATAAAGAAAACAATAGCTGTACCTACTGGTGGTAGGGAACTTATATGTAGCCGCCTGACTTGATACCACCCTCAAGTGAACCTAACTCCAAGCACCAATCATTGAGTTACAGTAGCTGCACTTATGTGTCAGATCTTTCATGTTAAATGTGTTTACCACTTTCGGCTTACACAGACACATAGTTTAAAAAATGCAATTAAGAGCAAAGCGCTCAGTGGTGACGTCTGACGCCACGGCGAAGGTGGTTAGAATCCTATAATGAGCTTGAGCTTTCGGTGAAGGAAAACATCGTAAGGAAACCATAGCACGGTGGTAGAGAACTTTGTAGTACCCGCCTAGATGGCTACCACCTTCAAGTTCTATTGGTGTGTTCCAGCAGCTGCAATTGAGAGCCAGTTCCTTCTAGGCTTTGTGTGCTTACCACCATAGGCCACATCATCACTTAACATAGTGAGATTGTGGTCAAAGACAAGCTTACACAAAGTAAAAAAAAAAGCCAAGTAACCAGTCAGCACGTAAATGAACCGACCATTCACGCTCCGCACGGCGCGTACATCACGCGTTCAGTTTGTCGTAGGTCACGTAATACCGCAATTTGCCGGCGAAATGGAAGAGTGCGGTCGTCCGACTACGTGTCCTACGTTTTATAACCAGCTTTATTCCCAACAAAGTATCCGCTACCTTTTGTCATTAGGAATAGTTGTGCCTTTAATTTTATAGAACAAACTTTTGCTCTTTTCGCTTTTAAAAATACCTTTTGAGGGTGAGATGGCATACGTATTTATTATCCTACTATATATTAAATCTAAACTGAGGCGTGTGCTTTCAATTCTTTTTAACCGACCTCAAAAAAGGAGGTGGTGATATAATAGGTATGTTCACTATTTTTCTCGGAAACAGCCGAACCGATTTGGATGGTTTCATCGTAATGGAATCATTAAGCTAGATCCCGAGGTGGTCCCATATAAATTTATGATGATCTGATTATGGATTTTGAAGATATGACGGAACCTCAATGAAAAAGAGCACGAATATCGCGATTGAAATATCTTATATTGAAAATATTATTAGCCTTTAAGTAATTGTGGACATTAGCACATATATGTCAGTGATAAATCTTGAGATACACTTAAAATTGAAAAGTAAAAATATATTTTTCCAAAAAATAAAACGACATCAAAGCGGGTTTTCACAAAAAAAAATGAAATAACAATGTAAAGTAGTTAACTCTGTAATCTGATTAATAAGGTACTGTATTGAAGTCAGGGAAAGAGTAGCACGTGTACCTACCTGAATCTCAAATTCAAATCTCACTTAATTTTTTCTTTTAAATTTATTTTTATTTTTGAGTATGAAATTTAGCACACAGATAGAATTTATTCTAAATTAGCACATAGAATACTTTTTATACCAGAAACATCAAGGAAACCGCGGAGCGCATACTAGTACTTATTAATTCATTATTACCTATAAATATTGTGAGTATACATTTTCAGGCAATCTCATCTGCAACTCTTTCTTACACAATATTATCTCACCTTCTTGTAACCAAGCTTTCCTAATTCTACTTAAGTGACGTGGGCGTGAAACGCATACGTTTGCGTTAACTTTAATCTGACAAACGCTCGTAAATCACAATATAACGCAATAACGCCACAGAGCGACGTTTTGCACTCGCGTTTATTGCCGTAGGTGTTATATTTATTTGCGTATTAAATTTTAATGACGATTCAGAACATGCCTTTAAATTAAAATGTACTTGAATGATGAATAATACTGGTTAACCACTAGACTTTTAAATTAATGCATATTATAGTTTTTTTTTTTTATCGCAAATAAAAATTCTATATATCGTCGTTGCCAATTTAAAATCTCTTGTACAAAAATGGATAGGTACGAAAAAATCTAAAGTTTCTTTATGAAAAAATATGGTATGTATAGGTGCAAAATGCATTTATACTGTCAATATTATTTGACTGTCACATCATCGTTTTTCAATAACATCTAAATCTACAATGGAACATGATGACTGACGAGCCGGTTGGCGTGGTTGGTAAGATACCCTATCTATCACGCCGCAGGTCGTGGGTTCGATTCCCACTCAGGACAAACATTTGTGTGCATGAACATGTCTGTTTGTCCTGTATCTGGGTGTAATTATCTATATATGTATGTATTTACAAAAGAAAAGTAGTATATGTATTATGTAGTATATCAGTTATCTGGCTTCCATAGTACAAGCTCTGCTTAGTTTGGGGTCAGATGGCCGTGTGTGAGGAATGTCCCAGAATATTTATTTATTTAGTTTTATTTATATGAACATAAGAGATTTTGCATACTGTAGCAGGAAATATTCTCTATTCAATTTTGAATAACAATCAAATCCGTCCAAAGTGACACTTGAGATTTTAAATTGGCAACGACGATATGATATTTTACCAGGGGAAATAACTGCCGTGTAAACAAAATTATAAGTTTTATAGTCATTATCAAAGGATACTAATATCAGTAGCAGTAGATACGCCTAGCAGTATTGCCGTGTCGTAGCACCAATAGCGACTAAACGTGTGCGGACAGACTTTTAAGGCGATGATAGGTCAGTGGGGTAGTTATGTCGGATGCTTCGGCGAACGTCGTGGAAGAATCGTTAGGAAACCATAGCACGGTGGTAGGGTACTTTGTAGTACCCACCTGGATGGCCTATGACCTACAGACGTGTACCGGCAACTATACTTAAGAGCCAGTTCTTTGTAGGCTTTGTGTCACCTTCGGCCACATCATCACTTACCATAGTGAGATTGTGTTCAAACACAAGCCTATACAAAGTAAAGCAAAAAAAGTTTCAGTAAGTACTTAAATTCACTAGTATGAAGTGTCTTTGTGCTATGATACTGTATTATTGAGGCGCTATAGCATGACTGAGCGGGTCCACCTACAAAATGCGAGGCCGCGAATCCACACAATTTGTAGGTCTTTTGAATTTGTGTTAAAGTGAACAATCAAAAAAAGAAAATAAAATCGTGGTGTGATATGTCTTTGGTATGACTATCATTGTTATATATTTTTCTTCTCAAAATACTGTTTATTATAGCCATACAACGCTATAAAAGTAAGAAAAAGGTGTAACTTTACGATATTTTTTCTTCGAGCGAAATTATTTCAATCGTGTTTTGAAGCCCGCTGGAACACTAAGGATATATTATTAACTGTTATATATTTTTTTCCGAACTAAAACTATTTCATTTTCTTTACACACAACTGAATCAAAGAAACGCATGTTTGGTCTCACAGCGCCTTAATCCAAGAACCTGACATTGGTCTAGTAGTCTAGCCATAGAGTAGGATCGCTATAAGCTTTATTATAATCTCACAGCAGTTAAATGGAATAATAAATCTCCAATACTGAAACTGATTCATATTTTGTAAATAAACCTAAATTCGCCCAATAAATCATACTAAAAGTATCTTTTAAATGTAAGTAAATATCTCTAAATGGGCTATTCGGTTATCTGCAGACGATTTGCCGAACGACCCATCAAGAAGTGCGTATTACCATAGATTAAATAAGTCACTGGAATCCACGACGATTGTATAAAGGGATAATGACTACAGATTAAGAATTCGGACAGACATTTTGTAAGTTGTTGGATTTCAACCTTATAAAATTGATTTAAATTATCTTCAATAGTCATTAAAAATTAATCATTAAATTTCATTATAATATAAATGTTTGTAACGAAACTTAGTAGACTTACTAGTAATATATGGATTTTATCGATAAAATTCTTTGGGATAATCTCACAGGTTGCTGATAAGTTCCGGATAGCTTATCTGACAGATATATGAAAATTATATTTCTTTCTCTCGAAATTAACAGAATGCGACGGCTTGTAAAGACTTTGAACAGATAAAATAACAGGAACTTTTCGGCAACCTGTGAAATTGGTCCTTAATTTGACATACCTACAGAAAGAAATCCTACCAATCCTCCTATCGTACTAATATTCTAATGTGAAAGTTTGTTAGGATGTATGGAAGTTTGTTACTCTTTCACGCTAAAACTACTGAACAGATTTGCATGAAATTTGGTACACAAATATAATGGATAAAATATAGGATACTTTTTATCCCAGGAAAACATAAGATGCCTCGGGAACGCGGGTGAAACCGCGGGGCGGAAGCTAGTAGATAATATTTTAAATATTAATATTGCAATTATAAAGTTGATACTAGGAAAACATGGCGTGTAGAGAGACTTTTCGCCGAAGGCACATTTTGAACTTGCATTTATAATTTAATCCTAAAAATATCTTATACAAGTATACCTGTAGGTACTTGTACTATGTAAGAATCATAAAGAAGTAGTAAGTATTAATTTTGAGGTACAATATTATCACTTAAATTAAAAAAATAGGAAACCATTATCTTGTTTCCTTAGTTCTAGACGGTAGATAAAATTCTCTCCGGAACTCATTATTTAACAGTGAGAAGGAATGAAACTTAACTGTCTAATTAGAGGGAAGTGTTTTTAGGGTTCCGTAGCCAAATGGCAAAAAACGGAACCCTTATAGATTCGTCATGTCTGTCTGTCTGTCTGTCCGTCCGTATGTCACAGCCACTTTTTTCCGAAACTATAAGAACTATACTATTGAAACTTGGTTAGTAGATGTATTCTGTGAACCCATAAGTGTGGGGTATCTATGGATAGGTCTTCAAAAATGATATTGAGGTTTCTAATATATTTTTTTTCTAAACTGAATAGTTTGCGCGAGAGACACTTCCAAAGTGGTAAAATGTGTATCCCCGTATGTGTAACTTCTAAAATAAGAGAATACAAAAAACTAAAAAAAAAATATTCGACGCTTGAAAGACAATAATGACTAAGCGACATGTTAGCAACTTTACACTAGAGCATTTAAAAGTATTTTTTTTTAAATCATCAAAAATCGCCTAATAGTCATTGCTACTCGATTCCAACGAATATTAAATGCAGCTTAAAAGCTTTGTAAACTGGCATTTAAAGATTACGGATTTTCTCAATATTTTAAGAAATAGTGTCGGTTAGTAAAATTTTAATCAAAATCACAAACAGGTAAAAATTACTTATCGACAACAAAATTTTATTATAAAACATGTAAAATTAACTAACCAGAAATAACAGATGTTTGACACATTTGCATTTAGGTAAAAAGTACTAAATGACAATGAATACATAATTAAGGTGTGTTAAAAAGTCTTAAATTACGAGAGAAAAAAAAATATATCAGGTAAAATTTCGCAATGTTTATACCCTAGGCAAAATTACTAAGGGTAAACTGTAAAAATCGAATACATACTAAGTGAAAGTTATTCATAAAACGGTAAAATTATAGTCGCTTGGACGCTGAAAACTGTGAAAATGTGTTTTTTTTAAGTTACTAAGTGACAACCAAGTTTGTCCTAGCGGCATGAGAGTAGGATTAATCGACTTTTTTTCTGATTTCAATGGTATATATAACTCAATATCGCCCAAAATGTCGCTTGGTAATTATTGCCTTTCATGCGTCGAATGATGTACATTTCCATGCAAACTTCCACCGAAAATTGGTTTGAACGAGATCTAGTAAGTAGTTTTTTTTTAATACGTCATAAATCGTAAACTGCAATTTACCTTTCATTCAATTAACTCAAATATAAAAAAAATTGCAAAAAGCAAGCACACATAAAGGAAAATGTCTAAAAAATAAAGTTGAAAATTAAATGGTGTCCCCATACATACATAGTAACGCCAACTAATAAAGACCTCTGAGTTGTATCGGCGCTGATACAATTTAGAGGTCTAGCTTAATTGGCACTAACCTCAAATAAGGTATTTAAATAAAATTGAGCATTTCCCGTGATGGACGAACGATGGACGAAGTTTGTACGGAACCCTCGGTGCGCGAGTCCGACTCGCACTTGGCCGGTTTTTTAATTTAAGAATGGTAACTAATGCTTCTTATAAAAAGTATACTGACTTACACTATAAATAAAACTCGTAAAATCGTGTCTGTACATTTACCTAATACTCGTATTATATACACCAAAAACTGATTGGGGATGATGTATGAAGAGTAACAGAATGCAAAGAGACATTGTTTTGTCTGTCTGTAGGTCTGTCTGTCGGTCTGTCCATCGGACACACATTGTTTAAACATGCTAAAATCCATAACAACAAATTGGATTAGGTATATTCAAAACCTATTACGCAAAGTTTATCAAATTACTATGGGACTAACTGAAATCGCGATTTAAAACATCTTTTTCATTAAATTTTATGTTCAATTAAATGTAATTATTGTTAGTTTCTTTTTAATTTTTCTTTATTGTCTAATTGTACTGATGTGGTGTCTAATAAATGTACTTTCTTTCTTTCTTTCTTTCAAAATTTTGATATTTTCGCGATTTCAGAATAAGACGACTAACTCAACGTATGTTTCGAAAACATGCAGATGCTATGTTTTGTTCTGGAAGTAACCACGCTGTTTACTTATATGGGAGACGGCCAAAACGTAACAGAGGCATTCGGCCTATTTGGCCTCAATCGACAATACAGTCGGCAAGACACGTTGTTTGTCCAGCTAATGCCGAGCAAGCGAGGGGGACAAATAAACAAGCAAACAATGATTATAGTTGACATATCTGCTCTAGCAGTCATAACGTGTGTCAATATTTATTTTGATGGAATAGCTCCTTGTGATTCGTTAGTATGTACCTACTTGAATATAAAGATGTTTTTTTTGTTAAATCTCTTCTGATTTTCTTTTAAATTTTATTTCTGTTTAAGTTACTATTTGGTAATGTAATACTATACAAATATTCTTTATTAGCTACCGCCTTGCGGTTTCACTCGCGTTCCCGAGGGAGCTTATGTTAATCCAGAATATATTCTATTTGTGTGCCAAATTTCATCCAAATCCGATCAGCCGTTACGGAGTTGAGTGGTAATAAACATACAAACATTCACATTTATAATATTTACTAGCTTCCGCCCCGCGGTTTCAACTGTGTTCCCAAGGGATGTTATGTTTTCCCAGGATAAAAAGTACCCTATAGCCTTCCTCGATAAATGGGCTATCCAACACTAAAATAATTTTTCAATTCGAACTAGTAGTTCCTGAGATTAGGGAAAACACAAG
This sequence comes from Tetheella fluctuosa, assembly GCA_951216915.1. Classification (NCBI taxonomy): domain Eukaryota; kingdom Metazoa; phylum Arthropoda; class Insecta; order Lepidoptera; family Drepanidae; genus Tetheella; species Tetheella fluctuosa. Next base: position 1,944,689 of record OX578229.1, on the reverse strand, counting down.
ATCCCTCGGGAACGCGGGTGAAACCGCGGGGCGGAAGCTAGTTAATTCTATAAAGGTTTTGTTAAAATTCTTTAATATTTTTATGCAACCACAAAAACCTTTCGTGAAAATCAATGAGAAATTTCAAAATGCAAGAACAAAGTAGACTAAAACTAGTTTTGTACTCAAAACTCGCAAGTTTATCATAACTAGGTATTCTTTGGTTTTCAATATATACAAAGGTTATTTCATTCAAAGACAAAACCACATTTCAGTTTATTTTCTAAAACAAACTGAACGTAGCAATAACTTTGCAGTTTGCAAGATTTAACCAAGAAAGGTATTTACTTAATTTAACTTTATTATGTAAATACATATATATATTGTAGCATTTAAAACGTTATATAATATAGTTTGTTTATAGATAATGAAGATGGTCATAAAATATATCGGGCTAAGTGCAAGTCGACCTCACACACTAAGGGTTCCATACCGCCAAACAATATACCTACATTTTATTTAGCTCGTAGATTTAGGGATGGGTAGGTACTATGGTAAGTTCTGAACTGGCTCTCAAGTGCAATTGCTGGAACACACCGGCGGGTACTTGGCGGCAGATTTTCAACATACCTAATGGTGGTAGCCATGTAGGCGGGTACTACAAAGTACCCTACTATCGTGCTGTGTTTGGCGCTGGCAAAAAATACATATAATATCACCAGGGCTGGCAACCCTTTGTGTACAGAACCCTAAAAACATAGAAAATTGGATATTGACTGAGTTCATTCAGAAATAGTCTCAGGTAAGTAAGCAAACTTGGTACGTATTTCACACACGACCAAGGCAACAGAAACTACGAAATGGTAGGGCGCAACAGTCATAAAAGATGTGCAACGGTGCGACCCAAACTTTGCTCTCTGCACTTATCAAGACATATTGCTTTACAACGCGGAGTCACAGCCTTCAAGGTTTGAAAACCAGTGTCGTAACTTTTTTGCTAACAAATAACGTGTATTTAAAAATCTATGTTGGAATAAGGATTTGATAACCAACTGTGTCTCGCCTGTGTCGTGCCTGTAATCTAGGCGTTACTAATTTCTCGATTTGACATTTCTCTGTAGAAATTGAAACAGCGTCACTCGCGGTATACTCATGGAACTAATTTCTCCCATACAATTTTTTTGTAAACGCAAACGTATATACGCACTCAGCCCACAGGTTGATTATTTACAGTTTATTCATGATACGTTAAAGCAGTGTGTATCATACACAGTACTGCAAGTATGTCCTCATATTTTGCGGACATTATACCGCATCGCCTAAAAGCCTTTTGCATACGAAAGTTGTCGCTGAACTGCGCACCAGGAACGTGTGTAATGGGATTCTTGGTGGTGTTACTTTGTTTGACATTGTTTAATGCTTGCCGGGCCAATTAAGTTGTTATATGTTTATGCTTTCCTGGTACCATACAACAATACGTTGGCCTAACTGTTTTTAGCAATAACTTAGGTATTGTGTAAATGGAGAATTCTTAGTAGAAATAATTCATAAAAAAACTATGGCAGCAAACAAGAGCAAACAGTATTTTGTGAAGTACTATAATTGAAATAACGAGGTACATACGTGTTTTAAGAAATTTGTAATCAAGACCTGTCACGAACTTTAATCTTTCCGTTCCACACCATTAGGAACTAATCGAGAAAACTGTGGTTCTGGTGTCCAATTATCTTAGACCTCTGTTAATCTCATCACCGTTCGCAATTTCAACGTAAATATGATGTGTGGGTATTTGACGATGGGTCTTTTAAAACTGGTTATGATAGTGTTAGTATAGGCTCTTCCATGCAATAAGCCAGAGATGATATCTGCATGATCAATTCCTGTATCGTTTTAGTTGCCCTGGACAATCTTGTGTGCTGAGAGGATATAGTTGACATTGTGTGAGAGGTCATTGAACCTAACAATGTCGACTAATTATTATCAAGTATTTAATGGAGATACTTATATCAATTGTGATTCTAAACGTTCTGTTAATCTGGTGAGAATAAACGGGCCTTAAAGTGACGAAACGCTCCTATAAGATTTTTCTTGGCGACAGATTTCAATTCGAGAGTGGCAGCCAACCTGATATTACTACCACGGTGTTATGGTTTCCTGGTATTTTTTTTTCCCTCACTGAAAGCTCATACTGCAGTGATATTTATTATTGTCAGCACCAAATATAGTAACAGATAACAAATCCTAACTAATATTATAAATGCGAATGTGAGTTTATTTGTTTGTTACCTTTTCACACCTAAACCGCTGAACCGATTGCAATGAATTTTGGTATAATACGCAGACATAGGCCACTTTTTTTCTCGGAAACGCTGGTGAAACCGCGGGGGACAGCTAGCAGTCAATTAAGATGAATGGAATTCTGGAATTCATAACAATATTCAGAGCTATTAAAAAACTAAATCAATTTTTTCAGCACTTAGCAAGCCAGTGAAGCGAGAGCGTGAATAGGTTCTCTAAATAAATATCAGCGTGCAATATAGCTCGGATTGCGTGTCCGGTGACATGGGTCGACACCCTCGTCCGACCACTGTTAATTTCACTTGTCAACCTGCTATCACGATCGTATATACATGCTGTAGATACTGTCGTTAATTTTTTAGCAAAATGGGAGTTAATGATGGACAATTCTAAAAATCAAATCTACTTATATACTAAATACACTTTTAAGTTACAAAAAGGGGCTTCTAGAATTAGATTTTTTTATTTTCATCGCTAACTCCAAAAATAACTGGGATGGATCTATAACCTGAAGAGTGGGTTGGTTGGGTGCGTTTACGCTCACGACTATTTGGCTATAAATTCAAATTCAAAAATCATTTATTCAGTTTAGGCCCTAATAAGGCACTTATGAACGTAACAAATGATTCTACCACCCGTTCGGAATACACTTGGACTGAGAAGACTCCGGCAAGAAACTCAGCAAGGGACATTTTTTATAGATCTTTGTTCTTTTTTATTTATGTAAAAATTTAATTACTAATAACAATGAAATAGTTTGTGTAGCGAACATTTAATTTAAATGCATTCTTGTCTTCTATATTGAGTTTACACCGTATATGCCCGAATAGTTTAAGGGATTTAAATTAAATTGATAGATGATTTGACGGGCGGATGATTTGACATACTAACACTTTGATAATTTATTCTTTTAACATAATGGATCAATGGACACTGATATGTGTAAATATTAAAACAAATGTATTTTTTATGGGAACTTCTATGTTGGTACTATTGACAATGTAAAATCTGTCGGTGTCGAAGGGAATAACAGGGCTACCAACTTATGAACGAGGGGACATCTTACGGTGAACGGTCTGTACCTAGTCAACATTATGTCATAATCCTTACAGTCCGTTCATCATAACTTGTCCCCTAGCCTTTATGTTGGCATTATTGATGGACAATATAATTGTGACAATATTGTAATAGAATAACAAGGCTTCCAATTTTTAAACGAGGGGACAAATTATGATGAACAGTCTGTAGACGAAATATCATTTTTTCGTCCATGTTATAATCTAAACGCGTACTGCATTCTTGGCAGTTGTTAAAAATGGCCAAATAAAAGAGGTCATAATAAAAAGCAAAACCTTTATTACAGACATAAGGAAGATAATTACTGCAATAAAATCGCAATGTGCATTATAAAAAGTAATAAGTCTCTCTTATTGCGCTGATTGTACATAGGCTCTGCCTCTCCTAACTGATAAATATGTTAATTAGAGCCATATTTAAGCTGTTTTCTCTAGTTTGGTTTTCTATGCAAGCTACATTCCTCCGTGCTTCTTGTAAAGTTTGAAACTAACTGCAAGCCATTATGATTTTACAAAATTTAATACTACCGCGCCCAAAAACTATCTATACTGTGTAAATATTAGATTTATGTTTGTCACTGTCGTACGAACTCTTTACCAGTATATAAATATGAGAAAACAATGCCTAAAATTATGGTATAAAACGGAATGCCCCATAAAGGTATAATTTTCAAATATAAAATTGAAAGTGAGTCTGTTTGTTTGTTACGTTTTCTTGGCTAAACTACACAACCTTTCATTATAATAATGTGATCCGTAAATAGAAAAGTAAGTAAAAAAATCCTTAACCTACCTTTTTTTTACAATGAATGATTGAAATTAATTTTCTTCATAGCCAATGAATAATTCCCATATCATTTACAAATAAGTGTCTAGTCATAAATTTGAAAATCGAATGCAAAACGCGCTGCATGACTTAACCTTGAAAGAGAGGCAAGGGTCAAACAAGGACACGATTTAAATTTAAAAAAGGAACTCCTCCCTAATCGTCAATAACTCAAAGATAATGTAATTATAGAAGAAGCGCGCAGTCACGCGCGGGACATAAAGCGGGCACAAAACTGCTCCCATTATTATTATGTTCGGTTATGGACATTATCAATAACCGTAATTGTGCCAACTTTTTCTCTTTATTGCTCACTTAGAGTTATAAAAGACGCAGGTGTGTTAGAAAGTAGTATTGAGTTCACTCAATCTGATTTTTTTTCAATTATTTTGGCCTATTTGCTTATGTTGTTAAAAACCGGTCTTGTAGAAATTCATATAGGTGTTTAGCTGAGGATATCACAAATGATGATAAATTAATGACTTCACTACACATCACAATAATAAAAAAATGGACTTCAACTTATGCCACATTCGAGTAGGTACCAATCCATCAAACTAATTCTTTAAATATCATTTTTTGTACGTCGTTATATAGGATATTATATAGGACGTACATAGACTTTTTTACTAAAGTGCAGTCGCGGAACAGGAGGAATTTCGTGCATTGACCTTTGTGCACTTGAACACGCCGTACTAATGTAAAGTTTAAAATCTGGGGTCCACGTATGATACGAAATTCTTCCAGCTCCGCAATCACACTTTACTACTATTATAACTATTATTATACTATTCTTTAATTTGTGCCTTTAGAGAAGCATTAGTAAGTATAATAGAAATAATTCGAATTCTCTTTTAAATAATTTTAATTAATGTAACGTCCTACCGACCTGAAATATACTGAAACAATTACTGGTACCGCAACATAATTTACAAAGTAACAAATCCAAAGGAGAACTTTTGAAAATTATCGCTCAACTTCTCGGCCAAAACTTCTTGGAACGAATTAAGTAGAAGTGGCAGAGTTTTGAAAAATATACGCCTCAAGTCGAGTCTTGGGACCTCCGGCAAATGCTTTTGTTTTCACTTTACTGATATTCCCTGATGATAATAACATAAAAGATATTGTTACGATGAAGTTGATCGTTAGATAATAATATAAAGGAGAGATTTGTTTAATATTGTTGAGTAGACGGTACGGTTACATACACAAGAGACTTGTTGCACTGTAGGTACTTAAATATAACATTTTATTTGTAAAAAACAGAACATAATATCAACTTACATTGACACTGTCACTGAATAGCTTCTCACTGCCTGCCAAACTACCTTTTATTAGACCTCTAGTGACTACTAAATCACGATTTAAATCAACACAAAAGTCGCTTTAAAAGTCAAGTAAATAGCCTAGGTATTGGATGTACCCCGTAACGATGGTTTAATTAAAGCATCAATCGCAAACTATTAAGTTATGATATCACTTGGTCCAAGTTAAATATATAAAAATCTTTTCCAAGCTAAAGCACTTATTCAAGAAAACCTCCGAGATTGTAATAACAGAAACAATATCTAAGGCATCCCTCAAACACAGCTATAAACTACAGAGATGATTATCGCCAGGCGTCAAGTGACGTCATAATTCTTTTTTTTTTCTTCAGTACCCTCGTTAATTCGCTCCCGCAACAAAATGAGGCTATTTGAGCTTCTCGAAGGAGTATAACAATGTTATTATATACAAGTAACTAACTCACTGGCGTCATACAACTTTATTATTCATATTTTAGTTAATGCTGAACGTTTTATTCAGAAACGCTTTTACAAAACTGTTTGTCTAAGAAAAACGAACAAACCGTTTCTTCATTATAATATAAAAAATATTATCCAACATCAGGTTATAAAAAAAACTAAACTTCTATCTCTATGGATGAAACGAAACGAACGAATGCAAGCGGTTTTTCGAATGGACAGATACAAGTAAACTCTATGTCGATCGATAGAAGGACTGGTATTGTATGAATAGTAAACATTAAATAACGAACCGCTTTATTGCAAGCGTTAGGTTAGTACTATGCGTGTGACGTTTTTTGAATGTACAGATACAAAATGAACTTTACCATGATTGATAGAAGGTCTGGTATTGTATGAATAGTAAACATTCAAAACAAACTGTTTTTTATGCTCGAAGTAGTGAATAAGCTAAAATGAATCCTATCGTTGAGAAAACACAATTCAAATTTGGTCAATGAAAATAAAAAACTGTTTTTATTTTGCTTCGGTTAGTTGATTGGTACACATTGTGGAATGAATGAAAATCGATCTTATTTCTTCTGCAATAGAAATGAACTTTTGGGACTTTGTTAACGCGAACTCAATGTCTTAGGTCAAGCGTTCGTTTTTTGTTTTGTTTTTAAATTATTATCAGTTGATGTTAGATTACGCGTGTGTGATTAGTGTTTGCTAATTTACGAAAAAGTGTTTGCTTGCATGTTTCCCGCGCGTATGTGTGTAAAGTTTGTAAATATTATATATATTATTGTATTATATTCTCTTTGGGTTTGTAGATAAAAACATTGTGAACTGAATAGTACTTATAGTGTAAAATTTTAATAAATTTATGAAGTTATTTTGTAAGACCTTTATTGTGTTGTGTAATAATAAAATAGAGAAAAAAAATGTCGCAAAGAAAAAATTGTATTGAAATCTGGGATCATTTCGACAAAGTTGACAATTCCTCATGAAAACAGATTTATTCGACAAATTATATAATGGTGTTGATAAATATGTATATGCCTTTGGTGTTATGTTACAGACAGTTCGCTACATTGTTCTTGAATGATTGAAATGAAAATGAATTTTATAAATTGGTTCATAAATGACGGAGAGGTTACAAACACGAAAAAAACATCCGAATTGAAGAGGAGGAGGGACCTTTTTTAAAAGTTGGATAAAAACAGTTTTTTTTAAACGGTTTAAAACTAATTTATGAGATCGAAAAGAAGTTTCGTTACATTTTATGAAAAAGCCGAAACGACCCAGGCCTAATTTTAGTTCGTGAAGCGTTGGTACTTAGTTGGTAATGCATTAGGCTTAAGACATTTTATGTAAACAATGTTAAAGTCTAAACCTAGTAGACACATCAGTATCTGCATGGTTTCATCGGGTATGTTCATGAACGCATATGCCGATGGGGTTCATAGATTGCGTAATAGCTCCATCGGTATTCTAAAAATAATTGCATCACATCTAGATTCTCCTATCCCCTTATATATATTTTTTTGAGTCCAAGTCTACAATCAAAAATACATTCCAACAGATTTCTCATGAAAATGACGTCACCTGACACGGTCAAATCAGTGGATCTCAATGAAAAATTGTCAGCGAGGCTAACGTAGAAAATGCCGTGATAAATGATCAGACAATATAAAAGGAATTAGTAAGAAGAGTAAAGTGATCTGTAAAAAATGAATGACGATTGAATCTTTGATGCGAGGCTGAATGGCGAATATTGATTGATTTTTAATATTTCGTTCCGTTTCACAAAATTGAGACACTCCGGGGATTTATTGGAACTAGACTGTAATTTTTGACCGATTTTAAGAAAAAAGGAGGTTCTCAATTCGGTTGTATTTTTTGTTTTGTTTCATTCATTCTGAATTACTGTAAAGTTCAATCAGCTACAGCAAAGCTTTATAACTGAAGTTAATTTAACTAGGCTTCGTATGTTCTCCTTTGGCCACATCATCACGATTTATATTCAGGAGATAGATATGGATTAATTAATAAATATAAATTTTATTTACATATTTACAATCGATGTATAAAATACAAACTATGATATATAGAAAACATCCTCAAAGCCCTCGCTGCTGTCGATAGGCAAGGTTCCCAACAGGCTGGCAGCGTTCCCTTTTTGGATGGCCAAGCTTATGCGTTGGCGGAAAAAGCTCCCAGCCCGTCGGTCTCCCGAAGCCTCGATGAGCTTGGATGATAAAATCCGAGCAAATCGGTGAGCCTCGAACCCCCATGGACCTATGGTTTCAACTGCGAATGGCATGAACGAAAAATATGGATTAATTGAATTCTAAGTTTGTTTTTGTTGTCGATAATATAATGCTTTTTATCATTATAATACAAACAGCAAAGAAATGAAGTCTAACTGTCTTTCGGCATCCGTCTTTTGTTTTCTCACACCTATAACCATAATGTCTTCAAGGCAAGAGTAAATAGGGAATATAAGGAATTTTTGGACAAGCGTGGTATATTCACAGCCACGTCTTAAGTCCTTTTCGAGAGAATCGATGGTCAAACAAGTCTATTTTACAATTCGATGAATATATTTCAATGATAACAAAACAATTATTAAACTAACATTTTTCGTCAAATTTTATAAGTGCATAAAGTTATGAACGTGGCTAAGTGAGAACTAAAAATAGAGCCATCAAAATAAATCAAACTAGAGATGTTACAAAACGCTCAATATCTTTTGAATGAATAACCCCGATTCAGTAACCAAAGAAACGACTTTTTCATCAAATGGATACTTCGTATCGTATACCGACCCAGCGTCTATCGAGCAAAATAATCTTGTTTCTTCACAGAAAAGGACCTTTTGATCAAAACAGCTCTAAGTGCATTTTATTCCGTTAGACCCTTTGAGAAAGGCGTCGCGTCCCAACCAGTTTATGAGATCTCTTAAATTAAACTATAGTTCTCTTTACTGGTCATGTTTCATGTGTATGGGGGAGGGTGCGAGGGTTCAAGTTTCTTCAGTCGGTAGGTGGTATACAGCCGTCCGCGGGAATTGGTTAAAATTCAATTATTCGTCGCCATTATTCCTGTGCTCAAAGTTTGAAGTACGGCCGCCACTTAGGACGTTTCATTCACGTCGAGGGTCTTGCTCCGATTCGGTTTAATCTAACTTTTATACTCTGCATTGGGTTTTGATTTATGAACGAATATGTGGGGAAAACTATGCTCTCGCGTGAAGTTGCCTTTTGTACTCAAAAAATCATATTTCTTTCTCCAAGCCCTCAATAACATAATTTTTACACTGGAGTACTTTTTTAAGACCAGGTCCTCTAAAAAAGCTGCTCAAGCAATATTGCTAATGCAATTCATAGTTCGAATTCTCGGCAGATCCTAATTATTTCAATATATTTTATGTAAAATAGTCACATATACAGTTTAATTCATTAAAAGATTTGGTATTGACTAATCTGCCGTAAATTCAAAAAAATGAATTGCATTAGCAATATTGCTCGAACATAGAACTCGAACGAGTCATCCGAAAAAACTCCTTATCGTATTTGAAAACATAGGGATCGCGCGATCGCTTATATCATGAACTTTATAAATAGGTACCGGGGTACCATAAGTGCGCTAATAGTAGACGCTCATTATTTAAACTCTACGTCAATTGTAAACAGCCCAACCGCCTAGACGGCTTGAGACGACAACTAACACAAAAGACATCAAGTTTTGACTGAAATCCGAAGTTTGGTATCTTAAAGTCGGATGCAGCTGGAAATTTATAGTTTTGTCGCGACGAACGTAAAGCTCCGTTGAAGTAGAAACATAGTACTATGCATGTAGGAGTATATACGAGTTTTTCATTATAACCTAATTGATATCACTAAATTGATGGCGATGTTTTAGATTTTTGATTGAATAATCGTGAAAAATTACTTATATGATTTTAGAATCATTAACAGATTCTAAACATGCAAAATAACCATTATATTTATAATATTTCGTTAAGTTAATGAAGGCCCTTAGTAAAATAAATATGAAGCAAAGCAAAAATTAAATCCCTATCCAAGGTTTCATTACAGCACATAAGAGCCTGTCTTGAATCAAAATTATTTTCTTTCAAAAGCCAATGTCATCAAAATTCATGAGTTAAGGTTAGGTTTAGCAGATTAACAACTTAAACCGAAAGTTACACAAAAGCCTAACAAGTTCCAACTAGCGGGAGGCGGCCGGGAAGTTCTGAATAACAACACTACAACTTCTACAATACAACAACACATATTTTAAGTGGATATTTTAGGCAAACTCAAATTTGAAGATATGTATGTACCGATAATACTACAATTTCTTAGATATTGCGATAAAATGGATAGCAGATTAGTGAATTAATTAACGAATGAAGAGCGTCAGTATTGTATTCTTAATGAAATAACAAAAATTAGAATGTTTATAAAGTATTTTTCTTAGGTCTATTATACGTTCATCATTTACTTTGGATGTTGACTACGAAAAGTAATTTCAAGTGATAAACTTTTATCATACAAATTTCCTTTTGAACAGGGCCACGTCAATCAGTTCAAGACAGAAAGTTAAGGAATTTCCTTAAATTGTATTTCTATTCATTTGCCACTTTACATTTGCCATTTTCAGTGAAGTAGGAACTAAACCACCCTTTAGTGCCGCTATAAAACCGGTACATTTTCTTTATCCAAGTGGGACTTTAAATCAGAGAGCTGTCTTTGGCACGCAGCGTGTACTGTGCAGCGCACGGCGAGAGGATTTTATTAAACCGTACGCCGCTGCAGCATTAACGAATGTGATAGGATTGCAGCCGGCTTTATAAGGGTTAAGCACCTTTGCTTTTAAATTCACTCTCAGATTTTAATACCGATTGGGGTATTTTTTCACTGGAAGTGGCGCGATGATGCGGCTCAATTATGTCTTGGGTAATTTGATTTTAGTATAGACTAGATTCCGCCCCGCAGTTTCACCCGCGTTCCCGAGGCATCTTATGTTTTTCGGGTATAAAAAGTAGCCTTCCTCGATAAATGGGCTATTCAACACTGAAAAATTTTTTGAAATCGAACCAGTACTTCCTGAAATTAGCGCGTTCAAAAAAACAAACAAACTCTTCAGCTTTATAATATTAACATAGATTAGAGCATCATGTTACAAGTATCAAGAGGCTGCGGTAACTATTTACAATCAGGCGGTTGAATTACAGAATTCTGTATTCTTGTTTGCCACTTTAGTGATATATAACTATAAATTATGAAAACAATTTTCAGTAAGTAAGACTTGACAGTACATGATAATGAATGCATCATCGGTTTTTATTATGACTGAACCATGATTCAAAGGTTCCCAAAAGCTTAAAACTATAATAGACATAGTAAACAAATTGATTTCGAAACAATACATACAGTATGAAAATACAGGTAGGTAATATTGTTCTGAGTTACTAGAACATGAAATGTGGAGACACTCCGTATACTCGTGATATTACAGTTCAATGAACGCTTGTTGTCCGTCATACTGGAAGTTATTTTGCTATTGTTCCTGTCGATGCACAATACACTGTTGATACTGTAAACTATCCTGTTGTATAAGAGTTATTTTATGGTTCTATGCAATTTCCTATAACAATTAAGTCGAGAAAAGTAATCATAAACTTTGGTACACCTTATTAGGAAAATTACGAGGATGGAGGAGTATGAAATTTGAAAAGTTAAAGTTTATATGGAGAAAGATTGCGGAAAGCTATAAATTACTTTAAAAAAAAATTACATGTCGTAGAATTGGAACTAAATAGGGACTTACAATCATTATGTTGCAGTGTATTTTTTAACCGACGCCAAAAGGAGGCCGTTATCAATATCGCAGTTTGACGTTTAGTTTCTTTTTAGATGAGGTAAACCCTCTGGACTCGCGACACCGTTACGAGCGAGACGCAGTTTGACGTTTAGTTTCTTTTCTCAATCTCTCAAAAAAAAAGTTTTCACTTCTGTCGCCACTCCCGGAGTGCAATTTTTTTTTGTAGTTTATTTTTTTTAGTTTATGTGCTTAACTCACTTGTCTGGTGGATGAGACGTGCATCCTAAAACGATATGGACATTAGCAATAACAGGGAAATTACCTATGTATTGCCCTCTAAACCTCATGGGTTATCATATTTATTTATTTTTCACTTTTCTTAAATGCAAATATATAAAATGGTGGATGTAGAGGCAGGAAAGTAGGTAAGCTTGTTTGGTATTTACTCCTTTGGTGATATTTCCTACCCACTTTAAATCTTAGTTTTATTACCAAACAAGGTGTACCTGCATTCATTGATCACATTTATCACTTCAATATAATACAAATCATAAGTACCAAGAAATATAGTCGCTTTTCCCTCGATCCACAGCACACCACATTGCTATTGTACAGGCCTGACCCAGGAGAATTATTTCTCAATCGCGGCCCTTACATGAATATCTTAAAGGTACTTGCCTCATCAAATATGAATTCGTGTTTTTCGCTTTTCGGCTTCGCCCATATCTATACCGAGTCAAGCGCATTTTCTTTTGACTGCGGCTTATATTTTTATAATCGTTTATACATAGTACTTTAATGATAGTGAAACAGTTATTTAATTTATAGTGCATCGTGTATGTGATAGTGTAACAGATATGACAGTTTTTAATAATATTTCAACAATAAACTCAGTTAAATGGTTTCATTTTGTGTGAATAAATGCTGTATAGTTACAATATGCAATGCAATAAAAGAGATTAAATTTAAAAACGAATTAAACTAAATATAAAAATATTCAATAGAAAAAAACTTGCCGTGTAATTTTTTTATCGCTAATAACTGAATGAAGAAATATGAAAATGAAAAAAATGTTATTTCCTTCACGAATCATAAGCCAAACAAAATTGATATAAAACTCACCGTTTTGAGGTTAATAATAATTTTTAGCCTAATAAAAGAAACTAAACCAGCAAACAATAAAAAAAACTGATTAAAAATTAGTTCTTTATTACTTAAAAAACATACCTAAACAATGAACCCTGTGAAATCCACGTATAACATGAATAATACACGAGAAATAAGCAACTTAGAGCTCCATTTTTCTTTAGTCAAAATAACACGCATCAAGGCTTTATTTGGCAAATGCGGTTATGACCGAATACAGGCGAATTTTCTCGCCAATTTCGCCCAGCCCCGGTCCGGGCCTGACTCTGTATGAAAACAAACGGTCGCTACGTGTTTTGCTTACATTTGATGTAAGAAGATTTCTTTATGATGTTAACGTCTTTGTGTGTTTACAATGTGTTTATAAATTGGGAATGAGTCGAATTTTAACAGCTGTTTTATTGTACCTTGAAAATTTATCAGAATGTATTGACTCTACTGACCTAATATACCTTAATTTTCCTTCTCTTTCTCTAGTATAGTGCTGTCTTTTGAGTATGTATAAAATATATATTATCTGCACCGTGTGAAAGATTAAAAATATTTTTTTTATTTCATTGTTAATGAAAAGTACCTTAAACAAAATATAGTCATCATATTCAATACGCATATAATTTAGATATTTAACTGTTCCATAAGATAGGTAAAGATGCGATTCAAATCGGAGAATTTTGTATTTCTACGAAATCTCGTAGACGCTATCGTAGCCGCGTCGTAGCCAAATGAAAGCTCTTTCAAATACCTGCTTGCCTGGTCAGTATTATTTATTATACATGCATCATTCAATAATCACTTTCATGCAACATCTCAGTATTTGCTTACTCTTTGAGGTTCGATTCGAACTAAAGGTTTTTTTTTACATTTAAGTAATAATCATATTTATACTTTAATTTATGTAACCTTGCTAATTTTCTTACCGGTAGTTCTCAGTGTAAGGCTGACTGTACAGAAAAATGTGAAAAATTAACTTTTTTTTTTTTAAATAGTTAACGCAAGAGACGTCGTTCTTTTATTTCTTTATTTTTAGCATATAATTTACAACTTTTGTTTGATAGGATAGATTAATTTTTTGTTCTGTCTGACCCGACCTCTATAGTAAAACGCATGGTTATTTTCTGCCATCACCACATACTCACGTACAAACTTATCCGATCCACCAAAACCACTTTAAATCAATAACCAAAACAGTTTTCCTAAAAACGCTTACCTACCACATCCATTATATTTATTTTCATCAACAATCGTATGCCAATACACTCGTACAAGTACAGTTGATCTCGCTACTCGCACGCAAAGCCGGGAGCTTATTTAGTTCGTTGCATGCTCATTTTATGACCGACGTCATTACATATTCACAAAGGTCTTGCCAGAAGAAAACATGTCCATTTATTTTTTTTACATTCAGCCTAGCCAACGTATAATGGTTGCTAGGCAGAGATACAGGGTCAATTTATGTGTTTATGATGTTAATTTGAAATTGGAAAGGGGAATAAACATCGTTTTGTTGTAACATTTACACATAAACGGTTTATTTTGATGGCAGCGCGTGATGGGTTGGATGGAAAATCTATTTGTGATTTTTCATGGAAGATATATGAAGTTTTCCATCGTTTATATACATTGATTTATATATGTTATAGAAGATAATTATTATATTGATCAATACGGTAGTAATCTATAGTATAGTAGTTAATTTTAATTATAAAACACCTTTTTTTATATTACTAGCTGTTCCCCGCGGTTTCACCCACGTTCCCGGTGTATTTTTTTATATAAACCTTCTCCTGACAATAACGAACACATAAATGAAAAAAATATCCAATTTGGTGCAGTCGTTCGGAAGTTATGCGCGTACAAACATTTCGGTGATTCATTTTTAGGGTTCCGTGCCCAAAAGTTAAAAACGGGACCCTAAAAACCTAGAATCATGACATGCAATTTAGATGTCTAGCTTAATTGGCATGTTAATAAAGTAAATAAATAAAATTGTGCATTTCCCGGATGAACGATGGACGAATTTTATATGGAACCCTCGGTGCGCGAGTCCGACTCGCACTTGGCTGGTTTTTTATATATTATAGAGATAAGTATGGGTAGTATAGATTAAGGTTTCTATTTTTTTTTATTATTTATCTTACTTTGACCATTAAAGTTATCAAAGATAGTCCGAGAGACATATATATAATTATATAATTTTTATATATAACTCTGACAAAAAAAATCGTGATCGGCGCCGAACACAAAAATAAAATTTCAGGACACTGTAGTCGACGGATGACTATTACTTTCCTTTCATTTATTCCCAAATACCAATGAATGAATAGCTATACAAAACAGTATCAGTTGGAATTCATGGCAAAGCCTAGTCGCTAATTACTTCGAATTGCGCGGGCGGGGAGCTAGGGCGGGCGGGTGAGGGGGCAAGGGGGAGAAAGGTCCAATTCATCGGGTTCCAATTAGAAAAAACTTATTCAAATCCTCGTATTGAAGTTTCAGTTGTATTGTTAGCCTTCGTTTATTTTATACCAACGCGACAACGTAACAAAATTGTATTTAAATTTTGACAAAATAAAATGTTTTTGGGAATTAACAATTGTTTATGAAAACTGCTTCCTGTAATTTATTCCACATAGACTCACCCCGTAAAATAAATATCAACAACAGCTCCATAAAATCTAATCGCAGAGTTATAAGTAAATAACAAACCTTTGGGCCAAGAAAATTTTGAAATTGAAATTTGAAATTTTGCACAGAGCATCTCTTTTATTTGTAGTAGATAACGGGTAAAACAGGGGGTTGCAAGTTAGTATTATAGAATTTTGTATTTCTACGAAATCTCGTAGACGCTATCGTAGCCGCGTCGTAGCCAAATGAAAGCTCTTTCAAATACCTGCTTGCCTGGTCAGTATTATTTATTATACATGCATCATTCAATAATCCCTTTCATGCAACATCTCAGTATTTGCTTACTCTTTGAGGTTCGATTCGAACTAAAGGTTTTTTTTTACATTTAAGTAATAATCATATTTATACTTTAATTTATGTAATCTTGCTAATTTTCTTACCGGTAGTTCTCAGTGTAAGGCTGACTGTACTGAAATTGAAATTTGAAATTTTGCACAGAGCATCTCTTTTATTTGTAGTAGATAACGGGTAAAACAGGGGGTTGCAAGTTAGTATTATAGAATTGAGTGAGAAAATAATAGATAATGATTATGTAGGTACATATAACATTGTAAACATTTAATGATTGCATACTCCATGCTTTTATACCTCTCTGAAACGACTAATACCTAAGGAATCCTAATAAAAACCTTGATCCAACAATTGTCACAGACATGTGCGTAAGAAACCAAATTGTCTTTTTACGATTATTTCTACATCACTAAGTACTCTAGGGTCGTAAAACATTGTCACACATCATTAAGTCGAGCACAAATCGACTGGGCGGGTATTTACCCGACTGCGAAGATGGAAGCATTCTTCTGTCAACATTGCTAGCTGCTGTGGAATTACTTACTAGGTTTTCTCTTTGTTGAATATTTAATTTTGTTACTATTTGTAAGTATTTCGTGGTGGATAATAGACCAATGATTCACTGTTGTAGGTAGTATGCATGGTTTTAAAGAATTTCAATACAATAAAAAAATTGTTCAAGAGAATTGTGACCAGGAGTACATAACTTTGCAAGATACTCGTAATGCTCATCCAAGAAGCGATAACTCCTTAAAGTAGGATTAGGACCACGGATGTTAGTATAGTCGTTGGAAATAAAGGAGTTAAAATACTGAATGTATCACATTACATGCAACCAGGAGCACATAATTATGATAGATAATACCACACATACCTACTATGTACAGTTTGACATGTGAGACCGCAAGCAGTCCACGGCAGAAACTAAACCTCGTTCCGAGGCAAGCGGTTCATGCAACCTGGAGAATTGTGCAGGTGACAAATGTCTCCACTTTACGAGTCATAAGTGAACAGCGATTATGAAAAATATGGCGTTTCTATTTCAACTGATTAAACCCTTTGGTAAACTTTAGCTAAACAAATGGCATTGAGATACTCGTATAATCTTTATACAGTTATCAGCAAAAAAGTCGTGAAGTTTATGAAAAGGCTGACTCATAAATTCGAACGCACAAGTTTCATAATCATGTATTGAATCAATGGTAACATGCTAAGAATCGTTTATGGTTTCTTAATATACTCTTAATATACTCGTATTATACCACAAGTCCTCCAAAATTGACAAAAAAATATATATATATATTTGAATTATATATATTTTTTTTTGTGATTTCAGAGTTGGTACCATAGTAAAAATTGTTCACCATATAGCGATCCTGGCATAGGTTTCGAAATATTCACCCAGTATACTACACAATTAAGTTACACAAAATAATTAAATTATTAAACATGTTGAAATCTAAATAAGCTGTAACATTGCCTTTCAGACTATCAGTCAGTTCCACAGGTACAAAGCTTGGTCCACGCTGATGTGCTGTCGCTGAACCGTTATGTATTGTGAATGCAACAAATCTAGTGGAATAAGTTCACCACACTTTTGAAATATGAAAGTATGAAGACTGTAAATATTTAAAATACAAATCTAATACAAAGAATCAACATTTAACAAAAAAGTAAAACCAAATTCAAAATGGGTTTGCACTAAAAAGTATAAAATAACGATATTAGAACTCGTTTTGAAGTCAGCGAAAGAGAAGCACGTACGTTCCAGAATCTTAAATTCTTTCGCTGACTTCAAAACGAGTTCTAATAAAAAAAAATGGTTTTACTTTGTTGTTGTGTTTGTATTGATATTCGTGCTCCATTTCGTTGAGGAATTCCGTCATATCTTCAAAGTCCATGATCAGATCATAATAAAATGTATATGGGACTACCTCTCAAGAATGACCTACCAAACGAAAAAAGAATCATCAAAATCTATACCTATATAATATGTACTTTATACGCGTATGGTATAGGAATGTGAAAAACCATTCAGAATTCAGGTGGCTGTTTAAAAAAATAATAACATTTCGTAAGAAGTTCATATACAATACAAAAATATATATAATTATATATATATATATATATATATATATACATTCACAATTTTTCCTTGTTGTGCATTCGGTTAGTTCAATTAATAACAAACGGACTATTATGTCCTAATGAAAAGTCCCAACGTTTTGTTACCGCGTTTACTTCATTTGCATTAAATCCCCATGTTCTACAAAATGTCCTGGAATTTAACAAATGTGTGGACAGAGTACGCACTTTCGTACAATGTTTACGAGTTTGGTTACAATTAAAACGATGCATTATATTAATTTATTGTATGCTATTAATTCAACATACTCCCACAGTCATATATTTAGTATGACATCTATTGAAATAATACTAAATGAGAACATAGCTTTGCAGTTGGGTAAAAAATAAATTAAATACACTAACAAAATAAGTAAAGGCCAAATCACCACTTACCATAGTAAGATTGTGGTCAATAAAAGTCTAACCGTAATTGGAATAATCTACATCAATTACAATATTAATAATATTCTGTTGTATTGTATTTTAATACCACTAATGTGACAAATAAGGATATAGGCCACCCCAATATTTTTTTGGACTTTTTTTTTAGGACAGGATACCAAAACAGTTGAAAAAATAATTTTAAATCCAGTATGGGAAAACACCATTACACGTAATACATAAAGTATTTGGAACGCCATATATTCCCCATGAAACGGCACAAGGTCTTATTCAAATACGTTAAAAGCCCGTCTCGATATATTTATCGAGTATTTACCAACACTCTCCTGCGCCATTAGGGACGCAGGGATCGACGGGTGAAGGAAGGAGCGATTTACGCATATCGTCGACGATTTTGTATTCCTCTTGAATTGTAATTTTTGATACGTTACGCATGTGCATATAGCTTTATTTCATATTTGAGTTGTAAACATTAAGGCAGTGGTCTTGCTATGGTCTTCAGAGATTGATGGAGAAGATTCATAGAGAAATACCTAACTATAGGACAAAGAAAGCCATAACTATCATATGTAACTGACTGAAAAGGAGCCCAAAGTCGTGAAATTTTTCGTGCATGTTCTGCTTAGAAAAAGGATAAAGCCTCTCATACTGTTACTAATAAATTTATTATACAGGGAGAATCTGAAACTATAAGGATAGCGAAAAATACTCATAGGAGTCACGAGCCCGATTTTGATCAATATTCCTAGCCAGGAATCGAATCTTTTTAATTTCGAAAAATATACACTCACTGAATACACCATCCGATAGTGTTGCATAAAGCTATATGAATACTGTTATTATATTACTACTATTCCTATTATTGAACGTATTGTTGATTACCAACCATAATCAAATAGTTGGTGATACCAAAAGTAAAGTTTTATTGGTCTACATCAAGATTATTTAGCCAGTAAAAGTTCTCAGCTCTCCTTTGGGGATTAAAAACTTCGTGTATTGCAGTTTGTTAAAGTTTACGCCAACTGACATAACAAACCAAACTATGTTTTGGTGAGCTGCTTGTGCAAAACAGGTTGCACAATTAGACAAAGGACTCACAATTGCAAGTCACTTAATCAGTTGTCTGATATTTCCAACGGAACTTCGTTAAAGCAAGTCACTAAGATGAAATCACTTGTACTAGTACAGTTGATTACAGTAGTAGAAATTGGTATGATGCTGAAAATTTTTACGCGAAAAAATAAGGCACACGCTGTCTAAAAAAGGATATCTACTTGGAACTTCTAAAGAAAATTAATATATGTGCCATAAATAAGAAATATACCGTCTAAATGAACTTTTATTTACGTTTTGATGTAAACTGGGTATCCTGTTTATCTTACTTCACAGTTACTAACTACGAGCTCCTTATCCAAATTCAGTTTATTGACGATGAGTTAAAATAAACTTAGCTTACTGCGGATTATTTATCCTATTCCTCAAACAGGCGCGTGCCGCTCGGAAATTCTTAACCGCCGCCATTTTGGGTGGCGCCTAATTGCAAAACTGTCATGGCGGCGACGCAGGCCCGCATTCCCGTGCGCTCACAAGATTTACACTGAATGCCTGAATACCACCCTGTGTGTTAAACGTCTTTCGCTGGGAAATCTAGTATACTGTGAGGTAACACGCGGGTCGTCAGGAATTCTCTTGTATTTTTTTTAGCTATTCGGGAAAAAGAAATTGCTTTATTATATTTTTCAAATTGACGAAATAATTGTCGAGATTTATTATTAAGGCGCACATTATTAACAGAAAACAATGCAAGCTTACTTACTAAACACAAACATACAGTCGAGTCGAATGTCCATACATATGCATGACATGCAACATGATTATTGAACTATATTAGTTGTTAAAATAATAGTAGGTTTGAACAATTTTATTTTTATACTAAATTATTTCACAAGTAAGTAACATATAACGAGTAGAGATTATTTAACTATGACTGTATTAGGGTAGACAGTTTCTCCTATATCCAAAAGTCAATAAACTGGAACGATATGTTAATTTTTCGATGTTCAATTCTGATTCAATAATTGACGACCACTCACTATCACATGGATTGCTATAGGTATTACTGAATCATATCACATTTGTATACTATGAGAATAGAAATCATTTTTTGACAATTTAAATCGTTTTTTCACATTTCCCATGAAAATATCATCCCGAAACGACGCGAGCATGAAGAGCGGAATACATTACACATCTATGCTATGATTAAAAATTTACCCTGAAGAAACCTAACCTGGCCTTTAAAATCCCTAGATTGTAGGAGTCAGGAAACTTATTATCTCTCCATTGACTCAAAAAAAATTATTAAAGTGAAAAACTTAATAATTTTGTTCAAATTCATATTACATAGCAGTGGCCCGCCACCACCAGTGCCGGAAGGAAGTGGCAAACGAGCGGCGTACCTTCCGGTATTCTTTCAGAAATTGAAACTAAACTTTTGTGCCAAACGTAATTACCTACTACCTCCGCCCGTCGACGAAATAATGTGTTTCATAGATAGGTAATAGTTTTTGAGTATTTTACTAACATTCTGCCCCGCGGTTTCTCCCTCGACAATTTAGGCCCTTAGGATTAAAATGTTTCTTAGTGGATGCCTAAGTTATATGAGGAACTTGTGTTCCTGGGCGTTGGTCATTGAGTGAGTTGATGGAGTTAATGAGTCAGTCAGTAAGTGAGTCAGGACTTTTTTTATATGTATGTACTGATTACTAGCTTCAGCCTCGCGATTTTACCCGCATTGTCTTTATTTATTTATTTTTGAAATATTGCCTATCTATATGCCCGCCCGTTACCGCAGCCTATGAGCGCTTGCAACACCAGGGGTATCAGCTCGCGCGTTGCCGACCCTTCCCCCCTTCCCGATGAGCTCTGGCGACCTTACTCACGTGCAGGAACACAACTATAAGTTATTTGGCTGCGGTATTCTGTAAGGCTACTTCCCCAGTCGAGTTGCTCTTTAAGTGACATATCGCTATGCTCTACCTATCTTAATAGGATTTAAGATACATGGTTTATGTAATAGGTACTGTAATATAAAACCTATTGAGCCATTCTGATTAGAATTATTTTATTTGCAAAAAGAGATTAGGTCTTGTATGCTTATCACATTTAGTCACATCATCGCTACGATGATGAGATTTTAGCTAAACAGGTCTAAATATTAATTAATATATGACCTATCTAACTACATAAGATTTTCATCCTGCCAGGTAAGTAACTACACGGGCTGATTGGCGTGGTTGGTAAGATACGCCATAGGTGGTGGGTTCGATTCCTACTCAGGACAGACATTTATATATATGAACACGTCTTTTTGTCCTGAGTCTGGGTGGTATCTATATAAGTATATATTTATGAAATAAAAGTAGTATAATGTAGTATATCAGTTATCTGTCTTCCATAGTACAAGCTCTACTTAGTTTAGGATCAGATGGCCGTGTGTGAGGAATGTCCCAGCATATACTTATTAATTATTCAGTGATTTTTAAATATTGCAACATTGTAATATAAGACGTGAATATAAACTTAACAAAATAAATAATTAACTAAAGCTCAAGCCAAAGATAAAGGTTAAGTTTTAATAGATGGGAAAGCACTGTTAAAATGAAACTTTCAGGCAAAATTATTTTGGCGTTTCTCCAATGTTTACAGTTCATGAAAATTAATTCAACACAAGTACTTTAAAACGTTTTTTTCAACGATAAATAAACTGTAGAAAGTACAACGAAATAACTATACCATCGATTTAGCTGCGTTATATATTACCGTAGTCTTTGCTATGTTGGGGATCAGCTTTTTAAATCCGTTCATTCTTCCAATCTCTTTTAAAAAATGTATACATACTCGTACAGTGATGCTGTTTCAGTCGAAATTCGTTATTGTGTCCTCCTCTGCCTTCCCACACACTGTCTTTATCTAACTTTCTTTAATCTTTCACCTTTTAGCCTCCTTCAGATCCATGGTCTGCCTCTCTTGTTATATTATTGTTAATGTTAATATACATAGATAGGTATATGATTACTAATAACTACATGAGTTAGACAAAAGCTAAGTTTTATAAATTACATTGCCAATTAGATTCATATTAAAAAACGTTTTACAATGTTTGTATTACTGTAAACTTGTATTAATAAAGTCGAGATTAAATCAATGGAATTTGATATCTAGGTCTATTTTGACCCAGTTTATATGTATGAAACCTTTTGTGCCATTTCTATTGATAAGGGTATACAAATAAAAATATTGACAGTGCAGTGTGCGCTGTCTCGTTGGTATTAGCTATTTCATGTCTTTCCACTACGACTAGAATAGATCTATTGTACTAATAGCCAAATAAATTAGATTTCACTGCCAAGACCTGTATAATAAACTGCACTATATTCTTGACAGGAATGGATTTTATTTCGTCTGGGTGTAATTGGTGTTTCCCCAGATGAGTATTTCGTTTAAACTTGTGAGAATGCTATCCACGTAGGATAGCATTCTCACAAAAGGTGTATTCGTGGTTCGTCTACCTCACAGCAGAATCTGCACTTTATGTCACGAATGCTGATGGTGAATAAATACCAATTCACTGTCCCGTTAGTGTCTTCAAGAGTATCCGTAAGTTGTTTTAACTATGATATAGAATCTCTAGGGTATACTGAATTCATAACTACGTTACAGAGTACCTTCAATAATTATTATCTTTACTCCTTACTATTTATATATCCCTTATACGGTTGGCGTGGTTGGTAAGATATCCTATCCAACGCCGCAGGTTATGGGTTCGATTCTCACTCAGGACAGACATTTGTGTGCATGAACATGTCTATTTGTCCTGTGTCTGGGTATAATTATCTATATAAGTATATATTTTGCAAAAGAAAAGTAGTATATGTAGTATATCAGTTATCTGGCTTCCATAGTACAAGCTCTGCTTAGTTTGGGGTCAGATGGCCGTGTGTGAGGAATAGTGTCCCAGAATATTTATCCCTTTTACTATAAATGCAAAAGTGTATTTGTTAGTACGTCTGTGTATCACACAGCAAAAGAGCAACGGAACAATTTTTTGCATAGAGATAGTTTATAGAGAAACCGCAGGGTGGAAACTGGTAAGAAATAAATCACTTTCCTTTATTATTACATTATAAATGTATTAATTATTTATTGGTTTTTCATTTGTTCGTCGGGCCCATAGACATTGGGAAAATTACACACACTCGATGATGCGCGAACAAAATGAAATCAGTGAGATCTGACGCCCACCAGTTTAACTTCTGCATTCGCAATCACGTGTATTGATATTAAATTCCTGTAATTTCGAATCATTTCAGTTAATGTGTTATGTTTGCATACGAATTCATGTTGTGCAGTGCTGTTTTATTTAACTTAACCCATTTAAATCTTTTATTTAAACATTTTACTTCAGAAGTTAATCTGATGTACCTTTTAGTGGATTCCAATCCCATAATGAGCGTGGGGAAACCATAGAATGATTTTACTTTATAGTACCCGCCCAGCTAGCTTCCACCCTCAAGTTAAAAAATTCTATCGCCGAGAACTAAGCGGTGGGTTCCGGCAGCTGCACCCAAAACCCAGTTCCTATTAGGTTTCATGTACTTACGACCTTGGACCACTTCATTACTAAATATGGTGATATTATAGTTGAACGCAAAGAAAAAACCAAGAATGTGGTTACATGTATGCACTGAAGATGCATTAATGCATTGATGATGACACGGTGTAACGTATCACAATAAATGAGTCATGCTCATGCACACCGATCATGTCTACTACTAAAACTGATCTTAAATTACTCACCCAGGTACTTTACTCTCCGATGCACAAATCACTTAGCTCACTCTTCACTCCCGAAACTTGATAGCATTCCGCTGCTATGCGTACCACGCCGAACAGACCGAGTTATTGTGAAGTACCCTGCAGTTATTTTATAAAAATCGTGGCTGGTATTTGCTAAAACATTCACTGATTTTTTGCTTCATAGAAGTCAGTAGTCTTAGACACTATTTGAATCGAAGTAAAGATGAGGATTAAATCGAAAAGAATAATCCACACTAATATTATAAAGTGGTAGGTATTGTATGTATGTTCGGAGGTAATCTCCGAAACAACTGATCCAATTTGAATAAATCTTTTAGCGTTAGAAAGCCCGTTTATTGAGGAAGGTTATAGCACAGTAGACTGTGGTTATAGGCTTTTTTTTTCACGGGAACGCGGGTGAAACTGCGAGGAACAGCTAATACGTAACGTATAAAATAGAAGAAAATCAGACTTTTTTTTGTTTTTGAAAACTATGAATGCTAGGACCTCTCTCATTTTCATCTCGTTCAGAACACGCAATCGAAATACAGTGGGCACTTTCGCGGAATTCCGCCCACATATCGGCAGAATGATACACCAGGATAAATCGCCATTCGTGACGGGAATAGCCAAGGACGTTAAGATAAAAGTTTCAGTCCGGGATAACGGGCGAACTGCCTTTTATAGCACGTGAGTGTTGTTTGCCGTTAGTAAATATTCTGGGAGCTTTATTATTGGTGAGGCAACTTTTTGTTACGTTTTCTTGATTGTTGCGAAAATGAAAAACAAAAATGGATAAGCATCTTCTATAGGTATCTACCTATAGACCGTTCATCATATCTTGTCCCCTCGTTTAAATGTTGGTAGCCCTGTTATTCCATTATATTGTTGTATCATTACATATATATTGTCAATCAATAGTGCTACCATAAAGGCTAGGGGACAAGTTTATGATGAACGGACTGTATATCTATCTACTATGTAAATTGTCTCTGGTAAAAAGGTACACACACACACATCATTTATCTTGTTATTTTAGTCTCCGGATCACGGATTATATAAATTTTACCTCGTTGGTTCGATATCTACTCCCAATGACATACCTATGATAAAATCACAAGAAAGATATGTTGGAAAGAATCGTTTTAATTTACTTTGTACTTTGTACTTTGTAGTACTAGAGTGTGTTAATTTTAGTCTCCTTGTATTTGATAAACTTGGATTTAAAACACAGGCCGAAAATATGTTGAATGTTTTCCCTTTTTTTTTTAAACTATCTGGGTAAAAGCTAATGCTGCGTAAATCTCCCATACATCACACCCTCTTCAGCTAACCTTCACTCTACAGTAGGTACTATAACCGTGCGAGAATATATTTCCCATTGTAGTATTCCGCATTCTTCATTTAACCACATGACTGTACCCTCACTTTATGTTAACTCGTGCGTAAGCCGCAAAAAATATTTGCAGTTTGTATTCCTATTATATGGACCAAACTATGTATGAATGAATACTTCTTACTTCTTACTGACGTCCTAGTACCTATCCATAGTATCTTCATTGTTTATTTTCATCCTAAATATATCCACAGTGATATCTCCCCATATTTATATCCGAAAGTATAGGTATTAGCAAAAAATGCTGAAAGGAATCACGAAGCCAATTTTGTCATAAAATTTAAAACTATATAGGTGATTAGATTTTTTTAAAAAACCTAGATGGGATTTGTCCCCTGCTTTGCATCCCCACCTTTACCGAATCTTCGAAGTGGTGACGTGCCTATTTCAGTTTACCGTCTCTTTTAATAGGGTATTACACACATTTTTTAAAAGTGTCTCAATTCGTTCCTAAGGTGCTAATAAGCCACCAAAAAAAACACTAAAAATCTATTCAATCGATAAGTGCCATAAAAATGCATTTAAATTTTACATTTTCAAATTCCGCGAGTAGACTTATAAAATTTTATAAATTAAAAATTAACTATTATCCTTTTTATTAGTGTGCTGTTGAATGCATGAATACTAGTGTAAAAATAATAGTACTTCAGTTGACACTTTTTATTTTACACACAGTAGTGCACCGTATGACGTCATTATAATGGCGGCTACTGTTTCGCTTGTTTAGAAACAGATTAAGAAAACTGAAAACTTTGAAATGAATTTTAAAGTTATTTTATGAACAAAAACTAACATTTTCCGACTGCTTATTGGCTAAGCTATCTAAATTGTACATTTTTAGACTTTTTCTCATATAGAGTAAAATACCCTATTGTTCTATGTAATTAGGAGTAGATGACCTACAAAAGGCTTAATCTACTATGATTAGTATAGTAGGTACAGCTAGTCTATTCTGCAGCATCGATTTTATAGATAATTCTAAAATATAAACTCTATAAGTAGAACTTGTACCTCAAATAAAAGTTTTTATTCCATGTAAACCGCAAAATACAAACTCAAGTTCATCGACGCTGGCAAACTTAAGTAACGGAGTATTACCGATGGTACGTGACAAGCGCTCCTAGCACATAAATTCTGGATAATTAACGAGACTTTCCACCACATACTGATTATGCATAAACTATGTACGTAGTGCCAAGTACATGGTCTTATCGGAGCTTATGAAGGGCCTGGAAAAGATAGGATCTTGTTTCTATAATTTGGACTCTCTGTTAATTAATTCGTCAGCAACTCTAACTCTAGATACTTATGTAGCCTTTCCGAGCAAGCAGTGGCAAATATTGCCCATCATAACTTTGATTCTTATTTTTATTGTAGAAGTGATATACAGATCAACGGTTGACATGATGGCAAGTGGCCGCTGACATCAGCCACGTATTGCCACTTTGTTGTCAACCTTTATAAACATTCACAGGCAACTGGCTCTTTAATGTAACTGCCGGAACACTCTAGTTGGTGCTTGGTGATAAATTTTCAACTTGAGGATGGTAGCCAGCCATGTGGGTATAACAAAGTACCCTACCACCGTGCTATGGTGTCCTGAAGAGGTTTTCCAAAACCGGAAAGCTCAAGCTCAATCCTACAGATTCAATCAAACCCACGTCCTTAGTGACGATATTTGACGTGATTATCATTATTTTTACGAGTATTTAGGCTGACTTAGTATGTATTCCTTTACCGCATAGCGATGTATTATAATGCGTAGGTATAGGTAGGTATATAATGTTACGGAAATAAAATAATAATAATCTATACTAATATTATAAAGACTGTAGACTTTGTTTGAACGCGCTAATATCAGGAACTACTGGTTCGATTTAAAAAATCTTTCAGTGTTGGATAGCCCATTTGTCGGAGAAAGCTATAGGTTACTTTTTATCCCGGGAATACACAAGATCCCTCGGGAACGCGGGTGAAACCGCGGGGCGGAAGCTAGGTAATAAAATATACGGGAATCAAACTTACCTCTAAACACTCTAGACGTTTCCAACAAAAGGTTACCTACCTATAATATTTTAAATTCTTCAGTCATTTTACATTGCATTTTCTTATCAGTTATGACCGCAAAACACAATCAAATCTCCGTCTAAAAACAAAGGGCTACCTCACCTCACAATTAAGACGCGGCCAACATGAAATTAGATTAGTGTGCGTGCTTGACAAGCAAAAATCTGCGTCCAAGATAACTTCGTGAGCAGAACTCCTGTCTCAAAGAATATACGTGAATAACGAGTAATGGTGAGGACAAAGATGCGAAGGGAGAATAGCGATTTTAAATGGGTTGTGTGATAGCGAAATACCTCTTTGCTATTTGGAAGAGATCGTAAACTATTTAATTTATAGTTGAGTGTAAAGGAGTAGGTACTTATTTAAAAAATAAATTAATAACATGGTTCGGAAGCTTGCTTTTGCTGAGAAGAGCTGGCAATAAACTAAGCAATTACTCGTTTAAAAAGAAACTTAGATTTATTACGTATGGTGTGTCCTGCAGGAGCGAGCGCTACATTCAAGTTTTGTCGTCATTTTTTTTTTATGCAATAAGCCTTAATTTCTAAAAAGGTCTTAGTTAGTTTAGTTTGTATGTATGTAACACATTCATTTTGGTGAAGCCGATATTTTAGGATCCCATAATGACTTTTCTTTTTGTTTTTAATTGTATATTGTAATACTTATATTGTATATTTTGCAAATTTTGGAAAA
The DNA here is from genome assembly GCA_951216915.1 of Tetheella fluctuosa. Classification (NCBI taxonomy): domain Eukaryota; kingdom Metazoa; phylum Arthropoda; class Insecta; order Lepidoptera; family Drepanidae; genus Tetheella; species Tetheella fluctuosa. The sequence continues at coordinate 1,916,282 of OX578229.1, read as the reverse complement.
ATAAAGCCAAAATAGTCAGATAATAAAAATAATTTATCAAAAATTTTACCTTGCTGAATTTCTTGCTGGTTCTTCTCGGTTGAATGCTGACTTCCAAACCGGTGGTAACTTTAGTAAATTTGACCTTCATATTTTCCCTAGGGCCTAAGCTGAATAAAATGAAATGGCTTTGACTTTCGACTTTTTGACTGCAGACATAAATGTATCATCCTCTTAACACTCAAAAAATACAATTACAAATTGTTTAAAAAAATCTAGTTTTAGTCTAAAATTAAACAAAAAATATAATAAATCCGTTGATGTGATTTGTTAATCTGCTACCGCACCCAATTTCACAGTACAATGAAGTTCAACCCGAGGGAACACAAAGCAGTTTATTCTTAAACAAACAGAATGCTTATTACATTAGACAAGACAATTTGCTGATAACTAAATGGACCTGTAAGCGCTGTCTTGGGGGCCATTTTGTTTTTTAACAGCAACTACGTAGTCTGATGCAGCCCGAGGGTGCAAACGAAAATTACTTTGATATAAAGTGTTTGAGCTCCGTTTTTGGTTGAGATAACTTACATTTGGTTAACATTTGCTTTTGAAAACTACTTATTTACATAGAATTGTAAATCGTCCCAAAACTTACATTAAGTTAGCTATATGACGTAATCACTATGATTTTTTTTTTACTTAATATCTTAATTGAGGTCAGAGAACCACAGAGCATATCGCACAAATAAAATACCTGATAGACTGTCACACACAACTATATGGTACTTACCTAAATGTTTTCTTATGGCTATACACACCATAAAAACACGAATTACCTTTTTCACAAAATATTAACAGGGATATTATTATCTACTCTTAAAGCAATTCAACTCAATCTAAAAAAAAATGAGTCATTTTTTGAGTCAAAGTATGTACAGAAAAAAAGTATCTACACGATGACAGAAAACAATTATTCAGTGAAGTTTAATCGCTATCAAATTTGATGGTTCTTATCAAGGCAACTAGATGGCATGTATCTACTAAGAATTATGAATAGCTATACATATTATGTCAAATATACATAGTAGATTCTGCATTACTTTATAGTAGGTATGTTAGTTAGTAGGTAGGTAACCACAAGTTACATATTCGGGTATCGTAAGATCCTGACAAATACCTATGTTAATACAATTTTGATGATTGATACCCAAGATAGATCAGTAATTTAGGATATCTCTGTACCCCTACCCCACCCTACCCGAGGAACATAAATAACAGTAGCACCTTTATCAAATAACCACTGCGCAACCAGTGGAGTAATATTCCTCTGGTTCATTATCTAATTTATTCTTGAGAAAGTCCCGGTTATCCGGGAGTAGTCTGTAAGAAACAAACTAATGGCGTTGGCAACACGAGAGCTGGAAGCTATTGGAGCAGTGTAAGGATGGGGCGGTAGCGGAGGCGGAAAAGTGAGCTGAAGCGAGTTAAATTTAAAGAAAATTGAAAATTATAGTTGATCAAAAGGTAGTAAAAAATAATGTATAATATAAGGTCCTAATAAATGAAGTACGGTCCTTTTGAGGGATGATAGTATAGGTCATAAGTATTCCGAAAATAATAAAATAAAAATATTCGGTCGTAATTTTAATTAAATAAAAAAAACTTAAATTGTACTTCATCACTACTAAGCATTAATTAAAACCATGAACAGCATAATCAGGTATAAAATTTATTATTAAAAAATTAAAAAGAATTAAAAAATACATTACTTTTATTTTATTTATTTATTAAGTACTTTTATTTATGAACTACAATTTCAGGTTTTTTTTTTGAATATTTTTTTTATTTTATCATTTTCGGAATACTTATGACCTATACTATCATCCCTCAAAAGGACTGTACTTTATTTATTAGGACCTTAAATTATTATAATATTTTCAGGAAACTAATCTACCACATCGGAAACTGACAATAAAATCATTGTACTTGATTTAAACAATAGGGTATTGTTCAAGTCATGATAAAGTTGTTTTAAGAAATAATATTTTGTTGTAACCTATTTATATTAGATGGCGTTGTACAATTTCTACATCGCGATATGGTTTCGTTCTATGAGTTACTATATAGTCTCGAACATTTTATTTAATAAATCTTCGCTCCGAGCCGCCGCACAGTACAGACGTACCCCGTACGGTCTATTGTGCTCCGCCCGCCACCCCGACTCGATTCTCGGAAGCGCTCTGGTATTTATACCTGGCCTTTCGCAGAACCGACCTTATCAGTTTGTTGACTCGGAACTTTTCAGTTTAGAGTCTCCAAACGAATATTTGTTCTTACGACATCGCGCTCTCAAAACCACAGATATTTACTTGTGGTGAACCAGTGGATACCTAACGGTGATAACTAAGCTGGTTCGAGCGTGACCCGGGCGCTCGCGGTTTCCCCTAAGGAAAACGCTAACCCGGACGGGACTGGACCAGTTGGCCTTGGGGGCTTCCCTAGCCAACCCCAGTTGTCGTTAGGCAGGGACGTAGGAACCCGCTGCACAATAAGATTGGCAGCGGGAGTCAAGCTTAGGGCACACCCTAGGGCCTACTCACCTCCCGGCCTATCCCGGTCGGGAGTGTAACACACACCCCCGGGCCCATCCACCCGGGGCGAGATAGTAGGTTAGATTAGGGCGATCGCCTGAGGTTTCTTGTGGTTTCTTTTACTCAGGAACGCCCCGCGTCCGAAACCACGTTAGTTTGCCGAAGTAGAATAGCTCCCTCTGGCTGGCCATCATGGCCAGCCAGAACGACCACCTACCCCTGACGCTGGACGAGATCCTCCAGGACAACGAGTCCTGGGATTTCCTCGTCGAGCGGTACGGGACAACTTTTTTACCTCCCCGACCCGCTCCCACTTCACGGTCATCCTCAAGGATGTCCGTGATATCCGCGGAATTCTCCCCCGCGGAATCACCCGCGGAACACTCCCCGCCTCCCTCTCCCGCGGAATCAACCGCGGATCACCCCGCCCCTCCCTCTCCCGCGGAACCCTCCGCCCCGCCCTCTCCTGCGGAATCCGAACCGCCCTCTCCGCCTGCGCCTGCCGCGACGACCGGCCAGTCGTCCTCTTCCTCCTCTTCGGAGGGAGAGTTCACGACGGTCGTCGGTGGCAAGCGCAAGAGGAAAAAGAAGGCGAAAGCCACTGAAGCCGAGGTAGCTGCCAAAGCTGCCAAGGCTTCCGCCCCTTCCCCTTGCCCATCACCCAAGCCCCGCCCACTCATGGACACTATTGTGCCCACACCCCCGCCGCTAATGGACGTGCCCATGGCTCCTCCCCCGGAGGAACAAGGCCGCCCAGAGGCGCGCATATCCCAGCCCCAGACCCAATCCCAGACCCAATCCCAAGTCCCGATGAGGAAGGACTCTCCGCCCCCCCTGTTTGTTCAGGATAAGACCAGATGGACCGAAGTGTCCGGATGGTTTACTCCGAACAAGATTCAATATACCTCTGCCCGCTCCACCGAGCACGGCATCAAGGTAACCGTGCCCACTTCACAGGACCACCGGGCCCTGACCAAACTCCTTAAAGAGCGTAAGGTGGCTTTCCACACTTACACTCTCCCTGAGGAGAAAGCCCTCCGGGTGGTGATCCGCGGCATCCCCCGCGAAATCCCCACCTCAGAAGTCGAAGCCTCCCTTAAGGAGCACGACCTCCCAATACAGTCAGTGCACCGGATGCACAAAGGACGTGGCCACGAGCCATATAACATGGTGATTGTGGCACTGGACCAAGGGAAGGCCGGCAAGGCCATATACAGAGTAAAATCTGTGTGCGGCTTGAGCGACGGCTTCACCGTCGAGGGCGTCCGAAAGGGCGGCTACCCCTCCCAGTGCCACAACTGCCAGTTGTACGGCCATTCCGCCCGCAATTGTTTTGCTCCCCCCCGATGCGTGAAGTGCCTCACACCTCACGCCACCAAAGACTGTGACCGTCCAAAGGTCATAGATGAAAACACCCCGCCACCTGGTTGCGTTCTCTGCAACCAGACCGGGCACACCGCGAACTACCGCGGGTGCTCGAAGGCTCCCCGCCCTTCGCGCCATTCAACGCGCAAAGCCCCCATTTCCAACCCGGCGCAGACCGATCTGCGCCCTCAAAGGCACTCCCAATGGGCCCGCCTTAACTCTAATTCTCCTAAAGAGTACCCTCCTCTCCCAAGGGAAGCGTTTGCTCTCTCCGAGCAAACCACGACCCAGCCACCACCTCCTCCTCCCAAGGTTTCCGCTTGGCAGCCGAAACCCACCGCAGCGCCTTCAGCGCCCGCCCCGCCGTCACCGCCAACCCAAACCACCCGCCGCGCAAACCCGTCACCAAAACGGGACCAAAACCCTCCGTCGAGTGTGGATGCGGATTTCGCACTCGTGGAGCGCTTCATCGAATTCATAAACTTCGATGAAATTAGGGAGCTCGCCGATATTATTAAACAGAGCGAGGGCAACGGTCGTGCCCTTGCATCTGCAGCGCTGCGATTTAACAAAATCGCTTGCCAACTCGATCACTTTCGCGTAAATCCATAATGGATATTACACCCACGCGCGGTAGAATCAAACCCCGATCCCTCAAGTTAGGAACCTTCAATGCCAACGGCATTATAGGTAAACGAGATGAGATCGCAGAATTCCTGCGAGAGCATCAACTCGATATCCTTTTGGTACAGGAAACATTTCTAAAGCCCTTTCATAGGGACCCTAAAATTGCGAATTATCAGATAATTCGCAATGACAGACCCAACGCCGCAAAAGGCGGCACCCTCATTTATTATAAAAGATCCCTTCACTGCTCCCCTATGGACGCACCATCCCTAGAGTACATTGAGGCTTCAATCTGTAGGCTCGGTATGACTGGACACTCATCCATTATACTAGTCTCGGCATATTGCTCCCATTCTCATAACCTACCCGACTTAGGAACGTCACTCAAACGTGACTTAGAATCCCTTTTCAATTTGGGTAGCTCAGTCATTCTGGCGGGCGACCTAAACGCGAAACACACCCTCTGGAATTGCGTCGCAAACAATACCAGAGGGCGTATTCTTGAATCCCTCCTCGGGCCACTCAACGTGGACCTGATCGCCCCATACGAACCGACTCACTTCCCGGACATAGTGACTCACAGACCCGACATACTCGACGTGGCGCTGCTGCGTAATGTAAACTTACGTTTGCATGACTTAGCAGTGCTACACGAGCTCCAATCGGACCACCGGCCTGTAATCCTAGAGTTTACACCGCGCGTAGGTCCCCCAGATTCAGGTCAACCCTCTCGCACCAAGGTCGTGATGGACTGGGACAAATTAGGCGAAAGCCTCAAGGCGACCTCGTCCGTCCATCTAGACCGTATCCCCGACAGCCTAGTCACCGCCGACGACGCTGTAGGCGCTATCGACTCACTCACAAGTCACGTGCAATCGTTAGTTAGCGATTGCTCTCGGACAGTACCAGCGGAGGATGACCGACGCTGGCACTTGCCCGACGACATACGGGACTTGCTGAGGGAGAAGAAAGTCGCCATTCGCGCCTACGATAGAGCTCCCTCAGAGCAAAATCGTGTCCAATTACGAGCTCTCGAACGTGCCGTCAAGGCACGCATCGCAGAGTTTCGCGAGAATAGCTGGGGCCAGACCCTCAGCGAAATCAAGCCCTCCCACCTAGCCTTTTGGCAACTGTCTCGTGCCCTCACAAAGGACACAGTAGTTCCAATGCCTCCTCTAAAGCGACCCAATCTTCCTCCCGCCTTTGAAGACGTGGAAAAGACCGAATGCCTCGCCGAAAGTCTGGAGGCTCAATGTACGCCCAGTTCTCTCCCTATTGACCCGCGTCATTTGGAGAAAGTTACAGCCGAAGTAGAACGGAGGACCGCTCTTCCGTTACCTCCTCCCGCTCCCCCGACTGACGACGTCGCCAACGACGTCAACACAAATGACGACCCACTTCCACCCGCGACCCATGACGAGGTGAAAGCGATCATCGGGAAGTTACACCCTCGTAAGGCCCCGGGCTCGGACAAGATCACCAACAGAGTGATCAAACTCTTCCCAGCCTCCCTTATCATGTTATTGACGGCCATCTTCAATGCCGCCCTCTCAAACAATATTTTCCCACACCAGTGGAAAGAAGCCCACGTGATTGGGATCCACAAGCCCGGCAAACCCAAGTCCGAGCCCTCCAGTTATCGTCCCATAAGTCTGCTCAACGTACTGGGCAAGATTTATGAGAGAATCATTTATGTCCGCCTTAAAGCATTTGCCGATGCTAACAAACTCCTCCCAGACGAGCAATTTGGGTTCCGACCCAAACACTCGTGTGTTCATCAAGTCCATAGAATTGTTGAACACATCTCCACAAGTTACCAGAGAGGTCACATGACAGGCGCCCTTTTCTTCGATGTCGCAAAGGCATTCGACAAGGTGTGGCACACAGGCTTGATCTACAAGCTTTACACCCTAGGTGTGCCACCGAGACTCGTGACCATCTTACGAGACTTTCTGTCGAATCGCCTCTTTCGATATCGGGTCGAAGGCGTCCTGTCCTCACCACACCCCATTAGTGCCGGTGTCCCGCAGGGCTCGGTACTATCTCCCTTGCTATTCACGCTCTACACGAGCGACATCCCTAGAGTCAGGAATACGCAGTTCGCTCTCTTTGCAGACGACACTGCCGTATATTGCTCAGGCAAAAGCCCGCCCGCGATCTCTAAGAAACTCCAGACCGCAGCCAACGCCCTAGGCGCTTGGTTCCGGAAATGGAGAATAGAGATCAACCCCTCCAAAAGTCAGGCGGTTCTCTTTTTTAGAACCGACCGAAAAAGACGTCCCCCCATCCCCGATCCAGTCACACTATTCGGCGAGCCGATCCCTTGGGAGAGGCAAGCCAAATATCTCGGTGTGACCCTCGATGATCGCCTATCCTTCGCTGCACACATAAGGGCGGTTCGCGCGCGCGCCGCCTTTGTGGCAGGACGACTCCACTGCATGATCAACGCCCGGTCTAAACTTGCCCTAAAAAGCAAGGTTAGACTCTATACCGCGTGTATCCGTCCAGTCATGACGTATGCGAGCACCGTGTTCGCTCACGCTGCTCCCACACATCTCAACACCCTTCAGGTGATTCAAAACCGTTTCATGCGCAAAGCCACGGGCGCCCCGTGGTACATGCGCAATGAAAACCTCCACCTTGACTTAGGCCTCCCTACAATCAAACAATTTATAAAACGCGCCTCGCGCCGATATTTTGATACCGCAGAGCACCACGCGAATCCCTTGATAGTCAACACTATCACATACACCCCGTCCCTTATTTCCCGCATCCGTAGGCCTAGGCACGCCCTCAGCGAACCAGACGATGCCACCACTTTAGCTCAAATCGAGGCTGACGAAGCCCGAAAACAAATACAAATGCGCAACCGACAACCAAGATTTCGTCCTCGCCGGCGAGGACCGTCGCGACGTCCCTCTCAGTCTCGTCCCGTTTAAGCGGCCCGAGCTGCATATTAGCAATCCGACCGATCCCCAAATAATTATAATTGTTTGCATGCTAAATCCTCCCTCATTCCCCAGGCAACGTCCTGAGCCGAGGTCGAGCCCCACAGGGGGCACCCTCAGGCTACCGTTGCCCAAAATTATTTAGTTTTAGTTTTTAGTTTTAAGTAGCGGTTGAGAGCCCTCAGCGCTCACCGCAAAAGTCCGCGTAACGGTGGAAGAAGGTCCCCTGGACCCACCACCTTCCTGTTCCAGTCAAAAAAAAAAAAAAAAAAAAAAAAAAAAATTTAATAAATTTGCTTATGCGTTCTTGGGTACATGTCTTTTACTTACCCTGGCTTTACGGATTATGAACATGGTCCTTAAGAGTCGGATCGTTTTTTGGAAACCGAAATGAATATTGCAGTACGGCACATTATAATGTAATACATAAGCCCTTACCATCGGAAGCAAGCAAAGCAAGACCTCGCAGCTAAAATTGGTAGCAGCTACGGTGGCGCCCCCTTTTGTGGAGATTCTTGAAGATATAGCGGGATGTTTGACATAAAGTGAAGTTTTAAAGGCAAACTGTGAGTACGCTAAATTGAACCTTATTAATAGTGAAAAATTAACTTGGAAAAATTTGAATTTATAGTAGTAGTTTGGGACTTAGAATAATTCGCTTAAAAACGACAAGACGGGGAACCTACGCCCGATTTTGCAGTGACTGTATTTAGTCCCAAACACTTAGAAAAAATTAACTGATTTTAATTAAAAAGTTACAAAGATGGATGCTGATTTCATACTAATGGATGAATTAAAAGAACAAATAGAGAAAGGAAGGAGCAACTTTAAGAAGTCTCCTAAAGATAGAATAACTGAGTCATACATAGTAACCAGATTAGAAGGTTTAGAAAGGATAGCCGAAAGATTTTGTACGATGCATGAGAGCATTATTTGTAAATATAAGAAGGATGAATTGGCCGAAAGTAGTTACATGAAAAAGGATGTCTTCGATGTGGGTTATGAAACATACTTAACGTACAAGAGTGAGCTAAAAGCGGCACTACGCCATATGGGTAGCCCTGCGTCTACGAGTTGTGGTCATTCTTCTACATCGACCGCAAGTAAAGACTCTTTTGTTAGACTACCTAAAATATCTATCCCTGTATTTAGCGGTAACTATTCTGAATGGTCGTCATTTAAAGATCTATTTGTCTCTTTAGTGCACAATAATTCTGCTTTAGATGACGTCCAACGCCTTCATTATTTAAAAACTCAACTCAAAGGTGAAGCAGAACAATTAATTAAACATATTCCCATAACTCAGGCTAATTACAAAAAATGTTGGGATCTATTGCAAAGCAGATATAATAATAAACGATTCATGTCAAATTGTATCCTTAAGCGTTTATTTTCTCAACGCGTCATGACTTGTGAATCATCTAGTGGTCTTAAAGATCTCCTTGATACTTCTTCTGATTGTATGCATGAGTTGTCAAATTTAGGTATTAAAGTCGAATCTTGGGACATAATTATTATTTATATTGTTAGCCTGAAGTTGGACGCTGAAACCCGTAAACAGTGGGAATTACATGTAAATAGTTTATGCGAAGATTTACCTAGTTTCATACAATTTAAAGTATTTTTAGAATGTCGTTACCGTGCGTTAGAGTTTATAGAGCCTTCCAAACCTAAACTTAGAAATACACAAAATACATACCAACCAAAGTCCTTGCATGTCGCTTCAAATGTAATTTGTCCTCACTGTGCTGAAAACCATAAATTATATTCCTGTAGTAAGTTTGCCAAAGAAGATGTAAATGTTCGTCAGGATTTAGTAAATTCACTGGGACTTTGCTTTAATTGCCTTGGTAACAACCATTCAGTAAAAATGTGCCGTGTACCTACATTATGTCGTATATGCAAAAGGAAGCATCATACGCTTATTCATAGTAAAGCCAGTTCGTATACAGCTGCAGTCGATACGGACAGTACGGAGGTAGCTGAGACTGAACAAGCAGATGAAACGTACCCAGATCCGTCATCATTGACGAATGAAGCCAACAATAATATTGCTAATCATTTTGTGACAGGACAAACACATAGCCAAACCTTATTGGCAACAGCCTTGATCAAGGCTGAAGCCAAAAGTGGTAATACTCAGATATTAAGAGCTCTGCTCGATCAAGGGTCGCAAGCATCTTTTATATCTGAATCAGCTGTACAACTTTTACGATTAGACAAAATTAATGCAAAAAGTTGTATATCTGGTTTGGGTGGCGGTCAAAGTGGCTTAACCTCAAAATATGTGGTCATTGTCAACATGCAGTCACTTCATGACCCCTCTTTTAAAATGCAGGTAAAGGCGCATGTGTTAAACAAAGTCACTTCCATTTTGCCAGAAAAGAAATTTGTTCTCCCATACTGGGCAGATTTAGGTCAAATTACTCTGGCAGATCCGCAATACAACTCACCCAATAAGATAGATATCTTATTGGGAGCTGAGGTATATTGTAGTATTCTGAAAAAAGGGTTGATAAAACATCCTGATAGTTGTACAATTGCGCAGAATACTCACCTCGGATGGGTTTTGTCGGGTCAGGTAAACGGTAGAGATAACGAAGAAATTGGGTGTCACAATATAATATTAAATATGCATATTAAGATAGAAGACAATGAGCTACTCAAACGATTTTGGGAGCTAGAATCTGAACCTGGCTTGGTGAACGGAAAAGTCTTGACTCCCGAGGAGCAAGAATGTGAAAACCATTTTGCTGCCACTACAAGTAGAGACGAGTCGGGTCGCTACATTGTAGAATTGCCTTTCCGTGCCGATCCTAGTGCCAAAGATAGATACGGAGATACAAGAAAAACTGCAGTGAGAAGATTGTTAAGTCTAGAGAAGAGACTAGCAAAAAATCCAAAACAAAAAAAAGACTATGCAGAAGTAATAAATGAATACTTGACACTCGACCATATGGAAGTAATAAAAGATTTAGAACAAAAAGGTGAGAAAGTATGGTTACCACACCATGCAGTAATAAAACTGGACAGAAGTACAACAAAAACTAGAGTGGTATTTGATGCGTCAAATAAAAGCGCAAATGGTGTGTCTCTAAATGATACCTTAATGGTTGGACCAACTTTGCAGTCAGATTTACGACATATCATCATGCGATGGCGTACACATCCCATATGTCTCACCGCCGATATTATCAAAATGTATCGGCAAGTGAAGGTAGCAGAGAAACACGTCGACTATCAAAGGATAGTTTGGCGTGAGGATTCTGAATCTGAAATTAAGAATTATAGACTTTTGAGGGTAACTTTTGGCATGTCTTGTGCACCATACTTAGCTGTCAAAGCTTTACAGCAGGTTGCTATTGATGAAGGACATAACTATCCTTCAGCTGCAGCTAGGGTAATGACGGATTTCTATATTGATGATCTCATGACGGGTTGTCAATCTGAAACAGAAGCAATTAAAGTGTATGAGCAAATCAATTCATTAGTGGAGAAAGGTGGTTTCAAGTTCCAGAAGTGGGCTAGCAATAGGAAAGAATTATTATTTTCTTTGAGTGAAGAAAGTGGAGAAGAAAAAGATAGGAAAATAAAAGAAGATGATGTTACTAAAATACTTGGTCTTACCTGGAATCGTCAGACAGATGAATTTGATTATATCGTTAAGATATCAACTGAAGTTTCTGTCCCTGAAACTAAAAGACAAATTATCTCCGAAATCTGCCGTTTATACGATCCTCTTGGCTGGATAGCTCCATGTGTTATCACTGCTAAGATTTTTATCCAAAAACTTTGGTTGACTGGCCTTGATTGGGACGAAAACGTACCAACGGAACTTCTATGTGAATGGGAACTCTATCGAGATGAATTGCGTAAATTGGTAAGTTTTCACTTACCTCGTTGGGTTAAAAAATCTGATAGTGACACACAAGTGGAATTGCATGGGTTTAGCGATGCCTCTAGTGTAGCATATTCTGCCGTGGTGTATATAAGATGTGTTACGGCTAAAGGTATGGTTGAATCTCACTTGGTGACTGCAAAAACAAAGGTTGCTCCTATCAAACAGGTCTCTATTCCACGACTTGAATTATGCGGAGCAGTTTTGGTTTCTAAACTGCTCGTTGAAGTAGCTGCAGTTCTCAACATTGACAAATCAGATTTACACGCCTGGACTGACTCAACGATTGTCTTAGCTTGGTTAAGCGATCACCCCAGTCGATGGAAAACTTTTGTAGCCAATCGCACATCTGAAATTCTCACACTTTTAGATTCGTCACATTGGTCTTACGTTAATACTAAAGACAACCCTGCTGATTGTGCGTCACGAGGGATGACACCAATAAACTTGATTGATGATAAGTTGTGGAAGTGTGGTCCAAGCTGGTTACGCAATAAGACTATCGAATACGTGAAACCCACTTCCATATGTAACAAAACTGAATTGGAGATGAAAACTATAAAAGCGCACACAACATCCGTAAAAGATAATGCTGTTGATCCATTTATAAAGTTTTCTTCATTACAAAGGCTAGTGAGGGTTATATCATTTTGCCGACGATTCCTTATAGCATTTTGCCAACGATTCCTTCGTTCAAAAAATTCCAACACCATTCAAAGACAACCTTTATCGTACCTCACAGCTAAGGAAATACAAGATTCTCTTTCCTGTTGCATTCGTCAACATCAATATTTTGCGTTTGCCGAGGAAATCAAGAGTCTTACAAAACTTCAAAATGTGAACAAAAAGAGTAAACTTGCTGTATTTAACCCATTTATTGATAAAAATGGTATTTTGCGTGTTAGTGGTCGAATTGAGAATTCTGACTTACCATATTGTAGCAAGCATCCCATTATAATTGCAAGAGAATCACATCTAGCTAAACTTATAGTAGCAGATGCGCATGAAAAAACCATGCACGGTGGACAGCAACTAACATGCAATTATATTCGGAATAAATATTGGATTATTAATCTAAAAAATTTAGTCAGAAATCATATTCATCATTGCGTGCCGTGTATCCGAAATGCAGCAAGGTTTCAGACTCAGTTAATGGGCCAATTGCCAACTTGTCGAGTTACTCCCGACAAACCTTTTCTAAATTCAGGCGTAGATTATGCAGGCCCGATAAATATTCGTGTCTCCAAAGGAAGAGGCCAAAAATCCTACAAAGGTTACATCTGCCTCTTCGTTTGTATGGCCACACGTGCGGTCCACATTGAAGCCGTATCAGATCTCACTGCTAATGGTTTTTTGAGTGCTTTTAAACGTTTCGTAGCACGTAGAGGTCGCTGTAGCCATATATGGAGTGACAATGGTACTAATTTTGTCGGTGCATCCAGAGAACTCAAAAAACTATTTACTAGCGAACAGACTTTATTTCCAATAGGAATTGCGTCTTCGTTAGCTAATAACGGCACTGAATGGCACTTCATCCCTCCTCATGCTCCTAATTTTGGAGGACTGTGGGAAGCAGGGATTAAGAGCACAAAACATCATCTTCGTAGAGTGATAGGTGATTCTACTCTTACTTATGAAGAATTGTCTACAGTACTGGTACAAATTGAAGCATGTCTCAATTCGCGCCCATTATCTATTATAAGTACGAATCCTGATGACTGTGTACCATTGACACCAGGTCATTTTTTGGTTGGCGAGTCATTACTTACAGCTCCTGATCATAATTATGAACACCTTTCGATAGGTAACTTACGTCGTTGGCAACTTACACAGCGCATGCTTCAAAACTTCTGGAAGAGATGGTCGCAAGAATATTTGACTCATTTCTTTCAAAGATATAAATGGAATTCTAAAAATCCCAATTTTAAGATAGGAGATGTAGTTTTAGTACGAGAGGATAATTTACCTCCAACAAAGTGGCTTTATGGTAGGGTAGAAGATGTCCATCCTGGTAAAGATAATCTCGTACGAGTCGTCACACTACGTTATAAAAATACTTTGATTCAGCGCCCATCTTCTAAGCTTTGTCCATTACCTATTAATGTCAACGACGATTAGATGTTTTTCATGTTTATCTTATAATATCTTATGTTACGTTTATTGATTTTAATTGTATGAAATCTTGCTTGTTAGTAGTTTAAGGAATTTAAGAGAAACAAGATTGATGTTTGTTATTTACCACACATACAGTTCACAATGTTATTTTATGTTTTATACATTCACGAAGGAAGTTTATTTTGTTTCTTTTTTATGAATCTACTAATTGTTACGTTATTTTATTATTGTACATCGCATATTTAAATAACCCTTCTAAATTGTGTAATTGCTTCTTAGTTGTTCTAGATTATGAAGGACTACTTAGTCCTTGGGTGGCGGTATGTTCAAGTCATGATAAAGTTGTTTTAAGAAATAATATTTTGTTGTAACCTATTTATATTAGATGGCGTTGTACAATTTCTACATCGCGATATGGTTTCGTTCTATGAGTTACTATATAGTCTCGAACATTTTATTTAATAAATTTGCTTATGCGTTCTTGGGTACATGTCTTTTACTTACCCTGGCTTTACGGATTATGAACAGTATTACACCCATTTTTGAAAAGTGTCTCAATTCGTTCCTAAGGTGCTAATAAGCCACCAAAAAAACATTAAAAAAAATATTAAATCGATAAGTGCCAATTAAAATTGAAAATGTAAAATTTAAATGCAAATTTTACATTTTCAATTTTCGCGCGTAGTTTGATGAAAACGCTGGACGCCATGTTACTCTACGGTCATGACGGTATTTGGTGTCTTGTAAGTAAATAAATGCGCTGATATTGGAAAAAGTTGCTATTATCCCTTTTTATTAGTATGCTGTTCCTGAATGCATGAATACTAGTGGAAAAATAATAATAATAATACTTCAGTTGACACTTTTTAGTTTACATACAGCACCGTATGATGCATCATTATAATGGCAGCTACTGTTTTGCTTGTTTAGAAACAGATAAAAAAAACTGAAAACTTTGAAATGAATTTTAAAATTAATTTTAGTTCAAAAAATAACTTAATTTTATGAACTAAAACTAACATTTTCCGACTGCTTATTGCCTAAGCTATCTAGATTGTACATTTTTAGATTTTTTCTCATATAGAGTAAAATACCCTATTATGATAGGAAAACAAACAATAAAATACACTAAGGAACATAATATTATATACCTATATTCTTTGTAAGGGACCAGCTATAGCAAGAGCGTTTAGGGCATGCGCTCCTAGCTCCTAGTCTATAAATGTATGACGTAGATACGGTAGAGCTCAAACTTTCATTGACAAGCATCTAACTCTAAAACGCTTGCTACTCTCTACATGTAAAAAGTTCGCTGTAAAAACTTTGCAGTCCCATTTCACGATTTTACAATAGTGATACTAATTTATGTCATTTTTTTAAATGCGTAGAATAACGCTACCATAGAAATAAAGGGTCCGGTCGGTCAAGCATGAGGTCACTCTAAACCGCTACCGCTTATCAACTTGCACAGCGTAATAATTTATGGACAGAAGCCGGGACGGGGACGCGGCAATTAGCCGGCGCGTAACGAACGCTTGAAATAAATATCATTTCGTGATTAATGCGTCCACTCTGATAAATATGTTGTTATTATTCATTGGACAATGACGTTTTTCGCGGTCCGGTAGTCGGATGACTACGATAAACGATGCTAGCCACGCCACCCGCCTTCAGCTTGTACAAAAGCTGTTGTAACAACAAATAAAATCCATTTTTTAGCTTTTATAGAAAATACTCTAACCAAAATGTATCCACTTAGATAAATGAAATGAAATATTTTATTCATTCAAATAGGCCTTCACAGGCTCTTATGAATTGTCAGACTCTAACGCACGGTTCGGTAGGTCGTTTTTACTGAGAAGAGCCGGCAATAAACTTAACAACAAATCTTTTCAAAACAAACTTATTACATAATTATGATGTATCCTGCAAAAGCGAGCGCTGCACCCAAGCATTGTCGTCATTTAAATATTCATTAGTCTCGTCTCGGTATTCGTGCGAGGTGACCGCGTTTTAATAATTATTAAAGTTGTTTACGTCGAGTGCCTAGAAGCGGTCTATTGTTCGCCGCGGCCGAAGGCCCAACCCTCGGCCGGCTACCTGCGATAAGACAATAATGCAATATCTTTTTTATAACGTTACTAATGAATACAAATAATGAACAAGTTAACAAACTGAATGAAGATACGAACATATTGCAGAGTAACGATACAGTATATGGGCAAGAGATGTCAGATCAGAACGAGGATAATCAGCAAGAGGAAAGTATGGAAGTTGAGGTAGACGGTAATAAAACTCCAGCTAAGAGAAATAGAGAAATTAGTGATGATATCGAATACGAATGGATAGTAGTCAAGAAGAAGAAATCGGAAAGGAAAGAAAATAACGATAAAATCGAGATTTATGTAAACTGTAAAGAAAAACTGCCTAAACAGTTCACATTGGCGAAGATTTTTAAAGATAATAATATACCTGACATATTAAGGGTCAAGTATCTTAACCCATATAAAGTTCGTATTGAGCTTGGAAATGAGTTGAGCGCAACTAAACTAGAGGAATGCAAAATATTAGCAGATATGGGATGGAGATGTCAAAGGGCCATGGAAAATAGTTATTCGTATGGAATAATAAAGGACGTAGATATTGATCTGACAGAAGAAGAGATTCTTAAGAAAGTAGTCTGTCCATACTCAGCAAAGTTGGTTTCCTTATCCCGACTTAACCGTAGAAACTTAGAAGAGGATGGTTGGTGTCCTAGTGAAACGATACGTCTCTGTTTTAAGGGCAATTACGTACCTCCGCATATTTACGTGGAAAATTTAAGTATTAAAGTGGAGCCATACGTTTTTCCAGTCTCTCAATGTTCACGTTGTTGGAAGTTTGGACATACATCAAAACGGTGTCCCAGTCTAAAAGTAACATGCCCTAAATGTGGGAAAGGTCATGCAAACTGTGAGACAACAGTATTTCAATGTGTGAACTGCAACGGGAATCATATGTCTTTGAATAAAACTAATTGCCCAGCATTTAAAAAAGAAAAGAGACTTAGAGAAATCATGTCTGAATTTAACTGCACATACAGGAGAGCTCTCACTGTATATGTTGCACCAAATTCTCCAATTAAGGAAGAAAAGTCGTTTGAGGGAATCTATTCTAAAAAGTCGGTTGCAGAACCAATGGACACTGTTGTTGTCGATCCTATTACTCAGTACATCGCAACACCGTCTTTAGTGGAAATTGTAAAGACAAAAGCAACGGTACACACTGAAGAAAAGAAACATAAGCAATATTCAAGGAAAGTTCGTGGTAAGGAAACAAACTTTGCATCTGATTATTCATTCGAGCCAGAAGATTCTAAACCTAAACCATCTGAAAAACCTGAACAAGAATCATTTCCAGAAAAAGGAATTAATTTTAGTGAGCTTTTATCAAGGCTGAAAGAGATTATATTTTTACGAGAAGGCACAATACAACAAAAAATAAAAAATGTGATAAAATGTATTTTGGAATGGTTAATATTGGTGGTAGTCGATAACATAGCAGATTGGCCGTTGTTAAAACTAATTTTGGATTATGTCACAAGTGAATAATAAAAATTATATTAAGTTAAATATCCTTCAGTGGAACGCTCAAAGTATAAGACCTAAATTAGTTGTATTCGAAAATTTATTAATTCAGGAAAAAATCCACATCGCCGCCCTATGTGAAACGTGGTTGGAACCTGATAGCCCATTGAATGTAAGTGGATACAATATTTTTCGTAAAGACAGATATGATAATTATGGTGGTGTGGCCATTTTGACCCATAAAACAATTAAAGCCCATATTTATGACAGTCGATGTTCTAATGCAGGTATTGAAACTCTTCAAGTGAAACTTTTCAATTGTGGTGAAATCGAGAATATCATATCCATTTACTGTCCTCCTACAATACGCACTAGCCAACTTGATTGGGATAATTTATTTTCTATCTGTGGCACAAATTCCTTACTGTTAGGAGATTTTAATGGACACCATACAAACTGGTCGCATAAGTCTAATCAAAGAGGTTATCAAATATTTAATGCCTTGACCGATTCTCAATTTATTACTTTAAACAATAGTGAACCGACACGTATGAAAATGGTAAAGGGTATTTTTCAACAATCTTCACCTGATATATCTATGGCTTCAAGTGACATAGCATTAAAATTTTGTTGGAGCATTTTGAATGAAACGTTGGGTAGCGATCATCGAATTATTAAGATAACTACTAATTCACAACCTATCAAATCTAACATTATTCGTAGAAATTATAAAAAAGCAGATTGGGTTGCTTATAAAAATATTTTAGATGTTTTTTTTTTAAACTTTCATATTCCAACCGTCGCTGATTTGCAGAAATGTTATGACGTTTTCATTGAATATGTTAATATAGCCGCAGATCTTCATATTCCTAGTATTAAAATTAACTTCAATCCAGAATCAAAATTTTTACCAAAACATTACTGGGAAGTCTCTCTTTCAAAAGCTGTAGGAGAGCGACGTCTAGCTTTATCCAAATTTCGTCGAAACCCGTCGCCTGATAATTTACGTATTTTGCAAGAGATGATACACAATGCTCAAAAGTTAATTCGTATTGCCAAAAGTAAGGCGTGGTACTCTTTTTGTTCTTCTCTAGATAAAGCATCTTCACCGAGTGAGGTCTGGCAGAAGATGCGATGGTTGAAGGGATATAAGACATCTAGATCTCACATTGACGAAGTACTAGCATCTAGATTATTACACAGTTTAACTCCGGACTTCGTACCTCTTGATGAACCAATCTTTCTATCTAATAACGCAAAGCTACAATCTAAAATCACATTAAATGAATTAGATAATTGTACTCGACCTAAAGATACGTCCCCTGGGGGTGATAACATTTCATACAGTATGATTAAAAATCTCCCTAGACGCGGGAAACTGGTACTACTCTTGCTTTATAATGAATTCTATGCAACTTCATTTGTACCTAATCAATGGCGAGATATTAATATTATACCGATCCCAAAACCTGGTCGTGACCCAAGCGCTTTTCGTCCTATTTCTATGATGTCATGTATTTGTAAAATTTTCCATGGTATTTTGGTCAATAGGTTGGAATGGTTTATTGAAACACAACATATCCTTTCAAGTAACACGACAGGTTTCAGAAAATGTCAGTCTACGTTAAATAATTTGACAGATCTAGTCTCCAGGATTCAATTAGGTTTCTCTAAAAAACAAGTAACAATAGGATGTTTCGTCGATATAGATAATGCGTATAATAATGTAGATGTGAGAAGCTTGTTATATAATATGGATTGTATCGGTGTAGGAGCAAAAATATGTACATATTTATGGAACTTCCTCAAGCAAAGAAATCTTAAAATTCAATTAAACACCTCGTACATATGTAGATATACTGGCCGAGGATTAGCACAAGGCGACCCTTTATCCCCTCTCCTCTTTAATTTAGCCACTGCTCAAATTTGTAATGTAATAAAAAACGTTTTTGTATCACAATACGCGGATGATTTTGTTTTGTATGTAACAACCTCTAATATAGCAGAGGCTACGCAAAAACTGCAGATGGCATTAGACACTCTTAATAAGCTACTCTCAAATATGGGATTACATATTTCTTCATCGAAAAGTAAGGTATGTATTTTTAAATCTGGTTTTTTTAGGGAATCTGTTGATTTGAGAATAAATAATATTTCTTTACAGATAGTAGATTATATTAAATATTTAGGCTTATGGCTAGACAAGTCTCTTAAGTGGTCAAAACATATAAATGAATTGAAAGAAAAATTAGATAAATTTGTGAATATTTTTAAAATTCTTGCTGGACCAGGTTGGGGTGTACACCCAAGACATTTGAGACGGTTATTTATTTCTATCATTCGAAGCAGAGTTGATTATGCTAACTTCCTTTATGACTCCAGTTGCCAGTCTCACTTAAAAAAAATTGAGAGGATACAAAATCAATGCATGAGAGTTATCGGGGGTTTTATAAAGAGTACACCTATACACGTCATGGAGCATGAACTTCAAATTCAACCTTTACAAATTCGTAGATATTATTTAGCAGGGAAATTTTATTTAAAATTGAAATCATTGCAAGATAGTGAAATTATAAATACTTTAGACAATCTTAGTAACGCTTGTCAGACTTTATACTGGAGGCGTAAGAGAAAACCTTTATTGGTAGTGGTACATGAACGACTTAAATCAACCCCTTTACATTCAAGTCCACGAATAGAAATGTTTTCATTAGACACATGGGTTGGCGGTGTGGATTTATCTAGTATAGTGAAACCATTTATAGATAGTATTGATAAAGCCAAGAGAGATTACAATATCTGTGAAATAGTTGTATTGTGTAACCAATTCCTATTAACTCACTATTCTAACTATTATAAGATTTTCACGGATGGCTCGAAAACTGAGCAGGGAAATGGAGCGGCTATTTTCGATCCCCAAGGAGGCAATTTTGTTGGACTGAATATTATTTGTGAAGCTTCTATTATGCGTATCGAGCTCATTGCTATAGCGGAAGCGTTATCGTACATAGAATCTTTAGATTTTAGTGACTTTGTGATTCTGACGGATTCGAGAAGTGCCCTCCAACATGTGGCTCGGTGTACCTCGAATTGTCGAGGAACACCGATAGCATACGATATTATCAAATCCATTTGTAAGCTTACGGCCAGTAACAAACGCGTTGTACTTCAATGGGTGCCCTCTCATATCGGCCTGAAAGGAAATGAACATGTAGATCGACTTGCTGGAGAGGCTTCTGGTGGAGGTATTCCTTTCACTTGTCTACCTTACTTCTCGGATGTTTTACAAACGGTTAAGAAACATTGTATGGAACAGTGGAAGGAGTACTTTGACGAGAGGTCGAGAAGCAAAGGTATTTGGTATCGTACAATACAACCTAACATATCATGTAAGTTTTGGATAAATGATGCTAATATGAGTCGAGATGAAATTGTGATAGCTCTAAGGCTGCGTTCTGGACATATACCATTAAATAGTTTCGGATACTTAATGAGAAAAACTGAGTCTCCTAGTTGCACTGAATGTGGTAAGGTGGAAGATGTTTACCACATATTGATGGAGTGTGTTCGGAACGAAGCGGAGAGAAACGCATTATTCCAAGAATGGAATGTGAATTTATTCGATCTTGGTTTGTGTAACAGTATCTTGGCATTCCCGCTGTCGGGCAAGGCCAGAATGATATATCAAATAGTTAAAAAGGGTATAAATCGACGGTAATCTGTAAATAAATTTGATTGTTGTAAAAGTTGAAGCACCGATGAGGGTGGCATGCTCAAATCTGAGTAAACTCTCGTTAAAAATAAAGAGAAAAAAAAAAAAAAAAAAAAAAAAAAAAAATTCATTAATTTCATTAATGTTATAGTATGCCTTCTGTTCTAAAATGGACTTTACACGTTCCTTAAATTTATTATGTACCTAAAGGCAAATTTAAAAGTGCAGGAGGGATCCTATTATAGAAGCGTGTACTCAGTGCCAAAAAGTAACAAAGTAGTAGAACTCTTAGTGCAGAGTTCGCCCGGGGAAGTACTACCACCATATCTAATTCCGCCTTGAAATAGTAGTGCACTTGTATTACTGTGTTTCGGTTAGGAGGGTATGGGAGCCGGTGAAATTACAGGCACAGGAGACTTAACAACTTCATGTCTCAAGGTTGGCAACGCGTGAATACCCCTGGCAGGGAAAATATAATATTGTATTTTCTTTGCTGTGGTGTTATGAGCGTCTATAGGCTACGGTAACCGCTTACCATCAAAAAAATAAAATAACCTTGCACTTATTGGAGTCTATAAGCAGAGGTCACATGTGTAATGCTACTAAGTATATTAATGCTGGTTTCTACAACTGTTAAGTTCGCTCGAATATGAAGTAGATACTAATGTTCCAAGAAGATAGATAAAGACCCAAGCCAATCACCAATAGTCGTTATCGTTAACAGAAGCAGATATATTTCAATTTCACTATACTACCACAGATACTACTTTAACTGATACCTATAGGAATATTTTAAGGAGATGATAGCTCAGTGGCAGTGACGTCAGATGCCGCGGTGAAGGTCGTGGATTCGAATCCTACAATAAGCTAGAGCTTTCGGTGAAGGAAAACATCGTGAGGAAACTAAAGCGTGGTGGTAGGGCTCATTTTTTGTAGTACCCGCCTGGCTAGCTACCACCCTCAAACTAGGGGCTGAAACTAGTAAGAAATTAACCTATGTAAAACGCACAAGGCACTAGTATACCTATCGTCTTTCATTTTACTCAAGAAAAATAGATAAAACATAGGTAAATAGACTTCAAGTCTCCCTTTCAATGCAATACAATTGATTGATTTATATGAAAAAAAAGCATTTATTAACACAATAATTTACACTAAATAACACAACATAAAAAATAAGTGAAAAAGCCTACAGTAACACTACACTTCTCACGAAGTTTGGTTTTGAATGAGTTTTATATACTTTTTTACAGTAATAATGCCAGATAATTGCGGATATTATAAGGTACCTATCGTTTTAACAAATATTAATGTTTCAAATTAAAATTAAATTCCTTTAAATATCATGTTTTTTACAACAGGTAGGTATGTTTTTTTCCAAAGTTTTTTGTAAACTTTTCGAAACAAAGACGTAAAACAAAAAAATGTTTATAAAAAGTGTATTCAGTGTCTCTCATTTCCTCCCCGGGCTCTAATGTCTGCTTCCATGCGGTTCGGTTTCTAAAATTTTACAAATTCTTGTTAAAGGGAAAAAACATACGTATTGAAAAAAACACGATAGTTAAACAAATTTAATTTTAATTTTAAACATTGATATTCGGTAAAATATCCGCAATTATGTGGCATTATTACTTTTTTTTGTTTAATGTAAAAATAAAACATAAAATTCATTTAAAACCAAACTTCAGAGGTGTTGTTGCAGTACCGTTTCGATTATTCTGATGAGAAGTGTACTTAAATCGTTGGTATGTAGGTACCTACTCCAATACTTATTCAGTTTGCCCTGCCCTGCAGTATGCAGTCGGCACTCCGCAGTACGTTGAATATTTTCTACATGCAGCTTGGCTTACACCCAGCTCTGGATAACATTAGACTCTTGTGAGGTGACACGTCCCTCCCACCTAGTGATATGGGAACGAGCTTTTGATTACTCAACCGAGAAAATGAACATGTCTATACTAGGCAGTATCAAATATTTTATATCGAAACTGTATTACTATGCTGTCTTGCAAATTATACTTATTTTGAGATGTAGAATGAAATTCTCTAAACGTGCATTGCTTACTTTTTGACATGAGGGTAAGATTTTTTCAGTATTCAACAAACGAGTCACAAAAGATACCAGGAATACATAAGTCACTGCGGAAGCCCGTAATGTCCGTTTCACCCCACTACTATATATAAATGTAGCGTACCTAGCAGTAAATCAATTTTTAGTTGACTTCTTGATTTCTTCGAGTCCCCAAGAGCTATCTGCTGGCAGGGTTCCAAGTGGTTCCGTCCTAAGTACGGAACCACTTGGAACGGCTTCAAAATGCATCCCATTAGGGTAGAGGCGAACACTCGACGAGTCTACAAAATACTCTGACCGCATAAACTAAGTAAACTACTTGCTAAAGGATTTCTAAAACTTTTTCATTCAGTTCAGTTTTTGTATGAACCTACATACATATACTATACCTACCTGAAAAAGTATACTTTTATATTGAATGGACTTTTTACGCATTCTTTCTCAATCCATTGGATTTTTGAAGTGAAAACTTTTTTAGGCGCGTTGAGCAATTTTTGGGTGAGCAAAAAGCGTGAAACTCGCGTCATCGTCACCGCACGCTTCCCATATTTTCACTTCTATTGGCAGTCCCCAAAGACTGCCCCGCATGTTTTTTTATTGTATAGGCTTCTTTGGCCATCACACCATATAGTAAGTGATGATGTGGCCGAAGGTAGTAAGCATACTAAGCCTAGAAGGGTACTGGCTCTCAAGTGCAGCAGGCAAAACACACCGGCAGGTGCTTGGCAACAGATGATCAACATGAGGGTGGTAGTTTGCAGTCAGGTAGGCGGGTTCTACGAAGTAACCTACCACCGCATTCTTTGTATGTGTGTTATTTACGTCTTAACTTAAAGCTAAATTTCAAACAGGTTTCAGTGACAGGGTCATCAACCTTTCGAACCGGTTAGCGTGGTTGGTAAAATACCCTCCACAGGTAGAGGGTTCGATTGTATTGAGTCAGTACAAGCTCGATTAGATTGCCCAGTGTAAAGTTATGATTATAAAAACCTTATGAATTAAAAAACTTAAGATCGATTATCAAAGGTTATTTTGAAATTAAAAATAAAACACGATTTCGCATTGTAAAACAATTTATTTCGTCTATAATTTGCCATAAGACTAACAAAGTAGAATGTCGCATCTTCGAGCCGTAGTCAAATTAAGAAAGGCCTAGTCTAGACAAGTTGAATTTTGCAATATTTAATTTTACATTATTTATTTGGTAAATATATAGTATACCGTTTGTTAATCACATCCTCTGTTACATCGTTGCACATTGCTTCATATACCGGTTTGCGCATACAGCCTTATACATAAAAATGAAAATATATAATTTGTTTGAGTTTTAGTATCAAAATGAGTCACCCATTAAATAAATAACATTTCACCATAGCATGCATAGTTTTTATGGCATGTAAAAAATACATATTAATTAAAAAGATGAGTAACTCTCAAGCCAAAATGAGATCTTTTTTATTATTATAACATCAATTTATAAAAAAGTAATGAAAAACATGAAGATTTTTTAATGCTCTTGTTAGAGCAATTAAAATTAAGTAGGCATCAAATTCAGATGCTACAAATAATTTTACAATAACATTACAACTGTACATCAACAGTTCAAAGCTAACATTATATTCGAGCGTTAAAAAAATATGCATCAGTATATTATAGTTTATTTATACAATACAAATTGCGCGGCCGAAACCCGCACATGAAACTAAAGTTATCGTACATTCTTTACTTTACAATCCTTATAATGGTTACATTATTTCCAAAATTTTCACAGTGCATTCATTAAATTGAGTGGAATCTGTACAGTAAACCAACTTCGCGTTGAGACACTAAGGCAGCGTTTCCACCAGATGCGTAGAAGGGATTTTATAACATTTTTTTTTCATTTTAGAAACCTAAAATTGATATTTTATAATTTTTTTATTCATGCAAAATTCGAAGTGACCAAATTATATAAAAAGTCTTCGTCAATATCTAACAGGCAAATGAGTGAATTAGTTTTCGCACAATGTTTTAATTTATTAGTGTGCAATATAATATCCTAAGTCTAGCTTAACAATCTAGAAGAATCACTATCGATACTATCTATTTATTTCAATCGAATATTGATATCGGAAAATCAGTTACGACATTATGTAGTTATCGCCTAGTTATATAGGAAAACTTTACACCATTCTTTACATTACGTATACCATTAGCCGTTTTTATTCCTAAGTCCATGTCACACCACAAAATTATTTTATTGAAATACGTTTAAAAATATTAAGTTGTTTAACAGATCCAAATTTACAAAACCATGTAGAAATTTACACAACATTATTCTAAGCACACACCTGTTTATCTTTCCATATTATGTTTTTTTTTTATAATACTAAGGTGACAAACAAGCAAACGGCCCGCCTGATGGTAAGCGGCCACCGTAGCGTAAATAACGCTTGCAACACCAAGTGTATTACTCACATCTAAATAAATATTTTATCCTTCTTTTTTTTAAGACCTAAAATTACTTTATAATTCAACATACTAAAATAACATTATAAATCAACAAATAAAAACGTGGTGTGCCACAAACCCTATCACAACCTATTACTTCCTCAATCAATCGTATGACCCATTCAGAATACCATTATCTCCTATATTTAAAGCTATAGTATAGGAAATAGTAAGTTTATCACATATACATATACTTTATATTATTATAACATGTGTTACCAGCACCCAGGCTTTTATTAAAACTGATAATATACTTTAGCAATTATTTGCACGTATTAGTAAATCGTAATTATGTGAATTGACTTTACAATTAAATTTCCTAAATCCGCAGTTTAATTGTAGTAATTATTATCTTTGATGCACTTGGTACAGTCAGCGTCAAAAATAGATTGGCACTTTAGTACCCTTTCATAATAATCTATTGACATGCTCTTGACAGTTTGTATGAAAATTATGAATTGTGTAATGTGACACGGTATAAAGTGCCAATCTACTTTTGACGCTGACTGTACAAGGCAAAGTATCAAAGTATCTCTCGGCTGTCATTTACACTTACTTGTCAATTTACTTTGCTGTACATTGCTGGCAATTATATTTTTTTTTGAAAATTAACAGTCTGACTTTTAGTTTATAAATTAAATTAATATCGTGGTAAAGTTACAGAAATACGTTACTTTAACCTACATTAAAAAAAGCCTGTGTGTCGTTAACACACTGTATACCATTGAATATTTATTTATTATGTTACCTAAGGCTTATGCAACTGCAACAACATGATAAATGAGTTGATGTTTTTAGTATACATTCTACGTTCACAAATATGATATCACACGCATTTTCTTATCCTTTAAATCTTTAATAACAATGATTAAGTACAGAACTATAAGGATCTTAGATTAACGTGGACAAATGGTTCACCATGCGGGAAGAGTACAGATAATAATAAACCCGTTTTATTTTACAATGGTGATGTTTTGTTTGACCACAATTTGACTATATGGTGATGTGGCCGAAGGTGGTAATCACACGAAGTCTAGAAGCGATTTCACCTGTCGGAACACATAGGCAAGTGATTGGCGATAGATTTTCAATTTGGGTGTGGTAGCCAGCCAGGCGGGTACTACAAAGTACCCTACCACCGTGCAAACAGGCAACAGGACTTTTCAGGTGGTTTCTTAAAGAATTAAAAGTCAAATAAATTGGATCACGTGTTCTGTGCGTTTTGTTTTCTCTCCTTCACCGTTACCACAAGGACTTAGTTAAGCGGTAAGGTATGATAAAGAGAATGATGTTTCAGTATCCGACTTTAAAAAAAGGAGGAGGTTCTCAAATCGGTTGTATTATTTTTGTTTTAATTTAGGGTTATTTGTACACGTTATTTATGATTCTTGTAGAACTGTACGTACCGGGAACAGACCACGCCTCTAGCCAATCTATCTTACATACGCTACATAACTTATTTTGGCATTCCAATGTTATATTTCTGTAAAATGTATCATGCATTTCGATGTGTTATTTCAATAAAGCATTAAACAATTGGATGGTGTTTAAATAAATACAATACTTCTCGTTTTTATTAATTTTTAAAATAAAAACAATAAGATTTCTCGCCATTTACACTTGTTTTAAAACAACTTTATTTATGAACTTTACTATAATAGCAATAATGTTCAATTTCAAAATTAATTAATGACGAGTCAAACTCGCGCAACTTTTTTTTCGTGTCACTCAATAATAGTCCTTATTTCTTAGTATCTATCTCTCTCCATACGTGATTGCAACCCAACTTATTCCTGTACTAACCAATATGTAAAGGTACAAGACGAAACAATCATTCCAATACAAACTGCCTGAGAATTGCCAAACAAAACGTCATTTTGACTAACTCTGACAAATTGTCAACACATAATTATGGCAATCCATTTGAATGAACCAATGGATAATATGCCTTGTACCATAAACCTAAGTTCCATGTTGGCTCACGTTGCGTGACGTATTCATGTAAGTAAATCACATTGCGATCAGATCCAAAGTGAACTTTAGGCCGTTGACATAAAGCATATTATCAGTATATTGTGTTTGACGGAGAATTTCGGGGGCTGGTTACACACTGTCAAAAAAACCATTCTGTAGCCCTCTACGCATTTTTTCTATGAGGATTTTTCTGACAATATGTATCCGGGTTTATAATAACTAAAACATCATAAGCATACAAAATGTACAAACAAAATATAAACAGTAACTCTTTATAGAGCGAAAGTTTACAACACGATGGGATAGACAAGCATGGTTAAAATAATAATAATATATTTTTAAATACAGTAACAACTATGTTCAGAGCGGTATGTACTCTCTTATTTGCTGCAACGTCTCTTGATCTGTTGATTGTACGAGACGCTCAAATGTTTCTGGACCTACCTGACCTTTTAGGGTTTCCAACTGTAAATTTAAGGTAGATCAGTAAATTAGATGAAGCAAATATGGCATCTATTGGTATTTTGACGTAATTCGGGGAACATTTTGTGGAATTATGGACGGTCCATAGATAATTTTAAGAGCGTAATTAATAGATTTCCTAACGCTCTTCAGATTCAAAGTCAAAGTCAAAGCCATTTATTCAGTTTAGGCCCTAGGAAGGCACTTATGAACGTCGAAATGAAAGTCGATGCTACTGAAGTTACCACCGACTTTACTAGCAGTGCTAGAAGTCTACTTCTTTTGAATCATAATCACCTGGTACTTAGTCCTCCTCGTAAATTGATGAGGAAGAAACTAGGAAAATAGTTCACACTACACACGGTACTGCCCGTGCTATATAATGATTATGATCGCCTGGTACTTTTTAATGTTGCATTACCCCTTTATGATCTTTATCGGTCTTACAACCAACCTTCTTTTATAGTTACTACGGCCATTTTTTTACATTGTAAAAGTAACATTCTTACCTGATGATGCGTAACTACCCTCAAGTCTATAGCGTGTGCGGGATGCATAGCAGCCAGCCTCTTGCGCCGCACCTCGTGAGGAGTGTCCCCCGCGCCACCCCCGCCCCCGCCGAAGCCCGCACCGCCCCCCCCTCCCACGGCCGCGCCCTCCCCCCACCGCGCCGCCCCACCGCGACCCTCTAAGGGGGAGGGGGGGCGAGATCCAGGTAGGGCAAGAAGACCACTACCATACAAAAACATTTTATTAAACATTGTATCGATCGGCTCGAGTTAGTAAGTGGTGATTTAGCAATAAATGCGAAAGTGAAGTCTCTCCGTTCATCTATATGCTTTGTGTTCACCGCAGCGAACCGATTTTGACGAAAATTGGCAGATATAGTGATCGATTTAAAACCACGCCTATGTCACAGAAGAAATGGAAATAAAAGGATCGCACGACCAGCAAATTTGTTTTTTTTTTTCGACAAGTAGGCAGACGCCCACCTGATGGTAAGTGGTCACCACCGCCTATGGACATTTGTAATACCAGGGTAATTTGCAGTTGTGTTGCGACCTCGAAGATCTTTTTACGCCCTTTTTGTAGAACCTCGTAAAATAAATAAAAAGCTATAATATAACAAACTGTACTCACTCAACATGAGTACCGTTCTCTTCAGTCTTCATAACGTCGTTCAGCACTTCAGTCAAGTTGAGGAGTATGGCGGGGAACCGTTGCAACACCGTCGGGTTCTGTGTGGTCAATAACGCAGCCAAACCTAAACCTGAAAATAAATGTCCCATATTATGGACAACCAAAATTTTATCTTGTTCACGCCAGCTACGCGTGATGACCCCTGCCCCCGCGCACCTCGTAATGTCTGAAGCGCCATTGAATGTGCAGTATAATATATTATGTAGTATATCAGTTATCTGGCTTCCATACCACAAGCACTGCTTAGTTTGGGATCAGATGACTGTGTGTGAGGAATTATATCGCAGAATATTAATATTTATTTATTTAACTACGCGGGTTATACATGTGTTTTGTAAATTAGGAACCGTTCAACCACTTATATTGCTGACTACTTGCTGACGGTACTTCCATAAGCCTTATAAATGTGCTGCTTTTAATATTTGTTCCAAACAAATCAATGCATAAATAGTCATGACAACTTACCGACAACTTTCCACCTCTCGACCTGTGTAACCAGATTCATCTTCTCAGTCCAAACATGAAGGAACCTGTTGAGCACCTTGGCTGGATCAGAGTCGTACTCCACGAGGCCGTTGGAGGCCTCTTGTATGGCCTTGTAGAATAGGTCTGATGAGAGGAGTATCACGCGGGAGACCAGGCAGAGCTGGACTGAGAGGACCATTGGTAGGTCGTCTCCTTCTAGGAGACAGCTAGAATAAAATGGTATGATATAATGACGAAGCCTGCTTTCCAAAATATATTTGTCTTATGGGACAGAATAAGGAGTATAACTACCGTACAGAAGACTCACTCTTCTTCAGACTACTTCTCTTTCTACCTCAAACTTCTATCTTTTTCTGAGGCGAACAACGCGGTGACCCCAGCCATATTCTAGGCTTTAATAGAAGCCTGGTAATCCACACTGGGCCGTTCATATTCCACTTGTTATTACGGGGGATTAACGTACATAGGGAGATATATGAAGATTCCTTTCATGTATTATATTGTTGGTAAGAATTTCAATACCAAAAAGTCTAACCTAAGGCTTTAAGGGGATGATAGCTCAGTGGTAGTGACGTCGGACGCCGCGGCGAAGGTCATGGGTTCGAATCCTACAATGAGCTTGAGCTTTCGGTGAAGGAAAACATCGTGAGGAAACCATAGCACGGTGGTAGAGTACTTTGTAGTACCCGCCCGGCTGGCTACCACCCTCAAGTTGAAAATCTGTCGCCAAACACCTATTGGTGTGTTCCGGCAGCTGCACTTGAGAGCCAGATCCTTCTAGGCTTTGTGTGCTTACCACCTTCGACCACATCATCACCTACCATATTGAGATTGTGGTCAAACACAAGCCTATACAAAGTAAAAAAAAAAAAACAATCTAGTCTTCCAACCATGTGTTTCAATCTTGATACGAAGGTCATGGGTTCGAAACATAGAATGAGCTTGAGCTTTTGGTGAAGGAAAACACCGTGAGGAAACCATAGCACAGTGGCAAGGTACTTTGTAATACGCGGCTGGCTAGCTACCACCCTCAACATGGAAATTTGTCTCCAAACACTTACCGGTGAGTTCCGGCAGCTACACTAAAGAGACAGTTTTTTCTAGGCATTATCCTTACTACCTTCGGCTACATCATCACTTGCACTTACTAAACACAAACATATATAAAATGTAAAAAAAAGCGCAGCTGGCGGAAGAATTGAGATGCCCAGTTACTGGGCCCCAGTAAAAAGAATATTAATTCAAAACCTGTATTCGGACAAGACATAAACCCAAGAAATACATCATTACTCACTGTATAACTCTGATCAGCATAGGCCATATGACTTTAACTCCCAAAAACGCATTCCTTTCAGGGAAACTAACGCTGACGCAAATCTCCGCCATTTTCAACGCAGTGATCACTCCCTCGGTTCTCATATCACCGAGCATGTCCTCTAAGAGGGCCATGCACTTCCCTCCAGGACCCGAGAGGAACTCCTCGGGACACAGGAGGGTGTAGGCTTGCATTATGTACACTACTATTCGGAGGTGTTCTGATGATTGCTCTGTAATAGTTTTGATAAAAATACAGTATTCTGCTGCTTGATATTTTTAAAATAACTAAAAACAGGATATAGGAATTACTTATAGTATAAATGCAATTGTTTGCGTGTATGTTTGTTTCCTTAGCTCCGTTATCATTGTCATCATCTCAGTCGCAAGACGTCCAATGCCTATATAGGCCTCCCCTAAGGATTTTCAATAGGACCCGTCTTGGACAGCCTGCTCCAGCGTTTTCCAGCTCCGTAATGGTTGAACGGATTTTCATGAAATTCACTATATACTTTAGTTAGGTACTTAAAGTCCTGGAATGGGATTTTATGGGATATTCCAGGATTCATCATATTCAAATTTGAAAAACCCTTGTTTATTTAATGCCTACATTATAAAAGGGCAAATTTGAATTTAGGCTGTGTTGATAGGTCAGTCAATCAGTCAGGACAAGTCATTTTATATGTATCTCTATACATTCGCAATGCTAAAATTATCAAAAAATATAAGCCTTGTCATAGGACAAGTACAGCGTACACAAAACAAACCGTATTTATAAACCAACTTACCTAAAATCGGAAACAAATTGTCTGCCAACTGCAACGTTGCCGGATCAGCGGTATGTGAGGTTTCTAATATAGCGAGCCATAATTCCAGAGCGTCTTCTAGAAGATAGACGTGTGCTGGTTCGCTAAGTTTAGTTGACTCATTTACAACGCTCAATATCCATGGTCGGATATTTGGGGAGCATTCTCCTAGTGCCTGGGCAGATAAAAAAGTTTATACAGAGTGGTGGGGATAATACGACATTAATTGAAACCACATACTGGGTATCGCGTTAGATGTGCATATACCAAAAATTATTTTAAAGTATGGTCGTACCTTAAGCAGATGCACAATAGCAGAGAGCGCGGCGGCCCGCAGCATGTTGTGTTGCTTGGCGGCGGCGTGGTGCCACAGCTGCGGCAGGTACGCGAACAGCGCGCCCGCCCCCACGCCCCCTGCCGCGCCCCCCGTGTCCCCCGCGCCCCCTGCGCCCCCCGCGCCCCCCACGCCCCCCGCGCGCGCCACCCGACCACCGCAACGCTCCATTACGTACGACACCACGTGAAGTACGTGCATCTTCGTATCGCATTCCTCAGACTCCACCTAAAACATAATTATTACATCTACAATACTAAAAAGAAGAAAGAAAGAAATGATAACACCCAGTTGTATCTATTATACTGAGTGTTTACATGGCAATGTAGTGAATGTTTTTTTTTACATACTTATATAATACTTTTTTTATGTTTTTTTAGCGAATAAAAGGGTCTATTTATTTCGTATCTACATTTCTATGCCGCGCACTTTATGAATTTGGAACATCTTAGTGTTCAGCACCAAAGAAATCAAACGCAAATATTTTTTGAATAAAGACTGGCTGGTACGACGGCCCATAGTCGCGCCGCCGGCTGAATAAAAAAAAAGAAGTCAATCAAATTAAAAACGCGCGAACTACATCCCGCGTTTTCGTCAATTTTCACGGATTGTTAGAAATTCATGGTTATGTTTTGATGAAAAGTAGAGTGTAACACTCGGGCGCAAAATATATTCTACTCTAGAATCCATCACTTCGCTCTGGATTCAAAAAAGCGCCCTCGCCGTAAAAATATTATTTTGCTCCCTTATGATACAATCTACTATTCTAAGTTTCATCATCATCAAGATTAAACATCATCTATTCATCACACTGCTAGCAATCATCACCTCGTCAACGTACCAGGAGCTCATAAAGCGCAGCAATAGCATGCGGCGCGTACGGCGCGAATTGTTCAACGTCGAAGTTAAAGTCATCTATCGTACTTCGAAGAGCTTCAGCCGCGGCCAGTTTCACTGCCGCGTCTTCATCCGTACGAGACAACGGTTCCAGTAGTGCTTCATACATTGCTGGTCGAAGGGATTGAGACGCTCGAACTCCACACCATTGTCCTTCAATGGATATTAAAATTAGCATACATTCGAAAATATTGAGTAATTGAAGGTGATGTACCTATCTTACCTATAAGTTGACAAACTCGCCTCCTAATTATCCTGTAGTTATTATCCTTTATCTTCAACTCTTGACTCAATACTTTTGTGAACCATTCGTCGAAATCAACCTGAAGAACAAAATTACCAATTCATCTAATAGATGCCATGGAGCCATTTTATCTCGATTTTTATAAAATCTAAGAAAGCAATGAAGTTTTCATTCTATCTCATTATTCGCGTCGAAATTGTTTTAAGGAGTTAAATGTAGCTCGAGGTCTGTATAGCTCAGGAGGAATGTATGTATAGCCCACTTACATCATCGTACAAGTCAAACGCGGCCAATCCAACTGCATTATAAATGGCGTCTTTCTTCAATATGGTGGGTAGATCGTCAGGTGATATCTGACCCTGCTGCAAGGATGCTAACAACCGAACTAACTCCGGAGCCAGCACGTCGCGGAATTGGAACAGCTCCATGAATAGGGCCTCTGTGCAGGGCTGGAAGAAAACTTACATTATTGAATACTGGTAGATAAAGACCTCGCATTTTGATTTCACTTTATTTTGCGTTTTCTATTTGCATAGTAGTTTAACTCCCACCCAATCAAACTCATGTGCGGGTTTTATTGTAAGCGAAAGGTGACAAAAGGGCGGCATAAAATTATTAATACGTATTTCACAACTTTCAGAATAAAGTTTTAGAACTACATTTTTGATAGATCAATAAACAAACATATTGGCTTTGTGTGCTTACCACCTTCGGCCACATCATCACCTACCATAGTGAGATTGTGGTCAAACACAAGCCTTTACAAAGTTTAAAAAAAAAAATCTAGATTCTTCTATGAAGACAACGTAAAGTTTCTAAAGATTTTTTTAAATTTGGAGCTGCATTGAAAGATTTAAATAGGTTTTTCCTCGCCACCTGATTCTACAAATGGAAGAATTTTTAAGCTATTGTATAGCTTTTATCGCGGGCTTCGGGCTTTGATCACGGCGACCGAATCAAGAAATTTCGTAACGAAAAAAATCCGTAAAAACCTAAAACCTCCCACACACACATACGCTTAACGTGTATGTATGTGTGTGTATGCTGTTTGTGAGAAAGTATATAGGTGTATAGGTATCTATTAATATCAAAGAAAAAAAAAAAAGACTGCCTAAATAAAAAATAAATAAATAATTATAATTGCATAAGTTGATAAAAAATGCTATGCAATAGCTTTACCGCGGCAGTCCCCGAGTGCCACACTTATTTTTTATTTTTTTTATTAACAAAGCACAAAAGTGCAGAGAGTCTAGGTCACTCACCCTCAGACTATACTTCCAAGACTCGCCAGCCTCATCGGTGGCGAAGCTCTCGGGCTCCGCGTCCCACATGGCCAGGTCGTCGGCGCTCAGCAGGAAGTAGTGCGTCACCAGGTGCCGGCACATGTGGCACACTGTCTCCGCTCCTAGTACCTCCATTTTCGCTTGGTGAGCTTGGACTGTCACTGGTATCACACATATTGAATTGAGTCATATACCTACTACAAAGTTATCACCGTGCTAGTGTTTCCTCACGATATTTTCCTTTACCAAAAGTTCAAGCTCATTGTAGGATTAGAACCCACGACCTTCGTTATTACAGACCTACCATCGCCTCAAAACGATAGAGGAACACAAGCTATAATTAAAACGAATAAAACTAGGTACAAATATCTAAGTACCAGGAAAACATAACCACTTTCAAAATAGGAATAGAATACTTCTACAATGATAAAAAAGGAGAAAAGTACTCACATGGCTCCTTAACCTGGTCCAATCCCTTAGGTAACTTATACTCCACACACTGCAGTATACCCTTGACAATATTCAGACACTGTATAGTAAACCTCTCATATATCAACGACATGCCTTGTTCGGTGAAACAGTAGTATAGTGCAAACTCCAGAGACGGTCTGATAAGAGGTACGTAAGAGAACGGGTGAAAGCATAACACGCCAAGGGCAACCTTGGTGAGATGTATTATGAACTTCTCGCACAGTTCCAGCGGGTAGATACCGCGGCCTTTAAGGAGTTTTCCTAGAAAGGAGGTTTAGATTAGTGGGGAATTGGTTGTCGTTATAGCATTTTTTAGAGCTTTAATCTCAATGAGATAAGGTTGCTTTTACTATAAGTAACTTATGCTATAGTATTTGCTTCTATTGTCAATGGAGAGAAAGATAAGTAAACATGATTTTTTTTTAATCGAGTCACATTGAAGATATCAACAGTTGATGTTCTTAATAGGGTATTTTACTCCATATGAGAAAAAATCTAAAAATGTACAATTTAGATAGCTTAGGCAATAAGCAGTCGGAAAATGTTAGTTTTAGTTCATAAAATAACTTAATTCTAAAATTCATTTCAAAGTTTTCAGTTTTTTTAATCTATTTCTAAACAAGCGAAACAGTAGCCGCCATTATAATGACGTCATACGGTACTGTATGTATACTAAAAAGTGTCAACTGAAGTACTATTATTATTATTTTTCACTAGTATTCATGCATTTAGGAACAGTACACTAATAAAAAGGATAATAGCTCATTTTTAATTTATAACTTGAGACCAATATCAGCGCATTTATTTACTTACAAGAGACCAAATAACGTCATGACCGTAGAGTTACATGACGTCCAGCGTTTTCATCAAACTCCCGACATTTGAAAATGTTAAATTGAAATGCATTTTTATGGCACTTATCGATTGAATATTTTTTTTGTGTTTTTTTTGGTGGCTTATTAGCACCTTAGGAACGAATTGAGACATTTTTCAAAAATTGGTGTAATACCCTATTGTCAAATTATTATTTTATATTTCATGTTGTAGACATCTCAACCATATCCAGAGGACCAGTTCCTGATTCAAGATATGTTAATAATAGTTATAACCTACTACTAATATAGCTAGTATATCTAGCTAGTACTAATTATCTGGTTTCCATAGTACAACCTCTGTTTAGTTCGTGATCAGATGGCCATGTGTGAGGAATGTCCCAGGACTTTTTTTAAAAGGTTAAAACATTGAGTTTCTCATCAAACTGACCCTTAAACTTATAAATAGTTTGACATATTAATTTCTAGAGAATAGTTTATACTCACTGCACTCCAAACTGGTTTTAGCCCGGTCAAACACAACATTCAAGAAAGCAATAGCATCCTGGCTTTCATGTGCCTTTTTAAACCCGAAGACTGTGAGCTTCCTTAGTACCCTGAGGCAGAGCAGTGCTCTCTCCAGATGTTCAGTGATCAGTTCTGTGGCAGCACCCTCTTGGATGTGACGTAGGAACAATTCTGTATTTTCGTGCCACAGGTTCAGTATGAAGGAGTATACTGAGTTTGTTAGCTCCTGGAAAGAGGATTGGTAATAAGCAACAAAGTAAAATGTATAGGACTTATTAGTTGATGACTTAGATCAAGGCTATGGATGCCACGGCGAAGGTCGTAGGTTCGAACCCTACAATGAGCTTGAACTTTCGGTGAAGGAAAACATCGGAGGAAACCATAGCACTGTGGTAGGGTACACCGTAGTACCCGCCTGGCCGGCTACCAAAAACAATTAATTTTTAATTGAGAGCCAGTTCCTTCTAGGCTGTGTGTTTACCACCTTCGGCCACATCATTTACCATACTGAGATTGTGGTCAAACAAGCCTTTACAAAGTAATTCATAAACTAATCAAAACACTAGCCCTGATTAACTTATCTATCTACACAGAGCCAAAATTACATAATTCTAGGGGATAGAAACATGAAATTTCACAGGTTCCTTAATTCAATTTCATCTATAAATGAATAGCATTAGATTTTGTTCCTTGTTATTATTATGCCCACCTACCTGAAATGTCCTCCGATCTGCAACCAACCTCTTGGATGCCAAAGCCTTTACTACATGATGGAAGATAAGCAGTGACCTGTGTTGAACTAATGGCTGCGGTGCTTTCAGGGCACCAACTAGATCAGGAACTAAATTAGGCCAACTTACAGGGCAGTCAAACCTGAAAATATGCTAATGTCAATAAATACTGCTAAGATTAATTAATATCTACATTATGATACAGTATTTCGCTGTCAGTTCCAGCAATAAAAAGTGAGTTGGAGAAAGTTGAATGCGGAATGTATTGAAATCCTTACAGATTAGAAACGGATCAACTTTGTGCTATTAACTATTTAAGCGTCAAATAGTAATTTATTTATTTATATAAACTAATACAAATTCTTCATTCTTATCATAATAACTAGACTCGCGATTCCTGGAATTCTATTTCTCTTGTAGGTAGTTTAAGGATGCGCATCCCATTCGCTAGCAAAGGGGTTAATTTTATTATTCACCCCACTGCTGGGCAAAGGCCTCTTGCTTCTGCACTCTCTTTTTTCTATTGGGAATCGGTGCCATACTGCACCTTCGTAACTGTTGAAACATCTTGTACACTACAACTACAGTTTACCTATTTTTCTTTTAGCATTTCTTGGGCACAATTTTATTGTCATCATCATCCCTCACTTGCCCTGAATATACCCGCCCAGTTCCATTTTCCTGTTTATATAATCCTAATAATAAGCAGGCTGCATACAAGTCCACCTGATGGGGCATTAATAAAATAAAACTTACCTAGCAATCTTAGATATTAGAACAGCTTGCTGCGTAGCTATCTGGGCGACAGGCTCACTCAGTATATTACTAGTAAGGAGCCCATGCCTCAGCTTCTGTTTCTCTTCATCAGTGATGGCGTTTGGCGCATTACGTCTCCAGTAACGGTCGACGCCGTTTTTGAAGCACATGACAGCCAGCCATCGGACATTGATGTCGATTGAATGATTGGAGAGGACATCCTAAAAAATAAAAAGTATTAGATAAAACTTTCACTACTGTACATCATCCCCTAAAAGTGCCACTCAAATATAGCTGACTGGAATTCATGCCTCAAAATTAAATTCACACTAAAAAACCGGTCAAGTACGAGTCGAACTTGTGCGCCGAGGGTTCCGTACCTACCCATTATACTGCCAAAATATTTCCTTTTATTTTCTTTCACACAACAGCAAAATTTTATTTATTTATCTTATTTGAGGTTGGTGCCAATTAATCTAGACCTCTAAATTGTATGAGCGCCCATACAACTCAGAGGACTATCTTAATGGGCATCAACTATTCAACTATGTATGTATGGGAACATCCTTTAATTTTCATCTTTTTTAATTTTTTGGAATTTTTCTTTAAAAATTTTTAGGTAAATTTTGGTACTTTTAAGTTTTCGCGAAAATATTAATTTGCCCATATCTTTTTATAGTGTTGACTCAGGACCTGGATTTTTATACACCTAATAGGGACTATCGACCTTGGTATGTGGTAAAAATTTCAACTTGCTAGGTCCACCCGTTCCTGAGAAAATCGGTGGTGATACACGGATAGACTGACTTTTGAGGTACGGAACCCTAAAAATATTGGAATTGCATAGATTCTGGTATGGGCCCTTTTAGACCCAATTGAAGTATAAGTGTCTAAATCTAAGAAGTGTCTAGAAGTCTCTAGATCCAATCAGCATCATCATATTCTACCTAGGGATGTAATGTGATGAGCATAGGATAAGTCTGGTTTGTAAACCAAAATAACAAGATGAGCAAGTTTAAGGAAAGTTAAACTAACTTCACTATTTGTAACTATGGATATCAATTTTGCTTATCTTAATTATGTTATACTGTGGGTAAAGTATTTAATATTCTTTTCTATAGTTTTTGAACCATTTAATATAGCTAAATGACAAGAACAATTATAGTAACAAGGGTAACATATCTATCATAAAAAAAATCAGATGTCAACAATTCTAGTCATAAATGTCTTGGCAAATGTCAGGTCATTATAATCATTTATAGTTGAAGACAAATGATCTACCTATATTATACCTAAAGTATAACTACTTCTTATTTCTATTTATTTTTAGGGTTCCATACCTCAAAAGGGAAAAAAGGACTGTAAGGACATGCGGTCCCCTGACGCGACAACATTTAATCAAAAAAAATCATACGTACTTACGTAGGGTCATAATTTCAAGGTTATTTTTTTTTATAGGGTTTCACATTTATTATTATTTTGTAGGGGTTTTAATTATTTTATTTTTCCAACAACAAAGCTAAGTTTGTCCCTCAATCCATAGCTTATCCTTAAGATTCCCATGATGGATAAACTATTTACATACCTATAAGTTTGTACAGAACCCTCGGTGCGCAAGTCCGACTGCCACTTGAGACGATTTTTTTAATAAACTCCACTTAATATATAACAATTATATCCCGTTTCTCGAAAACAAATCAATGATAATCTCCTATTAAAAATAAATAACAGAGATGCCAATTCTGAACATAAAATAACATTAATTGAATCTCAGAAACTAGCCATAATCTGTTTAGATTTTGGATAATGCATGGTTACATCCCAACTAGCAAAGGGAAATATGACTGCAAACAATAATGATCTTTAGTCAAAGAGTGTTAAGTTTATCTTTAACAAAACAATCACAAATGTTTTACTGACATTATAAAACAAAACAGTTTGATTCAGTTATCAGAATACATTACAATATACAATTATCATACCAAACTGGAATAAATAATATATTTTAGTACAAGCTGTCACCCATAGTTTTCTACAATCCCAGGATTCTGAAAAAATCCTGTTGAAAATAGGTAGAGAGTTGGATCCAAGAAATGGTCACTTTTATGGCAGGTATGGCAAGTTAATATTATTTACCAAAAGAACAGAGTGAAAACCCGGTTCTATCTCCCATTCTTGAAGCTTCTTCTCTGCTGGTTTGAGAACCTCTGTGTCTTGACTTGTCGCTCGATTCAGAGTGTCCAGCACCAATGCATATATATTTGGATCCATGGTCCTTGTTAGCTGGTACAAAATAACATTAAATAGATAGAAAATCAATACAACACTAGTAGATGTTGCAGATATGACAAATAAACAATTATGTAGGTGTACAACAAAATGACTAGGATTTTGCTCCCCACTACCACTACATTGTCATGTAAAAAGAAATCTTATCCCACAAACATTATAAATGTGAAAGTTTGTATATGCTACCAGCTCTGTAACATCTGTATGGATTTTCATGTAATTTGGTATACTAGTTTAGGCCTTAGAATAGAATTGGGATATTTGTATCCTGGAAATACAGGTGACACTGAAATCCAAAATTATATTTGTTTGAAATGAATGGATGGGATAGTGTGAATTTTCCATTTAAAAATTAATTATTTTTGTTACTAATGTATCTATTATATAAAAAAAAGTAGCCTGGTAAATTGGAAAATTTGGGAAAAACTATAAATATTTTTTGTATGAACTTAAGACTCTGATAATTTTGCATTATATAGCCAGTTTATTGAGGAAGATTAAAGACTACTTTTTATCTTGAAAACACAGGTGAAACCAGAAGGGATAGCTAGTAATATTTAATAGTGAAAGTAAGTCTATTTATGTAAGTATGTTGGAATCCTCAACTACTCAACAAGAAAAAATGTAAATGTGGAGAAGTTGAATGAATTCATCATAGCCTAGTTGGCATCGGAGATTTGAATATTTAATGCTAAATGACCTCTTGAACAAATAAAGCATGTCCAATATGGTCAGAGAGTAGTACATTTCTAGAAACAAAATTAAATTTGTTTAAAAAAGACTAGGTACTCTCTGACCAAAATATTAGTCTTCATACAATTAATTATTTATATAATACATTTTGTACTTTGTGATCTGACCCGTTTTCATTTCCATTATATGCAGAAGAATAAAGATAAGTAGGTAAGTATTCTATCATATTCAATGACAAAATCAGTTCAATAAAATTAAAATTCTTATGATCCTGAAATCGTTTATTTTTCACCAGCGCTCGAAACATCAACCTAAATAGAATTGATAATCAATGTGAATGTGATGAAAGACGAAAATTTAATTTTAAACTCAAACTCACTTTTCACCCTGAAAAGGCAAAGGGCATAACATAACCTAATACAATATGCGTAAGAGGCATCGAAATAACCAGAACTTAAGCGAAAAACACTAACTGTGATGCACTGAGTCCGAAAATATAATCTGTTCAATTATTTATAGCGATCGAACAGTTTTACTACACGAGCCATAACGAAGTACCGATCGAAAAAAACACCACGAATTCCCGATTCCCGATTTCCGATCCAAAGTGTCACTTCACTTACTTCATTGCAGCTGTCAATGTCATTTTTTGTACAATGTTTCGTTCTGAAATCAAACGGTAGGTAAAGAATATTTTTATAATAAAGCTATGACTTCACGAGAGGAAATGTTCCTTGCAACAGCCAAAATCTATCTAAAGCTTCACTCAAACTGAGTCAACCAAATTCAATCCTCTCTCCTTTTCTCATTTGAACCTATTCACGCGCGGGATTTGCCTCAGTTTGTCTTGCATAAAGTATTTTGATCCTGACACTTTACAATACTATTAAATAAATTGTTCTGCACAAATGAGTAAGGTAAGTTATTAGTACTTGTATTGTTCGGTTACTTCAGACTTCTATAAAAGTCATTATTATCGTACCTAGAAATATAATGCAACGTCGTCGATAAAAATATTCACTATTTACAAATTAAATAGTGTAAGTAAATCATTACCTAAAAAGCCTAAATACAAGGGATAATGATTGGAATGT
Source organism: Tetheella fluctuosa (assembly GCA_951216915.1). Classification (NCBI taxonomy): domain Eukaryota; kingdom Metazoa; phylum Arthropoda; class Insecta; order Lepidoptera; family Drepanidae; genus Tetheella; species Tetheella fluctuosa. The sequence goes on along the minus strand of OX578229.1, from coordinate 1,874,543 downwards.
CATTATTCTGATGAGGTATTTTCAAATTATCTTCATTTGGGTATTACATCCAATTTTGAAAAGTATCTCAATTCGATCCTAAGGTGCTAATAAACCACAAAAAAATATCAACATTTTTACTCAATCGACAAATGCCATAAAAATGTATTTAAATTTTACATTTTAAATTTTCGCGCGTATATTTACGAAAACGTTGGACGCAATGTTACTCTGTTGTTATAACATCAGTTGGTCATGTAAACAAATGCGCTGAAATTGTTGGTTGGTATAGCTCTTATACCTGTGTATTAAGAATTATTTGTGTATTTCCTTCAACTAACTAGACATAGGTTAATATATTGCTTTCATTTTGCATTCACTCATTGCTTTGTCGTATTTTACTTCTTTGTTTTATTGGTTTATCTACCTATTAATTTCTCAACTGATAATGTATCAATTTGAAAAAGATTATATTATCTATGTCGTCAATTCATTGAAAATTATCTTTACTTATCTAAAATTTAAATATTTGATACCAAATTGAATTAATAAAACAAATTATTATTGTTTCGTTTATAATTTTGTAATTTATTTTATATATTATTTTTACTATATTTTATCATGACATGGGAAACGTGTGTCGTTAATTTGAACAGTGACTCAACGGGAAGTTTTTACAGTGGTGATATTGTGACTGGAACTGTTGTTTTAGAGCTCAAAAAACAGCAAAAAATTGAACGTAATGTACCACCCATTTCTTTTCACAGTCGAAAGTAACATTACTTATATCAATTTTATTTATACCTACACTTATCAAAATATTTGTGTGTACCTATTTTTTAACCGACTTCGAAAAAGGAGGAAGTTGTCAATTCGGATGTTTATATCGTATCTTTTTATGTAGCGCATGTATGACAGAGTTAAAAAAAAAATTCGACAGGTGCGTGTTGGATTGAATGTATACGCGCTGTATAGGATTCCTTAGTCAGTACGGTGTGGTACAGTCGTTACACATAGGTGCACTATCACTACCTTACGGAAATATTTTGTTACGAGTATAACGATAAACAAAATTACTAACATACACAAAATAACAAGAAAAAGTATGTCCAATCTAAAACAGAATTGTATCAAATCAAACGTTGATAGATTCAAAATGAAATAGAATGGAATAATTTATTCATTCAAATAGGCATCAATACAAATAGGATTGATATACTTATATGAAAATTCTTATAGATTAAGTGACAGTACCTGTACACACTAGTATCAGTTTATGGAAATCCCAGTAGATTTAATTACTTTTTGGGCTTTTTAAAACCTTAATATTATGTATAACCCGCGTAGTTAAAGAATGTGATTAGAAATGGCGGCAGTATTGTGATGTATGGTCAAAACAAAACAAAAGCATTTTTTTCTTAATTTTTTTTACATCATTACATCATTTATTTTGCACCAACCGATCAACTGCGTCATTCCAAATGAAAGAACTGAAATCAGAAAAAATAGGAGCCTTCCTATTCAATAGAGTACTCAACCGGTTCGTCTACCCGATCGGGACCGCAACCGAGCAGGTCTGAATAAGGGGGAATATTTTTTCTGCGCATGGTCCCGTATGCGAGTATAGACAGGAAAATTATCTAAGCAGAACAGCATGAGGGACTGGAGGCCGACATTTCTCTAATCCCATTCTTTAACTACGCGGGTTATAATGTTATGAACGAACTTTTTAACAAGAAAGTGTAAAATTTAACCGCAGGGCCGGAGGCGACGGCCTAGGGCGCTCGTATTAGGGCGGCAATCGGTGGCATAAACAGTGAAAAATAATACAGTTTTTTTTTTCCAATTTTGAAAATTACATCGTTTTTTTCGATAATTTTGTTTCTCGACGGCTAATCTGTTTACGTTATTGTTTTATTATGTCACGAATTTTCTTCAAAGGGCGTTCCAGTCTTTCGCTTAGGGCGCCAGGAATACTTAGGCCGGCACTGGATATCCCTCAATAAATAGGTATATCCTTTAAAAAGACTTATTCAACGATACTCCTTACTAGAGTTGCCAGGCGTCCGGATAAAGCCGGACACAGTCAGGCTATTAGGTTGCGAGTCTGGCCAAATTAGACGGCGTCCAGCCTGTCCGGCTTTTGTTAGGCTTTTTAAATTTGACCATTTTGCCATAGTAGTAACTGTAAGACTAAAAAAATAACGGTGTCCGACCTTTTTGCCCAAATGTCCGTCTAAACTGAGTGGTTTGTCCGTCTTTTTGGTTTTAAGACCTGGTAACCGTACTCCTTACGATGCCGCACACGAAAAACAACAACATCACAATGAGAGAGGCATAATAAAATCATGCATTTCCAGAATATGTTCCAATGTAATAGTAAATATGAACCTATTAGTTTAAAAATATAATGATCTAGGTATATTTTGTTACAGAAATTGATCTTGAAGTTGTTGGAATAAGCAGAGCACAATGGTCGAGACCTATGCCGACTATTCCCTACATTAAAATATATTCTGAAAAGAAAAAAATTCTTTGTATTAAACTCATTGATATATTCCGAGGAATATTTGCTGGTAAATGTATTTAATAGTATTCGGCTGGTTTTGACAATTTATAGCGAATTCAATGTACGGAAGAGCAAGGTGGTGTGGAAGATCTTCCGCCAGGCAGAGTCATCGTGCTAGAGGACCGCGGTCCAACTGTTGATGTTGGAATCTTTTATATATGCTAAGTACTCGACGAACTTTGTCAGTGCGATGTAGAATCTTCTTGCGCCATCTATCCACGGATAGCGGAAGTCTTTATAGATTTTGCTACAAATGTAATAATTTTTACTAATAGTCCAAGATCCCAGAACGATCTGACATAACTTATTTTCACATGGATGAAACTTAGCTTCTCAGTAGCATCTCATGTTCTTTGAATACCTGCGTGCTTGTGAAGCTCGCCTTGTGACACCTGGCCAGGTACCAGGTATGAAAGGTAACTAAAAATAAAAGCTACTTAATTAACTTAAATTTACATGGCTGATTTTTATATAAGTTTTGTAACTAGAATGTTATTCTAAAATAGTATCACAAGTGTCAGACACTTTCCATGGACCAACTTTTGTTAGACGCTTTAAAGCTCCATAAAAAATAAATGAACTTTACTTATGAAAGGTAACTAAAAATAAGAGCTACTTAACTTAAATTTACATGGCTGATTTTTAAATATGTTTTGTAGAATGTTATCCTAAAATAGTACCACAAGTGTCAGACACTTTCCATGAACCAAAACTTTTGTCAGACGCTTTAAAGCTCCACATAAAATAAATGAACTTTACTTATTTTTACATGTCTATTTTTAGGGTACCCAAAGGGTAAAAACGGGACCCTATTAGGTACTCCGTCCGTCTGTCTGCCACCAGGGTGTATCTCAAGAACCGCGATACCAAGACAGTTGAAATTATGTATTTCTGTTGCCGCTATAACAACAAATACTAAAAACAAAATAAAATAAATATTTAAGGGGGGCTCCCATACAACAAACGCATATTTTGCCCTTTTATTTCTATATGGTAGTTCCCGTTGACCTAGAATCACGAAATTTGGCAAAAAGCAAGGTCTTTTAGCACAGATAAAGGAAAATTTTCAAAAAATAAAAAAAGTTAAAATTTAAGGGTGTCCCCATACATACATAGTTACGCCAATTAATGAAGAATCAGTTGTATAGGCACTCATACAATATAGAGGTCTAGCTTAATTGGCACCTACCTCAAATAAAGTAAATAAATAAAATTGTGCATTTCCTGTGATGGACGAATGATGGACGAAGTTTGTACGGAACCCTCGGTGCGCGAGTCCGACTCGCACTTGGCCGGTTTTTATTAAATATGTTGAGCCTGTTGGGAACCTTGCCTATCGACAGCAACGAGGGCTTTGAGGATGTTTTCTATGTATCATAGTTTGTATTTTATACATTGATTGTAAATATTTGATATGGTATTGTTTAGCGATAATATAATTCCATAAAAACCAAATTCTGATCGTGATGAAATTTTCAGACAATCTTCATATTAGCCCCGCGGGTAATCCTGTATGTTTGGTGGCGATCGGAGCACTCGGGACCGCGGGTGAAACCGCGGGCCGGAAGCTAGTATGCAATAAATTAATTTACTTAAATATTAATTAATGATTACTTTAATGTTGAAGTTCGTCTTATTTAAATAGAGATGCAAAAATATTGAATCGAAAGCAGTACCTAAGTACTTTAAAAATATTTAAATATTTTACTCTGAAACGCATGCGTAGTGCTCTCGCGCTCATTTTCTCGGCTGAAGATTTTTTGTGTTTGGGGGGGGCGGATGTTTGTTCACTACAATTTGTCTGACTAATGAAATATAACTTTGTAATAGTTACCTTAATAACATATAAAAAAATCAGACATGTAAAAATAGGTAAAGTTCATTTATTTTTTATGGAGCTTTAAAGCGTCTGACAAAAGTTTTGGTCCATGGAAAGTGTCTGACACTTGTGATACTATTTTAGGATAACATTCTACAAAACTTATATAAAAATCAGCCATGTAAATTTAAGTTAAGTAGCTCTTATTTTTAGTTACCTTTCATACCTGGTACCTGGCCAGGTGTCACAAGGCGAGCTTCACAAGCACGCAGGTATTCAAAGAACATGAGACGCTACTGAGAAGCTAAGGTTTCATCTATGTGAAAATAAGTTATGTCAGATCGCTCTGGGATCTTGGTATATAAATAAAATCGTTTCAGGAAAAAATATTCTGCCAGGCATTTACAGTCATCCATTTCACTTTGCATTGCCAAATGACTTACCGTCAACATTTGAAAGTTCAGTAGCTAAAGTACATTACTGCGTCAAAATATCAAGTAAACCAGCTTCGACAATTAAGAAGATTTTACCATTTACGATCCAAGGAAATGTAAACTTAAATCATTTAGAAGATAAATTGGTTAGTAATTTGTACTCTTCTATTATCAGTTTAATTGATATTCACACCTGTAAGTACACACTAAAATAATTGATCATTGTGTGTTTCAGATGTCCTCATATCACGAATTTCATAGGACTTTTCGAAACTCTTCAAGATTTTTTATTAGTATTAAAACATACACGGCTTTTGCTTCGAAACAAAATATCCCTTTTGAAGTGACAATTAATAATAACAGAAATGTAAAAATATATAAGCTGAATATACTGCTTATCCAGGTAAACAAACACAAAAAAAAGATTTAAGTTTAATCAAACCTCTCAGTTATTTGTCTAACTAATTTAGAATAGGGTATATGGAGGAGCAATGGAGGAGCAAGGTGGTAGACTCCTCCATTGAAAAGGGAAGATCTTCCGCCAGGCTGGGACATCGTGCCTGGGGACCGCGGTCCAACTGTAGTTGTTGGAATCTTGTATATATGCAAAGTTGACAGAGAACTTTGTCAGTGCGATGTAGAATATTGTTGCGCCATCTATCTACGGACAGCGGAGGTCTTGATAGATGTCGCTACATCACTCCCTTCCTAGACCAGAGGTCGATGCGTTGTTGCTACGTCGTTGCTGATGTAGCTTGCAAGTGCCAGTTCTGCTCAGAAGTCTGCGGTGAGTCGAGACTGAGTGGGGTTGCTGCGACGGGTTGAGCCATGGTTGTTCACGTGTGCAGAGACTGCCACGCCGGAGAGTGAAGAGCCGGCCGATGAAGATCCAGACGTGGGCTGCGGTGGACTGTGTAGGCGATGAGTGCCACCGCTGGGAGTGTGCCTTGCAGGACCAGGTAGCACGGTGCGTCGGCTGCGTTGGAACTGATTGAGGCGAAGTTGGCTTGCTGTGTGACTGAGCTGAGACCAGGTAGTGGCTTGGAAGTGATGGAGATGGAAATTCCAATCACGTCGGGTTCACCAATATGGAGGAGCAAGGTGGTAGACTCCTCCATTGAAAAGGGAAGATCTTCCGCCAGGCTGGGACATCGTGCCTGGGGACCGCGGTCCAACTGTAGTTGTTGGAATCTTGTATATATGCAAAGTTGACAGAGAACTTTGTCAGTGCGATGTAGAATATTGTAGCGCCATCTATCTACGGATAGCGGAGGTCTTGATAGATGTCGCTACAGGTATTTCACTCTATATGAGAAAAAATCTAAAAATTTACAATTTAGATAACTTAGGCCATAAGCAGTCGGAAAATGTTAGTTTTATTTCATAAAATAACTAAATTAATTTTAAAATTCATTTCAAAGTTTTCAGTTTTTTCAAGCGAAACAGTAGCCGCCATTATAATGACGTCATACGTCATGCTGTATGTAAACTAAAAAGTGGTAACTGAAGTATTATTATTATTATTTTTCACTAGTATTCATGCATTCAGGAACAGCACACTAATAAAAAGAATAATAGCAAATTTTTAACTTATAACATTTTATAAGTCCAATTGAGACCAATATCAGCGCATTTATTTACTTACAAGATACCAAATAACGTCATGACCACAGAGCTACACGCGAAAATTGAAAATGTAAAATTTAAATGCATTTTTATGGCACTTATCGATTGAATAAAAAATTTAAGTTTTTTTGGTGGCTTATTAGCACCTTAGGAACGAATTTAGACACTTTTCGAAAATGGGTGTTTAACAAACAGCTTAGTCAGTCTCATTCTCATTGTCAGCTCCTGAATAGTTAAATTAAATTATTTTGAGAAACTACCTATACCAGATTGTTGTTAATCCCCCTTATTCAGACCGGCTCGGTTGTGGTCCCGATCGGGTAGACAAACCGAATGAGTAGTCTACAGAATAGGATGGCTCCTATTTTCTCATTTCACACTTTCATATGGAATGACGCACTCGATCGGTACACGATCGCGGCAAATGAATTCTGCGACTAACACAGCATCAGCCTATTAACGAAATAAAATATTCCTTTCCGATCAGAAGGGCAGCCGAATGGGTCTGAATAACCCCGAATAACATAAAACTTAAAACTTCTAAGTAGTTGACCAACCACCCGGTGCAGGGGGTTAAAGATAGCTGATTGTCTTGATTTTTGGAGTTACAGCTAGTACCAGGTAGTGATAAAATGATTTGTAAAAAGTATTTTTTTAAGGGTTAGCTTAAAACTTGTTTGAAATAAGCTGTCTGAGTGCTTTTCGCGTTCGCCCTAGCGCGGTAACCCTGTAAAGGTCATCTTGAGTCTAAACCTTAACTTTTTACAATATTTATTATTTTATCTCTGTTTCATTTCAGAAATTAAACTACAATGTAACAGCTGGACATTATGGCGAAGAGAAAAAAATGTACAAAATAGATCATACCAACTTTTCTAATACAACAGCCGAAGTTTGTTATCTTAGTATGGAAATACCACAACTAACACCATCTAGCATACACGTGCTGAAACCTATGATAAATATTTCTTACGTTTTTAGGGTAAGAACAACATAGACAGTATTTATTTATCTTAATATACTACCTAAATATATCCTAATTTAAGGGTAGGTCTTTAAATTTAAATAAACTGAAACAATCTGCAAGCGTAGACGTACCTACGTGATAATTCCCATAAACTTTGTAGTATCTGTGGTAAATTTATAACTCATTAATTTACAGACCGTTCATCATAACTTGTCCCCTCGTTTTAAAGTTGGTAGCCCTGTTATTCCATTAAATTGGTTGTCACATTATATTGTCCATCAATAGTGCCAACATAAAGACTAGGGGACAAGTTATGATGAACAGACTGTAGTTTCTTCCACATTGTTTTTTCTTTGTTATTATGGCATGATTGATTGATTGATACTACGGCTACGGATGGATACCTTCGATCGTTCTCTGTCTACGCCTTAGATTGATACCCGTAATGCGTATTTTATTTTTTTTTGTATTCAATTTGTTGGCTCTCTCGTGACTATATCGCAGGTTTTTACCTAACTTGGGCATCAAGGCTTAATTTTTTCCCATGATATAATTTGTAATGTTACGACATCATTTGCCACTAATGTTATGTATTTTACGCAAATAATAAATATTATTATTTCAGGTAGAAGTTATTTTCCCGTTTCACTTTACTTTACGTGAAGACATTCCAGTCACAGTGGCAACAGTACCAGTAATACATTATGACTTTTAGCTGAAAATAAATTATTAATATAACTGTATTCTGTATAGAAGAAAATATCATAAACATGTAGATTTTAGAATATTAAATGATACTTAAGGTGGATGGGCTGAGAGCTAAACACGCTCGGTTGGTATTGTTGGCGCATTTTATCAAAAAACATTTTTTTACCCCTTGAATTACGATCCGATTCCGATTTTTTTTAATTGCGAGTATCGAACAATACTATAGGTACTTGTGTTTAGCTCATATTTTCATTGAATCAACTAATATTTAAGCCATTAAAGTTCCCGATACACATTATACATAACCGGTTAGCAATATTGTGCAACTACTCCGTGTTGAAAAGTAGTCAGAGCGTGAATGCACTGATTGACATAAAACACATGTTTTCCTACTTAAAATTTTTAAAGTCAAACTAAGAGAGAGAAATTAATGGAACTTTTATAGCCTATCTATACAATTATGATTACCATACTTACTAGTTACTAATTATAAGTTTATTATGTATCTGTGTATTAAATTACGTTTTTAAATTTTGTACCCATTAGAGATAGGCTGAATAAACATTTTTATTATTATTATTAAATTCGTTCACCCATCAAGGCATCATTATGTAACAAATATTCGCACATACTTTCGGACGCAATCGATCAGAAAAGGAGCAGCTTTGGAAATATTAAAAAATTGTAAACTGCATAATAAAGTTTTATTTTTGGATAACAAATAATTAGGTATGATATAATACTAGAAACTTTGTTGACGCCTTCACGGCATAACATGGGCACTTTTGTGATGCATGTAGGTTCAAGGTTGTCACTTTCATAAAAAATATCAAGTCAGTGTTATAATTATATATACAGGATGAAAGAGACAGTCCTCCGCAAACTGACAGGGTGCATTCAGCTCCTTATTTTGAGTCATATTCCACCGGAAATTATCTCCGGAAATTTTTCATATTTTTTATCGTTTTTCTGTTACTATTCCTTTATTTCAATGTTAAATTAAATTCTTTGTACACAACACTCCATTTATGTAAATAAAACAACTAAAATTCAAAAATCAGCAATGGATGTTGAAATTCTCTAAAGCACGACACGCGGGGAGGGTGGCCGACCGACACGGCTCGCTGCGCTGCATGCAGTTCGCTACGTGCATTTTGCCACGGTAGCGATACATTGCGTATGAGATAATCAAACAAATTAGGTTGATTGGATTTCCATGACGTTCCGGAAATAATTTCATGTACCGGGCATCTTAGTATGATATACTGAATTCATCCCATTATGCATTAGTTTGCGGAGGGCTGTCCCTTACATCTGTATACCAAATTATCGATGCCAAAAAAACTGATATATTGCTGCTTGTCTGTCATTCGATTGGTGTAGTATAGTGTGACTCCTCTATCTATCTACGAGCAAGGAACATGATTTACTCCAGCGGACGAGTATAGTAGTGACCACCCATCATAAGTATAATTCCTATAATTACCGCTAGAGTCGCATGTAAGCAAGATTTTTCAAAGTGAGTACCACGCTTATAAACTTCAAAAAATATTTATGAGAAAATCAATAAATATGTTGTGTTTTTATATTTGTGACAACTTGTTTTATTTTTATATTTATATATAGAATAGATTGGTTATAAATCCTTAAACCATAGCGGGTGATTTAGAAACCATAATCTTATTTTTGCTCTGGCAAGTATTGATAGTTTGCTCACGGCTCTAAGCTGCCACCTTGCGTGAGTTAACTAAAATAATTTCCATCATAAAAATACTTTTTAACTATATTATCTATTTTTTGAAAGAATATTATATGGAAAATCTATTTTTTAATATAAATTTTTAGTTTATTAAATAAAAATATAACAATTATCGTTTTATATCAATACATATTATAACATAATAGCAATTGACTACTTCCTCTTTCCATGACTTTTTTTGAGAAAGCGGATATGGTTGGTCCGCCATAATCATTCGTGTGGGTCTGTGCTTGTGTGGTTTGGGTGTCTTTACCGGTGCCAACCATTATTTTTAATTAGTAGTAAGTTATGCGTATGAATCCAGACATGGACGATGATGAGAAGGGGTGAGTGTATTTTTATATATTTTCCGTAAGAAATATAGCCGTCTTCGACGTGCCAACTATAATAGGTCAAACTGGCATGTTCGCTTGGTGTGTCGCATTTCACGTATAGCCAGCAGGGCTTGTAAAGAAGCGTTACGTACTCGACTGTAATCATATTGAACACGATTTTTGTGATGATTTCGATGATATTTGGTGGCAATGGTGATAAGATTTTAGTTCGGCCCGCAAAATCTCAATTATCCTTTTACTTTATACCGGCTAGCGGCCACCGACCCCAAGCCTCGCGGTGCGAGTTGCGTTGTACGATCATGGCAGCTATTACTTTCCCATGACTTCGTTATTATTTTTCGATCTTGATTGCTGAAATTAGCATAGGTATAGTTTTAAATACATGACTGTACTTTTTGGACAAACAAAAAGCTGTGATGTGGATACGTCGCAGTAATATTAAATTAACCTTTCTGTGACTAATCGTTGCTTTCTCTTATCGATGATATCGCGCTAAGGTATTGTGAGGAACACATTTTACATTGATCCCCATAATTTGGTGAGGAGTTTCGATAATGAAATGAGGTTATTAGTTCAATGTTCGAAGTGCCGCGTAGCGCGATCTCATTTACCTACAAATCGCGGCTGAAACGTGCTGATTCATTTGCATATGGTTACTTACGACTCGTCGAATTATGTTCATACACAGTTTTCCACGATGCTTCATCGATAGGTATACGCTCGTTAATTTTCTCATAAACACGTTTCAGTCGACTGTGATCGATGGTACGTCGGTAGATTTTCACAAAAAACACTGTGTTCATTCATAATCCAGAGATATTCTCATACATACATTGCTTTGTCCTTGTTTTTTTCATAGAGATAGAAGAGAGAGACATGCATTTTATCCATATGTTAAAATTATTTCCAGTTTGAATACATAGTAATAAAGTTAAAATAATAAATTGATTAACATTAAAGTTTTGTTCAACTCATTATTCAAATACATAACCTAAAAAAGGGATATACTCCTTGGATAATAAGAGTAAGAATAAGAACACATTGTAACTGAAAGGGTGGGAAATTTCCAGATACAAAACAACATGAGCTAAATTAAGATTAGGCCAAAGAGAATGTAACTTTCACTCTGCTAGGTAATTGTGCTTACTAAGCACTAAATCATGACAAAGTAGGTACATTTTATACACTGTCTTATTGATCATAGTAAAAGTGTTAATCATAGAAATAGGTATAGCTATAATGATTAGATAAAAATATTTTTCCTTAAAAACTCCCTTTTATATGTAATTCGATTTTATCTTTAAGAATAAACAAACAATATAGATAATTTATTACATTAGATTATTGTCTATTTGTATTTGTTTCAATTATTTTTAATACATTTACTTACATGACTAAAAACTGAATTCAGAAACAGTCTGTAAAGGGTATCCCTTTTATATATTTATCCCATTTTGTTTTGGCTCCCCTCACCACTAGTCACCACTACATCTATCTGATATTTCTAACATTTAATTTTCCATCTTTTTTGTGGTTAAGATTCTGCTAGCATTAACATTTCGGGCCTATCATTCCTGAAGTAGGTACTGTTGTCGGTCTCACTACTGAATGATGTACAGTATACCCACATTTTCAATCAAGATATTTGATGTTCCAATGGTCAAATTATAATATGTTGCATGTCTCCTCTGCTAGGCACACACACAATGAGATGGCCACAAACCGTAAGCAATCCAGTTGACATTCATAATTTCATCATTATGTTCAGACTAGTATCCATAATAATATGTTAGTAAAATATACAAAATTGAAGTGACTTATATTAATATCAAGTTAGATTTCATGACATTTTGACATTAGTCTATTTCGCATTAATAATATAATTATGACAATTTTTCATCACAATAAAACCCATTGAAAAAACATGGGTGTAGGAAGTAGGTATTTTATCATTTGCATTAGTCTAATAAGATAAACTATTATTTGAAAAATATAAAAATCATCATGAACCATGGATTCTCATTTTATGAATAAATTAAATTAATTCAGAAACTACAATTACTTATTGTCTTACTGCTTCTTTTCATGTTTCTAGAATCAAATTGTTTACATTGAATTTTGCAGAAACACTTGTGACCCTGTTTGACCTTACACTTACTGTCTTTAATTTATTTACAAAATATGGATAGTTGTTATTTTATTTGTGAATGATAGTGATAATAATTTATAAATCTTACTTTAGGTAGAGAATACTGTAAATGAGGAGGCAAACAATGCAATAAACAATATTTAAAAATTTAATTTTAAATATATTTTTTACCATTTGTTTTAGGTGTGAGTTATGAAATATACTAACAGGAAACTACATAGTATAAAGCAAAAAATTGTTAGTTAGATTAGAATTATTACTGAATCCATTTCAACTATTTCTTGTAGTTGTATTTAAGTTAAACACGCCATCGAAATTAATTTAAATTAAAATACAGTTTATAATAAAGTGCAGTTTTGTTCAAACAGACAGTACACTAAGTGTTGATAATAGACAGAGATTTAAAAAAGTTACTTTTGACTTTTGTGGTAATTCTGGTACCAAACTAATAAAAATGGTTTTAGTTAGCTTGTTGGTTAAAGTTACACGTAGCATACCTTTGTAGTTATATAAACATTTCTAATAACTTATCTTGATATAGATACATAACAATATAACTTATGATCAGTATTTTAACTTTGATTATCAAAATATAAGATTGATGGCCATCCTTATATATCTATCTATTTATCATTTTATGCAAATGCCCTAATTTTAGGGTTCCATACGCAAAGGTTAAAACTGGACCCTATTACTAAGACTCCACTGTCCGTCCTTCTTGTCCGTGATAGTTAGACAGTTGAAAACAGATGATGTATTTCTGTTGCCGTTATAACAACAAATAAAATAAATATTTAAGGTGGGCTCCCATACACAAAACGTGATTTTTTTGCCGTTTCTATAGATAATGGTACGAAATCCTTCGTGCGCGAGTCCGACTCTCACTTGGACGGTTTTTTTTTTAAATTATTTTAATCCACATTGCTGTAGGTCGCCTGATAGCTATTTGTAAGCTTATTAATATTCTTAAGCCAGTCTTGTTCTTATCACTTCTATAATGTCTGCCTACTGGAATAATTTTAACTAACTGATAGCGGCTGGTAACTAGGTTTTCAGGTCATTTATTTGTTATTTACAATATATAATCTAGTCAAATGTTACCGTGGAAAATCATAACACTAGTGTTTTCATATGTCTTGAAGTGAAATATCAATGTGATAAAGCAGGTATTTGATATATCATTCTCCGAGCAAATATATGTAAATTATAGCATGAAATGCTTCACATAAAGTCACATGCATCGTGACGCTTTTTTTCCAATTAATATTTAAGATTCTGCCAATGTACACACACATCCGAATATGCCATGTGAGACCTATTTGATCAATAATGTATGCCTTTAAGTAGATCATGTCGATTTTTATAGCCGTCATGAGTGGACAAGAAGGCTATAGAACTGCCCCGAGTCTTGATTCTCAAGCATACTAAACCTGATGTAGTCTGTACATATGTCTGGTGTTTATGCTTGCAACAGTTTGTGGCGACAAACCTACAACCAAACTATATCCAAATATGGTTTAAAGTATGTCTAGTAAAACTCAGGTATTAAACATATCTGTCACTTTCTAATGCCATATAAACAAAAAAGTTATGGGTTATTTTAGAACCTGGGTTTTACAGGACTTGCATTAAAATATAAGTACATCATTATATAGATATCTAGTATAAATACATAGGCATTAATTGGTACTATTTGATTAATAAAACTGGTTGTTATACATATAATTAAAAAAACATGTATTAAACATACATTAATTATGACGTTCATGTTGCACACACTCATTACATGTTGTAATTAATGTCTGATGTCTAATGTAAATGTGTGTACTTGTATTGGTGGGATTAAAATCAATTCTTTGCGGGGAATGCCTGGTCGAACTTAATTAGATTGTATTATTTATACATTATAAATATGTAAAAAGTTCTGTATACTATTTGCTGCCAATTACTTCTGATATCCTAGTAATTTTATAGAAAAATCTGTACTTAAAATACCAACCATATGGCAACATTGTTGACTTGATTCGAGTAATGAGTGTGTTAATATTCTTCTTAATAAAGCATTGTCTCCACCGTGCTATTTATAAAATTAAGTTCCACAACACACTTGCACGATGTAGTCCCTTGAAAGTAGAAGACGCAAATTGTCATTGTTTAGTTAAAAATGATTTTTATACAATTACTACCTGCTGCCCCTCCGTTTTTCACGCGTTAGCGGGTTGAAACGAAGCCTATGTTTCTGTCCGGTCTAAAAATGATAAATCAAATCAATCCGTTACTCCGTTTGCTGCGTGAATGAAGGGCAAACCAACAAACACACTTTCGCATTGAATAGTTAGGGATTCCAATTAACTAAGGCATTTCCCCAAGACTTCCACCACGCGGTTTTCCGGTTCTTTCGATCCCCTTAATTACCCCCTTAGAAGGTCTTTTCTTAGTACACACTTACTATGTTACGAAAGGAATATACCTACCACCTGTGGTTTACTTATTTATTTAACAGCTATATCTATAATTATTTTCTATTCATGTAGGTATATGTAGGTTTAGGCTCTGCGTTGATTATTACGTGTCAGTCTTTCAGGACTTCTTTTAAACATATAGATAGATTAGTTCCTATTTGAAAACCAGTCGAAATTATCATTTAAGAGTACTAGTTCCGTAATAAACAGAAGCCTGATGTTCAACATAACATAGTGAGTCTTCATACAGAAAACTGTTCGTGGGCGGTCTGTCATGGGAAACGTCGCAGGAGAACTTGCAGCGGTACTTTTCGCGCTATGGCGATGTGATCGACTGCGTCGTCATGAAGAACAGCGAGTCGGGCCGTTCGAGGGGCTTTGGCTTCGTGACGTTCGCCGAACCGTCGCTCGTCAACGTCGTGTTGCAGAATGGGCCGCATCAACTTGACGGGAGGTAAGTGTCACTTGACTTATTATTATTTTTTACTCACCGAAAGACGAAGAAAGAAGTTGAGATCAAATAATAGACGCGGTCCTGCATGAACTGATTAGTTCAACTTTATTGCTTTATAATAGAAGATAAAATCGAGCGGTGTATAGACGCACGACACGCCCACCACGTGTCATGCATGTCCGTCAGTGCGTTCAGACGTTAGCCCCGGATCTCTTTGGCCATTACATGGTATTATGTTATAAAATAAAATATTTAAACTTGCACTTTTGGTATACATATATCTACATAGTCAAAGATTCAAAGAAGTAGCAAGTAAAGGATATTATGTAGGTATAAGGAAAGCAGCACTGTTTAAAATAAAATGTGCTGCGCTTAGCTATCCACTCGGGTGTTTGAGTAGAAATCGAGAGACTGCTTTATTGGATTTTGCCCTCAAGAATTGTTGCAAATTGAGTTCGTACAAAATATGTATTATGTATCGTATTGATTTATTTCGTAACTAGGTTAAGCTGATTAACGCTGTGTTGAAAATAGCTGACACCAGTTGAAGTGTGGTTTTAAAAGTGCTTATAGGCAGGTAAAATCTGTAAAGCTTAGGTACTCACTACAATGCAATTTGGTCGAGATATAATGGATCCTAACCAGCTGTCATTAAAGAGATCACAAAGTTACCACATTTCATGCAATATAACACTGGGTAGAAATTTTCTAAACTATGTTTGGTTTGTCATACTGAACATTTTTTTCCATTAATTTTGGTCTAGAAAGCTTGACCCGTAAAAGTTGCTCAGTATTAACCTAGCATAGGTTTAAAATATGTATACCATCTCGAAATATCGACCCGGTATAAAACCCGAATATAGGGTTTTGATATGACCTGATTCTTGTTCACGAAAATAAACTGGCTTTTCAATAATTCAGATGTGTTGGTTGATCCGCCACGTGAAATGCGAGATTTTTGCTATTTTAATTATCACCGTTAGCTTTGTCAAAGGCATGGTCTGCGGAACGATCTAATTTTCCACTAAACGTTAAGATAACGGATCATGAATTTAACGTTTTGTTCTACAATTGAAACTTGTAATTTTTATTCTTTAACTATACAAACTGGGCTCATAATAGATTGGTAATAATAATAAGCAATTTAGAAATAGGTAGCGCCCCTTGAAGAATTTTTAATGCGTTGCAACGAGTCAATAAGGTCCCGTGCGTGGCCATTACGTATGTAAATATCAATGGGTTTTATATACAGGGGTAAGGGCGGCGGCCTGTTCGACGTCACTACGTGAAACAAAGGGCCCTGGAGGGACAGTTCACGGCCGTGACATCTATAAATATTCAGTTATTACGTCAAACTTATTTTAGTTCAATACGTGACAATCTCGCTGATTAGATTCTCAATGTATTCGGACACTATTCTGCTATGCTGTGCGCTTAATTATGGCATTGTAGGCACGCAAACACCGTTCGATAAATTGCGTTTATAATTGACGACGATAAATAGAAATTCTTCAAGTATACAACAAAAAATTTGCGCGGAATTACCTATCAATCATAACTGTGGAATTTAATGTAAAAACCTAAGTTCACAAAAATGTCTTCGTTAGGTGAACGTTTAAAATCCAAATAAAATTAATTACTTCGCTTATTGTTAATAGCGTGTACTTACTGGTAGGATATATGCGGACACAAATTCGTATCCGTTTAAAGACAAGCTCATGTACTAATATTTGTTCGGCGGCGCTTGAACCAGTCATCGCTTGTGAAACAAGGCACCTTAACGAGTCTACAGCTGATTAATCAAAAAAATATATTTATTTTACAACCTTCTTTTTCTCTCTTCTTAAACAATAATGAAAATATTAGGAGTATTTTCTGTTGCAAATCGTTGAAGTTCTTTAATCCACATCCAGGCAGTGCCGTCGGCCACGTCTGCCGTCGGTACGTTCAGATGTTTGTGGGACATTGACACGCAAATTAGCATATACTCTGTGCTCCCATGAGCTCGAGAGTCTACAAGGTTTGCGACAGTTATGTTAAAATTTTTGTATCTATTGAAATTATTTGAATGTATTGTTGGACTGGACTCCTGCTCAGTCCTCTAGAGAAGGGAAACATTTGAACGCCTCTGAAGTCGCCCTTCATTACTCGATTTTTAGTTTTGACAAAAAAAAAGAAAACTTCAACTCGGACGGAATCTTGTAAGGAAGGAATAATTAATTCTTTTTTACCGTCAAGTCATATCATGCGTTACTATAACAAGTGTTTCGGAATGACCCATAAACCCTAATAAAAACTTGTTGCTAAGTTCTGTTCTGTTGTTGCTAAGCGCAATGCATAATTGCATTCTGACATTTATATTTACAGAATTTTTAAAACAAGTAATCTGTAATCACTGCGATCGACTTAATTATGCATACAGCACTACAACAATGTCAGCCATTTTATTTACGCTCGAGGTCATTTATTTAGGATCGAGTAGTTTTAATTCGGATTGTCTAAAATACCTTTGATTACGTTGCTGATAAAAAAATAGTTTCCACAAACATATAGTGGACTACAAATTTATCGAAATAAATTATTATTATTGTGGTCGTTTCAAACTAATGACAACAAAATGGCGGTCATTGGTCGCCATGTTGAAATATTAACTGGTGTGTTATAAAAGCAGTAACTACTGATAAAAATGTAATACATTTAAACCAGTGTTATCATTTCAATCAATTAAATCAGTCTGAGCAAAATAATGATACCAAAATAATTGAAATGTATCGCTATAGGCACGCGGTCGCGTTCAAGTTAAGCATCGAAATAACAAATCGTCTCATTCCGAAATTGTTTAAATTGTTGGCTATCTAATTATATACAACTAGGTTCCGTCCCTCGGTTTCACCCGCGTTCTCGACGATCTTATGTTTTCCCAGGATAAAAAATATCCAGAATATATTCTATCTGTGTGCCAAATTTCATTTCATGAGTGGTAACAAACATCCAAACATACAAACTTTCACATTTATAATATGTATTATAGTAGGATCAATGAAAAACTATTGATACCAATTAATTCACGCTGTCTATATTAGTAGCTGAATTTTTAAATGTCATTTGACCTACATTGTTGGGACGTATCGCAATATCGACAAAATTGGCTCCAGAATAAATTGATGGGTTTATATGTATTAAATTATTTTATATAAAGGATCCACTTGCAGATGTCATCTTTCCCTAACCTTTACTTTTACTATGAAACCAAATCTGTAATCGCGCAAAAAAGTTACCATTTAAAAATAAATATCTAACAAACGAATCAAATTAAATTTGATTATGTAAATAAACATTTCTAAATGAACCTGAAAAGTATGTTAGTAACTTAAACTTCTCAAGTTAAATGTGTACATTTCTCTCGGTCCCTTTCACCCTCATTTATAAAGTTAGTTATTTAGAGCCAGCTGAGTCACTTTGTGTACAAACCTTGTACTCGAGACCCTTCTGGTTCTAAGAATTATAAAACGTGGATATTTTATAAAGTTGCTTGTTAGTAATCAAGCCTTTTGTCTCTACGTTATGAGCTTCGTGTTCGCTCCACATTTGGTAAACTGATAAATAAATAGATGCAGACTTCCTTTACAAAGACAGGACAAATCTTTTAAGTAGATTTCGTTAAAAGGATGTGTCTTCATAACTGTCCATATGTTAAATTTCAATGCCAAATTATTTTGAAAGAGATGTAAGATAGTGTCGTGGGTTTTGTCACTTATATAAACGAAGATATTTATATCTGTCCTTTTTCTTCTTTGAAGGTACAATCTATACATTTGTTGCAAACTCTTGCTTTAAATTAAATTGAAACTTAAAATTGAAGATGTTTGTTCTTTAACTTTCCTAGTCCTAGGGTACTATCTACTTTGTTACTTATTCCAGCAGTTACAATGAATAATTTTTTATTTTATTTTTTGTTAATATAATAAAACCATTTTTCCTCTAGAACCATCGATCCGAAGCCATGCAACCCGCGCACGCTGCAGAAGCCGAAACGCGGCGGCGGCTACCCGAAGGTGTTCCTCGGCGGGTTACCGTCGAACATCACCGAGACCGACCTGAGAGTGTTCTTTGGACGCTACGGGAAGGTCATGGAGGTGGTCATCATGTACGATCAGGAGAAAAAGAAGTCGAGAGGTTAGTTGTATCTCTTTTTCTGGGATAACTGTAACGTTAATAAAAGTGAAAGTTAGTCTTCCTAGTTGTCAGTATGTTAAAGTTTTCGCGGCCAACTACCAATTACATTTTGATGAGAATTTGCAGAAAAATATCTTGTAACCCCGAAGATGGACGTTACTGGGGTTATAGGTATAGTTATAGTCTTGGCATGAAATTAGGCAAATTGCAAGCCAGTTACTGATTAATGTTATGTGTAGGTATGTAGACCATAAGTGAATTTCTAAATGTGTATCAGACATTAAATGTGCTGGTATTACGACCTATGCTTCCTTCCTCTAGCCATAAGACACGATAGGCCAAATAATGTAGTGAAATTATTTATTTCCTTGAAATACTGTAGTAGGGTTTGCATTCACTTACAAATGATTAATAGGTCTATTATTGAGGCTATAATGATTATGTTATCATATGACGTCGCCCATTGCTTTGTTATAAATTAAATAGATATATGATATGAATATGACACTTTACAATTTAACTCATCGTCATAGTGACGCCATGTTTTATTTTGACATGAACAATTTTATATCTAATTTTAAGTTGACAAAAGATACACTCTATCTGCCAATTAAGTTTAAGCTACATTGTTAGCCGGTTATTTACACATTTATAACCAAGCTACTAGTAGCTTGGTTGGGGATATAGACACTGGTGGTATTGGTGATAACGAGTTGTCCGGGGAGGGTTTTCAGATACGACAAAAGCTAAGCTCAATCATTTAAAGATCAGAATATACAGGGCATAGCTGGCAAGGAATTAGAAATTGAACTGTTTCTAGAATACCATGATGTAAATGTTTTGTGTGTAACTGAACATTGGATAAAAAACCATGAGCTATTGCTCAATATTCCTAATTATAAACTGTCAAGTGCGTTCGTTAGAAAATCAGCTATACACGGTGGAAGTTTAATTTTAGTTTCAAGTGATATTAATTGTAAGGATCGCAAAGACATTGTAGACTTGTCAGTCGAACGCACTGTTGAATTATCTTGTGTGGAGTCGGAGCAATTTGTTATAGTTGGCGTGTACCGTCCCCCTTTAGGTGACTTTAGTTTATTTGAATCAGTCGTAGAAGACGTTCTAATAAAGCTCAAACGGGCAACAAGTATATTATAGTATGTGGAGATTTTAACGTGAATTTATTATTAGATTCACCTACAACAGTAAGACTGATTAATTTGTTCAAATCTTTTAATTTAAATAATTTATTCTGTGAGACTTTTAAAGAAAATAATAACATTAAGTTTAACGATTGGGCAACAGTTGGTATTTATAAAAGTAGAGCTAAGTTGTATGAGCTGTATGGAATGAAAAAATTTAATCGAAAATCAAATTTTTATTGAGTATGTTAAAAATTATTAAAAAAAAATTCAAGAAAGCTTGTGCTTCAGCTAAGTCCATCTACTTAAAAAATAAAATTAATAAAGTAAGAACAACATGGGACATTATTAACTCTGAAAGGGAAAGAGTAAAAAGCATAATAATAGTATTGAATTAAATATAAATAATAAAATTATTAGTGAAAGTAGTCAAATTGCAGACGCATTTAATGAGTTTTTTAGTGATATACCTATAGCTACCACCAGCTCCTTAAATTCCTCACCAGAAGACCCTGAAATAATATTGAAAAACAATGTGTCTGAGTGCGATGACTTATTCAAATTTAGGCATATAACATCTCATGACATCTTAAAAACTTTTAAGAGTCTGAAAATTAAACGCACTGGTGATTTATGGGATATATCTGTTACTGTCTTGCGGGGTATCATGGATGATATGGCTTTAATTTTTAACAAATGTGTAGATTCAGGTAAATTTCCAGATTTGATGAAACATAGTAGAATAGTACCATTGTTCAAAACCGGAGATCCTAGGGATCCTTCTAATTATAGGCCCGTTACCATTTTGCCAGCCCTTAGTAAAGTATTCGAAAAAATAATTTATCGCAATTACTTGCACACTTAAATTTAAATAAACTATTACATAGTGAGCAGTACGGTTTTACGAGAGGTCGTTCCACAATTGACGCTGGGGTAACACTTTTAAAAAATATCTTTAATGCTTGGGAGAGGTCGCAGAATGCCATTGGTGTGTTCTGTGACCTATCCAAGGCTTTCGATTGCGTTGATCACGGAACACTTACGTAAACTAAATTATCATGGGGTAAAAGGCGTGGCACTTGATCTTATGCAATCATACCTTGGGCAGAGACAAGTGTCGATGTAAATAGGGTTAAATCGTCTGGTTCTCCTGTGCCACGTCTGTACACACCGTATGGGTGTACCGCAGGGCTCTATTCTGGGTCCTTTTCTATTCTTAATATATATTAATGACCTTCCGTTTTATGTTAAAAATACCTGTGGAATTGTACTGTTTGCTGATGATACCTCACTGATTTTTGGTGTTGATAGACTGAAATCCAATTATGATGATGTAAACGGTGCATTAACAAAGGTATTAAATTGGTTTACAGTGAATAATTTAGTTTTAAATGCAAAGAAAACTAAATGCAGATTGGTAGATTTGTTACTTTTTGTGTATGTATATTACTTTTTGGGTAATATATTATTATTATTTTTTTATATTGTTATATGATACACTTTTTTGCCCTATAAACATGTGAATGGTAACAGTGATAACATATTGTGTGTTCTTATTCATATTCCGTGAAATTGTTTTTCTTTTTAGCAAGCTTAAGGTAGTCATGCTCACTTTGAGGCCTTTGCTTGCGGCGGCGTCATGTGGCGGGTCGCTCACTTTCCTACAATATATGCGAGGAGGGCGATGGCTGCCACATGCGTCATACTTGTGAACAGGTGCTGCCTGTGGGGGCTGGTCTGCTTAAATTTGCTATCTATTTATTAACTAAGTCACTCATCATTTTGTTTCTTTTTTTTTGTTATAACATATATTATCAGTGAGACTAGATAAATAATTTAATGTAATAAATCTGAGTTGGTTTTGAAAAGAGTAATTGCTGAGTTTCTTGCCGGCTCTTCTCAGTAAAAGCAACCTTCCGAACCGAGCGTTAGAGTCAGACTATTCATAAGTGCTTGTGAAGGCCTATTTGAATAAAAAATATTTTCATTTCATTTTCATAGTGTATTTCAGATAAGAGGCTTATTATCAAGTTTAAGCTCTTATTTTAATTAACATAATATTTATAGCACTTAATTACTTTCTCTTTACTTAACTACTTTAACAACTTAGTTCTGGCACTACAACATTTTAATTAATATTTCGTTGGTCGATATTAACTGGAAATTCGCCTACATAATGAGTATTAGTCAATTAATAAATAAATAAATATTCTGCGACATTATTCCTTCACACACGGCCCTCTGACCCCAAACTAAGCAGACCTTATACTATGGAAGCCAGATAACTAATATACTACATATACTACTTTTATTTTGTAATTACATACTTATATAGATAATTACACCCAGACTCAGGACAAACAGACATGTTCATGCACACAAATGTTTGTCCTGAGTGGGAAGACCTGCGGCGTGATAGATAGGGTAACTTACCAACCACGCCAACCGGCCCGTCAATTCAACACGCTTGTTAAGTATGCTATAGATATTCTTTAAAATCATAATTATGTATATATATTCTTTAAAATCATTTCATACAACAACAAAAATCCACATCCAGGCAGTGCCGTCGGCCACGTCTGCCGTCGGTACGTTCAGATGTTTGTGGGACATTGACACGCAAATTAGCATATACTCTGTGCTCCTATGAGCTCGAGAGTCTACAAGGTTTGCGACAACTATCTCTCACACATATAAACTTGAAATTTTCTATAAACTAGCAAATTAAACCACTCCAATCTAAATATGTAACTGTTTAAAATTCACGAAAATTTTTCATATATTATTCACTTTAAATGTGACCTTATTTAACCTACTTAAAGTGTGAAAGGTGTTTCAAATACTAGTATTCTTAAATTTTGAAATAAAACCGAATCGAATAACTAACGGTATCGGCCAAGTTGTTAATACAGGAACGTACAATTATGTGAGGTTGTGATATGTATGTATATCAACCGAAGAAAATAAAAAGGCCAATGAATAACGTTTTGTTTCCTTCTTTATAACATAACTATAGAACATTAAAACTATTATGATTTTAACTGAAATTAAAATATCATTGTTCAAGGCTTTGGATTCCTGTCGTTTGAGGATGAGATGTCTGTCGAACGTGTTACCCAAGAGCACTTCATCAACCTTAACGGCAAACAGGTAAACATTTTTATTATTTGATGATTTTTATTTTCCATTCTTATAGCCTAGGAAACAGTTTCTATAAAAGTAGGTAATTTTATTATGCAACAGAATCTACTTTGCAATATTTGTTGCACATCTCCGTAACGAATGTAATAAAATGCATATGAATATTTTAAACATTTGATTTGCATAGTTTTCATACTAGTTTAAACTATGCTACTATAATTTATTTTCTTGTTTAAATATTGTGGGTGCAATATTGATGTTTGAGTTCCTGACATGGCAACTCTTGAGTGGTATTCTTGTGATTTAGCTGGCCCTTACAGTGTGGTTCTTCTCATAAAAGTGCTTTGTTTTGAATTGATTGATCGCTGATATTGGAAGAAATATGTGATCAGTCCACATCCAGGCAGTGCCGTCGGCCACGTCTGCCGTCGGTACGTTCAGATGTTTGTGGGACATTGACACGCAAATTAGCATATACTCTGTGCTCCTATGAGCTCGAGAGTCTACAAGGTTTGCGACAAGTATAACACGAAAAGCATATTTTAGTTACTAACTGATGTCTAAAGGAAAATATGGAGTTCAAATGAGGTTATTTAATGTTATTAGTTGTGACGTCATCATCGTTGTGTTTATCTACTGTTAGAATTATTTAGTTTCCTCAATCATCTTTGCACATTGATCCTCTTACCACAGCGTAATTACATACAGTGGTCTATCGCTTTTGAAGTCACGCGAAATGCCGTTTGGTATAGGTATTCGTAATTGCTGCATTGTGTCCCATGCGAGTGTATGGCAGCTTGGGCTCGCTACCGCCCCTCTCTCACCCCGCAAGCCTCGCACGATTTCTCTGTCTAGACGTGTCCGTTGGCCGACTGTAAGAGTTACATAGACTGTTCTATTACTATAGACATTCCACTGTATTGTACTTCATCTTTAAAGTTTATGTGATACTAATACTAACCTTAAAATTATAAGTGTCATTGTCATCATTTCAGCTTGGTAACCATGGCTAGGTTTTCCCATGTCGCTATATTTCATCAACTTCCATCAGACCCAAACATATAATATAAATAAATATTCTGGGACATTATTCCTCACACACGGCCATCTGACCCCAAACTAAGCAGAGTTTGTACTATGGAAGCCAGACAACTGATATACTACATATACTACATTTCTTTTATAAATACATATATATAGATAATTACAACCAGACACAGGACAAACAGACATGTTCATGCACACAAATGTTTGTCCTGAGTGTGAATCGAACCCACGACCTGTGGCGTGATAGATAGGGTATCTTACCAACCACGCCAACCGGCCCGTCAATGGCTGGAATCGAAAGATGTTATTCACTGTCTGCTTATCTCCTAAGAGTATTAAGCGTTATAAACAAGGGTAGTAAAGTGATCTGAAACTGCATCCTGATTATTAGGTTACACAAACTCTCATCTTCAAAAATAGGCTATCGTGAAATCACGTCCATACTTTAAATTTGTTATCAGCATAGTGAGGAGTATCTAAGCTATCAATGAATTAGGACCCTAGAGTTCCAGACCGTCAATAAATATAATGTCAATCCAATCAGGTGGAGATCAAGCGCGCGGAGCCTCGCGACGGTTCGGGCAAGCTCGGGTCGGGCGGCAGCGGCATGGGCGGCGGCGCTATGAACGCGCCCGGCGACACGCCGCAGGCCGGCCAGTGGGGCCCGCCCGCCGCCGCGCCCATCAACATGATCCAGGGCCACAACGGCCAGATGGGTGGCCCACCGCTTAACATGCCGATGGCTGGACCCAATATTATGCAAGGGTGAGTTTAATGATCGCTCGATGCTTCTAAATTGTGATCTTTAAGTTTTACTGATAAGAATTGAGTTAGATCGGTGGTTCTTAACCTTTTAGTGATGTCCCTCTATTTGACAAATTTTCTGCTTTGCCATGGACCATCAACCGTTTAGAGGTAATATACAGTAAACGTAAATTGAAATAAAGTTATTCTATTTATAAATAAAACACGCATAAAATTGTAAAATCCAAGTTTTTTTTTATTTTTTTACGTTTTTATATTTTTCGGATGCGTTCGCGGACCACTTCGGAACCACTGGCGGTCCGCGGACCACCGGTTAAGAACCATCGAGTTAGACATTTTTTGACTCGACGTCGACATCCAAAATCAAAGCTAAAACTAACTCTAAAACCTATAAAAGTCTAAACTACCGATATTTCCCACGTTCAACGAGACATATCGAGGGTGAGACGAGATAAACATGAGTCGAGAGTCGGCGGTCGGCAAGAAGAGCAGCAAGTAAAACGTATTCCCCATCGGTTCCGGCAGGTACCAAGGCTGGGGCACATCCCCCGGGCAGACGTCGTACGCGGGCTACGGCGCGGCGGGCGCGGGCGCGGGGCCGGGCAACTACCAGGGCTGGGGCGCGCCGCCCGCCCCGCAGGCGCCGCCGCACGCGCCCGCCTGGCCCGCCACCAACAACTACACGCAGCACACGCAGCCGCCCGCGCAGGGATACGGCTCTTACGGTACCCTACCTTACTACCTTACTACCTTACTGGCTTACGTTCTCACTTGTCGACTAAACCGTTAGGTCTAATACTGACGACCGGTCTGGCTGGTTTTTGATGAGCTCCTGATGGCGTATCTAGAAGATATATTTATAGTTCGCCTGTTCATTCTGAAAGAGACAGTTTTATCTGAAAAGCTATCCGGAACTTATCGGCGACCGGTGAGACTGGCCCTAAATATTTTAAGTAAAGACAAGCGGCTCTCCTTCCCCTGCGAGAGAAGAATTATTCTTGATGACGTAATGTGTTATCCATCTCTATCGGCTATGCTCGTACGCTAGATCGCTCGCTGCTGATAATTTTTACGCACATGTAGACTGCCACATATAGGTAGTCAGGATACTCCTGTTGGTTATGTGGTCAATAGTCTACAAGGGCGGGCAATTGACGGTGCCGCCGGCATTCCTGTCCTGACGTACATTACTAACAATCTGATTGAACCATTTTGACAGCGCGATACGCATTCATGTGACATAAAAGAGACAAATATAGCAAGAAAATATCCTCTTGTCAAAACGGGCCTATTAGATTGTATTAGCTTAGTCTATATATATAATAATAATAATATTTTATGTTTACAACCGCATGTCCTAGTTAAGATTAAGTTATCTTCCTTAAATTTAAGATAACCATATTTATGACAGAGATTTGATCCTTTGATCGAATCGAGTTGATTCTGTGTTACTTACTTTTAAAAATAATGGAATGTTTCCTTTGAGTAAAATTTGCTACCTTTAACATTCAGGATACTTTCCCTCCAGGACCCTTTTGTTCTGTCCATCCTGTTTTACATTCGAAGGCCTGATGGACTTGGTATGGCATTGATTATGAGTCAATCATTTAACCACATGAAAAGTTTTATCCCTGAAGAATGTATTTAGGCCTTTACCAAAAATTTACGCTCCGAACGATTTGACTTGAATGATGTCATCTGTTGGGAGTATTTGGGAGTGAAACCCGTACTCTCTCGCACGCACCATGCAGTAGCCCGTGACTTGCTTCTCTATATTTGTTACTAGCTTCTCTATATCTGTTACTAGCTTCCGCCCCGCGGTTTCACCCGTGTTCCCGAAGGATCTTATGTTTTTTTATATGGATAAAAAGTATCTCTGTGCCAAAATCATATCATTCACCCAGATCTGTTCAGCCGTTGTGGCGTGAGTGAGTAACAAACATCCATCCATCCGAACTTTCACATTTATAATATTGTAGGACTAGATTTGGCCCAGCGGTTTCAGCCGCGTTCCCAGGATAAAAAGTAGCCTATCACTTCGGTCCATAAACTATCTCTATGCAGAAAATCACATGAATCCTTTGCTCCGTCGATGCGTGAAAGACGGACAAACAAACAAACTTTCGCATTTTGCAATGCCACACACTTACAAGCTATATCTGTAACATTTGTTCTCCTATGTCATATTTTACTGTAGCAGCGTTCCTGCTCAACGTGTTAGGTGCTTAGACGATGCACATTTCGCGCGTATTATTCTGCATTTTTAGCTTTGAGAATTTTCGTAGCCGAGCAACGGATTGGATGTCTCAGTACACACTGGTGGTCCCTCGCCTTTGCCAAAAATCAAGACAAGAAATGATTAAAATCTCGATATTTTTAGAATAGGCTCTAGCTATATTCACTGAAGCTGGCTTCTTACGGTCTATGAGCATTTCCAACACAAATACATTCGCTTATGATGCATGCAATTAAACTTTAAAATGTGTGTTTCATTTAGGCTATTTTGAAATGTTAATTCAATCCAAATTAGCATCGCCGATGTACTCGTCAAAGAAAATCACATAGGTTGTGGGAAGCCAGTTTAGAAGAGCGACTTATGTCATCGTTATCCGACGTATGTTTATTAACGAATTAACAAGTTTAATTCAGGTAAGACATGGTTTTCTTAAAGATGGCCTGGGTCTGTGATCACCAACCTGCCGTGGCTCATGTTACTAAAACTTAAAAACCTTTTGTTGCGGCAAAATAACAATAACAAAATGCCCTACAATGAGACTAGTTAAATATGCATAGAAGTTTTATGGTATATCAGATTAAAGAAAGAGAGAGTAGGACAATTTGTCCTTTAGAGTTAGAAAGAGACAGTTGACACAATGATTGTAAATTCAACAGCTAACTACAGCTCGGCGCCGGCGGGCGCGTCGGCCGGTGGAAGCTGGACCAACTGGAACATGCAACAAAACTCTAACTCTACTGGCTCCGGTTAGTAGATATTTACAGATAGATTTAGGGGTTTATTTATCATTTGCCATAGTTGGGTGTAGTTTTTTTTATGGGAAACGTTTTTTAACGTTAGTGCAGGCGGGTTGGTGATTTTAGACGTTTTTTTCGTATTTACGGTAGGAGTGTAAATAGTAATTTAAAACTTAGTTTTATAAGGCGTATTTTTATCGACTTTTTCCAGGTGTCATCTTTTAAAAAATTCGAGTTCACTTATATTACGAATTTTCAGTGCATTGTAACTCTTTTGAAAGGAGAAATCTGGAAAAACTTGGTGTTTTTTTTTGTTGTTACTGGCAATATTTGCAGGGGTACTCATCAATATGAACAACTTTTATCATAGGACCAGCTCTGATATCGCGTAAAATAAAACGATTGCTTAGTAGTAGTAAAGTATTGCCAGTGACAAAAAAAAAACCAGTATAATAATATTAATTTAACAAGTTGAACAAGTAATGTAGAGCAGATATAGACGTGATAACAGGGAACACCTACGTAAAAATGTATTTTGGGTATTAGAAAAAGAGAAAGTAAGCTATCATTGCAGTAAAATTATATATTTTAATATATCGCGAATTTCTTTCGCCGCTCAAATATGATACCTAGATGGAACATATAGAATTCACATTTGTGTATACGCCGGGACCCATTTGTAGCTAAATATTTTAATATTATTTTTTCAGAGTATTTACTTATAGTATTATTCTTTTAGACCCGATTTATACGTTACATCACATGTATTTATAAATGCTGTATACATAAAAACGTCACGATTTAGATATTATGAGCTAGTAATCGTGTAAATCTACTTTGCTACTTACATATTTAGTACACTCTCACTCATAAAATGCTATTAAACTATAATACTGCTTAATTTGTGACATATTATCGAGCACTCTCCAGCGATAGTCATATAATGTGACGTCATTAACGGGACCGTTTATTTAAACAGTATTTTATAGTCGAATGTGTAACTCTGGTCGGACATAACGTTAGTTAGTAACGCGTTGTGTAATGTGTAACTACTTGCCACTTACAACCTGCACCTGCACCACGGCAGGGTCGTACGTGCCGCTGTCGGAGGGCGGCGAGATGTACGGGCGCGGCGCGGGCGGCGGCGCGGGGGGCGGCGCGCCCGCGCTCACCGGCGCGCTCTCCTCGGCCGCGCTCTCCAAGTCCTCCTCCGCCGACTACTCCAACTACCAGCAGTACCCGCCCGCCTACCAGCAGGACCAGGTATGTCTATAGTATACTAGGTACCACTGCCTATACCTAGTACCTACCCCCGACGGTACCCTACCCTAGGCTTAGTACCGGTATCGTCGGCAACCTAACTAGTTAAACAGATCCACATTTACGATATACTAAAATCCGTGATGTAGAAATTTATAGTGGTATATTTACGAAACAACTGTTTACTTTATTTTTGTAAATTTTGGATCTGTGCAGCTAAGTTTTGTTTGCTGACCGTACTTGACTTACCCCACTGTTCCTACATCGATATGAGTGTAGCGCAGATGTGTGCCGGTCGCGATGCTTGAAACGTACTTTAGCTGATTGTGTATCGTAGTAGATTTAGATCCAGCACCGGTCGGATGATGTCTATATTCATATCGGCTAAGCTGGCTGACCCTTTAAGTGAACTGTGATATGATTGTGTTGGCGTAACTACCCGTGAAGTTGAATTATATTTAGAAAAAAAAGGACATAGAATTGAAGTCAAAATATGAATCGATTAACTAAAATAACCATACTAAAATGGTAAATATTCAATTAATTTTGCTACTCGTTCCTTTATATAATCCTTACAGGACTTAAATCTTTCGCTACATCGATGTCAGTTTATTGTCACCAATGGTTTATCTTCCATATTAAGATTCAGTCGGATTTTCGTACTGCAGACCATTAGGATGTGGAATGAGCTCCCCATAGATATGACCATCTGTTGACAAAAACTTTCCATTTCTTCCATTTGATACAGACAAAACCTAACTGTTCTAGTCCATGCTGATGAATTGCTACAATGTGAAAGTAGATCAAAGCGAAAGTACTTCACAGCGTTCTCTTTTTTCCACACATCTTTGTCTTAGATTTCTACAGCTATACATTTTAGGGTATTTACGCCAATTGTTAAATTATATTAGAGATTAGATCGCGTTGTTCGGTGTAATTTTGCCAAGAAAACAACAACGATATAAGCTTTCGCGGTTGTCACTACGTTTACATTCTACAATATTTTAAAATGTCGTCACTTTTTAGATTTGTCTTATGAAATCATTATGGCATGCCAAATTTGATTTGACGATATTTTAATTAAATCTAATTGAAATTTTACCCCATAAAAATATTAATTTATGCAACTATGATTTCTGATTCGTTAGTCGCGCCTGGTAGATTAACGACTACATTAATATTTTTCCTTGCCCTAGTCTAAAGTATCCACAACAATCATTGGTTATCAGTTGCGTAAAAATATTTTTTATAATGTGTCTAGTTTTAACGCCTTGTTTGCCTAGCATGAACCATTGAATATTACACTTAGAGAATACATTTTACTTGCGGGTCTATTACCTAACTTGTTGCGATCAGTTTCAATTTGAAACCAGTTCAATATAGCGGTTTTCTGATTATTATTTTACTTTTTTACAAAGGATTTGCAGCAATATTTCTAACGATGTTGTTGTTTCAAATTGAAACTGATTGCAACAAAGCTACTTACTGGTGATGGTAGTATGGTTTTTGCTAGAGTTTGGTTGTGTAATCTTGATTTACACCAACAATACTCTTGGATTGGATTTTGTGGGAGAAAATACATTTCTTTTGCCTTTTTTTTTTATATTTCAAACTGTAAAGAAATATATTTTGACTCAACGAGATTTTTTTTTGTTCATGCTACCATAGTTTTTTTTTTCACCCACGCGATAAGACGCGCGTGACGTAAGACTTGTTTTCACGGTTTAGAAAAATACTCAAAAGTAAATAATTAATTTTGGCTTTCATAGTACCTCATAGCTTTGATTTTAGAACTTTCCAGATGATACATAAGAAAACTCAAAAGGTCAGTTACAAGAGTTTTACGAAGTTTATTATTAGAAGATTAATAACATGCACGTCACTTGACTTCTATAACATACAGCACAATAAATAGGCGTAGAGGCGTAGAATTTCTAGCCACATTTTTTTTTAGACATAAGTTACTAAGAACCTTTATCGTGGATACAAGTTTTATTTCACGCGGCACAATGTTATATTATCATAAAAATGATCGTTTAAATGCGTGTCGTGTCTCTGGGTCAGTATGTTATGCAGACGACTACAATAAGTTTGTTCGACCGTGCCGAATTGCTTGCTGTTCTGTACATATTGAATGGAATATAATTTGAAATTAGCACTTATATACATGCTAAATAACTAAGAATTTTTGATATTAATATATAAATATTTTTTTCATTCAATATAAAAAAAATCAACCATATCATTTTAACTTTACCTTGGATTTTACTGAAATGTTTTTTTTTTATGTGCCAAGTTGTGACAAGTATCAGTTATCGTCAACATTTTATAATTAAAAATAAAAAGTAGTAAAAATCCAAGGTCTAATATTTTTTTTTATTTGATTGCTCATAGTTTTTCCCTCTATGAGTAACCAATCAATATAAAAGTACAGCCAAGTTGATTGTTCATAAGTTTTACCTGTTTGTATTATTTCCTGACCTCGGGGCTTGCATCCTCCCATCCATTGTCCATCTGTATTACTCCTGCGCTAGACTCTTTATTTTGTCCTGCATCTTCCCCCTTCCACATTTGTTTTGCTCGGTTTAGGTATGTATGATCGCATGAACGATGTTTTTTTTTTTTATTTAATTCCCAATTCTTTTAAACGATTGAAAGTATTGATCGAGCTGTATGAATGTTTCATTATTTATCAATTTGTTTTTCGCATTGTTCAATTTGGTTGTAACTGCCATGAAGTTTGCGATTTTTGAATGAATGTACTATGACCGGAACCATACCCGGTGAGTGAGTGATGTTCAGCGAAAATTTTGATCCCGTACAAAGAATATAACCGCGCGGCTGTAATGCAGCATGAATTATAATTTAGAGCCATTAGTTTGCCACCCCTGCATCCGTGTGCTGTGTTCCATATGCTTGTTTATATGACAGATATTAGTAACGCGCCGACAATGACGTCCACTTCTCTGCATGTTTTCAGTGGCGAGAATAAATGTGCGATGTCTTTTTGATTTTATGAGCTATGCTGCGGTACATAATGAGAATGTTATTGTATGAAGCGGCGCTGTACTCGGGCCGCTCTCCCGGTGGCAATAGTTGACAGTCGCACCGCTATCCATAGTGAAAAATCAAGAAGATTAGTGTTGTTATCGAGTTTCGCTGAAGGTCTCTCATCACCACCCCCATTCCTCTCTTCCTCCGGCTCTCCCGCCGTCCCGCTCTCCCGCTGTCCCGGCGCCACATCATCTCCTCTCGCTGACTCATGCCCTTGGGGAAGTCACACGCTTTCACCCGGTCCATCTTCACTCGCTGCGCTACTTACATACCTAATAAAGATCCAGTTGAATTGTGGCGAGTGGGACTTTATGTCTTGTTCTTCTTTTCCAGTTGGTCGATCAGGGTGGCCCACAAGAGTGGCTCCTCCAGAAAGACAATTAGACATAAGGGCGGGTATCGGATGAGGGAATGTCGCGAAACACTGGGGATTTCTCACTATGGACGGTTCGCTCGTAGCGACGATATCGCGCTCGTCAAAAAGGCATCGCACCGCACTAGATATAAGCTTACCCTTAGTTCAGTTCGATATTCATATTGCATTTTTGTAGCCGGGCGAGATGATATAATCGCCTCGTCTCATCTCGACACTTGTAAATTGGCATTTAAAGTACAAATTAGTAAAATTTGGATTTTCTCATATTGTTACAGGTTCATTAATAGTTAATTTTATCGATAATAAAATATAATATTAAGAGCTGTACTTTAAGTGTTCAGAGATGAAAATTCGTCTTCGCCGTTAATTGTAACCAGAATTTAAGTATAATTATGAAAATAGTGGGGCATCGACGATCGCGGCCCCGTTGCATTACCATCGCGCATGTGTCGACAATTAGTATGATCCGTTACGTGGGCCTCGCTTCGATGCCCCACGTGTTGGTCGGTCGGCGGAGCGCGGCCCGCCTCGGCTGCACTCCTGCACTTGCCCTCGGCAGTGGTCGGCAATGGTCGGCAGCGGTCGGGACGGGTCGGGCGCGGTCGGCTAACGTGTGCGGGACTGGTAGGGGTCGTCGTACGGCGGCGGCGCGTCGCGCGCGTACGGCGCCGCCGGCGAGTACCACGGCACGCAGCCCGCCGCGCAGCCGCCAGGTGTGCACGCGCATCCGCATCACGCGCCCAAACACTTCAACGCCAACGAGTTTAACAAGGAGTGGCCCGCCGCGTAGACACCACACCACACCGACACCTACCACCTAACACCTAACACCCAACACGCACCATACGACACACGACACACCCCACACACACACCACACGCACCCCCGACGTCGCCCCCACGCGGCCACGCACACCCCGCCCGCTCCTAGAGTGAGGTACTCCATGTTCGGACGTGTGCGTGCGCGTCGGTCGGTCGATCGACCTCAATGATCGAGTCGGGAGCCCTTGTGTGCCCGAACGGAGGGGCGATCCTACATTTTGAGTTAATGACGTATGTCCCCCCCCCCCCACACAACCACTACAGCTGTTGAATGATATAAAAGTTATTTATAGTGAAAATTTTCCATAAGTAAAATAATAGCGAGAGTGAAACGTAAAAGTAAAGTTAAAGTTATCTTTTTAGTAAGTTTATAACGACGCAACATAATTAATTATTATCAGACTATCGACTGTTAGATTTAAACGAGACGCTTGAAATTTTTTAAAAGCCTCGTTAGGCGTTATTATTATTATTATTGTAATATAACGAGAACGTCACCGACGACTACATTAACACAAACCCACACGCGTAAGTAAGCGTTATTTAATACTTAAAAATATAAAATAGTGTTACAATATAAATCAGGCTATTAGACGTTAAAAAATTCCTGAGCTTTTTTACTAATTTGATAAGTATTCGTACATTTTCCACATGAAACTCGCTACTTTTGGCACTAGCCATCTCTGAGCGCCTACTGCTAGGTTCGATTGACACGACGTCGGTCGCCACTAGAAACAACCCTTGATATTACTCGCCCAGAGGTTATCGCGACCCCTCCTCTAAGCTGAAGGACGCTGACAACGCGTACGTATCAGTTACGTACACATTTTTATTAACTTTTGCTTTTTATTATTCTTTATTTGGATGTGGGATTTTCGTGACAGGATTATTTTTGACTTCGCACATTTTCAATTTTTAATATTTTTTTCTCTTTCGGATAATTTTTTAAATGATTTCTTTTAATAATGTCGTACCTATTGTTGTTCGATGGGATCTCACTATATCGCGTAGTGGTGATGTTACCTTTACCTCGGTGTATCGCTTGTAGTTATGTCCTGTTGTCCTACATAGTATGTGTACTGTATGTATAGTATAGTATATAATGTACCTCCATGTACAGTGGAGTACATAAGAGAGCCGGTAGGGCCGCGCCGTGCTCGCGTCGCCCTGTACGTATCGACGCCGACGCCGACGCCGCTTGCTCGCGTGACACACATTTGACAGACTTATGTTTAACAAGGCCAATTTAGGGAAAATAACCTAAAAGAAACTTAACTTAAGCTAATAACTTGTATAAATATTTGGTATATATATCGGTATGTATGTTTAATATTAGAATTTTGGTTATTTACCACCCACTAGACTTAGGAAAATGGTAGGGAGTAATGAAATAATTATTTGTTAATATTTAACAAAACATAGTATGACTGAACGTGATTTTAATATTTTTAATTATTCCCGTTCCTTGATAGAGGAACGATTCTGTATAAATATTCGTAATTTTAATTTGTTTTCTAATATGCATTTTAGTTTTTTATTGCAATTTTAAGTTGATAATATGGAATTATACGTTAATGAATTAAATTTACCTGCCAAATTGTTAAATAAAACGAGCAAATATAATGTATGTGTTAAGTATTGAAGCTCAAGCATTTAGGTTATAGAGTCGATGACGGCGGCCGCCCCCCTCGCGCGGACACTCTGTACATATATATCTATCTATACTTACTTGTGTGTAAAGCATAATTTTAATCGATTCTCTCGTCACATAGTTTTAAAGTTTTAATTTATGTGATTGCCAAATATTTTTAAAACTGTATAGAGCTTTCGTCGGCCGCTACGGCCGGTAAGTTAGTCGTATCATAATATGGACCCGACGCGGCCGAGAGTCGCGCGCTCGCCCCGCTCCGTTACAAAGTGAGTTATAATTTAAAAATAACATTGTTAGATTAAATTTAATGTTAGTCCTTTACTGTACTATATCGCTCAATCATTTGACCGATCGACTGATTAAAATTTTAGTGATAAGCTAAGTAATTAATCTCGGAGCGTCGCGACGAGCGCGCGGCCCACGGTCAAACACAAACAGCGTCTCGAGCATTATTTGTTGTAATTATTGTCTTAGAGTTTACGGACCTACTAATAGACTGCCCGCCTCTAGGCACTAGCCACAAAGTGGGAGTCGATCCTTTAATTTTAAATGAATAGATCCGCGGCGGCGACTCGCGCGCCCCGCACGATAAGATTTGTTATAAATGTTTTAAATAGACGAATTGTTGATGATTACATTGAATGCATAATTTGATCGTTTAGAATAGGGTTATTTAAGATCGCTCCATAAGTAAAGTATAATTTATCTATTGAAGAATATTGTGAGGTATATAAGCAAATGATAAGTGACGCGGTCCGGGGCGAGGGGTGCGGCGTCCCAAATTTAACGGTAAACATAGTGAAAACGCCTTGACATTGTGATGTTCATAGATAACGCACATATTGGTACATAGCTCTATACATATATTACAGACTCGACTGAGACACGATCAGTATGTAGGAAGTTGAAACTCGTACCTTATATCAATATAATGAAATAATATTAACTAATCGACGTCGGTGCCTAACTGCCCACTAGGTTACGTATTCATAGTTGTGCCGCTTCGTTTACTCTTCGTTCCTATGTTAGTTAGGTTAATTTGTTTCGAGTCATTCCTCCGTAGTGCGTAGGTGGTTCGTTATCTCGTGTCGCGTCCGCTTCACGCGCGCTTTTTTTCGCATTTTGTTGTCGGCGAGCAAGCAACGCTTTGACGCAG
Source organism: Tetheella fluctuosa (assembly GCA_951216915.1). Lineage (NCBI taxonomy): Eukaryota > Metazoa > Arthropoda > Insecta > Lepidoptera > Drepanidae > Tetheella > Tetheella fluctuosa. Next base: position 1,837,720 of record OX578229.1, on the reverse strand, counting down.
CGTTTGGACGCTTGTCGTGTGTTATTATACGTACGTTGCGATGCGTTGCGTGTAGACTCGGGGTGCCGTTCACTTCGCATAATATCAGTTACATCATTTCGGTTATAATTAATACTTACTGTAGGTTTAATGTACAACCACCGATGACACGAATGAAATTGTTCACATCTGTTTTAATGTTAGGAAATGATGCCTTACAAAAAGTTAAGTGAATATAGAGATGATTTATAATTATGTTATTTTCAGTGATAATGATTAGCACTAAGGTGTAAGAAACGGGCACGGCTCGCACTCACAAACCTTCGGGACAATTAAGAACTTAGTTTGTAATGAACCAATGTGGCAATCAATCTTCTAATTAACATAAAGAGTATAATTTATTTAAATAAAGGTATAATATGTATTAGAAATTTTAGATTTACTCAACATTAAACTTAGTGCAAATTATTGTGAAAAAATCAATTGAGACTATTTATATGGGTTTTTAATTATTATTATATAGGAGAAGAGCATAAAATATTGGATGAATTTATTAATTAAAATAGTTAGCAAAATACAAATACGGTAAGACTCGTTAGAGGCTCGTCTGTCAAATGTGTTCCCCACTTGCGCATGCGGCGCGCACTCCGCGACTCTACGGCGGCGTCATCCCCCCCCCCCACCCCCCACCACCACCACCACCATCCGTACAGTCCTCACGGCCCCACATATTATATTATATATACTACTATATAATTGATACAACACGAGCCGCCCGAGCGTCGGCTCACCATCATACTACACTATATTATTATAATAACTAATATTTGTACAAACCGTGAGTGACATGAACACTTGCATCCTTTGCATTTGAATATTACACTAAGTAATATCGACATAAGATATACACTGTATCTTAAATTAAAAAATAATGTTTATGATATAATATTTTTAATCATGGCTTAAATGTAGTACTGTTGTGTAGTTAACCTTTCGACACTTGTTTGTATTACTTTATATTATAGTGTACGCGGTTTTATATGTGTATGTTTATTCAGTAGTATATAAAGGAAACATGTTTGTGTAAAAGTGTATTTTGGTATAATGATTAAAGTAATATGGCCGCCGGCAGTCCGCTGTGCGGCGGCTGCACCGCGGCGGCACGCCCCAGTCGCGCTATTCATTTATAATTATATTTATTATCGTAATTGACTAATTATACAAGAACCCTAGTGTTAATGATAGATTAGCAGTCGACTCTTTTTAAGTTCACATTCTACTCGTCTAATAAAATTAAATAATTTGCATTTAAATAAAATGTATATCGGCCGCCAACAGTCGATTTTTACTGTAGTCTTTTCGAAACTTATTTTAAAAACAATGCAGGTATTATTAAATATAAAACCTCATATTTATACTAGAATTTAATATAAATGTAATTATGGATCCCATTTTATCGTAAAATAAATTGCACGGGCTTTACAGTTAATTATAACATTAATTATTATAAAACTTAGGGCAAGTTGTTATTTATTTCTGTTTTAATTAAAAAAAATTGATGTTGATTATTTTTTAAACTATTTTTTTTTTTCTTTTTTAGTGCATTAAAGTACATAATTCTCGATTGATTAGATTACAAAATTGTTAGGTGAACTATCGACTGATGTACAATATATAAAGTAATGTTTACTTACGGACAGTATATAAGTTTTACTTTACGCCGCCCCACTACGGGACGGACGCTGTATTTATACACACTTGTATTAATTTCCTAAAATGTAATTAATTGGAAGCGGCGACCGCGACCGCGACCGAGCCACAAACTAAGCATGTTACGATTGTAAGACTATTAGCTAGATTTGTTATAATCTTATAATATGTAAACTACTTACTATACTTAGCCCTAACTAGTGCAGATCGCGTAGAGCGCCGCGAGGGCTGCGGCGGCCGCTCGCTAGCCGCTGGCCGGCCACTTGACTAACTACTTGACTAGCCACTTGACTAGCCACTGAACTAGACACGGCCCTCGCAACGCGCGCGGTGCAACTAAGTTTTACTTTATTATGTTCCTTATATAAAAAGGAAAATTATGATAGACTTACAAGAGCGTCCTTGTTGTTTCTTTTTACAATGATTACCTAATGATAATTAGTTAATTACGGTTTTAATTATTAATTTTAACCGGAGCACTAAAGTAAGACGAGAAGCTTGTACGCGAAGAGTTAATTGATGTAATGTTTAAAAGTGCTATCACAACAACACTAAGGTTTTTCGGAGTAGTAATTATGCATTATTCATATTAGGTATTTTGGGTATATTATATTAGTGTTAGATTTAACTGGTAACATAAGTATGTAGTTTGTAATGTAATGAAGAAAAAATAAACAGTTTTGTCGTAGTTTCCTATTATTAAGCTTCTTCTATCTTAATGGATTAAGTAATACTACTGGTTGATTAATTAAAATATTAATATTACCACTGCAAATATTTGAGATATCTTATGATGAAATATATATCTACTTTAAGGACATTATAAAGCGTAGATAATTAAAAGAAATCAAAAATTTCAAAATAAGAGTGGCATTTTTAATGTTCTCTCCCTCTACTCCCATAGTTTAAATACACTTCCCTTTTGGGTGACAATAGAATATCATAATTTTTGTTTTTATATTGAGGCATACATAAAGCCAGTGAACCAGTCCCGTAATAGTCTTACACTACTAAAATATACCTAACAATATGAAATGAACAACTAACAGATTAACATCATGCCGTTTCCAATAACTATGATATCAATATACATAACATAAATGATTTAACTTTCTCTTGCATACAATAACACAACACACGCGGTAATGTATTATTGCACATATATAAACAGTTTATTACTTATACATTATATATATGTATAACTAACTGCTACCCATTTACCTAATTGATTTCAATGTGGCCTAAATCGTAATGAAATGATCCTTATTACTTCAAATGCATCTTTGTTACAGTAACTTTAGAAATAATCTTAGAGTGACCCTCAGTAGGGTCATCACGGATTTGAATTCAGTCTCGCTAATTTGTCGTCAAAATTTGTCGGTCCTTGGCTCAAAAGTTGAGTTTTAGCACGGCACGGGTTTGGCAAAAAAAAATTGCGATATAGGAATTAAAATCCGTGATAGCCCTGGCAGGAAGGGTCACTCTTTTAGGTGTTCCGTTTAAGGGCGTTGTAAATCCAAAAGATGGTTTCACACCCATTTAATAGGCTTCAGTTTTCTGAATTGTGCGACTTTCGCTTTACTATAACCCTTAATGGAGCGCCTTGTATATAGGAAAGCTTTAGTTTCTTATGTTGCCAGCAGTGACATTTCTAGCTAGATTGACTATAAAGGTCTGCGTAGACGAGAGTCTATTGTCTAAAAAGAAAGTACTTTTAGTCAGTAGAGTGAGTGCGATGCAGTTCTAAGTGTTCTGTGTCTAGTGCCTCGTCTGCGTAGGTCTTTACTATGAAATACCTTCTCTTGTTTCTTCCTTGCTGTTTCACTAGATAGTATTCTCTTTCCCCAAGTTAGTAAAGTCCTACTAAATTAAGTGCAGTGTTTTTGACGGATGTTGGAATAGTTAAATCTTATATATCGACAACTGTAAAATAATAAATTAAAAAAGTAAAAATTTCCCATCAGCGGATCATTTTATTGCGATCATAGGAACAGTATGTAGTTACATGATATTTGTGGCTACAAAGTGTGAAAGTAAACCGGCTAGTTGTGTACGACAGAGGGTGACGGTGTGGGCAGTAGCGCGGGCAGTCCAAAGTACGTGACAGTGCCACAGATGAGTGAAGCTGTAGGAACGCCACCTCAGGTTACATTCATACCCATTGTAATTGAACCAGATACTTATAATACATTAGTTATTTTCACATTTATTAGTTACTATCTGTCCCCTGCATTTTTCCATCCGGTCCTAAGCTATACCTTTTACCAATTTTTGTTCAAATCGGCTTAGTAGTTTAGCCGTGAAACAGACAAACTTTCGCTTTTATAGTAATGATTGTTGTCCAAGTAAAAAAATCATAAAAATACTTAACTTAAAATATCTTTGAAAATCATCGATAAATATCATAAAAATCAAAAGCTGTTTAGATAATTATAAAAGTAGATGACATTGATTATTTATTATATTTATATCTAAATACGCAGTTAAATTAAAACACTTCGACAGGTACCGATGATGTACTGCGGGGGAATGGTGTCGCCTCAACCTTCCTTTTGCAATGTCTCTGATATTTCCGCCTCGGCGTCAGGTTATAACAAAGACACCTAATTAATGTAGCAGAATTATTTGTAGCTTCTTTATTGCCCAGTGGTTACCAGAAATATAATCAGTATCATAGATTAAATTATAAGTACGTAGTAAGCTTATATATTGCATTGTAGATTTTAGTAGGAACGTGGTTATGGGACTCGGCGTACAGACGTATAGAAATGACTCGTGGGAAGTATACATAATGAAGTACATATTCATCACAATATTTTAGCACAAAAGTTGTCTTTTCATGAAAATTACATAGTCCCCTTAAGTTAAGGCCTGGTTTACACAGATGATCATCTTAAATTTAAAAAGTAAAGCATATTTGCAGTAATTAATATATTATAATATGGTCGTATAATTGATCATCCGTGTATATCCAAAACCTAACTCGTACATACCAATATCTAAAGCTCTGGTGAGTGGAAAGTGGTGCGTGGTGCGGTAAGTTTTTTATTTTTTATTCCTATCCAAATTGCAGTAACATGTAAATAAATAAATAAAGTAAAATAGAGTCGCTTTGAAATCATTGCTATATTTATACAAGTTGTTTGAACTTCCCCATGATAACGTGTGTGTTTTGACATAGGTGACGATTATGAATACACTGGCGGCTCAGGGGATGGATACCAACGGTCATCGAAGCGCAGTTACCACGGCTCATCATCAGGTGGGACAGCATCTGCTTCCTCCTACCATCCCTATAGGCGTTAGCGAGTGAAGCGCGTCGGGCGAGCTCCTCGCGGCACATGCTAGCCTGGTAACTAAGTTGAGTTTACACGTCCACGATTGTTGATTTAAGGGGGTTATTTTAAGTCTGGTTGGATGGTAGTCTCTCACCTTATTTAGAAACGAGTTTTATGGTATAGTTTTTATATTAACGCGTTTGTAATTTCTAATTCTATTCTCCTGGGTGGGAGGAGAGTTTCCAAGAGTTTAAGAATTTGTTAAGTGACGGTTTCCTTCGATCTACATAAATGATCATCTTTTGGATTTTGAAAAAGGAATCAGCATATGTATCTAATTTTTATGAAGGGACTTAACGTTAGTTTAACCAATCAAGGCCGCAAGGCATAATTTAAGGATATATCCCGAGTCCCAGTGATTATTTTCATATTTATAGACAGACAGAGCTGTTCCGATTCTCGAATGACTACTTTTCTCTCCGATCTTAAACCCATAAGTAAGCAATCTTTTACGCGTATTTTACTTGTATAATAATAATTATATTTTTTTTCTATGAATGCAATCATTGAGTTTGTAAATGGATTTTTAAACGGAAACGGGTCTATGAGAAAGAATCTGTCAGTTGGTAACTTTATACCGTTTATTTTAACAGCAATTTTACATAATGTAATCGATGCATCTCTCTGACAGTGTATTTTGGGTAGCTGATGGATCTTTCTTGTGAACACATTTCCAAATGATTAAGTTAGTAGTTTAGTTTATTTTTCTTTTGGACGTATTTGTGTAGCGTGGACTGGCGGTTGTTTCGACTAGTGTGCCTGATGCTGATAAATTTCAGTTGTATCACAATATTATAGTTTTATGTGAATGTATATTACATTTTGTAACAACGTACCTACGGTATACTTTCCAATATATGAGGTTAATAATTTTGGAAGAAGACCGAAATTTCGATGTACTATTTTTCTATAAAAAATGTTGCTAGTTTTTAGGTATAAACCATGTTAAATGGTTAACAAATTCTCTGCGACTGTTACATAAGATTAACTTTTAATTAATAATACATACCATCATACTTATCACCTTACTTGTAGACGCTATTTAAATTAATTTAAGATAAATTAAATGACTCTAATTGACGCATTTTAGTTGAAGCGTTTAAATGAGTTAATATGAATTTCAAATAGTTTTTAAGTACTCCATATCCAAATTATGAAAACATTTCTTAGGGTTAAACTAAAATCATAGTAATATCTTTTTGAATTCTGTAGCATTTAATCAATAACTAATAATTTAATGACATAATCATATTTTCTTATAAAAACTAAAACATACTAATGCATTAGGTACTTATAAATAATTTTATCAAGATATCCGTCTACGTTTTTGTTCTTACATATTGTTATTATTAAATAGCGTTTAGCAAGTAAATAAATATTAATCAACACTTGGTACCTTTTGAACAAATCATGTTATCGAAGTATGGGAGTTTGCATTTATGATGAAATTCTCTAAAAGAGTGTCGCAAAATTATTTTGATGATTGAAAGCGTTTGTAAATTGTCGTCGTATGCGAGCGATCTAAGTCCGCCACTTGTGTGTTGCCTCCTACATCCTCTGATGGGTATCAGTTTGAGATTTATTCCATTGTTCTCTCACTCTTGACACGTGTATTTTTGTTTAACTCAATAAAAATACTTCATAATTTAAGTTTTATTTTAAATTCACAGTGCAGACGGGCAACGTAATCCTCATTCTAATAACAGCTATATCGTTATGGGCCAAGTTTATTTTATTAGAATCTTATACTTACAGACCGTTATGTACCTGCCGGTAAAATAATAGACGATGTTTTTTTTTTATAACAAACTTTATTATTTTTGAATAATTTTAAATTACATTTTATAACACGAATAGGTAGGCCATGTTAATAATTTATAAATAATGTACGAATTAAATTTAATTACATTCGGAGTAAGTAAGTACAATCGAAAATAGATCAAAGTTTTGTAATCTATGTAATTTAAATTAATGTCTATAATAATTAACGATGTAAAATAGACTTTAATGTACATTATTATTTAAATATAAAATTTAATAAAGTCATACCGTTGGACAAGAATACATTTAGGGGCAGACGAGTTATTTTAATAGAATTTATACCTACTAATTTAATATTAGGCTCAATTAAGACGTTTTAATAACTTAGCACGCAATAGTACTACATATTATAAATATAGCAGTTCGTTACTCTGGACCATAGGGATAATTTTAGCCATCTACACATTATTTGTAAGTAATTATAATTTTGGCTTAGTATTTTTATAAATATCTTTAAATAAAAACGTGTCCTTACAATAGTTTAGTGTTACGGAAAATTCTTATGTAGAGAATAAACGTCTAAATAAATTGTGTAAAGTTTAAAATTCCCATTATTTCATTACGTCGAGGCTTAATTCTAATTACAATAGATTGGACAGACAAATTGCATATGACGAATGTTTCTTACCTATGTAAACACGCGCAGGAAGCACGCCCTTGCCTTAATTATAAAAGCGACGTTGGATGTGCAAAACTCATAATATGTGACAAATATTTATATTTTATGAATAGTGCACAATTACATGACAATGAGTGTGAATAATTTACATACTTAATAAATTGCATTTTAGAGAAGCTGGTCGGGTAAGGCACTAGGAGAGCAGCGAAATCTTACCAATTGTGGGTTAACATCTACAATAATTTGACCAAATTGTTCCTCAACGTTAGGGAAAGGCCACGAATAAAATGTGGACAGTGATGACTGTGGCTAGCTTAAGGACAAAAATGGAAACTCTTTTAATTACATCTATCTCTACATATTATGAGGAAATTATGAAAAAAAAACTCAATATTGACTGAAGAACACGAAACATTTCTAATGAGCTAGGAACCAATACATTCATTAAATTCAACATCACAAACTAAGTTTCGACTAGGAAATTGTGCCTGGTATCCAGGCTTTTTGCAGAAAATAACCTGAATTAGAATAGGGATGGATAGTTGAACTCTATAAACAAAATATTCAGTCATCAAGCCAATACTAGGACAACAGCATTTGGAAGAGGTGAGTAGCGTAATAAGGTTACTGATTGCGGCCCGATCGTGCGATATGCAGAGCCGGAATGGGTGCCGTGATGGCGGGCGTGGGGCACACTAGCGGCGGGGCTCATGGGGCCCCGGCGGAGTTGCGGCGCGCCGTGCAGTTGACGCACTCGCACGCGTGGGGAGTCGACTCCTCGGGGAGGTGCGCGTGTGCGGCACGGTAGCACAGCTCGCGGTACCGGGCGCAGCCTGTTGTGTTAGAAATTAGTAGATCTTCTTGGGATCATTAACCACATTTTTGGATAAGCTATCTCTACCAATTAGTTAAGTCAGCTACATATTTCTGGACTTAATTACAATAATGAAATAACTTAGGAGAAATTCACTTTTATTCAGTAGGCAACAAACAATTCTACACAGGAATAGCATTGATTAGCTTTTGAACGATGGAGTATTTAGTTCAGTTCTTCCTGTTTTCATACCTGTAGGTGGCAGAGCAAGTCTGGTGTCGGCAGCGAATCCTCGCTGCGCCAACCGGTCCAGGAGAGTCGTGGCTGACCATCACCGCTCATTGTCCACTTCAACACCTATTATTATACCATTAATTTATAGGTACCTACTAACAGTTTTACCAATTTGTCAAGTAAATTTGAAGTCACGAATTTGAAATTAATAACTTGACTAAAAAGTTGGCGAAAGACTAATTTAATTGTGAGGAGAGACTAAGTAATAAGAAAACGCGATTGGCTTTAGAGAATTAATTATAATACCAACAGATTAAAGATTTTGATTAAAAAATATGTATGCACGTATCTATGTATGTATGTATGTCGGTGGCGAACTGTAAAAGCGTTACTTATTTATGTTGATGTTTAAGTACCCTTTATTCAGATAATAGGGTTCCTAAGTGCAGACTCAAGTAAAGCTTACTTCTCGCCACTTAACCTAACAATAGGTAGGCACAAAACCTTCATTAGCAGCGGGAGAATGTCCACCGGAGCGATCTTCAGCACGAGGGGTCGTTGACACGTCCGACGGATCCTGTAAATTTACACACCTTTAGTTACGTCACGTCACGTAAAAAAATATATTGCATTAAAATTAGCCTTAGGTTACTTAGGTAAGTATTTTTTTACTTTGTGGCTTGTATTCGACCACAATCTCACTATGGTAAGTGATGATGTGGCCGAAGGTGGTAAGCACACAAAGCCTAGAACACACCAATAGTTGGCGACAGATCTTCAACTACGTGACAAGGCAGAATAGGTTAAAAAACTTTACGTTAGTTACGTTATCCATACCTACTATTGGCTCGTAATTTTTCTAAATAAATTTTATTATTACTAATATTATAAATACGAAAGTAACTTTTGATGCCTAAACCGCTGAACCTGGGCTACTTTTTTTGTCAGGATCGCGGGGGACATTTAGTTAGTTATACTTATGAAATAGGTATGTAGGTGCCTACCAGTAGCGCTCATTTATAAGCTGCAACTCATCACTTTCCTCACAGCAGCAACGATTTAACAATTCATAACTAAACATAATTTTACTTACATCATTAAGCGGCAGGTACATTTTTATGGATTTCCAATTAACCTACTATGTCTCATACAAATACGAATACGACAAGCATAATAACCTACCCACAAGCCACAAGCTTGCCAAAATCGAATGAGCCGGCATCACAGGAAATTGATATCAGAGACAGGAAATTGGCGTTGGCAGGAGCACTTTATGAACATTAATACGGTTAGGCTACAATATCCACGTGTGAAGTAGGTACCTACCTACATGTCATATACAATTGAAAGTTATGGAAAAAGCTATATAGGTATAATCGCCTAGAACAGACTGCCGTTTAATGTTCGTTTCTATCAGATACATTTTTGTATCGAATTGTTAGTTTGAAAAGTAAAGACTTGTTGTGTCCATTGTGACAGGAGTCTACAAATTTAAAAAAAAAAAGATAAAGAGCTAAGGTTACATATTAATAGCTATAATATATTCTATATACGCGTTCCCGGTATAAAACTTCCCTATAACAAATAAAAGTAGCCAAGTTACTCCTTATAACATCGGCTATCTGCCAGATCAAATCAAAGTCAAAATCGGACCAGCCGTTTCGGAGATTAGCAGGAACAAACAGACTAAAATCGTTGGCACTTGTATAGATAAGTACTATAAGTATCTAATTATTAGTAGGTAAGAACAGATGATATTTTTTGTGCTTTCACAGGTAGCCAGGCCACATAGTATAAGTAAAGTTGTTTTTATTCAGTAGAAAGGTAGGTTACCTATCCGTCTACTTTACCATGCCTCATTGAAAAGACTGCCCTATCCATTTCTTATTTTCGATGTAAAGCAGATATTGAATTGTTGAGCATTTACCATAGTCTTGTCGCAACTGCACTTAGTTAAATTCCCCTGTAATTTAGTTTGTCCGATGTAACGTTAGTCTAGTGCGACTTTGAAGTCAGACAAGTTAAATCTACTAACTGCTCTTGTGGAGTTTCGCTTCCCCACTTATTTGTTTGTCAGCCTTTTTAAATGAGTACTTTACTTAACGTTAAGTCATGATAAATTTTGGCACTATCAATCAGTACCTACTTAGGTATCTAATCCTACTTAGGTATCTAATCCTATTTAATAATATAAACGCGAATGTTTGTGAAGATGGATGGATGTTTGTACTCTTTCACGCAAAACTTACTGAACAGATTTGGATGAAATTTGGCTCATAGATAAATAAGTTTCTGAATTAACATAAGGATACTTTTGATCCCGGGAAAACATAAGATCCGAGAATGCAGTAAGCTCGGGGCGGAAGCTAGTAAAACATAACAAAGTTCAGTTAAAAATACCCAAGAATGTAGTTAAGTTACGTCATGAGCAAAAATATTAAACTTGAAAAAATTCAGATTGCGTATGATGTTTTTATTCCTCGTATCACTCCCACGGAGTAAAACGGTTTTAGATGATCAATTTAATTGTAAGACTCGTGACGTCAACGTAAAGTGGTTGACGGGTAATTTTATTCAAAATGCTTAGGTACTTAAAGGCTAACGATTTAACGAATGCCATTTAAAGTCGAAAGCCGTCGCCAATACCTACTAACCCTGCCATTTGATTCATGAAGTTTTTTTTATAGATCCTTTCTTGAGATATAGCAGTTACAAAGGTTAATAACAACAATATAAAATGCATGCTATTTTTCAAACGAAATCTTTGATCTATGTTTTGTTAATCTTGGCAACATTGGTTTAATTTTTGATAATAAGTGAACTAATATCGAAATATGAGAAAAACTTTATTTGAAAAATTCTACAACTTTGTCAATTCCCAAATTTGGTCTATAATTTTTATTTTGTTCTATAATTTATAATTTTGTTTGTTTGTCTTTCATTAACACTCCCTGCTCTGTCATAATATCTTGAAGCAATACAGATAAAAAAGTACTTACGTGACGATGGTCCAAATGAGTGGTGGCAGTCAACAGATCCAGTATAGCCGAGAAGGAACCTCTGGCTGCTCGCCTGAAGCCTTCTGGTGGAGACTCAGCGGCTCCACCAGCCACACTCATTGGGGATTGAGACCACTGAAATAAAAAATAGAACTCTTCACTTATAGACATTTATTCACTTGAGTTATGTCGTTAGAAAACCTGTATACCTGAGAAAACAAATTCAAATGGTTCGCATAGTGAAATATGGCCTACACCTGCAGTAGGGAACCTGTTGATGATAATATAGCCAACGATGATTATTAATTGGCACACTCAACAACCGCTTAATTTTTCGTCGAGCCTACCAGGGTGTCAGATCATAAAGGTAGTGATATCAACACTACAACTAGTACAATTATAACTGAGTCAACAGTCGAGAAGCGATATTAGCGAGTTTGATTTACACAAGAATGCGTAATGAAGTCCTAAGTAAGTAAATTGCTATGGAGAATAGCGGGTAGGTAGGTAGAGGCCGTGGAGGTAGGTACCTACTTGAATCAGATCTTATATTAAGTAGATGTAGGTACCTACGGTTGAAATATTATTTGGCCAAGATGTTATACTTATAAAAACAATTATGTAATGAAATAATTACAGCCAATTACTTACCACTAATACCTTTATGTTCATAGTAATTTTTGTCAGGGTTGCTCTTGCCCCCGACACACGCTAAACTGTTACTTTAAAAAATCTTAATAAATTCACATAGTAGCATTCAAATATTACCAGTATGTAGGCTTTACTAGTTTACGAGCAAAAACCGATGGAAACTTCAGTATAATCTTAGTACTATTAGGTATTCTGTGGTATAATATACAATGGTAGTAATATAAGTGATAGAATTTTGTATTACAGTTTAAGTGATAACTGTAAGACCAACACGCTCGTAGTTTTTATACCTACTGTAATTACATAAGTAGGATATTTCATATTCTTATGATAAAATATTTAAAAAAAAATGCAACCGAAATGAGAACCTCCACCTTTTTTGATGTCGGTTTTAAATGGTTGCCCTAGTACAGAAATAGGTAGTATTTTTTTTTTTTGCTGAATCTTCAATAGACTTTATTTCTTCACATAAACTTTTACTTTTCGACGAAAATGATTTAGGTAAGCGAGACTTTAATAAAAACTTGAATTTATAAGATGTTTTTAATAAGGACCGGCAACTTTGTAGCTACTTATCAGATATAAGATTTTTATTTACTTACTTGCCGACTTACAGTAATAACTGTAGAGTTTGACTAACTAAATACATAAAGGGGACGTAAAACTCGCAAAGTACCTATGGGAAAAATTTGCTATCTAATTGTATTGACATTTTATATCATAACTATTATATTAAAAATCCTGACTTTACCCAAAAAATCCTACCGAACTCTGATGCTGCTATGTATGATACCTAGTTACATAAAATCTTCTTTGTTAAATAAAATAAGTCTTGATTAATATGGTGCTCTTCCGAGTTAAACATTTAGAACTAACTAGTGATCAACCAAACAAACGGGGCGAGTGTACAATTTTGCAATTTGTATTATTCAACAGCTATGGAGTTACCAGGAGAGGAGAGCCGGTGTGGAGGTTAGCGTTTAAATAATTCAGACGAACGAGAGCCTGCCGGATTCTGTAATCAAATCGAATTTCAGTCTACAACATAAAACCAGTATACGAAATGATAGCACAGCGTAAAAATAAGAGTCACATAGACTGTGATCATAGTTTGTTTTTATTTCATTTTATTATTGTACTAGCCTTTGCCTGCAGCTGCTTCTGGTTTTTATCTCTGAATTGTTTCTGTGAAAATAACGCTTAGCACACCCTTAAACCTTCCTCAAATCAAAATCCGTGTGATGGATAACTATCGATCTAACACAGAGACGATGCGAATAGCTATTGTATCTATAACGAAGTCATAAAAATGCCTAGTACCAACAATAAGATTTAACAGGACGTTTATATTTCACCCAAGCCCCACAAACGACCGGAATGTTTCCCCGTCAACATGAATAATGTCGAAGGGCACACTATGCTGATATATATGGCATTGCCGAAATGGCTATATTTTATTGCTCTATTATGATGTTAGATGTTACAAATATCGTGTTTGGAATAAATATCAAGTCGACGCTTGTTAACGTGTTCGTTGTGCACAGAATGAGGATCTAGCTCTTCGTACTTATGCTGTCCGAATCACACGCTCAAATTATGGTAGCTTATATCTGTGTACTAACCAACAGATGCTAACATATGGACAAGCTACTTATTTCACAGAATGGGTATGGATGTGATAAAGCCTGTTTTCGAAAAAAGTCTTAAAAAAATGTTTTGAAAGAATAATTTTGTTTTTGTTGTTATCCTTTGGGATATAATGCCTTGCTTTACGTTGATATTGTGTGATATGTAATTGGACATTGTCGAGCAGGTGGTATGAAAAATAAATTACCGATTGTTGAATACTCTTCCTATATCCTCTTCCAATATAGGATATATTTATGTCAAATTTCGATTTTAATAAAATTAACTGGATAGCTTAGAAATATAATGTTAATTAAATCTATTGTTAATAATGTTGTCTACGAAATGATAAACGTTATATTAAATTGTAATCTTAAGAAAATTGCGTTTTCATAGAATTCTGTCTGACCGTTTTAAAAATAAATAAGAGAGCTTAGCATATTTCCACGAATCAGGCTTTTATCCAGACTATAATTTTCGGGGATTATTGGTACCTACTTACGTATTTTTTTTATCTTTTATGTGGATACATATCCACATAAAAGATAAAAGAAAATAAGAATAAAACTCCGGAAAAATCAATAAGATCTACATATGTATAACAAAATCTGTAGGTAGTACAATACAAGGCTATTAAATATACAAAGGATTTGTGGCATGTAGGAACAACACTATATATCCAGATTTATAACACCCTCGGGAAATCGCCATAAAATCCCGGCGAGAATAACACCTCTAGTTTATTATGTATTCCTAATTATGGTGAGCGCAGTCACTGTAAAAACTTAATTCAAATTTAAACTATATTTTTTATGGACTTCAAAAAATACAGTTGTCCAAGCATAATATAATGCAAGCAGCGGCGGCAGCTTCGAAGAGATTTTCTATACATTAAGTAGGGTCGGGTATCCCACAGTGAACCAGGCATCTACATTTAACCACAGTCAAATCTCGAAAATGCAACGTTGCCAGATCATGCTAATTTAGGTAAAAGATCGTGTATTTGTGTATTCTCTCTGCCAACTAGTTCATGTGGTAACCGCGTGCAAAGGATGTGTGGGTAACATTTTTATAAAAAACAATCCAATTTTTTTTCTGAGAGGTATTGATTATATCTACTTATGCCGTATTGCGTAGTAATTCACCTTTGATATGCATCATAATGATTTCTGGGAAAAAAACGGGTGATCAAAACTTGGTGTGTCTCACATTGAACGTATACGTCCTATAAGTAAATATTATAATAAAAAATGTAGATTTAAATACTGAATAAAAAAAGTGTAATAATAAAAAACATCTAAATACGTGTGGCACTCGGGGACTGCCGCGGTAAAGCTATTGCATAGCATTTTTTTATAAAATCATGCAATTATAATAATTTATTTATTTATTAATTAGGCAGTTTTTTTTTTCTTATTTTTTCTTTGATACTAATAGATAACCTATATACCTTCTCACAAACAGCACAGTGTTAGGTTTTTTCGTAACAATTTTTTTTTTATCAAAATTTCTTGATTCGGTCTCAAACCCCGAAGCCCGCGATAAAAGCTATACAATAGCTTAAAAATATAAAAAAACATGTTGTTTTTATTGTTTTATACAAAAATTGGGTAAAAAGTAGTCGTTATGATGTGTTAAATATGATGGTTCAATGTGGAAAATAACCCGGTTCAATGTGCACATCCTGGGTATGGCATTGGACCAAATTCCATTTTTCATAAAATATGTTTTTACCCTAAAACCAACAAGAAACTAAGGAACCTATGAATGCGAGTTTGTAGTTAAATAAATTGATTGTTTATACACAAAAAAAAATATCGAATGAAAAACAAAGACAATTACATTTACATCCTACATCGGACACTCCATTTTTTAGTTTTGCAGTTTTATTATATGTAGGTATATATTGTATTGTAATTCGAGTTCTACTTGTAAAGCTATTAGAATTAGATTGCTTTGTCGCTCAGTCAATGATTCATGACGTCATTAGGTATCAGCTTTTTTTATCCCACAATATTATAAATGCCTTAGTATTTATGAATGTTTGTTAAAAAATCGCGCCGCAAGATATTACATACCGTACAATATAACTGCCTACTTTTGTCCTGGGAAAACATTAGATCCCTTGGAAACGCAGGTGAAACCGCGAGGCGGAAGCTAGTGGACGATTAAATATACCAAGTTGTAATAATTTTCGATGATAGCTCAGTGGTAGTGACGTCGGACGCCGCGGCGAAGGTCGTGGGTTCGAATCCTACAATGAGCTTGAGCTTTCGGTGAAGGAAAACATCGTGAGGAAACCATAGCACGGTGGTAGGGTACCTACTTTGTAGTACCCGCCTGGCTGGCTACCACCCTCAAGTTGAAAATCTGTCGCCAAAACACCTATTGGTGTGTTCCGGCAGCTGCACTTGAGAGCCAGATCCTTCTAGGCTTTGTGTGCTTACCACCTTCGGCCACATCATCACCTACCATAGTGAGATTGTGGTCAAACACAAGCCTATACAAAGTAAAAAAAAAAAAAATGTTTTTATAATTGACCCAATGAATATGAAAATTAGAATTTCAATGATAAAATGACTCATTATCAGTGGGTGTACCAAATGGTTTTATCGATATCCTGAGTGCGTTATGGTGACGTCATATACTTAGGTTGTTTAACCAGTATCAATCAGCTACAAAATTTACTACACTTTATCACGCGGGGATATAGCTCAGTGGTAGAGCATTCGACTGCAGATCGAGAGGTCCCCGGTTCAAACCCGGGTGTCCCCTAGGAACTTACGTTTTGTTTACGACTTTGTTTTGTACCCTCAAAATTGTGTCCTAATAGGTACACCCACATAGCTATGTACATAGTCCTAAGTTTTGACTTGTCTATATCTAAAAAGAGTAATTGCTGAGTTTCTTGCCGGCTCTTCTCAGTAAAAGCAACCTTCCGAACCGAGCGTTAGAGTCAGACTATTCATAAGTGCTTGTGAAGGCCTATTTGAATAAAAAATATTTTCATTTTCATCTATGTACTTCCTCGTTTGTATATTTATTGTATGGCTGCAATTTTTTTTACTAGATTTGTTTGCTGTACTAGGGTATTATACAGTGGCGTGCCTAGGGCTTTAGATTAGGGCAAGCCCAACCTATATTTTTGTGGGTTCTAACCGTTTGACGTAAAATCCATCTTGTTATTTCTTCAATCAGTAATCTTAGTCTTCAACTATCACTTGCTCCTTGAGGGTCCTTGAGGCGAGTTAACCAAAGCACACTGAAGGCATACTACTTCTAGATAGATCGTCATAACCGGACGTATTCCAAACAGCGTTTGTATCGTTCGAGAAAAACAAACAGCTCCAGCAAAACAACTTGTTCAAATGAGAACAGCCCGCAATCCAATTTGTTTTATAAATAGATCTACTGAATTTACGTTTGTGTCCCTTGCTCTGAGAAATACACAGGTCAGGCGTTGGTTTTGGTGAAGTTATCAAAACTTTTTTTTGAGAAAAAGTCAAAGATTTTACCTTGCCCTGGTCGAGTAACGCTTTAATACACCTCATATCTACACAACGCACTATTTCTTCCATTTTTAAACACAAATCTACTATCTAGTAAGTATTGCAATGAATCGACAACAAACAAAACTTTTCTTTCAACTCAAACAATCCAAAACAAACAATGTCTATGCACTGAAGTTGCAGCGAAACGAAGCTATTTTACGATGTACACGAGCATGCGCAATACTCGCGCCAAAAATCCGCAGACAACTTCATGGTAAATCAATGCTTCGCCCGTCCATACTAATGTGCAGTTTCGTTACAAAGTAGCGCTATTTTCACTATGCGTAGTTTTCATAGGTTAGAAAGAGAGATGTGCAAGCCGCCGTTTTTGGGCTTGCGTTAGCTTTGCAGACGTGCGTACGAGCGGGATGGAAGATGTGGAATATTGTGAACGTGTGTGCTGTACGCATGAAGCAGCGCGCGTGTAGTAGTGAGCGTAGCCGGCCGGCCGCCGGCCGCTGTGTTCGGGGTAGTTTACCTACATCGTATGACCGCGCGAACTTTTTAGCGCGAAATTCAAATTATTCGATGTTTGTTACGGGTATAAGTTAGGCAAGCCGGGCTTTTGGGCTTGTATGAAGGTACCGCCACTGGTATTATAAGTATATACTAACTTGATCGGTAAGGGCAGGATTAGCTCCATGAGCAAGGAGAAGCTCCACGATGTCCGTAGCGTCAGCAGCGCAGGCCGCGTGCAGCGCTGATGATCCAACCTGAGTAATACCAGGGCTTTATAAAACTCAACATGTTTATTAGAGCTATCTTGCTTCTAATAAGTTATCAGAGGTTTTGCCAAACAAACGTAATGTAGGTAATATCAAAGACTATAAATAGTTATTACTGTTTTATGGTTATATCACAGTCTATGTAACTCTTACAGTCGGCTAACAGACACATCTAGACAGAGCAATCGTGCGGGCTTGAAGAGTAGGGTAGGAAGGCTGCCATACACTCGCTTGGGACACAATGGAGCAATTACGAATGCCTATACAAAGCGGCATTTCGCGTGACTTCAAACGCGATAGACCACTGTATGTAATTACGCTGTGGTTATATTATGATCAGATGTACATCTGGGGAATAACCTTCCTACTAATATTATAAATGTGAAAGTTTGGATGGATGGATGGATGGATGTTTGTTACTCTTTCACGCAAAAACTACTGAACGGATTTGGATGAAATTTGGCAGATAGATAGATTATAGTCTGGAATAGCACATAGGCTACTCTTTATCCCGGGAAAACATAAGATCCCATGGGAACGCGGGTGAAATCGCGGGGTGGAAGCTAGTAAGTATAATATAATTTTTACCGTTCAGTTAACATAAAATAAACGATTTTATTAACTCACATTGTTTTGCAAATGAACATTGGCGCCGGATGCAAGCAGATGTTCGACGATGCCTCTGCAACCTTGCGCACATGCCATTTGCAACGCTGTCACACCATTCTGCGACAAAACAATCAACACTTTAATTACTTTACAAATACTGTAGATTTTCAATAACATTATTAAATCCATAAGGCATTGTTCCCACAATCATAATGAGAAGTGAGTAGGTATATAAGTCGCTAAATGTTTATCCCTATTGTATTAATTTGTATTTGAAGCAGACATTATGAATATTTTATCGTTTTCTCAAATCCTAGAGATTTATGTCTTGTATTTTGTACGGTGATTTGTTTCTGGGAATCTTTGGCTGGCTTACTTATTTGGCTTAATCAATGTTTGTGTTCATTAAGGCACACTTTGATATCTTATCACACAGTCATAATTCATCACCTACAATGAATTATTAGGTATAGTGTTATTCAATGTTTAACATATTTAAGAAATTAATTTTCTCAGTATCGTAAGTAGAGTCGATACCCATGAGTTCTATGACATAACATTTCTTTAATTTCTTTAATTTGTTCTCTGATAGCCAATTTCGATGAAACAAAGCCTATTCGAAGCGCCAAGCTAATTAAACCTATTTTTAAGCAAAAACTAAAAACGCGAGCGAATCCGTTATAATTTCAAAATAAGATTTGCATCAAGTTTTTCACAAATTTAACAAAATTTATCATTTTTTTTACATTAATTGGTCTTGTATTTGGCCACTGGCCTGCCAATAAAGGTCGGGTCGTCTAAGCATTGTTACTGAAATAATTTTGACTTTATTAATGTTATAAAAACACAGCACAGGTTGTACAACGGAGCTCATTAGGCTACAACAAGTATGAAACTTTTCGTTTCGGCCTTCTAGTAATATTGTTAATTCATATAATAAAGAATTAAAAGGTACGTTATTATATGAATTAACATGGTTGTAAATATGAAAATAAATTAATTTTATAAATTGGAAAAAACAATGTATTGTTTGCTAATTGTTCTATGTTAGATTTCACAGAACATTAAATAAAATACGAGGACATTAGATACTGATACTTTGTATCAAAAATGTATTAGGATAGCATAAACTTACGTTATCAGTGGCGTCAACGTGACATTCAGCATCAAGCAGCATTCTCACTAATTCTGTGTGCCGGTGCACGGCAGCAATATGTAGCGGAGTTCGCCCGGAGTTGTCTCTGGCTTCTCTCGAAGCACCTTTTGTTACCAGGAGAGCAGCAGTAGATGAGTGACCTCCTTCGCAGGCGACATGAAGTGCTGTTCGCCCAGTCTATTGGTTATGAAAATTTATTATAGTTTTCTTTAAAAACACATTAGAACGAAAAGTTTTAAATTTCCTCAAGGCTGCCGCCGCTGCCGATGAGCAAGGGTCCCCCCAGCAGGCTGCCAGCGTTGCCTCTTTGGATGGATAAAAGCTAAAGCGTTAGTGGAAAACGCTCCTCGGCCCGCCGAACCCTTAAATCAAATGAGTTTTGATCATAAATTACGAGCGAATCGGCAAGCTTCGGACCTCCATGGTCTCGACCAAAGAGGATATAATCACTACGTTCTACTCGACCGCAAAAGGCATTAACATTATAATAATGTACTTTGGTCCAATGAAATCGTATTTTTAAATTTTAGGCACTGGTCGCAGGCGTAAGTGAAATGAAATATATTTTAAAAAGATTGTTTTTCTACATACAACATTTACTCTTGGTACCTACTTAGTATTCGAATCAAGTAGACTCTAGTTACTAGAGCAACATATTTCTTAGGATAACTTCTGAAAAACATAAAAATCTTTGGTTTCGTTAAAAATCACCTACATACATAACTTCTAATTAGCATATATTGTTTCTCATTAATGAAACGATCATGTTCCTGATATAGCTAATACATGTACCTACGTAATCATATTGTGTAGGCGTCGTCGTACTCATACGTAATTGGGATTTGGGACAATGTTTGCTCTCGATATGACAGGACTAACTCGCCTAAGTGGCGTTATATGGGGTAGACTGCATCGAATTCGGTGATAAGTGAGGGTGGAAAAGCGGTATAAGTATCTATAAAGGTGGAAAGGGAAACAAATATAGGTACTTATATAAATAACAAATACCTATACACCTATATATAACTCAATATCGCCCAAAATGTCGCTGTGTAATTATTGCCTTTCAAGCGTCGATATGTATTTGTACCTCACCCATAATAAAAAGAAAAGTAAAAGGTTGGTTGGGTTTGTACGAAACATTTAAAAAAAAATCAAATTACGTCATCGATGCAAAGATCGGGTACCAGGAACTCATGGAGTTTTAAGAGATTAGGAAAATATTTTTTTCCTGCAAGCGCTTCAGTTGGTCAACAATTCAACCAGCATTGAAGAGTAAATTCACGGGTCGATGATCTTTCCACTGAATGGTTTCGTAATAGTAGATTTTAATTTAATTTTATAGCTCTACTAGTTTTCGCCCCGCGGTTTCACCCGCGATCCCCAGGGATCTTATGTTTTCCCGGGATAAAAAGTAGCCTATGTTCTTCTCCATACCTAATTTCATCGCGATCGGTTCAGCGGTTTAAGCGTGAAAAGGTAACAAACAAACAAACAAATAAACAAACAAACTCACTTTCGCATTTATAATATTAGTTAGGATGGAATAGCTCCATATAGCCAGACAGTACGTACTTTCAGCACGTTTTATTTATTTTTGTACATAATTCGTATATTCGTGCTTGTTCCAAATTCAAAATGTTTTTATTCACTCAGTGACTAAAGGAAAGTTTTATTCACTGTATCGATGAATAAAATGCCCTTTTTCGAGTGGCAATGGTTAAAATAAAATGTATCTGTTGGTGCAGATATTTAATTTATGTTGAATAAATTGAGTAGTACTTAAGACTACGTACCTAATCTCTCTTTTGAATACGTATACGGTCTAATTTAATTCCAAAGTCCCAAGACCTTGCTTTATTTTATATTTTTAAGGTTCCACTGTTCCGTCTCTTAGGAGTTACTTCAAAATTTTTATTAATATCAATCATAATTAATTTTATAATTATCAACATTATTTACCTTATAATACCCGCGGAACTCGGATAACTAGTTTAGTTCCGTGGCCATAAAATAAAACCATACTATTTGACAATCTGTATACAGAAACCTAAAATGCCTGACGTCCCCGTAATACGAAAAATTAATTTTACCGGATATTACTAAGTATGTATTTTCTTTATTATTTTCGTATATCTACTAAAGTAGGTGATGATAATACGGGAAAAATGATGATTAGGGAGAAGAGTCTCTTATCTTTTATCGTACCTACAAAAGCCTCAACGCCATCGCGCCATGACAACGTCATCAGGGGTGTTTTAATGACAACGATTTCAAAATTCGAACGTGTACTCTGCATCTCTCCACTCATTACTCGAAAGTACCAAGGGAACATGAATGTAGTGCAGGTTGTGTTTATTGGTGTTCAACTCGTATTCAATGAATGGAAAATAAAGTTGTTGGAGATCCGTTGAGTTGCACAACATACGTTGAAAGAAACAATGGAATGGAATTAAATAATAGTACTTATTTGCTTTCACAGTTAACAATAATTTTGATATTTTAGGTGTTTGTTATGTATACTACATGTAGTTGATTATATGTATACACGTGGCGTAAGGTAAGGTGGTGTCAAAGTCAAAGTCGTAAAAATATAAAAATATTCCTTTTATAGCCGTTCCCCGCGGTTTCACCAACGTTCCCGGTCAAAAAAATTGCCTATAACCAATAAAAGAAGCCTAAGTTACTGCTTATAAATTCAGCTATCTGCCCGGCAAAATCGGTCTATGCTAGCCGTTTCGGAGATTAGACATTCTTTTAAATCATAATAAGAACATAGATATAAATAAAAGGTCATTCAACCGTGATTAGGTATAATTTGGTCGGTCATGTTTATTTACACTGTTAAAGCACAGAGGTTAAAGCACGCTATAGGTACCTATACCTACGTATTTTTGTCTCGATAACGGTGTTGTTACGTCATTAACATGGTTTGCGTTGCGTTATTCATAACACAATGGAATTAGTAATAATAGGAATCGACATAAGTACATCCACATTGTTTATGTGTTCCTGGTAAATTAACTTTTTTTTTTTATTTCTGTCAAAGCACAGTATAGGACTATTTCATTGGAAAAAATAACTACATATTTGTACACTGTGTGAGTGTGGCATTATTATCACAAAATATTGATAATCTTCTAATATATAAAATTCTCGTGTCATAGTGTTTGTCTGCAAACTCCTCCAAAACGGCTCGACCGATTTTTATTATATTTTTTGTGTATATTCCGTAGGTCTGAGAATAGGTCGTAGGCTATTTTTTATACCGCTACGCGGGTGAAACCGCGGAGGGCAGCCAGTTATAATTCTAACATTGGGGGATTTCGGCATGTTTCTTTTCGCAGTTTGTTTGCCGCTTTTCGGGTGGTTTATTGTAATTGTCCAAAATTAAAAGAATTCATAAAATTAAACATACAAATATACGGAAAAGAACAAATGTTACCGATGCTCTGGCTCAATGTAAAAAACTTAAGTGGCGCTGGGCTGGTCACATAGCCAGATTGACAGACAACCGATGGACTCACAGGATAACATCTTGGAAAGGACCACCAGGCACTAGGAAGAGAGGTAGACCAGCTGCCCGGTGGGCAGACGATATTATAAAAGTGGTTGGCGAACAATGGATGGAGATAGCGAAGAATAGGGAGACTTGGAGGGGTTCTTACTAGTATAGTCAATTTAATATTTTATTTTATAAAGTTAAACATATTAACAGTGAAATGTTTTATAAATATTCATGATTTTTTTGTTATTCATTTATTTTTAGTAAGAAATATAAGGCTTTTTTATTTTATTTTATTTATTTATTTATGATTAGTCGCGCCAATCACAAAGTTTTCAAGTTTTATCAATAGATGGCGGAGAATATACCGAGTAATTGTCCAAATATAATTAAATTCATTATATTTTCATCTACTACTCCCTTTATTACTATTCCCATAAATGTCATTGCATATCAAATTACGAATAAATGAGATTTTCTTCACAAATCCATTGTATTTAATAATGAATGATACCAAGATACATTTTATTGAATTTCCGGATATGACGATCCCGCGCTCATTCAATTTGCAACCTAATTTGCTTCAGGCAGGCCATGGAATCCAGAGGGAAATAAATAGCGCAACCTATTCTATCTATCTAGTATGTTTTTGTGAAGTTCTTTATATTTCATTACTTACATCCTTATTAGATATATCAAAGAGCCAGGGTAAGCCGAAGATGTAAACAGAGTGTAAAAAAAGTTAAATAAAAGGTAAAAAATCCTTTACCATAAAGATTTTTTCAATACCCACAGGGTTGAATTTATTAAAACGAGGTTAAACAAACAATCCAGCAAACATGTATTTCTCTGAACTCGCCGAGCGCACAACATTTTAATCGATAAGTACTCGATGCTTTTACGTTTGTTTCAGATAACCGTAAATTGGTACCGACCGACATAATGTCTGCATGTTTTGATGAAGTATGGTAAACTAATAAAAAAAAAACATAACCAATTCTATACTATATCTCTATGGTCCATTAACTCTGGTACAAACAAACCTATTCAAAAAATTGCATGTATAGGCGATTTTAAACAGTACCAGGGAAACATGGGTTAAACCACAGATTACATTAATAAGATTAGTGACACTGGTGTCACTAACAATAGGTATATGACATTCAATTAAATTGTGGAATTAATCAACATGTTAGATAAGATTGTATTGATCAGATAAATTACGTTAGATTGTGGTTGCGGCAAGTAATATTGATTGATATCGATTTTATGACTGTATTTTCAAAATAAACTCTTCGATTGAGTTCCAGTTTTCTTTCACGATTACCAATTATGTCACTGGCCATCCGAGAGCAACATCGATACCCTGTTTCCCATTAGTAAAGTGAATGATGTCGCTCGTTAAGTTTTCTAAAATATTTTTATATTCCTCAAACACATAATACTACATTCTAATTCCATAGAAATTATTATAAAATGAAAAATAGTTTTCTCAAATTTCTAAGCTACATTTTATGTTCACCTGGTATTTGTATTTTATGTTTAATTTGACCTACGCGTAAATTTTAAACTTTTTACTACCATACAACTTAAAAAATAGATACCTCTAATATTCCTCAAATTTTTTGGCAAATAAGTTTGATAGCTCGGTGCTTCGTCGTCCAATGCAGAAACGAAGTTGTATTCGAATCCTAAACCAGAGCAAGCTTTCGTAAAGGAAAACATCGTGAGGATACCATAGCGCGGGTAGGGTATTTTGTAGGCTTTATGTAGTCACCACATACAGCCACATCATCACTTGACATGAAGAGATTGTGGTCAAACATAAGGTCTATACTACAAAAAAACGTTAAAATTTGATACCTACTCAGTGCACAAAGGCTCGAAATAAATGGCGTTTTCCCAGCGACACATCAAAAATGCGATTTAGCTATAATTCCAGGTAATAGGCAGTTTATCACAGTGTAATCAGGCTGGAAGCCCACACAAAACAGCCAATAGCTCTTTAAGAGTAATGGTTGTTTCATTTATTTACGATTTCTAAAAGGTTAATGGAGGTCGTACCTAAAACATTAGACTTTGTGGCTTCAAAATGTAAAAATATTAAGGTTGGAAAGGTCAAATTCCTTTTTAAAAGTAGAAAATAAAAATAGAAATCAATGCTTGATAGAACATAACTTACCTTGTTAACAGCATCAATATAAGCTCCATGATCCAGTAGGAGTTCGACCACACTACTGAAGCCGGCTCTGGAAGCAAGACCCAGGGGGGCGTCACCAGCCGCATCAGAACCTTGTACCTTGGCACCGAGCGATATTGCATAACCTGCGACGTCCAATGATCCCCGGGCGCAAGCACACTGCAGGAGGTCGTTGTGTTTCTGTTTATAATAAAATACTATTGAATATCTTGATAGTTTTTTTAAACATTTTTTTTTTACAACAAGTATTTACAATCAATGTATAAAATACAAACTATGATATAAATAAGAAATTCGATGTATGTGTAGACCTTATTATACTGACACAGCTACGTACATACTAGTTTTTACGAACGTAATTTCAGTTTTTGAGAGAATTTTAGTCTTCTGTTAACAAATCTAGAGTATGACACGACATGTCATAATCATTCTTCAATAGCATTCATTGGACGTTGAAGGGGCAAGTGAACGAGAACCTTTCAAATTTCTGCTACCCTAGTAGCTTTTGCGGATAAATTTCGATTTCATTCTGTGTGATTCGGTTTTTGTAGTAAGGTAGTTTGCTTCGTTCCATAAAGTGGTTCTCATTTATTTTATTACAATAGACAAGGTAAACTACGCACAAACGGAAAAGTCTTGTACCTAATACATTTAAGCTCCCTGGTGCTCTTAGGCACAGAACTCGGAGATTTACTTTTTGTTTTTAGTAGTTAAGTACTTTTTATTTAGTATCATTTTTAATGTATGGTTAATAATGTAATCCGTTGTTGTTATGTCTATCTTATTATTGTTTTTCTGTATTTATGTGTGTCATTGCATGCTGTCAAGAATTTCATGATGTCACAAAGGGTTCGACTGAAAATCAGTTCTAGGGTACGTGGGAACACACCACAAATCTTGGGGTATGCAGAGTCGATTCATTTTCGGCATCACACAATATTACAGCGGTCTTTTTATTTTTTATACTTTTTATTTTATTTTGTAATCTGTTTATTGTAATATTTTATTTTACTTGCGTATTATGTTTCTTTA
The DNA here is from genome assembly GCA_951216915.1 of Tetheella fluctuosa. Taxonomy (NCBI): domain Eukaryota; kingdom Metazoa; phylum Arthropoda; class Insecta; order Lepidoptera; family Drepanidae; genus Tetheella; species Tetheella fluctuosa. Next base: position 1,811,151 of record OX578229.1, on the reverse strand, counting down.
ACAATTGTAAACCATTTAATGAAAAAAAAGCCAACATTGTCAGATTCTCCAAAAATAAACTAAATATATAAAAAATGTTACCTTGCTGAGTTTCTTGCCGGTTCTTCTCAGTTGAAGGCGACTTCCGAATCGGTGGTAACTTCAGTAGTTTCGACGTTCATAAGTGCCCTCATAGGGCCTAAACTGAATAAATGGCTATGACCTTGACTTCTGTAATGTTGTGTGAATGTCCAAATAACTGTTTCTTTCTTTCTTTTAAATTCTTTGCCTAATTGTACCATGGCGATGAAAACATAAGTCACGGAAATGAAACACCTGGCCACGGCAATGAAATTAAATTGTTTTGAAAGGCATGGCAATGATTTTTTTTTTCATTGCTGTGTCTTTTTTTTCATTGCCATAGCAAATTTTGACCACGGAAACCACGGCAATGAAAGCACGGTGATGAAAATCAAGGCAAAAATATAAAATAACAAAAAAACTATTCAACTATTCGAAGTAATAAACACATCACAAATAAATGAGAGAAATGGCAATCAAATGTTTAATCAAGAGTAGAAACTTATTCAAATAGAAGTTATACCTATCCACGGCGATGAAAGAAAAAATGTCCAGTAACAAAAAAATGGAATACTTTCATTTATGGCGCCTAAACGCAGGCACGTGTGTACATCCTTCCACGTCGAGCAGTTAGGCGGCACTAATATGCAACGTTTAGCACACGCAAGTCGTTAGATAAATCAATATTCTTAAACATGTTTAGGACACGGCGATGAAAGATAACTCTGGGACAAATGATTTTTTATTAGCCATTCGTTGTATTGTTTAAATATTTGAATAAATGTATTTCGTGACAATATTTTAACTATTCACGTATCAAATAAAACTAGGTTTTAATATACAGAACCAATAGATTTTTATCAATGAGGTATCACGACACAATAGGTGACGTGTGGACAAACACGGCAATGAAAGATTTCGAGGTTTAACTATTTTTTTTTGGAGTACCTATATTCCTATTTAATAATATATTTAGTGCTGCACATAGATTACTATTTCACCTAACCAGAAAAAAATGTTACAGCATTATAACTATGATTTTTAGTACCGATTTCATCGATGCCACGCAATTCTTGGTCCCGGGATATTTACCCATCTATGACAAGGCGACAATTCCTCGTTTTATGACTGATTGATTGTGCTTTTAGTACATATTTATGGAGTTTCTTGTATATGATTAATTTGGTTCAGATTTATTGCGTACAATCTACAAATAAAATATTACAAGTCAATTTATTCATAGCGTAGTACAATATTTATTTACATAACATGTTTTAATTTGCTTTTGATTAGTAATTCTTTGCTTAGGAAATGGGTGAGGGGTATCAAACTCTCAACGTGGAAACAGGTCAGTAAACTTTCCATCTAAAATTACCAAGAGAGCATACCTTATTAGTAGCTGCTAGACAGGCTCCCGCCCGAACCAGAGTTTTCACTGCTTCTAGGTGTCCATGCCACGCTGCCATCAGCAGTGGACGCATACCAAACTGATGTTTGAAAAATTTGTTACATCCTTGTTTTTATTGTGGCCTTGTTATAAAAACTAATTCCTGATGCATGTTCAGATAGAACCTAGTCAAACTAATTGTAATAAAAATACCGTTTACTTTTATTAGGTTTTAAGGTTTTTCCTAGTTTTTACTTTAGTAAACTTCTCAACACAAGATAGATTGTGAGAGTAAGTGATTTATTCACAACATCCACTTTTATATACCTCGCAACCTCCCTGTAACTTGCCGCTCTCCAATTTACCTTTTCTAAGCAGCTTCAATAAATTTGCTTTCCAGTAGCCGATAAATTTTTGTTCCTGGAAGTAGTACATACAGCCTTACAGCAAGCCTTTCCTATTCTCAATTACTCTTACCGACATTTACTTCCCAGTTTTTAAGTGACACTTGAATAAGTTTATTTTAGAACTGTTCATACGAAAATTGTATTTCTAACTTGGCCCTCAAATCCCCTTAATAGGCTTTTAACGTCCCATTACGGCCTAAAGAAATAGGTTTTTCTTGTAAAAGTTATTGGTATAAGTCGGTCATTTGTCCTAGTCAAAAGTAGCTTGAAATCCTATATAAATACTTCTTCTTAATCCTATATAGTACTACGCTGTTCTGTCTTTTCTAAAGAGAATAAAGTGACGGTTGAAAATATAATTAATTTGAAATGATATTACCTTATCGGCGGCCTCAATATCGCATTTCGCCTGGATGAGTAAGTTGATTATCTCCACGTTGCCTCTGCTCGACGCCCAGTGGATGGGCGCTCTGCCGTACTGTTAATATCGTTCGGTTTCATGGTAATTCACGTTGTATCTGATTACAGGAGTCTTTATAAATGTATGTTGAACAGAAATAACCTTTCAAGAGGTAGGTTAAATCTATTATAAGAGCGTCACTTTCAAATATGGAATTTTAGATAATTTAAGGTCTGATTTTTCAAAAACGGTATACTTATGGCTGTTTTTTTTAAATGAGAACAGTTTTTGCATGGACTTTTCAGAGGAATAAATAGCATATCTGAGGTATATCCTATGATTGAAAAACGACCCGTACAATATTGTTAAATGAAAAAGGCACGTTTCTTTTAGACAAACCATCAACCCGATTATTCCTATTCCTTGAATCATAGTGATACCCTAAATACAAAATGAATTATCTGCTCCAACTCCTGTACGAACCCATAAATCCTAATCAAAACGTTACTCTTGGAATAACGTCCAAAGCAGCGGATTTGTATTTGATCTCATTTATTGCACGTCACTCAGAATGTTTCCAAAAGTGAGTTTGAGCTTATGCTCCAACAACGTTCGTTCTTCGGAGATAAACAGCTTTTTATATATCTAAAGAAGTAAGTTTACCCAAATTGATTGATTGAAACGAACCAAGACACAAAATTCGTCAGCTCAACTACTAGGATAACATAAATTACTAACGTTGTTCCTACAATTGACATCTGTGGGCCTTTGTAACGCTTCTCTGACTGCTGCCGGCTCATTCTTGATCACTGCTTCGTGGAGGAGCAAGTCGTTCTGCTGGACTCGAGATCGACCTTCGGAGGACATCTGTTGAGGTAATTTATTTTTAGGGTTGTATAATAATCTTTTTCCTACATACTTTACCACTATGTTACTATCCTATCCTACTAATGGTACGCTACTTATCTTCTTCTTCTATTTTCTAATATTATAAATGTGAAAGTTTGGATGGATGTATGGATGTTTGTTTGTTACTTAATCACGCCAACAGCCGAACGGAAATCATCTCGTCAAAAAGCAACACCCCAAAGTTATGCAAAGGCAAAGTTATGATGAGAAGATTCATATTCAGTACCAGGAAAACATGATTCGAAAAAGTTTATTGCTAGTACGTACACAAATGTATACAGTAATTGATCGTCCATTAGCGTTGAATGAGACGCAATCAGAGTGCGCTGCCTAAATACAATTAGGTAGTCTGATTATAACAAATGCTTACGACATACAACGAATAGTACATAAGAATGATACCTAGTTATTTTATGACGAAGATGATCGATGTAAAAATAGATTTCGTAAGCGATCTGAAATTGCAAAGTAAGAGCGTAAACAATCATAAACAAACAGGTCGAGGCCAACGAGTCATTAATTGAAAACAATGGTGTTTATTTTAAACCGTGCATTTGAATGCGAATATATTTTGCAATAATAACACGGTATGTGGCCCAGTTTCCAGGCGAAAATGTTTTATTTATGGTCCCCGTATCACAGCCGGTAGCGTCGGATGTTCGCACTGTTTACATTTAAAGTCCGTTTGATATGAAAGCTGTTGTCCTGTGACATTTAATATTTGAATTTAGTTCATTATTTACAATGTTGCAACGTTATGAGGATAAAAGTTCGCAGTTTCGCACGCACCTCAGTAATAGAACGTTTACTCCACGGAATTACTCCGAGGACAAAAGTGAAAAGATAGTTTCACTACTACAATAAATCACTACTGCAAATTCATTTAGAAAAACTTAGATTCTTTAGTTTTGTGCTCATAGAAGCTTATATATGTATAAGGTTGAATGTGATTTAGACAAACCGATTTCATGTTTAGTAAGATAAGATCTATAAAACATTAAAGTTTAAAATCGAACTCTGTTCAATCTGTCTTCACCTCAGCCAGCCACAAAAAGATTTATCTACCAACAAACAGGCATTTCAAATGTTGACGTTCCTTTTACATTGACGCCTTTGATGTTATGGGTGCTTGGTATCTGTGCGTTAAATTGTACCGTTCTTTACTGTTAAACCGATTCGGTATAAAAAGTATTTTCTCAATGAAGATTGATTCTCCGTACTGATTGACATTGAGAGAGAGGTCTTTATGTTTATCAAAATATATAGGATTTTTTAGGAGTGAGAATATACTGAACTGAATTCTTTAGCGATTTTATAAAATACTAGCTTCCGCCCCGCGGTTTCACCCGCGTTCCCGAGCGACCTAGTGTTTTCCCGGGATAAAAAGTAGCTTATAGCCTTCCTCGATAAATGGGCTATCTAACATTGAAAGAATTTTTGAAATCGAACCCGTAGTTCCTGAGATTAGCGCGTTCAACCCAACAAACAAACTCTTCAGCTTTATAAAATTTGGTGATATAAGGATAGATTAATAGGTTCAGAGTCACGTAGCGGAATTTAAATAATTTCATTTCAATAGTTGGACTTGTATTGAATTTATTGCAAAAAAACGACACGGATATCTAATAAAAATTCTCGTGTCACAGTGTTTGTCTGCAAACTCCTCCGAAACGGATCGACCGATTCTTATGAAAAATGTTGTGCATATTTGGTAGGTCTGAGAATCGGTCGTAGGCTATTTATTATACCGCTACGCGGGTGAAACCGCGGGGGACAGCTAGTTATTCAATAAAACTTGAAATACACGATTTCATAAAAAATAAAATGATAATGCTTTACATGTTCCGCTAAAAAGTCCCAGTCCACATTTTCTAGTTCATGTTTATGTACCTGTAAAGGTCCCAAGACAGCTTTCATGTTAAAATCGATAAGCCACTGGCTATGTGTAATTTGACGCTCGCTTCGAGTTAATTAAGCTTATTTGACAACCGACCTTTTTAAACGCGTGAAGTTTGTAGCAAACAATGGATATTTGAGAGCATTATTTATGCAACCCTGGTACCACGATGCACTCAAGCACTTCGCATTCTAAATAGTATTGGAAACCTTCATTACAAAAGATTACGAAGAGAGGATCCATGAAAAATTTAACGAATGGTTCAGACAAAATTGGTTCCGTTACTTCGTCGTCGACACTTTTGTTCTGAATTTTTGTTTCACTTGTGATGTTTTATTAAAATAAAGATCTCTTTCTTTCTTTAGTCTCCTGGTATCTTTCAGTTTTCAGTTTCCTGGTATATTTTATTTATTTATCATTGCCGTCCGGTCATTTAAAGTTTAATTAGGTTCATTTTTTCTTCGTTGTTGAACAATGTACTATTTAATTTATGACTGAAAAAGGTATCTCCATCTTTGTTTACTGAATAAAAGATGAGTAAATAGCTGTATAAAGGGACAGGGCTGCAGATACTAATAATTAATTTCTAAATTATGTCTCTGAGTACGACAAAGTATTGCATTAGCTGCCGTACACAGAGACGTCAATTAGAATATAACTTTATTCCATTATATCTATAGAAACGGGCAGGTCTAGAGATAATCAGTGTTTCTGGGTGCCGCCGCAGGATGTATAGTTTATGTTTAATAACTGCCTATAGGCACAGTCTAGTAAGAATCTAATATAACTACTTTAACCTACTTCAGAACACTAACTAGTTACATAAGTCGAGAACGAAGCATTCATAAACTTAGCAAATTAATTTTGTGGCAAATACAAACTCAATTGTAACCAAATATGTAAGCGATTAGATTACTAGCCAGATTTAATTAAAATTAATTATTAATTCCATTTACTTCGTTCGTAAATTAACATTGCAGAGGTGGAATATTACGAGGTCAAATTCGTACATTGCTATTAGCCACTTACTCGTTCTTATTCCTTCAAAAATAAGGTATATCAATTCAAAATATTATGAAAGCAAATGATTTGCATTGTATGCAAAAAAACTAGGTAGGTAGCTAAACTCTATTGGTAAATATAGTTTGCTTGCATAGCCTAAAAGCATGCTAAATACCCAATACGGTCGACATTTTACGCAAACTATTAATTAGTATTCAATTTCACGGTCCGTTACCTCGTTCGTAGCTGAATCTTTACTTGCTTTTAAGTCAACCAGTTTCTTGACAGACTTGGTAAAAACACAAAGGGAATTTAAACATACTCCGATAACAATAGTTGGTGGAGCTACCAGTAGAGCAGAACAACAAAGGAAACATCTCGAAATCCCAAACAACAATACGTCCGTATTTACCCCCGGCTCGGGTTATTGGCTACCAGGACAATAGCGCTCAGCTGGAGTTGTATTTACATATTTTTTGTTAGGATTACACTATTTACTCTATACACTACAGTCGACAAGACGCAATGCCAAGCAGGAGTGGGAAAGCTAAGTTTTTGTTTGTTTTGTGAAAAAATAATATTGCTCATGACAAAAAAAATATACATTGTGTAGTAGCTATGTATATTGTTAGTATTTCCAATAACCCTAAACAAAAATCTGAGTAATATAAAATAATATGATGGAATATTATTGCAAAAAAAAGTAAAAGAATTCTCAAAAATTTTGTGTATAAAATATTTGTACACGCAGAAATACATTCCGTACATATCAAATGGCATCTAAAAATCCATAATTCACACACACGGCATCCCCGTAGTGCTCGTAAGAATGAATTTTAAACAGCTCAACGAAGACGCGGAGCACATAAAGTAGTGGAGGTAAAATACTTGTACGCCACAGGCTATACGTAACCTACATACGCAGGCATATTATGTAGGTACATACTTAAAGTGCTCTCTTTTGAGCACATAGACCTAGAATATTCTCCCTAGATGATATACCTATAATCTGTATATATAAAAGGAAAAGGTGACTGACTGATCTATCAACGCACAGTTCAAACCACTGGATGGATCTGGCAAAAATTTGGCATACAGATAGCTATATGATGTAGGCATTCGCTAAGAAAGGATTTTTGAAAATTCCTCTCCTAACGGAGTAAAATAGGGGTTCGCTGGTGAAACCGCGTGGCGGTAAGCTACTAGTGGATAAAACTAATAATAATCAATATTCTTAGTCCTGTTTCGTCGACACAACAAATTTAAGACCTATTACATTTTGACATTTAATGTAAACTTGTTTAAGTAACCCACTATTAACTAGCTAACTTCATGGTGTCGTTTTTTTTGTGACGGAAAGAAGTATCTTTTGGCGCGTTAGGGAAAAATGATGAGAGTAAATTTTTAAGACACGCACACACCGTCACAAAAAAACGACACCATGAAGTTAGCTAGTCAACATTGTCAGTATTATCTTTTACTTGCATTATTTATAGTAGTGCTTTAGAACTAATCATCATCTTATCTTTACCTACCAGGCTACCAGCAACTACTTGATAGTATATTTCTTCTTAAGAATTAATCAAATGATTATTATTTAAATTAAAGCTTTTATTCCGTAGCGTTAAGGAATCGCATCTTACTTTGCCCCCAGAAATTACAATTCAATCGAACCCTCTCCTTTTCAGAGAAAGACATCATCTCGAAAGGATATTTTTTTAAGCTGAAGTCGAATTTCTTACACGCTTTTTCAAGTAAGATTTGAAGTAGGTAATAATTGATCTTAACTTTTTTAGGTGTTTTTAAATTTGTTTGAAATTCGAATTTAAAAAAATGGCTTTAGAAATATTAAAAGAGTTTTAAAAGAAATTTAAAAAAACTTTTCTAGGTATACAATTATAAATTAAACTAGCATAATTTACAAAATAATCAAAAGTTATAATACATTTTTGGCAATAAGTTATTAATTTATTTATGTATTGTACTGTTTTATTGTATGTATTGTATTAGGAAATTCTCTAGCAGGTTATGGAATTTAATTAAAATCACTAGTTACGAAATGTGTAACTTCAGGTCTAAAATTATTCAGAATTAATCAATCACAAGAAAATGAACAATTGATTTCATTTACAACAATGTAAAATATGGGATTATTTTTGCAAGTAATTTAAAATCTTTTGTGAAAGATATAAAACCTCAATTACAACGGAACGATGTGGAATGGTGGACAGTAAAAATTTATTAAGGCGACTGGAGTTTTAATCAAGGGAGCGGTCGTGATGTTTCTGACTTCGAACACATAACTTTACATTCCTACTTATCTTCTTTAATATATTTTTTCATTAGCTCGCTTTTCCATTTTAGTTGAATGGCCACATTTTTAGCACATCTTACGTAGTAGGTATAAGTTTTTACTACAGGAAGCTAAAGTGATCTATTTAGATATTAGATTCTGCCCCGTTTTTACCCCCGTACCTTAGGGATCTAATATTTTCGTGTGATCTTTCGAAGTGCCAAGTTTCATTCATTTATTATATTAGTATACCAGGATTCAAGATTAGTGAAAAGCTTAAGATTCATTAATCGGTTGGCTCTCGAATGTGACGCGCGTCCCAAAACTACCTACAAAAAAATAGAATTCCAGGAATCGCGAGTCAACTTATTTATAAGAAACAAAAAATATATTACACTAGCGGGCCCGACAGACGTTGTCCTGTCCAAATTACACACAAAATTTCATTCAAATCGGTCCAGCCGTTTAGGAGGACCGATTTGAATTTTGAAAAATTTGTGGAACAAACACACACAGAAGAATTTTATATATTACATAACACTGGAATGCTGTAAGTACCTATACTCAATCCGCATAACTTGGTCACAGACTTGGTCGTGCCGCGCGTAGCAGAATGAAGCAATTTCCTCCGCAGAAATAATATATGACCTATGAAAGATGAAAATTCTACCGCCTTCGAGGTAAATGTCGCACTTTGTGTTTTATTTAACTACCTCCATGCGTATGCTGCATTTCTGGTAGCAAGACAGCAGATAATAAGAGTCAAATAGCTAGCTAAGTCGTTTTTGATAGTGATGTTGTGTTTAAGTGCCAGCAGCGGACCGGATCATTTATTAGTTTATTAGCTAAAAAAAACAACATTTCAAAGTTTTCAAAAACAATAAAATTAAATATAAAGCAATAAGAACTAGTTTGCATGAAAATGGTCGTAATTTTTTTTTTTTGCATTTTAGTCTAAGCCAAAATTATACTTAAGTACTTAGTTAATTTTTTGTCTGTCCATGCAGTTATCGACCGAAACAGATTATTACTAAATATACCTACCTATATAGCTGTACTCAGCCATTCTTAATTTCAAATAAATTTTGCCCCGAGAATTTACAAGGATATACGAGCATACAATACTCTAATTCCATTTATGATCTTCTAAATTTATTACTCAGCAAACTATTGTAATAAATCAAGGGTTTCCCCGTAAGAGGACAAGTCACGCGAACAAGTACAAAGTGATTCAGCTCCTATAGATTTATGATGTCCGTGTAACAATGTGCTCGATATAAAAAAAATGTCTTAGGTACTTACTTGTAAAACTGTAACAATCCCCCACTGCTTCAGCCAGTCAATATAGGCAAGACAATACTTTGTTCCAGTATATTGGAATGTTAAAAAAACAACATGTGCTACCTCGTATACCTCCTTTACTGTCTGGTCGACCTATCTCGGTAGGATCGTAAAGAGTAAATTTGTTGGTACTTTTATAGTTAACTTTTGTAGTTATTATTTATTGTACCGTAAGAATAATGTAATTGGACCGTGAAACCCACACGTGTCTCGAGAAGCTCTTGTAAAATATACGTTATTTACGTACAGTCGAGATGTTTCTTAGAGGCTACGTACACCTACTAAGGTTATTGTTCCCTTAGGCTTAGATTAAACCCAAAAAGGGTATGATCGGTCTACCTACACCCAGCACGCGCGGTAAAAAAATAGTAGGTGACGCAGAATTAGTTGCCAGTGGAGTAGCTATTATATGAAAAAAAATACAACCGAATAGAGCACCTCCTTCTTTTTTTAAAAGTCGGTAAAAAAGAAGGCATTTTGATGCAGTAAGGTGGACTATGCTTACGAAAGGACATCTATCTCCCACTCTCAATTTTGAGATGAATGCGTCAGTCAGGTAGACCTAATTAATACTTCTTTTTAGAGGCCAAATGCAATTATTCCTACCAGGATAACATGATGTTGTGGAATTTCCTCATCCTATTATATTGTCATCAATACAATGTCAATAATTAGGGAAGTTCTTTGTTGTAATTCATGTCATAATAGCAACAAGCACACATACAGGTTTATGTTTGCCGTGGAAATATCAGGCGTTTCTAACAATGATTATGGTAATGGAATCTATTGTTGAGTTATTTATACTTAACACGAAATCAATCTAACACATCTTTATATCTAACTTATATAGAACGGATATGTTACCGCATATCAATTAAATTGAGGTACATGCACGGGGAACGGAACGTAAGATATAATAATAATTTATTTGCAATAATGTGTTCAAATGGATGTTAATATACATTAGTTACGTGTGGTAACATTAGGCCAGTATATAGACATGCAAAATTAACAAAAACAGTAATTCAAATTATTATACTTTTATTGTGTTAACAGTTAAATAGTATGTCAATATTCTAATCTAAATAAATACACTTAAATTTAGTTTCTACTGTTTATGTTGCAATGTGTAAAGTATTCAGCAATAGAATAAAAAATATGCATCAGAAGCCACTTTCGAAACTGAACTTTAAACTTAATTATAGGTATTGTTTTTAAGAATTCCAGAAGTGCATGAAATATTTTCATACATATTCCTTTGCATAAATACTGTGGAGGCTTTACGCGCTAAGACCAATCTGTTTGCATTTCTTGTATTTCTAGGATAAATATCCATTGCCTTAGTAAATAAATGCATGTTACATTTTACAAATATACACACTTCAACAATGTACATACAAGCTAATGGCATTATATTGAGTTTTTTAAATAATGGTCTACATGAAATTCACGATGCAACACCACAGATTGCTCGGACACGACGAATATTATTTTATTCATACGTTAGGTAGGTAGGTAGTTAACTTCCACCATGTAAGTGAATGTTCCGGTCCACGGCTACTCTTATCTTATGCTTCCCTAGTGACGTCGGAGCAAGGTATCTTGTTTTTCCAATGGCTTATTTATAATATAGGTATTTATTTTTATTTGGTCAAAATTTCACCGAAGTGTAGTGTGGTCGAAGGTGGTAAGCACACAAAGACTAGAAAATTACTGCAGGTGCTTGGCGACAGATTTTCAACCATTCAGATACTTAGAACAATTTTTCTTTAGTCATGCCCAGTTTGAGAGTTTGAGAGTGATAGTTTGCCATTCGACTACTAAATACGGTCCTACATATGTTGCGAAATCCTGCAGCCATTTATTCTCACCAAACATCATACATTTGAATTAAAAAGAGCTTGGAATTATTTAGCTGGCTCATTATACAGAACCGTCTGGTCGATCTGACCCCTATAACGAGGTGTCATTAGCAAGGTAACTGTGCCGTCGCATTAACATAAGTGGTGACTTGATGAATCAAAGCCTTTTATTTCCAGGCTCGAGTTTTATCACAAGTGATTATGTAGCCAATGGAAAGCGCACAAAGCCAGAAGAATCGAGCCGCGATAAGCTTAAAAATCTGAAATTCAACGTGCTGCGTCCCGCTCCCTACTATAGCAACCTCTCATAGAAAACCCGCGTAAACGGAACGGGCGTATGCGACAAAATGGTTTTTATTGTTTAATTTAAAAACTACAAATATATTTCATAAAACCTAAATTGCAATTTATAGTATCAGTTGCAATTAATATATGTAGAAATTTTAGAACCTCAAATCGATCCTCAATGCCGGTAAAATTGGAATCTCTTATTTTAAAGAGGTCTTTTTGAATAATTATTTTGTGTTATAAAAGTAAACCAATCGTGTTATGCAACGTACAAAATAAAGTCAAAGACATGATGAATTCTTACAATAAATTTCAGTTCATTCGCTTCAGTCATTGTTGAGAAAAATCGGAATCCTTGCAACCAAAATCTTCAAGGCGTCGCCTTAAATACTACCTCTTACAAACTAATTTACTTAACAGTAATGTCTTGTGCACTTTTTGAATGTCAGAAGACTGAGGCTGACAAGCAGACGGTCCACCTGATGGTAAGTGGCTACCGTCGCCTACAGACAATAGCAATACCAGGGGCATGGCCAATGTGTTGCCTATCTTTATAAAGCTTAGAAGGTAACTAACTGGCTCTCAAGTGCAACCGGAACACACCAGTACGTGGTTGGCGACAGATTTTCATCTTAGGGGTGGTAGCTTACTAGGCGGGTCCTACAAAGAGCCCTACCACCATGCTATAGTTTCCTCACGATGTTTTCCTTCACCGAAAGCTTATTGTAGAATTCGAACTCACGACCTTCGCCGCGGCGTTAATGATGACGAGTGTTTGCCTAATTGTAAACATAGCGCCGGAAAAAGATCCTTTATATTTATTTCCTTTGATTTACCACATTATAAACAAACATGATTGGGGTAAATGGTTATTTCTCTTATTGATTGAGTGTTGACTATAATATTGCTTTATGAGAAACTAGCTCTTTCCCGCGGTTTCACCCGCGTTCTCGGTATAATAAAAAAACCTGATGTTTAATAGTTATTCTGCTATTCGGGGCGGAGGCAAACCCAACAGCCGTTCTTGAGTTATAAATGGTGTAACTATAACCCGAATTTGTTTTATATCCTAACTAATATTATAAATGCGAATGTGAGTTTGTTTGTTACCATTTTACACCTAAACCTTTGAACCGATCGCGATGAAATTTGGTACGCAGATAGCCTATAGTATGGAGAAATACATGGGCTACTTTTTTTCTCGGGAACGTGGGTGAAACCGCGGGGAACAGCTAGTATATATATATAGATTTACGGGTACTTTCTTCTAACGATACCCCTACTGCTTCTAGGACTTCTACACGGAATATCCTCCTAAATATGTCCGTCGGTTCCAAGCGGTGCCTTTGATAATAAACCGTTGAAAAATGAAACATTTGCCTGAAAGCATTTTGACGAGTCTCTTTGATGACGAACGCAGAGGAAATGTGTGTGAAATGAAAAAGAATTTAAAATTAAAACACAATCAGCCTTTCATATTTTTTTGATGTATTTTCTTTTGGCATATGAAGCAAATTTTTTTTTTTAATTTTTAGCTTTCATCCTTTTTATTTTTTGCATTTTTATAATATTGCGCCTAATTTTATATTACGCATATTTATAATATCGTATATATTATAGCAACGGGGAAGGTCGTGGGTTCGAATCCTACATTGAGCTTGAGGTGAAGGAAAACTTCGTGAGGAAACCATGGCACGATGGTGGGGTACTTTATAGTACCCACCTGGCTGGCCACCACAAGTTGAAAATCCGTGTTCCGGCAGCTGCACTCGAGAGCCTGTTCCTTCTAGGCTTTGTATGCTTACCACCTTCGGCCACATCATCACTTACTATAGTGAGATTGTGGTCAAACGCCTATACAATGTAAAATAAAGTAACCAAAATTTAATGCATGAATTTCGTCCACGATTCCTACAACATAAATCATATTTGAGCATTCAAACATTGTACACGTTATAAATAACTGAAGCTGAGGTAATGCCCGCTTGTTCATTTACAATACAAAACTTTGTACATTGACATGAAACGGGCTTTGATCAAGTTTTAATTCGTTTGATATACATCACACAACTTGTATTAGAAACGATAAAATTACTTTTTTACGTAATGACCCTTTTGGGAATACAACGCCTACATTCTGGGTTATTTTTTTTACCTTATAATTTATTTATTTTTTAACCACCATCCGCTAGGCAGTTTCTGACGAGTTTTAAAAGAAATTGTGGCTTACAAAAAGACGTTCTTTAGACGTAAATTTGTAAAATAAAACCCAGCCCGTCAACTACATCTCAAGTGTTTCCACCTTCTTGAAAACTGAGTTCTCAAGCTGTGGTTTGTACCCCAGCAGTAATAGAAAGTACTAGGGAAGTAGACAATTAAAATAGTTTTGTTTATCATCAACTTGCTGTCCCCTGCAGTTTCACCCGCGTTCCCGAGGAAATAAGTAGCCAATGTCCTTCTCTATACCATAGGCGTAGCAAATTTCATCGCGATCGGTTCAGTGGTTTAGGTGTGAAAAGGTAACAAACAAACCAACAAACAGACTCACCTTCGTTAGTTAGTAGTTAGGATTAGGATTATATGACCGTAAATGAATTGTAATGATCACGCACCTGGTATTTACCGCATTGTGTTTTTGACAACACAAAATAACAGAATTATTCATTCATACTTGTGAAATTAATTCAATTAAAGTATAAATATAACATGCAATAAAAATTTACTAAAATTACCAAATTTCAAGCATTATTTGAGATTGGTTATCAAATAAATATGCCAGAATTCATTGTATGTGCAATAAAAAAAATACCTTCTCATGTTTTTAAAATAATCATAACTGGAGACTCAACTGTTTCAACTAATAAAACAATTTTCTGCTCAAAAGAAGATCGGGAAAACAACACCAAGGTTATGTTATGAAAAACAACTTTGTACTCACCATGAACAAAAACTATTTCTATCACAAAAACAGCAAATAATTTAATATAAAATAACACTTATAAAATTAACTGCAATTTTTCTGTTCAACTATTATCTGGAATATAACAAAAATACTACGAGAGAACTTGGATTCGTAGCGCTACGAACACGCGTGGTCTACGCCGTAGTTCACGACTGACTGGAGACCTGTAGCGCCGTAGCTAGGCTACGAGCGGAGATAATAAAGACTTATTCAGACTGTTTTAGATCCGGTTTATTGATGAATGAATAGCATCCGGAAATAAAGTTGGTCTGGTTGTCAATAAATGATCTGACACAATTTTTTAGTTTTCCACTGATATTTTGTAGTAAAATAGTAGTCGATTATGTACTTTCAGCTTTACGATTTTTTATCATAACAATAATACATTTCGGGATTATTTTTAGGTTAAATAAAAAATTGGCACTTGGGATTTAAAATTGACCAAGGCCTATTAAATTATAGGTTAAACTATAAGTTCTTTTTTAAACCATAATTCACTTTCAAAATGAAATCAAAGGCAATAAGATAAATGACAATACCACGATATGTAATCGGAGATCATAAAGTAGTATGAATAGAGCTTAAACGGAAACAATGCGGCATCCCACACCGCAACATCTGTGTATGACGGCCGAGTTATTATAGGATATTGTGAACCTTTGATTAGCTACGCAGATGGACACAATAGAAATATACGACTAAATCTAGTTATTCACCCGTCATGTAGTCCTGGTACTCCTGATACATATTTATGTTCAGTGTATGAGGTTTTTTTTTTAATTTATCATACTCCATAGCACACATTAGTTTCCGTAGTCTGTGGTAGTGACTTCCAATGCAGTGGGTTCGAATCATATAATGAACTTGAGCTTTCAGTGAAGGAAAACATCGTGAAGAAACCATATCACGGTAGTAAGGTACCGCCTGACTGGCAACCGTGTGCGTCCCACTGAATGCGCGGTGATTAGGGCGGTGGCGGGCACGACACGGCGGGCGGTACGCTGGCCACAGTGACGTGCGATCTGTTATAGCGTTTCAGGTGTTACAAACCATGGTCGAGGATTTCGTATTTTTACTGGATAGTCCGATCCTGAGATGGGAGGTGTTTAACACAAGGGATGAAGTGCACGAAATAAATAAAAACAGAAAAATAAATGGCGATTTAAGGCGATGATAGCTCAGTGGTAGTGACGTCGGACGCCGCGGCGAAGGTCGTGGGTTCGAATCCTACAATGAGCTTGAGCTTTCGGTGAAGGAAAACATCGTGAGGAAACCATAGCACGGTGGTAGGGTACTTTGTGCTACCCGACTGGCTGGCTACCACCCTCATGTTGAAAATCTGTCGCCAAGTACCTACTGGTGTGTTCCGGCAGTTGCACTTGAGAGCCAGTTCCTTCTAGGCTATGTGTGCTTACCACCTTCGACCACATCATCACTTACCATAGTGAGATTCAAACAAGCCTATACAAAGTAAAAAAAAAAAAAGATTTCTTACATTTGTATGAAGAATTGAAATTGTACCCTGCAGCACATATGAATACTTGAATTTGCCGCCATTTATAAAATGGTCCATCAAAATTCTTGAGAAAGAACTTTGTAACTTGACTAGTGTTCAAACATATTTCTACTACCCCGCGAGGTATACACGCTTCTTGTAATGAAAATTGTGTATCGTTACAAAGGCAACGTGTACTGGCTTATTATAATTATAAGATTTCAGCAAATATGCCATAAAATTCACATTGCTAACCAAATATTTGTAATAATGTAGTATTCGTAATTTGAATGTTCTTGTGTTATGATAGGACGTAGGTATGTAACGTTTGTAATAACAAGAAGTGTAGGATGATGACGGTCAGACGTCTACTTCATACCTCTTGTCGTTTTTATGTCCCTGGTAACGAGCAATGGCGGAGATTAATCTGTTATATGAGTATAATATATTTTTTTACAAGATAAGGTCGTCTGCTCTTGACAGTTCAGATAGAACATTATCATTATTGAAACCGTATGAAATTTTAGATCTTTGGTAGTGATAAGAATCCGATTTATTTGCTACTAGCTTCCGCCCCCGGTTTCACCCGCATTCCCGAGGGGTCTTATGTTTACGGCATAAAAAGCATCCTATATGTTAATCCAGAATATATTATATTGGTGTGCCAAATTTCATCCAAATACGTTCAGCCGTTATGGATTTGAGTGGTAACTAATGTCCAAACATCAAAAAATTTAAACATCCGAACATTCACATTTATAACAGGACTACAACCACATTTAGAAAGTACCAAAAAGAGACAAACATAGGGAGACGAAGAGAGATACATTTTTGTCTATTGTGACTTTGTAGGAGCAAGTTGGTTGATAGACTCTTCCGTGGCTAATGGTATTATAGTCTTTCCGCCTGGCTTGGTCAGGGAGCTAGGGACCGCGGTCTACTCGTATATTATGTATATGCCAATTACTCGGGAAACTTTGCCGTTTACAAAATATCATCCGAATAATCGATAACTTCATAAAATAATATTAAATAATATTTTCGAAATTTAATACGCATCATTCGTTTTATTAGGTACCTACTCAATTTAACAATCATCTAAATAACGATCGTATCCTCGGGCTCCTAGACGTACGAGTACAATCAGTCGGGAAAAAAAATTCAGGGTCAATGCCTCTGATATTGCAAAATAAATATGTTTAGGTGACGGTGACTTATTTACCGTCAGGTGGTCTGCCTGCTTATCGACCAATACAAATTAGTTTTAGCGATTTATAATTTTATACTATCCTAAATTGTTCAGCATTTCACTGACATCATGGGTTTACTTATTTTATTCAGAGTGATGAAAGGTTACGTCGAATGCTGTAACAAAGGTTGTGGGTTTGAATCCCACAATGAGCATGAGCATTTCGAGAAGGAAAACATCGTAAAAAACCACAGCACAGTGGCAGTGACACCCGCCTGGCAGGCTGCCACCCTCAAGTTGAAAATCTGTCGGCCATACACCTATCTACCTACGTTGTATTCCGGCAGCTGCACTTGAGAGCCAGTTCCATCTGAGATTTGTGTACTTACCACCTTCGGCCACATCGTTACTTACCATAATGATGTTGTGGTCAAACACAAACCTATCTACATGTATAGAAAAATATAAATATCTTGTTCACTCCTGAAGACTAATGTCCGGATTACGTCCTTGAATCGAACCCTCCTCGAACGTAGACGGTGCTTAATTATACATTCATTTCCACTTCAGTTAATTGATCTTCTTGATATCTTAATTTGAACATTCTCGTGTAATTTATTTCTGAAAATAATCAAATTATTAAAGCTTTTAAAATATTCATTCGCAAAAACAAAATGGCAGACTCCATTTCATCTGCCATGAAAAATATCCACTAGAAATACTGTGTTGTTTAATTCATATCAATTTCGGATAAATACTAAAATAAATCAGTATGTATTTGAAATGTTTGTTTATATGTCACTCACACGGCTCACTTCTAATAAATTATTTATGTGTCATGTAGTAGTTTCATATATAAATAGTTTGTGATATACAACGTTTAGATTAATCATAAAACTGTATTATCTTTGACGGTATTTGATATATGGTGCCATACAAGTGATTGATTACCTATCACGTCACGTTATCGGTTACCGCATGTTACGTCCACAAACATTTCGACACTAAGTTACTGATAAATTAACCACCCGAGGGTTACACGGCAGTTATGGTTTCCTGGTACATTGAATAATGGTAGCTCACTCCAATGTGTTAACATGATACTGGTTAATTATACTTATAGGCGATGATAGCTCAGTGGTAGTGACGTCGGACGCCGCGGCGAAGGTCGTGGGTCGAATCCTACAATGAGTTTGAGCTTTCGGTGAAGGAAAACATTGTGAGGAAACCATAGCACGGTGGTAGGGTACTTTGTAGTACCCGCCTGGCTGGCTACCACCCTCAAGTTGAAAATCTGTCGCCAAACACCTATTGGTGTGTTCCGGCAGCTGCACTTGAGAGCCAGATCCTTCTAGGCTTTGTGTGCTTACCACCTTCGGCCACATCATCACCTACCATAGTGAGATTGTGGTCAAATACAAGCCTATACAAAGTAAAAAAAAAAAAAAACAAAACTTATCAAATTATGTTACCTCATTATAAAAAGCTATCTAAATTATCTATAAACACAGATCTTACTTTATTATACTTTGGTGTCTTCTTCACTGGAGATAATGTTATGTATTATCATGGAAGAATGTATTTTTGATTGTATTATTCAGCCTGAGAACCGCCATCATGGACACATAATAATATATGCTTTGTTTTCACCATTTTTATCAGGATTTATGAGTAGGTAATTAATATAAAGCGAGGAAAAATTCAAATTAGCCGTAAAACAAATAAGACAAATCAGTATGTATGTTTTGACAGGTGCTGGCATGAAAAAAAATTAAGCTCCATGAGGACTGATAATAAAAAATACAAAGGTACATTTCAAAGAGTTTATTTCATAAATAATGTAAAAGTAGAAATCGTAACACTTTATACACCACAAAAATATATCTAAATGGTAACAAACCTCTCACTTTGTATATAAAAGTACTTATTACTACTAAAATATTGTTCTTGGTGGAAAATTACCATAGAGGAAATTTCGAGGTAATTTTCTCATATTTTTTTATATTAAAAATACAGAGCTTATTTGAAACAGACAATGAGTTACCCAAAAAAACTTACTTACCCTATATTCCTAATTTAAATAAGTAATTGAGATTCCGTTTTTAAATATCCAACGATACCAAAATGTTCATGTGAAATTAAGAAAAAATTGTTTCTATAGTATACTAACCGATTTACTTATTCGTCTAATCTCTGAAATCGAACAAAAAAATTACTTCAGATGAGAGATTTTTCCAACAAAATTATTGAATAAAACAAGCATATAAAAATGTAGAAGTTTTTCAAATATGTTATAAAATGTCACGTAAAAACTATAAAGTTAGTTTTTTCTGTTACCTATGTCTTATATTTATTGCTACCTATTTAACTTTACAACAATTTTGTTGGTAATTTATAAAATATTGATGCATGTAAAATATCACACGAGTCAACTAGTTGGTATCCTAATTTAACCACATCGAGTAAAACCTGCAAGACCAGGATATCATAAGAATTAACAGATGTTTATAACGACAAATTCGTGTACAATCAGAGACTGTAACAATCCATGTAAAACTTGAAACTTTTTACTTTTATTAGCTTCTATCTCTAAACCCCTTTTTTTCAGATTATTATAATGTAATATTATTATCACAATCACACTACTTAATGACTATTTGATAGAGGTTTGCGATAGTATTTATAAATAACCTTTAAAAGATAAGAACATTGAATTATCATTTGTTCCCTACGAAGGGAATTTACACCGTATTGCAAACACAATAAAGATCAAAATAGCAGGACCTGGATCTCTAAACAATAGACACCCACGGACCTTCAATTTTGATATGATTAATTCTATCTTTTGTGTATTGTACATTATTCATTTTATCAAGCACAAGACAATAGATATTTAATTTTTCATTGTTTTAACAAAATAATGTAAAGTTATTGTCAGATACAAGGCTCAATCGACTAAGAGACCGTACGTTTTGGTAAATCCATAATAATAAGTCGAAAATCTGTCGCGAAGCACCTACTGGTGAGTTCCGGCAGTTTCACTTGAGAGCCAATAATCTTCTAGGCAGAGATTTATATCGAAAATGCGCCTTGCGCTTGCAAAAACTGTCCACGTTTAATGACTGTGTGCATAACGTGCACCGTTCACTGGCTTCACTGCTTCCTGCAAGCGACTACGGCGGAAAGAACCCACTCTTCACAACGCTGACACATTTTCGTGCGCCTTATGTATAGCAAGGGCGCATCTAACGATTTAAATCTCTGCTTCTAGGCTTTGGCAGGAAACATAAAAGAAAACTGTCTTTATTAAACAAGTTATTTTTCAAAGTTATTGTCGATTATTTTTGCCCGTCTGCCCCTTGTGCCCCCTAAGGCGACGGTAGCCACACACCATACCGACCGCCTGCTTATCAGCTTTCTGATAATGAACTCTACTGGATAGCAGCGCCTGGAGACATCAAGATTTGATAGATTTATATATTTCTAACTACTTTATCTAATACAAAAATAAAATTATATCAAAGGCAAGACTGACTATGTTTCAATATGCAAACCTGGTTGGCTTGTATTTAACGTACAGGATGATTTTGTTTTGAAAGTGGCAAGATTGGAAGTAGGTACTCACCAAAATGTACTACATTCACTATGAGACCATCTCTGACACTCACACTTCTACTTCTTGAACATTTTTGTCGGGTATTGAACTTTTGTTTCGAGCCAGTGTTTTTTTTAGTTGCGATTTTTGGTCCTATTGAAAAAAACTCAAACAAAATCACCAAGATGACTTATGCCCATTTTGACATGTCAAATTGATAAGACTTTAAAAATCTATATGTTTCTCTTTCTCACCGATCAATATCCTTCGTATATCTTCTAACAACTTGACACTGGTGTTAGAAGATTTTTTGGAAATTGTGTCACAAACACATCTTTCTGGTCCCATTTAAATAAGAAGTGAAGTGAAAAATCTATCAATTTGTCATGTTATTTTGTTACAATTTCCATAGGCGTATTAGTTGGTAAGTGAAAACTGGAATTATAGACCTAAAATCGAGATCATTCACTCTTTTACCACATATCCCATCATCTTCATCTCCTTGTCAAAGTTTTCATCGCGGTACTGCTTTATTTTCTTAAGCCATAAGCTAAAAGACGCGTTGTTCTTGCAAGTCCCTCCGTATCTCTCCGGGAGGCACTCTAATTCTATGTGCTGCTGTAAGGACTTGAGGTCACAGCCGTGGAAGAAGATGCTGTCCCACGCTCGCTGGGGTATGAACCGTTTGAAGATGTAGAAGAAAGTGTTTAGGATCCATGAGTAGTTTATGATGTGGCATGAGCGAAGGCGGGCAGGTGTTGCAAGCTGGAATAAAAATTTGAGGCACAGTCAATTTTTGTAAATAGGAATCGCCGAAAATGTGGACGAATGTCTCCACATTTTACATCCTTTTGATGTAAGACAGCACTTTTCGGGGCTAGTGAGCAGAATGATATTTATTTATTCCATAAAAATAGATTATGTCCTTCTCCGCCTCCTTAGCTATCCCCAAGCAAAATATGAAGTCGTAGGTTGCTTGCTAAACATACTCTCATTCTCATATATTCTGTTTGTCTATTTGTTTGTAACTGCGCTCCTATACCATCAATTGCGATAAAAGTTTGTTGAGTTGTTGTGTCAGAGATGGTTTCTGATCCAAAAAAAAAAACAGATGCATTGCAACGCACACCGAGGATTAGCTAGTTTATAATATTAGTAATGATTCACTTACCCCCATTAAACACACAATTTGATAAGCAACAGTCGGTGTCAAAGTGGCCACGTGCCGCAACGTGATGCCTGCAAGATCCACAATCACGGTTCCACCCAGGATCTGCAGCTTTGGCTGCCTGATGCCAATCTCCGTCATTGCCATGCCAGCGCGCACCAGGTCTTCCACAGGGAACTCGCTTGGATCCCATTGTCCTGAATCATACAATACATTTATTTTATTTTGTTTTGTATCAAAGCGCAATGCCATATAAGATACGTATCGTATTGTATCGTATTTTTGATTGCGTATTTGCTGTAGTTTATGGTTTTTTTTTCTGCGTCATGGCAATCTGTTTAAAATAACAATAAGCCACTCTTCTGACCCATTATAATAATCTTAGGGTGGTCTGGGTTCAAGAGAAATAATGTCCAGTGACTTAACTCTCACTTTTGGTTGAATCTAATGATGAGATTCGGATCATAGTGAGATTGTGGTCAAACACAAACTTAACGATGTAAAAAAAACTATCGGAATTCTACCAGAATTTCATCATAAACTCAGTTTTTTTTTTTTTGTTGGCAGCATTACGGGTTTGCTTACCTATGGGTTTGTTTATATGATATTTCATGTTAACTTCTTTAACGAAAAACTGACACTGTTTGTTATAAATTTGCCATATTTGTCAAATAGATAATTAAATCAATATTTTTTTTGTAAAAGCATCGTCTACACTACACATCACGATTAATTGCCAAATACGCAACCTTGAAATATACAGCCACGTAAAGTGGTGCCATAAAGCAGCGGCCTCGAGGATATTTTCTATATAATAATGTATTTATTTGTATTTAACTTACGTACAATAAGAAGTCTCCTTTTGATTGTTTCAATAAAATAATACCTACTTTATTTCATACTAGCTGATCCCCGCAGTTTCACCCGGGTTCCCGGTTTAATTTATTTTTTCCGTCAAAAAATTTCTTTCATATAAACTTTGTACTGATAAATACAAACACAACAAAAAAATAATTATCCAATTTGGTACAGTCGTTCGGAAGTTATGCGCGTACAAACATTTCCGCGATTGATTTTTATTGATATACTAGCTGTTCCCCGCGGTTTCACCCACGTTCCCGGTGTAATATTTTTTTCATACAAACCTTCTCCTGACAATAACGAATATTTTAAAAAATTGGCCAAATTGGTCCAGGCGTTGTTGAGTTATGCGCTTACCAACACATTTTGCGATTCATTTTTGTATTATAGATAGATAGATAATAGAAGATAATATTATTAGCTCCCTTTATATTGTTATTTATACTTAATTTCTTACTATTGTGTACGAATATTTTCTACATTTATTATGTTCTAGAAATGCCTTTAGAATTTAAAGTACCATAGATCACTTGAAACAATATATATACCGTATATTGAAACTATGCTATGGCCATTAATTTGATAGATTTATTTTTGAAAACAATAATTATTGTCCATGACTGGAGCACGTCAGTATTCTAAGATGAAATAAAGTACTAGGAGCACATAAACAGGAGAATATTACCGAATCTAAAGATAGACAGCCTGCCGACGTCAGGGCGGTCGAACATGGTGCCTTCGTAGGCATCTCTCACTTTGACGAGTCCCCAGAGATCCACGCCATCGATGAGGTGTTTATTCTGTTCTCGAAATGTGCAATATCGGACAAGCTGAAAAGGAATACCATTAAATTTATTTATTTGTATGTTTACGTAATATCACTGACATGAATTTAATCATAGTTACCTAACTGAGAAATCTACTGCCAATCTACTACTACTAATCTCTAATTTAAATACTAACTGTGCCTCGCGGTTTCACTTGGAGAAGCTTCTGTAATAATTTCCAGTAACTACATAATTTTTTTAACTTTTAAACAGACGGTTGTTTAAATAGTAACTTACCAACTTGTGAGCTCTTGGGACGACAAAGTTTCTGGCGCGGAGATACCTTAGTAAGAATTCATCGTCTGTCCTCAGAGGTGCGCACTCGCCACGATCTGGAGCAATTATTTGGACAATCTTTTATTATAACACATTTTATATAGTGACTTCATAAAACAGCATAAAGCATAAATAAGGACCATAGGCGATATGAGACCCAATTCCTTCGAGGTTTTGTGTTTGTTTACCTTACCACCTTTGGCCACGTCATCTTACCTTGGTAGTAAAACAAACAAAGTAATAAAAAAAACTATAAATAGGACAATAAAATCCGACCTTCTGCTTCTCAAGATGACCACGGAGGGAGTTCCAAGCTCAGCCATGTGTAAAAAATGTGGAATTAAGTATTATAAAGTAATGGAAAAAACTACAATAAAATGTTCAGTTAACCAGGAACACATATAACCTAAGAGGTAGCTAGTGTCGAGGAGGATCATTTTACCATATATGAAAATGTAATGTATTTTGTTTTAATGTACTGCGGATAAACTCAGCCAGTTTATAAAAACAAGTAATGTAAATATTATGTAACAAAACAATTAAAAGTTTTTTGCAAACGAAAATCAACTAAAAAAATTACAAACAGTAAAAGCTTTTGCTTTTACTTTTAAAGATGAAGTGTTTCCAAAAATGCTTGCAGATTTTCCTCATAATGTTTCTTTCATATTAATTTAAAGTTTTCATTTTTCAATCTCGGGTTAAATCTCGTATAACTATAAGCTATTCCTCTGATAAATCTATACAAAATCTGTTCTAATTTCAAAATAACACCTAGAAAAAGTTATCTGGCCATTGAAAAATCGGCTAGTGTCCGACCGAAGCTAAGGGCCTTAGCTTACTTAAAATAATTATTTACTACTGCGATTTTATGCATACCTGGTACATCCTACTAATCCTACTATCCTACTAATATTATAAATGCGAAAGTTTGGATGGATGGCGGTTTGTTACTCAATCACGTCAGAACGGCTGAACGGATCTGGATGAAATTTGGCACAGCAATAAATATTATAGTCTAAAATAGCATATAGGCTACTTTTTATCCCGGGAAAACATAAGATCCCTCGGGACCTCGGGTGAAACTGCGGGTCGGAATCTAGTATAGAATAATAATAGGGGTTATTCAAACCTGCTCGGTTGCGGTCCCTATCGGGTAGACAAATCGATTGAGTAGTTTACTGAATAGGTTGGCTCCTATTTTCTCATTTCAGACTTCCATTGGAATGAGGCAGTCGATCGGTACACGATCGCAGCAAATGAATTCTGCGACTAGCACTGCATTAGCCAAAATTTAACTAAATAATATCGTCTTTTCCGATCGGAATGGCAACCGAATGGGTCTGAATATGGGGTCTGAATAAATAACAATTATTGAGTCTTTAGGCGTTCGCCCCGAGATCAATGGAATGAGAAAGAAATACTTAATACTTTATTAATTTAAATAATACTAGTTATATAATTATTTCTGCGAATTGATAAGGAAAATTAAAATAAGCTATTTATAAATATTAAGACAACTTATAACAAAACGTTATTGTATTCAAAAATTGCAAAATAAGCGAGGTCTCACGGATCAATTGTTAAAATATAATTGAGATGTCTACAAATATTTGTTAAATTCTTGGTAATTCAAATAACATCCTTCCTACCTATTATTAGCGTTATAACAAAAGTTTTTAATTGATTGTTAAAATTATTACCACGACTGTTTGTCTAACACGTTATCACGTGCAAGTTCTACCTACTCTTATTGATCTTATAAATAATACGAGTAGGTAGACCGCGATTCGGACTTTTTATAAATAAAATATTATGAAAACCTCTTCAAGTTTCTGCTCTCCCGGGATAAGACGGATGATGGAATCGAATTTCACAAGATGAATCAAAATATTTTTGTAGGTTTTTACGCTGTGGTGTTTTTTATGACAGAGACCAACAAACGGCAGACGGTCCACCTGATGTTATGTGGCTCCCATTGCCTATGGGCAATACCCGGGAATTGCCAATAAATCAACCTAGAGCTTAGAATTGAATGCTCTCAAGTGCAACTGTCGGAACCAGAACCGCACCAGGTGACAGATTTCCAACTTGAAGATGGTAACAACCAGGCGGGTACTACGAAGTACTCTACCACATTCCTCACGAAGTTTTCCTACACCGACAGCTCAAACTCGTTGCGCCGCGCGCAAATATCATTATCGCTATGTACCTAGCTATATCATGTCGACAAATAAGTCTAGACACCACAGTCTAGAACCTTTTTTTGTTTTTACCCAGGAAAATCCTCATGGATACCCCGCGGCTCCGGGGTAAGCGGCGGGGTTATGTCAGACTCCTACTGACTAAAAACCTGGGGTGTTCCTATATGTCACTACCAGCTGGGTATACGGGGGCGCCGAAGCATTCGTCCGCGTAGCCAGCAGCGACGGCCTGGTGGGAGTCCTCCTCTTCGACGACGTCATCACCGACGTCGTCGTTGTCGACGGTGGAGACCGGAGCTCTTGTCTCTACCGTCTCGCCTTGGGTAGCGTGCGGGAACACACGCGCATCTCCCGAGCCCGATTGTGACGGACGGCAGACTCCCCCGAGTCCGCCGCGCTAGGGCTCAAGTGGGGTGGAGAAAGATGGCGAGCAAACGCCACCCTCCGACGCCCTGTTCTCCTGCGGCGGATCGCCAGGGGGGTATTGTCCTCCCTGATACGTTCCGCCTCCTCCTTTGCGAGCATAACACCTCGCAAAAGGAGTGGAGTGCGCCCCACGACCTCTCACTGCCGACGACAGCGCTTATCACGCTCGGCAGCGAGAGGTCATTACCCACTTCAGCGCAGAGCTCACTGCACTCGCTTGCCCAGGCTGGGCACACCTCCAGCGTGTGCTGGGCCTCCTCTTCGAGGCACCCGTCACAGTGGTGACACACGGCGGTCAGCTCCCTCCCGGCTATATGCCACAGATACCTCCCGAAACAACCGTATCACATTCTAGAACCTATGTTGACCTACGTGATTAAATAATAGGTATATTCATTATGAGCTTCACGTGTTTCAAGTGCAACACAGCAAGATACCACGTGTCGGTGAGATGTTGTAAAATGTATTTTGTAGATGTTTTCAGACAACCTTCATCTTATTCGAGTAACATCACTACAACATTGACTACAACGCAACAGTTATTCGTGAACCAAGTAAGCTAGAAGGATATTTTATTCCTAATTTAATGATATTCAAATGAGATATTAATTAATTAGCTAATGGAATTTATAAATATAAAGCTAGGATAATGTATAAAAATCCCGTATTCATTTAATAAAAGTCCTACCCCTAGCCGTGTGTTGCATCCACAGATATCTATATATAGAACATCTAATTCTGTGCTTGCATCATTTTGGTGCATAGGAAACTTGTGCAATATTTGGATATAAAAGTAATTACCTCCACCAATCACTTTACAAGGTTAAAGAATGTCGATACCATTACAAAAAAATGGTCTAGCTAGTAGGTACCAACATTTTTTGTTTTGTTGCGTTTCGTCAGTCTCATTTTCAGTTTTACAAAAAAACTCACCATAAATCATTTTTCTAAACTCTGTTATCGCTGCGGCCCTAGTAGCTGGCACCTCATTGCATAGTCCTGTCGCCATCTCCAGCAGTTCAGGGTCCTCTTTAGTATTCAACTCAGCCTCGAAGGCTATCTCCAGAAAGCACTTATACATTATGTGGCCTTGGTAGTTACTGTTATGTTCTGTTGAATAATGTAGAGTAGTTATAATTTGCAGACATGAAGAATTCGTTGAACTTTCGTGGAAGAAGCGTGTTGAAATAGTGAATTAAAGATTTTATGGTACAGATAATAGGAACACAATTTGTATGTATGGGCACGATGGAGATGATTTACAAAAAATGTTAGTTCATTCATTTATATGTGAGTCATTGAACGCCAAATTCTCAAATCCAACTAATATTAAAATTGAGTGTTTGTATGTTTGTACTCAATCACGGATTTGGTGGAAACTTCAAGAATACATGATATCCCTCGGGTAAAGCGTCAGCTGGTATGTCCATAAACCATTAAAGTTTCAAAATGGAATCAAAGAAAGAAAAGACAATTTTGGACTCGCATTTGTATCTGTGTGAGGCCAAAAAGACTCACACACGGCTCCTCAACTATGAATGAAAATTTCTCCCGCTAGAGGCGCCACTGTGTTATAACGTAAACGAATCATACGATTGGTTACAATGACAAGACGAACGAAACTAATGTCACAAATCATTGACGCCATTGGAAACATTTCAGTGGCGCCACCTACGTTACCTTTGCGTAAGCAACCCTATTAAAGTCATAATAATCTAATAGGCGCTGTCAAAAAATAATAATAAATCATTTATTTCCATTAAAAATTAATTCCTACAAAAAGTTAGAGCGGTCCCTGCACTAAGCAGAGCTTGTATCGCAGGAGACCAACAAACGGTTATCAAGCGGTTTATAATCGTACAGTTCGATAAACATATTTGAAATAACAATCAATAATGAAGAGTTAAAAATACATTACTTATATTAGAAATTTATATTTGGCCCATTTATTGTGTGTGAGTGTATGTCTGTGTAGGAGTGTGGCGTAGAGAGTGTATGTGTGTATGTTGGGAGTTGTATGTGTGTAAATGGTGGGTGTATAACTGAAGGTTTAAGTTTAAGTACCTGTCGATAAGATATTTTCAGTTTGAAGATAATCCAATTTCAGTAACCAGTGCTCAATTTCGTGTTTAACCTTTAGTCTTGTGAGTTTGTGAAAGTTAAGAATATTACAGCACCCGATGTTGTACGTCAACGGATGTAGAAATTTAAGAAGACGTTTGGCAAAGGCAGTGCGGACCATGGGGACATGTATTTTAAAGACTCTGCGTTTGGTAAGATAGTAAAAATCTTGGGAGATTATGACGGTTTTGTGCATTTTCAAGGAAGTTCTCAGTATGCAGAGTTGCCTAACGCGAAGAACCTTACACTCCTCGTACAGTTCGTCGGTACTATGTCTTTAAGGTTTCCACAGCATCACTTTAAGTACGGCTCGTTGCGCTCTTTCCAAACAAATCATGTTGGTTTTGGCGGCGCCGCCCCAAACCGGAATGCAATACAATAACGCAGATTGACATATAGCCTTATAAACAAGATTTAGGGTCTGTTTATCGGCTGAGTGCTGAAGACATTTCATCATATAGATTGATTTACGAATGCGTTTTGCGAGTTGAGCTATGTGATCTTTAAAAGACAGATTTTCATCAACGATAACACCGAGATATTTGGTGCTAGATGTGCGAGAAATATCAACGCAATCGCATGGTGAGGATATCTGGTGCAGTATACCGCATGAATGTAGCCGAAGATTCTTGTCTGCTAGCGGTTGTGTCACTCTTGTCTTATGAAAAGGAATATAGTGTGTCTTAGAAAGGTTCAAGGTCAGAAGGTTTCTGTGTAGCCAATTGCCAAAGTTCAACAAACCTCTTTCTGCCGCTTCAAATACTTTGTCCCAGGATGACCCTTGAAACAAAATGGCTGTGTCATCAGCGTAGCACACAATTTCAGCATCTCCCAGTTGGAGGTCGAACAAGGCCTATGAGATTGTGACGACTTTAGTTAAAACATTTGATTGTCGTGTTTATTTATTTATACGCTTGCCAGTTGCCATTAGCTTTCCATATATTTAGATACGGCGAAAGTTAATTGAACAAAATCAATTATATCTTTCTTTGTCTTTTAACCGTGATGGAAAGGAACAGGTATACCTAGGCGTTTGGAGTATTTTTTAATAAAAATTATTAAGTATATAAATATTTATATACTAGGTACAAAGATTATAATATTATCTATTGTGATATGAAGATAAGATGTGTTAAAAAATCATTCAAAGATCAAAGTATATCTTTATCTAGGTATATTTATTACCTACTATATCCTAAAAATAAAACTAATCCTACTATAATATTATAAATGTGAAAGGATGGACGGATGGATGGATGGATGTATGTCACTCTTTCACGCAAAAACTACTGAACGGATTTGGATGAAATTTGGCAGAGAGATAGATTATAGTCTGGAATAACACATAGGCTACTTTTTATCCCGGGAAAACATAAGATGAACTGCGAAACCGCGGGGCGGAATCTAGTAATTTGTATAACATTATACAAATTTAAGTTTGTTACTTAATCACGCCCTAATGGCTGAACAAAGGATGAAATTTTAAACACAGATATACCTTACACTAGGATAAAACATAGCATACTTTATCCCTTGAAAATATTACGTCCCTCTGAAACACGAGTAAAACCGCGGGGCGGAATTCATAATAACAAAGTTCGGCTCATCGTCCTCATCGCCCAAATATTCAACGACGTATGCTTTTTACAGGCGATTAGTCCCGGTGTTATGTATAGTTATGAAGAAACTTAAAAATGTTATAAAAGTATTTGTGTGTAACATACAACGAATAATAATAATAACGAAAGGGTGGAAGTGCTCAATCTGCGTAATAACGGGGAAACCCGCTCACGAGCCTTCTAGCGATGGTGAAACCGGTGCACACCTCTCTACACCCTTAGCTGCTGACACCAATGTTGCTCCCTCTGTCACCTTGGTTTTGGTGACTTTTTTTCAAGTGCGAGTCACCGTCTGCCAGAATTATCAAATATATATATGTATAACGAATATCATCAAAGATTGAGACATTTGATTTGGCAGGCGTTCCGTTGTCTCAATCAATAGTCCAACAACCAGTCCAGCAAGTTCCCCCCCATAGACCCAGGATAGTTCCCTGTTCTCTGTAATAGTCCTTGCACTTAGCGGGTGCTGTCTTTACCTGTATCTCTTCAATAGTGCAGACAGAGATAGTATCGCTAGGTGTACACATCCCAACACATTAACATATCTTAAAGGGGCCTCTACGTGTTGGATCTGTATCCTCACGCACGCCTTTAAAAAAGACCGGTCCTCAGTCGTCAGAAAGATACATTTCAATAATAATAATAATAATGAATAGCCTTTATTCAGATAAAGTTACAAACTACAACACTTATAAATAGGTATTCTAAGTTGAATCGACATCGACAACTTCATCTGTTTGCCTCTTGGCAAAGGCCTCCTCCAAACTCCTCCATGCTATTTTATCTCTTGCCGTTCTTGTCCACGCTGGTCCCGCTGCGGCTCTTATCTCATCCTCCCATCTTTTGAATTGCCTCCCCCTTTTTCTTTTGCTGTGTTTAGGAAACCAGTTCATTATACATTTCTCCTTCCTCCTTATTGTGTGTCCTGTCCATTTCCACTTTAGTGTTTTAACTTTCACTGTTACATTTGCTATTTTAGTGTGTTTTCTGAGTGTTTTATTTTTATTTTTCTCTAATTTCCTTTTCCCAAGCATGCTCCTTTCCATGGCTGACTGGCAGACTTCTCTTTTCCTGAAATTAGCTTTCGTTCGTGCCCAAGTCTGGCATCCATATGTTAGAACTGGGAGAATGCATGTATTGTATAGCTTTCTCTTATAGAACATGTTAATTTCTTTGCTTTTCATGATTTTTTTAAGCGACCAGTAGCGTTTCCACGCGTTACCTATTCTTATTTCCATCTCTTTTGACATTAAGTCTGTTGGTGAAATAATTTGACCGAGATACGTATATTCGTTCACATTTTCAATTTCTTCGTTGTTTATTTGTATTCGTTCAGGTCTGCTATTTGTCAACGTTTTGGTTTTTTCAGTGTTCATTGTAAGCCCTACTTTCCGGCTTTCTTTATTGAGGTTTAAGGATTACTTTTGCGAAAACTTTGTAAATATTTGACATCAGACTAATCGGTCTATAGTTATTTATGTCATTTTTATCGCCTTTCTTGTGTAATAATATGATTGTCGAGGAAGTCCATTGTTAAGGTATATATTCTTTGTAAAGAATGTCGTTGAATATGTCTGTAAATATAGGAGCCAAGTATGTTTTTAAATATATTAGGAGTTCGTTGCATATTCGATCCGGCCCTGGTGTTTTATCCCTTTTTTGAGTATCGATAGCTCGTTCCACTTCTTGGACCATAATTTTCGGTACTTCAGCAGAGTTTGGTAAGTCAGTTTGCTCCACAATGGTTTGTCTTGAGTACAGGTCCCGAAAAAAGGTAGTTGCTATTGAAATTATGTCCGGCCTTCTTGACATGTTGTAGCACTTGCTACTAAATTTTTATTTTAAATTATAGCATAGGTAGGTGATGACGTCACAGGGGTCACAAACCTCGCGAAATAACAATCGTAAGATAAAACTAATATTAGATTCGGATAATACGTACTACAGTTACCTAAATTCAAACATTAGATAAAACAATGTATTTGTTATTAAACCAAAATCTTCAACTAAAATATTGGTGAATAGTCAAAACTGTTTTGAACTCAAGCTCGTTTTGTACTGAACCAAATTTCATGTTATTGGTATCTTTAGAACCGCAAAAATTCGCTCTTTCATTTGATAGTTTTATAGCTCAAAGCTGAAATTGTTTTTCAGTTTTTCAAATGTCACACAGTTTTCAATCTACCGTCACAATCCGACATGATTTTAGAGGAGTGACATCGGAATACCTTTATCGATTTATTATTAAAATCATTATTACTCAGTAATTCAGAGGTTTATAAAAACTCTAATTACACGCATGTTTAGAGGATTCAACAGGTATTTTTCAGACCCTAAAGCATAAATTAAATGTCTAAAAATGTTTTATAGATTTTTATCGTATCGATCTAAAATTGACTTTTTGCAATGTTGGTCATCCCCTAATGCACCCACCAGCGTCTCGGCAGTCGAGAAAATGTTATCGCGCTGAACGCACGCTTCTCGTCTCTTTTTTTTCTACCGCGCTACCCGCGTTTCCTACGGCCGGATGTAGCCCTCACCATCGCGAAGGCCTAGGGCTCCTGCGTGTTGAGTGTCAACTTACGCACATGTAACAGTGCTAGTTTTTGTGTATGCTAATCGCATAGCGACACGAACTATGTGAACTTTTATTATAATTTTCCAAGTGTTCAACATGTCATAGTGTTAGACTTTAAACAAGGGACTTTATGCCCCACTTATGGTGATTACCCGCGTAACGTCGGTATCCCAACGGCCTGTCAACGTGATACGGCCTGTGGCCGTCGCCACGTCGCCGCTTATGCCGATAGAGGTTCCAGCCGGATGCGCCGCCAAGGATGGTTCCGTAGGACCCGGCTGGACGCTCACAACGGTGATCGTCGCATCAGCGCCGGACTGGCGCATATCCAAGGTGGCGTCTCGTCACTGACAGAGTGGGTATTATCCCTACTTCTAGAACGTTCCACGGTACCGTGAGTCAACTTTCTTTTATTAATTGGCCGGCCCCTTTAGAGTCAGTGTAGCTCGTAAGATTTCGATTGTCTCACTGCGGCCGTAACCGCCATGTCGCGATATTATCGAATATATTTCATGTCACGAATATCATCTATTATTTGCTGTAAGTAAACCCCACAATTCCCAACAGCGCACAAGAGGTCCTTGCACTCCAATGGTTCAAGCCCTCCGCGAGCTGTCTTGGCAACCACATTAACATCATCTCACCTTTCTCTTATTGTCAACCACGATTTTACCCTTTATTACACATCGACACAAACCCCCCCTTTTTTTTATACGTGACAATTGGTTTTCCTTTCTTGTCTTTTAGATTTGGAATCCAGTCTTTTTTGTTTGTCAGAAGTTTTGTCGCCTTTTTTATTCCTCCAGTTTTCGCTATATATTGCAGTTGATGTCGGTCTTTCCTCATACTTGTTTTGATTTGTTTACATAGTTTCTCTATTTCTTTTCTTATCTCTTTTGTTTTTGTGTCATTTCTTAGTAGTTTAGCTCTATTCTCCAGAAGCTCTTTAGTTGCGGTTGATAACGTTTCTTTTCCGTTGTTCGTTTTCTTAACTTTAGTTCTAGTTTTTTCGTTTAAAATGATGTGTAGTTTATCTATTTTGTCTTGAATATTCAGATATTTAGACGCATCCATAAAATTGACAAGTTCGTTTATTAGTCCTGTAATGGGTACTATTAATGGTGTTGCTTTTACTTTGAAAGGTCTTCTTTGAAATAGTAAGTTTTAGTATTGTCCTTACCATTCTATGGTTGCTGTTGAAATTTAGGTTGTTTAGCACGCTGCAATCATCAAATAGTTTAAATTTATTAGTGAGGATAAAATCAATCTCATTTTTATACCGTCCATCCGGGGATATCCACGTCCATTTGCGTTGTTTACGTTTTTTAAAATGACTGTTTAGTATTTTTAGATTGTGTTCATGTGCTAATTCTATTAATTTCGCTCCATTTCGTGTTCTTTTCCCTTCACAGTATGGTCCTAAAATCCTTTCTTCTCCATGTCTTCTTGCTCCTATCTGGGCGTTAAAATCTCCCATCACTATAAGGTTATTATGACTGTGTTTCTCTAAATATTGAGCAAATTATAAAATGCCTCGATTTCTATTGTGCTTGATTTCTCGGTTAGAGAGTATATTTGCACAATAGACCACTTTTAGTTTTAGTTTTCTTTTTACCAAGAAGCCAACTCCATATTTACCCGGCGTTTCTCCCTTAAGGGGTAGTGTAAATTGATCATGCTCTTCAATTTTCTCTCCGAGCCGCCGAACTTCACTTGTCCGATGATTATCCATCTTATTTTTTTTAGTGCTGTCATCACTGTCACTGCTGGAGTGCCTCATCTGTTCTTAATGTAAGCGTGTCATATGTTGCTATTTGTATATATTTTTCTTCTTGGGGATGTATTGTAGGTTCTTGTGCAGGTTGCAAGGTTGTTGGAGGGTAGTAGTCGTATTTCCCCACGATGACTAGCCGGCTTAGGGAAACTTTTTTTTGTATAAGATTTTGTGTTGTTGATTTTCTTGATTGTTTTCTTTTCCAGTTTCCGATGTCATTGACTAGCTTTTTGGTCATTCTGTTAGTGACGCTGATCTTCGTCGTACTATATAATCGAATCGAATTCGTTTTGTTAATCTTAGGAGCTGGTGCAGGCTCCTGATTGGGCGAGGTTATTGGAGACGCTAGGATATCCCGCTTTCTTTTATCTCTACTTTTATAGCCATAAGTTTATCCCCTTTAATGTTAGCAATGTTGCTTTTTTCTCTCTCTTACAACGAATACTTAATGATAAAAAAAACCTTTGTATGTTTGTTTAGTCTACACTTGATAAGCTGAGTATATGTGTTCATCTTTCTAAACGTCTTTCTCAACGAGGCGAGGGGTTATTGATCGATTTATTATTCGACAAATTTCGATATCGCTTACATACATTTTGTCATCCAAATTTTGAGTAAATTGTGTGTTTTATGAAGTTCTAAGTTTAAATGTAGATAGTCCTGGCTTAGGAATTAATTGCTGCAAAGTTATAGAGCCCTAGTACGTCGAGTCTACTTCACATGGTCGAGCGAGATTCATCGTTCTTTAAAAAGTTTAATTATACAACTTTGTAATAGGTATGGAACGAGATAGGTAGGTACGTGTTTTTTTTTTAAACTTCAAAGCCGGTTTTTTTTCCACAGTCTTTATTAGAAGTATCAATTTGTAAATGTAGGCTACCACATATAGCAAAGGGAAGTCAACAACTTAAATAAACATTAACAATATTTTAAAAATGATGATCATCAGTCCACTGTTGGACATGCATAGGTCTCTCCCAAAACACGTCACTGAGCTCGATCTTCGGCTCGAAAACTATAACAAAATTATCTATTAAATAATTACTTACGACTCTACCCACATTAATTTCGTTACTTTAAATAATAATTAAAATCCTTATGTACACTAATTTAAATCTACATGCCTTTCATTAAAGCATTTCTTCACATAATTTAGCTGTATAGAATCTAAATATCCAAATTGTTTTCGGTGCTAAGGTCGACTTACTAAACATTAAAACATGACTTCATATTCCACTAATAGCCTTGTTTATGTTATTTAAACATCACTCATCTCAAATTAAATAAATCTAAAATAAAAAAATTATAAATGGAATGCCATTTGTAAAATAATATGTAACACAACTCAATTATCGTGACCCTGACGCACCAGACTCACTTCCTCACAATAAATTTGTCAAGACTCACCTCTATGCAACAATTATAGAAGATAATTTACACGTAAACAGTAAAATGCATTGTTTATCTGTCCACAAACACTCAACACAACACACAAACGACACTAAACTTCTAAAATCTAAACGTAACTGTCCGTGAACAATGGTACGGTCCGGATTCGTGACTAACTCACTTGGTACTTGCATTAGAGATAAATAAACGAGTGACGTTGCTTGCTTGCTGTCAAGGTTCACACGTGGTTACTGCGCGGTAGTCGATTATTATATGTTTATTTCTCGTTTTATCATTGCCTTACGATATCTGGGACTGACCAACTGATGTAATTTTAATCTACTTACACAGTCTCAGGAGCTGTATGAAATGGTTGCCAAATGGTTTTCTTTTTAATTTTAGCTTTGGATTTTTCAATCAACAAAGTTGACCCAAGAGTTGAAGTTGAGTATTGTTTGGTCTGATAGTCTTTTTTTACTATGGATGGACAGGTGTTCGACCACGATCTCACCATGGTAAGTGATGATGTGGCTGAAGGTGGTAAGCCCACGAATCATAGAAGGAAACTGGCTCTCAAGTGTAGCTCATGGAACAAAGAACCTAGCTTGGCGACAGATTTTCAAGGTAATGGTAATAGCTAGGCCATCAGAATGAATCAGGTAATGTAAATTAGTAAGGTAAGTATGAGGTAAGGGAAATAAAAAATCACAGTGGAGCTGATGAGGGTATCATAGCGCAATATCTCATTTCTAGAAAAACAGCTGCTAGATGTATTTTCTTGTTAACGAGTAGATAATAAAATTAAAGTTGGTATTTAAAACAGACCAAAGTATTGACTGTAATTTATATTGTGAGGCATATTGTGAGAGCTGCGGTTTCAGAATTAAAACGAAAACTGCTTTAAATTTTACATAATATTCAAATATACCATAACAGAAACGGGCCTCGTAAAAACCGATCGGGCAATAAGTTGTGCAACAACTCGGTCTCGTCTCGAGGCCAGCGCCGCTTCGCCTTGACTCGGACCTCCGCGTGCCTCCGCTAAGTGCCTATGCCTGTGACTCCACAGCCTATAAGCCTGCATGTTATGTTCCCCTGATACATAATATATTTATCACTTGGATCTCATATTGTACATTAATTGAAAATTAATACAAATAAAAAATACGTGTGGCATCGGGGACTGCCGCGGTAAAACTATTGCTTCCCATTTTTTATCAACTTATACAATTATAATTATTTATTTATGCAGTATTTTTTTTTGTTTTTATTTTATAACGAGCTTTTTCTTTGATATTAATAGATACCTATACACCTATATACTTTCTCACAAACAGCTGCTCACGTATTCGTCCGAATTCGGCTTGTCTTAGGTTTTGTTTTCGTTACTGAATTTCTTGATTCGGTCGCCGCACTCAAAGCCCGCGATAAAAGCTATACAATAGCTTAAAATGTAAATGTGTTTCTTTCTGCCCCTTGAAATCATAACAAACGATTCTGCTGGTCGTCTCCAACTGGTATTAAGTGGGTATTAATTAATTAAATAAATAATCACCACACTCGACCGACAGGCGAGTTGGCCATCGCTGATGAGTATCTATCTGCTATGTTATTCTGTACTAAAACTCGACTGTGAATTCTCGAAGTGACTATTCTCTATCTCACTCGCGAACTCCTGATTACCGAGTTTCACGAGCGAGACAGAGAATATTAACTTCGAGAATTCACTGTCGAGTTTTAGTAGAGAATAGCATAGCTGTTTTGAGATTATTTAGGTGGTGGGAATAGGAAGTGTGTAGCCATATCTCAATGTCAAATAATTGTTTTGCATGCAGTCCTGGGCCATGGCAATACTACTTTGTTTTGTTTCTCACTATTATATAATAAATTTATGTAACGTTTATTACACTTTCTCTGTGAGAAAACGCTATAAGTAATAATGTTAAATGTTACATGTAGCACCCTAATTGTATTGAGCTTAAAATGAAATCCACTTCGTATAGTTGTGATTTTGTGGCGAAAAAAAACGAGAACGTTGACCTCACACCTCTTGTTTCAATATGCTATCCTGGTAACTTTGACTTTTATTTGTAAGTGATCTCCAATTCAACCGATGATTTCAAACTTCGTGTGCTGTTTGTTTATTTATTATGCAAAACGAAAAGAAAAAATAAACTGGTTGTGAAACCAAAATTGAGATATTGTTGTTTTACTGATCTTCATTTAATTAACATCATAAATAATAATATATGCTATTTTTAACATAACCTACATTAACAGTTTATCGTTTGGTCAAAGAGTAACAGATACCCTACATATAATGGCTCAAAACAATATTTTAGTACTTTCCTAGTACATAATTAACAGTATCTATTTAAACTAATATTACTTGACTGATTGTCATAGCTGCAATAGTGAGCGTAACTAAAAAAAAAACAATCATTTCAAATATCAATTTTTGCAGCCTTGATTGGATCGAACATACTGCCTACTACATACAGGAAAAGCGAAGAACATTTGACAATTCAACTTTTTTATGTGGCTTCATTATCTGCTACCCTGGTCAGCGGACTATTTCTTCGCTTCAGAGTATCCATCAATATTCTCTTAAAATGAAAAATATCATAATACATTGAAAATTAAATTAAATGAAAGGTTATATTTAATTAAATGTTGATGAACACAAGCCTAAGGTCGGTTTATGAATCTTCAGTGCAATTCTTCTCGAAACAATATTGGTAATTAACCTTAATTAAATATAGAAATAATAACAAAATTACATGACATGTTACAATCATGAAAAGTTAGTGTCCCACGCTAATGCAACACAATTCTAATAATCATTCTACGTTTGTTGTGAAACACGTCGGCTGTAAGCATTTACACTCTAGCTAGCTAGATGCTTACGATGTCTCTAGGTTCTAGAGATATCTATATATATACATATACACCTAGAAACAGTGTGACCGTTTTGAAATTTAGGAACATACAGGAAAATTCGAGTATACCAAAATTCTACTAATAGTTATTACTTAATATATTACGATTTAGCATCTCCGTTGAGGGTTCAAATTACTTCAAATGAAGTACAAGTTGTCAATATCTAAGAAAGCACACAGGGCAATTTCTTTGTCCTCTAACGCTTTTTCTACTCTGTCAACTAAGTCGAGCAGAGCATTTTCAGTTGATAAGCGTGTTGAGTACAATGGATAGGGTTCGTGGTCAGAACCACATCCCTAATATATGTATCTATGATCTTTTCCATAGCTTTAAGCATGAAGGAAGTAAGGCTTATTGGTCTAAAGGACTTTGGTAAAGAATAGTCCTTTTTACCTGCCTTAGGTATGAAGAGCACTTTCACCTTGATCCATGGTTTTGGAACCATCCCCAGGGCTAAACTGGCTCTAAAAATGTTGGTCAAGGAGGGGATGAGTATATCCAATCCCTTCTGAAGCAGAATAGGCTGGATACCATCCGCCCCACTTGACTTATATGGTTTGAAGGAGGTTATCGCCCACATGACCTGTCGCGGTCTGATAATTTGCGCCGCTCTGCGCCAGTCTTCGTTACGGTACCATAGCCACAGCCCCAGGAAAGTGAGCGGAAATTAGCTCCTCCAAATTCTCCTTCTCATTTGTAGTGAAGGAGCCTTCAGTCTTCCGGAGAAGACTTATTTGTCTAGGTTTTTCTTTGGCTGAATTCTACCTCCTTGAGGCGTGTGTTTAACGTCGCAATACCTTTTCCAGGAAGCTCTCTTAGCCTTCCTAATTTCCTTGTTGTAATCTGTTAAGGTTTTCGTGTAGACCTCCCATTCCTTTGTCTTCTTAGCCTTATTAAATAGTCTCCTGGTTTTCTCCCTTAGTTTCCTAAGTTTTGTATTCCACCAGGGGACTTTAGTTTTTGAAGTCTTTTCTAGTAGCGGGCAGTTCTCTTCAAAGGCATTTTTGATGCCTTCGGAGACTATGAGCGCCGCCACCTCGAGCTCTTCGGGTGTTTTGATTTTCTTCGGACAGTCCTCCAGGTTTCGCCTTAGATTGTCTCTGTAGTCATTCCAGGCGGTCTTCTTGGGGTTCCGATAGGTAATCGATACATAGGCCAGAAGGCCTTTGACTTTGACTAGAAATAATAAATATTATTATTGTCTCTTATTAAAATTTGGAAGAACACATACATACAGTTAAAGAATGTAGATATGTGAATGCTTTAATTTTACACCCCGCGATTCCCTATTTTACCCCCATGACACAGTTTATAGATTACTGCTTCCGCCCCGCGGTTTCACCCGTATTCCCGAGAAATCTTAATTTTTCCAGGGATAAAAAGTACCTATGCTATTATGTATGTTTTATACCCTCGAAACATCCCAACAGTTAGATGGATTTTAATATCAAAATGGCGGCCGTTGATTACGAAATGGCGGTATAGAAAAAAACGCGTAGGTACCTACTTATATATTTTTGTGGGATATCACTGAATAAGTCTTAAATCAACGTGATGTTTCATTTTTATAAATTATTTTCACTTGTTGGACAAATAACGAACCCTACTACAGAACTACAAAAAGGGCCTATCACATCGATTCAGACCTTAAATAAATATTGGCTGCAGTATTATCACTTTGGTGACCTACATATACCTACCTGTCAATGTAATTAAGTACCTACTAAAGACTGGTCAGCCACATGCCTACCAGACCTTTGCCTTGACCTGAAGGATATTATGGTTTAATATTTTTTTAGTCTCGTAACGTGAAATAGGGGTAGGTATACTATGCGTATATGTAAGTTTATATGAATATCAGTCATTTCTGATGATATTTTATATTTAATATTTTATATGAAAATGTGTTCACCTATTAGGGTGAAAAATTAAGATTGACGCTTATTGCCTACTTATAAAGAAATATTCCTTGAATTCCTACCCTAAATTAAAGGGATAATTAAATATCTAAGGGGATAGAATAAGGCATTGCACGCATGAGAAACCGCGGGGCGGAATGCTAGTCTATCATTACATTACAGTTTCGTTTGTCGTGCAGAATTTTCTCTTATCTAAATCATATTGTGTTATGAATCTCCTCCTTTTAATATTTCTTTTTTTTAATCTGTCGAAATAGTGATTACATACATAACAATAAAAAAATCTCTTACGTAAATAAAAACACAAAAAACAAGAAAAATGTATGCTAAATACAACAACTACTGCCCTCTAGGAAGCGAGTTTAGAACTAAAATTGATGTGGAGCAAAATAAAAATGGACGATTGGATAAAATTTTAATAAGCAAACCAACTTTATAAATAATATAACAACTATTCGAAATAAACTATTTCAAGACAATAACAATTTACGTTCACAGTTAACAGGTGCACAACATTATAATAATTAAGTGTATAAAAAATATTTCAAACAATCTAACAAGTTTTTAATTTTTTTTAATCGATTTCCTTGGATTGTAAAAAAGAACATTTCCGATAATTAATTAATTTGTAATTTATAAATAAAGTCCTCATCTCGATTCTCAAGACCTTATACGTTTAGGTACTTATACGTTTCAAATAAAAATAAAACAAAATAAAGAGTAAGTTAACAGCATCATCCGTAGTAGCAAAGTAAGTAAGTAAAATCTTGATCACATCAACTGGTGGTGGGTGATGAACAAGCATATGAAATACCAGGCTAACAGAAAACAATAGAGCTCTTCAGATCTTGAGAGAGCAGTAAGAAAAATATGGAAGCTTATTCACCACAGATTATAATTATTATTTTAGTAATAGTTTATTTGACTTGTACATTACATAATATAGCAGGTATTACATACTATATTTTATTATAATGTATAAATTCAATCCAATATCAGTGAAAATATTACTCATTTAGTTAGTATTTTATTTATAATCAACTTTAATTAAATACTCGAGTCGCCATCTATGCGCGTGTTTTAGTTCTATCTACGCTTTCAATAACCTTAATGCATTTAGTACAATAATTCACCAGTAGATGGCAATAGTAGTACCAAAAATCATATAAATTTATGGAAATTTGCGGCACTAATATCTATAATTATTTTGACATACCTATGTTAATAAAATAGTAGGTAGGCTTCATCTGAAACCTAATCTCAAGTTTCAAATCAAATCAAAAGAATAAATTAAATAAATAAATAAATACATACTAGAGTAGCAAGCAACGCCTTACAATCATTTTTCAGAAATGCGTGACCACTTCCGAGTTCAAAAGACGTAGCTTTGAAAACAATGTTAGTCTCGTTTCTTCTACCGTCAAACTAATTACGTAAAATGAGACAGGGACGGGAACTATGGCAGATATGCCTACGGGCATAAACAAAGTGGCAACGCGAACGCGCCGGTGCCATAAACAGCTAATCTAGTTACGATAGTAGGTAACATATAAGATCATTGGTTAAAACACTTTCGACACCAAAAGCTTTTTGAAACATTAAAAAACCAAATTCATTATAAGTCGCATAAGTAGGTACAGTCGCGAGCATTACGTATTCAGTCATCTTTTTTTGACACTTTCAATGCACTGACCATGAGGCACTGACAGTTACTACAAAACCATAGATAAAAAAGTAAGAGGCGGGCATTAGGAGTAAATAGAACATGATATGACGTACGAAGCTGAACTTCATCTGCCTTTCCAAATAACAGGTTGGTAAACAACATTCAATGAAATAAAGATATAAATACGTAATGACGTTATACAAATTACGAATTAATTGGTAATCAATGTAGTACAATTCCTTGGAGCTCAAGAAATGCTTATCGATGATCCAACCTATTAATAACTAAGAAGAAATAGCCTAATCCTGATCCTATCTTGCGAAATGCGAAAGTGAGTTTGTTTGTTTGTTACCTTTTCACGCTTAAACCGCTGAACTGATCGTGATGAAATTTAGTATGCAGATAGCCTATGGCATGGAGAAGGACATAGTCTACTTTTTATCCCGGTAAAACATAAGATCCCTAGGGAACGCGGGTGAAATCGCGGGGCGAAAGCTAGTTATTTGATAATTACGGTGGTAGGGTACTCTATAGTACCCGCTTAGCGGACTACGATCCTAAAGTTGAAAATCTGTTGCTAAACAACTACCGGTGTGTTCCGGCAGCTGTACTTAAGATCTAGTTCCTTCTAGGGCTCTTGGCTTTGTGTGCTTGCCACCTTCGGCCACATCATCACTTACCATAATCAAATTGTGTTGAAATAGAAAAGTGGTTTGCTTGCATTACTTTGCATGTCGCGAAATTAAAAATGTG
Source organism: Tetheella fluctuosa (assembly GCA_951216915.1). Classification (NCBI taxonomy): domain Eukaryota; kingdom Metazoa; phylum Arthropoda; class Insecta; order Lepidoptera; family Drepanidae; genus Tetheella; species Tetheella fluctuosa. Next base: position 1,767,543 of record OX578229.1, on the reverse strand, counting down.
AAAATACTTCACCAAAAATCTAAACACCTTTGCTATTAAAAGCGGTGGCGTGGTTGTGTTAATTGTATAACGGTACCTGCCACACAATAGCTGGTCCCGGTTCTCAGCAGACATGACAGTCATCTCGCACACTGCAAAAGCATTACATGGCATATAGAAAGTCATAAAACAACAACACAGCTTAGTGTGGTCAGGTCACCACCTTCGACCACATCGTCAGTCGTTGAGACAGTGATCAATCACAAGCCTATCTGCAATAAGAAATATAAGAATAAATGAATATTCTGGGACATTATTAAATACGGTCATCTGACCCTAAACTAAGTAGAGCTTGTGCTATGGAAGCCAGATAACTGATATGCTACATATACTACTTTTTTTTGTTCAGATAATAGTAAACCCGGCCACACAAGCCAAAAGCGAAGATCCGTAAACGTCTTGTTTTGAGATCCATGGCCTCCTAATCTTTATTGTGTAAGTGTTATGGTCTAAAATCAAGTTTACAAAATAACTTTGGAAAAAAACATTCCTACCTGTTGAAAAAACGATTTTAATTTGAAATATTAATATTTGTTAAACGATAGATTATAATATCCGCAATTAACTGGCATTATTATCTACTTTTTTTTGTTTAATGGAAAAAAAAACAGAGTTTTACTCATTCAAAATCAAACTTCAGAGGTGTTTCGATTTTTTTGATGAGAAGTGTATTTTTTTTCTGTTACTTAAAACACGGAACACATATTTTATATAAATGGTTATATACATATAATAAATCTGCAGAACCACCGTGTCTGTACCTGCCTACAGTAATATTTTTTTACCAAAAATGTAGTGTGGACGATTTAGGAAGAGTATCTGTAAAATATTTTTGCCTACCAAAAAAATACGTCTTGCACAGATGTAATTTATAAGTGTGGTATTACTGTATTATCTTTTTAAATTATAATTAATCATTATAAATTACCAGTCCAGTGTTTATGCGTATTATATTTCTTTAATAATTGTAAAACATTTAATGGAAAAAAAGCCAACATTGTCAGACTGTCCAAAAAAACAAAAAAAAACTAAATATATAAAAAATGTAACCTTGCTGAGTTTCTTGCCGGTTCTTCTCAGTTGAAGGCGACTTCCGAATCGGTGGTAAATTCAGTAGTTTCGACGTTCATAAGTGCCCTCTTAGGGCCTAAACTGAATAAATGGCTTTGACTTTGACTTTGATTTAACTTAATATACAGGCTATTTTGATGGAGGTGATATACAGAGGCCTATGGAGGACCAACGACAAAGTTAAGTTTGTCCCTCAATCCAGATATTTTCGTTAAGATTCCCGTGATGGACGAACTATTTACATACCTATAAGGTACGGAACCCTCAGTTCGCGAGTCCAACTCGCTCTGTGCTGTTTTTTTATTGTCAGGCTGACAAGCAGGCATCTACCTAATGGTAAGTGGTTACCGTCGCCTATGGACGTTAGCAATGAACTGTTGCTCTCCATTCTTTATTTAAAAAAGAAAGAAAACTGACGGTTCTTCTTTTGAAATCGGTAGATAAAGTTAAATAGCATAAGAACATTGCACATAGTAAATTACTTGTCTCTAAATATACTATAATAACGACTGTAGAAATTACGATAAACGCGGAAAGCATTATAAATACATTAATGTTGCGACACGTACCTTTTATAGTATTTGTAATTCATAAACCAACAGACAGTTACGAAAATTGTTACAACAGAAAAACTATTTTCAATTGTTTTCAGGAGAAAGGACAAAATCCCACGTTTTTTGAGTTGCTAAGCCTCGTAGTATGTAAGCACTATTGTATATGTAAGGTAAGTGAGGTCTGATAAAAATTAGACCTAACCTTTAAACCTAACAGACCTTTCAGACCGTTTTTTTTTTATTAAGAAATAATAATTTAGAATAATTACTATAGCAGAAAGACGACGTATCTCTTCATCATCTGGTTTAAAAATAAAAATGTATAATTGAGGAATTCCATATAAGTATGTAGGATATCTAATCATAATTAAAACCGATTGTGTACAAATTTGCGATAATTATAGTTTTGTAAAAGCTTAGCGGGCCGCTGCGCGTGCGCTGTTGTCGGCCAACCTTGACCGTTTATCCGCAAGCAATAGGCAGAAAGGTTCGGCCATAGTGTTGACAGCTAGAACATTATTTTTTTTAGGAGCCACCAAGCCTTCGCCTTCCAAACTTACCATGATGATGTTCTGTCCTATCTCTACGTGTAGGTACTACTTTACTTTATAATTTGTGGGCTCTCGGCACGAATATTTGATTTGCAAAGCAAAAAGTACCAGGCAACAATATGTTATTAGGAGGTCTACTGGGCATTGTTGAACCTGAACTCGGATGTTGCATGTTTTTTTTATAATAATTTTATTTGTAAGGGTGAAAACGTTGTGTGAAATATAGGTAAGTTCTCTTATTTGAAACAGTACCTACATTTAGGAAGCAGGTAGTAATAGTGTGGTAAGGTAGTATTATACATATAGTCGAGGATATGTTTAAAACTGTACGGTGAATTAAAAACTTAAAGAAACCTTATTCTCTTTCAGCTAAGTGCAATTTTTCGTAGCAAAAAAAAAATACAGGCATAGGAGACTTAACAACTTCATGTCTCAAGGTTGGCAACGCGCGTTTGCCGGTGGTATTATGAGCGTCTATAGGCTACGGTAACCGCTTACCATCAGGTGGGCCGTAAGCTTGTTTGCCACCTAGTAGTATAAAAAAAAAAAAACAAAAAAGCAAAGTCAAGTAACATTTTGCTTGTGTACTCTGTACTAATTGTAAAAGCAGGGAAGCTCACACTATTAAACAATAGTCTGGGTTCAATACAAAGAAGATAGCGTATAGAAGCTGCACATCATGACCATCATTAATAAATCTTGTATTTGGTTATAATTTTATATTTAAACTGGCTGTCACCCGCGGTTTCGCCCGCGTTCATGAGACTTCTTAAGCTTTCCCGGAATAAAAAATATCCTATATGTTATTACAGAATATACTCTATCTGTGTGCCAAATTTCATCCAAATTCCTTTGGTCGATTTTGCGTGAAAGTGTAACAAACATCCATCCATCCATCCATCCAGAAATTAGGCGCACAGATAGGAATATAATAACATATAGGATATTTTGGTAATCAGATAGCCTATGGTATGGAGAAGGACATAGGCTACTTTGAATCCCGGGAAAACATAAGATTTTTGGGGAGCTAGTTTATAATATTAGTTAGGATTAGTAGGATAGGATAGGATAGGATAGGATAGGATAGGATAGGATAGGATAGGATAGGATAGGATAGGATAGGATAGGATAGGATAGGATAGGATAGGATAGGATAGGATAGGATAGGATAGGATAGGATAGGATAGGATAGGATAGGATAGGATAGGATAGGATAGGATAGGATAGGATAGGATAGGATAGGATAGGATAGGATAGGATAGGATAGGATAGGATAGGATAGGATAGGATAGGATAGGATAGGATAGGATAGGATAGGATAGGATAGGATAGGATAGGATAGGATAGGATAGGATAGGATAGGATAGGATAGGATAGGATAGGACAGAAAACCATGTCAGAATCATAAACATTAATGAAATAAATTATTATTAAATTCTACAGGATATAAAAAAGGGAGCGACCTTTTTATAAAGCCTTTCTCAGAAAACGCGAATCTCAGGAACTATTGGTTTGATTTGAAAAAATATTTCAGTGTTGGATAGCTACTTCAGTTTGGCTACTTTTTATCCTGGGAAAACCTAAGATCCCTCGGGAACGCGGTCGAAGCGAGGTCGCGGCGAGGCGGAAGCTAGTCTAATAATAAAATTTTTGTAAAAAGACTAAAATGGCTAAAGACTTCGTCTACCAAATCGCTTCTCTTATTACTGAGACCAAACATTTTAAAGTCGATGACCGTTACTCGCGGTTTATGGGCTACATTCTGTATCTATTCGCATTACGGGCGCACGCGCACTTCTATCGTACCGCGCACAATTTGTTACAATATCGATATCGATCAATTTAAAGTTTACAAGGTAATATCGAGCAATAAAAATATCAAGTTTTATATTGAAAAGTGTTCAAAAATACCGAAGTGATTAAATAACAACAGTGTTAGGCACCAGGATTTCAGATTTGAAAAGAGATAAGGAAAGGGCTCACAAGAAGTGGCTTTGTCTGGTCTTCAGAACCACAAAGAACTATGTGCCTTTATATCTGTTATCCACTGCTGGTAACAAACAATAGTTAGTTTCTCCACAGTATTGGCTTCCGTGCGTAAGGTAATAAACTTTTACATATTAAATTTAACTGTCAGATAAAATCTATCAATCGCATAATGGTTTGCTTTAAACTTCTGTGACGTGCTACTAAGATAAAATCAATTAATAAGAAAAAAAAACCAAATTTATTGTAAACTTAGTAATTACCTGCTGCTTATAACTTATTCAATAGATTCTTGAAAGATTAAATAATTATTTTCAAATAACGATAATAATAGTAATATAACAAGCAGTAAGGCAATTTTCACCCATTTTTTAGCTCCTAATGGAAATTAAACTGATTTAACGGGATAAAAAACCCAAACCTAACCAAAACAAAGTTGGGTTAGTTACACCATTTATAAATCAAGAACGCCTGGACCAATTTTTATTCGTTAGTTTTGACTCCGCCCCGAATAGCAGAATAACTATAAAATAAAACATCGGATTTTTTATACCGGGAATGCAGCAAATAGTTTTAAATAAAACAATTGAAAATTTCTAATAAGCATTATTTGTATTACCTTTATACTGTTACAAGATTGAATTACAAATCTTTGAAACAAAGTTGTGCGCGACGTTTAATGCATTTCTTGCTTGCTTTCTAGTTTTATGTAGGAAAGTGGTTTGTTTGGGTTGGGTTGCTATATTAGAAAATACATATTGATTATTACTTAGCTTTAGGTTTTAAAAATACTATGGATACTCTTTAAACGGCTAAACATAGAAACTGAAACTATTAACAAAATAGAAGGACCTACCTACTGTATTACTGCGGTCACAAGCCCGGATTTCGATCAGTGAACAATCGTTACCGTGGTAAAAATCACAATAATGGCTGGCAGTGAAGCAATAACAGTTGTAGTAATTAGGGACAGACAACGAAACGTTGCCCTTTGTCTAAATTGGTTGTACAATAAAAAAATCTCTTTACCTATAATAAAATTACCATTTTTAGCAAAGTAGCTACTTCTGACCGCATCTTGGTAGATTAGTAATAATTTTCCGGCTTTATAATGTCAAGTCGTTCCATTTTTAGGGTTCCGTACTTCAAAAGGTAACAAAAGGAACCCTTATAAGATCACTTTCTTGTCCGTCTGTCCATCTGTCCGTGTGTCACCACCGATTTTCTCAGGAACGGGTAGACCTAACAAGTCGAAATTTATACCAGATATTGAGATCTATAGTCCCTATTAGGTGTTTAAAAATCAAGGTCCTGAGTCAACTCGATAAAAAGAGAAATTTAGATTTTCGCACAAACTTGTAAGTACCAAAATTTACCTTAATTTTCAACTTTTTTTATTTTTCGAAATGTTTCCTTTACTTGTACTGTATGACCTTGCTTTTAGCTAAAATTAACAATTCTAGATCAACCGGAAGTACCCTATAGGTTTTGGGTCGAAAACCTATATGGTAGTTCCCGTTGACCTAGAATCACGAAATTTGGCGAAAAGCAAGGCAAGCACAAATAATGGAAAAATTCCAAAAAATAAAAAAGTTAAAAATTAAAGGTGTCCCCAACGCCAATTAAGATAGGCCTCTGAGATGTAGGGGCGCTCATACAATTTAGAGGTCTAGCTTAATTGGCACCAACCTCAAATAAATAAATAAAATTCTGCTATTGTGTAAAAGAAAATATTTTGGCGGTATAATGGGTAGGTACGGAACCCTCGGTGCACGAGTTCGACTCGTAATTGCCCGGTTTTTTTATGATCGTCTGTCTGTAAATTTCCATTTACACACATTAATTTATTGATGATTAGCTGTTCAGTTCCCCGCGGTTTGACCCTCGTTTAAATTTACTACATACTTATAACATCAGCTATCTGCCAGGGAAAGTCCCGTAAAAAATCGGTCCCGCCGTTTCGGAGATTAGCCGGAAAAAACAGGCAGACAGATTTTTGTTATAACTTTCATTTGCATTTAGTAAAAAGCTGTAATTTTGATATTACAAACAGACTTCAATTTTATTTATTTTTATTATAGATTGATTGACACAAGTAGTTCACTATCAGCAACCAGACCAAAGTTTCTACTACCAGTACACTAGGAAATCAGAAAACGCCATTAGATACTTTTCACAGATTACTTCGCTCGCGGCAATATAATTTTAAGGGAACACTTCCTTTGCTGCAATTACAACCTTATACACTTATGCTTATGTTTTAATATCGGCCACTGTCACACGGTGCTCAAAATATGATGGCCCTAAAACCTGCAATAAACAATTGACTTTCTCCGTAACTTCAGTTGTTTGATTGATTGTAAGTTTTTAACAACTTTCTCTCGAGCTTTGGTCATAGTGTCAAAAGCTGGTGTGAACCATCTGTGTAGATAGGGTTGTCAAATATCTTTTTTTTAAATTTATAAATGTGTCCAAATCCAATTCCATGTTTAAAATATCGTGTAATTGAATAATTTATTTAAATTAAATTAAATACCTCTAGTAAAAAATTGTAAAGTGCCTTACCTAGCTAATTGCCAATTAATAAAACGGCTGTACCATTGTTGATACCATTTGACAGTTCGATAGTATTGAAAAGGGGCTTCTGTCACTTCCAAATCTTACGTAGCTTCAGTATTTGCGTTTTTATGTTAATGCCAAGTGCCAACCCTACTTAAAACAATAGTGTGGCAGTGGATACAGTAAATAATTTATTCTGCAAACAAACACCCATGTAGCACTTTTACATGATAATTAAATTCACTCCTACATACTTTGGAAAAGCGATAACATATTATAAATTGTTTTTTCGTACCACTTGCTCAAAAAAGTGACATTCTATGCCACAAAAAGCGAACATAACAATAGTCATTTTTAATCTGTTAAAAACAGGGAAAGAAAATTGTACTGAATTTCATTCATCCTCTAATCTAGGGAGAGAATTTGATTTAAATTTGGAATACTTACCGAAATTTATACAGAACTAAATCTGTGTTTACACCATTGAGTTTGTATATAAAGCATTACACATCTTTTTGAGTAACTCTCTCTATCAATAATTGGACCAATGTTTCGAATGTTAACTTTTACTTTTAATTGTCATTATTTTTAATAAATGCTTATCTCATATTATTATTGTGTTAATTTTTTCGCAAATGGTACGAAAAGTAGAGTATTTTCCTAGGTGATAAAGCTGTCTTAGTCTTGGGTGAACTTAAATCCCTCGCTCAGGGCTCGCCACTTTCGCATTAATAATATTATTATAGTTAGGACTAGGATTAGGATAAAAGACTGTAGAGACCTATGTAGTTTATGATGTCGGTTATATCGGATTTTATAGCTATTTCCTCACTATAAAACAACATTGCCATAGTGCGCAAGGTTGGCTATCGCAATCTTTTTCAAACAAAAAAATTACCCATAAGTACTTAATCCTACGCAATTTTTAACGCAGCCGGAACGCAATGGTGGTAGCCAGCCGATAATTGACCGTCTCGTATTTTATGTTCTCCTATTCATAAGAACACCTACTCTTGTATTCACTCAATCCTAACTTAATATTATAATTGCGAATGTGAGTTTGTTTGTTGGTTACCTTTTCGCGCCTCAGCCGCTGAACTGACCGCAATGAAATTTGGTACGCAGATAGCCTATGGTATGGAGAAGGACATGACTATTATGTAACTAAATGTAATAAATATTCTGTGACATAGGCTACTTTTTTCTCGAGAACGCGGGTGAAACCGCGGGGCAGAAGCTAGTATCTATCTATATAAATAAAAATGAATGGCAAAATGTGTTGCTAAGCGCAAAACTCGAGAACGGGCGGACCAATTCTGATAAGTTATTTTTTTTATATTCGTTGAAGTCCGAAGAAGGTTCTTATGAAGAGAAAAATTGGAAAAGTTGCCTGGAAAATTGGAAAATTCGGGAAAAACTGAATGTATGGGATTTTTGTATGAACTCAAGATACCGAATTTTTTGCGTTAGATAGCCAGTTTATTGAGGAAGGTTATAGGCTACTTTTTTACTTGGGAACGCAGATGAAACCGCGGGGGACAGGTAGTAAGTATTATAGTAAATTAAATTAAATGTTTTGATTGAAGAAAACAAAAATATAATTTACCAGGATAACATAAAAATGCTGTCGTTTCAAGAGATAGCTTACAAAGCGGAGATGGATCGTCACAACGATCCCGAGTCCGAAGAAGAAGCTTTTATGATTTGCGGAGAAGATCCCGCTACAACAGCAAGGAACATAGAGGACTTAAGAAATATGATTTACGGTAAGGAATGTATGATGTCCTAATACCTACCTAGAGCTTATCTCTAGATATAAAACGCAACGTTATATTGTTAAGTTCCCGCCAAAGAGTGAAAAAAAAAACACTTTATAATGTCTGTATAGATTGCTATGAATATGTGCTAAAAGGCGATGGTTACTCTTGTATCTAACCTCTTTGTCCAATAATGATTATTGACCATAACGTAGAAGTGCAATGTTTCGTATTTACCTGTTACAAAGTGTGAATGTAAATCGACCTTGATAACCTATTTAGACAAAAATAAATCTATGCAATAGTTACAAAATGTATTTTTCAAGACTGCATACTTCGGCAGTCTATGCAACAACCATTTTAATTGTTGCAAGAATAATAAAATATATGTCTAGAAACTTTCTAAATCTGACGATAAGTAATGTTCTAAAAATTTGTGAGATAAAGAAAGTCTATTTGTCGGTACATGGTGTAGTTCTAAACGTCATGTTTTCGAAAGTTTGAAGTCGCCATGTTGAACAAATCGCGGCAATTTTCCTTTTTCATAAATTTTTCATACATCAGACAACCTTGCTCGATCAAAATTAATTTTTTTTTTTCGACTTTTAAATATTAGTTCTAAATCATTTATTTAGCAACAACAACTGTTTCTAAAACACGGGTTTAGGGTATGTGTTTAAAGGAGATGGTCAGAATTTGCCCCAAGATGTACAAAAGTAAAATTATTGCAATTCATTTAAATTAAATAAAAAAAGAATTTTGAATTACTAAATGCATTTCATAGCAGATGTTGAGAAAAGTTATTAGTATTTCAATGACTATTTCACCATTTTGAATTTATTCTAATCGATATTATTGCCATATAATACTAACAACGATCGCAGTAGGGAGAATATAATAATTAAACGATCAACAGCAAGTAACATTTCAAATGTTAATAACCTGAAATATATTAGGACATATTTTCTGATTAGTTACTTGTCTATAAAAATCTATCATTTATTATTATTACGAACATATCTAAATAGAATTACACTTTTGGATAGGACTATTTGACTTAAGTACTTGCAACACTGAATAGTTGTCATTGTCACTCCATGTTGCCTCTATACTCTATACGATGATTTAACTTAAAAATTAAAACATCGCGCCCTTTATTAGTGTTTCTTTCTTTCGAGTTGTTTTTCTCCGTTACCTATTATTTTATCTTTATTTTATAGTGTCGTAGCTTGAGAGTGAGTCTGAGGCTTTTAGGAAACGTACGTATTTTAGCCCAATGACCTATTAAACTATATGGAAGTCATAAATAAATGAATACATATGAAAACTGAGTGACAAAATCAGTTTTGTATAACCTTCATAACTTATGTCCAAATCTGCAGAGATTCATGTACCTTTCTGATTCTATAAATAGAAGACCTGTACTTTTAAAGTACATAGATTTCATCCCTGTACATTGTAGGGCACGGCCTCATATATTTTTTGACCATCTCCTTTAAATTCTAAAAATAAGTCATTTATGAATTTATAAAGTAATGTATGTATTACATTTAATAGGATTATTTGATTACAATATTTCTTATTTAATAGCTCAGTAATCATATTTCGCGATTTCTGAAATTGTATTATTTATTCATTTGTTTTCCTTTGATAGAAAAATAATGTTATGGCAGTTTGGACCGTTTTTAATACGGAATCCTAATCCTAAAGCTTAACTATTATGGCATTCGTGGAACTGCTCATGATCTTGTTTTATCTTATTTATGTAATCGCCAACAAAAAGTAGGAATTAATGGTACAACATCCAAGGGCTCCCCTAGTTTAAATGGGGGTACCCCAGGGTTCGATACTAGGGCCATTCCTGTTTCTAGTTTATAAATCAACCATCTGTTGTAAATGGTCTCTCAGATATCGTCTTGTTTGCTGACGATACTTCATTAATTTTCAAAGTAGATAGAAAAGACAAAGAACTTAACTTACTTTGTCACTAGTATCTAAATGGTTTGCCGTTAACAATTTGTTACTAAACTCTAAAAAGACTCAATGTTTAAGATTCTCTCTTCCAAATGTAGCGCAAGTAGACAGCCAGATAATAATAGATGGCAGCAGTTTGGAATTAGTTAGAAAAATCAGACAGTTGACGAATGTCGAGATGGCCAAATTAGCTAAGTTTGCATATTTTCATAGTCTTTTATCTTATGGAGTTTTATTGTGGGGAGCTGCAGCAGATATGTAAACTATATTTATATTACAAAAAAGAGCAATTCGTGCCATTTATAATATGGGTCCTCGTGAATCGTTAAAAGAATTATTTAAAGATATAAACGTTATGACTTAACCTTCACTTTACATTTATGAAAATATAAAAGTCATAACGTCTTTATATCTTTAAATAACTCATACGTAAAAATATAGAAATGTTTAAATCAAAAATGGAGATACGTAATATCAATACGAGACAAAAAGATAAATTAGTAGTTCCGTATTTTTAGATTAGCTAAAGTTAAAAATTGATTTCTTGGAAGTAGTGTTCGCTCTCGTTACCAAGATGATTGATTTTAAATTCAAATCATCTTTATGTATGTTTTAAAAGAAAAAGCCTATTACAAGGTAGCTCATTACATTGAAGATAAAGATGTCTGGAAGTAGCTGCACTCTGCACAAGTGTATCTTTTTCATACTTTACGAAAGCCAGTATTTAGTATCACTACCCATAATTATTAGTTTTGAATCTGTTCAGGTTATTATTTTATATTTATTTTTCTTGTTGTATTTTTTTTTGTTGTTTATACTTATATTGCTTTAGAAATTGTTAAACATTTAATGGAAAAAAGCCAACATTGTCAGATTGTCCAAAAAAATATATAAAATATGTAACCTTGCTGAGTTTCTTGCCGGTTCTTCTCTGTTGAAGGCGACTTCCGAACTTCAGTAGCTTCGACGTTCATAAGTGCCCTTCTTGGGCCTAAACTGTATAAATGGCTTTGACTTTGAAGTTGATAGAAACGGTGGCAGGGCACTTTCCACTAATCGAAGATACAATTTTTATACATTACTCTGACATACTCGTACATACATTTTGTATGTAGTTTTGGAACGCACGTCCTATATTCGCGCCAATAAAGGGTTAATTAATATTAATAATGCAGTATTGCGGCATTGTCTTTTAGACGTATCCTGTATTTCCAGATATATAAAAGAACAAAAAGAAAAAAAAAGAAGAATAAAGAAGATACTTAAGGTGGAAGGAAAACATCGTGAGTGAACCATAGCACGGTGGTAGGGCGGGTACTTTTTATTACCCGCTTGGTTATCTAGGCTACCACCCTCAAGTTGAAAATCTGTCACCAAACACGAACCGGTGTAATTTGTATGCTTGGTGTGCTTACCACCTTCGGCCACATCGTCACTTACCATAGTGAGTTTATTATTAAAACAGAAGCCTTATACAGGGCTATTTTTTAAACACCGGCTGTGCTTTAGGGGAAATACTCATCAATATGAACAACTTTTACTAAGAAACCAACCCTGAAATCACGAAAAAAAAAAACAATCTTGCTCAATCAAAATGTATGAAAAGTTTGATTTTTTTTTCACGATTTCAGGGTTGGTCCCATAGTAAAAGTTGTTCATATTGATGAGTACTTCCGGCTCCAAAAGCACGGCCGATGTTTTAAAAATAACCCTGTATAGTAAAAAACAAAAAACTCTTGACTGATTGATTGGTAGACTGATGAGTGGTTCGTATAGCCTGATCATAGAAACGTGGTGAATTTATTCCTTTGTGTATCGTGGGGGTGTACTAAGAAAGGATTTTCCGTAATTTCTAGATAAAGGAGAATGTACACCACACAGGATGGATGACGCATATCTGCTACGGTTCCTGAGAGCGAGGCATTCTATACCAGCACGAGCACATAGATTGGTTTGTGGACTTTTACTTTAGGCTACATCCTCTTGCTTGCAGGTCGTGGGTTCGATTCCCACTCAGGACAGACATTTGTGTGCACGAACATGTCTGTTTGTCCTGAGTTTACGTGTAATTATGTGTGTAATTATAATGTATATATTTACAAAAGAAAGTAACCTATATGTAGTACATATATCAGTTATCTGGCTTCCATAGTACAGCTCACCTTAGTTTGGGGTCAGATGACCGTGTGTGAGGAATAATGTCCCAGAATATTTATTACTAGCTTTTCCTTGCAGTTTCAACCGCGTTCCCGGGATAAAATATAGCCCATGTTACTCGGTGAAGAAGTAGCATTCTAATGGTGAAAGAATTTTTGAAATCGGTCCAGTAGTTTTTGAGTTTATTCGTTACAAACATACAAATCTTTCCTCTTTATAATATTATTAGTATAGATTATTATTATATATTATATTATAGTAATAGATTATTATTATTATTACTTATTAACACTACTAGCTTTAACGCGGGATAAAAAAGTAGCCTATGTCACTCTCCACACTCTAAACTATCTCTATGCAAAAATTCACACTGATCTTTTGCTCCGTTGCTGCGTGAAAGAAAGACATACGAACAAACACACTTTCGCATATAATAGTTAAAAAAAATTGAGGATAAGGGGAGGAGAAGGGATTATATTTGGTTTTCAAAATATAAAACAGTGGCACAGTAATATTGAATTATTAAAATATAGTTTACTTTTTCATAATCATAATGTGAATAATTTTATAAATTAAATAGACAATTCATAATTTACATAAAAAATAATAAAAATAAATTGAAGCTAAAGGAAAAACATCGCAATCGGTTATTTTTTTTCATTCAGGTCAATAAAACATTGTTTATTTTTCACAAACTGAGGATGAATGTAAACCCAAGCCCAAAGCCCAACCTCTGACAAGCCCAAAGCCGTTAGAACTAACTGTAAAATTGTTGTATAAAAAGTTTATGGTTAAAAATCAATTGACACAGCCGTATAGCTTAATGGACACGACATACTAAAGCGAGAAAAATAACACCTGCTTCAATGTAAGCAATTCAAGTTTTAAAACGTTGTTATTTTCTTATTAATTATAAACGCTATTATAAATATTTATTAGGCACTTATAAACGCTAATAAATATTTACAATTTTTAGGAAAAATAGAGGCCAAAACTTTGAAAACTTCCTTTCATAAGAAAAATATTAATCAGTGTACAAATTTTCATCGAAATCGGCTGATGCGACAAAAGATACCCTATTTTTAACCGACTTCAAAAAAAAGTTCGCATTGTCTAATTTTTTGTGGTTGTTTTTTCCAGTTAGTACGATATAACAACTTCAGAAATCAAAATCCACATCTGTGGCAAGACGTAGACTGGTTCGGCCTAACAAAACTCGGTTCTATCTTCGAAGGAGTACTCTTCGACAGGCCTGACGTTGGCAGACTCATCATTTGTAGACTAGGTGAGTAACGTTCTTACAATGTTGTTGCCCTGGTATATATTAAGCTAATAGAAATAACTTTAACCTCTCCAGGTCAATGGGATCCAGATGAAATTCCTGTGGACGACCTTATTCGAGGATCCCTTCTACTCCTGGAGATTGGCATCATGCAGCCGAAGCTTCAAATCTTGGGTGGTACAGCGTTGGTTGACTGTGAAGGTCTCACAATGAAGCATATGAGACAATTCTCTCCAGCTATAGCCCTGCAAATGATGAATGTTTTGGGGGTAAATGTTTATACCATTTTAGGGTTCCGTACCCAAACAAGACCCTATTACTAAGACTTCGCTGTCTGTCCGTCCCTCTGTCTGTCCGTCCGTCTCTCTGTCTTCAGGCTGTATCTCAAGAAACACGATAGCTAGACAGTTGAAATATTCACAAATTATGTATTTCTGTTGCCGCTATAACAACAAATACTAAAAACAAAATAAAACAGATATTTAAGGGGGGCTCCCATACAGCAAACGTGATTTTTTGCCCTTTTTTTTTGCAAAAAGCAAGGTCTTACAGCACAAATAAAGGAAAAAATTCAAAAAATAAAAAAAGTTGAAAATTAAGGGGTGTCCCCATACATACATAGTTACGCCAATTAATAAAGACAATACAATACAATTTAGAGGTTTTGCTTAATTGTCACCAACCAACCTCAAATAAGGTAAATAAATAAAATTGTGCATTTCCCGTGATGGACGAACGATGGACGAAGTTTGTACGGAACCCTCGGTGCGCGAGTCCGACTCGCACTTGGCCGGGTTTTTTACCTTTTTAGCGACAGCAAAGACAGGATTTAATTTTTCATGCACCCTCGAAGAATCCAATAGGCTGGATGGATTTAATTTAGGAGGTGTCTAAGCCTTGGCGTGGCGTGGTTTTAGGCTAGGTTTTCTTTTTATAAAACCAAAATGGCGGTAAAAACAAATAATAAAATCGCGAACCATATAGTAGGAATTAGAATATCACTGAAAACTTAGAATACTGAAAAGTTCTTGTAGCATTTTCTATGGTTCAATAGCTTAAAATGTATAATTTATAATTTTTGTTTATAATAATTTCTAAAACTTGTTATTTTTCCATGACTTGTTGTCATGGAGATATCTCATTGTCATTATTTTTATTTCTTTTATTACGTCGTAAATGGTGAGGTTGCTAAAGAAATCAACTCATTAGTCTGAAAAAGAGTCTGGCATCTATATTATTTTTAATTTATTGACTGATTCGCTTCAAATTTTAAATTCAAAAATTCAAAATTACTAAATCATTCTACAGAGGTTTCTTTAGCAATCGATCCGCAGTGATTGATCAGTTCCTTCCTACGCTTCCAACAAGAAGCATCAATAAGTTTAAGTCCATTCCTGGGACAAGCAGTCCCAGGAATTCTACATGACTTGCGCGCCGTTAACAAAAGCCAGAAGAGGCTCAAATCTTGGTGTCCGCGTTCTAAACATACGTCATGTTGCAAAGTTCTTAGTATTTGCGTTCTAAAAATACGTCGCGTCGGCTCCACCCTGAGCCACTATCCAGTCTCCACATCCTGACGGGTTTTGCTGCTCCTGTTCCTGCCTGTACTGCCTGCATTTTGCTGACCTAGACCATCCTGGACCCTGCACCGAGGCCCTACACCTTGGCCCCTACACCGAGGCTCCTGCACCGGGAACTCCGTCTACCTGTGCCAGGTGCTCAGGTCTACACCTGGTCCTCTCCTGTCCCTTGCGTGCTTTGACCCATCCTCTACCCGTGCTAAATACTCTGTGTTTTTCCCTGTGACGTACCGTAACATAATCTTCCCTTCCTGGACTTACCTTCCCTTCCTGGACTTACCTTCTTTTTCTTTAATTAACTCTGTATTTTGTATCTTTCTTTTATTAACATTATATGAACCATAGAAAATTTAACACCATTTATTTATTTTAATGTTAGGTACCTTCATGTATCATGACAGTCTTTTAAAATCATCATGATGTTTCTTTGAACATTTTAAAGCCATAAGCTACGTTTATGAATGGAAATGAAAGATTTATAAGGTGTACATTGTCGAATAGAGCGAGTGATTCTGAAAAGACGTCAATAAAAAAGTGAATAAATTAATCAAAAACCCGACTGCGTAAAAAGCGAGAAGGTATTAGATTCATGTTTCTTGTGATATGTCGGCGATGCCTGCGAATGCATTTTTAACCAACTTCAATTATTTTGATTGGATGAATTTTATAAGATCCACGATGTTTTTTTGTTTCCATCTTTTTAGTTCGCTTTTTGAATTTACCTTTTTTAAAAAGTCTCGCAGCCTTAAAAGCTGCTAGACTTTTTTTTTCATTTTATACTTTCACACATTTATCTAAAGCCAAATGAAACCGCATTCACACAGCCTCAAGTTTTATAGCTATTTTATTTTACCTGCATAGACACAATGTACTTTTGTTTATAATTATTTTATTCAATTTGGGAGCCGGCAGTTCAAATCACATTTTTTAAAACTCAACTATCATTTTTTCAACAATATGACTAGGGTTGTATGAATTACAAAAGCTTAACTATAATGTACCTAACCTATGTCAATGACCGTATTATTTATTCATTGCTTTTTTTTCAGTTCGCGTTTCCATTACACCAACGCGGAATCCATGTGATCAACTGCTCAAGAGTATTTGAGACCCTGTTCCGATTGTTCAAACGTCTTGTGCCTACTGATGACGTGTGGAGAAGGGTCCAATTCCACGGCTATGACCTCAACTCATTACACAGGTATTCCATAGTAACACATATTAGTATATTATGATACAAGTGAGCTAAGTTGCTCATTACGCACGAAGCTGTGAGTTGCAGCCCGAGCTGTAGGCGAGGGCGTAATTCAGCCGAGTGTGTAATGAGCAGAGCTCACGAGTTTCATATGATATTTTTCAATACATTCGCGAGGAAAAAAGAAAAATAATTTTTACCACACAGCGACAAAAACGATAAAAACAAAATATCAAAATCATGGGAAATGGCGCGCAAGTTTTTTTTCATGTGCCAAATGGATGGTCAATGAACATAACGTAGCCTACTTCAAAATTATAATTTTATGTGATAAAATGCATATATTTTATAACAAATTATTTGTAAATTATGAACAATATGATTAAATAAATGTTTGTTTGACTTAATTAAAGACGTCCACATTTATTTATTCCAAATATGTGTATGGATTTTCAGCGGCATAAAATCTTTTTATTGTTACAAAAAAAACTGTATTACCCGTAAAACTGAAAATACTCGCATATAGTGCACATAACTTGTAATAAGGTAATACTAATTTAACTTTGTAGGGATAATTCTATTATTGTGTTATAGCTCGGATTATGTAATAAGGGTCACTTTCAAGTGTTTTGAAAAATATATTCTGGGACATTATTCCTCACTCACGGCCATTTGACCCCAAACTAAGCAGAACTTGTGATATGGAAGCCAGATAAATTATATGAATGGCGGGCCGGTTGGCGTGGTTGGTAAGATACCCTATCTATCACGCCGCAGGTCGTGGGGTTGATTCCCAATCAGGACAAACATTTGTGTGCATCAACATGTCTGTTTCTCCTGAGTTTGGGTGTAATTATCTATATATGTATGTATTTACAAAAGAAAAGTAGTATATGTAGTATATCAGTTATCTGGCTTCCATAGTACAAGGTCAGATGGCCGTGTGTGAGGAATAATGTCCCAAATATATACTATTTATTATATTTTATTAGATTTTATCTGTGCAGCATTATGAAGTTACAAATAAATACTTATATTTTTATTTCAGATACGTAGATCCAGAATGTCTTCCAAAACGGTACGGAGGGTGCCGAAATGAGACGAGTTTAAAAATATGGCTGACTAAGATCAATCAATATAAGAACAAGGATTTCGATGAAGAAATGAGAAATTTAGGTTACTGCGCCGACTAACTGTATTCCTAGTACAGACAGAATGCACGCCCGCAAATGTAAAAAAACCGGCCAAGTGCGAGTTGGACTCGCGCACGAAGGGTTAAAACCATTTATTCTAAGATTGCGTACCATTATCTATAAAAACGGCAAAAAAATCGCGATTGTTGTATGGGAGCCCCCCATAAATATTTATTTTTTGTTTTTAGTACATGTTGTTATAGCGGCAACAGAAATACATAATTTGTAAAAATTTCAACTGTCTAGCTATCGCGGTTCTTGAGATACGGCCTGGTGACAGACAGACGGACGGACAGACAAATTATTAAAAACGAACAACAAAACAATCATGGCGGGAGTTATGCAAATGTAATAGTTGGAAAATAAATAGAAAAATATTTTATATTTAATTATAAAATATTTATACAACAAAAATTGATATATGATATATGATAATATTATTTTTGATGTTTTGTATATTTTTCTAATATGTGAAAATATATCTACATTTTAAAAGTATTTCAATTGTTTCTATTTCGAAAATAAATAAGCCGTCATTATAATAAATAGAGTAAACCCGGACACGCTTTGGCTTCTGAGGCTTTTCCATTATTTTGTTATTGGTAACACGGAGCTTGTTACATCTTCTACAACCCCCCGCCATAAAATAAGAAGCGGATTGCAACATCACGGCAATCCGAACTTATATAAGGACACCACTAGATGCATCGGATGCCTTAGTCCGATAACCTAACAATCGGGTCGTACTTTGCGTCACGTATATTAAGTACCTTTATAATTATTGTTGAATTGAATTAAAATCTTTTATAAGTTAAATTTGGTTTTTTTTGGGATCCTCCGTTGTGCCTCTCGTAATTGGCGCAGTCGGTAGGATCGTCGAGTCAGTGCGTGAACTATCAGTGAACTATCAGTGAACTATCTATCATAGATTCGCTTGTGACAGTGTGCTGAACTATACGTGCTGATTTGTGTTTTAACACAATATCGACGAATCCAGAAACCGGGAGACCAGCGGACCACACACGCCCATCCAGCCATCGATGACTCATAGTGCCGCCGTCGTAGAAATGTATATGTGAGTTGCACAATAATTCCGACACGGTTGGTTGCTACTCCTTTGTGTGTCCCATCATTATACCAAAATTTTCCATCCACGGAAAAACCGGGGAATAGATACCCCTAGGTCGTCCTCCCGCATCGCGCAGAGAGACGCTAATCGTAATTTAGACTTAATTAATATGGAGGGTCAAAACATGTCGAACCCCTCAATGTCTGGAGTTAGCCAGGACGCTACTCTAGATAAAATATATAAAGCTTTGCGTTTTGTACCAGAGTTTGATGGTACATCCAGTACTCTTACTAGATTTTTAGGATTATGTGATAGATTAATTTTAACTTATGTCAATCCATTAGCCGGGAACGAATTGACAAATTTATCTTTGTTAAACGGTATTGTTAATAAAATTACTGGTGCCGCCGCCAGAACTTTAGCAACGAATGGCATACCCCAGACATGGAATGACATAAGAAATACATTAGTTAATAGTTTTTCGGACCATAGGGATGAATCGGCGTTATATACAGATTTATCTCAACTGACTCAAGGATCAGACACCCCGTACCTATTTTATGAACGTGTTCGTAATTTACTTTGTACTATCATGACATACATAGAATTACATGAGACTGTAGACACGACTATTGAAGCTAAACGGACTCTTTACAGTAAACTTGCATTACAGACTTACCTTAAAGGACTAGAAGAACCCCTTGGTTCTCGTATACGATGTATGAGACCACCCACTCTGGAAAAGGCATTACAATATGCGCAGGAGGAAATGAACATAATTTACCTTCAAAATAAAAGTAATGTCCAAAATGTAAAAAAACCTAATTTACCTTCCGTACCTGTATCTTTGCCCTTACCTGTAAAACCTTTTAGGTTCAATAATTCATACTTACCGCAAATGCCTAAACCATACCCCAACTTTCCACGTTTCTATAACCCACAGCATACCAGGCCTACTTTACCTATTTATCCATCTAGAACACAGCAAATTTTTAGAGCGTTTCCATCAAATATGTCTACTGGCTTTAGAATTCCACCTCGTCAGCCAATGCCTCCACAGGCTCCACATAATAATTACTCTCAGCCTATGAGTGGAATTAGTCACCCCGTAGCTCGTGTTTTACCTCATAGTGGGCATGACTGGAAAATACATGGAAATCCACCTCCATCAAATTACTTTAAAACTAAACAGATTAACACTAATGAATTATATGATCCCACGTATTGTAGTGACTATGATTTTACCACAGAACAATATTATAATTCTTACGACAATTATCAGACTTACAACTATGACTATGATTTACCTTATTATGACTATACGGAAACTGAGGTGACTGAAAATCCTGAATTACCAGCCCCTGACAATAATACTGACTCTGGAATGACAATGACTACTGAATCCCAACAACAAAATTTTCCCAAAGTTCGGAAAACCAATTTCTTAACATAGAACTAAATATACATAATAAAAGACAATTACCCTATATACAAATTATAATCAGTCCTGAACTCCCACCATTAAAGTTTTTAATTGACACGGGAGCCAACCAGTCTTTCATAAGACCTGATGTTACTGAAATTTATTTTCCGAATTTCCCGCTTAATTATGATCCATTTATGGTGACAAATGTACATGCAACCACTAAAAATAAATACTCTATAACTATACCATGTTTCAACGAATTTCAAGATAACGATTTTATTAAATTATATGTATATAAATTCCACGATTACTTTGACGGACTTATAGGTTGTGATCTTCTTGAGAGATGGTTAGCAAAAATAGACCTAGGATCTAGAAAATTATACACTAAATCGGCATGTAATCCTATACATATGTATATGTCTCAGAATGTAAATTTATACGAAAACATTATCCCAGCAAAATCGACAAAGTTAATTCGAGTACCTACTACTATAACCAAAGGTGATGTATGTATTAACGAGCAAAATATAGGCGGATGCTATATTGGTCAATGCATTACCATGGCAAAAAATAACCGTGCTATTTTAGAAATTACTAATCCTACAGAAAGTGATATTATATTTTCATTATCCGAACCAATTAACGCACATATATTTAACGAGCATACTATTCCCGCAGTGTCATATGATACTTATAATAACAATGCTCGACGGTCTCGCGACGTCTTATCGCGTTTGCGCATAGATCATTTAAATGTAGAAGAGACAGCCAATATAAAAGCGATTTGTACAGATTATTCGGATGTGTTTTATCTTGAAGACGAGTCTTTAACATTCACCAATCGAATAAAACATAGTATAAATACTCTCGACGAAATTCCTGTCCATAGTAAAACATATAGATACCCATACGTTCATAGAGAGGAAGTTCAAACTCAAATAAAAAAAATGTTAAATCAAGGTATTATAAGGCCTTCAACTTCCGCTTGGAGTGCACCGATTTGGGTCGTACCTAAAAAAAGTGACGCTTCTGGTAAAGTCAAGTGGCGCTTAGTCATTGACTTCCGTAAATTAAATGAGAAGACAGTCGATGACAAGTATCCGATCCCGAACGTTACCGACATTTTAGATAAATTAGGTAAATGCCAATATTTCTGTACACTAGATTTGGCTAGCGGATTCTATCAGGTGGAGATGGACCCTAAAGATATACATAAGACAGCATTTAGCGTAGAACATGGTCATTACGAATTTTTGAGGATGCCCATGGGATTAAAAAACTCACCATCAACCTTCCAACGTGTTATGGATAACGTTCTTCAAGGCCTACTGAATAAGATTTGTGTTGTATATTTAGACGATATATTAGTCTTTGGCACCTCCTTACAAGAAGTAATGATTAACCTTAAACAGATATTCCAGCGCTTGCGAGATTCAAACTTTAAAATCCAAATGGATAAGTCTGAATTCCTCAAACGTGAGACCCCGTACTTAGGACATGTTATTACTACCCATGGTGTGAAACCAAATCCGGACAAAATTAAGGCCATATCAAATTACCCCATACCACAAACCACTAAGCAAATTAAGGGATTCTTAGGACTTTTAGGTTATTACAGGAAATTTATACCTGACTTTGCTCGAATAACAAAACCCCTTACATCTTGTCTTAAGAAAGGAGCTAAAATAACTCTGTCCCCTGATTATGTAAAATGCTTCGAACACTGTAAGACCCTTTTAATGAATGATCCCATACTTCAATATCCCGACTTCACAAAAGATTTCATACTTACTACAGATGCATCGAATGTTGCATTAGGTGCAATTTTATCTCAAGGTTCTATAGGAACGGACAGACCGATAGCATATGCATCGAGAACCCTCAATGACAGCGAACAAAATTATTCCACCATCGAGAAAGAGTTGTTAGCCATCGTGTGGGCTACAAAATATTTTAGGCCCTACCTTTTCGGACGTAAATTCCAAGTGGTAACCGACCATAAGCCGTTGCAGTGGCTTATGAATTTAAAAGAGCCTAATTCACGTTTAACAAGATGGAGATTAAAATTATCTGAGTTCGATTTCACAGTAGTATATAAAAAGGGAAAGTGTAATACAAATGCTGACGCTTTGTCACGTATCGAAATACATAATGATGAAACCATCTCGTTAATAGTTAATACGTCACAAGCCCCGCGACATCACAGTACGTCATCTACCATCAGTGCTCCGTCAGAAAGTTCATTAGATGACCCCTCTGCCGTTCAAATGCGTCGCTCCTCTTCATCTACGTTGTCAGCATCTGAAACAGAAATACGTATTAGATCATCTACAGAAACTGCTCATACCAGCGCAGAAAATCCTATTCTCGAGATACCTATAAGTGAAGATCCGTTAAATAAATACCGAAGACAGATAATAATTAATATAACAAATAACTTACCCAGATCCAGATCCACTGTTACGAAGCCATTTGAAAGTTACTTACGTGTTTCAACTAACGTATCTGAAGACGATCTCGAACGAGGAATTATAAATATAGTTAAAGAGCACGTTGATCCTAAATTCCGTACAGCGATCTTGGTCCAGCCCGTTGATAAAATGCTTCATATCATTCCAATTATTCAAAGAACGTTTAAAAGTTCTTCGATGAACCTTATACTTGTTAAACGACAAATCGAAAATGTATCTGATTATTTGAAACAACAAGATATTATACGATTATATCACGAAGGTAAAACTAACCATCGGGGTATTACTGAAACATACCATTCTTTATCACAGCGATACTTTTGGCCGAAAATAAAATCAGATATAACAGGTTATATTAATCAATGTTCTATATGTGGTTGTGCTAAATACGACCGTAATCCCATCCGCCAACAGTTCAAAATCGTTCCTCCACCGTCAAAACCATTTGAAGTTATTCACGCAGATGTTTTAACCATAGAACATGAAAAATACCTCACAATAATAGATTCGTTCTCTAAATTCGCTCAAGCCTATCGTATGTCGGATTGTACAGCACCTAATATTGTAAAGTCATTATTAACTTTCAGTTCACATCATGGATTCCCTATTTCCTTAACCACCGACCAAGGAACTGAATTTACAAATCAAGTAGTAACTGAATTCTTACGTTTACATAAAATAGAACATCATTTGATTGCTGCCCATACCCCCAATGAAAACGGTGTGATAGAACGTTTCCACAGTACACTTTTAGAACATCTCCGAATTTTAAAATTAAAACATAAGAATGAACCTGCTACTAATTTAGTACCTTACGCCCTTCTTGCATATAATAGTTCCGTACATAGTCTTACCAAATGTAGACCTTTTGATTTAATCTCTGGCCATTTCGACCCACGTAACCCTACGGACTTATATTTGACGGAACGATTATTGCAACAATACATGCAAGACCACCGTAGTAGAATGGAAACGGTATACGACATTATACATGAATCATCACTCTCCGAGCGCGAAGCGATAATGACTCAACGTAATACTCATAGGGAACCTGAGATCGAATATACACCTGACCAGGAAATATACGTACGAAATCCAACAGCTGCCCGACAGAAACTCGCCTCGCGATTTACGCGTGACAAAGTCATTGCAAACTTACCTATTCATATCTACACCTCTCGAAGACGCGGACCCGTAGCGAAATCTAGACTGAAACGACCTAAGAAACATAACAACCCTACATTGTTACAGGTACCTAATAATGCTGATGGCTCTGGCCCGAGCTCAAGACATCCGACTTGACAGCCTGGACAATGGACCTGGTATATTACCTTATAAACTGGGAGACACAAAAATGATTTCTCACCATCATGTCTTTTTACGTGACATTGACCTCGACAAAATAGAACGACAAGTACTTACCATGCAGTTACAACTGACTGACGTTACTTATAGACTATCTGAAAATAACTTATTGCATTTTAAAAGCCAAATTGGTTACCTTAGCGATAAATTGAGTAAAATTATTTTACAGCTTAGAACTCTCGAACCTGATACAAGAGTCAGAAGAGGTCTTTTAAACCCACTGGGTACGATAATTAAGTCAATTTCCGGTAATCTTGATCATGACGATGCCTTACGGTTCGAACATGCTATAAAAATTTTGAAATCTAATAACAATAATTTGTCCAAAAAATTTAACCAGCATATTACCTTATTTAAAGAGTACACGTTTCAACAGACTCAGGTATTACATAATTTGACCAAAAATCAGTTAAAACTTAACGATGCGCTTAATTACGTCATTAATATGACTAATTCAAATAATGAAAGCGCTACGCGATATGCTTACCTTTCGCAATTGTTCATTATCTTAAGCGATAACGTACAAGAGCTTTCTGGTGAAGTTATTAGGATAGAAAATATCTTAGCTTTTAGTCGCACTATGTCTTTGCACCATTCTATATTATCTACTAATGATATTAATGTAATGTTAAGAAAACTGAGAAATCTGTATAGCACAGATCAAGTTATCGATTTAGAGATAAGAAACTACTATGATATAATTAGTTTAGGCTCATATTATATCAATAAAAAAATCGTGGTTGTCCTTAACTTCCCAATTACCTTATCTTTGACCTTTCAACTTTATAGACTTTGTCCTGTACCTAATAAAAATCTTGAAGTTATTATTCCACCTTATCCTTACGTAGCAACTAATCTTAAGGAATTCGTGTACATAGAGACTGAATGTCCGAAGGTTAGCACATGGCACATTTGTGAGCAGAAGATACAACATCAAATTAGATCTGAAAAGGATTGCATACATCAAATTATTCATTCACAGGAGATAGATGAAACGTGCCAAATCACGCCTATCTCTCTGTACAAGGAAGCTCTTACGGAGCTAGATAGTCAGCACTACATAGTTTCTTTTCCAAAATCCACCAAAGTTCAGATTTTCTGCGGTCATGAAAAGTACCAAATTGTTCAAGGCAGCTACTTAGTAACAATACCGAAGTTATGCAAGCTTAAATCATCAGAATTCACACTGACTAACATTGAAGACAGAGTAAAAGGTATCAGTGTCGAAATCGTTAGCTTCCCACGGATGAACAACATTACTCGGAAGAGCGGACAAAGCTACCAACTCAATTCAATTGATCTGAATAAATTGCACAATATTCAGAATCAAATTGCAATGGAAACACCTGTCGATTTGGAAGCGGATGATTCATCAACTATCTACCACACAACGATTCCTTTGTACATCTTAGTAACCGGACTATTGGGTGCAGCTGTAATCTCATATATCCTGTACCGACATCGAACAAGTACAATGAATTTCATGAAAACCAAAGACGATGGGAACAATTCAGCTGAGGAGATTCGAGCCGCAACTTTCGCTGTAGATATCAGCAGATAGTTGCTCATCTTGCAAGGGAGGTGTTACATCTTCTACAACCCCCCGCCATAAAATAAGAAGCGGATTGCAACATCACGGCAATCCGAACTTATATAAGGACACCACTAGATGCATCGGATGCCTTAGTCCGATAACCTAACAATCGGGTCGTACTTTGCGTCACGTATATTAAGTACCTTTATAATTATTGTTGAATTGAATTAAAATCTTTTATAAGTTAAATTTGGTTTTTTTTGGGATCCTCCGTTGTGCCTCTCGTAATTAGCTTGTCAATAGCCACTAAACAAAAATAATAATAAAAACGATTCACAAACAGCCTATTAATAAATAAATTGGTAGTGTTCGTATGTTAATCGTTTCCAAGGGTAAAAAATATATTATTTCGGTAATGTCATGGAGAGATAATTTTTACCCGCATAATTATCCTACACATCGTCCCATCATTTTTATTACCAGCATAAAATACATCAATTTATAAGTGAAATCGAAATTAAACGTTTTCTTATTTTTACAAGATCAAGGCAAAAGTTCATGGAAACTTGTCTGTCGGGTCAGTAAGTGTACAGAGTAAGTTCTGATGATATGATAACTAACATATTCATTTTTTTTTTATCCTTCTCATTATCTTCAAGGTTGGCAGCACAGCGGTAATCCTGGGGGGCTAAAAAGGAAGCTCGAACAATATTGCTAATGCAATACATTTTTGCGAATTTATGCCAAAACTTTTAATGAATTAAATTGTATATATGTGACTATTTTAAATAAAACATATTGAAATAAGTAGGATCTGCTGAGAATTCGAAAAATGAATTGCATTAGCAATATTACAAAGTTCATGCAGCGATGGCCATCTATCATTTGCCAATTTTACCAAAAAAAAAAAAACATTTTCGAGTTTTATAGAACTACTATAATACCTACTTCATTTGTTCTTTTTCTCATGCACTTTTCCCAATAGATAGTTATGTCAAGTACGAGCCCGAATCATACAGAGAGGGTTCCGAACCATAAAAATAATACCAACAAAATTTTGTGACTTTTACATAACTTTGCTGCGAAATGATAAGAAGGCGTTTATAATAAAAAAAAAATGTATTATTAAAATATATACAAGTACCTACTGTTATTTGAATAACACTTGGTCCAAATTACAGCTAATTACGTAATGACGTTTTTGAAATAATCAGAACAAACGACTGAAAAAAATAATAATTAGAGGTTTCTTGTGGTTGTGGTTTATTCTATTACGTATTCTGTGAAAATGGCTATTTCAGTTAAAGGATACAACCTTATGGCAAACAGACGGAGTAACCTTAGTAAATAGGGCCCCTTAAGACACCCTTTGGGCACAGAACGAGGAAATGGATCCGAAGGAATGAAAGGTCCAATTCACGGTGGTGTAGGAACGGCTACAATTTCGACAAAAGACTTTTTTTAAGAATAAAAAACTCAATAATATCAAGTTTATTAAGTATACTTTCTAACTTTAACTTACTAACTTGAGTGAGATAAGAAACAGCTTTCAACAATAATGTATATTTGTTAGGTTTGTTCTTACTTACTCTATGTGCTTACATTACTCTATACAAGCATCGCATGCGCACTTTCTGTGACATTATAATATAAGCACTAACAAATTGCGCATTGCACTGTGAACCGTTATCTGCAGCAGACGTATGTTGCCCTAGTAAACATAACGTTAAATTATTAAATTGTGATAGAGATATTTATGTGACTATATCAATAATGGATTAAAATATTACTTGTAAGTATAATTTCATTACACCTAATATCAGTTAGTGGCTCTGACTGTATGTTACCTTTTCACGACTAAACCTCTGAACCGATAGTATTGAAATTTGACAGAAAGGTAGCCTGGGACTTGGAAAAGGACATGGGCTACTTTGGACGTAAGTGAAATAGCGGGCTACTTAACAGCTACTCATAAAATCCAACTTATGATTAAAGTAATTATTTTTATTAGAATGAGTTAGATGTAGTTATAAAAGCTGGATAATGTGGTCTTCATCTCTTCCAATCTGAATCCTAGATGTTAAAGTCAAAGCCAATTTGCTTGGAGATTTAAGGAAGGTTCATTTGAATTATGGAGAGACTAGCTTCCGCCCCGCGGTTTCACCCACGTTCCCGAGAGATCTTATGTTTTCCCGGGATAAACTGTATCCTATATTTTAATCCTGAATATCTATACTAATATTATAAAGCGCTAATCTCAGGAACTACATTATACTGGTTCTAATTTAAAAATTATTTTAGTGTTGGATAGCCCATTTATCGAGGAAGGCTATAGCTACTTTTTATCCCGGGAACACATAAGATACCTCAGGAACGCGGGTAAAACCGCGGGGCGGAAGCTAGTATTCTATATCCGTTCAGTAGTTTTTGCGTGAAAGACTAACAAACAACATTCACATTTATAATATTACTAGGGTATGATATATACTTACATAAGAAACAATACTTTTATTTCATTTGCCGATAATTCAGATCAAACCAAAGGTGAAGATAAAACCTGTCATTTAGATAAAAACAGGCCCCCTAAAAAGGCCGCTCAAACAATATTACTAGTGCAATTCATTTTTCGAATTCTCGGCGATCCTACTTATTTCAATATATTTAATGTAAAGTAGTAACACTACAAATAGTCACATAAGTATAGTATATATAGTTTAATTATTATTCATTAAAAGATTTGGTATTGATTAATCTGCCGTAAATTCGGAAAAATGCATTGCATTAGCAATATCGCTCGTGCTACCTTTTTGGCCCCCCAGGTCAATGACTTCTTTCTTACGAGGCTTTCTTAAATGATTACCGTGTGTAACAAACTATCTCCGCAGTTATTATATCCCAGTACATCACTGTATGAGATATGTAAGAAAAATGTTTATCGGTAGGTACAATTCACTGAGTCCAGTTGACAACCTTACGTATGATAAGGAAAAAGAAACCTGATTCTAACTGGGTAACCTAAGCTGTGGGGTTTAGTGAACTTTTACTATAGAAATTTGCTGCCACACGCAGTTTTGTTTTTAATTACGTTACGTCACTTATGTTTAATTTATACCTACAGTGCCACAAACGACCCGGTGGCCAAAACCGGAACTAATGACACTCATTTGAAAATGACAGTTTTAAAATGATAAATGTGGGGATTGTTTTCGATGGTGGCGCCAGCGGGTCAAATAAGTTTGTGGCACTGTACAGTCACGAGAATAAATATATAGTATACTTAGTAAATTCTAAAGCGTATTTTTTGTGAAATCACCATAGCAACTTTGAGATAACAACTATATTATAATAGTATTGGTTCGATAATTTTTCAAAGAATACATGGAAAAAGCTAAAATGTGGGATAATACAAACCCCAAATCAATAAAAAAAAACCGGCCAAGTGCAAGTTGGACTCGCGCACCGAGGGTTCCATACAAACTTCGTCCATCGTTCATCGATCACGGGAAATGCACAATTTTATTTATTTACCTTATTTGAGGTTGGTGACAGACAGACAGACATGACGAATCTATAAGGGTTCCGTTTTTTGCCATTTGGCTACGGAATCCTAAAAAGTACTATTTGATTGCCGAAATGATAGCATTATCAGATTTACCCTTCCAACGCGTTGAAGAATTAAGGTTCCGACGGTTGTAATATGGACGGTGTAATAAGGTAAAAGATCCGTCAAAAATGTAACGGATACGGACACGGATACGGATCTTTTTTATCCCGCGGATATCCGCGGATATGGATACGGATAATATCCGGAACATCACTAATTATAACTAATATAATTTTGTCGTGGTTGGTAAAATATCAAGACTCTAACTAGTGAGATATTTCGTAACAAAATAATTACCAACTAAGGTCATTCACCCGACCATATGCGCCAGCGCCGATGCAATGTCGGTTAATTACGGTGAACGGGCTGGCGACCATTTTTACGAAGGCTCACGAACGCACTCGTGCGCATAAAGACATCAACGTGGAAATACTAATCTCCTTTTTTATTTTTATTGCAAAATTGTTTTAAATTATATACCTACTTTTGGTAACCGTACCTACAATATGTAAATAAGAAATGAGTATACCTATAAAGCTAGGAAGTAAAGCAACTTTCTATAAAATATACATTCGAGTTCCTCAGGTTACAGAGAATATAAATTTCAGAGCTATTCCCATAGTAAAAGTTATTGAACATGACGAACTTAGCATAGTAAAGAAACATAAATAAATAAATAACTTCTAATATAAATATTGGTATTTGACTATAATATCTCCGTGGTTGGTAAGACAACGGTCAATTGTTGTAACGACACATTCTATATTTCCTACTGTGCCTAGATATATACTCAATTAATTTTTATACTACTACTATAAGTTCATCTACTATTACTTATTTAAAGTACGCTTATCCGTGGTTTATCTAGCGATTGGAAAATCAGCCTCAACACAAATTAATACACGTTCTAATAAGTTCGTTGGTAAAGTCGACCAACTCGCTTAATTACATACATAATCTATACTAATATTATAAAGCTGAACAGTTTGAATGCGCTAATCTCAGGAACTACTGGCTCGATTTAAAAAAATCTTTCAGTGTTGGATAGCCCATTTATCGAGGAAGGCTATAGGCTACTTTTTATCCCGGGAAAACATAAGATCCACGGGAATGCTGGTGAAACCGCGCGGAAAAACTAGTAATAATATACACGACAATAATCTAACACAATGAAAGCAACGTTAATTAGCTAGATTATAATATATTCGATTCTATTTTACTGGAATGATACCTGTTAAGAATAATTTTGTGCTCAAGTTAGTTGTTTGGTAATGAATTTAAAGTAATTGAACTGCATAAAAAAAAAAAGATTTTATATATTCATAGCATCTTTACTAATAGGTATATTTTTGTTGTATTCAATCAGTACGAAAGTTTGTTGATATTGACTCTTGACGATCTGGGTTATCGTTTTAACAGAATTCCATTCTCTAAAGAGGAAACCGAATTGAAAGTGTTTTAAAGCAGTCGGCGGCCAGCAATAGTACCGCTAGGTTGATTTAAAATTTTGGTAACATAAAATACATAATAATAAGTGTGAATAAGTACTTATTTTCATAAATATCATTAGGAAAAATCTGAAAAAAATTGCTAAGTGTATCGCATTCTGTAGATTCCAAATTCATCAAAACAGCAAAAATTCCGTAATTATATTTAAACTGGTTTCATTAAAAATATTTTTGGGACTTAGTCCATTTATTTACAATAATTGTGTAAAATACAATATATACATAGAAAATATCCTCAAAGCTCTCGCAGCTGTCGATAAATAAATATTTTTTAATTTCAGGTATTATAATATTAAAATGCCATTCATTGAAATAGCATTCCAAGCAGAAGTTAGTAGATATGAAGATGCAGAATTCGAGGAGTTCGCTAGGAGGAATTGCAATGAAAATTTTGATACTAGGAGTAAAGCCATTGAGGAGCTTCGACGGTTAATACACGGTGAGGCCTCACACAAGTTCACACAACAGCTATTTCGTTCAAAACTCGTTGAAGAATTTAGTTACCACCTCGTGTTTATGCTTTACTAGTTACATAATATTTAATTTTGCCGGTCAGGGCCGTGTTCGTTTTATTTTAAGTTTTCCAGCACGGTCAAAACTGAAGCTTTACTACGCATTGAGTTAATTAATTATGTATCGATTGTCCTTTTAATACTGTCCTTACATGGCTTTTCAAGATAGACTTTATGTTTATCCCATAGATATTTAAAGGCAATAAAATAATAAAAACAAAATATTTTAAATGTAATTACAATTTCAAGTAAATTGTTGTTTTCTATCTTATAGTAAAAAGGTTTGTTTGTTTGCAGAGCGAGGTGAATGTAGCCCTCGGCGAGTGGACGACGCATACTTCCTCAGATTCCTGCGGTGCCGCCGATTCATACCAGCGTTGGCGCATAAATTGGTAAATATTTACATACTGATAATAAAAATATTATTATGCGTAATTTAACTACCTACATTGTTTAACTATTCATAAAGAAATACCTACCATCAAAATTTTATGTAGGATGGCAGCCAACGTCATCATAGACAGACGGTTTTTTACCATAAAGCTACGGAATCCTAAAAAGAGATAACAAAGGCTGATAGCTCCAGTGCTGGTGACGTCGGATGCCACGGCGGTGCCAAGGTTCGAATCCTACAATGATCTTGAGCTTTCGGTGAAGGAAAACTTATCGTTAGTAAACCATAGCACGGTGGTAGGGCACTTTGTACCTAATAACACCCTCAAGTTGAAAATCTGTCGCCAAGTAGGTACCTACTGGTGTGTTCCGACAGTTGCACTTGAGAGCCAGTTGCCTTCTAGGCTTTATAAAGGTCGGCAACACATTGGCATTCCCCCTGATATTGCTAATTTCCATAAGCGTCGGTAGCCACTTACCATCAGTTGGACCGCCTGCCGGCCTGTCAGTTTTCTGACATAAAAAATTGTCATTACAATAACTGCTATGGTATAAGCCCTTTGACTTGGAGCTCGACTAATACAATTCCTTGTTAGAGTGCCCTTTCAAGGAGGTTAGAGATTGTACAGGTACCAGTCACTTACGATATAGATTCCTTGACATAGAAACATGTTTAGCCTTTCAAAGATTCATGACGAGATCATTAAATATATAGATAAATTTGATGGTTTTATGTCCCCCAATGTTTTTGAAATATTTTATAAGCCCTGTATAAATTTTGTATCAAATATTTACATAAACATATATATAATATATAAACCTTTATAAATAATATATACACTTATACATAAACCTCCCAGTCTTCTTCGTTTATCGTTCTTTCTGTTAGTAAAAACCGTATTAAAATCCGTTGCGTGGTTTAGCGAATTTGTTTTACATATATTATTTTTATTCCACAATTAAAATAATACTTTTTGATAAGTTTCTATAGTCGATATATGGAATACCCATAGAAATGGAAATTATTTGTCTTTGGTTGGGTATACCTTTATGTCTTTGAGTATCTCTTTATGCAATACGCCAAGGATCAAAGTTACTTCATTATTATCATTTTTTTTTTTCAAATTAGGAATCAAGAAGGTTATACAAATCCTTGTAGCACATAAATTATGTTTTTTTATTATGTAATAAGCCTATAATGTTACCGTGGTAAAATTATTGTGATAAATGATGATGTGGCCGAAGGCCCGAAGGTGTTAAGCACACAAAGCCTAGAAGGAAATGGTTCTCAATTGCAGCTGCTTGTACACACCGGTAGATACTTGGTGACACATTTCCAACTTAAGGGTGGAAGCCAACCAGGAGGGTACTAAAAATAATATCCAATTAGAACAGTGCTGCAACAAAATATTATAAAATAAATGATATTTTGACTTAAGGTTCAACTTTTCATAGATTCTAGACGAATCCAAAGTATAATACGGAATCCTAAAAATGATAATAACTAATGCTTGACTTCTAGATGGTGCGCTATGAGGACTTCAGACAGAAAAACGCCTATTTGTACGATTGCGATGCATTCGGGTTGCAGCGAGTCAAGTATGTGTACGGAGGCACGTTACCAGAGAGCCCAGACAATGGACGAATCATACTCATGAGATTTGGTAAGATACTGTCTACAGTTCATAGCTGCCTGGTACTTCTGCCCGAGTTGGCAAACTATGTAGTTAGCCAAAGTTGCCAAACTTTTTTCGGCAATATGATTCCAGAAACAGCCAAAAAATCTGATATCTGTAATCTGATAAAATTTATGAATAGAATGATTGCTTAGTGATTTTTGTGAATACATTTTCATAAGAAAATAATTATTATGTTGGGCATCTTTTCAGGACGATGGGATACGCAAGCTGTACCAATAGACGACGTGGTCCGCTGTGCTCTCCTTATGGATGAGATAGCTGTGTTGCAGCCTAAACTGCAAATATTAGGAGTGACAATTATTGTGGACCTCGAAGGCCTAAGTTTGAGGCATATAAGGCAACTGACACCGACGATAGCCTATCAAATAGTTAGCTTGATGGGGGTACGCATTATTGTTACTCAAGAAACTTGTTATTTTTCTAATACAGCGCCATCTAGTTATAGAAGTCAGATTTAATACAACAACTTACCTTAATATCAATCTTCTTAGTTAGTTGATTTATCAACAGAACTCACTAGTTGTTAATGATATACTAAGATGTATGTCAAATACTACATTTTATCAAATTACAGGTATCATTTCCACTGACCATGCACGGCCTCCACATTATCAACTACAACTGGATCCTCAACTCTGTATTCTACTTATTCAAACAGTTCATCCCCACCGCCGTATGGAGTCGTCTCCACTTCCACGGTTCTGACATGAACTCCCTACATAAACACATAGACCCAGAGTACTTACCACCAGAGTACGGTGGAAGATGTCGACACCTAATAAGTACTGAAGAGTGGTTAGCAAAAATTAAAGAGTACAAAGATGATTTCCTGGTACAAGAATTGAGAGATTTAGGATTTTATGTTGAATAATTCAATAACTAAGTATTCATACATAAGTATTAATTCATCTAAAAAACAATAATTCCTCAAAAAATAAAATGTTCAAATAAAATTTCTTTAATTTTGTTATACCTAATCCTAACTAATATTATAAATGCGAATGTGAGTTTGTTTGTTTGTTGGTTTGTTCGTTTGTTTGGTACCTTTTCACGCCTAAACCGCTGAACCGATGAACGCGATGTTGGTACGCAGATAGCTTATGGTATGGAGAAGGACGTGAGCTACTTTTTTTTCATGTAACTGGTGTGTAACTAACACCCACTTACCCATAATGTAAATAATTATTTATCGAAGACTAGCGACCCGCCACGGCTTCGCACGGATGCAATTTAATATACAAAACCTTCCTCGTTTATCGCTCTTTATATTAGTGAAAACCGTATCAAAATCCGTTGCGTGGTTTAGAAGAAGTAAGCGGAGAAACAGACATAGGCAGATAGTGTGGCTCGAGTTACGAAACGACTCGATATTACACGTCTAAACTACCAGGAGAACATAAAATGCTGGTATTACTTTGCTCAAAAAGAAATAGCTTTATTATAAACGCCTGTTGCATTGCATTACAATTTACATTACATAGTACATTGTAACGTAAAATTATATAAAAATATGTAGCTATACCTTCACTAAATCCGCACAATGTTCACGAAACTTATATATTGTGCTAAATCAAAAAATCTCGACGTTTTTGTATGCTCAAATACGTCCTAACTATATAATATTATGAGTTCTAAATACAACACTACAGAACTGAGATCATAATGTATAATTATTAATTTATTACTAATATTATGCAAGTAAGTTAAGAATTTTATACAATCTAAGCAATTCATTATTAATCGTTGTTTACATTAGATATAATAAGTGTAAACAACCACAAATATAAACAATCACGCACGATTGACCAGTAGAAGGTTCCCGCGAGTTTTATTTTATTATTTGGTGCTCTTTATCCAAACAATATTCGAATAGTGACACGACAATACATCATTCAATATAATGTTCACTTTTTGGAATGTAAGGTACTTAATCTATATAAAATAAATATTATAACTCCTAAAAAAGCTTACGATAGTTTGTAATACTTATTTAAATTGGTAGGTATTAATAGGAACTATTTTTAGCCTAAAATCCAAAACTTCTCGTTAATTCATAAACCTTTCTATGATTTATCCTCTGCAGCTCCAGCTCATTTTCCAATTCAGCTAACATTGTTGGATCTACTTGGTTAAATACATTTACATCTTCAGTTGTATGCTCCTCTGGTAGAATTGCTACAACGTTATCGTCCGTAACTACATTCCAGTCGTCATTGTCTACGCTATGAAAATAATAATCAAATTCACTCTCATCGAAGTGATATTTCCTTGGTCCACTCCGCATATGAGCTGGCATTTTATGTGTTCCGTGTATAATCAAACTGATGGGACCGATTTCGCCTTTATTTTTTTCGTTGGTCTGGAAATATTAAAAAAAAATGATTAGACTATTAGACCATAATAATAATTATCTGATCCATGACGAATCTTTCGGTTATATTTTCAATTTTCAAATAAAGTACCGTACAAACTTACATTATCTTCAATTGTTACTTTCCAAATACCATTGGCATTTTCTCCCCATGAGGCAACTGAAGTCAATGGCCAGTTCACGAAGCCAGCTTTTGAAGAATCTTTTGGTCGAGCGCTTAGCAGTTGAACTTTTGTACCTGGAATTTTACGAAGAATGTACTACCATAGCACAGAATACATAATAGTATGACCATAGTACCCATGTATAC
The DNA here is from genome assembly GCA_951216915.1 of Tetheella fluctuosa. Taxonomy (NCBI): domain Eukaryota; kingdom Metazoa; phylum Arthropoda; class Insecta; order Lepidoptera; family Drepanidae; genus Tetheella; species Tetheella fluctuosa. Next base: position 1,731,379 of record OX578229.1, on the reverse strand, counting down.
GAACGAGTATCATCAAGGCGTATCAAATTGGCATCCTAAAAAAGACAATTAAGCGAATAATTTTACCACTAGACAAAAAAAACAATTATACCTAATTTAATAATCACAAAAGCACAGAATACATAATTGACAAAAGCATTTTGGCATGTAAATTGACCTTAGTAAAAATAAAAAACGATTTGTCGATTGTCGCTCACTCAGCTCGGCTGCTGGTCGGTTAGCGGTTTTGTAAACGTCTTTCTGACGTAACAGTTCGACTAAAATACCAAGACTACATGAAATGTACGGAGATCTTACCTTGGGGCGACTGTAAATAAATCTCAAGAGCTCCGCGGCGACTGAACTGTACGTCAACAATAACTTCGACATGTTCTATGTAGTTCACTTTGCAGTTACCCACAGCTATTATAATGTCAACTTTATCTCCTGAATATAATCTGCCCCCATCTTCTTCCCAACTGTAATGTTAAAAAGGTTAAAATAAAATGTTTTAGTAATTAAGGTTTACATTCAGAATACATTTCTTGTTTTTGTTATATTTTTTTCGTGGCGTGTGCATGAATGAGACCCTCTACGCGTGGAACGTAAATAGAGGTATGTTTAAAGCCTCACAAAGCTAATAAAAGTGGCGTCAAATTAAAAAATAAAATATGCATTGGAAACTTCAAATCTCACACTTTAAAATAACGTAAAATATATTTCATTTATTGCTTTTCTGATGACTAAAAAACAATATTTCTTTCCTGATAAATTCCGCTAGCACACTGATTTTAGGGAGACTGGAGCATTAACGCGGCGTCACCTTAATTCAGATAAATACAGTAAAGAAGAATTCACGTTGAAAAGTAGTAATTTTGTATCTAGTCGGCCAGTGTTCACGAGTTTGTAAAAGATAAAGTATTAATATATAAGTGTTCAAGAAACAAAGTGAAATAAATATAGTATACAGTCCATTTGAAGATAAGTTTTTGATTGAAGGGAAACACATATACCTAATAAACAACCAATCATCAAAGTCAACATTATATTTGATCGTATATTTATTATAATGTAGCATTCTAATAGTGAAAGAATTTTTGAAATCGGTCCAGTAGTTTATGAGTTTATTCGTGACAAACATACTTACTTACATACAAATCTTTCCTCTTTATAATATTAGTATAGATTGCATAGATTTTTGCCAGTCAAACACCGATCGGTCACGCTCGCGACCCATTGGTACCCTCACAACGATAGCGATCGGCAGTTAATAAAAGTAACAAAACGGAATCAACATTCCGTCTCAATCGAAACATAACGAATATTTTACTAGGAGAACATAAATCAGAAGCTATATGTAGATATTTGCGTCGTCGCCCTACCAAAGGTGGTACCTATTGTGGCTCACGTTACGGAGAAAACAACAGCTGACAGCTGTGTAAAGTACATAAATAAATACATTGTATATTTCTTATTTTTTTCTCTATTGATTTTTACATAATAGAATTGATACGAATTCGTCTTTATCGGGTTAGAACATGATTTTGCAGTTATAAAACTTGTTGGGGTGTCTCTGTCTACGTCAAATCACGTCAAATCAGCTCGCTATCGCTGCTAATCGAAAGTCAACTTTGTCTACGGGGCGTTTCGTATCGTCTTTGCATTCAGACGAACTATACCAGGAAAACATACTCACGCAGTAGATTCGACTCGACAAACAAGTTTATCGGGAACTGTCGTCCAATTTAATGCTGCAGTAACAAGCGCGCCAGCATTTAAAAGTCCATAACCAAATTTTACATCGAATCGGAGACCTATGCTGCAAATGTTATTATTAAATAAATATGTTAAAGTTACATAGACGATTTCTATTATATATTAAAAAATCACCCATTTATTTGCCATCCAGGATTGGCAGATAGCGGTGCATATTCTGACGTCCATACTATAAGATGTTGCACATCCCGCCATGTAAGATTTGGGCTGTTGATTAATAGAAATAAATTTTATAATCATTTGAAGAAGGTAACAGTAAAAGTCGTAAGTTAGATACTCATTATTTATATTTCTTGAGTTTGAAACCTGGTTTTGATGAAGGAAAACATCGTAAAGAAACTTGCATATCCGAGAGATCAAATTCAAAAGGCACGTTAACTCCAACAATTGCCTTCACCCCACTCACTATTATGTAGGGATGCCCGGACATAATTATGATACCTATTTTTAATGACTACTTATTTTCAGAATGAACTTACTTAGCATGCAAAGCTAGTGCAATGATACCAGCTGCCAATGGCGCTGCAGCTGATGTCCCTGTGTGACCAAGGGTGCATGAATTGCTTGTATCTGTGGTCGCCTGCATGAGAAAAATAAAAAGGCTTTTAGTAAATCTTCCCAAACGTGATTGGTGATCACAATACAAGAACCTTACTATTTTCTGATCCTTATAAGCACCAGAGGAGTATGCTGCAGCCAAAGTAGAGGAACAAATTTCACCGTACCAAGGAAACAGACCTTGTTGGGAGGCGCTCCCTATTGAAATTGTGTAAATACTTGATGAATATCTGGAACAAAAGAAAACTAAAATGTTACCACATTGATGATTAAGGAATTCATGGATACTGTACTTACCCATCACAATTGCAGTTGTCGCTATTGCCACCACCGTTACCATTTGCCCAAACATAGATGGACCCTTTTCCACCACGACCCTGAAAGTCACGATTTTTAAATGTCAGAAGTATGCAGGCAGGCACCTGATGGTAAGTTGGGCATCATGGCAGGGGATTGCCAATGTGTTGCCGGTCTTTACAAAGCCTTAAAGGCCACTGGCTCTCAAGTGCATCTGCTGGAAGGTACTTGGCGACAGATTTTCATCTTGAGGGTCAGTCAGGCGAGTACTACAAAGCGTGCTCAAGCTTTGATTGATGTTTTATACTATCAATGGCCAGATTTTATGATCTTATCAGATAAATAGCTTATCCAAGTATTGAAAAATCACCCATAATGCTAATTTATAGTGTACAATTTAGTACGGTGCCTTGACTTTGTAGGATTTTAATTCTGATAAAACTGTCTCAAAGCACTGAAATTCATTGATCCATAACTTATATTTTCCATAATTAATCTCAGGTATTGCAAAATATTCACAACATTATTCTAATTAGAAATAAACCCGCCCACCCAGAAACAGTGAAATTTGACATTTCGAAGACCTCACGCTACACTAGCGCCTCTAGCGGCAAATTCACAGACGATAGCCCCCATTGCGTCAGCACAGGTAAAAAAGGAAAATAAATTGAATGCCGACTGAAGATTGAATCGACCAAGTCTGATCATAAAATTAAACCTTGCAAATTAATAAGATAGCTGAACTCGTAGGTGTTATTTTTACCTGCGTCACACCCCTTTTAAACGCCTCAACAGCAAGACGCCCCGGTCCTTCGACAGTGCCGCCATCATCATTAGGGCCCCATGAGGCGCTATAGATATCAACTTTATCAACTGCATAACCTGTGGAATAAAATATTGTTGGAAAATAACCCACCCTCCTGGGCAGTCTGGGCATATTATTATTTATTTTAAGCTAAACTGAATAATAATGAATCATGTTGAAGCTCAAAGAACTTTATAGTCACAATGTGAGCAGAAAAAATAACTGCATCATATATTATTATGATATTACCCAAAATGCTGTGTTAATAATTAGAATATTATGTATCATCTATCAAACTGTCAGTGGAAAAAAAGATCAAACGCATGGTAAAGAAAGTTTAATAAATTGCCCATACCCGTCCGTCCCTACAACTGAAAATGCGTTACATATTCCTGCGTTTTTATGTTCTCCTAATCTTATTTGAAGAACGTGTCGTCGGCGTGGTCGGCATCGTTGAAATCGCAATCGGGCGGAATAATTAGGCTCGTATCTTTATTTGTATAGCAACCGTAACCTACTACCACAGAATAAAGTTACATCTTTATACTGTGCTACTACGGTAGTAGAGCTACACAATCCACCACCAGAGTTAGAGTGGTGGTTCCGTCATCAACATGCCAACAACCGTCCGTCTGCATCTATTTTCTGCGTGCGCGCCTCACGTTGTACCACTCGCCACGTACTACACACTCATTGGTGCGCGTTTTAACTATACCAACCAACTCGTCAAGTTTATGATGCCTTAGTTAACGTGGTCACCACCAACCTGTGGCCGCAAATGAAAACGTAACAAGCACCTCTTATTTGTGGTTCAAATTGGTTTGTAAAATGAATGTAGGTGCAACCACCACCCAAAGATGCAGTTGTGAAGACTCTGAGTGATGCTTTCCTAGTAGTCAGTAACAGCATTCCACTTGTTATTTCAACTGTTACGCATAAAAATAAAAACAAAACGATTCCAATTTAGTTTGCTGTTACGTCACATTTCACCCATATTACTAAGACATCATAACAAGGAGGGAACCTAACAGCAGAACAACTCATGCTGCCTACTTATCTGACTTTTCAGTCGTGCCATCTTCTATATTGTGTGTTTCAAATTATATGGGCATCGTTGTAACATAATTTATACAAAACAATATTTTTTACACCTCTCTTGAATGTTGTGTACCTTTGGACTTTACATAAAACAAATAATCGGGAGACTGACATGACGCGACGACAGGCTGGGAGCTTTTTCCGCCAACGCATTACATAGTTTGGCCTAAGGTTTGGCCATTCAAAAAGAGATCGCTGCTGCCAGCCTGTTAAGAACCTCGCATATCGACAGCAGCGAGAGCTTTGAGTTTTGTAAAATAAAATGCAAACTATAATTAGTTTGTATTTAATTTTATACAATTGTTGTAAATACGTAAAGGAAATAAAAAATAAATAATTTGTTGATGACGATATTACATAGCGCCATCTGTCCACAGTATACAAAAACGACGTTGACATGCTGCTTGCTGTAACGACGTGCCATAGAGGCGTTTGGAGCTCAACATGGCGACCGAATGGACCAGGCATTCATAAACAAGAGCAGTACACATTTTAACCTACCTATTGCTTCTCCTTCGATCCGGTCTGTGATTCGTCCATCAAGCATTCTAACCCCGCCCACTTTAGCTCCCCACGCCACGCCCACACCACATTTCAAATTGTTAGCTGTCATTGCTATCTGAAAATATTTTTCAAAGTTACTGATATCGATTGCATACACAAACAAAGGCTTGTATTTTTTACCGAACAAATAAAATGAGGCTCACTTCTCCAGCGCATCTTGTTCCGTGAGAATTTTCCTTGAGTTCTTCAAATCTCGGCGATGGATCTGGATCGCCATCATTGCTGTCCCAACTTATTTCTGGATCCTGCAATATGGAAACAATAAATTAGTCTCACCGCAGCCTATTTAGTATCCTATTTAGCTAGTGAAGTAACTACTTATACTAATAAAACTAATTTTGTCAGCAGTCCATCCTGTCCAATGATCTGGCTACCAGTACCAACCTCCATACCACACCACAGGTCAAGTCCACAGAAAGTCAGTAAGTTCATGCACGATGCAGTCGATACGTATCGTCCGTCGTCGTCGTCGCCAGTGTCGCCCAGCACTCGCCTATATCGCGTCCGGCGCTTCATATCGGCCGCGAACTTACCAGGGCGCTAGAAGCTTGAAGATATCAACGCCTTGGTTATTTTGTGAGACAGTGACAGCGGTTTACTACTGGTGCAATGAATAACCAAACAGTCTTGCTTGAACAAACTTTGATAGAGGAAACAGGAGAAAACATTTTAAGCATTTAAAATTGAGCAAAGTTATAAATTATAATTATTTTCAAAACAGTAAAATTACTTGTCTCGTAAAATCAAAATCACCAAAACGGATTAGGTTTGTATTATGTTTCAAAATTTATATTTGCAATAAATACATACACTAACTACACGACCTACTTACTAACCAGCTTTTTTTAACCTATTTGGAATATAGGATTAAATAATGTTTTAATTTGTTTATGGTTTTTTATCAAGTAGGTATAATAATTATGAATTAATTATCTGCGATTATTTTTCATAAGCAAGCAACGGATTTCGAGATGTGCCCACTTTAGCACTAAATTCTACCATTTCATTCGTGATACTACCAGAGGAACATAAAACGAAGTAGGACGATTAACAAATGACGTCATTGATTCACATTTGCGAGTAGCGCAGATACGCGTTTTTACTTCGGAAAATTCAACCTATCATCTTTTCAGTACCCAGAATACATAAACATTCAAGAAGTTAATTTGTAATAGAATGTTTGATTTAAGCTGTTGTGATAAATGTATTGAAATGTCTCATGGGTGGTGATGGTGAGGTTCTAGGTGTGTGTTTGTTATGTACAATGCTATAGTGAAACGTCATCCATCAGTTATAGATAGAGCTAATGGCCTAATGGACGAACAGCTGACAGGGAGAAACAGAAGAAGTATACGTACTATTACTTACTACATGCGACCCCGCTTACACGAAACGGGTAGGAAGATGATGTTTTAGTGTTTTTGTGAGTCATTTTGTATTTACAAAAGTTAAATAAAAATAATTCATTTAGTAAAAGTTTTGAATGAGTTAGGCAAAAAATAAAAATAAATGTATACTGATTAAAAAACTGGCGGACATAATTATTATTTTCCCAGAGGGTATCACGATTATCACGAACCCGGAACGTAAAAGGAATGGATTTTTTTTTTTTGTTCTTACTGAGGCTTCGATCGAGATACGCCTATTTACTACGGTAAATTCTAACCATCTGATTTAGTAAAACCAGGAGAACATAACATATATGAAACACTCTCATGCGCCGCGCCGTTCGAATGCTGTTTGCAAATGCGTCTTTTTACTTCGGAAAATTTCAACTATCCGTCTCAATTCTACCAGGGTAGCATAAAACTGACGTAGTTGTCGCGTAGATCTGTGTGGTTGTGTTCAATGCCGTCGTCGAGAACTGATACACGGACACCGCTGCCATTGTATCCCAGCATGTATACTGGTAGAACGTTCAAATCCAATTTCGGTAGATTTTCGACTGAACGCGTGTCTTGCTGTAAATAAAGAAAACATTATGTTAAAAGCATGCTAAAAAGCATATATTTTTGCACGTTTATAGAGGTGGTTTAATATACCTAACATTTTAACGTCCTTAATAAATACAATATCATGAAAAAATATATTAGAATTAGACAGTTACTTTTGACTGAGGTTTATTCAATTCCATATTAGTTTTATTTAACTTCTACATCCTAACAATAATAAAGTTCCCGCGCCATCTCGCGCTAAATCTTTTTACCTCAGGCTAAAGTGGCGCCGCTCTGGTGGTATAAAAAAGCATTGAAGCCATATTTAAACTCTCAGTGCTGCGCGCTGCGCTTTCAGAAATCACTAGAACCTTTCTCCATACATTTTAAATGAAGACAAACGTGCTTATAAATATGTTCTAACCAAATACCACTCGTGGCCCCACAGTTCATCATTGAATAAAGGGATAACATATGCCCTTTTCTCAGCCGACCTCTTCTCAATGGCGAGAGAGTAATTTTCCTCTATCCTCTTCACTCTGTGAACCACTCGGTCAGGGTCTGGCGTGGGGTATCGCTTCACTCTATATTTTGAAAATAGTTGTTCTGCCCATCTGACCTGTAAACATTCATTCCATGAAGCCTTTAAACGTCAGCTCATATAAACAAGCTCTTTTATGGAACTAAAAAACTTGGTTTCGTTCCTTCCGTATATATTTTATCCTGGGAAAACAATAGTTCCCGGAAATTAGGGAAAAAAATGTGAATTCACCGAAAACTGATAGAGAAGTGGCGTAAATATAATGCAACAAAAGCGGAATTTTGCTAATGCAAACAATCAATCAATTACCCGCTTCTGACCTTCGGTTTCACCTATGTCCCTGATTATGAATATTTTTCCGGGATAAATAAAAATGGATAAGTATCCTTTAGATGTTTTATTCCAGGATATGGCCTATCATTGTGCCAAATATCATTCAATTCCGTTCAGCCCTTAGAGCGTGATTGAGTAATAAACATCTAGACAAGCTTTCATAAATGTTTCACATTTTTTAATGAAGTTCCTCATTTTTAATGAAGATTCGTAAAATGACACGTCACGTGTATTCTCGCTCAAAGTTACTAGGCTATCAGATAAGTGGTGGAGCTAAATACTCCCACATGTAAACCTACCCTTCTGTCTTTGACTAACGTCGATGTGTGCTGGCTAGGGGTGCGCCGCTGCTTGCCATGTTCGTATTTTATATACACGTATGTGTCTGGAAAACCGAGTACCTGTGAAAAAAATATAGTCAAGATCGAATTATGAACCAGACAGGAGCTGTTGTTTCCATATAAAAAATTGTATAATGTAATATGAATGAGAACTTCCACCACCATGAGATCTATATGTTGATGAAGGAAAGGATATAGGAATCTGAAGAGGTCACACAACTCATCTAACTGAACAGAGATAGTTTCCAAGTCATTCCTTGCGTTCGTTTTATAATAAATACCTCTCTCGGTAACAAAGATGACCGATTTTAAATTAAAATTTCACATAAAAAAGTTTTGAACGAACGACCTTCATAATCCTAGGGCATAAACTGAAAAAATGGCTTTGACTTTGACTTTCAAAAATAAAAACATATTCAAAACAAAGTCATTTTATGCTAGAACATTAAGTGGATCATACGGAAAAAACTTCTCATACGAATTTATTTGCATTTACATATTAAATGTAGCGTTTTTGGGATACTACAATTCCATACTATAAATCTAGCGCGAAACTAAATATTATTTCTTTCGATTATGATATCCTAGTATTTAGGGACACGTGAATTCATGCGCCACGCGCAGCCGTAGGGAGCGCTGCTGGAGTCGCTGTTTGTGCGGAGGGTGAGTGAGTGTGCCGTTATCTGTTTATAGTATAGGGAGTTTATACTTGGTGTAAAAGTACTAACGTGTAGTGACACTGTGTTGTATTGGTACCTTTAAAATTTTACTATATCTCTATATGAGGGGTGGCCAAACTTTTGTCCTATAAGTTCAAAAATATTTCATGCGGTCCACTGCAAGGTAGCGTAGGGTTTAAAAGGGGGAAAGCAACCGTTTTTTAGGGTTCCGTAGCCAAATGGCAAAAAACGGAACCCTAAACCGGATTCGTCATGTCTGTCTGTCTGTCTGTCCGTCCGTATTTCACAGGCACTTTTTTCCGAAACTATAACAACTATATATAATTTTTTTCTAAACTGAATAGTTTGCGTGAGAGACACTTCCAAAGTGGTAAAATGTGTGTCCCCCTGTAACTTCTAAAATAAGAGAATGATAAAACTAAAAAAAAATACATGATGTACACTACCAAACGAAATCAACTCAAATATATAAAAAAATAATTGGCAAAACGCAAGATCTTACAGCACAAATAAAGGAAATAAAGGAAAAATTCTAAAAAATAAAAAAAACGTTGAAAATTAAAGGGTGCCCCATACATACATAGTTACGCCAATTAATAAAGACCTCTGAGTTGTATGGGCGTTCATACAATTTAGAGGTCTAGCTTAATTGGCAATAACCTCAAATAAGGTAAATAAATAAAATTGTGCATTTCCAGTAATGGACGAACAATGGACGAAGTTTGTACGGAACCCTCGGTGCGTGAGTCCAACTCGCACTTGGCCGGTTTTTTATTCTTATAATTTAAATTGTCGCAGGTTACCTAAATTTGCCTTCGCCGTCGACTTGGCCACCTCTGCTGTCTAAATTGGCGACTATGGTTGGGCCTAGGCCTACACAGACAGCGTTCAAGACATTCTACGTTTCAGAAATATTCATCGTTTTTTTTTATATGGTGCGTAATTTACAGTTTACAGGTAATCCAAATAGTACTCTTGAAAACGAAGATTGTAAAAGTTGATAATGGTGAATCCAACGTAGCTCTATTATGAAATATAATATACTAGCGACCCGCCCCGGCTTCGCAAGAGCATAATATATTATGCCTACATTTTTTGCATCAGCTTGTTGCGTGGCAACAGGCGGGCAGTGGAGCGCGGGCGAAGGTGGCTGCATCAAGCGATGAGTTCAAATTGAATTGCGCTTGAATTTATTTTCTCGCGCGAAATTTTCAATTTACGATAAGATATTCATTTAAATTACATGGCGTAAAAGAGTAAAATAATGTGCATGAAATGCTTAAAGCCTCTAACTTATTTAATATGATAAGGATTAATACCGTATTTGTGTAAATAGCTTTCCAAATACCGCTTTATAATTGCCCATTTTTTAAAGTGTTAAAATGGATATAGTATGGTATCCTTAAGAGATAGACATATGCCATTGCTGACTTTTTTATAGACCTATATATGATACACAATTTTACCATACATCATTATGATATATCTCAAAGGGTTTAGGCAGCGTTTTCGTTGAAAGCTCCCAGATGGCTTATTTTTTCCGATATCTCCAACAAATATCATTATATTTTAGCCAATGTATACAAAAACTTGCTAAATTATAGTATATTAAAACCTTCGTCTTGAATCACTCTATCTATTAAAATAAACCGCATCAAAATCCGTTGCGTAGTTTTAAAGAACTAAGCATACATAGGGACAGACAGCGGGAAGCGACTTTGTTTTAGTAGTGATGATCATCAGGAAATCTCGACTTTCTTTCTATCATCCTAATAACCTAACTACAATATAGAATCCCTCTCATTGTGAGAGAAACTTCGTGTCCCTTCAGTAGCTATCTGTTTTTACATACATGGAGGAAATGCATATTTTAATTTACAACATTTTTAACATGAAAATTAAATAGTCAGGTAGGTATTTAGGTAGGTAGGTATTCAGGTAGATACAAAGAAAAGAAAGAAAGTAAGATATGTGTATTCCCAGCTAGTTAAGAGGTGTCATCAACAATCGGCGACATTTTTTACTCGTCTGCCTCAGGATTTCTGAGTTACAGGACGTAACAGAAATCTATATTAATATATAGATTGTATTATATAGATTTATGTTACGTCCTGTAACACCCAGGGGTACACTAAGAAGGGATTATTTGTAATTTCATCCCTTAAGAGGTAAAAAAAGGTGATGAAACCGCGGGGCGTATAGCTAATAATGCTATTAATTGGTCAGCTGGCACAGATAAATAGGAAAAACAACTGGACAGTGTTTGGGAAATGACACATTTTTTTTAAAGAAACCAAACTTTTACTAGAACGTTTACCTTATCTTATCGTGATTTTTGGTAAATAAAAAATAATAATTTTAATCATTTGCCAAATCAACCCACCCCTACTGTAATTACCCTCAATCCAAAATAGTCTCTTGTATATTCCTCTGTTCCTAGTATTTGACGTCTGAAACAATGGGATAGGCGGTGATAGGCGGCGCCCTAGAATATAAATCCGGTTCTGGGCGGATTTCTATAGAATTCCTATGCATCCTATATAGAAGGTGGAAAGGAAGGTAAACGAAGAGTTCCAACCATCAGCATCAGTTCATCTCTAAGCCATGGATGAAGGTGCGAGTATATAGGGAACTCATTGATATGAGCAACTCTAACTAAAGAACCAAAATAGAATTCGTCAAATAAATAAAAAAAACCGGCCAAGTGCGAGTTGGACTCGCGCACCGAGGGTTCCGTACAAACTTCGTCTATCGTTCATCCATCACGGGAAATGCACAATTTTATTTATTTACCTTATTTGAGGTTATGACAATTAAGCTAGACCTCTAAATTGTATAAAAAATATAATAGAAACCTCAATATCATTTTTGAAGACCTATCCATAGATACCCCACACGTATGGGTTTAATGAAAAAAAACTTTTGAGTTACAGTTCTAAGTATGGGGGACCCCCAAAACTTTTTGCTTTTTTTTCTATTTTTGTGTGAAAATCTTGATGCGGTTTACAGAATACATCTACTTACCAAGTTTCAACAGTATAGATAGCTCTTATAGTTTCGGAAAAAAGTGGCTGTGACATACGGACGGACAGACAGACAGACATGACGAATCTATAAGGGTTCCGTTTTTTGCCATTTGGTTACGGAAAACTAAAAATAGGTACCTACTGGTTTATTCGTAGAGTTCGATCAGTGTCAAAGAATACGAATGTTGTTCTTTTTAAGGTTCCGTACCCAAAGGGTAAAAACGGGACCCTATTACTAAGACTTCTCTGTCTGTCCATCGTGTCCGTCTGTCCGTCTGTCTGTCACCAGGCTGTATCTCAAAAACCGCGATAGCTAGACAGTTGAAATTTTCACAAATTATGTATTTCTGTTGCCACTATAACAACAAATACTAAAGAACAGAATAAAATAAAATAAAATATTTAAGGGGGCTCCCATACAACAAACGTGTTTTTTTTGCCGTTTTTATAGATAATGGTACGGAACCCTTCGTGTGCGAGTCAGACTCGCACTTGGCCGGTTTTTTTTTCTATAAGTATTGCCTGGTACTTATAGGCGAACCAAACAAACAGTATTTTTTAATGTTACATCAAAATGTTACTCATTAATCATTAGCTCATAGGGATCTTATGTTTTCCTGGGATAAAAAGTGGCCTATGTGCTATTCCAGACTATAATCTATCTCTGTTTAAATTTCATTCAAATCCGTTCACCCGTTCTGCCGTGAATCCGTGAACTCTATAGGGGGTAGTCGCGGCGGCGTCGAACGGTTCGCGTATTGCATTATTAATTATACTCATGATAACTTCGAAATTAATTGTCCGATGAATTAAAAAGTATTTTACTGCTACCCTTGATGATAAAACTATTTATTTGAATAAGAATTAATATTATGATACGAATGTAACCAAAATTTGCTTCTACCGGCGATCTTATTAAATTATAGAACACAAAATATGTCATTTTGTACTTTTTTGTAGGTAATAAAGAGTACTTTAATCATATAGCACATTATTTTTATGTATCATCAATAGTTTTCTCAGCGCACGCCAAATAATGCATTTTATAAGCAAATTATTCCTATTTTGGTTTACATTATTGCAATTTTCTTAAGGATCTCAATTTTTTTTTAAAGTTTTTAATTAAAAGTCGCCTAAAGCCTTCCTCGATAAATAGGCTATCCAACACTAAAATATTTTTTCAAATCGAACCAGTAGTTCCTGAGATTAACGCGTTCAAACAAACAAACACTTCAGCTTTATAATACTAGTATAGATAGTATAGTTAGATTCAAAGATACAAAGAAGCAGCAACGATCAGAAGAAATCTCTGGCAACGATACGTTTCTTGACAATAACTACACTGTCGACTGTCAAATGTGCGTCACACTAAAATGGATGCCGTCATGTGATGTTCCGAACACACGTATGTACCAGAGCTGCATAAACCAAAAGCGATGTGTTACACACATGACATATCACCGTCACATATCAGGGCTAGGGTGGGGCTTGGCTTGTCTTGCTATTAGTTGTTACGTTCTCAGATTAAAATTTTATTACCACACACACGTAGCTAACATACTGGAATAAGAACAGTACCAACAAACTTATTTTATTAAATAAACAACCAGCTGAAATAAAATGAGTATTTTATTTAAGAATATCGAGTTATTTTTCTATGAACGAACGAAATGACAACTACTTTCCTTGCTTTAGACATGTTAGATCCTCAGATCGTTGTAATGTGGAATTGCGAGTAGGTACCAAAATCTATACATTCCCTAACATGCTTAAAATGTCTGTTTGTTTGTGGTTTAGGTAATAATTCTATGGAGTATATACCTTTTCAATATTCACAACCTACCTACATGTTACATACAACTAACTACGAGTTTAGTCACACAAACAAACTAAATCACACAAATAGCCTCACTCCCGGTGTGTTATATGGATATCACACGTGTGCAACACATGTTACGACCGTGGAGCCATGTGAGTTTCTACAGTCACATGTGTACCAGGAGAGCTGAAATGCCGAAGAGGTGCTCACATATGCATAAGTGTGAGGGTAGGGTTGGGGTAGTCCTATTCAATACTATAGCAAAGGGTACGTTACAACTAAAAACATGCACATAAACTTCGATCGCTACAGTTTTGAATATTAGAACCTATTGTTATGTTAGTTGACGATTCATAAATTAATTAAATAAAATGTTCAGAGTTACATAAAATCAATTCAACAAAGCTAAAAAAATTACATTAAATAATCTATGATCTAGTAAACCAAATTAATGGACATCTACCGGTTATCAAAAATAATGTCTGCCTGCCTCCTTACTCGTACATGCCACCTACCTACCATCTTCTGTTACTCTAGTATGAACGTACTATTGGTTTGGTAGGTCAATGTCGTTCAGATTTGTAATTCGGTTTTAGGACCTGGAAATACTAAAGATCATCTTTGCTTGATCAAAATGTATTAGAAAGTTTTTTTTTCGTGATTTCAGGGTTGGTCTCATGGCAAAAGTCCACCTCCGCATTGCAGGTGTATTACAACAAATCACTTGCATAAATAAAAGACATTGATGCTGGTCTTTATAGGTTAGGTACTTACTACCAATTTATGTAGCGATTAATTTAGATATTACTTACACAATACATAATTCAGATTATAGTGTCAATTACTGACGCTAGATGTCACTGTACAACTACTACATCGCGCTATGGTTACGTTCTCATAATTTAGATATAAACTAAAAATTGTGTTATAAATTTTAACTCTGGTTTCCCTTCAACTCGAATAAATCTTTCGCCTTTTACTAAAGATTTCCGTGGAGGGGAACACTCAAATGAGTCTTTAAAATTTTTAAATACCTTGCTTACCGCAGGGTTTATTAATTATTTATGAGTACTATGTAATGTAATTCATTTATGGTTATTATTGGTTATATCACTGTTGTTATATATAATATATAAATCGTATGTAACGATAACCAGTATTAATATGGAACAACCCGCCTTTAGTAGCAACATAAACCGCTGGCGCTGCCCAAGGAAAGCACAACACTTCTTCAGTTTTATGAAACCCTGTTATTGACGATATTTTTCTACGGATTATGTAAAATTTTCTAGTTAAGTAGTTATTTATAGCACAGACAGACATATCGAAATCAACTAAGCTACATACCTACAGCAGTTAAAAATCTAATATAAAAAGTAACACTATTTCTTAAGTCTGGGACGATGCTATGCTCTTTTTTTAATTGCCAACCAAAACGATGACTTCTCTTACATTCCAGACTTACAATTTTATTTGCCTAGTCTAGTCAGTCATACTGCTGACTATTCTACTAGTAGTAATCATAAAATATTTTTACAGTAAATTTACATTATCATTAGTGTGTATGAGAGAAAGAGAAAGTCTAGCAACAGAGATACACACACCCGGAAAGCAAAGCAACCCTGCTGAAATATACAGTTCGCCTCACTCACTCATGCCAACGACTAACTCCGCCCCTTTGTTTCAGAAATAGACCATCGCTGAAACTTGCTGAAACTTCAATCCTTGTGATTTATGTGCGCCTGGTATCGGCGACGCTAAATCTACAGTTAGCGCCGCCTGAAAAACTTAACTGCCGTCATAGCAACATATTGATTATTTCAAACCCTCTTCCTGTTTGTGATAATTTTTCTTCCATTCAATCTTAGATCACATATTTCAATAAACCAAGATAATTATATTCTAATCAGTTTTTAAATATATTTTTGATGTTTGAAGGGATTGATTTGAAGGAAACAAATAAATAAAATCGCTTATTTAAGATAAATTGTAATTCACACACGAAAAGTCTTCATTACGAGTTCATTCGATCTTCATTTTCTGAATTATCACCGCGTTGTTTTTAACAGAGCAGCGTCAAATGACTTGTTATCATAGGTACTAAAAACAAATTCACAAGCAAATACCTATTTATAAATACCGAGACGTACTTTTCGTAGCAACCGCTAACGCCATCTGTTTTATTTTCATGAAACTTTCATTTTTGTGTGCGTAAGATAAAGTATGGAATCCAACCATAACTTGGCAATTTGTATTGTTTATACACTTTATACAGTTAATAGTTCACTAATTTAACGCTAGCTAGCGCTTTAATATATACCTTCCGAACTACAAAGACTATTGGTAGACTCGTAGCATAGGAAATATTTGAAGATATTGTAAGAGATGGCTTATGCTTATGGCTTATATATAGTACATCCAAAGCTGGCAGTGACGAATAGTTGAGATGTCATATTAGAGGATAATATCGCCTTTATGTATTAAAAATAATAATAGAATAGGCGCAACAATTCTCTGATGTTTTTGAGAGATGGAAATTCCATAGTATAAATGATATTCCTTCTTTTGGATGTATCACAGAATGCAGTATGTAATCTCTTTATTAACCATGTATGCCTGGTCAATTAACATTCACTCGCCTAGACATAAATCTAGTTAGGCGTCTAAATAAAAACAACAAAAGATTTTTATAAGATCGCCTCAGTGGGCGAATACTGTCGCGTCTTGTTAACTAGACATGAAAGACTACGCTAGAAAAATAAAATATTTTTTAGCACACTAGCTCGTAAAGTAACTCTTATTGCACCGCTTGCAACTTATTTTTTAATTAACATTTGTTTTTAAATCTTAGCCAACAATTTTTATTAGTCATTACACTTTCGTTCGATTCCATTACACCCTCGCTTTCGGCTCGATGTTCCAACCCCTAGAGTGTAATGACCAACCAACTTAGCTCACTTATATCGTATCATAATGTACTATGTAATAATAAAAATAAGAGAGAGAGAAGTGTTTGCCAAGAGCTTCGACAAACACCTCAAGAGGCTCGTGTTTGGCGGCTGGATCAAGGGCCAGATTCAGGCAGTGCTTCTGGAGACGGCTCGCATAGTGAGGAAGTTCCTCACCCTGGAGACTTGACCATCGGTAACTAGGACTAGGACCCTGTTCCCGTTGCCGGTGGGAATCTATTTTTTATAATTTGTAATGTATTTTTTAGAATGATATTTAAAAATCGAATTATAATAATGATTAATTGATATTGACATAATACATATTAAATACGGGGTGGCCATAACATAAAGGACCTGGGCCCTGGATTAAATATACCATGAATATTGAACTAATAAAATTTTACTCAAAGAAAACATCCTGTATTTATAAGAAAGTAAAACTGGTAGAATCAATTGTGACGTTCATACACTTATGCTTAGAATAATCCTAACTAATATTATAAATGCGAAATTGAGTTTGTTTGTTTATTTGTTTGTTACCTTTTCACGCTTAAACCTCTGAACCGATCGCGATGAATTTTGGTATGCAGATAGCCTATGGTACGGAGAAGAACATAGGCTAGTTTTTATCTCGGGAAAACATAAGATCCCTGGGGAACGCATGTGAAACCGCGAGGCGGAATCTAGTACGGTTATATTTAGTTATTTGCAGTATGACGGATTCGTATAAAATGACGTAACAAGTCGAAACTTTGCATAGAAACGAAAGATGGAGGAGGAAAAAAGTGAATAAAAAGCGAGCATGAAAATTCACAAATTGTCAAAAACCGTAGACAAAGATCAAATCTGTGCGTCATTAGACATGAAATATATTACATAAAGGCCTTGACTTTACTGTTTTGGAACGGCATTCAGTTAATTTGTATTTAGCAGTTTGCATTATGAACAAAACATAATGGTATCAGAGTGATTTGTCACGGCGCACCGTCTATAAGACGCGCGGGCGTGTAGAGACGTCGTCGCGCCGTGATTGGCGACGCAAACTGAAACAAATGGTACAACTAATTCCTGTCCATTTGTCACCATTAAATATATTCACACACAGTGGGACAAATCTCTGATATAACATACGTAATGGTCTATCTATCTATCTATCCCCTTATTCAGGCTCGGTTGCGGTCCTGATCGAATAGTTTACTGAATACGATGGCTCCTATTTTCTCATTAATTTCAGACTTCCATTTAGAATGAGGCAGTCGATGGGTACACGATCGCGGCGAATTAGTTATGCGACTAACACAGCATCAGCTTAAATTAAAGGAAATAAATATCATATTTTCCGATCGGATTGGCAACCGAATGGTCTGAATAAGGGGTATAATATATTATTATCCTATCCTTACTAATATTATGAATAAACGCGAAAGTTTGTATGTATGGATGTTTGTTACTCTTTCACGCAAAAACTACTGAACAGATTTTTATGAAATTTGGCATGGAGGTAGCTGACACCCTGGCGTAACACGTAGGCACTTTTTGAATATTTTTTTTTGTGTTTTGTTTTAAACCCAAATAAATGCACGATACGGCCGGGGCGTCACCAGGTCATCTAATACCTACCTACAACAAATGGATGTTGGTGTATGAGACGAATTAAATAAACTCCGACACCGTTTGACCAATCATCATGAAAAATGGCACAGTGAAGGTTTTAAGCTGTCCATTTCCAAGATCCTCAAGATTTTAAAGGTCATATTATACAAGAGGTTAGTCACTTTTTTGTTTATGAATGGATAGTTTAGTTTATATAAAGTGGAGTGAAAAGAATTACCTCTTTTTTCGGGTTTTATGAGGAAAAATAAAAATTCGTGAAAACTTCCGCTAACAAATTCAATATGGCTTCATCAAATATAATACAACACAACACGTAACTCCATGGGTAGACAGCTAATGTCAGATTATTAGGGACATTACTGTGACCGAAAGGGCATTTACTGTTTGTTATACAATCATTCAGATGATCCATCAGTTGGATAACAAAAGCACCTACGTTTGTCACAAAAATAATAACACATGTAGGTACCTAAAAAAGCCTAAGAAAATCAAAAGGTTTCGGAATTTCTGCCGTAAAGTAGTTTCCGAAAGAAAAAACTGTCTCAAAGCACTGCCATTAATTGACCCGTAACTCATATTTGCCATAATATAATCAGGTATTGCAAAATATTCACAACATTATTCTAATTAGAAATAAACCCGCGTAGCCCACCTAGAAACAGTGAAGTTTGACATTCCGAAGACCTCACGCTCCACTAGTGCCCCTAGCGGAAAATTCACACGCGATAGCCCCCAATCATCTGGAGTTTTCATAACATAAAATTACTTGTCTTTTTTGTTCAGCCAAGTTAATTAAATGAATCCCATTGTGTTCAATTTATTCTCAGAAGTTGTACCTATAATATAACTTTTGTTTCGTTATTTTCGGTACCAAACCCACGTCTAAAAAAATCCAATAAAAATAATTGTTGATAAAACGAAAGTTAATAAAAGTTTATTAATTATGAAATCCCATTGTTGTAAACGTCGGATCGTGATATCTGTTTGATAATCTGAGCCAATATACTGTCAGCCTTATCAATGGGTGGCCACTTGAGATACCAACCGCCGTCATCACTTTGATTTCAACACTATAACAAATATATACTCACTGGCGTTCATTAGGCTAAATTTTCGAATCTCTTTATTGGACAGTTTGATTGAGTGATATATTGACGTACTTTTTATTGTCATTACGTAAATTTTTAGGCTTTAAAATCGAACTCGAGTTTTTATTGAATTAATTGATTCATAGGCACAATACTGCACCAAAGTGGATGGAGTAAAATAAATAAATTTTATTAGGGTTCCGTACCCAAAGGGTAAAAACGGGACATTATTACTAAGACTTCGCTGTCTGTCCGTCCGTCGGTCTGGCGACCGTCTGTCTGTCACCAGGCTGTATCTCAAGAACCGCGATAGCTAGACAGTTGACATTTTCACAAATTATGTATTTCTGTTGCCGCTATAACAACAAATACTAAAAACAAAATAAAATAAATATTTAAGGGGAGCTCCCATGCAACAAACGCTTTTTTTGCCGTTTTTATAGATAATCGTACGGAACCTTTCGTGCGCGAGGTTTTTAATATAATCTTTTACACCTACCAATTGAAAATCTATCGCCAAATACTTTCCGGTGTGTTCCGACAGTTGCACTTGAGAGCCAGTTCTATGCTTTCTTGCCATTATAATACTGAACCTTTGTCCTCGATGAAAGTGTGCAAATATAAACTGAACATTTATTATTTCCCATGAGCTCCTGGTACCTAACTACTTTGCATCTTCAAACACTTAATTATCGAAATTTTATTGGAAATTTACTGACGTTTAATTTCATTGAAATATTAAATGCTAGGTTCCGCTCCGCGTTTTTAACCGCGTTCCCGAGGGATCTTATGTTTTCCCGGGATAAAAAGCAGCCTATGTGTTACCAAATTTCATAAAAAATGATCCAGCCGTTTGAGCGTGAAGAAGTAACAAACATACACTCACAAACATTCGCATTTAGGTATAATATACACAGCGTAAAAAACATACAGTGGTCCATCGCGTTTGATGTCACGCGAAATGCTGCATTGTGTCCCAAGCGAGTGTATGTCAGCTTGGGCTCGCTACCTCACCCCGCAAACCCCGCACGATTGCTCTGTCTAGACGTGTCCGTTGGCCGACTGTAAGAGTTACATTGACTGTGATATTATGAGGCATGTATTTTTAACCCATTCGTCAATCTATATGAAAATCCGTTTATGGCAATTTTTGAGATTATCTCGAACAGACAGACAGACGCGACGGGAGACTTTGTTTTATAATATGTAAGGAAGAGAAACTCACTGAATAAATGACATTCAAAGTCAAAGTCAAAGCTAGGAGGGCACTTGTGAACGTCGAAGCTACTTAATACCACCAATATCAATGCATAATCCGCAGGATCTAGAAACTTGAAAATTTTGCACACAAATGTTCCATAGATTAATGTAGGCCACCATCCACGTATCCACTTTGAAGGGATTTTCCAAAATTCAACCCCTAAGGGGATAAAATAAGGGATCGGGGATGAAATCGCGGGGGCAAAGCTTGACCAACCAATCAATATGACAAATATATTAGTTACCAGAAATTTAACTAAAACAATTTACATCAGCCATTTTAATTAAAATAATATAAAACGAATTCGAAGCTCAGAGCTTATTTATAAAATTAAAATCATAATTGTTTTCGGTCGGGACCTTGAATTGTTATTCGAAATGAAGAGCAGGCAAGGGGAATTAAATATAAATATAAAGTGTACCTAATTATAATTTTTTTTTACCAATAATTCAAAAAAAAAATGATAATAATGAAATGGGTGACGCTTAGTTATCACCCTTGAATAACTACGTTATTTATTATATTACTAGTATCCGCCCCGCGGTTTCACCCGTGTTCTTACCCTCGCCCTATATCGTCTTCCAGGACCTGTGGTAACTGGAAAAAAATCATGGAAATGGTTTTAGTACATTACTAATTAGTTAGGCATTTATTAGACAGTCACTTCTATTTTATTTATTTGAATAAGGTTATGAAGAATGATCACCTCGCGGTGGTCGAGTAGCCGTGTTTCCGTAGGTCCTAGGTACGATTCCCTAGTCGGGCAAGGTAGTTACAGCTGTTGATATTTCTTTGTTTAGGAATGGTTAAGTTAGATACTGCGAATGAAGATATTGTGCCACTGGGACTATATCTTCAGTGAAATCTGGGTCCCAGTAATAGTAAGTAAAAAGAACTGTCGAACTCTTGGGTGGATGATATTTTTTTAATCATGTAAAATGGTAGCTAGCCAATTATCTAGAAATCCTTACGGGTAAAGGGTAAAGGTCACTAAGATTAATTAAAAACTTCAATCAAAAAAAGTTTCTACGATAATCTTACAAGTTAGTTAGATGATAAGCTACAATGGAGCCCACATATTTGTAATTTAGTGAATAGACTTAGTTCTGCAGCTTATGCAGTGAGGAAAATTCGTTCTCTCACTGACGAATCTACGGCAAGATTAGTTTATTTTAGTTATTTTCACAGCTTGATGTCTTACGGCATCCTCCTTTGGGGCAGTGGTGCCGATATCAATAGAATTTTTATTCTGCAGAAGAGGGCTATTCGCGCAATTTATAAATTATGTCCTAGAGATTCTCTTAAAGAAAAATTCAAATCCATTAATATTATGACTGTGTCGTCACAGTACATTTATGAAAATTTAATTTATGTTCGGAAAAATATACAAAATTTTCCTAAGAACAGCGATACTCATTCATAGCTTGAACACTAGAAATAAGCACAAACTTGCTGTACCTGTAACTCGGCTCAGCAAAGTGAGGGACTCATTCAAGGGGCAATGTATACGTTTCTGTAACTAAGTACCAAAAGAAATTCAAGAACTATCTGTGTATAGATTTAAAAAATTAGTTAAACAAAAGTTATGTAAAAAAGAGTACTATAAAGTTTCTGATTTTATAGAAGACAAGAATGCATTTAAATGAAATGTTTGCTACACAAACTATTTCATTATAATTTTATAAACTTTGTTATTTGTAATTAAATAGTTACATAAATTAAATACAAAAAAACAAAGATCTATAAAAAAAAATGTCCCTTGCTGAGTTTCTTGCCGGAGTCTTCTCAGTCCAAGTGTATTCCGAACCGGTGGTAGAATCAATTGTAACGTTCATAAGTGCCTTATTAGGGCCTAAACTGAATAAATGATTTTTGAATTTAATTTGAATTTTGAATTTGAATTTGTTAAAAACTAAAGTATAGATTTACCTCTTTAATATACGTCACCAAATTCATGGATACAGTCGTGTTTTATTTCGAAACGATTTTTCAATCGAATCTATGGATGTTTTTTTATATATGGTAGTCGACAAAAAATGACGTTCAATGAGTGTTCCAAGTGTAATCCTTATATTGAATAAAATTTTCTTATTTCTTATAGAACGTATACCAATAGTTTACCTATGCAATGTGCTTTCAATATTTTATTTTTATGCAAGCAATTGTAGGAATCAATTATTTACGCAAAAATGTTAAATTGTTGAAGGATTCAATCATTCATTAATGATGCCGTAAGATTTTTTTTTCTTATGTGAAAAGATCATTCAAAATTTCGAAATTATAAAGTACTTTTAAGTTAGATCAGAATATAATGTGAGAAACAGTAGAATTTAAATAATTCTATTAAATTTACAGAGTATAAAGTTTTACCGGTCCTCCATAAATATATCCCAGCTCAGGAGCCACCAGCTGTGCCACCTCCTCTCCACCATCAACTCGAACAGCCCATTCGTTGATAAATTCCTTCGCATGCTCCAACCCGTTATGCACTCCGTGGTACTCATATTCTCCTGGTACCCAAACGTTATACCCTGATGGTTCATACGAGTCCATACCACGTAACCACGGATCATACCACGAAAACACATTAACAAATATACTTGATAATAAAAATAACATTTGAAATATCATTTTGTTTTTTTTCCGAAAAAATGTTTTAGTACTAGGTATCCAGTACGAGCGTGGCCGGTGTCTAAACAAACACTAACGACCGGATGGAAAACAAGAGCGAAAAAGCGTGATTTTTTTCCCCAGTGACGTATGTACGAGTGGGACACTAGTCGAATTCCATTTGCGCGATGAACTCTGCAAACTATGGTAGAGAAAACATGAAGCTTTAATAAAATATTTGTGAGTGTTTTTACTGTTCTCAATGATGATAAAAGACTTTCTTGCCGGAGTCTTCTCAGTCCAAGTGTATTCCGAACCGGTGTGGTAGAATCATTTTCATTGTATTGTAACGTTCATAAGTGCCTTATTAGGGCCTAAACTGAATAAATGAGTTTTGATTTGATTTGATTTGATTATATATAATTGTACTATTTTCTTAGTGTCTGACAAAAAGTAATGAAAAATATACTTAGGTACTAAAAATAATGATGAATGAGGAATGTAAGTTATAACAAACCACTATATTGATTTATAAGTACAGATTTTATTATACCTTATAATATTCCCTAAGAAAGATTTGAAACAAGACTGGTAAAACCCAGGTTTTAAATATATCCTTCACTTTCTAACGTCATATACTTAATAAAAAGAAGTTGTGTTTTCCCAGGATAAAAAGTAGCCTATAGCCTTCCACGATAAATGGGCTATCCAACACTGAAGTAATTTTTCAAATCGAACCAGTAGTTCCTGAGATTAGCGCGTTCAAACAAACAAACTCTTCAGCTTTATAATATTAGTATGATTTGATTAGCATTACTAATAGGTACTTGTAAGCTCCACCACAACCCAGCCACCATAAGGAAAAAAACAATAGATGAATACATTATTGTATTGTTTTATAAGATGACTTAGCTTTTCCGCGCGGTTTCACCCGCGTTCCCGAGGGATCTTGTATTAGCCACAGAGGAATTAAGGATATAGTCATCTGTGCTATAGCCTTCCTCGATAAATGGACTATCCAATACTTTAAGATTTTTTTCAAATCGAACCAGTAGTTCCTGAGATTAGCGCGTTTAAACAAACAAACAAACTCTTCAGCTTTATAATATTATAAGTGAAATGAAATAATTTATTCATTCAAATAGGCCTTCACAGGCACTTGTGAATAGTCTGACTTAGGGATGTCGGAAATGCAATAAAGTATCGATATATATCGTATCGATGTTTTTTGAAAATATCAATATCGATATTGATATTTTTATTAAAAAATATCGATATATCGGTATGATTTGGCAGAGAATAAAAATTCATGCTCTAAAAATTTATTTATTTGGTCTAATCTAATTCAATCATCTTACATTTCTAGATAAATATTAATTAATATACATAATTTTTAATAAATCAAACAACCATTCAAAAATTTTTATTATTTATTATATAAAAATACATAAAATATAATTTGTTAATAGATGTTAGTATAAAAAAAGTATTTTCTTTTTGGGATTTTTTAATCTTAAAACTTATAAATGTTTATTGGTCTGAAAAAAATATCGGTTTTTATACCTTTTCGATACTTAGAATTTTATATCGATACATCGATATATCAAACTATTAAATATCGCTCAAAAATATCGATATATTGACAAAATAATATCGATATATCGATGTATCGATATTTTTTCAACAAGCCTAGTCTGACTCTAACGCACGGCTCGGAATGTTGCTTTTACTGAGAAGAGCAAGAAACTCAGCAATTACTCTTTTCAAAACAAACTTAGATTTATTACATAAAATATATCCTGCAAGAGCGAGCGCTACACCCAAGCATTGTCGTCATTTAAATATTCATGAATGTTATAACATTACATAGAAGAAGGCATACTATAGTATGCCTTCTGTACTAAAATTGACTTAACACGTTCCTTAAATGTATGTAAAGGCAAGTTTAAAAGTATATAAATTAAGTAAAGGAAGGATGGCCAAGGTTAAAGCATCCAAACAACAAGGAAAACCACCTAGGTGTAATTTCACATTTTTCCGCCAAACAGTAATTAAAAAGTACAAAGGGGTAACGGACCTAGTAGAATTTATATTTTTTACTATCTCCCGCCACGCGGTTACACCCGCGTTCCCGAGGGATCTTATATTTTCCCAGGATAAAAAGTATCCTATGTGCTATTCCAGACAATAATCTATCTTTGTGCCAAATTTCATCCAGATCCGTTCTGCCGTTCTGACGTGATTGAGTAACAAACATCCATCCATCTATCCATCCATGCTTCTCTTCCGCGACTTCGCTCGCGCAGACTTCTTTCTTCCCTTCAGCCCCCAAACTAAGCAGAGCTTATGCTATGGAAGCCAGATAACTGATTTTACTACATATACTACTTTTCTTTTGTAAATATATACTTATATAGATAATTGCACCCAGACTCGAGACAAACAGACATGTTCATGCACACAAATGTTTGTCTGTTATGTATAAGTATATATATTTTTTTTTGTTTGTTTGTTTGTGACGTATAGGTACTCCGATTGTGATGAAACTTTGGTGAATTGTTGTGCGCACGCCCTCGGTAGTTTGTGACATAAAGGAAAAAAACGGCTTCATCTTCACCCTTTTTGGATCAACTTTTGAACATAGGCCTCTCCCAAAGGGCGCCACTCCTTCCAGTTCCTCACCACTTGCAACCAGCCTAGTCCAGCTGCCTTTTGAGGTATAGCCCTATCCCTTTCTGTAGATAGTGTACGTACCAATATATTTTTTCAATAGCAGATATAAATATTACATAGCTATTTATTAATTGCACAAGAAGTGTGTCTGGCGGCCGTGAGCTGCGCGTCGTTGGTGCGCATCTATCAGCAGTGAGTAAACAAACAATCTTATATCGTGTCTTATATATTAAACTCTTGTGTCTTTGCTGCTATGGAAAAATGGGATATAAAAAAAAAGTAAGTATTATTTGACTCACGGCAATAAATAAAGGTAATTAATATATTTTTAAACATTATTATTACCATAATTTAGCCTTTGTGACAATAATTAATGCGGTAATTAAATAATATTAAAACTATAAAACAGTACCGTGACTCTGACAGACCATATAGATAGTACTCTAGAGATGTACTAAGCAAGGTTCAAAATTTACCGTATAATTTACCGTGTAATACACGTCAGAATCTGACGTGTATTCTCTTCCTTAAGGCTCCAGTCTCCCTAAAATCAGTGTTCTTGCGGAATTTATCAGAAAAGAAATATTGTTTTTTAGTCATCAGAAAAGCAATAAATGAAATATATTTTACGTTATTTTAAAGTGTGAGATTTGAAATTTCCAATACATATTCTATTTTTTAATTTGGCGCCACTTTTATTAGCTTTGTGAGGCTTTAAACATACCTCTATTTACGTTCCACGCGTAGAGGGTCTCATTCATGCACACGCCACGAAAAAAATATAACAAAAACAAGAAATGTATTCAGATTACATTTGTCGGCAAATCCTCTACAATAATCTTATCTAGTTACTTTTTTTCAAAATCGTCTCAATTTCTTATTTAAACTGCTTTAAAAAGTTAAAAATTTCTGAATTTGACCCTTACAACATATATTTTTTTCTATTACAAAGTAATGGTTTAGAGAAATCACACTTTAACCACTCCGAAAGCAACTACTTATCTGTCGAATAAAAAATATATGCATTCAAAAAATCATTTAAAATAAATTTACCGAGACTAAACATATAACACAACGAACGCTGTTAATTCCCAGCGGAATTGAATGGAATTTTGATGCATTTTATGTTTTATTTGTTTAGTTTCGGTAAATTTAGTTCAAATGATTTTTTGAATGCATATATTTTTTATTCGACAGATAAGTAGTTGCTTTCGGAGTGGTTAAAGTGTGATTTCTCTAAACCATTACTTTGTAATAGAAAAAAATATATGTTGCAAGGGTCAAATTCAGAAATTTATAACTTTTTAAAGCAATTTAAATAAGAAATTGAGACAATTTTGAAAAAAAGTAACTAGATAAGATTATTGTAGAGGATTTGCCGACAAATGTAATCTGAATACATTTTTTGTTTTTGTTATATTTTTTTCGTAGCGTGTGTATGAATGAGACCCTCTACGCGTGGAACGTAAATAGAGGTATGTTTAAAGCCTCACAAAGCTAATAAAAGTGGCGTCAAATTAAAAAATAGAATATGTATTGGAAACTTCAAATCTCACACTTTAAAATAACGTAAAATATATTTCATTTATTGCTTTTCTGATGACTAAAAAACAATATTTCTTTTCTGATAAATTCCGCAAGAACACTGATTTTAGGGAGACTGGAGCCTTAAGGGTGTAAAAGTGCGCCCAAAGCTCATACATTAAACTACTTGGTACTGATGAATGATGAATGATCTAATATTATTATTCCGTATGTATAAGAAAACGTATAGTAGGTATAATTAATAAGATAGAAACTAGGAAATCAGGTATTTGTTGGCTAGAAGTTTAAAATAAACTAGACTAAGGCGACTAAATAAGGCGACGATAGCTCAGTGTTTGTGACGTCGGACGCTACAATCCTACAATGAGCTTGAACTTTCGGTGAAGGAAAACACCGTGAGGAAACCATAGCACGGTGGTAGGGTACTTTGTAGTACCCGCCTGGCTGGCTACCACCCTCATGTTGAAAATCTGTCGCCAAACACCTATTGGTGTGTTCCAGCAGCTGCACTTGAGAGCCAGATCCTTCTAGGCTTTGTGTGCTTACCACCTTCGGCCACATCATCACCTACCATAGTGAGATTGTGGTCAAACACAAGCCTATACAAAGTAAAAAAAAAAAAGACTAATCTAATCAGTAACAATCGGTCAACAAAGTTTTATCTGACTATCCGTAAAAAACTATGAAATTGAGGTTAATATACTTTGCATTTATGATAACTAAGTACATCATTATTCATTAAAGGAACCCCTTGAAGTCTCATAGTTTAGGTTCTATTTAAAAAAAAATATACAATCTCCATAGTTCATATTTTGTAACCGGTACTATCTCTTTCTATTTCACGGTAAATAATTTTGTTAGTATCTACTACATTGTATCTACAATAAGTAAAATAGTGTGGCCACAGTTACTACGGCACACAGAATCGTCCATGACGGATAAAATATACGTATGCCGTACTGCGGCACGCACTCCACTCTATTTTTGGACGATTACTAGCCAAACTGCCAGCGATTGTCAAACTTTTAGAAAAATTGACCGTAATTAGGTTAATAGGCTAATCTAAAATTAGAAATTTACTTTCCGACAGCAGTTTTTACAATAGTTTTATGTCACATAGATTAAAATAAGTACTACTTAATCCATGATAAATAAAGAATAACTAGATACTTCTCTTCTATACAAATAAATAAAATTGAAGTGTCGGTTTGTCATTACAAATTCATCTTCAAACGGGCCTTCAAAAGAAGGTAATTTGATATTTATAAATAGCTTCGTTTGAAGGCCCACACTTTTCACAATAGAGTGGAACGTTGAATGCTTTTCGTGGTAGGTCTCATGACGCGCTTGAATCTTGTCCAAAAACTTCATAATGCCAAACTTTGCTAGGCTTCGAATAATCTAAAGTCCTCGCTATACAAAATTGTAAGCCAATTGTTTCCAATCCTTTATTTTATATAGCTTCGCCTTCGTCGTTGTTTTTTTATTGTTCTTTCTTTAAAATTATTTTAAAAGTTTAAATATTGGGACAGACAAGTGATATTGCGTGTTAAATCGCTCTAGAATGACCTTATTGTACGAATATTGTATGCAAGACTCCTTGCTCTTTGCATAACAGGGCATCGACACACAAAATGTTGTTTCAATAATTCATTCAACCCTCGATTACTCACGCATGAATGATGCAACGGGAGTCAACCAATATACAACTAACTATATGATTAATATCATGAAGTTTGGATATCACTGTTCAAACGCATATCCGCGAGTGGCGCGCACCCGCAGTCGCGATGCGCGCGCCGGTCCGCTCCGCGGCTTCTGCCGCATTACTTCTCTTCTACCATGTCAGCCTGGTACTCTGCTATGAAGAAGATAGAGGATACCACGTGGAAGATGCGTACCACGATAATGCGCTTGACGTGTGAGTGTGTTATTTTTGTGCAAGCAGGGATCATCAGTGCGGGTTTTTTTTAAATATCTGTTAGCGGAAGTGGCTCGTAAAGTATGGTTGCTGTGGTTATTTTTGGTATCTCGGTAACTGGGTAATCATAAAGTGTGAAAATAAATTGACCTGAACAAAATTAAATTTGACTAAAACTAAAAACTTTAATATTACCTACCAAGGTTCTCTTAAATCAGAATAATATGACAACATAAATTATACCTAACATTGTACCAAAATAAATGTCGTAATTTCGTCATATTGTTCACACAGGACCTTTTTCCTGAAAACAATAATTAATATTCATATCGCGAATTGTTAACAAGTAACAAAGTCATGCAAAGTTAACTCGGAGAGAATTTTAAAATATTCGTTTTTGCTCTAAGCAAATTCTAAGGTTACTGCACCAGGGTCACATAATAATGCCACATCTAGGTATACATACAAAAGTTCAATGGAACTTTAAAAAAATCCCCTCCTTATCAGACCAATAATTGGT
This sequence comes from Tetheella fluctuosa, assembly GCA_951216915.1. Taxonomy (NCBI): domain Eukaryota; kingdom Metazoa; phylum Arthropoda; class Insecta; order Lepidoptera; family Drepanidae; genus Tetheella; species Tetheella fluctuosa. Next base: position 1,701,445 of record OX578229.1, on the reverse strand, counting down.
ACGAATGAAAACACAGTTCGTTTGAGTGCGTTTAAAAAATAAATCCAAGTGCGTGGGTCGTCGACTGCAAATGAATGAAGTACAACGCATGCACCACATAAATTGAACCATCTTTATTATTAGTGCATATTCATACTAAGTAAGTTGGTGTTATGAATAGTGAACGAGTAACAGAGGCTCTTTGAAGTAATTCCTAGAAACCTAATCGAGTGATGGATGAAAGATTGCATTCAGTGTGCCTAACAAACAAATTAATATAATGTTTTCATTTCGATGTAGGAACAAAAGAGGAATAAATAAATGTAACTTCTTATTATTACTAATATTATAAAGTTTAAGAGTTTGTTTATTTGTTTGGTCGAACGCGCCAATCTCAGGAACTACTGAGAAATATAGACATACACATAGAAATATTACATCTTTATACTGTGCTATAAGGCTACTTCTTATCCCGGGAAACATAAGATCCCTCAGGAACGCGGGTGAAACCGCGGGGCGGAAGCTAGTTTTATATACAAGGAAAACATAAGTGCATCAAACGTTTTATCGAACTATATATTCAAATAACATAATTATCTAGATCGCTTTATACCTACTAGCGTCATTTTGACAAGAATTATGTATACGTATGTTGTGGATGCTACATTAAGTACATATCTTGAACCTTATTCATGCCAAAAGGTACTACATAGATCATTGTTATTTTAATCACCAAATTAATTTAATAAAACATAATGCGTAAACATGATAAGATTAAAAAACACCGGTCAAGTGGGTGTCGGGCCACGCAAAATGTAGGGTTCGTAGTTGCCCATCATCACAATAATGCGGACTAAGAAGAGGGTTTTTTTGTTTCATGTGTTTTAGAACCCTAATCATTTTAATGGAATTTTTATATTTTTTTTACTTTTATAAGTTGGTAGACTATTACTCGTAAACTTGTAAAGCTTACATAGATGTGATAGTTTTCCTTTTAACTTCGTTATATATACTAGTACCGTGAATATTTTCACATATCCAAAAACAACTATTTAGTGGCAGGGGGCACACTTGACTTTTACAAAAATTATCATTTTGAAGCTTAATATTTCACAAACGGATCCCTGAATCGAAAAATTGTCTAAAACCCTAAAAATGACTTTACTAGGTATACGTTCCTTTCGTTATACATTTACTTAACATTGCATTCAGTCCAGACACGCCCACCACAACATAGGGCTCACCATAGATTTTCAACAAAATAACCATGCGGGTGGAGCCGCGGTCTTAGGCTAGTATTCCAATAAAACAATACCACATTACCCACGTTAAGATGTAAAACCAAAGTTGACTATGACATCTCGGCATAATATCATTTATTAAAAAAAAATCTACGACAGACAGTAATGAGAGGGGAGTGAGGGGGGAGTGAGAGGGGACTGAGGGGGTGAAGGGGGGTGAGAGGTGGGTTGTGAGGGAGGTTTAGGGGGCTGAGGGATTTTTATTTTGAGAACGCAGGTGAAACTGCGGGGGACAGCTAGTATAAAATAAACATATTATTATTTTCTCTAAAATCGATTGTTTCATAGATTAGGTAGTTAATAGATGGTCGGGTCTTTCTTTTCTGCTCAGAGTAGGTATATCTTAGAGTTCTGAACAATAAGAACCTAACTGTACACAAGTACCCATGTCAAGAATGTAATTTCTTTTCAGGATGGACAGCTCTACGCCATGTCCCACGGACCGACTCCTGCGCACACGACAGATGTGTCACGTCGATGGATCTGACGTACAATGCATCAAACTACATTGTTGTGATACTCATTTGTACATTGCTGGACGGTAAGTTATAAAAAATTACATTGGTGCCAACATCCATGAGCTAAAGCGAGACAAGTAATAGCGACAACTCAAGAGCAACTACCGGAATCGAATGAATAGATATAAATTAACGTAGCTATTATTTTGTCTATGGTATATTAGTCATCAATCAGTCACCAGCCCGAAAATGGATATTGATTCTAATGATATTTCTTACATTTAGTTACTAGGGTAAAATAACGATCAGGAGATATAATTTAAAATATATAAGATCATCAGTCGAGACGAAAATAAAGGTCGTCGAAAGGTTTTACGGATAAAGACTCTTTGAAGGCTTAGAAATAATCGGTCAGCGATGGTATCTAACATAAATTATACCTAAATCACACAATATCAATTCGCGGCCAAGTAAATTCTATAATTAGAATAACAATATCCTAACTCGTTTCCCAGCTGCATACCAAAGTCGGTAGATCCGTGCAGCCTCAAGCTGTGCGAGCAAGGCTGCGAGGTACGCGGAGAACGGCTCTGGTGTACTTGCCATAGCGGATTCCAGTTCCACGAAGACAATTATAGGAGAAAAACACAACCTTATTGTATTGGTTAGTACTTAACTGGTTTTTAGAATAGCGACCTACTGCATATTTTTACTCCGATGGGTTAGTAGGTAGAGCCCGTGATGAATAAGTTCTTCTGTATAAATAAGTGGTCGATGAATACAACCTACATCAATTAGAATTTATTTTGTTTTAGAATTTTGTTACCTTATTCAGTAAAAAAATACTTTTCGAACCACTTATAATTTAGGTAAATTATTAGTAGGTTCGGTACCTACCTACCAGGCAATTATAGATGGTAAGGGTTACTGATTTCCAGATGAAGATGAGTGCGCAACAAACAACGGTGGTTGTGAGGATCAATGCGTGAACGACCCGGGAGGCTACCACTGCAAGTGTTCATATCCATTCATAGTCGGCAGTGATGGCAAGAAGTGTGAACGACGCATTCCTATTGCCATACCGGTAAGGAACTAAAAGACAGCAACCTTGCTGATAGAATCTGATACCTTACCGTTCATTAAAATTGTGTGGACTCAAAATATTGACGGTATTTCATATCGTTTTGTTTGTCCAGGAACCTCTTCCCCTCATACGGGCATCATCCCGATGTTACGCGCCGTGTGACACAGTCACCTGGTTATCACGGAAGGTCAAACAGCTGAATGATCAACTGCACACCACTCAAGCTGCTCTAAAGAAATTAATGGATAACCACGTGGATAAAGGGGAGGGTAAGCTCTTATAAGTTAAGGGGTTACTTCTGGGTTTGTGGTGCCATTAAAATTTTTAATTTATATGGTGGTGATCGGTTTTCAGAAGGAACTTACACGAACAGGCTTGATGGGACAGCTCCTTTGGAAGGCGGATATTGTCGATGTGAAAGAGGACCCAGGGTTGGTAAATAAAATAAAAAACCGCCACTTCATTGTGTCATTGCGCCTTATTTAATCAATTCTGTACTTATTTTGATATAATGACGTTTTCAGGGTCCCCCAGGTGCGTCTGGCATGGAAGGTCCAAAGGGAGATACGGGACCACGTGGACCACGCGGTGCTAGAGGTCCCAAGGGCTCGCTCGATCTGATGCTGCTTATGTTAGCTGATATAAGACACGACATTCATAATCTTGAGTCACGGGTTTACAAAGATGGCGAACGGTGGGTGTCATCTTAAAATTGTTAAAACGCAGTCGTAAATAATAATAAAAAATAAGCACAGGTGACGTCATTGCATTTTCACGTTGCAGTCCTGAACGTTTCAATCTACAAAAAGCCTGGCGTCGACAACGTAAGCAAGAACAGTTGGAGAAGGAGAGCAGAACTGACCAGGACCTCGAAGCTTACACCGCGCCACCGATAGAGGGTCCAGTCGAGATATCTCCACATGGTTAGTTACTTTTATTTAACTCTTTTACATCATGTTAGCCTAATTAATCAAATCATTTTCCTTTAATATGTTTCGTATTTCTAGGTCTAAACGGAGAAATAAGCCATGAGTCCTCAACAGACTGGTCCCTAGTAAAAGGTAATGCAGAACCCTCAGAATCAGATATTCCCCTAGGATTATCAGACAATATGGCAGCCTTGGAGAATCTCAGAAAATACCATATCTTGGGTAACGCAACAATTACCGGTGACGATGAAGAGGAACCAGACACTGACTATGATTATACAATCTACTAGGGTTACATAATTTTTAAAGTGTTGTTTTATTTATTTTAACCACATCCAAACAAGTCTAAACTAGTATTAGTAAATTGTAAAATAAGACCTACATTTATGCGATAGATAGTGCTGGTACTAGGATACTATGAAATTGAACAAGACACATTATAAATTCAATAACACAAAATATCCTGTTCAGAGCATGACAAAGCCACAAGGAAAACAATACGGAAAACGAAATAAAAAGCCAAAATTAATACAATATAAACTCTTTAAATAATCATATTATTATATTACAAGCGATATTCAACTCTCTTACAAGGGTATAAGGTTTAGCTCGATACTGCAGGCTGGTATTGTGCCGCGAGACGCTTGAACTCGTTGGTTTTGGCGTTGTACTCCTTGGTAAAGGGATGGTCAGGATGGCTTTCCAAAAGCTGGGCTAGGTAACGTGATGCAACCTGGAACCAGATTTTAAAACTTTCGTTTCATTTCGTTCAACTGTAACTTAGTTCTGTCACTATTCAGTTTACATTCCAAGATCTAAAGTAACTATACAGGCGAATGATGGCTAAGCTAAGTGTTAAAAAAACCGACACATTTGACCATAGCTGGGCATTAACACGTTAACCCGTTAATAGTTAATTAACGAAGTTAACATTTTGATTAACGGATTAACTTTTAAAAATGTTAACGGACACGTTAACTTCCGTTAATATGCAGAAGTCCGTTAATCGTTAATCCAATGCCTAATAGTTACCGCACGGCAGTCGGGCGGCGCGTGGCGAGTGAAACAAAAACAAAACTAGATATATTTTGCCGGCGCGTGCGAGTGAGAAAGAAAACTGCGAAGAGATTTGTTTCGTTTGATCATTTCATTACTTAGCACCGGTGCTTAGAGTGACGAGTGTTTTGTTTGTTTGTTGTTATTATAAATTACTGTCAGTGATCATTTGCGTGTTGAAAAAAGCTTACGGCCCACCTGATGGTAAGCGGTTACCGTAGCCTATAGACGCTCATAACACCACCAGCAAAGAAAATACAATATTATATTTTCCCTGTCAGGGGTATCACTCACGCGTTGCCGACCTTGAGACACGAAGTTGTTAAGTCTCCTGTGCCTGTAATTTCACCAGCTCCCATACCCTCCTAACCGAAACACAGTAATACAAGTGCACTACTATTTCACGGCGGAATTAGATATGGTGGTAGTACTTCCCCGGGCGAACTCTGCACTAAGAGTTCTACTACCTGGCAAACTGAAGACTGTAGTAATTAAAATAAAACCATATCATGCATGTTTGAAGACATGGAATCGAATCGGATTCCAGCGGATCTGATGAGAATCCATGGCCACATTTGACTGAGTATGTGGAATTTGTATCCAGTTTGGGTTTTATAAGATCACTAACGCAAATATATAAAGATGCAATTTTACACATATTAACGGATTAACGATTAACGTTAACTTTCGTTAATTCTTCCGAAATGTAACGCTTTAACGTTTAACGAAGCTAACTTTTCTTGTAGCGGATTAACGAAGTTAACTATTTCATAACGGTGCCCGGCTATGCATTTGACCTATTTCAAATGTTCAAGAGTGAGTTTACAAAACACATCAATATTGAGATCATGTGGTAAGATATTATAGTATGCAACCTCGGGCGGCTTCCCGGTGTGCGTGGCGGTGACGGCGAGCCCCAGCAGCAGGTCGGGCTGCTGCGGGGCGCGCGCCTGCGCCTCCGTCACCATCTGCTTCGCCTCCTCCCACATGCCTGAAGACAACATGACCAGTATTCATACTAAACTAACATTTTTTAATACTAGTATAACTTTATCTGATCAATGGAACATAGTTTAGAAAAAAATGATTTTAGAGACCTCAATATAATTTTTGAAGACCTATCCATAGATACCCCACATGTATGGGTTTGATGAAAAAAAATTGTTGAGTTTCAGTTCTAAGTATGGGGAACCCCCAAAACTTTTAAGGACTTTCTTGGACAGTTATTATATGATCAAAAAGACCAGTCAGCACTGGCTGGCGGAAAAATGGCTCTCAAATGTACCTGTCAGAACACCGGTAAGTAGCGTAACGTATCTCTCTATTCAAACCTTTGAACCTGTGCATTCAATCTTGTAAAACAGATCTCTGAAGTTACAACTTATTAACCTCAGTGTTAATAATAACATGAACTGATTCAATGAATTTGCAATTCTGCAACAAGAGATCGACGTACCTCTTGAAGCGGCGGCGGCGGCCCCCACGGCCGCTGGTCCGGCCCCCAGCGCCCCCAACCGTTCCGACAGCTCCATTATGCTGTAGTGAGCGTCTTGCACGCCCGGCCCACCCTGAAATATGAACTTCTTTAATGTCACATTCCTTATGAAATATTGTTACTCACCATGGTCTGTGGTCACCTAGGTAGTGATGTCGGATCCCGTGACGAAGGCCATCCAACCCTAAACAGCTTGAACATTCTGTGAAAGAACATCGTAAGGAAACCATAGCATGATGGTAGGGCACTTTGTAGTGCTCACCTGGCTGGCTACCACCCTCAAGTTGATAGCAACTCCTGGTGTGATCCTGATCCAGCAGTTGTACTTGGTTACACAGGTAAAACAAATTCACAATAGACTTCATGATCTAGTTTCCATAGTACAAGGTATGTTTTGTTTGGGATGGCCGAGGATATTTATTTATTTATAAAATTACCTGTGACAAATTAAGCCATGCTTGTGCCAGCTGTGTCAGGGTACCGTCATCTTCGATATCTTGCAGAGACTTGAGCTGCTTGCGAGCCAGGTCTGGCCGATTCATGGCCAACAGGCACTGCAGGGTGAACGCTCGCAGTTCCAGGGATTCAGCATTGTGGAGGATCCTGAGGATATGGGGTTGTTTTTTTATAATATACTGTAATATAAATGGGACATATCCATCTGTCCCTAATGTAATAATGAGGTCCTATATCCCGAAAATTAGGCCGTTCACAATTTCACATTTTATATGAATGATTATGAGATATCTGACTGAATAGCCCCCAAAAAACTCAGCAATTACTCTTCAAAACATACCATTTATATCTTTATACCTATAAATCGACTTACTGACTCACTGACTTACAAACAATGACCCTAGAGATTTTAAATTTGAGGAAACATACATAGAGTACTCTAAAGGGTGCACTAAGAAGGGTATTCTCGAAATTAAATGCCTATGTGGGTAAAATAAGAGGCGGAAAGCAATTTATTACATACAATTTTGATTTTAGTCTCCCCTATTAATTACTTAGCTCACTTACTGATAAATATTTGCATGTTAAGGAGGCAAAAAAAAGTAAACAATAAATATTATCCTTACACATCTACTAGCACTACTTACTTGAGTGCCGCCTCATAATTGTCTTCATGGTAGTAAACGGTAGCAGCGACAATAAGGAATACATCATTTGTCAGTTCTATGCCTTTGGCCACCTGTAATAAATTAGCATTACCATTACTTAACATTATTTATCAATGGTAATACTCAGATTTATAGTATCTGTATATTAGTTTTCCCCACGGTTTCACCTGCATTCCTGGTATAAAAAGTAGGCTATCCTTTCTCAAGAATGTTGCTGATAACTATCAAAAGGCCAATAATTACTGCTTAATTGACTATATATAATGAGAACCTAAGTAAGTAGGGAGAGAAGACTTAAGATTGCAGATTACAAAAGATACTTACCCTTGCATCAATATCAGCAACAATAGCTGGCTTGTTAGCTTCAGGGGAAAGATAGTCCACGAGAGTTTTCAGCGGCTGGAGCATAGGGTCAGCGGTTTTGAGCTCTTGAAGCACAATCCTGAAGTTTCCTTGAGCGATGTACGATCGGTAGAGGTAAGCATCGCGTTGGAGAGTTACCAGGGGATTAGACGACTGTAAGAGGTATGTATTGAATTTAGTGAATGTATATACAATGGATAAAACTAGTCAAAGTCACAGACATAGATAGCTTGAAAAATTTAGAAAACATGAGCGGCACACATCATTGCCGCATTATATGACGAAATATCATGAAAATTAAATTCCAATCGGGTACAAATGAAGATGAAATCATTACTTACATTCACGCTTTGTGCTTCATTGATTGCTTGTTGATAATTTCCAACGTAAAATGCATTTTTAACATCGAAAAGTTCATCAACATCCTGCTGCTGACGTGCCATTTTGACAATTTGTTTGGATTTAGATTTTGGAGTTTGGTTGGTTTGTTGGCTGGCTGTTAGTTGTGTGTGGTTGGTTGGATGATTGGATGGCTTTAATTGACAATTTATCAACTATGTTACCATTTACAAAACTAGTAAGCTACCTACTGAAATATTTGTTGCTGTGATAACTCTGTCGGTATGTCTGAAGTCAGAATTCAAACTCCTTAACCAAGTAAGTTACCTACTATTTTTTAATTTATACATAAAAATAAATTATGTATTAATACTATTTTTCTGTCAAATATTGTCCCCCCAAATCGATTATATCTGACAAAAAAGAAAAAAATCGTATTACTTCTCTTTCTATTTTTATTCAAACACATCAAAGCAAAAGTTGATAAAAAAATAATTAAAAACAAGTCATATTTTTCAGTATCTTTTTCAAAAACAGAACGATACCGTTTCATAATCTCTAATCAGCTACTTTTATTACATGTCAAAGCATTATTTTATACGGAGTTTTATGTATTAAATGTGACCTTTGTTAAATTAAAATTGGTAATGATTTTACATAAAATAAAAAGTGTGTTATTTATATGTCTCTGTGTATTTTTACACACGACGACAATACAGTGTTTGATAATTATTTATCTTGAATACAGACGACAATCCTATTGCGGTGTAATATTATTAATTTCCTGTACTTAAACAACAATCAGATCAATGGTAGAAGTATTACTAGTACTACGTAGTATACAATTGAAGCATGTAAGAGTGGTAATATATTTGTACAAGTATTAATTTGGATTATTATTGTAAATTAATCGTTTTCGAACAAAATGCAAATGGAAAGTAGTACCTACTACTAGTAGTGGTTTGATAGCAATGTGGTAACAAAGATTACACAAAAATAACTAAATTAGAAATTAAACTAATAAAACGGTAACACTGTGATTCATTATTGATTGACAGTTGTGGCTAGTGTTACCTTAAGTGATAATTGTATCATTTTTTTTACTGGCAGCTATAGTTTAGCAACTTCCGACATATGCGGTTAGTTACGCTAGATGTCGCTAGTTATATGATTTTGTTAAAAGTTGATTTTATTATTATTGTAACTCTTATTGTAATCATGAAAAAAAAAACCCGTAACGTCGAAAAATAAACTATTTTATACCATTTCTATCTACGACTGACTTAAAAACAAGTTAACATTTAAATATTAATAACTTTAGATAAGATTTTTATTTTGATGATATTTTTATACGCTCGCAAAATTCGTCTTTGTTTTGTATTAGAACCCTTGAAAAAGGGTTTATTCATGTTTTTTTTATTATGATTGGTACCCAGTGGATCTAATTCTTTCCGATGAAACTTGTTTTAAATTACAATGTTCTTCGTACTTATACTCTGACATATCAGGACCCACCCACGTGAAGGCAAGATTCAAGCTAGTTTATTACACTTTTAAACCTTAATGTTGCACCGCATAAAATAACTAGGTACCTGATAAGCAACGACGTATGTCGTATCGCAGACATTTGGAGTCGAAATCTGCTGCAGATAGGTACTTATTGCAATACACATAGCTAGTTATTAAAAGTTCATTCATTAAAGTTTTTAGATACAAACAATTTCTGAAACCTTACACATTCTAGGAATATGTCTTGCAAGGTTTTATTTAGAAATAAAATAGGACTTTGCAATAAAATTGTTATAAGTACAACGAACTAGGGTCGCGAGAGGCGCCAATTGGCGATAATATACATAATTTTATAAGTTATTAGTCTGCGTGCAATATGATTGGGCGTTTAGTAATAGAGCGGAATTTCCAAATATTACCTACCTACTTATTTAAATTTGTAAACATTAACTGTTGGATAAATACGACTCAAAGTAACGATTCAGGTACCAAGGAACCATAACACAATATTACCTCAATGTGTAGTACCAATGGAAATAATGGACGTTGAAAAGAAATAAGTTGTCGGGTGCACTTTTTCGAGTAAGTAGGTCTCAAGGCCCAGGTAGTTGTTACACGCTCATGCACACCTGGACTTAGGGTTGCGAATTACCGTTTCTTTTCTATGGATATCGATAACTTTAGGACAAAGAAGAATTTCTTAATTATTTTATGTGTTTTTATGACGATTTGACAACTGAAAAGGCTAAAATCTCTCACCCCGCACGATTGCGGTCTAGACGTGTCCGTTGGCCGATTAAATAGACTGTGCTACTACTATTATAAATGAGAAAGTTTGTATGTTTGGATGTTTGTGACTTGATCAAGCATAATATTTGGTACATATAGAGATCATACCCGGGAAAACATAAGATCCCTTGGAAACTCGGGTGAAACGGCGGAGCAGAAGCTAGTAAACAATATTTTATTAAATGACGATTGATCACAGTATATTAAAAATTAAAGCCAATCGACTGTTTTCAAAAATCGATTTGGTTTCCAAGATCAAATCAAATCCTGTAGATTTAAAATGTCTCAATAGTTCGATAACAAATGCAAGTTTGTCGATATGGCGTTATATTCTTATTCACATCCCTAGTTACCCAAAACATTGGCTTACAATTGAAAGGTACGACTGAACGGATAAGATAAAACAACAATGTGAACCATTTTTTTTTAAACTTGAATTTCTTAACAACCTATTTGCACCTTTCTTTTGTAAGACATTATTAAAAGATAGATAACATTTCATGTTTTATTATTTAGTGGAATAACACTTACAAATGATTAAAAATAACTAATTTTCAACTGTAAGAATAGATTTGCGTGTTTGTTTTATACCGGGCGCGACGCGACAGAACGATCGACATTCCCAAAAATTACAGATATTTCTATTTATTAACATTTTCAAGTTACAATTTGTCAAAGTTTGACTTAGTTAATAACAAAAATGAATCCTCTATACACCTTTGTACATCGAGAAACAAGCAATGTAAGTAGTTATGCCTACAAACCAACCAAAAACGATGTCTCTATCTGGAATTTATAAAAAAACTAGCTTCCGCCCCGCGGTTTCACTCGCGTTCCCGAGGGATCTTGTGTTTCCCGGGATAATATTCTGGGACATTCTGGGACATTATTCCTCACACACGGTCATCTGACCCCAAACTAAGCAGAGCTTGTACTATGGAAGCCAGATAACTGATATACTACATATAGTACTTTTCTTTTGTAAATACATACATATATAGATAATTACAACCAGACACAGGACAAACAGACATGTTCATGCACACAAATGTTTGTCCTGAGTGGGAATCGAACCCACGACCTGTGGCGTGATAGATAGGGTATCTTACCAACCACGCCAACCGGCCCGTCTTAAAATAATGATAAAAAGGATAGAAGGATAAAAAGTAGCCTATAGCCTTGCTCGATAAATTGGCTATCCAACACTGAAAGAATTATTCAAATCGAACCAGTAGTTCCTGAGATTAGCGCGTTTAAACAAACAAACTAACAAACAGGTTTATAATATTACTATAGATATATTGCTCAAGAATTTAAAAAAAGCTACATAATTACCAAACTAGAAATCTAATACCTATATTTAATTAACATTTTAATAAAACACGCTAAAGTTCGAAGGGTTGCGTGAATACTTGTTAATCAATCAAATTATTAAACTGATTTGGATATAATTTGAAACCGTAGTCTGGAATAAGAATAAAATACACTTCTTGAAAGCCACTCGTTCCCTCTAGAATGTAGATGTATACGCAAAAAGGAATCTAGTAGCTCCTTTTTCCTACACTATATTATTAAGTCTATTTTATTAAATAAAATAAATTAACTAAATAAATCATTAATGGAATGGAGAACATACAAACAAACAAAGGACAATATTTTATTATATCGTCATTCACCCATCATAACTAGAGTACATTATGTTACAAAAACGTATAATAAATCAATTTAAAAACGGTTATATATATTCTCGTTCAAAAATCAACCTTAAAAAATAACCGACTTCAAGAACATTGTACGTAACATCTTATAGGGCTGCCGCCGAAGAATTTATTTAATCCATATTTCTAATCCCATGCTATGTATTATAATTATATAACATGTATATATGAAACAAAGTGACGTACAAGGTGGCTAGCGCAGTTCAATCAGCGAGCCCATACTATGTTGCTAGGCAGCGTGTCGGTTGTGGAAGAGTCTACTTACCGGTTGTGACAACCATATACCATACTCAACCTATTTATTTGTTGTTTTTTTTTGTAATATCGAAGGAGTTTGTTTACTAAACGTTAGTGAATTATCATCGATTGAAATGATTATGACAAAGTGTTACATGGTAGAGTGGTACGTTTAGCAAAATAACTTACATGTTTTGGTTACATAATCTTCACCAAACTACTGACGCAGTTTGTAGGCGTTGCGATATAACACATTTTTATACAATTTCTAGGTATAAAAATATGAAAGAGCCTAACACAATGCTACTTAAGAACTATCATGCGATAAATAATTATATTAGTAAAAATAAAAGATGTAAAGAGGATGATGGTTCAACAGTGAACTTTTTTGTTTTCAACTGCGAACTTATTCATACTTACCTTTTTGGAATAAAAAGTTGTTACACATAATTTTGTTTTTACTGTTTGTTAAATTATTTGGAGATGTAGGCAATTGTTACACTTTATTTATTCCAAAAGTCGTAGCACTGTGACCGTGGCAGCCCTAAGAGCAACGCAACGACAGCTGTGAGCCGGCCCTGTGAGAAAGGGCTCCAGACAATAGCGTAGGGTCACCAATTGAAAGAAGTTTTGCACTGCGAAATCTTATCGGAAGCAAGTCACATTTGGGGCATTTTAGGGTGTTGATAGTATGTGGGAAATATACTCTTAAATGTCTTTGGGAACGTAATGCAATTTACATTGAGGTGCATTCGATTTATTTGGATTAATAAACCTGTATGTTTCACCCTAAATTATACGTATGCATGATACAGTATATTATTATTCTAAACTAGCTGCCTCCCGCGGTTTCATCCGCGTTCCCGGTATATTTTTTTCCGTCAAACATTTTCTTTCATACAAACCTTGTCCTGACAATAACGAACACAACAAAAAAATATTGGAATGATGACTACTACTTATATTACTTATTAAGCTACTTTTTATGAATACATACTTGTGACGTCATAATTATTAATCATCAAAAGTTCTACTTTTTATGGTTAGATTGGTCATTAAAAATCATAAAAAGGATAAATTTAATATAATTATCGTGGTTTCCCCTTTATTTTTTAGATGTTTTATACATTGGTTAGTGTTTGGTAATTTATTTTGTTTACCAGCATCTTCCCTGTTAGTCGTTCGGAAGTAAATAAATATAGTAGCATAAATACAAGCTATATATTATATTTAAGCCGTTTGAGGTTGAAACTCAGGGTCCGAGGGGTCGAGAGCTCACCACCTTTATCGCGAAATAGCGAAACGTTTGGTCGAATCATCAGAATCAGCATTGCCATCCAATATAACAATGCCGACAGCATTCTGGACACGTTGCTTTGTGATAGCGATTTTCTTCATTTAAATTAATTTATATAAATACTTTCTTTTAAGTATTTTGTTAATAATACAGTAACCCTAATAAGAAAGTTATTGGTGATGGTTATTATTCAATTACGCCATATTCGATTAGAGCTAAAGATAAATCATACCCTAAAATAAACTTACTGAAAATATCAATCCATGGGAACGCTAGTAAAACCGCGGGGCAAAAGCTAGTAGGTAAGTAATATAATAACAAAATATATTAATTAGATTTCTAATTTGCTACAACAATCTGAGTGTATGTATGGTAACGTATGAAATTAATAAAGTATTTTAGAGTAGATACACTAAGAAATAGGTAGTAACGTAACTAATAAACGTTAAGAATACATTAATAATGATTCTTGCGAACTCTTTACACTCATGGTTCCCTAATGAACGTATGTAAATACCTGCTAAAGGCTGGGTGGAATTAGCGCAAAGTTCAACAACCTCGCCCAGCTGCCGCGGTGTTAAGGGTCCTGACCCTTTGAGAAACCCTTAATGCTTACAACCCTTAACGGTACCCCACATTTTGAAGACTTTTATTTCGGTGAAATTATTTCTTACTTAAGTTCAAAATGTAAAGTAGAAAATTGCTGTGTTGGTTTGTTGACAAGTTAGGTAAGAATTTATTTATACCTAAATAACTAGCTGCTGTCGTCGGGTTCACCCGCGTTCCCTGTATAAAAAAAAAGATGTTTTAATAGTTATTCTGCTATTCGGGGCGAAGACAAATCCAAGAAATCAAAGATCATAAAAATCGGTCCAGCCGTTCTTGAGTTATAAAATGGTGTAACTAACACGACTTTGTTTTATATATAGATATTTCTTTCTTTTTTAGGGTTCCGTAAAAACGGGACTCTATTACTAAGACTTCGCTGTCTGTCCGTTCGTCCGTTTGTCCGTCCGTCTGTCCGCCCGACTGTCTGTCTCCAGGCTGTATCTCAAGAATAGCTAGACAGTTGAAATTTTCACAAATAATGTATTTCTGTTGCCGCTATAACCACAAATACTAAAAACAAAATAAAATAGATATTTAAGGGGGGCTCCCATACAACAAACGCGATTTTTTTGCTCGTTTATTTGTTTTGTGGTAGTTCCCGTTGACTTAGAATCACGAAATTTGGCAAAAAGCAAGGTCTGACAGCACAAATAAAGGGAAAATTCTAAAATATAAAAAAAGTTGAAAATTAAAGGGTGTTCCCATACATACATAGTAACGCCAATTAATAAAGACCTCTGAGTTGTATGGGCGCTCATACAATTTAGAGGTCTAGCTTAATTGGAACCTACCTCAAATAAGGTAAATAAATAAAATTGTGCATTTCCCGTGATGGACGAACGATGGACGAAGTTTGTACGGAACCCTCGGTGCGCGAGTCCGACTCGCACTTGGCCGGTTTTTTTTTATTATTTTGTTATACTACATTGTCGGCAAACAAGCATACTATAATACTATATTTTGTACCAATTTATTTTATTATGTTAGCTAAAATACTCATATCTAGTATATACCTATTAGATAGTTTAATTTTATTTTACAATAAAAACAAGAACAAAAAATACACATCTTAATTTAAAACTATTTACAAAAAGAAAAGCTGATCTAAATCGCTGCCAGTTGGTAGTGTGCCCAGAACGCTAGCTTATTAAGATATTTTTGAATAAATTTTATTATTATTATTAATTATACGGCCCACCTGAAGTTAAGCGGTTACCGTAGCCTATGGACGCTTGCAACACCAGACTTATCACTCGCGCGTTGCCGACCCTTCCCCCCTCCCCGATGAGCTCTGGCGACCTTACTCACGCGCAGGAACACAACTATAAGTTATTTGACTGCGGTATTCTGTAAGTCGCGGTTGAGAGCCCTTAGCGCTCGCCGCTTTGTCCGCGTAAGGGTGGAAGATGGTCCCCTAGACCAACCACATTCTGTCCTGCTAAAAAAAAAAAAAACTGTCAGGTCGAGGTACTTCCCCAGTCGAACTGCTCAACCTCTCTAGTCTAGAGCATAACGATATGAGCATATCTTGGTAGTCCTATTATTATAACAATTGCTATTCGACAAATCAGACCTGCGTTATCCTCTGAATTCCTAGTAAATGCATTTTCCTATAATTGTTTTCAGAACCAGAGAACACTGCACATCTCTTAGAAATCCAGATTAAACTTTGCGAATTACAGAAACTGTACGTTTTGCTTTTTAATTTTATGAATACTCCTGGTAATTCTTTCTTCCTAGTAATTTATAATTTTCGATTTCTGAGTAGGTATATTTTGGGTACGAAACTTTTTATCCCAAATAAACATACCCACGGGAACACGAGTAAAAACTAATTATTGATCAAATCATGAATACTGTAAAATTCTTATGGCTTGATATTTAATTATCTAGAATATTACCAGGAATGAAAAATCTGTTTCAAAGGAAAATTTTCCATGGAAAAATTACGTTAATTTAATTGGTGATATTATTTTCATCGCATAATATTCCACGAATAGCTCCACAAGTAGGCGAATATCAGCGTCTCACACACACATGCAAAAGGCAGGTATATAAAGCAAGAAAAACAAAGACTGTTACTTACTAAATTATTATCTTGCTATATTTATCAGGATACGACTTAGAGCATAAAGCCAACCTTTAATCTATTATACATATCTATCTACACAAATAAATAAAATTTACGTCTGTTTGTAATGTCAAAATAACAGCTTTTTACTTAATGCATAATATGAAAGTATAGCCGGTACTTATAAAACAAAATAAAAACATTTTGTCTGTCTATTTGTCCTGGTTTATCTCCGAAACGGCTGGACCGATTTTGACGGAACTTTCTCTAGAAGATAGCTGATGTTATAAGCAGTAACATAGGCTACTTTTATTAGCTATAGGCTATTTTTTCTAGCTTCGGATTGGTTGGTTAGTATATGGTATAAAAGTGTAGATATTTTTTACGGATGAGCTTGTGTTGATTGACGACGAACAGTGGTAAGTGATGATGTGGCCGAAGGTGGTGGTGGAACACACTTAATGATGATTGGCGACAGTATCTCAACTTGAGGGTGGTAGCCAGTCAGGCGAGTACCTACTACAAAGTACTCTACCACCGTGCTATGTTTTCCTTCACTGAAAGCCACAAGTTTTGTAAGGGCATTCGTCGTGTAAAAGTTTTCAATAATTAGATTTACATTTCAAATAGTTTTAGGGCTTTTTAAGACCACTGCTGAATTTTCTTTCAAAGGAGTGGCGTTCCTTTTGGTTCCATGCCATCTAAGTTCAGCCCGGTCGTCGCCGTTAGAAAGCTATGAAATCCAAAGTAAAAAGCATCCAACGCAATATCTCAGGTTATATTTTTTAAATAAAACAGGAAATGCGCACCGGATACTATTTGCAATACTTAAAAATCGATTGTTCATACATTTATTTGGAGTAAAGAAGCATCCGTTCTATCTTAAAGATCGGGACGCTCAAAAGGGCCGTGTAAATGGCAGAAAAAAAGGAATGTAGCGCAGACACAATAGAGTATCTCGCATCTGCTATCCGGGGTTTTATACGCAGATGTTGTGAAGGGCCGCGTTGAAAAAACAACTACCTGCGTACATTTTGTGTGTACATTGTTGTACCAGCAGTGTACTTATTCTTGAACTTGAGACGATAAACGAGGGTGGACACGATGTGTGCTTAATTTGGGATAGTTGTTAATTTTTGTTAAATTTCAATTACTTCTTTTTTCGACATTCCTACATATCTTATCTTATCTTAATATATATATTTCTTGTGTGCGTGTGTATGTGACTGAACTCCTCCTAAACGACTGGACCAATTTTGATGAAATTTTTTGTGTGTGTTCGTGGAGATTCGAGAATGGTTTAGATTAAACGGCTGGACCGATTTGGATGAAATTTTGTGTATGAGTTGGACAGGACAACGTCTGTTGGGACAGCTAGTATTATATAAAATTCTTCTATTCGTGTGTTTGTCACCTAACTCCTCCTAAACGGCTGGACCGATTTGGATGAAATTTTGTGTGTATATATGAGTGGGTCCCTGATTGGTTTGAAAATACAATTGGACCCGGCAGATGGCGTCGTAATCGAGTTTGGACAGGACAACGTCTGTCGGGCCCGCTAGTAATATTATATACGAAAGTTTGGATGGATGGATGTTTATTAGATACTCAATCACGCAGAAAGGCTGAACGGATCTTGATGAAATTTGGCACAGAGATAGATTATAGTCTGAAAATGCACCCTCAGGAACGCGGGTGAAACCGCGGGGCGGATTATATAAAGCTGAACGGATTGCCTCGGAAAAAAACATGTCTTTTGCCCATATAGCAAATATTAGATCCCATTGTAACGTGTTTTTTGTTTTGTTTTATACAATTGTTTATTCACTTTCAGAAATAAGAAATCTAACCTTTTTTAAAGTGTGGGCACCGTTGTCAATGCTGTGAATGTGAGATGCATTTTCTTAAGTCTACAGATTGCATCCCAACCGTTCTTCTTATATTGTATAGATAATTATGCTCAGCTACCATTCAAAAGGAAAATTATTTATTTACTTTTGCGATGTGATGATGGACGATGATATATGTGTTATATTACTTATTATAAAAAAAATATATCCCTCTTATACAGGGTGCTTTCCCACTGTAGGCTTTCAACCCCATATTCGCGGTCATAAGATAAGTTTGTTTTACCTTTTTTACTGTGTGACAACTATCATTTGACTGTAAATGTCGTTTTAAGACCTAAATTAAAAAAAAAAACATAGTAAAAGTTAAAGTAAAAGTACCTTTCAAATTCGACTTTCCAACATGAAAGTCAACTATACGAAGGGCGGATTTACAAGTTATAAACATAGTATCGACAACGAGCCTTTATTTCAGGGCTCGGGCAACAACCCCCAGCGACCTAGTTCTGAAGATAACGCCCTTTGAACTTTATTATGATAGTGATAGGGATACATTTTATCGTTTATAACACAAGCTTTAAATAGGGCAATTACCTCCGACAGGGGAGGTTTCAAGTTAATGTTTATGAAGTATATAATTTCATTTTTATTTCTTGCAATCGATGGAGTTTTATCAATGTTTTTTTTCTTTTCACAATAGTCAGTACTGACGTATATCGTCATATGTAGGTATGTACCTACTTATAATGTAATTTTAATAAAAAATACCGGGTAAAATTCACACAAGATATTTAACGTCCCAATCTAATTGTTTACAAAATTCAGGATCCTAGCGAATAAATTATAGAAATACCCAAATCATTAAATTATAAAAGATATTATTATTAATTCAAGAAAGAAAAAGGAAAAACAAATGGATGGATCGTATAAAATATAAGAATGCAGATATGATGGATAGAAGGGCCGAATGGAAGAAGAGTACGTATTGCGCCGACCACCAATAATTGTCAATGGGTTAGGAATGATGATAAATATCATTCATTCGAGATATTATTATACCATTTCATAATTAATCTTATTAGTAAAATCATCGTGAAATTTTAGTGATAAACAAAGCACGCTAAAGAAAGAAAAGCGCAAAGAGGAAAACGACATTCTTAGCATAATTTGGCGCCAAACTGTCTATCCGACTTGTCAACTGTCGCGTTTCATTATTGTTCAAAGAGATAGGAATTTTCCGACGAGGCGAGTAAATTTTTTGGTATTCTTCTTTATGCCGAATTATCTAGCGTTTAATTGAATATCTGTCTATCATATTTCATTTTCTCTTACGACTTAGCCTAATAGGCTAAAGCCAAACGCAACACAATACATATCAACATTGTAAATTAGATTAATACCAATACCAAGTAAAAAGGTGTGACAAAAAGCGATACTAAAAAACTATAGGTAGATACTTCTAATAATAAAGTTTGGCGGTATCCGCAATGCCTACAAAAAGTTAGTCAATGTCCTGCCTTGACCTCTCTTCCGGCGAGTGTGAGGTGACATTTGGTTATAGGTCATAAAACTGGTTGTCACATAGTAATTTCCAAGATTTCTTATCTATGAATAATAACGTTTACAGATAATACATAAAAAAATATTAGTATAAAAATAAAATGAATTTTAAAGCAACGATAGCTCAGTGGTTTTTCTTTTGTTATGTGATTTCGAATACCATGGCGAAGGTCGTGAGTTCGAAAATAAGCTTAAGTTTATGGAGATGGCAAATATCGTGAGAAAACCATATAGAGATAGTGCCTATATCGTACAATCCCTCTGGTTGGCTCCCCTCATGTTGAAAATCTGTCGACAAACACCAACCGGTATCTTCTGGATGCTGCCGTCCGCCATATCACCACTTACCATGGTGAGATTGTGGTCAAACATGGTGGAAATACCCTACTTATATTTGACGTACTTGTCATGATCTTAAAGTAATTGTTTTACTATGGACTTTTGTAATTCCAAATGAGAATTAATGGACCTTAAAACGACATCTTATGTTCCAGGATTTATGCAATATCCACTCATAATATTGAATGATTATATATTTTCAATTAATCTTATGTGTTAGGTAATCATGTATGTTATTATGACGCATTGTTAGCCCGGAGGTAGGGTCATTTGTGGTCAGATGGCGGGCCCGTTCGAGGAAATTTGGCGTCTCGAGTTCTAATGATAACTAACTGTGATAAGGTAGAAACCTTTGATATTAGAGTTATGCCGCTGAATTGTTATTAAAATAATTAAGTGATAATTCTTAACTATGTATTATGTTGGTTGTTTATTTTTTTCTGAGCTTGGAAGTACTTTATCCAATATCCGTAGGTAATTTGTACTTAATTAATGTTAGTGACACAGATTTTTGTATGATATGATATTAAAATATTTTTCTCGGTCGGTAGATATTTAATCAATTTAATTTCTAAAGAAAAATATATTAATATAGTTACTTAATTAAGTTAAGTATGTTTATTTACAACAAATATTTACAATCAATGTATAAAATACAAACTATGATATATAGAAAAGAACCTCAAAGCCCTCGCTGCTGTCGATAGGCAAGGTTCCCAACAGGCTGGCAGCGTTCCCTTTTTGGATGGCCAAGCTTATGCGTTGGCGGAAAAAGCGCCCAGCCCGTCGGTTTCCCGAAGCCTCGATGAGCTTGGATGATAAAATCCGAGCAAATCGGCGAGCCTCGAACCCCCACGGACCAATGGTTTTAAGTTAAGATTAGTTTATCAATTAATTTGCATGTTTTGTATCATTTTATTCAACAAAATCATATGTAGAACATATCCTTTAGGTAAAATGTTTTTACAGGTTATAATTATGACAGTACATCAGACATATAATTATTAATTGGGTTAGGTGGTGGATGTCTTTCCAGAGCTTGTAGCAGAGTCACATAAATTAGATTTCACACCCAAGACCTGCAGCCATAATAAACTGCAATATATTCTTGACAGGAATGGATTTTTCATCATCCAGATGATTACACCCAGGTGTAATTGGTGTGTCCTCAGATGAGGCATAGCATAAGGATAGCATCGTATACAAGAGGTGTCACGTAAATTGCTGAATGATGCCAATTCCACAAATCACAACAGCTTTTTTTAAGGGGTTTACTACTATACATTTAAATTATGTTCATTTCATATATAGATGTTATTATTACCTACATAAAAAAAATGTTCTAGTACTAAGTTATTGGAACCTTGTCATAGCAATGTTGCGGAGGCCTAATTTCATACGTTACTCCTAAATCTTAATTTAGCTAATTATGAAGACGACAGTGGCCTCGATAGGTATAATTTATCAGAATTTTAGCCGCTTGCCAACTGACGGCATTTACTATAGTGTTTATTATAATTTACCTACCTACATTAATAACTCTGGTACTTAGGCTCGTGTTCATCGTCATTTAATCTGCCGTTTTAACAACGGCTGTCTTTTAAAATGTATGACAATGTCATGATAACCGTTGTTTAACCAAAGACTCAATGTTGATGAACACCAACCGTGGAACTACCTTAATAAACAATATATTTAAATATTATTTACCTATATCTTTTGATTATTGAGTCAGTAAATGTTTCATGGCTTATTAACACCATCCAAATTCATCAATGTACCCTAATTTGTCGTATCGTAACACAACGAGCGCGAGGAGCATCAATCGGTACATAAATCATAATTTTTACAACGTCTGTTATCAGCGTCGTCCAACCCGCGCCATAAAACGTGAGTTCGAAATAATTACCTGTCGCGGAGCTTGCCCACCGACGGGAAGGTGTAAAGTACGGTACGGTAGGTAGTCGCGCCACCGACCGCACCGCACCGCGCCGTGTTGTATAGGCACGGCACAGGCAGGCACAGGGCGGGCGGAAGCTGCGTCGCATCCCGCCCTGGCTGCAGTCGCCCCGCGCCCCAGCCTCGGCGCCGGCCCCCGGCCCCCCGTCCTCCCTCCCATCCCGCTCGCCCCGCCACCCGCCGCGCGCTCGCTAGGCGCGTGCGCCCGCCGGCCGGCGAGTCAGTTCACCTCCGCGCCGCGACCCAAGTACACGTGCGTCTCACATGATAAAACGCGGCGTTTAAAACGATCGAACGCACCCCATATTTTAAAAGTACCAGTGACCGAGAGGGAGACCTCTCGTATCAGCCAAAATAGCTTCTCAAGTGGATATGCCGTCGAGCCTGTTCGGGGACCTGGGTGGCGGCGGGGGACTGGTGGAGGACCAGCGCGCTTTCCAACTCGCGCTAGAATTGAGCATGCTGAGCCTCGGCGACGGCCTACCGTCGTCGAACCCGCTCGCGAGCCCGCTCGGCTACGCGCCGCCGCCTGACGACCGCGCCAAGAAGTCCCAGAACATGACGGAGTGCGTGCCGGTACCCTCCTCCGAACACGTCGCGGAGATCGTCGGACGACAAGGTAGATACCGTAGTGCCGCAGACTATTCCCTCCCTTGTGTGTGCTTATGTCTTGGAATGCTTTTGTTTTTTAATTACGTCGCGTCTACGGCGAACAGCTGTAGAGGTTATTCGGTGTCAGACGACAGACGAGTACAGGGCGAGCATCGGCCGCGAGCAGCGAGCGCCACCCTTATGTAAGGGCGCACGTGCCACACCGGCCCGGTTTTAGGTTATGTTCGATCACAACCAACACCCAGCGACAGGAGT
Organism: Tetheella fluctuosa; assembly: GCA_951216915.1. Classification (NCBI taxonomy): domain Eukaryota; kingdom Metazoa; phylum Arthropoda; class Insecta; order Lepidoptera; family Drepanidae; genus Tetheella; species Tetheella fluctuosa. The sequence goes on along the minus strand of OX578229.1, from coordinate 1,678,515 downwards.
CTGTATTCGCACGTAGATTAATATTCGCCGACCGCGCATTGTTTTTGTTTGTTTACCCACATCAAAATGTGATTGCGAGCGTTCGTCGTCGCTCGTAGTAAATTTCGTAGAGGTGTGTAGCTGTAGATAACAGTTGTAGATGCGTAGACACTACGTAGTTCGTTATGTATACTCATACTACGTAGGTAGGCTCCGTCTCGAGCTCTATTCCGTAGTCGCTCGTACAAATCCCGCACGGATCATGCTTTTTTACGTATATAGGCTAAGCAAGCATTTCGAGATTATTTTTTAAGGTCACGGTCGGTATTTCAAACATACCGTCATTTTCATGGAACTTTCAGCATCCAACTGATTTACTTATATATTTTAGCGCAAAGTTTCAACTGACTGTCGGATTGACAGACAGATTACAAACAAGTGCTCACTGTAATATAGGCAACATATTTAAAAGTGACCTATTTTCTATGAAACTAAAAACGTAGGTGCGTAGTAACCGACATTTTAAAAATATTTTTGTTGCTCCTAATTATTTATCATTCCATCTTTTTCCTATAAATTACTATGTGGATAGTTCTCAAAATCCCGATATAATCGCTCGGTCTTCGTCCTTCGTAGGTAAGACTATCGTTTGGGTCTAATTAAATGGTACCAATCGGCAAAAAACGTTACCCTTAGGAAGGTAGTTTTTGTGAAGGGATGTTTGAAAAAGTCACCGACAAAGCGAGTTCGCGGCATTCCTTATCTGGGACTAATTCTTCAAATGTGAACCGACTCTGCTCGGCTCAGAAAATTGATTGGCGTTGCTCTCATCCTGACTTAATATGTTTTTGTGTTACAATACCCTACCTACCCTATTTTACCCGAACGTTATTGTAATTTTTAATGTAGTTTAGCCATACAGTATTTCCTAGGTGTATACAACTTTTAGTTAAATTAGAATGAAAGAAAGAAAAACATTTATTCAATTATCATTTTAATTTATTAATAGTTAGGTACTTAACTATTTAGATAGGTACTTGAAGAAGATATCGCAGAAATATTGTATAATCCGCCATTTAACAAAATGTCTAGACAGTCTAAGTTAAACTTCACAGATACTTATAAATACCTAGTTTTGACGACATTGATCAAATTCTATATTCTGTAGGTTGTTTTACTTATATAGGAATGTAGGATGTTCAAAAAACATAGGTATCAGGTAGGTACATACTTATTTATTTTTTAAACTTCCCCCTAATTTTCATGATCAGTTCCTAATGTTATCGGGATATTACAATTAGGTATGACTGCGAAATTAATAAAGCATGTCCATTTTTTTACTTGTTTAAACCTTTTGTTATATAAGTTACCACCTTAACAGGTAAAAGTTATGTAGAAGTAATTACTTAAAAATTCGCACTAAGTAAATTTGTGTTCGTAAAAGCATGCAATCCGTAGATTGTAGTATATTTAGAGAATTACTTATTTGTTTATATTCTTGTATACTAGGTCTACATGATCTACTTGTGTCTACATGATCACTTTAGATATTAGTACTTACTGCCACATTACCACATACTGTCACATTACCACATACTGTGACATTACTATATTCAGTTTTCATAGGTACAAGGTATTAAGTCGACGATATAAGCAAAATGATAATTCTAAATTAAGTTTTTCTCTGTATTGTTAAATGCGAGAGATTTGTAAAAAATATATTTGTTAAACTAGAGTATTTATGACAGGGAACTATTTTTTTAATAATTAAAAAATGTCATTAATAACGTCGGAAAAAAAAAAACCGAGAATATGTGCCTTTATAAATTAAAAATTATTTTTTCTCCTATTTTACCCATTCAGATCTAATATACAAAGGGAACTATTTTGTTACTTTTAAAAAAAACTTTTTTTAAATGTCGATAGATTTTATTTTCAAAGTACTCTTTCGCCTGCTGATTACTTTGATATACTGAAATTTCTTAGTAGTATATAACTAACTACTTACCAATTACCTTAGATACTCTTTATAATACACTAGCGTGCCGCCCCGCAGTTTCACCCGCGATCCCCTATTTTACCGCCTTAGGAGTTGAATTCGGAAAATTCTGGCCTTATCCTTTCTCTACATCATAAACGGACCCTCTGTGCAAATTTCAGCTTTCCAAGGGCCTTTGATTACAATCAGTGAGTCAGGACATTCATTTAAATATGTGCAAGTATAAATTCCGCCCCGCGGTTTCACCCGCGTTCCCAGGGATCTTATGTTTTCTTGGGTTAAAGAGTAGACTATAATCTATCTGTGTGCCTAATTTCATCCATATCCGTTCAGCCGTTCTGGCGTGATTGAGTAACAAACATCCATCCAACCTTATAAACTTTCGCTTTTATAATATAAAAATAATAGGATATAAATAGTACAAGCCGACTCGAAATCCTTTGTTATAACATAGCATTTATATTGATTGATAACCTAAAAGATTAAGGTAATATTCAACAATAAAATTGTAGAGTTATGCGGGCGAAGTCGCGGTGAAACATTAACAACAATAAAAGTCCTACCTACCCACTTTCCACAACCTGTATAAGTACTTATAAGCGACCCGTTTCGCTTCAAAACCTTTCCCATAGCCAAAGCCAGAACAAAACAATAATACGTAACTATATATATTTATACAATCCCGTGCATTTCCAGACTGCGACGTGTAAAACCAGAGTAAAAAAACGCAGCTGCCTCAGTTGCAACCTTGTCTAACTACCGACCGCTCCTTTCTACCAAAGATATTAACTGAGGTGATACGGCCCCTTAATTCGATAAGGTGGTATCGCGAGCGTGGCATTTAGGGCATTTCGTCGAGTTCCTTCGGTTTGTTTGGATATATTTATGTTTCGTGACAGTTTTAATGTTTTCTTGCGACATTTTTATTTCGATTCATTATGTAATTAAATTAAGCTTAAAGCGAGAATTTATTCATTTTTGAAATAAACGCTTTCATCGAACATATAAGCTGTCAAACGTTTGATTTTATTTAACTAAGAATCAGGCGGGGTTGTCCATATATAATGTGATCAAGGCATAGAGTAAATATTCCTTGAAATTCGATTCTCGCACATACAACATCAATATCATATGTGCGTACTCGATATTTATCGAAAAGCCTATTACGGTATTTTATGAAAATGACAAATGTTTTCAATATTACCAAACTATGCCAAAAATAATGATAAAGAGAACCAAATCGAATTAGATTTTCGGACCTGCAATACAATTAAATGCTTAATAAACACAGTACCGTATAGTTTTTATGTATTAAATCAATACATAATATATGGCCACTCCCTACTTGTCTGTTACCGAAGCTTCACAATAGTAGAAACTCAATGCGCATACGCAGTTGCGCAGAAATCATTTCATATGAAATCCTTTATTAAACAGTCCTTTATAATAAGTAAGGCCTATTAAAAAGGATTTTTTACATCACTTGTTAGGCGTATTCAAGTTTATTTGTAAACTATTTATGTCTGGACTTATGTTTTGTATGGGCTCGGGCACTCTTATTTTGTTAGCTTAGAAAATAATTCACAAAAACTTTTTCAATGTGTATTTATGTTCATATTTTTTGTATATCGGCCGGTCTTGTAGCGAAATAGGATTCTTTATTGAAAACTTTTGTCCTCAGAATTGTGAACAAATGATATAAAAATAGAATTCCGCAAATTGTCAGCTATTTATTTATAATATAATCTATAGTCTATTAAAAATTCCTGTCAAGCCTAATACGACCTTTTGACAACGGATTTTTCATATGACATGAATATCAAATGAGATCTATCAATTGTCATAACTATTTTTGACACAATTTGAACCTTATGCTATAGACAATAAAACATGCAGAATGTTGTTGTCTTTGTAAGAATGACATCTGTTAAAGACAACGCAATATACCAAAAGGAGATTGTTTAAAATTCTCGCGTTTACGCACGGACACGCCGGTGACGTCACGTCCGGTTGTCGACTCGTGTCGGACCCGTGTCGACTATCGATAAAGACGATTGTCGATTATTGTCTCGATGTCGATCGGACCTCCTGTCGGCACGTTTGTTGTTTTGATTTGTAGTTGCGCGCGGAACATTGTTTTTGCTGTGAATTCGATGAATTGTCGGCTGTATTTCCATACGTAGACAGGTACTTAGCTAATGTACTTATTGTATTAGGTACTTATAAGTTAATAATAAACAAAACGCGTAAGCTCTGCAATTCGTCACCTGCAAGTTGAATCGGTGTAACATAGTTACAAATGTAAAAATGAGTCTAATGCTATTGACTAATGTTATTGTTAGGATGTGAATATTACGCAGGTTTTAAGATACTGTTAGTTATTTATTAGCCAAGATATATTAAGTAAAATACAAAAGACAACGTCACCGTGATGCGGCTCGTGACAGACGACATACCACAGAATAACATAGGTCACTATATCTAGGTAGGCACAGCTTACATTACTTCGTGATTCCTAACACCTCCCCTCGAAGTAGTAAGCAAATCTATCTAACCCTTAGATACATCAATCGTACCTAGATTACGCATGCATTCTTGATGCTTTGTCCCATTCAAACCCTTGGTCAAAACATCTGCAGGCATTCTATCTGTACTTAAGTATTTCAAATCAATAACACCTTGTTCGCACATATCTCGAACGAAGTGGTGCCTCACATCAATGTGCTTTGTTCGTGAACGGTAGTTTCTACTTTCAGCAAGCTTTATCGCACCCTGGTTATCGTTGAATAATGTCACACACTCGCATTTTAGTCCAACACTACTCAACACATCCCGCAAATACATGGCTTCTTTAGTAGCTTCTGAGATAGCCATATACTCAGCTTCTGTGCTCGACAACGCAACAGTTCGTTGCTTTCGTGCTTCCCAGCTGATTGGAGCACCGGCTAATATAAATGCAAATCCGGAATAAGACCTACGATCAACCGCATTCGAACCCCAGTCTGCATCAACCACACCAAACAATAGTAAACCAGTTCTTTCGTACATTAAACCTTGCTCTGCCGTACCTTTTAGATACCTTAACACACGTTTCGCCGCTTTCCAATGTTCGGTATCATAATTCGTATTATATTGGCTCAGATAATTTACGGCATACGCAATATCTGGTCGCGTAGTCACAGCCAGATACATCAAAGCACCTATTAAACTTTGATAAGGATACTTCATCACATCATCCTTCGCACATTCAGGCTTCTCCAATTTTACATTTACATCCATAGGCGTCATTGTAGGCTTACAATCACTCATACCAAAGCGTTCTAATATTTTCTCTAAATACACACTTTGATTAAGATACACTCTGTATTCTTCATCACGAGTAAATTCAATACCCAAGCAATGATTTATCTTTCCCATGTCTTTCATCTCGAATGCGTTAGATAATTGTCCTTTCACATCGCGCAACCATGCATCATCATTTGTCGCTAAAATTAAATCATCAACATAAATCGCAATTAACATCATTCGCTCACCTTTTCGTGCTACAAATAGACATGGATCCTGCTGCGTTGCTTTGAATCCAACACTCACCAGTTTTTCTACCAGCTTCTTATGCCATTGCAAACCAGACTGTCGTAAACCATACAAACTCTTTTTCAACAGACACACACTATTATCACACTTATCTAATAATTTACTCCAGCGCGTAGCTGTCTCGATAATTTTCTTATCTCTAATGATTTTTCTTTGTGTTCCGATCTTTTGGTTTCCGAGTACTCTGTCTAGAACATCACGTAGCTGATCAGGTACTTCCATAAATACTTCCTCATCTAGTGAGCCATTCAGATAAGCTGTTACTACGTCCATCTGATGGATCTCTAGTCCTAATTCAGCTGATAATGCAGCTATGAGTCTTATTGATGACGATCTTACTACTGGAGATGAGGTCTCATGAAAATCCTCCCCAGGTCGTTGAGAACATCCCTTCGCAACCAGTCGTACTTTCTTGCCAGTAGTTTTAGTTCTAAATACAAATCGACTTCCAATCACTTTTCGATTCGATGGTCGCGATACGATTTCCCACGTACCATTTTTAATCTGTGCCAAATATTCATTTTCCATGGCACTTCTCCATGCGTTTACATCGTTCGTATTCTCAATTTCACTCCAAGTCATAGGATCTATAGTTGCTATTCCTGCTGTTAGTTGTTCATCCGATTCTTCATCTTCTGATTCGTGTTCACTTACCGATCTGTTTTCTAGTTGCGGTCTTTCCATTGAACTAGTACGGACTAGTCTACCTCTTCCTCTTTTTGTAGGCTCTATTAATCTTGTATCTGTTCTCTTTCTTCGAGGTATTATTTTATTTCTTTCTTCTTCTTGTTCATATATACTTACTAGAGGTCTTTTATCTTTTGCTACATCTTTTCTAGTTTGAAAAATAGCTCTACGCTCTTCTTGTTTATTTTCATTGTCATCATTATGCATATTTAGGTCAACAAGTATTTCCCCATCATTAATACTTTCTCCTTCATCAAGTATTTCCTTGTATTCATGCCTGAACGCCATCTCATTCATGAATTTAACATCACGAGTCACTACAATTTTCTTTGACTTCGGATCATGTATTCTGTAGGCTTTAGATTGAATATCATATCCCATGAATATTCCCAATTCTGAACTAGAATCAAACTTCCCTTTCTGGGTACCTTTATTTTTATAATACACCTTCGATCCAAATACTTGCATGTAGATTACGGTAGGTTTCTTCCCTTTCCATAATTGAAATGGTATCTGACCATTTAATGCTTTTGTAGGACACCGGTTTCTAATATAATTTGCAGTGTGTACTGCCTCAGCCCAAAACGAAGGTGGGCTTCCTGCCTGACGCATCATACACCGCGCCATCTCTATCAGCGTTCTGTTTTTCCTCTCTGAAATCCCATTTTGCTGGGGGGTATATGGAGCCGATAATCTTCTCCTGATTCCTTTTTTCTTCAAAAAATTATCAAACTCATAGTTTATATATTCACGACCGTTATCAGACTGAAGGTTCTTAATCTTCATGCCAATAAATTTCTCAACATAGGCCTTGTATTCTTTGAATACTCGCAGGACGTCACTTTTGCTCGTAATGAAGTATACTTCACACCATCTTGACTTATCATCAGTAAAAGTAACAAAATACTTTTTCCCGCCAAAAGACTGATGTCTCATAGGGCCACATACGTCAGTATGAATGATCTCTAATAACTGGCTCGTGCGATCAGCACTACTCCTCCTAGGAAAAGGTTTGCAAGTCTGCTTTTCACTTATACAGATTTCACACTCAGACAATTTTTCACCGTCATTGAATGTCAAGCCATACACTAGACTATCCTTCGACAATACCTTCAAGTCACGTTCGTTGAGGTGTCCGAGGCGCTCATGCCATATATCAATGGGCTTCTTTTCCACCTCGACATTATTCGCCCCGTTATGATTCATTCGAACATGGTATAAATTACCATCACGATCTGCACGCATATGAATTTTGTTTTTCTCATCGATTACAATCGCATCGTTCTTTTTGAAATGAACCTCGAACCCGCGATCTGTCATTTTCGCAACTGACAATAAGTTGGTTCGTAAGTCTGACACATAGAATACTTTTTCAATGTCAATTTGGCGCTCTTCGCTGCCTGTATTCACTAAAATACTGACCTTACCCGCTCCGGTTATATTTGTGCTCTCATTATTTGCCAAATTCAGCTCGGAGTCCAGTCGCGTGAAACCCTGAATCATGTGCTTGTCATTGCACATGTGTCCCGTGCGTCCACTGTCGATACACCAAATAGGGTTGGTCTGATCACTAAACATCACCTCTTCGGTGGTGCTCATCAACATCGTCGTCTTTGGATCACTATCCCGTCCCAAGTGTTTTGCACACTGTTTATTTTTATTGACGTTCTTGACTTTGCAATCTCTCGCCAAATGTCCACGACGACCACAACGATAGCACTCAATTTTACTTTTAAAATAGCCTTGGTTCTCATTTGAGTTCTTCTTCTGGTAAGTATTTGAATTGGTACGTCTGACAAACATAGCTCCCTGGTCAACTACTTTCGATTTTTGGCCTTCATAATCCTCGACGATCTTAACTTTCAACACTTCTGTTGTTGGCAAATCATCCCTCGATTCCATTGCTGTGCGAAACATAGCGAAGGAATCCGGCAAACTATAAAGTAGTAAAATGGCCAATAATTCATCAATCACTACCAAACCAATCTCTTTGAGCTTTTTGACAGCATCAAAAAAATCTGAAATGTGCTTCTTGAGGTCATCTTCTTCTTGCATACGAGTCAAAACAAGCTTCTTTAATAATGAGGCTTTCCTGGCAGGCCCGGTCGATTGATATAAAGACTTCAACTTATCCCATATAACTTTGGATGTTTCCAAGCCATCCAACGCAATCAATTCACTTGGACTAACAGCTAACAATATGTCCGATTCGGCTTTTCCATCATTTTTATTCCAATCAGCGTACTTCGGATCCGTGCGCACTGGCTGTGGCAACAATCCTGTTACATATTCCCACAAGTCATTTTTCTTCAAAATAGCTCGCATTTGAATCTTCCAGGTATCATAATTATCACCAGTTAATGGATCAATCTTGATAGAAGCAGTCATTTCGAAGTATTTTCTACTCCTAAACCTCTTAAACAGCGAAACACCCGCACTCTTTTACAAAGTGAGTGAGTCCAACGTAAATGGGCAAGTCCATTTACAGCGATGACACAGATCAATGGCACTGTGTCGCTTGTGCCCTTTGACTTTTACACACTGTGTCAATAGATGGAACGCACACAAAGTTTCTTTACGTGAAGATTTTAAAATCACATATTTCACTGTAAATCGATTATATATCACGCCCTGGGCCCATAACCTGTTAGGATGTGAATATTACGCAGGTTTTAAGATACTGTTAGTTATTTATTAGCCAAGATATATTAAGTAAAATACAAAAGACAACGTCACCGTGATGCGGCTCGTGACAGACGACATACCACAGAATAACATAGGTCACTATATCTAGGTAGGCACAGCTTACATTACTTCGTGATTCCTAACAGTTATTCAAAACTTTTATCCTTCGTAAACTGTATCAGTCAATCTAATTTCAACTCCTGTTACCAGTTTTTATTTACGTTAATAAGTTCGGTCAAGCAAGTCAATCCCCATTAATTATGATAATTGAAAACGATTTAAGAAGCCGTCCAGCCTATACAAAACATGTTACCATTGTCAACGTAGCATTCCGATGGTGTTTCACACCGTAGCCCGTGACAAGGTTCCCAAACCGCGCCGTTCTGTGGGTAATTCATCCCCGTCCGTCACAAGCCGGTTCTAGTGAGTTGACGGCTCGCTAGGACCGGTTCCACATCAATGACTACTAACCCCACTCCCGGCCTCTATTTACTCCTCATCTCTTGGTACTCATTGCTTTTTTAAGCTGTTACTCTCGATTTTGAATCTACCCAACCGTTTCGACGATCGATTGCTTTGGATTCATTCAAACTATCAATTCTCTTCAAAGCTAACGAACGCTATCCTTGTTTAGAAAGCATATCTTATAAACTAATACCGTATGTTATTATTCGCTGTTTATTTTGATATATTTTTTAGATAATAGGTAGTTAAGAAGGGTAGCGATAGGTATAAACTTTTCTTTATGAGAAAATATTATGCTGCATTTAACTTAATCGATGCAATTTTCGAACATAAACGAAAGAGAAAACAATCTCATAAAGCACACGTGCGAGCGGAATGTACTAAGATCTCAACACCGGCTAGGCAGTGAACGCGAATCGGCAAGATTCGCAATGTGGCTTGGTGTGCGTTCCGGTCGACGCCACTGTAGTCAGGGTCAAGGCTTCGGCTCCTGCACACTGCTGCACGCCTGGTAGACGTACGGAGGGGGCGATTACCGACTTACTCTCTCGTTGCAACAACCGGAAACGAGTAACTAAAAGCGAAACTGATAGATATTGAAGTATTATACGCATTCTCAGATGAAGAAAATTGTGAATACATCAGAAAAAATGTCTCATAGACTGTGTTGTATTCAAAACGATCTTTCAAGAAATAACTTTTAGTAAGTTTAATATTTTTGACCCCACACAGTGAGCAAACAAAAAGCTCGGTCGCGTGTGTTCGGTCGAAAGCAATAAATGTCGGCTACGAATTAAAAAGTTCTCCAACGATCGCTAAATTGGTTGTTAACCGGCTAACTGCTATTACTTAAACAAGATTACACAAATCCTACCCGTTGACAATTTTTGAATGAAACTACTCTGGCGGTAAAAAAATAAACGAGCATATGTCCCGTCGCTGCCGAGACGTCCCAAAATTCCAGAGCCCCATTTTTTTTTGTGTGACGTGACAGATGCATTCTGGGACGCCACTATGCGCATCTTGCATCCTTATCGTGCGTTTGGAAATTAGGTTCATGGTTGTACGACTTGTATCTACTACGTTGAATTTGAGGGTTATTTTAAGGTGCATTTCCCCGTCCTTGTCGCTCGCCATGGCGCCAACGCCTTTGAGAAGAGGGAAGGAACTAAACTAACTCGCTTCTGTTTGTATTGCGCACGCCGCTGTGGCAGCATTCTTATACATGGCTACTTTTTGTTTTAAAACAAGAATACGGACCGACTAGTAGTTAAGTACAGCGAACTAGAAACCATTTTGAATCATAGCCTGTTGCGAAAGAAACAGCGTTACGTCATGGTGCGCCGGCACCCCCACGTCTGTGAAACTTAGGGACCCTAATGAATGACTTCCTAATTGCCGCGGCAGCACGAATAAGCCCGTAATCCGGCGCGAAAACTACTCCTCCGTTTAATTGTAGACCTTGAGCTGTTTTGTTTCTGAGCTTGAAATCGAATGTCAGATGTCTGGCGACATGTACTCCTGAACGCGAGTGACTGCAAACCGATCGACAAGTCTTAAATGCCGTGTCGCATCGATATGAATTGCAGTCTTATTTTGTGGGCGGCTGATACCAAATTCCGTCAATCTTTAGTTGAGTTATGCCGTTTGTATGTAGGGAAGGCTGTGGCAACGTTATAGAGCGTCAAGTTAATATGCTCCCGCACTAATGTTGACAACAATCCATCTCGGGCTGTCAACCGGCCGCGGCGCCGCGAATTAGACTCACTCCCATTTCGATTACTCGTCATCCAGGGTCTTTAATAGGTAACCATCCCGCGGTGGTCATTATTCTGCCTTCAGAAGCTATTTTCCAAGACAACTTTGCACACAGCAATTTCTAGCCAAGATTAATATATTTGACGCGGACTACATTATTGTCAAATGAAAAAATATCGCACGTTCGTGTCTCTCGTGAGGATTTAATGACAGGATATGATGTTAATGTGTTCGAGTCGAGTCAAAGACCGTAGGACGCAGATGTGCGAAATATTGTCGTGTCGCCTTCGCTATGTCGAAATGTTATGTACCACGCCACGTAGCAACAAACACCACATGTGCTAGGACGAACATGTGAACTATTGACCTTCTAAATTAATACTACGTGCTGGATACTATCTAATGAACACCATACGAAACTAATTCAAAACCATAACCTTGTGTGAATTAGCCACTGGATTGTGGATATCAAATTCAGTTTTGTCACATTCAAGATCTAGATTTAGCTGATTGCAGACAAAAATAATCCTCATGTATGAAGTACCAGGGTACAGTAACAAGTGCAGATGATGCTCTTTCGAAAGGGTTTTGTTCACATTTAACTATTAGGTACGTTGTTAAGTCGACATTCGCAATAATCATTAACAACAATCGTACACCTATTTAATATAATTTATGAAGCTCAAAGTCGTACTATTACGATGTTATGGTAGTATTAACACGTACGTACATCTGCCGGGTAACCGCCGTTCCAGAGGTTGGTGAACATACAAACATACACACCTGCCTCGCACCCGCTGCGGCCCCAACCGTCTTCGTTCCACAAGAATTTATTGATAACTAACTAATTGTACTTTTTATCAGTTGAAATGTTAGCAATCAAAAGCTGCAACTTTTTAACCGTATTGTATATAAAAAATTGGAACCGGCTCCTTTAAAAAGTCATTTGGTGTATTTTCCAATTCTGTTGGAGGCGTTATACTTCTTTCATTACTTTTACTAATATCACAAAAAGTTATAAACTCAATGTTGAATTAATTATGATTTGAGAATGACTATTAATGCCTCCTCCATTTGTCATGTTGTGTTGTGTTGTAGATGCTACGAAATGGCTAAATTTTACATTCCTATTATATAAGTAAAAGTGTGATTAGCGTCGTGTTAAAGACTAATTTCGAACATTATGCACTGCTAATTGCGCTATATGCGCTTCAACCATTTCACGTCGTAAATAATTTTTATAAGTATTATTAAAGAATGGCACAATTCCATCCAATTTATAAATAACATTTTCATTCGTAGAACTTTATGGCGTTACTTGTTTTAATTCTTTGTTTTTCCCATCGCCAATCATTTCAACGGGTGTATGTCACAAGGACTTGAAAATAATAGAAATAAACTGTTCTTAAGCAGGTGCAAGCAACGCAAATGCCTGTGCAGTCGCTGACTTACTGAATGCCGACTATTAATACTAAAAACATGATCCCATAGTTCCATTTAACATTGAACTTATTTGAATACCATTGTTTTTTTCTGTAGCTTTAGATTAGGTCTGGTCTACCTACCGTCTTTTGAACTAAATATACAGTAGAAAAGTTCACTATTCTGTCTCGTAGATTCGAAAAAAAAGTTGTACTCACAGCTATTATTTCTTAGCACCTCGATTTAACCGTCTCGTGGACGCGTTCTCACAGGGAGTAGTGGCGTCGCGTCTTTATTCAATGAAATTTTATTAAAAAGGGCAACTACAAAGCTCGATCGTCGACCAACCAACCGACAAACATTGGCAGCTGCGCTTTCCGTTTCAAATAACAAAACATGCGTGTGACTTGTGACTTTTGAGCAATTCGGCCAGGCCACCGCAACGGTCCCTAGCCACGCCATGTTCACGCCTAACACTTAGTATATTATCTATCCGATTAAACTTGTTAGTTAATTAACTACTCTATGAAATGATGTTGTTATCCAGTTATTAGCTTTGTAACATCAAAATAGAATCTATTAAAGAACAATTAAAACGTGAGATTACTATTATTAATTATTATTCCAGCATTCTGGGCACGCTCCCATTTGGTGACGGTCTTCCTTTTTAGTTGTAAATATATTTTTTTTTCATTTTAGTGTTACTCTGCTACTAATTTTATTTTAGTTATAAAAAATAAAAAGTGACAATGTTAGTGGTATAAAAAAAAATTAGAAAATAATATGATATAGGAAAATGAAGATTTTTAAAAGCCAGGTACTACTAAGTATGTAATTAATTTAATGAGATTACTTATAATTTTTTTATTATATCAAAAGGAGTAAGTCGCAATAGGTTGTTGCAAAAAAGAAACCCAAGATTTGGTCGTGTATCCGTATTAAAATAAAAGATGCTGTTATAATTACATTAGCATAATGGTCTATTCAACTAATTGGGGTTTGTTTACATAAAAGTAGCACTCAGTAATTATTTTATTACATTAAATATATTATTTATCGTTATTGCTGCTCTGTAAGATCGATATAAAAATGATTATCCCCTTTGGCATTTTTATTACGAGTCAAACACTCGGGCAGGTTGTAAAATGGTTTCGCAAAATTTTGTTAGTATTATTTTATTTATGCTAAATTGTTATTTCATCCATTTAGTTTGACCTCGTTTATTGTCTGATCTGAACACATTCTCAAGGACTTTAAAACTCACTCACATTCTCAAGGTCTTTTTGATTTCATTGTGAATTTCTGTAATTTTCCGTTCATAACATGGTAAGAAGCTTGCTTTCACGTTTACTCATACAGTCATACTTTTCCAGAGTGAAATGTAATTTGTAATTCCTTAAAAAAAACATCTATGTAAATGAAATACGCACGCCTTTGGTATAAAGGACTTTCGGGAGAAGTTTCCCGCCTTGCTTCAAATACAGGGACCAACGTAAAATGTAATAAATGAACAAACATTATATAGACTCCAATGAATCATTTTATTAGTGACTTATTGCGCATTTGTTACCGGCTACGGACGCAGGGTTATCGCTCGTCTATCATCACCATTATAAGGAAATTTATAACATAATGTGAATGCAAGTGACGTGAAGACAGATAAAAGGAACCAGGGGAACATACCAAATGAAAGTTCCAGCCGACTCAAGGACAATCAGTAACCGTCTCATTGTGAATGAACTGACAACGCTTCATAACACAGTGTAATTTAAACTTTTGTCTGGAGACAAAGCAATGCAACAAGATATTCTTATCTACGGAGTTGGAAATTTCGTAAAATTGTAAAATACTTTAACACTTGCAACAAAAGGAACGCTTTGTTGAAAAACATAACTGTACCCTTAAAGTGACCACCGAAAAAAGGGCTTTTGTGCGGCGTAAGCTTCGGGCTGTTATTAACTCATGGGTTCTTTAAATTCCCGTGAAAGGGTCTACCTGCTCATTTTGCGATCTACCTGCGCACTAATCAGGCTTATTTCAATGGCGATAAATTAAATGCACGTTCAAACGTTTTGAAAGGGATTTATGGGCATCTAAGAGTTCATTATTCTCGCATTTACGTATGTTTTTATCGGGCATGTCGGGTTAGGTTAGCGAACGAACTGCGAGAGGGTGGAACAACCAACAAATTCACTTTTTTTACCGTTCCGCGAATGAGGTTTTATCGTTTATAGTGACAGTTATTACCTGAGTCTGTGTAAATGACCCCAATTTTTTAAAATGCGTTAGATAGATCGAGTCACGTCAGGTCTTCTATTTCCTCAACCATGTGAAATACCAACGGCAAAAATGTATGGAGGAGTGTCAACTTCAGTATTGAAGACAACGAAGCATAATTATTATAATTATGATGGTGTAGGGCTGGAATTAACCTCTCCTATTGTTCCTAGAGAGGCTTTTGAGTATCTTGGTCATGAGGTAATTAATATAGCTACCAGGAGTGCATACGCCTATCGAAGTTCTAGTTTTGACAGACTATAGTGTACGTAGTGGGTGGCGAACTCTCAGCGTGTAAGCCGATATTTCCCTCGTGAAAATGTGTTCAATGGCCGGTGTCGTATTGCCCTCACCGCCCGATGCGTGTCGAGCCTTTAGATTTTCGTCTCGCATGCCGGTACATTATTTCGCGTCGTTAATTATTTTGTACAGCTTTTTGTGTCGACGGGCTCGCATAAGCCACCTGTCGGTATAGGAGGTTGTAATTAAAGATTGCTCGTAGGCTCTCGATAAAAGAAGTCCCTCCGGTTCCAGCTTATTTATACTCGTTGACCTTAAAGAGACGTGTATTTTAAGATGACAGTATTTATTTGCCGTGGATCGATTTATATTAATCGGACAATTGTATTTAAAGTCTGTGATAGTAAAAGCAAGGAATCAGGGTAGTACACCTTGATCGTTTTTGGTCGTACTAACGTAGTAAAAGTACGGTTTCTGTTGAAGCCGTGTGTGTATTGGGGTAGAAGTAGAGGCGGCTTAACTTGGATCGTAGCCGTGCCGTAGCGTTCCGCTCGAAGGCGGCGCAGCTGGCGGAAAGGCGCCATCTGCAGAGCGCGGCGCGCCCCGGAAACGCAATTTCGTTTTGTTTTCGAATTTCGTATCGGTTCGAGTTCGATTCTCGGTACTTACGTACTAAATAAAGGAACAACCGTCATTAGCAATGACATCTGCGGTTACGGTCACGGGCATGTTACGGTCATAACTCGAAAAATAGTTTTTTTATTTAATTATTCATATCGCAGTTGATTATGGACTATTAATTTATTTATATACGCTCGTGAAGATTATATAACGAACGCCAGTTGTTTTGTTGAGACCGACGTTAAGTACCAGGGTAACATAAAATCAAACGTGTTTTCGAAATATCTATATGGTATTTCCGTACGTTTTGAGTCGCATCTGCCGTTGCACCTGCCGGTCGCTGCAAAGTTTAAAGTTTTTACCATCGAAAAACATACGCGCACACACACACACACACACGCATGCATACCTTATACCACATGAATACACAAACCAAATGTTCTTGATGAGTGTCTGAGATAAATTAACTGCTGCTACCTTTAAAATGCCTTTCTGAGAAAATATACTTTCGCCTTCGCTAAGATTTTGTAAGTTTCCAAATGCTTATGCTGATTTTAGATTTTATAAAAAAAATATATTATTTATCGATATGAGATGCTGAATAATTTAATAGTTATGTACAGCAATTGCTCTTAATTCAATCAAAAAACTCAAAAGCGCAATTACACCTTTTCTTTTTCGCATTGAGTATCAGCATTCAAAACCAACGCATTAAAATCTTGTTTTCACAATAACATTATTTAAAGCTGGTCAATTGCTTCAATCACGAGCCTTTTTACAGATATTTACAATAGCAATTGACACCTGAGGCACGAACGCTTTATTTCCATTGATTGAAAACAAAAAGCTGGTCGAGAGAAGGCATCCTCGAGGCACGCACGCTCGACGCAGTCCTGTAATTTCAACTTTTGCGTATAATTGAAAAAATGTCGCTGGTCAGGCGAAGATTGCTCGATTTAATGCATACCATCCTCGCACGCCGAAAGCGGAATTGCAATAATCGATCCAATGACAAAACGATCGACACACGCAAAATATCTATAGATACATACATACAAATAAATAAAATTGAAGTGTCTGTTTGTAAACTCAAAATAGCAGCATTTTACTAAATGCATATTAAAGGGTTATTTAAAGCAATCGTTGGCTACTTTCGATATTTTTGGATAAATGTAAAAATAACAAAAATACATTATTATAATAAAAAAGTAAATACAGTACTTATAACAAAAACAATTTTTACAGTTTTTGTCTGTCTGTCTATGTATTTGTTTCGGCTAATCTTCGAAACGGCTGGACCGATTTTGACGAGACTTTCACTGGCATATTGCTCATGTTATAAGGAGTAACTTAGGTTACTTTTATTGGTTATAGTCTAATTTTTATACCGGGAACGCGGGTGAAACCGCGGGGAACAGCTAGTATATTATATACATTTTAAAGTTTGTGTACTCGTTCCAATAATGATCTTAATAAAACATAAAACGATTATTATTATGACGAGCCGCACACTACAGCGTTCGGAAAGCGAGAGCAGTGGGGCGGCATTCCGCAGTAATAAGTCCTTAGAATCGAACGTCGGACTCGATGCGTCCAGCTATTCTGTACTAAATTCGACAGTGCTCGTGAAACTCGGTAATCTGGGATTCACGAGAATAGTCGCTTCGAGAATTCACCGTCGAGTTTTAGTACCGAATAACATAGCTGAACATCGATCCTTGCTCGATCCTCGATTTTCGAATCAAGTAGGTTTAGAATTTGATGGAAATCAGAAATAAAACAATTTCCAGCAGAGTGTAGAACATCTCAGTTATAATCACAAAGTCAAAAGGCACACAATCAGACATATTATAAAACAAATAAACACACTCAAATATAGAATAGATTAAATGCCAGTATTAAGCTATACGGCCTCCAACACGCCCCCTTAATCTATTACATGTTATGAGCAAAACAAAACATTAAACGTTGTGTACTCGTCTATACTCGACACGTAAAATAAATAACAACATCACATAAAATCAAAATCTCTTACCTATACTACATCAATTCAATAGTATAGCACAAAACAAAAATTAATCTATTACACAAAACACTATAAAATCATAAAACGTCCTTCCATACTAATCCACCCCCTTAATAGAGTAATTTGTCAAAGTTAACTGTGTTAAAAACTCTTTATGTTTCGGGCCATGAACAGATTTGGTCAAGATGTCAGCTATCATTTTATCAGTTGGCATGTACTTGATCTCAACATGGTTACTTAGTACACATTCACGAATAAAATGATGTTTTATGTCAATGTGCTTCGTTCTGTTATGCATCATTTTGTTGCTTGCTATTTTATGTGCTGACTGATTGTCATTATAAATGACGACCGGTTTACTACCTACAGTTATTAAACTATTCAGTAAACTACGTAAGTAAATAGCTTCTCTAGAAGCTTGACTTAGTCCTACGTATTCAGATTCTGTGGAAGACAAAGATACAGTTGCTTGTTTCCTACTCTCCCACATCACAATATTTATTCCTAACTTGAATAATAATCCAGTGAAAGATTTTCTGTCATACGCTCCTCCCCAATCTGCATCTACGTAACCATTCAAACTTAAATCTCCTGACTTTCTAAATGTGAGACAGAAGTTAGACGTACCTTTTAAGTACCTTAAGACTCTTTTTGCGCACTTAAAGTGTATTTCATTATAACACGAATTAAATTGAGAAAGTACACTTACAGCGTGTGCAATGTCTGGTCGCGTATTGCAAGCTAAATAATTTAAACAACCTATCAAACTTTGATATGGTAAGTTACAGTTGGAATCAGTTGATTTTTCTAACTTTATTCCGACTTCCATTGGAGTAGCTACAGGCTTAGCATCTGCCATGTTAAAATCGTTTAAAACATTCAGAATGAACTGTTCCTGATCTAAATAAAGTATATCTCGTTCCTTCCTCAGTCTCATCCCTAAAACATGTCTAGCCTCGCCAAGATCTTTCACTTTGAATTTTTTAAGCAAATCTGTTTTTAATTTATGCTTTTCTCGTTCACAATTACCAAATATAAAAATATCGTCGACATATATTACAACTATTAGCTTACTTTTATTACTTAATTGCTTCTGATATAGACACGGTTCAATTTTTGATTGTACAAATCCTAAGCCTAACATCTCTTTATCTAACTCGTTGAACCAAGCATTTGAGGTTTGTTTCAACCCATATAAAGATCGCTGAAGCTTACATACCTTGGTTTCTTGACCTTTAACTACCCCTCCTTTTGGTTGAAGCATGTAAATGTCTTCTTTAATCCTACCATATAAAAAGGCAGTAGTTACATCCCATTGGTCAATAAACCAACCGTACTCAACCGCTAATGAGAACAATAAACGTAAAGTAGAGCTTCTAACAACAGGGGAATAGGTTTCATAATAATCCACACCATGTACCTGTGTAAACCCTTTCGCTACTAGTCTAGCCTTGTATTTGGTTACCATATGGAAATCAGAAATAAAACAATTTCCAGCAGAGTGTAGAACATCTCAGTTATAATCACAAAGTTAATCTATTACACAAAACACTATAAAATCATAAAACGTCCTTCCATACTAATCCACCACCTGATGGAAATCAGAAATAAAACAATTTCCAGCAGAGTGTAGAACATCTCAGTTATAATCACAAAGTCAAAAGGCACACAATCAGACATATTATAAAACAAATAAACACACTCAAATATAGAATAGATTAAATGCCAGTATTAAGCTATACGGCCTCCAACAGAATTAGCTTTTCGCGCTAAAAAAAATCTTTTCGGATTTTCATTGAGTTCGATCGATGGTTTCGGAGATTAGCGTGTTAAAACAGACAGACAAATAAATAAAGGTATCTTTGCATTGTTACTCTTCGTACATGACCCACACTCAATTTTTGATAAAAAAAATTATACAGACACGCTGATTGAACATATTGATTATAGATATATATAGATGTAGGTATGCTCCCGGCTTGCGATTTCATCATCCCAATAAGAAAAGTCTTCGGAAAATGGTATTGTAAAAAAATATATACAGGATGATTTTTAGTCACTGGTAATATTTGCAGGGGTGGAAGTACTCATCAATATGAACTTTTACTATGGGACTAACTGTGAAATCACGAAAAAATTGTCAACTGTTCCATACAAAAGTTCAATACCTACTCGCCCAAAATGTATGAAGCCACTGTTTTATTTTACGCGATATCAGTGTTGGTCCCATAGTAAAAGTTGTTCGTATTGATGGATACTTCCACCCCTGCAAGTATTGCCAGTGACTAAAAAGTCATCTTGTATATAAAAATGTAACCTTGCAGAGTTTCTTGCTGATTCTTTTCTGAAGGCCAACTTCCGAACCGGTGGTAACTTCAGTAGCTTCCACTTTTAGTCTTGAATAAATGGCTTTAACTTTGATTGTTAATTATATACATGATAGAATCATGCCATTTTAATTTTTTTGGAGTTCTATTATATCTGTTGGATGTTATCTAAAGGGTGTACCCTTACTGTAGTACGATGCTATCTCGTCAACCAACTCCTGGTCCATATCCAAATGTATACTAAACTGTTAACCTTTTCGTTGGCGATATTGAAAAACAATTTTATTATAATTGGCAACACGGTCAACTTCTTGGAAATTGGCTTTTTTCTCTCTTTATTACCAACTTTAACCGATCTTGTTTTTGCGTCGGAAACGCTTGAATGGACCTTTGTTCTCGGTTATATTGTTTTTAATGTAGGATGATCGGGAAGAAAACAACGAAAGCGAGTGAAAGCTCTCGACGTTGTATTTAACGTGCTAATCTGTATAATCACAAATAAAATGTCAAAGCCAAAGCCATTTATTCAGTTTAGGCCCTAGAATGGCACTTATGAACGTCAAAACTACTGAAGTTACCACCGATTCGGAAGTCGCTTTCAACTGAGAAGAACCGGCAAGAAACTCAGCAAGTTTACATTTTTTATATTTTTTGGACAGTCTGACAATGTTGGTGTTTTTTTCCATGAAATGTCTAACAATTTTTAAAGAAATACAATACGCATAAACATATAAAATGTAAAATTCATAAAGCCATTTCAAAATCCAATTGGAACCTATAGTCGTTATTCGAATGTAAATTCTTATTCAACGACAACGAATGCAACGACAACTGTCATGCTTTTTTTTTATAGAATGTTGACACAGAAACACACTTCCTGTAATTAGGGGTAAGTGGGCGAGGTGTGGGAGCCCGAGGGAACGACCAGCTGACGTGTGCGGTGCGGGGGAGGGGTGGGGGAGTCACGGCGCGGGGCTCATCCGACCGTGAACTGAACTAGTCGAACAGAAAATATATGCACTATTATCGATACAACCGTGCAACCGTATTATTCTAATTCTTATCTAATTGCTTTATTTGCCATTCATTAGCTTATTTACGCCGAAAAATTCAATTAAGAATACCGACGACACACATAAATCACGTTTTTAATTATTTTGAAGAACAAACTTTGCAATCGCCGAATATGTTTTGTTGGCAATAAATAACAAATTCGATATTTCAGGTATGTCCGAACGGTCATTAAGATGCCGACAACATTTTTACCGAAAACTGACTTGAATCAGATTCGCCTAATTCTATATTCCGTCGAGTATCTCACGCTCGTGGACAAATCGGGTCGATTACCGACCGGTATAACGTGACCTGCGCGCTATTCACCCAAAGTAATAACGTAGACGAAGAAACTGTTTCGTATTAATTTTTGAAGGTCAGAATTTGGTGGTGGTCTGTCTGTGGAGTGGCCGCTAAGCTTTTGATGTGACCGGCGCTTCTCCGGGCGATTTATTTCAAATAAACATCGGCCTCGAACAAAACGATTCACAATTCATTTAGATTTTTATCGCCTTTAAGACGAAAAACTAATAACGCTATGGTGCCTTGGTTAGTTAGTTCCTTCGTTTTGTAGTGTGACCAATTTGAATTGGCAGAGATTCACCATTTTTATTTCTTGATTTGATACCTCCATAGTAATTGACACCTTGAAACTACTCGTGGAATTAAGTTGACTCGCGATTCCTGGAATTATATTTTTTTTGGAGGTAGTTTTGGGACGCGCGTCTCATTCGCGAGCCAACCGATTAACAAAGAACAGACAGGTAACTGCAAAGTATTTTTTATCGTAAAATCAAATTAAGACCAACTACAAATTGAACTCCAATTAGAATCTAATTAAAACCATCCTAGTCAATCTTATTCGACACTTAATCAAATTAAGTATGTTATTTAGTGAGACAAGTGAGACATCGTGACTGATGTTTTTTCGCTACGATTTTCGTCGACCCGCCGCCGGCCCTGTAGCCGTACATCAAAGTGCTTTGCCGCCGTTTGACACATATTTTGATAGTTCGCATATTATCTTAATATATGCATGGATGACTGCTGCATGCTGGTGGCCTTATTTTTTTTTTACAATGTGACTTATAAGTGACTTTGTCTCGGTCGAGTTCGATAGCACGGTGGTCTGCTTAAGTCTGCTAGCACCTGGCGAATGATCCCGGAAAGTATAATGTAAATTTTATATTCTCCGCACCAATAAGCTTTGCCTCGTGTTTATGTTTTAAAGAAAATATAAAAAAAAAACTCCGCAACTAAAGGGACCTAATAACCGAAGAACGTTAAATTAATTAACGAACTAATCAGCTGAGATGTTTTCTAAATATAAATTCAAACGACACAAGGGTCACGTGGCACATTCAAATAATCATTTACGGTTCGAATTTGGGTGCATATTTGCTGCGCCCTCCGCAGGGTTGCCAACCTGAGGCGGTCAGTTCCCAGTGCGTTGCACTCTGTTACAAAATAACCTAATGTATTCGTCATTCGCGATAACTTTTGTTTTGTTTTGTTTTGCCACAATTAAATGTGCATTTTGGACCGACCTCAAACTTATTATCATAAATAGGTAATTAATTTTTAAATCAGATCCTTTATCGATATGTTTATTATCTCGATATAGTGTCCCAAATGTGTTGCATTTATTGTGTTTACCTATTCCGAATATTTGTCTAATATAAATCGTAACTTTTATATGGCGGCACTAAAAGTACATAATCATAAAGGATTTGATTAGTAAAATACGGACACATGTGTTCTTTGTGCTTCATATTGTACCTATGAGAACGTCCGTTCCGGCTGCCGGGTGACTTCGGTGACCTAAAGACGACCTATAGGCAACAAAAAATAAAGCCGCCATTCACGACATCATAAAGAACCTTGAACTAGTTAAACCGGGCAGGAATAAATCTGCGAGACAGACATGGCAACACAGGGGCGGCGCGCGAATAAAAAAGCGCGCCAATTCGCCGTACCGCTTAGATCAGACGTGTTATTAACTCATTATTATAATTTACTATTATGTTGACCCGCTGTGTTGCTCGCTTTTTGAATATTTTAATAAATTATTTTTATTTGTTTCTTATAAGAACTAATTAACTGGTGGATGAATCTAAAAAGTTCTAATTTCGTAGGATATCACGATTTTGATGATATTTATTTGTATATCAAATAAAAAAGCATAATAAATTTGAAATTATATTATTATTTTCTGTTTCCATAATCGTCCTTCACGCAATCCCTAAAATTTTTATATTTCCGTGAAAAACAACATACAACCCGACATTGCAAGCTTTTTTGTGAATACGGACTACTATCTCAACAGTTTTGTTATTGGCCTTTTTTTGACGGGGATTGCATCACCGTTGCATTCGGTCGGTGCACGCCAGGCAAGGGTCACACGCGAACCGTTTGATGTTAGGCTCCTAATGACCACAAATCATAAACATCGAACGGAACCGCTGCAAAAAATATAAGTAGGTACATATTAATCTTAATTTCACGTTACCATAAATATCACGGGTTTTTTGTGTTCGTAAACTATGAGAAATCGGCCGATGAAACATATCGATATTAAAAACCCCTATTTTTTATTGACGTCAATTTGTCTATCGATAAATAAATACCTAAATGAGGAGGCTGCGACCAGGATAACATAGCCGTTGTAGGTATCGCATTATCTCTCTACACTTTGAATATATAAATAAGTAGTTATTTGTACAGATAATGATAGGTTCGGTGATTGCCTCTCCAACGTATTGTAATTATGAATCATAAACAAAGAGCATCAACTTTTTGGGGCTTCGTGGAAAAAAACTGCCAAAGCTAATCTGTTTCACAGGAATTAACCTATCAAGCATTATTTAGTGTTGAAGGTCGTTTGTAATGAATAGGTGCCAATACATTTCCTATACGCGCCGTCAATCCAATTTTAAACATCAGTTATTTATTTGAGAGCGAGTTGAGAAATCGCGTGATTGTTATTTTCATTATGTCCGTTTATTTCGAATAATGGATAAAAAATCATTCAGTTTCTTTAAATTGCAGGTTATGTGTATCGTGTTTTGACATCTTTTCATACCTTTACGGTAAACTTAATTTGGGCGCAGTCGATGTTAATATTACATGCGTATGAGTTACAAAAGAAGTTGAAATATTTATATTTTTCGTGAATTTATCAAATAAAAAAAAAACTTGCAAGAGGCGCGGCACGAGGGACATCTTCATTTTATTTTGCACAATCCCATTTCTTTTACATTTTTAATCAGGTACAAGGATAATATAAACAGGTAGATATTAGATATAGACAAACCAGTTAAGCACTATGCATCTCCCACACATGGAAGGTTTCGCTAACAGGCCCTGCGGTAACAACCCGTCTGATAGATCGCTTCATTCGATACCTCGATGACCGCTTACATGATTATGCAGCCCTAGTTCCTCACCACATAAGTTGGTACTATATGATAAGTTTTCATATTTATGACAAAAATAAGAGAAATTATGTGTTCTTTTATGTTTACAGTCTTATAAAATATTCAGAATAAAAAACCACTTCCTTGCGGTTTCATTAATTGATTTCCATTCAAAACAACCAAACTTGCACGACCTTTTTTATTTAGTTCAAAAGTCAAATGATGTTTTCTAATCATACTGAATAACTTTCAGTATAATTTAGCGAAGTTTCTTATTGAATTCAGAACTTTGAGGGTGCTGATAATAAAGCACATAATTCCCTATTTCGACAAGTAAAATTGTACAGATTTTCAGTGACATTAGGACCTTCTAAATTGTTCCTTTCTTGGATGAATAATAATAATAATATTTTCTTATGTAGCGTATTCTTAAAGTCCCTATTATACCTATTTATGTAAGGATCAATAAGCATATAAACACGAGTACATGCACACCAATATCTGCACATTACGTGCATCCGGCGCGCGCCGGGCTTTCGTCCGCCGGCGCATGCGCCATTGTCCGCCGGATGTCTTGTGGTCACACGCAATTTCACAACCTCTGCACTCCCACTGCACTCATGTTATCCTAGTAGTTATTACTCGACGACACAAGGAAAACGATAGATTAACTTTCAAAATCAGAACTATGCATGAAGAATCTTAAATAAACCTACCTTGAGAAATTTGAGAATTGAGATTCTGACTCTGTAATCTTGTTGTATTAATTTAATTGATTCTATAATTGACATGACGATTACGTAACAAATTACGAGTAGGTAGTTACCAATAATACCTATTGTCTTGTCAAACGAACCTGCATACCTACATATAAGATGACCCTGTTACAATTAATAATTTATCCTATACTTCTTATCTAAAGTTACGCCCCACATAAATTGTTCTATCATCGTAAAAACGAATGCTAACAAAACGTGTAGGTCAAATTCAGCTTACAATAAAAACATCGCTAAGCTTTATTCCACAATGTAAGTACCAGGCTTGCATAACCTACTAGGCGGGCGAATAAGTTAAAACAATTACCGTATTAGCAAGGTCGCTACACCCGCGGCCGATTATGCTGTATCAATCATCCTATGATGTTTTAATAACAGAAAATAGGGTATTAAGTATCATCAATTCTGATAACTTGACGTATTTTTTGACTATTTGTTTTTATCCCGACCTACCTCGATGTCAGAACGCGTGGGACTCGGCCTTCTATCTCACGAGTTACGAGTATTATGCACTTATAAATAGCCTTATCATAATGCACGGGCGTGCTTATTAATAGTTTATAATATCAATAATTTAATTTCATCTAAAATTGTTGGAACAATTTCTGGCGGTTATTTTAATTGTTTACTTGGTAGTCTTAGTAAAAATATTATTTATCAGGTCGATTACGCAATAGGTAATAAATAATTATTATAATAAAGTTTGTTTACGTAGATAGATGTCCGCATGACAGGAATTGATATAATAGAGGATTTCTTTAATTTATTCACGAGTCGTTGACTTATTGCATTCTCTGATAGGTCAATATGTGAGTCGATAACAATGTTATTGCAATTATGTTGCGAGATTCCTCATCTTTACGAATTAATAGGTATATGGTCAGATTATAGATACTTTTACTTTCGATATTATCCACTTAACGTTGTAAATTGGAGCGTTTTTGGAGCCTCCGGCTTGCATTGTGTAGCGAGCCAATCTCGAATTTTAATCGAGGGGGAAAATAAACCGAGACAGAAACTGGATGCGTGACCTTATCGCCCTTAGTTTTTTCAAAGTCTAGGTTTTGTAACGGTACCCAGCGACAGCGGCAGCGGCCGCGGCGTGGCGTTACATGGAGCTCGGCCCGCGAATCGCTGATGTCATTTCGACAACTAATAACCCCATGTGGGTTCATAATTTATAAGGCGGTGTATGTGACCGCTTTTTACCTCCATCGCCGTCCGCCGCCGCCGCCGTCTGGGAATCCGCAACAAAGACCGAGGCGAGATTCCGTTTTGCATTCCACAAGTATTCGTATGCGACGAACGACTGTGAATTCGATGTTTCGAAATGCGTATTTGCACTGAATCGATCGACTAAGAAAGTCGCATGAATAAATCGAAACAATTAAATAACGCATTTTGTTTCCCACGACTGGACGCTGTAAACTTGCAAACGTATAGTTGAACGTAAGACCTGAATCGAGTACATCACCCACCTTCACCTAAGACTCGACTTTACAATTGCAGTGGAAATTCGTGAGTCGTACATTTCAACGCGAGTGACCTACTTTCGGGGCCATAAACCGCCCCATCAAATTTCGTCCCGGCAGTTTCGGTTTAAAAGTTGTTGAGGCTTCGACTTAACTTTTGGTTTTTTAGCGACATCGGGCCCGTTGCATTCCCGGTTTTACGATCATCTCCTCTGACCGACGCCTGACAGAAACATCGTAAAAGATCAGATTTTATTTCTTATTGTTCGCCTTTCGCGAAATCTAATTGAAGTCTGCAGTCCGTGGGGCGGCAGCGGCGGCCCACACCGCGGCATTTACGCGTTTTTAATTTTACTGCCCAGGGAACGCTGAATTATGTCCCTGCCAACGGTAATGACGACCAACGAGAAACCTTCATTACTTTTTATCACATATTAAAGGTTTTAAACGTTACGGGTGAGAATTAGTCTCACTGTCCATTCGATTTTCGAAACGAACAGTTTGCGCCACTCTTTGTCCCATTCTCAATATGCCGTAGTCTTTATCGATAAACATTAAATACAACTCCGCTGGCTCATTTACAGAAATAATAATATCACTTCCATTGAAATAAGAAATGCAAGCTTAAGCCAATTACTTGACGATTCGATTTGTTCACAGTCGAAGTCTCTAGGACCCGTTTTGGAGGCTATAGCTCTTCCTACATACTTAGGAGTGGTCACTCCACATACGTCGATTTCTCGATTTAATTAAACACAATAATTGGCATTAATGTATTTTTTGTGTCATTAATCCAGTTACAAAATTATTTTGTTATCTGGTTTTTGATTTAAATGAAACCTAAAAATACAGCCGTTCAATATTATAAAAATGGAGGATCGTGATTTATTAAAAAGTTAAATTATACGGAGTGTCTTCCACGGTCGTACGTAACGAAGATTCAGACAGATACATAAATAAACTGTTCTTAAAATATCATTCATCAAAACACCATTTCCTAATTATCAAAACGATGTGCAAACAGAACAGCAGCAGGCGATCAATTTATCAAAGAATGTTGTCGACAAATTCTATGGGTGTTGAGGTCTAGTATACATTATACAATTGAGCCTAAGACGCTGACCCAGGCTCATGTGAGTCACTTAAAATTCTCAAGTCATCAGTCTGCGTCACGCGTCCATCGGAAACGCTAACGGCTGGGACGCGTATTTAAATACACAACGTCCAGTTTTAACTGGACCCTTACATCAAAAGGATCTATCGTAATAGTTTTACTAGTTAACAATTGAGAAGGTCAAAATATATCGGCAGCTTAATAAATGGCCAAGTGTATGTAACTGGGCCTCACACAGGTTGCGATATGGTGTCGTATGTAGCAAGGGATTTATTTTTTCTATTTATTTACCTTCATGCGCATGTGGCATCGACTTAAACACCGCTCTCTGCGTAAATTATGATTCTTACCATTATTTAATTTACCTCATTTTAATTTTTTTAATTTAATAAACTGTCTGATATAAACAAATATACATATAAATTTAAATGAGAGATACTCATTAAAATATGCGTCAAAACTCGTAAACTGGTATAAAAGTGCACGGTAAATTATTATTCATGTACATTATTATGAATTCGGACTTGTAAACGCACGTCAAACTGCAGATTTACGCCACCATTGGTGTTTTTTGTTTGTATTTGCGACTTGTGTGGTGTTTACAACATTATTGTCATTTTTCTGAATACAAAGATCGTGCACGCGTACATTTCTTCTTACATACGAGTACATCAAAACGAACAGCAATCTTATTTAAGACCAATTTTACGGTTTGTTTTACATCCTTCTTATTAATTAAATATCTATATCTATTTAAATATTCCGTAAAATGAGTATTTGAAGTTTTTCACAAACAAAATAAATGTTGGAAATTATTCCCACTTCTTCCACGGATATCATAATCTAGAGAAGCATCTGCAGAGGCGCCTCATCATTCCTGTAGATGTAATGTTTGTACTCGATGTTTAAATTAATGAAAGCAATATCTCGACTCCCGCTGGGCTCCACACGGAGCTGTGAGCCTGGTACTTGTATGTGCTAGCATCATAACTCGACGATCTGCCATTTTAAAGACCAGGGTTCACAGAGCCCATTACCTTTATTGATCGCATTTCCATAAAATAATTTATTAAATACCGGTGTTTTTTTATTTTCAGGTAAATATTCAGCATGGAAAGAAGTTATGAATAAAGCGTTAAGTATTTAATATTTAAGGTTATCATAAAAACTATGATCCAATTTATAACGAATAATTTAGATCCGATTTTATTTCGTTCCTACAATTTACGTAATACATAAATAATACAACTTGTGAGCAATGACAGTTAATTGTATAGCCAGACTGTCAAGTGGTCGGAGATCGCCTGCTTTCTTATAGGTACATCTGCCGTTTTTAGTACGAAACAAAACCCAGCTAAACTGCTTTTAACGTTCCTTTTAGTTCGTGAACTTGTTTCACAAATGATAAAATTAGTATTGTATTTTGCTAAAATATTGTCTTCTTCATTTAAGTTTTGTCCGGTTCTAGTTTTCTTTAGCGTAGCTCGTGAGGCTTGTGCAGCGAACTGACCTAGGACACCACACCATAACACGCGACGTTCGTCGAGCACTTTCTTCTAAACTCAAAATCTAACCGTAACTATGAGGCGGACAATCGTTTCCGGCGCCCGTGACGTCACACCCGTCTCGCCGGTCGCCGCCCCTACTACGTAACCTTGGCTGAGTGAAGTGGGCTTCGCTCGCGCGCGACTCGCGTTTACTCGCTGCCGCTGCCCGCGCTTCGCTTTCGTTTTCATTTTTTTTCTTAACAATATTTATTAGAGAATCTTAGCAAAATCCCTCTCATTAAAAAAAGTTCATCTACCGTCACAACCTATTAAAAAAAAACATTAAGCTAACCGAATCCTGCGTGTGCCAAAGCTGCTTAATATTCGCCCGGATGCAAAAATTACCCATCGAATGCCACTTATAATGCGAAATAAGAGCAAAATCTTGGGTAATTTTTCACACGATCCACAAGAGCATAGTTGCCCTAAGCGCGGCATGCCGGGGTGAGCGAACTCGCAACCTGTAATTTCGGACCGCAAAAGGAACAAAACATATCGAGATCGGTGATTAAAAACCTTTGTCGGTTCTACTAATATTTATATTATTTTCGCAATGCGGCCGACATCTAATTGGCTGCTCGTATATATTTTGACGTAGGTCCGAGGTTGCGGCGCGGCGCCGCGACCACCGACGCTTCATTAGTTTTTCTGGTAGAGAAATCATAAACTACACATTTTTTATGTCCCGTAATTTATGTCAATCATGCGACGCTTACCCAATACTCGCCGACAAAGACAAATGGTAAAATCTATTTTCTTACCAAAACTAGTGTTTAAACTTATGTAACATACAGTTATAATTGTAACGACTCGTTTTGTTCTAATAAGGTGCTAAAAATAGCGACTAAATTATAAATGATTGCAGGTGGTAGGTATGAGTAACTAGTTTTAACTGGCCATTGGTACTCTCAATCGATCCAAGGTCTGGGATATTGAACCTGGCTCGGAGCAACAGCACGACAAGGTCCGCCGCGAAAGAGACGGATGCACTATCACTCATTGTTATGGGGGAAATGTCGTGGCCACACGCGCGGGCATTCGATTGATTTTCTTCAATGACTAAACCTCCAAGTCCTAATCCGTTCGGTATGCGATGCAAAGCAGCTGCCGGTTGGAGCGATCCCGTACGCATGAGGCACACTTCCTCAAACAAAATGTTGCGGTGAGAGCGGGACAGGTGCCGGATGAGATCCTAGTAATTACCGGTGTAACAAGGATGGCTATATAATGTCAAGTGCATTTTCCCGAGCCGACAGGGATGGCAGAAGTGCATTGCGCTGACGCATCACGATCGTCAATGTGCTTTCTTTTACTTTTTGCGAACACTACCCCTGCGGCTTTCGGTTTCGTTGTGTTAACGACAACTACAAACGTTTTTGACGAATGTCGTTTATGCCAATATTAATCAGTAGTGTCGTAATTAAATCTGCCAGTTGGACCGGTCATTTTGCTTGGCATTTATAAGTTCCCACGCGGTTGATGTCACTTTAATTATGAATGGCAGCCTTCCATGCCGGGATGCCTGTGGCTCCCGGCTCGGGGTCCACTGACCCACTGTCCGAGGCCGGATTCCTGTCTCTGGCGAATGGTTTTCGCTACGTCAGCGTGCGAGCCCGTTCCACACTACTCACTTTACTTGAATTAATATCGTTCACAAATAATAAATCTTCTGACCAGTATGAATTAAGCAGGAAGCTCTTGAATTAAGGAGTAGATGCAAATCGAAAGGTAAACGTGCTAAGCGTTCATTGGCATTATTAAAAATAAATAATATCTGTTTTGGAATGTTAGTCGGCGCGTCATCTTGCCCTCCCGCCAAGATGGCGTGAACTCTTTATCGGTCGGACGCTTGAACACACTCATCGCTGAGAAAATTAAAAAATCATCATAATTCGTTATATTTTTTACGGCTCAAAGTAACCTCAACATTTGGTACAGATAAACAAGAGATTATGAAATACTACTCAACGTTTTACTGACACATTGTACTCGGCGAGGTTCGATTGCCACGTGTCGCGTTATCGCTCACAATAATATCATGGATCCTAATATGTGGTAGTAATGTTCTCACGACGCTATGACTAAGTACGTACACACCCATCAACATCGTGCGCTGTATCGACTGAGTATTTCGATCGTAGTGTGTTGAAGCGCTGCTTATTTATGTTCGGCAAACATTCGAAGAGATAAGCCGTGAACGACGGGCCTGTGCTTCCCACATCTGCCGCGACCTTGGCTCCTCCAGCTCGTTGTGTAACCCTCTTATCAGTCACGCTTCCCCGATACCTTCACCACTCGACTCACCGGTGAATCTTACCATGTTTTCCGGTCTCGATAAACTTATCGGCCTTATCAAGTAGATGCGGTAAGCTCATCGAGACTCTTTTTGAGACACTTGCATTACCGACCTCATAAAACAAACTCTATGGTTATGAAAGCATCTTTCACTATCGTTTAGTTTACGATCAAACTAATAAATACGGTCGCAGCCACGTGGGTCTCTGGCCCGTCTCGTTAACATAATTACAGAGTTTTGGACTGCCCGAACCGGTTTCTGTATCCCATCTCTCATGTGATTTTTATCGTTCTGCTCTAAATCAATATTAACATTTATGCGAAACCGAAAGTTGTCGTCGTTTAGCTAATAACTTCAAATGCATCCAATTATCATCTATCTCGAAAAGAGTCTGTATGGAACCGGTATATTCTGTTGAAACATTACAATGTGTAAAAAAAGCTATTCGTAGAATAACAAAGCAGCAGGTGAAACATTTTGTTGACACATCAGTAATGATGACTTATGCACGAGTGACGACTTGAGGACTTTAGGTCTGTCTGTGCGCAGCGCTGCGGTTCTTCCGTGAGCTTTATTATTCCGGTTATAAATTAAATTGTGCTCGTTAATCGGCCCTTTAATCTGTCTGGGCGTTGACTCCGCGCTGGCTCGCGTTGCGACTCACTTGGCGCTCGATGAATGGTCCATTTTATCCTCGAAACAAGGCTACTTCAACAGTAGTAAAATCTAAGTAATGAATGTCTTCCATATGTTGTACGTGTGAAATGCTCACAATGGTGGTCCGGCGGGGAGCGAGTCATCGTCGTGGAATGTGGTTGCATCTCGAAGCAGCCTCCGATATAAAAGCCTACACTGAACTCATCGTGTATCATTTATACGTAGACCAGTAAATATTATTTAAACACCACCAGATATCGACGTGAGATAATTCGATCCGAAGGATTTTTTGTACGTTATTGTTAGCGTCGAATGATACACTGTTTGAATATTTAGCTATATCCGCTGACTTCACCGCTTATAAAAAATGCTGAATAATTAGTCAATAAAAATTCCGCCGATTATATACGTAGTCGTAGTTGTTACACGGGTGTTACGTAATTGGAGTAAATGACCTAAGAGCTGGTGGCTCGGACGAAGGTCTCGGGAGCACGTGGTGCCAGCATGGAGGCCTCGGAGCCAGTCACGTTGCTGATCATTACATTAGATAGCTAAATATTTTTAATAAAGCAAGTGTGGAATCAAATCATAAAGAAGCTTCAGATTTTTATAAACATTCTAAAATAACTAAGAGATTTACAAGATTTTTGTATCCTTAAGATTATTAAGTTAATTGTCTGTTCATTTCTTAATTATAATACGTTTACACAAGCATAATTAGGTTTTACAACGAATTTCACGACTAACTGCATCTTCACACACGAAACTTCGGCATTTGTAAACAATAACAAGAGCTGCAGATAGAGACGCAACGGACAAAACCTGTAAATTTCAGTGTGTTACAATCATCGCGGTTCAAGTTGGTGTTGTTATAAATTTGGCTTATTCCAGGCGGGCGATGGACGGCCTCCTTGACCGCGGCGTCGCGGCGGCATACACGATGAGTCCGAGTAAACAAATTGAATGAATCGCGTACGCTCACGTATGTTGTATGTACCATTCATGTGTGCGCGCCGTTAACGCACGATAATTCAAGTACTCAGATGTTTGACTAACAAGATTACGTACAGTCATGTCTGTTGGGGGCCGACCCGTCCCGAAACATTTATACTAAAACCTCCTGACATGAAATAGAAATTATGGTATACAGAAAGTATGTTGATGCGAATGAGGGACTAAAGGAATATACATATTGAAACATAAAGCTAAAGCTAAGCCAAAAACAGATTTTATTGCGATATTTTTCTGAGGAAACTTCCATTCCTTCCATAAAATTGATACAATGTAATTATTGCTAAACGAAACAAACTGTCTTGATTTGTCATCATGGAATAAAGTCTGCCTAGAAACACATTTTCATTCAGATCGGTTGCGCCATTCAACCGTAATTGAATAAGATACGCTATGCATTTAGATACAGAAAGACAAGAATTCGTCGAATTCTCATTTGAATAGTTCGCCGCACGGAGCGTCAGTATGTACGACGACCAACGGAAACGAGGCGTCGAGCGTCACGGCTCGCGAGGCGCCCCTTGTAAGATATGCACGCTCTCAAACATACGTGTTACTGACACTAATACCCCCTGCACACGCTGTTCCATCCCATTTGAGCCCATTTCCTCTTATTTGCAAATTGCTTTAAAACCTAG
This sequence comes from Tetheella fluctuosa, assembly GCA_951216915.1. NCBI lineage: Eukaryota > Metazoa > Arthropoda > Insecta > Lepidoptera > Drepanidae > Tetheella > Tetheella fluctuosa. Next base: position 1,644,455 of record OX578229.1, on the reverse strand, counting down.
CCAATTGATTGCAAATACTGGCCGGAGTGGAAAACTACTGATAAAAGAACGTTCGAGACTCGAAAGAAATAAGAAAAAAGCGAGATGAGAATGTCACGTGATCGAGTCACTACATCTATACATAATTTGCGGAAGACAAATGCATAGTACAGCTGAGCAGTGCATCGCACTGAGCGCGTCCCGCCGCGCGGCCCTTGGTGCGGTGCGAGAGCGTAGTGATGAGCTTACGACCATCTCCTTTATCGACTAATCGCCTGATCGGCACATTACACTAGTAACCCACAAAAATAGTGTTTGGCTCAATGGATTCCTTGTCGATACGTAGTACGTAACATTTAATATCGACATAGTATTTATTCATCGATCAAAATGATTAACTATTTGATAGCTTTAAGGTACCTCCTAATCGAAACGTTGTCATAATTGGTACCTATTGAATTATTTTTGTAATTTTACAATGAATTACTTTCTAAGTATGTTGTATATTGCGTTAACCACCAAACCTTATTTCGAAATCTGCAATACCTAGATTGTTTAACAATCAATTTAACATGCAAATTGGTAAACCAGTAATATTGGAGCATCTCTAGCAGTGGCTGGCTGGAGGCACGGCGCGGCGACGACGGCGGCGGCGGGCGGCGCGCGGGTCGACGATCGCCCGCGCGACCGATCGCAGCCGAAGGTCAAGGCTGCCCGCGACCGATCGAGATCCTACTTACAGCGCGCCACTAGTACCGCCGCAACGAAAGAAAAAGTGACAGCCCAAACCTGAATAGAATGCGAGGACGAATAAAAATGAAAGCACTGTTTATCTTGTGAGGCTGGTCTAGTAGCTGAGTTAGCCCGCATCCTCACTTTTTAATTAGTAAATTAAGACGTTCCTAATTTTATGCGCCGATGAAATCCAACGATTTTATCGTAGTTATCGAGTCATCGTAGTGACTTGCTCGTTTCTTCGATTACGCGTGCGAAAAGATCTCGATTAGACTGCAGATATCCTGGTAGTGGTTAGGTCACCGGCTACGGTCACCGAACTCATTGCGTTGCAATCAAAATATCAATTAGCCTGCTCCGGTGTGAATTTGATTTTTGAATATGTCAAATCGTTCGTGAAACGATCGTGTGGTCGAAAACTGGAGTTAATCGTCGGGCGCGACGAAGTGGAAAGAGGTAATTGTGAAAAAACTTATTTCTGCGAAGTTGATGCTCATTCGGGTGTTGACCACGCGACTGATGGTAGCTCCACGTTCGCTCTGCTACGCGCCGTGCGTGGTCATGCTCTACGACTCATTTTGTACTTGTTCTCTCTTTGTCTCGAACTGTACCGCATTATACCGCACCTTAATTTAAATAGTCGGAATTGGATGTCTCGCGGTTATGTTTACGATCGCTATCACTTTTGTTTAATGAGTTATTTCGCCCGTAGCAAGCGCGAGCCATCATTATTGGCTGTTCATCCTGTGATCACCAGATGCAGTAAACAAACCACATGTAATTTTATTAATTGGACCGTTGACGTATTCGATACCAAGACAGTCTACCTTAGTCCGATCTTAAAATAATATTGAATCTGAGAAACTCGTTTTGAAAACAATAATGACAATAAGTTCTAATTAGGTATAGTAATGATAACTGTCTTACTGACTATGTTATCCTGGTATCCCTAAAGAACTAATAGCTTCAACAATTCTGTTGCTGCGCATATCATTCATTACCTACAAGCTACGTATTACCTATTATGTAAAATAACCAGCAAACAGCATTTGATAGGTAACCTTAGCGTTTTAGTATGTTTTTTTTTTTCCAACCAAAACAGGTATAAACGGTCAAATATAAATACATACTAAGACTATATCGTGCGTGTATTCTATGTATTATGATCAGACTAATATTTCACAGTTTAATCTAATTTGCTACGCGTTTGTTAGATCTAATCATTTTACCTACCGCCTCAAAAATGTCCGAGGCGACTAGGCTGGCAACATTTATTAGACAAACATCCTTCAAGGCTCTCACACTGACTCGTATGGAAACAATAATGCATCGGACGTTTATAAAACTTTTGATCACAATTTTTTTAACAATATCTAATTTTTCCACTTGAGAAATGAGACTGAAATGATTTTTATATAAATTTATAACTGCTCTACCTTATGTTGACACGATACTCGTGTTTTTATCAAGATTAAATCACGGCGGGATGCAATAAACCTGAATGAAACTCTATATGCAAGTAGTCTATGACCCTGTGCTGTGGCGTGTAGTGTAAGCTACTTTTTATCCCGGTCGATTACCCGGCTCTGTTCAACGATGTGAATATTTTGTTCGGCTCTAAAGAAACAGCATCATTTAAAGGTAAATGTATTTTTTCCCTCAGATATTTTCGTGCTGTAAACTCGCTATGTATAGGGTCGATAAATTTATCTATAGTTTTTGATAGTACAGTGTCGGATGCACCTAGCTCGTCTAAATGTCACTCGGTGAGCCGCCGCCGCTTTTAGTCGCTCCAAAATAGATCGCGTTCGCGTTCATCAACCCCTTACATTCGTCATCAGCCACCGACTGCAACTATACACCGTCTACATCGACGCTCCCATTACACACAACACAACCATTCCACTATGAAAACTCTCCATGTAACAAAAACAAAGCGAACGATACGATCGCTCAAACTTTTTTAAGATTTCGTCTAAAGACATATTGAGGTTACAAGACGTATTTGTACCTATTGCGAAATGAATTCCGCGTTAGACGATTATCCATTCGTAATTTGGTGCTGTCATATCGTATTCAAAATTAATTGTGTGTTCGTTTCTAATGAAAACCCGACCGCAACGATATCACTGCAATTTTAGGCCCGTCATAATGACGGTGCAGCAAAAACTTAACACCTCCCAACCGAAAAAACAACAATCGATTATTTAATAACGTTTCAAACCGTATCGGTCTCGGTAAATAAATTCGCATAAACTCGCTTCGAAAGCTCCGCAATGGCTATATTATCCTAGTACAAAGATCGCATAACCGTCAAGGAGCAAAGTCAAAGGGTCCCATAATTGTGGTAGAGACGCTGAACTCCAGCCGACATGTTTGTGAAACTTAAAGTTACAACTGAATGTTTGTAAACAAGTCCCGTATATTTACACATTTTTTCCGTAGCGCTACTCCAGCAGAGCTTTTTTTTATTACACAATCACGACTTTATTACAGGCTTACAGTCTATTTAGAATGTACTGAGCGTCAATTCGCGAGTGACAACGGCCATTTACGAGCATTTTGTTCATTAGATTCATTATTTTTCCATTTTGAATTTGTAACACGCGCTCTATCACCAATTGATCAGATAGGCCGCACGTGGTGGGATTGCCCGCCAGTGCGTCACTCATAGTACATTTGGACATCGACATTTCTACCAGAGCTGTTATTTCTAGCGTCGTCAGGCGCCAACTTTAGATTAGATACAGGGCTCATCTGCATTCAGAACCGTTATTTGTGAAGCTTAATAACGTTATCCTCCATTCAGATCCTGGGGGACGTGCGGGCGACGTGGGGTCGCGCATAGTATTAGTGATTCTACCTCCAAAAGGATGCTTTCAAAATAGACTATTATGGGCAGTCTCATTTGTTTGTAAAGCAGTTATCGATCGAATTTGCGTAGCCATTTATGACAAGAAACTAAATGATGCTTTTATTAAATGTGGAATTGTTTATGTGCCTGTAAGTTTTAACTTATGGCCGATGGTGGCGATAATGAAGATTTTTAAGCTCGGGTTTCTCTGGCACGTCGTAAACGCACAGCGTGTGGCGACCGCCTCGGTTTCATAACACGGTGTACCCGACACGTTTAAATCGGCGGAAAGTCTACCAGTTTTTGGGTCACAATGGAAGCTTTATTTGCCATGTTATTTAGTTATGACGAGTAACTTTATCCTTCTAGCTTTGACCTTTGGCGTTATGTTTTATGTTACTGGCAAAAACACAATGGACTCGATTACATTGTTCAATAAATTGTAAATATAGTCTGGGCATCCTTAAAATTGTGTTCTTGAAGATGTTTAAATGTCCTCTTTCCTTATTCATTTGTAACATTAGGTTATCTACAGTCATCTTTAGAACCTTGCTCTATAATTTTGATGAGAGCTTCTTCTTCTTAAAACTTACTTTTCCCGCACACATTCCACCACCTCTAAAGATATCTAGCCCATAGGTACTGCGCTATATCCAAATATATGGTCTCCAGTTATAACTTTAAAGAACATTTTCGTAGTTTTAAAGTCGTATAATACCTACATACCATTTAATACAGATTATTTGTTATTGAAAAATATATCAGTAAGATTGCATCTTTCTCCAGCTACATTCGGTCGCTCTGCACTGCTCACGCGCCGCTTCCTGTCGCCAATGTGTCACACATACACACAACTCGTCTGTAGATGTAAACATTATTCCACGAAACGTTTCATCGACTCTGCATACGTAGTGACGTACCTACTTCACAATATACAAAAGTTTTCGGATAATTTATTCAAGAGATTTTAGATAGAAGCAGACCAATTATGATGCTTTTAAATATCAAGATTTCCCTTCCAAAGAACTTCAACTTTCAAACCTACGAAACTAACAAAATTTATGTTGCTTACAAAAAATTACAACTTATTTAAAAATAGCTGTCCTCCGCGGTTTTACCCGTGTTCCCGAGAAAAAAGTTGCCCATGTCCCTCTCCATACTGCTATCTGCGTACAAAATTTCATCGCGATCGGTTTAGCGGTTAAGGGGTGAAAAGGTATTAGCATGGATGCAAATCGTAAAAGTTGAAAAGACATTGTCATTGGTGCGCGGGCGTCGCGCGTCTTTTGTTTCCGTTCAATAAATAATATTTGCAAATTAGCCGCGACCTCTGGCGGCTGACATCTCTCTGACTTATGCACCTTGAAATGCTCAGAATAATAATTATTCTGAGTTGAAATGTTTTATGGAAGTAACATTTTTATTTTTTTTATTGACACGGAAGAGTCATTGTAAAATAATTCTTCTACTTCTCTCCATGATAATCGCCATCTAAACAAATATAAGAAATTATATCTATATTATTTAAATCAATATTTGTCTGTTTGTTTGTAACGTATGCGTAATGTAATGTAAGCCCCCTTTTATGTCTTTTCTTTTCCCCCTTTTTTACATTATTGTATTATGTTATTAAAAATTGCAAAATATCGCGTTCTTAAACCATTTGGCTGATTGCGATGGAACTTTGGTGAGTTGTAGAGCGCATGCCCGCGGTGGTTTCTGAATTGTTTTCGACGCACGCTAGGGATTAGCTACTAAGCATATAAAAATCAATGTTTATCCGTGTGTCTGTCTCTCTGATTGTATTGTAATGTATGCATTCCAAAAATTACCATTCATCAGATTGCGATGAAGCTCTTTCAAGAGACATCTAGACTATGACGTCATCAAGGAAGTATATTAGGGCTTATGATAAAACAATTTTGAATTAAATAAAGTGTAATAAAAATCCATTTAGCATAAACATTGTAAGGATGAATTCACACTGTAAGCGATAAATTAAGTGAAATATTTAAAGAAACTTAAACTTTATACTAAACATGTTAAATTATGGTTTTGATGATAATAATGATGATGGACGTCGATGATGGTTAATTTGATAGCCAAAACACAGGTCTTGACTCCAAAAGTAGAAACAACTAGTGTCTCATGAGCCAGTCTCTTACCCCTTTTACGAGTTAAATAAAGTAAAAAAAAATATATACAAACATATATGATGATAAATAAGAACATGCATAAGTAGGCTTTACCTACTAGCTTTATAAACTTCTCAGAAATAATATAAGAATCTAAGATCTTAATTTACGCTCTTTTTCAAAAAGTATACTGGGTGATTTTTTATTCACTGGCAATACTTGCAGGGGTGGAAGTACTCATCAATGTGAACAACTTTTATCAAGGGACTAACTCTGAGATCACAAAAAAATTATCAGCTGTTCCATATCGACCTATATGTATGAAGCAACCATTTTATTTTATGCGATATCAGAGTTGGTCCCATAATAAAAGTTGTTAATATTGATGACTACTTCAACCCCTGCAAGTATTGCCAGTGAATAAAAAATCACCCAGTATAATAACAAAGTGATTATTATTTATGTTTAAATTTCAAATGCGTTCTTATTTCAAATAAGTTCAATTATTGAGGCATGGTATTTTTCCAAAGCGTTCGTGTCGCTTCATGGTATACCACTAGGTTAACTAACGTAATCGCGGCTACGACGGTTAGTCGTCGTCTGCGCAGGGTCATTACCGAATAGCAAACTCAAGGTCGAGATAATATCGCCTTTTATGTTTTATACTATTAGAGCATTACCCTACATCAGGGGCCTTATTTTGTGAACTGTCAATACAAACATTACACGTGCAAGAGCGAGATGCCGCTATTATCCTAAACGTGTTCCTTTAAATTCCACAGGCTTATCGGATGTGAGGGATCTCACACATGCTTCAGATAATCACGAGTCTTCTATTGCTTGTATCTCAGGAGAATTATGTTAGATTTCAATGTATTCTTGCACATCTTTGTCTGGCACATCGGCCAACATTACACTCTGTATATGTCATCTATTTCCAGAACTTGTCTGATGTCCTAGTGTGTTACATCAGAGAACACATGCTTCTCTATCCTAATAGGACAGCGGGATAATATAAACTGAGGTATTAATATCTAATTTTATGTTACGCAACATAAAATTTGCCTTTTGAATGTTGTGACCTCAGTTACGAATGTGTATCTAGCCGGAAACACTGGCTCAAGTATTCGGCAATGAAGGAGGTCGTAGCCACTGACTTATCAACATCTAAACATGACTCGCCGGTCATGGTGGCCTGGTACATAACGCTCTATACCTAAAACAACTTTGATATTTCGCCGGCAGACCAATAAAAGCATACGTGATGGTTGTTCAGCATATTTTTAGGGTCCCGTCTGTAAGTGAGACCCCTAATCAAATAACGTTGGGTGGTACAAATGAAGACATCTTGATTGAAAATACATTAATTGAAATTCATATGATTACGCCACGCAGACAGTGATGGGACGGTTAACTAAACTACAGGGCGCCAAGGATAAAGATAAACTATACACAGACGCGCGAGACCCTCTGTTCAGTCTTTCAGACTACATTTTGTAGCATTTACGTGGCCCGCTAAGGTCTATGTCACTGCACTGCGTCACAGATCATACAGAGTTGATTAACCGATAACACGTATCTTTCCAAAGTAAATCTTACTGCAATGTTACCAATGTTGCACAATATTTAAGCCCAAAATTGACGTATCTTTAAAATATGTACGAGTATATTGCCTCGCCTTAATTATTCGATAAAAAAATATTGAACTATCAAAACTAGCTCTATATTTAAACGTCAAGAATCATTAAACAATAAATCGATCTTCACTAATTGGTTAATCATTATACTATTTTAGATTTCTGTGTCTTGACTTTTAATTATTTTAAATAGCTTAACATTTAAATTTTATTATTGAAATGATGAATATAGATTTGACAGTTATTTGTAACGAATGTAGATCATAACAAAGGCGGAAAGTTTTTATATAATACAACATTTCAAAAATTCAAACTAAAACAAAAGGTTACATTTTAATAACGTTGTTTATTAGTTTGGGAGTGCTTAGGTCCCACATCTGTCATTTGTAGGCGAAACACGACCCAATTACGTCGCACTGGCACTACCCACGTCGCAGTTTAATGAACCTTGGTTAATTATCGACTAGGAAAACAGCTAGTTGAAGGATAAAACAGTTTGATTCACCAGTGCATGCTAGGTACAATGGTTTAACAAGTACCAGGCGTTTATAAGCTATCAGGAGCATACTAAAGCGCTAAGAGTTCAGTGATTAGGAGCGTTTACCGTGAGAGTTGGCGACGGGCCAACCAGGGCACGCCGGTGCGTTCACCCACAGGCACACACGCCGTAAAGATAATTGCCAACCGATTGTTTTTATTTTCACTACTATACGATGGGATATCCCAAATATTTTTAGTTTTGAACGTGTTGCAATTGGGATTTCATTGATGTTTACACACGCGATTTGAGAGCGCCGTTAAAACATCACTTTCGTAATATGTATTACATAAACCGTCTACGAAAAATGTACTTGGCTCGTGTTCAGAAATATATTCATCGATTTAGGTACTTTTTATCTATCTGCAAAACCAATTTCCGTAGTCTTATCTAATATATTAATTAATAAAACATACCTACCAAAACTGGTGATATTTTATAAGTATAATACCTAATCATGTCCACGAATATAATTATGTGAACCCGACCTTAGCTCAAAGTATTGTTATGTCATCGTAGTCAAGACAGCGGTCCCCGGTCAATCTCTACTACACTTAGCAACATTTTCCTCCTGTCACGTTGTTCAGAGTCCGATACAGCGTTTTGTAAGATTACGATACCCAAATAACCAGCCAGTTACCTCGTTTATTTTTATGACAAATAAAGAAATAAAATCTTTTTATCTTCCAAATGATCTCGCATACAAATACCTAGATGCTAACACTTGTCAAATGTCGGTCGATGCACTTTGAACGAGATATTTTAAGGCCAAAGTTGATGTGATATTTCTAGAAATCTCCATCGTTTCTAGATACTTATCTTACTCACGATTTTATTATCAGAAAAAACCACATGTGTCTTGTTTAGTATATCTACTATTTCTAATTTTTCCCAAGACTACCATTTAAATTGACCATAAAATAACTATGGTATTTAGAACAGATTTTCACATAAAGCTCAGTTTGAAGACGAAGGCATTTATTATATGTTTATATTTTGTAATACGAACTTATAAATAAACCCGTCTAGATCGCATCCTTCCAACCTTGATATATTCTCAACAATCGTATAACTATTGTATTCTAAACAATACATTATTTAATTCGCGTTCTATATTCGAAAGTAACGGTCGCGATCTGCGCAAACGCAGCCTTGGACTCATCGTTACGCACACACGCACAAACTAAATATGAATGGGTATTGATACGTGACGCTAGAATTGTAAATGTGTGTTTCATTTAGGAGCAACATAATAAATTATTGATTACTTGCCTTCCGCCACTCGGTTTCACCCGCGATCCCCTATTTCACCCCCTTAGGGGTTGAATACATGGTGTATAGTTAGAAGTTTAGGTTGTGCGAACCACTCTCACTCACTCAACTCACCCTCAGTCAGTTGCGACTTTTTCTTTATTCATAAGTATGGTAGGTACGTTTTTTATTATACGGGTTTCTGAAAATTTACCGGGAAAATTGTATCACTTTACTTTACTTAGTTTAATTTTTCCTAAAACTTACCTAAATTTTTTTTTTCTAACGCAAAAAAAAAAATCGGTAGTTTCTTACATCCAAACTTAGCTCTTTATAATATTATTGTAGATAAGTCTAGTTTTCTCTAAGTAATCTGTAAGTAGATATATATTTTTCCTAGTCTATAGATATTATCAAATTATTTATGTTTATGGGCACTGACTTGATCTCTGATTAGTTAGCTCCAAAATTAGGTGAAAATATTATAGCTTTTCTTTCCTTTCCGATTGAAAAAAGTAGCATATTATGCCCCTTGCCATACCATAGTCTGTCGTACCAAATTTCATCGCGATCGGTTCAGCGGTTTAGGCGTGAAAGCGTAACAAACAAACTCACACTCGCATTTATAATTTTAGTTAGGATAAACATACATCCACCTAGGTACCTGCTAATATGACCTATAAAATTGATCGCGAATCGTTTTATTTTTTAATCATGCCGATAGCAAAAGTATTATGTTACAGTTTAACTTATAAATAAGTTGTTATCGGTGAGCGCTAACGCGACGAGACAGTCCTGTGGAGTGTGCAAAACGGTCGGGACACAGTCAATCGAAGAACAGTAGGTCAATGTTACACAACCTTTGAAATACTAAATAGTTGTAGTATGTATAAAGAACAATATCTAGATTGATTCATAGATTATGATACTGTTTAATATTGTCAGTTAATCAAAATAAACTTAGCCAAATAATACAATTGGTGTTAAAATTTATATAAACCTGCCGACATTTTGGATTCATGGTAAATGAAATCGTGGTGCTACTATAAAATAAAATAATGATTGTACTGTATGAAATGATACGCTGAATGATTCTTCGACTAACGATACGTTTTCCGGATCATCAGTTGCGATACGACGTATTCGCCTTCACATCGCAATAAGACTACTGCCCTTGTCTGTATCATGACCTCAGCCTGGTCAGTTTTTGCCCACACGTAACCTTGCCACGACTTTTACCTACATCGAAGTTTGAATAAAAATAATTATCACAGGTATTTCCGCGGGTGTATTATTAAAATTATGGTGATTATAATACTTTAGCGCACGATATAAGTTTGATATTTTAATTAAATAGACCCAATATTGTTAAATAAATCAACAGACTGTACAGGTTGCTGATAAGTTCCTGATAGTTAGTCTGACTGTCTTCTGTTCCATAAGAATGAAAGAGGCAGAACATATTATCACGCTATCATGAAGGCCCTAAGTCTTATCATTTTCAGTATTAAAAATGTACACCCTTAATATATTTGAATAGGGCTTATTTTTCATTAACCGTAGACCGTGTCCTTCTCCATACCATAGATACGCTATCTGCGTACCTTTCATCGCGATCGGTTCAGCGGTTTAGGCGTGAAAAGGTAACAAACAAACAAACTCACATTCGCATTTATAATATTAGTTAGGATTATTTTTGTTTCCATGACAACCACTCTGTACCCGACCAAATCATCATCAATTCAGGCCAACAGAACCAACACACGTCCTTGTACCTTAAGGTTAATCCTTAAAGGTATACATTAAAATACGCGTCACGTATTTATCGTATCAAAGACAATAACGCCTATGGAAATTTACCATTTATTATTTTGTCGGCCATTACTTTATAGTTTTATTTCCGACAAACAAATAACTTCATCTATTGTTTCTTTTTTACTTGAAATTAACAATTTATTTTCTTTTTTCAGGTAAGTTCGTGGAAATACAGGAGATATTAAGTATAAAATTCAGACCGCCTTGTTATGAAATTTGTTAATTTGAAAATACAGTAGATAATTATTTTAAAGAAAATTTTCTGCATAAAAGATTTGTGGGGATTTCAAAGTCATTCAATTACGAATTATTTAAAAAAAACCCGTTGACTTAATTTTAATAAAGTTCCTATGTAAGATTGTTACCTACTTAGTTAAGTTAGTGTAGTATTTGAACCAATTCATAGCGGTCACGGCATGCGCAATAATTAACACAACACTAAACATTTGCGAAACAATCGCTTAAGCAGGCAGGTACGTACCTACTAATGCCTAGTTAGCATTCATGGAAATGTGTCACTAGCCCTACTTTTAACAACGAATAAAAAAAAATGAATTCTTGTATTAGTTATCTAATACAACTAATGCCATCTATATTTAATTTTTTTTAAACTACTTAAATTTCCTTCTCCTAGAGGAAACTGACAATCACTTAGTCAATGATTACTAGGACGTCATACAATGTAACATGTATTAATTAGCCATTGAAATGAAACGTTGAAAGAACTAACTGAAGTCGGGGCCCATCATACCATCCATTTCCCTTACGTCGGGACGATGTCTATCTCGAGCAATCCGAGAGGAACAACCTACGTTTATCTCTTTCTCACTTGCAGGAAATTCCCTAGTCGCCACGTGTCAATCCCCGGTCATATAATGTATCAAGTCGTTACCAAGATAGTAAACGAAAATAACTTTTATCATTGAGAGAACAAAGCCTCTAATTGCTAAATTGAGAAGTTCTAGTCAATACAAAAATATATTTTCTAATTTAGAATGTCGTCGTCGTCGTCGTACTTATTTACGTACAATAGAAAAGTAACCTAATTACTTGCGTATTAAGATTGCTATTTGATCAGTTTAACTTTTCTTGAAGAAGTTATGTTTTGACTGTTCTGTTTCCTTTTGGTCATAACTACAGTTAAATGATAATCTTGATGCTTTGCGAGTCAAATTTAAATATCCATATTCATGATAATATTATTATTGAATATAATAATCTTCATAGATTTGTTGATTAATTATACGTAAACCATTAGTTCATGACAAATTGTTGGATATAACAAATGTCGAGCGAGCGTTGAACGCTGCCAATTTCGGTTCGATCAACCCCAACCCCTGGCCCCGCTCCACACCCCCGCTGTCACCCACACCGAAAGTAAGACGCATCATTAATCATTTCTCAACGCACATCTCTAGGCCGCGGGAAATTTAAATATAGAGCGTAATATGATCGAAATAAGGACGAGTTCAATTTCGACTCAACCGTGAATTACGCCTTTCTTCGAATAAAATCGCTGAGTGTGGACTTACCTCTTGTTACCTCTGTACCCCTGGTGTTATGTAAGCTGAGTGCAATGGCCGCTCCAGGAAAGCCATTTCTCCCCTGCGCTATTTTCCTTGAGTAATCTATTTTTGGGTATTTCCTTAAATTGTATTATCATTGTCTTTTTGTTTGCTTTCTTATACTGTTCGCTGACATAATATTTCGATTCAGTTTGTTGAAAGTAGGTCAGATTAATAACTTCAAGATAGATAGATAGTATTTATCAAATATTTTAATATAACGTAGGAATAATTTTCACATTAAACTCCTGTTCATGGCACAGACATAATAATATAGCATACACATAATAAGTAATATAATACTTGACTTATGATACCTAAGCCCTCTTACAGAATAAGCTCTGGACCGAAGTATCAAACCAATCGCGCCCCTTCACGCGACCCAAATACAAACAATGCATATTTTATCGTAATCTGCGTGTAGTAATTAGCGAGGTGGTAGGCAGAGGTACCGGCGCGGCTGAATGTGGGTTAGATTCGAGCCCGACCGGCAATGCACCGGTCGCAGACCGCTGCCGGGGTCGTTGACCGGTATCGATCGCGGGAGTTGGAGGGTGGGGGCGGTAGGGTGCGACACGGCACGCGCCCCTGCGGCGCCGCTCCCCCGCGCTTTTCCGAGGACCTCACACGCGGTGCGCCTAAGGAAACTTGTTCCGCTACCGCATGCGACATTTGGTCAACTTCAGAAGACGAGAGAGTATATTTTTACCAAACTAAAATAGTGCTTAATCGTTGTAACAACACGAACTTATTTGATTATCGTAGTTGGTACAAATCTTGAAGTACAAATTGACATAAATAAAGCTATTTAGCGAAATCATACGTCAGTCAATACTCCGCAAACGTTATTGTGTGTATCGAGCACACATCTCGGTGCCACATTGTTTGTCCAAATCGCGTTAAGTGTTGACACTTTTTTTGACGTTGGTGAGTTCATTGCGGTTCACAGTACTGCGTGGATAATCTGACAAGATTCGTAGATTAGTCAGAGTTGGCGCACCGCCAAGTTACTATATATGACGAAAGCGTATATTTGGTCAATATCTTCTAGTTTTTTACTATTTACATTAAAATTCAGCATTACTGATTCCGAAAAATTATTTATCATGGATATCATAATAACCTAGGAAGTAGGTACTTCTCTGTGATATTCGTAGTTACCTTTCTAAGATTCCGAAGGGGAAATATAAGTACCTAAACTTATCATAAAGCAACAAAACCCGAATTCTTATAAACATTTCAAAAGTAAAGATAGATGAAAACGCGTTCCATGATTCCCGGGATCTATTATACGCAGAAGGGAATCTATAGCGTTGTATAGAGAAACAGCTGTAGATGTATTGTAGGGTGAGCGCGGGAAAACAGCTTGTCTTCAAGTTGAGGGGGGGGGGCTTCGGCCGCGAGGTTGGCCACCCCTGAACGGCCTACCGCCGCGCGCCGTTGTTATGGCGACTTCTTATGATTTATTTTTGTATGGTGACTAGACGATCTTCCAACTTATAATAAGGAAGATTTCTTAATCTATTACCGACTCGTGTTTGTAATATCCAAACCAATATAAAATTTTATGTCATATTTTGATATTAATTTACTCGATAAATACCTCCACGACGGTCGTAAACGAACAAGGATTGTATTTAAAGCAATAAATAAACACTAGGTACTAAAATTTTGACAAATTACCGCGAGCGTAGTAATGGAAACGTAACGTTTGCGATCAAATGATATTTGTATACAAAACAACGGCTTGATTATGAAGTAACTCGGCTGGTAACCTCGCCAGATGTGGGTGAAACAGACGCCGACCGTCGACAGGTATCGATCACCCCATTCCCTTACTCTCCTACTTGGTTACGGGATAAATATTATTTTGACGCAGTCACTTGAAGCTCCGTTCGGTGTCCAATACAATAAGTACATTTTCTACGCGGATTAATGATGAACTGCAAAAAGTTCTTACTTCATAGTTTATACTCTGTAGTTAAGTTCTTTAAAATTATTTTAAAACTTACAAACTTATAAAAGTTAAAATAGATAATAATAAAGTATTGTAAGTTTAAAATAAAATAAAATATAGTATCAATCAAATGCTCAAATAATTGAAAAGTATCAAAATTAATTCATCGGTGTAATCATCCTAGTGCAGAGTGAGATGAACCAATGTGCGAGCGAGAAGAGAACAGTGGTGCTACGTCTTTTTCATTATTCAGGGTGACTACGCTTTCCGCTGTTTTCCTCTCTTATTTATGTTATCCTGGTGCTTCTGTATACTGTATTACTTGACCTAAATATACAATATACATTGAATAAATTAGCAATAATCAAAATAAGAGTTACAAGGACGATAAGCAAGGACCATTTTTAGTTAAACTAAGCTAAAATTAACTAGATTCTGCAGACAGTTTTGAAGCCCAAAACAACAGCCTTTATATTTTCAGATTTTCACCCATTTAGCTTTTGTAATAAAGTTCCTATTTCAGTGAACATAAAGTCGCATATACGACTATATTATGTAGAATATATTCATATCACTCGTACACCTCAAATAGTTAATTAGAACGATTTATTAAGTACAAACCAGAGCCCAACACGTCCGTACCCTTATCAATGTCTAACACAAGCGAAGATCTACGACTGTAGCTCTTATTGCTATAATAATAAAGGTGTAGTATTGACTCAAATTTTGAATAAGATGAACTGTTCACGATATTAATAAATCAATGTGTAATTTGACAGAGAGATTTCCTCCAAATGTAAAATATTTTTTATGTCAAGCGATCCACCTGATGATAAGTGGCTACCGTCGCCTTTGGACATTAGCATTACCAGGGGAGTTGCCAATTTAATGTCCACCTTAAAGCCTAGTAGGCAACTCTCAAACTACTATATCAGATTTGAAAACGCTAGTGTAGATAGAAAACCTTCGTAGGCTTCGTAGCGGTTACATAGCGGCTACATAATCAAATCTTTTTCAACTACTAAGTTAGAATGGACCCATCCATCTCAACTTTTTACAGCCACAGCAGCGATACAGTCGCAAAAAGGTTGCGTTGGAGCATCAACAGTAGCATACCCTTTCCCCGATGTCGGCTGATTGAGTCACGCTTCTACGACGCTAAAAAAAGGCTTGATGGGCGCACTTTTATGAAATTAACATTACCTTTTACTCAATTTTCTTTTTGTTTTAAAGTCTTATAGACCATCCTTTCTATCCCTTACTTATCTATACTAATATTATAAAGCTGAAGAGTTTGTTTGTTTGTTTGTTTGAACGCGCTAATCTCAGGAACTACTGGTTCGATTTGTTTTTTTTTATACTACTAGGTGGCAAATAAGCTTACGGCCCACCTGATGGTAAGCGGTTACCGTAGCCTATAGACGCTCATAGCACCACCGGCAAAGAAAATACAATATTATATTTTCCCTGTCAGGGACTCACTCACGCGTTGCCAACCTTGAGACATGAAGTTGTTAAGTCTCCTGTGCCTGTAATTTCACCGGCTCCCATACCCTCCTAACCGAAACACAGTAATATTTACATGTTTGTTTGTTGGTTGATCCTTCTTTCACGCAACAACGGGTCAACGTAGAGTTTTGCATAAACATAGTTTATGGACGGGAGTGACTAAAGCTTTTTATTCCGGTAACGCGGGTGAAACCGAGCGCGAAAGCAAACATAATGGATGTCACAGTTAGTATAATCTTCGTTTATTAGGTGCTACTTAGTTAGTTATAGAGAAAAACATCTTGTTTGTTAATTGAATGGGGAAAAAGTAGGGAAGCTTCCCTTATCGTTTTATTATTCGGTGAATAATAGAAGCATTAATGTTATTTAATGTTTTTATACAGTCACGAGCTTATAACATTGATAAAACAACTATAATTGGTTCGAAAATACTATATTCGCAACACTATAAAACTTAAATCAATACTTTAAGATAAATTTTGAATACAAAGCAATATAATATAGATTTTCTGTACGATTCTCATCCTTGATCAAAATAAATAAAATAAATCATATCACCTCTCAATACCTTACATTTTGACTCGACAGCATAACCTTTATATCACATCTATATAACCAACCAAGTGATGTGGTTCAAAATAACCTGCTGACGTCACACCGCGTCATGCATTGACCCCTCTTTCCACTTTCCTTAGGATAGTTAAATCTTTCATCTGTCTCCCTAAAGTCACCAAAAGATGGTGAAAAAGATATCGACTCATATAGATACAACAGACAAATATACTAATACAACCATAACAAAAAAATACCTTATAACGATTAATAAAAAGCTCAATATCAAACACATGACCATACACTTAAACAATTTTTATATCTACATATTATTACGATATCTTTACAATCGTATAAAAAGTAAGAATGTATGTAAAAATATTATGTTAGTCGTAAAAATGGTGTGACGGCGGGAGGGGCGCGTGGGGGGCGGTGACCCGGTTCGCTACGACAGATCTACGGCGCGACGCTACGGCGTAGAGTGCACTGGCCGCGTAGCATCCGCGTAGACGATTCGTAGCCGCTCGATGAATGGCTACATTGCATAGCTCTACACAGAAGCAGGTGCTACGATACATTTGTAGGTTTTTCATGAACTACTTTGAGTTTGCAAGAGATAGTAATTGTATAAACTGAAATAGTTGCCTTTTTGGTTTTACACGGAATTACGAAAACGACAGTTCGTTTTCAAATGCTGTAATTTTTGTGCGAGCCCAAAATGATTGATTTTTTATGCAACATATCTATCTATACTATATATAATATTATAAAGCTGAAGAGTTTGTTTGAACGTGCTAATCTTAAGAACTACTGGTTTGATTTGAAACATTTTTTGAGTGTTGGATAGCCCATTTATCAAAGAAAGCTATAGGCTACTTTTTATCCCGGGTACATTTTTATTAATTTGTTTAATAAATACTTTAGGAGATGCTATACGTTGAATATTTTAATTGCACAAACCGGCTTATTTAATCGCATGAACTAAACCGAGTGGCTTAGCTAGCGAATGTTAATTTGTGTAGATACTAGGCGAACAGAACGCCTTTGGCTCGGCGCCAACCACCGACCGTGGCATTATCAAGTGCCGAGCTCCTATACTCATTTAGTAAGAGGCGATATGCCGAGAATTTTTTCCTTTGCCAAAGTTGGAATCTTTGATTACTGCGATACCGTTGGCGAGGCGAATTGTCTTTCTAATCTCAAGAACTTCTCGCTGTACTGTTATCCTGGTACTTTTTAGGTGTTTTCTGTAACTAAAAAGTTTGTAAGTTGTGTAACTTTGATATTATAACTTGTTGTAATAAATAATCTTTTCATAGTATAATACTCAATGTGTGTCCGTTAGTATGCTCCTAACTCAGAACCACTGTACGGATAGATGTAGGTTTCTAATGGGAACTTTAACTACGCAGTGACGGTTCATGTGTAAACAAATAAACAGATAACCATGTGGATGGTGCCGCGGGCATAAGCTAGTTCATACTATAGTGCAAAAGCTTGCAATAACAAGAAGCATTTAAAACTCCGCAGGATGCCTTTTTTTTGTCATCATTCATATTAATTTTAAGTGAGTCATTATTGATATCATTAAACGTTCCGCCGATGTTTCGAAATGTTTAAATATGTACAGAACATTAAAGTTACGATTCAATCAATAATGATTAATTCGGAATTATAACTTACGTGTATCTACTTAATAGTATAAATGTGAAAGTTTTCGTATATGTTTTTAACTCTTATCACGCTGTAATGGCTCAACGGATTTGCATGAAACTTGATGCATATACTGGGTGATTTTGTTATCACTGGCAATACTTGCAAGGGTGGAAGTACTCATCAAAATGAACAACTTTTATTATGGGACTAACTGTGAAATCATGAAAAAATTATCAGCTGTTCCATACAAAAGTTCAATACCTACTCGACCAAAATGTATGAAGCAACCGTATTATTTTACGTGATATCAGAGTTAGCCCTATAATAAAAGTTGTTCACATTGATGAGTACTTCCACCCCTGGAAGTATTGCCAGTGATAACAAAATCATCCTGTATAGATCACACTTTGGAATAAAACATAGTATACTTTTTATACCGGGAATATATTAGGTCCCTCGAGAACGTAGGTAGAACCGCGGCGTGGGGACTAGTATATTAAAAAAATGACTATCTGAATCTCGTCGGTTTTCAATCAGCCAAAACACAATCAGAATCATATCGACAAACGATCCATTCCCACCTACCGATATTTCCACCAATTACTTTCGTATCAGGCTTCACAACAAGCCTTTTTGTACCTTAAAAACACATATTTTAGACATAAAATAAAACAGTGGGTCAGTCGAAATTCAATTTTACATTGCCACACGATATTCAACATTAACGTAAAATAAATTTGGTTTCAAGTACATTGTGATACAGTAGTAAAGAGGTTAATGGTCGGGGTCGGTAGCCCGTGATTCATAAAACTACCCCCGATTACCAGGCCTTTCCCATTTAAATGTTGGGGTATTTTTACATACACACGCTAGCGTGCAAGCTGCTTCTGCATACGGCTAGCCGTATGCTTGTTTACCAATTTATTAGTAAAAAAAACCTACATGTTATAATGGATCTATCTATCGTATCCTGAAAGAAATACAATTAATACTACTTATAATATTTTTCATAACTTTCTCTTCTATAATTAAACTAGCTTTCCGCCCCGCGGTTTCACCCGCGTTCCCGTGGGATCTTATGTTTTTCTTTGCTATAAACCTCACGGAGCCCGAGACCTTTCCAACGAATGCAAAACCGTGGAAATCGGTTCGTGCGTTCTGGAGTTATAGCGTCAGGAAGGAAAACCTGACTTATTTTTATATAGTAGATTAACTTAAAGTTTTTGCTTTGTTCATTTTTATTTATAAAATATTAAATATATTATTTATAGTGAGGTCATAGATATGTAGGTTTCAATTATTTATATCGCGGAACGAACACGCGAGGTCGACCGACACCTATAGATAGATAGCTACATAACATCTTAACTGTTAGGTCAGATGCTGCGAGTATCGTAGCATGTTTTTGCCGCATTGGGGTAAGATGTGGGAGCAAGACAGACACATAAGAAGTTACACGTGCTGGTGGGGTAAAGAAAATACTGCTCTTTACCTCGTGGTTTCCATTATTGAAAATTGATCTTATTGCTATTAGCGAGGCAAAATTCAAAACACTATACATTTATGAAAATAATAAGTGCCTCGTGTCTTCCTAAATAATTGAGTAGACGTCTGTCCTGCTTGGTGGCTACAGGCCTTGTGGAGTTGTGGCGTATAACATATTTAGCTCTCTATCTGTCTGGCAAAGTGGGTGGTAGGGAGGGGTCTCGCGGGCCACATCATCGCGCCGCGGAGAGGCCCGTAGCAACTTCAGGCTTACCCGAAATGTACATTGTCGGATGGCCTTCAGTGCTCTACAATGCCACGATTGCTATGAATATCGTTTATGTCACCGACCTTGAATTTTGACGTCCCACGTTGGGCGCCAACAGTTACGACACGCAAATTACATAATGTTTTCGATGATTAGTTTTTAAACTTAATTTGTCTTGTTACAGGTTGCAAGATCAAAGCTCTGCGAGCAAAAACAAACACGTACATCAAGACGCCGGTGCGTGGCGAGGAGCCCGTATTCGTGGTCACCGGCCGCAAGGAGGACGTCGCGCGCGCCAAGCGCGAGATCCTCTCGGCGGCCGAGCACTTCTCCCAGATCCGAGCATCCCGCAAGTGCGGCGCCGCGCCTCCACCGCCGGCCGGCGCGCCCGGACACGTGACCGCGCAGGTGCGCGTGCCGTACCGTGTGGTCGGCCTCGTCGTCGGCCCCAAGGGTGCCACCATCAAGCGCATCCAGCACACCACGCACACCTACATCGTGACACCGTCCCGCGAGCGCGAGCCCGTGTTCGAGGTGACCGGCCTGCCCGAGAGCGTGGAGGCAGCCCGCAAGGAGATCGAGGCGCACATCGCGCTGCGCACGGGCGCCGCGGGCGGGGCTGCCGGGGTGCCCTCCGCGCCCGCCGACAACGAGCCGCTCGCGCAGCTGTACCGCGCCGGCATCGCGTCGCTGCTGCGGCCCGAGCAGGAGGCCGCTTTCTCGTCGGCCGGCTCGTGCTCGTCCGGGGGCTCGTCGGCGCGGCTCGGCGACTTGCTCGGCATTTGGTCGTCGACGGAACGCGACGAGGGGCTCGGCGAGTCGCCGTCGTTCGAGTCGCCCGGCGGTGGCACGGCGGGCGTGTGGGCGTGGGGCCCGACGCGGCCGTCGCCGGCGGCGTCGCCCGCTCGCGCGTGCGCCGTGTGCGGCGAGCGCGGCGTGTCGGCGGCACTGGTGCCGTGCGGCCACAACTTGTTCTGTATGGAGTGCGCGCAGCGGCTGGCGGCGGGCGGCGCGCCATGCCCGGCGTGCTCGGCGCCCACGCATCAGGCGATCCGCATCATCTCGTAAGCCCGCCGCCGACTCGTCTAGATCGATACGTCTCACCGCGGGCGCGGGGACGGAGGCGCGTCCACCGCCCGCCGCCGCCGCCGCAGGCGCGGGCGGACCTCGTCGAGTCGCACGTTCTCGTAGTAGGGATCTTTTTTACTCGAATCGTTATTAAAAATATTAAAAGAAGTAAAAATCGCGTAATCGAAATCCTGGTGCCAAAAGTCGGCGCCTCGCCGGCACGGCCCGTCCGCCGCGCCGTACCTATCGTAAGTCGGCAGAGTTGTTCACGATATATTTTCTTATTATGAACGTTTTTTATTAGGTCGTCGAGCGCCCGCCGCGCTCTACGCCACAGAGAGAGCCGAAGTATGTTACGATAGAATTTCGAAAAAAAAACATAAAATTTAAAAAAAGTTGTATAATTATTATTATTGATAGCGTAATGAAAAAAATCGAAATTTATAAAGCTTACCTAACGTAATAGCGTAAAGTATTAAGATATTATAATAATATAATAGGCGAGGGACGGGCGGCGCGGGGAGCGGGGCGCGTGGCCTGTTGTCTGTTGAGAGTCTAGTTTAGGTAGCTACATCTAGTAGTGAGTAGCGCGAGGCAGGGGCGCGCCGGCCGCACAGCGCCGCCGCCGCCGTGACGCTGCCGTGACGCCGCCGTGTCGCCGCCGTGTCGCCGCGCCGGGCACGGGGCAGTGCGGCGCGCGCGCATAGCTAATGTGTTGTTTATATGTAGGTAATGAGTTGGTTGGTTGAGGTTGTGTCGAGTGGAGTGGCAGTTGTTAGACTAATGTACTGATTGATTGATGACTGATGATTGACTGTGCTGGGCAGCACTGTGACTGTGACTGCGACTGTGACTGTCGGTAGGTATAATGTAGGTATGTGTGGTAGGCACGCAGCGTCGCTAGTGAATACGCCCGCGGCCACCCCGCCCTCCCGCCCGCCCGCACCGCTCCCCCGCGCGTCTTGCTCACATTATTTTGACTATACGATTATTCGCTTTTAAATGATATTATACATACGTACACACTATGATTATGATAATATTAATATAATGTTTGTTTTAAGTGTGTTTTAATGTTTAGATTTTTATTGTAATGTTTTTATGAATGATTTTTATCTGTACGATTATTATTATTGATTATTATTTTATGTGTTGACGATGTTTTCTTTGTGATTATGTGCGCCCGCGCATGCCGGGCCGAGGCTGCGTATGTTCGTTTAGTGTTATCGTAACGAGTAATAAATTTAAAGTAATAAATGATTAAAGAAATAATACGACTCATTCATTATTATAATATAAACTATAGTAGGCTGTACTGTACTGTACTGTACTATACTGTACTGTACTGTACTGTACTATACTGTACTGTACTGTACTGTAGCACGACATTGACTAACCATTACCTATTGATACTTAATAAGTATTATTATTATTATATTATTGAATAAATTTAAAGAATGCATAATTATATTTCATAGGAATCATTATTCTGTATAACTCTAGTTAAATATAAGTATAATAAATGGTATTGTATATGGATGTATTGTATTGAAGATATGAGCATGTTGTTGCGTTGATTTCACCGGGGGCCGGTTTTATGGATTGGTATTTTTTTATTTTTTTACCGTTATTAGTTTTGACAAACTCATGTAATGATACGCGAGATTAAAATAACTGCCTATTAGATTATATTTTAAAAAATAATAGTTTCGTGAAACCAGCCCCCGTCGTACGTAGATCCAGTGATTTCGATGATTTTATTTTCATAATAAAAATGGGTAGACGGCTTTAGGTTCAAATAACGTTGTGAAAATTTGTGAATTTTTGTAGACTACATATCTTATTATAAATCTAATATAAACTATAACTTTCGATTTTATATCTTTTATTTAACCAATAACAAACCCGCTACACACAAATACAAATACCTTTCAATATATATAACTCGGCCTTATACAGGTTGTAAAAAAAACATCAACAAGGTTTAACAATCCTTGCATTACTACTACATTAGGACTAAATATGAAATTTAACTTAAAAGTTACAGTCAACTATGTATATGGATGTTTGTGATTCAATCACGCATAAACGGCTCAATGGATTGGGATGAAACTTTGCACATCGATAGATCATACCTTGGAATAACATATAGGGTATTTTTTATCCCAGGAAAACATAAGATCTTTCGGAAACGCGGGTGAAACCGCGGAGCTTAAGCTAGTGAAAATATATGTTAAAATGAGAGTAAATTTGTTGCGATAACTACTAAAATACGACAACGACGGATACAAATAAAAATGCAATAAGTAGGTACGTAAATATACTTATATAAGTAAACAGTTATATACAGGATGATTTTGTTATCACTGGCAATACTTGCAAGGGTGGAAGTACTCATTAAAATGAACAACTTTTATAATGGGACTAACTGTGAAATCATAAAAAAATTATCAGCTGTTCCATTCAAAAGTTCAATACCTACTCCACCAAAATGTATGAAGCAACCGTATTATTTTACGCGATATCAGAGTTAGCCCTATAATAAAAGTTGTTCACATTGATGAGTACTTCCACCCCTGCAAGTATTGCCAGTGATAACAAAATCACCCTGTATAAATAAGATTTGATATGGACAAAATAATATTTCGTAGACAACCGCTCATAGACTTCTACGAGTCGTAGGTAGCACGTAGCGCTCGTAGGGGCGTAGCTGTCTACGTGTGACTACGAGACGTGATATTACGCACACAAGTGACTAGACGCTTTGATCTGTTGCATTTTATTATACAGGTTGATTTTGTTATCACTGGCAATACTTGCAGGGGTGGAAGTACTCATCAATGTGAACAACTTTTATTATAGGGCTAACTCTGATATTGCGTAAAATAATATGGTTGCTTCATACATTTTAGTCGAGTAGGTATTGAACTTTTGTATGGAACAGCTGATAATTTTTTCATGATTTCACAGTTAGTCCCATTATAAAAGTTGTTCATTTTGATGAGTACTTCCACCCTTGCAAGTATTGCCAGTGATAACAAAATCACCCTGTATGTAGGTATCAAATATTGAATGAACTTTAGTTTTATATGAACTGACGGTAAATAAAATGAAATTACTTATCCTACTAATTTTATAAATAAATCTAGCATAAACGTCTGAATGGATATTGATGAAACTTGCCACACACATAGATCATAACCTAGAATAACATAAGAACCCTTTGGAGTGCGAGCAAAACTTTGCACATAGATAGCATATACACTGAAATAACATAGAATACTACTATAGGGCTTTGAGGATATTTTCTATATATCATAGTTTGTATTGTATACATTGATTGTAAATATATGTATATTTTTTTAATACTATTTATCTCAGGAATAGATAAGTACGCAGGTAAAACATTGTGGAAACTAGTTGTGTAATATATCTTAATTTTTATGATGACCAAAAGTTACGAAATTACAGAAAAACTTAAAATCGGTTTAATGAAAGAAACTGGTTCAAAGTCAAGCCATATTTTATATTCAGTTTAGGCCCTTCTAGAATTATATCGAGATGGGCCTAAACTGAATATAAAATGACCTCAAATACTTTGTGTGAATAGATAAACCTGAATGCTGCGTGTTAATTTTAAAATAATCAACGGTTTAAAATATCGAATTATAATAATTCGGTAGAAAATGTGAAATATCACTTATACTAACACCACAAGTCTTGAAAAAAAGTTTCCACTTTGTGACGTCGCGAGTTGAGCAGCCGTTTCCAGCTTCAATGTCAGGCGTGCCGTCTGCTGACGGCAGATGTCGTTGCTGTATATTACATACATTATGGCTAAGTTTTTTTTTTTTATTACCTTTATTTAGTATAAGAAAAATTAAATATTTTGTGTTTTTTTTTAATCAAGTTTACGATAACGTTACACACTACGGTCTATGGATGTGTCAGCCATACGAAAGAGTAGTTAAGCTTTTGGTGTCAAAAACAACGCGAGCAAACCTTGGTACGGTGAAAGGGTACTTTGTTCCCGCCTCGCCATCCAATCACCTACCGGTGTATTTCGGCAGATGCACTTGAAAGCCTTTGTTTGCCTTCGCCTTTTAATTTCGAATTTCGTACCGCCTAACAGTCGATTCTTTAATTTTTGTTTTCCATTATCATGTACAGAAAGCAGCTCGAAAAATGTCACGAGCGTATTGCGTAGTATACGGCTGTTTGAACTCTGCTTCAACAAAATCGGAGATATCGTTTTTTAAGATCATAATAAATTCGTAATACATAACACAAAATACAAATCTAACATGGCGGCTGCAATAGATTATAATATTATTATCAACTATAACGTCTTGGGTGTCGTTTTCATGGTTTTCGAAGGTGTTGAAGCCGTTAGTGCTGTCAAAATAGAAATCCAAGATGGCGGCTGCAATAGATTATGGTCTTTTTCGAAATGGGTGTCGTTTTCATGGTTTTCGAGGATGTTAAAGCCGATAGTGCTGTCAAAATATAAATCTAAGATGGCGGCTGCGCGAAATTATGATCTTTTTCGTCATGAGTGTCGTTTCCATGGTTTTCGAGGATGTTGAAACCGATAGTGCCTTGGCAGTCAATAATATATATTAATTTGTAATTTATAAAGAATACAGGTATTTTTTATGTAATGGCTTTTTTAATACTAGGTATGAGATACCTACCTATTTAAATTTTATTTGTAAACTAGCTATTTCAATTCGGTTAATTGATCACTACAGAACATAGAATGTTTTAATAAAAAAAACAATACTATAAACAAAGTGTCAACCCTATTGCTTCAATGGAGCGTAGGTAATTATTTTATCAACTAGGCTTAGTTTCCATACTGGTTACATCTTTATACTGTGACACTATCAAGCGTTTCACGCACACAATGTCACCACTGT
Organism: Tetheella fluctuosa; assembly: GCA_951216915.1. Lineage (NCBI taxonomy): Eukaryota > Metazoa > Arthropoda > Insecta > Lepidoptera > Drepanidae > Tetheella > Tetheella fluctuosa. Next base: position 1,618,532 of record OX578229.1, on the reverse strand, counting down.
CAGACGTGACATCTCTATGCGTGTGCTTTGTCTATAACGCGGCAAAGACATGAAAAGAGTTCGTTTAAGAGTGAAGTGATTTAGTTTACATTCTTAATATAAATAAATACTCTTTTCTTTAGTTATGGTAGAATTTTGACCACGGGCGACCACTAGCATTAGTTAAAGCGACTGGTGGTCCTGAGTGTGAATCCAGGTAACATTATCCACTACTTATAATTATCTACAATAAAACGTGGGTGTAATATACTTATTACTGAGAATAAATTCTACCTACTCCCTGTGTCGTACCAAAAGCATTGTAAATACATAATACATTATTGGATGCGTACCTTACTCTAACACATTGGTTTTTTCCACAATAAGGATGTAAAAGTGTCTACATGTGATTTTGTGAGTTTTGAACTGAACTGTTGAATAAATCTATCATGCTAATGATTTGGATAAATGTTATAAAATTACAAAGTTTGTGTTAATGTTTGTTTGTTACTTAATCACCCGATATGGCGGATAGACCCGAATCCGAGTTTTGAAATAGTATCTTAGTATCTAACAAAAAACAAATGATCTTGTGCACTTTAATTTATTAAAAGTCCATTTAATACTATAAAGTATTAATACCGTTTAAACAATCAATATCCTAAACAATATCCAAAGTTATACTAATACAATAAAGGAGAAGAGTTTTTTGTTTGTTTGTTTAAAGGCGCTAATCTGGAACTACCAGTTCGATTTGAAAAAATCTTTTTGCATTTTATAACCCAATTATTGAGGATCTTTTTATACCGGGAATTCGGGTGAAACCGCGGATAACAGCTAGTATTTTATAAAATAAAGTCAAAGTCAAAGCCATTTATTCAGTTTAGGCCCTAAGAGGGCACTTATGAACGTCGAAACTACTGAAGTTACCACCGATTCGGAAGTCGCCTTCAACTGAGAAGAACCGGCAAGAAACTCAGCAAGGTTACATTTTTTATATATTTTGTTTTTTTTTTTTTTGGACAATCTGACAATGTTGGCTTTTTTTCCATTAAATTTTTAACAATTTTTAAAGAAATATAATACACAAACACAAAAGATGAAAAAAAAACAACAAGAAAAATAAATAAAAAATAATAACCTGAACAAGTTCAAATTTATAAAAAAAAAATATAGTATCTCTAAAATACTAAGTACTGGCTTCTCTATAAGTATGAACAAGGTGCACTTGTGCAGAGTGCAGCTATTTCCAGACATCTTTATCTTCAATGTAATGAGCTACCTTGTAATAGGCTTTTTCTTTCAAAACTTTCTTAATGTGAGATTTGAATTTGAAATCAGTCATCTTGGTAACTGAGAGAGGTAATTTATTATAAAAGCGTACACTACTTCCAAGAAATGACTTTTTAACTTTGGCTAATATGCAAAACATCGATTGTCACATGATTTGTTCACTCAGGATGCTCTGCAACCTGACACCACGCACGGGCAAACAAAATCATGCTTAAACAAAACTGGAATCTCTATTACTATAGCGGTTATGTTGATAATCCAATGGCTTTGAATTTATTGGATGTAGTTTTAACTTGGTTATTGATAAATAGCTACTTTAGTGTTGCATCTGTCGGATAGTTATTGGAGGTTATAGTATCTCTCGCCACTTGAACACGATCACACGTTTTTTTTTAATATTTCGTAGAGGATGTGATCTATTTATAAGAGTGCAGGTGACGAGCAGGATGTTTTTTTAAGCACAAAGCATCCGATTTCTTTATTGTCTTACTATATTATTATTTTTACGATCTATAAAGATGGCCTCCCAGAAGGTGACTGGTTCAAAAACTTTATTTATCTATACAAATAAATATTGTTTTGACTAAATGCATATAAAAGTATATAGATAGTGTGTCTGTCCGTCTGTTTGTTCCAGCTAATCTCCGAAACGGCTGGACCGATTTTGACGGGGCTTTCACTGCCAGATAACTGATGTTATAAAGAATAGCTTTAGCTACTTTTATTATACAGGGAACGTGGGTGAAACCGCATGGAACAGTTAGTTATCTATCTCATCCTTCATATTATATTAAATAGTAACTTAATAACTCAGTGGTAGTGACGTCGGACGCCGCGGCGAAGGTCGTGGTTTCAAATCCTAGCTTGAGCTTTCGGTGAAGGAAAACATAGTGAGGAAACCATAGCACGGTGGTAGGGTACTTTGTAGTACCCGTCTGGTTGACTACCACCCTCAAGTTGAAAATCTGTCGCCAAACACCTATTTGTGTGTTCCGGCAGCTGCACTTGAGAGTCAGTTCCTTCCTTCAGTTCTTAGTCTGGTTACCACCTTCGGCCATATCATCACTTACCATAGTGAGATTGTGGTCAGACACAAGCCTGTACAAAGTAAAAAAAAATTACATATTGTATTTTGCATATTTTGTTTTATTGTCATATAATTAATACAATTATTTATTCACAAGCCGGTTAGCGAGGTTGATATCCTTCCAGGAGCAGTCGGGTAAAATCGACACTAATTAATTTTAATTCAAAAGTTTCTTTATTAAATGAACTCATTACAAGTATTTTTAAATTCAACGAATGTTTGGTACACAAATTAATTTCATAAGTAGCTTTAATTTCATTGTAGCCATTCGAAGGGTCGAACCCCAAACCCTAGCAGTTAAATTGTAATATACTGTTGAACGAGTTACAAGCGAGATAATCAGTTAAACTATGATTAAACTGACCGGTCGGATTTACTTCAAGGTGACAGGTAGTTCTCACGTAGGTATGTATTGTTAATTATAAAAAATGCAGAAACCGCAGTCTGCCTTCTTGCAGTCGTTTTTTTTCTTTGAGAAGAATTATCAGTGAGTATTTGTTATTATCCAACATTTTTTACGGGCTGGTTGGCGTGGTTGGTAAGTTACCCTATCTGTCACGCCGCAGGTCGTGGATTCGATTCCCACTCAGGACAAACATTTGTGTGCATGAACATGTCTGTTTGTCCTATGGCTGGGTGTAATTATCTAGATATGTATGTATTTACAAAAGAAAAGTAGTATATGTAGTATATCAGTTATCTGGCTTCCAGTACAAACTCTGCTTAGTTTGAGGTCAGATGGCCGTGTGTGAGGAATAATGTCCCAGAATATTTATTTATTTATTTTGTCCATTAAAGAAGATACACAAATATATCCTGGGACATTCCTCACACACGGTCATCTGATTCCAAAATAGGCAAAGCTTGTACTTTTGTACTTTGGAAGACTCAGGACTAATACACATGTTCTTACACGCAAATGTCTGCCGTGGGTAGGAATCGAACCCACGCCCTGTGACATAATAGGGTATCTTACCAACCACACCAACCGGCCCGTCGAACGACAAAAGTGTTGACTTCAAAAGTATTTTCTGATATTGTAAAGACTATTTTATTAATTTTTCGTGGATGACAACAATCAGCTTATAGCAAATACGAAATCGATTCCATTTTGCTACTACCCAGTATTTTTATAATTGACTCCACATCAAACGATAAAGGTGGTTATCTAAGCCATCTCAATCCTAGCAACAGACATTCATTATCTAGAAATACAAATTAAATATCAACATACGGCCAAGAAATGGTAAACAACCTTGGGGAAGGGATGTTTTTATATGAAATTAAAGAAAACCTTAACAAATAAATAGGTAGAAACGTGTTATAATAAATCTCTACCATAGGTCGAATGGCCTTGAACGGGATAACACGGCACACGTGTCGAACCCAGCCGTTACCTAGCAACCAAACATGGAGGTAATGACGAATATTATCTGTTCAAAAAGGTGTCAGGATAGGACCTTCTAGAACTGCGTTAAGTACGGCTGTGATTACGAAAAAATATTTTACCTATTAGGCGCTCCATTCCAAACAACTTTTGGTATGGATTATACATGTCAAAGTCAGTTCTGTTGCGCATTGTACATTTAGAGAGGAACAGCTTGGTATATTTTATACCTATATTATCTATGCGTAGATGAAATGGTTAATTTAGTGTAAGATCATATAAAATATTGTAAAATTAAAACTAAAAACCGGCCATAATGAGTCGGTAGTGTTCCGTAACACCCCGTCTAAGTTTGATAGAAATTAGACATGAGTGTATTGTCAGATATATTTTAGTAGAATTTTTTGTAAAACAACAAAGATATGTGCGCGTCATCTTCATGCGAATTTTTTAATTCCTACGTTAGGATAACATATACTTTATTACTATTATTATATTGCTTTAATGATATTATTTATACTTTATTTGGACACCATATATGATAAGACGGGAAAACGAATTAAATGATTATATATAGTTTTTGAGAAAAATCTTTGTGGCAGACGGATGGATAAAAACAAAGAAATAATAAAAAAAAATACCTCAATAAGCAATATCAATCTCAGGCTACCAGGACACCATAAGGCAACAGCGGACAAGGCTCGGCCGCTGAGGCTGCGGTGGTCACATCCGTTGCGTCGTTTCCGGCGCTCGCGTTTCAACATATATTTTTTGTGTGTTCCCATGACCTGGGAGGATGAATATGTTTTTGGGAACTCGATTAAAATTTGTTCAATATCGATCATTTCTTTGCTGAGATTATTGGGGGTCCGTGGTTAAGAAACATGATAGAATAATTATTTTATATTATTTACAACATTCATCTACTAACAAAACTTCAAGGTTAATAATATTGACAAAAAGAAAACTTAAAAGTAACTTTATATTGGTGTTTCTATATTATTATGGGCAATTTATGTTTCTTCCTTAATTAATATTAATATAATAATAAAGATAAATTAACATAATAAATATTCTTATAATCATCATTATTTTATGACAATTTGTTTATTTAACTTTCATCAAATAATTACGATAAATTAATAACACTAACCTTTAAAAATAATCATTTGAAACAACTGTAAATATAATGAGAATATTCACCCTCAGATTCAGAAGTACCTACGGAATCATTAAATAATTTTGCATTCATACTTGACAGACTTTTTTCATTCTTATAAATTTTGAAGCGGATATCGGAAATCACCATTTTTTTGATCATACAGGATTGATTTAATTTGAAATTAAGTGTTGGCTATTGACCTCAAACAACCTGGAAATATATTTTTTGGTAAAACATGATTAAAACAGTAAATTAGTAAAAATATGTATATAAATGTATGTAGTAATTTATAAATGTAAGTAGGGAGTAGTGTGTAAGTAATCATTAATACAACTTTTTTTACAAGACAATTATTTTTTTTCAACGCTTTCAACCTTTTAAGGCGCCGATAGTTAAGTGGTAGTAACGTCACACGACGCGGCGAAGGTCGTGGGTTCGAATCTTACAATGAGCTTGAGCTTTCGCTGAAGGAAAACATTGTGAGGAAACCATAGCACGGTAGTAGGGTACTTTGTAGTACCCGCCTGGCTGGCTACCACCCTCAAGTTAAAAATCCGTCGCCAAACATCTATTGGTGTGTTCCGGCAGCTGCACTTGAGGGCCAGTTCCTTCTAGGCTTTGTGTGCTTCCCACCTTCGGCCACATCATCACTTACCATAGTGAGATGGTTGTCAAACACAAGTCAAAAATAGCCATGCTATTAGTTAGGGGCACTGAAATAACATCATAATAGTGTATATAATGTTATCGATCCTTTATTAATTCTAGGAAAATTTGTAGTTGTAGGGAAGCCCAACCTGTGTGAGTCATGGGTTTCCCCTAATAATCATAGATAAGATACATACCCTACTAGCTACATAACTAAAATATTTAAATACTTATTAATTAAAGTATAGTAGCCCTTTTGTTTTGTGGTAACCAATCCCTTTGCGTCATTCTGTTAAAATTTACTTAAAACTTGTTTGTCATATGAGAAATAAAAATATGAATAAATAGATATTTTTTCCACAATAACATAATAGTGAGGCTACATAGACTTTTTGTTCGTTGACTAATTTCAAAAGTCAAAGCCAATATTCAGTTTAGGCTCTAGGAGGGCACTTTTGAATGTCGAAGCTACTGAAGTTATACCACCGGTTCGGTACCGGTTCTTCTCCATTGAAGGCTGACTTCAATGGAGAAGAACCTTTGTTTTATTCCAAAATATTTATTTATTATATGATCCATCTATGTGTCCGTTCTTCAGTATATATAAAATATATACATCGACATTATGTACAGTCTTAGGTTAGACTGTAAAACGTCATAATGATTACGGGATACAGTGCGTGTTCCAACACGCACTTAGCCGGTTTTTTATAATTGATTTAGAAGGTGTTAGCTGCGGGGGCATTTATGGACAAGTTTAATGATCGCTGAGGTTTAACTAAGCATTTATAATATAAGTAGGAAGTAGCCAAAAATACACTCAATCCAACTCACATAGTCAGAGGTGTTTGCCCCTCAAGTAAACCTGAACGAGGTGAGACTTGCTGGCTGTAATGTGGAGCACATTTCCACCGGCACAGTTCACAGTTCAGGCCGACAGTGGATAATTTAGAAATCGCGTGCCTGATTCCTTGACGATACAGTCATTGACATAGATGTATGTAATTTCTAGAAGTGTCTTAAATAAGGAGCTACACATACGAAACCGTAAAATTGGCGGATATAGGTCGCAACTTTAGGGCAAATAATTGCTTTCGTTTATGCATGCGGCTTTTTTTTTGACACTGTACTGCAAGTAACAGATCTCCAAATCGCAACATGATGTTATGATATTGTACATTTAATTATTATTATTGGTGTCCTACCGTTTTAGGTAAAATAAAATAAGTAAATGACAGATAAAGAAATATCAACTAATATAATAAATGTGAAAGATTGTGTGTAATTTTTGTGGATGTTTATACCTGCTTAACGGATTTAGATCAAACATGTCGCATAGATATCTGAGAATAAAAGAAAATATACCTTTATCTAGGTATTAATATGGTACTAATTAAAAGTGGTATTTCGACGTTTCCAGTTAACTAAGTCTTTGTACAAAATTCATAACTTCTTGCATATATTCTACAGGGCATTTTAATTTGTAATTTACTGTACTGAAAGTCCTTTATCCTACTTTTGAAATACAGAAATCAATATTGCCTCTGCATCTGAAAGTTAATATGTATGTATTCTTTAAATAAATTGCATAGATTTCATGTAAAACATGCTGTTTTTCATATCTGAGTCCCTAATACCAACACGTAAAGCAATTCATAGTACTAATAAATAAATAAATATTTTGGGACATTCAAATTCAAATTCAAATTCAAAAATCATTTATTCAGTTTAGGCCCTAATAAGGCACTTATGAACGTTACAAATGATTCTACCACCGGTTCGGAATACACTTGGACTGAGAAGACTCCGGCAAGAAACTCAGCAAGGGACATTTTTTATAGATCTTTGTTCTTTTTTATTTATGTAAAAATTTAATTACTAATAACAAAGTTTATAAAATTTTAATGAAATAGTTTGTGTAGCGAACATTTCATTTAAATGCATTCTTGTCTTCTATAAAATCAGAAACTTTATAGTACCCTTTCTTACATAACTTTTGTTTAACTAATTTTTTAAATCTATACACAGATAGTTCTTGAATTTCTTTGGGTACTTTGTTATAGAAACGTATACATTGCCCCTTGAATGAGTCCCTCACTTTGCTGAGCCGAGTTACAGGTACAGCGAGTTTGTGCTTATTTCTAGTGTTCAAGCTATGAGTATCGCTGTTCTTAGGAAAATTTTGTATATTTTTCCGAACATAAATTAAATTTTCATAAATGTACTGTGACGACACAGTCATAATATTTATGGATTTGAATTTATCTTTAAGAGAATCTCTAGGACATAATTTATAAATTGCGCGAATAGCCCTCTTCTGCAGAATAAAAATTCTATTGATGTCGGCACCACTGCCCCAAAGGAGGATGCCGTAAGACATCAAGCTGTGAAAATAACTAAAATAAACTAATCTTGCCGTAGATTCGTCAGTGAGAGAACGAATTTTCCTCACTGCATAAGCTGCAGAACTAAGTCTATTCACTAAATTACAAATATGTGGGCTCCATTGTAGCTTATCATCTAAAGTGATACCTAAAAATACGGTTGTTTCAACAAGATCCAGTTTTTCGCCTTTAATAACAATGTCTGTGTTCAAATGTCTTACATTGGGTTGACTGAATCTGATACATTTGGTTTTTTTCTCATTGAGCAATAAATTATTAATAGTAAACCAATCAACGACTACTGAAAGAGCATTGTTTACGTCGTCAGAAGAATTAAAATCATGTCTATTCACTTTGTAAAGAAGTGAAGTGTCATCAGCAAACAATACTATCTCATGTTTTTTTTCTACAAGGTAAGGCAAGTCGTTGATGTAAATCAGAAAAAGAAAAGGTCCCAGGATAGAACCTTGTGGGACGCCCATCGTTACCGAAGACCCAGAGGAAACTTTACCATTTACATCAACCCTTTGAATTCTATCACTCAAGTATGAATTCAAAAGACTGAGTGCAATGTCTCTAATACCATAGTGGTGTAATTTCCTGATCAGTAATTCATGGTGTACACAATCAAATGCCTTGGATAAGTCACAAAAGACACCGATGGTATCACGTGACTCCTCCCAGGCGCCAAAAATATTCTGAACAAGCTCAACACCAGCATCGGTTGTTGAGCGACCCCTGGTAAAACCAAATTGTTTACTGTGAAGCAGTCTATTACTATTGAAATGTACCAATAGTTGATTGAGTATAATTTTTTCGAAAATTTTACTAAATGTCGGTAGTACAGAAATCGGTCTAAAATTAGTGGGGTCAGATGTACTACCGGTTTTAAATAAAGGCATTATTCCTCACACACGGCAATCTGACCCCAAACTAAGCAGAGCTTGTACTATGGAAGCCAGATAACTGATATACTACATATACTACTTTTCTTTTGTAAATAAATATAGATAATTACGCCCAGACTCAGGACAAACAGACATGTTCATGCACACAAATGTTTGTCCTGAATGGGAATCGAACCCACGACCTGCGGCGTGATAGATAGGGCTTACTAACCACGCCAAACGACTAGGACGTCAGAACTAATGTAATCTATACATATAATAAAACAGTAGACTCCGGTGTGTCTGTACATTGAAGAAAAGTAATAAAAATAGAATGGGGGTATCTAAAGAAGGGTAATCTATACATATAATATATCATATAGAACACAAAGCACCAATTTTTAGAATTCTTTTCGGTCTGTCTGTCTGTTTGTTCACGCACATCTCTGGAACTACTGAAAGGATTTGCATGTAGTTTTCACAGATAGACAGATTTATTTGGAGCAGAATATAGGGTTTGGTTCATCAAACCTGCTTAAGACGACAATATACGCAAAATGATGATTATTTAATGCGAGAGATTTGTAAAAAAATATATGTTAAACTGGTGGATTTATGCCAGGGAACTATTTTTTTAATAAATTTAAATTTTCTATGATAACGTCAGAAAAAAAATAAAGAATATGTGTCTTTTTAAAATTGAAAATAGATATTTCTCCTATTTTACCCATCCAAATAACTTGAAAATATTACATTCATAGACATTATAGACATTCTCAGATCTAATACAAAGGGAACTATTTTGTTACTTTTCCAAAAAAATCAATCTGTTTTTTTTTATAAAATTAAAACGACTTTTTACTAGGAAATAGCCTTTGTTCCTTCCCTCTCTCGCCCGTTAATTTAGTGCGGGACAGGGTTATTTGCGTATATCGCCTTGGGCTACGTTTCCACCAGAGATAACCTGTAAATAAATGGTTTTTCTGTTTCAGATGCGTAGCGAGGGATGTGCTTTTGTTCACCAACTAGCTTTCGCCCCGTGGTTTTACCCGCGTTCCCGAGGGATCTTACGTTTTCCCGGTATGAAAAGTAGCCTATAGCCTTCCTCGAAACATGGGCTATCCAGTACTGAAATAATTTTTCAAATCGAACCAGTAGTTCCTGAGATTAGCGCGTTCAATCAAACAAACAAACAAACTCTTCAGCTTTATAATATTAGTATAGATATATAAAGAAAGAAACAAATTTATTGACAGCACAAAACAGCGAACAAAGTCGGGTTAATTACACCATTTATAACTCAAGAACGGCTGGACCGATTTTTATGATTATTGATTTGTTGGATTTGTTTTTGTCCCGAATAGCAGAATAACAAAAAAAAACCGGGAATGCGGGTGAAACTGCGGGGAACAGCTAGCTAGTATCATATAAATATGTCATCTATCAGATAATTTACGTATTTCAATAATATTGATTCTCGAAAATCTGTAAATAAATTTATTATGTATTAATGATCACAACTACATCAATATTATGCATTTGTAAGCAAAAATAGTAAAACTGCACGCTTTCACGCGGACGCGTCCGCCCAGCAAAGTAGGGCAGAAACGACTAACTGCCCTGTCAGTTAGCGGGGGCTGAAAACATACCCGGATATTAGCCGCCAGGGGGCTATTCTCAATCGGAGAAATGTAAATTAATGTCATCTAAGGTGATGATAGCACAGTGGTAGCATCGGATGCCGCAGCGAAGGTCTAGAGTTCGAATTCAATGAGCTTGAGCATTCAGTAAAGGAAATATCGTGAGGAAACCATAGCACGGTGGTAGGGTACTTTGTAGTACTCGTCTGACTGGCTACCACCCTCAAGTTGAAAATCTGCCGCCAATCATCTACCGGTGTGTTCCGGCAGCTACCTAACACTATAGGTACTATAGTTTCTTCACGAAGATTTTCTTCACCGAAAGCTCAAGTACACCGTAGGATTCGAACCCACTACTTTTGTTGTGGCTTTCGACGTCACTACCAAAAATAAACTTAGTAGGAATTCATAGTTTTACAATAGATTCATACAATTAAAAAAGTTGATTGAGAATGGCCCCGATAGATACGTCATCAGTGCTGACTCCAGTCGAAGGCCTGTTACGTCATGACACCGTTCTATTGAACTACAAAATATAGTAACTACCATAAATAATATTATCTGACTATCACACTAATAATAAATTTGAAAAATTGTATGTTTGGATGTTCGCTAAATGTTCTTAAACGACTAAATATAAAACATAGGATCCCACGGCAGCGGGGGTAATACCGCGGGGCAGAAGCTAGTAACTCCAATAGTATTAATTATTAAGAGCTAGCTATAAAAATATATAAAAGAAAGTATATAAAAATTGCATCGCCAGTCATAGACAGAGCGCGCCCATCGGCGTCACCCGCCCTAATCGAGAATCAGTTTGTTTGTTTGTACGGCGGTGGCGTCGCGTCGAGGTCACGCACCCAGCGGCTTAAGGCTCTCGACAACCCGTCGACGACGTGCCGTGTGATCTGCGAATTGTAGATTAGTCATATCGTGTACACAACACGTAACGAAACGATGAAACTGACTGGTGAAATACTATGCAAATAAATTCAAATTATAAAGTTTATTTATTATATGAATTCATTACAAGTATGTTTTTATTGGAGATCCTTGGGAGGCCTAAGTCCAGCCGTGGACGACTTGCGGCTGAGATGATGATGATGATGTTTTCCATATTATGTACTGCAACGACACTGTCATTATATTAATGGATTTAAACTTATCTTTAAGAGAATCTGTAGGACTTAAGTTATATGTTGCGCGGATAGCCCTCTTCTGCAGTATAAAAATTATATCGATTTCAAAGTCAAAGCCGTTTATGCAGTTTAGACAATAGAAGGGCACTTGTGCACGTCGAAGCTTCTGAAGCTACCACCACTTTTCGACACCACTACCCCAAAGGAGCGTCTAGAATTCTTGTTTCTATTTACAATATATAAATAAAATAATCACAGTACATGGTACACAGTACTAATAATTCAATGAGTAACTCACAAATAAAAGAAATATGTTTGAAAATATTAAAGTTATGTTTAAAACCCTAAAATGTATCCTATGAAAGGCTTACCTCGGAGGCTACATAAATCACATCAAGACATAAACGGGTTGATCGCTAAAATTACTATAAAATTAACACGTCAACGCTGTGATCGATGAGAACAACGTGAATAAATTTCAGCAAGGAATGTTAACTAAAACATTTATAAAGATGTTTGTAGAATAACATCTATACATACTAATATTATAAAGCTGAAAAGTTTGTTTGTTTGTTTGAACGCACTAATCTCAGGTACTACTGGTTCGATTTTAAAAATGAAGGTCAATACAAGTGCACGAGTGAAGTGAAATTATTGAATGCGTGTATCGTGACTTTTCATGTTGTCTCAAATAGTCCACGAAAAGTTTTAGTAAAACAGCAACGATTTTACTAAAACCTGATTGAGTTAACTTGACTTGACTATATGTATATTTAAGGATATCAGACATACTAAGAAGAAGAATAATATACATGATTATAGGCTGTATGGGCTAGAATCCTTTGCCTCCTGAAATAAGGGAAAACTTGCTTAAGTTTAAGTTTTTTAATAGTAGTTTTGTAATATAATATGTTAGTACCCTTTTATGTGAATTATAATTGTTGAAGAATTAGACGAAGTGGAGTATGGAAATTTCCAACACCACCCTTGGGATGTAGGGACTGTTGATGTGTCACGGGGATTAACGTCCTATGATTCATTTATCTGCGAGTGACTAGACACACAAATAACTTGAAACAAATTAAAGGCCCCTTTTGAAATATGGTCACATTTCATGACCATTATTTTTGCGTCTCAATGGTTTATTCTTTTAAAGATTTATGTATGCAATTTTTCTTAAAGTTTATTGTTGTTTAATCGTGGGGTTTGTGGGTAATTACATTTTGTATATAGGTACTAGGAGATACAAAATTTTGCTGTAAAAAAAAGTAAAAGGATTTTCCCATAGCTTTTTTTAAACTAGCATATACAATGATCTTGGACTATCGGTGAAGGAAAATATCATAGGATATTGTTTAGTACTGTCACGACGTGGATTCAGGCCACGTCGGAGCATAAATAAATAGATGATTGTCTTAAAATTTTATTTATTAAGATCACCCTGTACAAGTAGATTTTCACGATTACGTCAGGTAATTTAAATACGTAACAACATGCGTAATGTCTATGTATGTATGTTAGGTATAATTTTAATTCGAGAATATGCATATTAAATAAATGTTTTTATCGCCGAGTATGTTTAATTGCTTTCATTAAATGACAATGATAAAAAAATCGGTTCGGTTGGTGTGGAGTGCAAAATCGGCGGGCTGGCGTTTCCTCTATACAGGTGATTTTTTAGTCACTGGCCATACTTGCAGGGGTTGTTCTCGTTAATATGAACCACTTTTATTATGGGACCAACTCTGATATCGCAAAAAATAAAATGGTTCCTTCATACATTTTGGTCGAGTAGGTATTGAACTTTTGTATGGACAGCTGATAATTTTTTGTGATCTCGAGAGTTAGTCCCAACGGATCTCTACTTTATAGTAGAGATGTCTGTCGCTGTTGATGTAATCATAAACTATTTAACACATAATACATAGTCTTACAAATACTTGCTTATTATTATTGTTATGTTTACGTAACTAAGTTCGAGTTTTCCACTAATTAGGTCCCTGATGCGAAAATGATAACAAAAAATATCGAATAACAATAACATCTCGACAAATAATAATATAATATAATTGAATGGTGTATTAGTAAATAAATATTAAAGATAATATTTTCTTGTTATTCCGGATAAATGTGTACAGTCACGATCATAAATATATATTATTTTTTTCGTGAAATAATGATTGCAACTTTAATTTTTATTTCATTTATTTTTAAATATGTAATTAAAACATGACTTTAATGTAAAATAGTACAAGCACATTTTGCCATAATATCTATATACAGGGTGATTTTTTTGTGGAAGTACTCATCAATATGAACAACTTTTACTATGGGACCAACTCTGATATCGCATAAAATAAATTGATTGCTTCATACATTTTGGTCGAATAGGTATTGAATTTTTGTATGGCTGATAAATTTTTCATGATTTTCGCGTGTTTCGTAACATTATAAAAATTCAATCAAAATAAAATCATTTTCATCAATTTTGCGACGTCACTAACGGTGCTATTAGCTACAGTCGCCACATATTAAAAAAGGAGAAGAAAAGGACCTATAACAATGACAAACTCAATATTTATTTATTATTTTATCCCCCGCGGTTTCACTCGCGTTTCCGAGAAGAAAAGTAGCTTATGTCTTTATCCAAACCATAGGCAGTCTGCGTACTTACCAAATTTCATCGAGATCGGTTCAACGGTTTAAGGGTGAAAAGGTAAGAGACAGAGTTATTTGTGTGGATAGTCGGACATAGTGGGAACTAGGACAGTAGAATGTATGCAACGGGAATTTTTATTTTTCCAATTTAACAAAAACTGATTTAACAGCTAGTTACATGATGTGTATACTTACAGGGTTTTTTTTAAAGCAAGGCAGTGCTTTAGGGGGTGGAAGTACTTATCAATATGAACAACTTTTACTATTGGACCAACCCTGAAATCGTGAAAATAAATTATTTCATACATTTTGATTGAGCAAGGTTGATCTTTTGTATGAAAAGTTATATTTTTTTTTTCGTGATTTCAGGGTTGGTCCCATAGTAAAAATTGTTCATATTGATGAGTACTTCCACCTCCTAAAGCACTGCGGGTGTTTTAAAAATAACCCTGTATATTTATGCCGGTGACTGTACACGGTGGGCGGTGTTATTTTGACGCATGGTTACCGCTCCTATGGGCGGCGCGCCCTACGCAACAACATACTGAACGGAAGCTTTGAAGTTAAACTAAGTTTTAAGAACAAGCTTTTACTGTTTCAGATGATGTCAGATTTACCAACATTGTTTCCTAATGGAAAACTGTTTTTATTACCTAAACAAACAAAATTCAAGTGGAAAATCTGCCGCCAAACACCTACTGATGTGTTCCGGCAGCTGCACTCGAGAGCCAGTTCCTTATAGGCTTTGTGTATTTACCACCGTCAGCCACATGATCACTTACCATATTGAGATTGTGATCGAACAAAGACAAATGAATAATAATTTTAAAAGAAGTTATGAAAGTAATGTTGCTTTATTTAACCAAATCTTTTATACTCTTATGAACGCACGGGCCGGCTGGCGTGGTTGGTAAGATACCCTATCTATCACGCCACAGGTCGTGGGTTCGATTTCCACTCATGACAGACATTTGTGTGCATGAACATGTCTGTTTGTCCTGAGTCTGGGTGTAATTATCTCTATACGTATGTATTTACAAAAGAAAAGTAGTATATGTAGTATATCAGTTATATAATATTTATTTATTTTATTTTAATTATTTTCTTAGCACTACGACCTAACTTTGGTTAGGGCCGTTAGGGTCTCGGCCTAAGTCTATTATGTTTACTCATCTAAGTCGATCAAACAATTTCCCAAATCAAACATCCTAGAATAATACAGTAAATCATATTAGATAATTTAGCTTTTTATTTCCAAATTAAATTACAAATAAATCTCTTTTCTAACGTTGAGCATTTAATACAAAATCATACTATGTTTCACAATTTTGCCAGTCATCAAAAAGTTGTCAATACCATTTCCCCTCTTAAATAATAATCTATTTGAATGTAACTTTATCCTGGACAATATAGGGTACATTTTGGTTTGATTTTTATGCCAAATTGGGAGAATCTTTGCCCTTTATTTACAAAGAACGTAATCCTAAGAGGGATCTTACAGTCTCTTTATTTATGTCTGCACTCCTAAGAGTTCTAACTTTATCTTTATAATATGGAATGGTTTCTCAAATATAGTAATTAACATGAATTTCAAACTAAATAATTGTCCTTTTGGTTCAAATTACATGGTAATTAAAAACCAGGGAATTCCAAAGGGTATAGGCGGTAACCATATTTAGTTTCCTATCCATGATTTCCCTAAAAATAGGGAGGGCATTAAACCCGGAAAATTGTAATTCCCGCACAACATAAGTAACGTCCCCAAACCACAAATGATTTCCATATCCATCAAAGCATTCCTTTGTCTATTATTATTAATCGTAAAATTTTAATTACATTCCAAATTCAATCCGAATATTGTTAATTACTGTTACATTCCATTTAGGTACATTAATAACTCATATTACCTCATGCATAGGTAACGGGGAAGAGTTACAAAATGATAATAACAAAACAAACAATAGTCGTTCCCGAACGCGCCCACAACAACAAACAACCTCACACAGATAACCAATTCACAATTTTCTCGACGAAAATGGAACGTGCCTCCATGCAACACCAACACAACCCCTGCACACATGCGAACTGCCCGGGGAAATATCACGCACACAAGCTAACCGACAAAAATCATTTGATCTCCCATCACTCTAGACCAGTGTAACGTTCCGATTTGCCGCAGCGTCGTATTGCAGCTCTACTGTGACTGGTCGTCGCAGGACAGAGACAGAAATATAAGCCGGTGTACACTCACACGGTTGCAGTACGGTAGGTTCCCCGGGAGCCGGGCGCGTAGTACTAGAGACACATTGATCCACAGGCGGCAGCGAAGCGTCTGGCAACATCGATTGTGCAGTTTCCTGCATCCGTCCGTTGGCATGACGACCGCCCACCTTCTGCACCCCGCTTTAGCTGCGTATTTAGAAACTTTTCTATTATACAGCTTTTTTGGATTCTTTCATTGTCTTGTAATGAATGTTTCAAACGAAAATGTTAAATTCAAATTCAAAATCATTTATTCAGTTTAGGCCCTAATAAGGCACTTATGAACCATACAAATGATTCTATCACCGGTTCGGAATACACTTGGACTAAGAAGACTCCGGCAAGAAACTCAGCAAGGGATATTTTTATAGATCTTTGTATTTTTTTATTTAATTTATGTAACTATTTAATTACAAATAACCAAATTTATAAAATTATAATGAAATAGTTTGTGTAGCGAACATTTAATTTAAATGCATTCTTATCTTCCACAAAATCAGAAACTTTATAGTACCCTTTCTTACATAACTTTTGTTATGTAACCCCTTGGCACATCGCAAGCGACGTAAAGGAACTGGAATGTTAGGCAATTTTATGTAATCAATCATATCAAACAAAGTAATAAGTCAAACAAAGTAATAAGTCATTGTAAAAATTATTTAGATTAGGCATGAGCTAGCTTGACTCTACGTGACTCTACCAACGACACCTTAGGCCCGATTTGCCGAACATTAGTTAAGTAGCGAGACGTTTTTGATGAAAATTAAAATATTTTTTATTCAAATAGGCCTTTACAAGTACTTATGAATAGTCTGACTCTAACGCTCGGTTCGGAAGGTTGCTTTTACTGAGAAGAGCCGGCAAGAAACTCAGCAATTACTCTTTTCAAAACCAACTCAGATTTATTACATTAAAATTATTTATTTAGTCTCACTGACAATACTTGTGTGTATATGATAAAATCTCAAAATTATGAGTAACTTAGTAAATAAATGGATTGCAAACTTAAGCAGACCAGCCCCCAAGCAGCACCTGTTCACAAGTATGACGCATGTGGCAGCCATCGCCCTCCTCGCAATTATTATAGGGAAGTGAGCGACCCGCCACACGACGCCAGCGCAAGCAAAGGCCTCAAATTGAGCATGACTAACTTAAGCTTACTACAAATAATAAAAAGAATAACTATTTCAATGATTACGAATTATAGCACACAATATGTTATCACTGTGACCATTATCAGGTTTATAAAGCAAAAAGATAACACTGACAATACACAAAAGTAACAAATCTACCAGGCGTTAGAGTCCTTAATTAGGCGCATTAAGAAAATCACATAATTAGTCGTATAGGGTCTCTAGTGACCCCAAAAAAATATATTAAAATAGAGTGTTAAAAATAAATAAAACGAAGTGTGTAAGTATTATTATAACCATAAAAGTACTTTATTATAATGAATATTAAGAAACAAAAACATTGTTTTGATTTTATTTAACGGATTCTTTCGAAGATTCTTCTGTTCTGCATTCCTCACAGTAGACCCTAGAGTGTTGTTGACAAACAAATTACTACTCTTGTTGCATTTGGTTGCCACTTTTTGATGTTCTTTCAAGGACATGATGAACAGCATCCGCATTTTATGACAACTGCTGCACCTAATATTTTTGCATATATATATTGAGATGCAACTGTGAGTATGCCAATTTCTTTAAACATATCTCCAAGGGAAGTTCGAGAGCCCAAGTTATAAATAGCTATGATGTCTGTGTTATGAAGGATAGTGATGAATTTGATGATGAGTCGACTACATAGACAGTAGTAGGTTGTATGTTTATTACTTAATCTTAATATATATATTTCTTGTGTGCGTGTGTATGTGACTGAACTCCTCCTAAACGACTGGACCAATTTTGATGAAATTTTTTGTGTGTGTTCGTGGAGATTCGAGAATGGTTTAGATTAAACGGCTGGACCGATTTGGATGAAATTTTGTGTATGAGTTGGACAGGACAACGTCTGTTGGGACAGCTAGTTAACTAATAAATGTGTATAAGAGAAATCAACCTAAAAGTTTTAAATCAGACACACAAGCTTGCTTATTCGACAATCTTATATCTGGATAGCATCAAAGTACCAAAACAGTGTAATAGTCGAATGGAATTCGTCAAGAGCAATTCAGCAGCAATTTTGCCGTCGAATCGCTGATCGGCGCGGGTCGTTAATTGTATGTACCCAGTCTACCGTCTGGTTTCACTACATTTCTATTCTATGATTATGTAGGTATTATAGGCGGTACTTTATTTATTTTATACAGAGATAGCGGACCAATGATACATTTTGATTTGTCAGAAACCTTCGCTGACGCGTGACGTACGCATAACAACTCGCCAAAGTTTCATCGTAATGGAATGTACGGTATAGGAACACTAATATAAATGCAAGCATAGAAGGTAGGTTACGAATACCGCAAAATTTCCTTACATACCTACTCTTAGCTTATACCCTGGTTCAGTTTTAAAGCTGGAAGTTATGGAGCTGTTATTTTATTTACTTGGGTTTGCGTTGTTGGCTTCCCGCCATTTCTAATATTTAAATAAAAATAGGATTCTCAATTACTTATTTGTGACAATGTTGATGGTATCTATCTACCAGGAGTACGCAGCAGAATACTAATGAAATTGACAGAGGACAATGGTAATAATAAAATCCTAGGTCTGTATTTTAAAAGGTCCCTCAAATCATGATTGAATTTTTGAGACATGATTAAAGCACATTAAAGGAGCCTTATATGGTTTATTTTCGATGAACACAAACTATTGTTGAGACTTATGTGACCTCTAGATTTATTTTTAATTAGTTTGAACTTTAGGTTTAGGAAAAGGACCGTAAGAAAACTATAGCACGGTGAGGTACTTACCTTCATGTTGAAACCGGCGACTGCACAGGAAAGCCAGTTCATTTCTACGATTTGTATACTGACCACCTTCGGCCACATCATTACTTACCATGGTAAGATTGTGGACAAACACAAGCAAAAGCAGTAAAATTAGAAGGTTGCTAAAAATTTACCTCTACATGAGGAGAATGAATGTACCAGGAGACCAGCGGTTCTAGAAGATAATAAAGCGAGCCTTTACGACAGACAGAGGTAACTTATGACCTCGATCTTGATTGGGGCCAAGATTTTTGGCTATTATTCTACATCTCAAACGTCCCAAATATAACAAATGCTATATACATCTATGTATATATGGTGTACATAATCAGGTTATGGGATACTTATTTGATAATATATTATATACATTTTACCATCATAGATATCGTTTATAAACTTCTGATATCCTAGTAACTATATAACTGGTTTCTGGAACGTTCAGAACTTTGATGAAAAATATATGCTCAGTTGCATTTACCGAGGAAAGCTTACTCAATAATATACATATTTATCATTCTACGTAGTATGTACCTACTTTGTGCATCATTTTATAGCAAATTCTTGATAATTGATCAAAAATATTGTTGAATTTGAACAATTAAATTGAATTCATATTTACGAATCATATTTCTATACAAATAAACGAGGAGGTGTATATGTACATAGTTACTCTTACTCGTTAGTTATACTATGATTTTATAGCTGTTAAATAAATAATATTCTATTCTATTCTGTTCTGTTCTACTGTTATTTTTATAAGTTACATTCGACAATATTCGTTAGCGCGGAAAGAAATCTAACGCCGACTAAAAACGTTTGATGCGTGTGTGTGACTTTCGCGCATAAAAAAAATACATCTGCGCAAGTACATCGTTGTAACTTGTAACTTATAAAAGTGGTGGTACTGTAACGGCGCGTGCGCATGTGCGCAGTGTTCGTTTAGTCCAAGATGTCGCACGCTTGTAAATGTTGCACTTGAGAGCCAGTTGCCTTCTAGGCTGTGTAAAGGTCTGCCACATATTGGCAATACGGTCACAATATCGGATTTCGGCGAACTTTTTGAATTTAGAGAACTTTTTATAGCCATCCTTCTTCCACCATATTTTTAGAAATAGATAAATAAATCTGTTTATTTCAGGCACACAACTGAAATATTTTTATTAATTTAAATAGGCCTTCACATGCACTTATGAATTGTCAGACTCTAACGCACGGTTTAGATGGTTGCTTTTGCAGAGAAGATCCTGCAATAATCTCGGGAATCACTCTTTTCAAACAAGCAAATATTTATTACTATAAGATGTATCCTGGAAGAGCGAGCACTAAACCCAAGCATTGTCGTCATTGAAATATTCATTAATGTTATATAGAATGCCTTCTGTACTAAAAAACGTTCGTTAAATTTATGTAAAGGATCCCGATGTTATGACCATAACAGTAACATGAAAAATGATCAGTTACGGCTCGTATATGTTTAGACTTTATAGATGTCGCCTGCTGGGGTACCTGCTGTGAGGATTAGAGCGCTGAGAATGGCTGCAACCACCACTCTTATGGTTATCTAATACACTCTTAGATTTTATGTACTCCTAATCAAGTGTATGTTTACATAGTAGCCTAACTAATATTATAAATGTGAATGTGAGTTTGTTTATTTGTACCTTTTCACGCCTAAACTGCTGAACCGATCGCGATGAAATTTAATACGCAGATAGCCTATGGCATGGGGGACATGGACCACTTTTTTCTCGAAATCGCGGGTGAAACCGCGAGGACAGCTGTTTGGATGGATGGATGTATGTTACTCAATTACGCCAAAACAGCTGAACGGATCTGGATGAAATTAGGCACAGATATAGATTATATTCTGGAATAGCACAAAGGCTACTTTTTATCCCGGAAAAACATAAGATCCCTCAGGAACGCAGGTGAAACGGCGGGGCAGAAACTAGTATCATATAAATGAACTATATCATTTCTCAAATAAAAATATAATAAAAAGAGTACCAATAAAGATATCATGCGTCGTAATAAACGGAACCCCTCTCAAAATAAAATACTTTCACAGAAGATGGAGGTGGTACTACTTAGTACAGAACCTTCTCATTTCACACTTTACGTTAAACTAGCTGTTCCCCGCGGTATCTACCACGTTCCCGGGATAAATAATAGGTTATAAACACAGCTTATAACCTACCTCAATAAACTGGCCTTCTTACGCAAAAAGGTTTTTAGGGTTCCGTAGCCAAATGGCAAAAAACGGAACCCTTATGGATTCGTCATGTCTGTCTGTCTGTCTGTCCGTCCGTATGTTACAGCCACTTTTTTCCGAAACTATAAGAACTATACCACAGAATACTTAATAGACTTTACTGTTAAAACTTGGTAAGTAGATGTATTCTGTGAACCGCACAAAAAACACAAAAATCACACAAAAATAGAAAAAAAAAACAATAAATTTTGGGGGTTCCCCATACTTAGAACTGAAACTCAATTTTTTTTTCATCCAACCATTTCTTTCAACTAGCCAACCCAACGAAAGAAGCGAATGCCTTCTACAACAAGGAAACTTCATGCACCCCAAAAACCTATCTATTTTTAAGGATGATTTTTAAGTCACTGAAGGGGTGGAAGAACTCATCAATATAAACAACTTTTATTATGAGACTAACTTTAAAATCACGATAAAAATACCTGTATAAGTTTTTATTTTTAATCATTGTTAATTTATGTCGTATTTATCAATCACATAGCTGGTAGTCCGTTTTAACAAAAAATTCACTTTATTGTTGAATAAGCAAATTAACGATTCATTATTTTATGTTACGATACCTATATACATATGCGCAGACACTAACATAACAAAATAATTTTTAAAAAAATATGGTGTACTTTTTGTGCACAGTCATGTTTTGCTGCATTTTGAGTTATACAGATTTAGAAAAATATTGCAACATTCTCATATATTTTGCATTACGGAAATTGCATACCACATAATACTTGAGAAACCACTTGCGTCTTCCACAAACGCTTGTTATTTTATAGTCTCCTGGTAGTTGAAGATTATTTACTTCGCTATTTGATTTTCTGAGCTTCCTCCGCATTTTCTTTTCGTTCTGAATTTGAACTGAAGAGATTTTTGCAGGGTCTCCCCTGGTGTGGCAAGCGTCTGTAGGCCTGTAGGTTACGGTTACCGAGGCGGGTGATTTATTTGCCACCTTAGTACATAGTTAAAAAAAAGAAAAGCTTTGTGAATTCACTTCAACTGTGTGACTTACACGTAGAGAAAAAGAAAAAATAGATAAAAACGACTTTTGGGATTATCTTTATCTTTAGGCTGTAAAGGATTACACTTGTAAATTTTACTCACGTAAGTAACTTACGTAATTAATTTACGACAAATTTGCAAATAAGTGCTACTTCATTTCCGATACCTGTCTCTGAACTTAGACGAAAGAATCCTCTGGGTTTTGATTGAAACAACCCATTGTGAGGAAACCTTCTCTCCCAAAAATGCAATGGGAATACGCACCGGGCCAGCCCCTTCGCTAGGTAAAAGCCATAATAATAATAATGTATTCAAAATATTTTTTTCCAGGCATCTTGTATACAATGGATTTTATATCGTACGTTAAGGCGGTGATAGCTCAATTTCAGTGAAGAAAACATCATGAGGAAACCATAGCACTGTGGTAGGATACTTAGTAGTACCCGTCTGGCTGGCTACCATACTGTAACCAAGAACCTATCGGTGTGTTCCGGCTGCTGTAGAGATCCAGTTGCCATGTAGATTTTTGTGTCCATGACATCTTCTCGGCTACATCACATAGCATGGTAAAAAACGTATCATGTACATATTATTGAAATACCTTTCTATCGTAATCTATACTATATATATGATATATATAATATTATAAAGCTGAATAGTTTGTTTGTTTGTTTGTTTGAACACGCTAATCTCAGGAACTACTGGTTCGATTTGAAAAATTATTTCAGTGTTGGATAGCCCATTTATCGAGGAAGGCATTAATAGGCTATTTTTTTTCCCTGTAAAACCGCGGGGCGGAAGCTAGTGATTTGATACATTTCTACGACAGATTAAAAGAAACAAAGGTTCCAATAATTGCGTATTCTCTTTTGATCTCGGGATTAGTAATCAAAAAGCTCAGTAAGTAACGCACAAAAAGCAATGGAATCCGGTATCCATTAAGCCGGGATTGCCAGACAGACAGACACAAAAGAACTGTGAAAACGCCTGCCGGCTGCATGAGAATTAGTTCAATTCTACTTTGTAGCCTTTAAATGAATCCAGACTTTTTTTGAAAGATACCCGTTAGGTATCTACTGAATTTTGCAGCTATATCTTAATGAAGTTTATCCAAAACATCTCACTTTTAATTATACTAGCTTCCACCCCGCGGCTTCACCCGCGTTACCGGGGGATCATATATTTTCCCGGGATAAAAAGTAGCCTATATATAGCCTTCCTCAATAAATGGGCTATCCAACAATAAAATATTTTTTCAATTCGAACCTTTAGTTCCTGAGATTACCCCCCTACAACCTCACAAATTCACAAACTTTACCTCTTTATAATATTAGTATAGATTACGATTACGATGTTTGTAGATACTTAATTGATTTTATCTTGTTAATACCAGCAATATTTTTTGCTAGTTCTTTAGGGTTCCGTACTTCAAAAGGTGAAAAAAGGAACCCTTAAAAGATCACTCTTCTCCGTCTTTTGTCCGTCTGTCCGTGTGTCACCACCGATTTTCTCAGGAACGGGTAGACCTAGCAAATTGAAATTTATACCAGATACTGAAGTCGATAGTTCCTATAAGGTGTATAAAAATCAAGGTCTTGAGTCAACACGATAAAAAGATATGGGCAAATTTAGATTTTTGCGAAAACTTGTAAGTAAGAAATTTACCTTAATTTTCAACTTTTTTTATTTTTCGGAATTTCCCTTTACTTGTGCTGTAAGACCTTGCTTTTCACCAAAATTTACAATTCTAGGTCAACCGGAAGTACCCTATAGGTTTTGGGTCGCAAACCTACCTATATGGTAGTTCCCGTTGACCTAGAACCACGAAATTTGGCAAAAAGCAAGGTCTTACAGCACAAATAAAGGAAACATTCCAAAAAATAAAAAAGTTGGTAAAATTAAAGGGTGTCCCCATACATACATAGTTGACGCCAATTAAGATAGTCCTCTGAGTTGTATGGGCGCTCATACAATTTAGAGGTCGCCAAATGGTAAGTAACAGAGGTGTGGACTGTATATAAAGATTAGCGTTGGCAATCAAGGGACAAAGGGTGGTAAAGTTGGATAAATTATGCACGCCTTACCTTGTCTTTATGTCCTTGTCCTGGCCTTTCTTTTATTTTATTTTATTTCCAACTAGCTTCTGCCCCGCGGTTTCATCCACGTTCCCAAAGGATTTTTGGTTTCCCGGGATGTAAAAAACCCTATATGTTATTCCAGGGTACGATCTATCTATGTGCTAAGTTTCATCCAAATTAATTCAGTTGTTTATGCGTGATTGAGCCGCAAACATTCACATTTATAATATTACTAGTTACCGCCTCGCCGGTTTCACCCGCGTTCCTGAGGGATCTTATGTTTTTCCGGGATAAAAAGTAGTTTATAGCCTTCCTCGAGAAATGGACTATCCGACACTAAAATAATTTTTCAATTCGAACCAGTAGTTTCTGTGATTAACGCTATCAAACAAACAAACAAACTCTTCAGCTTTATAATATTAGTATAGAAATAGATAAATCAGCGAATAATAATCCATAATTCCTTGACGCTAGCTTAATTGGCACTAACCTCAAATAAGTTAAATAAATAAAATTGTGCTATTGTGTGAAAGAAAATACTTATTGCAATTATATCCTCGTGTGCGCAGAACATTTTACAGCAAAGACTAAAGCGATCGTTACACTATGTGACGTATGAGGACAACAGTTTTCCAACGACAAAGTTAAGTTTGTCCCTCAATCCATATCATATCGTTAAGATTCCTGTGATGGAAGAACTATTTACATACCTATAAGATTGTAAGGAACCCTCGGTGCGCGAGTCCGACTCGTACTTGGCCGGTTTTTTACCTATGTACTTTTATGATAGGGTGCACTTTTCTTTGTGTGACTAGAATATTTAACTTATTGACATTGTCTCACCATTACATCATATTTTGAAAAATTTAAATAAAAATGTAAATGATCTCCATTAAGGACCAAAGTGGAACAACATAGGATTTGTGCAGCTGAATCTAACTGTCTGGATCTATGTAATTAGTTTTTATTTTTTTTGCAATCTTTTGATAAAGATTTTTTTTTTTTACGAAATACAGAATAACTGGCGATGAACCATTTCGTTTTTAGTCAGACTTTTTTTCTGAATTACTTATAACCAATACTACCAGGGCAATATAAAACAAAGGTAGTGATTATTAATTATTCATAGCAATATTTATCGCTACAATTTTTTACAGCGTGAAAATATTCAGAGTGAAATTAAATTCACGAGCGTTGCAGCGCTGTAGCACAGTCTATGTAACTCTTACAGTCGGCCAACGGACACGTCTAGCTAGACAGAGCAATCGTGCGGGGCTTACGGGGTGAGAGAGGGGCGGTAGCGAGCCTAAACTGCCATACACTCGCTTGTGACACAATGCAGCAATTACGAATGCCTATAGGCAGCATTTCGCGCGACTTCAAACGCGATAGACCACTGTATGTAATTACACTGTGACTGTAGATATATACGGTAGTTGAATATGTAAACTTGCAATACCTGTAACACGGTGTAAAACGCGTATAATCTCCAGTCGGGCGTGCAGACTCGATCGAATCAGCTTCCGCTCGCTACCCGGGCACCGCACACAGTCATGTTAGCTCTCCTGATGCAATTTGCGCTCCTGGTAAGTGTGCGTTGGGTGGTGGAAAATTAAGATATTGTAGACTAGGAAAATCCTGTGGTTTTTCTTTTGAATAATAATAAATAGGTATATAAAAATTTTGTAGTATTACTACGTATTTGTCATTTATTGACATATACATTTGGCCTAGCTTAGCTCGCATATGGTATTTATTTACCGATCAGTTAACCACTCAAATTGGATTAGTATGTTAAATGTTTTTAATATATTGGAAAATTAAATAAATATCTACTTACCGTAAAAAAATTAAAAAGGTTTGTAACTATACTAAGACCACGGTAATGTTCTAAAACAAATTCTACATACTCGGGAACCACAGCTCTCATCGTAGTCTAGCCATGGAGATAGGTATGACGTCACATAAAGCCCTGAATACAATAAAATGTACGCATAACCGCACCAGACCGAAACAGATCGAAACTGCACGCCAGACAGTCAGACACAGCTATAAAACTCTTACCTACTAACAGATCCAGTTAGTAGGTAAGTGCATACGGTATGATTCGCTATTATAACATTGATTTTCGTAGGAAGGAAGCTGAATAATTGAGTTTCCTATGACAAAATTGAATTCCCTTTGTATGAGCTCTCTAGTCTCCAGTCCTTGTGTATTTTCCACCTTTGAGAACACTTCCTAATGTAATAAAACACAAGCGTTTGCAAATTAATAATAAAAAAGAAAAGGTTTTTAAGAGCTCTAGTTTTTGTTATTAATAAATAAATAAAATGAAGCATAATAGTGTAAAAAAACTGTCTTTGCACGAAGAAGCCACGACCTTTAAAACGTTAAAAAAATCGTAAACTGTTAAAGTTTTCACTCCAAGTATACCTAAGCAAGATTATAATGATTGTAAGTCAAAAATTAACCTCCACAACAGTCAGCAACATAAATAACTGAAAAGACCCAAATTTACAAAACACGTGTACAATAAAATTATGTACGAAGTAAAAATTTTATAGTGTGTAGGTTTTTGTAGACACACATTTACAAAACACCTGTGTTAACTTTATCTTTCCATATCATTGGATATTAATAGTGTACAGGAGTATGGTAAATTTGAATCTGTTGAACATATGTACCTACATATGTTGCTGATTGTACCTTTGACAGCGATGCTGGTTTTCAGCGTTAATATTTCATGAAGCAAGCTGAAATTACTCAGCCTAATTTCACATTTCCCATACTTGGAGTGATGTTAGCATATCATATTTAGATCTCAAAGACCTTTGTACGCAATAAATTTACAGTTCACATTAAAAAAAAAAAGTGTAAGGACACAATTTTGCAATATCCAGAATCAAAAAATATACTTGTTAAAAATAATCAATATTAACAAACGGCGTAAACTCCTAATGAGTCTACATAAATGTACCAGGTTGTAATAAATTGTAAGAGCTACCGCAATGAACATTACATTCTGCATGCATGCGGTGGTAGGGCATCGAGCCGAGCGTCGCAGCGCGTGAGTAACTAGCCTCCTGGGTTTGTTTTCTTCGGGAAGTCCAATAATTTGGCTGCAGTACCATTACTACAGAAATACAGATTCAAATAGAGTTCGATTTCATCTCGTCTTTGAAATCCAATGCCGCTTTTGTTTAACCACAAATTTAACTCCCCAAGCTTTTGCAGAAATGTATCGCGATGTTTTGAAACTGTCGCTTTATTAGTGATAATTGAAGGGTTGGTGGTACGGGGATCTGTCTCGTCGCCTCCTTATATTGGCGTGCCAGACCTACCCCAAGGCAAAGCGCGTTGCCCTTACACCCCCCCCCCGCCCCCATCGCCGCCCAGACTGCACCCGGGTGCATGCAGTTACGAAGCAAATGCCAAAGTTCCGTACGAACAAGCGGCAGGTTTTCTGTAAACTTCTCAAATATTTATGAAGATGACGCTCTGTGTGTATCAATCGATACATTGTTTACATCAATAACGAAAATGATACTGATTGACATTAAATATAATAAATATTCTGGGACATTATTCCTTACACACGGTCATCTGACCCCAAACTAAGCAGAGCTTGTACTATGGAAGCCAGATAACTGATATACTACATGTACTATTTTTCTTTTATCTACATATACTTATATAGATAATTACACCCACACTCAGGACAAACAGACATGTTCATTCACACAAATGTCTGACCTGAGTGAGGTCGAACCCACGACCTGCGGCGCGATAGACAGGGTATCTTACCAACCACGCCAACCGGCCCGTCAAATTATACATTTAAATAGAAGTATTGTGAATTACAGGGAAATGCATGTTATTTTGTAAAATAGACAAGACAGCTTTGTAAGTAGTAGGTATATAAGAATATTAAAAAACCCCTAAATTGTACTTCATAAATAAAAGTAATAATTATTAATATAAAATAAAAGTAATGTATTTTTAAATGCTTTTTAAGCTATTGTACTTAAAGCTTTTATCGCGGGCTTCGGGCTTTGAGCGCGGCGACCGAATCAAGAAATTCCGTAACGAAAAAACCTAACACCCGGTAGACTCGATTGAAACCTTACCTGAATAATAAAACATAAAAATAAAAAATTATTATAATTTCGAGTCGACAACATATATCCGCAAAATCCGGATTGTCGAGTATTTTGTTAAATTCTAATGGTGCAAATGGCAGTCGCCATATTGGCCGAGCACAGTACCGCCATATTTTCAATGAACGCATCCCTGTCAGACAGTATCAGTTTTTTCTTTTGTTTTCCCTTATTTCGGGAAGGCAAAGGGTTCTAGCCCATACAGCCTAATCATGAGATGACACAGTGTTCTCAGTGTGTAAATGAGCCTTTATTGACAGCCTACTATTTTTGTTTCCCGTTGTTAAGCTATTGCATTGCTTTTATTGCGGGCTGTTAATGGTTTTAATTAATGTTTAGTAGTGATGAAGTACAATTTCAGGTTTTTTTTCAATTAAAATTACTACCGAATATTTTTATTTTATCATTTTCGGAATACTTATGACCTATACTATAATCCCTCAAAAGGACCGTTCCTTTATTAGGACCTTCTATGGTCGTAAAATAAAATCTTGTTTTTTTTGTGCCTCCTCTACACGTAAAGTGGGGATGTTTTTTATTTCTCGTCTACCCCATGGTGTGAGGTATCGTTAGGTCTGGTTAGTGGAATCAATTTTCTTTTTATTTTTATGGTTGCTATTGGATTTGTGAAAAAATTCATGGTAGTAGTATATATAATGAAGTTAGAAGGAAAACTATCACAGCTAAGTAGGCTTCAAAAGTTTATGAGTAATAGTCGACCAACTCATAAAAATGTACAAATTCGATTGAAAAATATTAGGGTTTTAAAATACATGAAACAACAAAAAACCCTCTTCTTAGTCCACATTATTGTGATGGGCAACTACAGAACCATACATTGCGCGTGGCCCGACACGCACTTGGCCGGTTTTTATAATGAAAAACGAATATACTTAGTTTACTACTTACTATACTTTTTAATTTAAAGAAACGTATATTTAAATTAAAAAGTATAGTTAATGATGTTTATTAAAATGTTCTAAATTCAAATTAACAGGCAGATACCGTTTATCTGATATACTACATGTACTATTTTTCTACAAGGACAGGTTATACTTGTCGCGTAATAAGTATGGTTCAGCATCAAAAGTTATGGTTCCTCTTTATGGTTAGATTGGTAATTAAAAATTATAAAAAAGATAATTTTACAAAAGTATCAATGTTTCCATGTATTTTTAGATGTTTTATACATTGCTTAGTGTTTGATATATTTATCTTGAATACAGGCAACATCTTTATTGTTGTGTGAGACACGCCTCACGCTGTTAGTTTACGAAAGAATTTCAATATGATATCATTTCTTTTTGGCTAAAATTTATGATAAGACATATTTTCTTTTTTTTCTAATATGTACTTAATTTGAATGAAAACAATATAATATTGACATTCTTTCGTAACTAACAGCATGATTTTGTTACAATTAGGTACAATGAGACATTTAAAAATTGTCGTCTGAAAATTCACCCAAATGCTTTTCTGGAGTAAAACTATTTAGATCTTATAACTGCATTCGTCTAAATTATTAGTTAATTAAATATCATAATTAACTCGGCCCGGGTAACCTGGGCCTCGGAATGGTGGTAGTCTCTAGGAAAATACCTAGAGCTTAATATACGCATACATAGTTCACTTCGCCCGGGCATGGATGCTCTCTCACTCTAACTGCAGTTTGCTCCTCTCGCGGCTGCAGTGCTGGTACATGCAATCGATTAGAACCCGGATGGATGGCTAATAATTTGCTAACGACTGACTTATAAGACATTAGCAATAACCAAGTGGATTGCAAATGTGTTGCCAACCTTTACAAAGCCTAGAAGTCAAAACTGCTTCTCAAGTGCAACTGCTTAGTAGATTATACAACAAGTGAGAAAGAAAGGAATTTTCTTCGAGGGATGTAAGTTGAATTCCGAGGCAGCGAAGTATTCAAAAGTCCCGAGGTTTGCAACGGATTCTATAGTGTATTTCTGAGCGGAGGGAGGGACAAGAGCCGAGATATTTTTTTCTTCAGTACTCTATTATCGTAAACCGCGAGAAAATAAATATGTAGGTACCTATTATAGTTTCACAACTATATTTTTGTGTACAATTCGTATGTTCTCTTTTAAGTGGCAAAGGTAAAAAAACTCTTCCTCATCTCACACTAACAATTATTTTTTAACCACCAATACTTGCATTTTCCTCGTGAGTAGTACCTTCATTACGGAAAATGTACCTTCACTTTCTTAATCATTTATGTTCTACTAATTTTTATTTTGTAGCCTAGCTTCTAAATGTTAATAATAATAATAAGTACAGTACCACCTACTTGGTGGCTATGGAAACCTAGTAGCTGAGTACCAGGTAACAAAGGTTGAGCGCGGCAGGCGGCGGTAACCATGGCGACCGCCGGATGCGATGCGCCGCCATCGCTCGCCAGCTTGCAACCCTGGGCATTGGGGTGGCCATCTTTTGGAACCATAAAATACTATTTTTCTCCAACTAAAATACTCATTTTGGAAAAATGAGGAAACTTCAAATGAGGAAGCAAACAGGGATAGATGGAAGCTTATTTTGAATAAATTACTGAATTTCTTGGCGGTTCTTCTCAGTTGAAAGCTAACTTCCGAACTAGTGGTGAATTAAGCAGTAAGTTTGATGACGGGCAGAGCTTTAAACAGCAATAAAATAAATAAATTAGATTATTACAATATTGTTAAATCATTCAATTTAAATAATATTTTATATAACAACCACGTAGAAGAAAAAATAATTTTTAAAAATGATTTTTTTGAAATACAAATACTGTTCGAGATTAACGGACGATTGAAGACGTTCTACGCATTAGCTATTCCACGCATGAACCAAACTACAAAAAACTGGCTCAAGGCCGCAGCAGGTGTAATTTTTCGCATATTTTTTTAAGAATACCTACATACATACCTATCGTGTTTTATAATAATTAACCTTGTACTTACAATCATTGTATAAAATACAAACTATAATATATAGATAACATCCTCAAAGCTCTCGCTGCTGTCGATAGGCAAGGTTCCCAACAGGCTGGCAGCGTTCCCTTTTTGAATGGCCAAGCTTACCTATGCGTTGGCGGAAAAAGCTCAACCTTGTACTTATATATATATATTTTTTTTTTCAATTACAATGTTTTATTGAGTTCTATTTTTCTGTGCCTCAATAAAAAAATTCAACATCGACCATCTGTACATATTTTCAGCTTTCTAGGCTGACTGCACTGACTGCAGTGAGAGAGTCAAGACTTATCTTTATATATGCATAAAATAGCTTCCGCCCCGCGGTTTCACCCGCGTCCCCGTGGGATCTTATGTTTTACCGGGATAAAAAGTAGCCAATGTACTCTATTCCAGACTATAATCTATATCTGTGCCAAATTTCATCCAGATCCGTTCAGCCGTTCTGGCGTGATTTTTCGCATTTAATAATATTAATAGGATATTATTATGATGCAATATTTTCCGTAAAAAGAATATACGTACATATTTTTTGGATTTTAGTGTAGCATATTTCATATAATTTGCACCATGATTATGTGACCGAAGAAATGCACACAAAGAAGTGCAGCTGTCGGAAAACACCAGAAGAGCTTAGTGACAGATATTAGTTTACCAGGGCGGCAGTCAGTTAGGGAGGTACTAAAAACCCAATTACATTTAGAAACTAGATTTGCCTCGCAATTTCATCTGAGTTCCCGTAATGAAAAGTACGTACTCAATTAATTTCCAGTCCATCACCGGGCTTCATGCTACCCTAATCAACCAATTTTCTGGACCAGCGTGCTATCCTCTGCCTCGAAATAACTCTACTTTGGGATCCAGTAAAAGTAAGCCCTATAAAAAATAATAATAGGTACTTCGATTGATTGGCTATACAGTTATCAAATTTCCATCTAGAAAGGCTTAATTTTAATGGAAACATGCTTTTGATCCCCCTTTCCGGGAGGGTGAGCCCAGACGTCTGTCGCGGTATTCCTGCACATAGATGCATATAAAAAATAGGCTGCCGTCTGCTCTCGCCCCTTCTCTCTAGTTACAACCCTCTTTAACAATTATTATTTTAATTAACTAATAGCCAGGCCTTTATTGCAATTATTTGTTTCGGACATCGTTTAAATTGCATCTACCTACGCAAAATTCATCGCATTGTACTTTTAAAAAGTCTTTGTGTCTCACGTGTCTCACATAGCCTTGTAGACTTTCATCAAGTGATGGGTGCCTGGTGTTTCAATATTTTATTTTATATGCAGTATTTGAGTGAAATTCTCTTACTGAGTTTCTTCTAATCCCCCGATAACTTATTTAGTATTTTAAGCTGAAATCAGTGTTTAAAATCACTCTTTTGGTCATTCATGGTAATAGAATTAATATTTACATACTATAATATTATTGTTTGAAAACCTAAGAAAACCCTACATACGAGATTATTAATAAAGTTACATCGTCTTTACCTCATGTCCGCCTAGTACATCTAGTTGGTTATAACTGAAAATGTTTGATTGTGTGTGCGGCAGCGGCGCGGCGGTCGCCATGACTACCATGATTGTAATCTATTTTTGAGCCTAGACTAACAAAAAATAGGCGAATAGCACCAACTTCCTATTTCAAATAATATTTTTTTCATAATATTAATAAAAAAAAATACACGTGATTTTTATTTCTGCATTGTGACTTCATAATTAATATATATATAATAAAATAATAATTTGTATTTATTAAATAAAATAAATAAATGACCTCTAAATAAAATGAAAAAAAATATGCTCTGATGGTCGATGTCAACTAAATGTTAAATGAGTTGCACAGTATTTACTATGATCATTATTGCAATAGACAGTAAGTTGAAAATTAGAAAATTAGTGACATAAGCGAGTTAGCAGCGTGCGGCAAGCGCATTTCCTCGCTGCAGATTTTCCGGGCTGGATGTCAAGCTCCCGCCCGGGGTTCGTCTGTTTCCGTGAAACATCGGCACGGTTCGACACCCCCCGTCACGTAAGCCAATTTAACTAGAGCTGCGATGTTTGCCCTCTATGCTTTAAAATAGTCAGTCGGGGAAAGGCGTGGAAGACCAGTACAAATTGGGTAGTGTTATAAATGTGTATGCAACGCGACGTCGTCGATACGACGCAAGTGTGTACGTATGTGTGTATCGTACTAGTGAACTTTGATAATGAACCTAGAGGCAATTGCCCGGGCAGAAGACTGTGGTGGGTGGCTGCGCTGCCCTCAATACCCCCGTGTTACGTCGCCCGGGATGTGCAACGACCTGCAGCCGCTTCGGAGTACTCGTTTTATATACCGGCTTATGTGCAATATCGGAACGATCATTAGGCTCCGGTAACATACACTTCCTATGAATTTTGTTACCCTGGTAATGATTCGTTTTCCGTGAACAGAATAACGAGTGGAAATGCAGCAAGTTTAGATAAACATATTTTTTTAATGAGACAAACTGAATATATCGATCGATCAACAAAAAAGCGAGGGCGTAAATCAGCCGAGTGTGTAATGAGCAGAGCTCACGAGTTTCATACGACGTTTTTCAATACATTTGCGAGGAAAAAACAAACATAATTTTTACCACACAGCGACAAATACGATAAAAATAAACAAAATATCAAAATTATGGGAAATGGCGCGCAAGTTTTTTTTTCAAGCGCCAAATGTGGTCAATGAAGATAGAGCCTACTTCAAAATTATAATTTTAAGTGATAAAATGCAAATATTTTAATATTTTATAGCAAATTATTGTAAATTATGAATAATTTGATTAAATAAATGTTTGTTTGACTTAATGAAAGACATACACATTTATATTTATTCCAAAAATGTATATGGATTTTCAGCGGCATAAAATCTCTTTGTTAAAAACTATATTACCCGGTTCAATTGAAAATACTCGCATATAGTGCACATAACTTGTAGTAAGGTACTAATTGAACTTTGTAGGGATAATTGTATTACGCACGAGTGCGAGAATATTATTATGCACGCGTGTAATAAGGGTCACTTTACGAGCAAGTATTGAAAAAAATATAATATCAGCCATTCTTATCTGTATTTATTTTCCTTGATTCAAAATTATAAACATGAATCGAATAAAAAAAAAACTTCTCTAATACAACAAAAATATAATATACTATAATATAATATATATACAATTCAAGACCAACTTACTAAACTAAAAGTAAGAAACTTAAATAAAATAGTCTAAATTAAAAAAGTCGCTATCAGAAGGCAGCGTACCCAGAATGCTGGCGGCATTGCCACGTTGGATGGCAATGCTGATTCTCTGACCAAGATATAAGCCAGAATTCTGGTCACAAGTTGCTTCGACTAGGCGTTTAACTCATTTATTTAGCTAAAGCCTTGAATTTGCGTATGGTTTTTTCGAACTATAATTAAATTTTCATGTAATTATGTACTGTGATGACAACTTATCTCTTAGTTAATCTCGGGCTCATGTTATAAATTGCGCGAATAGCCCTCTTTTGCAAAATAAATAACAACAAATTAACAATTAAATTAACAACCCTAAAGTAGTATCAAGTAAACGTCATTTACTCTAATTTTTAAGATCCATATGGATCCTCTTATATCACCGGTGCTTCTCTTACAATGCAATCAAAAGCTATTTTGTCTTTGTTCCTGACTCTTTGGACTCTGGACTCACAGGCATACCTAAATATTACACATTGCCAGAATATGTAAATCTAATAATATTTCCTATATTTCATAATTTTGTCAGCTTTTATAGGATATTATTTGAACCATTCTAAATACATTTATTATCTATGCTTGATTTGTATAAAATAATGAGTAAAATGGAACACGTGCAAATGAAGTCATGCGCACGTGTTATTTTTTTTCCAATTCCACCTCCACCTTGATGTCGATGTAAATTATAAATATGGCTAAGGCACAGGGGAGCCGTCAGTTGTTCGTTGATTGTTGAAGTGACAAGACGTCTTTATTTGCTCAGTGGAATTGGATTCAATTTAAATGTAAGTACCTATTTTATACCTTGTGAATTAATTCATTTATATTCTATGTTAGTTGTTAGTATTCATGGTTATTATTTATAACTGTTTATGTTTATAATTATAATTTATTATAATAAAAATATAACATTTAGAAATAATAAAAATTGTACCCCAATCATGCTTGACTTTTATTATTTAAAACCGACCATCTGACAATTTGTTCCCATTTTCTCGCAAATAAATCATTATCTTTATAAGCGTATTTATCTGCGTCTTTTTCTGTTCATCATATTAAATAATATACTTTAAAACAATACATTTTGACTCATTTATGTATGTAGTTATTTTAATAAAAACATAGCAACGTTACGAGGTCTTTTAACTTAATGGCGGACAAATTAACAGGTATTTCAAGGGATTCCACATCTTTCAAATACCCCTTTTGAGTTCAAAAAAGTTTTCCTTCAAAGTTTCACTATGAACAACAAATCGCCTGCAAAAACCTTAAAGCAAGAATCTGACAGGGATCGTGTACTTATTATAAAACTATAAATAATATGTTGGATTAATTAATACATGAGACATTATCCAGTAAATTTTAAACATTGTCTCTCAAATATCAAACATTATTTTTTGTACCTACACGTAGTATGTACGTGTAGGTACTTCTAAAGTAAAAGCTTAATTTAAATAACTTAAACATAGTTTCAAGGGATATATGATAATCAAACTTTATCAGAAATGCAACATGACAGAGAAATCTCAAAATGCTCGGAACATCAACAACAAAACCTATCTATATCACAGCTTCAAATTCAATATCCTCTCGTCCTCGCCAGACATCAAAGGCTGTCACTACCTAAATTATTTCCATCTCTCGACAATCAATAATGACTCTTAGCATATTGAAATAAGATGTTTTTAGTAGGGGATCTGTAGGGGAACCGACTAAAAATTAAATAACCCACACGCATAAGCGATAGGGTTCGTTTATACATTGAAGTGAAAGAGGGGTCCAGACAGAAAAATGCACTTCGAACCCCACGTCTAGACTGGAGACTGTCTGATAGGATACCACTGCTAATATGGACTTGGGACAAATTTGCCATCATCCTGAGGGTTACACGAGCTTCATTACCAAAATTATGGCGTTGAAAACCAACAATAATTACTTGGTGTTGCATATTGTTCACACCTTTTTGTCTACCGATTTAGGTATATTATATATTTTCTTTTTATGTTAGTGAGTTGACAAGCAGGCAGACGACCCACCTGATGGTAAGTGGTCACCGCCGCCTGTATTGTCAACCTTGAAGAACTACTTTTACGCCCTTTTAGAAGAACCTCATATCGTAGCGTTGAAGGAAAAACGTAATGGGGAGCTTTCCACATCCCAATGGTCCGCAGTAGGAACATCATCTTATGTCCGTATATTATAGAGTAGTAGCTATCAAGATTTTTTTTAATTATTGAAAATGATAAGTACAACATTATTAAATACTTAGTCTATGCGCCAATCTATTAAGTTTGTTGGGGAGTCACGCTCTTAATACCTATCATACCAACTCTGATATATTGCTGAATCATTTCATGCCTATTTTTCAGTCTCTCCCAAATCTTATATTGCCATCAATAATTAACCTTTTTAACAGTTCCACACCCGCTGGACCTAGCCTCTCCCAAAGCCCACAACTCCAGTTACCTATTTGGTATAGTTGGTCCAAATTTACCAATAACAATCACAATTCAGTACCACCCATCGGCCCGCCAAAAGTGTACCCAAGTCCGTACTGTCCGCGCGCACTACCCCCACAATAAACCTAGTGGTGTATAATTTAGTGCCTGTGTACCAGTCTGGCTGACTGTACTTAGCACTACATAGTGCTATGCGACTGTTCCGTATACAGTGTGTTATAGTTTTATACCGTCGCATTGCGCCGCCACGAGGGGTAGGTCAGGTACTGTCGAGAGCAATTCGTTCTGTGTTGGCTATGGTTTGTTTGAAAAAATATTGTATGAATGTTTTTGATAGCTGAGATGAGGGAAATTAAGTTATCGCTATACGCATATACGCACAGTTATTTGTATTGAGTTACAAGACCTTGGTAATGGGGTACGTAATCTGCATATTTGTAGAAAGGTAATATCCTACTTTGAATATTGAGAAATATATATATTTATTCCATAGATTAAAATTGCTATTACCACGTTATTTTATGTTTTACTTGTTAATACGGCCACGGCTTTTCCAAAATAGTTTTATTGATAAATAAACAAACAAAAGAAAATACTCACAATCAGAAGAGAAAATGGTACTTAACTACTTTGTCTTTGCATATTTATAAAGATAATTACTTGGTTTGTTTGAACACAGACATGGGTTATTTTTTGCGGCAGACAGTACAGATGAGAGTGCAATCACCTCAAAGGCTTTTATTTATACCTTCCTGTGTATAGAATGGACCCGCCGAGCCTTTGTGCACAAAAATTGGCAGCAGGCTCGACGCATAACACGTGCACTTTCACATAGACATCGATGACGCTATAATTTTATTATATGCATTGTTTGTGGACGTGACATTTAGCTATACAAATATCGAGTGTGATTTAAGTTAGTTTATCTGTTTGATGGTGATGTTAACGAAGCCAATACCGTGGGTTTACGGTGAGTGGTGAGTTTACGGTACGCGACGCCTTGAAGATTTTGGTTGCAAGGATTCCGATTTTTCTCAACAATGACTGAAGCGAACGAACTGAAATTTATTGTAAGAATTCATCATGTCTTTGACTTTATTTTGTACGTTGCATAACACGATTGGTTAACTTTTATAACACAAAATAATTAATCAAAAAGACCTCTTTAAAATAAGAGATTCCAATTTTACCGGCGTTGAGGTATAAAAAACTGATATTTGAGGTTCAAAAATTTCTACATATATTAATTGAAACTGGTACTATAAATTGTACTTAGGTTTTATGAAATATATTTCTAGTTTTTAAATTAAACAATAAAAACCATTTTGTCGCATACGCCCGTTCCGTTTACGCGGGTTTTCTATCAGAGGTCACTATAGTAGGGAGCGGAACGCAGCACGTTGAATTTCAGATTTTTAAGCTTAACGCGGCGTCACCTTAATAGAAAAGGCTTACTATATAGTAAATGATTATTTAAAAGACTCTAATGATTGGTAGATTTGTTACTTTAGTGAATTGTTAGTGTTATCTTTTTGCTTTATAAACCTGATAATCTATTCCCCCTTATTGAGAAATGCTCGATTGCGGTTTCGATTCCGAATGAACTGAACCGGATCGAAATACCGATCGGATAGTGTACCGAATCGAAAATCATCTAAATTGCAATTCAGGAATGAGGAAATTGATACAGGACCGCGTTTATGAAGGCCGCAACTAACATCCACATCCGCATCAAATTTAATGTCATATTTTTTGTATTAAAATGATTTTTGTTAAATATTTTTCTACGCAGCAGATATACGCAGTTCGGTTGGCTCGCGAATGGGAAGCGCGTCCCAAAACTACCAACAAAAAAAAATTGAATACCAGGAATCGCAAGTCAAGTTAATATCAATTTGGACAGCACACATCGTAAATATCGCAATTGACAAATGTTACAGGTCGAAATAAACTTTTTTTTGTTTGTTTTGGGTTAAAACTTGAATATTTTAATTATCATTTTAAAACAGTTTGTGTCTTAAAACATATTAACCACAAAGGTATGTTAATATGTTTTCTTTCCATAACTTTAACCTAGTTTTTGACCTAGGTATAGTTTTATGGTTCCATAGTTTTCTAATCACATAAAAATGATTTCACAACAATACAGACGATAAATACCTAACCATAAAATTGGGTGCAGTCAGTGAAAGGGTCTGATTTGTCCCGTAGACTACGCAGTAAAATCCTATGATTGAGTCTTATTTCGGCGTTTTCAAGCCTTCGCCTGCTCTCTCGTCTCCTCAAAACTAATATGTATTCCATGATATGTTGTTTTTTCCTAGAAATCACAAAATTGAACCCAGCCAAGCCCGAATTTATTTAGTAACCGAGACGTTTAAGCTTTCGATTATCATACCGAATGACTTAGTTGAGTGGATCCGTCAACTGATCGGAAACGTCAAAAAATATGACATTCTGAACTCTTGACTGAATAGCAATTTCTTGGACCAATCGGTACATTTCCCGAATAACGGCAACCGAGTAGATAAGGGGGATTGTGTGTTATAATAGGGTATTTGCCTGTATTCAAAATAAATTATCAAACACTAACCAGTGTGTAAAACATCTAAAAAAAGGGGGAAACCACGATTATTTTATTAAATTTATCCTTATTATGATTTTTAATGACCAATCTAACCACAAAGAGTATGCTATATAATTATGACGTCACGTGCTTGTATTTCATACAAAACTCCATATAATCCTATCGTTTTGACATTCATAAAAAGTTGCTGATTTGAATGTCAGTCAAATACCCAATTCTTTAAATAGTTTTCTTTTTTTTATTTCTAATAAGAGT
The DNA here is from genome assembly GCA_951216915.1 of Tetheella fluctuosa. Classification (NCBI taxonomy): domain Eukaryota; kingdom Metazoa; phylum Arthropoda; class Insecta; order Lepidoptera; family Drepanidae; genus Tetheella; species Tetheella fluctuosa. Next base: position 1,578,043 of record OX578229.1, on the reverse strand, counting down.
AAGTTAATCGCGCTCACTTTGGGGTATTTGCTTGCGGCGGCGTCGTGTGGCGGGTTACTCACTTCCCTACAATATGTGCGAGGAGGGCGAAGGCTGCCACATGCGTCATACTTGTGAACTTGTGGGGGCTGGTCTGCTTAGGTTTGCAATCCATTTATTTACAAAGTTACTCATATTTTTTTTTTTTTTACCTTATTGTCTTATACACACAAATATTGTCAGTGAGACTAGATAAATAATTTTATGTAATAAATCTGAGTTGGTTTTGAAAAGAGTAATTGCTGACTTTTTTGCCGGCTCTTCTCAGCAAAAGCAACCTTCCGAACCGTGCGATAGAATCAAACTATTCATAAGTGCTCGTGAAGGCCTATTTGAATAAAAATGCGCACGCACAATAAATTACGCACAAAAGGTAATTTATTGTTAAATTACCAGAATTTATCGCAATCAGATGAATGGTATAGGGACGCATACGTTACAAATAAACAGACAAACATTGATTTTTATATATCTACCTATATAGAATTTTGCGATACACATCTGTAATTTTAAGTAAAACAAATGAGTTGCTGAGTTTCTTACAGAGTCCGAAGGAGTTGCCGAGAATTCGAAAAATTTATTGCATTAGCAATATTACTTGAGCGGCCTTTTTAGGGGGCCAGTTCAATGTTTGTAATGAATTAGGCTTCAAATTGAAGCCTTTAATAATATTTTCCTAACGAAATAAGTAATACCACTAAAAACATTAATGTAAAAACTGGCCAAGCTCATCGCCCTTAAAAGATACTAAACTTAACTAAACTAAGTTTAGTTTAGCTAAGTTATGGTGTTATGGTCAGCTGAACATTGGCCATTGACGATTAGCTATAGGTTTTTATAAAGATTATTTTTTTATTTTAGTAATGGCGAGCCAGTGGTTAGCGTGAGCATCATCAGATACTTGAGTTCGTAAATGTGAGAATCACCTTCCCTTCAATTATTTTACAATAACACAATATATACATTTTAGAGAAAATCAAGCGAGGTTAATCAAAGATATCATGCGTGGCAACGGTACATACAACAAAGTTCCAAGTCATCTTAATTTTATCTTGACTACATTTAATTTTATTTCTAATATGTATTGCTTTAGCTGCGGCACAAACGCTTTCAAATATTTAAGAGTAATTCCTTACATAATTAAAAAAAACAGCATTGTGATTATACTGTTTTTCTCCATTTAATTCATAAAATTTTTGCCTACTTCTATGAATTCCCACCGTCGCCCAATCATTGAAGACCATGCTAGTTTTCTGTTTCATAGTTTTTGAAGTAAAGATTGAATTATACTCATTTGTAGTTAAATTAAAAATTAAGTTATAAAGGTCATTTACATCATTATTATATGGTAGGTATGGAAATTTACTAACAATATTTTTTTTTTTTTGCTGCTATGTACAACATTTCAAAGCTCGATTGGAAATACGAAATGATTCGTGTGAATAATGCACAAAGTACCTACGCTCGATAGTCTTTCCAAAAACTTGGCCGGCGCACTCTGTGCACTCAGAAAACCTTTAAGTGCAACTGACTTAGTAACGTACTCCCATTACAATAATATAAATTCATTGAAAACTGTTTAGTTATAAACAGTTATAAACCGCTGTACTCATAATATTGTTCTGGGACGGAGACTAATTAATATTCCTTTGAAATATAAGCCTTGTCTTTGAAAATAATGTGAAGCGTATATACCATCAGAATATTGTATGCTGTAGGTACTTATAGTAAAAATATTTGAGCCGTCTGCGTTATGACTGTTTGAAAATTGGGAGGTTTATGCTGTCTATAGTGCAGTGTGAATCACTCATCTCTTGTACACTCGTGGGTACTTCATCACTTATTAAAGTCGGTATTGCTGGTTTCTGTATGGTTATTGTCGAGAACGCAACGTTTCTCTATCTCTCTCTCCGTTAGTGTGCTGATAACTCGAGACATCTCGAGAACTACTGCGCAGATTTTGATATGGTATTTATTTAATTTTATTTACAGTTGTATCATAATATTGACTAAAGGAGTGTTGAATATTTTGGTTAATCACGCTGGCAGAGCCGCTGGCAAAGTCTAGTATACTTGTATAAGTAAGAGTTTGGTTATATGGCTTTAAACCTTTTAAAGTTTTATCGTTGCTACAAATATATCTAAATAAATAAAAATAAAGCTTTATTTTAATACTGATGCAGGGTCACGGCACACACTGTATGTCGGTAAAGCGTTGCGTTCTGATAAATAGATGTAAAAGTCAGCTCATAAAATAGGAGCGACAAGCTACCATTTACTGCGGCTTCCCGCAGTCAGTCGTCGTGTGACGTCAGATGACTTCACTAAAAAGGAATATCTATACATATAATACATCTGTATAACCAGTAAGTCTATACTTTTTTTTTTACCAATAATGGAGTGTGGGTTATGTAGGAACAGTAACAGAAAGTAAAGATATTGTTTTTCTTGTCTGTCTGTTGGAACACGCTAATCTTCGACTAACGAATTTTCCACCACAATAAAGCACTTACGAATTTTCATGGAATTTCCACAATGCCTTGAATAGGCTTTATTGCATCGAAATCAGAAGAAAGGAAGAATAGATACAAATATTTTATAAAGTTTACTCGCGAAGCCGCGTGCGTAATTTATTTGTTTGTTTTTTTTACGTTTTATTATCTTTATCTACGAACAAAAACAAAGTCAAAGTCAAAGTCAAAGCCATTTATTCAGTTTAGGCCCTAGGAGGGCACTTATGAAGGTCGAATTTACTGAAGCTACCACCGATTCGGAAATCAGCCTTCAACTGAGAAGAACCGGCAAGAAACTCAGCAAGGTTACATTTTTTATATATATTTTTCTTTTTTTTTTATTATCTGACTATTGGCTATATTTTTTCAATAACAGCAAAATGTACAATACAATATACAATTAAATCAAAAAGAAAAATACCAATACCAAGTAAATAATAAAATGTAACAATGTAATATTATAATAAAACAACTAAAAATAAAAATAAAACTGCGTTTAGATCGCCACCTGCAGGCACGGTTCCCAAAAAGCTGGCGACGTATATTATTAAAATAAAGTTATTTTCAAGCAGTACCCTCGATTAATATTATAAATGCTATAGTTAGTGTGTATGTTTGTTTCTCAATACTCGTAATGTATGAACGGATTTGGCACATACACTGAACCCATTTTCAGGATTTTTGGGATTACTTTTTAACATGGTTAAACTATAGATGCCTCGGGAAAACCGTATCGGCCTTCTGATAAGAGAATATCTGCCTCAATATAGTTTCACCATTGCCTGCTCAGATTTATCCAAGATTGTGCCCAGACCGAGGCAGAGCTAGTAATCATTCCTGTGGCTGCTCCACTTATAGTATACCATTGATCGTTGTTATTTTTTTGTATATAATCAACTAGTTTTGGTCCCGCGGTTCCACCAACGTGGGTGGAAATTAACCTGTCACTTACTGGCCTATGAACTATCTCTGAACAAAAGCTGCGTCAAAGGACAAACCAAAAAACACTATTTCGCTTTTTTATTATATTTTATTAGTAAGGAATATATTATTGTAAATAAACAAACGCCTAAGAAAAAAATTAAGGCTCTACATAAAATACGTATTAAGATTTCATTAAATTTTGGACCATAATGCATAGAAGATAAGTTTAATTTGCCAAACGTTAAGGAAGCCTCGGGATCTATAGGGAATGCCATTATCTGGGCATTTCCTAAAAATCGCTTGTAGAATACAAAGTACCCGAAAATCAATTCCGTATATACATTATGTACTATAAGTATAGCTACGTAGTGTCGTAGCACGCGCGTAGAGCTGCTACGGCTACGGCGGGCGGCATGGCGGCTCGCGTACCGTGATATCACGTAGGCATATCTACGTGCATAGTTGTATACAGCGTGATTCTATCTCTATATTTTGATTTTTAAATCCACTTGATCTCGTACACAGAGGATATCCACTAATAACTTTTTAATCTCACTTTAGTTAAAATTTATCCGAAATATATACATAACATGGACTGCTGTCAAAATAACAATTGCAATATTTTCTGAAGGTAAATAAATGATTTATAAAACTAGTCTATTTTACTGAGGATATTTGCTGATATGCTTTTTCTAACCAGCCAATCTATATTCAAACGATTGGTGGCAACGGAAGGTATTTTTTTCCTCAATGCAGCCTCCCGGCCATAGCAAAAAGTACCAGGGTGGCATAAACTAGAGGCGGATGTGTGCAGACGGCTAGGCTGTGCGGGTGCGGCGGACGAGGCGCATTGCAGGCGGGTGAACGGCCCCGCATCGATCCTGCGTCCCGCGTCGCCCCGCCCCCGCCGCGCCCCGCGACTTGCGTAAGCCCCCCGCACTTATGTAACAGTGACGCTGTTTGCGTGATTTCCTCATTGTTATTAGAACTGCATCTTAATTTGCATAACCTTATTGTTTGTTCCACACATAATGTTTGACAGTCACGAGAGTTCGACTGAAAATAAAATATAACGGATAAAAAAATAACGCGGGAAATAAAGTATCGTAGTAAAGTTGAGATAAGATTCAACTTTATAAAGACTTTGAAAACTCCATTGGGTAATTAAGAAGATGGTTTTAGTAAAATTTTTAGTCTTGTTATATCCATTATCTTAGATATTGATTAACGTTACTACAACCATCAAATGAATAAATATAATCATCCCAAGAGGAATCGTTACCAGCCTGCTGGGAATCATGTCGATCGGCTGCAGCTTCGAGGAAATTATCTAAATACATAGATAATATTTTGTATACTTGTTCGGTTGTGTGTCGTACACAACAAATCGCTAAATAACTAAATTAATTTATTTGTTTTTATTTATTATTTTATTTTATTTTTGTTACTAACATAGTACATAAGTCATTTGTTTGTTTTTACTAATATTCTATGGATTTTTATGTGGTCCTAAATAAAGTTTTTTTTTTTTTTTAATATTAATTTATTTACATATTTACAATCAATGTATAAAATACAAACTATGATATATAGAAAACATCCTCAAAGCCCTCGCTGTTGTCGATAGGCAAGGTTAAATTATATACGACAATCCATATTTTTAACCTACAACATAATTTGACCGGCCGGTTGGTGTAGTTGGTAAGATACCTTATCTATCACGCCGCAGGTCGTGGGTTCGATTCCCACTCAGGACAAACATTTGTGTGCATGAACATGTCTGTTTGTCCTGTGTCTGGGTGTAATTATCTATATATGTATGTATTTACAAAAGAAAAGTAGTATATGTATTATATCAGTTATCTGGCTTCCATAGCACAAGCTCTGCTTAGTTTGGGGTCAGATGGCCGTGTGTGAGGAATAATGTCCCAGAATATTTATTTATTTATTATTTATTTACAATTAAAGCCCTCGCTGCTTTGAGGATGTTTTCTATTATCATACTTTGTATTTTGTGCAATGATTGTAATTACTTGTCTTAATAAATTAAAGTCAAAGTCAAAGTCAAAGCCATTTATTCAGTTTAGGCCCTAAGAGGGCACTTATGAACGTCGAAACTACTGAAGTTACCACCGATTCGGAAGTCGCCTTCAACTGAGAAGAACCGGCAAGAAACTCAGCAAGGTTACATTTTTTATATATTTTGTTTTTTTTTTGGACAATCTGACAATGTTGGCTTTTTTCCATTAAATTTTTAACAATTTTTAAAGAAATATAATACACATAAACACAAAAGATGAAAAAAAAACAACAAGAAAAATAAATAAAAAATAATAACCTGAACAATTTCAAATTTATAAAAAAAAAATAAAAAAAATATAGTATCTCTAAAATACTAATACCAATTCTAATATAAATAATAATAATTAATACCGTTATTCAACGTAAAACTGTTATATAAAATGCCACTGTACTTGTTACAGTAATAAAATGGACACAATTAAGAGTGCAATATATAAATCTACATATTTATCAATACTTTGACGTGGCGGGCAATTTTCAACACTTCCCCACATCGGTCCCCCGGCGAAGGCACTCGGTGATATATCGGACCCCATTCATTATTCCACTGCAGGTTCAAAGCGAAGCCTTTCCTGAACCGACGCCAATTTTAATCCCCATTTTACTTTTGAAATAAAACCATCCCATATCAATGAAACAAAGAAACGGATATATTCGTAGCAGGTAATTGATTTCGGAATGATGGAGCGTTTAATTTTAAATTTAAATCATGATAAAATCTATTTTTTTGTTATTATGTGACATGTACTCATATACGCATGAGATATGATTATGTCTGAGAATCATTAATTTATTAATCATTTTAATAGCATACATAAATAAGAAACCAGGACAATGGCTACTACAAGTTTTATATAAACAATATTCAAGAAATTAAATGACTAAAACTAAAAATGAACTTATAATGAATACTAAAAAAATATGTGACCTAAATAATAACCAATCAAATAACATTAAAAACACGGAATTAAAACAAAAGAGGAAGCTACGGCCCGTAGCTCCGTAGCTCCGTAGCGGGGTTACGGCGTAGCCGGGGTGCGGTCGGCGACCCCTGGCCGTGAACGGGGGCGCTCCCACTCGCTCCGCTCCCCTCCGCCGCTGCCCCGCCGCCCCGCTCCCCGCCCGCACACCGCCGCGCCGGCCGCGGCAGACACGTGAGCGCCGCACCCCTACGCTATACAGCATGTTTGTAGACATTAGATTGTTTTATAGAGTTTTTGATAGTTATGCTCTCCTATGGTTACAGTCTACAAGATATTATATTAATAGGTTTTTATGTGGGAAACATGGTTCAAAAATATTTTTTAAATTTTGAATACGTGGTATAAAGAGAGCAAGTCTGTACTCAGATTTGTCAATTACAATTTAATGACTTATTAAAATATTTCTCTCTATCTCTTTATTGAATGGCTACAGAAAGGCATAGGTATATAAATATATATATATATATGTATACAGCATTGATAGACATTATTATAATTTTTAAATTAACCGAACAGTAACATATAGAAACAAGTTAGAAAGACATTAATACTATATAAATGTCCAATACTAAATAAATACCTATCATAGAATTTGCGTATCCATAAGTGTGTAAGTTAAAAATTACTAAAAAGGCAATTAGTGACTCTAACATGTTTACCTATGAATACATACACCCTCAATATAACTGAGCTCAGTCACGCACACTAATCAACACACGCACACATCAACACTCGCCCAGTTCTTTTCAAAGCTTCTACTGTATACGCGCCACACCCCCGCCACTGTAACTACAGGGCGGCACTCACACACGCACAGCAGCTAGAGGAAAACTCTATTGTATGTGTGTAGGTAAAGTATACGAGCCGTGTTAATACACGTTGAACATTGTAGTGGTGTGCGTGGAAAATGTATGTTAATGTGGTATTTCCGCGTTTTACTGTATACGTGTCGCACTCACACTTTGCTGGGTACGTGCGGTGTCGTGTCAGGGTGTGCGGGGGTGTGTGAGGGTGTGTGCAGGGTGCATCGACACTGCTTCCTGTTCCGCAGGGTACAACGGCCTCAGGCTGTGATTTACGTCCGTTCGTTTGAAGGTTTGCGTGTTATCGTTACGTTTAGAAGTCATTATGATTATGAATGTTGTTATTATTGTCAACTAGCTTCCGCCTCGTGGTTTTCACCGCGTTTTCGGGGGATCTAATGCGTTTTCTGGGATAAAAAGTATATTATATTATTATGTCAGTAATGATCTATATTTTGTATTAAGTTTTATTCAACTATCTATAGCCATTACGATGTGATACGTAACAAACGTCAACAATCTTTCACATTAGTATTTTAATACTAATATGTAGTTTTTTTTTAATTGAGCCTCAGTTTACTACGCCAACTACATGATTAATTCAGCTTTCATTTTAATACTATTTTATTTCAAGGCAGAGATTAGGGCATAGCAGTGGCAAATATTGGCAAAGAACCAGGAACACATGGTTTGTAAGGGGCTGCAGTATCGTCAACCCAACATTGGAATACTTTTGTTGATTGACTTAATTAACAAAGTAACTATTTTCTTAATTTACTCTCAACTAGCGAACCCCGCGTTCCCGAGAAAAAAAAGTAGCCCTTGTCCTATTCCATACCATAAGCTATCTGCGTACTAAATTTTATCGGTTCAGCGGTTTAGGCGTAAAAAGGTAACAAATAAACAAAATTTAAAAAAATATATAATATTAAAAGTTAGGAAGTTAGGACTAGTCCTAACTAGTATCCTAATACATTTAAATGGATTTCCGACTATAGGTACATAAAAACTCAAATTTCAACTGAATTCTTAACGTAGAACTTATTTTACAGAGCTCCGTTTCTCAACCTCCGGGTTGCAAAGCTTAGAAAACTCTTATGAATCTTCAAATGCATATTAAAGACAAATATGCCTTTGATACGAAAAAGTTTTCTGCGCAGTTTCTATTTCTGAGAACTACCCTTTAATGAGAAATACCAGCTCCGAGGACAACGCTTGAAGTGCCGCGATATGCGTGTAGTAAAGCTGTGCCATTTCCAGGGTATATAAATTAACTAGCTTCCGCACCGCGGTTTCACCCGCGTTCCCGAGGGATCTTATGTTTTCCTGGGATAAAAAGTAACCTATAGCCTTCCTTGATAAATGGGCTATCTAACACTGAAAGAATTTTTCAAATCGAACCAGTAGCTCCTGAGACTAGCGCGTTCAAATAAACAAACTCTTCAGCTTTATAATATTAGTATAGATTGGTACCTACAGATTCTTAAAAGATATTAAAGTTTCAAAGTACAAAACAAATATTTCATCGTTATAATTTATTCCTACATAGCCCACTCTAGCTTCTATGTTACCCTGGTACACTCTGTAGGCAGGCAACGTCGACGCAACCGACTTGACTTTGATTTCGCTTTGATCTAACTAAACGTAGTCGGCAAATATGAAAAAACGAGCTAGCTGCAATGTATAAATAAATAATTCAGTCTAGAGAAAGGTAAACATCGAGTTACAGACGCAATAGGGACATACGGGGACTCTCTTCCCCTCGGATCATGAAGTGAAGTGACGAATCAGTGATGGAAAGTACTCCAATGCGACATTTTTTCAGTGAGCTTGTTACGACAGTAACATAATATATTATTGTTCTTTTCTGACATTTAAGATCGCTATATAACTTCTATTAATTTGACGTTTTTGTGTGATTAACAAGTGACAGATGCTAGATAATGCTAGAACCAGAACCCTTTGCCTTCCTTAAATATGGAAACAATATGAGGAAAAAAAATTGTATGTTGAGTGACATATCAAATCAGCTGGTACTTTTTATGTATTTTCTATACAATAGGTTTATAAGGAGTTTTTTTAATAATAACTTGTGACGTCGTAATTGTAAATGATAATGGTTAGATTTGTATTTAAAAATCACAAAAATATAAAAATACAAAATCGATGTTTTTAGATGTTACAGAAACAGAATGTTTAAATACACTGGATGGTAAATTTATCTTGAATACATGCAACATCTCTGTTATTGTGCATGTTTAGTTGGTATTTATTTTTAATCAGATTATAATTAATTACAAAAATACAAACTATAATATGTAGACAATCTCCTCGAGCCTGCCGCCGCCGCGCCACTACTGATGGGCAAAGTTATTATTATATTATTTTAACTTAAGTAACTTCTATTCTCTACAATACATCATTAAGAAAAATCAAAGATTTTGGTCTACTCTTGGTTATCAAAATCTTACTTGACAAACCATAAGTATGAAAAAAATTATAACTTTACTCTTTGACAATACTGTAAACTCATTTTTTATCGGATCCAGTTTTCAATACAAATCTGTATAGATATCGACTTGGTTTTTCAGAACTGTTTAACTTCCCAGTTTAACTGCATAGATACTGAGTTCTATACTCGAGTACAATGTTTCCCCATCGAACGGTTGTTGCAATCCCGTAGCGATACCACACCTGTCTCGCGTTACTGAAACTTTTGTTTACCACTCTTTGTTCGGACTGCTCTCCGCTTTCAATAAAGCAACAAATATCTGAAAATACACTGAATAAACTCTATTCTTTTGTTTTTCATTCTGCTTAATATACTTTTACAGTTTCTGTTTGACGTAGAGTGTCACCTACTTACGATTAATTATTGTGCTGATTTTTGTAAAAAAAAACTTGTAGTTTTTGTCACAAGATCCATTTGCATGAATACACGGTTGTATCATACTGCTATAGGAAAATTCAATAGAAGAAGGTACCTGCTATCCCATCTAATCGAAAATCAATTAATTTGTTTAAATACAAAAATAAATATTATGAATGTTTTAATGTTCAATTCAAGTGTTTTTATATTTTTTCCGAAAAATATTATTATTTATTTCATAAGATACTAACATAATTAAATTTATAAACATCACTTGTGTTGAATAATTACATTTTTAACTTTTGTCTTTATATACTTCCAAGTCATGAAGAAATCACTGCCATATTAAATGCATTACTTAAATATCATTAGCCAAACCCTTCAATCATAATTAAACTCAAAGTGCTAACTGCGCAAATCTAAAATCTCCTCTAAAACGAATTAAAAAAGACTTGGCTCGCCTTCCGGAGCGCTCCCTCTCTGTCACTATTAAATATTTAATTTTCCCCTTGTTGATGACATTCTGCACTTTGGCACAACCAACTCCGTAATTTGATCTGACTGCGTCTATAAAATCGGTATCTATTCCAGTTTGTTTGTACTAGATATTATTATATAAAATGTATGACTAGGTATACATAATTAGCATAAAAGTATTTTAATTATGGCATTGTACGTACACACGGCCCTTTGATGACATACTAGCAGCAAAAAATCATGCTGTAAAACGTCTTGTAAACTTATGGTCTCCTGGTAGTTGAGTGAACCGTCGTCTTCGTGCACGTCTTCCTTAATAACTGCTTTGTGAAATCACAAACAAACGCAACAAATTTTATAATTGCTTGGTTTAATTTGCTGTAGTTGTTGTAAGTTGTAAACATTTTTGTATATTTTTTTCAAAGAGATTTCAATTATCAGTTTCAATAATCATACCACAGGTCTATATGCAATAAAATCCAATGCAAACACTTGAGTATAATATTCGTAAACAATTATTAAGTAGGTACAAGTGAACTTAAGTAGGTTCTTGGGTAAGTGTGGATCCTTTCAACACACTCTCATGTGTATTTAGTACGAATGCTATAGTTTTCCCATAATAGCGCGGTGAGTCATGGCGGCACATACGCCGGGCAGACGACGTGCCAATATTTGATTTGTACACCGATAGCTGTATATTCCACTTAAAGCTACACTATGCAAGCATTCAATCAATAAATATTACTATAATATTGCGATGCAGTTACATAAAAAAATAAGTTTACAATAAATAGTTTATCGTTATACATCTTTCTTTCTTATCTTTAGCCTATGTCCAGCATTGGACGTCTTGCGGCTGAGATGATGATGATGAACAAATATATACCAGATAGTAAACAAATTAACTTAAATTTGAATAACCGTGCAATCTAATCAACCTTCAATATATGTATAGCTTACTATATTCTAACTGGAATATCATGTTATCTCTACCGAGGTGGAGAATACAAACAAAAATACACAAACATGACAGACTACTGCAGCTTTTGCAAAGTGTATCTATCAGTGAACCACCGGTCTGCTACAGCAAAGTTGCAATCTATCGGTTTCCGAAGGGCCGGCAAGCGAACGTTTGCTATGTAAACTGAGCAAGATGCGCTGCTTTAAAACGTTCCCTTGTGAAGATCAATACACCAGCCACCACACCTGCGAGCCTGGTACTTGCTCTACCTCAACATGTTGTGTTACTACTTTGTTGTTATAGTAACTGTCTGTGTGTGTTCCAACATCTTTTTTCACTTTTTTATATCAATAGCAATTATGATAGAATAAAAAACATTGTTAGATATTTTTTTAAGGAGAATTTATGTCTGTTTGATACGCTAATATCCGAAACTATTGAACCGGATTTACGTGAGTGAAACCGCGAGGTGAAAAGCTAATATAGAATCATTCTGAGTAGGTATATCTAACAGATAAAATAAAAGATAATATTAGTACAATACTCCAATATATTTGTTCCACAGTCAAAGTCAAAGCCATTTATTCAGTCTAGGCCCTAAGAGGGCACTAATGAACGTCGAAACTACTGAAGTTACCACCGATTCGGAAGTCGCCTTCAACTGAGAAGAACCGGCAAGAAACTCAGCAAGGTTACATTTATCATATATTTAGTTTTTTGTTTTTTTTTTTGGACAATCTGAGAATGTTGGCTTTTTTTCCATTAAATGTTTTACAATTATTAAAGAAATATAATACGCATAAACACAAAAATGAAAAAAAGAATAACAAGAAAAAAAAAACCGTTTTGATTACTCAGAAGCGCATGGAAATAGTGCTCGGTATATCGATCAATAACTTTATTGTTTGTTTGTTACCAAGTCTAATTTATTATATTAGGGAAAACTGATTGATCAATAACCAAATAAACAAAACACGGTTGACGGTGAAGTACGCAGCACGCACACATGGACAAAATCCATCAATCTATAATTTTGTAAGGCTATTGACCTTTGATTGAATAAGCACCTGAAAAAAAATCTTGATACGACCCTTGTTTACGGTCCTATAAATATCAATAATACGAGCAAATCTAATTTTAGTAATTTTAGTTTGACTCCACGAAATTACCTTTTTGGTTTATGGTACATTTTATCTGGCATGAATAGGTACCTACCCTTCTAGGCTTTGTGTTCAAGCTTCAGCCACATCATCACTTCTCAATTTCGACAAGACATCAATAATAAAAAAAAAATAAGATAAGCATAATTTTTTTTTTTTTCACATACGGCCATCTGACCCCAAACTATCTGCTTAGTCTGCTTGTACTATTGAAGCCAGATAACTGATATACTACATATCCTACTTTTCTTTTGTAAATACATACATATATGATAATATATAGATTTCCCGAGTATACAGCTAATGGTAATATTACATCCATGTAAAAATATAATAATATTTTTATATAAATCCATGAATTTTCCACATTACCTTACAAAAATGGTAAAAAAAATATAAAGAGCTGCATCACAGGGAATATTTAATCCTAACTTCCTAACTATCCTAACTATTAATATTATAAATGTGAAAGTGAGTTTGTTTGTTTGTTACCTTTTCACGCTTAAACCCGCTGAACCGATCGCGATGAAATTTAAAATGCAGATAGCCTATGGTACGGAGAAAAACATAAGCTAATTTTTATCACGGGAAAACTTAAGATCCCTGGGTAACGCGGGTGAACCGCGTTTGATTGTGTGTTTGTTCACGCCTAAACCGCTGAACCGATCGCGATGAATTTTGGTACGCAAATAGCCTATGGTATGGAAATAGACATGGCTACTTTTTTTCTCGGGAATGCGTATGTAACTGCGGGGGACAGCTAGTAAAAAATAAAGCAATATTAAAAGCAATTTGAAAATGAATCCTTTATTGAGGAATCAAGTTACCTCTGACTTCTCCCCTAGTACAATTTATAATTTTTTTTTAATTGGTAGACTTTAAATGTTTATCACTACTTATTAAAATAAAAGCTTTTGAACCTAGGGGCCGTTCTTTACAATGAATGATCAAATCGTGCCAAGGACCAAAATACGGATCATTAAACTACCTTCAACCTGTCTGCGAAAGCAATCGCCCTGGCTGACTGACCTTCGATCAGCAATGCTAGTGAACTTGAGTTGGATTTCTACAAGGAAACACTAGGCGACCACAAGATTCAATTTATATTCGCTTATATTTATTATTTCCCAGTATTCGGGATATGTTTTTCTACTTTATCGTCGGGATAATACATTGCATGTTTTTAAATATAATTAATTATATACTAACAAAGTTGTTTGTTTATTTTTAGAAAGTCCATAACGCAAAACATGCTTCCTTAAATGCAGGGGTGTGACGGAAAAACCTCGACCTCGTTACGACCCCTTCGTGACCCCATGTACCAGGGCACCATGAAACGCAAGTAATACAATTAGACACCTGCAATGTATCGCCTCATCTATACCTCATACTAACAAAGCTTACTTAGTTACTCTTTTAAGCTTTGACACCCTATTGACAGGCCAGCCCTATTTATAAATATCTGTTTTAAATCCTAACTTCCTAATAAATGCGAATGTGAGTTTGTTTATTTGTTACCTTTTCAAGCCCAAGCCCGCTGAACCGATCGCGACGAAATTTGGTACGCAGATAGTCTATGGTATGGAGAAGGGCTACTATTTTTCTCGGGAACGCGGGTGAAACCGTGGGGGACAGCTGGTTCTATGATAAATAGGCATTCAATAGAAATACCTCTAATCCTATTCTTTATAGCTTTTGAAATGTTGCCCAATTCTAGTTTGATTTTCCCTTTCTTAATATTGTATAAAACCTACAAACTGTAAAGGTCTCAATTGATCACGTATTATATTTTTGTATTTGTATATGTAATAATATCTAAGAGAAAAAAATAAAGAAAATCATATATCAATGGTCCATTACACTTAATAGATAGACACTTAACCCAAAACAATATAATATCAGTATGATATATCGTAAAAGGAAGGCGCATATTAACTGGTGCATTAACCCGTAGATATATGAAACTATAACTGGAATGGATATATTCGTACACATTACAATTTACATTTGTAATGTATTATTTGCATCGACAAGATTTCTTTTGCAATGCCGTCGTGTACCCTTGAACTCCGTTCGTACACCTTTAGTGGCATTCTTTTAAAACTAACTGTAAATCTGCATACATACACACACCACAAATAATTGCCCTATAGATAAATATCCACTGAATGTATTAACTAACCCTATCCACTCACCTACAATTATGATGTTTCTATCACATTTACAATAATCCCAACAGTATTATAAGTTAAGTTGGACAGCAGAAAATCAATGAGTTCACGTTAAAAAATAAAAACATATTATGTTCTACTAAAAACAATAAAAGTATTATATAAATCATTTCTAGCATGATTAAATCAAAGAAACCTTCTTCATAGCTCTTGTGTCCTGGTAGCTAGGGTGCGTGCCATGGGGGAACATGACCTACTTTTGTTGAGGGTGCTCCTCCAACGGTCCACACCATCGATCCGAAGGGAACTGGCACGCCATAATAAAATCAAATTTGCCCATGAAGTCATTTGAAAAAAATATTTGTTAGATTTTCGCCCATTCTACAATATAAATGTGAACTTTATTTTTGAGACTCTAATAGACAAAATTTTACATCGACAATTACGTACAGTCAAACAATGTAAAGTATATATGTATTAATTTAAAAAAAAAGTTAGATAGGTATGTAAAAAAACTGAAAATCCGACTTCATGTAAAGAAGAGAACATAGAAAAATAATACTATTTTTTGTGCAATTTTCTCAAAAATAGCTCAGATCACAAACTCAAATTACCCTCTTTCCTGGTACAGTTGGGTAAAAATACCTAGATATACACACCATAAAAATAGTTGACAATAAATAAATTATTCGTACAAGTAATTACATAAAGAGCAGGTGACTACTAAAGTTAGAGGAACGGGCCACACAATAATGTGGCAGGACGAGTTGACCGTAAACTTTTTACCTACCTTTTTGTTGTCAACCATATTGGCTGGTGCATAGGTCGTAGACCCTACACACTGCAGTGAGTCACTTTCTAAGATTTTATTATCCTTGAATATTCATGCGAAAGAATACTCTTACCAGTAATTGTAATTAAAGATATCATGTGACTTTTTTAGTATTCGGTGAAGGGAAACATCGTGCCATAGCATGGTGATAGGGTACTTTGTAGTACCCGCCTGGTTGGCTACTATACCATAACCTCTCCAGTTGTAAATTTGCCGCCAAACAACTATCTGTCCCGACAAAAGCATTTGCGAGCCAGTTATATTATATGTTTTGTGTGCTACCACCATTGGCCACATCATCACTGATTGTAGTCAAATCTGTGTTACTAAACCAACTCTGTAAACGCGAAAATACTAAAGATCTTCTTTCGAAATCAAAATGTATAGAAAAAAAATTGCGATTTTAGTATTGGTGCCATAGTAATAGTTGTTTAACTGTAGTACCAGCATGACGAACCCATTTGTGTCGATGCTATCTCGAAATATAGTAAGTACTTATAGTAAAATGAGAAAAAATACATTAACAAATACCTTTGAAATCATATAGGTGCCTTCTGATCAAAGCTCGGAAGACATAAATATTAATGTAGGTATAGGACAGATGTTTTTTTTTAAAGGTGTAAGCGAGTAGTAATTATAAAACAGTAATTTACATGTACTCAAGACATTTAGACACGGGCACCAAGACATCTGTGTATTTATTTTTGTCTAATTAAAGCGAAACTGTAACATTTTCCTAGTTTTTTTGTTTGATCACAATCTCACCATAGTAAGTAAATCTTTCATCATACAAATTGAATAGAGTAGCAGTAACATCGATAGTAAGTAAATCAACAATATCCTGCCACAAATTCCCACGAGCTGTGCTTTGGTATCAACAAAAAATAGAGATGCCGACCCAAAAAACTTTATAATAAAACGACATCAAAATATACACGTGGAAGCACCCACACCTGGCCTCGAACCTTTCAATCTCGCAGCAGCTGCTGTCTTATCCTTATTATCCTAGAGATCGCCTTGAGACCCCGTCTCCTTGCACTGACGGCGTCAACGTCCGCCAACAAAGGCTTTGTAACTTAACAAACGATGCGGGCGTCAGCTGTCGTACAGCTTGCGCCATAAAAAATAGGCCAATAACTCCGATGGCGAAAAAAAACTAAAAGAAATGTTAAAGATGGCGGCAGGTGCGGTGTCAGCTGTTCACGCACCTTTGTAATAATTGCAGTGCGCCCGCGCAACGTTCGTTCTGTTTACTCCGTCGCGCACAGGTCAAAGGCATAACTTTTGTATCGTTTTGTGATGGCCGCCACCGCCTGTTGGCATGCGATCGTATTTATTTATGATTATATCTATCAGTTAATAATAATGTCTGTCAGTCTGGTAAGGCAGGTTCTTGTTTCTGGTAATTACATCAGTTGGTTCTACTATGATACTTGCTTTGAAGTCAACAATATCAAAGCAAGTTGTCAATGCACCTAAGGGCACAGTGGTGCTACATGAGTCTGGAAAGAGACCAACAAACGCAGTATTATCTATCGTCACTTTCCCCAGTGTGGTAAATAGGTACAGACCAATAAATCGGAAATGAGCTTCAAGCAAAGGTGGGAATAAAATCAAGAACGGGCGAGATAATCAACAAAGCGACAAAGCTCGTAAAACTGATAAGAACAAGAATTAATAATGTAAAAATTACAATGGCTAGTATGTTAAAGTGGGTTAAAAGTTAATTACATCAATTTCAAGGATAGAAGTAAGATCAGGAATATTGGAAGCCGATATAACACGCCAATATAGGTCTTGCATTATACTTTCAATTAACCTACAATTTTCTTTTGAGTAGAGTCCACAAAATTGATATAAATCAGCCGGCGCTTGCTCACTGACCCGCCTGAGACCGACCGAGCGGCGACGTGGTTCTGCGCACGTGTTAACGCATCTGCCACCTAATTAATCTACCTGCGTCTGACCGCTTGCAAGGTTTTTTACATTGGGTTTATAACTCGTGGACTCCTTTCATATAGAGTTATGAGATTTTAGTAGGAACCTTAAGACAGCAGTGGTAGTGGTGAGACACGCTAAGGCCGTATGATTTTTTGTATGTTCTATTTTCAACGAATTCTGCGACGGGCCTATTATAATCAGTCCGCTATAGGCCTCACATTGGTACCACAATTATTTCTTTATGAAGATTTACAGCTAAATTATCAATTAGTAAAGTAGAAATGCAATTTGACTTAGGTATGCCATTTAAAAATCTTCACCTAATGATGCATGCATTCTATACATATTATGTGGTTCCTAACCTGCGGGCAACGCCGGCTCTGGGGTAGAGCGAGAGGAGCAGTCGCTCTAAGCACCAATTGGCCAGAGGCGCCAAAAAAAAACATCAAATAAAATTTAGATTATTAATACTATAATTTTATAAAGCTGAAGAGTTTGTTTGTTTGTTTGAACGCGGTAATCTCAGGAACTACTGGTTCGATTTGAAAAAATATTTCAGTGTTGTGAATAGCCCATTTATCGAAGAAGGCTATAGGCTATTTTTTATTCCAGGAAAACACTAGATCCCTCGGGAACGCGGGTGAAACCGCGGGGCGGAAGCTAGTTTATCATAAACTGACATACAATTTATGTAATGTGAAAGTGTTAACCAAAGAGCGCCCTACATTGATCAAGGGCTAGAGCAGGCGCTGCCTACGGGACTAAATTGATATTTAGTTTAGGTTTTATCGCATATCATTTACTTAACCTACTCCATAATAAATTGAATAAAGGTTTTTAGTAACAAAAGACATTCTGATTAAATCATTTGTGAAAATCCAGACTTCTCCTAAATAGCTTAAGAAGTCTATCTAGATTGTTGTCTAGATATCTAGATGTCAGGAGCAGAACCGCCAAGGTCGCAGTCAACATACTATAATGAAGCATAACTTAGGATTACCTACAGGAACTTTTGTGGGTAACATAAATCATACCTTACTACCTATCTATACTATCTATATCTATACTAATATTATAAAGAGGAAAGATTTGATTGTTTGTTTGCATTGAATAGGCTCCGAAACTACTGGACCGATTTAAAAAAATCTTTCACTGTTGGGAACCAACACTATCCCCGGGTGACATAGGCTATATTATATTTTCAAAAAAAATTGGGATCCTTACTAAAACTCCAATAATGTAACCCGAGGTGAAAAAAAATACATAAAAAATTCCTTACATCGCGTGCGCTGCGAAAACTATTGATGATAGAACAAAATAATGTACTACGACTTTGCAGAACACATAATTATCTACAAAAAGTGTCGCGACAGCATATGTCTAGCTATTATAGATATGTCACAAAGTGTATTTTTTTATTTTAAAAAGTTAATTAAAATGCCGGCGCTAGAAAAGGCTCTTTATTTGTCCCTTGGTTTTAATCCTTATCTAAATAAATTACTTTATATTCAAGACTGCTTCAATACCTTTATATAACTTTTTAAATT
The DNA here is from genome assembly GCA_951216915.1 of Tetheella fluctuosa. Lineage (NCBI taxonomy): Eukaryota > Metazoa > Arthropoda > Insecta > Lepidoptera > Drepanidae > Tetheella > Tetheella fluctuosa. Next base: position 1,558,741 of record OX578229.1, on the reverse strand, counting down.
ATTCAATTCGGACATTCCATTCGAAAGATATCACGAGTTTAAAAATGTAAGTATTAGAAAAAAGTCGCGTGGTCGCCGCTCACCCCGCTCGGCTAGCTAGGCAGCACCAATGCGATGTGGGCGTCACTGGGGTAGGGGATGGGAGTCAATGTCTAAACTAATAATATAAAGAGGAAATGTTTGTTTGTTATGATTTAACTCAAAAACTACTCTACTACTAACTACTTTCACCATTAGAAAGCTACATATAAAATGCAATACGTGAACCGTTCGACGCCACCGCGACGTTCCCTACTAGAGTGGCTCACGGCAGAACGGGTTTACGAATTTGGATTGAAATTTGGCACAGAGATAGATTATAGTCTGGAATAATACATAGGCTACTTTTTATCCCGGGAAACATAAGAACCCTCGGGAGCGCGGGAGAAACCGCGGGGAGGAAGCTATTCAAAATATATACGAGCATATAATATAATGTTACAAGCTCTGCTACCCGTGCGAAGCCGGGGCGGGCCGCTAGTATACATTATACAGATTTACTAAAGCTCGGGCATTTTCCTAACTTTTATTATTCTGTTTATATTGATTCTATCCTACGAATCATTATAAAGTTTGTTTATTTAGAAGTTTGGATGTTTGTTGCCACTCAACTCCGTAACGGCTGGACGTATTTGGATGAAATTTGGCACACACATAGAATATACTCTGGACTAACATATAGGATACTTACTTATACTTTTTATCCCGGAAAAACACACCGCGCGGCAGAAACTAGATAATCGAATAATTAAAAAGGGCGCGTTAATAAATTACAATTTTAATATGCTGCATTTATTTTAAAAACTTTACATTATTGTTAATTAAACATTTACAATCCCATAATATATTTATTTTACATTACCTAGGTATATAATATAACAATATGATTTTATATGGTTTGTCACACACCTTTACCTTTTATCTACTTATTATAATTTAACTTAATTATTATATTAAAATGAAAGAAAAAATATACATCACAGATATGATTCACGAATGCTTCATACTTATAAACTATTCCTTACGATTTACGAAACAGTTTATATAACTAGAATGAGAGTTGGAGTAGATATTTATGTTGAATCTCACTAAGCTTTAACGATACGATAGTAGATAAGTAGTACTTTCCTAGAGCCTTGTTTGTTACATGCATTTTTTTTATTGATAGTATTATTTTTTTACAATCATACTATTGATAAGATGATATGGCTAAAGGTGGTAAAAACACGAGATTACTGGTTCTCAAGTACAGCTGCCAGACCGAATATCACTCTTACATTATTTACTAACCTTTCCATTTTTAGGGATCCGTAGTCAACCAACCCTTATAGCTAGTCATGTCCGTCTGTCACGACCATTTTACTCAGATATTATTAGTGATATAAACTACTAGTATATAGTCATTACATTGTGCGGAATAGGTTTAAATAATGAGTTTTTTTTTTACACTTTTTTGATGTTAAGATCATTCATTGAAGATTGAGCTTTGTTATTATTAGTTCCATGCCTTTTGGACGAGGTGGATTCTTCTTCTAAAAATATTTACAATAGTAGCATTTGTAAGGGTGAATTTAAAATGAAAACTATAACCGTCAGGTAGGCTCTTTTACGCCTTCACGAGCAATATTTTAGGTCATAGGTTAGACGTATCGTAGGTATAGACTACGGAACCCTACACAGCGCTTGTCCCGACAGGCACTAGGCCGGATTATAATAAAAATAGTTAGTCACCAGTGAGAAATCTTAGAAGACGTAAATTTCTTCTAACATCGAGTACTTACTTTGAAAAGAATTTATTATGTATCCTTAATTAAAGCCAGGAGTTTAATTGCGCTGCATTTGCAGCTTTCATATCTGAATTGAATTAAAAAACGATAAAACTGCTAAACGGTAGTATTAACATTTAGATATGAAGCATATATGAAGCCGCAAATGTGGCGACATTAACCCCCCTGGTACACATCTGCTACAAAAGTGCATACCTGCTATTGGATTTACGGTACCTATTGCAACTAACGCGCGTGGGAAGATTTGAGTTTCTTGTCACTTTCGCGTACTGTATCTTTATACCAAAGCAGTTACACATCTCTTTTAACCAAAAGAGACAGATGCAGGTTCTTGACATGGCCTTATAATGAAAAATTTAAGAACACAAAGTCTATACAATTTTTTTTTACCTTCCAAGATTCGTTGATGTTAAGTTGATGATTTTCCACCATAGATGCGTAGCAAGGAATGTTTTTACACGCCAATATGATCGCTTCATTAGAGTTAAGGTGAGCTAGCTAATTTAGGAAAATAAAGCAATTTTATTAGCGTTTAAAAAATACTTTCCTCGCTACGCAACCCTAATAATATAATGAAATAATTCGTGAAACTGATGCTAAGGTTGTAACTGATAACAAAGTTTCTACTTTTAAAGGATGGCCTGATACTATGGGTATTCTATTACGGCAAATATATAATTTGTTAAATATATTATTTCAGGTTACCTTACTCATTTTTCTACATTATAATTTAAATTTATTTATATTGTAATTTATTAATTGTTTGACGTTTAACTGCTCGCCAAATTCTTATATATAAAATTCTCGTGTCACAATGTTAGTTACCATACTCCTCCGAAACGGCTCGACCGATTTTTATGAAATTTTGTGTGCATATCGGGTAGGTCTGAGAATAGGTTCTTATCTTTTTTTTATAAACCGCTACGCGAGTGAAACCGCGAGGCACTAGTAATTGTATATAATCAAAATTATAGTATGAAAGATTACCATGAGTACTCCGCGTGAGGCGTAGGTTTTATCGAGAATTGTGTCTGTCTCAATATTTATTTTGGTGAGCATTTTATACATATATGATCCCTTGATAAATTATCACAAATTCTAGAAATACCAACATCTAACTAAGCGATAATTACAACAAAAATATAATTTCAAAACCAGAAAATACAGAATAACAGAGATCAGTCTTAAAATTCAGAATAACAATCTACACCTACAATTTGGAACTAATGTTACGCTAATCCGAAACAATTCATTTTCAACTAGCATCTGCCCCGCGTTCTCACCCGCGTTCCAGATGGATTTTAATATTTGCCCGAGATAATAAGTGGCAAATTTCATCGAAATCTGATCAGCTATTAGGGCGTGATAGAGGTACAAACATCCGAACAAACTTTTACATTTATAATAATAGTAGGATTGACAATTTAAAATTAGCTTTATCGTTAGTTGAATCAACAAACTCGTAAGTTTCTGAAATGTATAGAATATAGTAACATTGCATTTTCTTTGATGTAATTTGTCAATTTTTTTTTTTTAATCGACTAAGTAATCAATCCCTTTAGGTTGCCTGTCCACCAGAGCATAGTGAGTAAAATTTATTAACCAGCCTTATTCAGACCTACTCGGTTGCCATTTCGATTGGAAGGAGCGATTTAGTTTAATTAAATATATGCTAATGTTGTGTTAGTCGCAGACTTTGTACACTAACACAATATAGATCGACTGTATCGTGGAATTCTAAAATTGGAAAATAAAGAGCCATTGGATTCGTCACCCCAATCGGTTTCGCATCCGAGCAACTCTGAATATCGCCGAAAGATGATAACCTATTTTATACCAAGTTGGTTTCAATTCAGAGTAATATTATACCTACAATCTACATTCATAGTGAAAAGAAATACAAAATTATATTCATCATTTTAATATCAATAGAAATTTTAAATTTATTCCGAGCGAGCATAATCTAATATCGCAACAGGGTGATAAGGATTTTCATCACCCTGCACTTGAGCAAATAATCGTACACAAAATATACATATAGAGGGTATGAAAAACGGGTACAGGGATACTGCACAAGTTATTTAATTTATACATATATGTCCCTGTACCTATTTTAGTAAATTATTGGTTCCAATTATAAATAATTTAATCCCATACGTACGTACTTACTGCAGAGATAAGGAAACCACGTACCATACTCTAAAAGTAACCTAATGAAATGAGCCCGTACCTGTGCCGGGCATGTTTTGACGGGACGGCTTGATGTACCTAGCTTACTCTAAATCTGTAATATATACCTATATCACTAAAGGCGTGACAATCTAATCCGCCCGTTTTGACAGCCCATAGGCATCCATGTGACAAAGAGAGACAGATACCTATAGCGAAACCAAGAGATATCTTTTTGTCAAAATGGGCTGGATTGTGACAACTTTAGTGACTATTTCCATTTCATTTCTCTTAGCTAGTATGTGAGCAAGGGCCGGTGCATTAGGCGATTCATGAAGTAGAGCCCGCGATTGCCTTTTTAATTGTTTCGGTAACAAAAATCAAAACAGTAGTGGTTTTTCAATTTCCAAATAATTTATTTTCACTATAATACATAAAACATACATCATGGGTAATGTGGACTCCGGCGAAAACCGCCCAAGCAACTGTAAGGAATAAACTAAATAAAAACGCGCGAACTCATTAATATATTATCGCATGAACATAATCATTATGCACCAAAATCACTGGACAAGTAGAGAAACTAATGTTGTATGCATTGATTTTGAGGTTAGACCTGATAAAATTTAAAAAAAACTATTTTTCATAAATATGGAAGATGATTATTGACATACTTTAAATTAATTATTATTTAACCTTTTACTGCTTTACTTGAGAAATTGCATAAACACCATTACTCTATTATTTTCTAACACAAGCTTGTAAATAGTTCTCCGGAAGGAACATGACTTTATTTTGAATTTGTTAGTTGTCTCAAAATAATCAATGCAAGACTAAGGGCCTTGTAGGTTGCAGAGAAGTTTCTGATAGCATATATGGTAGATATCTCAGATAAGCTATCCAGAACTCTTCGGCAACCTCTGCGAGACTGGCCCAAAGAAGGGTTTAATCGATTTTATAGCCTAATATCCAGAAATCTTCTTGATTGACGTTTTACAGCGATACACGAGTATCAGCAACAAAGGCTTATACTTACTATGAATATTTACAAAATTTACATTAAGAAATTATTTTCTTTTTAACAAGAAGTGTTACAATAAAAAAATAAGAACAAGAACTGAATGTTAAATAATATGCGATAATTTTGAATATGTTGACAAACTGCCCGCTTTGCTAAGTCTTTAACTACGAGATAAGGTACGATTTAAGCGCATTATGCTACAAACGATAACATTCAGTTGTACTATTTGTCACTTGGTGTTTAATACATTATGATCACATAAAGGCAAATAGTTTGACCGATTTATCCATGCGTTACATTCTATATCTCTAACATTGCAATTCAAATGAAAGGCACACGACTTTCAACAGTTCGTTTATATGACGACATGCTATAATATCCTAAATTAAGAGCTCTTTATGTATTTATATCAACTATATATTTTTATACATTAACACTCTTACAATGGTCATATTCATGTTACGTTTACGAAAATATATTTTTAATTTTTTTTACAATAAATTAAAAAAATAAACGATGTAACACACTGTTCGTAGTTTAATGGAACATCACACGTCACTATCACCAACACAACCATTGCCGAGGCAACGAAACACTTCACTTCAAGTTTAAAGTACCAGGATAGCACGAGCGAGCGGGAGTCGATGACCTAGTCGAAGTCGATATCCATGTTGTACTGTCGGTCCCTATCATTGGAGTTTAAGGAGGAGGTCGAGTTGGAGCTGGTGGTGTTGGTGTTGGAGCGAGTGTGCGGCGCCCACACGCCGGACGAGGCCGTCGACACCGTGCCCGACGAGGAGCCGGTGTCCGGCCTCGCGGCCAGCGCGCCCAGGGCTCCCAGCGCGCCCAGCGGGCTCCACGACACGCGCGCCGCGCCCACGCCCACGCCGCCGCCCACGCCCACCCCGCCCACGACGCGCCGCCGCGGGATCCGTCGCACCAACATGTGAGAGAACGATGCTGGAACAAACAAACATTATGTCAAACCATGCCGTCCATTGTAATAGTATTGACTCTCATTAGTTGGCGTTTAAAGGCGAATATAACCTAGCCCACAATAGAAACATAATGAACATAGATTATCCTAAGGCTGCTTAAACACACTCTCCAAAACCATCCAAAACCTAATCTATAATATATTTAATATCTTGTAAATGAATACTTAGGGCATATAAGTATAAAAATTCAGAGTTCCATGTAATAAAATAAAATTAGTCAGAACATACATCCAGAACTATCGGTGCGCGGCGCTGGCATCGTGCTAGCAGTCGTAGCTGGCGTCGTAGCGGTCGTAGCGGGCGCGGCGGTCGTAGCAGCGGGTACCGTAGCCGATGCGGGTGCCGGTGTTGGTGTTGGTGTTGATGCGGGTGCTGTCGTATCGGCAGCCGGTGTTTCGGTCAGCAGCGAGCGTCGGCAGATGGGACACGTCGCGTGAAGCTGCAGCCACGGGGATATACACGACGAGTGGAATATGTGGTCGCATGATAACCGAGATACAGTTTCACCTGGAATGTATAATGTTATAGTGAGTAGAGGTAGTGGGAATATGCATAATTCCAGCTTAATGAGGAGCCCAGAAAGGAACCGGCTCTCAAGTGCAGCTGCTGGAACACAATGGCAAGTGTTTTAATGATAGATTTTCAATTTGAGGATTGGCAGGCAGCCAGGCGGGTACCACAAACTACCAAAAACATGTTCCAGAGGTACTAGTTCGATTTGCAAACTTATAATAAACAACTAACTTTGTATTGGTGAAACTTAAAAAGTTACACAATCAATTCTACAGGGTTTTTTTTTTTTATCGAAACAAAAGTTTCTCATGGACTGTCTTACCCTTTACTGTAACCGTGGCCCATTGACGTAGGTTCCCACCGTTATGGCTACGTTCGGCGTGTAGCAAGCGTCTCCGAAACCGAGCATCATTCTCGCTGCGACAAGTCGAATACTTAATAATTTGTGTTACTAAAATTAACACATCATTGTAAAAGATTGGTACTAACTAGGCAAGCATAAAGGCAAGGTCACAGTTACCTAATTGGAAGTTCTCCCAGCACACAGAACAGGAGGTATTCGCAGCGGCCTGGGCTTCGGTGACCGGCTCGGAGGGCAGGGCTGCTAGTTGCTCCCGAGGTAAGGGTGGCGGGCCCGCGTTTTCTAGTTGACCGAGTAACTGTGTGACCACTGCGTCTAGACCTAAAACGCCGTGAGGTTATGTTAGCCTGGTACTTTCGTATTAAAACAAGTATATTTTTAATGTAAACAAAACTGATAGAACTATCAACACGCAACAGTCAATGTGATTGTAAATTAACTTATCAAGTGTGAATTTAAAGTATCTGTTTGACTTACATACGACTTTAATACAACACTTGAAAAAAATCCACAGATATAAACACACATTGGAAATCGTCGGAAACAAAGGAATATACCTTCTCCTCCAAATACATAGTCTCCTGGTGCTCCAACTAAAACGAATGGCGCCCCAGCGGTGACAGCGCCCGTACCCGGCCTCGCACCACCGATCATCCAAACCAACTGTTCCATTAGAGTCTCTCGCCGTCCTGCTCCCCTGGTAAGAAAATATAAAATTACATACAAATTTGTTAAACTATCCTATTTCTTTTTACCTCTCTTGACTGCTAGGATTTGATTACTAGTGTTATTTCACAAAAAAATTAATATAAGTCTACTAAAATTAATTATTGGCCGCCATTGAAATATATGGGCAATGTGATAGGTTGCGTCGTAGTTGGAAACTGGTGTTATTTTTGTGACAGATGGCTAATCAGTCGATAATTACACATTTGATATTGTTCCCATTACGTGAAATTAATTAATTTATAATGATAATTATAACTTACCGCAATCTGCCGCCAGACATGAGAAATGCCAAGTCATTTAACATTGGTGGTGTGCCCTGAAATTCATAATAGATCTTGATAAGTTTGATATTGTCTTTCTTTGTTACTGTCATAGAAATAAAACGCTACCAACCTGTTGGGAAGGGCAAGGCCCATCGGCAGCGGCGGTAGCTTCGAGGATTTTTTCTTTGTATTATAGTTTGTATTTTGTATTAAAAAACTTGTTAAAGCTAAATGCTGTACACAAAAGATTAAGCGCATCAAGTCGATTGGATGCGCTTTACTCGAAGTGAACGTTAGTTACTAGGCATTAATAATAGAATGAAAATAAAATTAGTGGTCATACATCAGTGCAGTGTACTCCAAAATAATATTATTATAAAACCAGATTGTCCAATACTAAGGCACTGGGTCAGAGCCTGTGTTGTGGGGGTGAAATAATTAGATTTTTTTTTGTCATAGTCTAAAAGTTATTTTTGGAACTATGTTCCTTTATGCGACTTGTGATAGGAGCAGACTGGCATAAAAGGGAACATAACGAAAAAGCGTTATATAGGTTCACGTATATAACGCCAGTCTTTTATACATAAAAGACGATAGCAGTTATGCCCTCTCCATGCGACTTTTCCGGAGGTTCAAAAATTTAAAAAAAACTTTATGAACTTCGTTGCTGGCCGGGGTACCCCAGCCGCACATTTTTATTTCACTTTTTACTAACAAAATATAGACGTGTCTGAAATAAATAATAATAATAAAAAACATCATGAAATTGTTACTGGATGTAACAGTTTGTAATACGTTACAATAATGAGTTAATGACGACATATCGCCACTTCGCTTCTAAACAACCGCACCTAAAATGTCGAGTCATGCTATTACATTAATTAATACATATTAAGTATAACTGTAAAGGTACCAATAGCATTACATTGAACAGACAATATGATATACGTCTAACTCTGGTAGAGCTTGGAAGGTTGTTCGATTTTGGTTAAGGTTAATTTGATAGTAATCATTACACAATATTTAATCGAATCATGAAAGATTTATTGATAGTACCCAATCAAGTAAGTACCTAATCTATTGGATAAGGAAGTTCCTTTAAATCAAAGGAACATTTATATGAAGAAATTATTACAAAAACACCACTATCAATATATATTTGTATTTAATCAAGTATTGTGTATTCAGAAACAATGTAGCATAAACAAAATGGTCTCAAGGCTCCAGTCTCCCTAAAATCAGTGTTCTTGCGGAATTTATCAAAAAAGAAATATTTCTTTTTAGTCATCAGAAAAGCAATGAATGAAATATATTTTACGTTATTTTAAAGTGTGAGATTTGAAGTTTCCAATACATATTTTATTTTTTAGTTTGACGCCAATTTTATTAGCTTTGTGAGGCTTCAAACATACCTCTATTTACGTTCCACGCGTAGAAGGTTTCATTCATGCACACCCCACATTAATTTAAAATGATTTTTTGAATGCATTTTTTTTTATTCGACAGATAAGTAGTTGTTTTCGGAGTGGGTAAAGTTTGATTTCTCTAAACCTTTACTTTGTAATAGAAAAAAATATATGTTGCAAGGGTCGAATTCAGAAATTTATAACTTTTTAAAGCACTTTAAATAAGAAATTGAAACTACTTAGAAGAAAAGTAACAAGATAAGATTATTGTAGAGGATTTGCCGACAAATGTAATCTGAATACATTTCTTGTTTTTGCTATAGTTTTTTTCGTGGCGTGTGCATGAATGAGACCTTCTACGCGTGGAACGTAAATAGAGGTATGTGAAATATCATTCATTGCTTTTCTGATGACTAAAAAGAAATATTTCTTTTCTGATAAATTCCGCAAGAACACTGATTTTAGGGAGACTGGAGCCTTAAGAACACAGTAAAAAAATGTTTTGAATTTTAAAAATAATCAACCACAACATGGCACGACATGACCAATTGATAATATCTAGTGTGAGGTGACGTCTAGCGGCCATTATCTGATAACAACGTCAACAATACGTCGACCAATTGATCACGTGCCAAATTAACAACGCTCGTCTTGGCGCCCGATATAAAAATTCTGCATTCTATAAAATTCTGGAAACATACATTGGGTAAAAAAAATATAAATGTGCTACGGACTTTCATCACCAGAAAAAAAGACCATCATTATTGTGCTAACCAATCTATCCGATCTCTAGTTTATGGCGTAACTTTTATGCATCGTCGGTTAGCCTTGATTCACAATAGGCGCGATAAACCACAAATAACAGAACTGTAGGTATTCAGAAGTATTCAAGATATAAAATCGAAGAGTTCGCGTGTTTACCATAAAATTATGCCACCAGTTTTGATCGATATTTAGTTCCCGACTGCCTAATATTTTCACAACATTTAGGTAGCGATAGAAAGCACGATCACCCAGCCTTTGTGTTCATAGGGAGGCCGTGCGTTCATTCTATACATACATATTTATAATAAAATTGTACAACTAGCGTGTCTGTACATTGAATATGTATATTTATCAAAAACTGATCGAGGGTGATTTAGGAAGAGTATCTCATATCAATGCAGAGACCATAATTTTTTTATTCTATGATATCTTCTTTTTTGAACGGATTTTCATGGAGTTTTCATAATTAATTTAAATAAGTAACTTAACATACCGCAGCATTTCATTTCGAATAAAAACAGGTTTTTTTTTTCTGTGAACATTATTTTGTCGTTTTTAGAACCGCTATAGGATCACTCCGTTGTCCGTCTGTCAGTCTGTCAAGACCCTTTTTCTCAGGAACGCGTAGAGGAATCAAATTGAAATTAATATCAAATACTTAACTCCACGGTCACTTGGAGTTGTAAAGAAATTAAGCTTCTAAGTAAACGCAATAAAAAAATACGGCCAATAAAATGTATTGTGATAAATAAAACTGTTATAGAAAAAATTTCAATGTGTACGTACACACGTAGATCCGAGCTACATTGTATTAGACTTGAATGAAAACATCTTGCCGTATTGTATTACTGTTATGTTTAAATTAAAACAAATACAGATGATATTGTCTCACAAAAGTATCTACTATTATAAAGGCGAATGTTTGTGAGGATGGATGTATGTTTGTGACTACTTTACACAAAAACTACTAACCGGATTTGGATGAAATTTGGCACACAGACAGAATATATTCAGGATTAACATATAAGTTTATTTTTATCCGTGGAAATCATAAGAAGCTAGTAGGTCATAATAGTAATCTATACTAAACTATACTTATATATATACTAATATTATAAAGCTGAAGAGTTTGTTTGTTTGAACGCGTTAATCTCAGGAACTACTGGTTCGATAAAAAAAAATCTTTCAGTGTTGGATAGACCATTTATCGAGGAAGGCTATAGGCTACTTTTTATCCCGGGAAAACACAAGATACCTCGGGAACGCGGGTGAAACCGCGGGGTGGAAGATAGTATAGTAAACATAATTAAATGTTCAACTTGTACTGTCATTTACATGCTATCAGTATACATGGCGGTAATGACTAGATAAGTTAAGTTTTATTTTTAGGTTCTGCATAATGACTTGCTCATTAACTGTGTAATGCAAGGTTTGTTACTTTTGTATGAAAATCAACCGTAATTTCAAATAGACAATGTTAAGTCAATTTTTTTTTTTTTTAATTAATATTATAAGTATTTTATTTACATATTTACAATTAAAGTAAAAAATACAAACTATGATATATAGAAAACATCCTCAAATTGAAATATATATTTAGATTCCAGCCTGCAGTTTCACCCGCGGTCCCGAGGGATCTTCCGCCCCGCGGTTTCACCCGCGTTCCCGAGGGATCTTGTGTTTTCCCGGGATAAAAAGTAGCCTATAGCCTTCCTCGATAAATGGTCTATCCAATACTTAAAGATATATTTTTTTAATCGAACCAGTAGTTCCTGAGATTAGCGCGTTCAAACAAACAAACAAACAAACTCTTCAGCTTTATAATATTAGTATAGATTAGTATAAATATGTGTGTCAAATTTGATCCAAACCCATTCAGTAGTTTTTTGCGTGAAAGAGTAACAAGCATCCATCCATATTGGTGACCAGTTATAGTTTTTTGAATATATCTCAGGCACCAGTCTCTCACTAAACAGCCAGTTCTAGTTATCTATTTCAGCAGGGCTAGTTATGCTCTTAGTTCATAAGAAAACTTTTGACGAGCTGGTTGGTGTGATTGGTAAGATACCCTATCTCTCACACCACAGGTTGTGGGTTTAATTTCCACCTATACATGCATGAACATGACTGTTTGGGCTGAATTGGGGTGTAATTATCTCGCAGTAGTATATGTAGTTTAGCATTTATGTTGTTTCTATAGATGCTCTGCTTAGTTTGGAATCAGTTTGCAGTGTGTGATGAATGTCCAAGGATATTTATTAATATCAACTATTAAAAGTCAGGACATACGGGATGGCGACTGTAATAAAGAATCAATAAAGTATTAAACATACCTGTGTCATTTGGTGAACGTCGTCTGAATCATCCAGGTCATCAATGTTGCTCATATCATCTATGTTACTCATGTCTGCATCGCTGAAGTCTTCACCGGAGAGTGGTAAACTCTCACCCTCATTTTCCAACTGCTCTATGAAACCACTTGCACAGTATGGACATGTATAATCCTGGAATAGTAATAAAGTAATAGTAGTATAGAGCTGTAGTCTGGAAATTAGATGCTACTGTTGTAGCCCATGTTCTTCTCCATATCTGTATCTGCATACCAAATTTCATCGCGATCGGTTCAGCGGTTTAGGTGTGAAAAGGTAACAAACAAACTCACATTTGCATTATAATATTATAGTTAGGATACACACATTATTTGCATTCCACAAACACTTTATTTGGAAAGGTGAAGAAGCTTGTTTTTACATTGCTTGTTTTAATGAACTAGCTTCCGCCGCGCGGTTTCACCCGCGTTCCTGAGGGATCCTTTGTTTGGATAAAAAGTAGCCTATGTGCTATTCCAGACTATAATCTATCTCAGTGCCAAATTTCATCCAAATACGTTCAGTAGTTTTTGCATGAAAGATTAACAAACATACATCCATACATCTAGACATCCATTCACTCACTCACAAACTTTCACATTTATAATATTTGTAGGATATATTAATTAAGGATGTTCTATTTTTAAGGTTTAATAAAATATGTATAGGTTTATATGTAATAAAGTGTGTACAATAGCTAAATATACCCAAATAAGTGATTGGTTTTAGTGTGAGCTTCATATTAGTAAAAGTCAAAGTTTTTCTATTTTCCTGTCAATCAAATTCAACTTATTGAATAAGTTAATTACCTTAAGTACTAACTTGAATCACAGTAACTCTAATCTTTTGTTTTTATATGTTATTTTGGAATGCATATCCAAGTTCCTAAAATGATGGATTGTAGTGCTTTAATAAATAAAAAAATATGTTCTGTATGAATTCTTATGTTTTAGTACAGTAAATATACCTAAATAATTTATATTCACATTGGTTATTTATCTTTTCCATGTTCTTGAGAAGCAACTGAGTCATTGAATGACATACCACTTCATCATTTAATCAAATCAAATGATTTGTGCAGGCTCTTGTATAACCTATGACCCTAGTACTAACACTTGATATGTGTGAAAAATAAATAATTATTTTGATAAGCTGGTTTATTTCGTTCTTTTTTATGCTTATTGAATTTTCGTGTTGTCATTAGTTTGACGGCACACAACCTTCAGGGGAGTTCCCTTTAGGTATAAAAAAATACTAGTTAGTAGGATGATGTAATAATAGGAAATTGTCAATTGCCGATGATTCTAGACTCGTGAAGAGTAATCCAAAGAAATGTCACGCAGTGTGTTATTGTGACCGGCTGCCTAGCCACATTGGTTTTTTTCGATCATTCACCATAGTCGACAGGTTTCGCTAGGAAATCAATGAAAAGATAGCTCAAACTAAGCTCGATGTAAATCAGTAATCATTGTTAAGATTAACCTTTAGTAATAATGTTAAGAACAACTATAACTATTGATTTTTACCTGCAAAACATCTTCGAATTCAATGTTACATCTGTGGCAAAAGAAGCGAGGTGGAGGCCGTCGCTCTAATATAGCGTCAGCCATTATTTTAGTTTATATTCACAGTAACACCAACAACTATTAAACGATTTGAATAATGTCCTGAGGATTGTGCTTTTAGATTCTCAACAAAAATTTTACAATCGCCATTTTTTTGAAGACATGCACAATCTATTTATGGTACAATGCTATTTTTTTTAATGCCACAGTTACAGTTTGTGACAGTGTGTCATTTGCAGCATTGGGCGCACTGAACGAACTGGGTCATACATAGACAATTTATGTCACAGTAGGATTAAAGGGGCCCATTCACGGCAGTCCGCTTTGCCGTCCGCCGCTATATGCAGGATAGTGAATGTTAACGCAGCCTGCATGACATCCGGCAACACCAAGCAGGATGCGTCTTTAGTCCTGCACAAAGCGTGCAAGCTCTAAGCAGTATATAGTGTGTGAGCTATATATTGCTTTACAATCCTGCACGGCACGGCGCGGCGGCGGACTGATATGCAGGATAGTGAATGGGCCCCTTAAAGACTCATGGTTTGCGAAGCATAGTGATGTCAATCGTACGAATAAGAACATATTTTTTTTACTTTGTATAGGCTTGTGTTTGACCACAATCTCACTATGTTAAGTGATGGTGTGGCCGAAGGTAGTAAGCACACAAAGCCCAGAAGGAAGCCCAGAAATAAGTCATTAATTACTTATTTAAATTATTAACAATACGTTATTTGTAGGTAAGGGCTAGATCCTACCGAGACGCGACGCGGCGCGCACTTTTTAAGATAGCGATACAATATAGAACTTTATTTACTATACAAAAAGGAACACATTTAGGCTGGGAATACACGTCAGATTTTTTCATCCGATCGTCGGATCCGACTATCGGATATCTGTTCCTGAATGCATAACCACTAGCTGCAAACATAAAATTTTAACCTTACCATGCCTCTACATTCTGGAAACATGCAAATTTGACAGAAAATATATCAGTTTCTTCACAAAGCGTGGAGAAAAAAATACAAACCGATCGCTAAGACATAAGAACATGTTAATGCTACCCACTTCCAACTTAACATTACACTCTAATAGTCCCTACGTGATGTGCATAAAAATATATAATAGATTACCAGATATATTAAAAGACGAAACAGATACAAAATTTATCAATAAACTTAAACAAATATTATTGAAAAAAAGCATATTATACAGTTAATGACTACATAAATGACACAAAAATTATATAAATTCAATTAATTATCATATATCTATATCGTCAAAAACTACAACATTATCTCCTCTCTCCTACTTCTAATGTTTGTTGTGCCCGACAGGGTCCATAAATTTACTTAGACCTAATTTACCACCTAAGGTTACCTTATGGAATGCAAATTAGTAAATAAATAAAAAATAATTATTTTTAATAATAATAATAATACTTTAGTTGTCACTGTTTAGCTTACTTCCAGCACCGCATGACGTCATTATAATGGCGGATACTGTTTCGCTTGTTTAGAAACAGATTAAAAAACCTGAAAACTTTGAAATGAATTTTAAAATTAATTAAGCTATCTTATGAACTAAAACTAACATTTTCCAACTGCTTATTGCCTAAGCTATCTAAATTGTATATATTTAGATTTTTTCTCATATAGAGTAAAATACCCTATTAGTCTCTCTAAATAGGGTACATAGGTGGTACATAGTGTAATAACCATTTTAAAAGTATGTAATAGCATAAAATAATAGCAGACAAAATTAGTATGTAGTTTTATTTATGCAACACCTTTAAACTTTCTTCTTAATTTCTTTCTATATTTACCTATGATATTTACTGACAACACTAAATCTATCTGTCGTTTGCGTGTTGCTGTGGGTCATATTTTTATAATAGAAAATTCATAATTTCATTTTATTATACGTGAATATTGATAATGTCAGCATAATTTGAAGACAATATGTATAGTTTAATGTTTAGTACCGTCTTATCGGTGAGATTTACATGTGCGGTCGTATAACTTGTGTTCAGGTAACTCAGTATTTGCGGGATGATTGTTAAATAAACGTGAAATAAAGACAAATCATGAGGATATCTGTTTACTTAATTAATTATCATCATCCATTCTACGTATATTAAGTTTTTATTTGTCTATTTTACCGAAAATAATAGTTGTAAACGTTCAAAGTGGGTCAGCGTAGCACGAAGCTTATTTGATTACAATGAATGAGAAGAAATTGGTCCAGAATTTCAAGAGTTATATCAACGTGTCGCCTGTGGTAACGTTATTTACATATTACATTTTATAAAGCTTTTCTAATTTCAAAAGTTTATACTAAGGCCAGTATTACATATTATAGAAATAAGATAATAGATGATATTATACATTGATCTTTCACGTTCATTGCGTATTTTCAATCTACATTACGAGCAATGTATATCACTTCTTATCATATCTATTATGCTGAGATATCTGGGGTATAACACAAAAAAATATTTCATAACAACATAATGTTGGTAATTAGTCTAAAATTATAATCAGGAGAAAACAATGATTTTCCTGTGAAATGATATTGATAAAATTTTACTGTGAAAAAGAGACAAAATTATTACACCATAATAATGTGAATGAATTGATTTGTGGTATTTCAATATTTAGTTTTTAATTTCAGTGTTTGTTTGTAAATTAATTGGCTTATTTCACAAAATTTGCTAGTGATTCATTCATAATAGTTAACAACTTTCCTGTTCCCTTGTGCACTTAAGACCACCTCATGTTCACCATTTTTTAACTCCGTAGCTGCTGCACCAGTTTTTTTAAACTTCGAAAATATACTAAAAATTGCTGTGTGCACAGAGTGAAAGTCTCGATCGAACCTATATTAACCTTGTATTGCAAAAATATTATGTGATCCAAAAAAAAACAAATTTTAGGGTATTGTTTTTTGTTACACCCACCTAGATAAAAATGTGCTTAAAGTTATATAGAGAAATGAGTTCCATATGACTCATGGACTTACTTCAAAACATCTCCATGATTCATTGGAAAGGGAAGTTGTAAAAAAATATTATTGTTCCCCTGGAAAGTTGACTAATTGAAAATGAAAAGAAAATATTTTTTACTAGATTCTGCCCCACGGTTTCACCCGCATTCCCCAGGAATCTTATGTTTTCCCGAGATAAAAAGTAGCCTATGTTCTTCTCCGTACCATAGGCTATCTGCATACCAAATTTCATCAGAATTGGTTTAAGCGTGAAAAGGTAACAAACAAACAAAGTCACTTTCGCATTTATAATATTAGTTAGGATTCAAATAGGCCTTTACAAGCACTTATGAATAGTCTGACTCTAACGTTCGATCTGAAGGTTGCTTTTACTGAGAAGAGCCGGCAAAAAACTCAGCAATTACTCTTTTCAAAACCAACTCAGATTTATTACATACAATTATTGTTTTAATCTCACTGACAATACATGTGTGTATATGACAAAAAGGAAAAAGTATCTAAATTATGAGTAACTTAGTAAAATTTGTGTAGGTATAAGTTTGAGATGCTACACCCAGAGCAATGATATGTTTGGAAACCAGTCTATGAGTCAAATGGATTTACCACAAAACTCAAGATTGAGGTGATCAAGTGCTAAAAACCTATTATATGAATAAATCAATTAGCCTTTTAATGTAGAATATTTTTGTTTTCCAGGATTTTTTTATACAAAGGATGATAAGGGAAAGTCATACTATTAAATGGGGTTATATTAACCAAAAATATATGCCCAAGATTTTTATGTGAATGAGTAAATATTTTCTTAGAAGCCCACATCATCCTCATCATTATTTTTAGCACAATTCTATTGATCAGTTCATAAATTTTAATATTTTCTTATGATTGATTATAATAGATAAGTTAAATTGATACATGAAATATTGGAGATTATCTTTTTTTTTTTAACCACTTAATTTGATAAAACAGCTTCCTTATTTGTTTATAATAATTAATAGTAAGTAAGATTTGTTTTGAATTGTGTAATAAACTTATTTCTCATTGTTACAGAACAATGGAGAGAAAAATGGCTCGCTACAAGAAATTAAACCGAAACTATTAAATGGTAAGTATTTTAATAAATTACTCAATTTTATGTCAATTTTTAACCGCCTTAAAAAAAAGAAGCGAATGAATTTGAGATTCTGGAACACATGCTTTCCCTTTGCTGACTTCAAAACGATTTTTAACATCATTATTTGATATTTTTAATGCAAACCCACTTTCGTCAGTTTAATTTTTTGTTAAAAAATATTTTTATAAAATATAACATCCTCCTACGTTTTCATCCAATTGGATTGTCAGGTAATAAAAAAAGTTTGCCTCAATAACGTAATTCAAATAGATCTATGAATACTATGGGTGATGCAAATCACAATAACAATCATTATGTATTCGTTACGTGGCATATACGTAACTGTATCGCCATTTATGAGAGCCTGGTACTTTAACTATGGTAATGGGAAGTGGTGCCCCATACTACATAGGCCACGGGAAGTTAGTTCATGGATTATTGAGTGGTACAATGGGTGTGTTTAGGAGAGGTAAGTATTTCTTTATCCATTATTTTAATTGATAAGGTTTTCGTAAGAGATAATCATATTTTATAAAAAGTTTGGTTTACCTAAAATTGTAAATGCGTAAGTGAGTTTGTTACCTCTTGACGGTTCAACGGCACTACCAATCTTGATGTAATTTGGGACACAGGTAGCCTATGCCATAGGCTGTGGCATAAGTGATGTAGGCTAATTTTTATCTCGGGAACGTTAGTAAAACCGCGGGGAACAGCGCACAACTGTGCAGCTGTGATTTGTCAGTTTCCCAATATAAGTACAATAACTCGCAAAATTTGTTGATCAGATAGAGATTAATTCAAATTAAATTTAGAGTTCATCATTCTTTCACATTATATGAATCCAAATAAATTCCTAACGGTATAACCATACCAATGTACCTTTGAAATAGTTAAATAAACTATCCGGCGACTATAAGGCAAATTCACGGTCAGTGCATATTGCGTAAACTTTATATTTCCTTCATCGAAATGCGATAAAAAATCTAGTTCATTTAGAAGGCCGCTGTAGGAACTTCAATATGAGTAGTAGATCGTAAACATTTTATTAACCAACTAGCTTTTTCGCGCGGTTTCACCCGCGTTCCCGAGGGATCTTACGTTTTCTCGTGATAAGCAGTAGCCTATAGCCTTCCTCGATAAATGGGCTATCACACACTGAAATAATTTTTCAAATCGAACCAGTAGCTCTTGAGATTAGCGCGTTCAAACAAACAAACTCTTCAGCTTTATAACATTATAGATAACGAATCGGTACGATATTCTGGTAGATATCAATAGTTTTTAATGTGATGATTGCTCAGTGGTAGTGACGTCGGACGTCGCGGCGAACTTCGTGGGTTTGAATCCTACAATGACCTTGAGCTTTCGGTGAAGGAAAACATCATGAGGAAACCATAGCACGGTGGGGTACTTTGTAGTACCCACCTAGATGGCTACCACCCTTAAGTTGAAAATCTGTCGCCAAACACCTATTGGTGTGTTCCGGCAGTTGCACCTGAGAGCTTATTCCTACTTCCACCCCTGCAAATATTGCCAGTGACTAAAAAGTCACCCTGTATACATATAAACATATTCGACCTTTTGTACCTGTATTGCAAATAAAGATATTTGATTTGAGATTGTGTTCAAACACAAGCTACAAAAAGTTTTGGTCTATGAACAAGATATTTTTCCCACTTGAAGTGCTGTATAGGTACAAAGTTGTGAGCAGAGCAATGAAATGTAATAAATAAGTTCGCGTTTTAAATCATCAACAATCAAAATACTGGGCTAAATCTAATTTGGCAGAGTGATAATGCGATGCATGCAGACAACACAAATTATATGGTATTCATTACACGTTTATGTATTTAAAATATTTGAATTAATTATATTATCACAGTAAATAATCCGAACTTTATCATTAAATGTATTAAATTCGATAAGTCGATATAGTTATGTTTCATAACAAAACAAATTTCTACCAGAATACGTTCTTTTATCGGATTAACCTGGAGTAGGTTACCCTTCTAGGGCATTTCATAAGTGCCCTTCTAGGGCCAAAGAAACTGAATGGCTTCTACTTTGTCCCAACAACCTTATGACAGCGCGGTGTCAATAAGACAAATAATGGCTACTGTTTTCATTCGCACAACTACTTTTTAGGGTTCCGTACCCAAAGGGTAAAAACGGAACTATTACTAAGACTTCGCTGTCTGTCCGTCCGTCTGTCTGTCACCAGGCTGTATCTCAAGAACCGCGATAGCTAGACAGTTGAAATTTTCACAAATTATGTATTTCTGTAGCCGCTATAACAACAAATACTAAAAAAAATAATTAAGGGGGGCTCCCATACAGCAAACGCGATTTTTTGGCGTTTTTATAGATAATGTTACGGAACCCTTCGTGCGCGAGTCCGACTCGTACTTGGCCGGTTTTTGTCATTTATTTTGTTCATTATTTTATCGGTGAAGAATTGTCTTGAAGAAGGCCTTATTTTCATCTATCCTATATAATATTGTTATTAGACTTGTAAGTTTTTCCTTAATCAAGACAGACAACTGTTTTTTTTTAGTTTTTTATCGTGCTAATCAATGCAACGATTTACATAATTAATCATTTTTCATACCAACGTATCTTTATGGTGATTCACTGAATGTTGTTCATGTGCAAGTGGACTAGGTCATTGCCATTATGATAAAAAAATACATATTATTATCGAATTGTTGAATTACAATAAAATATCTTTTATACCTATGTCGTTCAGAAAATCCCTACTTGATACTTAAGTAATAGCATCGCTTACTATTAGAATTTTACGTTGAGAACGTCACAGTAAAGTACCAGGAGAGCATAGTCATCAAGCGGTCCCGTCGGATAGCAACTGGGAGAAGCTATGACGCAAACCACAGCAAATCCCTTTTATGTTACTCTGGTCGTGTGTTATTTTTAGGCTTCCGTACCTAAAGGGTAAAAATGGGACCCTATTACTAAGGCTTCGCTGTCAGTCTGTCCGTCCGTCTGTCTGTGACCAGGCTGTATCTCAAGAACCGCTATAGCTAGACAGTTGAAATTTTCACAAATTATGTATTTCTGTTGCCGCTATAACAACAAATACTAAAAACAAAATAAATTAAATATTTTAGTTTTTATAGATAATGGTTCGAACGAAACCCTTCGTGCGCGAGTCAGACTCGCACTTGGCCGGTTTTATGTGATATACCTTTCTATTTTATGAGAGTTTCAGATTAAAACTCGTTGAAAAGCTGTGTCTGTGTCACAAACTTTATCTGTATTTTGGTTTATTTGTTGTTCAGGTGAACTGGTGACCGGAGCGGCGCACAGCGTGGTGCTGCTGACGCCGCTCAGCGAAAGGGACCGCGGCCGCTTTGGATCACTCTTCGTCACCAACTACAAGCTCTCGTTCGTGCCCTTGGAAGGTGCACATAGTGATGTGAGGCTTTTAATGTGTCTTTAGTTTTATGATATCCTAGTACCAGCTTTATTTCAATTCGCAAACTTTTTTTTTATTAAGGTTTACTTATACTTAACACACTCTCACCATGGTGATGATGTGGCCGAAGGTGATACTTACGCAAATAAATCTTAAAAGGTACTGGCTCTCAAGTGTAGCTGCCAAAACTCACCGGTAGTGCTAGGCGACAATTTTCAACTTGAGAGTGGGGAAGGCAGCCAGGCGGGTACTACAAATTACCTACCACCGTGCTACGACCCCACGCCCTTCGTCACGACAGACTTTGACATAATATAGAAGCGGAACTCAAACCGTCGATTAGGTCTTTCTCTTCAAAGGTGTTGCGAAAAAAACCATAACATAAATATATTACATATTAAAATGCTTTGTATTAGTTTTTGAGGCTCATTTTCTTCTGTTTCCATATAACAGGAGTACAGTCAACGCAACTACCTACTGGGTACATATGACGTGCCGCTGACGGGGGTGGGCGCCGTGTGGGTGACGGACGGCGGCCCGGCGCGGCGCCGCCGGCTCATGCCCTATGGAGACATGCCCGGCAAGGTTAAAGGGCTACAAGTCGTTTGTAAGGTAGGCACTTATTTATTATCCTACGTATATTATTTTTATTCAAATAGGCCTTTACAAGCACATATGAATAGTCAGACTAACGCACGGTTCGGAAGGTTGCTTTTACTGAGAAGAGCCGGCAAGAAACTCAGCAATTACTCTTTTCAAAAACCAACTCAAATTCATTACATAAAATTATTTATTCATCTCACTGACAATACTTGTATGTATATGACAAAAAGGAAAAAGTATCAAAATTATGGGTATGTAACTTAGTGAATAAATGGATTGCAAACCTAAGCAGACCAGCCCCCACAAGCAGCACCTGTTCACAAGTATGACGCATGTGGCAGCCATCGCCCTCCTCGCACATATTATAGGGAAGTGAGCGACCCGCCACACGACGCCGACGACGACGAATATTAGTAGGATGTTAAAAACATGAAACTTGGCATTTCTGGAATAAAACCTTAAATACATTTTATCCTGGTAAAAACTTTTGAACCTTCGAGAGTGCTTCCGCGGGGCGGATGTTAGCAATAAACATTACAAGAAGCGAAGAAGCTGTTGCAGAAGTTACAGTACAGTCTCACTTCTATACGAAATGATATAAATTATGTTGGTAGTGTAATATGTAGTAATAATAATAGGCCACTTTTGACAAGAGGTTGTCTCGCCTTGCCGCACTATGTTTGTCTCTTTTTGGCTCATGGATAGTGATAGATGGTTTCGGTAAATTTATTTGAAATGATTTTTTGAATGCACATATTTTTTATTAGACAGATAAGTAGTTGTTTTTGAAGTGGTTAAAGTGTGATTTCTCTAAACCATTACTTTGTAATAGAAAAAAATATATGCAAGGGTCGAATTCAGAAATTTATAACTTTTTAAAGCAGTTTAAATAAGAAATTGAGAAGATTTTGAAAAAAAGTAACTAGATAAGATTATTGTAGAGGATTTGCCGACAAATGTAATCTGAATACATTTCTTGTTTTTGTTATATTTTTTTCGTGGCGTGTGCATGAATGAGACCCTCTACGCGTGGAACGTAAATAGAGGTATGTTTAAAGCCTCACAAAGCTAATAAAAGTGGCGTCAAATTAAAAAATAAATAAATATGTATTGGAAACTTTAAATCTCACACTTTAAAAAACGTAAAATATATATCATTTATTGCTTTTCTGATGACAAAAAAAATTTTTCTTTTCTGATAAATTCCGCAAGAACACTGATTTTAGGGAGACTGGAGCCTTAATGATTTTAATTAATGCTAAGTAGTGATGAAGTACAATTTCAGGTTTTTTTTTTCATTAAAATTACGACCGAATTTTTTAGGACCTTATATATTACTTGATTTCATGCAGAGAAAGTTGGCTGGTTTTAGCCTTTGAAAATACGTTTGAAACCAAAGTAGCCAGGATACTTTCTATACCCGCCTTGCCTGTTAAATCTGTCCGATATTTACCGGCTATGTTATATACATACAAACATTACATCAATTAAAGGAACTATACACACAGACAAACAATTTAGATAGTATCCAACAAACAAACAAACAAACAAACAATATGTTATGTTGCGCGATGCCAGGAATGGGTCCCGACTCAAAATAAGCCAGTAAAAAAACCTAGGTAAAGTTTACTGAGTTGATGAGAGAACCTTGTTTGTCAGGTTTTCCCCTATCACGGAAAGTCCCTCAGTACTGGTGGTTTTGTTTTGATAAAAATAAAAGATCTTTTTCTTTGTCAGTTTTAGCATAACTACATTTACGTAGTATTCTGCTTTTTAATTTCATCTCTTAATTTTATTTGCTGGTTTTGTTAGCCCCATTAAATCCAAAGTAATCTCCAAATACATGAAGTACATTATGTGTACTTTTCTCTCTTATTTTATTTATTGGTGATTTAATTTGATTATTTTGTTTTCTTTATGTGTAGCTAGTTTTTTTTTTTTCTCATTGACATTCAGACACAATGTAAATTGTTAATGAATAAATAAATATACCAAAATTAATGAAAATCCGTTCAGCCGTTACGGATCTAGGTAACAGACATAAACACACACACTTTAGCATATATAATATCAATATTATAAAGCACATATCACATAGATCTAGTATCTATACACATTTAAATACATAACAGACAGATGTGACAATCAGTTGCGGTCACTTATCTAATCAGATTAGCACGTGTGACTTCATTGTGGAGCATCTCGCTGCGGCTGGGTGTGAACACACCTTTATTTACTATCTGAAATATTATTGATTATACTTCCTTATTTGAATATTTTATAATCTTAAAACAATATTTACCCGCGTTCCTAGTAAAAAAATAACGATGTTTTAATAGTTATTTTGCTATTCGGGGCGGAGACAAATTAAAAAAATCAAAGATCATAAAAATCGGTCCAGCCGTTCTTTAGTTATAAATGGTATTAGTGTCCGAGCGAAGCCTCGGCTTCGGTTTCGGCCACCTTCGGCCAAAAAAACACCTTTGGCTTTGAATGGCATCATCATTATCTCATAAACGTACCCTACCACACATATCTGCTAATGGAGAAACGCAGACAGACCCCTTACGTTTCGATCTAACAGAAGTTCAACCCCCAAAAACCTCAACGTATCATTAATCTCTTCCAGAACATGAAAGTCATGACCTTCAGCTTCGCAAACTCACCAATCGGCAACGGCAGAAAGATAGCGATGGCTCTAATGCACCATGCTTTCCCCAAACGTCATGACCTACTGTTTGCCTTCGAATACAGAGAACCGTACTACCCGACGCTACCCTCTGACATGAACATGTTTCAAAGACCAGGAGACTGGAAGAGGGAGCTAGAACGGTGTGAATGTCCTCATTGGAGGATCACGTGCATCAATGGGACGTCAGATGCCTTCATGCTGACAGCTGGGGAGACGTTAATAGTGCCAAGTTCAGTGTTGGATTATAACTTGATGGAATCGGCGAGGCATTTCAGGTCAGGTAGAGTGCCTATATGGGTGTGGGGCCGGCCTGAAGGAGCTGCCTTGTTGCGGAGCGGGGAGTTGTTGCAGACTGAGCATTCGGCGACGGCAGAGAGTGTGCTTCTAGAACAGGTATGTGTGAATTTATCTGATCATCTTGTTTTCAGTAATGTCTTATCGGTTTTATATGACAAAGTATATTTTACCTTTAAATTCCAATTTGTTTTCAGGATGTTCTTAGTAGATCCAAGTGTATTACGTATCGGTGGTAGAATCCATTGTATCTAATGTTCGTAAATGGCTTATCAGGGCCTAAATTGAATTACGTCTTTTATAAGTCTCCGATCCTGAATTTGAAAAACTAAAAATGGCTTTACTTTACGATCGTCATATACACTGACTTGTGTATATGACGATCGGTCGAATGTTTTTCATTAATTTCCTAATAAAATGTATACGATCAGGTCCGGCGGTCCCACCCGAAGCTAACACCCCCGCACGTGATCTACCTGTGCGGGAACAGCTTCACCACCACCACCGCCGCCAACGTCCTGCCGCCGCTCGCCACTCTGCAGGCCTCCTACAAGAAACTCGTCGAGCTATGCACCCCTAGTACCTTGGGAGGGTTCTGGGTGAGTCTTATTTATATTTTCTATCTTCCTATAGTAAAATAGTCCTTATTGCTTTACGATAAGGTTCAACGTATAGATTTATTTCCGTATCATAATTCGTCATGAGATTTTCGTCATCAGATTTTCTTCTTAATCAAGAACACAAATCAAACTAAACTAATAAGGTAGACCGCCACCAAATGGGGGCGTGCCCAGAGTGCTGGCTGCATTTCCACGTTGGTATATTATTATACAATTTACCAGAGATATCAAAGATAAACCTTATCGTGACGCAATTATGTTCATTTTTCTTTGAAATTCTTAAAATCAAAAATCATCCCTATTATAAATGCGAAATTTTGTTATTATCATTCGTTGGCATCCCTTTAATAAAAATTAGTTAGTCATAATTATAAATAGACCGAACTCTTTCCAAGACAAGGTACCTGTTACTAAACATTTCAGCTTATTTCTCTTACTTAACCCTATTTATCGCATATAGCGTCATTACAAGCTTTTAGTTAACTTGCAATGTATGTATGTTTGTCTATCCGGGTGGAATCTTGCAAGTCGAATTTCACCCACTTCCAGTGGTCGGATTGATTTGATATTTAGTAAGTGTGTATGGAAGACAATGCAAGTACAGTCAACAAAAAGTACAGTCACCAAAAAAAGCTTGTATTAAAAATGTAATATTTTACAAGAACTTATTTACGGTAATTACTGCATTTAAATATTACCCAAAATGACAACACTGAAATGTTGTCATCGTAATATTGTGTGAAAATATAAAATAATGGGAAAACTATGTAATAGTGACGGTGACGAAATCAATCTTGTGCGAAATTGGCGTGACGTAAGATGCGTCATAACTCATAACATCAGTCGTCAATTTGCGTCATATTCTTACATCACTACATAAACAAAGTCCCCCACCGCGTCCGTATGTCTGTCTGTCTGAACGCGTTAAACAAAAGTACTGAGCGTATTTTCATACGGTTGACCAATAGACGGAGTGATTAATGAGGAAGGTTTAGGTATATAATACATTAAAGTTGTGTGTAAATTGGCTGAAACATTTTTTTTTTTTTTTACTTTGTTTAGGCTTGTGTTTGACCACAATCTCACTATGGTAGGTGATGATGTGGCCGAAGGTGGTAAGCACACAAAGCCTAGAAGGATCTGGCTCTCAAGTTTAGCTGCCGGAACACACCAATAGGTGTTTGGCGACAGATATGACGATGATTGTTGAAGATGTCGGAAAAAATCGGGTAAACCAATAGAGTTATAAAAATGTAGGCGTACGTATATGCTCTGCTACCCGTGCGAAGACGGGACGGGTCGCTAATCTATACTAATATTATAAACCTGAAGAGTTTGTTTGTTTGCTTGAACGCGCTAATCTCAGGAACTACTGGTTCGATTTGAAAAATTATTTCAGTGTTGGATTGCCCATTTATCGAGGAAGGCTAAAGGCTACTTTTACATTGTATTCAATCAATTTCATATGGTACTTCCCTTCTAGGCTTTATACGCTTACCACCTTCGGCCACATATGGACAAACAAGCCTATAGTATACAAAATAAAATATATAAAAAAAAATACCTTTTATATATATTTTATTTTATTATATGTACTTATGTATTTAGAAAAAAAAAGTTAAACATGCTCTGTATAGTTTGAAATCAGATGGCCTTGTATCTTGTTATCTTAAGACTCTAGAGACAGTGCTATACTAGTGAAAGAGAACGAAAGTAAATTTATGTACCTAAGGAACTACCTAGTTCCTCCCCTTTCCCTAGCATAGTGATCTCTCATTAAATTTAAGATAAAATATAGTAACTGGAAGAATGACATCAAAAAAGTGGCGGGCAACAACTGGATCCTAATTGCCCAAGACAGAGGAAAGTGGAGAGGACTAAAGGAGGCCTACACCAAATATTTGGTCGATCAAGGCTAAAGAAGAAGAAGATAGTAACTGCATAGTTTGTAATTACCTCGATACTTATCAAAGAATTTCTCAAATAAATATTTGCGTTGCGATGACGTTCTTCGATACCGATTCATACACTGTACCAGACGTAGCTAACAGATGTAGGTATCTATATCTGGCTTGACTTTCCGCATCTTAATTTAGGTATAGGGAAATACCTGTCAAGAAATTGCTTCGGGAAGGAAAGATCAAAATAAAAACCGGCCAAGTGCGAGTCGAACTCGCGCACGAAGGTTTCCGTACCATTATCTATCAAAAGTAAATTAAATATTTATTTTATTCTGTTTTTTAGTATCTGTTGTTATAGCGGCAACAGAAATAAATAATCTTTGAAAAATTCAACTGTCTAACTATCACGGCTCATGAGATACAGCCTGGTGACAGACGGACAGCGGATTTTTAGTAATAGGGTCCTGTTTTATCCTTTGGGTACGGAACCCTAAAAATAAAAGAGGTTCAGACTGATTACAGTTCCTACATTATTGGAGTTATTTTATTATTTCTTGATAAATTTGTACTATAGAGAAACAGTTGTATGTTTGAGTAAATCCTGTATATTGTAACATGCAATGTAGATACAAGACTCGCAGTACTACTCGATCCTAGACGCGAGCCGGTGGCTGCGCTACGTGGGCAGCTGCATCACGTTCGCGGACGAGGCGGCGCGCCATCTCGCCAACAACTGCACCGTTGTACTGCAGGAAGGTATGTTTCAATTGTATACATTTTTTTATGTAGTGACCAGCTGTCCCCCGCGGATTCACCTCCATTCCTGGGATAAAAAGTATAACCTTCCTCAAGAATTGGGTTATCAAATGCAAAAATATTTTTTCAAATCCGACTAGTGGTTCCAGAGATTAGCGCCTTTAAACAAATAAACTACTCCTTTGTTATATTAGTATACATAATGTGGCTGAAAGTGATGAAAACAAAAACCCAGAATCAATTTGCTCTCAAGTGCAGCTCCCGGAACGGTCTCCAAAATTTCCTCAAGTTAAAATCTTGTCGCCACATACCGGTGTATGTCCGATGGAGAGCCTAGCCGTCTTCTAGGCTTTGTGTGTTTACCACTTACGGCCACATCATCACTTACCATTGTGAGGTTGTGGTCAAACCCAAGTATATGCAAAGTCTTCGGCTTCTTCGAAGTCCTGCTGTGTTATCAAATGAAAGTCCATTTATAAAAAAAAATAACTATAAAGAAAGTCACTATTATTTATTTAGTACTAGCTGTCCATCGCGGTTACATCCGCTTTCTCGAAAAAAATAAGTGGCCTATGTTCCTCTCCACACCATATGCTATCTGCGTACCAATTTTCATCACGATCGCTTTAGCGGTTTAGGCGTGAAAAGGTAACGGACAGCATTACTTTCGCATTTATAATATTACTAGCTTCCGCCCCGCGGTTTCACCCGTGGTCCCGAGGGTTCTTATGTTTCCCCGGAATAAAAAGTCCTAAAGCCTATGTGTTAATCCAGGGTGTCAGCTACCTCCATACCAAATTTCATCAAAATTGGTCCAGCCGTTTGAGCGTGAAGAAGTAACAAACATACAAAGACACTCACAAAATTTAAATATTAGTGTGATAATGGATGTGATGTGTTGTAGGTGATGGAGTAGACTACAGCGCGGTGGTGTCGTGCCTCACGCAGCTGCTGGTGGACCCGCACTGCCGGACCCTCGCCGGGTACCAGTCGCTCATACAGAAGGAGTGGGTCGCGCTCGGACATCCCTTCTGCGATAGGTATGTCGACATTTGTGTACTATATACTTACTACACTCCTCTTAAAACCTATGCTAGGTTTGTCTTGTTGAAAACTTACTATGGAATCAACGCAGAATACGCGAATTTTATTTTTCATACATTTTGATCGAGCAAGCTAACAACATTTCATCTTGTAGTAAAATTCGTCACCATTACCAACGTACCATAGGTTTCGAAAATATAGTGTAAGATTTTGTGTTTCAATATCTATATCTGTCTCTTTTCATCTATGTGAGATGTAATTTGAACTTGTACATTGTGATTAAATTATACAATGGATAATGTCCCTATACATATCGTAATAATATATAATTATTTTAATTTCGGGTCAATGTCCTTTGTTTGTCACGTTTATTCACTTTTTCATGTTTCAAAAGTGCATCAACTTATCTCCGTCTAACAATCAACTAAACAAATGAGAACGAGATAAAACACAATGTATCTCTTTCATGCATGCCATACCTACCCTTTCTTACTGTTACTTTTGCAAATACATGCAAAATTCTGTCCTAACGCTTCATAGTTAGGACATAATTTTGCGTGTATTTAAACAACACATATTTATTAACTCGCGTCGCCAATGCAACGCGCTAATGATATGGTGTTGTAAGCGTCAATTGGCTACGGTAACCGCTTACCATCAAGCATAATA
This sequence comes from Tetheella fluctuosa, assembly GCA_951216915.1. NCBI lineage: Eukaryota > Metazoa > Arthropoda > Insecta > Lepidoptera > Drepanidae > Tetheella > Tetheella fluctuosa. Next base: position 1,528,630 of record OX578229.1, on the reverse strand, counting down.
TAAAAAGTAAGCTAATATTGAAGGTTCGGCCTCCCCCGGCCCGGCAACCCCAAGGACGCGACAGCGAAGGACCCGGCGCTGGCGCAGGCGGCGCCCGTGCTGCTGCTGCTGCTGGACGCGACGTGGCAGCTCCTGGGCCAGTTCCCGGCCACCTTCCAGTTCACCGAGACATATCTCACCACGCTGTGGGACTGCGCACACAATCATATCTTCGATACCTTCCTGTTTAACTGCGCTAGAGATCGCGAGTTGGCTGTTGCTAAGGTATGATGTCAGTTTTTCGAAAAATTACTTTGAGACCCAGTCTGTAAGAGCGAAAATATTTTGATCGAACATAATTGATCTTTATTGTTGGTACTACTACTACTTGTGGAACAGCTGATAGCAACAAGGATTGTTTACGCAAAGTTAATAATAGATGGCGCCTCCTAAATAAAAGTAAAATGTGTCTAATGGCGTTTTTATTACAATGGATGGTCGTACTATGTCGTTTAGGTTTATGGCAAGGATTACTTGCACAGGGTGGCCTATTAATATACCTTTATCCGGTATTGGGACCAAAAATGGGTGATTAGATAGATAGGTAGATAGGCTAAAATCGCACCATGGTAAATAATGAGGCCAAATATGGTAAGCACACAAAGCCTAAAGGTATTGGCTCTCAAGTGCCGCTGCCGCAACATGTTTTTAACTTATTATTTTTGATTTCAGAATTTCGTCCAAAGACCGGTATGGGACTGGGGCGAGCAGTTCTCAGATCAAGACAAAGCTTTATTTTATAACCCCCTGTACATGGGAAATAAGCCTATCAACACACCTATTCAGAGGCTATGTGAGTATACTATGTAGAGGCAAGGTAGTTATACAAGGTAGTAGAACTCTTAGTGCAGACTTCACCCGGGGAAGTACTACCACCATATCTAATTCCGCCGTGAAATAGTAGTGCACTTGTATTACTGTGTTTCGGTTAGGAGGGTATGGGAGCCGGTGAAATTACAGGCACAGGAGACTTGACAACTTCATGTCTCAAGATTGGCAACGCGTGAGTGATACCCCTGACAGGGTTAATATTATATTGTATTTTCTTTGACCGTGGTGTTATGAGCGTCTATAGGCTACGGTAACTGCTTACCATCAGGTGGGCCGTAGGCTTCCTTGCCACCTTAGTGGCATAAAAAAATATATTTTTAAAAACAAGATTTAAATTCTCTAAAAAGAAGAAAATAAACTTTAAATTTAATCAAACCAACCAATTTAATACATTATTATTGCATATACAATATATCGTGCCTGTGCTGTTGATCATTCAATTGTTTCTTCGTCACTCGGAATCCAACCCTGAGTGCAGTAGGCATGTCATGGTGGGTTATCATAATTGAATGCGTATACAACATTTCATGTATGTGCTGCTAACCATTGAGGAGTTCCCTAGTCAGGACCAAACTTTGAGTGCAGCAACCATGCCATGGTAAAACTTAAAACTAGCGATCATAATAAAATGCGTACACAAAATTTCGTGTCTGTGCTGTTGACCGTTGAAGAGTTTCTTTCCTACTTTATCTGGAGCTGATCCTGGACGTTGAATTAGGTCATGGTTACCATTAAAATGCATTGTCATCTATTAATCACTTACAAATAGTAATCATTTTTATTTTCTCTTAATGACACAGCACAAACAACAATGAGCGGCGTAAGCAAAACACCTCAAGAGTTGCACCGGCTGGAGCCAATAACATCAGTGGGTGGAATGGAACTGTGGTCCCAGTGCTACGAGCGCTGGCTGCCGCCGTTGGATGCGCCGCATGCCGGACCCGTCCACTACCACCTGCATCACTACTACTTGTTGAAAGAGGTAACGAGAGACCTCCTCGCTTGTTATGGCAGCCTGGTACATAACTGTGGTCCCAGTGCTACGAGCGCTGGCTGCCCTGTTGGATGCACCGCATGCCGGGCCAGTCCACTACCACTACCAGAGACCTCCTCGCTTGTTATGGCAGCCTGGTACATAACTGTGGTCCCAGTGCTTCGAGCGCTGGCTGTCGCTGTCGGATGCACCGCACGCCGGGCCAGTCCACTACCAGAGACCTCCTCGCTTGTTATGGTAGCCTGGTACATAACTGTGGTCCCAGTGCTACGAGCGCTGGCTGCCCTGTTGGATGCACCGCATGCCGAGCCAGTCCACTACCACTACCAGAGACCTCCTCGCTTGTTATGGTAGCCTGGTACATAACTGTGGTCCCAGTGCTACGAGCGTTGGATGCGCCGCATGCCGGGCCCGTCCACTACCTACTTATAAATAACCCTTTTAAATGTATAAACCACATTTATATCCACATTGCAAAAGTTAGATAGAGTATGTAATAGTAGTTTGTTGGCGGCAAATGTAAATTTTAACTCCATTTATATTTACAGATTCAGCAACTAAACGAAAAGCTGTCATCCCTGTCAATACTAACGAACCGGCACTCGAACGGCGAAGCGGAAAGTAGCCAGTCTCGCGTGCAAGCCGTCTCCAGATTCTTCCCGTTCAGCTTGAACCGCGCCGACGTCATCACCGGCGACCTAGACTCAATGCAAGTCAGTCTCATAGACGCTAGTCAGTTGCTCGACTCACAGTCGCTGTTGAACGCGCCCGATTAGTATTGGTATGTTGTCGCAAGCTAATTTAAATCGTAGTTTATTGGTAATTGAGTCTAAATTTACATGCAAAGGTGAACGCATACTCGTTAGCATCGTATGCACCGCAGGCGCCGTTATTTTTGATGTCGCATACGGCGCGGTATGATGCTAGCGAATGTGTTATCACCTTAACAAAATTAAATAGTATATGTGCAAAAATCAGTTTTATAGTTGACTTTTGCCACAAAGTAACCATTACTCATTAAAAAAAAACAGCTGCGATCTTAGAATAAAACGCTTGCGACCTCTAGTATACAAATATACTTTCTTTCATGCCTTATGTAAACTACTATATGATCGTATTTATCAATGAATACATAGAACGAGGCGGTTACGAACAACACTGGTGGTTTTTATAAATAGCTGGAGCCATTGTGTCGAAGTATTACATATAGTTTAATATATGAATGTTACATTTTAAGTTGTTTGACGTACATAATTATATATGTAAATACATTTGGTAATTAAATATTATACATTTATTTAATAACGAGTATTTTATAATGAATAGATGTTATTTTTGTATGTTCCCTGCTAAGGAATTGATCAATTATTTGTGTATATTTCAAGGAACAAATTAGTTGTATTTTTTAAAAATAAACCGTCGTGGTTTATCGTTGAATAAATGTCCAAAAGAAATTATACGAAATGGAGCATTGAAGTGAAATGAGATAACTTTTAGCGTTCATCAACGTTTTCGGCCATTCCAAAATATTCCAATGATAATGGATGTATTTAAAATTTTGAAGTTATTGATGCAATGTATTACTGAATGTAATATGTGAGAACCTCGTGGATATAGTTTTATAACGATACTAATTCGTCGTCATAATTTTTATAAACACATCCATCAAAAAAGTTTCCTGCATAAAAGTATAAATATGTTCTAATCATATTCAAAATTAAAAATACTTCTGACGTCACTAGAGAAAACTTACCTCTCATATAAGTATGTTAGTAATCCTTTTAAAAACAAACATATATTCAACAAAAAGAAGAAAAATAGAATCAAAATATATATTTGAAATCGATGTTTTCTGCATCGGTTTAAAATTTAAACAGTCTCATTATGTGAGATTTTAAGATCCCATCTCTTTTTGTTATATGACGTTAGAAACTGACAGATATATTTGAACCCTAAGTTTTACATTTAGAACAAAATTATCGAACATTCACGTTTCCATAACCACAGTGTTACCAATAGCTCTTTTATAATCGTAAACCGATGTAAAATACCAAAATTGATTTATGCTCTTACATTACATAATTATTATGTTGTAAATACGGCAGCTAAGGACTTTTACAGTAATTTTATGTTAATTATTATGAATAAAGTATCTAATCAATATTTATTTAACTTGTACTTGTCTTCGTTTCATCTGTACTAATATTATAAAGCAGAAGAGTTTGTTTTTTTAGTTGGACGTGCTAATCTCAGGAACTACTGGTTGGAATTGAAAAATTCTTTTAGTGTTGTATAGCCTATTTATCGAGGAAGGTTATAGGCTATTTTTTTTAAATCCCGGGACACGTAAGATCCATTGGGATCGCGGGTGAAACCGCGGGGCGAAAGCTAGTTACAACAAAAATGTTTTATAATTAATACAATATTGGGTAAAATGTTCTTCCTTTTTGCCAAAATGTTCCAAGAAATGATTAAACTTAGCGGTAAGTTTTTGGAAATAATATTTTTAACATAAAAAGCTGATGTAATCAGTGTGTAAATGGAAATATTTTTTTTAATAAAAGTTACCCAAATTTCTTTGTAAAAATCTAATGCTTTTTCTATATTAGTGTAATATGAATGAACCATTTTGTTTCCTAATTTTACGTAGACGATAGTTTATCCCCTGACTATGTTCAACACACTCAAATAACACAGCATCACATATTTACCCTTGTTACTTTCTAATATCGACTATATAATATATGTGACATGGGAGAATGTTAAAAGAAAGTTGCTTCCGTTGTAATACGTTCATACACTTCAAAATAATTTCTATTATATCTTCCTTTTAGCGAATGACATAAGTAAAATAATATTGATAAAATATCGCTATAGGTATATTTTAGACTCTATACCTCAGATTGTCTGCCAATTTTAAATTTAATATTACAATTTCAATACAAAAAAAAATATTATCCATAAACATAGATAAATGCTTCCGATTGTAAACTGTCTAAAAAGATTACATATATAAATATTCTACCAGGTTCACATAAGTGAATGGTAACACAAGACTTGTTACAAGTGTGTCTTCTATGTAAAAATGTAATATTTTTTTAGCATATTATAATTATTAAGTTTATTATAATTATATTGATGTAATAAATAATTCTACGAACTGTTATAAAGTGTAGCTAATTAATGTAAAACACAAGTCATGTGTATGCCTTATGTTTCTTTTGTATTTCACGCCGCGCCATGATTGTTGTTAGTGCCATTACATTGATTTGTTTTTGATATCATTTCACGTAAAGGAATCCCCAAAGTTCTCCAGTTTGTGTAGCCCAGTGCATTAGTTATACGAATGTGACATATACATGTTGTGTTGACTGTACCAAATTCTGTTGTTAAGTGTACCTGAAAAGGTGTAATGCGAAAATGTTCAAATGTGAGAAATAAAACGAATATTGTCAATGTTTTTTTTTTCTTTTTATCTATTATTATTATTGACATCTACATACGTACTACATTTTAGTAATAATATACGTTTCTTGATAAAATAGATTGGTGTACCTTTTTTATCTTAATATTATAGGTACGGTCAGCAACATAGTAAGTAGCTGAACAGAACCAAATTTATAAAACAATTACACTATACTTATCCATAACTAGCTTTCCGGCCCGCGGTTTTTTTTTTCTAGCACACAATATAATTATGACAAGACAATTATATAAATTTCAAAGTTATGATCATAACTATTCGCCTGTGTACCTCTGTTTTACCCTCTAGGGGTAAAATTTCCAAAAATCCTGTATATGTTATTTATACGTTGCGATATCGCGTAAAATAAAATAGTTTCTTCATACATTTTGGTCGAGTAGGTATTGAACCTTTGTATGGAACAGGTGATTTTTTTCGTGATTTAACCGTTGGTTTCACATAGTAAAAGTTGTTCATATTGATGAGTACTTCCACCCCTGCAAGTATTGCCAGTGACTAAAAAATCACCCTGTATAAGCCAATTTACTTTCACATACTAAGGTAGAAGAAATATTGTTTAATCAACCAGCCTTGAAAATCTGTGCCCAGCTTTCTCATAGCGGCATTGACACCGTACAATTTTATTTAGTTGTGTAACATTTTCATTTTAAATTAAAAACCAAATGAGGGTGATTTTACAGTCGCAAAACTTGCCAAAAAAATGTTTAGGAAAATATTGAGTATTGGGTCCTTTATTAATATGTTTTATATCCAATGACATTAAACCTATTTATTGCTGTCCAATTGCGGCCCAAGACACTATGGAGCGTGGGCATTCCCCTTTAGATCTGTTTTTTGAATTTTGTTGCTGACCATACTATATGTAGTAGAAACGTTTATAGAGATTGTCTTTACATTTGGAACAACAAAACTATTGAGCAATTATAATGGACACTTTTATATGTATGTAAGTCTTTGAGCAGTGGCTTTATGCTCTAAGATGTAAGTTCAATAAATATCCAAAATCATTTTACAAAAAATACTTTGGACTAGCCTTTGAGACATATTATATTTATTTTATACTAGAGTATTAACGAAGATGTCTCCCTCCCATATAAGTCTACATCTATACTTATAATTAATTATGGAAAATGGCCGCGTCTATCTATCCACGCACGATCCGTAACTATACAAAATCTTGTTTCGATTTTGATAATTATTGACTAAACTTACCAGACTGAAAAATATACCAATACTTGACTATTATATTTTTTCTCGGGTGTTGCATCACCTACCTATCCTCTTAATTAACTGGTTTACTGTCCTGATTGGATGTAGCCTTCAACTTCTGTATTTTGTCGAAGTGTTTCTTCGCCATTCGGAACCGGTTCAGCAACAATGTCCTATGCCAGCTCCATTGACACCACCGCTGTTGAATGCTCGTTAGATTAATTTCAACCTTATATTCATTGACTTATGATGTTTTCCTTCACCGAAATTCAAGCTGCCTAGCTGTAGGATTAAAACCCACAACCTTGGTCACTGCATTAGACGTCACACTTAATTTTCAAGAATTGCTCGTTTAAAGGTATTAATGATATGCATAATAACAAAATTAATAGTTTCAACAAAATAAATATTCTAAAATAAATATATATATTTTAGGACATTATTCCTCACACACGGTCATCAGACCCCAAACTAGAGCTTGTGCCATGAAGCCAGATAACTGATACACTACATATACTAAAATAAAACACCAAGAAAAACAAATCACATTTTATTCATGTCTCACGGAATAAGTTAAATCAACCAACAAATAAACCTTCAGTCATTGAACTAAAATACTACTTTCACTGCACTAACGACTAATGCAAGCACTTCGCAAATTACAATAAACCGCCTCAATTCTTGGATGTATTGATTTTAATATAATTGAATAAAACAGTAGAATCGGTGTGCCTGTACATTGAAGAAAAATAAATAGAAAGGGGGTAATTAAAACATAAACCAGCTATTTTTAGAATTGTTTTCTGTCTGTCTGTCTATATGTTTGTTCACGCACATCTCCGGAACTACTGAACGGATTTTCATGTACTTTTCACAGGTAGACAGAGATTAATTTGGAGCAGAATATAGGTTTTGTTTCAAATCGGATGTTACAAAAAAGTATTGACATTTAAAGATTTTTTGAATTTACTTTTATACTGTTAGAAAGTTATTTCTAAGGGAGAAAAGTTATAGAAATTTTATAGTCTGCACGAGAGAAGCCGTGGGCGAAAATCTAGTATTATAATAAAACTCATAAAAATAATATTGCCTTCAAATTGTTGCGTATTAAAATAAGGTACACAGTAAAAACTTCATATAATATTTTCCAGTGCGAGTCTATTTCCTAAACCTCAAAGACGTTTATAAAATCAATACAACCAAGCTAAAAGCCTTCACATACTTTTAAATATATCCTAAAAACAACACTAAATGCAGTGGATATGTTACCTGTGGAGTTTAGTGACTTGAAGCAGCGATACACAGCTCTAACGACATTGGCATAAAGCACAAATTTTATCAACTATAACCGTCTAAATATTTTTAACAGGTAACTATTATAGTAGGAACATAGATTTATTCTCTGCAAGTCACTAAAAGCCCACAAGACTAAAATAAGGCGTAAATTATACACATATCAACCGCCAACAATATTAACATCAAGAAAATATTCAGATGGAACTAACAATAATTTATTTGAACATAAAATTTTGTTAGTAGGATCCTCAAAGGAAACATCTTTCAATGAGAAACAATCAAAAAGCAATTTAATGGTCATTGAAAATTTACATTCACTAATATTCTAGCATACCTTTGAAGGACCCGAGGTACTACACTAAGTACCAGAAATATTATAATAATAATAACAATACAAAATACATTTAAACTCTTTGTAGTTCCTTAAATAACAAATGTGAACAAAAATTGCGATATAATTATTTCATTGGTCGCTTTTTGTCTACATGAGAATTTAGTCTAAGACCCAAGTCTGAACTCAAGAATAGATGGTGTTCGAATATAGATCCTACGGCCCAGGAAATAAGTTATATGTTGGCGGTGTCGTGTATGCGTTCTAGTGTCCGCGCCGCGCGTCCGCCCAGGGTCAGTTGTTGTCTTCGTCATTCTCAAACATCTCGTTGTAATCGCGGGAACTTTCGAATTCTTTCAGCTCCTTGAACAAAACATATGAGATTTGTGAGAATGAATAAGAATACAACTTTACCAGTGATGTGTCAAAAAGCGAGAGGAGCAAACTAGGTTAGTGTTATATGGAAAGTATACTTTGTGCTATTATGATGATGAAATACCCAAATAGTTTACAAAAGGTAAGGATCGCAAAAAAATATGCGAGTTGTAATACTAAGGTGAACATTGCAGTCGACAAAAATGCATATCTGATTTATTTGTCTGTGCTTGAGAGAAAATGCAGTTTTGGGGATAATTATGTTGCTAGCATGTATCTACAAATGTTCATTCAATATGGACGCATAGAAAACTTAAATGTGAACCAAAATTCTAATCAAAATAATTTATAAACTAACCTGGAACATTCCATTGGCGACTGCGAAGCCCGACATCGCAATGGCGGCGAACAGTGCTGCCAATACTTTGTTACGTGTCTGATTTGGAAAATTCGCCGCTTCCCTTTCCGATTGCGTCCCTGTTGATTGTGTCTTTGCCTTTTGTCTGTTAAATTCTGAAAAAATGTACAAATGTATTAACAAGAGTGTAAATAGTAAGTGTAAATTGCTTTATTATTATATTATTATTATTAGGAGTCAGCCCAAGAGGGCTGCGTGCGCGAATCGGACTCGCTCACGAAGGATTCCGTGCATCTATAAAAACGGCAAAAAAATCATGTCTTGTTGTATGGGAGCCCCCCTTAAATAATTGTTTTATTTTAATTTAATTATTTATTTACATAGTGAATATATAACTAAATATTCTGAATTTCGGAGAATATTTCAAGTGTCTACCTGTTGCCGTTATCAAATTAGAACAAAAACGAGCAAAAAAATCACGTTTGTTCTTTGGGAGCCCCCTTAAATATTTATTTTATTATATTTTTTAGTATTTGTTGTTATAGCGACAACAGAAATACATCATCTGTGAAAATTTCAACTGTCTAACTATCACGGTTCATGAGATACAGCCTGGTGACAGACGGACGGATGGACAGTGGAGTCTTAGTAATAGAGTCCAGTTTTACCCTTTGGGTACGAAACCCTAAAAATTCAGGAAAATTCAGGAATATAAGCCATGGAGGAATATACCTCATGCCATATAGGAACTATGAATATTTTAGATGGAATATTGTGCTGACACCTCTGCCTTCTTCATACATATTTAAATCTAAAAAAATATGAATTACCATCAGTAACATGTCTAAAGTTCTTCTGATTGATTCTTGCGACAAATCTCGTCAAGTTGCTAATGGCCTTTAAGTAGTTAGCGAGGGTGGCGTTAGGGAATGGTGCCTTAGTGAGGGGTGCCAGGTACGCGAACACTGTCGCGTCGAACGACGACGGTCTGTTGCCGAAGAAATATTCACTCTCACCGAGTCTATCTGATAGTGTTTTGAGGCACTTCTCAGCTTCGCTATATATCTGAAACATTCATTACAGAAGTCATAATTACTTACATATTTGGTAAGGTCTGCTTAAGTTTGCAATCCATTTATTTACTAAGTAACTCATAATTTTGATACTTTTTCCTTTTTGTCATATACACACAAGTATTGTCAGTACTAAAGAAATAATTTTATGTGATAAATTGGGTTTACCCAAAAACATAGTATTCTGAGTACCCTAGGGGTGCACTAAGAAAGGGCTTTTCAATCACCAAAGACCTCTTTACGGTTGAAACTACAGAAAGCTAGTTTACACATAGTATATTATGCAGTATACAGTTAAATTATACTATTTTCTTTTAACCCCAGGCTGGCATAGTCACAGAGTGTACTGAAGCCTATCTAAGATATATTACACCTAATATTCTGAGTCAGTTTCATTACTGCAATTACTTCATTACTACAACACAACATTTAGGAGCCATACATAAATTACTTACCACATAAAAATCCTAATATTTTTACTGTGACATAACAAAGCTTATGACTCCTCCCACCCCTTGTCACACTTCATTCACCCTTTCTCCTTAACCTGTGACGTAATTTATGGATATATTAATACCACTCACTGTTTTTTCAATTTCTCTTAGGTCCGTATGTTCACCGTGAAGAGCATCAATCATTTCTTTAGCTGCATTTTGATACCGTGATGGGTAATAGAAATTGAATGGAATCCGCAGAGCTTTAGCATATGTTGGCCTTGTTAAATCACTATAGTTCTTCTCATCAACCCACCATGTGTACTGATACGCTGGGTACAGTTTATCACATAGGTACTGAGTAAATGCGCTCGCTTCTGCAGTCTGCTGTACATTTAAGTGGACATCTGTACTATAATGCTGTAAAATAAGTGTATGTTAAAATAAAGGAATAGTTATATAACTGTAGCAATAAGTGTTAAGGTAACATACATTTATAGAATCACTAGCTGTCTCACGCGGTTCCATCTGTTCTCAAGAAAAAAAGTGGCCTATGTATCTTTCCATACCATATACATATATAGGCTATCTGCATACCAAGGTGTGAAAAGATAGGTAGTATGGAGTGTGGAATAGCTTTCAGCAATGCATAGATTACTTAGGTGCAACGAGTAATAAATTTTGGGTCATATATATTTGTAAGAGACATACAAACATTTTTTTAGAATGATGCAAAATAAATTCTCAAACCAACTTAGTTAGTTAGGTCAGTAGGCAGAAAGAGGATTTAGATAAACCTCACCAAAGATTTTAAATGTTCTACTACTTCTTCGAAATTTGTAAGTACAGTTCTTCCATCTCTCATAACAGGCAGCCTCCCTTTTGGTGTGAAAAATGGATTATTTGCTTCTCGAACACGAACTGGCACACCTATAAATTTCATGTAGGTCTGTGGAAATTGGGATTTTTGTTATTTTCCGATTACACCGGTACCAAATTAAGTTTTTAGGTTAGGTCGATAAATATTTACTTACCAAAACTTTCAAACATTCCAAATCAATAGAGGCGAGACCCCATTCTCCTCGCCATATATCCAGTTCTATGCTAGACATGCTAGACATTACTTTATATTATAATAATCTAATACAATATTTATAGCAATTTTCAACATCGATTGTACAAATGAATGACGGAACGGGTTGGGTTGGTTGGTTGACTGACACCAAAGAGGATTAAATTAAATCACTACGTTTTGACACCATAGACCATAAACCATTGCTTGCAGTTAGTTGAGTTGAGGTTGACGGATGTGACACTGACAACATACTGACAGCAGACTATGGGTATGTTCCGATATATACTAGGAGCACTGTTCAGTGCTCTTACTGGGGAGAAATACGTTCCATTATGGACTACTTATACTGCCTGCCTCAGTATCCTAAAGAAACATAATGACGTCATAAACGCCGCCATTTTTGTACTGTGAGCACTGGCGTTTTTGAGGTAAGGTGCTCTCAGTGCTTTGATCACGTGATCAACAGCGTCTAGAATGACAGTAGGATATAGGATGACAGACAGTATACTGGGCTGTGTTCCGTTTTAAGCAGTACCCTGAGTGTAAAGAATTTACGTAAATAAACGCTTACTATCACGTTTGCGTTTACTAAAAAATTGTATGGAAGAAATTAGTTCCATGAGTATTCCGCGAGAGGGGCTGTGCCGATTCCTATATAAAAATGTCGTAAATGCAAACGTGTTGGTAAGCGTTTTCTAACGTCAATTGTTTACACTCGGGGTACAGTACCCAGTATAGCTAACTATAAAGGAACGGCTTCTCAGTATGCTAAATTTACGTCACACCTTACAGTTCTAGCAGTGTACAAAGAGGATAAGATCTGAATTAAATTTAAATCGTTTTATTAATTTAGTTTTATTATTTGTATTTTCAATAATCTATCACTACATTTTACAGTGTATATCGGAACATACCCATTTGTACGTGCTTCACACGTCTCCGGTCAGTCACAGTTCATTTCATTCATTTTCATTCATTCATTCAGTTCAGTCAGTTAGTTGTCAATGTCAAGCTCTGTCGGTCGTGTCGTGTCAAACCGGTAAAAAGTATTCGCTAAATTTCGCTACCTACGGCTAACTGTGTATGTATCTAAAAATAAACATTTATTATAAAATTATTATTGTTGATGTTATAGTAGTTCGTTTCATACATTTAATTTAACCCACATAACGCGTTTAGTTACCACCTTCTATTACCTACCACCAATTCGACGCTCAAGATACAAAATGTCAATTCAGTGGACTTTTATAGCCGGCTATCTCTATTTCGAAATAGGGATAGTAATAATCATGATGCTGCCGCTGTTTAGTCCAAGAAGATGGCATCAATTCTTCAGATCTCGATTATTTGCCATGTTCCAAGAGCATGCCGCCGTATATTTCTATGTTCTGCTCGGCGTTCTGAGCCTATTCCTGTTGGATGCCATCAGAGAAATGAGGAAGTACTCGCATTCTACTGAGAGCGGACACACACACCTAACGAGTGAGATGAAAGGTAATGTTAAACTTTTCAGAGCACAGAGGAATTTCTACATCACTGGCTTTGCTATATTCCTAGCATTTGTTATCCGTAGACTAGTAACAATGCTAATAATACAATATGAACTCTGCTTGATGGCAGATAAAATTAGAAAAGAAGCTGAGGCAACTGTGCAACTTGCAAAAAATACAGTCTTAGCGAGTACCTTGCAAACGAATGAATTAATAAACTATGAGAATGTTATAAAACAGCTGGAATTGACAAAAGACTTGTTGGAAGGGGAGAAAATAAGAGTCAAAGAACTTGAAGAAGAAGCAACTAAGTGGAGGTTGAAATATGAAGAACTTACCGTCACTGCAAATGGTAAAGGTGATGAATAAGTTAATAATTGAGATAATATGCAGCTTTTATATTTTAAAACAAAGATCAAGTTGAGAACAAAGGTCTGGAATTACCCACGGGAAAGTAACATTGATTAATTGATCATGTCAATACATAAATAACTTATATATAAGACAACATCATATTATAACATACTAACTCTGATATAGATAACATATGGAATACCTATTTTTAAAATTGGAAAGTAAAGGTTTCCATTTATTTTGCATATGCCCTTCATTAAAAACATGAAAGTCAAGTAAAGAAAAAGCTTGTTCACCTTGGATTATTTCTGAACAAGGAGAATTGTTCTGTAAATTTCGCCATATTTTTTTTATATCAAGTTATTTTAGTTCTTAGTTCTAGGTAATATTTAAACTCTAAATTGATTACTTAATCCTGTGATTTGCCTTTTGGTGCTGAACTGATATTCAGAGATTTTGTATTTAAAATAACTTAAGTATGTGTTTCTGTGGTTTGTTGAACTAAGAAGTAATTAGTGTGTATTTGTTCTAGTCTTGACATTATGTTTTTTAATTAACAATTATTTTATAAATATAATACATAAACTAAGGAAAAAGAAACAAACTAATTTCATATTTTAATTAAAAAAGTAACATAAATAAAATAATGTATGTTTACAAATAAAAGGGCTGCTTACGAATTGGTAATCATAGATGGCGCCACTGTAATGCAACGGAAATGTGTCCAATGGCGTGGGAAGATTTATATGACAGTTCGTCATGTCATTGCTACCAATAGCTTTTTACGGTGGTAACCAAGGATGGTCTTGTCACCTGTACGCGTACTGTAAAACCCGGTAAAACCAATCGCGTCATTTGTTTACGTTATAGCACAGTAGCGCCTCTAGCGGGAGAAATTATAGTCAGATTCCCTATGTTATTCGCATTAACTGTTTTAAATTCATTATGTATTAGTTAAGTACTTAAATGCTATTATTTACTAAGTAATAAGTATGTACGTAATGTATATTTGTTACATGCGAAACTTATTCAATAAAATATTTTTTCTAACATAATATGCAGTTTCCTTATCAATTTACTAGAGTTCGATTCACCAAAGAAGTCCCGTGGAATTAATGAAAATTGATCTTATTTTTTCCGACATAGAGGTGGGCCTGAGGAACTTCTTTGGTGTAACGAACACTAGTTGTCCCTCGCACAGACTATATGTACCAGCGAACCCGTATACTGTCTAATTACTATAATCATGTTTATTTACTACGTGTAGTAACAGATGCTTCACTTCCTTTAGTGAAAACTTGCAGCATAGTTAACGACAGCAATACTATCGTAAATAATAGCTAGGTAAATAAAATATTTTGGCTCTCTCATTTGGTATGCCGCATGCCGGCCGTAATCCACGACACTCGCAGGCTAATCTGGCGTCGAACGTAGTGATTATATTCTTTATTCTGGCGTCCGCGTCGTAACGCGTAATCTTCAAATATATTACGCCTCCCATAGAGTAACGTTCACATAGTACTTTTTATATACTAGTAAAACGTTTTCTGATAATGAAGTGAAGTGAAGTTAAATTGAATGAGTATCGTGACTTTTTAGGTTCTCATGAGTTTTTTTTTTTTTCTCTTTATATTACGATCTAGCCTTTTCTAGGCTAATGAGTAATTTCTATTAACTATAAATTGTCTAAGAATATATCCCTCAAAAGGCTTGTTTCTTTTGAGTCTTCTTAGTATGTTTGTGTTATCGAGGAGCTGGATTGCCTCTACATTCACATGATGATGAAGTCTATGATCATGAGCTTCGGAGTATTTTTTAATTATTTTATCAACAAAATCCACATTTAGGTCCCGGTGAAGGTCGTTATTTCTTATGTACCAAGGGGCATTTACAATATCCCTCAGTACTTTATTCTGGAATCGTTGAATAATTTGAACATTACTTTGTATAACGCATGTATAATTCCTCTCTTTTTTTCTTGACGTGTGCTTTTCAGCGTAGCTTTGCGTCAAGAGTCATACCAAGGTATTTGGCTGTATTCCCGTATGGTATTTTTTGGCTGTTTAAATATACTGTTTTAAATTCCAATTTTTTGTTGGTGAAGTCTATATGAGTAAAGTTTAATTCGCCACGTTTTGGTCCAATCAAGAATTTGGTTAGTGGCTATTTGAACATTATTTATTGCTTCTTCATGGCTGCTTCCAATTGCCATAATAGCTGTGTCGTCAGCAAAAGTTGCAATAATGCTATTTTCTGATTCTGGAATGTCGCAAGTGTATAATAGGTACAGGACCGGACCTAAAACACTTCCTTGAGGAACTCCAGCTTTTATTTCCTTGAGTTCAGAATAGGCGTCTTCTTGCCTTACTCGGAATACTCTTTTTAATATATATGATTCTAGGATATCAGTGAATTGCTTTGGAAGCACTCTTTTGAGTTTATATATCAAACCCTCATGCCAGACTTTGTCGAAGGCTTGTGCTACATCTAGGAATATAGCAAATATTTTTATCTTCTAAGGTTTTTTCAGATGATTCGGTACAATCTTTCGTTAGATGTCTCCCGTACATTTTACACATCTAGGATCTCTGAAACAGTACCTTTGTCATAAAACTTTTGATAGTCTTTTCATCCCTCTACCATTATTGGTGGTGGAGGTGGTAGTTTCTTTGGTTTATTTTCACTTGCATGATTAATAGAGGCAATACCATGTTGGTGTTGAGGAGGGGAGAGCGTCGTGTTCAACTTCCTTTTTTTTCGTGTATTCCACGATGATGAGATGAGCTTGCAGTAACAGTATCTGTTTGACAAGTTTTGTCTTCTCGCAGTTTATTAACTTGCTTTTTTAGGTGTGATATTTCATTTCGCAGCTCTTGGACAATAGTCTCCAACTTAATTCTCGCATCCTTCTCGTCGGAATAAGCATTCCACAGACGTCTTACTGTTTCAGTTTTGATAGCTATTTCAGTACTTTTCCCAGACATGATTTATAGCATTGAATTTGAATTAAATTTGGGTCAATTCATTAGCGTAATGTGCTGCGTATGCACTTCTTAAATTCAGCACGAGATGCACACGACCGATCGCGACGGAACACGGACGCCGCTATGAATTTGTTAATGTTGGTAGAGTTTTATCCAATGAAGACTGGATATTTAGAGCATTAAACCAATGGATATCATAACTTTTCGGGTTGTCTCAAAAAGTCCGTGAAAAATTTTCCACCATTTTCGTCACCTACAAGGAACCACGAACTACCACATTTTGCTAAAATCTTAAACTGTTACTTGGTTGGATAATCGGTTGAACTCTACTTATATAAATTAGACTTGGCTTTGGCCTTCATATTCTAGGATTGTAGGACGAAATTATTAAACAAGGCTGTATGGGCTAGAACCCTTTGCCTCCCAAGGAAGGGGAAAATGTGAGGAAAATTGAACACCCATTGTTGATTGTGGAAAAATAGGATCTTACTGAGAAACAATACATTGTCAAATAATATAATTTTACTTTGTTAAACACTATAATTAGAAAAGTTGATTCAATAAAATCCAGCAAGATTTATCCGTTGATGTAGTATGACTATAATTTAGTCAATATCTTGTGTCTAGTGATTGTGAACGGTGGTACCGTTAGTTTTATTTATGAATGTGGGAATTTTCAATAGAGTTAATCACAAGGTGAGTTTATGATTTATTTATGTTATAATACGTGTAACTTTGTCGTATCAGTTTCAGTTGTGGGTTAGCTAAACCCTACTACTTACTTGTGCTTGATAAAAACAAAAACCGCCCCTAGGGCTACTCTCTTACCAAACTTACTTACTATCATCACAAATTAAATAGTTTTATATTTATTTTACATGTAAATAAATAGGTGGGCGTGATTGAATTGAAACTTGGAGTTTAGGTATAACAGAATTCACTTGCCATTTATAGTTAGTAGTTTCTTGGTAAAAAATTAACTCTATATTGCAAATATTCAAAGAAATAAATAGTCGAAAGTTGTCTGTAATATAAATGATTACATAGTAAACAAATTGTGATATATTTTAGAACAAAGACAGCGGTGGCATGTATTCTGAGTGGAGTTCGCTGCCGCTGGAGGGTGGAGGGCAAGGGGTGCTAGGAGCCGTTGGTGGAAGAGATGTTGTACTGGCTGTGGTCAAGCAACTAGCCTCACATGAGCCCAGTCCACTTACTACTGATGCTGAGGTTAGTCAAACTTATTTTTTAATCTATATAATTCTGCCACATAGTTTTACCTGCACTCTTGAGGGAGGGACCAAGTATCCTGTTATAGTTCAATTTATGATCTATCTATTATATACTTACCCTGTTATATCCATAAGCTATTATTATTATTATATGTTTGAGTAACAAGTTTTTATAGTGATGATATCTCAGTGACGTCGGACACCGCAATGCTTGTGGGTTCGAATCCTACAATGAGCTTGAGCTTTTGGTGAAGGAAAGCATTGTGAGGAAACCATAGCCCGGTGGTAGGGTACTTTGTAGTACCCGTCTGGCTGGCTACCACCCTCAAGTTGAAAATCTGTCACCAAACACATATTGGTGTGTTTTTGGCACTTGTTAACCAGTTCCTTCTAGGCTTAGTGTGTTTACCACATTCGGTACATCATCACTTACCATAGTGAGATTGTGGTCAAACACAAGCCCATACAAAGTAAAAAACAATTATCCACTTAAGGTTTCACCTCAGTAGGATTGTTGTATTACAGCATATTCAGTCATCCTACTAATCCTACTAATATAAATGTGAAAGTTTGGATGGATGGATGTTTTTTATTCTTTCACAGTATGAACTGTAGTACTGAACGGATTTGGATCCAATTTGCCACACAGATCCATCTGTGTGGCAAATTTCATGTGTTCTGATATATTCTAGTTTAACATATAGGATAATTTTTTAGATTCCTTGGGAATGCGAGTGCAACGCAGGGCAAGGTAGTATTGTAATAAATAACCTTAATAAATCAATAACCTGGAGACTGTCGTAAGATTCAGGAAACAGTTACATCCAAGAGGATACACAAAATATAAAAATTCATTTTTGTAACCAATAACACAGTTCACACATACAAAAAAAGCAAAAAAAAATCCGGCCAAGTGCGATTAGATTCGCGCACGAAGGGTTCCGTACCATTATCTTTAAAAACGGCAAAAAATCGCGTTTGTTGTATGAGAGCCCCCCTTAAATATTTATTTTATTTTGTTTTTAGTATTTGTTGTTATAGCTGCAACAGAAATACATAATTTGTAATAATTTCAACTGTAGCTATCGCAGTCCTTGAGATACAGCCTGGTGACATACAGACAGACGGACAGACAGCAAAGTCTTAGTAATAGGGTCCTGTTTTTACCCTTTGGGTACAGAACCCTAAAAAGAAGTATTAGTGTTGTGACATAAAATTGAAATTAAAACTAAGCTTACATGGGTAATAATTTATAGAACTAATTTACATACATAGATTTTCAATCACTATCAATCAATCCAGAGATAGCTTGGCAGTCTCATCCAATCCACACTTCTGCTAGATTATATCTATGGACTATGAAATGAAATGAAATGATTTATTCGTTCAAATAGGCCTTCACAGGCACTTGTGAATAGTCAGACTCTAACCTAATGCACGGTTCGGAAGGTTGCTTTTACTGAGAAGAGCCGGCAAGAAACTCGGCAATTACTATGTCAATCGATGATTGCATTGGGCTGGCAGTCTGAATAGCTAGAGTTAGTTTAGCGTTTGTATACGATGTGATGGTATACCTACAGGTGGAATGGGTCCTAGAAGTGATACGCTTCGGTCTCTCGTTACCACTACAAGAGCATGCCGCGTTGCGTGACTGCGTGCGCGTGTGCTGCGCGTGGCTGGCGCCGCTGCTGCCGCCGGCGCCGCCCGCCATGCCGCCTGCGCCCGCGCTGCCGCCGCCGGTAGCCCAACAGCCGCATAAATACGCAAGGAAAATACTCAGGCATCTGCACAATTTGTTCGTGCCTAGACCTAATGAGAGTAAGTATATTGTGTGGTTTGCAGGTTTATAATACAATCTCGTAGTGTTCAAATTTACTATGATAATAATACACAACCTTTTATAGGTATTCTACATAATATATACGTACATAGTAATATATGTATGGTACGGGGTCATATTACGAACCATTAAACCACTTAATAATATTAAAATCATAAAGTTCATAGAATAATAATAGCTTTAAGTAAGTTAAATTATTTAGTAATGAGTCAATTTATTTTACAAGCTCTCACATTTATATATCAAATGGAATTGGGTAAGTAGTATTGTTTAAATTCAAAATTATAAAGTGAAATATTTTTTTGAAGTGAAAACTTCTTTAGGCGCACCGCACACAGATTTTTTTGTGGGTAGTAAGTTAGGCTGATCCGTCATGCTCTGAGGTGAAACGCTCGATCGGGTGAACTCGAGACCGCCGAGTGTACCCGAGCGAGAAAGATACAGTTAGCTGCTCTTCGCAGTTGTATCGCTGCATTTCGTATAATCAATTCTTACGTCTTAATTGTCTCTCTTAAATTAATAGTTATAATTGATACGTAATGATTAGTTATCACAAACCGATTGTATCATTTGTAGAATACGATAACGAAAATAAATAATTTGATTTGTGAATTTGATAAATATTAACTTTAATTTCTGACTTGTTTCTCGTTCAATCTACGAACAATGTCCTTAATAATACTACATATTACATAATATTATAAATTGATTGGGATTGGCCAATGAAGTTTTCACTTCTGCCGTGCGGTCTTAAGCGCACACTCTTTTTTTTTATTCTAACTACTTTTTTTAGAGTTCCCCATAAACCGGAGAGTTCGTTTGGGAATCTATCCTTGTTAAGTTTTATTGTTACGACATGGTCAAAGTCAAAGCCAACTTTAGTGCCATAGGAGTGCCCTAGGAGGGCACCGATGAAGGTCGAATTTACCGAAGTTACCTCCAGTTCGGAAGTCAGCCTTCAACCGAGAAGAACCGCCAAGAAATTTAGCTAGCTTTTATATATTTTTTATGATCCGACTATTTTGGCTATACAAAATTCAATCAAAAATAAAAAGTAATATCGGGTAGGCGGCGACCTGATCAGCAAGCAGGCGGTGCTGTGCCACCGCGTGCTGCGGCTGGCGCGCGCGCTGGGCGACGGCGCGGCGCTGGGCGCGGCCGAGTGGCGCGCGCTGCTGGTGCTGCTGCTGGCCGCCGCCGCCGCGCTGCTGGCGCCGCCCGCGCCGCACCACCCCGCCGCCGAGCAGCTCTGCGACCGCGTGCTGTGCGTGCTCTTCGAGCTCTGGATCAGGGCCTGCCACCGGTACTTGACTGTGTCCACTGTCCACTGTCCACTGTCCAGGTCCACTCCACAATCGACCAAACGGCGCCAAAATACAACCTCGCTGTACCGAGGGCTGTCATCGAGGGCTAGACAAGATTTTTATCTGTTTTTACTACTTTTACAATAACGCATTCGAAGTCAAAGCCGTTTATTAGGTTTAGGCCCTAGAAGGTCGAGGTAGCAAAAGGTAGTCGCTGGCCCCTGCCCACAAAAGTAACCTTATAGTGGTAATGCTTGAAGTTTTTTGTACCTTCTGTGCCCTGAGCACGAACCACTTGCGTATCGCCTTGGTAAAGTTATCGTGTCGAGTAGGTGTCATTTTTGACAGAAGTTGTATCGTCAACTCGATACCCAGCTTGCGAGCTACGTTAAATTCGTCTAGAAATTTTGTAGCAATAATGTTTAATTTTAATGTTATGTACAAACACACAAAATTAAAATATTTACTCACAAAAACATAAAATAAAATAAAGAACCTGCATATTTGATATGTTTAGATAAAAATAAAAAGTAATATAACAACAAAATTCTCACGGGTATATTGTTTTTTTCTCCAGTCCAATTCTTGATCGAGAAATAAAAATTGTTGAACGTAGTCTATTTGGTCAAAATTGTTAAAAGGCAAAAAAGCGCGCGAAGATACTTTTTTAATTTATTTTTATTTTTAGCAAGGAGATCTAAGTTTATAGGTTTGAATTTAGAAATAACAAATAGTAAGACATGAAGTCTTGTGACTCCGAAGGAAATTAACACGGTGATCCTTAATTTTTAGTTATTGTTTTAGCAGTGTTAATGGATTGGATTTCACTTAACTTAAACTATTGACATTTATCTTTCATTACAAATCTTATTACAATTATTATGAAGTTTCATAATAAACTATTTAAATATAATTACTCTCGAATGCCGGTTGTGAGTTCAAATCGAACCTTACAATGAGCTTGATCTTTCAGTGTAGAAATCAAAGCATAGTGGTAGGGTACGTTGTAGTACTTACTCTATGTCTGGCTACCACTCTCAAATTGAAAATCTATCACCAAGCACCTATTGGTGTGTTTCGGCAGTCACACTTGAGAGCTAGTTGCCTTATAGGCTTCGTGTATTTACTACTTACAGCCACATCATCACTTATATCATGGTGAGATTGTAATCCAACATTTATAATTAATAAAAAAAATACACATGACTAAGAAATTGCACGAAAATATTGTTAAATCAAAATGGTTGATTTTCGTATAGTAGTAAAAAAAAGGACACGAGGCTTCCCTATTTAATGTTTAGAATGTTGTGATTGATTTCCCAAAATTAATGAATATGATTATAAATAATAAATATAAACTAAAAATCATAACAATTTTTTAAATCATCACACAAAAAAAAAAATTACCAATACCTACCACTACACGTGAAAATAACATTAAGAAACGCTGTCACTGAAAAAATGGCGGCGAGACGGTTGACGCTAGCTGGCTAGCGAGTAGACGATACCATACGTCAAAATATGTTCCTGCTACCAAATTCAATACCAAGCTGCGTATTCGTAACGTTCACAAGCGTGACGTCGGAAAACGTAGCAACTGTCAAATGTGTTCGTGCTGCCGATTTGCAGGTCCGTTAACGTTTGGGACCTTTCGATTTTCAAATTCCCATACAAATTTGAGTTAGGGCACTCGACACGATGACGCTGCGATTACGATAGATGTTCGTGCTCGGGGCTCAGGTCATGTATATATTGAAGTAGTGGTAAGACATGACATCACGTCACCACGTCACGTCAGATGCTTCCCGTCGCCGCCGCTGTGGCGCACGCTCCGCGAGCAGTGCGCGGCGTGGCGGCACCGCGCGCCGCTCGTGGAGCAGTGGACGCGCGCCTCGCTCTGCCTCACCGCCAGGCTGCTCAAGCACATGTACGGACCGCTGTTCCCGGCCATGCCTATCAGTGAGTACTACACTAATCCTATCACTTGCTTGTGCTCAATTAAAGAGTACTTTTGACTTATTGTCCCTTCTGAACAATATACATGGTGTAGAAAACGGTCGATCATTAAAAGAAACCAGAGCTTTATCACGTTGTTTTTAAACCGTATTCAAAAAATCATTGAAATCCATCGAGTAGTTTAGCCAAAGTAATTAATTTTCGTTTTATCAGTTTTACTCATCACGTAGATGCCTAACAAATTCACTAGGCCAAAGTAAGTCGGACAATGACCCGAGCAAATCAATGATCCTCGCGCTGCCTTCATTCCCTTGTCTAACACGTTATGTGAGACGAAGAAAGCGTATCGCCCGCGCCGTGTCAAAAGTCGCGCCTCTTACAGGTAATCGACGATGTAACTATAAATGGTGTTCTATTTTGTTTATATACCGAAGGTATTTACTTTCTTTGAAAATTTAGTTATTTTGTTCTTAAATTGTTTTCGACTGTGTTATTGTGATTTATTGCACATGACACGATAGGGTTTAAATTAAATGATCGACCGTCATATCCACCTTGTATACTATTTCTAAATCATCGTTCCATAATTTGGCGGATTACTCCGGATTTTCAAATTAGAAATCCTGACAATTACAACATAGTATAAGTTCTGCTTAGTTTTGGATCAGGTAGAGTCGTGTATCGAGAATGTTTTTATTTATTATTGTACATAATGAAACGAGTTTTTTTTTTTTTATTCAAATAAGCTTTCACAAGCACAATAACAACACATGAATAGTCTGATTCTAAGGTATGGATCCGAAGGTTGCTTTTGATGAGAAGTGCCGTCAATAAACTGAGCAGTTACTCTTTTCAAAACCAACTCAGATTAATTACATACAATTAGTTATCTAGTCTCACTGATAATATTTGTATGTTACAGATCCATTATGTTCTTCCTCAACTTTCGATAATAAAAAAGTCTTGTCTCTAGTATCATTTACTTATTTCACTTTATTAATTACACTTACATAATAGTCTTAAGCTATCTAGGATCCATCAAAAGCCAGGTCTTGTACTAGTTATGTACAAACAGGTGAAGAAGACGCTACCCTGATCCCGGCGGACATGAGCGGGGAAGCGGTGATGCAGAGTTGGTTCCGTATATTGCACACCATTGGGAACCCTGTTGATTTGTGTAGGCCACATGTCATCAGCCAAACTCCTGACTTTTTGCAGGTATGTCAATGATAAATTAATAAAAAAAAAATACCAATGGTGAGGAAAAAACTGTTGAATGATATGCAAGATTTATGACGTTGTTTTATTTTAACAAAAAGAAAAAATAAGACATTTAATTCAACATCAAACAAAATTTGACACAAAAAAAGAGTGGTAATTCTGTGAATAAGTTTCTAACGGTATATCAATACAGCAGCCAGAACACACCAGTAGGTGCTTGGCGATGGATTTTCAACTTGAACCGGACAAGCGGGTACTACAAAGTACCTCACCATGCCATGGTTTCCTCACGACGGCCAAGCTCAGCTAAAATCCCCTTGTTTATGAAGATTTCTGATGGTATAATGACGGTTGTACCCCACCCTGGCAGTACTCTATATCGGGTGAAGGCGCGGCCCGGGAGCCGAGCCAGCACCCGTGCCTGGCGGCGCTGCCTGCCATCTTCCACCGCGCCATGAAGGGGGTCGCCGCGCATGTCGACGCCTTCCTAGGTATGTGTCTCTTGTGTTGGGGTGTGGTGGGGTGTAGTGGGGTGCTCCAGTAGTCTACTGCGTGGGGTGGGGTGCTTGTTTGGGATCATAAATCTTTGCGTTTTGTGACGCGGAATAGTATTAACCTGTAGAAATGCAGGTATACATTCTGTATAATCAAATTCGCTGTAATCTACATAGTTAAAGTACAAAATGTATGTTTTTTTTTGTTGCAATTTTTAGAATTGGTCCATCATACTAAAAAAAAACATTTTGATATTTGTACTTTCACCTCAGAATAGTTCTATTACCTTACTTTATTACATTCTTTATATGAACAAACATTTATAACTTGAATATAATGTTTATTTATGATCTCAATATACCTTTGTTTTAGTCATTTTTTTGGGATTATTCTTTGTAAATTAGTATTTTTAATTTTGTTTTTTTTTTTCGACATGGGTTCTTGCATTAAATATATTTACTATTTTAACTTAATTATATCTAGAGCTGTGTGCTGTTTTGGCATTGATATTTTTAATCGAATGGTGTACATTCACAATCATTCTCTTTTTAAGGGCCTTGAGGGACCTATTTCATAATCGCTGGGGACCTTTTAGCCACTAATAAAAAAAGACTCTGTGACATCAATAGAGAAACGGTAACTTTTCCGTATTTATTGTGACCCAGCGATTGTGAATAGGTCTTTATAAAAAAGCGAATGATTAAAGAAATATCTGAAAATAAATACTTATCTATGGTAATCAATCGATAAGTTTTCTGAAGCTAGTATTATGGTTTATGTATAGAAACTTGTTGGTGAATTAATAATTTTTCCTTATAATTAATTGAAGAATGGATAGACGATTGGATAAATTGTAAGCTTGTATATATTAAAAGGCTACGGGCCGTTCTCAAAGGTTGCCGATAAGTACCTGATAGCTTATCTGCTAGATATATTTATACGCATACACAATCTGTACATAATCATACATACTAATATTATAAAGAAGAAAGATTTTTGTATGTTTGTAACGAATAAACTCAAAAAGTCTGGACCAATTTCTAAAAATCTCTCACCATTAGAATACTACATTATCGTTGAGTAATATGGGCTATATTTTATCGAGGGAACGCTGGTGAAACCGCGCGGAAAAGCTAGTTTTAAAATAAAGAGACTGCATTATCAGATATCTGTCAGATAAGCTATCTGGAGATTATCAGCAACCTGTGAGATTATCCCTATTACTCGTATTTTATTGATGAATAACAAACTTTTTTCGATAATAAAGACGATATTCGATAGCAACTACGTGGACCGTCATTACAATATCGACTTTATGTATATTAACGTAACGCTTACACCCATACAGCAATTGTCTGTTTTGCCATCCGTATTTGAGTCAGAGATTCTGAGAGAGCATTTACTCACATACATATTTGGAGTTGGACCTTAAAAACTTAAAGCATGTAAAATGTACCTTGCTGAGTTTCTTGACGGTTCTTCTCAATTGAAGGCTAACTTCTGAACCTGTGAGAACTTCTGTGGCTTCGATGTTCATTAGTGCCTTCCTAGTTTATAACGATTGCACGCACCAGAAGTTGATTAGCTTACATTATCCGACTGTCCAACCCTCTGTATCTTCTACGAGCACGTATGCACCCCACTATTACATACGCACACGGGTAGGTCGCAGTTCGGAACGGTGGCGGGTGTTGCAATCGTCGGGGGGCGAGCGAGGGGCCGAGGGGGGCCAGGAAGGGGCCAAGGGGGGCCAGGGATCGATCACCGAGGACGGGGACCTGACGCCGCCCGCGCACAGGCGACTCGCCAAGTCATTCAGCGTCTCCGCATCGAGACCCAGGGATAAACTGCCTGAGAAAAGTAAGTTGTGAGTTTGGAACTGGAATGACGATAAACTGACAGACTGACTGATATTTAATTTAATCAATGTAGAGTCTTATCATTTTTACTAAATTCAACTCTGATGCAGGTGAAGCCTGGGGTAAAAACGTATAAAATGAATAAGAAGTAATAGAATTAATTCCAGTTCCAAAAAAAGTGAAATTTACTACGTCAATATTTTAATCAATACCGATTTATTTGTAACTCAGCAGGTAGCAGGGTTGCTGAATTCTTAAAACAACAGTAATTTGTGTCTTTACAAACTGGTTGAATTTTTCAACTGGGAATGGATGGCCAAATCTAAAAGAATAGGCAATAGCGAAAAATGCGAAAAGGAATCTCGTGCTCGATTTTGATAAAATTATAATTGTATACTTGGTTACAAAAGACATATTGCTAGCCGCGACTCGAACCCTTTAATTAACAAAACGTTATGTATTATTGCTTCCCATAGTATCGTTTATAAACATACAGTAATGGGAAGTGTCGCAATTTTATATTTCTTACATTTATACAGCATAATTTTTTAGTCCCCGGCAATACATGCAGGGGTGGAAGTACTCATCAATATGAACAACTTTTATTATGGGACCAACTCTGATGTCGCGTAAAATAAAATGGTTGCTTCATATTTTTTTCGTGATTTCACAGTTAGTCCCATAATAAATGTTGTTCATATTGATGAGTACTTCCACCCCTGCATGTATAGCCGGTGACAAAAAAAACATTATGTATAAGTGATTCGCTATTCCCTATACTTTTGGATTTGGCCATTCATCCCCTGTAGAAAAATTCATCTGAATATTTTCGATATTGATGAATATTGGCAATTTTATAAGTTAAAAAATCTCGATAATTTTATGATTTGTGTGATGTTTTTTTCTTTTGACTTGCTTAGTTTCAACTTTTTTCTATGCGTTTTAAAGACATGCACACTTCTAGTTTGCACTTTTGGTTTGGATTTCAGTGCGCTATGTTGTTTATATTATTTATGGGTGTTTATAGGACTTCCAGGATTCCACTAGTCGGTAGTTAGATCCTTTGTCTGATGTTGTAGTTCAGAATACGTGTACATTGTAGTATTTTTTTTTTAGCAAATGTAGTGGCATAATATTTTATGTGTGGTTGTAAATGTACATGTGTATTATTTGAAATTATGTGTTCATTAGTTACCTGATATCTTGTCGTTAAAAGCCGACAGTGACTGGTAAAAAAATCTTGTACTCAAAAGCTGACAGTGACCGGTAAAAAAATCTTGTATCAAAAAAGACAGTGACCGTTAAAAAAATCATTTTATCAAAAGTTTACGGTGACCGTATTTTTTTTTCTTGTCATCGTAAGCCGATATAGATCGGTAAAAAATTGTATACTAGTCGTTTGTAATTTTCTTTTTAAGAGAATGACTTGAACATTTTTTCCGTCGTAGAGCGTGCATAGAAATTATTGTAATAGTAAGTAATATGGCGGTGACATAATGTATACCTCGTAGGCACTCCCCGCACGTCGCTGATCGGCCTCACGAGCAACAGTCGACCCGCTAGCGTCGCACCAACTACTCCGCCCAACTCTATCACATCACAAGGTAATTATAAATCTGGGTGGGATAGGATACATTTGATATTATCAATATAATTTGCATTATTTCCTATTGTATAATTTTGTATGTTCTAGTATGTGAATCAGAGAAACCGCCATTAACACCCCTGCGTCCAGAAGTGAACTCTATATTCCACCTGTTTGGGGAATGGCTGTTTGAGGCGGCTCTCATCGGCACCACTCCATCACCTAATAACAATCAACGTAAGTTTTAGGGTATTTAATCACCAGAAATGCGTAGCGAATAATGTGTTTTAGCTAGCAATTATTACAGCATAGCTCTAATGAAGCGATCCTATTGGTAGGTTAAAACATATCCCTCGCTACGCTTTTTCTGTTGGAAAGCAAAATGATTGATATATCTATGGCTGTCGACTATTATTTGTCCAAATTTTTATTATAAAGTATAGTTCAATACAAATTATATTCCTCGTGTAAGTTTTTGACTTTAACAAATGCTATGACGTTTGCACATTACTCTATCTATACTATACTATAGGACTTGGTACAGCGCCTCTTGCGGAATTCTCCCATACTTTCTAGTAAAGACAATCGCGATAACGTCAAAAACTCGCACTGGGCACCCTGAATCAATAGATAAAATAGGTTTTCAATGTTTAGTACGGGATCCAATCTCCTTATAATTTTTTCTTAAGCATTTATTCGTATTTCAATATAATATGTATTTTTGCGCCCTTGAAGTATTGTGGACAAAATAAAGATGGAGTTTGTTTTTTTTTCCTTAAAATTAAATATTCATTCAAATAGGCCTTCACACGCACGCACGATTCGAAAAGTTGATTTTGCTACATTTTTTGTTATTATTTCATACATAATTATAATGACGTCATACGGTGCTGTATGTATACTAAAAAGTGTCAACTTTATTTTTACATTAGTATTCATGCATTCAGGAACAGTAATAAAAAGGATAATAGCTCATTTTTAATTTATAAAATTTCATAAGTCCAATGGAGACCAATATCAGCGCATTTATTTAATTATAAGAGACCAAATAATGTATAGTTGACCATGACCGTATAGTTACATGACGTCTAGCGTTTTCATCAAACTACTCACATTGACTAACTATTGACATTTGAAAACGTAAAATTTAAATGCATTTTATGGCACTTATTGATTGAATAAAATTTTTGTGTTTTTTTTTGTTTGCACCTTAGGAACGAATTGAGACATTTTTCAAAAATGGGTGTAATACCCTATTGTTACAGAGCGTGCTGATGGCACTCCACCGCCGCCATCTTTGTCTGATGCTACGTATAAACTCAACATGTTGAGTTATCAACCAGGTAACTTATTAATTTGTGCTCGAAGCAGTCCCAGGAGCATGTGTTGCCGGCCTACCTGGCGCGCTGCTACGCGTGTCTAAGTGTATGTGTGTGTGTGTGGTCAGGTCGCGCGGAGGCGCTGGGCACGCTGTGCCGCGTGCTGTGCTCGAAGCAGTCTCAGGAGCAGGTGGTGCCGGCCTACCTGGCGCGATGCTACGCGTGTCTAAGTGTATGTGTGTGTGTGTGGTCAGGTCGCGCGGAGGCGCTGGGCACGCTGTGCCGCGTGCTGTGCTCGAAGCAGTCTCAGGAGCAGGTGGTGCCGGCCTACCTGGCGCGATGCTACGCGTGTCTAAGTGTATGTGTGTGTGTGTGGTCAGGTCGCGCGGAGGCGCTGGGCACGCTGTGCCGCGTGCTGTGCTCGAAGCAGTCTCAGGAGCAGGTGGTGCCGGCCTACCTGGCGCGATGCTACGCGTGTCTAAGTGTATGTGTGTGTGTGTGGTCAGGTCGCGCGGAGGCGCTGGGCACGCTGTGCCGCGTGCTGTGCTCGAAGCAGTCTCAGGAGCAGGTGGTGCCGGCCTACCTGGCGCGATGCTACGCGTGTCTACGGGCCGCACTGCGTGACCCGCACACCGCGCCCGCCGTCGTCTATAACGCACACGACATATTCCGGTATACACCGATAGTGATAGGTGAATCTTGTTGTCTCGCGCGCACCACTGGTATAGTGCGGGCCGCTATAGATACATCTAAATATAAGTCTTCCCATTCCAAGTGTTTTTATTTTCATCATTTTTCGCTAATTGCACAGCGTTTTCCGGCGAAAAATGATGAACTTGGCCGCCCAAGATCAGTCCTTAGGGAAGGCCTATGTCCAGTAGTGGACGTCTTGCGGCTGAGGTGATGATGATGATTCCAAGTGTATTCCGAACCGGTGGTAGATGGTAATTTTTTTATTTTTTTTTTACTTTGTATAGGCTTGTGTTTGACCACAATCTCACTATGGTAGGTGATGATGTGGCCGAAGGTGGTAAGCACACAAAGCCTAGAAGGATCTGGCTCTCAAGTGCAGCTGCCGGAACACACCAATAGGTGTTTGGCGACAGATTTTCAACTTGAGGGTGGTAGCCAGACAGGCGGTAGCAAGTATAGTGGCGAAAATATTTCATTCCCTATCGGTTGCCAAACAGTGTTGCGAGCGAGATAGCATGAGTCTCTTGTTGTTCTATTTCAAACCTAAACGTAAAGCAACAAGAC
Organism: Tetheella fluctuosa; assembly: GCA_951216915.1. Classification (NCBI taxonomy): domain Eukaryota; kingdom Metazoa; phylum Arthropoda; class Insecta; order Lepidoptera; family Drepanidae; genus Tetheella; species Tetheella fluctuosa. Next base: position 1,498,235 of record OX578229.1, on the reverse strand, counting down.
ATGTATTTGGATAATAGTGTCATGAATAAAAAATCGTTTTTCGTCAAGAGTTTGATTAATTTCTGCGCAAGCGCATATTATCGATGTAACTTATATAAATGGTAGTACTATTATACCCAATTATATATTTTTTAATACTATATTTTTCTATACTTTCAGGATAGACTTAGATGGTGTGCTCGTCCTAGTACCGGATTTCATAACTGCCCTAGATCATATCCTATCAGAGAGGGAACCAAAGTTGGAATGCGGGTCCATAGACAAACGTGAGCTGCGCAAAGCGGCCATTAGCGCTCTGTTGTCGTTGGTCGCGTTCCCGTACCATTATAAAGGACTTGCTGTACCTGAGTTCCCTGGTTGCAATGAGTAGTAAGTATTGAAGAATTTATTCAGTATTGAAATTTCATTTTCATTAAACATTACTTCCCAGTATTGGATTCTTATAACTGACACTATGAGATGGCGCAAAAATACAGGATGTTATTTTTTTTAAACCCTATCAATAAAAAATACCCAACTAACATAGCGATCCTCACCACAGTGCAGGCATGACGCTAGGCGAGTACACCCGCGGCAAGATATCACTCATCTGCGTGTCAGCGGTGCAGGTAGAGTGGTCGGACGCATTAGCGGTGCCGCTGTTGTCCGCACTGTATCTGTGCGTGAGGCACCACGCGCCACCCATACATACTGCTGATTCTAGAGGTATTTTATGTGTACACTGTAAATTCCCAACCTATGGACCAGAGATCTCTTTGAAAGTGTTTCTATACCTATTTTTTTTTTATCTATACTTATACCATATATTTTGAACTTATATATGAGTCATATAAAACAGTACCGTGTCTGACTGACTGAATGGCAACGCACAGCCTAAATCGTTGGAACTAAAAATTTTAAATTTGGAGGAAATATTCCCTGTGTAATCTATAGATGCACCCAAAAGTCAAATAGAGGATCGCGGGTCATAAATTCTAATCTCATTTGTGAAAACAATTTTCGTGGTTCACTGTACTGTACTAAATGCATTATCTATAAACTATACACTCACTGTCACTGTTGTTGACACATAGTTGTAAAGACTGGTCATGAATCCTTTTTACTTAAGGCTATGAAAAAAATTACGTTTATTAGTTTTTGTAATTTTATGAAAAAGATCCCTGTGTCTAATATGAAATAAGTTTCAATTTCGATTATCAACCCAATTTGCTTTAATTTGAACACTGTCTATGTCGTTAGTGCTAATATTCGATTCTTCCCAAATCATTCAGCCCCTTGATCTACGGGAGATTATTTTTAACAATCCTCATGTTATCTCTTTGTGTTGATCTCAAGTTTAAACTCATATTTACACGTAGCAAGCTTTGTGAAGTGACAAGATTTATGCTAAAACCACTATGTACACACCATTCTTAATTATACCACATTTATGTAACACATACAATCACGCTATATTTATTTTGCTAAGCATTACACAAGTTATAGTTTTGTTATAATAAAAATGACTTACTTTACAGTTTAAGTCAGTATCATAGATATTTGTCACCAATGAATAAACGATTTAATGAGAAACGTATAAAAATTTAGGCTTCGTACATCGACAATATTCATTAGTGCAGAATGTTAGGTATCACTATCTAAAAATGTACCAATAAAATACATGCTTTGATGCTTTACGTTTAGATTTGAAATACAATAACAAGGGACTCGTCCTATCTCGCTCATATCTTTTGTGCACTGTATTAGATGAAATATTTACGCGCCTACCAAAAAAAATACATCTGCGCAGGTACATCGTTGTAAGTTATAAAAGTGGTAGTACTGTATAGACGGATACATAGACAGATAACACTTTATTGTTACACCACATATGATTGTTACAATGGGCGGCCTTATTACTGAAAGTGATCTCTACTAGGCCACCTTTAATATTAATATTTATAGTGATACATATATACTTGTTAAACATTAAAAACTGCGGATATATTAAAAAGTTTTGGCTGTATCTTGCCAAACGTATCCAAGGGAGTATGATCCCCCCCCCTCCCCCCCCACTGCACTGTACTGTACTATACATACAGCGCGGTCGGAGAGCGGCAGCGCGGGCGCCCCCTCGGAGCCGTATCCACAGTCGCACTCACAGTCGCTCGAAGACTTCGCCGCCGACGTTAGGGAGCTAGACCCCTCCTCGCCTCTGTTCGGTAACATATACATTTATCTTTAGTTGCTATCATCTACAAATAAACAACAACGCTCTTGTTTCACTGAACTATTGTATAGAATATATATATTGAGTAAATTGTCTTTGATAGCTGAGTATTCCAGTATAAGAATAACAATACCCATTTGTTATTTCAATTAAATATACAATGCAATGTGTAAAAAAGGTGATATAATAATTTCAGAGCTATTTATCGTTTGTTAGCTAGTTTTATTTATCAGATTTCATAATAAACTTTTATATTTGTCTCTTCGTTTGTCTTCCGTCTCAGGTATATAACTCGGATGACGAACCATAGATATATATCTATGGTTAACATGTGTCCCATCTCTTAGTGATCAGTCCGATACAATCAATGTGTTGTGCAAAATTAATTTGTTAATATCCCAAAAAAAAAATGTCTTTTAAATCCAATATTTTGTAGCTGATTCTCTGCTCAATATAGGTACATGCTGCTTGCATATCCTTCATTCATTTTAATTGAAATTACAGACGAGTATGGGACATTTCTTATACCAAATCTCAGTATATAATGCCAACTTACTTCTATAGTCAACTGCCAAAATAAATTAATAATTCTAGTACAAATTGTGTTAGTGAAACACTTCTATTTTTGGGTCATAGTTATGCTAATTTAAACAATAAATTATTGTTTAATTTGGTATATTTCTAGCCCTAAATACATATTTTATATTACTCATTGTAAGCTGTTAACATCAGGAGTTATTCTCTAAAAAATAGTGTGTATCGAACACGTGATAAAAATGAAAATAACGTTGCAACAAAGCAAAAAACGTTACAATTTCGTGACATATACCATGTTACACTAAAACTTGACCTTCGTATTGTTCTACAGCTTACACTGTGTCTGCTTTGTGTTTATCTGTATTATTTTGATGCTTGCCGTTTTTTTGTTCGTCGATTTCACTATGAAATCACCAGTTCATATATTCACTTAATTTAGTTTGGTTCAAAACAAAAAGATAAAACTATGTAATATTTTTTCGGTGTATTTCAATTTAGAACTATAATGTAGATGTACAATCGACAAAGTTCAAGCATGACCACCATAAGGCTACTTTTTGTGTGCAGCGACCAGCGACTACCTGGTTGTCGACAATACAAGTGGACAATGCACTTATCACAAAACTAGTCAAAACAAATGAAATTACACAATAGCGGCTTTTGTCTTGACAGTGGGCGGGGCGAGCTATGATGACTGCTTTTAAGCGAAAAGGTTAAAAAATTGATCATGCTTGAAGTTTGTCGATGGTACATGGAAATTTTAATTTAGCTTAGAAAAACTACTTATCCCTATCAGGTGGACAGTCTGCATGCTTGTCAACCTTTTTGACATATAAAACAATATGGTCGTCTAAAAACCTTTGAAAGCTTTCGTAATAGGTGTCGAAATGTCGTAATAGGTGCAGCATTAGTTGTACGAGCTACTTACCTGGTGTGTCACCGCCTCATATCCTCGTGGAAGGGAGACCTACAAGTGTCGCTTGCAGCCTTGGACCTGCTCTCTGGACTTGCCAAGTTGCACTCCACTAAACCAGGTCTGTAGCGTCTTGAGATTCAATATATAGGTAGTATAGTGAAATTATTAATGTATTTTTTTTTCATGCTCCCTAGAATTTGTTATTGGTAAGTAGATAGATAGATATACAGATAACATTTTATTGTTACACCACATATGATTGTTGTAGTGATACAAAACTTAACTGTTATAAAATTTGTACAGAGGCAATAGAACGCAAGCGCGCAGTACGTTGGATATGCGACTACATCACGGTGCAATGTTCCCGACCGCCGCAGGCGCACTCCCGCGACCTGCACTCGTGCGTGGTGGCCGCCTACTCGTGCCTCGCCTCCTGGCTCTGCCCGGCGCTGCTGGCCGACCCCGACTGTCTGGCCACGCTCATGGAGGTCGTCGAACTGGGCATTTCGGGGACCAAGAGTCAGGGTCAGTTGTTGTGCGTTAATGTGCGCTCTTATGTACTCCTGGTACTTGTGTTTATAAATTACTCAATATTGTATTAGATGGATTCTTGAAATGATAACCTTTATTGCCAATTTCTCCAGCTAGAGGCGCCACTGTGTTATATCGTAAACAAATGACGCGATTGGTTAGAATTACAAGACGAAACTAATGTCACATAAATTGTAGCACGCCATTGGACACATTTCCGTTGTATCTCGGTGGCGCCATCTACGAATCTACCTTTGCGTAAGCAATACTACTGAACCCGGTGCATATATTATAGAGTCATATGAGAGTTTCGTGCTCTTATAGACGCCTGGTACTTGTACTTCACGGTAGTGGCTTGCGAGTTATGATTGCTTGGTACTTCTTGTAATTAATTCTCTTATTTTATTTATTTATTTTATTCTACATTTGTAGAAAGAAACTTATTAGTAGCTCTAAGCATTTTTGTTCTCATAAAATAATATTGTACGTTAATAAGTTATAGCTGTAAGTTTTCTTTAATTATATAAATAAATTTACTTACTATTTCCGATAAAATAAAATTAATAAGCCAACAATGCCTATTCTTTTGTTAGGTAAACCTGGTGAGCCTCCTAAGATGAAAGACGACAAGGAATTGAAGCCAGTTTCAATGAGAGTTCGTGATGCCGCTGAGTCTCTTTTAATGCTTATCTTGGAACAGGTAATTCTTATTTGCTTGTGTTCGTGATGTAATTGATTGTAATTTCTCTTTGTAGTGTTTTTCGTGTCCGTCTGCTTGTTTCCTAGCCATTTTGCCGTGTTTAATTTTCGACTTATAAAGATTAAGTTTCCAGGTACTCAAAACTTCTTGCCTAAAAGGATTATATATGACCCATGGTATCTGATAGGTGGGTAATGCCAACAACGGCATGCAGTGGTGCCGGCTGGACGAGCGGTGGCTGGCGGCGCTCGGGCACGGTCGGCTGCGGCACTACATCGCCGACGGCACTATATTGCTGTCTCTACTCGAGGAGCCGCTCGCCAATAGCCAGGAGCCACAACCTACGCTTATTGGTGAGCCACTGAAATGAAAAAAAAAAAAACAACTTTAAGTTACAATTTTTAGGATATTTTTTATGCTCTAATTTTGGAGAATATCCGAAATCAGTGTTAATTACTCTAATCGGGCCGTTAGTCTATATATATAGTGGAAATTATATTGGCATTCCAGCCAACTGCCTGTATAAGCTAGGTTGCGCGCTCATTAGCTTAAAAGAGTTTTCCCATCGCCAATGAGTAATTGGCGATCGACTATTTTCTCGTTCTAGAAACGTACAGCTCCCGGTTCATTCCGTTTATTAGTTATTAACTACATAAAAAAGCAGAGCGTGTACTATGGTCACCAGATGACTGATATTGTAAGTAGTGAATAAAATTGGTTGATATTGTTAAGTAAGATATTTTGTGACACATAGGCGAGATGCAAACTTCTTTAGAGGAGTGGACAAATTTAAGGCGATCTATGAAAGCGTCATTTGTTTCCAATTTTGTTAATAATTGTTTCCAATTTTGTTAATAATTGTTTCCAATTTTGTTAATAATTGTTTCCAATTTTGTTAATTTTGTTTCCAATTTTGTTAATTCGTTTCCAATTTTGTTAATAATTGTTTCCAAGTTTGTTAATTCGTTTCCAATTTTGTTAATAATTGTTTCCAATTTTGATAATTTGTTTCCAATTTAGTTAATTTGTTTCCAATTTTGTTAATTTGTTTCCAATTTAGTTAATTTGTTTCCAATTTAGATAATTAGTTTCCAATTTAGTTAATTTGTCGTCGTTGTTGTTGTAGTAATAATCCGTTGCGGCTGGGGTCGGTACGCGTGGTCGGTGAGCAGCCGCGGCGCGGCGCGGTGCGCCCAGCGCGGCGGCGGCGCGGCGTGCCCGCGGCCCGTCGACATGCTCGACGTGCACGAGGCGCGCGCGCCCGCCTGCCGCCCGCTGCCGCCCGCGCCTACTTGCGCCGTGTATGTATACACTCTTTATGCCTTCTATACTCGGTACCCACCTGCCCGGGTACCATAGCCGGTACATTTGAAAATCTGTCGCCGAACACCTCCCGGTGGGTTCGGGCGGCTGCGGTTGGGAGCGATTTCCTTCTAGGATTCGGATGCTCCCCACCATCGGCCGTATCGTCATTTACCATAGTGACGTTGAGATCGACCGCGAGCTAAAAAAAAATCTGAAGTACCAGGAGAGTAGTTGCGCTAAGGAGTTGTGATAGATTTTATAAAGCGAACGTCGAATCTCGAAGTGACCGATAGCGGTCCACTTACAAGAGTGTACCGGGAAGTCAGTAGTGCGGAAGAGGTACCGATATATTATAAACGGTAAGTTACCGCAGCCGGCGTCGAGTACCGGGAGGGCAGAGATGCTAAAGAATTTTATTACAATCCTATCCTGGGCTCGTAAAGCGGCCTTCGAAGCGTTTATAATCTTTATTTCATACAATCCAGATTCAGATTTAAGAAACCGGCTAATCCAGTATGTGCGGATCTCCAAAACCTAGAGTGCCGTTTTCGTTGGGTCGTTGGGTCACTATTTATCTATGTTTCCTGTTACAGTGACTCAGCTTTCCCAAGTTTGGAAGCAGTGGTGCGTCAGCTAAACGACCCTGAAGCTCCCACTCTGTTCAAACTGTTGGAACAACAGGCGACCATCGAGAAACGAGTGAAAGAGAGCGAAGATAATGTTGTACGTATAATCTGATAAAAAACAATTTAGAGTAAATAATTGTTTCTTAATTATGTTATTAATTTTAGGTGCCGAAAGAGTACGTTCCACCAGAACCAGTGACTGAGTTCCAAACGGCGAGGCTGTTTCTATCACACTTTGGGTACTTGAACATTGGTGGTGATAAGAAGGTAACCTAAAAAACATTATGACGAGTAATCTAAATTCTTGTTTCATTAAATTATGTTTTTCGATTCTGTGAGCATATTTATAAGGTTGAAAATGGCGGTTTTTAATAGGTAGGGTACAGTTCGCAAATTATTTGTAAAAATTTTCATGAATCATGGCCCAAGAAAACTACAGGATTGTATTATTCCATTTTATAGTTGATTTATAATTTTGCTACTCTAGTTATAACTATACTAGTTCATTATTAATTATATAATTATTCAGGAATCTCTCACTTCGCTCTGGATTAAAAAAAGCGCCCTCGCCGTAAGAATATTATTTTGCTCCCTTTATTATCTACTATATTTTATTACATAACTGTTCCCCGCGGTTGTCCTCACAAATTGGATTATCGAATGCAAAAAGAATTTATCAAATCAGTCGGGTAGTTCCAGTCTTTAAACAAACAAATAAAATGATCATTCCTTTATTATGGAGCCGATTCGATGCTGGAGCCGGAAGGTGGTCATAGGAACGACAATAACAAATTATTACGAGCTACATAACGGAAAAACGCCGCAGTAAATCCCGCTTTATAAATACTAAAAAGTTAAAAATAAAATCAAAAGAAAAGATTTTCATATGTGCTCGGGATGGCCTATTTGAATAAAATAAAAAAATAAAAAACTTGAGAGGTGTGACACCCGGATGGAACGAAGTTCCTTTCGATTATTTAGTGAAGGAATTGTAATAAAATAACTGGCTCGCTTTCTATGAGAAATAGAGAGAGAGAGACAGAGAAACACGCGCACGCCGCACGGCTTACAACTATAGCAAAAAGTGTCGTTACAACTTTTGGTCTTAATTTTTCCGCCTGGCCCCCTTTCGCAACGCGCGATAAGGAACCTCGTTCCAAAATTCACTCAAAAGCATTATTCGAAATTCAAATCGACGGAGAGGACCTTTATATTGCCGTATCTAGTTCCGTAGAATCGAATAGTGTGATAATGTGTCGGGTCCCGGTCGCAGGGCGCGCCCCCGCGGCTGGTGGCGCTGGACGACGCGGCGGGCGGGTTCGGCGCGGCGCTGCGCGGCGTGGACGCGTGCGGCGCGCGCTCCGCCGTCACCGCGCACGTGTTCTGTGTGCGCGCCGGCCAGACGCGCGCGTCCGACATCGTCGCCAACGTGACCGACGCGGCCGACGTGCCGCCCGCCTTCGTCCGCATGCTCCGAGGGTCGGTGCGATCGACGCTCCCTCTCACCGTCCCGCGGCCGGTCGGACCTTGGGACCGCTTTCAATTGTTTTCGCGTTAAAGCGATAATCGTCTTTGTATTGTTAGAAAAGTAGAAACGATAGAGCGGCAGTACCCCTTGCGTCAATTTTATTTGATGTTACGTGAAAGTGGAAAAGTAAAAGAAAGAAAGAAAAAAAAACATTTGAGTATTCATCGTTATTTTTTATTTATTCGAAATCAGTGCGAGTCTTTTTCTGTCCGTCTATCCTACCGTCCCATATAGGTTGCACCCAAATAAAAGAGCAAAAAAAAATCGCGTCTGTTGTATGGGAGCCCCCCTTCAATATTTATATTTTATTTTCAGTATTTCTTATTATAGCGGCAACAGAAATACATAATTTGTGAAACTTTCAATTGTCTAGCTATCGCAGTTCTTGAGATACGGCCTGGTGACAGACAGACGGACGCCAGACGGCCAGACAGCGAAGTCTTGTAATAGGGTCCCATTTTTACCCTTTAGGTACGGAACCCTAAAAACAACGAAGTCGATCGCTCGCTACGCTTCACTTCTAACCTAAAGTATCCGGGTCGTTTCTGAATACGAAGAGAAATTGATCACCAAATTACGATTACTTACATATGTGAAAACATTATACGTGTAACTTCTAAAATATCTTTTCTCAATCAAAATCAGTTTGGCCTGAAATCTAGTTTGGCCGGTAAAATATATATATAACGACCGATTCCTTTGCTGCTTGTATGACGTCACTGATACCCTGTATTAAAACATGCTATCAATCATTTTACAAAGTATATATCGTACCCCAGACTGGGGTCGCCGGTCCGCGTGAAGGGGCACCCCGGCTGGACGGGGCACATCGACACCAGCTACGACACACACCGCGAAAACTCCACCTCTACCACTACCTCTGCCAATACCGCTGCATCCGGGACTTCACCAGCACCTGCAATATATGATGGCAGAGAACAGGTTAGTTACATATTAATCATCATCATCATCATCTCAGCCGCAAGACGTCCACTGCTGGACATATGCCTCCCCTAATGATCTCCAATAGGACCGGTCTTGGGCGGCCTGCATCCAGCGTTTTCCAACGAACTTTACAAGGTCATCTGATTAATCCTACTTTTCTAATATATAAAATTCTCGTGTCACAGTGTTTGTCTGCAAACTCCTCCGAAACGTCATGACCGATTCTTATGAATTTTTTTGTGCATTTGGTAGGTCTGAGAATAGGTCGTAGGCTATTTTTTTATACCGCTACGCGGGTAAAACCGCGGGGGACGGCTAGTAATCTTATAAATGTGAATGTGTCATCTATCCAGGATGTTTGTTACTCAATCACGCCAGAACGGCCGAACGGATCTAGATGAAATTTGACACAGATATAGATTACACTCTGGAATAGCACATAGGCTACTTTTTATCTCGGGAAAACATAAGATCCCTCGGGAACGCAGGCGAAACCGCGGGGCGGAAGTTAGTATTATTGTGAATGTTCGTTTGTGACTCTGTCACGCATAAACAACTGTACGGATTTAGATGAAATTTGGCAGTGTTATAAACCAGTACCTAATTGATAACTCTCTTTCCAGGTCCTTTACTGGGCAGATGAAACCAACGAGATAGCATTTGTAGTACCTTCAGGCTTGGAGACTTCGGACACCGAGGATCGACAGAACGATAGCATCAAATCAGATGTGGACGGCTCTTGCATATCCGTCAAGTAAGTTGGATATCATCATCATCAACTCAACCCTAAGAATTCCACTGTTGAACATAGGCCTCCCCTAATGATCTCCAATAAACTGTTAGATATAGTTATATTAAAAAGTGAGAAATAAGTTTCTTATGGCAGATTTTTTAATCTCTGAATACTCCTTGGATAGGCTATTCCTCTGATAAGTTCATACAAAAACTGTTCTAATTTTAAATTAACAGCTAGATACCGTTTATCTGGCATTGAAAAATCAGCCTTTATTCTTTTTAAAATTATATTGAACTGATTTTAACCGATTGCGTGATGTGTGATGTGTGTGACTGTACTGAATATGATGAGTTTTTTGTGTTTTATCCCTGCTCTTAATACCCTGAAAGTGCAAGAAAAAAATCAGCTGTTCTGTGCATTTTGGTTGCGTTTTTTTGTTTGTGGTGAAACACACTTTACAGTAAAAAAAAGGTACTTGACTGATCTGAAGCTAACAAAACCAAAAAACTTAATAATAAAACCATTTTTAAGCCATTCCCAATCTTTACATCTATACAAATAAATAAAATTGAAGTGTCTGTTTGTAATATCAAAATATCAGCTTTTTACTAAATGCATAATGAAAGTATATACGGTACTTATATCACAAAAAAATACTATTTCTAAAATTTATGTCTGTCTTGTCTGTTTATTCCGGCTAATCTACGAAACGGCTGGACTAATTTTGACGGGACTTTCGCTGGAAGATAGCTGATGTTGTAAGGAGAAACTTAAGGCTACTTTTATTGGTTATTAAGCTAATTTTTATGGCGGGAACGCGGTTGAAACCGCAGGGAACAGCTAGTCATCCATAATGAAAATATGTTGTGACCAGGAGCGCAGACAAGGCGGCAGGCTCGAGCTGGGACGTGTCCAGCAACAGTTCGGCGGGCGGCGCCTACGAGCGCAGCACCAGCACCAGCGAGTGTGAGCGGGACCGCGGGGACAGACCCAGGGGCAGCCTCAACGAGAAGGTCCGCGCCTTGTCGCTCGACCTCGACAAGCAACCGCCTGCCTCGCTTACAGGTTATATTATACACTTTTATGTCTATTGGAATAAGTGTTAATATTTATAATCTTGGTATGATACCTTTCGCATCTGTAATTGAGCCCTAAAATTGTTATGTTTCTAACGCTCCGTAAGTGCTACTGAGGATGTCAACAATTATCTGAAAAACCCTATTTCACAATTGTCTTTGAAGAAAGATCACGTGGGTACGATGTTCATCTTATGTTAATCTATACCAATATATAAAGTTGAAGAGTTTTTTTGTTTGAACGCGCTTATCTCAGGAACTACTGGTTCGATTTGAAAAATTCTTTCAGTGTTGGATAGCCTATTTTATCCCGGGTAAACACAAGATCCTCGGGAACGCGGGTGAAACCGCGGGGCGGAAGCTAGTTTCATATAAAAGTATTTTGTCTCCTCACGAAGACAATGAAAAAAATATCAGAAACTCATGCTATTTTACTTTTTAGGTAGTGGAAGGCGTAACAGAGATTTTACGACGAAAATTTTGATCATTTGGTTGGAGGACTTTGAGGACCATTATAATTTGCCGATTGGTGAGTTTTAACTTCCTATGAATTAATAAGAGACAACATATACAGATACGTGTACGTGTGTGTGCGTGCGTGTGTGTGTGTGTGTGTGTGTGTGTGTGTGTGTGTGTGTGTGTGTGTGTGTGTGTGTGTGTGTCTGTCTGTCTGTGGCATCGTAGCACCCGAACGGATGAACCGATTTTGATTATGTTTTTTAGCTATGTTTGATGAAAATCGGTTTAAGATGGCCGCCGCCATAAAATGGCGGATTACATATTTAACGATTACAACATTTACAAACCGTCGGGACTTTTTTCAAAATTTATAATTTTGTTTCATTATTGAAATAAGTTATTAATATAGTAATATGTTGTATATCGTATGTCGTATGTACTTACAGACGATCTCCTCGGGTACTGTTCGACGGGCGTGTCGTGGCGGCGGCACGAGACGGTGACGGTGTGCGTGAGCGCGCGGCGCAGCGGGCTGGTGGGCGTGCGCACGTCGGCCGGCGCCGGCGCGGCGCTGGGCGTGCTGGCGGCGGGCGCGCTGGTGGCGCCGGCGCTGCTGCCGCACGAGCTGCGCCGCGCCGCCATCGGCGCCGCCGCGCGCGCCAGGCTCAACACCGACCTGTACTTACCGACGCTATATTTAAACTGGCTTTCCGCCCCGCGAACCCCTATTTTACCCCCTTAGGGTTGGAATTTTCAAAAATCCTTTCTTGACGGACGCCTCCCACGATAGCTATCTGTGTGCCAAATTTTTGCCCGATCCGTCCGGTGGTTTGAGCTGTGCGTATAGATCGGTCGGTCGGTCATGTTATCCTTTTATACAGGTGATTTTTTTATCCCTGGCAATACTTGCGGGGGTGGAAGTACTCATCGATATGAACGACTTTTATTATGGGGCTAACTCTGACTCTGATATCGCGTAAAATAAAACGGTTGCTTCATACATTTTGGTCGAGCATTATGGAACAGCTGATATTTTTTCATGATTTTTTAATTTTATTTAAATCAGTACTAATTCAGTGAGAGTCGCTATCCACTTAAAACAATAATGCCAACGATAGACCCAACATTTTGAACCTATTAACTTAAATTAAAGACAAAACACTCTTAATACATTACAGATATCAACCGCCTCATGTGAGGAGGCGTCACCTCATCCAGGAGTTGGCGCAGCAATACAAGAAAGATCTCACTGAACCTGAGCTACTGGAGTCGCTGTTCAGAACGCCTTCATAATCATAACATTAATATATAATAGCACAAACTTAACTCTTAAGAATAATTTAAAGAAAAATCGGCCAATTGCGAGTCGGACTCGCGCACTAAGGGTTCCGTATTCTTTGGTAACTAGTTATTTAATTTTTTCATATAACTATGACGGTCTCATTAGGTGACTTGGTTAAAAGCGAGTCTTTAAAACCCAGGTTTTAAGATAGCCCCGTCTCTTTTTGTTTTATATGACCTTAGGAAGTGCAGAATTTGTGTACTGTTACTGTTTTGCTAGACATTCTTTGAACGGTCACACGTAAAAAGGTGTTATAGTTTACCTATTTTTCGTTTTTAAATACTGTTGTATAGTAAGCACTACAAGTTTGACACGTTTTACCATTTTTAATATAGAGCAGGTTTTTTTTTATAATAAAAAAGCTTTTTTCGCTGATCTTTATGGATTGTTGATTGTTTTTACAATGATGGAATAGTAATACGAATTTTTCTTTTTTTTAAACTTTTTTATAGGCTTGTGTTTGACCACAATCTCACTATGGCAGGTGATGATGTGGCCGAAGGTGGTAAGCACACAAAGCCTAGAAGGATCTGGCTCTCAAATGCAGCTGCCGGAACACACCAATAAGTGTTTGGCGACAGATTTTCAACTTGAGGGTGGTAGCCAGCCAGGCGGGTACTACAAAGTACCCTACCACCGTACTATGGTTTCCTCACAATGTTTTCCTTCACCGAAAGCTCAAGCTCATTGTAGGATTCGAACCCACGACCTTCGCCGCGGCGTCCGACGTCACTACCACTGAGCTATCATTGCCTTAAAAAAATTCAACTATCTATTATGGTTAATAATATACAGCCCCATGACAGGACGGTCGGCGTAGGCTTAGTAATAGTATCACCCTCGTCACCTTTTGTATACGGAACCCTAAAATTGAATGATTAAACCCTCAAGATGTATATCGCTTTAATTGTATTGAAACATCGATTTTTTTTCTAGGCTTTGTACTTACCTACCTCGGCAACGTAGTCAAACCTGCAGCTTGATTGTGTAATACTATCGGATTTTAAGTCGAAGCCGATTTTGTATTGATTGTTTGATGATTACTATCTATCTCTTACCCGCATGCCCAAGTAGAGAGAGAAAGACAACACATATATTACAAACTAGCTTTTCCTCGGCTTAGCTCGCGCAGACTTTATAAAATATCTATACAGGGTTATTTTTAAAACACACCGGCAGTGCTTTAGGGGGGGGAAGTACTCATCAATATGAACAACTTTTACTATGGGACCAACCCTGAAATCGTGAAAAAGAAATTAAAACTTTTCATACATTTTGATTGAGCAAGGTTGAACTTTTGTATGAAAAGTTATAATTTTTTTTCGTGATTAAAAATAACCCTGTATATTTATGCCTGTCATCCTATTTCGATGAAATAAAGCCTTCTGGGAGCGCCAACGCAGCCGCATAACCTGTGAAAACCATGAGAATCCATTCAGTGGTATCGAAGATTAGCGTGTTCAAAGAAGGACAAAGAGATAAAAAATCTCTTTTGCATTCTGTTACTCTTTCTAAATCACACATACTCCATTTTTATTTAAAAAAATGTACATACAAGCTGGTACTACAGATTTATACGTATTGCGATTTATTTTATTTTTAAACTTTCCCTTTACGAATTTTGCATATTTAAACGTAATATGTTAACTTTAATCAAGATATTATATTTAAATACAAGCTTCTTTATAAGTATAGATTATATATTAATTTATTTTAAGACTGATATTATGTTCATTCGAATATCAACGTGTAATCGACTTATTATTTTATTAGAATTAACATTCCCATAATAATATAGAAGTATTTTATATTATTTATTTTGCATAATGTACTTAAATGTTATTATTATTTAATAATAAATGTTTTAATCTCATCGTTTACTTTTATCTTTATATTTAACACTAGCGACCCGCTCCGGCTTCTCACGGTTGCAATTCATGTATGCAAACCTTCCGCGTTTATCGCTCTTTCTATTAGTGAAAGCCGTATCAAAATCCGTTACGTGATTCAGAAGAAGTAAGTGGACAAACAGAGAGGCAGATAGGGACATTCTTTTATACTATTTGGTGATTCCTAGGTCACCTGGTCACCCAGTAGGTGGCGCTGTTACTGAAATCTATATATTTTTTTTAATTTTTCGGATCCACTACTTTTTATGTAATATCCATGAAAACTTATTAGAAAAGTTTATAATTTATGATGAGAATATGAGGCAAAAATATTCGGACAGATATGATAATGGACCAGTTGGAAGTTACGCCATAGGTCGTGGATTCAATCCCTAGCCAGAACAAACGTATGCGTAAATAAACATGTCTGTCTGGGTATAGTTATCTTTATTTGAATTATATATTTTCAAGTAGTATATGTATTATATCAGTTAAATGTTTTCCATAGTACAAGCTCTGCTTAAATTCCTTTTTTCTACATTGTATAGGTCTGTTTGACAATCTCACTGTGGTAAGTAATGATGTGGCCGAAGGTGGTAAGCACACAAAGCCTAGAAGGAAGTTGCTCTAAAGTGGCGACAGATTTTCAACTTGTGTTGCTATGGTTTCCTCACGATGTTTTAGAACTCAAGCACATTTTAGAATTAGAACCCACGGCCTTCGTCGCGGCATAAGATGTCACTACCACAGCTATCGTCACCTTAAAAATTGAAATGTCTTAGGATATTTATATATTTATTAGGATAGAAAAAAAAAACAGTCTACTGGATCGGAAATTTTGGGCATTATTGTAGGGTTTTTGTTAGTTGTAGTGCTCTTTATGTCACGTTTCAAAATTAACTCATGTCTCATACAATATGATACAGAAAGATGTAACTAAGTGTTATAAAAGAAGGGTATGCATGTACCGGTATTAATAGAGTAGACTTAATTAGTTTGAGAATAATCCTAACTAATATTGAAAATGCGAATGTGAGTTTGTTTGTTTGTTTGTTTCCTTTTCACGCCTAAACCGCTGAACCGATCGCAATGAAATTTGGTACGCAGATAGCCTATGGTATGGAGAAGGACATTGGCTACTTTTTTCTCGGGAACGGGGGTGAAACCGCGGGGGACAACTTGTATAATATAAAAATGCTGAACGGGAAAGAGATTTTATTACTTAGGTACTGTAAGCGAGGGGGACGGCGTGGTTCTGTTTTATTAGATAGTATAACTTTACTTTGGTTTTAGGTAAAGCTATGCGGCCTAATTCCAGTGTTTCTTGTATTTTTATTAGAAACAGAAGATAACATGATGTCGGTTAACCAGGCGATGATAGAACAATGCGGCTACATTGGATCTATAACGGGCTAAGCTGTGAAAATAAAGCGATCCTATTGGCGGATAAAATCACATCTCTCGCTACGCATCTCAGGTTGAAACGCAGAAAGATAGTGGTTATAATCCTCATTGGGCCCGACATGACAGCCGGCACAGTGTTGAGTGAACCGTGGTTATAATACCTTATTTACCTATTCCGTGTTTATAATACTCTTTCCTGTTAATTTATCGCTGTAACAAAACCTCAAAAGAAGCATGAAAGACAAGTTGACGATCGTAAATGAGTTCCAAATTCAAATCAACTGACATCTATACATTTTATCTATACGTATATTTTTGAAATCATTCAATTTAATAAAATTACATTAAAACGCGATTTATCAAGAGTTTTGTAGGTAATTTATATTGTATAAAGTTTAAATTAATTTCGTTGTATTTTTGGAAGTGAAATCTATGTGGAAGCAGACATGTTAATCAGTCGCGTGTCGGAGGTGAACGATGACGCGGACGTTGGCGAGGGGCGGGGCGAGGGGTGGGGTGAGGGGCGCGGCGAGACGGCCGCGGGGGCCCGGGGCAGGCAGCGTGAGGACGACCATGAGTACCAGACCGCTAATGAACTGTTCGAGCTCATGGCCAAGAACCAACAATTTGATGAAAGGGGTGAGTCAAGAAATCATGGTTACAGTTTTTTATTCGAGACCAAAACTCATCACACATTCATCTTTCAGATGAGAACACATTGTCGAATCAAGATTTGGTGATCTTATACAAAAACATAGATATAGGGACAACACTCATGTCTAACGCCAACGAACTAACACACAATAAACCCAATCAACACGTGGAAACTATTATTTATAACGAAGATCCAGAATCTGACGGTTCTGATATCGGAGAAATTTATAGCGCAGAAGATATACAAAACGTAGTTTTAATCAACAAAGAAAGAATTGACCTTTTTAATAACCGACCATCTTTACAAAACACCCTATGTCAGAAATTAGGCGATTTAGAAATACAAACGTCTGATTTAACTACGGAATATGATAACCATTTTCTATTTAAAGATCCCTACATAAAGGAACAGCTGAAAAATATAAATTTATCATGCTGTTCCAATGGATTCGAAGGCACCATTCTTCCAGCCTCGTTACTTGATTATATTTGCTGTAAACGCTTGGAGGACAATTACAACTTCTACATGGATAACATCATTAGATATGTTAAACATACTATTGATCAATTGAAACGTATTAGTAACGGGGATTATTTGACTGATAAAGCTAAAGAAAAATGGAAAGAAGTAGATGATACCGCTAAGGAATGTTATCAGGACAACGCCAAGGTCCTGGCTACATCTACAAGTAATCCATTACACGTGGATCGTAAATTTGAAGGGCATGCATCTACTTGGGATGATTTAGTCCATTCAGCAGTAGACGTTAGGTCGTTATCTAAAATTTTGGAGAAGAAGATCGTCGTCGAAATTCCTAAATTAATATACGGGTCTTATAGACTATTTAGCAAACGATGTGATGATAATTTAATAATCAGTTGTAAGAGAGGGAAACCAGCAGTTGTGTGCAAGGAGGAGGGCAAGTCTCGCGTCGATCTTGTGTTGCAGCTGCAACGCTCGCAATCTGGCTTGGTTTTGAGCAACATCAGTTCCATCATGACTTTACATACTTCGCCTAATATACAACGTGGTGATACATTTTAAATATTATATTTACAATTACATGCTATTTTTTTTAAATGTAGAAGCATAAATTATGTTCTAAATTTTCAGATTTAGGTGCAATCGAAGTGATGCCATTACTATACGACGGAAATAATGAAAAATCTATGCAAAACAAATTAAAAATCATAGAGTTAAAACAGAACAATGTCGGTGAAATTCTTCCAAAAGTAGAGGGCAATGACTACAGTACAGTTAATACTGAAGAAATTCCCACTGACGATGGACAATATAAGAATAATTCTTATTTTAATATCTTTGGTTCAACTAGTAGCGAGAACAAAGATACCTGGCAGTTCAATCAAAATG
This sequence comes from Tetheella fluctuosa, assembly GCA_951216915.1. NCBI lineage: Eukaryota > Metazoa > Arthropoda > Insecta > Lepidoptera > Drepanidae > Tetheella > Tetheella fluctuosa. Next base: position 1,480,006 of record OX578229.1, on the reverse strand, counting down.
ATTCTCTAGAATCAAGCGATTCTACTAATTCCTTCCGTAATATTTTGAATAAGAAAACACGATTGAAAAAGGAAGCCTCCTTTAACTTCGCCACGCCTGATGATCTACGGCTTACAATGCAAAGGCTAAACATGCAGTCATCTTTACCTGAGGAAAGTAGCGAAGATATCTCTACTAATAAGAAGAAATCGCCGACGCGCGTCCGTATAAAGTCACCATATGAAAATAAATCTTTTGTAATGGAGGAAAAGAAAAGAAAGAGGCTGTTAGAAATAAGAGAAAAACGCGAAAAGAAAAAGATTGCATTGGGTGAAAACTGTAAAATAACTAAACATAAATATGGCAAAGTAGCTATGCCACAAGCTTCCAGCTCTGTTACCAAATTATCTATTACTAATAAGTCTTTCTACAATTCTATCTATGGTCAAGCTATAAATGTGGACAACAGTCAACAAAAAAAGGGACGGGTGAAGAGGAAAGATAATTTAATTCTTGAAGTTCCCCATTCTCAAATGGGAGAAGAGTATGAAAGCCCGATGGTAACACCAGAGAAGAATAGCAAAAAGTATATAAACAGAAGCTATTATTTAGACGATGCAGTTACAGAAGTTATGTACATGGAAATGAAGAAAAAGGAAAGCAACGAAGAAAAAGGACTATGTTCTGCGTCCACTTCCGCCGTTTCGAGTGAAATTCGAGAAAATTTTAATTTATTATCTCAATTAATGGCTCCATCATTAACTGATCTTAATATAAATGAAAATCCGCCCACGTTTGACGATAAATTACAGAGGTGAGGTTTAGGGACATTTTCTATTAGTTTCGAATGTCTGAACATTCATCATATCATCATCGCAGCCGCAAGACGTCCACTGCTGGACATAGGCCTCCCCTAATTTTTAAACATTAATTATTTGAAATTTCTTTAATTATTCTCATTATAATTAATATATAAAACTAACTAAGTTCTTAATTTTATAGGTTGGATGATTCCATCGCTAGTAATGGTAAAAAAGGATGCGAAAACAATTTAACTACTTCGCTAAGTACACTCAATATGGTACCACCAGTTAATAGTCCTGCAAATCCAAGTACGATTGATGATAAAAATGATTCCAAAAAGAATACATCTTCGGTGGAGTGTAGGAAGAGTATCGAAAAAATATACGATTTGATGAAGAAACTTGGGAAATCGGATCAGACCGAAATGACAGAAACCAAATGTAAATTGACTGATTCAAATACAGAAAAAATGGGAATCAATTGTGGTCGAGGGAGTTCTACCATTCAAGGCAGTGACAGTGGTACCAGCGTGAAACATCATTTAACTTCTTCAAATCCTAGTTCCTATAGTTTCCAAAAAACTAATACTAACGAAGCTATAAATCTCAAAACAACCGTGCCAAAAAAACCTGAAACACCAACTGCGGTTGTGCCTAAAGTAATCATTAGCTCTAAAATCTTAAATTCTAAAATAGGAGGAGACAAAATGAAAAGGGAACGTAAAAAAGTAACTGTAACTCATACTGCGAAAGGAACAGATAATCCTTTAAAAGCAATTTCCCAATTGATTCATGAATTTGATAACGTACAAAAATTTCGACAAAAAACTGAAACTAAAATTGTCAAAAAGGCTGATACTACTTCTAATGATGGCAAAAGTATTTCACGTCAAACTGCAAACCAAATAAATCTTAAGAGACACTCAAGGCTGGACGAACATTTGAAGGATAAAGAAATTCCAATTGATAGATACACTAGGGCCACACCGAGAGATAGAAAACTCAGGCCTGTCCCAACGGCTGAAGTGTCGAAAACATTTTATCAACACTTCCCAACCGAAGAAAAAAATATCGAAAGACTTCCTAAAAAGAAGTTAATTGATATAACAGATGAGGCGAAAGAAGCAAGAGGCGAAGCTGTTCGAGGACCATCAAAAATGAACAGATTATATACTTTAGCTCAGCCGAAGAGATCGTACGTTCAGGCTCATAGCGAAGAGTATCAGACAAAATACGGGAAGAATGTGATGGCAGATAGGTTGCACAGATTAGCCGCGACGCCTGCCCCCGTTACAGAACGAACATTTTTATCTGCCAACTCTAAATACAAACTGAAGCGCAGCGGTACCGAAGTAGTCTCCCCTGTTTGTGGCAGGCCGCCACCGCTCACAGCGCCGCCATTAGGTGTGTAAAGGTGAATTTTTTGTCGTGCTTACTGGAACATCACATATAAATGTATGTTATAATATGAAATTAGTCTGTGATTTTGCAGACAGGGTGTCAAAAGCACGTCGCTCGAAAAGCAGCAGTCCTGACGGTAGATTGCCGCCTGCGATCGTGCCGCTAAAGACGTACGTCCCGGATTCGCCAGAAATACTGTAACTAATTTTTAATTCTTGTGCTTTTACCGACGACGAAAAGAACATAGGTTTAGGCTGAAGCTGTTGGTAAGTCTGTTACATTTTAAATTATCTCACAACTTCTGGACAGATTTCAATGACGTTTTTGAAGTGTAAACTTCTTTTAGCGCGGTACGCATATTTTTAGATGAGGTAAACCTCTGGACTCGCGACACCGTTATGATGAGACGCAGTTTGACGTTTAGTTTCTTTTTAGATGAGGTAAAACCTCTGGACTCGCGACACCGTTACGAGCGAGACGCAGTTTGACGTTCAATCTCAATCTCTCAAAAAAAAAAAGTTTTCACTTCTGTCGACACTCCCGGAGTGCAATTTTTTTTTTATTAAGTATCACTTTGGAGCAGTTTCTTAGATATATTATTTATAGCCAGAGTTCACCGGGGTCGCTACAATATGCGCATGTCTAAAGATACGTAAGGAAAGACATCAAATACATGAAGATTATACTATAATGAATTGACTCATCTTGTTCCTAGTCTAATGTACCTAATGCCATCTTTTTTCTTATTTGTAAAAACAGATATTAAGGTAGCTATTATAAAAAGAATTATAAAAATATAAATACAACTAAGTATGATTAAATTATTTTCAGTCAATACAGTCGGCCCCTACAGACATATAGGTACTGTCTCCGTTCTGTAAAAAATAATAAAAAAACGAACCTCGCGACAATGTGACAAACGTGACTATTCCATATGTTTTTTTCTTTATTTGATATTTCATATTGAAAATTTTTAATATTATTCTTTTTTGTCACTCATTCCAGAAAGAAAAAGATGGTATCCGTCGAATCGTACGTGAAAAATCATTACGGACGGGTGACGCAAGCGACAGGAAACAACGATCTGCTGCAGAGCGTGGCTAAGTCACGAGTTCCTCTCATACCGCGCGACATTGAACTCGGTAATTACTTTAGTAGCCATTTATATATGACTAGCTTCCGCCCCGCGGATTCACCCGCGTTCCCAAGGGATCTTACGTTTATAGGTAACCTTCCTCGATAAATGGGCTATCCAACACTAAAAGAATTTTTCAATTGGAATCAGTAGTTCCTGAGATTAGCGCGTTCAAACAAACAACCAAACTCTTCAGCTTTATAATAGCTATTTATATGATTAAACGTGGTATCTTATACATGATTTCTTTTACTTCTAAGAGTCCATGACATCGTCATCGGTAGTCGAAGAGTCCACCGAAATCGGAAGCAAGCTTCACCGCATTATAAAAACAATGATTAATACCGTACCTAGTCTTGCCGTCCTCACTGAATGCAACGAAACAGTCTCCAAGATGAGCAAAGCTAATACAGGAGATAATATAGATCCCTCTGAAAATATATCTCATTGCCTTAATAATGATGAATCGATTAGTTCCGATTATCACATTGATGTATTTGAAGATTCAAGTGTATTAACAGCTGTAGAAAATGTTGAGAAAAAAGATGACCTAATTCCCGAAGGAGATCAAATTAAAACGAACGATATAAAATTATTTAGTTCAGCAACTGAAATGGAGAAGTTGGAGAGTGCATTGTATAGGCAGATGTCAGGCACCTTTCAGAAACGTCTGCGAATAAAAAATTTAACATTGACACCGAAACAATCTTTGCAGCAAGTTTTCGTTTTGCAATCTGGTGATGCGGCCTCCCTGCTGCATGTTAAATCCACTATCTCACAGAATGGTAGCAACAAATCTGAGAAATCTGCATTGACGACTTTGCCGTTTCTAACGAAATCTCATATAGATTGGAGTTTTGCTAAATTTCCAATGCAAATTGCCACCGTCGAATACGGTTTACCCAAATATCAAACTGTACAATGTGGAACGAGTTCTAAAATAAAGCTAGATATGTCACAAAACAGTTCAGATACAATGCTTGAGAACAGTGACAAATCTAACAAGACCAGTCAATGTTTCAAAGGTCAGTCGATGCCCCAGTATCTAAAAAATACTGAGACTAAGAAACCAACGAATAGTAACAATTTTGAAGTTAAAACAGATTGTAAAAAATGCAATGTAATGATAGAAACTGGTTCAGCCAAAAACCTAATAACACCGTCTAATCAAACATTACCATCTTTTGACAAAAAAGAGGACGAGGAAATTGATGCATCAGAAACGGTCGATTATACATCATCCCTAGACATGTTGGTCGGGCTCTTGAATGAAATACAAAAAATTACTTCGTGTCAAGCTCATATAACTAGCTCTGAAAACAATAATGAGCGTAAAGAGATTGAATCCATTTTGAATGATGCTGTTGTTTTTGAAGGCGCGGCTAAAAGCAAGTCACGTGATTTGGTTTCTATGAGTTCTTTAGATGAATTGAGGCAGTTGGAATCCAATCCAAGCATCTATTCGTTTTATTTGTCCAATGACGGCGACAGAGACCAATTCGAAAACGAAATAAAAATTGACCATGATATTGCTTTCAAATCTTACAACTTTATTAATGCGCCATGTCGTAAGCCAATATGCGTAGATAAAGAGATGAACGTTGATTTCCTAGATAAGAGATTTGTGAACAGATTCACTGATATCTCATCACATTTTTTTCCTCCAACTGTAAATCACAGTACTAACGTAACGAACTCTTTAGTGGGCATTTTGAGCGCGCCATCCAGCCAATCTACATTTTCATTGAAGAATTATCAAAGTATTTATACAAATACCATTGTATCGAAAAATATCATAGAACTTCGGCAAGTTGCTACGAGCACAGATTCGCAACACTCCCTCATGATCTCAAGAGTTCCTGACGACAAAATCAAAAAACCTGTGAACAAACAGCAACCTAAACCTATCCCAAACATTCCAGTGAAAGTTACCAAAAGAAATAATGTATGGAGCAAGAAAATAGCAGCCAAAAGCAATTTCCTAATCGACGGTCCAGTCTGTGATCCCCTTATTAAAATGAAAAGACATATATTGGTGACTGTGTATTCCATTTTAGTGTTTACTGTATTTGCCGCGTTATCGTTCCCCGAGGTGTTATATCGTACCTGAGAGTTAACTGTTGCTACACATTATTTAAATTATTCGTTCGTTGAAGATATCACTCAGTACATTGGAGTCCTGTTTAAATGCATTAATAATATAGATAAAATCATGTTTCTGCTGCATATTTATATAGTGTTTGAAGAAAATTTCTCGTTATTTATTTATTTATGTACTTATTTATTTGGGATTGTTATTTTTTAAATACTACAAGTTTCTAAATATATTTCATTTTTTATTTAATACAAGACTTGAAGTAATCTAGGCACAATTGTATATGTGTAATAAAATTCTAAATACAACGAAACACCCTGTTTTCAATGTCAAAGATTAGATAGGTATTCGAAAACTAGAAGTTGTGCAAATAGTTTGACAACCGTGTAACAGCCCCCTTAGGGAAAAATAATGGGGCGGATTACCCATCGTAAAGTAGCTATCTCCCTCTCCATAGGCTATCTGCGTACCAAATTTCATATCGATAGGTTCAGCGAATTAGGAGTGAAAACTTTAACAGACAGTTGCTTTTGTATTTTTATTATTATAGTAATAGTATGCATATAAAGTATCCTATTTTATTCAAGAGTACGATCCAACTATGTACCAATTATCTTCCCAAATGATTACAAGGTAATTAAGTAACAAGAGTCCACAGTTTGTAAGGATACTTTTATTCCAGGAAAACATTAAATTACTCGGGAACCCTGGGAAAGTCACGGGGTATAGTCTTTTTAGGGTTCCGTACCCAAAGGGTAAAACGGGACCCTATTACTAAGACTCGGCTGTCCATCCGTCTGTCATCAGGCTGTATCTCATGAACTGTGATAGTTAGACAGATGTATTTCTGTTGCCGCTATAACAACAAATACTAAAAAACAATAAAAGGCTCCTAAACAAGACTGATTTTTTTTGCCGTTTTTATAGATAATGTTACGGAACCCTTCGTGCGCGAGTCCGATTCGCACTTGGCCGGTTTTTAAGGGTCCGTTCACACAGACCGGCTCGGAGAGGAGAGCAGATTCTTATCACGTTGAAAACAGAGTATGTAGTAAGGTTTATTTTTGCATGTGCACTGCTTTTGTCTTAAGAATGCTTGAACGCGCTTGGTGTGAAATAAGCGGAGCTGACCGGCTCCAATCGCGTACTTTTTCTTGTTCGCGCAGCCGTTCGGCTCCGATTGCATGCGCATCCGCTTTCAGATCGCTTCCAGCCGGTCTATGTGAAATAGTTGGCGGCTCCGCTCCGACCAACTCCAAGCGTATACGATCCGGTCTGTGTGAAAAGAAAAATGCGCGCCTATGCTCTCCGAGCCGGTCTGTGTGAACGGACCCTTATTGTTATGAGGGTAGGTAGGGGTTATTCACATTCGCGAATGCGAATGTATTCTGGAGCAGATTCCCCTTTCGTTTATCTTTAACTAACGTGACATTGAATTCAATCGTCACTTCACTTCTTCAAGTCATCGCTGGCACGATGGTGCCATAAACAATAAATTGGAATTTGATTTTTTTTTTCCTGTTATTCGTTGTTTTCTCTAACTATGACATTGACTGAGCTGTGTTTAGTATATTCTGTATATATACATAGATTATTATAAAAATATAAACAATAGGGAATATGCATGATTTTTTTTTATTTCTTAAATTTATCATTTACATTTTTATAACATGGAAAAAAATATAAATAGGCTTGAAAAGAGCCAAATTATTTTTCAAAGTGAAATTTAAAACATTGAATAAATTTGAGCCGTTCAAACGCCACTATTTAGCGCGCGCTTTTGATGACGTCATTTGTTATGTCCCGCGTTTGTTTACTATAGTGTTTCAGTTACTTCATACGTATTTTCAGTTTTAATTGCTATACAAATCATGGAAGTAGTTACAAAACCATCTTACAAGTATTGTATGGTACCGAAGTGCAAAAACACTATTATTAGTACACCCGATAAAGTGTTTTTTCGTATTCCATGCGATGCGAAATTACGAAAAAAATGGTGTAAGATGATGAAAAGGGATATTGTATCTCCATTATCGGTTCTATTTTGTTGTGAAGATCATTTTAACGTAAGTATAGCATATATTTATGTACAGCTTAGTGTGAAAATAGGAGGTTTGGTCTAAAACTAACCTAACCTTGTTTACAAAAGTTCATTAAAAATGTATCTAAAGAGCTTGCTTATTTATTCGTATTGCGGTTTTACGAAATTTTAATGATTGATAATTTATTTCACGTTAAGGAAGATACAGTTAATTATATTGAATATAACATAATGAAACAGAAAGGCGAAAAATGTAATCTACGGTTAAAGAAAGGAGTTGTTCCTCATATATTTTTGTGTCAAAAACGGAATATGCCACCACCAGTTGAAAGAATGGCTGTAGTTAAAAGGCAAAGACTCGAGATTTGATGCAAAATATGCTGACATCATAAATGCATCTATTTTCGGCAGATTATCTGATTGTGCTTTAACAAAACCAGTTTCTGTCATCGTCCTCGATTGACTACAAATATATATCCACAAGTAATCACACAGGAATACAGTTTTAAACACTTTTTCTCACAAACACTACTTTAACACAGTATGAATATCGACGCCGATAAATTCAATGACGTGACAATTAACGTCACATTTCGTTTCGACCAATGGTGACGCGTTTTGTAAGTTTGAATTTCCCTCCCTTATTTTTCACTTTTTATGTAATATTTTCTGGGTTTAAATAATAACTAAATAAAAAAAATACCTTTTAAGTATAATGTAATGACAATAAAGAATCTAGAAAAAAATATTTGAGACAAATTTAAATTTTATGCATATTCCCTATTACAACTAAAAAGGAAGACCGTTCAAATAAAAATATCGAATTTTGTCACTTAAATTGGTACTCGAAAATAAAAACGATTTTTTGATATATTTACAACATGTATTAACAATCATTGTATAAAATACAAACTATAATATAGAAAAAAAATAAGGCTGGCGGCGCTGCGTTATCAGCAGAGAGCCTCAAGCGGCACAAATATAGTAACATAGATACAAGCTATATATTTGAGCCGTTTGGGGTTGAAACTCTGGGTCCATGGGGGTTGAGAGCTCACCATCGAAATATCCAAACGCCTGGTCGAAGCAACTTGTGACTAGTTTGCTGACTTATATCTTGATCAGAGAATCAGCATTGCCATCCAACGTGGCAATGCCGCCAGCATTCTGGGTACGCTGCCTTCTGATAGCGACTTTTTAATTTTTGACTATTTTATATAAGCTTCTTACTTTTAAGTTTTCTTTTTGTCAAGTGGATTTAAGTGTTATTCTTAAATTATTTTTTATTATTATATCGAGATTAAAAGTATCGATAGTTTTATGAAAAATATCGATATTTTTTGTCCTAGTCTGCCACAACCATAATTATTGCCATTTGACACTTGTCTATCACTTTCAATTTACTTGACTGACAAGTGACACTTAGCGTTGCCAACGTTACGGATTTCCCGTCATATCTAGCGGATTCGGTTATGAAGAAACGGAAGAAATATTATATTGACGGCTAGCGGATTTTTTTACGGAATTAAAAGAATTTCCATTTTTTTGTTCAAAAATCAAAACGAAATTATTATTTCTCATATGGCAACTCTTTCTTCGTAAATACTACACATGTACGGGAATGTATCACGTCATAGACAAGGTAGCAGTGAGCAAAATTATGTTGCAATTCTGTCGTCAACTTTTGCTGCATCCGCAATGACTGAGACCCCAAATAGTGACGATGATTTAGATAACGTAGATTTCGGTTCTTTTTAAAGATGGTTGCACTTAATTTTATTAAACTTGAGCTGTATTTATATTTCGCTTTTTAATTACCTTAATTTTCGACGGATTTTACTGACGTGTAACATGCAAGATTTAACGGATTTCTAACGGAATATCGTAATAAAGTCGGCGGAATTTCAAAATTATTATTGGCAGCACTGGTGACACTTATACTTTATCATTATCAGCACGTTGATAAACACTCTAAAGTAGGGATGATCGATATTCGAAAAACATCGATGTTGACATCGATGTCATAATCGAAAGCCCGACATCGATATTCGATATTTATCGAAAACCGAACATCGATGTTGGATATCATCGATGATTTATGGAATAATAACTGACAAAAAAATAAAACACATTGTAAAAGTTCGGAATTTATTAAGAAAGAGATCAAATGATTACATATTCCAATATTTTTTATCAATTGACTGCAGGAAGAGTAATTTTGATATAGCAGAACCTTTTAATCTATTTCCTTGTTGATAAAGAGTAGAGCCAGCTTTTGAAAACAGTCTTTCGGATGGCGTTGATGTCGCGATAGTACTCAAATATTTCAGCGCTATTATTTTTAATTTCGGGTAAGTGGAACCGATGACATTATTCCAAACTTGGAAAGGATTTTGAAAGACATATTTTGTTTCGTAACTTCGTAAGTTGCATTGGTCGTGTCATGCGTGAGGCCGTGAGTTAACATCGATGATAGCTGCCGTTAACATCGATGTTACGATATTTTTCGTATAGCAATATCGATGTTAAAACAGCGATGTTTTTGCTTTCAACATCGATGTTCATCGAGCATCCCTACTCTAAAGCTCGCTAGAGTAAATGTATTCTATGCTCTAAAGTTCCGTGGTAAAATTGTGTTTCTATCATGGGGAAACTTGATGTGGCCATCTTACGTTATTTATCAGGCGAAGATTTCCGCGTATTGACTGCGGTAAACTTAGCGTTCAGTATTAATACATTGTGTAACCTCAAAATGTGTACTTATAATTTTTTTTTTTTTTTACTTCCTAGGTGGAAATGGGTATGAAAAACCATGAGATTGTGCCTGGATCCCTGGTAGCGTCCATAGCTAATCTCCGTCACGGTGGTGTTCATAAATTAATGAAGGAACTATGTAAACATAGGCTGTTGACATATGAACGTGGAAAACATTGTGAGTAGGTTAAGATTGTATTTTAAGTGCTCGGCCACTTGTTGATGGATTGGGGGTGATAACCAGCCAGGCTTGTACTACAATGATAATGTTTTGTTTAACACTAGCGACACGCCCCGGCTTCGCACGGGTAGAAGACAAATTATATACCAAAACCTTCCTCCTGAATCACTCTATCTAATAAAAACAATCCGCATCAAAATCCATTGCATAGTTTTAATGATCTAAGCATACATAGGGACAGACAGCGGGAAGCGACTTTGTTTTATACTATGTAGTGATGAAACCTTCCTCTTGAATCACTATCTATTTAAAAAACCTGCATCGAAGTCCGTTCCGTAGTTTTAAAGATCTAAGCATACATAGAGACAGACAGCGGGAGCGACTTTGTTTTATACTATGTAGTGATGAAACCTACCTCTTGAATCACTCTATCTATAAAAAAAACCGCATTAAAGTCCGTTCTGTAGTTTTAAAGATCTAGCATACATAGGGACAGACAGCGGGAAGCGACTTTGTTTTGTACATCTCCTAAATGATGATTATTTAACATATCTCTCAGATGATGGGTACCGTCTCACCAATGCTGGCTATGACTACCTGGCACTGAAAGCTCTTACCAACAGGAAAGTGATAGCATCATTTGGCAATCAGATTGGTGTGGGCAAGGAATCAAATATCTATACTGTGGCTGATGAAGATCGTAATCCATTGTGTTTGAAACTACACAGGTAAATACTTAATATAAAATCCAAGTATGTAATATACAGGGTGACTTTGTTATCACTATCTAAATTTAAATATTATGATGTTTAGTGAAAATAAGAAATTACCTATATTTTCTTTTAGTATCTCTCAGTACTAAAATATTGAGATATAGCATCACTAAGTTGTACCCAAAAAGTCCACGCTTATGGATATTGCGCGCCGTACACTACGCATGTCCGCGCACCGCAACCCCCACCCACCGCTCGCCCCTGCATTTCATTGATAACAATTTTAACGTTGTATTTCAAGTCAAGCACCATCTTGTGTCATTTTACGCTATTGTTGAATGTATCGATTTTGTCCTTGATCGTTTTATTCCGCTAGATGGTATTGTATTGTAAAGTCATAATTCTATGTTCAAAACTAATCTCTTTTATGGTTTTAAATAATTGAAATCTCAATCAGCATGTAATAAATTTATGGACATTATTTAATTCTCTTATTTTACAATACAAAGATATCTAGCAGAACAAAACGATCAATGCAAGAACAAAATCATAGATTTAGGATTTTTTTCGCTACTATGGACAAAATCGATACCTCCAATAATAGCATAAAATGACACAAAATGGTGCTTGAAAAGTGAAATTGGAAATACAACGCTACGCAATCATGAATCATAAGTTTCACATACTGTTCAGTGATAAGAATGTCACGAACGTAATTAATCGAATACAACTAAATTAAAAACACGGTAGTTAGTGACGATGAACACACACCACCGCGGATCCTGGTGCCGTGTGCAAATCACTAGACCTTTAAAAATAAAACTAGGCCATAAGTATTTTGCGTTCAGGCATAAAAAAATTAATCAACTTACGTGAATTTTTCCATTTCTCTCAGTCTAGCAACAGACAACAGACAGTCTCACTTCTCACTTCGTCAAATGCACGCACACACAATTTACAATTTTAAGTTTTGGGCCTTCTCCAAATGCACTCGTTTTATATCAACCATTTCATATTTGGGCAGTGTACCCCACTTTTGGCTTAGTATTCGTATAGCCTCTGGGTACTGTTTAGGCTTTCACCACTCAAAATGTAATAACGCACCATTTTACAGTAGGTACTTGCGGTGTGAAAACGTTGTAGTTACATTATAAACGATAGCGCGGCAAAAAGACAGGCCGCGGCGCGCGAATTCGGAACTCGAAAGTAAACGCGCACTTCGCGTCGCGGGCGCTGGTCCACTGACTGACCGTGACCCACTAACCACCGGCCGATGCACATGGCCGCCCGCAAGGGTACCCTCCCCGCTTCACCCGTTCTCTCATTCACTGATGTAACTCACTTGCGTACGCGGCAAGCATAGTATTAAATGTTTGGCTTAGTAACCACACTGAATGGATAATTCGTTCAGGAAAATTAATTTAATGTGAAAATTTTACCTACCAAATTTTTTCAAAAAAGTAATCTTTTATTAGTACCTAATGCCTAAAAATAATAGGCTGTCAATAAACGCTCATTTACACACTGAGAAATGTCTGAACTGTCATCTTATGATTAGGCTGTTTGGGCTAGAACCCTTTGCCTTCCCGAAATAAGGGAAAACAAAAGAAAAAACTGATACTGACTGACAGGGATGCGTTCATTGAAAATATGGCGGTACTGTGCTCGGCCAATATGGCGACTGCCATTTGCACCATTAGAATTTAACAAAATACTCGACAATCCGAATTTTGCGGATATATGTTGTCGACTCGAATTTATTTTTTATGTTTTATTATTCAGGTAAGGTTTCAATCGAGTCACGCTCGGCCGAGCTATATGTTAGGCGGAGTGGGGGGTGTTATGTTTTTTCGTTACGGAATATCTTGATTCGGTCGCCGCGCTCAAAGCCCGCGATAAAAGCTATACAATAGCTTAAAAACTAGTACACTGTAGTGTCCCAGAGTATTGATACTTGTAAATTAAAAATCATAGCATCTTTATTAAATTAACTAATTAAATAAATAAATATTCTGGGACATAATATTGTATTTTGTAGGTAGTAGAACTCTTAGTGCAGAGTTCGCCTGGGCAAACTACCACCATATCTAATTCCACCGTGAAGTGCATTTGTATTACTGTGTTTCGGTTAGGAGGGTATGGGAGCTGGTGAAATTACAGGCACAGGAAACTTCTTCATGTCTCAAGGTTGGCAATACTTGAGTGATACCCCTGGCAGGGAAAATATAATATTGTATTTTCTTTGCCCGTGGTGTTATGAGCGTCTATAGGCTACGGAAACCGCTTACTATTAGGTGGGCCGTCAATTATTGTTTAGATTTCAATAATTATAAATAACCTGTATAAAATTAAAAATGATATACCTATTGGCAGATTAGGGCGCACCTGTTTCCGAAACATAAAGGACAAGCGCGACTACCACGCGCACCGCAACCGCGCCTCCTGGCTGTACCTGTCCCGCATATCTGCCACCAAGGAGTTTGCTTACATGAAGGCGCTGTATGATAGGGACTTCCCCGTGCCGAAGCCTGTTGACTTCAATAGACATTGTGTTGTCATGGAGCTAGTCCATGGTGGGCCTTTGTAAGTATATGATTATATTTTTGTAATATATTGAACTATCGCTCGCGGTTTCACCCGGATTTCCGATCATTTCTTCTTCGCGACCAGTTCAGCGTAAAAATGTATAAATAGATAGATACCTTCGAATTTATAATATTAAAATATGGATTTTAATGTTTTCTTAATCAATAATGTAATCAGTTATCATCTTTTAAAATCATTGTAATGTTGTCACAGGACCCACGTGTCATCAGTAGCGGACCCTGAAGCCCTGTACGACGAGCTGATGAACCTGATAGTGCGGCTCGGCAACTGCGGAGTCATCCACGGAGACTTCAACGAGTTCAACATCATGATCAATGAGGACAACCATCCCATCATCATTGACTTCCCGCAGATGGTGTCCACCTCGCATACTAATGCTGAACTGTGAGTTTTTATATATTTTTACTAGTTTTGGATGTTACAATAGAGGTAAGTATAATAATAACTAGCTTCCGCCCTGCGGTTTTTCCCGCGTTCCCGAGGAACCTTGTTTTCCCGCGATTAAAATTAAAATCTATAGCCTTCCTCGATAAATGGGCTATCCAACACTGAAAGAATTTTTCAAATCGAATCAGTAGTTCCTGAGATTAGCACGTTCAAACAAACAAACTCTTCAGCTTTATGATATTATTATAGATATAATAAAGCTGAAGTGTTTTTTTTTTGTTTGAACGCTCTAATCTCTGGAACTACCAGCTGGATAAAAAATATCATTGCCTGGACGAAGGTTATAGGTTACTTTTTATCCCGGGGACGCGGATGATGTCGCGAGAATAGCTAGTATCTATCTATGCTTATTTTAAGTATCTATGTATGCCTTCCTAAAGCATTCATCCGATTGTGATGAATCTTTGGTGAGTTGTTGTGCGATGATTTCTAACAAAAAAAACAAATTGCAACACACGCCGGTGATTAGCTAGTTTTTCATAAAAAAAAACTAAATTATGCCTAAATTTTAGCTACTTCGACCGCGACGTGAAATGTGTTCGCGAGTTCTTCAAGAAACGCTTCGGGTATGAAAGCGACCTGTACCCAAAGTTCAGTGACCTGGAGCGAGATGACCAGCTGGACACGGAGATAGCGTGCTCCGGATACAAGCGGACTAAGGATGTGGATGATGAGTTGCTTGGCGTGAGTACACTATGTCGTAGGAAAGTGAACCTTACCCTGATGCACTCAAATATTTACTTTATTACCTTGTATTCAAGTTTTAATTTAAAGCCCAAGAGTTGTAGTCGAGAGGAACGTTATTCTTCCTATATTCAATTATTTGGAGTTTTAGATTTTTAGCATACCTTTCGCCCTGCGGTTTCACTCGTGTTCTACAAAAGTAGCCTATCTCCCTGAAGTTCCAATCTAAATATTGGTTAAATGATTTTTAAAACCGAATGAGTAGTTACTTAACCACCAAACTTACAAACTGTACTTTATAATATTAGTGTAGATTGTAGATACAAGCAAGTTTTGAAATTAAGTATAAAAAAAAAACAGTTTTGTGTGACTTTTAAAAGAGTTTCGCCACTTAACGTTAGTTAGTATAAGTGATTATACGTATACTCAAATACTAAACTACTACTCTTAATTTCCAGGAAATGGGCATTGGTCTACAAGTGAGTGACAATGAAGACAGCTCCGAAGGTGACGATGATGAAAATGTAGATGAAACAAATACTAAATATACTGAAGACGAATTATCAGCACTTAGGAATGAGGTAAACTTACTATGGTGTACCTATTTCATTGATTTAAAAATGAAATATTGATTTAGATATTTTTTTATCGCTTGACTTACACCATTATATTATATAAATAACGTTTTTCAGGTCGACGCTTCAATTCAAAACGACGAAAAATCAGCAATACAACAAATCACTACAAAAACCGTAAATTTAACAGTAACAGATAGAACTAAACCTAAAACTGATACTCTAAACACTGAAATAGAAGAAATACCAACACTAGTACCAGGCGAACATGAAGAAGATAACGTCCCAGAATTAGATAGAAACACACAGAAATACAGACTTGCTATGATTGAAAAGGCTTTATCTGATGTGAGGTCTATGAGGTCATATACATCTGCTAGTACGATAGCACCAGAAGTAGTTAAACAGCAAGTAAAGAAGAATCTAGATATTAGACAGAAGAGAATGGAGAGGAAGAAGGCGATAGCAAAGGGTGAAGCGAGCGCAGTAACAAGGCAGAGGAGAGATAATAAGGATACTATAAAAGATAGTCACGGGTTGTGGGGTTGGGCGGAATAAATTGATTTATTTAATATTGGTGTTTTATTTCATAGCAACATTAATAGATCCGACCAGCATTGGCGTAAGAAAATGGTAATGAATTTCATTGATTTTGGCTAATAGAATTCTGTTATATTTATGGGAATATCAAACAAGTTAACTAAGCATTAATTAATTCGTCCGATGCCCCACGTGGAGTATTTTTTTATTTATTTATTGAATGAGCTTGCGTTTGACATCTGACCCATCCAAAGGACGAAGCCTAAGATCGAGCTTACCCAGAAAAAATCTATTCACTCTGGCCTTGAAAGTCCCTAGATTATAGGAGTCGGGAAACAAAGCCGCCGGAAACAAATTCCACTCTTTTACTATCCGCATTATAAATGAGTATTCAAAAAGTGTCTGTATGTTCGGGATGTCAATAACGTACGGGTAAACATTTTCCCGGCGTCTAGTGGTAAATATAGAATTCCTGTTAATGGAAACCAAATTAGGAGGAGGACAGGACAGGCGCAGAAGTAGGCACAGTACAGATATCAAGGCATTAGATTACTTAAGTAAATTCGAAATGTGCTACTCTCATTTAACTTTGTAACATAAACGTTATCAAACACCTATAAAATTGAATTAATAATGCTAAAGATTTATTTTGAAAACTTCTGAGATAATTTGTGCAAAACCATTTTGGACAATTTTTTTTTATATTGCTAGCCTTCATCGTTGTGAGCGATAGTGATGAATGAGCCGAATGCAAATTTGCCACTTCGTTAGTTTATCAATGTATTTTAATAAAACAAAATATCAATTTAATTAAACTAATTTCCGAGTCGCAAGCGATTTTCAAGAATCAAAAAATCATGTTGTTTATTTGTTCGGTGTATTATGTCTGCGAGCGAAGACCGATTGTCTAGATTATGTTTTATTCTTTTCACCTTTATTACATACGGTATCAAATACAAATTAACTGAATATTTGTTTCAACAAATGTTTTTCAAACTGTCGTCTTCATTCTCATTTCCTTTTCACTTTTATCACCTCTTTCTATATTTGAATTCCCTTCATTTTCATCATTATTGTGAATTGTCTTTACATGAATATATTCTTTTGATTTATCTCTTCACTATCAGTTGTCTTTCCCATGATCTTCGTCACTGTCAGATGCTGGTGTGGTCTCAATTTGAACAGTTTTATTGATAGCCCAGTTGTGGTCGCGAATATACAGCAATTGAAGATATGCTTCTGCGCAGAATATCTAAAAGTATTTTGACGAATTATCTACTTTCACAACTTTAAAATTTGACGGGTAATATATTATCCTACTTTTGGTACGTCACAGCTCATGGGTTCGATTCCCACCCAAGACAGACATTTGTTTACATAGTCTGGGTGTAATTATCTACTTTAGTATCAAATAAAAAAGAAAAAAATAGATATATGTACTACATTCAGTCAAAAATGTATTGGGTATGGATGATTTGTTGGTGCAAAATCCAATAATTTTCTTTCCACAAATCTGGCCTTTTTCGTCGAATTTGCTCTCTTATGCGCCGAACTGAATATACATATATCAGTTATCTGGTTTCGACTGTACAAGCTTAGCTTAGGTCAGCTGGGCTATTCTGAACTTAAACTCGACGGTGAAATCACGCAGTGACTGTCGAGTTTAAGTTCAGAATAGACTACCAGGTGGCCGTTTGTGAAGAACCTCCCAAGATATTATTTATTACTATAAGCAAGTAAGTGTTTTATGGTTTGAAGCTTGTTTCTGGCATTATGGCGCTCAAGAATTAGATGACATTATGGTTAGATTGTTGCTATCTCTATCGGTCGTGAGTGTCTAGGTCCAACGGCTATAGTTTTGATGTTTCATAAATATCAGAACAAAGAAATATAGATAAAGCAAGTCTTTTGTTTTCCTTCTAAGGGGAACATAGAACTTTTGGAGGAATGAAGACCAAGTATGATTGCTTAAATTGGAATTACCCTTTGTCTTTTCGCATTGAATCCATCCAATCTGTAAGTGTAACCAAAGAGGCTG
Source organism: Tetheella fluctuosa (assembly GCA_951216915.1). Taxonomy (NCBI): domain Eukaryota; kingdom Metazoa; phylum Arthropoda; class Insecta; order Lepidoptera; family Drepanidae; genus Tetheella; species Tetheella fluctuosa. The sequence continues at coordinate 1,462,013 of OX578229.1, read as the reverse complement.
GTTGATATCTTCGACTCTGACACCATCAAGTAGTTGTCCTCAGTGAAGAATGGATAGCCAGCTATTGTATATACGCCTGCCCGCATTGGACATTCCAGTCTGCAGACAAAATGTACTCTTTGATAAAAAACAATGTGATAGGTACGTCTGTTGAAATTACTTTTAGTTACTACGTGAACGGTATAGAAATAGCAGTGCTGATGAAATCTTGCTAAGAACTAAACTAACCGATATGGATCTGAAGATAAGCAAATGAATGAAAATAGTATTCCGCGAGAGGCGGAATCCTATAGATAGAGAAATGTCATAAGTTGTTAAGTGCAGAGGAAATAAGTAATTTGAAATAGTAAATGGACCACCATGTTCGGTAAACAGGCAGTGCCGCAAGATAAGTTTAGTCATTTTCACGATAACACAAGATCGGGGTTAATAAAACAAATAATATTTATTCATTTCACAGCAATTACTTATCTATATTTTACTTGAGGTTTATGCGCATATTTAATTGTGATTTTCAATTTACTTGTTACCAGGGTGACATAGCTTTGTAGGAGAGATCAGAGAAGTTATCTCTTATATAATAGTGGATTATGCACCAAGAGGAGGTCTTACGTCGCGGGAGGCATATTGTACCCTGAGCTTAACGAGGGACTCTAGTTAACAGTCTAAGGGAGGCGAGGGTGTTATGAAGGGTCCCGAGTTAAGCGAGGGGTTCAAGTCGCCCAAGACGAAGACAGGCTTTATACTCGGTGAATACTCTACTTTTCATAACTACTGCGAGACAATAAAAACCCAAGGCTACATAAGATACCATACAAATGTTAATTTTGTAATGCAGATTCATGAATTGAAAAAAAAAACAGAGTTTAAAAAAGAAGTAACCCAATAAAAACCCGTTTAAAAATAAAAATAGGCAGCACACAAAAAAGTCATCAAGCCAGTCCGATTTTACACAATGCCCGTTTTATACGAATATTAACGTTCCAAGTTCAAATCACATTATATCCCTTGGGATATTATGACTTGGTTTACATTGAGGTTGCGTGATATGTAATTGGACATTGTCGAGCAGGTGGTATGAAAAAAGTACTATTTCAATATACGGTCATACATATTATGTAGGCAGGATAACAGCTTACCTAGGATGTGCGTAATGGAAGAACATGTTATAGAACTCCTGTTCTTCATCGTCGTCGCCTTCGCAACCATTCTTCACCAAATAGAATGACTTGAAGTAATCACAAGTATCCGTGTTACGTATGTCCTGACATTTTAACATTGTCGCCTGAAATCATTTGAAGATTTTGAACTTGACTTGAGTACCTACATAGGAATTTAGTAAGTAAGCATATACAATCGATCTCCATAAGTATGAGGTAGTATACCATATTATTTTGTGTCAAAACTGATCTAAACAATATTAAATGCACTTATTGTATGAGAAAAGTTCTTAAATTGATTGGGTACATCATTTTCACATCAAAATCTTGTTGGAATTTATCGGTTCTTGTCAAAGACATTACTGTTCTTTGGTACCTACTATACTATACTAAGAATAACGTTTTATTTAAAAAGTAGACTGGCGTTCCACCTGTTAGTTAGTGGCTACCGTCGCCTATTGACTTAAGTAATACCTGAGGGATAGCCAATGTGTTACCGCCCTTAGGACGCCAGTTACCTTCTAAGTCTAAGTGTAAAGAGTTACCTGTACTGGTTATATCTTACTTTGATCTTCCACCCATTCTCAATATCCTCAGTTATATTGAGTTGCCCACTGAGAGTTGAATCATACGTCTGTGTATTGATGCCCAACTCGGAAACAATAATTTTTGCTCCAGGGAATTCATTGCAGGGCCCTACTCTAGTCATTAGCAAATGTGTAGGTGCCAAAGTACTTTGCACTAGTAAATTTTGGAGTAAACATAAAAAAATACACGTATTGTACATTTTACTATGGGTTACTAATGTAAATAAGTTCATATATTTGTGGACAGTATTGAGTGAGTGTTGGTACACTCTGCAACATAGTTTTGAAAATGAAAATATTTTTTATTCAAATAGGCCTTCACAAGCACTTATGAATAGTCTGATTCTAACGCACGGTTTGGAAGGTTGCTTTTGCTGAGAAGAGCCGGCTAGAAAGTCAGCAATTACTCTCTTCCAAACCAACTCAGATTTATCACATAAAATTATTTATCTAGTCTACTGACAATATTTGCGTGTTAAAAAATACAAAATGATGAGTGACTTAGTAAATAAATAATAGCAAATTCAAGCAGCACCTGTTCACAAGTATGACTCATGTGGCAGCCATCGCCCTCCTCACACATATTGTTTATTTATTTTTTATTCTGTTGGGTGATTTGACTTTACAGATTTGCTTAGCTAAGCAAGGAAAATCAATAACAAATAAGGCAAAAACCACAATAGTAGTATGGTAATTGGCGTATGACTTGATTGATGTGCGCTTGCGCAGCATGGTGCTATGGCACTGAATCATGGCATAGCTTATCATAAGTTATGTTGAAGGTAAGTTCGGTAAATTAGATACTTATTATTTAATCTATGCACCTAGAGAAGTTATTACCTCATAGTTATGCCACTCATGATTAGCCAAAATAGTTAGAAGTTCAAAAATGTCGGTATTTTTCCAAATCAATTTGAAGTTACAAGAGCAGTAGCCGGTCCAGGAGGGGTAAGGCTAAAGGGCACAAGCCCCTCCAAAAGCATCTGAGTCCACCCCGACAAATCTCATTACCTACTACGCTAGGCCCTCAACTGTGTCAAGCCCCTTCCAAGCCAAAACCCTAGATCCCCCACTGTACAAGACGTTAAAATTCGAGTGAAGTGTGGAGTAGTTTCCCCGACTGTACCTAGGTACATACTTGTGTTAAAATGACTTTTTAATAATATCATTACTGTGATTATCTAATCTTGATTGTATGCCATCTCTGCAATAAACAGGACCAATTCTGTTATTATTTATATAATTTAATATAATATAATATAATATATGACATTGATAGGTCAACATTTTAATACTAATTTGGAATATTCCGGAATAATGAATTATTTTAAATCTAGCTTTTCGCTCGCGGCTTTGCTCGTGCAGACTTCATAACCTATATAATTTTTCCGTCAGCCGATTTCAATAATATAAAGCTTATAAGTACCTACTTAATGTTGTATTTATTTTTGAAAACACTATTTAAAAACCGTTTGGTTGTTTTGGAGATAAGCGTGTTCAAACAAACAAACATAGATAGAGACAGACAAAAATGGTGTCTGCATTAATATTACTTGCATTGTAAGTAGGTATCTATAATTATTACTTTTTGGAAAATCACCCCCAAGGAAACGAGTATTTCGGCGTTTTTAATATACAACCTGTAAGTGTAGAGAACACCAGCCACCCCGGCTATAGGTATTTATATGGGTAATAGTATTTACTTGCTCTATTCACTGCACACTTCACTGCAATCTTCGACCGCCGGCCCGAAGTTAGGCTCTCCGATACATTCGCACATTGTACAGCACAGTCAGTACAGTCGCTAAGAAAACAGTAAAATGTGTGCAATAAACTTTGTTATTTAACGATAAACACATTACACTCCTCAGTCAGCTAAAAATATTGCCATACTTCCGGCACTTCCCGCCCCTCGTCGCCATTTAGTTCCTTTAAAATTATATCTGACTAACACTCGTGACTAACTTCTATGCGGCCAACTTAGATTGCGCGTTACGGAACCCTAATTATGAGATTCTACCGGTGTGTTCCGGGAGCTATACTTGAGAGCCAGTTCCTTCTAGACTTTGCTTACCGGCCACATTTCCTTGTGAGATTGTGGTCAAACAAGCCTATCCTGTATAATAATATATATGTAACAAAAAGGTTGTTAGGGACATCATTCTGAACAACTTTCACTATGGGACCAACTTGATCAGAGCAACTTTACTTTTCTCATCTCAGTACATTTCGGGCCGAGCGGTCAGCTGATTTGTATGGTGGAGTGAAAAATAAAGTTGCTCTGATCAAGTCGGTCCCATAGTGAAAGTTGTTCAAAATAATGTCCTCAACAATCCCTTTTCGGCTTGTAACCCCCTTTCTGTTACAACCTGTATAATAAAAACAAGTGAAATTACTTATGTGTATCCCAAATGAAGACAGGCGTTACATTTCTATGTTTGGAATTTCGTTGGTATGTCTGATTTGTCAAATTAGACACATACCTATTCACATAACCTTGACTTTACAATAAAAAAAAAATACCTACATAATTACGTTAAGAGATAAGATTATGTAGTGTGCTGGAAAATAACATAATAATGTGGCAGCTTAAGTATTTAACAACGATAAGGCGATGTTTGTGACTGCCATGATGACAGATAGTCTTGTGCCATAATAGAGCACATTGTCAACATTGTTATTATTTGTGATAACAGGTGCTAGATAGATAATAATATCAATATTAAGAGTCGATTTGTCAATGGCTGGATAAACCTTGGATAAGCTGTTCCTCTGATAAGTCCATACAAAAACCTGTTCTAAATTCAAATTAACAGCCAGATACCATAATATTATATTTATAAATTGTGCTACTATAATATTATTATAAATTGTCCTAATATCCTACTAATCCTCCCCGCAGTTTCACCATGATATATGTATAAATATACGTATATATTCGCAACTGTGGATTTAATTACGATCACCACCTTCATTGAACATTAATAATAAAAATAGTATCCCACAGCGCGAAAATTATTTAATAAAAGATGGATCGGAAAATATTATATTAAACAAACTTTGCTTTTAAGTACTTACTTGTCGCATCCAATCCAACACCAGATAAAGTTATCTAATAGTAATATTTTTAAGCGACAGACACACAAACATATTTTCTTTTATCACATTAAAAAGATAATGATTAATTAAATAAACTATTGTTGAAAATATCAATTAATATAAACTACCTTTACCTACTTTATGACAGCGTTTTCATATTATAAGATACAATATGTCCAGCAGTGGACGTCTTGCGGCCAATTGCGGCTGAGATGATGATGATTAAGTTAATGTTACAGAAATCTAAATCTCAAACACTTATCATATATTTATGAAATATGGATATAAATTCACAAACGTACCAACTACATATTTATTGTTTTTATATCCAAAATCAATACGTTTACCTATGAACGAAATCGATTGTCAACCCCTAATCGATAGCACGGGCGATGTGCAAAAAATCTGTATTCATGCACACAATAGTGCATTTAGTGACCATCTGCCCCACACATGTTGACCGACACCCCCCTCCCCCCTCGGTGATGGTCCCCCCTTCACATTAAAATTAATTCTCGGCTTTTAGTACTCCGCAATCTGTCAACCGAACTTCATAGAATAAACTGAATATGTGTACCGGGTAATTCGAAATGCCATGCACATATTCGAAACATAATATGCTTGGTTCGTTATGTTGCAGTTGGACAGCTTTTATTATGGGTCTCACTGAAACTATGAAATATCGAAAATATTTTCAAACTTTTCATACTAAAGGCAACTCCGATCAAAATGTAAAAAAAACGAACCTATTAAAGGTTTACAAAATATGCCATCTCGAAATATACACCCTGTAAATAAAAAATAATAATATAAAAGTAGCTATACTTTAGACATTCACCAACAAACGCAACTCTTGATCTTTTGCGTGGTCATACCTACGTAAATAACTGACGAAGATGTAATTAATCATTGACATTTAAGATACACAATTACTTACGTCCGAATGTTACGTAACAATAACTGTTGTTTATCTCTCTTCTCATTTAGATATATAAATAGATGTAACACCCATCGTCAACTTGATTAAACCTAACAATAAAGTATGTTAATTAATCACAATATCTGTAAATTTATTAAACCCAATTGAACCTCAAAAAATAATCCTATCCAATCTAATTCGCACACGACAACCTAAAGAATTCGTGATATATTTACGCATAGTAAATATCAACGCTTGTCTACGTAGTTGTGAGTATTTACGTATTAGACACACCTCCACGTAACCAAGGACATTAACCGCCCAACATGTTCGATCAAAAGGGTCACGTCAAGGTCGATTAGCTGGCGAATGGCGTCAAACTAAACGAGAGACTGATTAGGGTTATTAGCTCTTGAACTTTAAATTCCTGCTATATTGTTGATCCAAAGATCGCTTTGAATCTGCCTCGAAGGACTATGTGTTAAGGTTATATAAGGTTTACCTTATTGTATTTTATTTTATTGACATAAATAGCTATTTAAGATATCAGTTTTAACAAAGAGAATAATTTACATTCCTGCCACTTTTAAAATCTGTATTATTTTTGTTTCAAATTGTACCTTTTCGGTTTCATTACGTGAGATAGTTTAAAGCAAGTCTTATAAAATCCAGGTATTAAAATTCCTTTTTGTTCTATGACGTTAAAAAGTGACAGATCTATACTATACTGTTTGTTTGTTTGAACGCGCTAATCTCAGGAACTACTGGTTCGATTTGAAAAATTATTTCAGTGTTTGATAGCCCATTTATCGAGGAAGGCTATAGGCTACTTTTTATCCCGGGAAAACACAAGATCCCTCGGGAACGCGGGGCGGAAGCTAGTATATTTATAATCGGGGACTAAGAGTTTTCATTGCCAACAAATAAATTTCATTGACCATCGATGCAAAATGTTGGTAAGTGAATACGACGCCGATAATACTCAACGTCCATTCATCGCTTTGTACGTTCGGCTCGCTCAATTCTCATAGTACCAGTAACTCTGTGACAACCTCACTCCGCACACGCGTTCAAAATGGCCACCGATAATTTGACCGCTCTTTTGTACAAACCTAAGGATTTGAGATTGGTAAGTATTCTTTTTTAAAAATAATTCAAAAAAAGGTTTTTTGCAATGACATTAGCTATTTTTTTTAATAGTTTAAAGTAGATAATTAAATTTTAAATAAAAGGCGCGATCTCCGTCGCGCTGCGGCGCCGTGATGTTATCGCATGTTTTTTTTTAATAAGTTTATTATTTAATCACAATTTGTAACGTAGACTAATATACGTAGAGTAATACACCCTCGATCGATATATCTGCCAAAGGCATTATACGTATTGACATTGAGCTACCAAGACCTTAATTACTTTTAAAAAAGTAATATAATCAGTTTTTTTTATTGTAAACCTATTTTAAAATTAGAATTAAATTATTTATAAATTGTAATTTGATTGCTTACATATAATTTGTAATTACATACATAGGTAGCTCAAACTGTAGGACATTTTAATAATTATTAGCCTACTTACCTAAATTAAAAAAAAAACACTTAGTTTTTCCAGAATTATTCAATTTTCCACGCATCTTTTCTTCCCGTGATGCGCTTACTAAGGAAGAGCATTTAATTCTTATTTATATATAAGTAGGTACATTTATCGCTAATCAAATAATTACGGTTCAAATTACTTTAACTCATCTCTAGAGCATCGATATCGATATCGAGATGATTTTGATTATGTAATTATTAAAACAAATCAGGTTAATATTAATTTAACAAAAGTGGTTTAGCTGTTACCTTTACTAAGCATCATCGTAGGCACATAAGGTAGGCAGAATAAATAAATGCAAGTAATTAATAAGTATTTAAAATTATTTAGTTACATTTTCATAATTTAAATTTCAAATTAAGTAACTCATAGGTGCTCGAATTCCTTTCCTAAATTTTCACAAATATTTATTTTGCTGCCTTTATTTTTCTGTACATTAAATAGCATTTTGTAATTATGAGATAGAACTACATTCGTTTACCAAAATACAATAATCGAGAATACCAAAGTATCAAATTCAGCTTACACAGAAATAAATGTGAAAAGTATTTTTGGATGTTATTGTCTTGGCACATAGATAGATAGATCATACTCTGGCATAACATATAGGATCCTCTACCTCGGGAATGCAGGTGAAACCGCGGCAGAAGCTGTATACATATAAACGAGAGTAGAATATGTATACTAAAATTTTATGTATATACTTTGTCTACAGGTTCAGACACCGATACCCGAGATATCTGATGATGGTAAGTTAAGAAAATGTAGGTAACTTACCGACGTAAATTTTTTAATTATCATATAAATATAATAATATGTATTTACATTGTCAGGTAACGATTTGCATACACATTATATGCTTTAATAAAGATACAGTCACGCATTTAAAAATACGGCTGTATAAATAATTATTGTTATAAATAAAACTAATCGAGTACAATCACGAACATAAATTATACAGTATGCTTTTTATTATCGCTGGCAATACTTGCAGAGGTGGAAGTACTCATCAATGTGAACAACTTTTACTATAAGACCAACTCTGATATCGCGTAAAATAAAACAGTTGCTTCATACATTTTGGTCGAGTAGGTATTGAACTTTAGTTTTCATGAGTTCACAGTTAGTCCCATAATAAAAGTTGTTCATTCTGATGAGTACTTCCAGCCCTGCAAATATTGCCAGTGACTAAAAAATCACCCTGTATACATATAGTAAAATTCGAAAGGGATTTTCTTGTGAAATTACGATTACGACCGTAACTGAAATTACACCTGTAACAAAATAGTACTGAAACATTTGTTTGGGGTTGCAGTGTAAAAAAACTGATTAAATGCGGAGTTAAATCGACTGGTATTACTTCCATATGACGTACTCGATGATAAAACGATATCGTATTATACATACTTGTAAGAGATAATACGTATGGCTATCTAACGCTAATTTATTATTGATTGCTACAGTCACAGATTAAAGTAAAACACTGCCGTCCATAAGTTCATCCATCAACTTAGGACTTCACATAAAAAAGGTTTAAACGAATATCGATATTTACAATTTAAAAAACAATCACTGTGGCGGCACACGTTTGGCTGTTTCGCACCTTTTGTATCAGCTCTAGAAAAATGTACTTTGACTTCTAAAACGACTGACAAAAGGAGATTAAAATAAGTTTACATCTATGTTCGCTTTTCTGTTACACCAGACTCCAACCAAAGTAACGTAAAATAATAATAAATAATTTTGCACTTGACTGTACTTAATGTAAAGTCTTCTTACTTTATTATAGGTTCTTAGCATAAGAATGAGGGGGACAATAGTATTTGTGTTGCGAATTTTCACATTGGTGTGTGTGTAGACGGAAGAAACATTTCGATATATTTTTACTCACAACAGAACAGATAGACTGGATTTATATTATGTATACTTATACGTTTAGGGGTAAGAGGTTACTCTAAAAATACTGGACCGAAAACGATGTATTTTTTTGCATTACCTAGGTATTTATTTTACCCACCCGCCCCATTTATCGAGGAAGGTTATAGGCTACTTTTTATCCCGGGAAAACGTAAGATCCCTCGGGAACGCGGGTGGAACCGCGGGGCGGAAGCTAGTAATTAAATAAAGCTGTAAAATTGTTATCCAAAAATTCGCTTCGCTTCTGTTCCCTACTGTTCGCAATTCCCCATAAATGTTGTGTAAGGGGAAATGATAAATAGACAAAAAGTTACGAGACACGAGTATAAATAATTATATATACCTATAACGATTGCAACACCATACCAACATAAGGGAAAATACCTTTTAGATTTTGCCAAGTGCATATATGTATTTATGCTCCTGACTGTATTAGAAATTTGCGCACCATTTGTCTGTAGATAGAAAATTACATTACCCATTGAATGAAATGTTTTATTATAATGTTGTTCAGAGGTGCTCCTGCGCATGGACTGCGTCGGTATCTGCGGGTCGGACGTGCACTACTGGCAGAGCGGCGCGTGCGGCGCCTTCCGCCTCAAGGACCCCATGGTCATGGGGCACGAGGCTTCAGGAGTCGTTGCTAAGGTCATTCTACTTTTTCGTTTATTAGTACGCTATATAATTCTACTAATATTATAAATGTGAAAGTTTATATGACTGTATGTGTGTGTATCACGCATAAACGGTTGAGTGGAATTAGATGAAAATTGGCACATACATAGATCATACCCTGGAACCTATATGATAGGTGATATTCCGAACAACGTAAATCTTCATTTATTTTATTTGAGGTTGTTGCCTGAATTCAAGTTAAATTTTCAACACTAACCAATGTAAAAAAAAAAACACCGAAAAATACACGTAAACATTTATGATTTTTAACTACCAACCTAAGAGTGGATCTTTTGTTGATGTCACTTGATGTACAATTATTACATACAAAACTCAAACCTATCATTTCTTAAAAAGGGGCCTATTACAGAATTTAGCACAGTATAATAGAAGGTACATAAGAGTTCCTACATTAACCTACATTTATAGTCCTGTATTGGATCCTAATATAACCACAGCGTAATTACATACAGTGGTATATCTCGTTTGAAGTCACGCGAAATGCCGCTTTGTATAGGCATTCGTAATTGCTCCATTGTGTCCAAAGCGAGTGTATGGTAGCTTGGGATCGCTACCGCCCCTCTCTCACCCCGCAAGACTGTCTGACTGGCTGTCTAGACGTGTCCGTTGGCCGACTGTAATAGTTACATAGACTGTGATATCACCATGATGAGTGATGATGTAGCCGAATGGTAAACAAACATACAAAACCAGTAGATGCTCGGTTATTTTTTGTGTAAAAAAAACAATCATCTTACCTATATGTTACTATCGTAACTAGATTAGCTGACACTTTGTATATGCCTGTAGGCATATCAGCCGTAGTTCCCAGCTTGCCGTCAAGTGTCCCTGTCTCTTAAGACGTAATTAGTTTGACGGTAGAAGAAATTAGACTAACATGATTTTCGTTTGAACTCGCAAGTGGCCACGTATTTCTGAGAAATCTTTGTAAGGCGTTGCTACTCTAGTGTTTGTAAACTCAAAGTAAAAAACCATTTTTAATTAAACGAGACCGATAACAACAGTTCATTGGGCTATATTTAGCTATTAAATGATTGACACTGGCAAAACGTATATCTAAGTACTTTCAAGGACGCCAACATTCTTAATGACATTCGAATCCGGTTACTTGACATTTAAATATAAACATGTATTAATTGGAGGCGTGTTGACTAGTTAATATTATTATTTTCATCACCTTGTTGACACACCCGCCAGTGACGTCACGGCATCTACTATGCTATTCTGCACGCAATTTCGTCGTTGAATGAATCCATTCGACTATTTCTGTCTCTGTCGTGAACGAAGCAATCAGATGAAAGGTCCGCTATCCGCGTGTTCAACCGAGTATTCATTAAGTCGAATTTTGTTTACATAGCATGGTTTCTTGGCAAACTTAGTACAGCCGTGAACTTTATATGAACTTCTATTAAAAATAATTTAGATCTGTATGGATATTATATAACTATGGGGAACATTCGCGCTCTGCGATGATTGTAAATAACTTATATCTTTAAGATTAAAGACAAATAAATAATTATCGGATTTCTTCAACACGATACTCTGTGGTTCCCGCCTTGCTGGCTACCATCCTCTCCGCCAACCTACCCATAGACCGGTGTGTTCCGGCAGGTGCACGTGTGTCTCAGTCCGCTTCTATAGGTTTTATGTGCTTACCACCTTCAGCCCCATACCATGGTGAGATTGCGGTCAAACACAAGTCTATTCACAGTAAAAAAAATGTCTGTTTGAATGTGGTTTATAACAGTTTAATTTGATCTCAAAAATATATCTAATAAAAGTCAAGACTAGGTCGTTTGCATTATGCCAATTTACATAGTAACCAAAGACGGACAGGTGTTTCGGTAATTATCTTGTGGGTAAATGAACTGTCACCGAGCGTTTGTTAACGATTATCGCTTAAAACACAGTGAGCTTGCGAGTTCAAAAGACGTGGCTTTAAAAGCCATGTCTCGTTTTTTCTACCGTTAAACTAATTACATCAAAAGAGACAGGGATATTTGACGTCAAGCTGGGAACTAATATAGTAGATATGCCTACAGGCATATACAAAGCGTCAACGCGCCGGTGCCGTAAACAGCTAATCTAGTTACGATAGTAGCATATATAAGACATTGAAAAAAAACAACCTTCGCCTTTATGGTACTGAAAAACCGGTTCACTTAAATAACCGATGTAATAAAGCTTTATCTCAATTATTAATTAAGAATTTTAACAGAATAATTCTTACTGATAAGATTAAGCATATTCGTATTAAGTATGCAATTAACATGAGATATGTAACAAAATTAACTATTGCCAGTCGAAAAAACAGGTCAAGTACGAGTCAGATTCGCGTATGGAGGGTTCTGTACAATAAACACCTTAACTTTACTGCGAAAGATAAACATGTTTGTTTGTTTTGGTCAAATCTTGGCTCGCAAGAGGGATTCAAGTTATTACAGAGTACTATGAATGTGTTTTTATTATTTGTTGTTTTAAATAAATGCAACATAATATAAAGAAACTAAAATTCTAATTGGTTTAGTTTTTGTTACGGGTTATACTCAAAAATATTTTTCTTAACCCAAAAGAAAATATTAAAAGGTAAGAAAGCCTATACCTTTTTCATGTAAGTAAAAATAGCAACGGACAGACAAACAGCAGAGTGACAGTAATAGGGCTACGTTTTCCCCTTTGGGTACGGAACCCTAAGAATGATGAGGAGGAACAAACAATCTTGCACATGACTGGCCTCTTAGTAAATGTGTTTTAGCCAAGTATTTTTTGGATATCTATACTTCTATACTAATATTATAAAGAGGAAAGATTTGTATTTTTGTATGTAACGAATAAACTTAAAAACTACTGCACCGATTTCAAAAATTCTTTTGCCGTTAGAAAGCTATATTATCCCTGAGTAACATAGATAGGCTATATTTTATCCCGGGAACGCGGGTGAAACCGCGCGGAAAAGCTAGTCTAAGATAATGCAAAAATAGACCTATTACACAAGCTTAGGCATCAGATTAAAATTTCAACACTTCATTGTGTATTAATAAAATTAAATTATATTTTACGACTGTTATCAATGTAACCATGTATGTAAATAAACCACACGCAAATAAAAATAATAAAATGCTGATGTGTAGGTATAGTTACCTATCTATATGTTAAGCATTATGGCGCTATTATAATGTTAATGATTATTTATTTTGGAAACAAAGTGGAATGTAAAATGTAGTTTCAATAAACGTAGACGTGTTCGCAAACGGAATCGAAACCACGACCTGTGGCTTGATAGATATGGTATCTTACCAACCACATCAAACGACCTGATGATTGATTGATTGTGAGGATGGATGGATGGATAGATGTTTGTTACTCTTTCACGCAAAATCTATTGAACGGATTTGGATGAAATTTGGTACACAGATAGAATATATTCTGAATAAACATATAGCATACTTTTTATCCCGGCAAAACATAAGATCCCTCGGGAACGTAGGTGAAACCGCGAGAGGAAGCTAGTACAACATATTTTGCTAACCGTAGATGCGGATATGCTATAAATAGATAAGTACTAAACATCTGCAATGCTCAAGCGCAGCGCAGGCAGATTTATTTGTAGGTTGTTGCAAGGTCAGAACAATCCGAGCAATTCCACTTTGTCGTTATCTACTAGTACCTATATAATGTCTTTAAATTATATTGGACGGAATAACACTAGATAAAATATTGAAGTAATATCTATGGAACAATATATTAATATTATTTATATTTATTTAACTGAGGGAAACTAACAGCCCTGTACTAAGTAGCTACAAAACAAATGCAAAATTTCACATTTAATCAGTTTCAACTTACTTCCGTGGAAATAGGCCACTTTTTTCGTTACAAAACTTAAAATTGGTGATTTTACTTCTGCGCCAATTCTGCCAATTCAAACATTATCAACTTTAGAGCCCTGGTTTCTCGACTACGTTCGATTTAATCGTCCTAGGTAACCTAACCCGCAAAGTTGTCTGATTAAATATTTTTTATATAATTCGTTTACAATGGTGTGCAATATCCAGTCGATAGATTAAACACGATTCTTTTGATTCCAGGTGGGAGCAAAAGTGAAGAACCTAAAAGCCGGCGACCGCGTAGCCATCGAGCCGGGCGTGCCGTGCCGTTTCTGCGAGTTCTGCAAGACCGGCCGCTACCATTTGTGCCCAGACATGAAGTTCTGCGCCACGCCCCCCTATCACGGCAACCTCGTCAGATATTATAAACACGCTGCTGACTTCTGCTTCAAGTAAGGCTATACTGCTTCGAGGCCATTCATTCCGTTTAGGCCCTAGAAAGGCATTTATCGAAGCTACTGAATTTGCCAACGGTTCAAAAGTCAGCCAACCTGAGAAGAACCGATAAGAAACTCAGGAAGGTTATTTTTCTTTTCCTCCAAATGTTTAACAATTTCGAAACAAATTATAATAAGAAATAATAACCCAAACAAGTTCGTAATAAGAGCGAAAACTCTACTTCATGTGTACAGGGATGTTTATGGCTCGGTCAAACGTACTTTAATCTGTGACAACGGGTATGACAGGCCGGTTGGTGTGAGGTCTATTATCACCTAAAATAAATCTTTGTGTGCATGAACATGTATGAATCTTCTGTCTTTTATTTCGGTTTGGGAAGAGCGTGCATGAAGTTTATGGGTATTTTCAAATTTAACATAAATTCCAAAGCACTAAAATTTCTTGTCTACCTTAGGTTACCCGACCACGTGTCAATGGAAGAGGGTGCACTATTGGAGCCGCTCTCGGTGGGCGTCCACGCGTGTCGTCGCGGCGGGGTGAGCGCCGGGGACATCGTGCTCGTGCTGGGGGCGGGACCTATCGGCTTACTCACCATGCTCACAGCCAAAGCATTTGGCGCTAGCAAGACGATTATCACAGGTAAAAACCTTTAAGAAAAATGGTCGTTACTGCGCATCTTTTGATTTCAGCTGCTCTATAGAGTGGGCTTTGCTTGGAGCTTTATTTATGGTAAGCAAGGGGTAATAGGGATAAGTGGATTTCGATGTGTTAGTTCAAGTGGCAGAGCAATAGGTAGAACACATCGCAAAAACTTATAACAGTTACACAAGAAAGGAGGAAACAGTAGATCCAACCTCTAAGTTATGGAATCCTCACGATGCAAACGACCCTTTAACTGTAAATCAGCTTTTCACAAGTAAAAGTTCCATAAGACACTTAAACAAGCTTGCTATCTGGACCTGGCATTTTTTCCACAGACGTTCTCCAATCCCGTTTGGACTTCGCCAAGAAGATAGGAGCAGACCACACACTCCTAGTGAGCCGCGACTCCAATGAAGCAGATCTGGTGGTAAAGATCCACGAGCTACTTGGCAGCCATCCCGACGTGTCCTTTGACGCGAGTGGAGCTCAAGCTACCGTCAGGCTGGCTTTGTTGGTGAGTTGTCCTCTAGGTGTTTTATAAAGGTCGGCACATTGGCAAACACCCTGGTCCTGCTATTGTCCATAGGCGACAGTAGCCACTTACCATCAGGTGGTCCGCCTGCATGTTTGTCAGCATTAGAGTTGACAGGCTCAATATGGGACACATCGAGCCTTTTAGAGACGCGTACGACTTTAACATTATTCGAAATCTATTCCACCAATTTCCTTTCAACGATTTTGCGTTCTGTGGCATGCAGGCTATGTACAAATTTATCCTCTCACCTGCGTTTTGGTACTGGTAGCTTCAGTAAATTCGACCTTCATAAGTGCCCTCCTAGGGCCTAAACTGAATAAATGGCTTTGACTTTGACTTTTGATGATGACTAGAATAAGTCAAAGATTTAATTATTACATGTTGTTATTTAACTTGTTTTTAATTCGAACTTATCTTCTTCTTCTGTAGGTATTATATATCTTCTGTATACCAAAAGGAAAAGGTGACTGACTGACTGACTGATCTATCAACGCACAGGTCAAACCACTGAACGGATCGGGCTAAAATTTAGCATACTGATAGCTATTATGATGTAGGCATTCGTTAAGAAAGGATTTTTGAAAAGTCCACCCACCCGTAAGGGATAAAATAGGGGTTTGCGGGTGAAACCGCGGGGCGGAAAGCTAGTGTAAGTATAATATCTTTTTGTTTTTTGTCCACAGGCAACAAAATCGGGTGGCGTGGCCGTGTTGGTGGGCATGGGCAGCCCCGAGCAGACCGTGCCGCTCGCCGGCGCGCTGGCCAGGGAGGTCGACATCAGGGGCATCTTCAGATACGTCAACGAGTTAGTTTACTATAATAGTTTACTACTTACGACACTCTTTATCCAAATGGGAAAAAAATTTACAAACAAGGAAGTGAAAAAAAAAATACAACCGAATTGAGAACCTCCTCCATTTTTTAATGTCGGTTCAGAAAGAGGCGCCGATTGGTTTCGAATAGCGAGTTTACTTTCTTACACAATCTATAATGAAGCTGAAGTTTTTTTGTTTGTTTGAAAGCGCTAATCTCTGGAACTACCAGTCGGATTTGAAAAAATATTTTTGCATTTGATAGCCTAATTCTTGAGGATTATAAGCTACTTTTTATCCCAGGAACGGGTGAAACCGCGGGGAACAGCTAGTCTCTTATAACTTTGAATCTCCAATACCATTACTTATTTCTTATTTAATAACCCATCTATACTATCTATACTAATATTATAAAGCTGAAGAGTTTGTTTGTTTGGTTGAACGCGCTCAAAGTCAAAGTCAAAGTCAAAGCCATTTATTCAGTTTAGGCCCTAGGAGGGCACTTATGAAGGTCGAATTTACTGAAGCTACCACCGATTCGGAAATCAGCCTTCAACTGAGAAGAACCGGCAAGAAACTCAGCAAGGTTACATTTTTTATATATATATATTTTAAGGCGATGATAGCTCAGTGGTAGTGACGTCGGACGCCGCGGCGAAGGTCGTGGGTTCGAATCCTACAATGAGCTTGAGCTTTCGGTGAAGGAAAACATCGTGAGGAAACCATAGCACGGTGGTAGGGTACTTTGTAGTACCCGCCTGGCTGGCTACCACCCTCAAGTTGAAAATCTGTCGCCAAACACCTATTGGTGTGTTCCGGCAGCTGCACTTGAGAGCCAGATCCTTCTAGGCTTTGTGTGCTTACCACCTTCGGCCACATCATCACCTACCATAGTGAGATTGTGGTCAAACACAAGCTTATACAAAGTAAAAAAAAAAAAAATATATATATATATATATATTTTTTTTTATAATCTGACTATTGGCTATATTTTTTCAATAACAGCAAAATGTACAATACAATATACAATTAAATCAAAAAGAAAAATACCAATACCAAGTAAATAATCTCAGGTAATAATCTCTAATCTCAGGAACTACTGGTTCGAATTGAAAAATTATTTTAGTGTTGGATTTTATTTTTATTTATTTTATTTTATAAGCTAGTACTTTTTAACCGACTAAAAAGCGGAGGAGGTTCTCAATTCGACACGTATATTTTTTATGTTAGACCACGCATAACTTTTTACAGAGTAGACCAATTGTGATAATTCTTTTTTTTATTATCCTGAGAAAGCATAAAATCCGACCGGGAACGCGGGTGAAACCGCGGGGCAGAAGCTAGTTAACAAATAAACCAACATTATATCGTCAGGTACCCCATCGCCCTCGCCATGGTAGCGAGTGGTAAGATCAACGTGAAACCCCTGGTGACGCATCACTTCACCATCGAAGACACAGTGGAAGCTTATGAAGTCGCTAGACAAGGAGCTGGAATCAAAGTCATGATCCACGTCCAACCTAGGGATGCCAACAATCCAAACAAGTTCTAAATTGATAGATATATGGGAGAGAGGAGAGATTGGTCTTGAATATAAAATTTTGGAGTACAGATACGCTGTAAGGCAAAACAGAGGTTCTCAAACTTATACCTTATGTATCCCTATTAAATATCCTAGAAAAAATATGATCAGAAAAACTATCTATCGAAAAATAAGGTATATTATTTGAATAGTTATAAAGTTCAGGCAAAATTACCACACTACTTTGAGAAACACTGTGTTAGAATATTAAGTAAACAATAAATTTTGGCATCATTTGTCAAGCTAGACTCTAGAGTAGCTAGACGATATGTGGTTCGACCCAAAATTGCGTAAATTTCAAGGGCAAATAACCCATGTACCCAGTTATAAAAAGTAGTGCTTTCAAGCGTTTTAATTTTCTGGTCAAGCAATCGTCGAATATCGATGTTTAACCGACTTCACAAAAGGACGAGGTACTATGTTCGACGGTTGACATTTTGAAAGACACACTGAGAGTATGTACTCTTAGTCTTACAAATTATGTAATTTGTTTATGTGATTCACCAAACAAGACACCAGTCACTATTAAGTACAGGAGTGTAATTTTATAGAACACATATTTTTGAATGAATATGAATTTAGTACATTTAAAAATTGTAAATAAGACATATTGTATTTTTTTATTTGCATATCTATATTATATATTTTAAAGCAATTTTCAAAATTTGCAAGTACAAAACATTTTTTTTTAAATAAAATATTTTTATGTTTAATGCTGTATTTTATTTTGCAATTCGAAAAATCAGATTGTAAAAATCCTCTTGAATCGGTAGTCAATTCGACCCTACCTGAATTGTCGTATATATTACCTTTTCGCCCCTGGTTTAATCCCCTATTCTACCCCTAAGAGATTTCGCAAAATCCTTTCATAATACACACCAACGCCATAAGCTACCCTCCAAACTAGTTGTATTTGTATATAACTGTTCCTCTCAGTTTCACCCTTATCCTGGGATAAAATATTGCCTAAACCTTCCTCAATAAAGGGGCATTATATCGCAATTTTTTTTCAAATCAGATGCGTAGTTTCGGAGATCACCTCCTACATCCAAACATACAAACGTACCTCTTTATAATATTATTGTAGATAATTTGTAAAAGGGAAACGCAGCATTGAACATCCATACTATACTAACATTATAAATGCGAAAGTGAACCTTAACGGCTGAACCGATCGCGATGAAATTTGGTACACAGATAGCCTATGGTATGGAGAGGGACATAGGCTACTTTTTTTCACGGGAGCGTGGGTGAAAGCGCGGGAGACAGCTATTTATTTTATTAGGATTTCCAACAACAAGTACACTATGTAAGTTAAAGTTAGATTATGTGCAAAGTACAGTGCTTAGTGCCCTGTCAATTACAGAAAATTACAGCATGCATATATAAAAGAAAAACTAGTTAAAGATAAATTATACACAAATAAACTGAAAATTAAGGAATAGAGCTAAACTTTAGTAAACTAACAAACAAAAGCATTTTCAGATTAAATTTTAAACACAACCTTTCTTAAATTCATTACTGTAAACAAGTCACATTGTTCATGATACTCATTATGCAATGAAAACCTACGTGATAGTGGACAGTAGTAGGCAATTGTAAATACTGGTGTTAGTTGAAGTTATTAGACAACTCAACAATACAATTTATCATTATATGTATAGAGACCTCTTTATATATAGGTTATCATTATGACACTAGATTATATATGTACACTAGCTGTTCCCCGCGGTTTCACCCACGTTCCCGGTTTAAAAAAAGAAGGAAATAATCGAGGTAAAAACTACCATATATTTTAAGTTGAAACAAATCACACATTTAAAAAAAAATACGTTAAGATCGGATAAGTAGTTTCGGAGTTCAAATCGAACCAGTAGTTCCTGAGATTAGCGCCTTCAACCAAACTAACAAACAAACAAGCTTTATAATATTATATAGATTTGCTCTAAAGAGTAAGTATATTAAATATTCTGCAACGCTTACAATTTATTATCTCAGGTTGTACGTGATTATGAATTCAACGAACATTAGCTCCACTATTTGTTTTGGGGAAAACTTGTATATCTTTGAATTACACTTGTTTCTTAAAGCGTAGGTATCTACTATGGTATAATAAAGATACGAGATGATTCGTAATACTTTTCCGTTTGTTGATTATTTATGTAGTTAAAAAACATATTATTAATCTTATTTTGTCAAGTTTCTTATCATTATGCAGATGTTTATTTCAACCTATCAATCTCGGAATGAGTTATGTAACGTTTATATTTTATTCCGCCCTCAGTTTTCAGTCAAACGTACATGTCTATTGAGTTAAAATGTTGGAAAACTATGCGGCTGTGTTACACGGGCCATATGATGTTAAAATTGTAAGTTTTTATTGAAATCATATTTATTTCTGATAGAAATTAATGTGTATTAAAACTTAATGTAATGTTTTAGGAAAAATGGCCGATGCCCGAAATTAATGTAAACGGTGAGACATTTTTTTATACTTATTATTTCAGTTGTTTGATAATAAAACAATAAGTAGGTACTAGGGTTTTAGTGAATATAAGAACTCGCTAAGTTAATTATGAGCTAGCCGTTGTTGTATAGTTGATTCGTGTATTTTTGCTCAATAATGCAATTAATCAACTTTTTAAAAATCAAAATGAAATGAATTATTAATCGTTGATATTAATATAGGTAGATTATATTTATTGTTGAGTAGTGACCCGCCCCGGCTTCGCACGGGTTATGCATGGCGCAGCTGTCAAATGATATGTCCGCCACGAACGCCATCCATTAAAAGTAATCCGAAGTTGCAATTCCCTTACAAAATTTCGATATTTTCGAAATTCCTTTGAGTTTTTCCTATTTTTTTCCTGAACTACCACAGTATCGAGGGGTTCCCCTCCCTACTATATTGTGGTGACAAACAAAAAAAAAAACAAATCGGTCGAGCCATTTTCAAGTTTTTGCGGCAAATTTAATTAAAACTTATAATAATCGCTTCATATTTTCAGAGGTTCTAGTGAAGGTGGAAGCTGTGGGTATCTGTGGATCTGATGTGAAGCTGTACAGCACCGGCACTTGCGGCGTCGACGTGGTCACCGAACCGATCGTTATTGGCCATGAGGGCGCTGGCGTCGTTGCGAAGGTACGTAGTAAATATAGTTTAGAACGTATTCACGAATTTGACATTGAAAAAAAAATTGTAATAGACTATGACGGTGGTCCTAATTTCTCTCGCTTGTAAAAAAAATATGCATCAAATATAGAACCTCCTCCTTTTTTGAAGTTGTTTAAAAAGAGATCATAAATCACTTATTTTACAACGCCTTATACTTTATTACAAAATAAGACAAACCATGACTATGTAAGCACAAGAGAGCCAGGTATTAAAACACAATATCGACGCAGAATTGGACAAAGCCAAACCTTTATATCTACGGGATAAGGAAACTATTTTAAACGAAGTCGTTACACCCTTGAGATTTTTTTCGACTGGCGTAGGCTGAATACGTATCGATGCATGTCGTGACACACTAAATACTGGGTGATTTTTTTGTCACTGGACATACTTGCAGGGGTGGAAGAACTCATCAATATGAACAACTTTTATCATGGGACTAACTCTTGAGATCACAAAAAAATATCAGCTGTCCATACAAAAGTTCAATACCTACTCGACCAAAATGTATGAAGGAACCATTTTATTTTGTGCGATATCTGAGTTGGTCCCATAATAAAAGTTTTTCATATTGCCGAGTACTTCAATCCCTGCAAGTATGTCCATTGACTAAAAAATCATCCTGTATATAACCTCATTTCTCTATGAATAACAAAAAGTAGCCACTACTAGCCCACAACACATTAGCAATGCCCTTGGCATTCAAACCAGACTAAGTATCTATATGTCCCCGATCGAACTATCCCTCTAGTATTGCTAATGTTTAAGGCGACGGTATCCATGTGCTATCAGTTGGAGCAACTGCCTGCATTTGCCATAAAAAAAGCAATGTTTTTTCCACACTTTCCAGGTGGGTAGTGCCGTGAAGAACCTATCAATCGGCGACAGGGTGGCCATCGAGCCGACCCAGCCGTGCCGCGCGTGCGAATACTGTAAACGGGGCAACTACAACCTGTGCCCGAAGCCTCACTACTGCTCCTCACTCGGGGCCCCCGGCAACCTGTGCCGCTATTATAAACACGTCGCTGATTTTTGTCATAAGTATGTTTATTAGACCCGCTTAATTGTTCATTGGTAAATATTTGTTATCTCTATTGCGATAAAGAAGACTTCTAAACCGCTTTCAGCAGTAAAACACGATAAGAGTGTAAAATGTTAGATCACCAAAAAGACACGACGTTTAAGCCCAAATTACTCTTCTCATCTGAAATTTTCCGATCCTTCATTGAGGGATCTAATGATACTTTTGACAGTATTTTCATCTCCAAAATGATAATTATGATTTTGTACACTAGCTAAAATATTGACATCACAAAACAAAACTCCTGAAACGCTCCTAATTTCTTCGTCCTTCTTTATAGCGAAAAAGAAAGATGACTTTTGATTTCCTAAAGACTCAGAATATATTCTTCTACTATGTACTTGACCTGCCCAACGTCCAGACTACCAGCAAACCTAACAATGGAGGAGGGCGCCGCGGTGCAGCCGCTGGCCATCGCAGTGCACGCGTGCAACCGCGCCGGCATCAAGCTGGGCTCGAGCCTCGTGGTGCTGGGCGCCGGACCCATCGGCGTCTTGTGCGCTATGAC
This sequence comes from Tetheella fluctuosa, assembly GCA_951216915.1. Taxonomy (NCBI): domain Eukaryota; kingdom Metazoa; phylum Arthropoda; class Insecta; order Lepidoptera; family Drepanidae; genus Tetheella; species Tetheella fluctuosa. The sequence continues at coordinate 1,439,424 of OX578229.1, read as the reverse complement.
CGCTAAGGCGATGGGGGCCACCAACATACTTATCACTGGTGAGAATATCTATGCTTTGCCGAGTTTTCTGGAATCTCGCGAGGTTAAGCAAGCCGAACCGGTAGTAGAGTCAATCGTAAGGTTTAAAAGTGCCTTTAGCGGGGCCGGAACTGATTAAATGAGTTTGAATTTATTTTAAGTAGGGACGTTTAGAATATAGAAAGATTTTAAATCACATAATGTCGCGGTCAGTTGGAGTAGATGAAAACACTAGGCATAAGGCAATCAATCATCCATGTATTATTTTCTTCCAAGCTAACGTTGATTTCGATAGATGAAAGGTTAAATACCTACGAATGATTTTATTATAAACACCTATTTATTAAGTCCTTATTATCATTGAGTCCTCATGTCTAAACTTTTTCTGTCTCTTCAGTCTCTTTGAATTTTTTCTACAGACGTGGTCCAGTCTCGATTGGACACAGCCGCCGAGCTAGCGGCGGACCACACGCTGCTGATAAACAAGGAGTTCTCCGATCAAGAGACGGTGGACCGCATCGTGCACTTGTTGGGTTCTCGGCCAGACATCACTATCGACGCGTGCGGGTTCGCGTCTGCGCAGAGAGTTGCCATGATGGTATGGGAAATATTAATATTAAGTCCAAGGTGATACAGTGAAACCCAATTTTAAGTATCAGTTTTTCTGGTACAATTTTACAGACTTAGTACCTACATTTAATATCGTTGGTTTGATCGAGTCCCATAGTACGTATAATGAAATCATGTTAGGGATATGCTAGATTTCAAGTATTACTTTTACAAGAAATTATGTTTTCCGCTTCGTGATTTCACCTGTGAATCCCTATTTTACGCCTTTTGGGTTGAATTTCATAAAATCCTTTATTCAGGTAACAAAAGACGCGGGCGTGGTCCTAGTGGTCGGTATCGGCGGCGGTTCAGTGTCGGTGCCGCTGTCGCCCGCCTTGTTGCGAGAGGTCGACATTAGGGGCTCTTTTAGAATTGTCAATACGTAAGTTACTTTATACTGGGAGGATATTTCGAGATGGCATGTTTTCAACTTTGCGAGAGGGTGGTAGTATACATAAGCAAGCTATAGAGTAACAGTATCGCTTCGGGCTGTTGTGCCGATCGTAAACAATTGTTTTATAGACACTTGGCTATGGTATAGCGCTTTCATAGCGATGTTCCATGCATGACGAAATGTCTGCATTCGCCCCTCGTCTCCCGCGTCACCTTTTGAGACCTTTCTGTGTTCATACTTGTGCTTTCGGTTCATACTTAATAACTTGCTTATGTATACTCAAGGTGGTAGCTATCCAGGCGGGTACTACAAAGTACCCTACCACCGTGCTATATTTTTCTCATGACGTTTTCCTTCACCGAAAGCGCAAAATTCATTGTAGAATTCAAAACCACGTTACTACCACTAAGTCATCGCCTTATGTTTTCCAGCTACCCCTCAGCGATAGCAGCAGTGTCAAGCGGCGCTATTAACTTGAAGAAGTTCATCACGCATCACTTTCCGCTGGAGAAGTCTAAGGAAGCGCTTGATCTAGCTCAAAGCGGCTCCGCCATGAAGATTATTATACATGTACAAAATTAAAGGAGTTTTGTTTTAATTAACTTTGGCTTTGTCAAGGTAATTTAGACCTTAAGTCTTATTTTTGTTAATGATTAAAATTTTTTGGGGAACAAAGTTTAAGGCAGTTGTCTGAGGGATTATAATTGGCAGTTAATTGAATTAAAAATACGTCCTAATAGACGTACGACGATGTAGCCAGCTATATCGAAAATGAGACATATTTCACCAAAAATATTTTAAGCCCCCATTGAGCAAACTCACATAGAATTATCTCCATCGCGCTCACACATTTCCAATCTCGTTGAATAATTTCTAAACACTAAAACGTCAATCGTACCTTGTCTGAGCTGGGAATCGAACACAATACCGGTCTCTAACCTAGTATTTTACAATAACCTAGTATTTTTTTAATAAAAGGATCAATGCCAAAATCATTTCTAAGCCTGGACAAAGTTGGAAGATAATTTACAAATCGAAATTATTTATTGAGATTTTACAAACAATTAAATAACTATTTACACCTAAAAACATATCAACAATTAATTTAAGTAAGGCAGTTTATTATATTAATTTTCAAAAAGTGTATGTCATTTTATGTAGTTATTCCAATTTTATTTTATATAGGTATATACTTATTATATCACTTAAATATTATTTACCGCAACATTTACACATTCATACACCAACATATACACACCCTTACATATTCAATCGGAAACTGCTAATAAATAAATAATATTGGACTAACGGCTGGGTAGTGTGTTCAGAAGTTCAATCTGGAAGCGGTGGTGAAGACCCCAGGTCGACTCATAGCCGAGCTGCTAGAGCGGGGTACCGGCATGCTGCCCAGTTTGTTACCGCTACCTGTCCAACAAATATTTACATTTAGATGTTTTATATATAAAAAAAACTAATTTATTCAGTTTAGGCCCTGATACCAAGCACCTTAGTGTGTTCTGGTCCTTCTAGGCTTTGTGTGCTTACCACCTTCGGTCACATCATCACTTACCATAGTGAGATTGTGATAAAAGACAGGCCTATAATAATAAAAAATACATTCAATTCAAAAGCATTTTTTACAAAATCATCATAACTAGTGACCTCGCGTGTTTTTTACATTTTCAATACATATCTCCGCCATTTTGAAAAAAATAAACAAGTTCAATAAGTGAAGTAAGTTATCGAACCTGCTCACAAAATTTCACGAGAATCTGTTGAGAAATGCGACCTCTAGAAAGAACAGCCGGACATCCGGACAGACATACGAAAGCATTTTTGTCCAAGCTGAAACGCAGACGCTTCGCGCTCGCTCGGTCAACTTTATTAAGATAGCCTATGAAGCGAATAATTCATTCAAATGCGTTCTTGTCTTCTACAAAATCAAAAATAATTTATAATACTTCTAATTATAACATACCACTAAAGGTCCCCTTTTTAGGCGTCCCCTTCGGTTTGGCGGCCCCTCCGCCCCCTCCCCGGCCCTTCGCCGCATAGGCACCCCGCGCCGCTTTCTTTTTCCCAGCCGATGAGCCTCGCTTTTTAAATCTGTAAAGTTTGACAAAAAACTTGAAGTATGTACCAGATAGTAGGTAGTTTGGATATTCGGTATCCGGCTATTGTAATAGCCAACTCTACAGGTCATGGGTTCGATTCCCGTCTAGGACAGCACTTGAAAGCATGAACATCCCCCTTATTCAAACCACTAATTAATGATTTCAAAATTAAGATTAAAAAAAATACATAATCATTCAACTTTTTAGTTTGTAGGTAATAATAAATGTTACGTCGTTAAATTCATAATATCGTTTCTTTATAAAACTACTAGTTTTTTTTTTTTTCAAAATGTAAGAAAGTATGAAATCTTCGTGGGCGTGCGCACATCAACTCACCAAAGTTTCATCGTAATCAGATGAATGTTATTGAAACTCATACGTTATGATCAAACAGACATAATAGGCTATTTGCCTGTATTCAAAATAAATTATCCAACACTAACGAATGTATAAAACATCTAAAAAAAAGGGAAAACCACGATTATTTTATTAAATTTATCCTTATTATGATTTTTAATGACCAATCTAACCATAAAGAGTATGCTATATAATTATGACGTCACATGCTTGTATTTCATACAAAATTCCATATAAACCTATCGTTTTGACATTTCATAAAAAGTTGCTGATTTGAATGTCAGTCAAATACCCTATTGTGATAAAAATAATGCGGATAACCGGTACATATCTAATAACTTACCTCTTCCTGACCCCGCCCCGGTAGGTGCCCCTGCCCCCGCCCCTACCCCCGCCCCTGCCCCCACCCCTGCCCCCGGCCGGCCCCCCGGCGGCGGCGGCCTGCCGCGCCAGCCCGCCCCAGTCAGTGTCCGACTCATCGCCGTCCTCTTGGAACACCTTCTCTTGTGGCTTGCTCTCCTCTAACTCATCTTGATATTGCATTAGAACACCTGTAGATTCATATAATACATAACAACGTTATATCAAACATCGTTAAATATCTCATAGTTAGTTTCCGACCAAAGGTCGATTTCTGGCCGAAGCCGAAACGGAAGGATTAAAAACCCTAAGAAATTCCGGCACCATCAAAGTCCACAACAAAGTGCGTCGTCACTTTCATCGCGCTCTCGCTCAATTGTAACCGTTCGGTCAATTTCGGCGCTTGCTAGAAAGCTTCGGCTTCGGCCAAAACGGGCTGATGTTTTGACCGAAGCCTATAGTCTATAGGTAAATGGTGATAAACTCCTTCATTGAAAAGGAAAGATCTTCCACCAGGCTGTCATCAAGACTGAGGAACGAGGTCCAACTGTAGAGCCTCCTTCACATGCAGAGTACTCAAGGCGATAACGCGATGTAGAATCTTGTGGCGCCATCTATCCACGGGTAGTGAAACCTTCTTTTATATAGTTGATAGATATCGCTACAAAATTGTCCTTAGTTGTTACATTTTTAAACGACTTCATAAAAGCAGGAGGTTCTCAATTCGTCGGAATCTTTTTATTTTTTATGTATGTTCCCCGATTACTCGAAGACTTTTTTTGTTTGAAAGGGTACACTTCCCAGATGGTCCTATTGGCACCAAGTCAAGATCTGATGATACAGAAAAATCGAGGGCAACCCTCAAATTTTATAGGGACGCATAATGTGTTTTATATATTTTCTAAAACTATTCAAGTATCTGCGTCTGGTACTCATCATCTCATGCTGCTGAAATAAAACTGCTACTACTACTGAAATATAACTCCTTAACTATCAGGAGTTAGTGAATAATTCTTTAAATATTATAGGCTCGTATAGACCGCTACTTATGTTCCTTTGAGTTAGTCAGGTGAGCTGATGATGGAAGGAACTCCTTGTTAGTTAGGAGTTCGGCGAAAGCGAAGCACGTGTTCCAGAATCTCAAATTCTTTCGCTGAATTCAAAACGAATTCTAACATCGTTATTTTATATTTTTTAGTGCAAACCCACTTTGAAGTCGTTTTGATTTTTGTTAAAAGTTAATTTTAAAATGATTTTGTTGACAAAATTATTTTTCTATCAATTACTCAACATGTCCTACTAAGTAATTTATAATATGTTTATATAAACAAAAGTGTCAGTAAACGTACCAAGTTTTTCAAGCGAGTAAGCAGTAGTGATGTCGAGCAGTTTGACCCCGTACTTGTCGTAGTTGGCGGTAGTGATGTGCGGCAGGGCGAGCATGTCCTGCGGGGTGTCGGGCAGCCGCGCCGCCATCGCCTTCAGCGCCGCCTGCGGCATCACGGCCCACAGCGACGCGCCCCGGGCCGAGCCCATCTCTCTGTAACGATTCAACTATTTAGGTACCGTTCCGGATAAAAGGTATCCATTTCCGGAGTTTGTGTTAGAATCTAAATTCTTCAATTTTAAAACTTCATTATAATAAAGTATCATTAAACTAGTGGGCGAAACTTTGCGATCGCATTTAGTATACGTAAGTGAGTACATCGGCGAGATAATTTTCGATATCCGACTAGCATAAGAGGGCTACCTACGGACCACTCACCGACCGCCCCGACTGGCTGTTTGGGGGCTAAGAGCGCGTGATTAACTTCATCATCATCATATAACATAGCGACAGGTAAGTGTCACCAGACCTGCAAGCCTCGACCAGGTCCGCGTAGCAGCGCTCCTCGAGGCGCGCGAGCAGCGCGGCGACCGGCGAGGAGCGCGAGGCAGGCGCTTGCAGCGGCGCCACCAGGCGAGCTTTCTTCTCCACTTTCATCGGGAACACTATCCGGAGCCCGCCGCCCATCAACCTGCGTATATGTATATATTTATACTATCCGAGCGTTACCTACCGGGACCATATATAGCTAATAACCATCCCGGTGACCCCATAATCAAAAAACATCAAAATCGGCCAAAGAAGGAGAATTAAAGTCACCCGAATTTCAATGGAATTCACCTCATTTATGTCATTTTGACTTTACAATAAGCGCTACTAAGTCTTATCGCTAAGCAGCTTTTCGGTGATTTAGATACGTTAATAGACGGTATTGTATGTTTATAATAAAGTCTGCATAAACACGTGAGGAAACCATAGCACGGTGGAAGGGTACTTTGTAGTACCCGCCTGGCTGGCTACCACCCTCAAGTTGAAAATCTGTCGCCAAAAACCTATTGGTGTGTTCCGGCAGCTGCACTTGAGAGCCAGATCCTTCTAGGCTTTGTGTGCTTACCACCTTCGGCCACATCATCACCTACCATAGTGAGATTGTGGTCAAACACAAGCCTATACAAAGTAAAAAAAAAAAAAAAAACACGTATCTATACTGTACACACAGTGCGCGATCTCATGTTCTGCGTTTGAAGTTCCCATATAAATCATGGTCGAGCATTCGCTTTGTCAGTTTTCAGTTTTCATCCTTCGGGAACGCGAGTGAAACTGTGGGGAAGAAGCTAGAATATAATAAAAGGTGAAACTGACAGACTGACATATCAATATAGAGCCACTACCACTGACTGGTTCTAAAACCATGAAAATTAGAGGGTAGCTTCTTATAGCTCAGAGATGTACTAAAAAAGGATTTTCCAAAAGTCAAGCCTTAAGGGATAAAATTAGGGATCCCCAGCTCATTCTGAACTGAGTGCACGAGAATAGTTTGAGGATAGGGTTGACCATGAACGTGTCAAAAACCAAGTTCTTGGTCGCATCCAGTAACATAGTGCAGTATCTCGGTGCTTGGGTGAATGAAAAATGGGACAGTGATCAAGAAATCTGTACCCGGATTGAAATTGCCCGAGCAAACTTTAAGAAAATGGAGAAAGTTTTATGTAGCCGTAAACTTTTTACAAAGCTCAGAGTAAGGATATTCCATTGTCATGTGTGGCCAGTGGTGTTGTACAGTAGCGAGGCATGGACCCTGAAAGTTGACACCCAGAAGCGTCTCGAAGCTTTTGACATGTGGTGCTACCGTAGAATGCTTCTCGGTCACGTAGTAAGACATGAGAGATACCAGCTGGAGTAGCTCATAGTGATGGAGAAAGTAATGGGAAAGCGACCTTAGCAGAAGAACAAAGTCTCGGTTACGGAATATCCGGTAGTGGACGAAGATTGCCAGCGTTGAACAACTTTTCCGCTCGGCGCAAGACAGGGCTGGATTCGCCGAGCCGATGGCGAACCTCCAGTAGCGGAGAGCCGCATCGAGAAGAAGAAATGAAGCAAGTAGGTTACCTTTCGACATTAGGTCCGAGTATGAGGTACGCGCTGGCAATGTCGTTGTTGACGACCAGCTTCTCGGCCAGCAGGCCGCGCACCACCATCTGCCGCAGCAGCCGCGTCGGGTCGCCGCGGTGCCACGACTTGCAACTGCACACACACACATATCTATACCGACGTAATGAAGCGAAAGAGGTCGCCGGAACCGGTCGGATTTGAAATATTCTCGAATTCGATAGCCCAATCGGTACGGAAGGCTACTTTTTATCTCGAGAATGCAGGCGAAACCTCGAGGGACGGCAAGTTTATAAAGGATCAAATAAAATAAATGAAATGAATCGATCGTACCGGCCGTGTACGGCGCTCCCGTGCAAGGCGGCCAGCCGCTGCTGCCGGGAGCCGCGCAGCGCGTCGGCCAGCTGCAGCAGCGTGTGCGAGCCGCCGGCGCCGCGCACGCACCGCGCTATCAGCTTGCACTCTTCTGTCACGTCGGCCGGCTGGGGACGATTCGATCACATGACTATTTATTTAGGACTAGCCTTCCGCCCCGCGTCCCCCTCGTTTACCCCCTAGGGGTTGAATTTCTAAAAATCCTTCCTTAGTGGCCGACACTGTATAAAGTATCCATGTGCAAAATTTCAAGTCTCTAAATCCAGGGGTTTGGGCTGGGCGTTGATATATCACTCAGTTAGTCGGTATACCGTTTTATACTGGGTTATTTTTTAGTCACTGGCAATACTTGCAGGGGTGGAAGTACTCGTCGACGTGAACAACTTTCATCATGGGACTAACTGTGAAATCACGAAAAAATTATCAGCTGTTCCATACAAAAGTTCAATACCTACTCGACCAAAATGTATGAAGCGACCATTTTATTTTACGCGATATCAGAGTCGGTCCCATAATAAAAGTTGGTCACGTTGATGAGTACATCCACTCCTGCAAGTACTGCTAGTGACTAAAAAATCACCTGTATATACAGAAGACAAATATACTGGGACATTATTCACTATGGAAACCAGATAGAAGTACATAGGATACTTTTTATCCCAGGAAAACATAAGATCCCTCGGGAACGCGATTGAAACCGGGGGGCGGAGGTTAGTCATACATAGTATACTAGTGACCAGTTGAACTAAGGAGACATTTAACATCAACATCTTGTTTCTCTAAATGATTTAGCATCAAAAAGTGATTATGGTAAAAGTATAAGAAGAAAAGTTATTTTATACCTTATAGTCTTGTGCATTGAGGCAATTATCGCACGCTGTTTCCTTCTGTTTTACACACAGTTCTCTGTTGAAGAAAAATCACAATAATTTTAGTTTTCATAAGTGTTTGTCTTCACAAAGGCCTTCGCCTATTTGAATAAGAAATATTTTCATTTCGTCTATATTAATATTATAAAGCTGAAGAGTTTGTTTGTTTGGTTGAACGCGCTATCTCATGAACTACTAGTTCGAATTGAAAAAATATTTTATAGAATATTTATCGAAGAAAGCTATAGCCTACTTTTTATCCCGGGAAAACATAAGGTCCCTCGGGAATGCGGGTGAAACCGCGGGGTGGAAGCTAGTGTAAGATAATTGCTTAAAACATTTTCAATTTGAGGTAACAAACCACTGAAAAACTTATCCTAGGCAAACAGTTTTAGAAGGCTAATTTTTACTATCCTGTAAAATGAAAATGTAAAATCAGTGGGAAATGTTTTTTTTTTAAATTCAAAGTGACAATGCCAGGCAAGTTAATAACGACAATGCCCCACCTGTTGAACCGCTCCCCCAGATAAGAGAGCACCTGCGCGCGGCGACACTCGGTCCCGCTCTCGCACACCTCCACCATCCGCAGCAAGTTAATAACGACAATGCCCCACCTGTTGAACCGCTCCCCCAGATAAGAGAGCACCTGCGCGCGGCGACACTCGGTCCCGCTCTCGCACACCTCCACCATCCGCAGCAAGTTAATAACGACAATGCCCCACCTGTTGAACCGCTCCCCCAGATAAGAGAGCACCTGCGCGCGGCGACACTCGGTCCCGCTCTCGCACACCTCCACCATCCGCAGCAAGTTAATAACGACAATGCCCCACCTGTTGAACCGCTCCCCCAGATAAGAGAGCACCTGCGCGCGGCGACACTCGGTCCCGCTCTCGCACACCTCCACCATCCGCAGCAAGTTAATAACGACAATGCCCCACCTGTTGAACCGCTCCCCCAGATAAGAGAGCACCTGCGCGCGGCGACACTCGGTCCCGCTCTCGCACACCTCCACCATCCGCAGCAAGTTAATAACGACAATGCCCCACCTGTTGAACCGCTCCCCCAGATAAGAGAGCACCTGCGCGCGGCGACACTCGGTCCCGCTCTCGCACACCTCCACCATCCGCAGCAAGTTAATAACGACAATGCCCCACCTGTTGAACCGCTCCCCCAGATAAGAGAGCACCTGCGCGCGGCGACACTCGGTCCCGCTCTCGCACACCTCCACCATCCGCAGCAAGTTAATAACGACAATGCCCCACCTGTTGAACCGCTCCCCCAGATAAGAGAGTACCTGCGCGCGGCGACACTCGGTCCCGCTCTCGCACACCTCCACCATCCGCAGCAAGTTAATAACGACAATGCCCCACCTGTTGAACCGCTCCCCCAGATAAGAGAGCACCTGCGCGCGGCGACACTCGGTCCCGCTCTCGCACACCTCCACCATCCGCAGCAAGTTAATAACGACAATGCCCCACCTGTTGAACCGCTCCCCCAGATAAGAGAGCACCTGCGCGCGGCGACACTCGGTCCCGCTCTCGCACACCTCCACCATCCGCAGCAAGTTAATAACGACAATGCCCCACCTGTTGAACCGCTCCCCCAGATAAGAGAGCACCTGCGCGCGGCGACACTCGGTCCCGCTCTCGCACACCTCCACCATCCGCAGCAAGTTAATAACGACAATGCCCCACCTGTTGAACCGCTCCCCCAGATAAGAGAGCACCTGCGCGCGGCGACACTCGGTCCCGCTCTCGCACACCTCCACCATCCGCAGCAAGTTAATAACGACAATGCCCCACCTGTTGAACCGCTCCCCCAGATAAGAGAGCACCTGCGCGCGGCGACACTCGGTCCCGCTCTCGCACACCTCCACCATCCGCAGCAAGTTAATAACGACAATGCCCCACCTGTTGAACCGCTCCCCCAGATAAGAGAGCACCTGCGCGCGGCGACACTCGGTCCCGCTCTCGCACACCTCCACCATCCGCAGCAAGTTAATAACGACAATGCCCCACCTGTTGAACCGCTCCCCCAGATAAGAGAGCACCTGCGCGCGGCGACACTCGGTCCCGCTCTCGCACACCTCCACCATCCGCAGCAAGTTAATAACGACAATGCCCCACCTGTTGAACCGCTCCCCCAGATAAGAGAGCACCTGCGCGCGGCGACACTCGGTCCCGCTCTCGCACACCTCCACCATCCGCAGCAAGTTAATAACGACAATGCCCCACCTGTTGAACCGCTCCCCCAGATAAGAGAGCACCTGCGCGCGGCGACACTCGGTCCCGCTCTCGCACACCTCCACCATCCGCAGCAAGTTAATAACGACAATGCCCCACCTGTTGAACCGCTCCCCCAGATAAGAGAGCACCTGCGCGCGGCGACACTCGGTCCCGCTCTCGCACACCTCCACCATCCGCAGCAAGTTAATAACGACAATGCCCCACCTGTTGAACCGCTCCCCCAGATAAGAGAGCACCTGCGCGCGGCGACACTCGGTCCCGCTCTCGCACACCTCCACCATCCGCAGCAAGTTAATAACGACAATGCCCCACCTGTTGAACCGCTCCCCCAGATAAGAGAGCACCTGCGCGCGGCGACACTCGGTCCCGCTCTCGCACACCTCCACCATCCGCAGCAAGTTAATAACGACAATGCCCCACCTGTTGAACCGCTCCCCCAGATAAGAGAGCACCTGCGCGCGGCGACACTCGGTCCCGCTCTCGCACACCTCCACCATCCGCAGCAAGTTAATAACGACAATGCCCCACCTGTTGAACCGCTCCCCCAGATAAGAGAGCACCTGCGCGCGGCGACACTCGGTCCCGCTCTCGCACACCTCCACCATCCGCAGCAAGTTCTCTATGTGCACGCGCTTAGCTTCCGCCGTCGCGTTGCGTTCCACTGTGCAGTACCAATACCAATACACAAATAGTCACTACTTATCTAAATATCTATTATTGAACACTTTTATGTTCACGTCTCATGGTTTTTTCCAACACAAATTTGAATCAAATCAGTGATTTATTTTTAAGCTGGCAACATTATATTGCACAGTAGGATGAGAATTATGATGATGGCAATACTGTAATGAATTAAAAATGCAAAACTTCACCCCCCTTATTACCATATTTTTAAAGCGATATTAGTAAAACCATAGAATAATAAAAATATCTTCATTTTGTTGCTCTGTATTAACATTGAAATTATTCGAAGCCAAGTAATAACATAACAAATCTATATCTAAATTATATTAACTGGCAACATATTTTTTTTTTTACTTTTTATACACGGTGTACTCACAGTCAAACAGCCTCCTATACCTAACGTAGTCGGTATATGAATAGTAGAGCAGGCAGGTGGCGGTCTCCCCGTCCCGGCCCGCCCTGCCCGCCTCCTGGTAGTACCCCTCCACAGACTTGGGCATGCTGTGGTGGATCACGAACCTCACGTCCGCCTTATCTACACCCATACCAAACGCTATGGTCGCGCATATCTACTCAAATAGAAAAAAATAAATATGAAGGAGTTTATGGCCCTTTACTTTAGATTCAGTTCAGGTTATTATTTATTTTTCTTGATGTTATTTTCTTGTTAGTTTCATTTTTGTGTTTATGCGTACTATATTTCTTTAAAAATAGTTCAAAATTTAATGGAAAAAAGCCAACATTGTCAGACTTCCCAAAAAAAAACATAATATATAAAAAATGTAACCTTGCAGTCTTGCCGGTTCTGCTCAGTTGAAGGCGACTTCCGAACCGGGGGTAAGTGCCCTTCTAGGGCCTAAACTGAATAAATGACTGACTTTGAGATCATGGAAAACTATTGTCAGAAATATAGTATATACAATTTGAGGTACTTTAAATACCCTATGTAATTCCTTAGGCATTTGAGAGCCAGTCTTCTGCTAGGCTTTGAGTGCTTACCACCGTTGGTCACATCATCACTTACCATGGTGAAATTGTGGTCAAACAAAAGACTATCCAAAGCAAGAGAAAAGCACCAAGGATCAATTGTAACATCATTCCAACATTGATACAAGTTTTGACAAGATTATTTGGTTCAAAATATATAATTTGATTTTAGTACTCGTCGCATTGTATATCTTAACTTTCAAACCACTAGCTAACTAAGTCAAATACTGTCTAATCAGTAACTTCGACGTTCATACATGCCCTTCTAAGGCTTAAACTAAATAAATGGCTTCGACTTTGAATGCCCAGTGTATGCCCACTTTGGGAAGTTCCACGACACACTTCAGTACGAAATACTGACCACTTTATACTTGTCGGCGACCCAGCCGGCCTGCACCTCTTCCCGTTTCTTGTCACTGAGGCCGGCGTGGTACGCGCTCGCCTGAATGCCTACTTTGCGCAAATCCATTGCCACACTCTCGCATTCCTTGCGAGATAGACAGTATACTATGCCTGAAAGCCTGTACAAGGAATAGTAGTTTAAGACGCCATGCTCAAGAGGGTAAACTAAATTAAAAAGGACTTATTGGATATCTACAGATTTGAGGGAGTCGCAAAAGTTTGTACAAGGATCAAAAATACAAACGTTTATCATACTTATAGTGTTTGTTCCTTTCAACCTGTAACACCTAAACACTGGCGCGGCAATGCCCACGGATTGGTAATCGCTTCTTCACCTTATCGCTAGCCAGCGGCCATCAGCGCATAGACATTGACAGTTACTTTTCCCGCGCTGTGTTGCCAATCCGTGACACACGAGACAGCGTATGTATACTATTTGAGCTACTCGCATAATCGCATACATTACAATACTAGTACTCAAACATGTAACGCAAAAATCCTAAAGGTCTCTAAAATTCGAATATAGCTATAAGAAAAAAATTACACATTGTTAGATGGTACAGTTTTGATACACAAAGAAAATTTCCAAATGACTCACCTGGAGAATTTCTCCTTAATAATTGTAGCAATATTCTGGTTAACACTCTTAGGTTTTTTCTCCAGAATCCTATAGCACAAATTGGGTCGGTTGAAGCTGCATAAGAACCACTTGCAAGTGGGCACATTGAGCTGGTGCAATATGTCCATCCGGACGCGCGGGGTGGCCGTCGCGGTGAGGGCCATTATAGTGGTGTGCGGGAACCGTGTCCGGAGCAACGAGAGACGCTTGTAGTCCGGACGGAAGTCGTGGCCCCATTGGGACACACAGTGGGCCTCGTCTATTACGAATCTGATGGATGGGAAATTTGAAGTGCTTTAGAAGTCTTCTTTATTGTTACTTTAATACAGGGCCCAATTCTCACGCATTCGACATTAAAATCATTCCCTTTATATTTGTCAACGAACGATGGACGAAGTTTGTACGGAACTCTCGGTGCGCGAGTCCGACTCGCACTTGGCCGGTTTTAGAACCTAAAGTGGATAAACGACTATATACAGGGATCTAGCAAAAAGCACTATAAATAAATAATAAATATTCTGGGACATTATTCCTCACACACGGCCATCTGACCCAAAACTAAGCAGAGCTTGTACTATGGAAGCCAGATAACTGACTTACTATGTTACCTGGATATCTTATCCCTTGAGTAGAGCATGTCTAGCGTGGACTGTAGCTTGGGCGAGCTGACAATCTTCTCCGGAGTGACGTACAGCAGCTTGAGGAGTGGCTCTCGGAGCGAGAGCTTGTGGTACACCTCGTCGCACGCGGACAACGACACGTCACCCGACAGATGGGCGGCTGGGATCTGGAGCCGGCCGATGGACCATTAACATGAGTGTGTCACTGCCCTAATATATAGCGAGGAGGGCAGTGGTCGCCACATGCAAGTGCTGTTTGTGGAATATTATGAGATACATTGTATGCAATTGAAGTTTATTTTGAAACATATTGCTGAGTTAATTGCCGCCTACTCAGCAAAAACAACCTTTCGAACTAGTGTTAGGGTAAAAATATTTTCACTCCAATTTTTAAGTATTCTTAAGTGTCTCGAAGGCATGCACCTCACTCTTCCGTACGCGAAACGTCACATGTTTTGATATCACACTTTTAAAGTGATATTTTATCTAAACCTTCTTTTGACACATGACGTTCAGTTTTAGCTAATAAAGTCACATCTGAGATTTGTATAATTATTAATATCATCTTTTAAAAAACTATGTTGGGTTTGTCATGCTGAACATCTTTTATTACAGTACAAAACTATGAAATCACAAAATCATATTTATTGTTTTTACTTTGTATAGGCTTGTGTTTGACCACAATCTCACTATGGTAGGTGATGATGTGGCCGAAGGTGGTAAACACACAAAGCCTAGAAGGATCTGGCTCTCAAGTGCAGCTGCCGGAACACACCAATAGGTGTTTGGCGACAGATTTTCAACTTGAGTGTGGTAGCCAGCCAGGCGGGTATTACAAAGTACCCTACCACCGTGCTATGGTTTCCTCACGATGTTTTCCTTCACCAAAAGCTCAAGCTCATTGTAGGATTCGAACCCACGACCTTTACCGCGGCGTCCGACGTCACTACAAATAAATATAATAATTTATAATGTCACTCACATCAAGAGACAGCAGTTTGTTGACTTGATCCAAGATAAGGGATTTCAATGGTGATACTACTATGGTCACTCCCGGTGTCAAAATTGCTGGCAATTGATAGCATAATGATTTACCTGCAAACAAATCAATTAAATGTATCAATCGAGCAATGCCAACAAGAGTACGACTTCTATGCACAAGTCAGAAATATATGATTTGTACATTTTTACATTGATGGATTAAAATGAGCCTTATTACTTTAGGGTAAAGTTCATTTTTATGAGAACTGTTTGAAGCTATATTTTATTAATGAGGCAAATAAGATCTTTTTATAAATAATTACTCATGCTACTCAATTCTCGTCCTAACTTTAGGTAAATTAATAATTTATAGTGTCGTCATCTTCTGTCTTGTCTTCTTTTTGTGTGTATGTTGTTTTTGTAAGAATGTTTTTGTTTATTAATATCCTTTACTGTTATTTTTCTATGTCATATATTTGTAGTTGAATTTAGTCTGCCTGTTGATCATTAAGTGTATACATGTTTTGAGTTGCATACTGTCTAATTTGTTCTTGTGATTGTTGTTTCCATAATCAATGTTTGTTTGTAACTTGTTTTGTATACGTTTGTAATAAATAAATAAATAAATAACTATTCACTATAGATAGAGATTTTAGTATCACAATTTTTTTTTGATACAATTAAACCTTCAACCTCAGTAATAGAGTAGTGAATAACTTACCGCCTCCAGTTGGCATGAGTACAAAACAGTCATGGCCCAGAAGAGTGGCATTGATAACTTGCAGCTGATTTGGACGGAAGGACTTGAGACCGAACTTCTCTTTGAACATCTCCATCAAGAGTGATGAATGAGGGTAGTCGAACCCGTCGAATTCACCTGAAAATATTTAATTAGTTATAGTAATCTTTTGTTATAGTTCATTCGGTGCAGGAAAACATCGTGGGGAAACCATATCACGGTAGTAGAGTACTATGTAGCGATTGACTAGTGACTTTGTTAGTCAGGTACTAAGGATATTTTAAAGAATAATTGACTGTTAATATCCAAAAAACAATGCTCGAGCTCTTTAGTCACCTGACTCCGATTATACTAATAAAATAAAACTTACCGGTAATTCCATCATTCTTAGTACCAGCTAAGAAATCACCCATCCCTTCATATTTCGTCCCATTTGCGTCTGTATCTTTTATCATCGTATGTTCCATCAAATTCACTACTTCAGGGTCTCCCTCAGACACAAAACTCATATCCATGTTATCCTCAAAATCCTCTATCCTATACTCTGGCCACCCTTCGTCATCCACCGGTATTTCTTTATTATTCACTACCTCTACATTACTTATGTTAGGTATAGAATCATTGATACTTATAACACTTTTAGCTGAACACTGTATTATGTCTACCTCATCATCCATATCTATTGGTATCTCGTAATCATCAGGCTCATATGAGTCTTCGTGATGATCGTGATAATCTTTGACTATAGGTGATACTGCAGTACATGGCTTGCCAAAGTTTAGTAAAGAGCTTTTACTGAATTGAGGTGGTTGAAATTCAACAGAGCTATTAGCTATTGGTGAACATTTTGGTGTCTCTTTAGACACGACAGGCTTAAGTCTCTCAGAAGCATTTCTAAGTCTTTCCACAGTACTTGAAGGTACGTCCCTAACCGGTGGTGATTTACCCTCCTCTAAAGTAAGCCGTGATGGTTTCTTGAAAATAAACTTCCCTTTGCTTCTATTGTTTTCTGACGTGTCTAAGTGTACATCTAAATCAACGCTATTGTCTATATTCTTTGATGAATCATTGAGAGGTGAGAATGCATCAAAAGATAAAGATTTCTTAGACATCAAATCTGAATAGATTGTTTTACTAGGACCGTTTTTATTGAAGCTAACTAAATCTGGTGTGGAAGTATTAGGTTCAATTCTACGTTTATCTTTATTGAAAGGTTTTTTTAATCCAACTTGACTAGATTCTAAATCAAAATCATCTAGATCATCGTTAACATTTCTTAAAAGATAAGGACTGTCATCAACACTGGTATTCTTGTGATCTTTCTCATCATGAACTGATTCAATGCCTTTACTTGATGAATTGTGTACTTTTTTCTGAATAGCCAATTTCAATTTTGCTTTCAAATACTTCATTTTAACATAAGTCTTATTATCATAACCTGGGAATTTAGTTATTATACAATATGGGATTTTATCAAAAGCATTACTTATTTTCTCTAATATTTCTATGTACAGAGTTTTACATTGTTCTATATCTTCATGGTCTAAGCTGCTTTTGTCCTAGAAATCAACAAAAAAGTATTACTCAAAGTCCTAAAAATACATTAAAACCAGAGAAATTTAGATCTTAGAGTAAATGCTCTGTTTTAGATATACTTTTCACTTACCTTATCAAACCTCATTAAAGCAGGATGTCTAGAGATATTAGATAAGAATCCTGAAATTGAACTATCCAATTTCAATTCTTTCAAAGGATCTTTGTCCTTTACAGGGCTTGATTTAACAGGAGTTTCTAATTTCTTTTCACTTTGCTTTTTTTTTACATTACATCTTGGAGGCGATGGAGTGGCACTTATTCTTATTGAGTCATTTGATTTCTCTGGTGTTTTTTTACATTTTTTTTCGAAAGCAGCAGGAAATTCATTCATATCATCCTGAAATAACATTATTATAACAATAAAATAAAATAACAATAAAGGAGACAGTTTCCTTATTTGTTGGTATGACATCAGTACAGCATTGGTGTGCTCGATAAACTCGGTACAGGAAGTTTACTTGCACCTACAATTGAATGAACAGTGACATGAGACAACAGGCAGCGGCATGGGATTGTTTAAAGTCATTCTTAAATAAATTTTTACAAATTGTATAGGTAGAGGAAAGATATTTGTTTTTGTCTAATATCACCAAGTATCTCTAATAAATATTAAAGTATCAATACAGATTGATTAATTCATTTTTAAAGCATGTCCATTTGCGATTGCGATTCTCTTGGTGACTTTTTTCTGATATACTTAGTATAATGTATTTTTTTTGTTAAAATATTTTAAAGTTGTTTGTTTATTTTTCTTCCATTTACCAATGTATAATGTATAATAAAATGTAAATATTTTTTATTCAAAGCATTTATGAATAGTCTGACTCTAACGCTTGGTTCGGAAGGTTGCTTTTACTGAGAGAGCCGGCAAGAAACTCAGCAATTAATCTTTTCAAAACCAACTCAGATTTATTACATTAAATTATTTATCTAGTCTCACTGACAATATAATGTGTGCCATAACAAAAAAAAAGAAAAGAAACAAAATGAAGAGTGACTTAGTTAATAAATAGATAGCAAATTTAAGTAGACCAGCCCCCACAAGCAGCACCTGTTCACAAGTATGACGCATGTGACAGCCATCGCCCTCCTTACACATATTGTAGGGAAGTGAGTATATTAATTGATAGGTACCAAATATTTGAATCAGCACACATACCACATCCATTGTGTCAAACATATCATTACTATGGTTATTTGCTAATTTCTTGATACTATTTTCATTTTTTACAGATTCCACTTGAGTATTCACTGGTTTACTAAATATTGGTGAATTATTTGAATGTCCTTGTACTTTAAGTTCCTGGAAAAATATAGTTTTTTTATAGGATATAAGTTGAAATAAATATTTAATTAATATTAGGAATATACATACAGCCTCAGGCTTTTGAGAGTTCTCCTTAAATGGTGGTGTCCCTGAAATGAAGCCAGTTTATTGTCTTCCACAAAATTAATTACAGTATTAATTGCAAAGACTACATACAGTATATACTTAACAACTGTATTCTATGTGAAAACAATTGATGTTAGTAAACGTTTAGTATCACAACATTTCCTTATAAGAAATGCGACCTACTTTAGCCTAGTGAATTTAATAGACATCTACATGACAAGAAATTTTGATAAAATGAAAATTAATTACTGTGACTAAACTACATGTTTAAAAACAACAAACAATTGATAAAGCTCTGGTTTCATTTAATTATCGACCGTTTTCTCCACCTTGTATATGGTAACTGTAGCCAATAGCACAATTCTGCCAATGTCAAGTTAACTAAAGATATACAAAGGAGAATATTTTCAAGAAAAATCATGATGGATAGTTGTAGGTGGAGTTGATAGGTTAATTAGAACAGGATTACCAAAAGATTCCTTTTAACTTCTTCACTTCACAAATTATTTAAATGGAATCAGATGTGTTTATCACACAATTCTGTCAGGGTCACAGTTTTAGAAGATACACAAAGGAGATAGTTTGGTAAAAAAGAAAATAACAACTCTATTTGTGGATAATTGGAAACAGATTTTTTTTCATGAGTTTTGATTCTGTGGTCTTTCAGATTTATTTTGGTCTAATCAGAATATTTTCAGAATTTATTTATGACTTTTTTAGTGAGCGGTGGTAGTTTTGGAAAATTACACCTTATGCACACCATTAGTTTCACACTCAAGGTGAAACTCATTTGGACTCAAAACTTTAATGCGATTTACTTTAAATCAATTATTTTCCCTTGAGGTCCCTTTTTGCATAACCACTCACATTTAGTATACTGTAAAAGAGTACCTATTCAAATGTGTGAAGTATTCAATAAACACTCCTTGCGATGTAACTTTTTTTTTATGGAATAAAGATGAGATATTACATTTGAATGTGGAAAAATGTTAGAGCATGGGCAAAACATTTTATGATTAAACTGAACCAAGTGTGAGGTATCACAATTATTTATTTGTTACATATTATAAGTGAGGCAACCTAATTTTTATTCAATTATTTAGTTATATGTTTCTGATTTGCTTACATGTTGTTGTACTTGATGAGGACTTCGATTTGAACACAAACTTGGATTTCTTTTCGGAGACTGGCTCTGTATATCCATCACTGTGAATAATAATTATTATATTTACTATCTTTACACCCACATTTATTGGAGACCAATTGCTATAAAGAAGGTGATAGTACTCTAAAATTTTTTAAAGTAAACTGAATGAAATAACCACGGATGTAAAAAAAAGAAATACCTGCAATTTTTTTTTGTAGAATCTCGATTTGTTTTTTTCACGAAATTCATTAAAGAATATTGTTTATTAGATGCAGAACTCTTGTTTGAAGCCATTTCATTGAAAATATTTTTTTTTTTTTATTTTAGAAAATCGAGCGTTATTTATTTTCTTTTTTGTAATAATATGGCGACCGTAGCCAATCCAATTGCACAATTCCGCCAAAGATACTCTCGGTAGAGAGTATTATGTTCCTTGAAGATATACGAAGAATAGTACAAGAAAATTAGAGCGGCAATTTCAACATTTAGAAATTGAATTGCTATATCTGTTTTAATTTGACTGACATTTATTGACGGAACGGACTGATGACTGACCCACAGAGTACATTTTATTGACCCAAAGAGTAAAATAATAGACCTATGACTGGCCTCTGTGCTGACTGACTAAAACGTACAAATTTTATAGTGATTTCTTCTTCATCCTCTTTGGACTGACATAGATCAATGAGATCAATCACTCACTACGCCAAAGAGTATATAAACTCTAGTGTTGCCCACATACTAGGTACGCCTACATAGTATATTATTTAAGGTTAGGTTGCCCATTATGGTCATAAAAAAGTGTGCCATTCTGAATCTAGCATAAACCATCCAATTAACATGAACCATTAAAAAGTATTCTAGTAGTATACTATTCGATATATTTTATTACCTGCTTTCAAAGAGATATTATTACTATATTATAAGCAATGTGTTGTATTATGAGCAGGCCCGCGCCGACCCCCCACAGCGCCTGTGTGCAAAACCTATGAAACGCCTCTTTTTTTCACGAATCTTCATGTTTCAACTTTTTTTTTCGATTGAATGATTGTTCAATTGTTTTGGCTCTCTCGTTCCTTAAAGTCGGAGAATCCCTGTGGCCCCACCCCGCTAGCGTCGCACGCATCGCATCGGGTTGCGTTCATAAACTCATTCAAACAAACTCACGGCGCGCGGCGGTTCTTTTGATTTTAACGCTGAGCTCGTAACTAATGTGAGCTAAAACCCAAAGCGTAAAATTAAACCACAAACGTGCATATTATCTTGGGAGACTTTAACAATAAGCGCAATATATGTTCTGTTATTTACAAGGCATATGTTGCGCCTATTGTACCTACTTATCGATACTCCACTACAAAGAATATGTTGTTGTGTAAGTGTAACAAAAATAATTTCGATGGCGGCGCCCCTATTGTCTTGGCGCCTGTGTGCGCCGCACACTTCGCACATAGGGGCGGCGCGGCCCTGATTATGAGTACTTAATGTGAATTATACCAGTATAATTTTTTACACCATTCAAGTGTTATAATGAGGAACTTGTAATGTAGTAGCATTAGGCACAGTAAAATATTATGTTTTTTAAAACTTAGGTGTGGGCTTTCTCTCTGATAGGATTTTATCTGAAAGAAATATAAAGTGGTGATCGATCAGCACACGCTAATCCACTGCTGGATAAATGGCTCCTTTCTTTGTTTCATGGTTATCACAAATTCCGGTCCTGTGCCAGTCTTACTCACAGTTTGCCTACCACATTTTTTCTATAAGTAAGTATTCCTAAGTCATTCATGCAATCATATCATCTGTCCTTCACCTAATTGTTAGATGACATTAAATGTTAGTTTCTAACATATTTAGTATACATATCTCTCTGTACTCGACTAAAATGTGATATAATAAATTTCTAATCTAAAATGTTCAACTTATGATCAAC
Source organism: Tetheella fluctuosa (assembly GCA_951216915.1). Lineage (NCBI taxonomy): Eukaryota > Metazoa > Arthropoda > Insecta > Lepidoptera > Drepanidae > Tetheella > Tetheella fluctuosa. The sequence continues at coordinate 1,417,548 of OX578229.1, read as the reverse complement.
ACTATTTCCCAAACTGACTCGCCATTATTAGTTGACTGACATTGGCAGTTCAATCAAATTCAAAACTTCAAAAAATCATCTGACTGACTGACTGACTGACATTTCATTTGTTCGGTCGGTCGGTTCATTTTCTGTTGTTGTGAATGTGATTTTTTAAATATAATAATGTCTATAAGAAAAATACTTTTTCTAACAAGAACAGTGTGCTGTAGAACCGCAAAGCTTCAGACTAAAAATTTGTTGAGACAAAATGTGTGGTTATTTGGCGCCAATTCTGCCAGGTTTTATTCTGACGAAAAGATAGGTTAGTTTTTCTTTCCGATTTTTCTACAATTTTTTTGCATTTATCTGTATGAAATATGCATTCTATTAAAAGGAAATCTTATCCCTTAAAAATACTATAGTCAAATCGTTCCTAGGCTACCTACACAACAACATTCTTTCAGCCTTTCACCATAATCAATTATTAGAAAAATACTAGGTTATACAACTATTGATTTTGTTTTACAAATTTAACTCACTGTTTGTTTAGTTTAAATAGGTGAAGTATGAATGTCAAACATCTAAATAACCCTGCCCCTAAGGTTACTCTCTGACCAATGTATCATAATAATTATTATTATTAAAGGTGATAAAAATAAAGATGGTAAAGCAGAGAGGGTGGACATCCTAGGTCGGTTCTTTCCACAAGCCCCACTGAACACTGATGATGCACATGAGATCAAGAAAGAACAAGAGCGCTTTGAAAAAGAGAATAAAGAAAAAACTGAAGAAAACCAGAAAAGTTGGAAACGGATGAAATTAGGGTATTCATATTTTCTATACCACTATCAGTAATTAATTAGTTTAAACTTACTATAGAAAATCAAATTATCAGGTGCAAAGAGCAAATCTTCATACAATAACTGAACTATCAATCTGTTCTGGCTTTGTAAAGGTTTGCACAACACATTGGCAGCCCTTCTGGTATTGCTTATAAGTGATAGTAGCCACTTACCATCAGGTGGATCACCTGCATGCTTGTCACAGCCTTCAAATATTTCCTTTTAGATCCATTAGTATTTATTAGATGAACACAAGGTGACTGCAAGCAACCAAAATTGGTTGGAAACTGCTATGCAACTAATATTCCCTCAAAGCTCTACTCAAGTTGTTACAATTTCCGTCATATTTCGCAGCACCATTCACCACAAACATACCTGTTCTCATTGCTTGGATTTGATTACTAAAAAGTTATTTTACTTATAGTACTCATTGATATTATAGTCAACTAAATTTGATTACTAATTTTTAACACATGATAAGCCTTTTTTCTAATGTATTTTATTTTCTATAAATTAAAATAGATATTATAGTTTATTTATTGACAGTTTTGCAGTATTTGGTGGTGCAATGACAGTAATGGGTGGTTGTTTGGTGGTGGAGATGGGAGCCCCGCGACGCAGCGAGGACGGACAGATCATTGAAGATGAGTTCTCAAACCTGCCAGTTGTTATGCAGTACCTAAAGCGCACTTGGAAGGAACTAACATTCTATGAAAAGGTAAAAGATTGTTCTATGAATTTTGAACGAAAACATAATAAGGTGTCTGTTTGTAATGTTAAAATAACAGCTTTGTTGTCTGTCTGGTTTTTCCGGCTAAAAACGGCTGGATCGATTTAGACGGGACTTTTTCTGGCAGATAGCTGATGTTATAAGGACTATCTTAGGCTTGTTTTTTTTTTCGGGAATGCTGGTGAAACTGCTGGAAACATTTAGTATAGCATAAAATTACTAAACAATAATTTTGGGCTCAGGTCTACTCAGAAAATCTCATGATAATGAAGTTTGTGCAATTGTATTGATAAATATTTCAAAACATTTCCAATTGATTTTGCATATCATCACATCATCAGATGATAAAAGAGCCATCCCGAGAGAAGTTCCTGCCGGACCCGCTACCAGCTCCATACCAGCCCACATACACCCTTGTGCTGGAGTTCACTGACGTGTTGGTGCACCCGGACTGGTCATATCAGACTGGATGGAGGTAATAAAATTCAGACTGAACTAAAAACTGCTCGAGCATTAGGTAATAATCATCTTTATCCTATTCTAATAGAGTTGCAACTATTAGTTCATCATGTAAATAAAAATATAGTATTATGTATTAAATACTAATTGTGACAGGTTCAAGAAGCGTCCTGGTGTGGACCAATTCCTCCAAACTGTCGCAAACTCCAACTACGAAGTGGTAATCTTCACGAATGAGAATGCATTCATGATATGGCCGGTCATAGACAAGCTGGACCCGGAGAACAAGTTGATAAACTATAGACTCTTTAGAGACTCCACGCATTTTGTCGACGGAGTGCATGTTAAGAATCTGGATGGACTTAACAGGGACTTATCCAAGGTATCATTAGTTATAACTTATTATAGACATGGTTTATGTATATGTGAAAATAATAGAAAACTCATTCAAAATTGAACCCATTTGCTGAACAAATTAGGCAGCATCATGTTAATATATAATATCCTATAATTGCGGCTAGTCAGACGGTTACTCGAATGTACCGTACCATTACGTTACGGTTTCCTCACAATGTATTCCATGGCTCATTGTATGATTCCAAACTAAGAATCGTCATGGCAATAGGGTATTTTACTCTATATGAGAAAAAATCTAAAAATGTACAATTTAGATAGCTTAGGCAATAAGCAGTGGGAAAATTTTAGTTTTAGTTCATAAAATAACTTAATTAATTTTAAAATTAATTTCAAAGTTTTCAGTTTATTTTATCTGTTTCTAAACAAGCGAAACAGTAGCCGCCATTATAATGACGTCATATTGTGCTGTATGTAAACTAAAAAGTGTCAACTGAAGTATTATTATTTTTACACTAGTATTCATGCATTGAGGAATAGCACACTAATAAAAAGGATAATAGCTCATTTTTAATTTATAAAATTTTATAAGTCCAATTGAGACCAATATCAGCACATTTATTTACTTACAAGAGACCAAATAACGTCACGACCGTAGAGTAACATGGCGTCCAGCGTTTTCATCAAAATACGCGCGAAAATTAAAAATGTAAAATTTAAATGCATTTTTATGGCACTTATCGATTGAATAACTTTTTGTGTTTTTTTTGGTGACTTATTAGCACCTTAGGAACGTATTGAGACACTTTTCAAAAATGGGTGAAATACCCTGTTGACGTTACTAACACAGAGCTAATATCATAGTTGCTATCTCTTTCTCGCCTATGGAATGATCTTCAAGTCTATCTCGCTCGGCGATATATATTGATGTAATTCCAAATAGTATTTATGTTGCAGGTAATAGTAGTTGATTGGAACAAAATGGCGACAAAGTTCCACCCTCAGAACTCGTTGATACTGAAGAAATGGAAGGGCGCTGATGATGACACAGCATTACTGGATCTGGCAAATTTACTACAAAGTGAGATCTTTATCAATATAAAAAAAAATATATCATACTAATGACATCATTCAAATCACCTTTCGATTCCGGTTAGTGATGGACATATTTCCATTGTTTTCGTGGGTTGCGTTCAGTGATACCGTAACTTATACTTCCTGTTGAGTTACCGATTCGAAAGACAGCTCCCTTCTTTATATGCCTACCACTTTGCCACATTACCATTTACTCTAAAATCTCGAAAAGTTTTTTTTTTCAAATAAGTTTATTATTTTAATCAAGCAAGAAGTGTTTCTTTCCCGATTTCACCGTTGGTCCCATAAAAAGTTGTTCAGCAGGATGACAAACCCAACAAAGATTTTGCTAATATGACATCCACCTGTATAAGTGTTTTCATCTCACTTCCAGCGATAGCAATGTCAGAAGTGAACGACGTTCGCGAAGTGTTGACCTACTACAGTCAGTTCGATGACCCCATAGCGGCCTTCCGCGACAACCAGCGCAAGTTGATGGAACAGATGGAGGAGCGCGAGAGGGAGACCAAGGGCCCCGACCAACCTCTCACCAAGAACTGGCTCAGGACCTTCACCCGACGTTAGCATTTGTGAGTCTTTAATTGTCGATTGTGATCGGTTTATACGTATTGTATTGGAAGAATACTATAGTTTTTTGTGTTGAAAGCTAATTAAAAAACTGTTTTATCTGTGTTGCTAAATTAACGATTTTATCAAATTGAAAATAGCCCCATGTTGGGTGCCACTTTTAAAATTTGAGGATCAAGTAGAAGATACTTTAACTAGCATCCCAGAAATAACAGCTTGACGGAAGTTTTACCAGAACATTCGGGGTTATTCAGAGCTGCTCGATTGTAATCCTCATTATTGAGTAGTCTACTCGTACCTAATTGAATGGCTCATATTCTCCGATTAGAAATGAGGCACTCGATCGTTCCACGATCATGATGAATGAATACATAGCATCAGGATAAAATTAATGATAGTACATAAAATCACTCGTACCGATCGGAATAGCAATCGAGTAGGTCTGAATAAGGGGGATTATCTATGAACGTAGATTTCAAATTTCAATCATCTGAAAGTACAAATTTCACATTTATGATATTAGTGCGACTAGCTTTACGTTCCGCAGTTTCACCTGTGATCCGTGACCATCTATTTCACACTCTTTAATATTGAAAACCCTTCCTTAGTGAGCGAAATAGCACGAGTCTATTGTTGTATTTCAAAACTAAACGTAAAGTAATAAGGTCTGTATTTCATTGATATTCAAAATCGTATTCAGTTGGCGTTGTACTCCTTTCTATGCTAACGAATATTGTACTTAATGTAACTTATTAAAGTGATATCAAACTACAATAGAGGTCTTAAGGTCCTGTTTAGAATAACAGAAACGTGGGTGAAACCTAGGTTCGAAAGCTAGTATTATAAATTCATCAAAAATCTCGTGACAGCTTAACATATTTCGATGACATTGTTATATATGTACTTGTATAAAGTCTAAACAAAGGGGTCAGTGGCCCATGCAGCGCATTTCCAAATTTAATAACTGCTTCGGACAAATAATATGTCTTTAAAAAATATAGCTACTTAAACATTACGAAATGATTATTATAAATCAAATAATGTAGATCTATAAACTGATCCGTTCTTAGTATTAAAATGTAATTTTAATTCAATAAAAATGCTTGTTTGTATATCAACTAAATCTGCGACTAATCGAAGGAACGACCTTAAATCGGTGTTGAATTTATTTGACTGTTTTATAAGAAATTTTTAGTAATCTTCTTTGTTTTATGTTTGCTTTATCAAAGTTCCTACCCTCACCGCTTGAGGAATCCAATTGAGGAGTATTACTGTATTACCTTTAATACTACTATTGTTCTTGCAGTTTTCATGCCACCGGAAGACTGAATAGTGTATATTGTCTTTATTACTTGTATGCAGCTTTACATCGTTCAAGACTTAAGTTACACTATCTATGCTGTTTATAGAGAAGTTTGAATTACTTACTATTGTTTTATGACCTTATTACACAATTTTATTGGCCTCTTTGGATCCAAATTTAATTTTAAATATGTTAAATACTGGAAAAATGTATAACTTTAATAGTTAATTTATTTATATTCTCAAAATTAGTCAAATTCGGTAACGAAGTTAGTGTAATCATTATACAAAATTGATTGATAATTCCCGTAGTCAAAATTATAATTCTTACTGTATGTAACCTGAATTTACATCGACGGAAACAGTTTAGAATTGCACACAATTAGCATTTGTTATGTTTAATGAGTTAATTATAATGTGTAAATGTTTTAATTTGATTGGTAGAATGTTTGTTGGAATGATTGTGTAATAACATTCAGTCATATTAGATAGGAAATATAGTTGTTTATAAATTAATCTGTTTTATTTACTCTTCATCGAAAAACAAACTGAGTTCAGACTCCATTTTTGTCTCATTAGTATCTTTCACCCATATATCTAAAAGGCCTGTATCTACCTCTTCATTTTCAAATATTTCAGTAATTTCTTGCTCACTAAATTTCATATCTTCAACACACTTCACTTGACCAAATACATAAGTTTCAGGCACTTTTTTTAGTTTATTCCAGATTGAAGCAATATTGTCAATAGAAGTGACTTCGAAAATATTGTCCTTTTTAGGTTTGAAACATTTACTCCATTCAGATAATCTCTCAACACTATCATCTTCAACATACGCATTCATATAGTCTGGGTATAGTGCATGAGATGATATATCGCCTAAAGAGTTCTGCATTAACACAGTGTAATTTTCCCCCTGCTCCAACAATAACAGGCCAGTCACAGCCGTACTTAACCTATAATCAATAGGATCATAAATATCACAGCACAGCATCTTTTGTTGGGCTTCATTGAGAGTATTCAATATACTTGGAGGTCTATATGGTATTGAAACTCCTCTAATTTCAGATTGTCTAGTCATCCTATTGGCGTAATTACTCAAAACACACATATCTTCGCACCACTGACTGCTCAGACATATCAATTCTTTATCATAATCGAAATTGCACATCTTCATGTATGTGGGTGGACACTGCATCCCGTGAGTCCATCTTTGTACAACTCTCAATTTGTTATCATTGCTTTTTATACGGCGCAAGTCCATGAGAAATAAATGGTGATCAGTACCAAAGTATATAAAAGGTGTACCTTCACATTGTTTTGCAAAGCTGATGTAATTACAAGATATGTCATCAGTTAGGTCTCTCACACGTTTCCACCGTTCTATAGGGCCATTTGTTCTCTTGTCATATAAAGTTATGGCTTTTCTTGATACGTAAGTGAAGTAGCCGCGTTCAGAACCCATTACCGTACCCCAGTTGTCAACTAAATGTGGTTTTCCTCTTAATTTCTTAGTTCTACCAGTCATTCTATCAATATTCACAATTGTCAATGTAGTATCTAATGCAGTAACATATAATATATTCTTGTGATAGTCGTCAAAAGATATTCCTGTTAACGGCGTTTGGGATTCCATTTCTTTAATATTTTCTACATCTATTGTGTCTGCCTCAATTATTTTCAATATAAATACTTTGTTCTTTGTACGTAATGCTACTATATTTTGCGATGAACATATTGTTTCATATATATTTATTGAGTCACCACAATTAAAAACTACAGCATTATCAAAGTCTACTTGAGGATTGTCCATAGAAAATGGTAATATATCTGGAAAATAAATCAACAATTTTTTTTTTACTATATTTAGTAGGCTTAAAGTATAGGCCTGTGTTTGACCACAATCTCACCAAGATAAGTGATGTTGGTCAAATTATGTAAGCACACAAAGCCTTAAAAAGAACTGGCTCTCAAATGGAGCTGCCAGAACACAACAATAGGTCTTTGATGACTCTTTAAACTTGAGGGTGGTAGCCAGCCAAGTGGGTAATGTACCATACCACAGTCCACCATGCTATGGTTTCCTCACGATTTTTAGAAACATCACCGTAAACTCAAACTCGCTATAGGATTCAAACCCACAACCTTTGTTGCAGCATCATTATCATCATCTAAAATTTGATTAAGGTACTTAGTTTATTTCATGTTTTAAAATCTCCTAATACTTACACATACTACTAAATTCACTATGCAACAAATAATCTTTTCCATTTATAGAAATGAGTTGCATATTCCCATTGCCAGCATAGTACCAGTTAAAGCTGCTCTCAAAATTGGGGTCAGGGTCTAACTCCAAGTGAGCCGCCACATCTATGTAAACCTTGGGACAGTGCAGCACTTCATCATTGAGCCATTCATATGTATGACTTTTGGCTTGACCTGAAATACATAATAAATAGGTATTGAGAAACATATGTGTAATAAATTATATTATTTATAATTAGATTATAATAAAAACTTAATGCATTAACTTTGAAAAATCCCCAACTTTTTAATAGTTTGAAAGACTACAATTGATTCTAGGTGCCGAGATGTCTAAGGAAATTATTTTTACAACCCAGAATAAAAACATGAATAAACTTATTTTTATATGTGACCAATACCTGATTCTTTTTTTAAACTAAATTATGGATCTCCATGATTCTTACCCGTGAGGTCTGTAAAAATTCACTAGCATCAAATGTTGCTTACCTATCTTCCGTTTGAAATCTATCAATTGCTCCTGCCAATCCATCTTTTCCTTCATTTGAGCAGCTAAAGGATCAGATTTCTCTGCATGTCGTAATTTTGTGATCATTTTAGGGTTTACGCTTTTATATGAAAATTGTTCAAAGAAGCCAGAATTTAATCCTCCATCCCATTCCTCACTGAATACGGTCAAGGGATGTCCAGGAACAACGAAATGAAGGTTTTTTAAGTAGTTACCGTGTGTTGAGCGCCTCTGTCTTATAGTTTGACAGTAATATTTATATACCTTGTTCTGATATTTCTTAGTTCGTAGGAAATCTACAATTTTTTTCACTGGTGCTGTGTTATCTAGGCCTTCAGCCACAAACTCACGCTCTTTGCGTTTCTAAAATGTTAACAGTTGTATTAAAAAGTAGTATAAACAATAATATGAATACCTAGAACTAAATTAGGAACTGACAGTGTAAAAAGATGAATAAAAAAAATCCTAGTGTAGGTGAAACATGCTTAAAAAATGTGATGGATAAACAGTGAAAAATGCTCAATGAAGTCGCTAGGCAGATTTTGATTAAAACAATAAATTGATTTTGAAAAAATAAACAACCTGTACTATGAAATGAAAATATTTTTTATTATTTGAATAGGCCTTCACAAGGACTTATGAATAGTCTGACTCTAACGCTCGGTTCGGAAGGTTGCTTTTACTGAGAAGAGCCGGGAAGAAACTGAGCAATTACTCTTTTCAAAACCAACTAAGATTTAATACATTAAATTATTTATCTAGTATGTGTTATAACAAAAAAAAAAAGAAACAAATTGATGAGTGACTTAGTTAATAAATAGATAGCAAATTTAAGCAGACCAGCCCCCACAAGCTGCACCTGTTCACAAGTATGACGCATGTGGCAGCCATCGCCCTCCTCGCACATATTGTAGGGAAGTGAGCGACCCGCCACACGACGCCGCCGCAAGCAAAGGCCTCAAAGTGAGCTTGGCTTAAACAGCTTTAATAATATGGACCTAAAATCTTTGTGAGGGCAAATTTAAAATTGAAGTAGGGATTTTGTTATAGAAGCGTGCACCTAGTCCTAAAAATGAACCTTGCACTTTTTGGAGGACTATTGCACCATCCCATAGGGTCGCTTTTAGGGATAAAATTCTTGGGAAGTAATCTTATGACAAACCACACAAATATTAACCAAATTTATTAATCCTTTACAATTCTGCAGTAGGTACTTACATTAACATTAATCTTCATTTCAGCCATTTCAAGTTAGTTTATTTAATAATCAAGTATCTATCTAATTATTCTTTCTATATTTTTTGCATCTGCAACTTCTGAAACAACAAAATTGCCCGCCCGCCGGCGTGCGGTGCTAGTGATGTTGCCAACTATTGCCAAGTCCATGGAACAAGAAATGGCTAAAAACTAAAAAGGTGCTAGATTGTTGAAAAATTCGTACCAAAAAAAGTGGGTAAATGTGGCCAAAAATTGGTTTCAAAAACAAACACAAAAGTCCTTACGTTTTAATTAATAACTAACTAACTTAACAATTTGACACCCTGAATTAGCATATAATAGGCTACTTTTTACCCGGGAAAACATAAGATCCCTCGCGAATGCGGGCGGAAACTAGTGCTAAATATTTTTTCTACCTCAGCATTTGAGTTGGGTACAGATAGAGGCGTCAAAACCAAATCACTCAAATCCTGAAATACTGATTTACCGATTACATTTTTATAATTTTTAATTTGAACCAAAAATTGTATAATATAGAGAGGTATTCCATTTGCACAAGTATATTGTGTAGGCTGGAATCCTCACATTATCCCATAGATAATGTTCGTTCAGAAATAGGTACTATGAGGGAAAAATTCATTTATATTTTTGGTTAAATCAATCTTAAATGCTGCCAGACGTAGACAAAAAATGGCTAACTTGGCAACACTGAGCTGACTGTCAACTGTCAAAGTAGTGACATGACGTGTTTGGTGTTGCCAGTACTAATAATGGTTTTATAAGACCTTTTTTTATTTTTTCTCATTCAGGGCTACGTTGTTAATCCGCTTATCGTGCAAACAGTCACGTACACCCCGTCCCTCATCTCCCGCATCCGTAGGCCAAGGTTCGCCCTCAGTGAACCGGACGATGCCATCACTTTAGCTCAAATCGCGGTTGACGAAGCCCGAAAACAAGCACAGATACACAACCGTCAACCTAGATTTCGTCCTCGCTGGCGAGGATTGACGCGACGTCCCTCTCCGTCTCGTCCCGTTTAAACGCGGCCCGAGCTGCATATTAGCAATCCGACCGATCCCCAAATAATAATTTAATTGTATGCTAAGTACTCCCCCATTCCCCTGGCAAAGTCCTGAGCCGAGGTCGAGCCCCACAGGGTGCACCCTCAGGCTACCGTTGCCCTAAATCTTGTAGTTGTAAGTACGGCTGAGAGCCCTAAGCGCTCGCTGATAGTCCGCGTAAGGGTGGTCATGGTCCCCTGGACCCACCACCTGTCAAAAAAAAAAAAAAAACTGCTTTCAGTAACTACGATTATCATAGCGTTCAGCGAAGTGTATAATAATTACTACGTTTAAGTAGTGATTATAGTAGTTACTGAACGCAGCTGCAGCCCTCCGTCAGTCGGACCATGACAGTTGTTCCAAGGTCAGTCACATTAGTGCTGCCAACCCTACTGTTTTAACAGTAGATTTGCTGTTTTCACATTGATGTCCCTGTATATGTGAAATATGCGATCAGGGTCCGGGATGTTGAATGAGAAGACTCTTTTTCAAATATGATGTTTAATATTAAACATCTTACTTTAAATGAAATGTTTATAATCACGGTGCGGTACCGCACGCGACCGTGTCTTCGAGGTAATGGCAGAGGGGCCCGGCTCGATGGAGATGGACGAGCGCCGACGTTGATTCACGCTGTGTGCGTGAGTGCGTCGATACGTTACGCACTAATGCTAGGCGTTAACAGTCCCTATTTTCTGTTTCATTCCTAATTTTTACTGTTTTTCAACTAGTGTTCTTCAGCAACACCTATTACACTACGCAAACATTTTTTGGTAACCACTACGTCCTACGTAATAAAATGCAATTACACTAGATGGCAGTATCTTCTCTTGGCGGGATTCGAGGGAATTCCCCGTCATATGTGAATCATGTAATGTGATTGACAATCATATTTTTATGCACGGGGAAATCCCAGCCCCAGTATGAATGACAGCTATAGGCCTATTGTATTACGTACTGTGTTATACGTTATAGTCACAACAGCTTTCAAACTTTGAATTGGAGAAATATATGTATAGACGGCCATATTAAAAAACAATATTTTCAACGTTTTTGATAAAATGAGTAGTGATTCATCGGGAAAAGTCTTCCTAAAAAGAAAAATCTGCCTTTTATACTTTACCTACTGTTTCCTTCCTACTGTTTTTTTTTGGCGAGTTGTTGTTTTTTAGTTTTTTGGGGTTGGCGACACTGAGTCACATAAACTAATATGTCTTATATTATATATAAATAATGTCAGTCAGTCAGCAGACCTTTAGGTTAATTGTATTCTATGGTCAGCAGTTTGCTTGCTTATTGGTTATCATCGCAGAGTACTTTTTTACGGTTATCATTTTATTTTATTATATTTTCGTTCCCTGCGAGCAGTAGACAGTTGAAGTGTAGAGTAGAGTTAGCATAGAGTACCTTTTTATATCTAGTTCCTCAAATTAACGGAAAGGATTTGTTTTGAAGTGAAAATGGGCGATGGGTTTGCTAATGGTGTGATAAGGTTGGAAAACGAGCCAAGACCAGTGTTTTACTCCGGCCAAGAGATTTCGGGCAGCGTATTGTTCGAGTTACAGCAACCACTCAAATTCTCAGGTATGTTATTCGGTGACCCGACTGACTATTATATTATATTATATTATGTTGTCTTTCATTTCATTACATTGATTTCGGGATTGGGTCAATGTTTTCCATAAGTATGCAAATGCCAGACGAAGGTCAGTGATTTATATTCAAAAGCTTAGCAAAGAACTAATGTTATTGTTATGACCACAGAACAATAAAAACAATAGAAATAGCAAGTGGGCGCTTGACATTTGCGTAGCTCCGCAAATGTCAAGCGCCGCCCACCTTTGCGCACATCAGTATCCTTTAGTCTCTCACTGTGTAAAAGTGTACAAAAAAATGTGCAATTTTAGAGTGCAAAAATGATAGCCGTACCATAAATGTATCCAACGGTGGTATATCGTATCATTGGTAAGTCCAATTTTATTTTATTTTGATTAAAATTTGAAAATACTAATTTAATGCAATAAGTCAAACGAAATTTGACTTTATTCTGTAAGAATTAAGGTCTAGTTGCTTTCAAGCTAAAACAAATATTCTCGAAGATTCCAAGCATGCAAATGCATGGTTAGCTACTCAATTAGAGATTGAAGTTATCGATAATGAGCTATCAATATTTTTTAAACTTACAATTGTGATTACTAGGTACATAATAATATGTATGATGTAATGATTGATATTATTTAACATTAGACAAATATGGCCTTACTTAATAAAACGCCAAATAAATTATTAAAACAGTTATTTTAAAAAATCTTCACTCTTAATTAAACGCTATTCGACCTTATTCACTGCTTAAAAAATTGGTTGTCTGTAAGTTTCTGAGATTATCTCCTAGAAACTTTATATTACCTCTTCATAATACCTCATACAAAATACAACTCTAATTTTATATTAGATAATTTTTATATTTTTAATTTTATATAGAAAACATGTAAATTATATTCTTATCCCGATAAAGATGATTTTATTAAAATAAAAATTTAGTTCAACACTTAACTACAGACTTTTTTTTTTATATTTATCGATTTGTCTACGGTATTGAGAATATAAGCGAGTTAAATAATAAATTATCGATAAGTAAAATAGAACAGTGTTACATCCCTAGAGAAGAAAAAATCGAATGATTTCATTAAGCAAATATCAACATTATGTTTATAGAAATACGTCATATAATTGAGTGCATTTTTTATCGTGACATCTAGCGTCGAGTAGCGGAACTAGCTCGTCAAACTATGTCATGTGTGCATTAAATGAAAAAGGTAGTTTAAACTTAAAAGAAATAGACAATAATCAACTCTATCGTATCAGAATTATGTTCTTTTTTAAATACGCGATGACTGATCTTTTGGCTATTATGATAAAATTAAAATTCACCAATCATAGAGAGGGTTTGCTTGTGTTATGAAATAAGGATTATCCTGTAGATGTGTTAGTTGGGTACGCTGGTTCCGATACTAACGAAGGGGCATACTAATTCTATTGTTTTTATTGTTCTGTGGTTATGACCGCCGGCCGGCGCATCTTGTTTAGTATCCATGCAATGATTGTGGAAGGAACTCCAAAATTTATAGATTAATAATATAAGGTAACAATATAGAATAGAATAGAAACATATTAACCACCCTAAGGCTACCCTCTGCCAAGAAGTCTGGCAGCATGGTATATACTGAATTATCAACAGTTATTATCTGGTTTTCTTAGTAAAAGCCACTCTTTTTGGTTTTGGATCAGTTCTCTGTGTGTGAAGAATTGTGTCAGGATAATTATTTATTGATTTCAATTCCACTAGCTTTCACCCACATTTCTGGGATCCCTGGAAATATAGCCTATGACCTTCTCCAAACCCCAGGATGCCTATCTTCCTAATGTTTTTATGTGAAAAGGTAATTGTTTCTTTTGAATTTTTAATATTACTCTTGGGTTTTCAACCAAACCTGTACATGAATTTTTCATCCAAATTTTTTTTATAAAACCTTTCCTTCAATTTGCTAATAAGTAAACATCATTCCCAATTTTTAGGGTTCCGTAGCCAAATGGCAAAAATCGGAACCCTTATAGATTCGTCATGTCTGTCTGTCTGTCTGTCCGTCCGTATGTCACAGTCACTTTTTTCCGAAACTATAAGAGCTATACTGTCGAAACTTGGTAAGTAGATGTATTCTGTGAACCGCATCAAGATTTTCACACAAAAATATAAAAAAACAATAAATTTAGGGGGTTCCCCATACTTAGAACTGAAACTCAATTTTTTTTTCCCGATGTAATTCTTTTTTCATACAAACCTTCTTCTGACAATAACGAACACAGATTTATCCAATTTGGTGCAGTCGTTCGGAAGTTATGCGCGTACAAACATTTCGGCGATCCATTTTTATTTATATAGAAAAGGGAGGTTTCTGTCCATTTCCATGTTTGTTACGCTAATCTCCAATACCACCATGTAGAGACAGACAGACATGTTCATGCACACAAATGTCTGTCCTGGGTGGGAATAGAAACCACGACCTGTGCCGTGTGGCCGTAATAGATATCTTATCAACCACACCAACCGGCGCAAAAAAATTGAATATTCCTTAAATTAATAACCATGCTGTTCGCAATTTAAACCTGCATGTGAATTGTTTAATAAGTTCAATTTCTTGAATTTCTGTCGTCATTGTGTTCTTTATCTAGTTTGTGGAAATGCAGATTTATCACTTTAGGTATGCTGCCTATTTATAACATCTGTTCGTTCCAATAAATTGTAATCTTCTCTTACAATTGGCGTTTGGTTTTTCCGTAAAGTTGCTTTCCTTTTCATACTGTTTGGCGAAACGCTCGTCTTACCCCGAATAGGTCATACGCAATGTTTTCAATACTGATAATGATTCAAGACCTTTTTGAATGTGTTATTATTTTCTCATTAAGTAAATTACTGTTTGTGTACTCTAGTTCCGAGGAACTATGACGTAGTTGTTGTTTTCTAAATATTTTGTATATTTGAAAAGTGACTCTATCCCGTCCCAGTAGGGAGTAGTGATCCATATTGTAGTAAATAACGAGTGTAACTCGTCTTGCCGTCATTCAACGACCAGCTTTTATAAATGCTGTACTGCTAAGGTCCGAAACTAATTCTAAGTGACGATGTAACTTCTAGTGCTTTTAATTCCACGTCTTAAAGCTGGGACTTTATAGTTTGAGCAAGGTGCATTAGATGTTGCTTTGTTAAAAAAAACATCTATAATCTTATGCCTTATAATCAGTAAAGGTGCTCTCCAACTAAAAAAAACCGGCCAAGTGCGAGACTGACCCACGCACGAAGGGTTCCGTACCATTATCTATAAAAACGGCAAAAAAATCACGTTTGTTGTATGGGAGTCCCCCTTAAATATTTGTTTTATTTTAATTTAATTATTTATTTTTAAAGTCAAGTCAAAGTCAAATACATTTATTCAGTTTGGGCTCTAGGAGGGCACTTATGAAGGTCGGATTTACTGAAGTTACCACCGGTTCGGAAGAAGTGAATATATATTCTGTGAATATTTCAAGCGTCTACCTGTTGCCGTTATCAATATCGAGCAAAAAAAACACGTTTCTTGTATGGGAGTCCCCTTAAATATTCATTTTATTCTGTTTTTTTAGTATTTGTTGTTATAGCCAGACGGACGGACAGCGGAGTCTTAGTAATAGGGTCCCATTTTACCCTTTAGGTACGGAACCCTAAAAAGAGTGGAATACACTTCCGGCGTCTGCGTTTCCCTATAATTTGGACACCTTAAAGGCTAGAGTGAATAGGCATCTTCTAAGTAAGCGTGTAATATCCATTGGCTTCGCTCATCCTAGAGTAAGTCTGAAGCTAAATGCAAGCTCATATTTAGAAAAGAATACTGCCATAATGGGATGTGAATATCTTTTTTATTTACTTTGTATAGGCTGTGTTTAACCACAATCTCACTATGTTAAGTGATGATGTCGCCGAAGGTGGTAAGCACACAAAGCCTAGAAGGAACTGGCTCTCAAGTGCAGCTGCCGGAACACACCACTAGGTGTTTGGCGACTGATTATCTACTTGAGGGTGGTAGCCAGCCAAGCGGGTACTACGTACCCTACCACCGTGCTATGGTTTCCTCACGATGTTTTCCTTCACCGAAAGCTCAAGCTCATTATAGGATTCGAACTCACGACCTTCACCGTGGCATCCGACGTCACTACCACTGACCTATCATCGCCTTGATCTCAGAACAAAGTGGGATTGTTGTTCTGTTTTAGACGTGCCTTTTTTGAGGATTTTTGGTGTGATGTGCATTTATTAGAACGCATTCTGTTTAGTTCTGACCCTTACATTTCTGGGTGAAGCGAATGTGCTATGGACCGAAGATCAAAAGGAGGAATACAATGGTGTCGTGAGGCACCGCCTTGTGAAATACATCGGCTATGAAGAATATGTCAAGTCTACGGAATTTCTTGCTGTTTTCTAAATATTTTGTATATTTGAAAAGTGACTCTATCCCGTCCCAGTAGGGAGTAGTGATCCATATTGTAGTAAATAACGAGTGTAACTCGTCTTGCCGTCATTCAACGACCAGCTTTTATAAATGCTGTACTGCTAAGGTCCGAAACTAATTCTAAGTGACGATGTAACTTCTAGTGCTTTTAATTCCACGTCTTAAAGCTGGGACTTTATAGTTTGAGCAAGGTGCATTAGATGTTGCTTTGTTAAAAAAAACATCTATAATCTTATGCCTTATAATCAGTAAAGGTGCTCTCCAACTAAAAAAAACCGGCCAAGTGCGAGACTGACCCACGCACGAAGGGTTCCGTACCATTATCTATAAAAACGGCAAAAAAATCACGTTTGTTGTATGGGAGTCCCCCTTAAATATTTGTTTTATTTTAATTTAATTATTTATTTTTAAAGTCAAGTCAAAGTCAAATACATTTATTCAGTTTGGGCTCTAGGAGGGCACTTATGAAGGTCGGATTTACTGAAGTTACCACCGGTTCGGAAGAAGTGAATATATATTCTGTGAATATTTCAAGCGTCTACCTGTTGCCGTTATCAATATCGAGCAAAAAAAACACGTTTCTTGTATGGGAGTCCCCTTAAATATTCATTTTATTCTGTTTTTTTAGTATTTGTTGTTATAGCCAGACGGACGGACAGCGGAGTCTTAGTAATAGGGTCCCATTTTACCCTTTAGGTACGGAACCCTAAAAAGAGTGGAATACACTTCCGGCGTCTGCGTTTCCCTATAATTTGGACACCTTAAAGGCTAGAGTGAATAGGCATCTTCTAAGTAAGCGTGTAATATCCATTGACTTCGCTCATCCTAGAGTAAGTCTGAAGCTAAATGCAAGCTCATATTTAGAAAAGAATACTGCCATAATGGGATGTGAATATCTTTTTTATTTACTTTGTATAGGCTGTGTTTAACCACAATCTCACTATGTTAAGTGATGATGTCGCCGAAGGTGGTAAGCACACAAAGCCTAGAAGGAACTGGCTCTCAAGTGCAGCTGCCGGAACACACCACTAGGTGTTTGGCGACTGATTATCTACTTGAGGGTGGTAGCCAGCCAAGCGGGTACTACGTACCCTACCACCGTGCTATGGTTTCCTCACGATGTTTTCCTTCACCGAAAGCTCAAGCTCATTATAGGATTCGAACTCACGACCTTCACCGTGGCATCCGACGTCACTACCACTGACCTATCATCGCCTTGATCTCAGAACAAAGTGGGATTGTTGTTCTGTTTTAGACGTGCCTTTTTTGAGGATTTTTGGTGTGATGTGCATTTATTAGAACGCATTCTGTTTAGTTCTGACCCTTACATTTCTGGGTGAAGCGAATGTGCTATGGACCGAAGATCAAAAGGAGGAATACAATGGTGTCGTGAGGCACCGCCTTGTGAAATACATCGGCTATGAAGAATATGTCAAGTCTACGGAATTTCTTGCTGGGGGACAAGGTAAGCGCTTTATACATCCTTCTAATATTATAAACTAGCTGTCTCCCGAGATTCAACCGCGTTCGCGAGAAAAAAAAATAGCCCATGTCCTTCTCGATACCATTGGCTATTTGCGTACCAAATTTCATCGCGATCGGTTCAGCCGTTTAGGCGTAAAAAGGTAACAAATAATCTCATATTCGCATTTATAATACTACTATTACCATAGTTAGGATGTGAAAATTTGGATGTATGGATGTTTATGACTCAATCACGGCTCAATGGATTTGGATAAAACTTGGCACATAGATAGATCATACCCTGGAATAATATACATATAGAGTACTTTTTATCCCGGGAAAACATAAGATTCTTCGAGAACGCAGGTGAAACTGCGGGGCCACAGTGACCACATGAAAAAGGGGGGTTTCCTTTGATTAAACTTGAGACATAGCTACCCCCACCCCTAGTTCTATTATATGGGACAGTTTTTCATTAGGTTGGAAGCGCGAGTAAAACCGCGTGATAAGGCGAATACCAAATCTAAAAACATTAATTAGTAGCCTATAACCTATTGATTTGTTTTTTCCCGTTTCCGTTTGCTGTTTTTCGCCGGAATGTTAAATGAACAATTAATATGGTTGCACGCCACAGGTCGTGGGTACGATTCCCAACCAGGACAGGATCACTCTACCAGGATGATGATATTTCTATGAAAATCTGAAATCATTTTTGAAAACAATAACATGAAATTTTGTATTGAAATTCTTTTTTAAGTTAGATTCCTCAGGGACGCGGCTTAAACCGTGGGCCGAAAGCTAGTCATCTTGAAGCGCAAGCGCAGTATATTATTGCACCTTCATTCCAGGTATATCTATGCTCCCTGCGGGATCCCGAGCATACCCCTTCAAATTCCGAATACCGTTCACCGCCCCGTCATCATTCACCGGTGAGAAAGGCTCAGTGAGTTACTGCATCACCGCCTGTCTGGTGAGCGCAGACCCGATGAAGATGAACGAAGAGTTGTTTAAGGAGTTTCAGGTTATTGCACCGTTAGATCTGAACATTGAACCACCGGATGTGAAGGTGGGTATTTGATATGTTTTGAAGCGATGGTAGCTCAGTGGTAAGAATGTTGAATCCCATGACGAAGGGTGTGGGTTCGAACCCTACAATGAGCTTGAGTTTTCGGTGAAGAAAATATCGCGAGGAAACCATAGCGCGGTCGTTGGGTACTTTGTAGTACCCGACTGGCTGGCAAATCTGTCAGTATGGGTAAGTGCTGATGCGGCCAAAGTTGGTGAGCACACAAAGCCTAGAAAGGAACCGAGTATCAAGTACAGATTTTCACTTCAAGGAGCCTATGGATCAATTTCTTGTTAAATAAAAGCAATTTCCAATTTCTGACGTGCTAAGTTAAATTAGTAAGCAGTACAAAGTATCTATAGGAGTGGTCGTCCTACCAAAAGTATACTTTTCTACTGTGTTTTAAACT
The DNA here is from genome assembly GCA_951216915.1 of Tetheella fluctuosa. NCBI lineage: Eukaryota > Metazoa > Arthropoda > Insecta > Lepidoptera > Drepanidae > Tetheella > Tetheella fluctuosa. Next base: position 1,398,188 of record OX578229.1, on the reverse strand, counting down.
GGCTCCCATCCCGAGATTTCACATGTGTATGGGGATAAAAAGTAGCCTATGTCCTTCGTAGGACCTAAGAATCTTTATGCGAACAATCACGTTGTTCAGTTACTGTGTGAACGAAGGTTAAACGAACAAACACATTTTTAGGACGACGATATACGCAAAATGATGATTCTAAATTAAGTTTTTCTCTGTTTTAAATATTATGTTATGTTGGATTTATGGCAGGGAACTATTTTTTTAATAATTAAAAAAAAACATTAATAATGTCAGAAAAAATCGAGCCTTTTAAAAATTGAAAATGATTTTTTTTCCTATTTTACCCATCCAAATAACCTGAAAATATTAACAGACATTCTAAGATCTAATACAAAGGGAACTATTTTGTTATTTTTCCAAAAAACTGTTTTTTTTTTAATAATATTTAAACGTGTTTTTTTTAACTAAGAAATAGCCTTTGTTCCTTCTCTTTTTCACCCGTTAGTTTAGTGCGGGACAGGGTTATTCACGTATATCATCGCCGTAAAAATGATTTGCAAATTCCAGCGCCCGATACAAATGGAGTTTGAGGAAGTATATGGTTGTGACTGCATATGCAGCCCACAGCCAATGACCGTGAAGGTATACCTGCCCGTGACCGGGTACTGCCCCGGGCAAGTCGTGCCCGTCTCTGTGTACATTGAGAATGATAGCACAACTGAAATCAACAAGATTGTCTTTCAACTTCTATCCGTAAGTAGATCGATCGTTTTCGATTTTATAAAATTTCTATAATGAAATTGTCGTTAGTAAATTTTGATGAAACAGCATATTCCAATCCTGTAAAAACTACATGAAAATCCGTTCGATGGTTTCGGAGATTAGCGTGTTCAAACAGGTAGAAAAAATCGAAAATGGTTTCTTTGCACTTTGGTCAATATTTATATGTATAGATAACAGTTACGTATTTGAAATAGGCAACGGTGTTCATTTACCATCAGGTGGTCCAGCGGGGGTTTGGTATCATTTCTTTTTAATTAGTGCTGGACTGTACCTGGACGGCGTGGGCACTTCAACTCACCAAAGTATCATCACAATCATGGTATCTATATCGCATACGTTATAAACATACAGTCATACAATGCTTTTTATCTATATTAATATTAACAGGTAAAGTATGTTTGAGAGCACAGCGTAAAAAACATACAGTGGTCCATCGTGTTTGAAGTCATGCGAAATGGCGCTTTTGTATAGGCATGCGTCATTGCTGCTTTGTGTCCCGAGTGTATGGCAGCTTGGACTCGCTACCGCCCCTCTCTCACCCCGCAAGCCCCACACTATTGCTCTGTCTAGACGTGTGCGTTGGCCGACTGTAAGAGTTATATAGACTGTATTTGAGAGTTTGGATGTAGGCAATTTTTAGAGTGCTTAGAATTATGTATGGAAGAAATTACTTCTATGAGTATTCCGCGAGAGGCGCTGTATCAATTCCTATAAAGAAACGTCGTAAACGCAAACTGCTGGACATAGGCCTCCCCTAAGGATCTCCAATATAGGACCGATCTTGGGCGGCCTAGATCCAGAGTTTTCCGATGACGGGATAGTAACGTTTACTAACGTCATAAACTATCATTAGGCACTCCGGTCCGATAAAAAAAAAATCTCATTAGACAACCCTGTTGTTTACAAAGTTCTTTTTACTTGGTAGTACATTTAGAAGCCATCACGCACTTAAATATTTGTCCTGGACGGCAATCGAACTCATGACCTTTAATTTGACATCAAGGGTATCTATAACTTGGTGTTGACTTGAGATTAGCTAGTTATTTTTTTTCCTGTTTTATTTATCATGAGGAAGTTGAGTTTAACCACAATTAGAGGCAAGGCTGCTTAATTGCCAGGAATTAAAAGTCTGACTTTAAGGAAACTAATGCACGAGTCCAATGCTATCAAATAATTATCAACAAAAACAATACCGACTCATTAGTGTATTTGCATTAAAACACATAAAATAAGGACGTAGGAACTGTAATATGTTATAGTTAATATTTATAATATCGCACGATTCAGATGGTTGATGAAAAGAGCAATAACTCTTTTCAAAACTCCGATTTATTACATAAAATTATTTATCTAGTCTCACTGACAGTATTTGTAACGATAACGAAAAAAAAAAAAAACAAATTAATGTGAATAAGTAGATAAATAGATTGCAAACTTGGACAGAACAGCCCCCAAAGGGCATCTGTTCACAAGTATGACGCATGTGGCATCCATCGCCCTCCTCGCCCATATCGTAGGAAGTTTATTTTATTCTTTTAGTTTAATATTTGTTTATGTTTGCGAATTGAAACAGTAATAATAAATATTCTGGGACATTCCTCACACACGACCATCTGAACCCAAACTAAGCAGAGCTTGTGCTATAGATACTACTTTTCTTTTATTTTCTAATGAAGCATCAATATATTTTATGTATATATAGATAATTACACCCAGACTCAGGACAAACAGACATGTTCTTGCACACAAATGTATGTCCTGAGTGGGAATTACAGGCACAGGAGACTTAACAACTTCATGTCTCAAAGTTAGCAAGGCGTGAGAGATACCCCTGGCAGGGAAAATATAATATTGTATTTTCTTTGCCCGTGGTATTATGAGCGTCTACAGGCTACGGTAACCGCTTACTATCAGGTGGGCCGTAAGCTTGTTCTCCACCTATGTAGTATAAAAAAATATATTAACCCACGACCTGTGGCGTGATAGACCGGCCCGTCAAATTTTAATTAATTAATTATAATATTATAGAAAGAGCGCTACCGCAGCAAGCAACCGATAGCTGAGTACATGCTACCAGAAAAGGTCCTAACTACTTACAAAAGTGGAGCAATATTGGGCAAGAGTAAGAGAAACTTCACTTGTGACCTGATGATACCAGAAATGATTGCGCCCAACTTGGAGCACTGCTCTATTATAGACGTGAGATACTTTTTTAGGGTAAGTCTTTCATTATTGTTTACTGACATGTTCAGATATAATTTTCCTATATTGGTGTAGTGTCAATCGAAGCTTCGGCTTCATCAAAACTTCGGCCAAAATAGGAAGTTTTAAGCCTCTAGCAAGCGCCGAAATTTAACGAACTGTTACGAATGAACGAGAGCGCGTAAACGTAGCGACACTGCATTGTGAACTTGCGCCGGACGGTCGGCACCATTGCCAATCAAAATAAAACAAATTCGTACGCGCATTTAAATACCTTTGTGTAGTAACGTACGTTTTGTATTTGAACTGAATTTATTAGGGTTTTTAAGCCTTCGGCCTTCAGCCAGAAATCGACCATCGATCGGACACTATACAGGCTGTTTTTTTTAGTCACTGGCAATACTTGCAGGGGTGGAAGTACCTACTCATCAATATGAACAACTTTTAATATGGGACCAACTATGAAATCGCGTAAAATAAAACAATTGCTTCATACATTTTGGACGAGTAGGTATTGAACTTTTGTATGGAACAGCTGATAATTTTCTACTTAAATGTCGTTGATGATGTAATAGGAAGATTTTATTTAAATAATTCAATTTTTGGATCACCTTTTGAGGAACCCTTGAAGAGTATCTGGGTCTTTAAAAACTTCAATTATAATCGAAAATATTTCGTTTACAGATAAAAATAAAATTGTCTGGCTGCAACAGCGATCTGAAAGACGAATCTGAGATATATCTGGGATTGATACCTATAGCTGAGACTACCGAAGGCGATTACGTTCACCCCTTGGTGGACCAGCTACCGATTTTGCCTATACCAGATCCAAGTAAACAGTATGATCCTCCGGAGGCCGTTAATCCAGCATTTGTTGGACCGACAAACACACCATACTCTCCGGCAAATAATAATTCCGACAAAAATTCTCCTTACCCACATCAGAATACTCCTTACCCAACTCAGAATACTCCTTACCCACTTCAAAATTCACCTTACCCATCTCAAAATTCACCTTACCCTGTAGCTGCTGAAAATACATCATACCCAAGCAAAACTTCACCTTACCCCACCGAAGTTAAAGCCGATAGTTCTATAACAGAGGCTAAGCCGAATTACAAAAATTCTCCTTACCCACCTGAAAATACTCCTTACCCAACTCAGAATACTCCTTACCCACCTCAGAATACTCCTTACCCACTTCAAAATTCACCTTACCCATCTCAGAATACTCCTTACCCATCTCAAAATTCACCTTACCCTGTAGCTGCTGAAAATACATCATACCCAAGCAAAACTTCACCTTACCCCACCGAAGTTAAAGCCGATAGTTCTATAACAGAGGCTAAGCCGAATTACAAAAATTCTCCTTACCCACCTGAAAATACTCCTTACCCAACTCAGAATACTCCTTACCCACCTCAGAATACTCCTTACCCACTTCAAAATTCACCTTACCCATCTCAGAATACTCCTTACCCATCTCAAAATTCACCGTACCCTGTAGCTGCTGAAAATACATCATACCCAAGCAAACCTTCACCTTACCCCACCGAAGTTAAAGCCGATAGTTCTATAACAGAGGCTAAACCGAATCCGTTAGGTTACCAAATTGGATTTAGAGCTACAGAAAGTGAATCTGTGGTAAGTCCTCCTTACCCATTGGTGAATAATATGCCCGGGACGAGTCCCCCGTACCCTGTGACTAACATGCCTGGTCTACCTTTTCCTACTGGAGAAAGAAACTTAAGGATAGATTTGCCTCCGCTTTCACCACGTGTAGAGCCATCGGCTCCTCCACCATCCACCTAAACGACATGTACGGCGTCATTGAATCACACTGGAATTGCATTTTTTTGTCATAAAATACTTTTTGGGTGATCAAAAATGGTAAATGATATACCCGTTGAGTTTCGTCGAATAATAATTTAAGAAGATAACATAATTTTAATGCAATTTGATATTGTCTTTGTAAAAAGTATTTACGTATTTTTTATTTCTTTATTATTCTTTCAATAACACAAATGTACAACATTCTTGATACTTGTACCTTATAGAAGTATCAAAAAAGTATACGCTTGGTGGAATATTGTGGTTCTCTATGCACGTGTCTAGTTATTTACAAATAAAAAGGGTAATAAAAACAAGAACAAAAAGTACACATCATAATTTAAAATTATTTACAAAAAGAAAAGCTGATCTAAATCGCCGCCAGTTGGTAGTGTGCTCAGAACGCTAGCGGCATTGCCACGCTGTATGGCGATGCTAATCCTCTGGCCGAGATATTCACCAGCCCTCTGGTTCTCTATTACTTAAAACATTGATTGATTTTATAACTATAACTTTTGAAGTGATTTGGACCCCTTACGAAATTTTTGGGTATAAATCATGTCTAAATATAAATTAAGTTTCATGTTGAATAAATGTGTAGGTTATAACGATATTTATTCACAAGTGAGTCGTGATACGTTGGAATAGTGCGTAAGGTATTTCAAGGCAAGATTTAATTCAAATCCATAATATTCTGGTGCTAAATATAGTAATAATTAAAAATATATTACAAAAAGTTATAAATATATTGAAAACGTGTGATATAAATTACTATTTCTAAAAAAAACCAAATGTACTACGATGAAGACTGGGCCATATTATATAGTACTAGAACAAAAACATAAGTCTTAAAAATAGATTGTGCTAATCGATAATAGACCTTATGTCCTTGTGACAGGTTCCAAATTGGATTTTTATAAATTATTTTCAGTAATTCCGAATATATGTACATACTATGGCAGTCGTTTAGTACTTAAAAATAAAATTATCTGTTTACATATATTTTTGGAAACCATTTTACATTATTATTAGATACTAGCGACCCGCCCTGGCTTCGCACGGGTGCAATGTGTATATACACAAATCTTTCCAGTTTATCGCTCTTTCTATTAGTGAAAACCGCATCAAAATCCGTTGCGTGGCTTAGAAGAAGTAAGCGAAGAAACAAATAGAAGCAGATAACGACTTTTTATATCATTTAAAGAATAATAAAACTTTTTTTATTATATAAATATAAGACTACAAATACATCATAAGTATGAATAAAAAACCAAATATAATTAGTGCTTTGTGCCTTCACTACTGTAATATTAATTATATAATATAAAAAGTTATCTCATAAATGTGAACTGTGAAACATGAACTCCCTTACAGTTGATTTAAAGTATTTTTTTATTATTTTTTTATTCGATATACCTAGACTATAAGGTCAATACAGAAGCGCTGTTACCCCAATCTGAGTTGATAATCTTTATTATGCATAATAATTCGATCTTTAAAACGTAGAATAAGTCGAATCGAAACGATATTAAAAAAAATATGTTGGTTGTTCTTTTTTTAAATTACAAATTTATGTCAAGACTATGAACATGGTCCAAGGTCCGATTTATACATTCGTTAGTATAGAAGTTAAGTTTACGATTTATACGCTACTTAATCAATAAGGGTCCGTTCACATAGACCGGCTCGGAGAGCAGAGCAAATTTTGATCGTATTTATAATTATCTTTTAGGACATTTATAAAAGGTTTATTTTTACATCTCAAATCTTTTTTGACAAGAGGATGCTCGTGAGCCATACCAATGCGAAACGCTATCCGAGCCGATCTATGTGAATGGACCCTTAGTTCATCACAAAACGAACGACTTAACTCGCAACTATAAAATATAACAATAACTGTAAATCGAGCTTAAACGTTTATATAATGTCATAGACAAAATATTGGTTTACTAGTCGTTATGAATCTAAGAGAGTTCATTATGAATTTTAGTCAAGCATAACATAGTTTTAAGTATAATGTAAGTCCTATTTCCATATTATTTTTTGAAAGATTTTTTGCATTTTTTTATAATTAATATACTTACTGTTATGTATAAAATGTTGTTTCATTATGTATCTACATACTAGTCTTCAGCTTAAGGGTGTTTTTCCACTGAAGCGGAGAAAATTACTTTTATACAAAATTCCGGTGGGCGTGTGTTCGTTATTCTCCTCCTCCTAAACGGCTTCACCGGTTTTGATATTTATTATTGTACTTATAGGGTCACTTGGATAGATCTTCGAGTACTTTCTTATTGATTAGTTTCTGTACCGCGGTTTCGCTGCGTTCCCAAGGTATCGTATGTATTCCCGGAATATGATGTATCCTATATATCCGTTAATCCAGAATATGTTCCATATATGTGCCAAATTCGTTCAACCGTTACAGAGTTTAAGTGGTAACCAACAAACAAACATCCACATAAATGTGTTAAAATTAGTAGAATAACTATAAAGAGAAAATAAAACAATACTTTCTAAAAAGTTAAGTATCAATTTAATATGACAAGAATTCTTGTACAGTAGAATCCCGATTATCCGAACATCGATTATCCAAATTTCCTATTATCCGGACTCATTCGTCTCGGCTCGAATTGTCAATTTAAAAATTAACTCTATGTAATCTAAATTCAAGTATACCGCACGACGATTAAAAAAAAGTATTAAAATTTAAATATTGTTTGATTTGCTTTGAAATCGATTATACGGAATACACCTGGGTTTTATTTGATCCGGATAATCGGGATTCTACTGTATCAAAAAAAATATAGTGGATCTCGAATCGACTCGTAACGGTTTGTATCAAATTTTGTAATTAGGTTTTGCTTTTTATGTTTTTTATGTTTCTTTGCTGAAAAAAAAACGCGAAATTTACACAAAAAAATTATAATATGCTAACAATGTCGTATAGCGCCATCTCGTAAATTTTGGTGGTACTTTCATTGTACTATCTACATACTATACTATATATACTATCTACTGGTACCTCAAAACTTTGTGAGATGGCGCTATATAACATTATCCGAATACAAGATTTCACAAAAAAAGACTTCGAGAACGATCGCCTAGATATTAAAAATTAAAATAACTATAATAAATGAGTATTCCAAATAATATTATGGTAATTTAAAGAATAATATTATATTATAACTGATTTCTTTATTATTTTAATTCATATCGATGTGTGAAGGCGTAGCCTTCACAGCATAAGCCCAGGATGCTTCCGTGCAGGCGTTCTATGGTAAACTATGATGTTAAATAAATTGGTACTGGGAGATTTTTTAGTCGTTGGCATTACTTGCAGGGGTGGGAGAACTCATAAATATGAACACCTTTTACTATGGGACTAACTGTGAAATGACGAAATTAAAATCAGCTGTTCACAGAGGCGGCATGGTGCGTGTGCGACGTGGACCATCGCCTACAGCTACGGCCTCGCACTCCTAGGGGCCGAGCACCGAGCAAGGCAGGAAGAGTATTTTTTTTCTTTTACTTCCACCCTTGCAAGTATTTCCTAACAAAAACACCCTGTATATTACATAAAATTCTTTCATATTTGGTAATCATAATAGTTAATCAATTTTACTGGGATATGATGGCAGATTTGCCCAAGGCGAAGTGCTTCCACCAGGGTAAGGCGGTGGGTCAGACGAGTAGTACGATGGATTAGGGGCGGATGTTGATACGTTTGAAAGCTGTTCATAAGGCGCCGTTGGATGATTAGGTACAACTATTTGCAGAGGCACGTTGCCGATGATTATTTTTTGCTCGTTTTCGTTGTTCGTGTGACAACCCGACGTTACCACGGTTACCTGTATAAAGATCAGAATATGGTTTGGTTTCATCTACTCGGCGCTGTATGCTAGCGCCCCAACACTGTTTTATGGGAAATCTATGTTTACAGTGCACATTCGTGGGTTAAAATATAACTTAACATTCCTTTAACTGATCGATTGCAATGTCAAGATATTTCCATAGAAAAATGTCGTTATTATTTATTAAAAATTAATTGACGTATTTAATTTACAATCGATAATAACGCTCATTTAAAACTCTCTCACAGCGCCTCTCGCGGAATACTCATGGAACTAATTTCTCCCATACAAAATTTTTGCAAACGTTTACTTACGTCATTTATTTACACTCGGAGTACTGATATCACGATGTTCTCATACTATTTGTTAATATCTATTATAACGTAGTGTAACTTGCTATAAAAAAAAAAACTGAAGGATAACATCGCGAGGTAACTTGCACCCCCGAACCCCTTAAATTAAGGCATGCCGTAGTCGTTGGGATTTTGGAATATTAACCTTAAATCGAAAAAATATTTCTACGACCTTCCTCTATTTATTTAATGTATTCCCAAAATAAAAACAAATTCAAGGATTCACACAAAAAAAACCCTTACTAATTTTCTTGCCAGAGTATTCTCAGTCCAAATGTATTGCGGACCGGTAATAGAATCACACGTTCATAAGTGCCTTATTAGACCATAAACTGGACTTATCCTAACTCAAACTTAAATAAGGTTTTAAAAAACCGTTCGGCTATTGCGGCGTCACAAAGTTCAAAATTCATCCAAAGTTCTTTACTCACCTTAAAAATATGATCAATATTTATATATCGGCACGCGTTCATATTATACAGGGTCATTTGTGGCAATGTTATAGCAGTAGCCCAGGTTTTCGATGAATGCGCCGGCACTGGTCCCTTGCTCAGTTCTAGTAGATTTTCAGTCTTCAACTTTTTACCTTTCAGGGATGTCGCAATGTATTCTGTATTCTGTACGAGAATATAGTCATGTTTAGATGTATTTGAGTGAAATAGATGATGGTATGAAAGAGATGGGTGATATAATATTTTCACTACGAAGCCTACGTTTTGTGTGAGAAACAGTGTGTGAAACTGGGCTTGGTTAGTGTTGGAGTTCTCTATTCTTCTCTGGATATGGTACGTAAACAAAAAAAAATTAAGTACCTACCTACATGTAGGGAGATACCCTAAAAAAATTGCACTCCGGGAGTGCCGACAAAAGTGAAAACTTTTTTTTTTTTGAGAGTTTGAGATTGAGAAAAGAAACTAAACGTCAAACTGCGTCTCGCTCGTAACGGTGTCGCGAATCCAGAGGTTTTACCTCATCTAAAAAGAAACTAAACGTCAAACTGCGTCTCAACTGTGTCATTACGGTGTCGCGTCTCATAACAGTGTCGCGAGTCCAGAGGTTTTACCTCATCTAATAATATGCGTACCGCGCTAAAAGAAGTTTACTTAAAGATAAGTGTAACTATGCAAAATTCAACTTGATATCACTGGTAGTCTCCAAGTAAAATTACCGTGACAGAATTATAAAGGGCGTCACACACGGCGAAGATACTATAACATTTTATCTTAAGATATATGAGACAGTGCTATACCAGTGAAAGAGAAGGAAAGTGCCTCTAAAAAAACAAACTCACAGTTTTAATAGATATCCTAATATTCTTAATCTTGACAGAGCTGTTGTTGGCGCAGCTGATCTCCACCGGTATGGTCTGCCCGACGCAGAACCCTGCCGTGGGCACCTTCACCTGGACTTCCGAAGAACCAGACATAACGCACCAGCAACAGTAAATATCCTCCATGTGAATGTTCAACGAAGTCTGAAAATGGATAGAAGATATGACCTTGACTTAATAGACCACTATGCCAGGCAGTGGCGGATCCAGGATGTTGGTTTGGGAGGGGCTTAACCCAGCTGAGGGTAGGGTGCTAGGATAACATCAAGATAATTTCAAAAACAATCAAATTTTATACCAAAGAAAGAATATTAAGTTTTGATGCTAGATCGTAATCCAAAAACGTGTATACACAGCAGTTTGAGCAGAAAGGCATTTAAACATGAATAATAATTGAGACTAAAACAGATAATAATTATATGAGAAGCCACTATTTCAGAACATCCTTCAGTTTTTTTTTAAATACAGCGTGACGCGAATCAAAAATATCCAGCTCCGAGTTGTGTTCATTTGTCAGGAGTGGATCCAGATGGTTTTGGGGGGGGGGGAGGGGCTTGGCTTTTTTTTCCATTAAATGTTTTACAATTATTAAAGAAATATAATACGCATAAACACAAATGAAAAAAAATAACAAGAAAAATAAATAAATTTTGAAGAGTCTGTGCAGGAACTGTTGGTAGGCTTTGTGATGTCCACATTCGAGCATCACGTGAGACATCACTTTTCGAGCACAAATAAAACTAACCTTTGCATGTGGATTCATATTCAAATCAATGTATGGCAAGATCATCAGATGAGCCTTGAGTTCTTGATTAAACTTGTAGGCGCGATCTAGGATGGCATTCAGTCCGTATCTAACGTGACCAACCGTGCTTTCGAATGAGGATGGCAGGTTACTTGGAAGCTCAAGCTGGAACGGGAATTCATAATGGCCTGGTGCAAGAGTGGTTTTTCCTATGGAATAAAAAATACATTAAATTAATTAGTTAAGAGGTTCAGTGAGGTTAAAAGCCGGTCGGTAGACCACTTTTGACTTTGAATTGATTGTGTATGATAATAATCTATGTTTTACGAGTATGTATTTATGTATATATACATATTAGTTAATGTGTATCTAGTATAGGTACTTATAGCAAAGTGGTACTTATAAACAAAAAATATATACAGGATAGATATTTCTAGATGCCATATTTTCGAAACCTAGGTTCGTCTGGCTGAACAATGGGACCAACTCTGAAATCGTAATTTCTGCTCTAAAACTCTTTATTTATTTGTTTCACAAACCATGCCATGATTATTTCAAAGTCAAAGCCATTTATTTTTAAGGAAAGCGTATATGAAGATCGAATTTACTGAAGTTACCACCGGTTCGGAAGTCAAGTATAACAATAGCTAACAAACTTAGCAAGATAACATTTTTTATATCAGACTATTGGCTATTTTTCAAAAATGATAAATATAATTACTAAAAAAAAAAAAACAAGATACTTTGTCAATGGTAGGTATATTTAACACTTGCCACTTCCACTCCCAATAAGGTACAGTTTCTCGTGTATGTATTCTTCGTAAGATTCGTATACGTCGTCGAAACTACGGTGGTGGTATACCGTCCAGCGTACCTTGCAAAAACCTCTTATAATCAAGTATATTCCTGTAATTAAATGTTGAAACAAATAATTATTGTTTACTAGCTACCTAGTGTTTTCCAGGAATTTTATATTTTACTAGCTTCCGCCCCGCGGTTTCACCCGCGTTCACGAAGGATCTTGTGTTTTCCCGGGATAAAAAGTAGCCTATAGCCTTCCTCGATATATGGGCTATCCAACACTGAAAAGTTCCTGAGATTAGCGCGTTCAAACAAACAAACAAACTCTTCAGCTTTATAATCTTAATATATATATTTCTTGTGTGCGTGTGTATGTGACTGAACTCCTCCTAAACGACTGGACCAATTTGGATGAAATTTTGTGTGTATATTTGAGCGGGTCCCTGGATGGTTTGAAAATACAATTGGACCCGGTAGATGGCGTCGTAATCGAGTTTGGACAGGACAACGTCTGTCGGGCCCGCTAGTATTAGTATAGATTAGTATGTAGGTACAGTTTCATCTAATCTGACGCGATTGAGTAACACAATTTCAATAATACTGATGTAGCGACATCTATCAAGACTTCCGCTATCCGTGGATAGATGGCGCAACAATATTCTACATCGCACTGACAAAGTTCTCTGTCAACTTTGCATATATACAAGATTCCAACAACTACAGTTGGACCGCGGTCCCCAGGCACTATGACCCAGTCTCGGAAGATCTTCCCTTTTCAATGGAGGAGTCTACCACCTTGACCCTCCATACTATAATACGGATTTTCTGGTTCTAAGTTGCGTCTAGGTTCTTAACCCTTTAGTGATGAGGAACCATTTGACAAAATTTCTCTTACCATGGACCACCAACTGTTTGGAGGTCATATACAGTAAACGTAAATTACAAATTAAACACTATATTTGTTCAAAGCCAATAACAACAAACTTTTTACGATTTTATATTTTTCGGATGGATTCGTGGACCACTTCGGATGTTTCCAGGGACCATCAGTGGTCCGCGGACCACCGGTTACACAGTAGTTTAGCCGTAAACATTGATGTAAGTTTAATCTACGATGTTCTTTTGAACAAAATCTAGAATAACACACTAATTTGCGGAAAATTAATATAAATCAACTATGTAATAAATAATAATAAAAAACCCCTACTACTTGAATAAGGAAAATAGCTTCTATAATATATATAACTGCGGATTCTTTTTGTATTGAAGAAAAATCTGTGAAGGTACCAGGTATTATTAATAGGTATCTAAAATAAACGATAGTGGGACATTTGTTGATCTATTTGCTTGTAATTTTTATACACGTTTAGCCGGACATTCAAAAGAATGATGAGAAACCTAAATCACGTGTCTAACTATTGTGTATTTTTCATTTTTTTTTCTCATTTTTGTTGTAGTGGGTAATGAGAGTCAGGCAGGTGTCAACAAGTAAATAATGCATCTAGCTAGATTAAATTACTTAAATAATTTATACTGTTTTTATTTTTGTTTAGATGCCGAAAGTAAGTGTGAAAACTACCAAAATTCGATTCTGCCAAAAGTTGTGTTTGCGATTTATGCTAGAATTTCTTTGACTCTAATTGCCCTCACCTCGGTGCAATGAGAGTCAAATCTGTTTTTTTTTCCAACTTCTTAATTTTCCAAAGTTGATTACCAAAGTGATTACTATTGATCTCAAATGATAGCTAATTAAGTAGATTTTGTTGTGAGACGGTTGCAATAAAGATTTTATTTTGTTATAATTTTTTATTTGCATTTTCGCTTAAGTGACTCCCATTACCCTATTTTACCCTACTAGCTTTTCCGCGCGGTTCCCGGGATAAAAAATAGCCTATGTTACTCGGTGAAGATGTAGCTTTCTAACGGTGAAAGAATTTTTAAAATCGGTCCAGTACTTTTTGAGCCAATTCGTTACAAACATACTTACATACAAATCTTTCCTCTTTATAATATTAGTATAGATTAGATTTTAATCCTGTTTAAATGTTTGGCTATAACGTCACGTTTGTTTTTTTTAAATATAGAAGAAAGGCGTTGCTTTTGCTATATAGACGTCGTGTCATATAAGGAGGTACAAATAGCAGTACAGAAGAGAATGTAGGAAGCTACACCAAGAGATATTGAAGTAGAAATAAAATGCGTATAGGTACTTTACTCACCCCTGCAGGTTTTAGCTTTTCCTTCATTAAATACCACTTTACCTATTATAGTTTCACCTGGATAGTATGTACCGTTTCCATTTAATAATATTTTGCCGTCAGTAAATCCCATTTTGTTGTCTCCGTTTGTAGAAAAAATGTCTAAGGAGAATCTCTATCAAAGTATATATATATATTTCCAAAAAAGAATACTAAAGTAGTAATCAGTTATCTGGCTTCCATAACACTCTGCTTAGTTTGGGGTCTGAACTACGTGTGATGTATAATATTACTCAGTCGTAGATGAGGAAACGTGTTATGTTATGGTATTATCACAGCGTAATAACATACAGTGGTCTATCGTTTGAAGTCGCGCGAATATATTTTGAATACAGGCAAATACCCTATTACTGCATTGTGTCCCAAGCGAGTGTATGGCAGCTTGGGCTCGCTACCGTCCCTCTCTCACCCCGCAAGCCCCGCACGATTGCTCTGTCTAGACGTGTCCATTGGCCAACTGTAAGAGTTACATAGACTGTGGTATTATATACAATACAATGTCTAGGTAAATATAATCTATAGAATAGAGGGTGTTTTTAAAATGTAACCGTTTTATCTACGTTTCAGAACACTATATTTCTAACGAATTTTGATAAATTTGTTACTGACTGTGGTTCTTTCATTACTAATGTACCTACTTAGGTTGAAACGTCAAATAAAATAATTGCAAAATTATTTTCTTTTATTATTACAAGCATTTATTTAACTTGCAATGTATGTTTGTCTGTCCGGGTGGAATCTTGCAAGTCGAATTTCACCCACTTCCAGTGGTCGGATTGACATGTCATATTTGGTATACATTAGTATATTGGAAGGCAATACAAGTACAGTCAACAAAAAGTACAGTCACCAAAAAAGCTTGTATTCAAAATGAAATTTCTAACAAAAACTTATTTTAATGTTTGGTGTGTATAAGTTGAAGTGACATTTCTAATTACAGTCAGCCCCAAAAGTACATCACTTTAGTACAATTTCATAATTCTATTGACATTCTCTAGTCACTTTTGGTATGCAGATAGCCTAAGGTACGGAGAAGAACACAGGCTACTTTTTATCCAGGGAAAACATAACAACCCATGGGAACGCGGGTGAAACCGCGAGGCGGAATCTAGTACGGTTATATTTAGTTATTTGCGTATAAAATGACGTAACAAGTTGAAATTTCTATAACGTTTTCCCGTTAGCCAATTTTGAAGAAACGAACAGTATAAAAGAAAATTCCAAAAATCTTTATACGACGATACTTAACTTTTTTTGCAACATTCGATTTTATTTAATGAAACAAAGCCTATATTCTGCCCCAAATTAATCTCTGTCTACCTGTGATAACTACATGAAAACCCTTTCAGTGGTTCCGGAGATGTGCGTTAACAAACAGACAGACAGAAAAGAATTCTAAAAAATCGCTGATTTATGTTCTATATGTATAATATCACTCTTCTTTAGATACCCCCTTTCTATTTTTAATACTTTTATTCAATGTACAGACACACCGGTTTCTACTGTTTTATTTGTAATATATTATATATATATATATATATAATATATTACATTATATATGTATATAATATATATATTATTATATATATTATTATATATATACTAGCGGTCCCGACGGACGTTGTCCTGTCCAAACTCGATTACGACGCCATCTACCGGGTCCAATTGTATTTTCAAACCATCCAGGGACCCACTCATATATATACACAAAATTTCATCCAAATCGGTCCAGCCGTTTTGGAGGAGTTAGGTGACAAACACACGTACAGAAGATTTTTATATATTAAGATTGATTGGACCGGTTTTTGTTACAATGCCTATATTTCTTTCGTTTTATCCTTGTATCCCGTACCACCATACTTTGGTATATATATACCTACATAATATACTTCGATAAGCATTATTGTAGGGTCAAAGGTCATTATAGATTAGTTTCATGGCCGCAGACGTATTTGAATATTCCTATAAACACGAGTTTAAAAAACTATATTTCTGATGGTACATTTTTATAAGTAAAATCTTTCTAACATTTTAAATGTGAAAGTTTGGATGAAATTAAATAATTTATCCATTCAAATAGGCCTTCACAGGCACTTGTGAATAGTCTGACTCTAACGCACGGTTCGGAAGGTTGCTTTTACTGAGAAGAGCCGGTAAGAAACTCAGAAATTACTCTTTTCATGATGTATAATTTTAAATAAAACAAAGTATTCGTCTTAGATGTCTTTATTGTATTACAAAAGTTATAAAATATAACCTTATTTATAGTTGCAGTATAAATTCAAAAAAAAAATTATGAATAAAAAAATTAAAATAACTAGGTAAGTACTTACATATTTAATATTTTTGTTTTTAAAGTAAACGCAATATTATATTCAATAAAACTGTATCATAAACACCCTTACAATATAATGTTTGAGAGATCGACAAAATCATGCAAAACTGACGGGTAATTCCGCACGTGTTTTTGTTGTTTACATTTTAACATTGACGGTTTCGGCGGCTCAATAACTTATAAAAACTGTTTTATAAGTTGGTCGACTATTACTAGGAAACTTGTAATACCTTTCACATAAGTCTTATTTGACATATCAATATTGACTACTTCCCATCTTACTCATTCCTCCACACATCACACAATCCAATGCTTCAGTCATTCTACTCTCTCTTTCCATAACATGTACATACCATACAGCTACGCACGTTAGCTGTGTGTGCCACGTGTCTTTCCCCTGCAGTACATGCGGTGCACATATTGATTTAGGGTATGTTCCGATATGCCCTGCGAGCACTGTAAAGTGTGACGTCAATTTAGTATACTGAGAAGTATACGTTTATTTTATTTTTATTATTTTATTTATTAGGCACACAAAACAGAATATAATCAAAAGTAGTAAAAACAATGATAAAAAGAAGAGGCTTTGTTCGGGACTACATTCCCGAGCATGTGATTAATGGACGGCCCCTTTATTGTTAGCTATATTAGCTGTTTAAAACGGAATGCAGTCTAGTGTACTGTCTGTCATTCTGGACGCTGCTGATTACGTGAAAAAGTCACTGAGACAAATATGGCGACGATTTGTGACGTCTTACATTTCCCTAGGATACTACGGCAGTATACTGTCAGTCCATAACGGAACGAATTTCTCCTCAGTAAGAGCACTGATCAGTGCTCGCAGTGTATATCGGAACACACTCTTAGACTTGGGGAGCTCATCAAAGATAAATAACGAAGTAAATTTTTACAAAAAATTCTTTGGACAGATAATTGACAGATCTGACTTGACTAGTAATAGAATTGTTGTGATTTTTTTAATTGTTTTTGTTAGCTATCAAGTATTATTTATTTGTGATTGAAATCTTTGATTATGGCACAAGGATTTTTAAAAAGGCACTGAATATCTTCACTTATCATAGTGCAACAGGGAATATGCATAATTTCCAGATAATTGTCTGTCTGTAGTTAAAATAACCATGAATTTTGAAATAATTAATTTACTTAGACATAAAATGTCGGAAATAAAAGTATTTTTGTTCGTATATAGAGCGATCAACTCATGACGTCAGAATACATGCCGCCATAATATTTTGTATGCAATAAAGTTGACCGTTTAAACGTCTATATTGACTTCATGCGATTTAAAAACTGCTATAAATATTTTTACAGGTCTTCCGTAATAAAGATTACAGGAGTATCTCATGTCAAAAATATATTATATTACAATAGAAAATATACATATTCCCTATTGACACACAAGTATAATTGATCAATAGAAACAAAAATACAACTGAATTGAGAACCTCCTCCTTTTTTTTATGGTCGGTTAAAAATAGTCTTAGCACCAATTTATTTATACAGTATAATAATATTCACGTATCCATTACATAACATAAGTACATTACATATTACTTACCATTAATTAAGATTTAAAAATATTTCAATAAAAACTATTCAATATTATTTTTCAGTCGAATTCTAGATTCAAGAAGTCAATAAAAGATCTTGTTTATAAAACTGGAGGCACCATTGGTCATATGTAAAAATCTTAACGTGATATAAATGCATAATACTTATATGAAATAAAATAAAGAACAGTATATAATCAAGTATTATTGTACTTAACTACTTTTGTTTCTTTTCCCATTTCTACGTTAATATTCCAGTTACATTCTGAAATGGTAGAAAATACTCGTAAATATCACATATGGGCTAAAGGATGATGGGCAAATTTGAAGCAAATAACCACTATCCAGCCACGAACTTATCATTTATCAGATAATAGGTTAAAAGTACTTAAAACCTTATGTTTGATACCTCATAATTCGTTTTCATGTTCTAATTTTGTTTCTAATAAGTATTTTTTTTTACTAGCAAATAATCGGCGTGTGTTTTTATTTATTGTTTGTCAGCACAAAACTCATCAAGTTTTCATCGCAATCAGATGAATGGAATAGAAACGCATACGTTACAAACAAACCAGGATTAAATGCATATGAAAAGAATCACATAGTCACAAATTGTATTAACCTTGAAAAAAAAAATTGTTTAAATTCTCGATATATAATATACTACAAAGAAAAAAGATCATACTTAAGGCACATATTAATTGGGTTGATTCTAGTCCACACTGAATCCTATCTGCCCATCATCCTTTTAAACGCTACATGCCACAAGTAAATAAAATACATAAATAAAAGAGTGAAACTTACTTATTATTCTCGTTGACCGGGGTCGACGGTTCTGGCGCGCTCGCGGATGAGAATGGGTTCGGTCGACCGCTGTGAAATAATGAGAAAACCTAATTAATTTAAATAATCTATACATATAATACTAGCTTTTCCGCGCGGTTTCACCCGCGTTCCCGGGATAAAATATAGCCCGTGTTACTCAGGGATAATGTAGCATTCTAATGGTGAAAGAATTTTTGAAATTGGTCCAGTAGTTTCTTGAGTTTATTCGTTACAAACATACAAATCTTTCCTCTTTATAATATTAGTATGAGTATGATATTAAAAACTAGAAAACGTGTCTGTATTGCACATCTATACCACATCTATACTATACTAATATTATAAAGCTGAAGAGTTTGTTTGTTTGTTTGCAGTACAATCAATTGGGTAGTTCATCTATGATAACGTAATAAACACACAGACAGTCACTTTTACTTTTAATTATCATCAAATTACTTACATAAGTACTCCAGCTCCAGGTGGTAGCATCGGCACAGTAACAGCTGGAGTTGGCACAGCTGCCGCAGAGGAACTTGTTACGGGGTACGGCGGGCTACTACCCGGGTACGGCGGGTTAAACCCAGGTGCGTTACTACCCGGGTACGGCGGGTTAAACCCAGGTGCGTTACTACCCGGGTACGGCGGATTACATCCGGGAGCGTTTATACCCGGGTATGGCGGGTTACCCCCAGGTGCGTTATTACCCGGGTACGGCGGCGGATAAGCACCAGGATTAGGCATATTAGCGCCCGGATAAGGCGGATTACCTCCCGGGTATGGATTACTTGACGGGTACTGGCTAGGGTATGGAGCAATGTTCGGTGGAGGTTGATTGCCGTATGTTGGGTTATTGGTAACTCCCGGATAAGCCATGGGCTGGCTTGTAACAGCTGATGGGTATGGAGATGCCACACATGGAATATTGTTCATGGGGTTAATGAACCCGCCCTCGCCATCTTTAGTCCCACTTAGAGGAACGTTGCCGAAGTATATTTTGCGCGTTTGGTCTGTGTCTTCGTGACATCCTGACGTTTCTATGTCTACCTGCAAGTAAGGAAAGAGAAACTATTTATTTAGTACTCAGACTTCAGCACAGTCGCCTACATAAGTGGTGAAGAAAATAAAAAAAAACATCTATATGTTTAACTATGAAATGAAATGAAATAATTTATTCATTCAAATAGGCCTTCACAGGCACTTAAGAATAGTCAGACTCTAACGCACGGCTCGGAAAGTTGCTTTTACTGAGAAGAGCCGGCAAGAAACTCAGCAATTACTCTTTTCAAAACAAACTTAGACTATTACATAAAATTTATCCTGCAAGAGCGAGCGCTACACCCAAGCATTGTCGTCATTTAAACATTCATTAACGTTATAGTATGCCTTTTGTAGTAAAATAGACTTAACACGTTCCTTAAATTTATGTAATGGCAAATTTAAAAGTGCAGGAGGGACCTTATTATAGAAGCGTGTACACAGTCCCAAACTATAACTATCCTATAATATGGAAATATAAACGGGTGTAAATGTATAGTTTTAGTGTACTCGCATGGATATGCAAGTGTACATACGTGGATCAGGCTCCGCTACTCTAAAATACAAAATACCCTATATTTGATCAATGTATGTGATGGTAAGTGTTGATTTGGCCGAATAAATAAATAAATAAAATGCAGCTGCCGGAACACACCCGAAGGTGTTTGGCGGCAGGTTTTCAACTTGAGGGTGGTAGCCAGCCATCTTTCAATTAGATGATCTCTATACTGATTTTATAATGTATAGTGTCCGACCGAAGGAAACCTTAAGAAATTCAGTTCAAGATTTTCTTTTATAATATAAATGATTTGAAAACTTTTAAATTTAAAAAGATTTGATTGGCGATGACGCCGATCGTCCAGCGCTAGTCTACAGCGCAGTGTGCCCATCGTGTCCTCGCTCAATCGTAACACTCGTTCAATTTCGGTTCTTGCTAGAAACCTTCGGTTTCGGCCAAAACTTCGGCTTATTTCGGCCGAAACCGACCACCGATCATATCTGGTAAATCTCATGATACTCGTACTACCTGGTCACCACATAACTAAAACTCACCCTAAAATAATGTTCGATATCTATAAACCGGCAGGAGTTGAGGTTGTAGACGGACATCTCTGGCACCTGTATCTCCAGCGTCCAGTTCCTGGTGGTGTTGGCCGGCACGGGGCCCTTGGCCAGCCCCGCCAGCTTGTCGGTCTCCGTCTTCGTGTCCGGCTCCGATATCGCATGGAATATTGTGTTCTGGACGAGGATTATGTAAGTTTAAAAAACATAATACTAACACAAACAAACATAATGCCTCACCTTCAGGAAGATTGTGTGAACTTGCAAACTTGCACTCTAGAGATGTTTGTTTTATTAAAATAGCTGCTAAGCACATTTTATGTAACACATGTTTTATTTTATATTTATTATTATGTATTATTTTTGGACACGATGATAGTAAAATGTCAAGGTCGAATTTGAGTACAAAGTTTCAAAAGGAACAAAAACTGACGAAAAAAGGACAGAAAGGATTTGGCGAGAATATGGCATAGAGGCCGGATAATAGGTACCTACATAGAAAAAGAGAACTATAGTTTCACGCCTGTCACGTCTGGCGGTCGGTCTGTCTACCTGATGATAAATTGCTACAGTTGCATATGGACATTAGGATTAACTATGTGTCGCTTACCTTTACAAAGCCTAGAAGGCAACTGGCTCTCAAGTGCAACTGTCGGAACACACCGGTTGGGTTTTGGTGACAAAAAAAACTCATCAGGTATCATATATAGTATGAAGAAACGGTGGTCTCGTCTAAGATAATCTCACCTTTGAAATAGTCATCCTAATCCTGTTAATTTCTACTGAGCTGTTGTTGGCGCAGCTGATCTCCACCGGTATGGCCTGTCCGACGCAGAACCCTCTCATGGGCACCTTCACCAGCACCTCCGACGAGCCAGAGCTGACGCACCAGCAACAGTACGTGTGCTCCATCTCAAACTCCATATTATTCTGGAGATACAAAGGTAAAGAGCAATATTTCAGAGTTGTTACAAGGTGTTCAATAACAGTGGTTTAGGCATGTTTGTTGATATTTACATTAATTAATCCGTAAAAATCGATAATTTATCTTCTTCTTCTGTATATATAAAAGGAAAAGGTGACTGACTGACTGATCTATCAACGCACAGCTCAAACCGCTGGACGGATCGGGCTTAAATTTGGCATACAGATAGCTAGTACCCACTGATCTATAGATGATTAATTATGATGAAATAAGTAAATTAGCTCACCTTGGCATTAGCAATAGAGTTCAAATCAACTTGCGATAGTATCCTGAGCGTAAAGTACAGCTCTTGGTCAAACTTGAATGCTCGGTCAACTACAGCTTTTATCCTGTATCTAATATGGCCCACCGAGCCTTCGTACGAGGATGGTAGGTTGGCCGGTAGAGCACATTCAAATGGGAATTCATAGTGGCCTGGCACAAGGCTGGTTTCTCCTGTAGAATAATAATAAATAAATAAATATTCTGGGACAGTATTCCTCACACACGGCCATCTGACCCCAAACTAAGCAGAGCTTGTACTATGGAAGCCAGATAACTGATATAATACATATACTACTTTTCATTTGTAAATACATACATATATAGATAATTACACCCAGACTCAGGACAAACAGACATGTTCATGCACACAAATGTTTGTCCTGAGTGGGAATCGAACCCACGATCTGCGGCGTGATGGATAATAATAACTTAATTGCCAAAAATTTATAAGAACATAAATTGACAAATTACGGTCTAGCTAGATAATATGGCAAAATATGACAACAGCATTGTCGAACTAAATTTTGTATCCTTTTAAACCTTTTTAAATATTGATTTTAAATCCTGTGTTTATGACGTTGATTTATTCTTGAGTTTAACCAAAATTAAGGACGTAAGAGTGGAGACATCACTACATAGTATAAAACAAAGTCGCTCCCGCTGTCTGTCCGTCCCTATGTATGCTTAGATCTTTAAAACTACGCAACGGATTTTGATGTGGTTTTTTTTAATAGATAGAGTGATTCAAGAGGAAGGTTTTAGTATATAATTTGTCTTATACCCGTGCGAAGCCGGGGCGGGTCGCTAGTTGTCAATAAAATGTTAAAATAATCTAAATACAGAAATAAATATCATTATTATTTATTTTTTGTTGTGTGACCTACAGTGAAAATGTGTACGACTGAGTGGCAGCTTATGCTCGTTCCACACCCTGTGACTATGAGATTTAGCGCCAACTGCGTTATTATAAAGAAGAATTGGCAGGAACAGAAGGTGGTGGGTCCAGGAGACCTTCTTCCACCCTTACGCGGACTTTGCGGCGAGCGCTGAGGGCTCTCAACCGCTACTTAAAAACTAAAATAAATTTAGGGCAACGGTAGCCCGAGGGTGCCCCCTGTGGGGCTCGACCTCGGCTCAGGACGTTGCCTGGAGAATATGTGGGAGGACTTAGCATGCAAATATATTATTATTTGGGGAAGTTATTATAAAGCGTGCGCCAGACTTTTATAAGTGCTTGTGAAGGCTTATTTAAATAAAAATATATTAATTGTATTCAATTCTCCACACGGCACAATTTGATTGATAATTTGAGTAAATTGCCGATCAAATCGTGTCGTCTGAACAGGCTTTAGGAAATAGGTGAGTCATTGATATGTCCTCACTGATAGACATATTATAATAGAACGTAATAACCGTTCCTATTTTAATAATCTGATAACCCATATAATGGATGCATAGATTGATTTTCGAACCACGCAAAAACTTTGTATAAATGAACCAAGTTATGCTTACATAATTGATTAATTAACCGCGCCATTTTCATAATATTGCTAGTGGGTATCGTAACCTTCAACTATTCGGAAAGTACATACCATACATGTTAAGGTGACGCCGCGTTAAGCTTAAAAATCTTCAACGTGCTGCGTCCCGCTCCCTACTATAGCAACCTCTCATAGAAAACCCGCGTAAACGGAACGGGCGTATGCGACAAAATGGTTTTTATTGTTTAATTTAAAAACTACAAATATGTTTCATAAAACCTAAGTACAATTTATAGTATCAGTTTCAATTAATATATGTAGACAAATCGATCCTCAATGCCGGTAAAATTGGAATCTCTTATTTTAAAGAGGTCTTTTTGATTAATTATTTTGTGTTATAAAAGTTAACCAATCGTGTTATGCAACGTACAAAATAAAGTCAAAGACATGATGAATTCTTACAATAAATTTCAGTTCGTTCGCTTCAGTCATTGTTGAGAAAAATCGGAATCCTTGCAATCAAAATCTTCAAAGCGTCGCCTTAAAGACTATTTTTAGTATTCAAGGCACAAAGGCCTTGCGGTCACGGTCACTTTTTAACCGAATTTAAAAAAAGAGGAGGTTCTCAATTCGGTTGCATGTATACATTCCTCATTTAATATTTTTCGTATTTTGTGTATGTGTGATTGAATTCTCAATACAGACAGACCCTGTATGTTTTTTTTCATTTATTTCGAGCAGAATTGTATTTCAATAGCGGATCCAGGCTATATAATGGGCTCAAGTTCCCCCCAAAAGCATCCCAAAGTCCACCTCTGACGAAGCTTGATATTATCTCTACTACTCTACCCTCAGCTGGCTTAAGCCCCTCCCAAACTAAAATCCTAAATCTGTCACTGTTGTATTTGTTAACAATATCAAAAAATGCAAGCTTAACTCTTAACACAATGTTTTCTTCTGTGGTTTTGATATTGCTCAATAAGGCACATAGTTTAATTAAATTATACATTTTGTTATCTTTATTACGATAAGTATCTATTGCTGTCTAACTAGAGTCGTACTTTTAAATTACTTCTATTTGTATAGCGCTAAAGTCGAAAATTGACCAATTTATTAATCGTGTTTGACGGCTCTAACAAGCTACACTGCACCGCGTTGTTTTCCATCATTCATAAACGCATTTTTTGTTAATTACGTCTGACGCACAAGCACTGATAAATTATTATTGTTTTATTTTCCTGTTAAACTTTACCGCACACATATTATAAATACGAAAGTGTGTTTGTTGGTCTGTGCTTCTTTCACACCACAACGGATCGACGTTTTTTTGCATATATAGTTTATGGATCGGAGACTGGCATAGGCTATTTTATCACTGGAATGCGGGCGAACCGCGAAGCGAAAGCTAGTCATTATAATTATTTTTTATCGAATTCCATAGGAAATTCCATAAAGACTAATCATTCTTTCATATCTACCGTTTAAGTTTCTGTAAACATTGCAATGCGTTTATGATAAGGGTGGTGGCTAGACACCTATCACTATGTATTCTAATGATGTTTAAAATGAATTCTACATGTTGTTTACTAAGTAGACGAAATTGTATAGCAGCAAAACTGAGAACTCGATACCGCGCGCTGTGTATGTGGATTTTTATAGTTAGTACATTTAGCTTAGCCAGTGGCAACAAATAGGCTTTATTTTATTGGGGAAAAAGATATAGATATTATGTAGTTTATGCGTTTATTATTATACTATACTATATCCTACTTATTAATAGGAGGTAAAGTTTATTTCTGAGTTTGGATGTACAAGGTAATCAAGAAGTACTGGATGCTTACTACCAACTCTTATTGCGATTCAAATGACGACCTAAACTGAGTTGTGTCGCTATATCATACCATGACATTGTTATAACGATCCAACTGTCATCATGTTCGTAAATGATTAGCTTTTTCACTAATTGGACCAAATGTCCAATTTCGTTCATTCATTTTCGTACCATGACGACAAATATCAACCTAATCATGACCGCTAAACTGTCAAATTAAACAGAACCGATCTGATTATAAAAAAATGTTTTTGGAGTGGTTATAGGCTATTTTTAATTCCTTTAAAGGTGAGATTGAGCGTGAAACCGTGGGGAAAATAAAGTTTTTCTGATCAAGTTGGTCCCATAGTACAAGTTGTTCAGAATTATGTCCTTAAGGCGCTGACAACAGCTAAAGTCTCTCTATTGCAACCCAACCTATATTAATCCTACTAAATGTACGGTATTAAAATTTAAATACACGATACTCAAGGATATAAATGACAAATTTATTAATCTCAAAACACGATTTCATTTCATTGCCTCGATAAAAAAAATTGCCAAACACAACTCTGAAAATCAAGGAATTCCCAAATTTATCCTATACACGAATGTATTTTTCGATGTGATATTTTACATTAATATTGTTCGAATAATTAGAAAATGATTTATTTCGTTAGTTTTTGGAATAAGGAATTTATTTGTACATAATTAATTATTTTTATAAATGTCGCTTACGTTATTAATTCGGAGCAGTTAGGGGGAGGAGTCAACATTATGCCACACTCTTCTGTCACGTTACTTGCGTATTTTGCTTTGCCCTCACTCGCATTCCGCGGCGATCCGCGTTGCTAGACGGACCTATACCAGTTTTTTTCTGAGCGCGCGGTTTCAACATTATCATCCATAAATGGGTAAAATATCTTTTTAAAAAAATGTGCAATGCCTGATGAATAAAGTAAGGTAGTAAGCAATTTATTTCACAGTGATTGACAATGATAAAAGTAAACAAATACTTGTGTTTGTCAAAGCGTCATATCACAGCCGCTAGATTGCAGTGTAATTTATGAATGTATTCAGCCTATTCACATTATAACTTTTTATCAAATTAAATGACAATATTTGGAGGGAAAATGAATTGCATTACATAACTTTTACAATATGATCTCGTCGTATTATTTCGCATAAAAAAAGTATTCAAACTAAAGATTTACTTACCACAAAAAGGGCATAATAACTGATTAATTTTATAATCTTTCATGCATTGGGAATAAATTTGTCGTGCCGCATCACTGACCGAGAAAGATTCTTATTTTCATAGCATAAGTCATGTCATTGTTAGCTCAGCGGTCCTGGTTTATAGGTCAAGAACCTATAACTACTTGGATGTGTGTGTTCAAATCCATGTGATGACACCATGTTTTATAATGAATGTAAAGTACCTGGATGATTGAGTTGTGCTGGTATATATAATACTTTTTATTTTGGTAAACAAAAGAAGGAACTTGAAAAAGAGAAATTTAATAAATGAAATAGGAGACATCATCTGGATTCGAACCGCAGACATCTGGTTTAAGGATCGCACGACCTCCCGCCTGAGCTATTAATTACTTATAGTTAGTGGCGAAATTTACTTTCGTATTCTAATGAAAATGTAGCAGTTTCTCATTGATTGAAAACACGGTAAAACGACAAAATGAAACCTAGCTATATATTTTGAATTTTGTACAATTATGAGGCGAATTATTAAGTAAAATCTATATGGGTATCGTTTCCATGGTTTTCGGGGGTGCTTATTACGAATATATAACATATTTCGAAATCCAAGATGGTGGACGCGAATTAAAAAAAAAAACAATATGGGTATCGTTTCCATGGTTTTCGGAGGTGCCGATTACGAATATATAACATATTTCGAGATTCAAGATGGCGGACGCGAATCATTAAATAAAATCTATATGGGAATCGTTTCTATGGTTTTCGGGGGTGCCGATTACAAATATATAACATATTTCGTGATTCAAGATGGCGGACGCGAATTATTAAATAACATCTATGTATAAGGGTATCGTTTCCATGGTTTTCGGGGGTGTTGATTACGAATATATAACATATTTCGTGATTCAAGATGGCGGACGCGAATTATTAAATAACATCTATGTATATGGGTATCGTTTCCATGGTTTTCAGGGGTGCCAATTACGAATATATAACATATTTCGAGATTCAAGATGGCGGACGTGAATTTTTAAATAAAATCAATATGGATATCGTTTTCATGGTTTTCAGGGGTGCCGATTACGAATATGGAGTAGTGATATCTCTGCGCGACCTAATTTAACTACTAGCAAACTATTATGTATTAGTATTTTAACGTACTGCCAAAAAATAGAAGACACTTTACAGACAACTTTTACAACGTTTGTTGGAAATAATATTAGAAGTCAATTATATCAACAGCTAAAGAACATTAATTTTAATACAAGACCATGGTCCTGCTTCCCGTCTGAATTTTTATTAAAATTATTTCTACGTATAAGAATTGACTACATCGTCAAATTCAACAATCGCAATCTGAAAATTAGTAAATCCAAATGTTGAAAATACCTTTCAGTTTCGCATTTGTAGTATTTAAAAGAATAAGTATCTCAGTATTTCTCTCTCTCATTTTTTTTATTTTGGTATCCTATTATATTATTAAAAGGTCATAAACAATAAAAAATATGTTAGGTATTAGTTCTACATACACATACTACGAATAATGACGAATGTCTACACAAAAGCGGCATTTCGCGTGACTTCAAACGCGATAAACCACTGTATGACTTGTTACGCTGTGGTACTATTGTAAATAATGGTGTGAAAGATGAAAAAGTTACAAAAGTAGTATGAATCATATCAAACAAAGTAATCAAACATAAGTCGCCAACAGGACTCGATCCGTGGACATCTAGTTAAGGCGCTGACAACAGCTAAAGTCTCTCTATTGCAACCCAACCTATATTAATCCTACTAAATGTACGGTATTGAAATTTAAATACACGATACTCAAGGATATAAATG
Organism: Tetheella fluctuosa; assembly: GCA_951216915.1. NCBI lineage: Eukaryota > Metazoa > Arthropoda > Insecta > Lepidoptera > Drepanidae > Tetheella > Tetheella fluctuosa. The sequence goes on along the minus strand of OX578229.1, from coordinate 1,369,628 downwards.
ACAAATTTATTAATCTCAAAACACGATTTCATTTCATTGCCTCGATAAAAAAAATTGCCAAACACAACTCTGAAAATCAAGGAATTCCCAAATTTATCCTATACATGAATGTATTTTTCGATGTGATATTTTACATTAATATTGTTCGAATAATTAGAAAATGATTTATTTCGTTAGTTTTTGGAATAAGGAATTTATTTGTACATAATTAATTATTTTTATAAATGTCGCTTACGTTATTAATTCGGAGCAGTTAGGGGGAGGAGTCAACATTATGCCACACTCTTCTGTCACGTTACTTGCGTATTTTGCTTTGCCCTCACTCGCATTCCGCGGCGATCCGCGTTGCTAGACGGACCTATACCACTTTTTTTTCGAGCGCGCGGTTTCAACATTATTGGTAAGAAACAGCGGTGTGGACTGTATATAAAATATTGGCGTTGGCAATCAAGGGAAAAAGGGTGGTAAAGGTGGATAATTATGCACGCCTTACCTTGTCTTTATGTCCTTGTCCTGGCCTTTCTTGTATTTTATAATCAAATTTTCAATAAATCAGCGAATAATTAATTTCTTGAAGTATGTTCCTTGAAGTATATTATGTCAATTTTTATATTCGGTTTTGTTCCTTTCTTTTCTCTTCAGTTTTTCGGCCAGGCATACAGCGGGTGGGCGCGTCAAAAATGCGACGCGCATATATAGTAGGCGTGCGTGTGAGGAAGAAGGAAAGGAAAGGATCAGGGAATTGATTACCAACACCATCAAAAATAGGTTTTAATAAAAACAATAATTATGGCGAAACCATTCCCCCCGGCCTTAAAGGGTTACCTTTAAACTATTTATGAATGCGGTTACATAATAATCTAAAACAAAAACTACAAAAAAAAATCTTAATTGTAAGATTAAATATAATGTATTAAAGGCAATAAATAGATAAAACAATCATTGGCTTGGCAATGGACACAATCGCACTACTGGGCGCACAAAGCTCCCTTTACTCGTCCTAACGGTGACTACACGCGTTGTACCATCCTTGGAGGGGTGGACAGCTTCTACTACACCGAGAGGCCATGAAAGAGGCGGCACATTGTCTACAATAATAACCACCACTGACCCCAGCTGAATTGGAGTGGATGGCGTGTTCCACTTAGCACGAGCTTGCAATTGATGCAAATACTCAACTCTCCATCGCTGCCAGAATGACTGAACTAATCTATCCAGTAGTGAATGTCTCTCCAGTAAGTTAACTGGCTCTATGTGAGACGCGGGTAGAGAAAATAGAGGCGCGGTATAAAGAAAATGAGCCGGCGTAAGAGCAGACGGCTCTGCGGGATCGCTGCTTAAAGCAGTGAGCGGACGCGAGTTTAAGAGTGCCTCGATTTGAGTAAGCACTGTCGAAAGCTCTTCATATGAAAGTATTTGTTGACCTACGACTTTAAATAAATGAGACTTTACTACCTTCACCATAGACTCCCAACATCCACCCCAGTGCGGACTGGCAGGCGGAATATGTTTGAAATCTATGCGACTTTCAGAAAGTTCATGTTCTAGACGCGGACGATATTCATCTAAGAACTTGTAAAGATCTCGCAAATATGATCGACAACCTACGAAATTTGTGCCGTTATCAGTGTAGAGACACTGAACCGGGCCGCGACGGGAAAGGAAACGCTTGAGCGCAGCGAGAAAATTGACCGTACTCAACTCCGTAGCTATTTCAATATGCAAACAGCGAGTTGTAAGGCAAGTAAAAATACAAAGCCATGCCTTGCGGCTTTTAACTCCTCTACCACGAACTGGCGTGTATTGTAAAGGACCTGCGTAATCGCAACCTGTATGCGTAAACGGTTTATCAACTTGGTTGACGCGGTATGCGGGCAAATCCGCCATCATAGGAAAGGATGGACGCGGCTTTACTCTGAAACAAGTATTACACTTGTGTATGCGGTGTCGAATAACTCGCCGCGCGGCGAGTATCCAATAATGTTGCCTGAGTAAGGACATCAGAAGTTCGGGACCGGCATGAAAATGCTTCCTATGATAGTAATTAATAATTATATCAACCACATGATCATGCCTCGGGAGAACACACGGGTGTCTCTGCGAATAATCCATAGTAGCATTCGATAGCCTTCCGCCGACGCGAATTATACCATTTATATCCAAAAATGGTTTTAACTTTTGTATTGCGGGTAAACAGTTTTTATTGTTTTTTAAATTGTATATATCAGCACCGAAGTGGACATATTGTAAAGTGAGTATGATTTTGTTTTCAGCAAAATCTAAATCTGAACGAGTCACGACAAACCTGCGTGGTAATAGTTTTAAAAATCGGAAAATAAAAACTACTATTCGTAATAGCTTCGACCATGAAGATACACGTTTTGCGACTGCGTAAATTGGCGATTCAATTTCGGTTGTAGTTACAGTATGTGCTAGTGGCTTAAGATCTTGCATTTCACCGACGTCATCAATATCAAACCCAGTGATAGGCCACTCTGCTGGATCTTTAGAAACCCACGGTGGGCCTGAAAACCATAGCGGATGATTGATAAGCATCGCGGGAGAAAGGCCGCGCGATAGGCAGTCAGCAGGGTTTTCTATTCCTGCTACGTGATGGAAACAACTTGCAGGAATATCATCAACAACCTTGGCAACGCGATTGGCGACAAAAGTTTGCCAACGGTGCGGCGAGGAGTTTAACCAACATAAGACGACTTTCGAGTCAGTAAAAGCAAAAATATTTGAGATTTTATAACGCGGTTCAAAATTATTAAGTACTTTACGCATCAACTTTGATAGAAGAGCCGCAGCACATAGCTCTAGCCTAGCGATAGAAATTGTTTTAAGCGGTGCAACTTTAGACTTAGAACATACTAGCCTAATAGTCCTAGTGTCACTAACGATGACCTGAAGGTAAATTACACAACCGTAGGCACGTTCACTTGCATCAGCAAAACCTAAAAGATTAGCTACACAACCCTGAATTACCCCTAAATGTCGCGGTATACGTATGTCATCGAGCGCAGGTAATTCTTTGCAAAATTGTAACCAAAGTTTCGCGATACGTTGGGGAGGCGCATCATCCCAATCACATTTTAATAACCAAAGCTCTTGAATAAGTAGCTTGGCATATAATATAACTGGAGCCACTAAGCCTAAATTATCCCATAAACGTGCGACGACGGATAAAATAATTCGTTTAGTGCATCCTAACTCAGGTGTGACAACCCTAAATTTAAAAACATCATCAACCCTATCCCAATGCGTACCTAATATTTTTTGCGGAACAGCACCTCTATCGATCTCAAGATCTGGGAAGGCTCGATGCGATGCGGGAATGGCTCGCAAAACAGCGACTGAGTTACTAGTCCACTTGACTAGGTCAAATTGACCACATTTAAACATGTCAATAAGCTCGGTACAGGCGGCGACAGCGACGGCTTCATCATTTTGTGACATGTCATCCGCCATTATGCTGAAGCACACATCATCCATGTATGTTGAACTGGATGCAATCGCAGCGGCTGTGGGAAACTTATGCCTTTCGTCAGCGATCAGCTGATGAACGACACGAACTGCGTGGAAAACACTCGACTTCATTCCAAAACAGACTCTATTGAATTGAAAAACCGATATAGGGTCTTGCGGGTGAAATCTAAAAAGAATTTGTTGAAACTTGCGATCTGATTCATTCATACCAATCTGCAGGAACATTTGGCGACAGTCAGAAGAAATTGCTATTTTAAAAAGGCGAAAGTTCAAAAGTATGGAATACAAATCACCCTGTATATTAGGTCCAGTATGTAAAACCTCATTCAGAGATAATCCTGTGCTGGTCTTACTACTTGCATCTAAAACCATACGTACTTTTGTAGTCGTCCTATCTTCGCGTTGTACGAAATGATGCGGAACAAAATAGGATGCGGTCGAATCGTGAGCGATAATATTATTGATTGGTCCTATTTCTCTGATATAACCTTTATCAAGATATTCACGAATGATATCATTATAGGCAGAGCGTAAAGTATTCGACGACTCCAATTTACGTTCTACACATAGAAAGCGTCTATGTGCAGTCGAGTATGAATTTCCTAACTTATATACATCACCACTAAATGGCAAGGCAACGGTGTATCTACCACTATCGTCGCGCGTAGTGGTAGCGCGAAAATGTATTTCACACTCAAGATTATCTTGACTGACTGCGGGCGGAGCGATAACTTCCTCAAGTTCCCAAAACTTCTTGAGAAGTTGGTCTAATGAGTCTTGCATAACAGCACAACATGCCATTGTCAATTTAATATTTTTAGGTAATAAAACGGGAGCAGAACCCATAATTATATAACCTAAAACCGTTTCAATAGCGGGTGGTATTCCATTTACTTTGCTATGTACCGTGCCCGGTAACAACAAGTGTGGAAACATAGATGCACCAAGAAGTACGTGCACTTCAGCGGGAGTAGCGAACGTATGGTCCGCGAACGGGAGTGAAGTCATGTGCGCAAACGCTGACTCATCTACGGGAACCGACGGCAGTTTATCCGTGATGCGGTCGACAACAAGTGCCGATACGTTATAATTAACATTATTAGAAAAACGTGAAAATATTTTAAAATCAGTGGAACCTCTGATGGATTTTTCGGTACCACCGAAACCACGTACTATTATTTGCGTATTTTTATTATAATTTAAACCTAAACGCACGCAGCATTCGTATGTTATGAAATTACTCTGAGATCCCGAGTCTAATAAACATTTTACTAAGTGTGCCTGTCCCACTTGATCATAAACAACAACTTGCGCAGTCGACAACAGTATCGTTGTAAGTTGCATACATTGCGCGTTACGACTCTTACCACTACTCGTAGAAATCGGAACTGGCGCAGCAATGGATGTATGTAACGATGATACATTCGTGTCGTGCGATAGACGTGTGACAGGCGATTGCGAGACTCGAGGCGGAGCGCTCGTGTTAGCAGGCTGTACGCTTGGTGTGGGTTCGAATCCAGATGCAACCATTCCACTAGCGTTCGTTTGCGATGCGGTTTGATCATAATCATTGTTAAAATGCAATAAAGAGTGATGTTTTTGATTACAACTGCGGCATTTTTGACTTGAATTGCAATCGCGGGACTTATGCTTTAAACTTAAGCAATTAATGCATGCGTTACTTTCTTTTATACATTTGAATCGTGTGGAAGGAGTTGAATCCATGAACTTAGGACATTTGAAAAAGTGATCATGTACGATATTATCACAAAGACATTTTTTATGAGAAGAAGAGACTGATAGATAAGTTTGCGGGTTCGGTACATGATTTCGCGGCTTATTTATATTTCGCGAAGAATTATTAATGCCTGTACTCGTGGTCGGGTTTAAGCTTTGGTAAATCCTAAACTGTCCTCGTATAAAATCGGTTAGCTGAACGAAAGTAGGCATCTTTACGTCGCGATATTGTGATTCAAACGCACGGATCGTTTCCTCATCTAACTTTTTTAATGCGACATGCAACATTATGAAATCTGTCAAATTATCTAGTTTCAGGTTTTTTAGTGCATTCGCTGCGGTGACAAATTGATCCATAAATATTTGGAATTTAGTTGAAGAAGCGGGACCGCTCAACTTGAGATTATACATCTGATCTAAGTATGTAGATGCAAGAGTACGTGTATCCTGATACCTATCAATGACACATTTTAGTATAGTATCATAATTTTCTGCGCATGGCGCGATACCTGCGAACACTGCCTTAACCTTACTTGAGAGCTTCCCCACTAGATAGTACAACCTCTCAGCGTCCGTCAGCATTGGATTGTCGTGTATCATAGACTTAAAGCCAGCGTAAAATAAAGGCCAATTTCGAATGTCGCCATCGAAAGACATTATTTCGATCGGCGGCAAAGAAGGCTTTCTACATTTTAAGCCTCAACGATCAATAGAACCTATCTGATTATGATCAGAATCCACACTCGAAGGTTTGGGTTCAACACGCTTTAGTACACGCTTGATACGACAGTATAAATCTTCGAACGAGTTTAAAGATTTAAAGTTAGGCTTACTAGTTGGATCACTTTTGAGTAGTGTGCGATTGTATTCATTAACAACTTCTTTGAACTCGGAGCGAATATCATCGATAGTTTCAACAGTACTCAAGAATGATTCCATACATTCTTCACTAGTATGAATCGTTTTCGAGCTTTCATACACTATTTGAACATACTCGAAAAGTGTATCTCGTTTAGTTTCTAACAAAATTAATTCATTACTTTGTTGAGCTTCTAAACACCCCGTATCCCCTTTTTTCGGCATATTGACTAAGTATTCGAACACAAAACAAAAAAACTAAACGAGATGGAATATTTTATTTCTACGAATGGAAAATACCACTTATAGGTTAGTTAATATACCTAATTGAATTAAGCGCTTTTAAGTATCAAATAGGTAGGTAACCCCTATAAGGTGCGGATAAGAATAGCTTAGAAAAGTAGTATAAGCAGATATTATCTAGACGAATCTAGATGAAAGATCTGAGAGTATCCAGACGAATCTAGAACTATTAGCGGGTGAGTCTAGACGAATCTAGACCAAAATCAGCGGGCTAGGTATTTAGACGAATCTAAACCTATATGCGGTCCCTAAGGATAAGAAAAAGGGATCCGGCTCTCGACGGACCAAAAATGGTAAGAAACAGCGGTGTGGACTGTATATAAAATATTGGCGTTGGCAATCAAGGGAAAAAGGGTGGTAAAGGTGGATAATTATGCACGCCTTACCTTGTCTTTATGTCCTTGTCCTGGCCTTTCTTGTATTTTATAATCAAATTTTCAATAAATCAGCGAATAATTAATTTCTTGAAGTATGTTCCTTGAAGTATATTATGTCAATTTTTATATTCGGTTTTGTTCCTTTCTTTTCTCTTCAGTTTTTCGGCCAGGCATACAGCGGGTGGGCGCGTCAAAAATGCGACGCGCATATATAGTAGGCGTGCGTGTGAGGAAGAAGGAAAGGAAAGGATCAGGGAATTGATTACCAACACCATCAAAAATAGGTTTTAATAAAAACAATAATTATGGCGAAACCAATTATCATCCATAAATGGGTAAAATATCTTTTAAAAAAAATGTGCAATGCCTGATGAATAAAGTAAGGTAGTAAGCAATTTATTTCACAGTGATTGACAATGATAAAAGTAAACAAATACTTGTGTTTGTCAAAGCGTCATATCACTGCCGCTAGATTGCAGTGTAATTTATGAATGTATTCAGCCTATTCACATTATAACTTTTTATCAAATTAAATGACAATATTTGGAGGGAAAATGAATTGCATTACATAACTTTTACAATATGATCTCGTCGTATTATTTCGCATAAAAAAGTATTCAAACTAAAGATTTACTTACCACAAAAAGGGCATAATAACTGATTAATTTTATAATCTTTCATGCATTGGGAATAAAATTTGTCGTGCCGCATCACTGACCGAGAAAGATTCTTATTTTCATAGCATAACTCATGTAATTGTTAGCTCAGCGGTCCTGGTTATAGGTCAAGAACCTATTACTACTTGGATGTGTGTGTTCAAATCCATGTGATGACACCATGTTTTATAATGAATGTAAAGTACCTGGATGATTGAGTTGTGCTGGTATATATAATACTTTTTATTTTGGTAAACAAAAGAAGGAACTTGAAAAAGAGGAAAATTAATGAATGAAACTGGAGACATCATCTGGATTCGAACCGCGGACATCTGGTTTAAGGATCGCACGACCTCCCGCCAGAGCTATTAATTACTTATGATAATGGCGAAATTTACTTTCATATTCTAATGAAAATGTAGCAGTTTCTCATTGATTGAAAACACGGTAAAACGACAAAATGAAACCTAGCTATATATTTTGAATTTTGTACAATTATGAGGCGAATTATTAAGTAAAATCTATATGGGTATCGTTTCCATGGTTTTCGGGGGTGCTTATTACGAATATATAACATATTTCGAGATCCAAGATGGTGGACGCGAATTAAAAAAAAAAATCAATATGGGTATCGTTTCCATGGTTTTCGGAGGTGCCGATTACGAATATATAACATATTTCGAGATTCAAGATGGCGGACGCGAATCATTAAATAAAATCTATATGGGAATCGTTTCTATGGTTCTCGGGGGTGCCGATTACGAATATATAACATATTTCGTGATTCAAGATGGCGGACGCGAATTATTAAATAACATCTATGTATAAGGGTATCGTTTCCATGGTTTTCGGGGGTGCTGATTACGAATATATAACATATTTCGTGATTCAAGATGGTGGACGCGAATTATTAAATAACATCTATGTACATGGGTATCGTTTCCATGGTTTTCGGGGGTGTTGATTACGAATATATAACATATTTCGTGATTCAAGATGGCGGACGCGAATTATTAAATAACATCTATGTATATGGGTATCGTTTCCATGGTTTTCAGGGGTGCCAATTACGAATATATAACATATTTCGATTCAAGATGGCGGACGTGAATTTTTAAATAAAATCAATATGGATATCGTTTTCATAGTTTTCAGGGGTGCCGATTACGAATATGGAGTAGTGATATCTCTGCGCGACCTAATTTAACTACTAGCAAACTATTATGTATTAGTATTTTAACGTACTGCCAAAAATTAGAAGACACTTTACAGACAACTTTTACAACGTTTGTTGGAAATAATATTAGAAGTCAATTATATCAACAGCTAAAGAACATTAATTTTAATACAAGACCATGGTCCTGCTTCCCGTCTGAATTTTTATTAAAATTATTTCTACGTATGAGAATTGACTACATCGTCAAATTCAACAATCGCAATCTGAAAATGAGTAAATCCAAATGTTGAAAATACCTTTCAGTTTCGCATTTGTAGTTTTTAAAAGAATAAGTATCTCAGTATTTCTCTCTCTCATTTTTTTATTTTGGTATCCTATTATATTATTAAAGGTCATAAACAATAAAAAATATGTTAGGTATTAGTTCTACATACACATACTACGAATAATGACGAATGTCTACACAAAAGCGGCATTTCGCGTGACTTCAAACGCGATAAACCACTGTATGACTTGTTACGCTGTGGTACTATTGTAAATAATGGTGTGAAAGATGAAAAAGTTACAAAAGTAGGATGAATCATATCGAAAAAAGTAATCAAACAGTCGCCAACAGGACTCGATCCGGTGACATCTAGTTCAAGGATCGCACGATCTCCCACCTGAGCTATTAATTACTTATTGGTAGTGGCGAAATTTACTTTTGTATTCTAATGAAATTGTAGCAGTTTCTCATTGATTGAAAACACGGTAAAACGACGTTTTCTAAAAATGAAACCTAGCTATATATTTTGAATTTTGTACATTATTTTCTTCATTCATATTTCTTATTAAAAAACATTTATACATCCACACGGGCGACGCGAATATAAAATGATAAGAGAAGCGGTTTCATTAAAATTAGTAGGTACATACTATTGTAAATAATGGTGTGAAAGATGGAAATAAAATAGAAAAGTTACAAAACTAGGTTAAAATATATTGAGAACTCGGTTATTACTATTTCTTTATAGCTAGTTGTAATTACATATTTATACTATCAATAATAGCGCCATCTAGTTGTGTTAGTTTCATAGATATATTTGTACTTGTTTATTGTTTGGATGATGGCCGAAAAAGTGCACCGTTTTACCGCGTCTTCGTGTGTGGCGCTATGCTGTGCTATACGTGCTATATATATTGGGGATGTAGAGGGGCGTGGCTAAAATTTCAATTTCTCAAGGCCATTTAGCTGTTGTCAGCGCCTTAAAGGATCGCACGATCTCCCACCTGAGCTATTAATTACTTGTTGATAGCGGCGAAATTTACTTTCGTATTCTAATGAAATTGTAGCAGTTTCTCATTGATTGAAAACACGGTAAAACGACGTTTTCTAAAAATGAAACCTAGCTATATATTTTGAATTTTGTACATTATTTTCTTCATTCATATTTCTTGTTAAAAAACATTTATACATCCACACGGGCGACGCGAATATAAAATGATAAGAGAAGCGGTTTCATTAAAATTAGTAGGTACATACTATTGTAAATAATGGTGTGAAAGATGGAAATAAAATAGAAAAGTTACAAAACTAGGTTAAAATATATTGAGAACTCGGTTATTACTATTTCTTTATAGCTAGTTGTAATTACATATTTATATTATCAATAATAGCGCCATCTAGTTGTGTTAGTTTCATAGATATATTTGTACTTGTTTATTGTTTGGATGATGGCCGAAAAAGTGCACCGTTTTACCGCGTCTTCGTGTGTGGCGCTATGCTGTGCTATACGTGCTATATATATTGGGGATGTAGAGGGGCGTGGCTAAAATTTCAATTTCTCAAGGCCATTTAGCTGTTGTCAGCGCCTTAACAACCCACTTTCGGCTTGTAACCCCCTTTTTGTTACACCCTTATATGTTATGGACCAAGTGATTAATTGGGCATTATGATAAATTGGCCAATATGAGAGGGTAATAAAAAAATAACCATGAAGCCTAAAGTGTCCGGGTCATTTCTGAATACAAAAAGATTTTAGTGTGATAAATAAGTATGTTTATAATATATATATATATATACAAACTAGCCTCAGCAAGGTATATATCAAATATTTGATATATATCCATTTTGTATGAAATTACATAGGGGGCGTCCATAAATTACGTGAGGTGTTTTTTTAAATTTTCTGTCCCTCCTCCTCCCCCTGGTGAGATGTCGTGAGATTTTATTCAACCCCCTCCCCCATCCCCCAATCTCACGTGAGATTTTTCAAAATGTGGGTTTCTTACGTAAACGCGTTGGATTGTTATTGTAAAAAGAAAAAAAAAATGCTTCGTGCTTTTATTTACGACTAGTTAAGACTTGTAATCAATATTGCTGAGAGTTTAAATTATAAGTGTAATAAAAATTTAACAATAGAATACTTAAATCGTAACTACTGTGATTCAAAAAAGAATATCTACTCTAATTCAGTCCATGGAGAATCATGCGCGGACCCCCCTTCTCTCCAACGTAAGATTAGATGAGATTTGACTCGACCCCCTCCCCCCTTAAACACCTCACGTAATTTATGGACGCCCCCATATTATTATTTTATTGTATTATTTATGTATACTATTTGCATATGTGTTACATAAACATAATAAATTATTAAAAAAAAACTAAAATGTTTTTAATGTTTTATTTATGTAGGTTAAAATCAGACAAATAAAAATCAATAATTAAGTAAAATCGTTTTTGCACTTTGTCAATTACGTTGTTTGTAAAAAATAAAAGAATGAACACAAAAAAAACTTACTCATTCATAACGATTTTTTTCTGACACAACTGATGCCATTAATGCCGGCAGAAGTGTTACCATTTATGGATTAGAACTTACTATTACGGAGTATGTTTTAACTCTACTCCAACGCCATCTACATTTGGGAAGTAGAAATACAGTAACAAACGCAAAAAATTACTTAATATTATAATTTTTTAAAACCATAGATATATATCTTAAAAACTCATTTGATATATATCGGATATATATCATGATATATATCCTCGAACCCTGCTTCAAAGCCACCCTAATGACCTGGCCAACAAGATAAAGATGACATAATCCAAACGCCTGAAGCCTGACACGCCTGACATGATATCCAAAATTTGGAAGCATGGTGGTAAAAATAATAGGGACCTCTCACTGGAGAGAAGCCTTTAAATGCGAGAAACAACTCAACACATCTGCTCATAGTTGTAAGACTTATCACAGATTAGCACAGAATAAAAAAAACACAATGCCCAATTAATCACTTGGTCCATGACATATACATACAGAAGCTTGTAGTTTTGTGTCAATGTCAGTAAATTAACTTGTAATTGCTGAAGGAAATATGTGAACTTTAGCACACAGATAGATCACACTCATAAAACTTGGGATACTTTTTATCCCTGGAAAACATTTGATCGCTCTGGAGCATGACAATGGTGCAAAACCTAAAATATTTTCTACATACCACTTTTCCCTCCAACAAGATAAATTTTCTTCTCAAAGTATTCTTCGTAGGACTCATGTACTTTTGTGTAAGTCTCAGTACGGTCATTCACACGGCGTGTATGGCTTGTTGTCCAATGAACTTTGCAGAAACCTTTGATTGTCACATATATTCCTGTAAACGGAAAACATGATTGATAGATAAGGCTTTGAGTGCTTACCACCTTCGGCCACATCATTACTTAGTATAGTGAGATTGTGGTCAAACACAAGCCTATACAAAGTAAAACAAAAAAAAATATTAGGAGGAGGTTAGTAGTGCACAGAATGGATGGCCGATGGGGCCTAAGAGTTCTGGAGTGGAGACTACGAACCGGCAAGCGCAGCATAGGACATCCACTTACAAGGTGGACGGACAACCTTGAGATGATGATGATGATTTTAAACAGGTCTAAAATTGGCTAAGACTACTCTCTGACCTTCAAATGTTTCACATAATCTCTAAAATTTATGTTGAAAAACTAATATTATGGCAAATTGTTTATGAAGTTAGCTGGTGTTAATAAAACATAGGTAGATAGATAACACTTTATTGTTACACCACATATGATTGGAGTAATACAAAACTTATTTTACTGTGTATGTTAAAATGGTATAGTACCAAAAAAAACCATCCTTTTTTTTAAGTCAGTAAAAGTTAGATAAAGGTCTTACAAATAATTTCGAGTTTTTTTTTCGTATCTACCTACATCGACGTTTAGGGAGACTATAGTTTCGGCTATGCATAAAACCACATAAAACATTATAAAAATATTTTCAATGTATCACAAGTTTCGCTTCATTCAAAAGTTGAGAGAAACTTTTTTATCACTAACAAGGCTCTCGTCCCCAGATATCCACTTCAGACAGGCGGAACCTCTCGGTAGAGTATGTTTCTTGGGCGGAACAAACGATCACGTGATCAATTTAGTCTAACCACAACATTTCAAAACAATAATGATGGTCCCTGTAATATAATAAATACCTATGTCAAAATATAAACTTACCACGAAATTTTTTAACTTTTCCTTGATCAAATATCACCTTTCCTAAAACAGTTTGGCCCGGGTAATAAACCCCGTTTTCATTGTCTACAGCTATTCTACCTTCCGTAAAACCCATTTTTCTTTCTTCAACAAGTTACCTACTTTTACAACACAGACGACTTGTTTTACAAATAGCAAAATGTTTCAGCTCGCTCACGAATCACGACGAATGAAACCCGAGTGCAGTGTTGCCAGGGCCCTTGAGTCGTAAGTTACGTTTCGTTTCCTGAAATGTTACATTTTTGCTGCAACAGTTACAATATTTTTATTTTTATTTACGTGTTGTTGGATGTCGGAGGCAAATTTTATTGATGTCAGCACCAGGGCACTTTTTCGTTTGTAAATTTTCGGCCCGAGGTTTCTGAAAAAGGTACTTGGTTGACAAGTTGGTGGTAGGTATGTACGGTCTGCAACATAAGTAGCTCAACAGATACAAATTTACAAAACATGAGTATACTAAAACTATCCAAGATGTATACATTTATAGTTTGTAGGTTTTTGAAAACATACATTTTTAAAACACCACTTTACTTTAGTTTTCCATATTAAGGATACTTATAGTGTACAAGTTCTTTGTAAATTTGTATCTGTTCAGCTACTTATGTTGCTGACTGTACATAGCATAGTACAGCTCTTCGAGCCGTGACAATAGTAAGCTAAATCCTTTGCGGAACTTTGATTGATTTCGGAATGGACAAAGAGAAGTTAAGTGGTTATTGCACTTATCTGTCAGATGGCCCTAAATCAGGTTGGAAGCTTGTGATCTAAATCGGACAGACGACTAGTACCGCCGCGGTGCCAATGCGATTACACTACCCTAAATCGTACACAATTTAGGATCGGGATCCTTCCAATCGCATTAAATCGGAAGCAACTGCTTTAACTACGATTACACCTCCCGATTTCCGATTGAGGAAGTCCTAACCACTTTACTCAAACACCTAAAAGATGGTCGCTCATATTATGTAAATATATACACCCAGACATAGGATAAACAGAGATGTTCATGTTTGTGCAAAATTTAATAATACAATAATAATACGCCCCAGAACAGTAGTCATAACCACAGTCCCTCAATCGACGTGTAAAATCTATAATAAAAGCCTTAAAATTCACCCAGTAGTATGATAAAAGTGAAACCGTCACTAGATAGGTAAGTTTCAACTTATGTTTTGATAACATGATTTATTCTCATTGATCTGAAAAGTGGGCAAAGTGATATTCATCTGGTAACACCTAAATTGCACGCACACATCAATAGACGGCGGCCATTTGTATGCTTCACTCCCAATGAGAGGTGGTTCTATCCGTGTTTTTTTTACATCCATGCATGCCATTACTTATTTTGTCACTGTTTATTTACCTAAATAAATTTAAAAAAAACATTGTCGTAAAATTCTAAAACATTCTGTATCTCGTAAATAACGGCCGCCGCGTTCAAGGTAATTGTCATACAAATAATTAATAAAACTGGAAATCCATGATATTATGAAGTCACTTATTAATAAAAATAATTTGCTTCAAATATTGTTTGTTTACAAGCAATATATTCTTTGAGTGAAGTTGAGTGTTCCTTAAGGTAGGTTTCGACGTACCTTGAGCTTGACAGTTATTTCCTCACCTCGACTGAGGAAAAGTTTCGAGTCGGATGGAGTGGAGGAATATTTTTGCGACTGAGAATACCGATTTCCTCGAGTGAGGTTGAGTGGAGTCGAGGATTTTTTGAGGAAACGTCTTAGTATGGGTGTCAGTCAAGTGTCAAATGATGTGCTGCCATATATACAGATTAATCCGTATTTATACAGATTTTCGAAGAAGGATACAGATTAGCACTGAATACTGATGTTTCTCATTCTAATGATTAAATTAACATAATTTACTTAAAAACGTTGTTTGCTTAATTAGTGTGTATTTTTTTATTTAATGTAGGATAATCAAACTTATTCCTTCGTTTTTTAATGAAGCGGAACAAAGTGACTTGACTGCATAAGGTTAGGAGTTATATTATTCTGTTTTAGTTATTGTGTGAGATTTAATACAGGTTTCAAGTTAAAATAGTAAACAGATTTTATCAGTTTCTACTAGAGGAGAAAAAATTCTTTGCTTCAATTTCTAAAAAAATATGATGATTTAAAATATGGGTGCTTTTTTATTTTTGTAAGCATATTTTAGTATGTTTTCCTATCATTAAAAACAAAATTATTTTAAGCCCACTTTCGGACATGTCCATTACTAAAACATGCACTCAATCGTGCAGATTGCAATTTTTTTTTTATGGTAGCTACAAGGAAATACCATATTTAGCGTTAAAAATATCAAACCGCGAGAAGTGAGAACAAAAGTGTACTTTATTTTATATATAAAGCAAAGTGGTGTCCTCAAATCCTAAGATGTCAACCACTTTCTACAATATCTTAATTTGGATACACACCATTTCGATGGTGGGCAAAGCTGCCAACTCCCTTTTCTTTTTCAGTATGACAGATACGTATTATCCCCTATTGTAGTCTGTGGCCAAGACTTTATCATTAGCCAGTGTCGAGTTATAATGTAAAATTCTTGTGTGGTAAAATTGGAGTTGCAACTCGCGAGAAATTACAAAAGAATTTGATTGTCAATATAAGCTGCCAATCAAATTGTGCCCGATCTCTAACTGGGAGATTTCGAGCCTGCAATTTAGCCACTCTGCTCTCCACACAATTGAATAAATTGCCTGTTTTGATTTTAAAACCCAAAAATTTACTAGAATAAAAGAAATAATAAAGGGTGGCTTCTGACCCCTCCCTCGATCCACTACTCCGACACGACACGAGCTTCTGTTTTTCGAGTGTGTCTTTAAATTACTTTCAATATTGATAATTATCATCGTATCGATTGTTGTATCATATCCATATAAAGATTGAAATTGTTTATTAGAAGTAATTAAGTATCGATATTAATCGTTGCAACTCTTGCCCAATTCGAAAAAACTGGCTGGCAGTGGTAGGCAGTCATGGCAACTTTTTATAAAATATAAATTAGTTGTCAAATCGCTTTTGAAAGGGACGCGTGTGAGGATAATTTAGCGCGATCATCCCGCGTGGTTTTAAACTCAATTTATTATGCTTGGCCTATTAATGACATAAACCTTTATATTTTTGATGATATTTTAATACTTAAAAGTATCCTAGACATATTGAACAATTCTCCGTAACCATTTATGTTGTGTGGTTCGTAGAAACGATACAAGAAAACATGTGTTAGAAAATAAAGTATTTTGCTAATGCTTAAAAGTTATAAAACTCTGTATTTAAAATGGGTACGCCACAAAAAGACATAGAGTTGAGTCCAGTGAAGCCTGAGGCGAATACTAGTGCTGCAGGGGAGAAACTGACTATACCGGTAAACGATGAAGAAGACGTTATTATTGGTAGATTTAGAAAAATAAGTTCTGCAAAATCTATGGCAGCGACAAATGGGAACATACAGTATCCTTCCGAAGTTCCCGTGCGGCACGAAGACATTGAGTCTGGTCTTCAGTTCAGGACAAAGGAGCCACATGAAAGAGAGCAGTTGCTTTCAGAGGCGGTAGTTAATGGAGCAGTAGTACAAAAATCGCAACTTACGAAGAGTAGTTTCCGGGATGTCGAGAAGCCTTCAAGGTTTAAGGATCAGCCATCTGCTACCAGGTTCCAAGTGAGTGATAATTTTTATTATTTTAAAATATACATTGAATATATTATATATATATTTTTACTTTAAGTTTGCATAGTTTGGGTTCAGATGGCGGTGGGAAGAAAAGTTACTCTGTATTATGCACTTATTATTTTTTATAACATTTACAAAATGTAAACAAAGAAAAAAAGAAGCAGATTAACTTACATAACATTTTAATAATTAAATACATAAGTCTATACTTAGTAAAATAAAATGACAGTTTTTTTTTCTTACAGTTTACTTTATCTACCTATCTTAATTTTTTTGTTAACCTGGAGAACTAAATTAATTTGATTCTGTTTACATGACTTATTTACAATGTTTATAGGTTTAACAATAGTGGCCAGTCTCACTGGTTGCCGATAAATTCCAGAAAGTGTATCTGAGAATACTGCCTCTTCTTTCGAAATGAGAAATGAATTGGCCTGTAAAGACAGACAGGCCCTAAGTATTGTATTTCTGTTATAATTTTATTTATTCTATATACACATACATTTCGTTGTTAACTTGAGCCAAGTTCATGAGTTATTTCACCCATCATGCAATTATAAAATAATATTATAAGATAACATGAAAATTTTAAACAAACTGTTATGGATCACTTTTAAACCTGTAAAGCCTTTATAGTTTATCATCTTGTATATAAAAATGAATCCCTATTTCCTATTGTCACGCCATTACTTGAGAACGACTTTACCAATTTCATACATATTTTTTTAAAAGTTTACTAATATTTTGAAGAAGGTTCTTACGAAGAAAAATTAAGAAAATTGGAAAATTGCTTAAAACTTAATAGGGGATCGCGGGTGAAACCGCAGAGCGGATAATTTTATCTGTAACTAGCTAGTGATTGGTCCAGCGGTTTAAGCATGAAAAGGTATTAAACAAACTCAATTTCGCATTTATAATATTAGTAAGATTATAATGGGCCATTTTTTATTCTACATCCATTCCTTTATTCTAGTAACTCATTAAATAGGTAGTTTTAATTATGACCTCACTAGCAGATAAGCAATAAACTATGTGAAATAGTGTGTATATGATTTATTTAACCATCAGATAAAACAGACTAACAAAGGGGTCATTATTTATCATTAAACAATGGTTAAAATGATAATAAATGCCAAAGGAAGTTGTGCTTTGTTAACAGAACTTTATTATCTTTATTCACAATGTGTGTACGCAATAAATAATCAAATAAAACTGGAATTCAATTTGAAAATCCCAATTTTTTACTCAAATTACTATAATTTATATTTTTCAATCTGGGAAAACTCTGATTTATTATTTTAAGGCTACCGTATATATAAGCGCTCGTTCACGATCGCAGCGCACCTCAACAAATACAACCCACTTATTTTTATAATACTTAGGGCTGAATTGACTTCGTAAAATAAATCAATCAGACCTCTGTAAATAGCTTTTTTTTACTATACTCGATAGGTTTGTATTAGACCACTATCTCACAGTGATGATTTGGCCGAAGGTGTCTAGCACACAAAGCGTAGATGGGAATTAGTTCTCAAATACACTACTATTACAATAAACCCTACTACCGTGATGTTTCCTTATGATATTTGAACTTCTTCTTCTTCTTTAATCGGTCCCTCATTACTGAGGATCATGGTCACTGGACCCATTAAAACGGACTAACTGCCTCCATCGACTCCGGTCCAAAGTTGCCATCACCGCCTGCTGGACGCTGTTTGAACTTATATTGTCATTAAAGTGGCGGAAAATCTCTTGGAAAGTGTTTTACAGATTGTTTTTACCTTGGGGAAACCTAGGGCTTCACCTATATGTTCCTAAGACTATATTAGTAGTTCACGCTTATATGCAGTGTACCTATGGTATAAATCAATATCAATCCAGTTTAGGCCGGTAGGGTTTAAGGGTAGCTCTCTTTTAATAGCGGGTAATGTTAAGCGAATGTATCGGTTTCATAGTTATCGTAGAAGGGTGGCGAATTTTCTCGAGACTTTACAGCGTTTTATATAGATGAAGATTTATTATGACATAGGTTAGTAATGTTTCGGTCTTTCTTCTAACTTTTTTTACCAAATCAGCACAAAATACCTAGTGCTATAGCTATCAATCACATAAAGCTGCAGCCGAAATATAAACTGCAAACATGAATATTTGATCATAACATTGTATTTATAGTTAAATAGTATGCTTAACTTCTTACCCGCTATCAAACAGACGGTAGCCCACTGCTTCTAATCGAGCGGTCTAGGTCAGAGGCGCCTACTTGGACGTTACCAATAAATCATAATAGCGACAAATTGGATAAGTGCACCGACGGCTGTATGCTTCCTATAGCCTCGCTCGTGAATCTTAAGGGGACCCTTGAGGCATCGGGTGCCGACTGGTTTGGTAATAAGTGCTTAATCGTGTAGCTAATGAACGTATATAAGCACGGAAATACCAAACTCCTGTCTATCAATCAATTGAACCTTGGAAGCTGTTATTTTACAATGTGCATTACGGTTCTGAGAGTTCATTGTGCTTGGGTACAAATTGTCATACAATTACTTTTGTTTAACACTCATATAAGTTTCTTATTGTTAGTGATTATGGGGCTAGATATGGTAAGCACCTAGTGCTTAGAAAGAAAATGCGACTGTCGAAATATGGTTGGAACACACTGGGAGGTACTATTCATCTCGAGGTTGGTAACCAGCCAGGTTTGTACTATAAAGGACTTATCGTACTTCTTGGCCTAGAGTTCATCACAATATTTTCCTTGACTCGGCTTATTACAAAGAAATTTACCCTCTAGTGAAAATTTGTAGCCAAACATCTCCAGTGTGTTCCGACCATATTTCGACAATCGCATTTTCCTTCTAGGCACTAGGTGTTTACCATATGTACTAGAAGTAGTAAAGTCGGATAATTTAGTATATCAGTTATCTGGTTTCCATAGTAGCTCTGCTTAGTTGGGGGTAGGTGGCCGTGTGTGAGATATATCACAGAATAAACACCTAACGGCATGTTCCGGCAGCTGCACTTGAGAGCCAGTTCTTTCTAGACGTTGTGTGCTAACCACCACTGGCCACATTATCGCTTACCAGATTGTGGTCAAACACAAGCCTATAATAAAGTTAAAAAAAAATGATTACGTCAAATTATCACCTTGACAAATCAAAGAACTTGGCTGTATTTTAACATTCATTTAGTTTAGATGTTTGTAATAAATTGTTAAAACATATCGCGTTCTGACCACAAGTTTTCGTGGTAGAACTAAAGTTGTGGTCGATAGTTTAAAATACTTTAGTTGCAGTTACCATACCCATATTTTTGTTCTACGATGGATTGGAATGTAAATATTATGTAAACTAGAGAAGGGAGCGAGTGAAAATATTTTAAAATGACAGTTTGAAGAATGCGCGGTAATTTATTTTAGTGCTTTCTAAGATTTTCTCCACCATGCGGAATCTCATATAGTGACATGATGTAAATTAGAATAGGTACATCTATAGTAGGTACCTTACGACGAAACAGTCATAACCGCTCAGTCATCATCATCATCATCACCTCAGCCGCAAGACGTCCACTGTTGGCCTCCCCTAAGGATCTCCAATAGGACCGGTCTCCAATCGCTCAGTGCACAAGCCAAATGGACATTTACAGGAAAGATGGAGAGATTATTATTTTGTAAAGCTGTATCTACACTGCCGCTACTTCAGCCTGTTTGTTAGAGCCGAGCATTCGAATATTTATCTCATTAGTGTTTATATTCTACCTTAGAGCAGTTGAATGTATTCTACCCTCAATTAATTATGTGTAGTTCCCGAACATAATTCCATCGATTTGTTTCGATGCTATAGGTATATATGGCAACACCTAGCAACAGAGTAATAGTTTGATAAGAAACATTCATCACCGTCATGAACAGACCAGTTAATGGTGAATGACTTTTTAAGAGTCACATCCTCTTAAAGCAAATGTAAAAATAACTCCGAACTCAGTTTAAGCATAGTCGGAGGCGTATACTGCTATTTTTAGATTTGAATCAATCTACCAAACGATATTAAACCTTATTGTTTTGCGAAAAGGTTGCGATTGATGCTAGCTAAATTTAGTGGCCATAAGATTTGCGAAATTGACCTAGCTAGAGGACGTTCGTCCGCTTTGCCTACATCATTTAATGTAATGCTAAGCTCAATAAAATTCCATGTATGCAGTTTGAACTATTTCCTGACATAAGTAGGTATATGCTTTCCTCCTGAATACAGGTATCTGCTTTTTATTATAGAAAACATGTTGAAATAATTTGGCAACACTTCAAGTGGTTACCGAATTACGGATTATATTTCCAGCTATTTTGATGGCTCATATTCCAGAATTAATTTTCAACTTAAAATATATTGATGGGTTGAGATTCTTGAAATAAAGGGGGTGTAACATTTTAACTAAAGAGGCATATCCAAATAAGGTTGATGTTTCTCAAAATCTAGTACTTCTTGCTGAATCATCTAGTCTTTTATTTCCATTGATTTTTAAGGCTCCATATCCAGTCTTTTGAAATTTATGAAGGAAAAGTATCACCGGTAGGTATGTAGGATTTACTAGTTTACGAGCAATAGTCGATAGAACACTTCAGAATAAATATGATGACAGAATAAGTAACTGAGATGTTGCACTTATAGTTTTTAGGGTTCCGTAGCCAAATGGCAAAAAACGGAACCAATATCAGCGTATTTATTTACTTACAAGAGACCAAATAACGTCATGAGCGTTTTCATCAAACTATCATCCGACATTTGAAAATGTAAAATTTAAATGCATTTTTATGGCACTTATCGATTGAATAAAATTTTTGTGTTTTTTTTGGTGGCTTATTAGCACCTTAGGAACGAACTGAGACATTTTTCAAAAATGGGTGTAATACCCTATTCTGATAGCATATTGATGGATGAATGATTGATTAAAAATAGACTCAATCTTTATATAAGCGGTAAAATTTTTGCAACAAACATTAATTAAAGAATAATCTCTTCTATAAACAGATATTCCATCTCTTGAGGTCCGTATCATCCGTATATCTTAGTTGCATGTTGTCACGCGTGCACATGCACATGTTGTGGGCGTACCGTATTTGCAAAGAAGATTACCGACCCACTATTAATGTTATCACGACAATTACGAGTATAATATTCCAAGCGACTTGAAATAGAATATCTACTGTATAGTCACAAAATTTACTTTCTGCTCTGATGCTGCATGTAAATAAAAACTCTTTGCAGAAGCATCCTAGAAGTATGGTTTTGATTTTATGTTCAAAATTAAGAAGAAAATATAAAAGACGAGGCTGTATGGGCTCAAACCCTTTGCCTTCCCAAAATAAGGGAAAACAGAAGGAATAAAAAACGTCATCGTCAATGTTTGAATTTGAGTAAAAGCCATGCGTAGGCCGATACTGTTTTTAAATTCTATATGTAAGATTTATACCGTTATGCGTGAAGGGCCATTCCGCCATCGTACTCGTATAGTCAATTTAGTACACGTAGCATTAATGATTCATTGTGTGCTTGTATTTACTGTAAAGCCATGCGTCCATCGATTAGTAACGTAGAGTACCCACGTACCGTAACGAATTTCCTACATCGGGTTTTATTAGAATCCGTTTTACTGCATTTTGAACATTCATATAGTTTATAGTTTTCCGCCCTGCAGTTTCACTCGCGGAATAGGGTACCGCGAGTGAAACTGCAGGCCGCTTAAAGGTTGAATTTTTGAAAAATCCTTAGGGTACTCAAAGAATATTTCCTCAAAATTTCAAATCTCTTGATGCACTGGTTTAGACTGTGCGTTGTCAGTCAGACAATCCTAAAGTTTTATTAAGCTTTAACTACAGTTAATCTCTTCTTCGTTTGCTTTTTCTGATCCACCAAATACCTCAATGATCTAGATCATATATCTGCAAATGAGTTAAAGATCGATTGATCTTTTTCACTTCATACTTCTCCTATACTAACTTTTCAACGTGATATCGGTGGAGTCAATACGGGGCAAAATCAAAATACATATTCAAACTCTCAATGTAAAGCTAGTAGTAAATTCGTGCTATTACGTTCTTTTTTTATTTATCTTGTTAACGTAGTGTGGAAGCTTGCTTTTATGAAGAATAGTCGCACTCGTGTTCATTACGTGACTTGAAATTAATGGTCTATCTCCTTTAAGATTATACAGGTAGCTGTTTTATGGCTGTTTTGTAATTACAAACATGCGAGAGATAACATGGATTTGTTAATTCATTTTTTTGAA
This sequence comes from Tetheella fluctuosa, assembly GCA_951216915.1. NCBI lineage: Eukaryota > Metazoa > Arthropoda > Insecta > Lepidoptera > Drepanidae > Tetheella > Tetheella fluctuosa. Next base: position 1,346,522 of record OX578229.1, on the reverse strand, counting down.
TTACTACAAGTAACCTTGCAAAGAATGCTTGAAATTAACTGGTGGTATCATAAAAGCGGTGGAATTTTATCAATTTATCAGGCAGTCTGAGTAAATTCTAAGGTCTGTTCTAAGAATAATCATTCGTTTAGGAAAGAATACAAAGTGATGTGGAGTCGGTTGTATCTCTTTATAATAAATAATAATTACATCCTATATCTGCCCACTGCTGAGCACAGGCCTCCTTTCACGAATAAGGGTGAAAGGGGAATGGGCAAATACTCCACCACATGTGCCCACGGCGGATTGGTGGAGATAGGGTAGTGGTCAACCTACTGTTGGAGTTGTCAGGCCACCTAGGTCTCCAACTAGCTTAACGACCATCACAATTAAGTGATAACCGGGACCAACGGCTTTACGTGCCTTCCGAAGCACGGAAACGCTCAAGATGAAATACCACTAGGCGGTCACCCATCCAGGTACCGGCCAGACTGGACGTTGCTTAACTTTTCCGATCGGTTAAGAAAGGCTAATCAAGCTACGCTACGAGCGCTTCGTGTATCTCTTTGATACTTAATAAAACAAAAAAATATATATATTACTCAAACATAACGATAATTGGCCATTATTGCAGTGCGATCTACCGATTGAATTCAGCGTTTATTGTTAATTACACTAGAATCCATTTCGCGATACAATAAACCGTGGCAAAAGTACTTACCTACATAATGTGCGTGTAACTTACATTACTATATTTATGGCTTGACATACATGGTGATTTTGTTATCACTGGCAATACTTGCAGGGGTGGAAGTACTCATCAATGTGAACAACTTTTATTATAGGGTTAACTCTGTATATCGCGTAAAATAATATGGTTGCTTCATACATTTTGGTCGAGTAGGTATTGAATTTTTGTATGGAACAGCTGATAATTTTTTCATGATTTCACAGTTAGTCCCGTAATAAAAGTTGTTCATTTTGATGAGTACTTCCACCCTTGCAAGTATTGCCAGTGATAACAAAATCACCCAGTATATCTACTATTCCCTAATATATGCTGAAGGCTATAATATACCGTGTAGTTCGTGACACTATAAAACAAATTAATCAATTTTGTCGTGGGTTTTTATTTAGCAGTCAAATACCTCGGCATTGAAAAGTCGTAAAATATACGGCCATGATTATCGCACCATTGCTTTAATGTTATTCATTCTATCCTAAAATGTTATGAATGTGATAGTTTGTATGTTTGTTACCACCGTTAACGGCTGAATTGATTTTGATTTCGCACACATATAGAATATATTCTGGATTAACATGATACTTATTATACTTTTTATACCGGGAAAACATAAGATCCCTCGAAAACGCGGGTGGAAACGCGGGGCAGAAACTAGTTTAACATAAATTGTAACTGATTATTATACTGGGTGATTTTGTTATCACTGGCAATACTTGCAAGGGTGGAAGTACTCATCAAAATGGACAACTTTTATAATGGGACTACCTGTGAAATCATGAAAAAATTATCAGCTGTTCCATACAAAAGTTCAATACCTACTCGACCAAAATATATGAAGCAACCGTATTATTTTACGCGATATCAGAGTTAGCCCTATAATAAAAGTTGTTCACATTGATGAGTACTTCCACCCCTGCAAGTATTGCCAGTGATAACAAAATCATCCTGTATAATAATGTAAATATGTTGTTTATTTGCGGTATTTCTATTAAATTAATATCGAGTTCGTATCGGACCGACAACTGATATCTTTGAGTATCAAGTCGAGCTTGTTTACTATAAATATAAAACATTGTATTATTTACTAGCTTCCGCCCCGCGGTTTCCAAACCTTACAGGATTACCCGCGGGGCTAATATGAAGATTATCTGATAATTTCATCGCGATCGGTTCAGCGGTTACGGAGTCTATAAGGAATATACATACATACATACTCTCTCTTTTATATATATAGATAGATAGATATAGATTCAATCAAAAAAGTATCGGGAATGGATGATTTGTTTTAGTTCCAAATTATTTTTTTTGCTGTTTTTAAGGTTCCGTAGCCAAATGGCAAAAAACGGAACCCTTATGGATTCGTCATGTCTGTCTGTCTGTCTGCCCGTCCGTTCGTATGTCACAGCCACTTTTTTCCGAAATTATAAGACCTATACTTTTAATTTAGCTTTCATTCAATCAACTCAAATATAAAAAAAATGGCAAAAAGCAAGGTAAAAGCAGCACAAATAAAGGAAAAATTCTAAAAAATAAATAAAGTTCAAAATTAAAGGATGTCCACATACATACATAGTTACGCCAATTAATAAAGATCTCTGAGTTGTATGGGCGCTCATACAATTTAGAGGTCTAGCTTAATTGGCACCAACCTCAAATAAGGTAAATAAATAAAATTATGCATTTCCCGTGATGGATGAACGATGGACGAAGTTTGACATGCAAACTAGTGAACAAGCTTCGGAGTGGTGCCTTCCAACTGAACCGAAACAGAAAAAACCACGCCAAAGTCGATCGAAACTCAAAGTCATGTTGACCGTTTTCTTTGACTATCGCGGTGTTGTGTACTCGGAATTCTTGCCGGAAGATCAAACAGTAAATAAAGAATATTATTTGAGCGTTATGCGGCGTTTAAGAGAGCAAATTCGACGAAAAAGGCCAGATTTGTGGAAAGAAAATTCTTGGATTTGCACCACGATAATGCGCCTTCGCACAAGGCCATCATAGTGAACGAATTTTTGACCAAAAACTCTACAAATACCATCGATCAACCACTTTACCCTTTAAGCAGCCGTCTTCTTTCTTTTTCGTAAACTCAAATTAACTACCACTTCGTGGCACCCGTTTTCATTCGGTAGAAGACATAAAGGAGAATTCGCGGCGAGAACTAAACTCAATTCTGGAAAAAGCGTTTAAAAAATGTTTTGATGATTGAATTATTCGTTGGCGTAAGTTTATCGTTTCTGAAGGAGCATACTTTAAAAAAAAAAAAAAACTTTATCTAGGACCACATAGAAATCCCATAGAATATTAGTAAAAACAAACAAATGGCTTATGTACTATGTTAGTAACAAAAATAAAATAAAAAATAAATACAAATTGAAGGCTATGAAATAACTTTGGATGAATAACTAACATTTTGTGTATTATTTTTTTTTCCCGGTACTTTTTTCACAGAGTAGTATGTAATGTTTAAAATCTGTCGTCATGCACCTTCCGGTGTGTTCCGTTAGTTGCACTCGAGAGTCAATCGTGTTCTAGGACTTGTAAACGTCAGCAACACATTAGCAATACCTCTGGTATCTATCGCTAATATTCATAAGCGACGGGAGCCACCAACCATCAGCTCAGGTGGACCGCTTGCCTGCACGTCAGCTTAATGACATACTTCTTTGCAATAAGCGTGTAGTAATCTAATAATACAGACATTTTTTTTTATACCACATTGTCGGCAAACAAGCATATGGCCTGCCTGATGGTAGGGGTATCACTCGCGCGTTGCCGACCCTTCCCCCCTCCTCGATGAGGAGGTATTCTGTAAGGTGGAGGTTCCCCAGTCGAGCTGCTCTTTGAGCGACATATCGCTATGCTCTACCTCTCTAAATCTCTCTTTATATTCAAAGGGAATCTGCAAGCTAGGTTCTATAAAATCGAAAGGTACTTAATTAAAAGTTTCCACAGATATTAGGTATATAGCAAATATGATTCTGCCGACGGAGGGTTGGTGCACACACACGTGTTTGGGTATATCGATTAACAGTTACCTTCAAGTCATTTAGCAAAAGCCGAGGCTAAAAATATAACCATAGTAAAAAGAAAACTATGAAGTGTTTAGTTTATTCTAAAATTATACTTACATATGTGTTTACAAAGTAGGTACCCAGTATCGACTAACCAATAAGTTTAGTAATATTACGAACAATAAACTCATCATATTTAAATGGTAAAATAAGTAACTTACATAACAAATTTTTATGAGACAATAGTAACAACAGTCCAATACTAAACCTTGTAATAAATAAGGAAACATATTTTGTGGTTCTATAATTAGAACTAAAGGGCCGTTACAGCATCTCGTGTTGGCCTTGAAACCATCAGCATTGAATATGGATCAACAAAATCATGCCAAATAATATTACGGAATGTTTGTTCAACACGTGGAAATATTGAGTAAGATTATTGGTATATCTGAGACGAAGTAAATCAAGTCAGATTGTAATGCATCGTAAATACACTATTGAAAGCGTTTCAAGGAAGAATTTAATACTGTTTGTAGTGGAAAACTGAACTTGATACTATTTGTAATCATATGTGTAGGTAAATAAATAACTGTAGTGGGTCAACTCGGCCGCTTGACAGCAACAAATGGTTGAGCTATGAAGGAGAGCGGAGTCCTCCCTGCCCCCGACATTTGCGGGATTTTGCGCGGCTACCTGAATGGCTACCACCCTCAAGTTGATAATCTGTCGCCAATCGATGGTGTGTTCCGGTAGTTCCACTTGAGAGCCACTTGCCTTCTAGACGGCAACACATTGGCAATCCCTCTGGTATTGCTAATGTCCATAGGCGACGGTAGCCACTTACCTTCAGGTGGACCGCCTGCCTGGCGTCTGGCAAAAAAAAAGAAATATCTGCAGTAGGCCGGCGTGGTTTATCTTGCGTGCCAGTACTGTCATTTACATCACAAAGGAGTTAACTCACTATTAGTATTTATTGCACATATGGTATTACTGAATTCGGCCTCCGAGACAGTTTGATTGATGCATTAAACCAACAACACATCCATTACTTTTTTGGATAGGTTTCTATTTCTAGTCATATCAGAGCTTACGTCATTGTGATCAGTCAAGATAATATATTTAATAACCTAGGAAGAGTTTGTGTGGAAATAAAAGAAGAGACTAAATTTTTTATAATTGTAAGAAAAAGTTCGCAAATAAATATTCTGGGAAACTCCAAACTAAGCGGAGCTTGTGCTATGGATAGGGAATGCAATCTCGCCTGAGCCCCGATCTCGCGAGTTTATGAATAACAATACCGCGAGATCTCGCCAATTTTGAGATCTCGCCAGATTGGCAGTTCTGTGTGTTTATTCTTGCAAATAATCACAATATTTAAATAAATTAGGAAAAAAATATTAAGAATTATAGGTATTATGAAATAAACATTTATTTTTACGATTTTTTTCAATAAACTTTTATGTAAGTATTTAACATTGTTTGACGTATCTCTCTATCATTTTTTTATTTAAGTCAACTAACTTTTATGTTAAATAAACAACCAGTCTTCTCTTCTAATATCAAACAAAAGTATTTTAATAATAAAACAGTTCTTTTATAACAAAACAACAAGAAGTCAAAAAATAAAATGAAACATTAACAATGGTGAATTGACTATTAAACTGAGATATTATTATCAATTAAAGAAAGCTATACCAATTCAGAGATTTATTAAAAATGAATTACCAAAATAAATAAATATTTGGGACATTATACCAATCAAATGAAAGGCTTGCAGTTCACATTACACGCCATTATTACGAATTATTTTAAAAGTAGCTCCTTAAGAAGCACAAAATGTCCAAAGAATCGTCTGCTTTTGCTGGCCAGATAACCAGCCGCTGAGAAGACCCTTTCGGAATTAACGTTAGTTGGAACCACTTCGAAGAAGAGGTTTTTATGCTCGAGTGCAATCTCGTTAAACTCGCGAGATCTCGCCCAATTTTCGGCGGAGATCAATCTCGCTAAAAAAGGCCGAGATCTCGCGAGAACGAGATTGCATTCCCTAGTTATGGAAGCCAAATAACTGATATTCTACATTATACATACTACTTTTTTGCGAATACATACTTATATAGATAATTTCTCCCAGGCTCTGGCACACAAATGTCTTTTCTGAGTGGGAATCGAACCCACGACCTGTGGCGTGATAGATAGGAGATCTTACCAACCACGCCAACCGGCCCGTCAATAAATAATAAATGTTCAAAGCTCTTTGATATCAATTATTGAAATTCAAATACTAAATAGTTGTTACGTTTATTTGACATCAAAGCAATTGAGAACAGCCGGCATGAAACATTACCTCCATATTTTTCCTCAATTACTCTAAATTCTAACCCAACTTTAATTCCACGTAATCCAAAGTTCATGTAGATAAAGTAATTCAATAATTAATGTAAATAAATACTTTCAGATGGAAGATAATAAACAAGAAGATGAAGGTACAGAAGATTCAGATGCATCTGGAATGGAAAGCGATGACCCACTCACAGCTACTGACACAAAATATGGCAAGAGTTTTAGGTTAGTAGATTTATGTTAAATACTGTAGAAAAACTGGTTTACATTTAACTGATACGAACAAAGTGTGAAGGGGGGGGGGGTAGATAGATAAGTTGCAAGAGACAAAATAGTTTTCGTTAGTGAACAAAGTTCAATTGTTTTTTTTATACACCATGTTCGGCAAACTAGCATACGGCCCGCCTGATGGTAAGCGGTTACCATGGGTATCACTCGCTCGTTGCCGACCCTTCCCCCCTCCCCGTTGATCTCTGGCGACCTTACTCACACGCAGGAACACAACTATAAGTTATTTGGCTGCGGTATTCTGTACGGTGGAGGTACTACCCCAGTCGAGCTGCTCTTTGAGCGGCATATCGCTATGCTCTACCTCTCTTAAATTAATTGTTCTACACAGAAGTTATATAACACGATAACATTCTAAAGGTTATATGAAATTAAATGAAAATTAGTTACTGCTGTGTGGGGAACACCATTACGTTTGTTGGCGCCCAACATGGGGCTTCAAATGCATGAAAATTATAATGACAAGTATGATGTCCTTAAATATTTTTTTTTTCTTTAATCAGACATTTCACAAGAGAAGCGTTACCGAGGTTGGACAACTACAGGAATGTTTTGTCACTCCATGCTGCGCCTCGACCAACCTTAGATGAGCTTCACAATGCATCCCTATCGAGAAAGGTTAGTGTCAATAAAATTATTTTTAATGTTCTAAGAATCCGATGAACTGACTGAACTGTGAAAAGATTTCTTATAGGTTAACTGAAAATATACTAGCTTTTGGCAAGTGGTTTAAAATCATTCATTGTGACACTGATATGCTTCAGCATAAGACATTTCGGACCTTATCAATAAAATCTTTGTTATTTTTTAGTTTGAAGAGAATTCTTTCCTGATCTAGTATATCTAGATGTATGCAACACTGGATTGGAAACAAAAAATATTACTAGCATTACTCTTATTTTGTACAGCTAAAATTTTTTCCAATGAACGTTTTTTATGTTTCCCGTGACGGCTTTTTTGACGTTTCGCGCCAATGTTGCCACATAAACTATACTATTAAATCTAGTGTATTAAAGTCGCCACAATCAAATACGACTGTTCTGTTAGCGGGATAACTCTTTCAGTCTCGCTTTAGTTTCTTTTTGTGACATGGATGCATAATGGCTGTCAAAACAGGCTAATTGTGACGACTTTAGTAGATATTTTTGCCTAACAGTATGGATGGTGTGCAAAGAGACTTGTGGTTACGTCTGTTCAAACACTTTATTGTATGATAAACGATATGCTCGCGGTTTATGCGTAATTATATATTTAAAACGTGACTGTCTTGTCTGGTTAGGTGGATGAGTGACGATCCAATGATTATCATGAGCCAGGTATTATAAAGATACTTTAGAATGAATTTGTTACTCAATCTTTTTGGAACGAAGTTCCTTTACGCGGGTTGCAGTATAGGCTTGTGTTTGACCACAATCTCACTATGGTAAGTGATGATGTGGCCGAAGGTTGTAAGCACACAAAGCCCAGAAGGAACTGGCTCTCAAGTGCAGCTGCCGGAACACACCATTAGGTGTTTGGCGATTAGGTGTTTCAACTTGAGGATGGTAGCCAGCCAGGCGGGTACTACAAAGTACTCTACCACCGCTATGGTTTCCTTACGATGTTTTCCTTCACCGAAAGCTCAAGCTCATTGTAGGATTCGAAGCCACGACTTTCGCCGCGGCGTCCGACGTCACTACCACTGAAAATGACGAGATGATGATGAGTTGACTGGCAGAAACTACTACTTCCTAGGACTTCAATAAATATTTTAAAAAAAGCCGAACTGGTTCACCCGTTCTCGAGTTTTGCGCTCAGCTACACATTTTGCCATTCATTTTTAATATAGATAGATTACATGAAGTAGCTAGATATAATGGAAAATTATTTAAAGAGCTGTATCTGCCATCTCATCATGGTATATCGTTTCTTTTTTACATTTATTTTAAATTATGTTTGACGAAAATCTCATCATATAATGACGACGCGACCGAAGGTGGTGAGTACCCAAAGGTCAGATGGGAAGAGAAAGCTGTTCCAGGACTTTTTTCAGGAAAACCAAGCTTGTATAACCACGCCCTAAATCCGCCCCTATGTGGGCTATATGTTTTGCCCAGAACAGTAATTGTAGTAATTGCCCTCTCGTTAATTAATTGGACCATTTAGCACCATATATCTACGACGCTGCACTGCCCACGTCGCGAATCCTGATGTAAACATCATCACGAGTTATTAGTATCATAAAGTATGATTATTAATAATAATTCGTTAATTAGCGATAAGTAACGAGAAATAATTTATAAGCGACTAGTTTTTTGCTACGACAACTCGCGAATCCCAATTTGATCCCCCTAGGGGTTGAATTTTGGAATATACTTTCTTAAATCACCCCTACGTCACGTAGTTTAGGTTCTGCGAACCACCGTCTATAAGTAAGCCAGGACTCATTTTACCTACAGGATTAGGTTCTCTGGTATACCACATTTTACGTTGTAAGTATAATATATTGAAAACCATAAAATAATGGATATGGCATGCAGTTAAAGAGGTTAAAAGTGCGCGTTATCTCCCAAGCGGAGGAGGGTGAATATGTCGAGATGACCACAATCTTCGACAACGCTTCGATGACTCATAAAAAGGAGTCGATAGAAAAATGAGTTTCTACAACTCTCTCTTTCAAAACTTGGTTACATTCTAATCTTGATCTCGGTACCATTCTCATTGACCTATCAACAAGCAGACGACCTTGCGCAATACTACACATACTTAACCCAAGTTCAAGGGATTATGACCTGTGTTGATTATTTACTACGCCCAGTGAAATGTCCAACCACGTTGTACTTCATTAGTTAAGTAACTAAGTGGTAAATTGCGTTACGATCTATTGACCCTTCTAATTAATGCAATTAGTGTGATTCGGAGCACGTGCTGTCTAGCCTAGTCTTTAATTTAATCTTTTCTACTTTTTATGTAGCTTTGCTGTTTATATGCGATTATAGTTTATCCTAAAATGACCACCCTCAAATTGAAAATGTGTCGCCAAGCACTTACCGTTATGTTGTGTGCTTTATTTACCATCTTCGGTCATATCATGATTCGCCATGGCAAGATTGCACATTGTAATAAAAAATGCATTTTCTGTGACTTCATAACTTAGGAGAAAAAAAATTGAGGTTTGAAACAGAAGCGAAGAGTACGTAAAATCCTGTACTCTGTCTCGCTCACTCACGTGGTCAACACTACGCGGCGATGTTACGCATTTCTAGCGCAGCCGCGTTCGCTCGTTTCACATTTGGTACCCATTCGGAAATTACCTTAAGACTCTTGGATTCCTCTATTTGCCGTACTTTGAATATTCATGATTATTTCTTCCAGCCAGGTCAGACCCTTGAGAAAGACATGACGACGACGGTCCTGCAGTCACCGAACATCAAGTTTGGTTGGATCAAGGGGGTGCTCATGAGGTGTCTACTCAACATATGGGGTGTGATGCTATTTCTGCGGCTGTCGTGGGTTGTTGGACAGGCGGGAGTGGGTTAGTATGCTTGATTATGAGTTTGAAATTAATGTTGACACATTATGTTCGACTTGGAATTATTATCGGTAACCCTTCGGAAAGACACTTCATCCTCTTCCTCGTTCGGAAGTCATTTATCAATGACTACCACCGGTTCGGAATACTATCAAACTGAGAAGACTCCGGCAAGAAACTCAACAAGGCAATAATTTTGAAGGATCTTTCTTTTGATACCATGAAATTCCATGGAATGAGATACCTTCTTTCACGTAGCATCGGAGCAATTTTCTGCATAGAGATAGTTTATGCGGAGAGTGACATAGGCTATTTTATACCAGGAAGGCGGGTCAAACTGCGGGGCAAAAGCTAGTAAATTTGATTTATTATTCAAAGAGGCTTCTTCTTATTTTCAAATGTGCTACACACGTCGATGACTAAATATGTATTGTATGGAATCTACCTCGCGGTTTAACTAACATCTTGTCTTATTCCAGGGTCTATTAATTTACCAAAATATATGGATTCAGGACTAGTTTCCCATAGTAAATGTTATTCATAAGTGCTTCCACCCCTTATAGCATTATAAAGCCCCTTAAAGATTTATAAAATAACCCTGTATGTCTTAGCGTAAATACCGAAGTAAAATGTGTATACTTCTGGCAGCGCAGTCAATACTCCTGATCATGACCACGTGTGTGGTGACCACCATCACAGCGCTCTCCATGTCCGCCATCAGCACCAATGGAGTTATTAAAGGAGGTACGTAACTGCCTTTACTTTAAGTTTAGGTGATAACCGTCTTTATCCCGTTAAGATAGAGTTGCCGTTAGGTGTACGATTCTCTTTTGTTCCATATTACAGTTTGTGTAGTATTTGACACTCAATTGCAATAGGATAAAGATGTTTTTCCGTTTTGAAGTAAATTTTGATAATTCGTAATAGGTCCAAACTATTTAATTCTAAGGAATGTATTGGAAGCCGTACTGTAGTTGCTGGATTTATCTTCTGTGATGGATGAAAGCTTGCACTAATCTTTAATATTTTTTTACCTGTACGAGGTTATGGTAATCTTAATAGTCATTATTTTTCTAAACAACTTTTCATTTTATAGAAACACTAGCAACCAGCCCCGGCTTCGCATGGGTGCAATTTATATACACAAACCTTCCTCGTTTATCGCTCTTTCTATTAGTGAATATCGTATAAAAATCCGTTGCGTGGATTAGAAGAAGTAAGCGGAGAAATAGACAGAGGCAGATAGAGACTTTGTTTTATACTATATTGGGGAACGTCTAAAATTTCAGTTTTATCTAGTTATGATTGCCTGCAACAAAACATTGTTCACGAGACCCCAAAATTTAAACAGCAAGATACTAAGCAATATAATAATTCCAGGGGGCACTTACTACATGATATCCCGATCCCTCGGACCCGAGTTTGGTGGCTCAATAGGTCTCATATTCTCTATGGCCAACGCCGTCGCCTGCGCTATGTATGTGGTCGGCTTCGGGGAGTCACTCATCACCCTCATACCCGAGTCCGCTTATATGGTCAGCAAGAGTTGGGTACGTAAATTTTGCTATAGCCCCAAAGCCGTAGAGAGGTACAAGAACAGTAGATTTATTTTTAGACCTTTATTTTCACTGCATTATGATATTTATGCCTGAAATATTAGAATCGATGATAGCTCAGACTAAAATGAGCTTTATTTAGCTATCGGCAAAGCATAAAATGTGAGGAAATTATAGAACTGTGTAATATCTGAAATTGCCAATGTGTTACCGACCTTTATAAAGCATAGAAGGCAACTGGATCTCAAATGCAACTCCCGGAACACACCAGTATGTACTCGGTGACAGATTGGTAGCCAGCCAGGCGGGTACAACTGTGCTATGGATTCTTCCCGATATTTTCCTACACTGAAAGCTCAAGCTCAATGTAGAATCGTCATCTGATCTTATGTTACAGGATCAAGCAATATATGGGTGCATTACAATAGTGCTACTAACTGGTATAGTAATGGTGGGGATGGAGTGGGAGGCAAAGGCACAGATAGTACTCCTAGTGATACTACTAGCAGCTATTGCAGACTTCCTTATAGGCTCCGTTATTGGACCTAAGAGCGACCTCGAAGTGGCACAGGGCTTCGTGGGGTATAATAGTAAGTGATTTATTAAACTTATTGGTAAGCTTCAGGCCCGCATTTCTATGGGATCTAAGAATTTTCGGGATAAAAGTATATTATATTTTATTCAAGGATATGATCTACCTCTGTGGCAAGTTTCATGGAAATCTGTTCAGATGTTTATGCGTGATTGAGTCACAAACATTCACACTTATAAACTTTCACATTTATTATATTAGTAGGGAGATGATCAACGCAGTCTAAACCACTGGTTGTAGAAACATGACTTTTTGCGAGTACTTCTTCTTATGTACGGCAATAAGAAAGGATTACTCGAAATAAAAATAGTTCTCGTAGTAAAATAGACGATGTAAGTTTATTTGAAAACATTTTTAGAGATGAATAAATAAATATTCTGGGACATTATTCCCCACACACGGTCATCTGACCCCAAACTAATCAGAGCTTGTGCTATGGAAGCCAGATAAATAAGAACGCGTGTGGTGTTTTTGGAAAATATTCCTTAAAAGGGGAAAAAAATCGTTTTCACATTTAATAAAAAGCAGCTGATGTGATTTGACAAAATACCAATTGTTTAATTACAGTGACGGTTCTGATGGACAACATGGGCCCCGACTACAGGATGTTCGAAGACGTGGAACATAATTTCTTCTCCGTGTTCTCCATATTCTTCCCCGCAGCTACCGGTATTTTGGCCGGTGCTAATATTTCTGGTGATCTCAAGGTAATTATTGGCGATGGCGATGATAGCTCTGTGGTACTGACGTTGAATGACGTGGTCGTGGGTTCGAATCCTATAATAAGCATGAACTTTCAGCTTCCGGTGATAGACTTAATTGTGACGTTCATAAGTGCTTTACCGGAGCCTAAACTGAACAAAATTTATTTTGAGTTTGAGTCGGACGAAAAAAAATGGAGGACACTTTTGAAGGCCTTTATCTGAAATGAACAAGCGAGAAACTCTTTTTACTTTTAAATTTGTGTTCCAGGACCCACAGAAATCGATACCAAAAGGCACTCTACTAGCGATCCTGCTGACCGGCCTCTCGTACATAGTGATCGCGGTGGTGGCGGGCTGGACGGTCGCGAGGGACGCGCCGCGCGGCTGCGTGGGCGACGCCTGTCTCTATGGCCTGCAGAACAGTAACGATGTCAGTATACCACTTATTATACTCCTATGGAGCTGAAGGTAGACTTCTCCATTGAAAAGAGAAGATCTTCCACCAGGCTAGATCATTCATGCCTGGGAACCGCGGTTAGAATCTCGTATATACGTCGAGTACTCAGGTAACTTTGATAGCGCGATGTAGAATCTTGTAGCGCCATCTATCCACGGGTAGCGGATAGTTTCTTGGGTAAGTAATAGATGGCGCTAAACTCCTTATTTTAAAGCGATGATGACTCAAAGTAATGACTTGCTTGGGCTTTCGGTGAGGGAAAACATTGTGAGGAAACCATAGCACGTTGGTAGGTACTTTGTTTTATAGTACCCGCCTGGCTGGTTCCTTCAAGTTGAATACAAGCATGTACCGATGTATTTGGGAAGCACTTAAGGGCCATTTCTCTTTTAGGCTTTGTGAGATTAGTACGGTAATTGTATAAAACTAGGTAATTTAGATTATGAAGGGTACTAAACTGATCCTTATATTGCAGGTGATAAGATTGGTATCTGGTTTTGGTCCCCTTATATACGGTGGATGCTTTGCTGCGACATTGTCATCGGCGCTTGCTTCTTTGGTATCCGCTCCTAAAGTGTTTCAGGTAAATACATAATTAAATAAAGGTTTTAGTACAATCTTATCTTACTATATTATATTATCTGTCTATTATTATAAATGCGAAAGCTTGTGTGTGTGTGTGTACGTACATTACGGTTTGGATGAATCTTGGAAAATAGATAGATTATATCCTTGAATAAAATATAGGATATTTTTTATTTTACGATTGAGTAGTACTACTGAATAGAAAGGCTCAATTTCAGACTTTAGTCAGCCCTACGTTGGGCGTCACTATTACTACTTGAGGATCTTTTGAAAGAGCGTTGGAGTAAATATCAATGTCTTCAAGCAAAAACTGTTTATTGTCACACGAGGTCATTCAGAGCTCCCGGTTGCGGTCTCGATTGGGATGACGAACCAATTGAGTAGTCTACTGAATCGAATGGCTCAATTTCAGACTTTAGAAAGCCCCACGTTGGGCGCCACTATTACTACTTGAGGATCATTTGAAAGAGCGTTCGAGCAACTATAATTTTTCCAAGCCATTCTTGCTTGCTTGAATTAAGTGCTGTAGTGTTCATAAAATGAACACAATATTTGCAGGCGTTATGCCAAGACAAGTTATACCCATACCTGGAGTTCTTCGCGAAGGGTTACGGACAGAACAACGAGCCGGTGCGGGGCTACGTGCTCACATTCGTCATCGCCACGGCCTTTATACTTATGGGTGAGTGGAGTACTGTTATTGGATTTTGTACATTCCGCTTTTAGTGATAAGGTTTATATTTGATTTATGATGAATTATTCTTCCTTAGGCTTATTGTAGATGTATAGCTATTTTATATAATGTTCTTTGCATTTGGCTAAATAAAGAGCTATGAAAAAGTGCGGGGGAGGGGGGGTCTTTTTAGAGCACAGACCATCGTGCTCTCAGGCTCGTAAAGTCTTAAGAATAGATTGTGTTAATCGAAAAAAGCCTACTCTAGTTTGAAGGCCATATTTTAATGATTCCAGAAAATCATCCAGCATTATGCATATACAATGCTGATTAACAATAATTTGGCAGGTGGTTTGAACCAAATAGCTCCGTTGATCTCCAACTTCTTTCTCGCTGCGTACGCGATGATCAACTTCTCAACATTCCACGCCAGCCTCGTGAAGCCTGTTGGATGGAGACCTACTTTTAGGGTAAGTTTTGTGGAACTTGCCACTTCACACAAGACATTGATCGATTGTACTGGTCATACCTGAACTAACTAACTTCTGGATTATAAGTATACATTGAATAGCCCCATAGAGATGGTGGGCGAGAATAAAATGTGCATGTGGCAACGTGGCGATGCAACATACCTCTGAATTGCCGCTTAATTCGCTTCGCATCTGTCAGGTCCACGACATCTCACAATTTAAAAAAAAACATATTATTTGTAGTTCTACAACATGTGGCTGTCCCTGGTGGGGTCGGTGCTGTGTGTGGCGATCATGTTCGTGATCTCGTGGGTAACGGCTCTCGTCACATTTGGGTTCCTGCTTGCGCTATATCTACTGGTGTCCTATAGGAAACCTGGTTAGTCACACTGCAACTATAATTTATTTACTTGTATAGCTTTATACAAATCCTATACGAGTGTGTGTGAATTGTATAAAGGACGGACGTGATGTCACCAGTTATGCCCCTTCATGTGACTTTCTCTATCTCTCTGTCTCTTTCTATTTTATACGAGTATGTGTGAATTGTATAACTTGATAAAATTATTTATTTTTTGTAATTGTTTTGATTCATACGTGACATTGTCTGATAATTGCAATTTTGTAATGAAGATTGAAGCCAAGCCCCGCCTCACCTCCGCTGAGGCGCCCAGGAATACTTGGGCGCCTCCAGCACGGGACCCTTAACGTCGGCGGCAGATCCCCCGATCTACCACCCACAGGTCCCCCGTTTAGGGCGGCACCTGGCCTGCGAAGGCCAGACGTCCTGGCGGGGGTCCCCCGACTGCACATTACTTTTTTATTTATTTATAAGTGCTTTACTAATTCATTAACTGAATAAATAGTTATGAATGCCTTTTTTAATATCTTTCAGAGTTGTAGCGGTAAAGTTACAAAAAAAAAACTTATATAATATAAATATATTTTGTATACAGATGTCAATTGGGGTTCAACGACGCAGGCGCAGACTTACAAAGCTGCACTGTCTGGTGTTCATCAGCTCAACAGAGTCACGGAGCATGTGAAGAATTACAGGTTACTATTTAAACTGTTATCGTACTCATTAGCAAGGGCTTAGTTTCTAGTTGTATTAATTTGATACCGACATGATTTTTAGGGTTCCGTACAAAGGGTAGAACGAGACCCTATTACTAAGACTCCGCTGTCCGTCCGTCAGTCACCAAGCTGTATATCATAAACCGTGATAGTTAGACAGTTGAAATTTTCACAGATGATGTATTTCTGTTGCCGCTATAACAACAAATACTAAAAACCAGAATAAAATAATTACTTAAGGGGGCTCCCATGCAACAAAAGTGATTTTTTTGCCGTTTATATAGATAATGGTACGGAACCCTTCGTGCGCGAGTACGACTCGCACTTGGCCGGTGTTTTTTACTTTGGCAACTGGCATTTTGATTTGAAAAAAAAAAATAATTACAGTGTTTCCTCAGAAATCATACTATTAGTAAGTGTGTTCGTTGGTTTTTCATTTTTTCACCCAGCAATTTATTGCTTAGATATATAGTTTATGGGTCAAGGACCTTTATAAAGCGTAGAAAGCCACTGGCTCAAGCTTAATTGCGGGAATACAACACTTGGTGAGACTTTCAACATGAGGGTGGTAGCCAGCCAGGTTGGTACTAAAAAGTACCCTACCACCGTGCTATGGTTTCCTCACGATGTTTTTCTTCACCGAAAGCTCGCTAGCATCGCCTTGTGGAAAAAGTATATTTTTTATTTTAAAAATGTAACTACTTTATACAACTGTTAGTTTCCCTTAATAATAGAAGAATAAAAGAAAGTTGGGTTACTTATATTTTTTTTTTTTTTTACTTTTTATAGGCTTGTGTTTGACCACAATCTCATTATGGTAGGTGATGATGTGGCCGGAGGTGGTAAGCACACAAAGCCTTGAAGGATCTGGCTCTCAAGTGCAGCTGCCGGAACACACCAATAGGTGTTTGGCGACAGATTTTCAACTTGAGGGTGGTAGCCAGCCAGGCGGGTACTACAAAGTACCCTACCACCGTGCTATGGTTTCCTCACGATGTTTTTCCTTCACCGAAAGCTCAAGCTCATTGTAGGATTCGAACCCACGACCTTCGCCGCGGCGTCCGACGTCACTACCACTGAGCTATCATCGCCTCAAAACTCAAATATCAAAAATCATTTATAACTCAAGACTACTAACTACTCAAGTACTACCACCATATCTAATTCCGCCGTGAAATAGTAGTGCACTTGTATTACTGTGTTTCGGTTAGGAGGGTATGGGAGCCGGTGAAATTACAGGCACAGGAGACTTGACAACTTCATGTCTCAAGGTTGGCAACGCGTGAGTGACACCCCTGACAGGGAAAATATAATATTGTATTTTCTTTGCCAGTGGTGTTATGAGCCTCTATAGGCGACGGTAACCGCTTACTATCAGGTGGGCCGTAAGCTTGTTTGCCTCCTGTCTAGTATATATAAAAAAGAACGGCTGGACCGATTTTTATGTTCATTGATTTGTTTGATTTGTCTCCGCCCCGAATATCAGAATAACTATTAAACATCGGATTTTATTTATACAAGGAACGCGGGTGAAACCGCGGGGCACAGCTAGTAGCTAAATAAAAATATGTGTGCTATAGTCGAATAACTAAATAATTACAGACCTCAAATATTAGTGCTGACCGGGTTCCCGGGCGAGAGGCCACTGCTTACCGACTTCACTTATCTCCTCACCAAGGGACTGTCGCTCATGATCTGTGGACATATTGTACAGGTTTGTATTCCTCTATTTTGGAATTATTTTCACAAACAAGTTTCTCGCAGTGAATTATTCTGGTTGGATATATTGTGATTTCTTTATGAAATTTATGTTAGAACATCTTTTACTATAGGACCAGTGAAATCTCGAAAAAAACTTTTCATACTAAATCAAACTTGATCGAGCCAAATATATGAAAAAACGCCTGTATACAGAGTGATTTTGAAGTCGTTGGCATTACTTGCAGGGGTTGAGGCACTCATCATCATAATCAAGAAAATATATCAGCTGTTCCATACAAAAGTTCAATACTTACATGCATCAGCTGATTTATTTTACGCGATATCATCGTTTGTCCCATAGTGAAAGTTGTTCATATTGATGAGTACTATGACCCCTGTAAGTAATGCCAACAACTTCAAAATCAACCTGTATATGTGAAAGTGTGTTTGTTGGTTTATTTATACTTCTTTCACGTACCGATGGATGACGAGATTTGCATATAGATAGTTTACGGGCTGAGGAGTGACATAGGCTACGTTTAATACGGTGAAACTACGCGGCATAAGTTAGTGTTATAATAGTTTTTGTTAAAAAGTTTTTTTTGGTGACTGTACTTGCATTGTCTACCAATACACTAATGTATACCAAATTTGAAATCAATCCGACCACTAGAAGTGGGTTTAATTCGACTTGCAAGATTCCATCAGGACACACATACAATACATACATTGCATGTTAATAAAAAGCTTGTAAAAATATCATGTGCCATAATAATATTAAAATATGAATGTCAAATATTCCTCATTTGTAAATAAACCGTCCAGGGTCAAGTAAACCACCGCGGAAGGGAAGCATTAACAAATAGAGCGTACCAGTGGTTCAACAAGCGGAAGATGAAGGCATTCTACTCCATCGTTGATGACGTTGGCTTCAAAGATGGCGCTAGTGCTCTTGTACAGGTACGTCGGTAATATTCCCTCGGTTTTTTATGTGAGTTGGTTGACGGCTAACGGCCCACCTGATGGTAAGTGGTCAACGACGCCTATGATTTTTTTTTACTTTGTATTGGCTTGTGTTTAGATTCTCACTAGAATAATAATAAATAAAACTCATTTATTCAGGCAACTTAAACCCAAAGCCATTAAGAAAATTTCAAAAAACACAAACACACAATCAAATAAAATAATAAATAATGATAATTAAATATAGTCAAATAAAAATTGATATAAATAAAAATAAATAAAATAACAATCAAAATAAAAACTATGGGAAGTGATGATGTGGTCGAAGGTGTTACCACCTTCGGTGCTTACGCACACGAAGCCTAGAAGGAACTGGCTCTCAAGTGCAGCTGCCGGAACACACCAATAGGTGTTTGGCGACAGATTTTCAACTTGAGGGTGGTAGCCAGCCGGGCGGGTACTACAAAGTACCCTACCACCGTGCAATGGTTTCCTCACCATGTTTTCCTTCACCGAAAGCTCAAGCTCATTGTAGGATACTAACTGTGTTTTGTGATAGTTTTGGGCGGTTTAAAAGTGATCTCTTTAATATTGATTAAATTGTAACTTCAGTAGTTTCGACGTTCATAAGCCTCTCTTAGGGCCTAAACTGAATAAATGGCTTTGACTTTGACTTTGAAAAAAACACTACAGTAGGTATTGTTGCGCCAAATTCTGGGAAGTAACATTGTTGGAAAACTAATAAGGAAAATTTCATTTTAAACATTTCTTCGAGGTCGAAGCGTAGTCAAAAGTGGCGGAATTATGTATGTTTTTTTTCCAGGCGAGCGGTTTAGGTAAACTGAAGCCCAACATACTAATGATGGGTTTCAAGGAGGATTGGCAGACGTGCAGCAGGAGCGATATTGTTGATTACGTTGAGATTATGCAGTGAGTTCATAGTTTTTTTTTTAAGATTTAATTGTTTCGGTTTGTTTTAGGAATCAAAAATTGATTTTGGGAATATTCGTGTCTTATTTTTTTTATTGAAACAAACGGTCATATATTTTGAACAGTTTTATTTCTAAACATCACGAGACATATAGTTTCATTGAATTACTTTGAATATAAGCTGTTAATATGAACTTAGTTCCGATCAAAATTTGATTTCAGTATATTTAATACAAAATAGGTCCTTATTTTATATTTCGTTCATCTCAAATTGTATCTGAAATAGTCGTGAATAAAGCGTAATTACATAAATGTCTGAGGGAAGCACCCAATTCTCGCTGTGTTAATCAGTTTGAATAACGGCTACTAATTGGTAATTGGCGAAATGCTTGTATCTGATTAGCGCCCAAAATGTCAATACCGTCAAATTTAAACTTATGCGGCCGACGAATATATAAGGAAAAAAAGTGGTACAATAAAAAGCAGTATAATCAGTTATCTGGCTTCCATAGCACAAGCTCTGCTTAGTTTAGGGCCTGTTCCCATCATTATTCCTCACACAGATGGCCGTGTGTGTGGAATAATGTCCCAGAATATTTATTATTATTATTATGCATTTTCAGTAAAGCCCTAGACGTGCACATGGCGCTCGCACTGCTGCGAGTCGAGGGCGGCCAGTACACGAGCGAGGCGCTGGACGACGACCTGCAGGCCTACCTCAGAGACATGAACGCTAAGGACCTGGCCGCGTTCACACGTGAGTTGGGGCACTATCAGACTATGTGGGGATGTGTGTGTGGCTTTACGATTAGTGTACATAACATACAGTAAAAATTAATGTGGTAGATCCATTCTATATCTCATAAAAACCGACTTATTAACAGCTTAAGCCCTTGGATCCCATTTATTATGTACATAAGGAATAATAGTGGCTTTTTCAATATTCAACCCCTTAAGGGGGTAAAATTAGGGACCGTGGGTGGTGGTAAGTTAGTAATAAATAAAGAATACTTCAGATTTTTGTTCTAAGGTTTTAAAAATGATTCAAATGCGTCAAGATATTCCTAAGGCACCACGGTTCATTGTAACTTCTCTTAAAGTCTATGTTTGGTTCTTTATATTGGACTAGCTCAGTTGTCGCGAAAAATAATCATTTTGAATACATTTAGATCGAGCAATACGTCTTTTGTATGAAAAGTTTTCATTGAATTTTTGGGATATCAAAGTTGTTTAGCACGATGAGCTCATCTTATCCACCCTTATTATATAAACAAAGACCACATGCCGCAAGGAACACGTAATTGAAAACACTTGAGCATCGAACTGACGTCAGTAGGGCTAAGACGCAACGTGATAATCTCGCGCGTTAAACTCTAACGCTTAGAGACAAGCAGTTGTCCTTATCGTTTGTTTCTGACAAAATGAGATAAAGATAGTTACGGGAAAACGAGTAAATTTTCTCGTGGCGTACATATTAGCCCTGCTGGTTTTCCATTAGGTGATTATTATCTCGAAATTACGATCTAGTTAAAGTACTGCTTTAGTTCCTGCTCAATGTGGCATATTTATTTACTCGATTCACAGATGTGTTGTTACTAATTTACCGAAATATTAGTTAGACAGTTCGTCCTGCTCGTCCCGGATTCACCCGCGGCCCTGTAGGATCTCATATGCCTATTTCTGGGACAAAATAAGTATCCATGCCATGCCATGCCAACCATGCCGGTTGGCGTGGTTGGTAAGATACCTTATCTATCACGCCGCAGGTCGTGGGTTCGATTCCCACTCAGGACAAACATTTGTGTGCATGAACATGTCTGTTTGTCCTGTGTCTGGGTGTAATTATCTATATATGTATGTATTTACAAAAGAAAAGTAGTATATGTATTATATCAGTTATCTGGCTTCCATAGTACAAGCTCTGCTTAGTTTGGGGTCAGATGGCCGTGTGTGAGGAATAATGTCCCAAATATTTATTTATTTATTTAAAAACGGTGTGAGCTAAATGTAATTTGTAAACGATTGGGGTGTCAAGAGGTAACAACCAAACGAACAAACTTTCGCATTTCTAATATTTTAGTATGATAAAGCATTTTTTTTTCGCGCCTAAAATGTTTTCTTTTGTCAACGCTAGATGTAGCTGTGCCGAAATTAATCGAGCTATGGTTACGTTTACACGATTTGGATATATTCGCTGAATTAATATTTTATCCTTGAAGAGGTCATGAAGTCGATATGGTAATGGGAATACTATAGTAGAACATTTTTGGGATTTTGGTAATGGTGTTTTAATCATTATCCAAAATTAAATTATAACAAAAAATTCAAAGTGGGCTGTATTGTTTGTACTAAAAAAAAGTATAAAATACGTTATAGCAAAACTCTAATCTGATTGTAATTAAAGGTAAGAGCTCATGTTCCAAAATCTCAAATTAGAATTTTTGTAAAATGTTAATTTTATTTTTCAATTTTGAGTTTCTTATATGTATTCCATATCTCTCAAGATTTGATCATTGATCGATGATATGCATATTTTATTAATAAATTTACGACAATCTTCTTCCCCGCGGTTTCACCCACATCAAAAAAAGGTGTTTGAATGATGATTTCATATTTTCCTTTCGGAGATTAGCGTGTTTCAACAGACAGACACAGAAAATTTCTAAAAATCGCTGGTTTATGTTCTATTACTCTTGTTTAATTATCCATTTCTTTTTACCCAACTGCGGCGAAGCCAAAAAGGATTTGTTTGATTGTTACCTCTAGGCACTACCGATCGTGATGTTATTTGGTACACAGATAGATCGTATCCTGCAAAACTAAAGAGTATTTTTAATCCCAAAAAAATAAGATCCCACGGGAACGCGGGTGAAACCGCGAGGCAGAAACTAATAGGTAATAAAGTATGTACCTATCTTAAAATGATTCAAATAGGTTAAAGGTTTCCTAAAAGAAAAAAGAAATAAAACAGATAATACATTTTCTTTCTAAAAAATACTGACTGAATGTTGTCAATATTAGGCATTAAAATACATGTTATTTGTCTAACTAAACGACACATATAGCTTTAGACTTAATATGGTGTGGTATCCATCGATATTAAAAAAACTAGATACTTTTTCGAGCTCCGAAGTCCTGTACTGATTTTATATCAAAAAACCATCAATATCATCATATACATCTCTTTAGACCCAGATGGGCTATCTTTTTTTTCTTAAGATTGGTTTCCGAGCTAAAAGGTTCCAAATTAAAATATCCTTCCGTGTTGCTTACCACAATGATTCGCTCAGCTTCTTGACATACTATTGTGATCTTAGCCATGGCTTACCACCTACAGCTTTGTTATCATTTTATTTACCATATAAAAAATAACTTTCACTGCCCGTGGATAGATGGCGCCACAAGATTCTACATCGCGCTATCAAAATTTCCTGAGAATTCAACATATTACGAGTTTCCAACATCAACAGTTGGATCGTGGTCCCCAGGCTTAATGATGTATCCCGGCGAAAGATCTTCCCTTTTCAATGGAGGAATCTACCTCCTTGCTACTACATATAAGTATGTCAACTGCTGAACATAGGCCTATGCCTATCCCCCATTGATTTCCATAATGAGCGGTTTTGGCCCGCTTGGCCTTACATCCAGCAGCTCCCAGCAACTCTGACCAGTTTGACCAGTATGGCAACACTATGGTATCTAGTCTTTTTAAATCGATGGGTTATATATGTGTTATAAACTAAAACGTTCCATGACGTGTTCGCAACTATCCATCACAAAGCTTCCCTCCAGGTTCGATGGGGGATAACTACAAGGAGTCAAAGTCCACTGAGAGTCTCAATACGCACTCCATAGGTGAGTTTCATTTGTAATTAACAGATATATTTATGTTTAAGGATATATAACTTATATGTATGTTCATCCATCAAAATATCTCACCTAATTTAGTAGATTTTTAATCATTTGCTAAACTTCCAGGGGTTAATGTACACATTTATATCTTTTTACTTCACCAAAAGCTGATGCTCATTGCAGGATTCAAACCAAACGTTACGACCACGGAGCTATCATCGCCCTAAAAGTTCTCTCTAAAAATTGATCTAGAAGTCATACGATCTTCTTCTACGTTACTTTACCTATATACAAAAATAAGTAACATTCACCAATTTGCAGATTTACAAGATATCAATCAAATTACGACGGGAATTAAGGTAAAGGTGGAAGTCATATTGAGATCAGGACTTATGTAAATTCCAGGTAGCAGTATGTCTGACATATCGATGGGGTCTCCACAGCTGAGGCGAGCTGTATCCGCGAACCCGGGAGCTGATGCCAACAAAAACGATACTCCCAAGAAGCTCGTCGAGAAGGATAGCAGGTATATAGGGGTTGTCGGTTTCATACAGGACATATTTTGGAGTATCTGTTTGGCTCGACTAACTACTAATTGTCGTTGTTTTTTTTTTTTATACTACTAGGTGGCAAACAAGCTTACGGCCCACCTGATGGTAAGCGGTTACCGTAGCCTAAAGACGCTCATAACACCACCGGCAAAGAAAATACAATATTATATTTTCCCTGTCAGGGGTGTCAATCACGCGTTGCCAATCTTGAGACATGAAGCTGTCAAGTCTCCTGTGCCTGTAATTTCACCGGCTCCCATACCCTCCTAACCGAAACACAGTAATACAAGTGCACTAATATTTCACGGCGGAATTAGATATGGTGGTGGTACTTCCCCGGGCGAACTAAGAGCACTGCACTAAGAGTTCTACCTGTTTTGTCAGCAATAAAGGCATAGGCAACGCAGTCCGACGCGCCCTGGGCGGGGCGGGGGCGGCGGCGCGGCGCACCTCGTCCTTCACCTCGGTGGAGCAGTTCACGCGCAGGCACGCCGGCACCGTCGACGTCTGGTGGCTCTACGACGACGGGGGTCAGTACGCAGTACACTACACTACACGCACTCCCACTTATGGTAGCCTGGTACTTCAAGCACCTAAACATTGTGTTTTAAAGTACTATTTTGCCAGTGTCGGATAATTTTTATCTGTAGGATAAATTACTGTTTAACTACAAACTCACGATGGAAAGCACACTATGCCTAGATGCACCTGTCTCTTAAATGCAGCTGCTGGAACTTACTGAGGAGGTTTTGGTGACAGATTTACACCTTGCTGGGTAGCCCGGTAGGTGGGTACTACAAAGTATCCTACTATGCTATGGTTTCTTCTCGATGTTTTCCT
Organism: Tetheella fluctuosa; assembly: GCA_951216915.1. Taxonomy (NCBI): domain Eukaryota; kingdom Metazoa; phylum Arthropoda; class Insecta; order Lepidoptera; family Drepanidae; genus Tetheella; species Tetheella fluctuosa. Next base: position 1,321,691 of record OX578229.1, on the reverse strand, counting down.
TCACCATAAGCTCAAATTCATTGTATGCGAATCTCACAACCTGGTATATGACGTCACTATCTTGAGCTCACTTATACCACTGCCCTAAAAATAGAAGACAGATAAGACATATTCTCTATACAAATTCTGTCACACGGCTATATTGATTTTTGAATACTTTTGCGGGAGCATTAATATAAGTTGTTAATGCCTTCTTCTTCTTCAGGGGGTAGTAGACTATTTTGATGACGAGAGTCCTACGGAAAGACAAAAGAAGCTATTGTTTCTGCTTTGAGACAAACAATAATTATGCACCCTTATTACGTCAATATTACATACATTAACATATTTATTCCCATGGCAGGTTTGACTCTCCTACTACCGTACATATTATCGACTCGGCGAGCGTGGTCGTCGTGTCCACTCAGGGTGTTCACTCTCGCCAATAAGAATACTGAATTGGAACTTGAAGAAAGAAAGTGAGTTACCAACTTTTCTTTAAGTTATCATAGATGGCGCCACTGATATATAACGGAAATGTGTCCAATGGCGTGTCATGATTTATGTGACAGATTCGTCTTGTCATTGTAACCATTAGCATCATTTGTTTACGCTATAACACAGTGGCGCCTCTAGTGGGAGAAATAGGCAGCATTAGAATTAGAAAAAATAAATGAATTTGTATACAATTTTGTTTACTGAATGTAACACAGTAAATCGATTGAATTTTTACTCTATCTAACATAACATAGTAAATTGTACACTAATATATTGTATCATAAAGGTGATTTTCGTATAACTGGCCTAATTCAATCTAGTGTTTTCGTTAAACAACGAAATTGTGGAAGAGTTAAAAATAAAGCTCACAACCCTGAAAGAGCATTTGCCCGTATAAAAATGGGTGCTATTTTATTCTTAATGTCCTTACAGTATGGCGTCTCTCCTCTCCAAGTTTCGTATAGACTACTCAGCATTAAAAATGGTCGCGGATATCACGAAACGACCCAAAGACTCGACGATAGCCTACTTCGACAAACTGATCGCTCCCTTTAAAACTGCAGATGATAGCAACGATCCTAGTAAGTTCTAGTGCATTTATTTTATCGATATGTTGTAGTTTAGTTTTAATTGTTTACAACTTTACACTTTCAAGGTTTCTAAGTACTCATCATAGAAATAACTTTTACTATGGGGCTAACACCGAGAGTGTGAAGAAATAATCTGCTGTTCCTTAAATTTTGGTTTATGTGAGGTAGAGCATAGCGATATGTCGCTCAAAGAGAGCTCGACTGGGGAAGTACCTCCAACTTACAGAATACCGCAGCCAAATAACTTATAGTTGTGTTCCTGCGCGTGAGTAAGGTCACCAGAGCTCATCGGGGAGGGGGGGAAGGGTCGGCAACGCGCGAGTGATACGTCTGGTGTTGTAAGCGTTCAAAGGCTACGGTAACCGATTACCATCAGGCAGGCCGTTTGCTTGTTTACCGACAATGTTGTATAAAAAAAAAAGAATAGGTATTGGACTTTTGTATGGAATAGGAAGATTTTTTCGCGCTTTTAAAGTTGGCCCCATTAAATGCTAAATTCCTGCTGAATTAAGTACGGTGCTTTTGAGGGAACTCATAAGTATTCAAGAAATAGAAGAAAATTATTTTGTCGTTTGGCTAAAGAGACAATTCAAAAATTCCAAAATTAAATTTAACATAAGTACACTACTATCATTTAAACCATTAACTTAAAATCAGTAATACAATACTTTTTTCCTTTCTCTTGTTTATTGTCCCAATTTACTTGGGGTCAGCCCCCCTAGTATTCCTGCGCCACATTGTTCGATTATGGGATGTCTCTCCGTTCGTGTTGGTAGAATACAGGTATTTTTCTCTCGTTCGTAGCCAGCCACCGATAGGTGGTCGTCCGTGGCCCCTATTTTTCTCTTCTATATTTATAACTCTTCTTTTGAACATCCTCTCTTACAATTATTTAATTTAAAAAATCAATTTAAAATCAACGCTAGCTACTAGGTACGCAGTCGGCCATGCCCACGGCGCGCGGGCATCACTGCAGTGTAGGTATGCGATGGAATAATTTTCTTTATTTTTTTATGAATACAATATACTCAAAATAACCGTATCGAATCGAATATGAGCTCATATATTCGTCGGCATCTCGATATCGTCGGGACGGTATGTAAACGTAACGTTCGGCCGGCGTACGCAGCGAGCGTCACGGAGGCGGACCTGGCGGCGGCCGGCGACCGCACGCGCCGGCACCTGCGGCTGCGCGAGCTGATCATGTCGCACTCGCGCGAGGCGCGGCTGGTGTGCGTGACGCTGCCGATGCCGCGACGGCGCGGGGTGGTGCCGGCGCCGCTGTACCTCGCCTGGCTGCACGCCATCGCCGCCGCCGCCGACAACACGCTGCTCGTGCGCGGCAACCACGCCGCCGTACTCACCTTCTACTCCTAGACTACCCATTACATTACTCTCATTTACACACCAATGCACTACTCACACTTACACTGCATTACACTACTCACATTTACACTCCACTATACTACTCACACTTGCACTACTCTGTGAATATTTTGAGATTGATTGATTTTCGCGATAACAGAATGGGTTCCATAGGATAAATTGTTCAGCATGACTAACCCAACATAGCTTTTGAAAAGAAGCCTTCGCAAAACATCCACACGCTTAGAAAAACACGGTCGGTATGCAAGTGCCACCCAGGACAAACATTGAGAGACTCTTGCTATCTCGCTCATTATAATTTTACACTGTTGGGCAACTAATAGCGGATGGAGTTGTTTCACCCGTAAAATGTGGTGTATTATAATATTTGCTACAATATTTTCGCGTCTACCAAATAAAAAAAAAAGTGGTAATACTGTACTAAACTGTATTATGCTAGTTTCAGTCGTAGTGTAGTACAAATAAGGTTGAGTTATTGGTGGAACCTTCTAGTTTTAGACTGTGTTCTTCTAGTTTACAGAAGTATGAAAATAAAGAATTTCTTTAGCAATTTCAAACATTGTATTTGAAAGGTATGTATCATGTTAATTTGAGATCTATTCCAACGGAGTTAAAGTTATTTTGGAATAATTATTGATGACGGTCTGCGCTTAGATGTGAAGTTACCATTGATGATTATTTATTTTATTAGAAACATATGTTGTTTTCTTAAATTATTTATTTTTATATTACGTATTTTGTGTGTGTAAAATAATTGTTTTCCAATGTATAATTATGATACTAACTTTATTAATTTTAGTGTGCTATAATTTACACTAGTTATTCTTTATTTATAATAAACGAATGCAGATACCAAAACATTCCACCAAAGTTGTATTTCGGAGACTTAATTTATGTTTTTGAAATACACCTCTACCTGAGAGTACAAATTATTTACATTACTCCACTCCTTATAATAAAATCTTTCCACCATTTTATCCTATTTTACCCCCATATTCTCCCAAGGTTTTAAGACTAGTAGTTTATACTCTGTGTACCACTCTCAGTCAGTCAGAACTTGTTCTTCAATATACAGATAATTTTTTATAACAATCGGAGGTCAGAGCACGGTTGACAAGCTTTTATTTAGTAATTTAAACTTTCATTTGGAAGCAGTCGATCAGTGCACGATTGCTGTCTGAATAAGGGAGAATACCTACATGTATTGTAATTATATTTATTAGGTGTGTTTTAACCGACATAAAAAAGAAGGTTCATACTTTGTACTTGTATGATAATGTTTAACAAAGGCTTTAATAATAACCTCAGTGCCTATTTTAGTAATTGGTAATAATATAATTAAAAAAATATAGGAAGTGATTTTTTAAAAGTATTTGGCAGCTGATTTATTTATTTATTTAAGGACAGCCAGTAGTTGTTACATTGGACATATTATTAAAAACTATACACGATTGATTAACTATAGGTACTAAAGTACTGTGCTAAATTCAAACTCTTGTTGCAAAATGTGGAAACAGGACGCCGGCTGTTGCGCACTCTGTCGCACTTACAAGCCTTACGGGAGGCATTTGACAAATAAATAATTATAATTCATTCAATTAAGAAATATTTTGACATGATGCTTGTACATTTGATATTTTTATACAATTCTACAATGTTTTTATATCATCAAAATACCTTTTAAAGTATGAGCTACAATATATGTGTATAAATAATATGATAGTAAAATTTTGTATAAGACAAGTATACTTACTTCCAATTTGATACAAGTTTTTAGATAATAATCCTTGCTACTGTAATCTCATTGTGTATTTTTGTATGTTTTGAAATCGACTTTTGCAAAAAAATTATCTTAAATTGGATCTATGTTTTATTTTTTAGGTAAAATTGTTTTGACAACAGTACAAAGTTTTCTCCAAAGATATTTGAAAGGAATTGTAAAATACGTTGTTTTTTTTTATGATTAAAAAGTAATCGATTATTTCTCGATAGGAATTAATTTATGATAGTTTTGTGATATTTATAATCCTGACTTTATGTGTTTTATGTTGTATTGAATTTTCACCAGTTTAAATTTAATTTAATTACTAATTTATTTTAGTTAAATTAATTTATTAACAATTAGCTATTAGTTCTGACACAACTACCTAATTTATTGTACCTTGTATGTACTATTGTACGAAAAATGTAAACAAAATGGATTGTGAATAAATGAATTGATAATACCTTCCTTGTTTTTTTTTGCTTTTTAATATGCCTAATCTATATGACTAATATTATAAATGTGGAAGTGAGTTTGTTTGTTTGTTACCTTTTCACGCTTAAACCGCTAAACCGATCGTGATGAAATTTGGTATGCAGATAGCCTATGGTGTGGAGAAGAATATGGGCTACTTTTTACCCCGGGAAAACATAAGATCCCTCGGGAACGCGGGTGAAACCGCGGGGTGGAAACTAGTAATATTATAAATGTGAGTATAAGTGAGTGTGTGTTTGTATGTTAGTTCTTCACGCTCAAACGGCTGGACCAATTTTGATGATATTTGGTATAGAGGTAGCTGACACCATGGATTAGCCAGCTTCCACGCTGCGTGTGAAACGACGGGGTGGAAACTAGTTAGTTTATAATGCAGTCGTAAGATTCTGCCAACACATACCTACTATAAGGTTGAGCTGCAACTCACAGTCTCGTGCGTAATGAGCAACTTAGCTCACTTGTATAAATAATTTACTATTATAGGTACGTATGGAAAGAAAGAAAATCGGAAGTGTGAGAAAGTTATGCGGCGATAACTTGGCGATAGTGTCGTTATCGGATATCGACATCAGTTATCGTGATTTATCAGATCTGACAGTTCAGTTGAAGGTTTTAAGGTAAGGGAATTTTTGGACTGTAGAATTATTTACATTACAAAATCAATTTTTAACAACAAATAAAACCAACTTCAAAGTGAGTTTGCACTAAAAATAATAAAATAAAGAGGAACTCTCACTGTGTAATTTTTCACGATATTAGTACACTTTTTCGTTGAGGAATTCAGTCATATCTTCAAAGTCCATCATAATAAAATTACAAAACAAAAACGCGTCGATCATAGGACTACCTCCATTTATTTTAAGTGGGTTGAAGATCATATTGAATACGTGAGCACACAGACATAGGTCCAAACTATGTCTGTGCGTGAGCAGTATTTTTTTTAAATGTTTATGACGTATTACTTTTCTTAATTTATTTAAGGCGTTATTGCGAACATATTTGTTTCACAAGTCCTAGACAAGTATCATTAGATATAATCTATACTAATATAATAATGTAGAAGAGTTTTTTTTGTTTGTTTGTTTAATGGCGCTAATGTCTGGATAGTCCAATTCTTGAGGAAGGTTATAGGCTATTTTATCCCGGGAATGCGGGTGAAACCGCGGGGAAAAGCTAGTTAGATATAAAAAGCGGATTAATGAATTTATAAATACCTAGTATCCATCTATTTATACTTGACTGATAGCGTCAAATAGACGGCAATAGCCAGCAGTACCTGTCTATATAATGTAGACAAAGCTGTTAAGACTATTTCTCTACAACGAGTATTTCATTAAATAACGTGGTGGACGAGAATTTAGGGCAAAAGTGCGTCTAGAGAAAACAGCACAGGTGCATCTCTCTCTACTTACCTAAATCTATGAATGAAAAACATTTTTCATTTTTAATATTAGTCATAGATCGATCCCCTATTCTGCATCCTGAGGATAAAGTTTAGTCTAAACTTCTCGCGTTTAAAAAAAAACATGACAAATGGGTATCTCTCTTTCTCTCTCTTTATGTTTGTCTAAAGGGGATTTTAAAATCTTAGGCTATAATAATATAATCTTCATCTTGAATTTTAAGGCAGGAACTTGCATTGATGTTGCGTTTTAATTTATTTTTATAAAATCGTATATAAAAATGCACGTTTATTGAATAATATTTTATAATAATTATCTTCACTACCTATACTGGGTGCCTTTTAAGTCACTGGCAATACTTGCAGGGGGGGAAGTACTCATCAATATGAACAACTTTTATTATGAGACTAACTATGAAATCACGAAAAAAATAACAGCTGTTCCATACAAAAATTCAATACCTACTTGACCAAAATGTATGAAGCAATAATTTTATTTTACGCGATATCAGAGTTGGTCCAATAGTAAAAGTTGATCATATTGATGAGTTCTTCCACCCCTGCAAGTATTGCCAGTGACTAAAAAGTCATCCTGTATTTTCGCTCGTAATTCGTTTTATTTAATAGTGTTTAAATGCTTGTTCAATTACCTCCTCGCCAAGGTTCGTGCGACTTTCATTGCAAATTAATCAAGCGCAAACAATGAGACTGTCAATTTATTAGCAAATATACAGTACCTATCTATGCGATTTATTCGTTTTCTAATACCGATTGCGGAGTGCAATGATTATCTCGGTGCGTCTCGTTTGGTCGGCGGTCGGTGGTCAAGCCAGTCGGACCGCGCGCACCATCTCTGCCGCACGCGTTTTCCCGCCATTACGAACTGTCAAACAACTCGAGGACTCAAAATATCTCGCGTAAATTCCGCCCAGTTTACAAAAAAAGTGATACAACAACTTTTATCTGTGCCGGTAAATTAAGTGTTTGTGTGTTCGTGTTGTTTTATTTTTCAAATAGTGGTGGCTCAAGCCGGATCTAAGGGACAGCCAGCCGAGGTAAACACGTGATTATGTTTTTAATTTATTTTTTTAAGCACGTTCACCTCCCGATTGTTTATGGGCTTTTTATTTTTTGTTTGTCGATTGATTGAGAATTTATTATCGAGTCAATTTGTTCATAGCTAGCAACATTTTTAAGCATTGTAATTGTAATAGTACCCATTGATTGAAACCAGTAATTTATAGCAATTATCTTTGATAAAATTCCATGAGTTGGAACAGCTATAAACCTAGAATTTTGAACAATAAAGTTTATCTGTAATTGAAACTATTTGCAATTCATTAAATGTACCCGTATTTGCCATTTAGCTAGTTTATAGTACAAAATAGTAATTTATTGAAAGAAATGAATCAAGTTGAACCATTATTTTGGAATGTCTTGATTAAATGCATTTTAATCATTAGATCACATTAATTTGTTATGCGACAACATTATTTGTGTCTTACTGGCCTTGCAGTTTTCTGCACAATTTTGTTGAGCTATGTTTAGTTTATAATTAATACGCTGTTTTAGAAACAAATATGTTATTTTCTAGGTAAGATTAACTAAAGTTGATATTTTGGCTTCAAAACCTAATTTGATTTAGCAAAATTGTTAAGATTGTGGACACAAGTAGGTCGGAATGCCGTTACGCTGGTATTCGACGATGGTAAAATTAATCAATGTGGGATCTGGGTTGTCTCGTAACCACAATTGGGTAAATGTATTTTTGAATACTTTTGGTTCGGTGGACTGACGACCCCAAGATAGTCGCAGACTTTCGTGGGCATAAGTGAGCAGAAGTTGAGATAAAAAAGGGGACCGTAGATACAGCCGTAGAGTTGTATTTTCAAAAAGTACTATTTAATTTATTCCAAACTGGTGTACTTATATAATTAGTTATCGATCAGTATTACTTTTTCTTTTTCCATTTTTAGACAATGCTCCTATTCCATTAACAATCACTTCTCGCTTTTTAATATCTATATTTTAAATAATGCAACGAGACATCCTTGTTCGCGAATTCTATGAAAACAATTATCTCGTAATATTTTCTCGACAATACAAACAACTGTACTAGAACTGTGATTCTGAATTCAATAGTTTCATGGTCTGTAAACACTGTTCCGGGGTTCGGTTCCACACACCGTTATGTCCAATTAAATGCACGCGTTTAATCTTACTTTAATGAGCTTGGGTATCCTGTTGGGAGATGCAATTTGGATATCGAAATTAATTTGGAGAATCTCTCTCATACAATAAGTATTTTGTAAACAAATCTAGAACAGAACCTGATGCTCTGGGAATAGTTCCAATGATTGAAAACTGCAGTGCTTAGGACCCAAAATCTTTTTGAATTTTCATATTTTGTGACATTTTTTTTTCTTTCAATAACTTTTTGAGTAGCTCCGTATTTACATGGTCGAAAGAAATATTTTTGGTTAAGATTTGGATATTTGCGGGAATTCAGTAGATATAATCGTAATGATATTATTATTTCAATTTTCAATCAAAGTTGTCAATCTCGAAATGCAATGACTATAGGAAATTGCTCAATATAAACAGGCCCAATTCCCCTTTGGACTTGTGTATTGTCGTTTAAAGAGTTACATTCGTAGGTTACCTTGGAGGAGTCCAAACCTGGAACATCTTCAACAGCACTCAGATAAAAATCTTGACAGATGCTATTAGGTATATATTTTTGTATGTTCTGGTAAATGTTCTGGTTCTCAATATGGTTTAATAATATAATAATATATTTATTTATTATCCAGATATATGGGTTGAATAATACCATAAGTATTTTCATCCAAGAATCTGGAAGACCTTCAAAGCTTGGATCAAACCATCTTAAAATCAACCTTTTATAATGAATCTTGTAAAGATGAGACGTACAAGTTTATTTTCCTCATTTACTTATTACGTTCATACACCTTTCATGTTTGTACCCTAAGGCTATATATATCGCTTAAGGTTGTTTATAAGGAAGTCAAACAACTTATAACATCGTCTTGACAGAGAAGGTCAAGGATTACAAAATTCTTTAATGGAGCGCTCATTCAACGTGGTGTCAGAAAGTAATCAATTTTGGCACTATTGAAATGTCTTATGAAATGATCTCTTAATTAATAGATCTCTAGGATATTTCAACGATGTCGACAATTCTTTTCGGCTTTTCGTTTGAAACAATTTCGAAATTTAATCCATTAATGCATGTAAATCTATATTTTTTTGGTTAAATTTTAATTTCGTGCTTAGCATGAAAGCTTGCATAATAAAAAAAAATATGATAGATAGGTGAGGTCGTGGGTACGAATCCAATAATGTCCATGTTATTTGAAGAAATTTTTAAATGGCTTATGAACTATGTATCTTTAGCTTTTGCGTATAAGTTTCTCTTAAAGATGTTAAAATCTTGAGTTTCCAGAGAAGGTGAACTTTATAAAGAAAACTATAGCATGGTGATGGGGTGATTTGAACTACTAATTCTGTCGCCAAGCACCTACTACGGTAGCACCTAGAACCTAGGTATGGGTATACTTCGGTTCACTCGGTTCAATTCATGATTTTTTTTTTCTCGCTTCTCTCGCTTTTCTGGTTTTGCAAGCACTATTATTATGTCGAGTGGGAAAGGAGTTACCCAATTTTTAATTTATTTCAGAACATCGAATTACATTGATCGGATTTTATGGAACAATTAAACAGCCAAATAAATGATAATCTAAAATAAATCAATTCAATGAAACATTCACATAAACATGACTAATTACGCAATTAGCCGTAATATTTTCCACCGACCAATATCTAATTTCAAGTTAAATACCAATTCAGCAAACCTGCGCTGGCGCAGAAAGGTTAAAAAAGGTAAACCGCACCAGTGAAGCAATGTACGACAAATAGGCACGTAAGTGTTGCACGTGTGATGTTACTGCCTTTTCCAGCGGTACTGTACATGTAGGTTTATTTTGAAATTAATAAATAAAAACTATTCTGACACAATGTATTTCAGAAAGAGATTTCTGAGACAGACTTTGAGATTTATTAAATTAGGTTTTTAGATTGGAATGATAATTTGAAAAACTCATCTCGAATTATCTAAAAAACAGTCTTAGTGCAAGTTAGACTTGTACCTCAAGGTACTTGTACCGTTTTTACGATAGAGCAGGAATAAAAAAATCATTGCAAATTAAAAGTTTTTTTATGCAATTTTTTATCTTGCTTAAAATACAGCTTTATAACAAACAGACAGACGGCCGGTGTAGGGCTAGTAATAGGATACCGTTGGCACACCTTGGGTACTATGGGTAGGCAATACGGAACCCTAACTCTATATTTGACATACTAATTTTAACTATTGCAATTAGAATAGTGGTATTATGTAAAGCAATCGACCGATTGCAAATATTACGCAAAAAGCAAAAAAAGTTTTTAATCTTCCACACAATATGCAATGTAAATGGAAAACGTTGACCGATTGTTGGCAACACCTGGCCGCGGGGTCCATTGTGAATGATTTGAATTACAATTGGTATTCTATTATGATAGCTTGTGTTGCTGCAATTTAGTGATAGGTTACATGTTTGTAACCGTCACCGTACCGTTCTTTGGTTTATTTACTAATACCAACATAATAAAAGTAATAAAGAAATGGGCGGTCGGGGGACCCCAGCCAGGATATTTATAATAAATATTGCAGCAATTGCAAGCATCTTATATACAAAAGCTAATCCCCGGGAAAAAATTGCCTATATACTTCCTCAAGAATTGGCCAATCAAATGCAAACATATTTTTTCAAATCCGACTGATAGCTCCAGAGACTAGCGCGCTCAAACAAACAAAAAACTCTTCAACTTTTTAAAAAAAATCTTGAACCTCCGAGAAAGTCGCAAGGTGGGGGGCATCACTGGTGACGCCACGCCTGTCTATTAGAATTTATCAATAAATGAATAAGTATTCGTAAAATTTATTATTTTTTCCTCAATGCGTCCCGATGGGAGGAATTCCTAACTAATATAAATGCTAAAGTAGGTAAGTCTGTTTGTTTGTCCTTGCTTCAAGTCGCAACTTTTCGTATCAGAGCAAGCAAACTTATTGGCTAGATTTTATTTAAATTATATTACACTGATGACATATTACTCTTTATTCTAGAAACTAATAATTTACTAAGTAGACTTTAAAGATCTCTTAAAGTCAAAGTCAAAGCCTCTATTCAGTTTAGGCCCTAGTAGGGCACATACGAACGTCGAAACTCGAAACTACTGCAGTTACCACCGATTCGGAAGTCGCCTTCAACTGAGAAGAACCGGCAAGAAACTCAGCAAGGTTACATTTTTTATATATTTAATTTTTTTTTGGACAATCCGACAATGTTGGCTTTTTTCCATTAAATATTTTACAATTATTAAATGCGCATTAACACAAAAAATAACAAGACCTATTTCGTTATATTAAAAACTAACCTATGCCAAGGGCTTACTAAGGGTTAATTTCGCCAGTGACCTATTATACAACTCTACTCACAGTCGAATAATACGTAGCGTAAAACCTTCATCAAGAAACATCCTAGGTAACTGAAAACTGTATCAAAATCAGTGCAGTGGTTCTCAATTTATAAACACACTAACGGACAGACGAGCCTGCGTTTTATAATAATGTAGGTACTTAAGGATATTGCGTCAGTGTTGTCAACATTGGTAAACGCACGTGCTTCTTGTGTACACTGCATCTTTAAGTAGTGTTACGTAAACTGTCATATTTGTTTTAAACTAAACCAGGTATAGTTGTGCTTGGAAATTATGCTTAGAAAATTTATTTTTATTAGTTACGACGCGGTTTCACCCGCGTTCTCGAGGGATGGGATTTTCCCAGGATAAAAAGTATTCTGTATGTTATTCCAGGGTATGATCTATCTCCCGATCTTGCAGCCTCGCCATACGGCAGAGAAGGAATACGGTGGGGTTTCAGTCAGTCGGTACTGACATAACCCGGGCGCTTCCTCCGAAGTCACCGGGTATCGTTGAGAATATTTTCCCCACATTAAAATAAATTCCCTTTTTGTCTCTATCTTTCTGCCAAGATTTGCATGATCTTTCATTTGATGGATTTGTATCTGCTCCGAATAGCAGAAAAACTATTAAAACATTGGATTTTTACCGCGAACGCGGCTGAAACCGCGGGGAACAGCTAGTATAAAAAATATATGTTTGTTACTCAATCACGTCGGATTAAGGTGATGATAGCTCAGTGGTAGTGACGTCGGACGCCGCGGCGAAGGTCGTGGATTCGAATCCTACAATGAGCTTGAGCTTTCGGTGAAGGAAAACATCGTGAGGAAACCATAGCAAAGTGGTAGGGTACTTTGAAGTACCCGCCTAGCTGGCTACCACCCTCAAGTCGAAAATCTGTCGCCAAATACCTATTGGTGTGTTCCGGCAGCTGCACTTGAGAGCCAGATCCTTCTAGGCTTTGTGTGCTTACCACCTTTGGCCACATCATCACCTACCATAGTGAGATTGTGGTCAAACACAAGCCTATACAAATAAAAAAAAAAATATATAGATTTATATGAAACTGGCGTATAAATAGATCGTACCTTAGATGAAAACATGGAATACCTTTTACCGCCGGAAAATCATTCGGTCACAGATGATATATACAGGATTACTTTTTAGTCACTGGCAATACTTGCAGGGGTGGAATTACTCATCAATATGAACAACTTTTACTATGTGACCAACTCTGAGATCGCGTAAAATAAAATGGTTGCTTCATACATTTTGGTTGAGTAGGTATTGAACTTTTGTATGGAACTGCTGATAATTTTTTCATGATTTAACAGTTAGTCCCATAATAAAAGATGGTCATTTTGATGAGTACTTCCACCCCTGCAAGTATTGCCAGTGACTAAAAAATCACCCTGTATACGACTGTGATTCGGTCCTTTGGGAACGCGAGGCGTAAACTAATAACATAATTAAACTAACAAAATATTATGTAAATTATAGTATTTTATTGTTATTTTAACACTTAATAGCTTCACACATTACACGAACGTAGTACACCTTTTATGAACACAAACAATGCGTAGTAATACTAATCGCGATTCATAACTCGTGGAATCGATTACACAATAATGTATTATTTATAATTAAACCTCTACAATGGTGCTTACAACATAACATATAAAAAGTATTATTGTTATGCAGTTTAATTACTGGCGTATGTAAAGACAAGGACATAATGCGTAGATGAGATGGTATATTTTCGAAATCTATGTTAGGTTTATCATGCCAAAAATATTAAAATATATAAAAATGTAACCTTGCTAAGTTTCTTGTCGGTTCTTCTCAGTTGAAGGCGACTTCCAAACCAGTGGTAACTTCAGTAGTTTCGACTTTCATAAGTGCCATCCTAGGGCCTAAACTGAATAAATGGCTTTGACATTGAAAAAGAAGACAAAATAATTTTATGAGGAGTGAGCGACAAATAAGTCCACCAACTCAACATAAATATAAAATAACTTAGAAAAAAAGGGATATACATTATAGTATTCTAATTAGTAATTGGAATTTTAATTGTGTGTACATAAAAATTACATCTGCGTGTCAGTCATTATTAATTTATCCATATTATGGCACCTTCCTATGTACCTAGGTGGGTACCTGAATACCGCATTGACTTAAATATTTTTCAAATCTATTTTGCCAAATCCCATCCAACAATTGTACGCTGAGTGGCTATGTCAAGGACACGACACACCAAACATTAGAGACGGGTGTAATGCAATTTTTATCGATATCGATACTTGTATACTGATTGTGATATGGAGCAGCATTATTACATCATGCTCTAACTAAAAGATCGTCCTTAGTTATTACTTCTCTACGAGGATAGGCTCGATGGTTTGTGATCATATGGTAGTGTATGAAGATATTTTTAATCTACTAAAGGTCTTTCAAAGCCTTGTCCAGGTACGTAACTTTAGGTACATAATATGTCGAGCTAAATTCGAGATCCACATACTCTTAAAATTATTTGCGTGCCAACACCAAAAAAAAAGCACGGAACTACTTACGTGCGATCGCAATCGTCAGATAATGATACTATATCTCGGTCGGAGCGAATCGATTCGTACCGATATTAACTTGCGCAACACTAGTTACTCAATGAGTGATGTACAATTCGGTATAAACACGTTTCACTGTTTTGGTTGGTTTCTTTTGTTCAATGAATCAATTGCAAACTACAGTACTTACCTACTATTATTTGACATTCCTTGACATAAATTATCTCGTAAATGATATTTTTACCATTTATAAAACAGCTTTATAATATATATGAAGCTGCAAATATGGCGAAATTAGCCCCTTGTGGGTCTAAAAAGGTCACATTAGCAATATAGATAACAGATTCAGATTGGATAGGTGAATCACCTAAGGTGATTCTGTAAGGTAAATGTCAAACATGTTAATGAATCTGACAGTCATTATGCTTTGTCTTTAGCCAAGCAATCACAAGAAGTCCTCTTTCCATGGCAACGTTAGGCGAGCTCGAAGAAGTTTTGTTTTAAAAATGCAGCCGCTGTGAATTTGACAAATGAATTCCATTGAGCAATATTCGTCGAGTGACCTTTTTACACACCCAGATCAACGGAACACTGCAAGCTCGTCATACATTGTTATATACAATCGAATTAGCGAAGGAAATATCTGACAATCACAAAACTATATAACATACCACATATTATGTATACATGCAGACAATGAATTTGAAACCGATATGGTTTGCATTAATAACGGGTGTTATTTCATTGTTTTCAAGAATATATATGAAACAATGCATACGTTTTGACTGCTTGGTTAACTGGAGTTGTATAAAATTTACTTTCTTCCGCCCCTATGTTAACCCCTTTTGGGTTGAATTTCCCTATATACCCCTACACTACAAGGAGAAGTTTTGTTTTAATTTTTACGGTGGTAACCACTGGCTGGCGAGGGTACCACTGGCTACCACATTCAAGTTGAAAATCTGTCACTTAACACCTATCGGTGTGTTCCAGCAGCGGCACATGAGAGCCTGATCCTTCTAGGCTTTGTGTGCTTACCACGTAGTAAGTAGGTGGATAAAAACATAAAAAAACAACTTGAAAACGTTTGTAACATTTATACTAACAGGCGTACATGACACAATGGTACGGAGCGGTACCGCGCATGCGTGGATCACATCTGTTTTAGTTGCGATAATTTATTTCACGTTATTGAGTAAGGTCAGTGTTGCAGGCTGGGATGTTTCTAGATTTTTGTAACTAAGCGACGATAATCTCTTTTTATATGTTAAAATTAAAGATAGAATAAAAGATTATGAACAGGTTCTGCTTGTGGGGGCTGATCTCCTTGTGTTTACTATCTATTTATTTACTAAATCACTTATCATTTATTCCATAACATACAAATATTGTCAGCGAGACTAGATAAATAATTTATGTAATAAATCTGAGTTGGTTTTGAAAAGAGTACTTAATTGATGAGTTTGCCGGCTCTTCTCAGCAAAAGCAACCTTCCGAACCGTGCGTTAGAGTCAGACTATTTGAATAAAAAATATTTTCTTTTCATTTTCATTTAAAGATTATGTCTGTCCCTAACATTGTAATGAATTCAGAACTTAGTTCAGAGTCAATTCAAATGGCACATAAGCGGTTTAGAGCCACTAAGTCTAAGAATATACTTTGCCTCCTTATGTGTGTTCTGCTGCTTGTACAACGGACTGTATTCTGAAGAATCGTTGATGCTCACAGCTAACTTCTACCATCGCACCTCTCGCCATCGACCGGGGAGCTGTTCCTCATACATTGCTGCAACCAAACTGGTCTCGCACAGTGCGCAAAGGAGTTTCCTATCGCGGACGCTCAGGTTGTAGAACGAGCTTCCATTATGGGGTTCTTCAAGTGGGCTGAGAAGAGATTTTTGTAGTATCTAAAACTTGCCCCTGATATTGCAAGCGTCTATTGTCTACGGTAATCGCTTACCTACCATAAGGCAGGCTGTATGCTTGTACCACTGTGACGGATGCCTCGAGGAGGAGGCCCAGCACACGCTGGAGGTGAGCCCAGCCTGGGCAAGCGAGCGCAGCGAGCTCTGCGCTGAAGTGGGGAATGACCTCTCACTGCCGAGCGTGATAAGCGCTGTCGTTGGCAGTGAGAGGTCGTGGGGTGCACGGGCGGACTCGGGGGAGTCTGCCGCCCGTCACAACCGGGCTCGGGTAGATGCGCGTGTGTTCCCGCACGCTACCCAAGGCGAAACGTTGGAGACAAGAGCTCCGGTCTCCATCGTCGACAATGTCGGTAATGATGTCGTCGAAGAGGAGGCCTCCCACCAGGCCGTCGCTGCTGGGTACGCGGACGAATGCTTCGGCGCCCCCGTATACCCAGGCGGCAGCGACATGTAGGAACATCCCAGGTTTTTAGTCAGTAGGAGTCTGACATAACCCCGCCGCTTCCCCCGGAGCCGCGGGGTATCCATGAGGATTTTCCTGGGTTAAAAAAAAAAAGGTTGTATGCTTGTTTGTCAACTTACCTAGAGCTATAAAAAAAAAGGCAGTATGCTTGTTTGTCAACTTACCTAGAGCTATAAAAAAAAATACTTGAACTATTATAATCTCAGCAAAATTTATATAATCAAATGCGTTGCATCGCTATAAAAGCAACGTACCTTGTCACATTAAATATGTGTGTCAAGCGTGCGTAATTAAATGAAAAGATATAGTTAAATGGAACTATGACAAGGTCCAGCACGTAGTGTAGTAATTGTTGAACTGTAACTGGTGTCTCTTTATTTTATATCCCTTCATAATAAGTTTGAGGCTTGGACCTCTTTGGTTTCTACCATAGACAACTATTTTATACTTTAAACAGACTGGCAACTTAATTTTGAGAGAAAAAATCAGCTGTTACATAAAAGTTAAGTTATGGAAAAGCTGATGTTTTTTTCAGAGTTAGCTCCATAAGTAGTAAAATTTGTTTGTATTAGTAAGTACTTTTAATTCTCAAAGTTCAGCTAATCAATTATTTAAAACATTGTGTATTTTTATGTTAAAATACAGGTACGAATCGTGGTACGAATGCGACCGTTCGGGTACGCGCGCGTTTTTATCGGTTTAGGTATATTAGAAAACCGGCTGCAAAAATCTGCTCCTAATATTTAAGAAACGAATGATATAACAAGATTCAACAAGTTATAATTTAAAAAATCTACCATGAAAATATATAGCACCGAATAAAGACTATAGAAATACTCATTAGCGGGTTCCTAATAGGTACTCAGTGCTGCCCTGTAGTTGCGTTTCCTAAAATGAAGTACTACTTACATATTATATTGTTACATTGATTTTACGGTATTTGAGATTGGCGTGAAACTATTCCAATTACAAAAAAAAAAACTGATTTTTAGACAGAATATTTCATATGACAGATTTATATTCTAATGTCATAAAGTAGGTACCTAAGTATCTAATTACTATAAATTCACGGTCCGACAACTTGAAAAAAGTAAAAAAAGAACATATTTTCATTGACTTGATGGTTCATTAGGCTTGAAGGTCGTATTTATGAAACTTGTAATATTATGAAGGGAACGTGACGAAATTAAAAATAAAAGTTTTGATAAAACATAGATCTATAGAGTTTTCTTTCATTGAGTAACTAGTTTCCTAAGGTTCTTATGTTTTTTCCAGAACACATTCTATATGTCATATTTTATTATAATCTATTCAGCCGTTACGAAGCCGAGTGGTAAAAATGCATTTTTGTTGGACGTAGCTATAGCAAGTCAAGAGCCTATATATGTATACTAGTTGTCCCCCGCAGTTTCACCCGCGTTCCCGAGAAAAAAAGTAGCCCATGTCTTTCTCCATACCATAGGCTATCTGCGTACCAAATTTCATCGGTTCAGCGGTTTAGGTGTGAAAAGGTAACAAACAAACAAACTTCGCATTTATAATATTAGTTAGGATTAGGAGGATTAAGGGGTTCAAAATTGTTATGCAATATTTACACTGCCTAGTACGTAAGATTATGTACCTAAATCGCTAAATAAAACAATTTCACGAAATAAAAAAGTAAATAAAATCATTAAATCATCTCGATGACGTGAGACAATTATTTATTTAAAAAAAACTCGTTCAGTTGCAATGCCGCGAAATCGCTCGCGTGGATCGATGCAAAAAAATCTATTATTAAGACAGGTGATGAAAAAAAGGGTATTTTTTCTCTGTTCAAGTGATGATCAACAGACCGTTGACTCCTTGTACGAAATCAGCGATGGGCAATCATCAAAACAGTGGGTAATCATTTGCCGTGAAGGTAACATGAAATTGAGGTGTCTAATTTTTTTTTTAAGGCTGTTCATAGTTTGCGGTTATTGTAATTGGTATTTTTTATAAATGGAAATGGTGACCAAGGTCTATGTAATATACATCTTAATTTGCAGTTTATAAATTACAATAAGTTTAAATGTCATATAATGCCAAAGTGTAATCTCTGATAGGATAGATGAATAGCAGATGCTGCTTTTGTAACTTTTTTAAAATGGAAATCTAGGCACCGGAAATTATCTCGTCACTTCGTCAATGAAGCTATAAATATAATGTATCATATCTTAAATCGATCAAGAATAATCGAAATCATGAATATCTTATAGCTACTTACAATAACTTTTATCTACCTTTGCATGAATGACAAATTTCAATATTGTTATTCCGAATCAGATAGTCATAACAGTAATGAGTTTTTGTACCATCCTTGTTCGTCAATAAGAGATACCGGTTCAGTGGGTCAGTCGGGCCGGGGAATCGAACCGGTTGTGGCACGTTGGTCGCCCACATGGTCTCAATGTCAATAATCTTCACTTGACATTCAATTACATTTAATATCTTCTGATTCTTACGATACATCTGAATTTGACTTTCGTGAAAATATTATGGAGGATACATCAGCATCACCCTATACCCAGAAGTCCACAGCACAGCAATACAATTGCTGGTAATTCACAACTTCTCAGTTCTGCTGCAATTCCATTGGAAATTTGGAAACGATCGGACTATCGTGTATCGTTTTTCGAAGTAGATCCTCTGAATCCATTCGTCTCCTGCTACATGTCATTGATTCACCTAGCGGATGGCGTACTATACTTCGCTTTCCTGCACGTGGTCAGCCAAGAATTCATAATACTTTTACAGGTTCTGCGATAGATATGCCTACTGGCTTTAGCATATTCAAGTCATAGATTAGGTACTAGTCGACGCTTATGATGAAATAATTAAACTCTTTAATATTATACTTTCTCTCTCTTTGTTGCGTCTAATAAATGTATATTTTTTTCATTCTATGTTATTTCCTAATATGCATTTTTTCCCCCATTATGTTTTCCCTTATTTAGGGAACGCAAAGGGTTCTTGCCCATACAGCCTCGTTCAATGTTCACAAATAAAACTAGTCTTCTCCCATCATTGTGGTGAACGCCTGTCCCATCTTTCCTCTACAGATTTTTAATTATAGCCCGTCTCCTTACAAACTGAAAATTTTATGAATCTTTTATTATAATGCACAAGATCTACGTCACAGCATATTGATTCATGGTAAATCAAGTACTAATGTACTATCATTTATTTCCACGCGTTTATTGGATGGCATACAATTAATTACATACATAATATCAACTTATAACATCCAATTCAATATTAAAGAGTGTACATACCTATATCCATTACAATTCAAACATATTATTATTTAAATCAAGAACCATCAATTATTGAGTTCAAAAAGCGAATCTAAAGTAATACGAACTATATTGCTATAATGTCATGATGACCTTACCTCCTGTACATCAATATACTATGGTGGTCTTCACGTTCTATTGCCTTGATACAGTTTACACAATAGCATTTCGAGAGATGTTTTTGCCACTTGATTTTTTATTCACCATTCACAAACGCCTTAAGTCACAGCCGTGAAATATCAACATTGGACTTTATCATTTCTGACATAAAGTGTCAATTAGATTAAAGGATAGAATAGTTTATGTCATTGATAAATGCTGTGTGTGTTAGTCATAAGTTGGTTGTAGTCTTAGCAATTACTCGTTGTAATTTTAGTGTTAAGACAATTAAACGTTATTTATCTAGTTTTCACAATGAATACTTGTTTATTGTCAGTCCGTATTTTATTTATTGATTACCGATTTTTATGATATGTATTGTTTTTCGAGACGCATGTATGCACAAGCACATGCAGTTGCGGTACTTTTCGATTTATTAATTCCCACGAACCTCTGCTCTATCAGTAGGTACTCAAAATGAGATTTACGGATATTTTTGTTTTCATTTTGATTTATGGTCCGTCAGTCCTGAAACTGAAAATAATCTATTTGGACCTGTAATTTTTAGGATGTCATAATAACAACGCACGTAACTGCATCATCTTTTATTTCACAATTTATAATGTAGTATGTCTTATAGTCAATAAGACTTACTACATGACATGTGATTTAAGGTGATAAATAGGCCCCACCCGTTAGGGCAGAGCATCAAAAAATTTTAAAGACTCATTTGAGTGTTCCCCTCCACGGAAATCTTTAGTAAAAGGCGAAAGATTTATTCGTGTTGAAGGGAAACCAGAGTTAACGCTGAAATATTCTCTGAGAGCATATATCCAAGTTGTGAGAACGTAACCATAGCTCGTTTTATTTTGGCACAGCGACATCTAGTGGTAGAGATACGAAGCATTTATTCTGTACTGAGTTGATATTTTATTTTTAAGCTTTTGGGGGATTAAAATATGTTTCCTTTATTAAAAGAATCGATTTTTAAATTAATTTGAAATACTAATTAAAATAATCTTTGATTTCCACAAATTGTGCCTAAATACTATTCAAAAGATAGATTACCTCTGTGAGATTGACATCAGCGTGTTTTATTCCAACAGCATCAAACATCTATAGATCTTGGAGAGAAAGGAAAACATTGCGTTTTGATAAATTTTACTTATCTTACAATAGATAATTGGCAAACACATAAACGTCTTTCACAACAGGCAATAAGGTTGGAAATCGAGTGGTTATCTCAAGAATATGAGACATGACCATTTGCCCGTCTGTCAATGGTCTATAAATATAGCATTGTGCGCACGGACGCCCGGTTACCGTTTAATACAGCTTGACCTTTTGTGTCAAATACATTTAATAATATTGTAATTCGACAATTTCTGTTGTCATTTATTGTAAAGGTTTCGTTAGCATCAAGTAATGTTGCCATATTTATAGTTAATGAAGTACCTTTATCGTTTAACGTCTTAATTTACAAACCAGTTATGCATCTTCAACTGGAAAATTAGCGTGAAAACCTAGATTTGATCTCTATGATCAAATTAGATAAATTTAACTATTTTCTTCGTAATTTCCGTCTTTCGTACAATTTGCTACATTGATCTCGCTTGATGCTTCAATAGTTGTGAAGCTCTGTGTAATCAATCTGTTTTTTTTAATGGTTACCGTACTGCCAATTGATTTTGCTATCAACTTTACTTATGTAATAGAAATGTTTTGTGTACCGATAATGGCATTATTTCTAGTGTTAGTTATATTTGTTTGATATTCATTGCTCTCAATTAAATTTTCCTCCAAGTTTTCTAAGGATATTCCTATAAATCCAGAGTTATCGTCGGCTAATGAAGCCAAGAATCTATGATTGCAAATTTCTGTATCAACAAAAGAAAATGTAACAAAGAATTTTAAAAGCTCTACTTTAAATTTATATTGCCATGCATCTAATGTGAAGCTAATCAAAGTGAAAACTTTAAGTAAGTAAGTAGACGGTAACGTGATGGTGTTTTCTCCAAAGCATTTCATTTATGTATCACCGACAGGCGTACAGTGGGAAAGCTCATTATATGAATTGAGCCAATCACTGTCACTTATGGTTTTCTAGCATTTAATATGATATCGTCGTTTTGTCAAAGAAAAATTTACGAGTAAAAAGAAGAAAGTAATTTTAAGGAGTATTTTTATAGTACTACTACTACTGGCAAACAAGCATACGGCCCAATTGATGGTAAGCGATTACCTTAATTGACGCTTGCAACACCAGGGGAATCACCCACACCATTTTGTTATTTATTGTATCCACTATCATCATATTTGGTTGGCTATTGCCTCATGGTTTGACCTGCGTTCCTGGGATTTGGGATGTTATGCCCATAAAAGGTAGATTAGACAACTCACCGCGAGCGGGACATCAAAATTTGAAGATTCCTTACCTATATATCACGCTACCAAGTCATGTCCAAGACAGACATTTGTGCATGAACATAAATGTATACGTTTGTCCTGAGTTTGTAGTAATTAAATGAAAAAAAAGTAGTTAGCTGGTTTCTATAGCACACACCTCGGCTTAGTTTGGGATCGGATGGTCGTGTGTGAGGAATGTCCCAGGTTATTAATTCTCTATAACTCGGTTGTAAGCAGAGTTGGAAGCCATTTAACTCAACATCATATCACGAGTGCGTATTTTACTGTTACCAGGTTCTAAGTATCTATACCAATGTTGTTATAATTTAGTTTTTAAGCTATTGTATAGCTTTTATCGCGGGCTTCGGGCTTTGAGCGCGGCGACCGAATCAAGAAATTCCGTAACGAAAAAACCTAACACCCGGTAGACTCGATTGAAACCATACCTGAATAATAAAACATAAAATAATAATAAATAAAAAATCGAGTCGACAACATATATCCGCAAAATCCGGATTGTCAAGTATTTTGTTAAATTCTAATGCTGCAAATGGCAGTCGCCATATTGGCCGAGCACAGTACCGGCATATTTTCAATGAACGCATGCCTGTCAGTCAGTATCAGTTTTTTTCTTTTGTTTTCCCTTATTTCGGGAAGGCAAAGGGTTCTAGCCCATACAGCCTAATCATGAGATGACACAGTGTTCTCAGTGTGTAAATGAGCCTTTATTGACAGCCTATTATTTTTGTTTCCCGTTGTTAAGCTATTGCATAGCTTTTATCGCGGGCTTAGTAGTATAAGGAAAAAAAAATATAATGCATAAATAAAAAATAAATAAATAATTATAATGGGTCCAGGGAGGTTCGAGGCTCGCCGATTTGCTCGGATTTTATCATCCAAGCTCATCGAGGCTTCGGGGGACCGAGGGGCTAGGAGCTTTTTCCGCCAACGCATAAGCTTGGCCATCCACATAGGGAACGCTGCCAGCCTGTTGGGAACCTTGCCTATCGACAGCAGCGAGGGCTTTGAGGATGTGTTCTATATATCATAGTTTGTATTTTATACATTGATTGTAAATATGTAATTAAATTATAATTGCATAAGTTGATAAAAAATGCTATGCAATAGGTTTACCGTGGCAGTCCCCGAGTGCCACACGTATTTTTGGTAGTATAATCCAGCATTTAAACAAATCCACCAAATCGCTTAGTCAGATCATTGACCGAACGAATCTAGTTTCTCGGTTTTAATTCGAATCGTCGTCATCAATTGCGTAATAAATGTTAATCGAATGTTTCAATTTATTACTTATTTAACAAAATCTCAACACCATTCTGGTATTAGTTTTACAAGACTATTTTAATATGAAAGTGTTACATTTCTATTTCCAATATCATTGGTTAATGATAAAATTTAGAGAGTTTAAGAATAATTATATTTATTTACAACAAGTATTTACAATAATATTATAAAATACAAAGTATAATATGATAGAAAATATCCTCAAAGCTCCCGCTGTTGCCGATGGGAAAGGTTCCCAACAGGCTGGCAGGTAACAGCACGTATCCTTAAACCTGCGTTTCCCATTTGGTGGGTCGCGACCCGGTACCGGGCCATCAAAATAAAATACCGGGTCGCAGCATTCAGCCTTGTTTTAAAATAATACTATCGATCAAGGCATCGTAAACGCCGTCGATTTTTGGTTATATTGTCATCAAGAATACACAAAAATAGCAATAACTTTTTTAATGCCAAAGGCACCTGTAAATGTGAGCAAACTTTTGTAACTTATTACAAATATTCGAATATGTGATTTAGCTGTTCGACTTGGCTTAAATAGTAAAACAATCTAAGTAAGTCGGGAATGTAAGCCACACCTTCGATACGATTTCCATTTTAAACTATCACAATAGTTAAGGTACTCTTGATTTACTGCTTTTAAAATATCATGCAATGGCGACCTTGCGCCTGCGCCGCTCTCCGCACTCAAACTGACCGTGAAATTAAACATTGCTAAAATTATGTTCTGTTTACTATTGTGATCACGAGGTTTTTTGTTCTTTTCTTTCACGTTGATTCAATTCTTAGGTGATGTTATCCAGGGTTTTTAAGGCTTTTACAAAACTTTGAGGCGCATGAAAATTGGTTCAATGTTTGGAAACGCAAGATTTGAAAAAACATTGTCGACTCGGTAGAGTGGAAGTGCAGATGCTGTGACAATTTTGATATAGATCAGGGTATCTGGGGTATATACATCACATTATGAAATGCATCGACTTGATTGTTATGAAATCTGCTTTGGTTATAAATGCTTCGTTTTTATTTTAGAAGATTTGGAAATATTAATTTGCTTCCGTGTAGATTGAAATCCGCAACAAAAACTGTCAAGATACTAAATTATCATCAAATATCTCACAATACAACCATGGTAGAGTTCTTACCTAAAAAGAAATAGAGAATTCATAGAAAATCAATGGGTCTGTGATCAAATAATGATTAAAAAAGCCTTGTAGATTGTATACCCAGGAAACATAGACGCAGGAAGTAAGTTCATATCTATTTAATATATGTTTATGTTCATTACCATAGACTAAAACTACTTATTATTTACATGTGGCTTCTTGCACGTGGAAGTAGCGTTAGTGTAAAACCTGTTGACCGCTTTTTATTAAACTTGTTTCGCATATATCGTTTTTGCTCGGCTACTCTCGGTTAAGATCGAGGGTTTATTGGTTTATGAAAATGTCGGAAATAAATCAGAATTTTAGTATAATATTTATATTTATGTGAAACCTACTCAAGAATATTTAAGAAATCCATAGGTATTAATAATGTAAATCTTTGTTACTTTTTCACTGAACCGATCGTGATGAAATTTGGTACACTGATAGCCTATGGTATGGAGAGGGACAAATGCTACATTTTTTCGAGTGATGAAACCGTGTGGGACAGCTCGTTAGTTTTGCAGCGAGCCTGAATTTCGTAGATCACATAAAATATATAAAATTGTATGTAAACATGCATAAAAAAAAATGAACACTGGTGACATTGAATTCGCCTGGAATACAAGAGAGAGAAAGCTATAGATCCATAAATATGCATAACTGCGGTGATTTCTCTGGTAGCACGCTATATGCGCGCGCGCAGTTTTCTTCTACGAAAAGACACGCTGACCGAATTAAACCAATGATTGTATATTGTTACAGTTACTAATAAGAACATTTTGTTGCACATTTAAGAATTACCTTTTTCCTCATCCTTTGTAATAAAAATTATAGTATTTATGAAGGTCAATAACTATTCCAAATTCAAATTGGATTCCATATTTGAATTGATTTTCGATATTCCAAACTGCTGACAAACCATTCCAAGCACAAAATCATGTGATGTAATAAAAAAAGTTGACAATTATTGGCTCACTTAGGTATTTCTTTGTAACCTTATGTAAATGCAAGATTCAGTTTTGTCTATTTGCTACTCTAACACTCTACATCAGTCCAAAGTAACAGAATTTTATCGTTAAAAAATTTGTGCAAACTTCAGTTATAAGAAAATATTCAGGGACATTATTCCTCACACACGGCCATCTGACCCCAAACTAAGCAGACCTTGTAGGTACTATAGAAGCCAGATAACTGATATACTACATTTACTACTTTTCTTTTGTAAATACATACATATATAGATAATACACCCAGACTCAGGACAAACAGACATGCACACAAATGTCTGTCCTGAGTGGGAATCGAACCCACGACCTGTGGCGTGATAGATAGGGTATCTTACCAAACACGCCAAACGGGCCGTCAGTTATACCCATATATATGGTATTGTAAATATCGCACGTTTATTTTAAGCACATGACTTTTGTAAATCTTGAAAATATATGTGTTAATCGAAATTATAACTTATTTCATAACTCTACGGTTTAAATTCAATTGTTTCAATCTCGAAACATGACATGACTTGATTAAAGTTCTATAAAACGGACATAATTGCTTCAGTAATCCTTAATTTTGCATAATTATGAAAGAGAGTAAGAAAAAAAGAAAAGATTTAATTGACAGAAGTTTATCTGTGTGAATGATGAGTTAATGAGTTGTAGAGTGGACAAAATATTTCTTAACGAGGATATCAAAGTCATGATCATCAGTCAGTCATCACTTATGAACGTCGAAACTACCACCTGAAGATACCACCTTTTTTTTTTATTAAATTACTAATTGTCCCCCTGGTTTTACCCGCTTTCCCGGGATGACAAGTACCCAAGATCCTATTCCAGGACCTAAAGAACGGATAACAAATATACACACACAACGGCATTCGACTGTGCTATCGTCACCTTCAAATTACCTGTACCGTTAATCGGGGAATTACCTGTATAATACCAATTAAGGCGACGCCTTGAAGATTTTGGTTGCAAGGATTCCGATTTTTCTCAACAATGACTGAAGCGAACGAACTGAAATTTATTGTATGAATTCATCATGTCTTTGACTTTATTTTGTACGTTGCATAACACGATTGGTTAACTTTTATAACACAAAATAATAAATCAAAAAGACCTCTTCAAAATAAGAGATTCCAATTTTACCGGCATTGAGGATCGATTTGAGGTTCCAAAATTTCTAAATATATTAATTGAAACTGATACTATAAATTGTACTTAGGTTTTATGAAATATATTTGTAGTTTTTAAATTAAACAATAAAAATCATTTTGTCACATACGCCCGTTCCGTTTACGCGGGTTTTCTATGAGAGGTCGCTATAGTAGGGAGCGGGATGCAGCACGTTGAATTTCAGATTTTTAAGGTTAACGTGGCGTCACCTTAAATTAAAGTCTCATCACTAAACACACGTCTAAAGTAAAACTACAATAGCTAAATAACAAATTAAAAGCAAAAATAACAATGCTATTTCGAAATGAGTGGCCGGCAGTCGAGCGCGACCGCTTCACGCTCGATCGAGCGATTGATGCTGTACACTCCTGCGGTTGCTGTATACTAAATATTACCAAAAGTAGTTGAAATTAGAGGCTGGTATATCAATCATCTTTTGATCTAGCAACCCCATCATATAGACACGTCTGTATTGTATTATCTTATTATAAAATTAGTAGCTTCCACCCCACGGTTTCACCCGCATTCCTGAGGGATCTTATGTTTTCTCTGGATAAAAAGTAGCCTATGTGAACTTCTAGACTATAATCTATCTCTGTGCCAAACTTCATCCAGGTCCGTTCAGCCGTTCTGGTGTGATTGAGTAACAAACATCCATCCATCAATCCAAACTTTTAAATTAATTATAATATTAGGAAGTATTATAGGATATGTTAGTAGAATAGGATAGTTGGATTTTTCAAATTAAAACTTCAAAGCCAAGAGTATTATTAACAATATCTACTCAATATTAATATTATCAATGCGAAAGTAACTCTGTCTTTTATCTTTACACTTTTGAAACGCTGATCCGATCGCGTTGAAATTTGGTACGGAGCTAGCCTATGGTATGGAGAGGGACATAGGCAACATTTTTTCACGGAAACGCTGGTGAGACCGCTGGGGATAGCTAGTTCACAATACAATCAACGGCACTAAATTAAAATGTCACCCGACGGTTCAAAACGGACCAAACTTAAATTTAATAATATCATTAAAACTGGGGATTCTTGTGATTTATATTGTTGTACTATTTAACATACACTGGACCCTGCACACTGCTCAGTACGTTGATCAACGTCAACTTCACACTTTGGCACCGTTACATTCTCACCTTGATTGGCTGTAGAAAAGAAGTTGATTTATTTATTTATTACAAATGTATACAAAACAAGTTACAAACAAACATTGATTATGGAAACAACAATCACAAGAACAAATTAGACAGTATGCAACTCAAAACTTGTATACACATTAATGATCAACAGGCAGACTAAATTCATCTACAAATATATGACATAGAAAAATAACTGTAAAGCATATTAATAAACAAAAACATTCATACAAAAACATCATACACACAAAAAGAAGAAAAGACAGAAGATGACGACACTATAAATTATTAATTTACCTAAAGTTAGGTTTGATGGGCAAAAGTCGAAACCGTCGAAAAAAAGTAAGAGACCATTATTCAAGTCATCCGTGAGAGCTTGAATGTATTTATATTTAACAAACTAGCTGGTCTCAGTTTACCCGCGTTCCCGGTATAAAAATTAGTTTATAACCAATAAAAGTAGCCTAAGTTACTCCTTATAACATCAGCTATCTGCCAGTGAAATTCCCGTCAAAACAGGTCCAGCCGTTTCGGAGATTAGTCGAAACAAACAGAGAGAAAGACAGACAAAAATTTTAAAAAATGGTATTTTTTTTATTAGTACCGTATATGAGACACTTAATTTTTTTATTTGAATAGATAATAATGCGCAATTGATTGAAAACTACATTTAAAATGGTTATTTTAAATAAAACAATAAAAAAAACGTTAAAGATTGCATTGACGTCAAACATGTTTTTATGAAGTATAAACATCGTCTCAAGTGTCTATTTTTGCATCTTTGTGGAGTTATCATATTAAATTAACATATTGTGAAGACTGCAATATTTTACGATACTTCGACAGTATACTGTAAGTTTTTATTACTATTAGTGGCGTGTTACATATATGTGTGTGTAATTAAGTATTGAATGTGTATTTGTTATGTTGGCAATACTTATGTAGGATTTGTTTTCATAAGCTATATTATCAAGGTTATACAAATATACAACACAATAAAACCTCACCTCTTTACCAAACCTATGCAGTTATGTAAGATTCGTCATGATAACAGTTTTAAATATGGAATGTTTTTTTTTAATTTCGATCGAGCAAGGTTGGAACTTTTTTTTGTCGTCCTTTTCAGGACAGGCAAAGGTCTAAGCCATACAGCCTATAAGTCGATGGTAGTTAGAATCTGTTGTATTGTAACATTTGTAGTACCTACATACTTACTGAGATTTGCCTGTCATGATTTTAAACTTTATTTTTTGTTAATACATAAATAGTTATGCCTAAAATTATCTATATTATATTCAAATAAATAATTTTGCGCATAATGTGCCTTTTTCTTTTATTTATAAAATTACTAGCTGTCCCCCGCGGTTACACCCGCGTTCCTGATAAAAAAAGTAGCCCGTGTCCTCCATATTCTGGGACATTATTCTTCACACACGGCCATCTGACCCCAAACTAAGCAGAGCTTGTTATGGAAGCCAGATAACTGATATACTACATATACTACTTTTCTTTTGTAAATACATACATTTACATATAGATAATTACAACCAGACACAGGACAAATAGACATGTTCATGCACACAATTGTTTGTTCTAAGTGGGAAACGAACCCACGACCTGCGGCGTGATAGATAATCTTACCAACCACGCCAACCGGGCCGTCCATACCATAGGCTATCTGCGTACCAAATTTCATCGCGATCGGTTCAGGCTCAGTGGTTTAGGCGTGAAAAGGTAACAAACAAACAAACTCACATTCATTATATTATAATATTAGTTAAGATCACGATACGATACTATTCAGATCGTGAATCAATTCACGGGGTTACGATCCAAAAGATCGGTCATCAAAATTTTATACGTTTTCGAGGGGATTAGGGGATGGATTCACTTTTCAGTTATATACCTACTAATATAACATAATACGAGAGAGAGGAGTACCATAAATATTTATCTTTTTAAATTTTATAACCCTGACTGACATAATATTATTAGTGATGTGCCGAGTACGGCTTGACTCGAGTCAGACTCGATTCCTGCTTTGGACTCGCCTACTCGAATACCAATTTATTTTAATTCGAGTACGTCGGACTCGATTCCAGTACTCGAGTCAGGAAGAATCGATTTTGTACTTGCTGACTCGATCCTATTAAAGCGAGTCCAATTGACTCGTAATAAGTAAAATGACTTGCAAAATTTGTAAAAAACCTAATAGAACAAATATCTGAAGTTCTTAAATAGCTTCTAAAAAGATCGTTTGAAATAATTTTCATTAAATATGTTTGATTTACTATCGTTGTGTCATTATGCTAAACCTACATGCTGTTTGAAGTTTACTCCTTTTCGATTTTTAATTTTTGTTCTAAAATCGGTAACAAGATTTAAATGTCATTTGATTAAAAAATAAAAATAGTGATCTTTGCCGACTGATATTATGTTTGGCAATAAATTACGCAGCCACTTATACTTGATAGATTTGGCTTGATGCAATTTTGGTATAGTATCATGCCACGTTTTATTTTGTGTCTGAAAGAAGAAGACTGACAAGTAGGCAGGCCACCTGATGGTAAGTGGTTACCGTCGCCTATAGACATTAGCAATACCAGTAGTAGGCTAGTCAACAAGTTCAAAAACGTGTTAATTCTTGTTCAAGCTCCTAAAATATGAGCGATACCTCATTCGATTCGGAATGACGTCTAGAAAAATGTGTCTCGAGGATTTTTTAGCACGTTAAATATTGCAATAGTTATTAACGAAATAAAAAAAAAATATCTTCATATAGACTATTATAGTTTATAGAAAGTTCTAATTTTGGTAATAAGCAAGGCAATAAATTTTTCTCTATTTATGAAACTTATAGAACAAAATGTTATGACCACAATTTCCGAGATATTACGTAAAAGGGCGTATTCCATCAGGACAATCTATAAAGCCTTCCAGCTTAGAAATTTAAACCTACGTTATCCATGTTTTATTAATGTTTTTTTTTTTACTACAAATGCTATTGTAATATTATAACTCGAAGTAGAACTTTAAAAGAAAGTCGGAACGAATCATAAATTGGCTCGCAACGCTCCGGGTGACAAGTCTTCTGTAACATCAAGACGAGACCCAGACATACAATCAAAGTAGCGCGTCAATACTGACGGGTCACGCGCTGACGCCTTTAGGTCATATTTAAAGACTAATGACCTAATTAGGTCTACAAAATGTCATAAAATATCAATACCACAATTTACTCTCACTTTTGAGTCGGTTTTATCATGTTTAATGTCACGTGCCATTTTGTCTCTTCAACAACAGTTCCAAAGTTTATTTTTGATCCATGTCCATGGACAATACAATCCTTTCCTGACACGGGGAGTACAAATATCTTGAGATCATTTATTTCATGATCCTGTGATTGTCGCCTTTTACAGTTGTAATGGGAATTCTAATAGGAAGCAATGGATTGAAAAGTGTAATACACTTGAGGTGTTTGAACAGGAACTAAGGCGATGATAACTCAGTGGTAGTGACGTTGAATGCTGTGACGAAGTTTATGGGTTCGAATCCTACATTGAACTTGAGCTTTTGGAGGAAAACATCGTGAGGAAACCATAGCACGGTGGTAAGGCCAATCACATGTCGTCAAACATCTACTGGTGTATTCCGTGAGCTGCACTTTTTTTTTATAGAGCTCGTTCTTTCTAGGCTTTATGTACTTATCACCTTCGACCACATCATCACTTACTATGGTGAGATTGTGATCAAAACACAAGCCTATACAAACAAAACTAAATCATATAAAGTACTGTCAAGCAAGTTATTATAAAACTTTCATTATAAGAAGGTTGAGTACTAAATCAGCCATGTAAACGCGGTATTTCCCGAGTCGGTTGTAGTATTGCAAAATATTCCAAATGGCGCGATGGAGCCCGCGTACAATCAACTCTTGACTACTGAGTACGTTCACTTCGTAACATTGAGTCCTGCCCTGCCTGACCCGCAGTTTACTCAATACAATCTATCACGGTAGGTTAGTGCTATGCTATATTAGAGTACCTACTTTTTAATTATGTGGCTGTTAGACAGATAGAAAAAAAAAATTGACGTACATTACAGAGAGACAAACAAATAAAAAAAATACAGACACATCATAAAAAATGAGTGATGATAAAAAATATTATATAATTTAGTTTTACACTGTGTTAGGTATACATGTATACTGATTTTGTTATCACTGGCAATACTTGCAAGGGTAGAAGTACTCGTCAAAATGAACAACTTTTATAATGGGACTAACTGTGAAATCATGAAAAAATTATCAGCTGTTCCATACAAAAGTTCAATACCTACTCGACCAAAATGTATGAAGCAACCGTATTATTTTACGCGATATCAGAGTTAGCCCTATAATAAAAGTTGTTCACATTGATGAGTACTTCCACCCCTGCAAGTATTGCCAGTGATAACAAAATCATCCTGTATAGTACATACCTAAGAGCTGATATTTTTTATTAAAATGGATAGCTAAATCCAAGAATAAAATCATTGTTATTTGCAGGAAAATAAGTTTTGTAAAAATTCTATTCAAGTTCAAACCTGTGATAAATTCTAGGCATTTGGTTAGAGCCATGATGCCCTATGTATATCTATATAATATAAACTACAATATAACTTAATTTTAACAATATTATTTATGTATAAAATTTTATTTTTGCTGCTGTGACAA
This sequence comes from Tetheella fluctuosa, assembly GCA_951216915.1. Taxonomy (NCBI): domain Eukaryota; kingdom Metazoa; phylum Arthropoda; class Insecta; order Lepidoptera; family Drepanidae; genus Tetheella; species Tetheella fluctuosa. The sequence goes on along the minus strand of OX578229.1, from coordinate 1,288,777 downwards.
CTTTACACGCTATAATGTACCCAAGTTTTTCAAATTCGAACTTTTACTTGGCTTTGGTTAATTTAGAAGTAGTTTTTTTTATATTTCAGCTATAACTGTATGTTATAGCTGAATTAAATAAATCTGTTGAAGCTTACTTTTTACCCGCGACGGAACGGAGACGGTATATGCGTTTGGGGTGAGAGGATGTTTGTTTGTGCAAATCAATGTTACCATTTTTCTCCAAAACGACTTGTCCGATTTTGATGCAGTTTTCAGTTATGGGTTCGGGTTTGATTGGTGCATATTCTTAGATAGATGCTTTTAGTATATTGTGACCATATTATATCGTTTAATTTCGGAACAGCGACATCTAGTGGTGAAACACTGTGTTGAATGGTGAACCCGTTAGTACTAAACTCGTCGTCAATTTTAATGGATAATAATTTATTAATTTGTATTTGTATTTATTTTAGTGACGTCGGACGCCGCGGCGAAGGTCGTGGGTTCGAATCCTACAATGAGCTTGAGCTTTCGGTGAAGGAAAACATCGTGAGGAAGCCATAGTACGGTGGTAGGGTACTTTGTAGTACCCGCCCGGCTGGCTACCACCCTCAAGTTGAAAATCGGTCGCCAAACACCCATTGGTGTGTTCCGGCAGCTGCACTTGAGAGCCAGATCCTTTTAAGCTTTGTGTGCTTACCACCTTCGGCCACATCATCACCTACCATAGTGAGATTGTGGTCAAACACAAGCCTATACAAAGTAAAAAAAAAAGCCAATTTAAAAATATTAATATTCAGTTATTTATTAGTCAAATCTAATAAGGTCCGTGTACATCCCAAGTAGTAGTTTGCTTATCGGCTTGTCACACTGACCATAGATTAGCAACTAACTACTCAGCTCCTAATTACAGTCAGGTATTACTCAACCAACCCGTCTGGCGAGTGGTTTATGCAATACTTTGGACAGTTCCTTACGTATATGTTACCCTGGTACTTTGTTATGGGAAAATAAATGTTGCTTTATTTATTAGATTTTACATCGTTTTTTTTTTAATTCTGACTTCCAAGAATTATATTTAAACAAAATCCTAACTAATATTATAAAATGTGAATGTGAGTTTGTTTGATTGTTATGGTATGCCTATATACAGGGTGATTTTTTAGTCACTGGCAATACTTGCAGGGGTAGTACTCGTCAATGTGAACAACAAAAAATAAAATGGTTCCTTCATACATTTTGGTCGAGTAGGTATTGAACTTTTGTATGGACAGCTGATAATTTTTTATGATCTCGAGAGTTAGTCCCATGATAAAAGTTGTTCATATTATTATATATATATAGCCTATGTATAGCTTATATGTATAACGGTATGAAGAGGGACGTAGGCTACATGTTTCTCGGGAACGCGGGTGAAACCGCGGGGGAAAGCTAGTAAATAAGAACATTACCTATGACCCAAGTTTATAATACAGGTCATTCACCTGCGATGACCACTTTGTCAGTCAATGCCTTAATCACTAACAACCAACATGAAAACGCACCTTATATTCTATGACAAAGCATTCAAATTTGCATGTATTGGAAATAATGAAATAATAACCGGCTAATTTCATGTAACCCCTGAAAGTAGGTTGGTTATGGTAAATGAGGGGTCATTATTCACTGGTTAGGCATATGTACCAACTATTGACATTTCGTTTGTGTCACGCGATGATCGAATGGGGTGAGCACTGAACACCCCTAATTGGCGCAATTAGGTATGTCTGTAATTTTTCATTTCTGTCAGTAGATAAGGAACAATGTCATTTATTAATCTGACATTAGGGTTTTAAGTCTTTAAAATAAAAAGTCGTATAATTTTTCGCCTGGGATCTTTTGGGACCTGACTGACAGTTCAACGCACAGCTCAAACTGCTGGGTCTAGAAATTTCATAAAATTAGGGAATACCGGGGAATTGTTTTATTGGCACTTAAATATTAATTAATACCCTGGATTTTTTTTTTCAAAGCTGTACTAAACCATGGACGAAAAATCAAAAAACAGTTTTTTGACGCATTCATGACTTATTTTTTTTAATGTTAGGTAATGGCCACAACGGCCCATCCATAGACAGATACTTTTTTCTTTTTTTAATTAAACCTATTACGATTTTAAACCAAGTGATAATCAAGCTATATCTCATTACCTAATTATAGGGTCATGCTAGATGATTTTAATTTAAAGCGTCAGCCAGCGGCGCACACGAGCGAAGCCGTGGGATACAGTTATCTTAATGCATTCTTCTAATAGTTGCTTTGTTTGTTACAGGTTTTGCGAGAGGTGTCACTCAGTATTACAGGTATCCATACCTACTTTATGAAAATAATTTAGATTATATATAAGTACCTGGATGACCGAGCTTTGCTCGGTATATTTTTTTAAATGACGTTTTTGAAGTGAAACTTCTTTATCGACGTATGGGAGAAATTTTTGTAGCAAATCGTCACGTTTTTCGGTTACGCGCCATGTTGCTTTTATTATGTTTTCCCGTATTTTGGAAGGCAAAGGGTTCTAGCTCATACAGCCTAGCCATTTATCTTATTTATCTTCTTAGTTTTGAATTAATGTCTGACATCTTAAAATATAAAGGTATGAAGTTAGCTAGCGAAAAACATTGGTTGCCATTTTATCGACGTATGGGAGAAATTTTGTAGCAAATCGTCACATACAGCCTAGCCATTTATCTTATTTATCTTCTTAGTTTTGAATAAATGTCTGACATTTTAAAATATAAAGGTATGAAGTTAGCTAGCGAAAAACATTGGTTGCCATCGTCACGTTTTTCGGTTACGCTCCATGTTGCTTTTATTATGTTTTCCCGTATTTTGGAAGGCAAAGGGTTCTAGCTCATACAGCCTAGCCATTTATCTTATTTATCTTCTTAGTTTTGAATTAATGTCTGACATCTTAAAATATAAAGGTATGAAGTTAGCTAGCGAAAAACTTTGGTTGCCATGGCAACCAATGTTTTTTAGTAAGCGTTACTTCCGTCAGAATTTTAATCAGGGACTTTTCAGAAGTTTCACTTCTACCATGTGTGACTTGCACACACACACACTTTTTTTTTCTAAAAATGAAACCAAGCTAGATCGATTTATCGCCCCCGAAACCCCCTGCATACAAAATTTCATGAAAATCGTTGGAGCCGTTTCCGAGATTCAGATTATATTTTTATATACAAGAATTGCTCGTTTAAAGGTATTAGATTAGATATAGTTACTACCTTTCCGCCCCGCGATTTTACCCACTTAGGGGTTGAATTTTGAAAAAATCTTCCTTAGTTCAGTTCTAGCCTGTAAGACTAAAAAAAAGATTCAAAAAACAAACAAACTCTTCAGTTTTACCGACTTCAAAAAAGGAGGAGGTTCTATGTTCCACTGTATAAACTAATATAATATAATATATATTTTTTTGTATGTTCACCGATTTTTCGAACTGTTGACCGATTTCAAAAAAAAAATCTTCTGTTCGGTAGGGTATACTTCCAATTTAGTCCCATTGTCACCAAATCAGGATCTGATGATGGGATCCCGAGGAAATCGAGAGCAACCCTCAAATTTTATAGGGACGCATGTGTTTTTAATATTTTCTAAAATTATTAAAGAATTTGAGATTCTGGAACACGTGCTTTCCTTTCGCTGACTTCAAAACGAGTTCTAACATTATTTTTTAGTGCAAACCCATTTTGAAGTCGGTTTTCCTTTTTGTTAAAAGTTATTATTTTAGTATAGATGTAGAATAAGTACTTAAGGACTCTGAATTGTGATTTATTTGTTAAACACGTGCAAGTTTCACGGTCTGTAACAGTAATATAAGTACAAGACAAGCCTGATGGACGACAGTAAGGTACATATAAACACAATGGCTTGTGTGGTGCATGTCGTGACGGAGCGGCGCACGCGCAGGCGAGAGAGGAATCATTCTGGACGGGAGAAAGCGTAAAGCTGTCCGCTGGACCGAGACCCACGCTCGGAGAGCATCATTGCTTAGGGTTGGCACTTTGGAGAAAAATATAAATTACTATTGCGGGCTGCAAGTGTATTTGGGTATTGACTTTGGCTGGGGTTAGTATAAAAAGTGATGACTGAGTATTTTATCTGGAAATTTTCAAAGCATTAGCTTTGTCAAATCCAATCTATAAAAGAACGGTAAATAAACGTGTCAAACACTTGATTTCATGCACATAATAAATGCATTTTCAAACATTACTCGCATGTACTTTCGTTTTTTTCCCAACACATACTTGGGTACAGGACATACTAAGTTTGATGGTCGCCATTTTGAATTTTTAACGAACATATTTTGTAATTTAATTTTATTAGTCATTCGTTTTGTTTTTCGCGCTCGAGGCAATGGATTAATTAAACTTTTATAATACTCGTTGGTTCCTTATAGTAATTACAAAACCAATGTATAGTTCTATTACGTTTTGAATGCAAAGTAAAGAGCACAAAAACAAAAAACAAAAATAAATCTGTTGCCATACGCCTCATGCGATATTGTTAATAAATTGAAAAGCAAGAAATATTCCTTAAAAATCGAAATGGCGACCATCCACATAAACCAAAACTAATAAGCAACAACCCTAATTTAAACATAAGAATTTTGACGTTAGTGTCGACGACTGACTGTAATTTGTCTCACTTTTACCCAAATTATTTCTCTAATTATCATTATAACAGATACAAACAATATTTATGCAAATGGGTAATCTTAGTGCTAACATTTAGCACAAATCAAAAATTAAATATTTCGGGTCTCAATCACTTAACAACTAAGTAATCACTTGTTTTGAAACCATGTCGATTACTGGACAAAACATAATATTCAAGTAATTTGTGTCGTGAAAAATTTAAAAGTCAATTACGCCCTGGTCTGCCTGAAGCTCTTAATATAAAGACGTCTATTTTCTGTAAAACGAGAATTATTTAGCTAAGACATCACTATAATCGTTTAAAGTCAAAGTCATTCGCCTCATGCGCTTATCATAAAATTACGTCCCAAAAACACTTAAAAAATGTGGGAAAAATTCAAAATGGGGTCCATCTTAAAGCTTAGTTAGCTATGTACGTATCTTTTTTTTTATCACAGTTGACAAGCAGGCAGACGGCTCTCCTCCAGGGGGATTGCTGATATGTTGCCAACCTAGAAGAGCTTTTATACGCACCTCTTGAAGAACCACATATCGAAGCGCTAAGGGAAAACCGTAATAGGGAACTCATTCCACATCCTCATGGTTCACAGTAGGAACGTCCGACTGAATCTTTGTGTGAACGATTGAGGCGGCTCGAAGATATGAGGATGAGCTCCACATCGCCGGCGAGTGGTGTGATGGTAGATGGATCTTGAGAATACTCCCCATTATAAAGACGGTAGAACACACAGAGAATTGTCTATTATTACGTACACATAATTATGGAGGAGCAAGGTGTAATACTCCTTCATTGAAAAGGGAGGACCTTCCACCAGGCTGGGTCATAGTGCCTTAGGACCGCGGTCCAACTGAAGATGTTGGAATCTTGTATATATGCTAAGTAGTCGAAGAACTTTGTTAGCGCGATTTAGAATCTTGTTGCGTTCTATCCACGGATAGCGGTAGTATTGATAGATGTCGCTACACACATACATATCTAATTCCGGCGTGAAATAGTATAGTGCACTTGTATTACTGTGTTTCGGTTAGGAAGGTATGGGAGCCGGTGAAATTACAGGCACAGGAGACTTAACAACTTCATGTCTCAAGGTTGGCAACGCGTGAGTGATACCCCTGGCAGGGAAAATATAATATTGTATTTTATTTGCCCGTGGTCTTATAAGCGTCTTTAGGCTACGGTAACCGCCTGCTATCAGGTGGGCCGTAAGCCTGTTTGCCACCTATGTAGAATTTTAAAAAAAAACCTACATCCACATAATGAATAGTGTTAAGGATTAATACTATATGTATGTTTTCCCATCACATAAATCATTAGAAGACATATTATGTAGGTCGCTCAGTGTTGCCAGATGACCATGTGAATTTCCCCCCATTTTGTTTCAAAATCCCCCCGAAAATTAGCTTTTTGAAAAAAAAAACCCCATAACTGTTTATACTTATTTTGAAGGAGAAACACAATAGCAAAATTTTTCCATAGCTTTAACTATTGAACACCAATGAATGATTAAATCAAAGTAGTGCTGGGAATTAAAAATAGGTAGTGATCAATGAGAATACAAATACATTAGAGTAGTGCTGCAAATTGTGTTATTTGTTAAATGATTGAGTTATGAAAAAAAACCTCCATTTACACTGTTTATTTTACCCCCCAAAGAATCTTTCCCCCCAAATCTCCCCCCAGAGTCCAAAAAAACCCCCGAATTTGGAGGGAATCCCCCCCATCTGGCATCACTGAGGTCGCTTCTGCAAGATACCGTTGTTCCGTGGATCTGATTCAAATAATGACTACTTGCAGTAATCAGTTATTATGCATACATTATGGGTTTTCTTAATGTTGTGTAATCACAGTCTTGGTTTATAGGTGCCTAGATCATCTTCAGCAGGGAGGTAAGGCCTATATCAGAGACTAGCTTTTCCGCGCGATTTCCCCCGCGTTCCCGGGATAAAATATAGCCTATGTTACTCGGTGAAGATGTAGCTTTCTAACGGTGAAAGAATTTTTAAAATCGGTCCAGTACTTTTTGAGCCAATTCGTTACAAACATACATACTTACATACAAATCTTTCCTCTTTATAATATTAGTATATATGACATTTGGAACTAGTATTGTTAATAATAGTAAAATAATAAAGGTAATATGACCGACCACTAACAAGTGGACATTTTTTTTTGTTGTATTTAAAAAAAATGTTGTCATTCTTTTTGGCACACTTCCGCTGGGCAGCGATTTGAATATTTTTTTTTATTTATAAGTTGTTTTAGGTATTTTTTAAATGTAATAATGTTTCTATAAATTTATCTGTATATATAAAATGGTAAACTGACTGTCCGGGTGATATATCAACGCACAGCCCTAACCTAGAGACTTGAAATTTTGCACATAGATACCTTATACAGTGTAGGTATCCACTAAGGAAGGATTTTTGAAAATTCAACTCCTAAGGGGGTAAAATAGAGGTGTGAGGGTGTAGTATTTTTTTTTATTTTACAATTTGAAATATTTTATTCTTTAAATCAAAAATTACATACCTAATTTTTTTCGATAATTTTGTTTCTTGGTAACCGGCTGTTAATCGGTTTACATTATTGTTTTATTTTGTCACGTTTTTTTTTTAAAAGGGCCGGCGCTGCTTCTGGCTGCTGTATATGAGAGACAGTTCTCCTTCGGCCACATCATCACTTACTATAGTGAGGTTTGTAAAACAAGCTTCATGTAGTCAAGCGAATGAGAAATCTGTATGCAAACCGTGATAGCGCATAAGGTATTGTCCTTTAGTAGGTTAGCAGATACGCTAGTTTCTGCATGACAATTTAATTATTAGAATAATATACTTAGTAAAAGTATATTATTATTATATACTTAGTAAAACTATATTATTATAGTCAAAAAAAAAAGATCACTTCCACATGTTTTGATATCGTTTATTTTGATTACCTGCGATTAAAGTATATGATATTATTTGTTTAGCTAGTCTATCGTTATTTCAGTTTAAAAGCTCACAATGAACAGACAGACAGACACAGAACATTGCCTTTTTATTATATGTATGGGTGTCCTTGTCTCTTATTAGTAATAAATTTGTTCATCTCACTGCATAATATTACAATGGTTTCTGATGAAGATTTGAGACAAAGTACTATTATAATGATACTAGCTGTCCCCCGCGGTTTCACTCGCGTAGCGGTTTAAAAAATAGATGTTGACCGATTCTCAGACCTACCCGATAAGCACACAAAATTTCATAAAAATCGGTCGAGCCATTTCGGAGGAGTATGGTAACTAACATTGTGACACGAGAATTATACCACACAAAACAAAATAGGGCCCCACCTTGTTTTTCTATTGTAATTTTAAATAAGAAGTTTTTATTGATGTAGGTTTTTGGAATAGGGTTTCATTAGTTGATTAAACAAAATCCTTGTACTCAAAATTACCTTTTTTTTTAATTACACCATGTTGTCGGTTTTAATGGTTATTTACACTAATTAACACTAAAGCTAGTCTTTGTTTATCATAATCTTTGTACCGGAATTTAATGAAAAACTATATGTTTAATATCGTGTAGGGCCCCCTCTGGCCTGGACACACTCTCTAAGCCGGTTTGGGACACTCTCTATTAAATGGGTAATGTTTTCATCTAGTATTCGCTGCTAACAGTTTTTGAGAGCGTCTATGAGCTCCTGTTGACTATTCACTTCGGTAAAATTTGCTTTTAAGCTTATTTTAAATTGATTTAATTCATATTTTTAATGCATTATAAATAATCCTAAATCCATAGGTAAATGGTTCTATTCCTTTCACCAGTTCGACTAGCAGTAATCATCCAGACATCTTTGTCGCTAATCTCTTTTTAACTAGGTTGACTGGGGTGACGTCATTAGAGTCTGTGATTTCATATTGTATAGTAAAGAGAGCATGATTATGTTGACAGAAATGCTCCGTCTGGTAGTGTTGTGTGCACTTCTGTGACGGACGGATCGTGATGCGCTTGCGACGAAATAAATGCCAGTAAAGCTCCCAGTCGGCATGAATATTTCAGCCAATTTACACAAAACTTTAATATAATATATACCTATACCTTCCTCATGAATCACTCCGTGTAGTACAGTGAAATCCGTATGAAAATCCGTTCAGTGGTTTTTGAGTTTATCGCGTTCAGACAGACAGACTTGTTTTATAATAATTATGTAGTGATACTTCGGTCTATGTAATGTAAAATAATAAGAAACGTTTGTTTCATTAATAACTCCTACACATTGATTAATAAAAATAAATGTCTAAATGTATATACAAACTGGGTCAAGCTAGAGTCTAAAAACTGGAAACCTTACATTGAGGTTCTTCGAAAAACGCAGGTAAAATAATGGTTTGAAATGTGTGTTCGTCACTAAGCCACCATAAAGTCCATGACATGTACTTACTTGCACATTACAGTGAAAGTAACCATCAAAAGAAAACGCGGAGAGAGAATTTTCAACTATAAAATTACAATTGTGTCTAACAATTGTGTTATGCAATTGAATTTAAAAGTAATTTAAAACTGTACCAAATGTAATTGGAAGGGCCAACTCAATCGGACGGTGGGCAGAAATCTATTCTTCCGGTGCGTGAGATCCGATAAACTAATTTAATATTGCGTAAAGTTACTTAATCGAACTAAATACCAAGATATGATATGCTGAGAAAGCTGTAACCAACGTGCAGGCGCGGCGAGAAAAGAGCTCTACGTCAGTCGGCAATTTTGGGGAGAATTTTTTTAGTATGTTGTATGTTATATTAAATTAGCTTGTCTTGGTCCTAATTTTTTGTTCATGCCTTTCGCGGTAGAAACCTTGGGTCCGTGGGGGTTCGAGGCTCAACGATTTGCTCGAATTTTATCATCCAAGCTCATCGAGGCTTCGGGAGACCGACGGGCTGGGAGCATTTTCCGCCAACGCGTAAGCTTGGTCATCCAAAAAGGGAACGCTGCCAGCCTGTTGAGAATCTTGCAAAAAATATATTATTCTTATGTACTTGCAGCGTTATTCAATGTATATCATATTCAAGAAATTATTCTGCTCAGTATAACCAGTAGAATTGATTTCCACGGTGGTTGGGTACCTTGTAGTACCCGCCTGGCTGGCTACCACCCTCATGATGAAAATCTCTTAGCAAGCACCTATACCTAGGTATATTCCGGCACTTTCCTTTCAAGGCTTTGTGTGCTTACTACCTTCGGCTACATCATCACATACTAACATTAAAAAAAGTGCGTACAACTGCTGATGTAAACAAGTGTTACCATGTTGACCTTCGATAAATTGAGAGGAACTTCAGTTAATAGACGATGAACAACTTTATATTTGAACAAATTGTTAAACTATTTTTTTTTATAGATTCATTGCCTACAGTTCAAAAGTGTGTCATATTGTAATTGATTTATATTTCCAGATAGGCTAGGCATCAGGCGAGAAATTGTGTAATAATCTTAGTTATGATATTTCAGAAAATTCTATTTTTGTGTAGCAACGAAATTAATATCGCCTTTTGTCATTGATATTTCATAAAGTCTTCATAATTTATAACAGTTTCATAAAAGTGGCAAAAATACTTTGTAAAATTAATCAGCAATTTTATTGATGTAGTTTTTTTGTCAATCAGTAATTATTATATAATATTTTTTTACATTTTGAAATGGGCTTAGAATGAACTGTTATATACCTTATCACGGATATCTACAGTATAGAATCAATTGCAATGTAAACATAAAATAAAGTTTCTATTTATTGTAATACTAGCTTTCGCTCCGCGGTTTCACCCGTGTTCCCCAGGGATCTTATGTTTTCCCGGGATAAAAAGTAGCTTATGTTTTTCTCCATACTATAGGCTATCTGCATACCAAATTTCATCGCGATCGGTTCAGCGGTTAAAGCGTGAAAAGGTAACAAACAAACAAACTCACTTTCGCATTTATAATATTAGTTAGGATTTTTTCTTTAATATTTATTTGTCTGATTTAAATTTATTTTTGGGTTCTGTTGTCTGACCTTTATTATTTGAAAGCAGTTCTTTAATTTATGTTTTTTAATTATAAACATTTATACATTTTTGTGTAAGTTTTGTTTGTAATCTAATCTATTTCTATTATAAATGCGAAAATTTGTACGTGTGTGTGTGTTTATTAGCTCCGTAAAGGTTCTTCATATTTGCATAAAATTTTGCACACAGATAGAATATTTTTTGGAATAACATAAATCCCGGCAAAACATCAGATACCTCGGGAACGTGGGTGAAACTGCAGGGTAGAATCTTGTAAATAAATACACATAAGAAAAAGAAAAACATTTCACTGTCAAGCCCCCTTTAAAACAGCAATAACTGCAACTAATCTTCATGTGTATAATATCTATATATACAGAAAAGGTGACTGACTGACTGACTGACTGACCGACTGATCTATCAACGCACAGCTCAAACCACTGGACAGATCGGGTTAAAATTTGGCACACATATAGCTATTATGATGTAGGCATCCGCTAAGAAAGGATTTTTGAAAATTCCACCTTCAAGGGGGTAATAAGGGTTCGCGGGCGAAACCGCGGGCCGGTAAGCTAGTAAACCATAAGGTAATAACCAAATATAACCAGTTCAAAGGGAAAGTACAGCGAGCTGAATACAAGGAATAGTAGTTACTCACTCACGAAACTAATAAGGAAACGACGGTTTAAGCGTTCGTTGCATTACACAATCAACAAACAGACAACTATATTTGGTTATATTGGTGTCAATAGATGTTGAATGAGAAAATTCTTTTTTTAAATATTTTTTTATATGTTTTTTGTACTTGTTGTCTCTTTTAAACGCTATTTGTTGCCAGGTTAGATAAATTAAACTTTTATACTAATATTATAAATGCGTAAGTGTTTTTGTGTGCATGTTTGTTACGACTCAGCTCCATAACAGCTAAACGGATTTGGCACACAGATAGATAGAAAATGTTCTGAATTAACACACATTCTTGATTTTTATACCAGGAACGCAGGTGAAACCGCTGGGCGGATGATTGTATGAATAAAAAAACATTTAATACAATATTCGCGCATCAGAATTCGTATCTGTATTCAAACTGATAAACATTCTAGTCACGTCTGATATGGGCATTATGGTGGCGATGCGATGATAGCTCAGTGGTAGTGTGTGGTAGTGACCACAGTCTATGTAACTCATACAGTCGGCCAACGGACACGTCTCGACAGAGTAATCGTGCGGGGCTTGCGGGGTGAGAGTGGGGCGGTAGCGAGCCCAAGCTGCCATAAACTTGCTTGGGACACAATGGAGAATGACGAACGGCATTTCGCGTGACTTCAAACGCGATAGACCACTGTATGTTTTTTACGCTGTGGTAGTAAGGTTGAATGCTGTGGTGAAGGTTATGGGTTTAAATTCGAATTAAATTAAATGAACGGTAAATTTTACGGAGTCCACGAAATTTTCTTCATCCATGCTCCCAGAGCTGGCATATATTCCCCCTTTTTCAGACCTGCTCGGTTGCGGTCCCGTTCGGGTAGACGAACCGATTGAGTAAGTCTATAGAATAGGATGGCTCCTATTTTCTCATTTCAGACTTCCATTTGGAATGAAGCAGTCGATCGGTACACGATCGGGGTAAATGAATTTTATGACTAACACAGCATCAGCCTAAATTTAACAAAATAAAATCGTCCTTTCCGATCGGATTGGCAACCGAATGGGACTAAATAAGGGGGAATATTAGTATTCAAATGACAGATCGACTTATCTGTCCAATATTCTTTTGTCTATGTTTATATTTACTACAATAGACACCGTGACCTATATAACGATTAAATAAAATGTTTTCAAAATTGAAACAGAATATTGAACCGCCAATGACGCAAGTAAATGTTTGTCCGTTTTGTCATCATTCATCACGTTTAGTGATATTATCGGTACTATGCAGACAATGTAACCCGACCGGGATCCGCCCACAGATTAAACTCATTTATACTTTGTATGTATCGATGTTGCGCATCGGTATTTTCACTGTTTTGGAATTTGTATCAAAATTTTAGGTAAAAATCGTGGAGATAGTGATGTTGTTGGCATGTGTCAGTTGTTAAAACTGTCGTTTTTTGTTTTGTTTTCGAATATTGTTTTACCGAAAATGATGTTTTTATTGTTTTCAATATTTTAGTTTATTGTGGATATAAAATGTTGATGATTGAAAATTCTTTTATTATTTACAACAAATATTTACAATTAATGTATAAAATACGAACTATGATATATAGAAAAAACATCCTCAAAGCCCTCGCTGCTGTCGATAGGCAAGGTTCCCAACAGGTTTATTGTTGTATCTATTTGTTTTATCTATACTAATATTATAAAGCTGAAGAGTTTGTTTGTTTGTTTGTTTGAACGCGCTAATCTCAGGAACTACTGGTTCGATTTGAAAAATTCTTTCAGTGTTTGATAGCCCATTTATCGAGGAAGGCTATAGGCTACTTTTTATCCCGGGAAAATACAAGATAAGTACCTCAGAAATGCGGTTGAAACCGCGCGGAAAAGCTATTGTAAGATAAGATTACTATAACAAAATCTAATTCAATGTTTTGATCTTTCTTGCTTCGGAACCTTGCTCTTAAAAATAATTTGAAATTAGAAACAGCTGGGCTATTCTGAACTTAAACTCGACGGTGAAATCACACAGGGACTATTCTTTGTCTCACTCGTGCAACTCGGTAATCAGAAGTTCATGAGTGAGACAGAGAATAGTCACTGCGTGGATTTCACCGTCGAGTTTAAGTTCAGAATAGCCTACCAGGTATTAAAACTGCATTTAGCTGTAATGAACGTAACATGTTTTATGCCATTCATTTTGTTTTGCGTAAAATGACCAAAGACAAAAATATATTTTTAAACATTACATCGGTCTTTCAAGATTTCGAATAATAATATTATTATCAAAATATGCTCCTGGAAGTATTATAGAGTATAGAGTATTATAGAGTGTAACAAATTATACTTCTTTAATGTATCTTTACATAGAAATATCTACCACTTTCAAAACAACGACTTGTGCAAATTATCATGCCTTCATAGTGAGGTACATGTTTGGCAGTGGCGTAACGTGCCTTGGCGGGGCCCCACTTAAAAAATTGATTGGGGGCCCTTATGAAGGGTAAAGATTTCTCACAAAAAAATGTTTGCATAAAATTAAAAGAAATATTTATTCATTATAAATATCTATTTGTCACTTTTTCCAAAAATTTTACAAACAATTCAAATTGAATAAACATATATATTCCCTTTTTAAGGCAAACTGATTTATTAAATCATTTATAAATAGCTGATGTACATCGATTATTGTGGGATTCCCCTGTCGAAGTAAATGACTTAAACGGGGAAATCCCGCAGCCCGCGATCACCGATGTAGGTGTTGCCAACTTTTGAATGCACGCTTTACGCGGGGAAAAAAGAAATTGCTTTGTTGACTTTTGTCATTACGCACGTCGGGGGCCCCTGTGGCCCGGGGGCCCCATATAATTGATACGGCAGATACGGCAGTAGCTACGCCCCTGATGTTTGGTTTTATTATTCTATGCATAGAGGCCCTAATTAGACCCAGATTTCATCTAGCACCCAACTGTGAAGAGAAACTTTAACTACCAAACAATATAGATAGGTTTTCTCTGTCACACGTATAGCGTACACCTTTTTTAATATTTATAAGCCCGTGTTTGAATTCACTATGGTAATTAATTTTGCCGAAGGTGGTAAGCACGCAAACTAAATGCAGCTACCGGAACACACGAGGTAGTTGGTGACTTTTCAACTTATGGGTGATAACCAGCTAGGTATGTTATGATCTCACGACGTTTTCCTTCACCGAAAGCCCATGCTCATTGATGGAACCTTCGTTATAGCATCCGACGTCACTATCACTGATCACCGCTTTAAAAGCAGGCCACAAATGGTCAAGCCATTAAAAAAATAAAGCAAATTGTATCTTTATAGATAATAAAAATGATGAATTACCCATGAAACTTTTACTTTCGTTATTTAATTTACGGGTGTAAAGGAAAGTGAAAATGATATCGTAATGTTTTGTTAACAGGCCGTGACGTGATATTTGGTGAGTAATTAGTGGGTATACACCGTCGAGATAAGATATACCTATAATTTAATGTATATCCCATGATGTTGATCTCATCTATTTGATATAGTACCTACGTCATTAAAGAGGCTGAATAAATGGAATGAAAACCGTAAAGTGCCAGTTCGTTTATTTTAGGTTTTTTTTTAAATTATTATGTTTACCTACAGGAACTATATTCATATTCCATGTTCATTTATTTTGTCATCAAGTGTTGTATTTAATTAAACAATATTCTAATTTTTTTTTCATTATCAGATAAAAATTCTATTCTTAATATTTAAAAGTAAAAAGTACTTAATAATTTGTTTTATATTTTTCTTTGATAATAATAACAAAACTTACCTATTAAGTAACAAAACTTAAAAAAAAAATGATACCTAACTGTTTTAGGTTAGAGTTCGCGCCACCAAAGAAGTCCCGAAGGTCCACCTCCATTGCAGAAGAAACAATATCGTTTTTCATTAAGTAATTCCACGGGAATCAACATTCGTAAATATTGCGAGAATGCAAATAAAGCTGTTTTCAAGATAAATGATTAAACACTAACCAATGTATAAAACATCTAAAAATACAAAGGAGACCGTTTATTTTTAAAAGTATTCTTATTTTAATTACCAATCTAACCATAAAGAGTAGATATTTTGATGCTGTACAATTATGACGTCACAAGTTAGTATTTAATACAAAACTCCATATTTATCGTTTTGACATTTCATAAAAATCTGATTTGATATGTCAGTCAACATCCCAATCATTCACTGATCTATCATCGCTTGAATTAATAATGAAATCAGTTCAATTATTTTGAAATAAACTTTTAAATTAGATTTTCAGTTTCCAGTAACCGGAAACCACGGCTCCATGAAATGTAGCAACATTGAAATCTAGACTTTTTACCCAGCATTTTCTTTTATTTAGTAATATTCAGATTTGATTTGTATGCCCAATTAATTGTTCTTAGCCAAGTTGTGACCGAGGCATAATGCAACAAAATATTAAAAAAAATGTGCAAAAAAGTAATTATTGACTCTAGAGTTTTGTCATCCGTAGAAACTGATTTGAAGTTGCGATAGTGCGAGACGCAGCGGGAGGTGCGTTACCGTAAATAATTAGGATTCTTGGTAATTTAAATAAAAATGGTGCAAGATTATATCTTCTACTGTATATATATAGAACGAAAAGGTGACTGACTGACTGATCTATCAACGCACAGCTCAAACCACTAGACGGATCGGGCAAAAATTTACAGTTTAATTTTACATTTAAAATTTACGGTCTACAGCTATTATGATGTAGACATCCGCTCAGAAAGGATATTTGAAAATTCCACCCCTAAGGGGGTAAGTATAGGGGTTCGTGGGTGAAACCGCGGGGCGGTAAGCTAGTATTTATATAAAAGAATAACTGACTGACTTACATCAACTCAACACAGCCCAAACTCCTGGGTTGAATTCCTTTGGCACTGTAGATGAGCACTAAGGATTATTAAAAATTTAACCCGGGGTAAAATAGGGGTTCCCGGAGACCAATTTTTCACATTTATCTTTTACTAGATTCCGCCCCGCGGTTTCACCCGCGTTCCCCAAGGATCTTATGTTTTCCCGGGATAAAAAGTAGCCTATGTTCTTCTCCGTACCATAGGCTATCTGCATACCAAATTTCCAAAAACGCTCAACGCGGCTAAGGAGTTTTCACTTCAAAAAATTCAAGGATAATGTTTTTGTTCTCCGTGGAGCCATACTTTTTACGCAAAGCCTTCTTTACTTTTTGCCACTATTGTATTAAATAGTGGCAAAATGTCACCACGGCTGACGTCTATGGTACCATGGATTTAAGTCTGGTTCACAGTTACCTTACGTGTGCGTGACTGTTAAATTGTAATGATCTGTGGTACTGCGCAGGAGTGGTTGCTGTGGGTCATTTTGGTTAATAGGTCACCGTTATATGGGTTTTAATGTATTTGAAAATAATTTATGTAATTTTTGTAAGGAAAAATACGTTCATAAATAAAAAAAAAAACATTTTGCAGTAATTTCTCCTTACCTTATATGAAAAATGTAAAAATGAGTATCATCTATGTAAACAAGACATTTTAAAAATATAAAAGAAGCCATAACATTTTATACATACCGTTTTGAGATTAGCTTCCATAGTAACAAATAGCTGTTCCCCGTGGGTTCGCGTTCCCGGTATAAAAAAAATAAAAGTACCTACCCTAAATTATTCCTTATAACTTCAGCTATCTGCCAGAGAAAATCTCATCGAAATCAGTCCAGCCGTTTCAGAGATTAGCCAAAACAAGCAAACAGACAAACAGTTTTTTTTTGTTAAATGTACCTACCGTATATTACTTTCATATGAATTTAGTAAAAAGTTGTTATTTTGACATTACAAACAGACACTTCAATTATATTTATTTGTATAGATTACACTACGTTAGTAAAGAGCTTCCCAATGCCATAGCAGATCGCTATCGCTGGGACTCTTGCCTATCCTTTAGTTAGATGTACAACAAAAAATCATCATTTGCAAATTTTTGCAATTTTTTATAAATACCTAAAAAAAATCATTTTTAATACAAGCTTTTTTTGGTGACTGTACTTGGATTGTCTTCCAATATACTAATGTATACCAAATA
Organism: Tetheella fluctuosa; assembly: GCA_951216915.1. NCBI lineage: Eukaryota > Metazoa > Arthropoda > Insecta > Lepidoptera > Drepanidae > Tetheella > Tetheella fluctuosa. The sequence goes on along the minus strand of OX578229.1, from coordinate 1,271,302 downwards.
TCAAGTCAATCCGACCACTGGAAGTGGGTGAAATTCGACTTGCAAGATTCCACCTGGACAGACAAACATACATACATTGCAAGTTAAATAAAAGCTTGTAATAAAAACAAAAGAAATACACAACTTCTTACTATAAATCATACAATAACAACTAGGTACATAATTACTTGTCACAATTAATAAAATACACGTTAAATAGCTTACTATACAACCAAATAAAAAAGTATATTAAACTCAGCCTCCGTAATAAGACTGTACCTTTTGTCTGAGATGTTTTCTAAAACCTTGAACGTTTGTCCGCGGCCGCTTGCATCACACCTAACTACTATTCTCTGGGTAAGGAGTGGACTATCATCACGCACCAGCCGTGCGTACATTCAATAATGCCTGTGTACAATCGTGAAGAAAAGTTATACAATGTTTATTTGGTTTTTTGTACTACAAAGTCGGCAAACATACGGCCCGCCTGGTACTAAGCGGTTACCGTAGCCTATTGACGCATGTAACACCAGGGGCACAGCAGGGGCATCACTCACGCGTTACCGACCCTTCCACCCCTCACCGATGAGCTCTAACGTCGTCCTTACTCGCGCGCAGGAACACAACATTAAGTTATTTGGCTGCGGTATTCTGTAAGATAGTTCCGCAGTCGAGCTGCCCTTTTCTCTTAAAATGTTGCTCTATGGATCCATTCCCTTCGATAAACAAAAGTTTATGTTTTTAGAAAGAAATTGCTTGTTAACGTGAGATTTGGCTGAATGTAAATAAGTGTAATGTACTTGTACACATAATGTTGCTGGACAAAGAAGTAAGATGTTACAAATTTGGTTAAGTCTTATCGCGAATGTGAATTCTTGCTGACAACCTTTAGGCAACAGGATATAAAAAGAGTTTTAAAGGTCAATCATAGAGCTTATCTGACAGGTCTACGTTACGGTAACGTAGTTTCACTGTGTTACTGTTTGTTGATTCTAGAAAAAACGGTCTACAAATATTATTATAAATTTGTTTGTTTGTTGGATATACCTGTACCTATATACATGTACCTGTAACTACTGAATCTCTGACTAATATAGAATAGGTACGTTCTCTTCCCGGGAACGCGAGTGAAATCGCGGGGGACAGCTAATATTTAACAATGCAGTCGATCTATTTCATTCGAAATTAACAGTATGAGTTGTTTTGTAAAGATATCTACCAGATAAGCTAATAGGAACATATTAGTAACCTATAAGAATAGCCCCAAAATAGATGAAGTAACGATGGAAAACATAAATTTATTTTCAATAAGTTCTTGCACGATTTGCATAGTTAAGTTTAATACGAAGAAATATAAAAAACAGACTTTTGCTCTCGACTGTACAGTACAGAAAACATCAGTAAGCCACTAGTTAGGATTCGAGTCGCGCACAACCAACACGCCCGCTCTATGCCAACGTAATTTCATTCACAATAGTGATGTAACCGTAGCGACAGTCGTAAAGTATCGATGCAGACCTCATTTGTTTTTGTGCACCTGAAAAACTTTGGGTGCTGCGTGAACTGTCAAAATATTTTTTTCTTTAAAATATTAAGTTTAAAAATCGAATGCTGTAGCTGAATAAGTTATAGTGTTTTTTTAAGTGCAAATTTAATGATAAATATAAAAAAATGTTTGAAATGTGATAAAATGTTACCTAAATATAAGGAATATTCAGGAATAAATACTGAAATTCACATATGCACTTCATCAGTCATCATATCGTGACGTATCGAAAAAACTTGATGTCCGATTCAGGTGTGTATCAATTAACATAATTTACCACATATTATGCAAACATATAGGTAATTTTCAATAATCATTAGCACTGTGGATCCTGTAAAATAATATCTACTTAATTTTGTGACTCTGTAACTCAACTATGCTACGACATGATAAGTAGGCGCTCATTATAAAATATACATATCTTACGTAGTAATAGCTTTTAACATTTTTTCTTATTATTATTTGTTGTTATTTAAGTATATAATATATATAAATTCGAAATTACAGCTTCTTACATAATGGCATTTTTGAAATAGAGCCAGAAAAACGTTAAAAAATGCATTATTTCGAAGTTTTTTGCATGAGAGCCTTGAGTTTTTACTTATTTAATTTGTATATAACTCATGATAGAGGTCAAAGTAATATGTATTCTGTGAAAATTGCAATAGGGTATTTGACTGACATTCAAATCAGCAACTTTTTATGAAATGTCAAAACGATAGGTTTATATGGAGTTTTGTATGAAATACAAGCATGTGACTTCATCATTATATAGCATACTCTTTATGGTTAGATTGATCATTAAAAATCATAATAAGGATAAATTTAATAAAATAATCGTGGTTTCCCCCTTTTTTTTTATGTTTTATACATTGATTAGTGTTGGATAATTTATTTTGAATACAGGCAAATACCCTATTATCTACCCATTCCTTCATTTTATTTTCTCCAAATGCGTTCTATAACTTCTACTCATTCTAATAATGTGCATAACTTCTGTTTCTTATCATAAATACATTTCGTTTTCACATTCCTGCAATATTTTAAAATATCGATAAGTCGGTTTCTCAACACTATTTAATCATCAATCGGAGCGCAAGCGCATTCTATCACGATCTACTCACAACTCTACCATTTTAGAACTCTATTATAAAGTGTTGGAAGGTTTGCTATTCACATTTACATCATTTTGTAATTTATTATGTGAATGTGAATCAATTATGTACCTATAGTTTCGTTTTGAAAAAATGTGTATTTTGATTAAAAGAGATATTATGGTATTATAGTGAATGTCGCTTTATTATTTTGGAAGCTTAAGAAGATTTATCGTGGATTAAAAATATATTTTTAAAGTCATTCATTACAATTTTGATTCTATCACCGGTTTGTAATACCCTTAGACTGAGAAGAATCCAACAAGAAATTCAGGAACACATTTGTATTTGTATTTACATTGTATAGTCACATAATTCTACCAACGATCAGACTTCGGTGAAAAATCCCACTTCGATGTCAAATTATTGCTCTAATATTTAGTGTTTGACACCGCTTCACCATACATTAATTGAAGGCTTCAGTCATAATAAATCTAATTTTAATTCAAGGAGCAAGTCGCCTTTTTCGAAAAATAGACATCAATGTGCAGTTTTTCTTTCACGGTGCGAGCGAGAAGATCTTTTACCATTGAATTTTTTTTTATGATTTTTACTCTAGTCCTTATGTCCTTCTCTATACCATAGCCTTATCTGAGTACTAAATTTCACTGATTTCAGCGGTTTAGGCGTGTAAAGGTAACAAACAAGCAAACAAACCAACAAACAAACTCACTTTCGCATTTATAAAATTAATTTTATCAAACACTAGCTTTCAGCGCAGTTTCACCCGCGATCTCTTATTTTACCGCATTAGAGGTTGAATTTCGGAAAAACCTTTATTAGTGGATGCCTCTTTGGATACAACATAATAATTACAGTAACCTAACATAAAATTAAATGTTCTAAATGATTGCTGTCACACCTAGGTGCCCGCGCTGCCCTCAAGGCCAATAGAGATAGCAACAATAATAAATTATTTCCTCATACGAAGGAGTAATAAAGGAAACTTAAAATCATCCTGTAGCTAATCTTAATATATACAGGGTGATTTTGTTATCACTGGCAATACTTGCAGGGGTGGAAGTACTCATCAATGTGAACAACTTCTATTTTAGGGCTAACTCTGTATATCGCGTAAAATAATATGGTTGCTTCATACATTTTGGTCGAGTAGGTATTGAACTTTTGTATGGAACAGCTGATAATTTTTCATGATTTCACAGTTAGTCCTATAACAAAAGTTGTTCACATTGATGAGTACTTCCACCCCTGCAAGTATTGCCAGTGATAACAAAATCACCCCGTATAAATCTCCTGTCACGATGTTTGTCCGCGATGGATTCCTAAACTACTTAACCGATTTTAAATTAAATTGGGACACCGTGAGCAGTCTGGTCCAACTTGAGACATAGGATAAACGGCTGGACCGATTTGGATGAAATTTTGTGTATGAGTTGGACAGGACAACGTCTGTTGGGACAGCTAGTTACTTATATATTAAATTTTATTGTTAATCACTAATTGTCTGCAGTTAATTATAATGGGATATAGTTAATTAATCATTGTTGTTTATAAACGGCTAAAATAAATAAAGTAGCCGTTAAAAGTTTTATTTCAGTTCGAATTTCTTTTAAGGATGTGGTTTCGATGAGAAATCGTCGCTTTTAATGTTTTTTAAATCTGATATTTATACCAAAATTAATATTATATACCTACCTAATACAGGATGGGTTTTTAGCCACTGGCAATATTCGCAGGGGTGGAAGTACTCATCAATATGAATAACTTTTATTATTAGACTAAGTGTGAAATCACGAAAAAAAATCAGCTGTTCCATACAAAAGTTCAATACCTACTCGACCAAAATGTATGAAGCAACCATTTTATTTTACGCGATCTCAGAGTTGGTCCCTGTATAGTTTTGATATTATTCAACAATTTATTTAGGTACAACAAGTATTTACAATAATAGTATAAAATACAAACTATATAATATATGGAAAATTTTCTCAACATAACCGCTGCTGTCGATAGGCAAGGTTCCCAACAGGCTGGCAGCGTTCCCTTTTTGTATGGCCAAGCTTATGCGTTGGCGGAAATAAACTCCCAGCCTGTCGTCGGTCTCCCGAAGCCTCGATGAGCTTAGTTAGATGAAAAAAAAAAATATTGGACTAGAATACCGCCCCGCGGGTTCACCCGCGAACCCCTATTTTACCCCCTTAGGGGTGAAATTTTCAAAAATCCTTTCTTAGCGGATGCCCACATCATAATAGCTATATGTGTGCCAAATTTTAGCCCGATCCGTCCAGTGGTTTGAGTTGTGCGTTGATAGATCAGTCAGTCAGTTACCTTTTCCTTTTATATGTATAATACAGATATATTAATATATCTACCGGTTGAGTAGAGACGGAGAATTTTCTGATTTCATATTTGACCATGTCAAACGTCATGATGATCACGACCATTCTGTCAATCGATAGGTTTGTTCAAATTCAAATTCAAAGTAATTTATTGTGGGTCATAGGTTATGACGAGGTACAGGTGTTATATACATGTTAAGGACATATAAAACTTTCATTTTTTACGATTAAAGTTTTATTCCAAAGTAAAAGTAATTTATTCCGTTTAGGCCCTGTGATGGATTATAAACGTCGAAGGTACTGAAGTTACCCATAGTAAAAGTATTGATGAGTATTTCCACCCCATAAAACACTGCCGGTGAGTAACAAATAACCCTGTATATGAATAAAAATCTTTGGGTTGCCGCGCACCATACTGCGTTAAATAAAATGTAGTGTAATGATCAATGATCGTGTAAACTTATCAAAAGTTGGCCCATGCCTCACCAACTTAGTCTAATACGAAAATAATCACAAATTCTCGCCCTTATTACCCTTTACACCAAATAAGCTAGAGTTTGTTCGACTTCTCAGATAATTACTGTTATGGTTATGATAATTACGAATGTAGGCCAGACCTCGTGTGGCTTCAAACGGGTTCACGAAGCATTTGAGGTCATTCTTTGAGAATAAGAGAGGATGACTGTGTCAATCCTTTTATACTTCATATTTATTTATAAAATTTGCAAATCGAATGCAATATACATTTGAATCGAATTTTGTTTTTACATGTCTATAAATATGTTGTGTGTCTTATGTTTTTAGTTTTCTCATAATACCTGAAATGTCCCGTTTTTATCTCCTTAATCATTTGGGATCGCGTACACTGTGTAGCAGATGGTAATATATGGAAAATTAGTTTCAGTGTCTTCTTTCATATTATGAATTTTAGGTTTTTGTTCCACCCACGTTCCCGAGGGAACTTTATATTTTACCGGGATAAAAAGTATCCTATATGTTAATGTAGAATATATTCTATTTGTGTGCCAAATTTCAACCAAATCTGTTCAGCTGTTACTGTGTTGAATGGTAACAAACATACAAACTTTCACCTTTATAATATTATATAGTATAGGATAGGAAATTTAATGATTATGTGATTGTGATGTAAACGCTTCTTATATTAATATAATTTTATGTATGAATTAATTTTTATTCTAATTTTTTATTGACTTATACAATCAACATAATCATTTGTCTGTCTTCTCACCAATCAATTGGCGTATTTGGTTTTATAACCAGGGCCAACTCATTTTGATATTTCGACACTTACGTATTGTTATGGTTCCGTACCCAAAGGGTAAAACGGGACCATATTACTAAGGCTCCGCTGTCCGTCCGTCTGTCTGTCTATCTGTCTGTCACCAGGCTGTATCTCATGAACCGTGATAGTTAGACATGATGTATTTCTGTTGCCACTATAACAACAAATACTAAAAAACAGAATAAAATAATATTTAAGGGGGCTCCCATATAACAGACATGATTTTTTTGCCGTTTTTAAAGACAATAGTACGGAACCCTTCGTGCGCGAGTCCGACTCGCATTTGGCTGGTTTTTATATTTTACAAATGTCTAAAATTATTCGTTATGGGGTAAGACTTCTAGGCTTTGTGTGCTGACCACCTTCTGTCACATCATCACTTACCATAGATTGTGGTCAAACACGAGCCTATACAAGGTAAATAAAAATACTTTCATGTTGAAAATCTTTCGCCAAGCACTTGGTGTGTTGCGCAGGAGCCAGATGTCTATACTATCTATACTAATATTATAAAGCTGAAAAGTTTGTTTGTTTGAACACGCTAATCTCAGGAACTATTAGTTCGATTTGAAAAATTCTTTCAGTGTTGGATAGCCCATTTGTCGAGGAAGGCTATAGGCTTTTATCCCGGGAAAACAAGATCCTTCAGGAACGCGGGTAAAACCGTGGGACGGAAGCTAGTCTTTAATAAAAAGGTCGGCAACACAATGTCAATCCCACTGGTATTATTAGTCCATAGGAGATGGTGGCCACTTACCATGAGGTGGGCCGCCTATCTACTTGTCAACCAGCTGACATAAAAGTGACATTTAAAAAAGAATTAACGAATTGACGGTTACCAATCAGTAATTGCAACCGGCTATGAGGGTATTGATTGACTAGTAAGTAATATTGCATGCTCATCGCGTACGTATGGGAACGCAATTATAAATATGAATCTGATAGTGAAATAATAGTGTGCATGGGAAACTTATTATGTAAGTTGTACATTGTTACATGTGGCATACATCTGCTTATCAACACGTATCAATGCTTAGTACCTGGGCGACCGATTCGGATATCTCATATAGCGCCATCTTACAATGTTTTGAGGTACTAGTAGGCAGCAACAATGCAAGTACCGCCAAAATATACGAGATGGCGCTATATGACATTGGTAGGATATTTTTTTTAATGTAAATTTGCGTTTTTTTTAGGAAATACGCCTTTATAGATAAACTTAAAAATCAAAAACTTATCTAAATGCAAAATATGATACAAATCGTTAGAGCCGTTTCCGACATACACGAAATATATTTGTCAAGAATTGCTCGTTTGAAGTTATAAGTTTTGTAATCGATCCTTTTTGGTGACTTGGTCAAACTATATGGGGCTATTTTTAATTGACTAGTTAAACTATCACGTTTGAAAGTACTCACTAATAAACTTTTACTATGTGACTAAATCTGAAAGCCTGAAAGTTAATTAAACAATTAATAATAGGCCTGTATATTATTGTTTCATCATGTCCGTCTATTTGTCACGTCCATTTTACTTGGAGATTATAATATTATAGTATGGATTCGCAATTATAATATTAGTATGGATTTCATAATAGACGGTACTTACACAAAATTCCTAAAAAACTCTTTCCAGCAATTTGAAATTATTGGATTTTTATAATAACTTTATAATCTTCATTGTTTCAGAAACGAACCATGACTGAATCGAGATGAAAAATAGTTGAAAAATATTATTCCCATCGACAAAATGAAATGAACATGGAGTCACCAGTGAGAATATGTTTAGGTATGTATCCTGACTATCTATATCATTTTATTGAAATACGTAATTTAAAGAATATAAATTTCAATAGGATAGATAATTGTATGAAATACAAACTATAATAATATAGAAAATATCCTCGAAGCTCTCACTGCTGTCGATATTCTTAAAAAATACTCAATCAATTAATCGATTTATATGCGAATATGGGTAATACAATCATTGTTCGTATTATTCAAATGTTCCTCCATATTCTACCTCTAGGCATGCAAATATTGCTATATAATACAAATGCATATATATATATACTCTAAGGAAATATTAAATTCAAACCAATATTTTATTAGTAAAGTCATCAAAAGTATACAAAATATATATATAAATGCAATAGAGAAATTACCACTGGAGGTTTTATTTCCTCAAGTCCACAAAACTAATTTATAAATCTTTTACACGTTTTCATTTGTAATTTCAGGTGCAGCTTTAGTAGTAAACTTACTACTGTTAAGCAGCACAACTGTAAACGGAATCGCTATACCACTCGATACCACGTCGACGACTGTTAGTGAAGAGAGATCACCAAAGTATAACAGAGTAAATGAATCATGGATCCCTAAAAATAAACAGTCCCCTGATGTATCACTAAATGAATTAAATCCTAAAGAATCAACGTCAGAAGAACACACAGAGAAGAATGCCAAATATAAAGATAGAGGAAGGGTCAGATTTCATTCCCAAAAGACCAGCACAGATAGACCGCGGAGAGTGAGAGGCTCCACAGAAGCATCTAAGTTGGTTATAGTAACTCCAACGCCAGAAGTGAAAAAACCAGCAGACATAATTGACAGCATGAAAACATATAAGAAAACTAAAATGCCTGTAATTTACAGTTCCAGCACCACACCGGTGTCTGTAAAGAAGGAAGGTCAGAGCGTTGAAGAAGAATACGAGGATGAAGAAGAAGAGGAAGACAAGGAATCTTTCGAAAAATATACGTCTTCAAAATTCCATGACACAAACTTTTTTACCATTCCTAGTTTCAATGATGATGAATTCAGTCATGAATCTACAGACGAAAGTTCCGACAACAAAGTTAAACATGATTACAGTAGTCCAACTTTTAGTAGTTTCTCTAGTTTCTTTCCTAAAGGAACCTCCTATGGATACGATGATAAACACGATTCTTTTAAGTCTGAAAGCTTCTTTAATTTCGATTCTGAACTAACGACACCTAAGAATGACTTTTTCGATAAAAAATATCAAAAAATAACTAAAAGCATAATAGATTCTATAAAAACTAAATCGCCTCCATTGAACACGACCAATGTACAGATTGTGAAAGAAAACATTGGACTTGAAAGAATAGGTAACAATACACCGACTAATACTTCATCAGTATTTATTAAAAATACCAAAGAAATACGTTTATCTGACAACGAAGGAGCCAGTAGCGCCAATACAGAACTATCTGATGTAAAGGGTACAAGTATTTATTACGAAATGTCAGTTATTTCTACTGAAAATTATATTATAAACCATTCTGATGATGACTGTGATAACGAAACGTTATCTTTCGACCCTACTGTTAGTACTTCATCTGAAGAAGAGTTAGCATCACTAAAAGCAACGCAACCTACTTTACTCCCAGCTTCAACAAAACCAACACCGCCTGAAACTCAACCTGAATTTATATCGACATTATCTTCCGACATCGTACCTATATCTAGTGTTCTTCCAATTTTTAATTCTTTGAACTCAATACCAGTTTCAACACAAAATTCTATATCGTCAACAGACAGAGTTACTAGAGTATATTCAAGTAGCTTCACTAGAAATCGTAGTTATTCTAAACGGCTCAATCTAACTGGAAATAAAGATTCTCCTAATAACGTGACGCCGAAAAATGAAGTAACAGCTAATCCTAGTGTAAGACCTCAGACGCGTAAGTTCCATTTTACAACACCTAAAACACGACCACGGTGGATGGCACCAAAACATAATATAACTAGAACAACTTACGCGCGCCCAAGCCCTTCGAATATTTACTCCGAACATTTCAATATAAAAGACAAATTTACTACATTAAAACCTAAACATGCAATAAGAACAACCTTGACTACTGTTTCATCAGAAATAGATCCAGTGTTGCAAGGTGATGTGAGTGGAACAAAGAAGGTTGTTCATTCTCAATCTATATCTGATAATAGCATACCATCTGTATGGAAACGTGGGTCGACAAAGTATGCTACATCTACAGCTGCTTCTGCAGAGGATGAAACTGCAGTTAGTGAGTTGGAGATACCACCGACATCGACGGCTTGGGCATTGGCTAGTTTGATCAGTCCTCCAGTAATGCAGAGCTCTATGGTAAACGCAACGGGATCGACGCAGAAGACTGTCGATGAAAATGAATTGCAGAAAGTCGGGGAAGTTATAGGTGAGACGAATTTCCACTTATTATGATGATTTACTCTTGTGAAATACTTTAATAATTATAATTAACTAGCTTTCCCGCGCGGTTTCACCCGCGTTCCCGAGGGATCTTGTGTTTTTCCGGGATAAAATGTAGCCTTCCTCGATAAATGGGCTATCCAACACTGAAAGCATTTTTCCAATCGAACCAGAAGTTACTGAGATTAACAAGTTCAAACTCTTAAGCTTTTAATGTTAAACCTATTTAAAAATAAAGACTCCTTTATTATTGCAATTTTACTAAACATCACTTTTATTTCGATTTCAGACAAGAAAGAAACGACCATAAGCTCAACAACAACAACTAGCACGATCAGCAATGATATAATAACTAAGAAGTTAACCGAAGTGAATCAGAATAAGCTCCCTTGGCAACCAATATTTGCTCCAACATCCCCAGCTTCTGATACTATTAGTGAAATAGCGCCAACTGAAACAAAATTGGAAAAACAACCGGCTGAAAGTAATATTTCTTTTAGTACTGGTCCTATGAAAGTACCAACAAAATGGACTGAGACAATAGAAACTACAAAATCTTCGCTTGCTGCTAATCTAAAAGAAATAAGGCCATTGTGGGTTCCAGCAAGTGGGAATTCAGTTAAAACGACGACTGTAAAAGCACCAAAAACTGTTTATAATGAAACTATTCAACCAGTTGACGCGACAAAGTCAACTGGTTTTGAATCGATAACGAAATTGCCATCCGACGTTACTACACCGTCAGATGAAACTGTTGCTGGCTCTGAACTTAATCATACTGTGACCGATGACAAACCTAAGCCTACTACAGATTACGAAATAACAACAATAAGATTTTCTTACGTACCCACTGAGGAAGTTACTGAAACTATTATAGAGCAAGAAAATACTACTGAAAGCGCATGGCATCCAGTATACCCAACTAGAACTAAATCTACAGCGAATGAATTATCTGTAACTACATATAGGCCTACATATATGACAACAATTAATGTGTCTGAGGCATACACCACAATTATTCCAGAGACCACTCCAACATTAGAAATATCGTCGCAAGTTGTTGAAAATGTAACTGAGCCGCTGCCCGAAACTACGGAAATGTTTGAGCAGACGACAACAAATATACCGGCTACTACTACTACTACAACAACAACTACTACGACTACACCAACAACTACCACTTCAAAAACAACACAACCGACAACAATAACTACGACTACAACAGAAAAGATAACAACAACACCCAGCACAACAACAACAACAACAACTTCCGTTCCAACAACAACCGAGATAGAAACAACAACAATAATAGTAGAGGTTATAACAGAAATAAACTCAGAAAGGACTCGAGCTACTGTACCATCTACAACTGAAGCAACTACAGAAACAGACACTGATTGTGTTTCAGAAGAAAACAGTGATAGCAACGAAGTAATAACTCAAAATGTTGTCAAAACAACAACATCTACCACAACAACACCTTTACCAACAACAGAAGAAGTAACAACAGAAGAAACTACCACGCAAGTAATAACCAACCAGAATGAAAAAATATTCGAAACTACAACGGTCAAGGAAGAAGTAGAATCTACGACATATTTAGGAACGAAGCCAATTAATGACGAAACGGACAACCTGACGAGCTATGCTGATGATGTAACTACAGAAGCTTCAACGATTGTTATGTCTCGGGGGCCAGAGTCAGGGGCAGCTGTCGCTATAGCAGTCAGCACGATTGGTGTTATTGCACTGATCCTCCTGATTGGATTATTGGTAAGTGATTTTTGATGGTTGTATCTAGTCTTAAATAGTGGGGCTGAATCTTTGACGGCAGTTGAAGGAGGTCTAGAAGAGTGAGAGGCAGAAATAAATTAGAACTAGAGAGAGTGAAATAGAATAACGATGCACTAAATTTTTAATATGATAAATATATTCAGAACTCACTAAATGTCGTCAATAGCTACTAAACAAACAAAAAATGATTCACAAGCAGATAAGAAAATGGTACCTACTTAACTATTTTGTCTTTGCCAATGTATATAATAATTATCTATTGCATTGGGGCCGTCCGTTAATCACGTGAGGCTCGAAAGGGGTGGGAGGGGGTTTGGCAAAATCACGAAATATCACAAGGGGGGTGGGGGGTGTAGTAAGATATCACGTGTAATTATTTTTTCATCAAACGCGTGATTTCTAAACCGAAAAGCGGCGTGTCATTGACTCGCCGTTGCCAGGCAACAGACGAAGTCCACGCGCGCCGCGATTTTCTAAAATAAAATTAGATTAAAAAATTAAGATTCTTTGTAGGTACAAAAAATACACGTGATTTTGGGTGGGGGGGGGGGGGGGGTAGTCATAAACCTCACCAAGTATCACCAAGTGGGAGGTTCAAAAATGCAAAAAAAAATATGGGATAACTTGTATCAAGTATAAACACGCATAATATAAAAAAAAAAAACTTCACAGCTCGAATTATAGTTGCCATGTTCTTTATCTTCGCCTTCTCGTAAGATCTTCTCTGATGTATGTTCATGCAACATATCCAAAGTAATGGGCATAATATCTATAGATTTAACTCACGATAAATTACGTTCACTACTTTGGAGGACGTTGCAGAATTCATGTCTTGAGGGCACTGTCCTGAAATGACAATATTTTTTAAATTATTATCAGTTTGTTCAAAACCTATGAGGCTGTCATGTCCTTGGGCAAAATCCTCTAAAACATTTAAAAAAAAAAAATTGCTCGGAACCTATCTGATTTTTATTGATCACAAGGGATCCGCCCCTGCTTTGCATGGGTAGCAGAGCATATTATTTTTTAAATTGAAATCAAGATGATTATTGAAGATGCCGAAAAAAATTATGACGACTGGGAGCTTTACTGGTGCACACCACACTTTTACCGATATCTTTAACAATCATCGCCATATTTCAGCCAATTTGCACAAAAGCTTAATTAATTATATACCTAAACCTTCCTCATGAATCATTCCGTCCATTGGTGAATACCGTATGAAAATCCGTTTAGTAGTTTTGGAGTTTATTGTGTTCAGACAAACAGACACATAGACAGTATATAAATAAACAAAATGATAACTTAAAAGTCATTTCGATTTGTTGAGAATATGGTGCAATAAAGATGATTTGAGGTTAGTTATAATCTGTATTATCACAGGCGTGCAAATTAATATTTAAAAAATAACAAAATCCTTCCTATTGAATGTTAGATTTAAAAGAATATAAGTATGTGTAGTTTGTGGAAATTTTATACGATAAAATATTTATGAAACTTATAAAACAATAACTTACATTTTGAAATTCGATGCAGGCTGTTTCATCGGACGATTTTCTGAAAAACAAAAAAAAAATATCATTTTCTACCATTCCGTACCATCTGTAAAAACAGCAAAAAAAAACATGTTTGTTGTATGTCCCTAAAATATTAATTTTATTCTGTTTTTTAGTATTTATTATAATAACAGAAATACATAATCTGTGAAAATTTCAACTGTCTAACTATCACGGTTCATGAGATACAGCCTGGTGACAGACAGACAGACGGACGGACAGCGGAATCTTAGTGATAGGATCCCGTTTTACCCTTTAAAAATGTTCAGACACTCCTGTTCTTTTTCTTAATTTTTTCCGTATCAAAATTCTACAAAGTATCAGAAAACTTAAAAAAAAAAAGATGAATGAAATCAGTAAAGTCGTTCTCAAGCTATGGCGGGATCAAGGGAGATATGGATTCATTTTTATATAGGTACTGTAGCTGTAGCCGTCCCCCGCGGTTTCACCCGGTATAAAAAAAAATTGCCTACGACCGATTCTCAGACCTACCGAATATACACAAACAAATTCATGAGAATCGGTCGAGCCGTTTCGGAGGAGTTTGCAGACAAACACTGTGACACGAGAATTTTATATATTAGAAGATAATTATATAGATAACAGATCATGCACATACATAAAGTTTATAGGGGACCTTCCTGTTACGATGTCAAACAAGAAGCCCACTTTCAAAGTCAAAGTCAAAGCCATTTATTCAGTTTAGGCCCTAGGAGGGCACTTATGAAGGTCGAATTTACTGAAGCTACCACCGATTCGGAAATCAGCCTTCAACTGAGAAGAACCGGCAAGAAACTCAGCAAGGTTACATTTTTTATATATATTTTTCTTTTTTTTTATAATCTGACTATTGGCTATATTTTTTCAATAACAGCAAAATGTACAATACAATATACAATTAAATCAAAAAGAAAAATACCAATACCAAGTAAATAATAAAATGTAACGCAAACAAGTTCTTATTAAATAATAGCAAATACGCTACTTTAGTTTCGTCATGTCTGTCCGTCTATCTAAGTTTGTCACAGACTATGTATAAGGTCGACGTCGCTCATATTCCGAATTATTATATAAATAGGCAAAGATAAACAAAATAGTACTATTTTCCCCCGAAAGCATCTGAGACCACCCCAGACAAATCTCAAATGAAGCTTGATATCCGACCACCCTCAGCTGGGTCAAGCCCCTCCCAAACCAAAATCCGGTCAGTGAGTAGCCTTAGAATCCTGCTTCCGCCACTGATACCGGTAACAAACTCCGTTCCTCAAATTGTTCGAAATGCAGCTATACGTACGTAAGGCTTTATATAAAACACGTGTGTGGCGTTTTAATCTGGTAAAAAATACTCAAACAATACATACCTAAATTGCAAGATAATCGAAGCAAACTCACTGTCAGTTAGACGGTTGGTCGCATATCTGACGATAAAAATTCCTCTAGTTGCAATTCGACGCGACTGGTGCGTCATCCGACACTCAGATACTGTTATCGTTCTTCTGTTACGAGAAATAGCATACTTGGGAGGCCGTTATTTTCATGTGACCAAAGTCGGTCATCACCTTAGGGGACTTTTGGGAAGTGAGATATCTGAGAATTTACCTATTCTTTGATTAGTAAATGAATAGGTAGCTTAGATAGTAAATGAGATAATAATGTAATATTTGTTATTTTTAATCGGCGAATATAATGAGTAAATTTGTATTGATACATTTTTCGCGAAATTGGCAAAGTTGTCCCTAAAATGTTGGCAGCGTTGCTAAGCGGATCAAAAAGTTTTAAGGTTTTTTTTTTTAGTTAATATACTTACCATTTAATTTAACCATGGTTCAGTTAGTGTATATGAAAGGTTTAATGTAACTGTAACGATACATGGCAAATTTATTTTATATTTTCATATATAAGTTGTTTAGTTTGGTGGGTTCGAATTTTATAATGAGTTTAGCTTCTGACTGTGGAACTTTTGTGGAAACCGCTCGGAAGTAGAGTAGTTTAATCTATCGCTAAGCACTTTTTGGTTTGTTTCGATGAACACTAGAGACTACTTACCACTTTGTGTCAAGTCAATACAAAAGTTCAACAATATGTTAAGTTGTTTCGGGATTTCATAGTTATGAAAAAATTACATCTCGAAATACCTAATACCTATTTTAATAAAATTTAATAGATAATATTAAAATAAAAACCCTAAAACGAAAGATTGTTATTAATTGTTTTTATGTACCAACATTTAGAATTTCGCGAAACTTTTTTTTTTACGAAGGTAATTAAAAATCTGTTACCTAGACTATGTCTGCTTATCATCGTCGGCTATATCATCACTAACCAAAATGAGCCCATTCAGACTATGTCCAAAAATAATCATAAGTGCCTAAAGTGCCTAGGGACTAAACTGAATAAAGGCTTTGACTTTGAACTAAACATTCAAACAATCACCTTCTGAAAGCTCGTTACATGAATTTTGATCTAAATATACCTGTGCAACGCGCTGGTACAGCAAAACTTTCTGTCTATACCTATAGACTGGGAGGCGCCAGAAGTCAGTTTCTATTGCTATTGCCTTGATGAAAAAAAATAAAAATAAGGCGATGATAGCTCAGTGGTAGTGACGTTGAAAGTCGTATTCGAATCCTACAATGAGCTTGAGCTTTCGGTGAAGGAAAACATCGTGAGGAAACCATAGCACGGTGGTAGGGTACTTTGTAGTACCTACTCGCCTGGCTCGCTACCACCCTCAAGTTGAAAACCTATCGCCAAAAACCTACTAGTGTGGTCAGAGAGTAGCCTTAGATTGTGGTCAAACAGAGGCCTATAATACATAGTAAAAAAAGTTTATAGCAAGTGGGCAAAACATGACACTGAAAATTAGGAATAAATTAGTACAATAATAAGTATTAAAAAATCATTTAATAAATACTAACACTCTATCTATACTATACTAAAGGGACTTGGACCTTTATAAAACTTTAAAGGGGACTAGCTGATGGGTACTACCACACGGGTACTATAAATTACCCTACTACTATTTTCCCCACAAAGTTGTTCTTCAACTATATCTCAATATCGGGTCAGAGAGTAGCCTTAGGGGCGGTTTTGTTCGAGTTGGAGTATACGCTTAGGGACTCTATGAGCTGCAAATGAAAAAAAATGGACTAAAAAAAATTTTTTTTTTGGACTTTTTTTTTTCTTTTTTAGCGTTTTATGACCTTTGCCATGGTATTCAACGTTACTTACTACCACTGATCTATCATCACCTTAGATTGGTACATCCTACAAATATTAAAAATGTGAAAGATTAGACGTATGGACGTTTGTGACTCAATAACACATAAACGGCTCAATGGAATTGGATGAAACTTGGTATATAGATAGATCATACCCAGGATGGTCAGAGAGTAGTCTTAGCCCGAGATTAACATATATCGTAATTTTAATCCCGGGAAAAAGATCCCTCTGGAACATGGATGATTCCGTGTGGCAGATGCTAGTGTGAAATAATATTTAGTTGAAATGAAGTAATGATTTTAGTGAAGGTGATCCACCCGCTACTGGACCCGTGTGGTCGCTTTTGGGGCTAGTAGGGTATTGATGATGAACAGGCCATGTCCAATCTGACTGCGACTTCGTAAACCCCAAAAAAAATTAACCAGTTAATAAATTAGGTCAAAAACAAGAAGTATTTGCTCACCATGTAATTATATCTGGGTCTGTCTTCACCTTCAATTATCAAATCACTTTAACTATTTAACTGAACTTGATCTTAATAAAAAAAATAATTAAATGCAGTAAATAAAAATAAATTTAAGAAATATATGAAAAGGGAAAAGTTCAAGTTCAGTTCATTGCGCCCGCGCCGCGCACTACCGCCGCGCCGTACGTCACAATAACGTATGGTTATGCGTATGAGTCGAATGGTGGGCCCAGTAGGGCCGGGAAATGTTCAGCGGACTTGTGCACGGGTGGTAGATAGTATTGGCTAGGTAGTGTCCTTGAAAAATGCTACGTAACTTATTCCGTGCCTTTGTTAGCGTGCTTCCAAGTCAGTAACTTTTATTTTACGGTATTTAATTATGAATTAGTTCTTTGTGAGAAGGTAATTTATAATATTGCTAAATTATAATTCAGAAAAATATTAAAATACAAAATGGTAACAGATTTTGTATTCAAATATTACATAACGTACCTAAATTAAATAATACATATGAAAAAGCCACGCAAAAAATAAGAGTTAGCTAACTAATCCCGTCACCTAAATCAGACTAGCTCAGTTTATTATTAGAAAACATTTCTTTTCAAATTAAATAGGATTAAAACGAACACATGCGGCTGGATACTTTGTCGGTGCTGTGCCACGGGTCACCTATGTTCCTAGGTGTCGCCGTATCGCGAGCTAGAGGATGTTTTTACAAAGCAAATTATAAACAAAGCTCCGCTGATGACGGACCTTTGGCGCGCGTTTCCATTACACATCGGATTGACACTTTTTTATCTTAAAATCGGAATTAAAAAAAATATCACTCAGTATTTTTTTTTACTATAATATTTGACCACAATCTTACCATGGTAAGTGATGGTGTGGTCGAAGGTGCTAACCTCTCAAGTGCAACTGCCGGAACATACCGGTAAGTATCTGGTGATAGATTTTCAACTTGATAGTGATAGTAAGCCAGGCGGGTACCCTAACCACCGTCCTATGGTTTGCTCACGATATTTTCCTTCACCGAAAGCTCAAGCTCATAGTGGGATTCGAACCAACGACTTTCGTCACGACATTTGACGTCACTACCACTGAGTTATCATTGGCATAAAAATACATGGGATTGGCCTTTTACATAATAGAAATAAGAAAAGTATTTGCCATGCCGTCTGGTAAATTGGTACATTGTGGGAAATTTTCGGTGTTATACTTGATTATAAAGGGTATTCAAGTCTACAACCGACCTCATTTTTATCGCATATAATATAATAACTACGTATACTGTGATTTTTTTTTATTTACTCCAAATCTTTTAGCATAATAAAATGTCTTATCAATTCAACATTACCTTAATGTTTTATTTTAATAAGCCACATACTTTTTTGCATTGATAATGCTTCTAAAGGTTAAAAAATAATGTAATAACCTATGTCCCAAAATATTTAAAATTAATATTGGTAAAGCAAACAAATAAAAATAATAATATAAATATTACAAGGTTTTAATTTTCCAGAAAAAAAACACAATAGTAAATATATTTTTTAACTGTGAGAATAAAGCAAACTCTGTTGTACTGTTGACGTTTGGTCCAAACACGACACGACAAGTGTCGACGTCACGTGAGTCAATGGGCATGCGCACAGAATAGGGCACCTCATAAATTAAGGCTTCAAGTGGACTGCGACCCGGGGCTTGGTAATAATCGACACTTTTTCACACGTTGCTTGCGTTCTTTAGATTTTCAAGTGCCAATATTGGTATCGCTTCTAAGTATTTTGTGGCATGGAAACATTCAATTTAGTTGAAATATGTTTCTTTTATGCGTCAAGTAATGCTTTTAAATTTTAAATTTAGAACCATATTGTTTTTAAAGGTTTGATACCTTTCCAGTTCCAATAAGTATAATTCAAGATTTTTTTAAGATATTGTTGTTTTGTCTGACGCAATTTTTGAAAACGAGGTTTTACTGAAAATATAGACAGAGCAGGAGCTCCGATTGTCATTCAGAAAACTCCGCTAAAACGTCGCGAAAATAACATTAAACGATGTTCGCGGATATTTCATTAATCTTGTTCCAGGAAATACTTGTTTTTGAAAATGTCTTAGGAACTAAGTTATGTGAGTTTGTTGTTTTATCCTTTACTTACGTAGCAACGGATCGTCTTGATTTTTTGCATCAGGTAATTTATGGACGGGGGAGTGAGATAAACTAGGTACTTTTTATCCCGGGAACGCGGGTGAAACCGCGGGGCGAAAGCTAGTTAACAATAAAACGTATATTTAAAATTACTCGACTGTTTATTACATTGGCATGCTGACAGTACGTCTAAATAAGTTTATTTATACAAATTGGACTATAGCTTACTATAATGAATGAACGGAGCTTTGTCTGGCCCGAAATATGATGAGAACACATTAAGATTGCTGAGTGATGTCCTGTTGATAACCAACATGTTTATATAAGTTGGTTTCTTTACACTATGTAGGTATTATATTGGTTGTATGACTTTCGTTCGTTGGATCGGCATTTTTTAAAGAATAATATTTTTAACTAGTGGTTTCATCCGTGACCCGAGGGTTCTTATGTTTTCCCAGAGTAAAAAGTAGCCTATGTGATATTCCAGACTATAATCTATCTCTGTGCCCAATTTCATCCAAATCCTGTCATTAGTTTTTGCGTGAATGAGTAACAAACATACATCCATACTCACAAACTTTCGCATTTATAATATTAGTTAGGATATAGCGATATACCAAAAATTTGAAAATGACTTCGCCTATGTGTTTTTTTTTTGTGTAGCCTTGTATTTACCCCTAATATCACTATTGCAATTGAATATGGCCGATAGTGGTAAGCACGCAAAGTCTAAAAGGAACTATTTGATAGCGCGAAAATAAGGAGAAATACATTTGGCACCTAAATAGCACCTAATTTAAAAAATATCTAAATCCAATTTTGCCCACTACTCTGCTAGGTTCACAGAGCTGGAAAAACATTAATTTGTTTTGTAATAACATAGGTTATATATTAACTAAATACACGTTGTTATCCAACAGTTGGTGGTCCGCCGTCGCGGGCGCAGAGGCATCTACGCTCAGCGCTGTACGCCCGTGTCTCTGGACGCGTACAGTCTGGACAGTGTCAGTGTCGGTCATCGGAAGGGCAACCATCGACTGAGAGCCAGCAAGAGGAGCTATGGGAACCCAGCTTATGATGACGAGGTATGAAATTGTTTTCTACCAGCTTTTCGCTCGCTGCTCCTCTATGCGCGAGTGAAATTTTATAAAAAATATCTTCTCTCTCGATTTTGATAAAATAAAGCCTATTAGCGTGTTCAAATAGACAGACAGATAGATAAGAATAATACCTTTTGCATTATTTTACTCTTCTCTGATGTGTGAAGTACTCTAATAAATAGAGTGTGGGTGAATTTTTGGTAAAAAAAAAAATATTCCTACACGCCTGTTCTATAGATTTATTATATACCTACCTATAATAGATGTAAGTATACACCAGTGTTTGACCACAATCTCACCATGATAAGTGATGTGGTCGAAAGTGGTAAGCACATAAAGTCTAGAAGGAACTGGCTCTCAAATGCAGCTGCCGGAACACACCGATTGGTGCTTGGCTTGGATTTTCATCTTGAGGGTGGTAGCCAGCCAGTCGTGTATTACATATTAGCCTACCATCTAGGCATTGTATGCTTACCATGGTTATATTGTGGTCAAACGCAATCCTGTTCTTTGCAAAAAAAGAGATTTTAAGAGAGGTAGAGCATAGCGATATGTCGCTCAAAGAGCCGCTCGACTGGGGAAAACCTCCACCTTATAGAATACCGCAGCCAAATAACTTATAGTTGTGTTCCTGCGCGTGAGTAAGGTCACCAGAGCTCATCGGGGAGGGGGGAAGGGTCAGCAACGCGCGAGTGATACGTCTGGTGTTGCAAGCGTTCATAGGCTACGGTAACCGCTTACCATCAGGCGGGCCGTATGCTTGCTTGCCGACAATCTTCTACTATATAAAAATAAGTCAGGTTTTCCTTCCTGACGCTATAACTCCAGAACGCACGAACCGATTTCCACGGTTTTGCATTCGTTGGAAAGGTCTCGGGCTCCGTGAGGTTTGTAGCAAAGAAAAACATAAGATCCCACGGGAACGCGGGTGAAACCGCGGGGCGGAAAGCTAGTGTGGTATAAAAATATAAAAAAAGTGGGAATCAGTAAGCTAAAAAACGGGTCGATTTTAAATGCTCACGTAAATTACAATTCTCTAAGTGGTGCCTCACTTAAAGTTGACTTTGCAAAAAGTATTTCAATATGTAGAGATTTATTTATAACAATTTTTTTTGGCCTACTTGACTAAGAGCTCACTGAGTGCATATTATGTTAATTTATAACTACTTCGCCCGCGGCTTCGCTCGCACAGACTTTGTAAAATATCTATATCTGTTCTTCCTTTCATCCAATTTCGATGAAATAATTTATTCGCTAAGCTGAGCCTAATTGACTTTGAAAACTCAATAAAAATACATTCATTGGTTTCGGAGATTAGCGTGTTCAAACAGAGAGATAGACAGACAATAAAACTTTGCATTCTTCCTACATCACTCACACTCTATTTGTGGTAAAGAAATTCAATGTACAGATACCTTAGTTCTACTATTATATGCATACGTATAATTACATTTCTAGGTGACATCCCATCCAATGCAGTACCCAGCTTTGGCTAACTTCGCATTAGACATAGATTCCATGACAGCGGAGTTCACCGAGATCCCCTCAGTGACCGTCAGACCCGACGAAGTACCTCCAGGATGCGAAGATAAGAACCGGTACTCGAATGTACTCCCACTCCCGGAGACCAGAGTGCCGCTGAAGAGGATCGGGAATGACCCGACCACGGAGTATATTAATGCAAATTTTATAACTGTAAGTATTAACAGTCAATCAATTTATGTGTTTTTTTTTAAGTTATTAGAGGGATATTACCTGAGCATCACTCTGTAGCATCGCTATCAGCGATGATAGCTCTGTGGTTGTGACGTCGGATGCCGCGGCGAAGGGCGGCAGTCGTGGGTTCGAATGCTACAATGAGCTTGAGCTTTCGGTGAAGGAAAACATCGTGAGGAAACCATAGCACAATGGTAGTGTACATTGTAGTACCCGCTTGGCTGGCTACCACCCTCATGTTGAAAATCTATCGCCAAACACCTATTGGTGTGTTCCGGCAGTTGCACTTTCTCAAGTGCAGGCTCTCGCCAGTTACCTTCTAGGCTTTATAAAGGTCGGCAACACATTGGCAATCCCCCTGGTATTGCTAATGTCCATAGGCTACGGTAGCCACTTACCATCAGGTGGACCGCCTGCCTACTTATCAACCTTCTGACATTAAAAAAAACGTGGTAAAGTCACAATCTAATAATACCGTATTGACTAGATCACAGGATATCTCTTTTGGTCGCGCTATATTTGTCTCTTTTGTCACATGGCCTATTAGATTGCGACCACTTTAGTGACGACTCACGACCTGTGATTGGTAGTTATTATATCAAATTTTTACACTAAACGGCTCGTCTATGTAACATTATTTAGTTTTAACTTTTCTATAGAGGGAGGCACTTAATTAGTGTTCATTTTGTCCGCAGGGTCCAGGCAATATACGTAACTACTACATAGCATGTCAGGCGCCCCTCTCCAATACTGTGGTTGATTTCTGGAGAATGATTTGGGAGCAGAACTCCCGCCTCGTCGTCATGCTTACCGAGTACATGGAGAACGGAGTGGTGAGTTTTTAAATATATGTCAACGCCATCTAGCGGTGTTGTGCGAAACTACGATGATGTTGCGTATACTAAGAGAACCTTTGGTTTGAGTATCATGATTGTCGACATCCCTCATCCCAGAATGAATCCTGAAGTCAAAATGAGCTTATTTTATATAAAAAAAAATAATTAAAACATTCAGTAATCGGTTATTGAAAAATAAACTTTTTATTGATATTGTGATATAGAATTTAAATAGCTAGTTCCTTCCAGGCTTTAGGTACCACCACCTTCGGTCACATCATTACTTATCATGGTGAGATTGTGGTCAAACCCAGGCAAAAACACAGTAAAAAAAAAAAACTTTTACTAGGTTTTGAATCCGTTCAATGTCGTTAAAGTATAAAACCATTAACTTATCCAGCAAAACCATTCCAGGAGAAATGCTACGAATATCTCCCACCATCCGAAATATCGGATAACAAGCGCATATTCGGAGACTTCAAGATAATCCTCAAGAAGCGTGAACAACGAGACAAGTACGCTATATCCAGCGTCCAGCTGATCAACTTGACCACCAGGACCTGGCGGGAGATCACCCACTTGTGGTACTTCTGGCCAGCTAAGGGTGTTCCAGATGATTATGATTCTGTCATTGACTTCTTGTGTGAGATGAGGAGTTACATGAAGATCTCGCAGACTGCCAAAGAGTATGATGAAGAAGGTAACTTGGTTTTCTTAAAGAATTTCTATTATAGCTTTGGCAATCAGATATATTTGTGTTTTGATTATGGTCGTAATTTTTCAATCCAATTTAAAATTATTAAGTGGTCACCTCTCTTTCTCTACTGTATATGATACTATGTTGTAAGAAAGGGACATCGGAATTTGAACAACAGATCGCTGGTCCATATCCGGCTAAAAGGACCATGTTAATCCTTAATATTATTATGCAACAAAAATATATAGACCACGGTTAATGCATTTCAACGTTGTTAGAAGAAGTAGTGTTGCCAACGTATATAAATTTTATATTTTCTTTCATAACAACAAGTTTGAATATCGTAGTTTCTAAAGTAATTTTTTACTTTCAGGAGTAGAAGTAATATACGGAGACCAGAACCGCTCATCATTCAGCAACCTGACAAAGCTTCGTGAGGACAACGGCTCTGGCAATGGCCTGAACGTGTACTCCCCAGCGAAGGCCGAGGAACAGCTGAGGAGGGCCAACGCTAACAACGGCACGCTGGGCAGGATGAAGGCAGCTTCCGAGATCGAAGGTAATTTTGTTATAGGATTTTTGATGGAAATATGTTTTTTTTATTTTATTTTTGATTTTCATTGTTAACCATGGATTTGTAGCATACCGTAACTATGATGGTCAGTCGAAGGTGGGAAGCATACGCCTAGAAGGAACCAGCTCTTAATTATAGCTTTTGGAACACGGTAAGTAAGTATTTGGTGACAGATTTTCAACATGGGTGGTGTGGTGGGAGCCAAGCAGGCAGATTCTACAATGTACCGTACCACCGTGCTATGGCTTCCTCTCGATGTTTTCCTTCACCCAAAGCTCGAGCTCATTGCAAGATTGTCTTCATAGGTTTAAACGCCATTAGTGAAGATATTCGTCAAGTTAGAGGTTATTATGTGCAGGGGTCCGTCCGTGCGTGGTGACGTGCGCGTCGGGCGCGGGCCGGTCGGCGGCGCTGGTCGCGCTCGACGTGTGCGCGCGCGCGCTGGCGGCCGGCGTGGCCACCGGCACCAACACCAACACCAACACCGGCGCCAACACGACCGCCAACACCGCCGACGTGCCGCGCGTAGTGCGCGAGCTGCGCGCGCAGCGGCCGCACTCGCTCTCCAATAGACATCACTACATCTTCTTATATAAGGTCAGTTTCTAACACAATTACAACTAACTTCCTCAGCTACTCAGTAATACCAGTCGCTAAATAAAATGACATATCCGTTTAAACGTAGCAATTGCTAGTTGATGCGGAGAATAGAGGTCTGGTAGTTAGGGTATTGCTTAAAGTCAAAGCCATTTATTCAGTTTAGGACCTGGGAGGGTACTTATGATCGTCGAAGCTACTGAAGCCACCGCCGGTTCGAAAGTCAGCCTTCAACTGAGAAGAACCGGCAAGAAACTCAGGTTAGATTACATTGGGAAAGGCTTACGTTCACAGGACATTTATTAGCTATACCCGATAAAGGTAACTTTAAGAAGGACTCCTTAGATAATGTAAATGCTATACGATTATTGTCTCGTGACTTCAGTTCTGAAGATGACCAAGAAAAGGGAGACATTACTCACAACCTACTATCTCATTATTACTATTAATGCAAAAGTATACTTATAACTTACGATTGTCACTATAAATTCGGCTCCATAAAATGGCCAACAACCCTTTTTATCAAAAATTTATAATATTTTCAGGTGCTAAGTGAATATGGCAACAAAATGATGGGCGGTGGCGTCGACACGATCTGAGGCGAGCTTCATACATTGTAACAACTCATGACTTGTACAGTCACGAGCATAAATATTAAATTCGTGATTTTCTCGTAAATAACGGTTGCAATTTTGAGATAACATCTATATCATAATAGAATAGGTTCTATGTCCGTAATACCATCAAATTTTAAGCAATAAGTTCTGTAAGAGAAAAATCGCTTTTGAATTATGTTTGTGAGTGTACGCTACTCTTATAACCATGACAACGAATGCGCCTTATTTTACAACAATAGATAAGTACCCAATTTATCAAGTTAATTGAATTCGACAAAAATATAATATAAGTTTGATTTTTTTTTGGTTAAAGTAGTCGACAATCGACCACAATTTTACTTTTAAATTTTTACATGCTTTTGTTGATTCGTTTAATGACATAACTAGATCTGAAAAATTATCTATACCTACATAGTTTTTTAGGTTTTCTGATAAGATATGACACAGGGTAGCGTTAAGGCGAGTGTTGTCAGCCTTTAGATAATTAAAAATTAAAACTATTTGGAATATTGTACCAAAGTGTAATTTACGTGATCTCCGATTTGATCGCTCAGAAATAATAAAAAAAAGTTATTTTTATTTTTATCCGATTTATTTTCGTTTGCATAATATTTTAGTTTTGTAGTTTGTGTTTATGTCGTATTATTTTGACACTGGCATAATGTTATATTTTTAATAGAAATAGTAAAAATATTCTTGTAAATAAGATAGCTGTAGGTAAATATTATCGAACAATTTTATTTTTTATTTATTTTTAGGGAATCATTTTACTAGTCTATTATTTCGTGTTAACAATTTATAAAAAAAATATCCTAATGTTACTTGAGCATAATTTTTTTCACAACAATTCTGTGACTTTTGTATTATTGAGATCTGCTGTGATTTCTACTAACCCTTAGTTTTAATTAACCTTCGAATATTACTAATATTTGTAAACTTGTAGGAATGTAACTGTTCAAGTTCTGAAATATTTGCCTAATCTCTTTTCTGATTTGTTATACTAATTGAATTTCTGGAACGGTGAATTTTTTCGTCCCTATCAGTGTTGCCTTAAATATAAATTTAAGTTTATAGTAATTTTAGATCGAATACTCTGTGCTCTTTAGTGTTTGTTTCATGAAATTTTAGCATAAAATTGTTATGTTGTTTATTTCATATGTTTAAGTATGTTATATTCAAAGAGGTTTGAATTATTTTTTTGACGAAATTTAAATAGAAGCATTTATATAATTTAGATTATATTAAGCACTGTTTTATCCCACACGTATATACATTAAGATTTAGTTATATTTAGGTTATATCCTACATAAAAAAATATATTATTGACCAAAAAATAAACTATATATTATGTAAACTATATGAACCATCATACGTTTGATAAATAAGCCTGTATAGAACGTAATAAAAGTTATTGTAATATATAAATTGTATTAATTTATAGTCGGTTCGGACCAAGCGGAAAAACGTAAGGGCATTCTCACATCTTTATCGTATCCTATCCCGCACTAAACTAACGGGCAAGTGAGAGAAGAAACAGGCTATTTCCTAGTAAAAAATCGTTTAAATTTTATTTAAAAAGCAAATTGATTTTTTGAAAAAGTAACAAAATAGTTCGAATGTCTAATTATTTAAAAACTAGCTGTCCCGGCAGACCTTGTTCTGCCCTATTTCTCTAAAACAAAGTATCATTGATTTTTTTATGTTAATAGCTGCCCCGACAGATTTGGTTGTCTAACGCGCCTTTGTTTTGTTTTGATTGACGTCTAATGTTTGACAGCTGGGGACAGAGTGGTTTGTATTGGAAAAGAAAATTGTTGTTTTTAATATTTTCCTCGTATTATTTACTTTTTTCTCTCCATAAAAACCTTCCTCAGACTTCATCAAACACAAAAAAAAACAACCAAATCGGTTCAGCCGTTCTCGAGATTTGCGGTCAGCAATTTTTAGGGTTCCGTACCCAAAGGGTAAAAACGGGACCCTATTATTAATACTTCACCGTCTGTCCGTCCATCTGTCTGTCCGTCTGTCCGTCCGTCCGTCCGTCCATCCGTCCATCCGTCCATCCGTCCATCCGTCCATCCGTCCATCCGTCCATCCGTCCATCCGTCCGTCCGTCTGTCTGTCTCCAGGCTGTATCTCAAGAACCGCTATAGCTAGAGAGTTGAAATTTTCACAAATTATGTATTTTTGTTGCCGCTATAACAACAAATACTAAAAACAAAATAAAATAAATATTTAAGGGGGGCTCCCATACAACAAACGCGATTTTATTGCCCTTTTATTTGTTTTGTGGTAGTTCCCGTTGACCTAGAATCACGGAATTTGGCAAAAAGCAAGGTACAACACAAATAAAGGAAAAAATCCAAAATATTAACTTATCCTTTAATTATAGGACTAACTATGAAATCACGAAAAAAATATCAGTATATCGTATGGAAATACGAGAGTTCAATACCTACTCCACCAAAGTGTATTTAGGTAAATTTTATTTTATGCGATATCAGAGTTTGTTCCATAGTAATAGTTGTTTATATTGATGAGTACTTCCACACCTGCAAGTATTGCCAGTGACTAAAAATCACCCTGTATGTTACTGTGCTATTATTTATGTATAGAAGATAGATATAGGAGATAACCATGCTTTAAAACAATTGGGGTGATATGTAAGCTATACTTTATAACGTGAATTAAACATAAACATAACAATAATAGAAATATCTCATCAAAATAAAGAATTCATTTACTTCTACCAAACTTCTACAAACAAATAACCTATTCATCTATTCAATTTTCCCGTCAAATGTCACATGTTACATTTTCCTCTGATCCAGACACATTTTTAAAACCCTCGTTAATAAACTCGTGTATTGATTCATCTGAATCTATATCAGCTTCAGACGCTCTTTCCTCAATTTCATACCTTAAATCTTCCTCACTATCTTCTGTCATATATTTTGCAGTAACTTTTCTCTCATCATTCAATTCTGTTACCTTATGTAGCTTCTCCACACTGTAATCTATTTTGTGTTCCTTCTCCAGAATGACTCTCTTCTCCTCTCTGACATCTGATAATGAATGATCTGACTCATGAACGGAGTAAGGTTTGTGTTGTGGTAAATGAAGGTACGATCCCGCGAGAGATATCGATGATACCGAGATTATACCTGAAAATTATGAAAAACTAGCTTTTCCGCGCGGTTTCACCCGCGTTCCCGGGATAAAATATAGCCTATGTTACTCGGTGAAGATGTAGCTTTCTAACGGTGAAAGAATTTTTAAAATCGGTCCAATACTTTTTGGGCCAATTCGTTACAAACATACTTACATACAAATCTTCCCTCTTTATAATATTGGTATAGATATAATGTATTTAGGGTAGAGCAACACTAAAAAAATATTTAAATGATGCCGGCCAAAGATTTTAGACAGTATTTTATCCCATAGAAAGACTTGTAGTATCATTACATAATATTAAAAATGCGAAAGTATGTTTGCTATTATTTTTCTTTCACGCAGGAATAGAGCAAAGGATTGACGTGATTTGCATTGAGTTAGTTTATGAGTCGTGGTGGTGACACAAGGCTATTTTTAACAAATAAAAGTGCGGGAGACAGCTAGTATCTTAAAACATACTATAATATTCTTGTCTGAAATAGATAAGAATATAAAGGGAGAAAGATATACGAGAAGAGAAAGATAGAATAACTTATAAATTGAATGTAAAGGGAGAAGTTGGTGAAATTGAGATGACGAATTAAATGGGACAAAAATTTGAGGAAAAAGAGAAACCTTTACCAACGATATCCAAAAAAGTAATAAGTAAAGAAGTACTTACTACATTTTTTATGATTTTCATAACTAGTTGCAGTCACTATTGGTTCATCCACCTGCAAAGTATTATGTACTTTATTAAAAGGTGGTAAAGTTGAAATTTACAGCTTTCTTTTCTGTTGATATTAATTGATATGATATACAGATTGTTTTTTTTATCACTGGCAATACTTGCAGGGTGCAGGGGTGGAAGTACTCATCAATGTGAACAACTCTGATATCGCGTAAAATAAAACGGTTGCTTCATACATTTTGGTCGAGTACGTATTGAACTTTTGTATGGAACAGCTGATAATTTTTACATGATTTCACAGTTAGTCCCATAGTTAAAGTTGTTCATTTTGATGAGTACTTCCACCCCTGCATGTATTGCCAGTGACAAAATAATCACCCAGTATACTGGGTGATTTTGTTATCACTGGCAAAGTTCAATACCTACTCGACCAAAATGTATGAAGCAACCATATTATTTTACGCGATATCAGAGTTAGCCCTATAATAAAAGTTGTTCACATTGATGAGTACTTCCACCCCTACAAGTATTGCCAGTGATAACAAAATCGTAATGGTGGTTATGCACACGTCATTATAATTGTATGAACATAAATGAAAGAAAGCCTATTAAATATATAAAGTATCTTGCTCAATGTCATGAATAAATGTTTTTCTTTCTTTCTTTCTTTCTCATGTATTTATAAAAGTTGAAGAATTTACAAAGAAACGATACAACCAATGATTATGTTCGTGCTTATCATATACTTTGGGAAATTGACAAACAGCTTACAAAGTGAAACCTACTGTTGTGTTCTGGCAGTTGAATTTGAAAGTCAGTTGCCTTCTAGGCTTCATAAAGGTCGGCAACACATTGGCAATCCACCTGTTATTGCTAATGTCCATAGGCGACGGTAGGCACTTACCATCAGATGGACTGCCTGAAAATTTTCAGCCTTCTGACATAAAAAAAGAGATATGGGCAGTACTTACATTAATTGAGGATTCAAATGTTATATTTTTTCGAATAGTTTCAGATATTTTTGGTGTTTGTTTTTGACGTTTCCCATAATTTCTTCTTACGCCATATGCGCGATAAGCAGCCTAATAAATGTATAAATTACAACAATAGAACGTGCCTTTATTACGAAAACATTAATATTATCGCGTAAATATATTAGAAGGGGAAAAACAATTATACTGCATTCTCGTAAGTGCGACTAAATCATAATAAATGTCTTTAAATGTTTACCAGGCAGTCTCAAATTGAAAATCAGATGCAGGCTGTAGTGTGCACATCAGAGCTAGTTATTTTCAAGACTGTGTACCATTTTCGGGTACATAATCATATTCATGTTGAGATAGTGTCAAACAAGGACATTGGAAATAAAACATCAACCAGACTAGGCCTTTTGTATATAAAGTTGCTTTAAGGATATCTTTCAAGCATTTTTTTAAATCCAGGACTCATGTCCCATAGTAAACGTTCAGCATTACAAACCTAACTTAGGATTCGAAAATATGCCATCTCTAAATATCTCTACTCTTTTAATAATACTTCAGATGGTAATAGAGAATCCTCCGCATCACCAAAGAAGTCTCGAAGGCTCACCTCTATGTCGATAAGATCGATTTTAATTAATTCCATGGGACTTCTTTGGTGCGAACTCTAATTAATAACCTGCTTAGTAACTTTGTCTTGTGGACCTTAATACGGCTATTGTATTAGAGCAAATATTAGTGACCATGGTCTAAATGTCCATGCAAACCTGTATTTTAGCTGCCTTCATGTTTAAGTCGTCGTTAGTAGGGTTGGTTTTCCTATACAATTGTATTGTGTGACTTGCTGCCCGTTCTGCATCGTCTTTATCGCTCTCTGATGATGTCTGTAAGAAGATTGCAGGGAACTCAAGTAGTCAACCACACACTGAAAAGTTTTGGCACCTGCACTAGAGACCACTAGGCCTGCGTGAGATTGAATTAATTGAAAATTACCTCATATATAACAGTGTGATTGGCTTGATGTTTCTGAAAGGCATGACGGACTGCTGTCTGTATTTGAGGCAACATATTTACGTCCAAACTAGTTTTCTTCATCAGCTTCGTGATGAGATTCCCTTCGTTCATTGTATCTTTAAGAAATATTCACAAGAATACTGTTGTAAAATCATGAGCAAATTTAGAAAAAAATTACTGACTAGCTTAAAAATACGTGCATGCCTAATTAATTAACCTAATATAGAATTATAAGAAGTTGAAAAATGAGTAAAACTGAATATGATGACGTATAAGTACAAGGATATCTGAAGTTTGAAGGAATTCTCCAAAACTGTTTAATTCTTAGATACTAATGAAATTAATGCTCAGCGTATTGCTATTTCAAAATCCAAAGCTACTAAAGTTATACAACCAATTGGGAAACAAACATACCTTCATCTCTATTAAAATACTCCAAAATAATATCCTTAGCTGTTGCTGCGCCTTCTTCATCTAATCCTAGATATCTGAACTCATCTTCCAACTCAGACAGACAACATCCTGAGCATGTTTCATGACACATTCGTGTCACAACTGACATATTCTCACGAGTGACCAGAAGTGCTGATAAGTAATCAGCGATAAAGCTGTACAAATCATTTGGTTGGGCTCTTAGCACCTTTAGAAAAATGTATTTCGCAAAATGTAAAATAAGGCTAAGGCTCTGTGGCGATCATAGAGTAGGTTAAATGTGTTGGCTTATGAAGGTAAAAGGAATTTGAAGCTGCCGAAATTCTAAATTTAAAATAGGTCGCGTGGTGAAAGTTCATTGAGCTGATGGTGAAGTTCGTGGATGTGAGTATGAAGTTTATCATAACCATAAAACGTTATTTAAAACACTTATTTATTTATCAATGCGGTATAATAGTATTATCTATTATCTAGTATATTTGATACCTGATTCATCCATGACATTATCCCTATATTTGTATCCTTTATATTATGAATGTATTGTTTCATGGTTAGTCTTTCTTCCATACATCAACTTAATTTTTTCGACCGATGAGTGACATACGCTACATTTTATCCCGATGAAACCACGGGGCAAAAGCTAGTAAATTATAAACTATGGGTCCAAAACATACTTCTCTTGATATATCACACATCAATTCTTTAAGTCCGTCTGGCAGTGCTAATTTGCAGCTCTCTTTTATCTGAGATTGC
Organism: Tetheella fluctuosa; assembly: GCA_951216915.1. Classification (NCBI taxonomy): domain Eukaryota; kingdom Metazoa; phylum Arthropoda; class Insecta; order Lepidoptera; family Drepanidae; genus Tetheella; species Tetheella fluctuosa. The sequence goes on along the minus strand of OX578229.1, from coordinate 1,238,464 downwards.
AGTAAATCTTCCATAATTTAACAATTTATAATTATTTAAGTAAAGACAATTATGTGACAATTCAAATAATTAAAAGAATCTAGTGAGCTAAGAAAACAGCAGACTGGAAATTTTAAAGACAGCCAAAGTTATATGTAATTAATGTAAATATTAATTAATATGCATCTTCTGCTTCAGTATCGACATCTGTGGTAAATTCTATGTCAGTTTCTGGTGCGGATGATGGAGCAGAGACTACGGGCATGTCATCAATATCATCTTCTTGAGCGACACCTTCTAAAACATTAAAAATTTATGGAACCATTATTATATTATAATTTGAAATTTGATGCTTTTAGGATTGTGCAGGAATACAAAATTCTAGGTTTTTCTTGATGAGGATTTTAGATTTGTCTTTGTTTGACCACAATTTCACTATGGTGATAAGGTGGTAAGCACACAAAGCCTAGAAGCCTTTTAAATTATTTGCCATGATAACATAATGACACGTATTCTTTGACAAGTTCAACTGGCTACCTATAAAAAAGATACAACCTTGTTATAAATAGAACCCTATAAATAAATTGTTGTCGATAGATTTGTGTTTGACCACAATCACACCATGGTAAGTGATGATAATGGCCAAAGATGGTAAGAACACAAAGTCTAGAAGGAATTGGCTCTTTAGTGCAACTGTCGAAACACACCAGTAGGTGTTTGGTAACAGATTTTCAACTTGAAGGTGGTAGCCAGGCGGGTACTACAAAGTACCCCACCTTGCTATGGTTTCCTTCACCAAAAGCTCAAGCTTATTGTAGGATTGGAACCTGCGACCATCGTCGCGGCATTCAACGTCACTACCCTGAGCACTGCACTGAGTTATCATTGCCTTGATATAAATAAACCGTCATAAGCTTCATATCGGTATTTGATTTTCTATGTTTTGTATCGCTAATCTTCTTTCCCACGTTCCTTCTTATCATCGAGTGTTTACTCACCTATAATCTCCTCGGGTATTTCTGTTGTTGTATCCTCTCCAGTCTCTCCAGTCTCAGTATATTCTTGTCCACGAAGTCCTGATTCATCTTGAGATTCTTCAGCGATATGTAATATTTTCGGCGCCTGTTTAGATATATTTACTTTTTAACATGTTCCCATTTTGAATTTTTAACCAATATTTCTTGCTTTATCATTTGTTTCTATCGTAAATAAATGTTATTATCTTGAATTGCATTGGAAATCTGTGGATTCTGTTATAGTGATATTTATCAAATACACAAGAAACTATCCGCGGATAGATGGCGCCACAAGAGTCTACATCGCGCTAAAAAAGTATATACAAGATTACAACATCTACAGACTGAGGTCCCCAACCAGATGACAACCACTTTTCTCCACTATACTGCTTATCCCAACAATAAAAACACGATGGAAAACAGGCGAAGCAAAGTAATTGATAGATTCCTATACTCACACTGGAGTAATTTATCCTGTTCGATGGATCGTCTGTGGTGCGACTTGATATTCGACTATGACGATGTTCATAGTCAGTATAGCTCTTGCTATCGTCTGTATGACTATGTACTGTAATATAACAAAAAAAAACATTATTATCATCGGACGGTCGCCATTTTGAATTTTTAACAAATATTCAGTTTTTATTTATTACTTGAGAAGCCTTCAACGTTCAAGCAAATGCCCGAAAATTCGGGAACAGTTTTCATTACAAAATAGAAGACATATAGTCTCACGCCACAGTTTGTGGGTTCGATTCCCATCCAGGACGGACATGAACATATCCTGAGTGTATTTGTAATTTACTATACAGGTATTTAGGAAAAAGTCGTATAATATGTAGTATATCAGTTATCTGGTTTCAATAGTACCTACAAGCACTGCTTAGTTCGGAATCAGATGGCAATGTGTGAGGAATGTAAAAATTAATAAATCTATAATGTCAAGTAAGGATAGCTCGATAGTTACGTCCAGATTGACTGGGTGTTTCAAACGTGACGCTCTCCGCGCGCATACGCGAGGTTCTCTTTGAATTTGACCGCCCAATGTTGCCGCCCCTAGACTCTGTATGCTCCCCAATAGTCTGCTCTTCTTCAACATGTGTGATAGTCTTCGTGGGATGATAATGCAGCCCTAGATTTTTTCTGGCCTCTTCTTCGAGCATGACTCCAACATCGTCTTCATTAACTTTTATTTCCTGATTTGAAATTTCACAAGTATTATTTGAAATAGCTTAAAACCAGTCTAGTAACTCAGGTTTGAAATATGTCCATCGCTATCTAACGTCATATAACAGAACGAGACGGGGGTATATTAAAACCTAGGTTTCACAAGACTTGCTTTAAACCATCTCACGTAATGAGAGCGTATGAATTTAGTGTAGGTTTTATTATAGCATGATCGAGCGTGGTGCGGGAGGTAGAAAGAAGAACATGAGTTCATTTGCAGTTGATATTCAACTAATGACTTCAGATGATATTTCTGTAAGATGATACTATATTAGTTACGTTACGTGAGATACTATTATAGTCCCTAAGTGTTTTGAAGTAAAAACCATAAAATCTTTTTACTACATTAAAAACGTCTTCCCCAATTTTGCTGATAACTGCGTCAATTTTGAAGACCATATTTATAAATAATGGCCTTGGATCACGAGATACAGAGATAGCCATATCTGAATATTTAACCTACAATCCTACAATGAGCTTGAGTGTTCGGTGAACGAAAATATCGTGAGGAAACCATAGCACGGTGTTAGGGTACATTGTAGTACCCGCCTGGCTGGCTATCACCCTCAAGTTGAAAATCTGTCGCCAAGCACCTATTGGTGTGTTTCGGCAGCTGCACTTGAGAGCCAGTTTCTTCTAACACAAGGTTATACAAAGTTAAAAAAAAACATAGATAAATAATTATATCCTGGAATAAAACATTGTTAAATCCCAGGAAAATATAAAATCCCTTTGGAATTACGGTAAATCGCGGAGCAGAAGGTAGTATGTAAACGTGTGGCGATTATAAATAGTCGTTAAACATTGAATACTTACAATCTTGGGTCCTAAATCTATTTCCCTTGATGATGCAATGTCCAGCGGTGGACCAGGCAAGTCAACTTTTGGAGCAGGTTTCTTTACCTTTGGCTTGAGATGTCGCAGGAGGTTTTTTCTTACATAGAAACCTCTGTATGCAGCCTGGAAAATTAATAAAAACTATTATCAACTCTTACATCCTCACGCTGCAGAGCCAAGCATCCCGTAATTATGAGGGGGGGACTAAGGTTATAGTCCAGCACAGGGGCCAAGTACTGATTGGCGAATTTTTTCAAATGTTAAATAGGATTGCGTTTAGCCACTGGACTATTAAGGACGATGACGAAGTACAAGATGGAGCGCCCAAAATAAATCTATTCACTCTGGCCTTGAAAGTCCCTAGATTGTAGGTTAAGAAACACAGACGCCGAAAGCAAGATCCACTACTCAGATGCTCGCATTAGCTCAACAATGTATGGTTGGAAATATTTTTGGCATCTGGTTCATTGTAAAAATAGTGATGGTGGCAACAGGTTGAATAATTTTTATGAATTCACATATTTTGAATGTGACTTCTTGGACATCACGATAATCTTCTTCATCGGAAAACCAGTGGTAAATTCATCCATGTTTAAAAATCAGAGGTACGGTGGATTTGATCCTAACAAAACTATCACCAGTGACGTTTGCCTTGTGTAGTCGATTTAAAAACGTACCTGTATTTTCAGCGTAGCCAGTGACAATTCACTGAACGATGGTTTGGTGCGTTTGTAAATTTCCAATGTATGTTCAGCTGCTAACTCCCATGTTTCATGCAGTTCTGTACTTAGACTCTGAAATTGGTTAAAATACACTGGATAGATATTCATGACACCTTTTCAACACCCGAGATGAGTTCGTAAGGCTGTTTCACCGGAACGTAAGCACACAAAGTCTAGAAGGAACTTGGCTAGAAGTGCAGCTGCCATAATACACCGGTGTTTGGCGACGGTGGTAGACAGCAGCAAGCGGGTACTTCAAAGTATTCTACCTCTATGGTTTCTTCACAATGTTTGATGATAGCTTATTAAAGTTCTAAAGTTATAGACGTACTATCTATTTGCATTTCTATTAGTTCCGATTCTGAGTCATGAGAAGACCTATTAATGCCGTTTCTATTATTTGAGTATGCATCAAAACAACCTGTGGGGTGGTGGTCAAGATATCTACAACAAGACCAACCAGCTCATCTTATATAGATCTGGTCCGATTAGGTATTGGTCTCAACCTGTATTTAGATATACAACGTAACTATTTATCAACGCAAATTGAGACACTACATAGTTTGTTCAGAATATTATTATTTTTGCATTTCACATTTTGCAAGAATTAGTTTTTGCTGTATAGGCTGTATATTCCAGTGTGCGTGTGCTCGTAATTCTTCTTGTCTTAAACGGCTTGACCGAATTTCATGAAATATGTCTTTAATACTTATGGTATCACCTGGATGGTTCTTGCCACCTATTTGGTCCCAGCTCTGGGTTAACTAGTAAAGTACACAAGTACAATAAATAAAATTAAGAGAAGTATAATACCCGTTCCATTAACTTCTTCCTATACCAGTAGTCCCGGTACGTATTCCTGACTATTTGACAAACTTTTGCTGACAACACTTCATCTAGTAAAATGGATGACAGCACTCTTTTCATAATCTGGATCTCACGAAGTTTTTCTAAAAATATTATTTATTACTCCTATTAGGTACTAACTTGTTTCACCCGCGATCTTAAGGGTTAATTTTCTAAAACTCATTTCTTAGTAGTATACCTATGTCACAAAAGAAACATACCCTCAAAATTTTGTGTTTCTGGAACCAGCGGCTTAGGCTCTTCGTTGATTATCACCTGTCTGTCACTCAGGACTTATTTTATACATACAGGTGACTTTTTAGTCACTGGCAATACTTGCAGGGGTGGAATTACTCATCAATATGAACAACTCCCTCGTTGATAGGGAGCTATCAACTGCAAATGAGTCTTGGATCTTTATTTGAGTTTTGATTTAACGGTCCTGGATAAAATACCTTTTCCTTCAGTCGGTTCAAACCCCTCGATCTCCTGTTTAATTAGGAGTGACAGTACCGCAGCCTGGCTCTTGCTCATGCCGATGCGACGCAAGTGTTCATCCAAGGTCGGCCTGCAGTCACACAGGTCATCCAAGATCTTCACCGCCAGGACGCCATGCTCGCGGGTGATGAGCAGCACCGAGAGGTAATTCGCGATGTAGTCGAAGATTTTATTCGGTTGATCGCGTAGTACCTGATGGATTCAGATATATTTCAGACTACCCACCTTGCGGTTTTACCAGAGTTCCCAAGGAAGCTAATGTTCACACAGACTTTATACAATATCTATATATATTCTTCTTTTCACCCGATTTTGATGAAATAAAGCCTATTCGAAGCGCAACGCCAAGTTGAAAACTGTGGAAACTCCATGAAAATCCGTTTCATGGTTCCGAAGATTAGTATGTTCAAACAGAAAACAAAATCTCTTTGCATTATGTTATACTTCCTACATAAGTCACACTTCATTATGGTGAAAAAAAAAATATAGACACGCATGGTTTAACAGACTTTTAATACTGGTTGATTTTTTAGTCACTGGCAATACTTGCAGGGGTGGAAGTACTCATCAATATGAACAACATTGACATGGGACTAACTGTGAAATCACGAAAAAATAATCAGCTGTTCCATACAAAAGTTCAATACTTACTTATCCAAAATATATTTAACCATTTTATTTTACGCATTATGAGAGTTGGTCCCATAATAAAAGTTGTTCATATTGATGAGTACTTCCAGCCCTGCAAGTATTGCCAGTAACAAAAAATCACCCTGTATAAATAGACGAATAAATGACACAACATACATAAGTTTAACACTAATTGTCTCAATGGATGTCATGTCATAGTTTCCGTACTAACTTTCACTTTTGGATCTTTGCAAAGGAATAAAGCAGATATTGCAAAACCAACGTAAAGTTCATGGTTCGGCTAGTTGTTTTTGTACAATGGATTGGACGGACTCACCTATGTGAGAAGGCCAGACTTTTTGTCTCTTTCTCACATGGCAATAAGTAAAGGTTCGTTAGTAAATGGGTTACCTTGATTAACCTTCAAAAATCTTACTTTTCCTTGGTTAGTTTTAGTATAAAATATTCAATTCAATTCCTTGTATAAATTTTGATGATATTAAGTATTTCTTTTTTCTTGAATGGACTTGTGTTTGACTACAATCTTACCATGGTAAGTGATGATAAAGCCGAGGGTGATAACACGAAGCCTAGAAGAATACCGATGGGTATTGGCAAAATATATTCAACTTGAGGGTGGACCAGGTAAGCGGGAACTACAAATTTTCTTCTAATGTTTTCCAACACCGAAAGCGCAAACTTAGAGACTTCGAGTCCATAACCTTCGCCACATCATTGCCTTTATCATCGTTTTTTTTTTGCTTTGACCACTAAAAAACTTGGTTACAAATGTAAGAGGAAATCCAGATAATACCTAACCTTTGGATAATTAATGCTAAGTATTTTAAAACAAGCTGGAAAAGGTATCATTTACACTCTATAGATAATCTTATCGATGATGAAAATTATCTACTACAAAAAAAGCCCATAAGATTCTTTCAATAGATAGGCATTGAAGGAATGAAAAAAAGAAACAGAAAATTGATAAATTATGATTTATGTATAATCTTCTAAATTAGATTTTTATTTTGTATACGAAGTAAATATCAAACTCGAAGCCCAAATAAAGCTACAACTGAAGTTACCACTTCCTCCGAAGTCAGCCAAAGCTGGCAACAACTCGACAATGTTACATTTTTTAATATTTTTAGGACAATTTGACTTGAATGTAATTTAGGTAGGTACTCTTAGCTTTTATTCTGAAAACGGTACACTTAGTTAAAAACTGCTGGCTACCACTCTCAAGTTGAAAGTCTATCACCCATTCACCCAGCATATATACCAGGCTAGCCAGCTGCTACTTAAGAGCAAGTTCCTTTTTAGGGTTCCGTACCCAAAGGGTAAAAACGGGACCCTATTACTAAGACTTCGCTGTCTGTCCGTCCGTCTATCTGTCTCCAGGCTGTATCTCAAGAACCGCGATAGCTAGAGAGTTGAAATTTTCACAAATTATGTATTTCTGTTGCCGCTATAACAACAAATACTAAAAATAAAATAAAATAAATATTTAACGGGGGCTCCCATACATACATAGTTACGCCAATTAATAAAGACCTCTGAGTTGTATGGGCGCTCATACAATTTAAAGGTCTAGCTTAATTGGTACAAACCTCAAATAAGGTAAATAAATAAAATTGTGCATTTCCCGTGATGGCCGAACGATGGAAGTTTGTACGGAACCCTCGGTGCGCGAGTCCAACTCGCACTTGGCCGGTTTTTTAAGATTTATGTGCTTACCACCAAACCAAAGATTGGTGAGATTGTGGTTTAGTAAAAATTAAGAACCTTAAAAATAATTTAAAACTAAACTTACTTCTCTCGTGATATCTGACATAAGTTCTTTAAGTCCCTCGGGTACGGTGAATACATTTGAACACCCATGTTGCTGTAGTAACTCGTTCATTTTACGACTCAAATATTACTGGCTGACATTTTAGTAAATGTCAAATTCATTATTGTTTTATTTTTGGTTGGTTGGTAGTACTTTTTTCTTGGTTTTCTTCTTTTTATGAATAACACTTGAAAGAGTTCAATGGACGGCCGTATCAGAACTTTATGGTAGATACATTTTATTTTTACTCGTCATTTACCTGTTCGATGTTTTAGAAGGTATCAAAAGTAAAAAATTTAGACATTTTGTTTTCTGTATTAATGAACATGTCTGTTTGTCCTGAGTCTAGGTATAATTATAAAAAAAATATTATAATTATATCTGGTTTCCATAGTACATGCTCTGCTTACTTTGGGATCAGATGGTCCTGGATATTTTTGAAGTTATACTTCTTTTGGCGCGTTAGGGAAAAATGATGAGAGTAAATTTTTACGATGCGCGCGCACACCTACCCGAAAAACCGACACTATGAAGTTAGCTAGTCAACATTGTCAGGTTGTCCCATACACAGTAAAACATGAAGAAAGTTCTTAACACAAAAATAATAATAAATACTATAACTTCTTTCGTGCGTCAAGTACACACTCACTTTTTTTTTTTTTTCTTCAGTACGGTACCCTAAAAACTCTGTCGAATAAAATTTTCTTAGTAAGTATAATAATTAAGACTGGTATTTGCTACGGAGATGGTTTATTCTGTGATTACTGTTGTAATTTAATCTCCTGGGTTTACCTCATTTTTTGTGTTGTATAAATAAATATAGGTTCTTGTTGTTTTTTAGTACCTATTCATCGTAATTAGTTAGAATTAGGTAGGTAGTTTGAATCCTTCATATTATAAACTAGCTATTCCCCTCGGTTTCACCCGCGTTCCCGGTATAAAAATTAGTTTTATTTAATCACACTAATATTTTTAAATGCGAAAGTTTGGATGGATGGATGGATGTTTGTTACTCAATCACGCCAGAACGGCTGAACGGATCTGGATGAAATTTGGCACAGAGATAGATCATAGTCTGGAATAGCACATAGGGTACTTTTTATCCCAGGTAAACATAAGATTCCTCGGGAACATAGGTGAAACCGTTATCTATATTTTCAAATCCTATGGTAGGAAACGAAAAAAATAATATAGCATAGTTTTCGAATATATGCCATCTCTAAATATCCACCGGGGTAATATACGGGCCGTTTGGCGTGGTTGGTAAGATACTTTATCTATCACGCCGCAGGTCGTGGGTTCGATTCCCACTCAGGACAAACATTTGTGTGCATGAACATGTCTGTTTGTCCTGTGTCTGGGTGTGATTATCTATATATGTATGTATTTACAAAAGAAAAGTAGTATATATGTAGTATATCAGTTATCTGGCTTCCATAGCACAAGCTCTGCTTAGTTTGGGGTCAGTTGGCCGTATGTGAGGAATAATGTCCCAGAATATTTATTTATTATTTATATTATAAGTCCTACATAAGTATGTATGGTCCTACCTACCTACATTTTTTTCATAACTCCTACTAATATTATAAAATTTGCTTGTTTTTGTAAATATTTATTACTAAATGAAGCCATAATGTCTGAATGGTTTTATTTATTTATTTATTTAATTTATGTAGTATACAAAACAGAACAGAAAACAATCAAAAGTAGTAAAAACAACGAGTAAAACAGGCTTTGTACAGGACTGCATTCCCAAGCATGTGTATAACATGACAAATCTATACTTACTAATATTATAAAGCTGAAGAGTATGTTTGTTTGTTTGAACGCGCTAATCTCAGTAACTACTGGTTCCATTTGAAAAATTATTTCAGTGTTGGATAGCCCATTTATCGAGGAAGGCTACAGGCTACTTTTTATCCCGGGAAAACATAAGATCCCTCGGGAATGCGGGTGAAACCGAGGAAGCTAGTTAATAATAAGTCAGTGGGTAGGTTAGTAAGGGTTAAGTAAAATTACAAGGAAAATATTACATTATGATATACGATTTTCACGCCTTAACCGCTGAACCGATCGCGATGAAATTTGGTACGCAGATAGCCTATGGTATGAAGAAGGACATGGGCTACATTTTTCTCGGGAACCGCGGGGGACAGCTATTAATGAGATAAAATAAAGAAACTCTTTATCAGAACCTCGGGTACGCGATCAAACTGCGGTGGAAACTAGTTTAATCGCGATAAATGATAATGTCCCATGGCCACAGCCAAGGGCGATCAGAAAACGGACAAAACTGATCCATCGATCAACGGATATTCCTCTATCTCCAACAATCGATATCTTTGAGCGATAGAAAGGGATGGAAAGAAAAATATCCCCTTAACAGAAGAAGGATAACATAAAAGAAAAATGCTGAAATTACTAAGGAAACTTTCATTTTGAATCTCCACAAAACGTCATAACTGCGGTCTTTAAACGTCAGAAAGAGTTGTTCAATTTGACTCATTTAACTTATTCCATGTAGACATTCTATTGTAAGCCGCAAACTTAGTATATAGCAGTGGAATTGTCTCTGGGCCTTTACGTATTGTGTTACATAAAAGGTGTTGCATACTTAAAATCAAGGTCAAAACTAGTTAGAGTTACTAGGTAGCATAATATCCTGGGACATTCCTCACACACGGCCATCTAATTCCGAATTAAGCAGAGCTTCTACTATAGAAACCAAATACATACCTGATATCCTACTAATATTATAAGCTAGCTGTTCGCCCGCGGCCTCGCTCGCGCAGAGTTTATAAACTTTCTCGTTAGCCAATTTCGATGAGACTAACAGTATAAAAGTAAATTTCAAAGAACTTTAAAAATGACGATATCTTTTTTTGTAACATCCGATTTTAATGAAACAAATCTACTCCAAATTAATCTCTATCTACCTGTGGAAACTACATGAAAATCCGTTCAGTAGTTCCGGAGATGTGCGTGAACAAACAGACAGACAGACAGAAAAGATTTCTGAAAATCGCTGGTTTCTTTCCTATTAAGTACTGTTCTTTAGTTACCTTTCTATTTTTATTACTTTTATTCAATGTACAGACATACGGGATTCCACTGTATTATATACTAGATTCCGCCCCGCGGTTTCACCCGCATTCCCCGGGGATCTTATGTTTTCCCGGATAAAAAGTGGCCTATGTTCTTCTCCGTACCATACATAGGCTATCTGCATACCAAACATCACGATCGGTTCAGCGGTTTGAGCGTGAAAAGGTAACAAACAAACAAACTCACTTTCGCATTTATAATATTAAAAAGTTAGGATGTATATATATGTGAAAGTTTGTATGTTTGGATGTTTGTGACTCAATCACGCATAAACGGCTGAATGAATTTGGTTGAAACTTAGCACATAGATAGACCATACCTAGGAATAATATATAGGGTACTTTTTATCCCGGGAAAATACAAGATCCATCAGGAACGCGAATAAAACCGCGGGCAGAAGTTGTAAATATTTCCTCCTACACTCAATCATGCGCACAATTTGTTTACCTGTGTGGGAATCGAACCCACGACCTGTGTCGCTGCTGTCAGCGTATCTAATCTCCACGAGTTGACCTAATAAGTTAAGGTGACGGCTTAAAAATCTGAAATTCAACGTGCTGCGTCCCGCTCCCTACTATAGCGACCTTTCATAGAAAACCCGCGTAAACGGAACGGGCGTATGCGACAAAATGGTTTTTATTGTTTAAATTAAAATCTACATATATAAGGTGTTAAAAAAATTACTTGAAGAAATTTAAGGAGTTGTTTAAAATCATATTCAATAAATAATCACGAAGAAATATATAAAAAAAAGGTAACGTTCAAAAGATCTGCAATTATTTTCATTACGCGTAAATAATTTAATATGCGCACCGTACTAGGCCGTTGAAGTCCCACTTGCCGCAAGCGCCCGGCGCGCGTGGCGGCGTGCGCTCGGTAGGTACTCTAGGTACTTAAATACGTATCATACGTACCTACAATAGGATGTAAAAATAATGGCGGGCGGTTGATAATTAGGTTACCTACATTTAAATTTCTAATTCATAAAATAATCATAACGAATCAATAACGAAACTCGCGAGCAATTTGTTCCGCAGTTTTTGTCGTTATGTGGAGTGATTTCACGTAACAATCATGTTTAATATTAATAGGCTCCTTATTACCTACTTTATTCTAAATACGGCACTTCAAAGACAACCGTAGCCTTTTGTTAACTGATAGATAACGTATGTATGAATGACGTGCAGCTCACTGTAAACAAACTGCTAGTGCCGATTCTAATTTTCCCATCACGTTTCTCAGACTTTGGACTGGCAATTTATTGAACTTAATAATTAACGACTAGTTTTAAATAAAGTAAATTCAAAAAATTGGTATGCTTAAAAATTTGAATCAGCCTTTTTACAATGATTATTAGCACAAATATGTATTTACAAAAAGTCTTTACCTTATTTACAAAAGGTGCTGGAAATGTCTTCCACCTTGCTCAATGCATAAGTTTGCACGACGTATCACATTGTTTTTCACTTTCATTTAATGTGTTTCGGTCACTTTTAATAATATCGAATGCAGTTATGATACGGGTTTTTAATTCGTCCACGTTTCTAATATTATTTCCAGTATGTCCATACACTGTTACTGTACGTAAACGGCATTATTGACATTAAAAGCGCGCGAAAGTTTCGAGATGACACTGAGCGAGAAACCCTTCCCGCACGACAGATATCAAACGACTGACAATCGGGAGAGGGATAGCGCGGGGGAGGGAAGCGTGTCACTGGCCGTGGCGCCGTGGCGCCGCGGCGCCGCGGCCGTCCGCCGAGCTACAAGCGCAGCCTCGCGTACAGTGTGTATAAAAATATTTTTACTACTTTATTTTAGTGAAAAATTAAAATCGCTCAAAAAAAATTGTTTTTTTTTAATATATTTATTTTTCGATAGCGAGCAACTTCGTAAAATATTTAAAGTAATTTTTTTAACACCTTATATATTTCATAAAACCTAAGTACAATTTATAGTATCAGTTTCAATTAATATATGTATAAATTTTGGAACCTCAAATCGATCCTCAATGCCGGTAAAATTGGAATCTGTTATTTTAAAGAAGACTTTTCGATTAATTATTTTGTGTTATAAAAGTTAACCAATCGTGTTATGCAACGTACAAAATAAAGTCAAAGACATGATGAATTCTTACAATAAATTTCAGTTCGTTCGCTTCAGTCATTGTTGAGAAAAATCGGAATCCTTGCAACCAAAATCTTCAAGGCGTCGCCTTAATGCATCATTCATTTAGTTTAATTTTAGACCGTAAAATTACTATCCAGTAGGTACATTTCACTAATTTATGTATTTGCTTGTTATATCTTCCTTATTACCAACAAAATGCATATATAACTTGTTATGTAATGTACATTATGATATAAGTGCGGTATGTTGAAAATTACAGCCGAGGCGATATTGCTTCAAGAAAGCAGATGCTGTAATTATCAAAGCGCACGTATGTCATACGACGTTTTATAACATATTTGCGAGGAAATAAATAAAACTCGGACTCATTACTTGACGACATTTTCAAATAAAAACAATACAGCGAAAAGAAAAAGCGCGCGGAATATTTTTTACTTATTCACAAATTAGCAATTTTTTTTTAAGGCAAAGGCACAAAAACAGCTAGTATTACTAATAAAGTAAATTAATATTTTTGTGTTTTGTTTTAGATAAATAGTTGTAATTTATGGTCAAAATTAATTAAATTAAAGAATTAAATGCTTATTTATTATATTTTATCTCCCAAAGTTAATTTTATTCATAAATAGTTGACCACTATTCTGATATAAAAACTCTTTGCTAAGATTTAAAAAAGTACCGATCGTTTTAGACTAATTTAGACGGAGCATCTTGATAAACCGTGCGTTTTACATTACAATAACGCACAAGTACGTAATGAGATACATTACGATATTGAAATTGGTGAAATAAGAGACCCTTTACGAGCAAATGCGTTAAAAAAGGTTTTATTTTCAAACAACTATTGCATGATATTTAGTATTAAACTAACATTCCCTTTTGTAAGTAGGAATTTTGCTCATTTTTTTTGTTTGCGAAACAAAAGTGTAAAATCATTGATTGTCTAAAAGTCATGATCATGATCTACAGACATACCATAATCACACTATCTATACCTACATAAAATAAATCTTTATATCCGTCGTGTCCATGTCGTGTCTGTAGGTAGGTACTTTTTTAAACCAAAACTGGTGTGTGGGTGTTGTAGAATGCAGAGATCATTTTTGTTTTTGGTCTGTCTGTCTGTCTGTTTGAACACGCTAATCTCCGAAACCATCGACCGGATTTTCACAGGTTAATTAAGCTTAGCTTGGCGCTCCAATAGGCTTTGTTTCATAGAAATTGGCTAAGGCAAAAAGTTATGGATTATTTATAAAGTCTGCGCGAGCAATTACGGGCGAAAAGCTAGTATTATAATAAGACAGTAGTTCAGATCTGCGTGTTCTTAATTCTTTGTTACTAATCCACTTTTATAAGACCCTTCACTCAAACATAACTTCCCCTTCTTTAAACAGCAGTTAATTATCACACGCGGGGAAAAGGAGGTCCAATTAAATTGGTCACTTAATACCAAACAAAACATAATTTGCACCATCAAACTAATTGCTAGTGGAATTTGAGTTCTATATTCTACATTATAAGGTAAAAGTTTTATTTGTCATCACGAAATGTACCTTGGTGTCGTTGCATAAAGTTTATACCATTTCATTTTAGTCGAAAGCGTAGTCGCGAGCGCATGTGTCTTGCGTAATACAGTTTATTATGACATACAGATAACCTATATGTAAATATAAAATATATAAGTACAACTGGTGTTTGTGGTGTAGAAAACAGATTTCAGTATTTTTTTAAGTGAGTTTTGTTAGAAAAACAAACTAGTGGTCAGGTATTTGAAGTTTTATTAAAAGGTATTGATCAGAGCTTATTTATTCGTAAATAGCTCAGTGATAATAATATTTGTATGGATAACAATGCGGATATATGAATAAGTAAGTATTTAATTTTAATTAATGTTTAAAAATGTCTCTCGTTATCTTCTAATAATACGCTCTTCTGTATATATATATAAGGAAATGGTGACTGACTGACTGATCTATCAACGCACAGCTCAAACCACTGGACAGATCGGGCTAATATAAAATTTGTGTAGAAAGGATTTTTGAAAATACCACCTCTAAGGGGGTAAAATAGGGGTTCGCGGGTGAAACCGCGGGACGGTAAGCTAGTTTAATTATAAATATATGGAACTTAATATGTATTTATTTACAGTTTTATTATTGTTATTTTTATCAATATATACAGGAGGGGTGTAAGTACTCATCAATATGAATATTAACTAAGAAATTGCGAAAAAGAAAATAAACATTTCACATATTTTGTTTTGTTTTCTTTCTTTCTTTCTATATTTTGATCGACCAAGATTGATCTGTTGAGGGTTGATCCCATAATAAAAGTTATTTATATTGATGAGTACTTACACCACTTAAAGCATTGCACCTCCAATTTTGATGTCGGTTAAAAATAGGCTATGATAGCTCAATGATGGTGACGTCGAATGTCGTGGGTTCGAATCTTAGAATGAGTTTGCGGTTTTGGTGAAAGAAACCATAGCACGGTGGTAGGGTACTATGTAATACTCGCCGGTGTGGTCCCTTGAGAGCCTGTTCCTTCTAAGCTTTACAAGTACACCTGTCATCGGTCATTTCATCACTGACCATGATGGGATTGTGGTCAAACTCAGATCATCATCTATCTAATAAAATGCGAATGTGAGTTTGTTTGTATGTTTATTACCATTTCACGCCTAAACCACTGAACCAATCGCGATGAAATGGCACGCAGATAGCTTATAGTATGGTAAAGGACATGGGCTACTTTTTTTTCTCGGGAACGCGGGTGAAACAGCGGGGGACAGATAGTAATATATGAAAATCAATTCCTGTTTTTTGAGTGTAGTTAGTCTCGTTAACACTCAAAAAACGGCTTGACCGATTTTAATATTTTTCACATAGGTGGTTTAAAAAACAATAAAACAGCTGACATATCGATCTGGCGTGGTACGAGGTTCTTCGGGTCAAATAGTATAGTAATAAAAATGAAATAATATGGTGCAATTACATTGGTTGTTCATCTGTATTTCGGGTCATAATTACTTGTAATTAGTGGTGGACCGACGCATTATTACCACTGGTTACCACATGGTCAATGTCAGATATATGACAGAAATATTATGGGGTATCGACTCTATAATAAGTGTACCCACCCTACCTACTTATAATAATTTTTGAGGAAAATTGGTAGGTACAGCAATATTTTTTTTTACTTTTCACAGGCCTGTGTTTTACTACAATCTCATGGTTAGTGGTAATGTGGTCAAAGGTGGTAAGCGTACAAAGCCTAGAAGGCAAAGCTCTGAAGTGTAAGTGCCGGAAAAAATATTAACTCATAGATTTTATCGGATCGTAAACTTCTTTACTATTTACCCATTTTAATTTTATCTAAGTACTTAGATTTATATAAAACTCACAATTGTTTTATTTATTTCAGATAAATAATACTTTTCACATTACAAGAAAGACAAAGTCGTTTTGCATAAAGACAAAACTACCCACAAATCAACAGCCACAGAAAATGTACGATTGACTGAAAACAAAAACTAGAAACACAAAAGAATAATATAAAATTCAATAATGGAAGTATCGACAGCCAAGATTATTTCTATGTTGGCTTTGGGCATAGGAAGTTTTGCTTCAGGAATTTTACCATCGTTAATAAGTGACTCTGCGAGACAGAGGCACCCCCTTCTAATTTCATGTTTACTATGCTTCGGGGGTGGGGTGCTTCTTTCCACATCACTTGTCCACATCCTACCAGAATCAAGAGAGAAACTGCCAGAGTATTCAGAACTTATGTTATGCATTGGATTCTTCATAGTTTATTTTGTAGATGAATTAGTTCATCTATTTTACAATGGAAGAAGCTCTGTGACCCATCAAAGGAGTTATGGGAGTGGTGAAGACACAAGTCTGTTACGGGAGACAGATGGGGAGCTCAAGGAGCGGTCTTGTGGGGATACGGAGAATCCAAGGATGTGCCATGTCGGTCATACGGAGCCGTGTAGTAAGAGTTCTTCAGGGATCGTCGGGTTGTTATGCGCTTTGCTTGTGCATAGCATTTTGGAAGGTCTGGCTATTGGACTGCAGGAAACTTCTTCACAGGTGAGTGTCATTTGTTTTTGTTTAGGAGTCAGCTATAGAAGATTTTTCTTTGGTACATAAGATGTCAAAAGTCCATCGTAATTGTGTCAAGAGATTTATGGGCTTAGAAAAACACGCTTGAGACTCATCGGCGAAAGGTCGCTTGCTAGTAAGTCTTCTAAGAGAGTATATTTTGTACGCAGGAGTTGTTCGAATTAATTTTATCATCAACCGCAAGGTACCGGGAAAATTTCATACTATATGTTGTTGACATCCCACAAATTAGGACACGGTGATTTGTTTAGCAATAAACGCGTGCTTCTATGAAATTTTATACATTTATAATTTTCAATGTTCCATTTCCTCATCTTTTTCTCGTGGTGCTCCAATAATTTACCTACCGCTGAACTTTAACTCGGCTTTTAAGCTTTATAAGTCATCATTTTTATCACCTACTACCACATCCTCACCACCTGTGGCGACAATTATAAATAGCTTGATTAATTTAAATTAGTATCTATTGAGTAGGTAGATAAGTATTTAAAATTAATATACAAACGTGTACAAACAAACTAACCTATATTTGAGGTGATTACATCGGTGAACACTTTAGATAACACTTATAAGTACTTGTGATGATAACGATAGCATTGTTAACGAAATGCAACGACCGTAATGATGGAATCATTGCGCCGTTACGTTATATCTTTCGATAAATGTAACGCAATGGATTTGTTGTTTCGGAATCAAAGCGATGGAAAGTTTATAAAAAGATGGCCCATGAAAATCTTGACTAGAGAAGGAGAGTTTGAAAGACATAGGTGAACGCGTCAAAAAATACATATCCGTATCAACACCGAAATTCCAAGGTTAGTTATGCATCTAGACTCATGAAAATTTCGACTTAAATATTTGAGAGAAATGAGAAGACATAAGTCTTCGCGTTCTCCGTTAAAAGAATAGGTACCCATTCGTTCGTGCTGCTATCAGCACGAACTCCTCTAATAATCTCAAATTGTATTGGGATCCTCGAAGTCATTATTGAATCTTTTTGATCTGGTGCAATGGAGCTCATGATTATCCTCGATCAGTCTCGGACTTTCTATAAAAAATCAGTCGGACGTTCTCACTGCAGTCCGTTTGGATGTGGAATGAGACATTACGGTATTCCCTCAGCGCTACGACATTGGGGTTCTTCTAAAAGGCGATATTAGGGTTCTTCAAAAAGGATATAAATTTTTTAAGGTTGGTATTCTCCCTAGTATTACTTGTCTAAATGGAGGAGGTGACTTACCATCAGGTGGATTGTCTGCCTGCACTAGCAGCTACAACTACTAAGTTGTATCGTAGAATAAGACGTTTGTATACACTAGTCATTGCTTAATATGGCGTATGACTCATGTTTGGTGACTAGTGTAATTTTCAATTAATAAATTTGATGATAGAGAATAACATCTTTATGAGATAATTATCGCTTCTACAACTCGCTTGATTACCAATATAAGAGAATTGTCAAGCAAATTTATTAGGTTATAATAATAAAGAAATCAAATAATCATATCCAAGCCAAAATTTTGGTTACGCAACAATTTGGCCCCATAGTTCAATAGGTTTTATTTATAAGGAAACATCTGTAACCTTGAATATAATTTTATATAGTTCAATAAATGGAAACCTTGCAGTTGTTATCAAAATCTACGAAAGATTAAAGTATTTGCAAAAGGATGGGTTTATTTAGCTCAGGGTTACCAAACGGGATATGTCTGAACCTATCAAATTGATAAACGATTGCGAATATATTTATGTATGACATATCTATCATTAGCGAAATTATTTCAATAGATTTAGGTCCTAATAGTTTGAAAATCAGCTTACAGAGAAGAGTCTGCTGGTAACTCAGCAAATATAAATATATATCAATTTGACTAATAAAGTGACAATAAACAGCCTCCTAAACACCTTCTTGGCGATTTGCAATCGTTCACTTTTGTGACACTGAAACACCTTGCAAATGGGATTCAGAGTCGCGCAAATTAATATAAAATATTATATTAGTGTCATGAAATAAATTATTACATCAATAAATATAATTTCCAGGTGTTCCTCCTCCTAGGAGCCGTTGCCTGCCACAAGTTCGTAGTCGGTTTCTGTTTAGGCGCAGAACTGTGCGTAAGCTTCCCTGGTCGTGTGTGCACGCAGGTTATCAGCGTGGCGCTCTTCAGTGGAGGCTCCGTGATTGGCATCATGTTTGGAGCTGGTCTAGAGACTGTCAACGCGTTTAAGGACTCCGCTGCTGTGTCTATTATGCAGGTAAGTCTTTTATTGCTTCGGGTCTTTAAAAAGATTTGAGTTCGAGTCTTTAAGATATGAAATTGACTACCCATTACTGTTTTCCCACGAAAAAGGATCAAGAGAGTTTTTCAAGGTCTCGTCGTTGTCAATTCCTTTTGGTAGCTTCGAACAGGTCTTCAGTGGATCATGTTCTTGTCAATATAATGATGCAAAGGAGAAAATTTTTGTCAGTTTTTGATCACGCCACAGGTTGTGACAGATAAATATTTTGTGTGCATGAACATGTCTGTTTGTCTTGTGACTGGGTGTAATTGTTTATACAAGTAATCTGTATATTATACAGGGTGATTTTGTTATCACTGGCAATACTTGCAGGGGTGGAAGTACTCATCAATGTAAACAACTTTTATTATAGGGCTAACTCTGATATCGCGTAAAATAATATGGTTGCTTCATACATTTTGGTCGAGTAGGTATTGAACTTTTGTATGGAACAGCTGATAATGTTTTCATGATTTCACAGTTAGTCCCATAATAAAAGTTGTTCATTTTGATGAGTACTTCCACCCTTGCAAGTATTGCCAGTGATAACAAAATCACCCAGTATACATACATGACTGTAAAATGGACTTTGTATATAAGTGTTGACTTGCTGAGTATGACTTTGAGGAAAACATTGTGGTGAGAGAGATAAATAAATAAATTGAGGTCTTTAACCATTATATAGAGCTCGTGAATCGTTCTATGGATGCATTGTTTTTTATAATTATTTTACGGTCATTATAGTTTATAAGTCGGTCACACACGTCATACACTTACCACGAGGCAATGGCGGATTAAGGATTTTGGTTTGGGAGGGGCATGACCCAGCTGAGGGTAGGGTAGTAGAATAATATCAAGATTAATTTGGTATTTGTCAGGGGTCGACCCAGTTGCTTTGGGGTTTGAGCCCCTTAGCTGCCCCCTGGATACGCTACTGCCAAGGTCATGGTAAGCATATGTCGTGTTTGGGCATCCTTATTTTATTCTATAATACACTTCATAGTTTTTTTTTTTATGTATGGGGCTTTATTTTTATTTAATAACAAAAATCAAAGCTAGGCATTTGACCACAGCTCTAACTAGTGGAAAAGTTTCAATAGTGCTTCAATTTCTTCTTTCTTTGCTTCGACTCCAGGTTTATTGTTTCCTCCTTGTTCTAAATGATAATTATTATGGGAATGATGATAGCATACATCACAAAATAGAACAAAGTTTCGTCTATACTACCGCCATCTCGTTACCACTTATGTGAACTAAATTAATTATTTCAGGCGCTGGCAGCGGGTACACTACTATACGTGACAGTTAGTGAAGTTCTACCCCGTGAGAGGGCGCGCTGGCACGAACGTAAGCGCAGCGCAGGAGTTGCTCAGTTCTTAGCAGTAGGAATTGGTTTTACAGTCATGTATTTATCCACGAGATATCTTGGTAAGTGTATGTTTGTTAGTAAATATCCATTAATAGATACAAACATGACGAAATGAGACGGTGTGTAAAGTTGGACAGAAAGCATATTGCTTTCTTAAAGCAAATTGTGTTGAGTGATTGTTAACATTTAATTATTTTTTTGTCGATTGCTGCATTTTGTATTATTTATCGGACTAGCTACACAGAGTTCTTGGCTGGTACATTTAATTTCTTGTATTATCCTTGCTATTTTGGTTGAAAATCCTAGAGTTTGATTAATTTTATCTCTACAGCTAGGTTAATGTTAGTAAAACTACTTTTATTACATTTTATAAACCCATGAACTGAACATTGTATATCTTTATATGTGTGTGGAAAAAAAATACTTGCACTCGAGGGGTAGGTATAAAGATGGTCCAAACGAAAAGTCGATGATGATTTCTGGTCAATTAAAAAAGTTTTTTTTTTTCAGATTACGACTGAAGAGATTAATGTTTAGTTTTCACTGAATTTGGTAACTACCTATATTGTACGATTATGTTTATTGTATCTACTTGTGTAGGCTTAGTGATTAAGAGGATGACAATAAAAAAATGTTTTTGCTATTTCAGATTTTTTTATTAAAGTTTTTGATGTCAACAATAAAAAGTACAGTTGTGATGTTGGTTCTTGAATAGGTACTTAAATAATATTGTGTCATTTGTGTTACAAAATTATTGGTAGGATAGTAGTTGATATTGTTTTATTATTGGTATAATTAGTTGTTTATATGCTGTCTATTTTATATCAGGGTGTCATAACAAACGTAAAGTACTTCCTCCTATCTTCGAGAATATTTTTACAATAATTATAAAAAATACATGAATTTACATGAAGACCATGTGTATTTTTCCAATGCCAATAAAATAGATTTTAAATAAATAACTAGCAACACCAATAATTGTTTAAACATCTGGTAAAGTTATTATTTTCTGAAATTCACAAACTATAGTACCTACATTGTAAGTATATTTTGTATACTGACAATATTATTAACGGATAGATAACTATTTTCTTGTAACCATGCATAAAACAAATTATTTCTTAAACTCATAAGTTGACCAACAAATTAATTTCATTGGTTTCAAATTGATAATGGCACTGTGTTATGTGATGTTAAACAAAGAAAGTAGCGACATCTACATCTGTTTAGTCAACAGATGGCGCTGTAACATATAATGTTACTAGTTTGTCTACTCAACGTTAGATAGCGCTGTTATTGTGTGTTATAAAAATATTTTCTTTTTTGTTATTTATTTACACATCTAAATGCATAAAATAATCTCAGTCCACAATACTATTGCGTTATTTATATACATCGATATAACTTTTTATTTTATTTATGGAAGCGATTTCTAAATAAGAACTAACACATTCATACTGTATATCGGAATACCTCGTATTAAACAGTATAAATAAAATGAAATTAATCCTTAAAAAATATAACTACATTTTCATTAAATACAAATAAAAGTATTACAAAATAGAAAATAATACAGATCTTTGACTCGACGCACTTATTGTCTAAGAAGTAAGTACTGTTACAAAATAATAACAAAAATTATAAAATGTTAACTTTTAATAAATATACTTAATTTTAAAGGGGAAAGAGAGCATTATAATCAGTGGAACGACTTTATTTGGTAACACCAATTATTATAAACTAGGTACCTATATGTTGCTTACTTTTTAGGTTAACTTCTCTAGTAAATATTTCGTTTAATTTCAACATGTGTGTGTGTATTTCTTTTGTATTTACATATTTTGCCATTTATTACAAATTCATATGTCTTGCTGTATTCATCAATCGAATTCTTCAATGGATTTTTAAATTGAAACTATTAGAAAGTTATTAGTTATGCAAATTGATGATATAAGTCAATTTAAGACTTTAAAGGTTTCAATTGATTCAAATCGTAACTTTGTAATAATCGGTGTCACCTTTGGACCTCACTACGTTATGGTTAATTGTGTATGTAATGACGTATTAGAAATCACAGACTGAACCTAGCTTACGATTAAATAGAAGGGTATGTATGACGTAGTGAAGTCATTATATACATACATGCTATGCACCCCGATCGCGTTCGGTAACTATTATAATAATAATAATGTAGGTATTTATGACGGTAAATCAACATCCATACAACAAATAGTAAAAAAATCCAATGACTATATAGTGATCCAAACGAACTAGAATAGTTATTACAGAAGTACTCAATAACATGTGGTAAGCTGCAGAATAAAAATCCTTTTTATTCGTCTAAGATACGTCAACTGGTTACCAACAAATAATAATTTCAAGTCAGATGCCAACTGTAGTGATTTACAACTTATTTGAATCTGATTTTCTATATAAATATATAAGAAACAACTTGCGTATACAACAATCCGTACACTTTCTCTTGTATCGCTAGTTATCATTTGTTTATATGGATGTTATTATATTGTATTCGTTTATCTCAATACTTAATTTATACTTGAATAATTACGTGTCCGAACTATTGTATGTTAAACTGTTAACGATAACTAAAAGCACTTAGAAAGGCAATGCTTCATAAAACCGAGACTATCTACACGACTAAAACAAGAAGCGTAATTAAATAGACGTAATAATTTCCAAAATAAATACATTGACGCACATCGCACCGATATCGCATCCGAACAACTTACATCGGTAACATTAACTGACAACCCTGCAGCAATACTGATGCACATCTAAAATATACCTCTAAAGAACCAGCAAAGGTAAGCAATGCCAGGGCTATCACTATCGCACGAATTTGTTCAATGTTCCACTGGTATTTCACTAGCACATAGTCTACACTCAGGTCTCGTCCTCCACTGTCCTTCTGTTACGTTTCTTCGGTTTGTGTCTCCGACGGCTCTTAGGCCTGGGTAAGCCCCCAGGTTTGATTTGACATTCACAACCAGATCGCACTAATACATAGTCCAAAGACCAACCCCCCGAGCCAGGTACAGAGATGTGGCCTTCGCGTTTCTGCTGAGGTTTTTCTGTTGCCGTCGAATGGAGGTATCGTACTAGGGCGTAAGAATACGAGTACTTTTGGATACACTTTGAGTTGTTGAAAAGGCGGGGGTCAACGAAACGACAAGGTTTGTCGACGACATCAGCTGCACACGACACCTCGTATAACTTCTGCTTGTCTTGTGGGCCCTCGAAGAGCTCTACATACAAGCCAAGAGATGTCCGGCCTCCTGTCTTGCGGACCATCTCCACCACCGACGGGCAGCACTCCACACCGTCCATGTGCTCCGGTTTAGAGCCCTCGTCGAGGATTATATCTTGCATTTTGCGCCAGTGCGATCTTCTCCACGCTGTCTTGTCCTCTTCCTCCGTTCTGGAAAGGACAATTTCAAAATCAGTTTGTATGTTTAGAACTAATTTCAATATCTAATTCTTTATTAGTATATTTTACTTTTAAATATCCTTTTTAAAAATATTCAATTATAAAATTAATACCACGATGATATTAATAATATTGCTTATTAAACAAATGGACATAAAGTAAGCACGAATCCAATGTAACACTATGTACAAAGATAAACCTCTCCTTTAATGTATCCCTTTCATATGAACCCTTATGTTTATCCATTATAGATTTATAGAGTATGAAATGAAATAAAGTTGTGTGTAGACTTACAACCCGTGATGCGAGAAGTGAGGTTGTGGCGCGCGACGCACGCGACTCACGTTGCCAATCACGTCGCCTGCGCCCGCCACTGCACCACATAGCACCTGTTGATGCACAGTTAACATTAGACGACGGTGGTAACTTCAGTCAATTCGACCTTCATATCAAAGACTACAGTATATACCTGGGTGAATTTCAACAGGTCCATTAAAATCTTCATTTCCGTGGATTTTTTTATCTTTTGTTTTATTTAAAAAAATATTCGCGTTTATTAAAGTTTTTGATAATGTATGTATTCTTGCAGATAACTAAAAAAACTAACGAGATATACAAGATTAAAAATTACGTGCCACGGCGATGATACATGCGTGCACGGCAATGAAACATGCGTCCGCGGCAATGAAAAATTGTGCCAAGAGAATGAAATTCTTTGCCTAATCATACCATGGCGATGAAAACATAAGTCACGGAAATGAAAATGAAAAGGCATGGCAATGAAATTTTTTTAATTGCTGTCTTTTTTTTCATTGCCATAGCAAATTTTGTCCACGTAAACCACGGCAATGAAAGCACGGTGATGAATGATGAATCAAGGCAAAAATATAAAAGAACAAAAAATCTATTTAACAATTCGAAGTAATAAACACTTCACAAATAAACGAGAGAAATGGCGTACTATGAAATGTTTAATCAAAATTATTTTTTTTTGGAGTACCTATATTCCTATTTAATAATATATTTAGTGCTGCACATAGATTACTATTTCACCTAACCAGAAAAATATGTTAGAGCATTATAACTATGATTTTTAGTACCGATTTCATCGATGCCACGCAATTCTTGGTCCCGGGATATTCACCCACCTACATAGAGAATTCATACAGCTTCAACCACTCTATAGAAATCAATGATTTCTTTAAAAGAGCCAGTTACTTGCATCTGAAAAATATGAAATCTAGCAACTTGTTTGCCCAGAATATGCTTGTTCCTGTCTACTGTCTACCTTTTTTGTTTTTGTTTTTTTTACATTGTTTGTAGTTGTTGTAGTTTCCTTCTAGGCTCTGTGTGCTTACCATCTTCGGCAACATCATCACTTACCTTGTGACCTAATAGTGAGATTGTGGTAGTTCGGTAACTATAGAAATAACGTATTATCTAATTAATTAACTTAAGGTGACGCCGCGTTAAGCTTAAAAATCGAAATTCAACGTGCTGCTTCCCGCTCCCTACTATAGCGACCTCTCATAGAAAACCCGCGTAAACGGAACGGGCGTATGCGACAAAATGGTTTTTATTGTTTAATTTAAAAACTACAAATATATTTCATAAAACCTAAGTACAATTTATAGTATCAGTTACAATTAATATATGTAGAAATTTTGGAACCTCAAATCGATCCTCAATGCCGGTAAAATTGGAATCTCTTATTTAGGTATAAAGAGGTATTTTTGATTAATTATTTTGTGTTATAAAAGTTAACCAATCGTGTTATGCAACGTACAAAATAAAGTCAAAGACATGATGAATTCTTACAATAAATTTCAGTTCGTTCGCTTCAGTCATTGTTGAGAAAAATCGGAATCCTTGCAACCAAAATCTTCAAGGCGTCGCCTTAATATATTGAACAAGTATTTATTGAGTAATACTAAGAATAATAACAATCGTGTACCAGCCATCTTATCAGATAAATTCACATATTTCTGCTATCAAATACGTTTTTATTATGGTTATCAGTTCAATTGAAATAAATAACATTCCATTTCGAAGATAATGTTTTGTTACCATGCTTTATAGATTTGTTACTAACATTGTGTTGTATCTTTGATTATAATTAGAGTATTACTAGTTTATCGCCCGCGGCTTCGCTCGCGCAGACTTTATAATTTTTTTAAACTTTTTTCCCGTTTGCCAATTTCACGATTCACAGTATATAAAAGTACTTAAATTCTAAAAATCTATTCTCTGTCTTATCTTTGAAAACTACATGAAAATTCGTTCAGTGGTTCTGAAGATTTCATCAAAGTTCAGACACCAGATTCTACTGTTTTATCATATGTATATAGATAGAGATATATTGATATATGTTTTATTAAATTTCAATAGCTTGAATGTCACTACATAATAATTTATCATCTACAAACAATAAAATTCTCTGCAATTCTTTGAGTTAGAAATAAAAAAGACAGTGAAAATTATGTATGCAAGAAGGTAAATTATAAGCAAATATCAACTGAAACAGGTAGGTAATGTGTAGGAAGAGTTTGTGTTTGCAATATTTGTTGGCTAGACCGGTAGACATTTCCCGTAGCAACAGTAGTCTATAAAAAATATTTACAAAGGCATACCTACGTATGTATGTAAGTATATATAGAATTTCATAATATTTAATCAACATTATTCGATTTTCAGTTCAATGTATCATTGCATTGTTATGAAATTCCTAATGCCATTTTGACGGCTAGCCATTCAACAATATTACCAGTGCATCTAAAACTAAAAGGTTAATCCATATTCCATAGTATTACTAAGACTTTAAGGTTTATAATTAATGTACAATCGGCAAATGTATAGTGGTATGTGTAGCACAGACAAAACAAACAATTTGAGTTCGCGTCAAAACTATTAGCTACTAATTGAACTCGATTGTAATTCGGTTTTGATTTTAAAATAAAGAAAAAAAAATCTCACAATACACAAAATATTAATACATCTACATAAACATAAAATAAAATTTATGAATTAAATTAAATGGATCAATGTTAAAAAATAATAAACAAGCAACAATCAAAAACTTATTATTTACTGTAAATAAAATTTAAGTAAATCCTACATGTTTAGGTTGCTTATTTTCATGTCACCATTTTAAATCAATCATTGAATGTGGGATACTTCAGATTTTAAATAATATTTATTTTTTCAAGTATTGTTTCTTCGAAAATGTAATACTTATATACTTAATGCAATTTTTGTTTCATCGAAATGGTCCTCGAGACTGTTTCGATCATTTTACACTATTCCTCGTAGTTTCGGATTTAATCGTTAATGCCCTCTTGGAAAATCTATTGCTTACGAATTTCTAACATCAACAGCTGTACCACGGTCTCCAGACACCATCACCTACCATAGAGGAAGATCTTCCACTTTTATGTCGTTTAAAATTTCGCTTCTAATATCTATATCGAAATGTTCTATATTAGTAAAATAAATAACGATTTTTATCTCGCTTCATCACTCACAAGTGAGTTTTATTTAAGATATTCTACACATATAGTAGGGGTAACATACTAACACGCCGCCATGCCAGTGGTTCCTGTCGGTGCAGGCATGTCAACTAAACCGAGCCATATCGACCCATATACATCAATCCTACAACTTATTATACTGAATTCTAAATGCGGAATATAATTGGAACATTTGGGTGAAAAATAGTCGAGATTATGTCTGGAAGTTTTCTTTAGCTCAAGATTTGTACGATTTATGAATTTGATAAATAATACGCTTACGTCTTATAGGCTTTTTTACAATGTGTATGGTTTATTTGTGACTTAAATTTTATTGTGGTTAGTGATGATGTGGTGGAGGGTGGTAAGCACATTGGAACAATGACGGGAACGAGAACGCGGGTGAAATCCTACTAATATTAGGTACAATAAATGTGAAAATTAATGGTAATGGGTTTGGATTAAAAATGTATTTTTTTATAGAACTTGTCCAGGAAAAGCTAGCAAAAACTAGTATGAGATTTTTACCTATAAAATACTAGAAATTACAATAAACCCATCTTAAAAATTCAATTCCCTTTACTTGCTTACACCAGGACCCCGAGTGTAAACAATCGACGTTAAAAAACGCTTACTATCACGTTAGCGTTTACGATATTTTTCTATAGGAATCGGCACAACGCCTCTCGCCGAATACTCATGGAACTAATTTCTTCCATACATTTTTTTACTAAACGCAAACGTGATAGTAAGCGTTTATTTACGTAAATTCTTTACACTCAGGGCACAGATGGTCTCAGTTTTGATAGTACGTATGGTCTGTGGCTCTAATAGGGTTTTAATCTGAGTGAAAATTTACGCCTACCTTATTTGTCTGACTCAATGACTAAATTCTGCAAGAATTTAAAATGATTATCTTATAATATTATCTAGGATAAACACATCAGTATTTATCGTATAAGGAAAGTTAATGATAGATAAGTCTACATTTTATAACTTTGCTTCAAGTTTTTATGATTCGGCCGACTTGCAGATCCATGTAAATTGTAAATATTCCGAGAGCTGAGAGCTCGTAATGATAGGATTAGCACGATACTGGGTCGAATGATCTTTACAGAATATTATTTTGAGCTCACAACTTGGGTAAATAATGAGTTAACGTGATATTTTGCGTTCTAGATCTATGCTATTAATTATATCTTTCGAAATTTGCGAAGATAATAATGTATGTAAGAGCTTTGATAGAAACAAAACACTATATTTAAATTAACAATACATTTGGTTACATAAATATATTAACTAACAATAAATAAGGAAAACTCGCAAATTGATTATAGTTTAATTTTTTAAATCCAATATATTTTTAATTAACAAACAATTATACTTAGTGGCAATTGGTTTTGTTTCAACCGTCGTCATCGGATAATAATTATTTATAAAATAAAATATCACATTAGTTGCAAATCCTTAGGCATCAAATTACAATAAAAAATTACGCCATTCAAATATCTCTCAAAAATTTATTTTTCGAGTTAATTTTGAGCTACAACGTAACAAAGACCGGTATAAAGTTGCCATTCATTCGGATCGTTCACTCTTGATTATCACGCCACAGATTTCTCATAATACACCATTCGTATGCCGACACCGGTATTTCTACATTTTAATGACACACAGACGGAATTCAACTCATTATTACTTCGTCTATAAATTAACTAAAATCCCGCTTTCTGCTAATTACTTTTATTTACGCGTGTTATACGTAAAGATTCTTTAGGTCTACGCTTTATGGTTCATCTATAAAGATGATTCGAGTTAATCGATTGGTCGAAAATCGATTATTTAGGCGTGTTAGTTGATGTAAGTAATTAATTTGAAATTAATAATACAATTTGATAATAATGATATTTCGTGTTAAATAATGTCAGTATTGCAAAAAATATATTTTACTTTAAGTTTAATTATGGAGAAAATATTAGTCACGGTGTGAATGTGCCGTTAAAAAAAGTAATAAATTATTTCAAAGAATCGGCATTCAATACTTATGTGCTTAAATCTATGTTTTTATAATTTTTGATATTAAGTAAAACTATCGATTCGTTCATTAAAAATATCTTTTGACTCACTTCATTGTCTATGGCCATTCACATTTGACATAACTTTATGACCATAAACTCAATATTAATATTGTCGTTTTAGAACTTCAACATAGTCAATGGCCCAATATTTTTTTTAAATTTATTTTTACAATATTATATCATTAATATATTAGTTAAATAGTGTGGTAGGTATATTTTTTATGTCTTTCTAATGACGAATTATGTAATTGCATTAAATAAGGAACCGTTAGATATTGGAGTACCTATCTATTATTATATATATATTACTAGCTGTCCCCCGAGGTTTCACTCGCGTA
This sequence comes from Tetheella fluctuosa, assembly GCA_951216915.1. Lineage (NCBI taxonomy): Eukaryota > Metazoa > Arthropoda > Insecta > Lepidoptera > Drepanidae > Tetheella > Tetheella fluctuosa. The sequence continues at coordinate 1,208,494 of OX578229.1, read as the reverse complement.
GCGGTTTAAAAAATAGATAAGAACCTATTCTCAGACCTACCCGATATGTACCTACACAAAATTTAATAAAAATCGGTCGACCCGTTTCGGAAGAGTATGGTAACTAACATTGTGACACGAGAATTTTATATACCTATAAGATTATATGTTTGGTACGCCGATATACGATAGCCGATGGTATGGAGAGGGACATAAACTGGTACTTTTTAGGGTTCCGTAGCCAAATGGCAATAAACGGAACCCTTATAGATTCGTCATGTCTGTCTGTCTGACCGTCCGTATGTCACAGCCACTTTTTTCCGAAACTATAAGAGCTATACTGTTGAAACTTGGTAAGTAGATGTATTCTGTGAACCGCGTTAAGATTTTCACACAAAAATAGAAAAAAAACAATAAATTTAGGGGGTTCCCCATACATAGAACTGAAACTCGATTTTTTTTTTTCATCAAACCCATACGTGTGGGTTATCTATGGATAGGTCTTTAAAAATGATATGACGTTTTTAATATCATTTTGTTCTAAACTGAATAGTTTGCGCGAGAGACACTTCCAAAGTGGTAAAATGTGTCCCCCCCCCTGTATCTTCTAAAATAAGAGAATGATAAAACTAAAAAACAAACTTCCACTGAAAATTGGTTTGAACGAGATCTAGTCAGTAGTTTTTTTTTAATACGTCATAAATCGTAAACCGCAATTTACCTTTCATTCAATCAACTCAAATATATAAATAAAATTGGCAAAAAGCAAGGCAGCATAAATAAAGGAAAAATTCCAAATAAAAAAAGAAAAATAAAGGTGTCCCAATACATACATAGTTACGCCAATTAATAAAGACCTCTGAGTTGTATGGGCGCTCATACAATTTAGAGGTCTAGCTTAATTGGCACCAACCTCTAATAAGGTAAATAAATAAAATTGTGCATTTCCCGTGATGGATGAACGATGGACGAAGTTTGTACGGAACCCTCGGTGCGCGAGTCCAACTCGCACTTGGCCGGTTTTTTTTTTCTTGGGAACGCAAGTGAAACCGCGGGGGAAACTCTTGTCTATAATTCATTCAATTATCATTATAGAATTATTAATTATGGAAATATTTCAAACAACGCTTGCTCGGAATCTATGCCAAAAATTAGCTAAGCGTAAGTGTGCTTTACATACAGACGCAATTATAGTGTGCATATGTATATGTGTACGCATTTGGGTCAGATCCTGACCCATTAGAACGGCGCGTATGCGCGCGTACTCGGTTTCTATAGGTAATAATTCTATGATTATCATTTTGTAATATGTCTATGTGCGACTGGAAGAAAAATCAAGCAATAAAATACGTTTTTTTTTAAATGAGATTCGTTTATCGTAATAACAAAATAGCTTCAACATAACGTATTATCCACGGGTCTAGGTTAATGGGCAATAAACACGCTATTAAAATCAAATTATCACATAACTTCTTATCTCTATAATAATAAGGTTGAGAATCGTGTAAAAATAAGTATGTGTTTTAAACTAAAGTAAATGAATTAGCTTGCAATAAAATAAAACAATCTTTACTGTTAGAAAAACTTGAATGGGACATAAAAAGTAAATTAGTTGATTCTTAAGTAAGATCCCAGGCCCTTTTGAACTCTTTTTTATGACATAAGTTTCAAATAAGTATTTCATCAAGCAGTTTTAATAACATTTCTTAGATAAAAATGAAATATGAATATACGGGTCGAGTTTTCGACCGTGGACAGTTAAAATTCACAAATTCAATTTAGCCTAGTTACCAGGCCTCCTAAAACGGTCGCTTAAGCAATATTGCTAATTCTCGGCAGATAGAAACTACAAATAGTCACTCATACAATTTAATTCATTCAAAGATTTGGAATTGATGAATTGCTTAAGATCTGTGTTTGTAAAATCAGAAAAAATTACATTAGCAATAAATTGCTCGAGCTTCCTTTTTAGCCCCCTTGAACTAGCGTCAGATCTACTTCAGTAGTCAGTTTCTACAAAATCAGTGCAGTTTACTAAAATTAAAAAATAAAATCTTATTAGTTAAATTATATAATATTAAATAATATAGTTATTTATTTATTTATCCATAATGCATACAAAAATATAAGTTTTGTTTCTTGGCCCCCGTAAACCAAATGTTAGTTTGTATGGGAGTTGCACATTCCTCAATACAACGCAAAAAAACGATAAACTGCTTATGAACTAAACAAATTAATGTTATTAGCGCTAGCGACACACCTACTCACATCGTTCCAGCACACTCAGATAAACACACACAGTTGAGCTGTTACATCCGCATTATGCCCGATTAATTTGATTTAATTGTCAATCACGCGATATAAGAACGTACCGTATCGTTCTTTTACTTTAATCTAAGTACCTACTTGGATACATGAAACACCTACTACGAATAGGCAAATAAAATAACCGAAGTTATCTAATCTGTCTGTCCCATCATTAGTTTAAGATTTTTTTCAATGTTACGATTGCTTATTATGTTAGATGATAACTGGGTGATTAGTGACCCTAAAATAGGTGAGGAAGAGATGAAGGGACAATTAATATACTTATAGGTACCCATTTCCTGAAGTGGAGCTACGTAAATACATCCAGAGGTAGAGCATAGCGATATGTCGCTCAAAGAGCAGCTCGACTGGGGAAGTACCTCAACCTTACAGAATACCGCAGCCAAATAACTTATAGCTGTGTTCCTGCGCGTGAGTAAGGTCGCCAGAGCTCATCGGGGAGGGGGAAGTATCGGCTACGGTACCCGCTTACCATCAGGCGGGCCGTATGCTTGTTTGCCGACTATGTTGTATAAAAAAGAATCTAGTACCGAAGCCAACGCACAACATATATAAGTATAGGTTAAACTTTAATGTATGTAATTTCTTTTAAGCAAAATCATGTATGTCACAGCGTAAAAAGTAGATTGACACTTTAGTACCCTTGCATAATAATAATCTATTGATATTCTCTTGACAGTTTGTATGAAAATTATGAATTGTGTAATGTGACACGGTACTAAAGTGCCAATCTGCTTTTGACGCTGACTATACCTAAATCCATAAATCAAACTTACAAAAAAGCAAAATAAATAATGCATTCATATTCTTATGCAAGATCAGGGCCCCGATACTGTCATTATATTATATATTTTATGTATTTGTTGTATGTAAATAAAGCAGTTTCATTAAATACATAACAAAAACCAAATTACATACACAACAAGTTCAATATTTAAAAGTGTAGAAAAGGGTAACGACTCAATTTTACTCCGAGGTATGCAAGAAAAGCCTCTTTTGTCCAAACAGTTCATAAATCAGACAAAAACAAATAGTTCTATCAAGTACCAAAACTAAATTATCATGTGACATCATTCGATTCTACAATACCATCGTAAACAATCGATTGTCACGGATCTCGTCAATCGCATTATCGATTAAACATACAATCGATTCAAACTGGCCGCCCTCGAAGTGGCAAATTAGATATTTAATCCTGAATTTATGTCTCGTATGACCTACCAATTAAGCATGCACTTAATCAATTTCGAATCAAATGATTTTGATCTTTGTGTGCCTAAAAATAGTGTTTCTGAATAGGTTTTTGAAGTGTATTTATAGGTTTGTAAGTTATAATTTACTGTGTAAACTGTGATTGGTATTATGAAGTCGATTGTTGTCGGATACATTAATTATGATATTGTTTGACGTATGACAATCAGTTGGTATTATTCGATTGAATATTAAAGGAATCTCGGTTTCATTATGCAGGTGATTTTGATTTGCCGCAGTAATCACATATTTAATTTATATGTAACTATTTATCATCAGTTTTACTCTATGAGTTTTGCTGTTTCACAAAATCACTTTAATACATTATTATTTAATAATTTAGTAATTAAATCCTATTTCTTACTAATCCTACTTATATTATAAATGTGAAAGTTTGTTATTCTTTCACGCAAAAACTACTGGATGGGTTTGGATGAAATGTGGCAGACAGATAGAATATATTCTGGATTAAGATATATGATATTTTTATTTCGGGAAAACATAAGATTCCTCGGGGACTCGGATGAAACCGCGGGGTGGAAGCTAGTTGCCTATAAACTTATGAATCGTCCTCTTAAATTTAAGATAGGACTATAGTAACGGTCACTCCAAAATTTAATATTCTTTAGTACCGTGTCACATTACGCAATTCATAGTTTTCATACAAAGTGTTAAAAGAATTTCAATAGATTATTATGAAAGGGTTCTAAAGTTCACTGAATTTCACATCACAATATGTCAGTCAGTCATTGAAAAAAAAAAACATTTTGTTTTTAGTTTTTTTGAAAATTATGTACTAGCTACTGTATATACCGGGAACTTATTAAAACTAGTTCAAAAAACTTATTAAATACTCTACCGAGCCTAACTAAGCAACGATGACGTAGGTACCTGACAATATTTCTATATTTCACAATTATTTATCTACCACAATATAGAAAAACGTAGGACATAAAAATATTTTGACTTTGTAAGAATAATTCAAAGGCCAAGACTACCTTATCTTTTACATACCCGTCGTAGCTTTTAACGTATCTTAAGTGGCGGACGCGTCTGAGAGCGCATGCGCTTCGCACTCCATTAAAATTAAAGATTCCGATTCCGAAATAACCCTTTTCAAACGTGAGGGCTGTACTTAAAATATCCGAGATGAAGGACTTGTTGTTAGTTTTTGTCCATAAATAATAATCGATTAACCTTCTAAATTCCCCAAAATAGCAAATAAATAAAATTTAGTCAGAATGTTTTACTAAAAATTAATAATTCTATCAAGATTAGATTGTGTACCCTCGATCTTATAAATTATATTTTATCGATATTATATTCTATCGAATAACTTTCGATTCTAAAGACAACGGTATCTGCATACATTTATATGCCGATATTAAAGAAGTCAAGTGATTTTTCCGACAAACTTAATTGGACAGACTATTCCAAAATGCAAACATTAACATAAAACATAATAAAAATAAATACAATAAATTACATTTAAATCGTATAAGTGTCGATGAGCCCACGCATATGTTCCGGTACGTCTATATCGATTTCGGATCGATTGTAGTCGAATGAGCAATTATTCGGTTGATTTGTGTGATTGGTAGCGAGAGTGGGAGTCGGTGAGTCGATAACGAGTTTAATCGCTAATCAGGCATCACTATTTAACGGATGTGAAATATTTGTATGTAGATAGAATGGTCTTATTTTGATGTAGTATTTTGAAATACACCCACGGCGACTTATCGCTTAAGGCGTCTTCGGGTTTTCTGGAATAGACTTAATAACTTGGGATTAGTCTAGAAATTGTGAAACGAAAATCAATATAATGAGCGGAATTCTGTCTAGCAATCTCTTATCCATACTATAAATTAAATCAGTATATGTGTAATAAATTGTCAATTAGGGAACTGAATAGAAAATATTACTGGAGATATTTTGACAATGCAAGTCAATGTATCATCTTTATAAACAATATTAAGTAGAGGACATAAGTAGGCTCCCTGAGAAATCCAAAATAATGAGTTAGTTAATGGTTACCTCGGTTTAACTGCCAAAGACTTAAAAATTGTTACAAGCATATTAAAATTATCATTTTTTATTTATAAAACCTTATTTGTCAATTTCACGCAGTCACATCAATGAAAAATCACTTTCAACCACCGAAACTCATTATAAAACGTATCAAATCCTTTGCAAAATTAATAACCTGATTCAATAAGAGGCTAAGAAGCTCAGAGGCTCAGCTTTAAGTCCAGGCGTGGAGAATCGTACGTCAAACATCCAAGGGAAGTAAGACTAAGCGGCTGGACCGAAGTATGTAGACTTCCACGATGACGTTAAGCCTTTTTTGATTGTATTTATTACTAATACTAGTGCATGTTTGTGGCTTTATATATATTTGATTAAAAAATATATATTTAAAGATTTTTTACGACACAGTATAAAATCATTGCAGTAGTAAAGTTTTCAAATATAAGCTTATTTGTTGAATTCTGAGTAATGTAAATTGTGAACCGAATATTAAAACATTAATCAATCTATCTATCGTTTTGTTTACGGTTGATTGAAAGATCTATTGGCGAGGCTTGAACTCTGCTTCAATAGTATTTATAAAGCTGAAGAGTTTGTTTGTTTGAACGCGCTAATCTCAGGAACTACTGGTCCGATTTGAAAAATTATTTCAGTGTTAGATAGCCCATTTATCGAGGAAGGCTATAGGCTACTTTTTATCTCGGAAAATCACAAGATCCCTCGGGAACGTGGGTGAAACCGCGGGGCGGAAGCTAGTAATGAATAAGTAGCGCGATATTGTTGAAAGGTTACACTAAAAGTCTATAAATTATAGCAATATATCTGTAATTGTGTATTTTGCATTTTTTTTTAGAGGAATTCAATGGATTTTTCTGGTTGATAAATACGCTAATTTATGTCAGAAGGCTGAAAAGCAGGTAGGCGGTGTAACTGATGGTAAGTGACTACCGTCGCCTATGGATATTAGCGATATCAGGGGTATTACCGATGTGTTGGCGATTTTCACAAAGCTTAGAAACTATAGCATATCCTATGGTTTCCAAACAGTGTCAATTAGTTACACACATGTTATAAAACGGGTAGTACTGCTAACTTGACGCTCTGAGAATATAACTTAATGACAATAAAAGCACTAGGGCCAATAAACAATTGCGCATTATCCCTACAAAGCTGGCCGCGTTAATCCGGCTTAATTGTAAAGCCACATAAATCAATTTCAATGTTGCTGGATTGTCAACCACATAAATTAGCACGTATCATAGGCTTTGCGTCTGTTGATAGCGTAACGTGGCGAAGTTACTTTAATATCCTCGTAAATAAGTTTTAGCTTGACTTGCTTAATTAATTGATGTTAAGTAAAAATGTGGGAGATATCGGTACAATAATAATAAATTTATTTGCAATAATATAGTAAAACTGGTGACGAAAACAAAATAAGTAGATTTCATCAGCCAAGAACTGGCATGCAAAATTATTATCAGCATCAATCAAGGTATGTTTTTTTCTGTATATATATAATTGTTATATATAATAATTGTTTTCTGAAACAGTAAAATCAGCTTCCGTAATATTATAAAAAATGGACTATAGTTTACATATTAGATAGATAACTTTTTATTGTACCTACATCGGAAAAAAAAAAAAAAGTGTGTGTGTGTGTGTGCAAGTCACACATGGTAGAAGTGAAACTTTTGAAAAGTCCCTGATTAAAATTCTGACGGAAGTAACGCTTACTAAAAAACATTGGTTGCCATGGCAACCAAAGTTTTTCGCTAGCTAACTTCATACCTTTATATTTTAAGATGTCAGACATTAATTCAAAACTAAGAAGATAAATAAGATAAATGGCTAGGCTGTATGAGCTAGAACCCTTTGCCTTCCAAAATACGGGAAAACATAATAAAAGCAACATGGCGCGTAACCGAAAAACGTGACGATTTGCTACAAAAATTTCTCCCATACGTCGATAAAGAAGTTTCACTTCAATATTTTACAAAATTAACTAAACAATAATTACCGTACAATGGGCGGCTTTATTGCTAAAAAGCGACCTCTTCCAGACAACCAATGGATGGAAAAAAATTAGACACAACGGTACAACGCATAACGTAAGCTGCCTATTAAAGATACAATTTGTGCTACGTATAATCAAAAAAATGACATATAATAAATTGTGCTCATCAATTTAATAATTTCTATATATCACGTGATATTACTTATAATTCGAGATTAATTCATTTATGGATAATACGTTCTAGATACTGAAAGGATAATACTGACAAAATTGTATTGTAATTAATGACAAATTGTGTGTTTCTAGTACAAGGTATTATATTGGTTTCTCTGCAATATAACATGTTCTGCAAACTGACTTATATATAAAACAGAATTCAATAGAAAATAAGTTACAAGAAATCAGTCAATCGCTAACCGGAGGCGACGCATCGTGACTTAAATAATATTCTTGAATAATAGACGCATTGTCGCAACAAAATGTCGGCTTAACACAATTTATGACTGCATACAATATCGTTATTTGTAATCCTGAGTATGTAACGTATTTAATAAACGTGTGAAATCTGAATTGGTTACAAAATGCAAAGGTTTTTTGTCCAATACATCAAGCTATGTTAGAACGGCTTTCCTTGTTCTCCATAGTTGTTAATACCAGAGTAATATGAAATATATGAGTAATGGTAAGGTTTTTAATTATATTCCAGGGTATCTATGGAAATATGATGATGCTGCAGAGCTGGATTTTTAATTCGAATTACATCTAGTAAAAGATATACTGGGTGACTTTTTAGTCACTGGCAATACTTGCAGGGGTGGAAGTACTCATCAATATGAACAACTTTTACTACCACGAAAATCACGAAAAAGTTATCAACTGTTCCATACAAAAGTTCAATACCTACATGACCAAAATGTATGAAGGAACCATTTTATTTTACGCGATCTCAGAGTGGGTCTCATAATAAAAGTTGATCACATTGATGAGTAGGTACTTCCACCCCTACAAGTATTGCCAGTGACTATAAAGTCCCCTGTATAAAGAGTAATGTATTGATACATTACTCGTAGTGGACGAAGAGCTTTATTTTAGTTTACCTTTGCACAAACAAATTGTTGCAGTTAATTTCACTCCTTTTGTATACATTAATAAAGGTTATATTTCACCTCAATATTTCAAAAATGGAATGCTTTTAGTTGTTTGAGCTACTCGTGACAACTTAATCAGGTGCATTGAAATATTTGACAAAATTAACTTCGTATTTGTCGAATAAATCCTTCGATCAAAAACTGATCTTAAGTAAAACGAATAAAGTTGCATTTAGGTTAATAGAATGGTATATATTGTTTAATTCAGTCCAGTAATATCTCAGTAACATGAGGTTTTTGACATGTGTATGGAAGCTCGATTACATTTATTAATTACAATTGTAAAATGTGACTGGATTGTCCCTACTCGTTTTTAAGGAAATTGTGTTAAATATTGTTCAAATTCCAAAAAGGTTATTATTATCTGAATATTGTAACTAATCAACATAAAAAATTAATGTCACAGTAAAGTTGAGCTACTGACATTGCTTTCAAATGCACTATGGTTTAGAAGTTTGAAAAATTATGCCTCAAATAAAGCATTTTCTTTTGGTGGTCTTCCATTCACAATTTAACCCGTCAATGAGCACTGTTTGTACTATCGCGTGAAGAGACAGGTCTCGAATCAAAGGGACCCGAGATGTCCCAATATTTGATCAAAAGTTTGTACAAACATCAAATGGTTTATGTAATACATAGTTTCGGACGCCTCAACGCCCAAGTATTGAAGATCCATTTCCTGTTTGACCACGATAAGGGCATGAACAAATATTATTTCGGTATGTTAGATATTTGGGATCGGTGCATACTGCATACCGTTTGACGTTTGGGTCTTTTGGACCGATATCATATCGGGAGGTTAGCATTGAGCTATTAAAGAGTGGGTTAAGTTAAATATTAATATCAGAGACTTGCTTAATGCGAACATAAATTAACTTAAAATATTTTATTTTTATATTTAGATTCAATTCCTATTTAGATATACAAATATTTGTGTGCCTGTCTGTTTGTTCTGAATCTTGGTGTAATAGTAATATCTTCTCATCTTGTGTATATATAAAAGGAAAAGGTGACTGACTGACTGATCTATCAACGCACAGCTCACGGATCGGGCTAAACTTTAGCATACAGATAGCTATTATGACGTAGGCATCCGTTAAGAAAGGATTTTTGAAAATTCCATCCCTAAGGGGGTAAAATAGGGGTTCGTAAGGTAGTATTTGTATATATATGTATAAAAAAGAAAAGTTTTGACTCTCTCACTGACTGACGTATCAACGCCCAGCCCAACCCCTTGGCCCAGTTTATGACGTAGACAAGGAATAAGGCTAGATTTATAGAATTTCAATCACTAAGGTGGTAAAATAGAAGAATGCACATGAAACCGCGTGTGTCACAGAGATACCTATACAAATTATCGATTTAAATAATCGGTATGATTTCTATCGCTTGTCTATGGTAAAATACTGAAGCAATAAAGTCATAATGACGTTCCATTGTATAACAATTCAACGTGTTTTTAAGATTACGTTTTTTTTATGAAATGGGTAATTCCTAATTGTTATGGAAGTAACAAATAAAATTTATATCTTTATTAGTTTGGTCATGAATCAACAGTTATAGAACTCTGATCGATGTTAATAATTATATATAAAAAATCAGTTTGCGTATGTTTGTGTCTGCAAAACTCAGAAACCGGCCAAGTGCGAGTCGGACTCGCGCACGAAGGGTTCCGTACCATTATCTATAAAAACGGCAAAAAAATCATGTATGTTGTATGGGAGCCCCCTTAAATATTTATTTTATTCTGTTTTTTAGTACTATTTGTTGTTATAGCGGCAACAGAAATACATCATCAGTGAAAATTTCAACTATCTAACTATCACGGTTCATGAGATACAGCCTGTTGATAGACGGATAGACAGACAGACGGACGGACAGCGGAGTCTTAGTAATAGGGTACCGTTTTATCCTTTGGGTACGGAACCCTAAAAATTTGTCAGTGGATTTACTTGAAATTTGAACACAACGTTGTTTTTCTATGTAATAGTGTTTTTATATATTTTTTATTTATATATTCCTACGAGAACAGAAAATTCAAATTGTTTAGCAAGATTTCAATTGAGCCACAACGAAGCGTGGTATCTAGTGATAATATAAAAGGAGAAGTTCTGATAGGTAATAATCAACGCAGAGTCTAAACAACTGGCCGTAGAAACACGAGGAAGGTAGGTATGTTCCTATTGTAACGTATGGGTGCACTATGCAAGGATTTTCCGAAATTCAATCCCTAAGGCTCTTATTTTAGATTTTTATTTGGAATAAAGCAGTCGATCGGTACACGATCGCGGCAAATAAATTCTGCGACTAATACACTATCAACCTAAATTTAACGAAATAAAATCGTCATTTCCGATTGGAATGGCAACCGAATGGGTCTGGATAAAGGGGAATATTTTTCATACATGCTTTTTTAATAACAAAGTCGTTTACCTACATTATTTTCTGTACTTTTCTATAAAGGTCAATGCTCCTATTACGCTACGAAACTATACGTAATATAAACGATAAGAGTAATCGTAGAAATCATTAAAATCGATCATTAATCGATTCATTACTATTGCTACGTTTGAAATCACCTAATAAAGACGGTTACTACATTCGACCGCATAACTTACCGTAGTGAGATTATTGATTATTTTCATATTTTTTTTAATACAATATTGTTGCCAACAAGCATACGGCCCGCCTGATGGCAAGCGGTTACCGTACCAGTAGGTAGCTTGGCAACAGATTTTCAACTAAAGGGTGGAAGCCATCCAGGTGGGTACAACACCATACAATTTCCTCACTATGTTTTCGTTCAACGACAACTCAAGCTCATTATGGGACTTGAGCCCATCCTTTGCCACGGCACTACTACTGAGCTGTGTTCGCCTTAAAAACTACCCTTTGTTCATAGCGTGGAGTCTTGTTACACTAATGCAGTCATTGCGCAGGTCTGTTACTTCACAGCGCAATAATAAAATAAATCCTTCCACTAAAAATAGTAGATAATTGGGAAAACCGAATCAAAATCCATGTAGTAATAGACAGACATACAGACGTTGCATTAAGCTAGTTAATCCCGGCCACTGTTCGCTGTGTCTTCGAGAAACGCTTAGAATTTCCCGTTCCCGTGGGAAATTAGGAATAAAAAGTATCTAAAAACACTTTTATATAGAAATGAAACGTTGTGTAAAAAAAATAAGTTAATTCATTGACTACTTTTCGAATTTTGCGGACACAAACATACGGATGCTGTTTTTTAGGGTCCCGTACGTAAAGGGTAAAACGGGACCCTATTACTAAGACTCCGCTGTCCGTCCGTCCGTCAGTCACTAGGCTGTATCTCATGAACCGTGATAGTTAGACAGTTTAAATTTTCACTGATGATGTATTTCTGTTGCCACTTAACAACAAATACTAAAAAACAGAATAAAATAAATATTTAATGGAGCTCCCATACAACAGACATGATTTTTTTGCCGTTTTTATAGATAATGGCACGGAACCCTTCGTGCGTGAGTCCGAGTCACACTTGGTCGTTTTTTTATATATAAATGTAACCTTGCTGAGTTGCTCTCTTGCTAATTTATCCTAGTTGGCTGACTTTCGAACATGACTTTGACTTTGGCTTCATCGTAAACTTACATAAATTGTATTTATAAGTAAGGAAGGTTTTTCAATAAATTAGTGGGTGTGTCTAAAATAAGCTGATAAGCAATAACTGTTATTTAGATAACGTAAAAATATATATGTGCTGTCTAGTCGAAATGATTGAAACAATTTATTTTATCACGCAATTTTTATAAGCAATATAGATATGTTGCGCATAATTAACATAAATGACCGGCCGGTTGGCGTGGTTGGTAAGATACCTTATCTATCACGCCGCAGGTCGTGGGTTCGATTCCCACTCAGGACAAACATTTGTGTGCATGAACATGTCTGTTTGTCCTGTGTCTGGGTGTAATTATCTATATATGTATGTATTTACAAAAGAAAAATAGTATATGTAGTATATCAGTTATCTGGCTTCCATAGTACAAGCTCTGCTTAGTTTGGGGTCAGATGGCCGTGTGAGGAATAATGTCCCAAAAATATATTTAATTATGATGGAATATGACTTTGTTTATCTTTGTAGGAATTACATTATTTTTTAAGGTTAATTTTGATTGTTTAGCTAAATTTTTCAGAGATTTTTATTATTCATATAGATTAGATAGATAGATTCATATAGTTTTCTCGATGGAATTAATCCTGAAAATGTAACCATTATAAAAATATATGGAACAGCTGATTTTTTTTCTTTGATTTGGTTACATAGTAAAAGTTATATATATTAAATTCCTCATTAATAATTAAGCTCTTTTCTAATAATTTCAGTCTTTGTCCTTCACACATGGCCATATCTGATCTCAAACTAAGCAGAGTTACATTATGAAAACTAATAACTGAATTACTACTTGTAAATAATAAACTTATCCATTTATTTACTCTCAGACAAAATAAAAATGATAATTACACACAAATACATTTTGACCTGCCTGGGAATGGAACCCAGGACCTGTGGTGAGGCAGTTATTGTATCTAACCTCCACAAATAACCCTTAGCTCTACTACGTAACTCATCTTCATGTTGGTATTATTAACCGACATTGACTTTGACTTTAATAAGAAATTGAATCGAATTCGGTCCTCAATTTATGCAGTTTGCACCAGATTTTGCTAGCCCATCTTTGTTAATACGGTTAAGGTGACGCCGCGTTAAGCTTAAAAATCTGAAATTCAACGTGCTGCGTCCCGCTCCCTACTATAGCGACCTATCATAGAAAACCCGCGTAAACGGAACGGGCGTATGCGACAAAATGGTTTTTATTGTTTAATTTAAAAACTACAAATATATTTCATAAAATCTAAGTACAATTTATAGTATCAGTTTCAATTAATATATGTAGAAATTTTGGAACCTCAAATCGATCCTCAATGCCGGTAAAATTGGAATCTCTTATTTTAAAGAGGTCTTTTTGATTAATTATTTTGTGTAATAAAAGTTAACCAATCGTGTTATGCAAAGTACAAAATAAAGTCAAAGACATGATGAATTCTTACATTAAATTTCAGTTCGTTCGCTTCAGTCATTGTTGAGAAAAATTGGAATCCTTGCAACCAAAATCTTCAAGGCGACGCCTTAAATGATTTGTAGCATTATTTGACATTCAATTTAGGAATGACAGGCGTGTTTGTACTATTGCAAAGACATTTGTATTAAAAACTTTCCTAATACTAACTTGTATAAAATAATGTTTATAATTTTTTAGGTTAGAAATATTTACTTCCGAATCATTCAGGATCGTCAATAGGTCTAACCAATGAGAAGGCTGTATGGTACCGACCTTTGCCTATCCTATTGAGGATGAACAAAATTACTACTCCTTCTACGTCTAATTCAATGAAAACAAGGTTCTGACTGTCATGCTTCAATAAATGTAGAGTTATACAGCTTTTTCGCATTACTTATAATTTATTCAAAAATTTATTACAAACACTAAAGTCTACACTCTTTAGTAGGAAGCAATTAAATTTTCAACAAAATAAAGTTCCTATTTCAAATAAAATTCAGTATTTCTGTAACAAACCTTTGTTTTTTTTTTAATTAACTCAGGATTTCACTAGAATCCTGAGCACGGGAAAGTAGGAAATTGTTTAATGTGCACATTGAGCTTTTCGTATGAGCTTTATGGCCGATTGAAACGTTCACACATAAAACATTTATAGCTTTTCCAAGTTTCCTTTTAATATACGCATATGTAAGCCCTTATTCTGTGGCGTTAGAAATGAAATGCATAACTTTTTTATTTATATTCAGCTTTCAGTTCTGATATTGTTAGTTCTGTACCTTGAGTGTAAAGAATTGACGTTAGTAAACGCTTACTATCGCGTTTGCGTTTACGACATTTCCCTATAGGGAATAGCACAGCACCTCTCGCGGAATACTCATGGAACTAATTTCTCTAATAATGAATTTCTATATTACTAAAATAAATAAATGAAATATACGTATTTTGATATTTTATTAGATGTCTAAAATGTTGATTATAAATTTAAATAATATACAAATTATGAGTTCCTACAATATTTTAGCAAACGTCTATAAGTTACCGACACTAGTTCTACACGTTGGCATTATTAACTTGCGACACCTATTAAATTTACGAGAAAAACATCAAATTAATCCACTCACCATTTTAATTGCCATGAGCAAAAATAAATTTATCCAAGGACTTGAATAAATCATACATAAAATTTGAGGTCAACACTGCGTTCATTTGAAAACTTTAAGTTCGAATCACTTTTGCTTAACTTTTTAACACATTAAACATAATTAAAATAGCACTTAACAAAATAATACTATGCACAATTTAAAAAGTAACATATTCCATTTTCAATTCAAACTGGAGTTCGCGCGTGCTGTCAACTAATGACATAGAGAACGTGAAGTTATTTTTTTTTATAGACGACTAGAGTTGGCCACGGCCAGTGCTATACTGCCGCTGAGAGCACGCTTCTATCGCATATTGAATCGAAGAGATTAGACTGAACCGCTTTAATGGAATGCCATCGGGTTTTCGCTCATCGCTTCTTCGCAATAATACTAATTTTACTATCGTGAAATATGTAACATTCGATTGTAGTTGAGAGTGAAAATATAAAGCATATTCAAAAATCTCGATAAAAAAGTTGAATGTGAAAATTTATTCATGAAAATCTATATACCTACTCGTATAAAAATAGGCAAAAAAATGGTTTGGAACCATTTTCTCTTTTGTTTGTGAATTGATTTTATTTTTGATTTTTGTTTAGTAGCTATTGACGAGCTTTAGTGTTACCATTTTTTTTTTTGGAAAATCCACTAGGTACCTAAGCGTGGCCGGGTTTTTGTGAAAAAGGCGTTTATTCTCTATTTTTTTTTGCTGATAAATCGATGTCTTACATAATTTTATTAAGTATTCCCAAATATTGTCATTTAATAACCACTAGGTACAATATTTTGGCACTTAGACACTTACATGAGTGATTAAAAATACGGTACTACATAATTCCCTACTGTCGTGCTATGGTTTCCTTACGATTTGAACTTCAAGCTCATAATAGGACTCGAATCCACGACCTTTGCTACGGTAATACAGCGTGGGGAGTAGCCTGGAGCTTGTAGAATTCAAAATTATCGCAACAACGGCTGGATAAAGAAGTAACATTTTACGAAGTGTCTTCTTCAAAAAAAGTTTAACTGGATAATAGACAATAAAGCATAGAGAACTTACCACGAGCAGAGTGGAGAGGGCGCTTGCCATGCGCATAGTAGCGACGTGGCGGTGGCGCGGGCGGCGCTATGTGACGGAGGCGGCGGGCGGACGGGCTCGCGAGGGCCGCATCCGGCCGCCCTCCGGACCTCTACCACCGTCGTGACTGCATTGCACACCTGGGAAAAAAAATAACGATTCAGTCGGACGTTCCTACTGCGGACCATTAGGATGTGGAATGAGCTCCCCATTACGGTTTTCCCTCAGACTCGAAACAATCAGACATGTTCATGCACATAATTTTTTGTCCTGAGTGGGAATCAACGAAAAAAAACTGATGAGTGGCTCAGTAAATAAATAAATATTATAGAGCTGAAGAGTTTGTTTGGTTGAACGCGCTAATCTCAAGAACTACTGGTTCGAATTGAAAAATTATTTTAGTGTTGGTTAGCCCATTTATCGAGGAAGGCTATAGGCTACCTTTTATCCCGGGAAAACATAAGATCCCTCGGGAACGCATGTGATACCACGGGGCGGAAGCTAGTATGTAAATAAATAGTAAACTCAAGTAGTTCAGCCCTCACAAGCAGCACCCGTTCACCTCATGACAAAATAGAACCCAATCAATCAACATGGCGAAGCGTCAATAAAACCATTATACTGTAAATCACTTTCATACAGTCTCAGCTCATCCGAATCAAGCTCATCTGATTGGTTAACACCTGCCTGGAGAAAGTCAGGGGTGGGGCTTGAGTGTCATTTGTTAAATTTGCACATGCGCCGTCGGAATTTGATCCGCCATCTTGATTTAATGAGAGATATTCATTTGTCACTCTCCCCACTTCAATTCGATTGGTTTGTTTGGGAATTTCCCTTCTTTCTTCTCTTTTTTCAACTCGTATACTAAACTTCATTCGATTAAACCCCTTTCACAGAGTTATACGGACGTAAACACCTATTTACGTGAGCATCTAATAATTTAGAAAATATTCGAATACTGAAATTTCGATAAAAATAAGACGTGAATCAACTGATTATTTCCACCTTTTATTTATTACTATCTTCCCACGCAGTTTCACCCACGATTCTCTATATTCAAGTTTATGGAGGTCTATAACCCTTTCTTTTACCTTTTGTAACCTAGGGGCTATCAAATATTTCCCCCAAATTTCACGATTCTGTAACCAATAGTTTAGTCTGCGAAGAACTCTCAGTCAATCAATCAGTCAGTAAGGACTTGTTTTTTTAATACAGTTATTTTTTGTCGTCCAACCCATTTTCGATTAGCGAATCTAAATATTTTATAAGTCTGTTTGAATTTGTGTTATCACATAAATACATATTTCCTTATTAAGAAAAATACTAATCTATGATTTCAATAGAAATTGTGTCATTCAAGTACTTATTTAATGACATCACTAATCAAAGCTCTATTATCAATTTTCTTGGAGTTTACATGTACATACAGCGCAACAAACGTATTTGGCCCAGTGGCAAAAAGTGGAACTAACTATGTTTGAAATTAGAATAAGCCCAATTAAGCACAATAGCTAGGTTGGGCTCTACAAAGTACTTTGCTACCGTGGTATGGTTTCTCTGCTATGTTTTCCTTCACCGAAAGCTCAAGCTCATGTCACGACATTTGATGAAAACACTGATCTATCAATTCCTTAAATCCTCTCGATATTTTATTTTCCTGAAAAGTCAGTCGCATCGTAAATACTTAGCTTCAGTGGTGAAAGCTCTACAATGGAAGAGCATTGTTCGGGAGTATATTGGTTCAAATCATTGACTCACCTTCTGATTAATTCTCAAGGTGGATTCACAAAGCAACAATTCACACTTGCAATATTCTTCCAATTGCCATACGCCTCATGCGCATAAAATTGACGTAATAAATTAAAGAGCATGAAATATCCTTAATTTTTTTTTTTTATACTTAATAAGAATCGTATCTACGTACATTCATTGCTTTTTTTAATACTTAGTAATTTTTGTGACATCATGTAAGTAGTTCCGGCACACACCTCCATTATAATATCCGATAGATATAATTGTGAAATTTTAATATAACTCCTTATCTTTATGATAAACTTGGCGCCGGCTTAACTATTATATAGAAATATTTATTCAATGATTCATTCTAATATTAATAAGTAATTTGTAATATCTTAATTCTGACATTGTTTATCT
Organism: Tetheella fluctuosa; assembly: GCA_951216915.1. Taxonomy (NCBI): domain Eukaryota; kingdom Metazoa; phylum Arthropoda; class Insecta; order Lepidoptera; family Drepanidae; genus Tetheella; species Tetheella fluctuosa. Next base: position 1,190,267 of record OX578229.1, on the reverse strand, counting down.
AACTTGAATAAAATTAAGGTAAGAATACACTATTGCTTCCAATTGAAACGTGCGTATTACACCTTATTCCTTTACGTAAAAAATAAATATTTCATTAATAACTAGACTACATATTATTACGATTCATCAGATTTTCATATAACTGCTCTTCGAGCAAAAAACTGCATAAACTACCTTATTAGTTGTTATTTCATGACGCATAATTAAAAGAAAATGGTATAAAGTAAACCTTTGTACCGTACCTATATACGTTGCGTATCGGCGTACGTTTACCATTGTCTGCAAGCACCTTTATAACCCCACCCAACTTCAAAGGCAATCCATACTGGGGTTCGTAAACCCCACTATTTGTGGCCTGACTTATCAGTGAACAGTAAAAATCACTGACCCTGATTTTTTCATTCTCTCTTCAAGGCAATGATTTGAGGTAGATAATAGCCAGGATATAGACACAATGAGCAATTTTATGTCGAAAGGAAATACAGACACTGACGCTATCCTAACTTATCGATGATATTATTTCTTCTCTGTTGGGGCACGAAAGATTGTTAAGCCATTAGTGAGTGAGCAACAAACAATCATACAAAAATACAAAGTTTCGCATTAGTAATCTATGATTTCTTTCCTGTGCTTTTTAGTTGAAGGCCGACTCTCAAATTTAAATTTTTGCTCTTCATATGTGCTATTTTGGAAAAAAATTGTCTTTCACTTTGGACTTGAAGAAGCTTATTTCCATCAGTAACAATACTTGATGGTGATATGCCTTTGTATAACTTCTCCTCGTCACTAGTTAAAAAAAAAAAGATTTTCCATAATCACCTTAACATCGCACCAGTAGTCAACGCATCGATACAGTCTGCCATTCTTTTTGTCCCATTAGGATGTAATCTCAAAACTCAAACTCATTTATTCAGTTTAGGCCCTATTAATGCACTTATGAACGTTACAATACAATGAAAATGATTCTACCACCGGTTCGGAATACACTTGGACTGAGAAGACTCCGACAAGAAACTCAGCGAGGCATTTTTTTATAGATCTTTCAATGTAGATCGAGCTCCCCATTTCCCACAGGGTTACGACATTTGTAATCTTTCTGGTAGTGGAAATATACTTACATATGCGGTGACCACTTAGCATCAGGACCGTTGAATAGCTTAATTTCTCTCACAATTAAATTTTATAGTGAATCCCATAGCATGAATGCTTGGGTGTAGAACTTGCTCTTGCATACATTTTATGTAATAAATCAAAGTTTGTTTTGAAACGAAAAATTGCTGCAAAAGCAACATACCGAACCATGCATTAGAGTCTAATAATTTATAAGTGCCTGTTAAGAGCTTGCAAATAGGTCCGAAAAAAGAAGGAAGGAGAATTTGTTATAAGTTTGTGGAAGGAGGAGGAAAGAAGAGCCGGCAATCTGAAGAGAGGTATGTAGACCATAGCGATATGTCGCTCAAAGAGCAGCTCGACTGGGGAAGTACCTCCACCTTACAGAATACCGCAGCCAAATAACTTATAGTTGTGTTCCTGCGCGTGAGTAAGGTCGCCAAAGCTCATCGGGGAGGGGGGAAGGGTCAGCAATACGCGAGTGATACCCCTGGTGTTGCAAGCGTTCATAGGCTACGGTATCCGCTTACCATCGGGCGGGCCGTATGCTTGTTTGCCGACAATGTCGTATAAAAAAAAAACTCAGATTGCCGGCTCTTCTCAGCAAAAGCAACCAACCGAACCGTGCATTAGAGTTTGACAATTCATAAGAGCCTGTGAAGGCCTATTGGAATGAATAATTTTTTCATTTCATTTAATCCCTAGCTTTATACAGATGTTTCAAGATGATGGCTTCTCATAATCGTTATCACAGTGCAGTGTCTTGATGCTGCCGTTTTCACACCAAAGATAAAAACGTAATGACGTCATCAAGCTTACGTCATTGTCGTCAATATCCACAAGGTGAGTAAAACGTCAATGGAATTCACAGAAGTAATAAAATTCAATTAGTAGTTAGTTTGTATTACAGAGTAACAATGAGGCGTTGAATGTCACAAATTAGTAGTTAATCATCTATTCACGAATGATGTAATTCTTTTATTAAAAGTCTAGCTGTTCTTCGCGGTTTCACCCGCGTTCCCGGAATAAAAACATAGGTTTTTATGCAAAGCAAAGAATGGAAATTTTTCAAATCCGACTGGTAGTTCCAGAGAAAGCGCTACTTTCAAACAAACAAACTAACAAAAAAGCTCATCAGCTTTAGTATATTAGTATCTATAGATAATTGTCATTTCTTCGAATAAATTAATAGTTTATTAAAAAAATTGGTTGGTTTATGGTATTTTGGTAGTTTTTTTGGAGAATTGTAGTAGGATTTGAAGGATTTTTTATGGTAAGATGTTATACGTACTTCGACGGTTTATCTAATGCTTATGTTAAGTAATTACCTTCTTGTGGCTTTTGCAATATGGCATCGCTAATGATCAATTTAAGCACGGAAGAGAAGGAACTATATTAGACGGTAGTTTATCAACTTGAAGCTGGTAGCTAATAAAAAATATCTATCAAAGATTGAACGATTTTAATAACTCGATGTTCAAAGAATGACAGGGAAGTGGAAGGGAAGACCAACAATCGATTTATAACATGATTCGCGGAAAATCTATTTAAAACATAAACATTAGATATTTATTCCGACCTAATTGTTTTTGACGTTTCATTAATTATTTTGACAAAACCTCACGATGATTTCCTTCTTCTAAATTATTTACTAACCTCCACCGCATGCGCAAACGCAGCATTAGAACGGATTAGCTTTACTAAGCGTATAGTTTCAACAGCTCAAGCCATCTTCTCACCTATTAACCCTAACTTACTTAATATTATAAACGTGTAAGTTTGGATGAATGTTTGTTACTCATTCACGCAAAAAATGGGTACTGAATGGATTTGGATGAAATTTGGCACACGTCGAATATATTCTGGATTAGTATAGGATACTTTTTATCCCGAGAATACATAAAAACTCTCTGTAACGCGGGTAAAACCACTTGAAGCTTGTAGTTAATAATAATTCGAATGGCTCTTTATAAGAAGAAATTCTAGGTAATATTCATGCCAAGACTATTAGTGAACCTCAAATCAATATTTTTTGTCAGCCTGTTCGATTTCAAAATGCCTGTGCGATGGTGACCGTCTGCCATTTGACAAAAAAAAAAAATCAAAAAGCGAATCAGGAGGTATTCGAATTTTAAAACGCACCCAAATTCTTAATTTGAAATCAATTAATTGTTCTTCGCTTGGTTGACCTTTATTCCCACGCAAAATAATGGTGATTATACTTGAAAGCATCGATTGGCATTATGTTAACACGTCGCACGTCACCTGCAATGCTATTGGTTGTTGCAATAAATTACACGTCACGAATTTCCATTCCTGATTTATGATTGGTTGATGCGCTAATGAATTATTTAATGGAACTCATAAAATTTGTGTCGCGGACATAATGTAGGTACATTTATCTCATATAAAAAAAGCTCGGGTATTTATATAAATGTTGTTATGTTTTAATTAGGTATCATGTTTATGTGTTTTTGATTTATCTGTTGAGTTGAGATAAGTCTTGTAATTTTTTACTTCATATTTTTTAGGGTTGCGTACCCAAAGGGTAAAACGGGACCCTATTACTAAGACTCCTCTGTCCGTCTGTTACCAGGCTGTATCTCATGAAACATGATAGTTAGACAGTGAAAATTTTCACAGAAAAAACAGAATAAAATAAATATTAAGGGGGGATGTGAGCCCCACTACAGAGATGATTTTTTTGCCATTTTCATAGATAACGGTACGGAACCCATCGTGCGCGAGTCCGACTCGCACTTGGCCGGTTTTTTTTTTTAATTACTTAGGTACCTCGTAAATATACTTATGTATTTTGATTTTATTTCTTTGCTTATCATGTTCATCACCATCATCATAATCCTCAATATAATTATAGTAGGTACCTATAGTTCCCCAAATTTTAACTTCATTGCCTTTGAATTTTATTTAACCAACCAACATCTAATGACCCTTGTAACGTTACTATCATCTTCGAGGATAATCTAAAAGATTGGGAGCATCATCATGCGTAGTGATCCCCTGTCAATTTTGTCACAAACTGAAATGATCCTTCGGTTTCCACATCGTAATTTACCATAGTGAGATTGTGGTCAAACACACTATATACAAAGTAAAAAAAAAAGTTTAGCTATTTTTTTTTACAAATAACGGTAAGATGGTCGACGACAGTTTTCAAACTTGATCTAATCCATAATCTTTTAGAAAAACATGTTACGACACTATAATGACCCCCGATTAATTTCCTTGATTGGTTATTACCTAATTTGGGTCACGGTATATTATGTATAATTGCGTGACATCTGTTTTATTACATATCTAAGATTTATGAATCATTAAAAATGTGTGTCGATCAGATATCTGAGCACGTCGTCGCGTTTACCGGCAGTTTCCGTAAGTCCGATCAAAGTACAAAATTTGAACTAATGACGTTGAGTATACTCGTATATATTAACACTAGCTGTTCCCCGCGATTTCATCCGCAATCTCGGGATAAAAACCTTCCTCTAGAATTGGGCTATCAAATGCAAAAATAATTTTTCACATCAGACTGGTAGTTCCAAAGATTAGCGCCTTTAAACAAACAAACAAAAACTCTTCTTTATAATATTAGTATAGATATTCAGCAATTGTCTTAATAAGTAATTAATCTATATTTGTACCGAAAATTTTAATTTCATGGTATCAAAATAAAGATCCACAAAAAAAATGTGTTTTTGCCAAAATCTTCTCAATTTAAACAACTTTTTTAATTGGTTTTATATTTAAGAAATGGGTACCTATGTATGACTTTTTTAAATTGGTTCTTCTTTTAAATAAAACTTAACATAGTATAAAAAAAGTTGGCCATAGAGCCTCCTGGTAGTTGTAGAGTAGCCAATTAGTAACTAGTTACAGATAATCTACTTCACAGCGAGATCTGTCTCGACGACTCAAGTATAGCAAGTATATCTCGTCTCAGTGGCGCCTGTCTTGTATTTACAAATATTTTAATTAAATAAGATTTATTTAAAGCGTAAAGTTTTAAGATGAGGTGATGTTAATCAATCTTTAACGCAATATTTCATGAACTTTTGACAGGTGTAGGTACTTTAAAGCCTGATCGTTATTTTTTGGGATAAAAATCATAATTTGGGATTTTTGTCGAAAATAATAATTGTATACCTATTGTTGATAACCGTTCTTAACTTTTGTTGAAGGAAAACGTGTGGGAAAACCCTTAGATAGTTTTCTTTTGCTTCTTAAAAAAATATATTTCACAAAATCACTTTTTTAGGAAAGTACTTAGGCGCTGTATCGTTTATATACAGTCACCAATGAGGCATGTTCGAGCAGACGACCTACTTTCCTCAACAAATTACTTATCTTGACCAGTGACAGTCCAAAGGCAACAAAACTCCCAAATGTAGGTACACATTTCTCGGCACAAGCGACTGGACAGATATACGAGGGCGGAACATAGACCGACAAGATAAAGGAGTGGTCTCTATTTTAGAACACGTCGATTGTACGTATACGCACTGGGGTGATTACATACTGCCATTCTTTGAAGGGTTCGTAATTTGAGGAGTTGAAAAATGAGTTTCCACGACATTTAGGTAGATGGAAAGACAATGTCTTTAAATACTAGGTACAATCTTATATCTGATGCATGCGGGTTTTTTTGCATAAAGAGACTGATCTCAAGGATAAAAATTATTTTACTTGATCTATTTCTAGATTAATTTCTTTTTAATAAATCCTTTCAAAGTCAAAGCAATTTATTCAGTTTATGAATGTCAAATTTATTGAAGTTACTTTATATTGATAACGAATTTTATTGTAATAGGTGTAAGTAGGTATTATACATAAAAATAAATAATAATTGTGTTGGAAAAAAATCAACTGGTGACCATACGAAACACAACCCTTGAAATTTATTTAGTACCTACTCTATACACACCTCTTCCAAATTAGAATGTCACTTACACGTAAGCTTATCAAACAGTCAACAATGCATAAAAGGTCAACGTGATTCCATAGAGCGGACAAACGCGTCGTCTTTCCACCCTAGTGCGTACACGCTGTGAACAACGTAACATATTTGGTTAGCGAATATCGATCTGGTACACCATAAACCATCAAGTTCGTTACGATCATGTACATTTGTTTTATTGTCAACACAGTCTATATATTGATGTACAGTTATAAATGTCTATATTACATTGGTTTGCTTTTACTCGACATACGAATCAAACGGGAAGAACTAGGGCTGTGGGATTTTACAAAATAAGGCTGCCTGGCCACTGTAGTGGAGCGAGCGGAGCTAGAAAATGTAGCCGCGGGGCACAAAAAATTATGCGACACGCAGCGTCTTGCCACCGCTCCACCAACGTGAATTACATGAGCCATTCTTTTGATTATATTTTCTAAGCTCTGCTACGTCCTGTGGACAGCCATATACAGCATCATACGCAGACGTCATAAGCAGACGGTCCACCTGATAGTAAGTCACCTATAGACATAAGTAATACCAGCGATACCTTTGGTTTGTCTTTATATTTATTTATGTTAGAAGTCTGACAAGCAGGCAGGCCTAGAAGGTGGCTGTCAAATTCAACTGTCGGAACACACCAGTTGGTGCTTGGCAACACTTGAGGGTGGTAGCCAGCCTAGCGGGTACTACAAAATACCCTACCACCTGCTATGGTTTCCTAACGATGTTTTCCTTCACCGAAAGCTCTCTGTACGGTCGAGTCTTCGTATTATTTAAGAAAAAGCACTATTCTTCGTCTTTAGTCATTTTATTATCCCCTTTTCCCCATGTCAAAAACCTAATGTCATAAATTCAAAAGTATATGTACAAGTCATATCGGCCAGTCAGTCAGTCTTCTGTGCAGAGGTCGGAGTCGCCGCAACACTCTCATTGTAGGATTCGAACCCGAATAATATAAAAAGCAATTGAACTAAGAATATAACTATCTTAACTAAATCCTTATTGAAACTAAAATACAATATAACGCCATCGGAATAGAATTAGTACCACTCTACTTGCCTAATCCCCACATCCTGAGGCATTTCAAGATAATAGTGCAGACAGTAACATTGCATTTGAATAGCGATCAGACGACCTTGTTTTATCCACATGAATCTTAACATGACGTTATCTGATAGATATTAGCATTTTGCAAACACGACTTGAAGGCGATACGATGCTAATTTAAAGCTATGAAATGTATTATTTTTTTAACTCTTTTGTGCTTTTTATTCATTGGTAAGTTTAATTAAGTGACAATTAACTTTTATTCGGTCATTCTTTTTTCAATTAAATATATTATGCTGAAATACCAAAGGTGCGTTTCCACGGCCTGTTCATTGAGTTGCCAACCGTACGTTTTCACGGCACGTCGACTGTCAAATTTTGAGTAGGACGAGTTGCCTAAGCACTAGGTAGCTCGGTGCGGTTATAGTTATTCTGTTTACAGTTGACCTAGCGCGATTTGTGAATTCACAGGTCGAGGAATGTACCTTTATACGGTGCGGTTAGGAATAGTAAGTGCTTCAATTCCGTATTTTAATTTTCTATAATCGCTCGGATATAGCCGACATAGGATAACAGGCAGAGGCAAAAGCAGTTGCATTGATTAATGACATAATATTAATTAGTTAGTTTCATGTTGTCAGAACCTCCGAGCTGGCTAATGGCTTTATTCAATTACCTCCCATGTAATGATGGAACATTCTTGGACTAATTATAGTATTAGTAGTTGAGCTTACAATTAACTGTTCTATAAATGGGTTGTTTTTGAAATAAGTGGGAAGGTGAAAAGCATAATATCACCTACTTATTAATAGTTTTGACGTTATAGGTATTATGTTAAGTAATATTGTTAATTTTCATACAAATACATTGAGTGATTTTGGTGCTGTCCCAAAATTAAATCATAGTCATCAGGATTAAACTACGACTGAAAATTATTGTTGATTTTTTTTTATTACTTTCTTCTCCTTTCTCCTGGCTATTGTCTCAATTTACTTGGGGTCAGCCCTCCTAGTATTCCTGCGCCACATCGTTCGATTGTGGGTTGTCTCTCCGTTCGTGTTTGTAGAACTCAGGTCTTTTTCTATAGTTCGTAGCCAGGTTATTGGTGGTCGTCCGCGGCCTCTCTTTTTCTCTTCTATATTTATAACTCTTCTGGTCATATGATCATCCTCTCATCTCATTACGTGTCCGTACCAGCGAAGGCGGTTCTCTCTGAGTTTTTCGTGTATCGGGGCAACTTTAAAAGTACCACGGATATATTCGTTTTTTATTTTATCCATTCTAGAGATTCCGCCAGACCATCGCAGCATCTTCATTTCTGTAACATGCATCTTCTGTTCATCTGACTTTCTCATTGGCCAGCACTCAGATCCGTATAGTAGAGCTAGTCTAACTGCTCTTTTATATACATTTTCTTTGATTTTAACCAGCATACGGGCATTTTTTTTATTACTTCAACGTTTGATTTTTACGGGGAAAGCAAATATAAAGCCGAAAGTTAGGAGCCTATAGCCTAGATACACATTTTTTGGCCATTTTTTGACCGAACGAGTGCGGAGTGTCTCCGTTTCAGCTTGGGCAAAAATGCTTTCGTATGTCCGGATGTTCTCCTCTATAGATCATATTTCTCAATTGTCGGATTTTTTTCAAAATGGCGGAGATATGGGGTTTGAAAACGTGTAAAACGCTCTACAGCTCTCAGAGCCACTTTATCTCAGTATTGCACCTTATTTTTCATATTCCAGTAACCTATTATAAAAATCTTTTTTTTTTATTACTATTTATAGGGCTCTATTCGATCACAATCTGACCATGGTATCTGACGTAGCCAAAAGTCTTAAGCACGTAAAGCCTAGAAGGAACTGGCTCTAAAATAAAGCTGCTGGAACATACCGGTAGGTACTTAGTGACAGATTGTCAACTTGAGGCCGTAGCCAGCCAGGTGGGTGGGTACAACCAAGTATCTTACCACCGAGACTTTTACATCATCTTTTCCTTTTACATCAGTATCGCTTAACTGATCGGCATAGTTAAGCAACGTCCAGTCTGATCGGTACCTGATGGGTGACCGCCTAGTGGTATTTCATCTTGAGCGTTTCCGTGCATCGGAAGGCACGTAAAGCCGTTGGTCCCGGATATCACTTAATTGTGATAGTCGTTAAGCTAGTTGGAGACCTCCTAGGTGGCTTGACAAATCCAACAGTAGGTTGACCACTAGCCTACCTCCACCAATCCGTAGTGGGCACGCGTGGTGGAGTATTTGCCCATTTCCCTTTCACCCTTATTTGTGAATGGAGGCCTGTGCTCAGCGTGGGCAGATGAGCTGTAGGTAATTATTATATTATTATGTTTATATTTTTTTATTCTCGGCTTTCACCGGGCTTGCATAATGCACACGGGCCTAAGCCAAGTGTACACCAGGGGGAGTCAAATCATGCGTTTGATTTATAATTGTAATTGTGAATGTGTGGCAGGGGTTGGTCGGATGCGTGCTTGGTCTGATTGGTGTTCAGTTTGTAAAAACTTTCTGACAACACGGCAGGTGTTGAGTATTGCCGGTTCCTGCATCAGGTTGTATGTGTTCGGCGGTAGATCTATGGTTTTAAGTGACTGTATTATTATGCATATAGGTGTGTCGGAATGTACATACATATTTTTTTTTCCTCCTTAGTATTAAACAATCGTATTATAAAATACTGTAAGATAAGAATCTTCACACTTAACTCTACATTAATATTAATTATATTACACTGTTTCTCCATACTAATGTCACGGAAGAGGTAAAGAATCGATTAGTATGCCGTAACATGACTGTGATCGATTATAATTGTTGAATAATTACAATTCGATTATGCGCAGGATTTATTTGTTTCATGTGTAAGGTAAAACGCGTGTGTCATAAAATTTGATGGATTATTAAAATTCAATGCTGTTAGTACAACGACGCGCGGCGTTGTAACATCGGAAACGCTTTAACTATTAGTATTAACGTTAGTACTATAATTACTTTTAACAAACATAACATTCATTTTATTTTATTGCTACATCATATTACCTATGTCGCGTTATCCTACAATGTTTAATGTATGTAGTAAGTAATTGGTAATTTACCGACTGTAAAAATAGCAGGCAATTATCATTTCATCAGTGGTGCAAAAGTATTTGTCCTCAATCACCATGAACTATTATTATAAGGAAATCTAGATCTTGGTGGCACACGTTGAAACAAACTTAGGTTAGAATTGATAAATTAGGAAGTTTTTTTTTTATACAACACAGTCGGCAAACAAGCATACGGCCCGTTTGATGGTAAGCGGTTACCGTAACCTAAGAATGCTTGCAACACCAGGGGTATCACTCGCGCGTTGCCGACCCTTCCCTCCTCCCCGATGAGCTTTGGCGACCTTGCTTACGCGCAGGAACACAACTATAAGTTATTTGGCTGCGGTATTCTGTAAGGTGGAGGTACTTCCCCAGTCGAGCTGCTCTTTGAGCAACATATCGCTATGGTCTACCTTTCTTAAAGGTTTCAAAAATGGCGTCAAAATTGCTCTTCAAAGTCGGCAACATATCGGCAGTCCTCCTGGTATTGTAAATATACATAGGCGGTAGTGACTACTTACTATCAGATGGACCGCATACTGTTTGCCAACCTACTGACGATTAAAAATATTGTAATGGAATTTTGAGATGCGATTCTGCTTTGAAAATCACGCTGCACAGTGTGCTAAGGTCTTTATATAACATTAAATTACTTATTCATTACATTACGCAGTCAATGGAGTAACAAAGTAGGTATAATATTATATAGCTATCTGTTATTGAAATATACAATTTAAGTCTGTAATAGGCAGTAAATGTACTCATTTAACTGCAATCTAAATTTGATTACAAGTTAAAGTTTATTGTACGCTCAGAGCGTGTTGCGAGTTTGTTAGTATTTTATTAGTTACTACATTTATATTAAATGTCATAGCAGGGGAAAATAGGGTCAAATAGCAAATATTATGGACGACGTTCGCGTGGTTTTCCGGCCCTTAAGGCACTGTACCACTGCCAGCGGGGAAGAGTCTTGTGACCAACATACCGCTCATAGCGTCGCGTCGGTTCAGAATTATAGGACCGCTTCAGTTGTAACTGGATTTAATTGCTGTTGATAAAATAAAATGGAGCGTTATTTTTGTTATCTAATTTCAATTCACTCACTAAATAATGACATGACCCTAAATTACTCATATCCTGAGTGTAGTATTGAATACCTAGTAGTGTGTAAAATCGCAGGCGACAGGCAGTTACTTGTTACACTTACTTAATTAATAGCTCCCTTTACTCAAAGTGCAAAGATACATATTCTAAATCTTCCTTCTAAGAACACCTTAGGTAACTGTGAAAATGGTTAAGATTTAATTGATTCGAATTATTAACTCAATAGATTTGCTATAAATAAAAATGGATGATAAACGTATCAATTCTATGAATTAACCTCGAAATTAAAGACATCCTACGTACAAACTGGACCAATCAAAGCGTTTATGAATCGCAAATTATATAAAACAATATTGCAAGTTATTTCCAATTTAACTTATAAATGCTAATTAATCGATTATTCATAGATAGGACACGATCAATGCGCACACAGTGATCGAATGATAAGACGTCGATCGATTTATAATCGATATAATATGTGCGCAGGCGCCGCGCGACGTGTTTTTATACGCCGGCGCTTATTGGCGACCTGCATAAGGATAAATGAGGTCACCGCGATTAACTTAAATTAAATTATTTTTTTAAAGCTATAAGAGTAAAATATGAGAGTGTGCTGTAAATGTACAAAGTTACTTCAAGGTATGAAGATAGTTCCCGTTCCGTAAAAATAGCTTATGACGCTCTCCAATTTATAAATCTCTATGCAAAATTTCACGCTGATCCGTTGCTCCAATCTATATATTACTAATGTGGCCTATGTTCATTATTGTAGCGGATGTAATTAATTTCTAATACACGATAAAATGTCTCCTTGATAAGATTATAAAGTTAATCGTATCTAAATAGTAGTTATTACATCTAAATTGGCACTGCGCCACCTTAGTTACGTTTAAAAGCGTAGGAATAAGGTAATATTCAGAACCAATATCACAAAACCACTTTGGGTCTACGATTTATTTGTGGCGCAAAAAATTCTTATATACAATTGCATTTTTTTTAAGTGAAAACTTCTTTAGCCGCGTTAAGCGTTTTTGGAGGGGAAAAACTTATAGGTTCGCGTCACCGACATGCTCATGCTAATAGTATATCTATAGCTATGAGTAATTTTTGCATATAATTTCAATTAGTCTTAAGTTGATAGTTTTCACTTCTATCGGCAGTCCCCATGACTGCCTGTTTTTTTTTTATTAGTCACAAGCTATGTCTCTTTCCATGCTGCACACAAAATTTCATCACCATTAGTTGTGCTGTTGTGACGTCAATAGGTAACAATCAACTTTCTCATTTATAATACTAATTAGTATAGGCCTCTGAACACAATCTCATCATAGTAAAGTAGTGACCGAATGAGATGAGCAAAGCCTAAAATTGGTACACAAATAAGATATAATAAGAGAGGTAGAGCATAGCGATATGTCGCTCAAAGAGCAGCTCGACTGGGGAAGTACCTCCTTACACCTTACAGAATATTATCACATACCGCAGTCAAATAACTTATAGTTGTGTTCCTGCGCGGGAGTAAAGTCGCCAGAGCTCATCGGGGAGGGGGGAAGGGTCAGCAACGCGCGAGTGATACTCCTGGTGTTGCAAGCGTTCATAGGCTACGGTAACCGCTTACCATCAGGCGGAACTGATGCGGCAATGCAGCTACCAGAACATAGCAATTTCAACTTGAGAGTGGTACAACATATAACACCACACTATGGTTTCTTCATGATGTTTTCCTTCACTGAAAGCTCAAGCTCATTGTGGTTTCGAGCGCGTCGCTTGATTGAAAGCCTTCTTTTTAGCTGTATAGTTGTTCATTACCACATTGTTTGATTAGTTCTTTAGTTGATTATTTACCATGTTATTATGACATAAATTCTATATGCATATCATGGGGTTAGTGATTACTATTCATATTGAATCACCGATAATGACTATCATTAATTATCATACAGACACGTGTAATAACGCTTTATGAACAATCATATCCATTTCAATTTTGAATTATTAATGCTCCGTTTGAGTTGTATGATTTAGAGACATGAGATCCGTTTGTAACAAGATTTTGTCTGATTGTTCTTTGATTTGTCTATTCTTATATTGTTTCGTATCAATAAGTCCATCCTCCAGGTACTAGGGAATAAACAGCGCCCATCGACCGTGGTACAGACTCTAATCCTTACCTTTTATTGGCACGTGTCGCGGCGTGATGATGTTTCCATAGAGCAATTGGTAGTAGCAGCGATCCTATTTGCAGATAAAAACACATCCCTTGCGACGCATCTCTAGTGGAAATGCAGCCCAATGTTGAGTGCACCAGAGCGCTTGGTGGATCATCCATTAGATAGACCGAACAAATGAAGACCGTAACAGGCGATCCCATTAACGACTGCATCAGAATGGCAGTAGTCAGTGAAGAATAGTGGCGTGTTGTGATGAGAGCCACACATCACACGTCATGAAGACCACGACCACTCTGTCAAGAGTGATAGGCATAAGAAGATGGTCATACGGTGTCCTTATTTTTAACGAACTAACATCTTTAGTTCGTTAAAAAACGCTAGTTGAGTAATAAATTAATGTAAAATTGATGTTCAAGACCTTAGGTTCTAGATAGTCTTCTTCTCTTTACTTTTGTTTGCTTCCCTATGTAATAGGTAGGTATTATTGATCCCTAGGTCTTTCTCTTCCTTGCTTTTTTTCTATCTTTCCTTTTTAGTGCTCTATGATATGGCAACCTTAATAAGATATTTTCCCATTATATTCGTAACATACACATTTTAGTATAGTCCATTAACATTAATCATTTTGGGGTTTCAAGCGACATCTCTCCAAAAATTTCCATTTTTATACAATTTGTTTTAGTAATTTAGTCGTGAAACATAACAAGACTAAAGATTTTTTAATTCAACCTAATGAATTAGTACCAAAAATACACCAAGAAAATACTCAACGAAAATTCTCGAACAACAAGCGACAACCTAATTAAACACAGTCTGTTGTTTATCAATTCTCCAACATAACAGACACCTAGCTAAAACCAATTCATCAAACCCAATCTTACACATGGTAAACAATTTTAGTCCAGAGATACCATTTACATTCTGGTTTCTATTAATCAGAGTAACAGAAACTAGATAGCGTTTGTGAACGACCTTCTAAGGCTGAATCGTGACGTTTATTTTGTAAGTACGCGCATACCTGAATTGCTAAGTGCTCTGGACGCCGAGTTTAGACTAAATTAAGTCATGATAAATCGCGAGGTGCTAATGAATTTGGTTTGACGATGGCAACACTTCTAAAATAAAATAATGGCTTCTAAAGTATTTTATAAGAGAATAGACGTCATAAATACTCTGCTCGAGTTGTTTTTGATTTAGAGAAGGTAGAAACAGAATCACAACTTGCGGACTATGTGGTAAAAGGAGATAAATTTAAAATTCAATTGCTGAACTCTTAACCTATAAAAGTTGATTGGTAGTGGTTCATAGAACACCACGCGGGCTGAAAGGTACCAAAGACACTACTTATTACTTGCGTCTTTTTGCTCCACTATTATGGCTCGATCTCAGTAAACCATCGAATATTTTTTTTACAAATAGAATCAAAGGCGACTAATTTATAGTCAAAGTCAGTCATTAAGCACAAGAAGGGTACTTGTAAACGTCGAAGCTACTGAAGTTACGGCCAAATATAAGCGATGATTAAGCTTTCGGTGATAGAAAACCATCTTGAGAAACCGTTACACCTCCTGGCTGGATGCAATCTTTATTTTAATTTTTTTTCGTCAACTTTGTAAAGGTCGGGTACACATTGGTTACCCCACCTGGTATTGCTATTGTCCATAGAAATGGTCGTCTTACCATCAGATGGATTATCTACGAATTTTTCAACCTAATTACTAAGACTACTGTGGGATATTTGAACAGGTTTGTCAAGCTCCAAGTTTATCGTCATCATTGTACAAATCTAAACCGCAACTAGATCTTGCAAGTAAACGTAGTCGTAACCTGAAATGGCTTTCACGTGTTAATAGAGGGCTCAGATGTGCTACAGGAAGGTCAATGCCGATTGGCTTAGAGATAACCCGATAGATCCAGAGTTTGCCGGTGATATCGACCTGGTATCATGATGGATCGAAGACATAGAGCTAGAAAAAGTTAAGAGTAGAGATGTCTTTGATTAGATCCAAGTGATAGAAGAGGTTGGGAAAATATAAACTTACAATGGGAGTATTTGAAGTCATGCGGCATCGCTTTTTTACATGGCTATAAGATAAGGGTTAACTGTCTGTAAAAAATGGATTTGTCTGGTAAAAAAATATATTTTTAGTAAAGGACTATGAAAGAATAAAGAAAAAAGAGAATTTATCTTGTCTTTAATAGAATTTAATTCATATAATGTAATAGCAAATTCATTGTTGAAAATTTTGTGTATTCACGCTAGGCTAGATTTTTCCGAAATTTCAAATTTCGCTTTTAGTATTAGAAATACGGTTACAGATTATTTATTATCAATAAAAAATGAAAACGACTTATTTATTATACTTGTCTACAATGCCCTAGCTCTACAAACCTACCACACAACACGGAAGCGTCCATTTTACAACTTGTGGCCAAGTGGTAATGTTTGTGATCGTGACCCGGTCACATGATACCGATCCAGCCGGTGCGATTGGACACCCTGACCTTGACCAGATCACCTGATAGGTCTACTGACCCCGTCAGGGTTACGAAGGGTTCGTTAGTATTGGTTGGTGTGGGTATGGGATAACATTTCTGCTGCACTATATGTAATGTTTTAGCAAGGTTTTGTTAATTTATCCTTATAAATTATTATCCCTCCCATATAAGTTTTGACGCTGCCAAGCCACAGGTCATGAGTTCAATTTCCATTTTTTTGTTTGTTTTTACTTTGTATAGGCTTGTATTTGACCACAACCTCACTATGGTAAGTGATGATGTGGCCGAAGGTGGTAAGCACACAAAGCCTAGAAGGAACTGGCTCTCAAGTGCAGCTACCGGAACACACCAATAGGTGTCTGGCGACAGATTTTCCACTTTAGCCAGGCGGGTACTACAAAGTACCCTACCACCATGCTATGGTTTCCTCCGGATGTTTTCCTTCACCGAAAGCTCAAGCTCATTGTAGGATTCGAGCCCACGACCTTTGCCGCGGCGTCCGACGTCACTACCACTGAGCTACGGACAAACATTTTTATCCATGAAAATTACTGTTTTATCTGAGTCTGGATGGAAGTATGTATTTAAGTATATTATCATAATATTATCAATTATTAAGTTTCTATAATACAGGCTTTGCTTAGTCTCAGGATATTAATTTAATTAGATCAATAATTAAGCTGTTAAAAACTTTGATGTGAAAGTTTAATGAAATTATTTTTGTATATATTTTTATAGGCGTTAGGGGTAGGGCTCTATCTGCTCTTTTGAATGAAGGGTGAAAAGATACACTTGTCAATTTTCTTGTTTACAAGTAGGCAGGAAAATTATATTTCAACAAGAAGATTCTTCTGCAACACGTAGCATTGTTACAGACTCTCAAGAGCATAAGCTTTCTTTGTGTCTACAAGATTATTACGGTTTTATAAAAGTGAAATTAAATCTTGTTAGTCGATGTAATTTGTGAAGTATATCTGAGCATCTGTCCTTGAACACATTCTATATTCCTTTCTAGACTACTTTAGCTGAGATCTCAAATCTAATTCAGTTTATACTTGTCTTGCTAGTGTTGTATGTCAGTCGATATCCTGTCGATAAACAAACTCACAATATTGACAACTTGAAAAGCTAATACTCACAATAGTAACGTGTCTATAAGTATTTTGTTTATTGTTTTGGCAGTCCTGTATAAATCTATATGATGGCTGAATAGAGTTTTCGTAGTACTGTAGCCATTGTTAAAACAATCATCAAAATGCTGTCGATAGATTCTACTAACTGCTCACAACTTTTGAATTCTAATGATAATTTATTTATCATCGATATTATGTGATACATTGTTTGTGATTGAAAACTATCGTTAAATTTATCGAATATTGTCAAACCTAAACTCTTATAAACGATCTATGGACATCTTGACAAAGTGGGTACTCGGTCTTTTCGTAACTTATACTCTATGCAAAACGTGTTGTAATTAACTCGATGTTTCCAATTTTCGATTCTATTTCAAATATAGTTAAGGTTAAATATACGTAAAGCATATACTTGTTTATTAATTCTAACAATCAATTTAGAAGCCAAAATTTAATGATTAAATATATCATTAATCTTATTGTAAAGAAATAACAGCTGATTTACTTTTTTTAAAGATCGAGAACACCTTATTATCGACAGAAAAGCATCAATACTTAGTGAAAACTATAAATGTCAATCTATTTTAAAATGGAAAGTTATCCGAAATCATTACTTATTCAAATTATTCATGATAATAATACTCCATATATCGTGAAAAGAAATTGAGTATTACATAGTGTCAAAGCCCATAAAAGCGGTTAATCATCTTTGATGTATGACGCACCATTGTCGAATCGGCGTACGCGCACGCGTGAAAGCGCCGTTTTATATGTACTGCCTTATTTGGTCAACGGTTTTCGGGTCATCGTGCACGAAAGAATTATTGATTAATTAAATATTTTTTTTACAGGCTTGTGTTTATTGGTCGTATTTTGATGTTTATAAAAAACACAATAAAGTAATATTTTAAATGAAATATGTAATGTCTCAAGGTTGGCACCGTGTGAGTGATACCCCTGACAGGGAAAATATAATATTGTATTTTCTTTGCCCGTGGTTTTATGAGCGTCTATAGGCTACGGTAACCGCTTACCATCAGGTGGGCCGTAAGCTTGTTTGCCACCTATGTAGTATAAAAAAATAAAATAAATAATAATGATTAAAAATGCTGTCGGTGATTGCTCAGGTTCCGTTCAGTTTAGTTTGGGATCAGATGGCCGTGTGTGAAGAATGTCCCAGGATATTTTTTTTTTATAAAATATGTACCTAATTATGAATCTATTTTATTATTTGATACTTTTGCTCTCGCCTATACTTCAAGGCAACGCTTCTGTATTTTTTAATTTTACAAAATATCATAAAACTGCTCGACGTCGGCAACGATACGTTGTAAATTAACATTTTTATAAAAGTAATCATACGCCAGCGAACCGTTATGAACCTTTATAAGGTGGTGTTAAAATAAAAGTGGTAAGGTGTGAACTTGATAAGTAATCGTTGGTATTTTATTAGGCCGGAAATTTCACCAGCATTCCGAAGGGTACAAATTTAAAACGCCATCTTTAATTAATAGAATGGTTTAACTTGGTTGATGGTAAACTAGCAAACCAAAATACTACGCTGACAAAGAGAATTCCATTAAAGTCTTATAAAAAGTAAAAGTACTAAAGTTGTCACAATCTAATGGCCCGCTTTGACAGCCCATATGCATCCATGTGACAATAAGAGACAAATATAGCGAGACATAAGGAGATATCCACATGTCAAAATGGGTCTATTATTGTGACAACAATCGATTGTGACAACTTTAGTAGGTACATACTTTTATTTTTTATACTTACCTATGCTCCCAAAATTTTTTCAGAACTATAACGTCTTATGTAACTATTATGTTCTAACAAAGTTTATCTCTAGAAAAAGTCTGTCTGTCTAGTGAGTTAATTGTATGATTAATTTGACCACTACAAAAATAACTGCCAACAGCTGCCATACCCAGGCTTATGACAAATGTGTTTGACAGTTCTAATGAGACAGTGTGCGAGACCATCGATTAAGCTTACTGTTGGCAACTTCACGGCAATTTAGTGCTGTCAGTGAGCTGTCATAATTGTCATTTCGACAAAGGTTATTCATTTTGTAAGTACCTTTAGTTTTGTAAGCTATTCATGATATTATGAACTCTTACTAGGATTTACCTTTTTTTATTAGGGTTCCGTACCCAAAGGGTAAAAACGGGACCCTATTAAAAAGACTTCGCTGTCGGTCCGTCTGTCTGTCTCCAGGCTGTAATCTCAAAAACCGCGATAGCTAGACAGTTGAAATTTTCACAAATTATGTATTTCTGTTGCCGCTATAACAACAAATACTAAAAACGAAATAAAATAAATATTTAAGGGGAGCTCCCATGCAACAAACGCGATTTTTTTGCCCTTTTATTTCTATATGGTAGTTCCCGTTGACCAAGAATTACGAAATTTGGTAAAAAGCAAGGTCTTGCAGCACAAATAAAGGGAAAATGCAAAAAATAAAAAAGTTTAAATTAAAGGGTAACATAGTTACGCCAATTAATAAAGACCTCTTAGTTGTATGGGCGATCATACAACTCTTTAGAGGTTTAGCTTAATAGGGAATATGCATAAAATTTAAATTTGTCTCAAATATTTTTTTCTAGATTCTTTATTGTCATTACATTATACTTAAAAGGTATTTTTTTTATTTAGTTATTATTTAAACCCAGAAAATATTACATAAAAAGTGAAAAATAAGGGAGGAAAATTCAAACTTACAAAACGCGTCACCATTGGTCGAAACGAAATGTGACGTTAATTGTCACGTCATTGAATTTATCGGCGTCGATATTCATACTGTGTTAAAGTAGTGTTTGTGAGAAAAAGTGTTTAAAACTGTATTCCTGTGTGATTACTTGTGGATATATATTTGTAGTCAATCGAGGACGATGACAGAAACTGGTTTTGTTAAAGCACAATCAGATAATCTGCCGAAAATAGATGCATTTATGATGTCAGCATATTTTGCATCAAATCTCGAGTCTTTGCCTTTTAACTACAGCCATTCTTTCAACTGGTGGTGGCATATTCCGTTTTTGACACAAAAATATATGAGGAACAACCAGTAGCGGCGTTAGGGTAGGGCGCGGTAGGGCGACCGCCCAGGGCGCCAGATATAAAGGGGCGCCACGGGTGCCCCTTTGACACTTAGTATACTTTCATGGATTGATGCTGAAATACGATTAAAAATAGGAAAAACAATAAATTGTCAAGAACAATCTAAATTGAACCTTTCTGTAATTAAATCTTGCAAGATTAATTTGACCCACTTCCCAGTGTTCGATTGAGTTGAAATTTTGCTTAAATATGTAAATCGGATGACAATGCATTTTTATGGTAAGCATGACCTGAATCACATTCAGGATTAGCTCCAGATAATGGAACTCTTCAACAACAGCACAGTCACGAAATTTTGTGTACCTACGTATTTTACTATCATCGCCGGTTCAAAATTTTACCATGACAACTAATTTCACGCTAAAATGTTCAGATTTCATTTTGGTACTATTATTTTTGGCAACATTTAACTAGATCTGGTGGTTAGTTAAACATAAGTCATCTTTTTTGCCTGATTAGAATGTAAATAAATATTATAGGTTAAATATTAAAGATTAAAGGTCGCAACATACAAGAACTGTACAAATGTATGGATAGCATTGCGAATATTGATCATCATACCTGTAACGGTTGCTAATGGGGAAATAAGTTTTTATCGACAATATCTCAATCTAGATTGACAAACTTGGAAACTTTGTCAATCGAAAATTAAAGTAAGGAAAACATAGACTTTGTAATAAACGACTTAGTCGATAGGAAGGCTACAAAAGTAAAATTTTATAGTTTTTTTTATAAATGGTTATTTCATTGTCTTGCCATTTTTTTGTATGAGTTAGAATGGCAGATAAGGGGCGCCGTGGAAATCTCGCCCAGGGCGCTCGTAGAGCTAAAACCGGCACTGGGAACAACTCCTTTCTTTAACCGTAGATTACATTTTTCTCCTTTCTGTTTCATTATGTTATATTCAATATAATTAACTGTATCTTCCTTAAGGCTAGTCTCCCTAAAATCAGTGTTCTTGCGGAATTTGTTATTTTAAAGTGTGAGATTTGAAGTTTCTAATACATATTTAATTTTTTAATTTGACGCCACTTTTATTAGCTTTGTGAGGCTTTAAACTTACCTCTATTTACGTTCCACGCGTAGAGGGTCTCATTCATGCACTCGCCACGAAAAAAATCTTATCTTTAGATACATTTTTAAATAACTTTTGTAAACAAGGCTAGGTTAGTTTTAGACCAAACCTCCTATTTTCACACTAAGCTGTACATAAATATATGCTATACTTACGTTAAAATGATCTTCACAACAAAATAGAACCGATAATGGAGATACAATATCCCTTCTCATCATCTTACACCATTTTTTTCGTAATTTCGCATCGCATGGAATACGAAAAAACACTTTATCGGGTGTACTAATAATAGTGTTTTTGCACTTCGGTACCATACAATACTTGTAAGATGGTTTTTTAACTACTTCCATGATTTGTATAGCAATTAAAACTGAAAATACGTATGAAGTAACTGAAACACTATAGTAAACAAACGTGGGATATAACAAATGACGTCATCAGAAGCGCGCGCTAAATGGTGGCGTTTGAACGGCTCAAATTTATTCAAGGTTTTAAATTTCACTTTGAAAAATAATTTGGCTCTTTTCAAGCCTATTTATATTTTTTTCCATGTTATAAAAATGTAAATGATAAATTTAATAAATAAAAAAAAATCATGCATATTCCCTATTGGCACCAACCTCAAATAAGGTAAATAAATAAAATTGTGAATTTCCAACGATGGACGAAGTTTGTACTGAACCCTCGGTGCACGAGTCCGACTCGCACTTGGACGGTTTATTGTTATTCAAATCGAAAAAATACATTATTAAACCATTATTTAGGATCTTTATTATTTTCTGACAACTCTCCGTTCGGCCGCGGGCGGTGGTAGACATCTTTGTAGTAGGTACTCTGGTTGGCTACCACCCTCAAGTTGAAAATCTGTCAACAAGCATCTACCGGTGTGTTCCGGCAGCTGCATTTGAGAGGCAGTTACCACCTTCAGCCACATCATCACTTATCATTAGATTGTGGACAAACACAAGCCTATATATATATATATACCTACATTGTATACATAGTTAAAAAAAAATACCTTTCGTGTAAACCCAGCATATAATATTGATAAATGTCGCATACCCTACTGACAAGCAACGAACCTATACCTTTCATAAATCGCGAAACGTCTAGTTAAAGTTCTCATGCGCACATTAAAGGTGCAAATAAAAAATAATAATTAAAAGGATTGTTATAAACCACAGCGGTGCATGGTGGTGGAAATTACTAGTTTTACGAAGCTATTCTTCCATTTGTAATAAATGGTATCTGGTTCTGTCTCTGCGACTTGCGATTTTAAAGTGAATTTCTTTGAAGTTTTTACTGCGGGCATTAAATTTTACACTAAATATAGGAGTTCAAGCCTTTGTGAAGTTCATTTTGCATTCTTAGAAACAATTTCACTTTTAATTTAAAACCTTCGACATTATAATAGTAGGTATATGAGCGATTTCGATGTTTTTTTTTACTATACTCAAGAGATTTTTACATACTGAGCATTCAGCGTATATAGCTTTGAGCGTAGTTTTTAAGCTAAACCAACTTTAGCAAATTGCAAATAGTTAAATAGTATAAATGGTTTGTAAACTCCAAAAAGACCTATATTTTTTCATAATATATTTGCCTCCAAAATTAATATTCTAGTTACACCAACGCATAGAAATAACCCTGACCTAACCAGATTTGAAGTTAATAACATAATTTGCAATAAATACCTCACCTACCGCAGGCTGGGTGAAACAAAAAGTAGAAAGACTAATAACACATGTTTAGTAGCAACTTCTTTGCTAACACCTTATCATTATGCAAATTACTGGTATTTTGTCAGTTCAGACATAAAACGCTTATGTTAGACCGAGTCTATGACAACTGGAAGGTTACAGTGAAGTAAAGATATATAAATTCAAGTTCTTTAATACAACGTTATCAATGAAATTTATTGGTATTCAATTTCAATTATGACTTAATCTACATAAACTACCCGCCTGGTTCCCAGTTCATTTTAGGCTTGGTGTGCCTACGACTTTCGGCCAGATCTTCAATTACACAGGCCTGCTGACAAAAAAAATAGCATTAAAATAACATTTAGCAGTTTTCGAGAACATTAAGGCGTTGATAGCTCAGTGGTAGTAACGTCGGACGCCGCGGCGAAGGTCGTGGGTTCGAATCCTACAATGAGCTTGGGCTTTCGGTGAAGGAAAACATCGTGAGGAAACCATAGCACGGTGGTAGGTTACTTTGTAGTAAGTACCCGCCTGGCTGGCTACCACCCTCAAGTTGAAAAGCTGTCGCCAAACACCTATTGGTGTGTTCCGGCAGTTGCACTTGAGAGCCAGATCCTTCTAGGCTTTGTGTGCTTACCTTTGGCTACATCATCACCTACCATAGTGAGATTGTGGTCAAACACAAGTCAACCATAATCAACTGATTTTCTTTATGAGAGTCATCTGAAGTTGGATTCCTCAATATAATAAATATTTACACAATACAATAAGTAAGTATATATACTAATACTAGCGCGCCCGACAGACGTTGTCCCGAACTCGATTACGACGCCATCTACCGGGTCCAATTGTATTTTCAAACCATCCAGGGACCCACTCATATATACACACAAAATTGCATCCAAATCGGTCCAGCCGTTTAGGAGGAGTTAGGTGACAAACACACGTACAGAAGAATTTTATATATTACTAGCGACCTGCCCCGGCTTCGCAAGGGTAGAAGAGCATAATATATTATGCCTACATTTTTTGCATCAACTTGTTGCGTGGCAAGAGGCGGGCAGTGGAGCGCGGGCGGAGGTGGCTGCATCAAGCGACGACATCACCCGTCGTCGTGTCGCGATAGTGCGAGACCGCTTGAATTTATTTTCTCGCACGTATTTTTTAATTTACGATAGCTCCTAAGATATTAATTTAAATAATATGGTGTAAAAAGTAAAATAATGTGCATGAAATGCTTAAAGCCTCTAATTTATTTAAAATGATAAGGATTAATACCGTATTCGTGTAAATAGCTTTCCTATTACCGCTTTATAATTGCCCATTTTATTAAGTATTAAAATGGATATAGTATGTTATTGCGGACTTTTCTGTAGACCTATATAAGATACACAATTCCACCATACACCATTTTGTTATATCTCAAAGGGTTTAGGCAACGCTTTCGTTGAAAACTCCCAGACGGCTTATTTTTTCCGACACCTCCAACAAATATAATTATATTTTAGCCAATGTATACAAACTACTAAAACCTTCCTCTTGAATTACTCTATCTATTAAAAAACCCGCTTCAAAATCCGTTGCATAGTTTTAAGATTTAAGCATACATAGGGACGGACAGACAGCGACAGTGACTTTGTTTTATACTATGTAGTGATGATGATGATGAAGATAATAAAGCTGAAGAGTTTGTTTGTTTGAACGCGCTAATCTCAGGAACTACTGGTTTGATTTGAAAAATTATTTCAGTGTTGGATAGCCCATTTATCGAAGGCTATAGGCTACTTTTTATTTCGGGAAAATACAAGATCTCTCGGGAGCGCGGGTGAAACCGCGCGGAAAAGCTAATTTACAATAAAATTATACAATACAAACTATAATATAGGAAAATTTCCAACTGCACTGCAAATGGGCAAAGTTCCCAACAGGCTGGCAGCGACCCGTTTTTGTCCGGCCAAGCTAATGCGTTGACGGAAAAAGCTCCCAGCCTGTCGGTCTTCCGATGGTAAAATCGGCGAGTTTCAGACCCCGACGGACCCATGGTTTCTACCGCAAAAGGTACAAACAAATAAACATAGTCTTATATTGTTTTCTATTGTTTTTGTCGACAATACGTCTTCCTTTCAGGAAGTTAACAATCAATCAATAATAACCATTCTAAGTAAGCAGCCATGCTAGTAATTGCTTACTTAAACTGAAATGGCTTTTGCTTATTAAATTTAAATACAAATCTTTCTTGGGGATCTCTAATGCTCGTGCCATTGGCGCCA
Source organism: Tetheella fluctuosa (assembly GCA_951216915.1). Classification (NCBI taxonomy): domain Eukaryota; kingdom Metazoa; phylum Arthropoda; class Insecta; order Lepidoptera; family Drepanidae; genus Tetheella; species Tetheella fluctuosa. The sequence continues at coordinate 1,164,952 of OX578229.1, read as the reverse complement.
TAAGACCATGGTGTTATGAATATAAAACATGGTATACTTGAGAACGGGATTCGCAAGTGACTTTGTAAACAAATCAACATCGACTGAGCTATGGAGGTCGGTGAACGGTTCTCTTAAATTATCATTCCAAATTCCCAAGTTAAGGACTAAACATGATGATAGAAAGAGATACCTTAACCATGACCTAGTTAAAAAGGAAAAAGTTATTAGAATTATGCACAATAAGAGTCTTTGAAAAAGGTAAGATCATACAAATGATTTGGCATAACAGAGAAGGTATATTTGAGATAAATTTACAGATGACCAAGCTTAATTAGAAACTAAAGCAATGAGAAAAGCGGTAATTTATAAAGATAAGGTTGAAGAAACAACCACTCTTCTAGTACTTCTAAATTGATTGAAGAAACAAAAGTATGATAAAGATGCTAAAATTATGATTATGCATAAGAAGACTTAAATTATTAAGGAAAGTGATAAAAGACGCGTTTATAAAGTTGAAAACAGCTCAAGTTCAAGCTTAAAAAATCTTGTTGCGTCAATTTAAAACGTATTAAACAGCTGTAAAACGGTGTTCGATAAAAAAACCTATAATAAAAGTATTTCTTTTTGTTTCATTTCCACCGCTGGATAAAGCAAATTGCCCAATAAAATACTTAATTGAGACATTACGTCGGTTGAGTTAAGATTCTGATCTTTGTTTCGATTGTTGTACACTCACGCACAAGTTTGAATAACTAGATATTTTTTAAAAAAATGAGGTGTCATGGGACATCCACTAAACGTGTATTATACGTAAAATCGATTTACTCGTTGTTTCGCTGTGTTGCCTCATCCCGAAGCTTTTTGCTTCTATTCGTTTCGATCTAACTATACGCGTTTAATTTCGAACTATCTATCAGTTAGTGGGATGTTATTTATTTCATGAGTAATACACACACACTCTAATACGGTTGACGTTACTTGATGACACGATATTGTAATAAAACATTTTAATATTTAAAAAATAACTTTTCTCTCTACCAGTACCAACATATCTAGAATGAACCGACGCGCCACACCCCGATGTGTATCTGGCGGATTACGAGTGAACACAGGTGAACCGGCTAGTTTTAACATCTCTCGTGATTTACGTGCTTGCCTGTACTTACCACTTAAGTCGTTTCCATTTGCTGGTTTATTGTCTAGCAATGATTTCGAATTAAAATATGTAGGTTTGAGTTAATCTTGGAGTTTACGGAACTAACGGGTGTCCTGCCCTAGTTGTTAAACGTTTAATGGTACCTATCGGACTGGAACATCGACTAGGAGGAAAACCGTAAACCTGGATTTCCAAGATAATTTGTAAGAGAGTGTGTTAATCCGAATTGGGATAGAACGTAGCGAGTATAATTATGTCCAAACCTAATAACTTGACCAAGATATGAAGGTACCGTTCAAATTTTCGAACGTGGATCGTTTAAAATAATTCAATTGTACCATCTTATTCGCGCTACAGTCTGAGTACCTCATACCATCTATGTTACGTGTAAATTATGCAAGAATATAATAGGTACGTTAGAGTTTTATTTCAATGTATATGCCTAGAATTGATATCACTCATATTATTATATGACCGACGATACAGTGAAGATTTTTAGTTAATAAAAAATGATAGTAAGCAGTAACTTCAAAAACATCTCAATATTTCTTGAAAGTAAAAAAAAAAAACAATTTTGAAGAAATCATAATGAATATTGAAGATAAAAACATCAAAGCCACCGTGAAAGCAAAACCGCGCAAACACAATCGTTCACAAATAAAACTTAACACTTGCAGGAATAAAAATGTGGGTGCAAACATGACAGTATATTACGATTTATCGACAATTCGACACCAAAGCACTCGGGCGCCGACCACCGGCCGAGTTCATTACCTACCACGAAAATATGCGTGCGCACACGACACAAGGAAATATTTATATATATTCTGAGATCTGAAATGATATAGCTGATGATAATTAATGTGCAAATACTTTTAATAATTATAACAATATTTTTATCAATAAATCTAATTAAAAAAAAAAACAAATGTAAAACAAAAGAAAACCTATTTAAACTATACATAACTTCTTGTAGCACTTATTACTAAGACTTTTAAAGATTTAGGACTAGATTAACAGATTGCTAATATGTTCCGAATAGCTTATGTGACAGTTATCTGATTATGCTGAACAGAATGTGACGGTCTGTCACCACAGGATATCTGCCAGATAAGCTATCAGGAACTTATCGTGAACCTGCAAGCCTGAAATATATGAATAATTCAAAAGGTACTTAAATCTGATAATATTATTACTAGAGTATAGATATCGCTGTCAGTTGGTACTATTCTATTGAAGAATGCTCTTAAAAAACTTTCAAAAATGCAATCGGGTTCATTTAGCGAATGGATTCTACAGTATATTCGTGTGAGACCACCATAATATCACACACAATTCACTTAACAGACGACCGCAGCCAAACGATTTCTTTCATCGACTCCCCCGGTGTTCCGATGCGCAAAACCCGATTTATTGACAATAAAATCAATCGACAACATATCGTAAACGAAATAAAAAAGTCAAACTTGATTGAATAATAATAAAACTGTTAACGCCAGGAAGCTTCTAGTAATATATAATGTGGATATAAAATTAGCTTTTAAATAAATGTAGGTTACGGGTCTCGTTAAATTACGGCAACAACAGATGTATTAAAATAAAGTGGCCTCAAAATAGAGCCTTGTGGAAATCATTGATTATTTGTGGAATTTTTAATACACAGTTAAAATAGTAGAAAATTTCTTCTTTACAACTATTAATGTGTTTAGAATATTCTAACAAATGTTTATGTAAATCGTGTTTCTAATAAATCACTTGACATCATTCAGTAACAAATGACAGTAGCTTAATTGCTAACATAGATCGGTCAGGCCACCAATCACGACTAACTACTCTCGCTAAAGGTGGTTATCAAATTAGTATCGAGCTAAATCGTTTATTTTATTTCCTTTATCAGTTATTAATAGTTATTTATGAGTATTTGTTTTGGAGTTGTACGCTCCATGTTCAAAATTTCTCTACATCCAATATATTTTCAGAAAAATTAATGATCACCGAGTCAGTAAATTGAAATCGCAAGCCATACCATTCAAAGAACCGATAGCCAAAAAGAGGATTGCTGACATCTTTTTTAAAGTGCCGATCTGGATGGCCTCTCACCAGGTGGACTTAAAACATGATCAAGTCGCTGAGAGCCACTAAACACAAGCAGATTAAGAAATAGGACAATGTTGAACAGTGGTCGGAGATCTCCAAGTTAAAACGTGCATTCTCAATATCATTGGGCATTATTCAAACAAACAAAAAAAACAGGAAAAACAAAGCTCGGGTACTATTTCTCTGATGACTCATACAACATTGAACACGTCGTTATAATAAAACATTAAGAGACCGTTTCAAAATAAACAGCAGATAAGAGGCGTGATTGCCAATATAGTTCCATTAGTTGGAGCCTTGTTAATGATAGATCTGTGAACATTGAAAATAAAATCGAACAACGATAATACAAATCTAACATTACCACCGACTATTACAAATGATTCAGTATCTCATATTGTTTCACCTTGATTTAAAGATGAAAATCAATTGGAAGCACAATTCCTCATCGGTATAGATAAATTTGTTTTATTGGAAGAAACTGTGGAGCGAACGAAAAGCATTGCCATCAATTTGCACCAATCAAAAACGTTGTACAAACTTGACCTTAGCAGTGACAGTGGAGAAATGCACTTGATCATTGTCACTTTGCATAGCACACGCTTGACGTAATAATGGAGCGGTTAATAGATATTCTTAATTAAGCTAATGAAGGGAAACTAAAAAGTTCATCGAAGATTTTAATTGACAGAACATGGATACAATGTTGATTATTATATTGTACCTATGTAGTAGATGATAATCTCAATTCTATTTGCTATTCCATAGGATTGCTTTGTCGTCTCTATTTTCCAGATTATTATTTGAATAATTTGATTTTATGAAACTTCATTAAAATGGAATAGAAGCAAATTAAACAATTGAATTCAAATTGAAAGTAACCAATAATAATAATATTATTGACAAGACATAGAATACGGTTTGATATAGTCAACCCATAAATAATATAAGGTTTATAAGTCAGCAATAAATTACTCATATATTAACTAACAAGCAGTAATCATGTCTTAAACATGTAATAATAAAATAATGATCAATTCAATAAGTGTTCTTAACATCATGTTTTGGTTGTATCGGAGTTTGTGCCGCTGTTTCGGTCCCATATACGGATCGTATTATCTTTGAAATCTACTTTGTATCAGATTTCGAATGAGCATTTGATATTTTTGACATTTGAAGCAATGTATTTCTTAAATCATCGATTGGAAGTTTTTAAAATGAACAAAAAAATAATAAACAATAAATTTATATATATTTTTTATGTTCAATGATTTTATTCTATCAGATTCAAGATAATGGCGAATTTCAGTGTAAAATTTTTGACTGTAATTTTAACAATAATATTTATAAGTTAGTACAGCAGTTGTTTCACCCCAGATTATGAAAAAAATATTCAACTTTAAATATAACAAGCAAATAGCAAAACGTTTGAAAACATAGTAATAAGTCCAATCAAAATATAATAAATCAATGAATTTTCTGTTAAACGCCAAGACAATGTCTAGACAGAAAATTGAGAACACAGAAATGGGTCAAGCAACAACAATGATGCAAATATGTAATTAGGGAAGATACGATGGTTTATTAACCCAATTCACGGTCTCAAAGCTAAATTAGATCTAATCGTGTTGATTAATATTTTACCTTTGTTTATTGATAGACTAGCTAGAATTAAGGATGAGGATAAAAAAGACTGGACATAGGCCTCCCCTAATGATCTCCAATAGGACCAGTCTTGGGCGGCCTGCACCCAGCAGTGGACGTCTTGCGGCTGAGATGATGATAAAAAAGACTAGAGTAGCGCCAAAGTTGCAGAAAGCTCCAAGCAGTTCAAGGTGGTTCATAATCTGGTGGTAAAAGACACAAGGACCTAAAAGGGTTAGTGAACTACACTTGCTTTTAAGTTTCGTTTCTCTGGCATAATATATTATTTTACAAATAAACTTATTTGTCTATCCGTGAGTTACAAACCAACTAACAACGTGACGAAAAATGCAATAATGTAACATCCTTTTACCCTCACTACACGTTGATGAAGAATTAATGAAAGACTTAAATTTTGCTCCATTTGCTTTTAGGTGTTTAAAATTGTATTTTTGCTTAAATGTCACGCTGGTATGTTTTCATTTTACTTACTTTTTTTTCTACAATTTCATTTCAAACATATTGTCCTGCTTTGTACTTACAACTGGTCAATTCATCATCACTAAAGTAGATGTCCACCGACCTTACTTTGACAAATGAATCGAGACGCCGCGCGCATGTTAATTTGTCACTCTTTTGTTTTTGTCACGCTTTGCAACGCTTTCATTATGAGAGACAGCCGCTTTCTTCGTTACATCTCGATTTAGATTCTTAAACGTTTCTTTACGACTTATTGTTTTGTCCAAAGCAATGTTCTTTAATGTAACGAGTATTTAAATCATCATTAGCTTGTATTGTTTTGAATCCTTATCGGTATTTTATTCTGCTGATGTTGCATTGGAAATTATATTCAATGAATTCCCAGGAATGGCGTTACATAGAATTAAAGGAAATGATTTAGAGAATAAAATTGATTTGAATTTTAAATACGTTCAAATACATAATGTGGGATTGGATTTAACTAAAATTGTAATCAGATAAGCCGAGAAAGAGAAAGAGTTGATGATAAAAATAAAAGAGTTACTCGAAACAAACTTTCTTATAAAGTTCCTTAACAGCGAATTAATAATAATGCTCTTGAACAGTACAATAATTTAACACATCAATGAATCTATAAAAACTGGACTTTGTCATAGCTTGGTACCAATGATTTTTATTACTTTTTTATTGAAAACAAACACAGATTTATGTTTATTAATGTGACTTTTGCATTTTTTTATATTCTGCACATACCATGACAGAACAATGAGGATTGTTAATATTAATGATATGAAATATGTACCTACCTTGGTAACTTTGGACTCCTTAAAGTTTCAAGAGGCGTTTGTGAGGTATCTGAAACAAATTTAAAAGGATAATTAGAAATCTAACTTGAAAATACGAGATGATAGATGCCGAGAGTAGACACAAATCGTAATGATGCTGATGATGACAATAATAAAAAAAAAACAATTTGGAAAGTTACGAAAAATACCGAGTCCTTTACTTAGAAATTTCAAAGCGTTAAAAACAGTGATTCAATATTAACAAAAATACATTGTTTACTCCCAGCCATAAATTCTATGGTAAAATGATTTACCACATAACGCGTTAGTGACACTATAGATCGTGACCTAAGATAGGATGAAGATAAATAATGAGTTACAATTAACATTATTACAGATGATAAAGATCTAGTAAACTCTGATGATATTAATTAGAATTATGATTTGTTAGTTAAGGAGTAATTATGAAAATCTTAGATAGATAGATAGATAGATAACACTTTATTGTTACACCATACATAAAAGGAGTAGAAACACAAAGAATAACTTAACTTACAGTGAATGTGTTACAATGGGCGGCCTTATCACTAAAAGTGATCTCTACCAGGCAACCTTTGGATGGAGAGGAGTTAAAAAACTGTATAAGACGGGGGTGTACAGAACTGAATATAGATTAATAATATAAACTGTGAACAAAATTATATACTTGCTGCTAAATTATAGAATTATCTTATTAGATTTATAAGTAGTGTTACTTAAAAATTTTAAGTGGTAAGCAGCCAGGTGGGTAATACAGTCGTACTATGGGTTTTCACGATATCTTCCGTTATCAAAAGCTCAAATTACGTATGAGTATAGGTATATCGTTAATTCAAAGAGATACCAAATAAATACTGATAGTTGATAGAACCTCATTATAAAATTCCGGAAGTAACGACACAGCACCTGAATCCCACGATTCCATCCAATAATGGTATATTCGAGCCATGACGTCAGTTCCTTGACCACAAGTAGTACCCATATAAGTCAATTTTGTATTTATTATAAACCAAAACGTGCGCATGAGTATCGATACAATCGAATCACGCAAACGTCGTGATGTTTCCAAACGATTAATATTATTAGATGCTAAATTATTTACTAAAAAAGCGAACATACATTTCTGTTACTACGACATTTTATAATTCTTCAAGTAATTGAATTATTACCTATACTGGGTGATTTTGTTATCACTGGCAATACTTGCAAGGGTGGAAGTACTCATCAAAATGAACAACTTTTATTATGGGACTAACTGTGAAATCATGAAAAAATTATCAGCTGTTCCATACAAAAGTTCAATACCTACTCGCCCAAAATGTATGAAGCAACTATATTATTTTATGCGATATCAGAGTTAGCCCTATAATAAAAGTTGTTCACATTGATGAGTACTTCCACCCCTGCAAGTATTGCCAGTGATAACAAAATCACCCTGTATAGTTTTTTTTTAACATTGTAAGTATAATGATTTCTGATTTTATCATCTATCTATGTAATAAATAGTCTTCAAAGTCAAAGTCAAAGTTTCTTCAAATATCTATCAATATTTTTTTTCACTTCACGGAGTAATTGCGATAAAAAAAAAATTATAAAGTCAATGTGACACCTACATTAAAATATATGCAAAAATAGAACTGAGCTTAAAAATTTGTGTTCAACCTTAGATAAAAGCATCTCTCAAAGACTATGAACTCAATGGATACCTTAATTAAGAGCCATATCTCACTGAGGCTTGAAAACCGATACATTTTTGCAATCTCCGCATTCAGAATGGAAACCATCACGCACGTAACCATAACCAATAAATTGGAATTACTTCACTGACAAGTGTAACAAACAACCCAGCGGGTGCACTCACAACCATCGCCTCATTATCGACAAAATCAACTTTATTATTAGCAACATAAAGATTATAAATTAATTCGAAAATAAATAGCATGTGAATTGCTATTTGCTCTTTCAATTAAATTTCGAACGTAACACATGTGTTATTTAGATTCGAAATCATGTGTAGCTATGCATGTTACAACACCACTATAGAAGTCCATTGAACAAAATATCACTTCTCCAGGCAAGCAAACGTGATCCGTAAATGTAATTCAAACATTATGATTTGTAATAATTACACTTAAATGCAAACTTGGGGGTAAAGCATTCATAAATCTAATGTAAATATAAATGATGGATACAATATTAGACAAATATAACATTACGTAGGTGCTCGATTCGCCACTTGAACGGTTTGTTTTGACACTATGAAGACGCATGTAGTTTCTAAATGTACTTTTAGTAACGCCTGTGGTAATGCCTTAATAATATTATCATAATGTGTTACGCTAATGGTCGATGCTTGTACTGAAACTGTACACGTTTTACACATCGTAAATATGCTTAGCATTTAATCTTGTAGATTTAAATTGTTTCCCAAGCATTTATGTCCTATTTTATCTTCAAAACTATTGTTTACTTTAGTTTCATGCGCTAGTGTATCTTTATTAGAAACATTCACTCCACCACACGAACACCCATCATCGTAGAGATGTTAAACAAGGATCAAAAGTGGGCAGCGATTACACAAAAATTCAATTCAATTACCACATCTTTTGTGATCTAAAAGCCGCCTTTGTGCGAGCATCGGCGACTACATGAATGATCAGTCTCAATATTTGAGCTCCAATTTGTTTACTCTACACATTGAAGTGCAGGCGCCCTGTTGTGTTACATTCAACAATTTCGAGGTTTTTATTTCCCTTGTACATGAGAAAAATCCGTCAGGACTCCGTGGGAACGCCGGGCTCCCTCAAGGGTCAATATTGGTCCACAATATTACATTGTTGTTGGCTAACTTAGGAGCTCGTTTTTCGGAGGCTTTATCAAACAATAGTACGACGCTCTCCGCTTTTACACCTACGATAGATACATGTTTATGTTTGTAATTAGTTTCGTCTGTCGCGTTGCCGATATATAATGGTAAATAATGCATTGTTGTGGGTCACTTTTATGACTGGGAGCTTGGAATTCGTCATGGGTGGCTTATGGCTTGAATGTTTTGTTCTTTTATCTTTCATTGACCGCGCTATGGCTTTTTACAATATCGTTTAAATGCCTGCCTGTAGTTTTATTTGGTTTAATGCTTCATTTCCCACGACTCAGTGACACGTAATTAGTGGAACAATTTTTATTAGCAATGGATAACAATCATATACTAAGTACCTTATAGAAATATTTCCAGAACGCCATAAAATAATGAGCCATATTAAAATACCATTACAAAATTAATGATCATCAAATAGATCCGATAATATCTTATGCAGACACATTCCCATATGCCTATTCTTTATGTTGATTAAAATTAATTTACTCCGAATCAGATATTTCCAAAAACTTCCATCATCCAACTAATCAGCTAGTTAATTAAGCTAATGAGTCAAATACGTGAAATATTGGATAAGAATGCGAAGGTTAAAAGTAAAGGGCTGATAATCATTCAGCAGTTGGAGCGTCACGTTTTACGCTTATAGTAAAAAGACGCGTGGTAATGAGTCATAAAAACCGCTGTAAAGGAAACAAAATATGAAGATCACAATTCTTTTCGCCCAATCAGAGTAGGAAGCCCATTCGATTAAGTCTATATCTAGTAAAATTTATGGGCTTTACAGCAGTGCTAGTATATACCTTGAGGCTACGATATTTATAATGCTCTAAATTACAAAGACTTGAGTACTTAATTGATTTGGGTTTGTCAGCGCGTGCGCCATAATTCAAAATATAAATTCATAATTGCTTAATGTCATGCATTTCTGCATACAAATATATCAAATCTGCTGAAGGCTTAAGGCGTGAATATGTTAGTATAATGTACAAGTCGAAGCGAAATCATGCAAAGACCTTTACTTCCCAATTTTTGGTACTTCGTACTTATCTTTGCATAAATGAAACGTCATTCTATGTAGAATTTGAGCTATGCTTAGGATTTTCTGGTATTTATCATCAAATAAAATTTCTGATGAAATAGCTCATATTAGGCCAGTTTTATTACATTTTTAGTCAAATGTGTTTCCAGCAAACGCAGGAAGTAATAAATAATATACAAGCTAATACTTAATAATTATTGAATATTAATAATGCAACTTAGCATCAATTGAGAAGTTTGTACTAAGGCCTTAATTCGATTTTTAGTGCCTAATGTCAAATTATAATAATTGAGTAAATAAATTCTTTACTAGCCCTGGAAGACCTAACAAGGAGTTCTTATTAATAAATATCCTGGTACGCACACAATTAAGAAAATTTAAGAAACAGATGTAGAGATATTCACATTACCTACTTACCTACGTCATTTTCGATTTTACACAATAAGTAATAAGTATTTATAATTTTTTTCTGAAATAAGATGCAAAAAAAATACAGCGTTACCGCTATCAAAACATTGCTACTCCAGTGTGTAACACGCGTTAATTTACTTGTCAGACATAGATGCTTGCTGTATCTTATTAGTGGTATAAATTAAACGTATGCTTGGTCGCCAAATATGGTAATACTTATAAGTAATAGGTATAGTTTGAAAGGTGTAAAAACATGTATTTGCTGATGATAAATTTATCTTACTCTAACGAAGTTTTTGTGAGATTATTGAGAACTAGTATTGCTATAATTTAGCTTAGAAAACTGCTACGTAATATTAAGTATACTAATGAAGTTATAAAGGTAGAAGCCCTATAATAAAAGTTGTTCACATTGATGAGTACTTCCACCCCTGCAAGTATTGCCAGTGATAACAAAATCATCCTGTATAAATTGCAAGTGGAAGTGGAGAAAAAATTAAGGAAATGCTTGTACCTACTTTTTAGGGAAGCCGTTTTGACAGGTTAAGGATGGTGTACACTACCGAAGTAATGCGCAGGTGGGAGCAAAACTTTTCTGGGCGATGCGTGTGTGAGATACAGTTCGGCACGCCTCGGTTCTGCTGATGACGCAATTTCTTTTATATTTGCGTGTGTAATTTAGTTCGCTTTAATTTGGCACCCTAGTGGACGCCAGGCCCCCGATTCTCAACATCAGTGTCCTTTTTCCACATTTAAAAACATAAGGGATATCTGTAAAAAAATGTAGTAGTCAATTTTACAATAATCCGCCATGATTTATCAGTAAATAGTGACATTGATGTCGAAAACGCAAGAATCATCCCATAGATAGACCATATTATTATAGTCTTCGACATCAATACAGGATATAATGAACATTGTGTATTTTGGGAAGATTTTTATTTAACGTTACAGTTGGACACTTATATTTAATAATAATACTGACATGAATTTTATTTACCAATTTTAAAACCGTTATATAACTAATAATCAACTCTTAAAACAATCACACGCGCCTGTGGTCGTTAAACCGCTTCATTACCACTTTATTACAACTAAAAGCTAATAATTAAATCATTATTACGCCCTAGGGAAGTTGTCGAGGAAATCATTTGGAAGGTGAAGAGGGAATGATTTAGAGAGGATGTTTCTAATTTTATGTAGATGTGTGTTTAATTAGTTTTATGTCTCAGTGGTAATCGACTTGGCTACAGAGCTTCTCGAGTTCAATTCCAGGATTTAAATTGTTGATTGATAAAAATTGTTCTGTGGCCCGGAATAGGTAATGTATCCGTTATTTTTTTCCATCGCCGAAAGCTCATTGTAAGATTCGAACCCACAACCTTCGTCATGTCATTCAATGTCGCTAACTGAGCTATCATAGCCTAAATCCTATATTCCTCCGCTCACAGAACCTTTAACAACTCCTATAGATCTATTACCCCACTAAAATTACAGGCGCCGCCATATTTATAATGACCGGTGATAAAATGGTAGGTAATTATTAACACGTTTGATCACCACATTATCCGGAGTGATTAGTGTTCGTAAACCGATATATAAATACATTTCGGATTGATTTGTTAAGAAGCCGCTTGTTTCACTCAGGTTTAATGATCATGCGGCCGAAATACTTTATCTTTTTCTTTTACTTGAAATGAAATGAAAATCTATTTACATAGTTTCATTTCGCCTATCATTTATTGTTTTAAATTTGTTTTGTTGCAAACATAACGTAACGTACAATTTATCGATGAATCAAATAATTGAGATGCTAAAAGTTCTTTCGATCAAACATATATTACACCAAAATAAAAAAAAATTCAAGCTGTAGGAGGTAATTGTAAAAAAATACATAGCTTCAAAACGTCAATTTTTAAGTTATAAATACAGTAACAGACATACAGACATTATGTTTTACAATATGTAAAGATAAGAAAAAATATATGATACTGTAAATTAACAACAATTGAAAGATTCCTGGTAGATATCACTTTTAATGATAAAGCCCATTGTAACACATTCACTGTAAGTTAAGTGTTGTATTACTAGTTTAATCATATGTGGTTTAACAATTATGTTGTATATTTATCTATTGAACTCAAGTCATATCGCTTGAGAAATGTTTTACATGAAAATAAAAGATAAAAGACAAACCGTATCAACTCACGGACTTAGTCATAATGAAATGAAGCATTGTGTTGGCACAATAAAATGCGACGCACTACCCATTATCGCGTTTCACACTTGACCGTTCGGTTTATAATTACACAGGTTCTCATACCGGTTGGGAAGTGATAAATAGGTTATACAAGTGTGAAAGTATCATTTAAGTACGAAGAAAAGGAGTTTTAAAACGTACCCGTACCTGTTGGTTTTAAATATAATTTTATCCTCAAACTTGTGTAGCCTATCCCTTATTATTTGTGTCATTTTTATATTTAAAATATTGGCAAACGCATTCTAATGTATGTAAAAAGTATTTTTTGGATATCGTTTGAGTCCAGACAAGAACAAAGTAGAGAGCTTTATCAAGTATTTTTAAGTCAAAGTCAAAGCCATTTATTCAGTTTAGGCCCTAAGAGGGCCCTTATGAACGTCGAAACTACTGAAGTTACCACCGATTCGGAAGTCTTCAACTGAGAAGAACCGGCAAGAAACTTAGCAAGGTTAAATTTTTTATATATCTTGTTTTTTTTTTGGACAATCTGACAATGTTGGCCTTTTTTCCATTAAATTTTTAACAATTTTTAAATAAATATAATACACATAAACACAAAAGATGAAAAAAAAACAACAAGAAAAATAAATTAAAAATAATAACCTGAAAGTTCAAATTTTAACAAAAAAAAAAAGTATCTCTAAAAGTAAGTAAAGTAAAGTAAAGTAAGTAAAGTATTATGGGTATTTTGATACTTGGTAGGTACATGCCAATTTAGTACAACATGCAATGAAATGAAAAGTGCAATTAATTTGTATTTATATAAAAAAATACTAAACGTACTTTACTAAAGGTAAAACTCAGAGCTCGACTGTTTATACTGCTATATTAGAGTTAGCTTCCGCCCCGCAGTTTCACCCGCGTTCCCGCGGAATCTTATGTTTCTCTAATAAAAAGTACCCTATATGTTATTCCAGGGCATGATCTATCTATGTATCAAGTTTCACCCAAATCCATTTTGCTGTTTATGCGTTTTTGAGTCACAAACATTCAAACTTTCACATTTATAATATTAGTAGGATTTTGTTTACCGACTTCAAAAAAAGGAGGAGGTTCTCATTTCGACGGTGTTTTTTTTTTTTTTTTACAAAATCTGACTAATCAAATAATACTACTATATTAATAATTTCAACTGTCTCACACCTTAAATTACTCCATAACTAAATCGTATAATGAAATTGAGCATTAGTTCTATTCTCAAAACATCACCATTGTCCAGTAAAGTGGCTCTTGAGAGCCAGTTGCGTCGACTGCGCCTATGTTTTTGTTTCCCACGGCTATTTTGAAATTTATTGTAAATATGAACTGTAGAGTGTTGGGTCCTTATGGGTGATGTAGCATTGTGAGATCTGGTACTTGTTGGTACGAAATTCGCACCTTTTGGGTATTTATGCCAAACCTTATTTGAATAACAATTTAGAATTTAAATAAGTAGTGATGAATTATTTTCTGTTTGTTCATTATACAGGGTGATTTTGTTATCACTGGCAATACTTGTAGGGGTGGAAGTACTCATCAATGTGAACAACTTTTATTATAGGGCTAACTCTGATATCGCGTAAAATAATATGGTTGCTTCATACATTTTGGTCGAGTAGGTATTGAACTTTTGTATGGAACAGCTGATAATTTTTTCATGATTTCACAGGTAGTACCATTATAAAAGTTGTTCATTTTGATGAGTACTTCCACCCTTGCAAGTATTGCCAGTGATAACAAAATCACCCTGTATACGTATGAGACCTTTAAGCACTTAAATATTTACATATTTCTAATTCTATAAATGTGAATTATAGTTTATTAAAAATATCCTGAGAAACCATTAGATCGCTCGGGAATGCAAGTAAAACTGCGAATGGGAACTAGTATATATCTATATATATTTTTTTTATGTCAGTTGGTTGACGATCCACCACATGGTAAGTGATCACCGCTGCCTATTGACATAATAATGCAATACACACATCGGAAATCCCCCTGAGTTCGATGTGTTGCCAACCTTGAAGAGCTTTTTTTCGCGATTTTTGGAAAAACCTATATACCGAGGGAAAACCTTAATGTATGAAACTATAAAAATATACGTATTTCAATTTAGGCATTTGTAAAATTTACAAATATCATAAATGTGAAAGTTCCAAACTTTGTAAATGTCGTGTGTGTTATAAACCGCTGAATTGTTTTGGATATATCTTGGCACATAGATAGATGGTATGCATAGAATAACATATAGGGTAGTTTTTATCACTGGAAAACATAAGAACCCCCGGGAACGCGAGTGAAACCACGCGGCAGAAGCTAGAGAAGTATAAAATTTAAGATAACTCGTTTTGTAGGCATTTACGCAACTAAAGGTAAGTTATGGAGTTGTTAACATTATAGGTACCTAGTTAAGCGTGTATCAACACTTCACCCTCTAAATTGACTCTCAAACGCTCGGTTAAATCCAAAAGTAAATTGTTTATTACTTAACTTTAACGTTTAAATTAACCGAAACGTGAAATGTTCGGATTTAACAAGCTATCTTGTCTGTCTGTCTGTCTTGATAGTTAACTAGAATGTTAGTCGAACTGCCAGTTATGTAAAATACGAATTTAGTTCGGTACAGTTAGTGAAAAAACTAAGAGTAGGAAGGTACAGTCAAAAAATAATATTCAAAATTCTACCCTCTTTACGTGATGATTTAACTCCAAAAAATATTTAAAAAAAAACATACAGTCGAATTGAGAACCTCCTCCTTTTTTGAAGTCGGTTAAAACTTAAAATCCTACATCCTAACTACACTACCTACTTTCGAAAGTTTTTTAAAATTGAATTTAAATTTCTGTTAGCATTTATTTTGGTGATGTTGGTAGACTATAAGTTCAGTATTGCTAGAAACCTCTGTGGTTTTTTATATCTTTTTAAACTGTAATAAATAATATATAGGCTTCTAGGCTTTGTGTGCTTACCACCTTCGCCCACATCATCACCTACCATAGTGAGATTGTGGTCAAACACAAGCCTATACAAAGTAAAAAAAAATAAAAAATTATCTCGTACTAATTTCAGGAACTACCAGTTTGATTTGAAATAATATTTTTGCGTTAGATTGCCGCGATTATTAATGAAGGTTAAATGCTACTTCTTATCCCTGGAAAGTAAATAATCCCTAGGTAACTTAAGTTATTCTTATATGCATAAATATTGGATAGCGTTACATAACAGACGGATAGACGGACTGACAGATAGACATACACACTCTACAGGTGCTTATGTCACTTTGTAAAATAATGTTGCCATATATTTTTTTGATGCAGTTCAGTGTGATTTAGCGCACTCGAGATAACATTAATAATAATTATAAATAGAAATTCTATTCACGGGTTAATGGATAATAAATCATTGCAATGATTTTATAAGTTAATTGGTAAATTTCTTAGTAAACAAAAATAAATAAATAAAAAATTCTTCAAGACTTAATAAGCGAGTGATTGATGTGAATCAGTGATAGATTTGAATTATTTTTTCAAAGCACTATTATTTTTCATCATAAACTGGTAACACAGTAAATGTCATTTTACTCCGCTGAATAATGATTAGACTTTAGTTTTATATGCTTAACTAGCTGTTCCCCGCGGTTTCACCCACATTCCCGGGATAAAATGTTGCCTGTAACCTTCCTCAAGAATTGGGGCTAACATATGCAAACATATTTTTAAATCCGACTGGTAGTTCCAGAGATTAGCGCTTACAAACACAAACAAAAATCTCCACAATATACACAATATACTTTAAAATATACATCATAATTCCTTAATTAAAATGATCTTAAGTTTAATCTATTCTGTATTACTTACCGGTTTACCTTTAACTTGATAAATCGTGGGGCATCATCACCGAACAAGTTTACATGTAATGGGAATAATTACCCTAAGATTGTCTTGAGATAGCTTGAGTCTATTAATGATTTCATTCGAGTATCTTTTCAGGTATGTTTTTATTTGTTAAGTTCGCAAACGTATAGGTTACTATTAAAATTAAATGTTTAAAAAAATTATAGTCATAAAAATTTGCTAATGTTTTGCTACTATTGTCCAAATGGACTACCATTTTTTTTTTTGTTTCATATGTACATATGAACATAATTTTTAAAATTCAATAGGTAATAAAATTTTACGCACACGTTCCAATTTTAATCTTAAAATTTTGAATCCAAACTTTTACGTCTTTACAGCCAGTGTTTTTGATTATAAACTATTTGGTTTCTTTTTTTTATAGTAGCAAAATGAATTAGCCTCTAGCATCCTACTCGGTACTTATTATGACTGACGAGCAACTAAAGGTAAAATCTATCTATCTAAATTTACCTTTAACTTCTAGCTTACTTTTATTCATATAGGTCTCAAGTATGAGATCTATGATTGAAAAAATTGTAGAATTGGGATGTTTTTAGATGTTTTATACATTGGTTAGTGTTTGATAATTTATTTTGAATTCGCGTCACCGACATGCTCATGCTAATAGTATTTGAAGTGAAAACTTCTTTAGCCGCGTCGAGCGTTTTTTGGAGGGGAAAAACTTATAGGTTCGCGTCACCGACATGCTCATGCTAATAGTTTTCACTTCTATCGGCAGTCCCCATGACTGCCTGTTTTTTTTTTTAATTGAGCTCATGGTTTCAGCGTTGCTTTTCTCTATGGCATAGTTCAGGACCTACCCATACAGACCAGGAAAAAAACCTGTTATCTTTATAACTTTTCAAGTGGATAACTAGTAAATTACCCACTTATCAATGACCTCACCATGAAATCTGGATAAATGACGATTTATCAAGAATTGAAACGTGATGCGATACAATTTCTATAACCTTAGTAAAGGTTATGGACCACCATCCAGTGAGAATTTAACTTATCTATTGTTATAAAAGTAATATTTTAAACAGTTATTTAATTTTGATATACTGGGTTATTTTGAGATTGTTTTTTTTTAATTCTGAAATTATTTTATTGATTTCTGAGTTGGTCCCATAGTAAAAGTTGTTTGGCACGACGAACTTACCATAGGATTAAAGAACGAAAAAATATGCCATCTCGGAATATACACCTCTGTTATAAATACAACCTAATAATATAAATTAATGAATACAAAATGATGTAACAATGTATTTGATTTTAATTTATAAAGTACACACAACATCGACAATAATTATATACAGTTTGTAAACCTGAAGTTATGTAAAGGCAAACTTAAAAGTGGAGTGCCATATAAGTAAAGTAAATCCTCTCTCTAGATGGGCGACTACAAGAAGTCCAGTTCATACTAGCTGCGAGCCGGGAGCACATGCACAGCACGTGTCGTGTGTTACTAGCATTACCACCGTGTGTACCGGGCTTTATTTGGCGGGCCCATCATGCTACAGGTTTGATTTGCACACAAGACAGACATTGGGTACCTACCTGTTTGTCCTGAATTTGGGCGTAATTATCTATGTACCTATTTATAAAAAATTAGTAGATATCAGTTTTCCGGTTGCCATAGTAACAAGCTCATCAGATGGCCGTGTGTGAGGAATATCCCAGTATAAATTAATATGTGCAAAATAATGTATATTTGAATGCATATCGTTGAGGATATTTGTAATAGACATCCGAGAAAAATATGACAGGTTTTCTAATATAAAAAAAGCCGGCCAAGTGAGAGTCGAACTCGCGCACCGAGGATTCCGTACAACCTTGTAGGTATGTAAATAGTTCGTCCATCACGGGAATCGTAGCGAAAAAATAAACTAGATTGAGGGACAAACTTTGCCGTAGGTAAAGTGTTATCCCCACGACATCAGTCGCGGTCAAATGAAATCATTTATTTGCTTTCATTTGATCATTTATTTTGCTTTGGTCAGTTTACCAACTGCAAATAAGTTTATCTATCTAAGTGTATATCCTATAAGGGTTTATTTTTTCCTTTGGAGGTGCGGAACTCTAAAATAGCTATTATTCCTTAATTGTTTTATTTAAAAATATATGTACATAACACGTAGCATTACGTCTCCAAAAACAACTAAAATGAGAATGCCCTTACTGGGGCCACAAATAATGATGCAATAAATATTTGTATTGCCAAATAATAAAATACAATAGATGTCGCTTCCTCGCCTTGGCGAGAGTTGTTTTACTTGCCACGGGTTCTTTAACCCTTAAGACAATACAGTATCGCAATATTATGTAATGAGTAATCGCATTTAACGCAGAACATCTGTCAGTCCTTATGTCACTTTGTTCACATCTCGGATTTACATATAAATAGCATCGCTTGCACGTGGGTGTTCAATGTAGCTATGTTTAAACAAATAGTCCAGGATAATTGTTTTATTTCTGTTACCTTGGTGGATTTATTGTGGAGGTGTCATTTTGATGTTTGATTAATTCAGATCTTTTGAAATTGTGTTGTAAGAATCTAAGGTTATATGAAAAGGTTTATTTCTAAAATGTTAAAGTAAACGTAAATTATGGCTTCATACAAATTTGCCCATTGTCCTTCGATTTTAGGGTAATGGATATATTTTTTAAAGGATAATGCGTAGGTATGCACATGGTATTTAACCTATATTTTGTTAAATATCACTCGATTTCGGTTCTCGTATATTATTTTAAGTTTTTTTTGTTAGATTATCCTTTTTTTTAATTCTTTCAATGGAGTAAATCTTCGACCCTTCTTTTTATTTATTTTTCAAATTAATTATTGACATTATAAAATTTCTCAAAAATTACTGTAAAATCAAACATAATTTAATTATTGGATATCGTATCTTGAACATAAAGCTTTTATTCGAACAAAATTTACGAGTATATTAGGTGTTGATTCTCATTACAACAAATACCTACCCAAATCTTTATAATGAAAACAATTACACATCTAAAAGACAAGCCCAATGTTCCCACGTCAACAATAATACATTGTGTCAATATTGACACGTCATGTTAGCAACACGCGAGTGTCACATCACGAATCACGACACGACGCCACCATTTTTTTTTACTTTGTATAGGCTTGTGTTTGACCACAATCTCACTATGGTAGGTGATGATGTGGCCGAAGGTGGTAAACACACAAAGCCTAGAAGGATCTGGCTCTCAAGTGCAGCTGCCGGAACACACGATGTTTTCCTTCATCGAAAGCTCAAGCTCATTGTAGGAATCGAACCCACGACCTTCGCCGCGGCGTCCGACGTCACTACCACTGAGCTATTCTCGCCTTAAAATTGTCACGCCACCATTGTCACGTTTGTTACTATTTGTCACACTCACATCAACACTGAACTTGATCTCAGAACAATGATGGACAAATATGTTCATTATTATATTTGAGGCGATGGTAACTCAGTGGTAGTGCTAGCCAGATCCATCTAGACACTGTGTGCTTACCATCTTCGGCCACATCATCACTTACCATAGTGAGACTATGTTCAAACAAGCCTATTATAGTAAAAAAAATGTAATGTGCTGTCGGGGGGCCACGAACGAATTTCATTTTTTTTTTTTTCAATAAATTGCAATAATCACAACAATGTAACTCACGTATGAATAAAAAAACAATTACAAAAATACGTGTGGCACTCAGGGATTGCCACGGTAAAGCTATTGCATAGCATTTTTAATCCACTTATGCAATTATAATTATTTATTTATTATTTATTTAGGCAGTTTTTTTTTTTTTTCTTTGATATTAATTCATGTTTTTTCTTTGATATTAATAGATACCTTTAAACTTTCTCACAAACAGCATACACACACATACATACACGTGTCCCGTCAAAACTACTATTATTTACGATTATAGAAAGAGACGGACAGAGAGAGAGAGAAAGTCGCATGGAGGGGGCATAATTGGTGACGTCACACCGTAACGCTTTTTCGTTACGTGACCATTCCTACCGCAAGCCGCATAAAGGAACGTTGTTCCAAAAAATGCAACATATTGACAATCCTCCTGGCAACGGTAGCCACTTACCATCAGGTCCTCGAGCATATAGGTATTTCTGTAAAGCGCCATGTTGAATTCATGTCCCATTATCCTAATCCTAACTATATCCTAACTTCCTAATATTATAAATGCGAAAGTGAGTTTGTTTTTTACCTTTTCACGCCTAAACCGCTGAACCGATTGCGATGATATTTGGTACGCAGATAGCCTGTGATATGAAGAAGAACATAGGCTACTTTTTATCAAGGAAATTTAGGAAAACACGGGGCGAAAGCTAGTTCTCGTGTTTAGTTATTGAAGATACAAAGAGTAGGTGTAAAATCTCAATTACTGTAGGTTTGGAATAATTACTTCAAATTAAGTACGTGTTAAGTATTTAATCTAAAACTATGGAACTTAAAAGCTTTTTGACAGGTTAGGTTATGAACGTTGCACGTTGATTATAGTTTTGCTTTATAATAATAATAATTACAGCCTATATCTACCCACTGCTGAGCACAGGCTTCATTTCACGAATAAGGGTGAAAGGGGATGGGAAAATACTCCACCACGCATGCCCACTGCAGATTGGTGGAGGTAGGCTAGTGGTCAACCTACTGTTGGAGTTGTCAAGCCACCTAGGAGGTCTCCAACTAGCTTAACGACTATCACAATTAACTGATAACCGGGACCGACGGTTTTACGTGCCTTCCGAAGCACGGAAACGCTCAAGAATGAATGAAATACCACTAATAATACCCACCAATATAAATAGTTTTGGTTGTGAGTCACAAATACCTGAGATCCTTCCATCAATCATGAATGAATCTTCATGAATGAATCTTCATCAATGTTTACTGGATAGTTGTTTGATAATGATAATACCGATCTTCTAGATTATGTGTTGTTCAATAAGTTAAAACCGTCAAAATTTAACATTAAAAAAACATAAGCTTGTGTTTGACAATATTACCATGGTAAGTTATGGCCCACAGGTGTTTTCTTTTTTAAATACAGATCTCGTGTAATAAATCAGAGACAAAAGAACTATGTGGTGCCGCGGCCAAAGGCTAGTTTATAATATTGCTTGAATCTAATTTGTTGGACAATATTGCACCAAAATTTTAAGTGGCTCATAAATCACCTGATTTCCTAAGGCTATTTTTTCATATTCATACGTATTTTTAGAGCAATTTTTGCTTGTTAAAAATAAAATTAAATAAACTTTGGGTCAAACCACCGGTTCAAACAGTGAGACAATTATTTCGCGTCATTGTGGAGTGTAGCGCTTCTAGATTTTTCCGTATAAATTTTAGATTTGTTGACTCTATAAATGCAAAATTTAAATGACACAAGACGCCATTTTAAAAAATGGAAGCATCTTCCAATCAGGTGATTACGCGCCACCTACAATAAATCAAACATAATTATACCAAACAAGATTATTTCAACGGCCGTTACAAACTTTTAAGGCGATAAATAAAAATCTTAAAGGAACATTTCAACTGGCGTTCAACACAATTTTAGCCAGTTTCATTTTAATATATCAATAACAATATGGGCTACAGAGCTACTTATCACGTGTCCGCTAATAAGTCAGCAAACCGAGACCGCCCCGGAAGTTTCGTGGAATTACCGCCTTTTTATAATGTCAGTTAATGTTGATACAGATATGTGAAGCGCCTTTATGATGGGAATGAAATTTAAAATATGTAAAGGGGCTGGCTGCTACACGGCTATCCAGCCAATGGCTAACTTCTGTAAGCAGCTGACACGTCTTAGTGTTACCAGTATTAAAATTACAATGTCAAGGCGTTCGTGCGACTATCACAAACAATACGCAATTTATGTTAACTGGCAACATTGTGACTAAGAACAGCTGTTTTGCATTTAGACACGAAACCAAGGTACGTAGTCGAAAATTGTGATTATCTTTATTGCGGTTTTCTAAACTTTTGCATTTTGCAGAAGACTGGCAGCGTTTCCTATTTGGATGGCCTAGTTAATGTGTTGCAAATTAATATAATATGTATTAATGAAACCGGATCTTAAAGTTATTATAGAATTTCGACTTTGAGATTCTTTGAGTGTCAAAATTACGTCACTTACGTTAAAGGAAACTCGACTGGGGAAGAATATCTCTACCTTACAGAATACCGCACCCAAATTCCTGAGAGTGAGTAAGGTCGAAAGAACTCATCGGGGAGGGGTGCAAAGGGGATCAGAAATGCGTGAGTGATACCTCTGGTGTTGCAAGTGTCCATAGGCTTAGTGACGTCATTCCACATTTTACGGTTTTTTTTATCGATATTTATTTAATAATATATTTTAAAGGCTTATGAAATAAGTGATATTGTAAATTGTATTTAATTTAATATGACGAAATAATGATACACGAAACCGTAAATGATTCCCATCTCTACATCATTATTGAATACATTAGATTAGGAGTCGGTCCCATAAGGCGAGTTTCGATTCAACCATAAATTTAAATTATCTGAACTACCGGTAACTTACCTGTATTTGAGTATACAGCGTGTTAATATTTTCAATCGTTGTGTTATACACAGGTCGTGGGTTGCGATAGTATCATGGCGGCTGGCGTGTGTAAATTTTATTGTTAGAATCTGTTTTTGTTTGATATATTTATATGAATTGACAGATTATTAATAAATGTGGCAGTAAAATTCATTCATTCTTTATAAAAACTTGTTAAGCTCTTCTCTGTCAATATTGATACATTTTGTCAAAAAAATAAATAAATAATAAATAAATATTCTGGGAATAATATTAACGTAAGACGCTGACTAAATTTAGAGTTTAATTTAAGACTTGCTTCTGCCTTGCGGATCTTGAGGAAATATTTAATTATAATCTGGGATAAACAGTACCTATCTAATATTTTATTCTAGGATATGATCTATCTGTGTGGCAAATTTATCCAAATCCGTTATGATAATGTGAGTACCAATTTCATCGCGATCGGTTCAGCGGCTTAGAAACGCATAGAGGACGAACATTGCTTTTTTATATAAGATTATCAAATGGAGTATGTTATTTTAATAACACCCTGTAGATGATTCCACAATATAACACAGGTAACTTTCCCCACGCCTTGTAGTTCTGTCACCGCGGAAGGCTAAACAGAGGCTATCGATTCCTGATAACAGTTACGTACATTTTGTAATGAAATATCGATATAATACATGGCGAAATGTCGCCGCACTATTCGTGCAGGAAATCGGACGCGTTTGTGATTCCAAATATGTCAAAAGTCGCTTTTACTATACCTATATGTATTTTATAAATTATTTGAAGGTTTGATAAGTTGTGTGTGTTGGTTACTGTTGTCTTCAATACCCGACTCATTTACAATATACATAAATCTATATACGTACACTATAATAGTTGGTAGATTTTAGGCGATGATAGCTCAGTGGTAGTGACGTCGGACACCGCGGCGAAGGTCGTGGGTTCGAATCCTACAATGAGCTTGAGCTTTCGGTGAAGGAAAACATCGTGAGGAAACCATAGCACGGTGGTAGGATACTTAGTACCCGTCTGGCTGGCTACCACCCTCAAGTTGAAAATCTGTCGCCCAACACCTATTGGTGTGTTCCGGCAGCTGCACTTGAGAGCCAGTTCCTTCTAGGCTTTCTGTGCTTACCACCTTCGGCCACATCATCACTTACCATAGTGAGATTGTGGTCAAACACAAGCCTATACAAATAGAAAAAAAAAGATAAGTTAATGTTTAAATACTGATTTTAAATAAAAAAAAAATTAAATATAAATAAAAATTAAATGCTGTTCGTTGGTAATCGCATTACTCGTATATTTCAGAATGGCTGGACTGATTTGTAGTTTTTTTAATATTCGTATTAGTTTAAAAAAAAAATTCTGGGACATTATTCCTCACACACGGCCATCTGACCCCAAACTAAGCAGAGCTTGTACTATGGAAGCCAGATAACTGATATACTACATATACTACTTTACATTTGTAAATACATACTTATATAGATAATTACACCCAGACTCAGGACAAACAGACATGTTCATGCACACAAATGTTTGTCCTGAGTGAGAATCGAACCCACGACCTGCGGCGTAATAGATAGGGTATCTTACCAACCACGCCATCCGGCCGTTTTTTGAAAAAAAATAACGTCGGCGGTTCAAATCCTGGGTCATTCTTCACACTCGGCCCTCGGATCCCAAACTAAGTAGAGCTTGTATTTTGGTAACCAGATAAGATAATGAACAAAATAATATTTAAACGTAAATTGCAAGTCTCATTTTTATAGCCACTGAAAAAAAAACAATTGAAGACATAAGTCATAAAGTTCGAAATAGACTCCACGACCTTAGGATTTGACGACCACCCGATACAAATAACGCCATAACGCCAGACACGGCGTCAAACAAATTGGCAATTCAAAATATATTAATTTATTATACCAAGTGACGATGTACTCTGGCGTTAAATTTAATACCATAATCTTTGGCACCTAAGTTTTAAATATGCATAGATTTCAAATCAGCATTATTTATTGGCTGTTGAGGTGCTATTAGGTTTACTATAAAAGCTAAAGTAGCTAGACTGTAGTTTTGCATAAGAGGGTCGAAAAGAAGCCCTAATAAACTAACAAACTGAAGGGATAATAAACCCTAAAGCCTAGTGCGTAGTGATGAAATTTACATGCTTTAAATTTTTTTAC
The DNA here is from genome assembly GCA_951216915.1 of Tetheella fluctuosa. Taxonomy (NCBI): domain Eukaryota; kingdom Metazoa; phylum Arthropoda; class Insecta; order Lepidoptera; family Drepanidae; genus Tetheella; species Tetheella fluctuosa. Next base: position 1,139,522 of record OX578229.1, on the reverse strand, counting down.
ATGTTGAGCTACCTTAGCTTCAGCAACATCATCACTTATTATGGTAAGATTGGTGTCAAATAATGCCTATCCATTATAAAATGTCAGAAATCTTGCTAGAAAGTGATGGCAAACAATCTTATACCATAAGATCCCGAGATATCGACACATGAGATATTGGGCAAGCATTTATCATACACACGACAACGTATCCAATGCGTGTATACAAACACTTAATGAGACGAAAAGTCAAAGAAAACAAGCTATGGACACCCACGCAAATTCCAATAGTAATCCTTGAATTACCAACGAAAGTTGACCTACCGCAGTGACGATTGATGTTCTAATAAAAGACTGTAAACAAGACTTGGAAGATCTTAATATGGTGGTCTTAAAAAAATGTGTATAGATATTGGTTTGATCGAAGAATTTGATATAATTCACAGGATTGTTATAGCAGTGTTAATGTCGGTATAAAATGTAATGCTAGCCGATGAACAGTCGTAACACATACTAAAAAAGGTTTTGTTACTGGTTTCGGATAACAGAGAATTTAGGTCAAGGATTAAAGTGTCGGTGATCTTAGAGATTTCACATTCCAGGTAGTTAAAAAACTTATTATAGGTAATGGAATATTAACAAAACCAAGTAGTAAAAGAATATAAAAATTACGAAACCTGAAAGATTAGGCTTAGTTAATAAAACTTTTCGAAAATGTTCATCATCATCTCCAACCTTTTGGATTCCTAAACTCACCAAGACACGATTGTAATGTAGGAAAAAAGTCCTAAGTATAAGTAGCAGTTAAATAAAAAAATAAATTAAGCAGATTCAAAGAATTCCCACTTATATTATTGCCAGCTAGTCCCTTGTCTGCACATTTCACACTATGCTTCAAGTGTACTCGACTATTGCCGTCTCAAGGACTCTTAGAGGCGCCAGCCCGAAGACCTTGAGAATCTTCACAAATATTACTTTTACTATCATCTCAAACTACTTTTTCTTTAATTTCTTATAGTTTAGGGCCAAAATCCAGTGGCTTTATGTTTTTAAACTATATTTTATCTAATAGTAAAGATGTTGCATTACTTTTCGCTTCAGTTTTAGTAGAGTTAAGACCATGTTTGTTAAATTTCTTGGGATTGATGAGACATGTTACAAACTACTTTCGATTGCAAATTACTTGAGAATTTGTTGAATCGATTATCTCTTGAAGCATGTTTTTATTTGCCCGGCTTATATTATTTCAAGTTTTACATAGAATGTGTAGATTTCTTAGTAAAAGTGATATAATGTTATTATGTTCTTTGCACTTAGGATTAACATTTGGGGAAGATGAAATATAATTTAATATCTTCATTTATGTTAAGGCTGTGTCCACCGGAGATGCGTAGCGAGGGATGTTCTATTACCCGCCAACAGGATCGCTTCATTAGACCTATGATTAGCTAAGCTGTGAAAATAAAGCGATACTACTGGCGGATAAAAGAATATCCCTCGCTACGAATCTCTGGTGGGAACGCAGCCTTAACGAACAATATATCACTCTCAAAATTAATCAATCTATTAATGGAAGTTTCGAAATGTCCAAGCACTGACATAAAATAATTACATTTAGAACGTACGTAACCATTTTAAGTGCCTGCAATGAGCGGTATTCCTTAGATCGTCACTTCAAAGCTAAACGTCTTCTTCCACAGAGTGATCACTCAATTTATGTCAAACGCCCAGATAAGGCACCATTTAATTTTTACATAAAACAATGCTAAAGAATATTGAACTTTAAGCCTTTGATGTTAAAAGCGTCAACGTTGGTGGCGCTGGCTTTAATAAAGAAGTAAATGCAATTGTGACAGATCGAGGGCGCAAAGCCTGAGTTTCAAGTGGTAAATATTGTGATTCTTTGTATGAATCAAATGAGAAAAACACTTAAAACGTCGCGTGACACTTAAAACAGTTGACAATGTGAGTGGCAGCTGTATTTGAAAAGATATATGAATTGAATGCGATGAAAAAACATCTTCACAATTTTAATTGGTAATTGATTGATAAACAACTTAGCTAAGTTCATAATCAATTTACAATAACATTTAAAGATTTTATAAATAGTATTCAAGAGAGCAAAGATATTTAAATGGGTATAAAATAACGTGAAAAATAGTTTTAAACTAGCGTTGGTTTAAAACGAGGTTGATACCTCGTTTTTATCCGGGATCCCAAACGATCTAATGTAATCCATAGATATAACGTACCTTTTTCCTAGACTGTCATTCTATCCATGTGACAAGCATCTAATTCTATTCAGCCATTACACTGCTATTGAGTTACAAAATTTCACATAAATATAATATTTTCCATTTATACGTAATATTAAAAGGTAACAAATACTTGGGTATCTCAGTGTAAATTTAGACGAAGAATATTCTTATAAGTGCACAGTAATAGATTTTTGAGAAGCCTCATGTACTCTTTCATCGAATCATCAAATTAATTGCTAAGATACTTTGCCTATATTCCCATTCTATCTTACATATTTTTGGTATCGAAATCAATTTCAAATTTTGTCTTTATTACTAAAATTTTTCAGCAGTTCTCGTGGCTTATAGCAAGTTCTATTGATATCTATTCAAGTTTTGTTTAATACCTGTGCGAGCGGTACTTGATTGAGTTACAAATAGTATCGGTTAGTTTTGACTTGAAAATATTATTAATACAGTAATCGTAGGAGCTGTAATTTTGATCTTATCAAGTGCGAAGGAATTTTAAGGTTCAGTAACAGCTACTCCATTAACAAGGTATATTTATTAACATTGTTGTTATTTTAAAAGATTTATGGATTGTACCGTAACTACTTGTATTACTGATTGCATTAAAATTGGCTTCAATTAGGTATAGAAATTTTAGTAATATTTAAATGTGAATATCAAGATCGTACCGGTCAAAAATAAATAGTAAAATTGTACTTGGTCCTCTTTTTAAAAAAATTATTCAAAATCCTTCATAATTAGGTACTATTAGTATCTCCTCTGATCTCTGGTAACTTGCTAAACCATCTTCTATTAAACCATTTAACTTACGTAAGAAGTACTTACAAAAAGTCTCGCAAACATTGGAACAAATTCAACTAACCATTTAATCACCAGCCTTTTGTAAAGCGTATCATATTACATCCTAAAGTATAGTCCTAAAAGGTCCAAATAATTAGCTGGCTCCTAAATTCTTCACACTTGGATACAAAATGACAAGGGTATGCCTGTTGACACTATTCAATAGATATAAGGGTATGACTAGAATATATGTCATAAAAGATATTCGCTTTAACATTTTCATTTCGTATTTTATCTATTTCCCCTAACGTATCTATCTTTTGTCAACGATGACGCCACAGATACCATATATCATTGATCCATCTATTATATACATCGGTAAAAGAGTAACAAAACCTGACGACTGATTCACTCACTTGACCGTTACAAATTGTATCTCGTCTCTTACACATAAATATCTTCGGTCTTTTACGCTTTTTACTCTGTTTTCTTGACTGTGGAAGTTTCTATACTCGGAATAATGTTGTTAGTCATGATATTTTTTATCAATAAGGCTCTAATTTCCATCTGAATACCATTGGTTTTTCGGCAAAATAAAATATCGACAATAAAAATATAAAATACACACTATATATAGAAAATTTCCACAAAGCTACCGCTACTGCCGATGGGCAAGATTTCCAACAGGCTAGCAGCGTTCCCTCTTTGAAATTGAAATTATATAACATGTCAGGTCATCCCGAAATGTGAGACAGTGACTTGACGTCTGTGAATACACCAGGAGAGACCTGCGCTTATAGACGGAGCTAGGCTGGGTAATCCAGCCGGGATTCTTCGCTCAAAAACGCCCCACTTAAACAGCAAACTTGTAGAAACGAAGAGCCAACAGAAGATGACAGCCAACTGGTGTGTTCAGACAGACACTTGAGAGTCTTTTAGGCTTTATAAAGGTCGACTACACATTGGCAATCCTCTTGGTGTTTGCTAATATCCATAGGGGACGGTAGCCACTTATTATCAGGTGGCCCGCCCTGCCTGTTTATCAACCTTCAATAAGCCAAACTATCTGCTTGCTCAGTGGACTACTTCTCCTCTGGAGGCTCCTACCCTAGCAATGGAGATGTAGTTCGTAAGTATATGAGTAATCTTGATGTCGGCTAGGAACTTAATCATGTTCATATAAATCTCAAACTTAACATAACTACTTAAAAATGAAAATAGATTAATATCCATATTTGAAGTGTAATAGTAATTTGGAACAAAACTATTTTAGACGTATGTTTTTGATAAAATCACCTTATTTCATAGAATAATAACGGGAAAGGTTATTACAATGGACAATATTCATATAGATAATACTAATTGTTGTACTTTGGATTCGAGACCTTTGGAAAAATTTGGTATCATACATGTATTGACGAGAAACGAGGTTAGAACAGGGTTGTCACACACACAATATTATGTAGATTATCTATGCCATTTATTTGAAATATGATTTTACAAGTTTTGACATGATTATGTAGTCCACAAAATTCCGCTCTAATACGTGGTAATTTAGATGTAAAACAACAATTTTTTGAGATAAGTAAAGCTAGTTTCTCAAATTAGATCAAGATTAAAAGTCAAACTGGCCTTTTTTCCTCATTTATTTCCATAATAGCAGCGATATTGTCAAGTGTGTTATTTTTTATGTGAATGTCAAAAGCATAATTTGCTACCTTAATTTTGCATTTTAAAAGCTTCCTATGAATTCATAAATTATATTGTATGTTAACTACCTATTTATTAAAATTTAATTTTTGTTTCATTTCTTACCATTTTATTCTGTTGTATATATCATCTTGTAATGGCTTTTTATCTCACATACCTAATCTCTATATAGTATGTAATAATGCATATATTTTGATTATTGGCGTTATGAATCTTATAAAATAAAAATATATAAAATAATATATTATATACATAACTATTTTGAAAGTTAGCAATACGAAGAAACTTTTAACTTGCTAATTATGCTTAAATATTACATCCACGAACATACCAAATCTATGGCACTTCAATTTACCATCCATTTTACTAAAACTTGGCGTAAGACACCACACGTTGGCGCCAAATAACTTAAGCTAAAATATGGCCTAGTGGACTAAGTACCGTATAAAATATATACAGGTTTTATTCCTACCTCAATCGGACAAAATATTGATACCTAAATATTTATTAATATGAAATAAATCAATTGCAACAGTATATTCTTTCGCTCTAAAATTGTCATTTTAATGTCATAGTAACTATGGTAACTGTACGTGACAACCCTAAGTTAAATGTCGGTCCCTTTTAAGTAATGTCGTGATATTGTTTGTTAATAGACTTTCTACTTGTCACGTTAAGAATAATGATTTTGGAGTGCATTTAGTGAATTGGAGCAAGGTGCATAGTAACGATTTCCTACTTCGATTTAGTTTCAAGTTCTTAGATACGATAATGTCGGGGAAAGTGTGAATTGAATTACATATACAGGTTGATTTTTTCCCAGAGTTGGTCCCATAGTAAAAGTTGTTCATATTGATGAGTACTACCACCCCTGCAAGTATTGCCAGTGACTAAAGAAATCATCCTGTATAATAGTATGACCAAGATAAATAGAAATCATGTTCCAGAATATTTATTTATTGTCACTTCTACTCACTTCGTCACCTCTTCTAAAAAGGCCACGAGTAAATTGCCTAATTGGACTCGTACGGTGTGAAGGAGCTTCCTATGGTGGACACTCATGCAGTGTATGTACAGCATGGAGTTCAAGAAGGGTGCTAAAGATATTTTTGCAGGATCGACTACGCGCGAGTGATTCTCCTGCAAAGCTTCAATAGGCTACGGTAACCGCATACCATCAGGCGGGCCTTATGCTTGTTTGTTACCTTAGTGGTATTAAAAAAATCTAGATCTATGAATTCTAATTTAGTGAATAGGATTTACTAATTGTAGAAATAATTATCAAAAGTTGTATGATCATATTTAGATTTCTCTATTTATTTTATTAGGGCAACCGATGTGACATAATATATTTCTTATTTTTTAAGCGTCTTTTTTGTGTTATATCTGTGTTGCTTTTATTGATTACATCAAATAGAAGACCAATAATAGAGTGATCTTGAGCTTTTGGTGAAGGAAAACATCGTGAGGAAACCATAGCATGGTGGTAGGGTACTTTGTAGTACCCGCCTGGCTGGCTCAGGTTGAAAATCTGTCGCCAAACACCTATTGGTGTGTTTCGGCATCTGCACTTGAGAGCCAGATCCTTCTAGGCTTTGTGTGCTTACCACCTTCGGCCACATCATCACCTACCATAGTGAGATTGTGGTCAAACACAACTCTATGCAAAGTAAAAAAAAATCAAAAAAAAAACAACAGTTTCAAGAAAATACTTTGGAAAATACCTACTTACTTACTATATCAAAACATGGTTGAAAATAATCGCAACACAGAAATACAAATCTACTATAAAATGTTAACGCTTTTGTTAAACAAATTCTATTACCCCATAATGTAACTAAACAATTCTGTAAATGCAGGATAAGAAGCATAATGAGTTATGATTTCATTTTATTGTATATTTACGACAACCTTATAGACTTCGGCAAACCGATTACTTTTATTAATTATACAATTATCTGAATTTATTATTTGAGTTGCATTATCAGTTGCTAAAAGTACATAAATAAACCACTTTGTATCTATTTTAAAGTTTACTGATCGAGAAACGGACGCTTAGGTTCCAATACAAATTTCATTTATAGATTGTATGCTAGAATGTTGTTTCCTTTTGAACTCGGTTATGATAACACAAATTTGAGGTGGTTATTTGGATCATAATTCTGGAATTCTGGTGTACTTATTTATGTTACAACATTTTACAAATTGCACAAGTCAGTTCAGTAGTCATGTAAATTATTTTATTTGCAAAAATTTTTGCTTGTATTACAACAAAACGAGCAAATGAACAAACTGATAATAATAAAGATTACAAAAACTCGTTTACATAAAACTTTATGAGTCTAAATAATAGCACGAGAATATGAAAAAATCCCCATACCTACTTGTAGTAAAGTAAAAAAAAAAGGTTTAAAGAAACAAGCGAGACATGAAATGATATACAAGACAGACATAAAGTATTGAATATTAATACATTAATGGAGTTTCTAAACTCATATATTTGGATAACAGAAGACACGCATTAAATAGGTACAAACGTAATATTTGTAACTTGACTCTAGCAGCGTTGAGCAGGCGTGGCTTAAATAAATCAAATAAGTTTTCAATTAGCTTGTCGCAGGCAACACCGACCAGTGGTAATGGATTGCCGTTTACCTACATGGACTTAATCTAGTTACTCGCGATGAGTTTTTAAATTAGACTTGGTTTCTACACCGTTTCTTAAAACTTGAGTGATGGTATCTGCACTTTACCCCACTCTATGTAGGTATATAAGTTTATCAGCAGAGAGCCTCAAGCGGCGCAAATATAGTAACATAGATACAAGCTATATATTTGAGCCGTTTGGGGTTGAAACTCTGGGTCCGTGGGGGTCGAGAGCTCACCATCTTTATTGCGAAATATCCAAACGCCTGGTCGAAGCAACTTGTGACTAGAATGCTGGCTTATATTTTGGTCAGAGAATCAACATTGCCATCCAACGTGGCAATGCCGCCAGCATTCTGGGTACGCTGCCTTCTGATAGCGACTTTTTTAATTTAGACTATTTTATGTAACAAAGTAATTATTGTATTTATAGTTTTAGTATAGAGAAATATATCTTGTAAATTGTTAATAATTATAATAAATTTAGTTTAGGTATTCATATTTCGTAGAACAAAGCATAAATTCAAAAGTCTTTAATATCAATAACATACCGTATAAACCAAATAAAACACGACGAAACACAAGAATTTCTAAACATAAACCATCACAAAAGCTAATTTCAACTGAATTCCAAAACAGCTTCTGAATTGATTTGATTCCTTACTCTCTCGGTCTACTTCAACGCACATAATCTGTACTACATTCCCCTATTTGTGGTCACCAGTCACCATTCAAAAGCTTTACGTCCCTATTGTTGGTTCAATTCATTCATTTCTAAGAAAACAATAAGTGAACGCCGATACACCGGTGTTTTCTAAGAAAAGATCGTCATTTTTATGTACGTGGTATTCATTGTTGCAAATGTAGATATTGCAGTGAGGTAATGTTTGAAATCGTTTTTAATATTAAACTGTGGATTTGAAATGGGATTAAAAGTAACAATATATCAAATACAAATTTAAAACTATCTACTACAAAATCTACCAATCTTTTTAAATTTATATCATAATATTACTAAATTGTACATTTAAAAAAAAACTGAAAATAAAAAGGATATGTAGGATTTAAGATATTCTAAAATACAGCTGTATCACATGTTGAGGTAAATATAAAAAAATCTTAAGCATTTCAATGACTACAAAGAAAAAAAACATGCTAACTAAGAACAGTGCCTAAATAGTTCTGAGAGTAAAAGCTTCTTATAAATAAAAAAAATCTCTCGACACAAATTCCATCAACAACATCTTAGCCACAAACAAATATAATATTTTTTCTAACTACTACATCACACCACGTGAAGCACATTACATTAGATTCAAGTGCTCAACTTGATATAGACCAAGCTCATTGAGATAAAAAACGGTAAAACACTGTCATAGTCACAGTTATTCGTTTAAAATTTGCTAAATCTATAGCGGCTGGTAATGGTAAAGAATATAAAGTAGTGATTAATGAAGTAACCAATAACGATTAAGATAATGTTCCATAATATTCACGCGCAGTTATTGAGAAGGCATAGATTTATTAAATATTCATTTAGATATTGATTAAATACAAGTACTACTTGATTATAAACCTAGAATATTGTATTTACCTTTTCAATTTCATATTTGTCAAGGAGGTTATTTATCTAATATAAGTTTTTAATTCAAAGAGTCACATACGTGTTACATACACACATACATTCACAAACGTGTTCCAAAAATTCTCATCCCAGCATGTTCCAGAAAAAAAGAACAAGTTTAACTTGTCGATACTATCTGTCCAAAAACGTCAAAAAACCATGCAAATAATAAGTGAGACCCCACGCGGGAACCTTGCGGCACGCCCGCTCTGTTACTAAGTAAACAATACGTGGAATGGAGTGGAAATAAAAAAAAAGTTATTTATTGTTCCGGCCAGAGGTTGAAGGTAAAGTCACTTTTTTTAAGCAACAGTCTGAGTGTCGATGGATTTGTAACCTGCGTTTGCAGTAGCAGACGCATATGTAGAGTCCACAATAGTATTTCATCTTTTAAACTAACTGTCTGAATGGAGAAGGATATAGAAAGAAGAATGCATGAATTAAACCAAATAGCATAAATCAAATTAAAATTTGTTCAAACTTGCTAATTATTCGGTCAAAACTTCACTTTATATAAAATTTTATGGTGTAAAAGTTACTTCGAACAAGATCGTAAATTTAAGTTCCAAGGTAGACTTGTGCAATAACCGAAATGGAGTGTAACAAGAGTAATTACACTCGTAATTAGTTACAACCACAAGCGCACTAAAAGACTATTGTTACGAATATTAGGTTTGCGGCAATTTTACGTATTTTCGTAACAGAAATAATTAAATAGGTAACTGAAACAAAATATGCACGTGTACATTAAAATTTGCTAAAAGTTCTAGTTAATGAATGTAAGAAAACAAATTACATCTAAATGGGATCAAAGCTGATAAAATTCTTTGCGGAAATAGTTTTCTAAAAAATCGTAAGGAAACCATCACTGATATTGTACTACTTTGTAATATCGGTACCGGTTATTTATTTATTTATCATAGTAAAAACTAGTATTCTCAATATATTCTGTAATTTCGTAGTAGCCAGTTCAACCACGCGGGGGCTGGTTACCACTTTACCACTACAGGTGTGTTACGGCGGAAGCACTTGACAGACAGTTGCCTCCTAAGCTTTATAACGTTTGACAACATATTGGCAATCTCCCTGGTGTTATTAATGTCCATAAGCAACGATATCATAGACAAGTGGACCACCTGCCTGCTTGTCAGTCTTCTAACATGAAAAAAGAAACCTGTAACTGAATGTCCATCTTAATCTATAATAAAATTAAAGTTGTGACATCGTCTGTTTGACCGTAAAATTAATCGATAGCTCTTCCGTTATTATACTAATTATCATATCAAGAACTGTTTCTGTGGCGTGAAGTTTCGTTACGTTAATTATTATCGTACGTTTGACTTCGGCTCGGCCCCCATACCGTGAATTTCACAAGAGATTAGATTATTTAATTTTATTTTCAATTTTAATTTTATGGCGTTAGTTTTGGTTTTAGTGGTCGTATTATCTGTTCCGGTTATTGTATCTAAAGTGTTTGCGTGTTTTTTAATTTTTTCGTTCATAGCTTAAGTTCACAGTAGAGTTATGGGTATATTTAATTTTAGCCGCTTTCAATTCCCACGATATAGCTACTAATTTTGAAGTCTATGTTTTGTGTTAACTTTATATTTTAGATAACGCATAATATTTTTAAATGTCAAAATTTTATTGAATAACTTAAAGTTGATATTAATTTTTTTCTATTGATATTAAAAAAAAAAAAACATCCAAAGATATTTCTCTACACGGTTCACTATACTCAGATATAAATATAAAAAAGTTAATAGGCTCCTAAAGCATATAATTCAGTTATTACAAAGAGGGAACGCTGCTAGCCCGTTCGGAACCTAGACCATCGGCACCGGCGGTAGCTTCGAGGAAATTTATTAATAGTATTAGTTTTATATTTTTGTTGTAAACATTTAATAAATACATATAGGATTTCAAGTCAATTGACATTTTGGGTAAAATAATTGTTGTAAAATTAAGTAATCCCCATAATAAATGTTGTTCACATTGATGAGTCCTTCCACCCCGGCGAGTATTGCCAGTGAAAAAAAAATTCATCCTGTATAATCAGATGTGATGTAATTTTTTTTTTGACGGTACAAGACGGTGGTGGTCTCTCGATAGCTTAGGCAGACAACTCGGCGAGCGCTAAGGGCTGTAAATCCATACTCTTGTAAATAAAATAAATTTCATTAAAAAAAAATCTATCCAATAACAACGAAGGTACTTTACAATCAACACAATTTAGAAACCCAATATCCATAGAATAATCAAAGGAGTCGCCGATGATAGTAATAAATCACTGATGGCTATAGAAGTTGTGGCCGGCGATGCACCTATTAGTATCGAACGTGTAATCGCTTACGATTTGTCAAAGACACATAACTTTGTCGTTACGTTAGACAAACTAACGTTTTACTTTTTGAGGATGGCGCAAGTTGTAAGCGAATGGAGTTTGGACTTTCTCTTTCTATGTCCTTTATTTTTCAGACACATCGAAGAGATTGTGAAAATAAAAATATTTTTTATTCAAAAATAGTCATTCACAAGCACTAATGAATAGTCTGACTCTAACGCTCGGTTCGGAAGGTTGTTTTTGAGAAGAGCTGTCAATAAACTAAGTTATTACTCTTATCAAAACCGACTCAGATTTATTACATAAAATTATTTAAGTATCTAGTCTCACAAACAATACCTATTTGTGTGTTATAACAAAAAAAAAACAAAATGATGAATGAATAGTAAATAAATAACAAACTCAAGTAGACCAGCCCTATAAGCTATAGATAAACATCTCACATATTTTTGATAAGAAAGATCCCGTTAGAAAAATCCTAAATAGTTATTTTTGCTATAAACGGAACACTTACAGTTTCGACGTATCCGTATACCATAGTAATATACATTGTTATATTTAATAGTATTCGGAGGATAGTTGATTTCTATGAACCGCCAAAATAATGATGTAGTGAAATTGCATAAAAAATGGTGGCACTTCATACACTTAACTAGGGGATGAAAAAATAAAATCTTACTAAATCATCTTGAAAAAATAAGATAGTAAGTAGGTACTACCTACTCTTATTATGTAAATCAACAAGTCATAAAAAATATGTCCCCTACACTATGCATGGTCCGACACACACTTGGGTATGATAGTCATTTAAATATGCTTTTTAACGCCTCTAAATATACGTTTCTAATTTTTTTTTTTATATTTGTCGTATTTCATTATCATATTGTTCATATGTATTATGAATCAATTTTTAAGAACACTAATAGGAATTTGTAACAAATACCTAAATGAGAAGATAATTTTTCTATTATTATTAAAAAAAAATAAAGATTATAAAAATAAGTGATATTTTTTTTAAACTGTTACGCTGCTTGAAAAGTTAGGTGATCTTGTTGAACAGCGTTAATCTCATCACATGAACCACCGCTCAAGTGCACCAGTACAAACTCATCAACATTTCAGCATAGGGCGGCTGCGCTTGCGCACACAACTTGATATATCGTTATTTTGCTCTTGAAATTGTCTAGCCGTAGCTTAATGTGTATTTTAGGGTAGACAAACTCAAAATAACACAAAATAAATTACCTAACACGTAAATATTTCAATTCACTTTATGCTAGCATTAAACTTGATTGAGAATTATTTTGAGATTTAATTACGAAGTGAATGTCTGAATGAATGAAGAGAATGAAGAGAATGAATGAATCATTTTGTATATGTTGGATGCTTTGGCCATATTTCTTTGACTTCGTCTGCCTCCATAATAAAATTATGTTAGGAAGGACATCGTTTATCGATAAATTGTGTTGTAAAACACGTCGAGTATTTCATCAGACGATAAATTTCCATATTATGTCGGTAATGTAGTTGAAATTATGTTATTATTGTAATATTTATTACTTTTACTTACACCAGGCAATTTTTTTTTGGCACCAGAATGATTGACATTTGAACATAAGCCAAAAAATATTCTGAACTAAGCCTGAAGATTTGAATTAATGTTTATAGTTTATGTGTCTTAGATTTTTTTGTAATGCCGATTGATTGTTTTCTTTTCTATATTGGCATCACCAGATTTGTGTATTTTGCCAGTGTCGAGTTGTGGATTGACTGTTGTTTGTGAGTAAACTTAAAGTTTATTTTTTTATGTCGAAATGTTGAAGCACGCATACAGTTTCACCTGATGGTAAGTGGTCACCGCTGCTTATGAAGTTTACTAATGATATTATATTTTTTTAAAGTAGGTATTTACTTTTAATTTGAAAACTGGATAAGGTAAAAGAAAAAGGGCTCTGTATTTTAATAGAGTAAAAATTATATAAAACAAACTCCCTTCTTTATAAATTCCATAACACGTGGTATTAAAAAAAAATAAACAAATTTATTATACTATTATTGCTAATTTATGTGCAGGTATTATTAATAAAATTATTGAGAATGCCTTACATTAATGTAAGGCATTCTCAATAATTTTATATGAGGATCATTTTATCAATATTGAAAAAAAAAAAACAAAATTCTCACCTGCCAGTTTCACTAACTTCCACAAAATGCAAAATATATAAATCCACACACAATTTTCACACGCACAAATCCTTCTATTTTCAAATTAAAAAAAAATGAAAATCCACTTGTCACAAAACACTCAATTCTAATTTTAAATATTATTTTACCACCAGTTCTTTACACGATTAATTTGTCATTCGAATTCGAAATCGATGTTAGATCGATTGCATCGATGTCGGACGTCGGTTGCGCGTGTTTGCGGGTTGCGTGTGCGACGGCCACTGGCGTGCCGGTGCGCCCGCCGTACATTTGCTATTGAACTTGGCAAAGCTCGCTGAAAATGATTTTGCATTTGACTGAGGCTTTATATTGTTATTTCGATAAGTAATAGTATTGTTAGATGAAAATGTAACAAGAGGTGGTGTAATAAGTTCTAATATTGTGAATAACAACAATTTTTGAGCTTTGACTTAAGGCCTTTGAATGATTAATGTAAAGGGTTTTGTCGCTATTGCGATTATAATACCTTAGTGAGTATATAATTTATATTATACATTTTTTTATTTAACTGATATAACTAGTACACAAACTCTTAAGGACTAATTTTGTACTACCTGCAATAGTACAGTTTATAAAGGAATTTATCTGTCAGAGAATTAAATAGAAAAACTAAAAGAAGACGCCAAATACACCTCTGAAACTAGCAAATATTGTAAACGGCCATCTTTAACAATAAAGACTTACAAATCATTCAGAAGCGAAACATCTTCGAAGCATAAATCATACCACATACCTACCCACGTTAGCCAGCAAAATATTCATACACGAGTCTCCCGATTCAAAACCAAGCATTAAAACTGTACTGTCTGCTTGAAGTCGAATAAGTTTGTAAATGAAATGCAAAACCTTCTAGATCCATTGTTTAATAATAAGCTCTGAAATGAGTACCTGCCTCGGAGTGAGGTAATTGGTCTCATTGTTATATTTAAGTAGGTACTTCATTTACCACTTTGAAATTCAATGTGTATTCAATTGTATCACATAGGTGTAAGGTTGCAAATTCATTAACGGTTGCAAGACAATTGGACCGTTGGAATCCTTTAAAAGTGTTTACTGGTAAGAATTGTTTGTGAAGTTATTGTTATTAGTCATAATTTGCAGTCATTTATCGATCTATTCTACTCTTCTAAGAGCTAAAGACATGTGCCAAATGAAGTTTTTCTCCAAAAACAATAGCTTTAATCAAATGAGATTCTCAAAAAACTTTCCAGTTGCACACTTAGGTCCGAATTTTGGTGGAATCAAAACTTTATTCAAGACTCAAGAATTGATTATGTTAATCAAAAATTAGCCTTATGCTATAGGTTCAAGATTCAAGTTCAACTGTTTCAATCTCGATTCAAAATTAACATTAGATTTGCATACCTAATACGATGCTGATGCTCAACAATTTTTCTATTAAATATTGCATCACATGAGTCTATTGGCAGAGAAACGGCTGTTACTGTCGTTAAAACCATCTGTAGCTCTTTGTTCTGTAATCTACTTCCCTACAAAAATTACTTACTAGTCAAACACCACAACCATATACCCAACTCTAGTCCATTGTCACCTTAATTGATAAATTCTTCATTTTATGCAGGGTCACAATCCCCTTGCCACTAACTTACTCAGCCAAACCACCAAACACATTCGAACAAAAGCTTTTCCTACATTAGCAAACCGAACAAATTCTACACCTGTTAAATACAGTCAAAGACGACCACAAATTGAAAACATTACTTACACGGCTAATTAGTCATGGTTGAGAATTACATAATCAACCGACCGGTGTTCCCACGTGCTAATGAGTCTACAAAACGGCCATTAGGCAGAATAGCCAACCACAGATACAGGGAAAGATGAAGCTATGGAGAATTCCCTAGCGTGTATCAGGGAAAGAGACCCAGTTATATCTGAATTGGTAACGGTAATTGTTGATGGTGTAATTTATGAGAGACATAAGATAAAATTTATAAACTAAAAAGAGAGAGATGGAGGAGCCGTAAAACTACAAAATATAATTGAAAAAGAAAAAAAGTCAAATAAAGTAATGTTTAGTTTACGTCTGAAATAGCCATAGCTTAAAAATGCAAACGAGAAGACATGATGCGAAGTATTTATCCAAAAACGTAAAAAAAATAGTCTGTTAATTGCATTCCAAATATCCCATAATAAAAATCATATGCTGTGAATTTCTACAAGCATTTTAGGAAATTAATCCAAATCTTTCCAAACAACCGTCAGCACCAACTCTAATAAAGCTTCAGCAGCTCCCATCGCTTTCAGTATATAAAATAGACCAATCACAAGCAGAGCGCTTCAATTTTGATATCTCTCCGATGAATTTGTCACGATAGTTTATGACAGTTGGAAATTGCGTATGTCTGTAGATGAATTATTTATCAGCACCAAGTCGCTGCGTGTGAGACTTGTCGGAGATTTATGGCTTATTAACCGTGGTAAGTATACTTCGGTTTGTGTTCATATTGTTCGAAATGTAACATGCTAAAGTATCATGTCTCATTGATAGCTACTCGGCTAATGGATATGATCATAAATTTACATTATTCTTTGTCATTATTTAGACCAACTCCTTAGCCATTTGATAGGAACGATTTTGTTTAATCGCTATGCAGATGCTATGTTAGACGCAGTTTCATTTACCTACTGCCTAAAATGGAGCCATTTAGTAGACTATTAGCCAGTAGGTTATTAAAGCCGAACCTCATCATCGTCCCCACATTTAGTCCCTAAGCTAAACCTACGTTTTCACAATAGATGCCGTATACATCCAGCGACATTACAAAACTCTTACCAGGGCATTCCGTCATACTGATAAACTCTGTTTGGTATATGTCTTGCTAACTTTTCATTCCTATCGGTTTTACTAACTGTACAAATTATATTGCTCAGATGCTTAAAGATAAAGATAAAGTATGTTTTATCTGTAAACATAACCTTTTATACCCGATTTTGTTCTACTTTATTCTTAAACTTATCATTGCTCAATTGGAATATAAAATTTCTTATGATTTTATTGGTTGTTGGTTCCAAACAATATGGTAATATAATAAAATAAGTTATAACTGGTAAAACAGCTAAAAATAAAATTTTAAGTGAATAGTAAAAAATAATACTTTCGTGGTTTTTTGTAGTAGAAATAAAATCAATGAATAAATGGGCGTTCATTATAGAGTTTAAGTTTGGAATCATAATAATAATTTCACAATGGTTTCCATATGAATCGTTTTTTTTATGTACAAAAAGAATTACTGCTTTTGTTTTTGAAAACATGACAAAGTTTTTTTTTTTGCGGTTTGATGAATATTTACGTAGGAATTTTACCTTACGTGAGAAAGTGTATTTTTATTGAGGTTTTAAATACTATGACTAACTTTAAGAGGTCATTTATGTTACTGGATACCTATGACTACATTCTTACAGTGGCAAGTGATGATATGGTCGAAGATGATTAAGAAAAAGGCTAGAAGGGAAGTGGCTTCCACGGATAGCTGCCGGAACACACCAGTAGTCTGTCAAGCAGGCAGGCATGAGACAACTTCTTTTGTTTTTTAACAAATAAAACAAAAGAAGCCACCCGTTTCACTGATCCTTCGAAACCAACTTTTTATAACCCTGTCATTGTCAGTATGACGCCCGATTGACGCATACAAAAGAAATCACGTTTGCGAGAAAAGACAATTGTTTTCACAAATGGTAGAAATGCATTGAAAATGACGTGCGGCGCCAACTGTCTGTCTGTATGTCACAAGTTCACAAGTATTTACCTATACTGTCAACACGGTGCTAATAATAGTGCACTTACTTTGAGCCGTTTTGAAATACTTTTTGTTTCTTTTTGCATGCAAGTTAAAAGCGAGTTTTTTTTTTGTGCTAAACAGAAATGTTGGGAAAATTTTCACACGCTAGCATCTGCTCCCAAAACAGAGTTTGTACCATGTAAACCAGATGACCGATTTCTATACTGGCTGGATATTTCAAAATGGCATATCGGGCCGGTTGGCGTGGTTGGTAAGATACCCTATCTATCACGCCGCAGGTCGTGGGTTCGATTCCCACTCAGGACAAACATTTGTGTGCATGAACATTTCTGTTTGTCCTGTGTCTGGGTGTAATTATCTATATATGTATGTATTTACAAAAGAAAAATAGTATATGTAGTATATCAGTTATCTGGCTTCCATAGTACAAGCTCTGCTTAGTTTGGGGTCAGATGGCCGAGTGTGAGGAATAATTTCCTAGAATATATTTATTTATTTATTAATATTTTCGAAACCAATGCTAGGTTGTCCTCAATAAGTATTACTGATGGTCCCATAGTGATAGATAAGTCCACGTTAAGGTTGGCTGTTTATTTTTTTAATTATTAAATGGGCATGCATTTGGCCACTGACCCGCCCATAGAGAACGAAGTGTAAGATGGAAGACGATTGCTCAGAAGAAATCTATTCATTCTGGCCTTGAAATTCCCTAGATTTTTAGGAAATAAAGACGCCGGAAGCAAGTTCCACTCTTTTGCTCCGCATTATAAATTTGGATGCAAAACGTCGTGTCCGTATGTTCGGAATATCAACAACGAAGAGTGAATATTTTACCGACGTCTTGTGTTTTGTATGATTACTCTTTCAAAACGGATTGGGGAAATATGGTTAAAGATGGTGCCACAGCCTAGAAAGAAACTCTCACTGGTGGAGTTCCCGATACACTCTGGCTGGTACGTAACGTACTATAATTTTCTCGTCCACGATGTCGATTCGATGTTTAATATTACTATCATTTTTTTTTTTTTTTTACTTTGTATAGGCTTGTGTTTGACCACAATCTCACTATGGTAGGTGATGATGTGGCCGAAGGTGGTAAGCACACAAAGCCTAGAAGGATCTGGCTCTCAAGTGCAGCTGCCGGAACACACCAATAGGTGTTTGGCGACAGATTTTCAACTTGAGGGTGGTAGCCAGCCAGGCGGGTACTACAAAGTACCCTTCCACCGTGCTATGGTTTCCTCACGATGTTTTCCTTCACCGAAAGCTCAAGCTCATTGTAGGATTCGAACCCACGACCTTCGCCGCGGCGTCCGACGTCACTACCACTGAGCTATCATCGCCTTAAATATAAAAATATAAATAAATAAATAAATATTCTGGGACATTATTCCTCACACACGGCCATCTGACCCCAAACTAAGCAGAGCTTGTACTATGGAAGCCAGATAACAGATATACCACATATACTACTTTTCTTTTGTAAATACATACATATATAGATAATTACACCCAGACACAGGACAAACAGACATGTTCATGCACACAAATATTTGTCCTGAGTGGGAATCGAACCCACGACCTGCGGCGTGATAGATAGGGTATCTTACCAACCACGCCAACCAGCCCGTATCATAACAATTTACTGCTATCAAATTAAGAAAATGTACTTCAGAGTAACATTGTACAAATATTATTACTGTGGGGATAAGCAAAACAAACAGTAGTTTGTGTATTTATTTCTGTTGTTGCGATTTCTGAATCCGCAATAAGCTCGGCGCCACCGGCGCGCGCGCACGCACCAGGGGCACTCAACAATTGCCCCTTGTAATAATTTTATGATTATTTTTATTGCTACGCGAGCTTCTATTAGTACTTGCTTGACGACGCACGTACGTTTGTTTTTCCGGTAGCGATTCCGATTTAAGGTCATTGAGTTGTGGTTATGACAAATTTGAACTATTATAATACAAAATAATAATATTGACATAATCTTCAATTAATAAAATAGTTAACAGATATTTAGATACATTTATATTGATCATGCAAAGGGAAAGAGCATACACGCGTATGTTAGAGCAGGGCAGCTAGGTGAGACCATGGCATGTACCCTGCTATGGTCCTGTATGAGAGCATCAAACATAATACCGCTTATTTTTGCAAAATCTGAGATTTTCGTGTTAATTAGACGTGAATATATATATAAGGTCCCTCGGGAACGCGGGTGAATCCGCGGGGCGGAAGTTAGTATAAAATATGATTACGTGTGATATATGAAAGAAAATTCCCAGAATTGTTCAATTACACGCACACTTTTGGTCACGCCTTATAGTTATCTATACTACCTAAATAAAAATAAAAAAGCCTTGTATTTCTTGCATGAAGTAACATTTCGTTTCTTGTTGATCTATTATCTAATCCTAGGTAGGTACTAATAAATCTATGTATTTTAACTTGAACACATTACTGCAAATAAAATAATTATTCCATTTATTAAAATACATTTCCTATAAATTACATTTTTTAAATATAAGTTACAAAAAATACATTTAAAAATATTAAAAAAAAAACAGTTCCCCACCGGTATCGGGAACAGGGTCCTAGTTACCGGTGGTCAAAGCTCCAGAGAGAGGAAGTTCCTCACTATTATTATTATGGACAAAAGATTAAAATGTTAATTTTGATGTATTTATTTATGTATAAAAATATGATAAAAATGTTTAGTACCACTGAAAAAAGTTATTTTATTTAATAATAGGCAGCGACCAAGTCATTGACCTTCGATTTTCAGTGTTCAAAGTTATGAAAACATGTTAATTGTTTAAAAATATTTAAACTAAAATGTGAGCTAAACGTAAATATTAAATAATAACTATATTATTATTTGAAAATATTTACAAACTTGCAGTTTAGTTTTAGCACAAACAAGATTCTCAAAAGTTTACATTATAAAAAAATCTGCGATACTTAATTTTCTAATGTTATAAAGTAAATGACATTAAAAAAAACCAGCCAAATGCGAGTCAGACTCGCGCACGAAGGGTTCCGTATCATTATCTATAAAAACAGCAAAAGTATCACGTTTGTTGTATGGGAAAAATAAAATAAAATAATAAATATTTGTTCTATTTTCATTTTATTATTTATATTTATATAAGTGAATATATCTTACTAATATTACCTATAAAGCTGAAGAGTATGTTTGTTTGAACGCGCTAATCTCAGGAATTACTGGTTCGAATTGAAAAAATATTTTAGTGTTAGATAGCCCATTTATCGAGGAAGGCTATAGGCTATAGGCAACAGAAATACATTATCTATGAAAATTTCAACTGTCTAACTATCACGGTTCATGAAATACAGCCTGGTGACTGACGGACGGACAGCGGAGTCTTAGTAATAGGGTCCCGTTTTACCTTTTGGGTACGGAACCCTAAAAATGTCTAGAGATTTTTTATGGAAGAAAGAGAAAACCTTATTCATAAGAATTCTTCGAGTTAAGTCCAGTCATACTATCCAGCAAATATAATAATAATAAATATTCTGGGACATTCCTCACACACGGCCATCTGACCCCAAACTAAGCAGAGCTTGTACTATGGAAACCAGATAACTTATAAACTACATATTAACTACTTTTAGTTTGTAAATACATACATATATAGATAATTACGCCCAGACTCAGGACAAACAGACATGTTCATGCACACAAATATTTGTCTTGAGTGGGAATCGAACCCACGACCTTCGGCGTGATAGTTACCTTACCAACCACGCCACCGGCCCGTCACTATGGAAACCAGATAACTGATACAAATAAAATAAAAAAGTCATTTATTCTACTACCTTTTTTGTTAACTAACTAATAGTCGCCTCCTTGGCGTAGGCCTCCCCCGTTTCTTTCCATAGGTATCTATCTCTAGCTGATGTCTGTCCATCTTTTCTTTGGACGTCCTCTCGATCATATACTGGATGCGGGATCCATTCAAATTTTTTTTGGTTCATCTATTATTATTAGTTCTACATATGTATATGGCCCGCCCAGTTTCACTTCAGTTATCTTATTCGGTACACTATATCAGTCAATTTGGTCCTTTTTCTAATAGATTGCTGATTCTAACCGATAGTTTGATTCCTAAAATAGGTTAAATACTCCTCTCCATTTGGCATTGACATACAGCAAACATGACACGGTTATCAAAACCAAAACTAATACACTACCTACTGCACATTGTCCGGTGATACTTTGTAACATCTTTAATCATCTTCCATCACTCCACATTATACAATTGGGAGAGTTGAACCTGAAAATTTAGTTTTAAACTAAAACAATTTGAGAATACTAATCAAATATTAAAAATGATTTACAACTGTGATTTCAACATTCAAAATTCTCAAAGTTACAACGAATTTCGTCAAAGTTTCTGACGCTGTTCACTTACGTAATATATAATTCTTGATTTACGATATAGCTAGATTAATTAAAATGGTATTCCATTACGACAAAGGAATTATTAGTTAAGCAAACAGCTTTAACATATATCGTTTTAGAAAAATTCAAATTGGATTTAAAATCTTATGTAACATTAGTCAGTATCACGAAATCATTCGGTGATTTGTCACTGAATGACAATTTATTACAGGCCACCGGGCGAGATCAAAAGCACCGGCATTATAACCTCTGTGTGCGATATCAAACGGTTTTGAAATAGGGTTGTCTTTATTATAAAGAATAGGTATTCGGAATTTGGTATTCGTATTGATTTAGTTAAATGAGAATGCATTGGGAAATTTCCACTTAGACAGTGACCACAACTTTTTGTTTTTGATCATGGTCTCACCATGGTATGTGACGATGGGGCCGAAGGTGATAAGCAGATGTCTAGATGGAAATATATAGACTATCGAAAAATAGTAATCTTAATTATATTATAGACGTGAAAAATTGTATGCATGTAAATTCACGCTGAAAAAGCTTCAGGGATTTGTACGAAAGACACAGAAAGATCATATCTTGGATAAAACATAGTAATAAAAAAGAAAAAAAGGAAAAAAAAACATGGATTTATTCATCTCGGTATGTATAAGAAAAGAACAAACGATATGTCCGAGGAAGTGACGTCGAGTGGACAGATATAGAGTCGGGGTCTAAGTAAAAATATCATTACCGTGTCTAGAAGCCACTGCTGATTATAAAAATGCCCTATATGTATCCTACTATCCTATACCAACATAAAATAAAATAAAATGACAAGATGAAGTCTGAGATATAATCTAGCCCCAGAAGAAACCTATTCTGTCAAGCGTTAAAAGTCCCTAGATTGTAGAAGACAGGTAATACAAGCGCCGGGAGCAAATCTCCACTCCTTTGCTGACAGCATTATAAACGTGGATGCAAAACATTGTGTACAATTTTGTAAGCGTCTTGTGGTTCAGTGTGAAAATGGGGATGAAGGTATCAATCAGGTGCGCACTATCCGAAATAATATATCCTATATAAAACCGATAGGCAAGAGGCTTTTCGTCGATGTTAAAGCCTCGTGTACTTTTATTTCTTGATCAGGCTCTAATCTAAAACTGCGGATATAACCGCAGGACGAAAGTTCGCTCACAATAAATAACTATAGATCACGAGTTCAACTGATAAGTCATCCAATGAAGTACCTACGCACTGCTAGTCCCACGACTGTGGACTACGTGGACCGCACGATCTTCGGCCTGACTACAGCTATCATCGCCAGAAGCGAATGAGCCATCTCTGCTCCATAGTGATTTTGAGCTAATATAACGATAGCATTAAAGCAGTTCAAAATAAATAATCAAATTCTTATTGAATCACCATTACACTTTAAAAAATCAAAATGTAACTTAACACAAATAACATAAAACAAACACTTTATTGAAGGGGTGGTAACCCTGCTTTCGGATACGTTTTCGGCTCTAAATATACGTAAAAATAGATACGTACGTGCCTACAGTGAGATTGTGTGGTTAGTGTGTGTTACCGCATTTTATTTATACCTTAGCTTATTTGTACACGAATTGAGAATGATTTAGTACTCGCGCGAGCTACTAATTGTCTCTAATACACTGTTTTACGGCAAGTTATGTTATAATCAATCTTTATATGGCTGTTTGATGCCATTTATAGACTTGACAAGCTAATCAATGATTTAAGACATTATGACGGTTTTATAATAGCATTTTCTGAATGAATGTCTGTTGAAGGATTTACTACAAAACTAGATGACAAAGAGAGTTTGAATTGTAATGGTCGTGGTATACACAGTTTTCGCTAAAGGGTGAAAAGAGAGCGATGCTTTTTTGAGTAAAATTCTACATAGCATTTTGAACTTTATTTCGATTACAAAATGTTATTTACAATTTTGATCCAAAAATATAATTCAATTACCCCGCATTTTAATAGAGTCGTAAATTACAGTAGTGATCACGTATCACTAACGCTAGAAAAAAAAAACTCGTACGTAGCAAAAATCATCATATCACCTGCAAGACGTCCACTGCTAGACATAGGCCTCCCCTAAGGATCTCCAATAGGACCGGTCTTGGGCGGTTAGGAGCAATCGGTTTACAGTAAATGTCGTTATAAATGATGACTGAAATCATCTAGCGGCAGCAGCTTTCTAAGTTTCTTATAACTGAAATTTCAGTCAATGCTAAAAAATGAACGGTTGTTACGTTCGGCCATCAGACATAAGTAAGAAAAATACCCAAATACCTTTAAAACAGTCCATTAACCTCGCCCTAAATAAAATCCACGAAAGATTGGCATGCATTGACATTCAAAAAAAGTGAAACTTCTCATAATGGCCATAATTTGGACGATTAGTAGTCGGGCGTCGCAAATTATAACATGTAGTGTGTTAGCACGCGATCCGCCGACTATGATCACACCACTTCTTACGTCAAGAAAGGTGTGGGCGCACTTGTAGCGGAAGTTAGTAAATTGAACTGCATTTCTACGTTTTCAAAACAAAGTAGTTCATAAACATTTTGTTATCCGCGATAGATACGCCTTTGTCACAAGAAAAAGTTATGATAATTGATTTTTTCGAAATGTTTATTGTAATTTACCAACTGTTATATGAAATATTGTTGCTATTTGTTGTAAAAAAAACATTGTCAAAAAAATCTTTGCGGGAATAAATACATCCGATATAATTTATTAGCATATTATTAGATACTAGCTTTCCCCCGCGGCTTCACGCGTTCCTCAGGGATCTTATGTTTTTTCATTTCGCATAAAAGGTAGCCTATGTGCTTCTCTATACCATAGGCTACCTGCATACCAAATTTCATTGCGATCGGCTCAGCGGTTTAGGCGTGAAAAGGTAACAAACAAACTGTTTTTCGCATTTATAATATTAAAGAAATTAGTTAGGATACTAGCTTTCCCCCGCGATTTCACGCGCGTTCCTCAGGGATTTTATGTTTTCCCAGGATAAAAGGTAGCCTATGCTCTTTTCCATACTATAGGCTACCTGCATAACAAATTTCATCGCGATCGGTTCAGCGTCTTAGGCGTGAAAAGGTAACAAACAAAAAAACAATCTCACTTTCGCATTTATAATATTAATAAGTTAGGATTAGTTAGGATAGTATATTCCTTCCTTTACAGCCTATATTATTATCTGCCCACTGCTGAGCTCAGGCCTCCTTTCACGAATAAGGGTGAAAGGGGATGGGCAAATATCCCACCACGTATGCCCACTGCGGATTGATGGAGGTAGTCTAGTGGTCAACCTACTGTTGAAGTTTTTAAGCCTATGAGGCCTCCAACTAGCTTAACGACTATCACAATTAAGTGATAACCGGGACCAACTGCTTTACGTGCCTTCCAAAGCACGGAAACGCTCAAGATGAAATATCACTAGGCGGTCACACATCCAGGTACCTACGGCCTGACTGGACGTTGCTTAAATTTACCGATCAGTTAAGAACTAAGTTCTAATCAAGCTACGCCATGAGCGCTTTAATATAGTATATAAAAGAACAAATTGACTGCCTGACTGACTAGAATAGGTGAAACTGCGGGGTGGAAAGCTAATATTTGAAACTATAAAATTACTAAATCTACAACATTAGATTTTAGACTAAAACATTTCCTTTTTATATTTATTTAACTTCATTGAAGTTCGTTTAGCCACTGATCCCTACAGAATAAGCACTTGCCCTGAGGAAAACTCTTCACGTTGACCACGGAGCAGCTAGTAGAGAGAGTGTCAGCGTATTTTTTTATAAGCGCAGCTTACCGATTGCTGCGGGGGAGAGGCGGCAGTAACCGCTGTCATTGGCTTGCGCTATGATAACATAATGTGGCGTGATTGATATAGTGTGGGGAATTTGACCAACGTGCGCTACTAAGAGTGTATGTCTGGTGAGCGAGGTCGCCCCCGCATTAGCTTTCTACTGGATGTCTGCTCCGTGACTTTGACCTTGGAAGTCCCTGTGCTGTAGAAGTCAGGATCTTCTTCTCTGTCGGTATCACTCGACAGAGTGGTCGTGGTCATCACTTCAGGTGTTGGTGGCAAGCTTCACAGCACGCCACCACTCTTCTCTGATGGCCGCCTTCCGCGTGCATTCATGAAGTGATGATGAGTCAGGATACACAAGTGTATTTATAATATTTGTGTGATAAGAAAAATTAAGGTAAGTAAGAATAAGAATAGTAAGAAAGTAAAATATGATAAAAGTCCTCACTCCCGCCACAACTGCACCCCCACCCACACATCGCACCATTAGCCGAATGATTGACATAGTAGACATACGGCTCATAATGTTTTGTCTCGCTCCAAACCGTGATTTCATTATATTTTACGAGCTACAATGTTGTACGCTATTCTGATAGTGTATCTCACGTCTGGGAACGGATTTGGCTGAACATTTATAAATTAATGTATACATACAACAGTATAAATGTATGTTTTGTTACTAGGGATTCTAATGGATTTGTCAGGCCTCTTTTGAGCTGCAATTTATGAATTGTTAGGCTATTTATATTACTTTTTTTTATCGTTGGATTAACTTCATGTAAGCTATTCCTCAGAGAAGTCCAGAGAACAACTTTTCTCATTTCAAATTATGAACCAGATACCGTTTATCTGGCTATCGGAAAATCGGACCTTAATCTCATTGATTCTCGACAACTACCTTCTTCTAGTTATTCAAAAGTTGTGGTAAGATCTTCTGTAATGTTATTCTAAGCTGTTGGCGACATGTTTGTGTAAAGATTCTCATAAAAATTGATTGTTATCTAAAGTCGTAAATGGCCGGATTTAATAGTTTTTTTAGGGGCTCATAATTTATGATGAATAATTTTTTTTATAGAAAATATGCATATTTTTCGTGGAATTAGGAATGAAAGGTTAAAATATATAAAGGTTAAATATAACTTATATTTTGGCGAAAGATGTACCTAAGAAATGTTTTTTTACAAAAATGCGTTTTTGAATTGAGTGGTCGAACTCACAGCATACAAGTTAAAGAAAGAAAGAAAAAAAAAGATTTTATTTTGAGCACATTATCTACTGGTGACATAGACTTTGACGTCACAACTTGGTCATACTATGCAAAAATAAATAAAAACAATTATATTTCTCTTATTTATTGATTTGAATCATTCTTTCAAATTCATTGTTGTTTTGTCTCTGTAACCGATCTGTGATTGATCTGAAGATATTGAAGAAGCCTTAAAAATATGACTTTAAGTACCTACTTACATAAAGGCATTCTTTATTTACAAAATGACTTATTCCATAATCGGAATAGTTTAGGAAAATTCTAAATCGAGAGAACCGACTCCACTATTACATAGATTATTACTGACTGGTATTCGAAGTATTCGAACACAAAACCTATAGAGGCGCCTTCATTAAAATTATTAGAACCAAAGTCTAGTTGGATACTATCCAGAAACTTCCAAATCCCCTTAAATAATATCAGGTAATCCGTTCTGAGCTGATGCAAACTTGGCCTGATTCCACGTAAACTTTGGTTGGAATGGATAGGTCTTGTGGCTGTTGGTGGTCCATAACATACCTACTAGCTAAATATACTATAATTTATCGACTACCTTTATGTTATTTCAAACTTTATTTTATTACTAGCTGTTCCCCGCGGTTCCACCCGTATCCCCGGGGATAAAAAATAACCAATAACCTTCATCAAGAATTGGGCTATCAAATGAATTTTTTTTTTTTTAATCTGACTGATACTTCTAGAGATTAGCGCCTTTAAACAAACAAATACACTTCAGCTTCATTATATTAGTATAGCCTAGTTCAATGTCAAATTAGATAACAGTAATTGTCAGTCTATACTATAATATGAACCAAATTATAGGCCAGTTTGAACCCAAGCGGGTTATTGCTAAATGTCCCAAGGACAGAACGCGTGTTTAGCATTCCTGAACCCATATCATAATGTAGTATGCGATAATTTCGATTATATCTGGCACTCAATTGAATTGATTTGAGAATAATTCCCATATCAAATACCTTCCTTTGTAGGTTGACAAATTAGTTGTTTAATTTATGGTAAGTAAGTACTTTCTCTTTGTTCCTTAATAGCTTCTTAACGGAGTGAAAACCCTTTGTAGAGTTCATGTAATGAAAGTGTGGCCGCCGAGAGAATGCGTTTGTAATACCTGTAGCCACGGAAACGGCTCATCTAATTCCAATGAGACTTTTACTAAAATATACGTAAGAAAATACAAAACCTTCTGTGAAAGTCCCATTGCAATTGGACTAGCAGTTTCCGTGCTAAGACCATTGAAAGAGCATTCTCTTGGCGGCCGCACTTTAAGAATTAAGCGTAAGTCCGTTAGTGAGTCCTTCTATTCCGTGAGTTACAGTTTGAAAACATCGATTTATAAATGAATCGGTAAATAGGTTAAGAGAGGTAGAGCATAGCGATGTGTCACTCAAAGAGCAGCTCGACTGGGGAAGTATCTCCACCTTACAAATAGCGCAGCCAAATAACTTATAGTTGTGTTCCTGCGCAAGAGTAAGGTCACCAGAGCTCATCGGGAAGGGGCGAAGGGTCAACAACGAGCGAATGATACCCCTGGTGTTGCAAGCTTTCATAGGCTACGGTAACCGCTTACCATCAGGCGGACCGTATGTTTGTTTGCCGACAATGTGGTATATTTTTTTTACGAAAGGTAGGAAATTTAACAATAACTTCACACAAACACACACACAATGCGGCCGAGAGAAAAAGCAGCGGGAGTTTCGGCCCGCGGTCCGAACGGAGAGCGATGCGAATAAACTAAAGACCCGCTGAACGGACTAAAACGAATGTAATGGCACATACATATATAGATCATACCCTGGAATAATATAAAGCATACTTGTTCACTCGGAAAACGTAAGATCCCCGGGTCTTATCCTAATCCTAACTTCCTAATCCTAATCTTAACTAATATTATAAATGCGGAAGTGAGTTTGTTTGCTTGTTTGTTTGTTACCTATTCACGCCTAAACCGCTGAACCGATTGCGATAAAATTTGTTACGTAGGTAGCCTATGGTATGGAGAAGAACATAGGCTACTTTATATCCCGGGAAAACATAAGATCCCTGGGGAACGCGGGTGAAACCGCGGGGCGGAATCTAGTAATTATATAAAAATATTCAGTGCAATGGATTTCAAATTAAATAGGTAGGTGCCATAAACAATCTCATTGTCACTTCCACTATCTTTATGGAACTAACAACTAAATAACTTCAATATAATTTATCAATTCAACTAATCAAAACCTTTCTCGATTACAAATCTATAATTTACAAATTCCCACCAGTATTGATATGTTGATACCAGAAGGTAGTCGACTGCCACTCAATCCAACCAGCAAGGCTATCGATACGATACAATAGACCGGCCAGAAATAGGTGAGGTTATATTAATTCAATTAATTAGATTATATCAAGATCTCAAGTCATAACTCAAGCAGCAATTGTGTCTGTTTTGCTGTTTTGCAAGGGAAATAATGGCCAAGATCTTTGAAATTTACTGTTTTATATGACCATGACATGGCTGAGACGACCTTATTTGTAGCAATGTTGATATACCTACATGATGTTTAAAATATAGTTTCAGTTACGCACTATTTAATACACATCATTATGGTCTAAATAATTTTAGAAATTCTTGTAAATCCAGGTTGAATAGGCCCCGTCTTTTTTGTTAGTGAAATGAAATAATATTTTATTCATTCAAATAGGGCATTCACAGGAACTTTAACGCACGGTTTGGAAAGTGTTTTTGCTGAGAAGTGCCGGCAAGAAACTCAGCAATTACTCGACGTTAGATATTTTTAAAATTTGGTTTTTATCAGACTTACTTTATTTAAGCCAAATCACGTAATAATCAGGATCGAGTCGGGATCGAATCGCTCTAATGCCGTTTATTTTTTCATCAATTTTTATGATTAAAACAGGAAGTTATTATAATAATTATCGCTCTACTATGAGATAATATGGCCGTGTGTAAAAAAAATGCAGTACCTATCCAATGAAGCAATACCATGCAAAATTATTATACAAAATTAAGGACAACCTATCTCTTTGATAAGTTGCTTACTGGTTGGGCAAAGCTACGTGTGAAAATGGCTGACCTTAAATTAACTAAGTGGTTTTATTGGATTTATAACCGACAAATGGTGCTCCATTATGTTCGGGGGGCTGACCTACCTATAGTAGTCTTAGTTGGCAATTCACGGGTTTACCACCTTCAGACATGTTGACAGTTGCCATGAAGAGATAAACTCTTCATTTACCAAATATTATTATGTAAAAAATAATTAAATATTCATTTTCATAGATAAACTTGTGTTATACTTTACTGTATATGCTAGTCTATAGTATGTATATAAAAATTAATATATTTTCAGGCCTTCACAAGCATTTATGAATAATCTGACTCTAGCGCACGGTTCGGACGGTTGAGAAGAGCCGGCAATAACTATTCTCCAATATAAACCCAATCAAGCATACGACCCGCCTGATGGTAAGCGGTTACCGTAGCCTATGAACGCTTGCAACACCAGGGATATCACTCGCGCGTTACCAACCCTTCCCCCCACCCCGATGAGCTCTGGCGACCTTACTCACGCGCATGAACACAACTATAAGTTATTTGGCTGCGGTATTCTTTAAGGTGGAGG
Source organism: Tetheella fluctuosa (assembly GCA_951216915.1). Classification (NCBI taxonomy): domain Eukaryota; kingdom Metazoa; phylum Arthropoda; class Insecta; order Lepidoptera; family Drepanidae; genus Tetheella; species Tetheella fluctuosa. The sequence goes on along the minus strand of OX578229.1, from coordinate 1,108,998 downwards.
TACTTCCCCTGTCGAGCTGCTCTAGATAGCAAAGTCAAGCAGACCAGCCCCCACAAGCAGCACCCGTTCACAAGTATGACGCATGTGGCAGCCATCTAAGGTAATCTCTGTATTTTGTCTTAATTCCAAGCTCATTGAAATAACCATCTTCTCGACTGCTAATAAAACTAAAATTAGGCGATGATAGCTTAGTGATAGTGACTACGGATGCCGCAGCGAAGGCTATTAGCCTCAAGATGAGAATCTGTCGAACGAAATTCAATCCTTAAAGGGGTAAAATCTAGGATCGCGGGTGAAACCGCGGGGTGGAAAGCTAGTAGTCAAACATAAAAAAAATCTATCATTAACCTTATAAACTATTCTCAGTAGTCGATTCTCAATCGATATAATATCATAACACATTATATAACAATCTTTCATCGAGTCCTCGATAGTTCAGCCAAGTCGTTCTGCGAATAGCTTATAATCGAGATAAATAGTTTCGATTATTATCTGTCATTGGAATCGATTTGCTCGTTGCTACTTTTGTTGTTGGGTTGTGGTTTTGGAGAAGGTATAATCTAGGTACTAGGTATCTTTTACACTTCAGACTAAATCTAGATCAATACACATTTTCAGTAAATATTTTTTGTTAAATATGTATAAAGGGAGAAAAAACTCTGCTACTTAAATACTATAAAAAAATGACAGCACAAGAAAATAATAAAAAAAAAAACACCATAAATTTTTCGTAATCTGTCTGGTCTCAATAAAAACCTAAACATAAATTATACCTTGAAATAAAACTTTAAAAAAAAAACCTACCTCAAAACAACAAATTTAACGACGAGACATTTATTTTAATCCACACGATTAACACATGAAAGATAAACCAAACTATTTGTCACAGTAAAAAAATACTAGCTAACAACATAGTTAAAATCCCTACCGTTCCAAAGAATAAAATACAGGCATATATTATACCATCAACGAAACATCAAAGAACATATAAACGAATGCAATCAATTAAAGTATCTAGGTAACAGTTTAAAACTGAACGTGGAACATCACAACTCATTCAAGCTAAATTCACCATATTTTTAATGAAGGAGCTTATACAGAAGGTACTAAATCCCTTGACAAATTAAATGTAGATAATTACACAACGTTGCATAAGAAGATAAAACAAGAAATTGCAGGAACAAAAGGTGTAAGTGAATGTATCAAAGAGGATAAGGAAGATTGTTAAACATTGACGATACGAATACGATACGATGTAGTTTCTATAACACATTTGCTTCATAAATGTTTTCTCCCTTCTACAATAAAGAAGAAGACAAGAAAACTATAGCATTGCGTACATTGGTCCAAAATATTTCCTTAATAATTCTGCCTACAATGCTATTATGCCTTGACAACTTGATTTCAGAACAGTGATCATAAATTTAAAGGTATAGATAGCGGTTTCAAATGGCGCTTTTGAAGCTTATAGCTTTCATAGTGCTTTCAATTTGTTTTACCTCGAGTATGTTTTAACATTATCATATTTTAACTGAGGGTATTGAATGAATATGAGAATTAATGAGCTGCTTATTATTTGTTAGTTTGCTTTGAAGTTACAGGAAAGAAATAATAAAAACAATTGAAAGCGAATCACATTTTTTTTCATTACGAGATACCAAATCAAGATATCACTCTTTATGAATTAAGAGTTGTATTTTGAATTAAAAATCTTTCAAATATTGACAAGATATCCAAATCGCACAATGTAATTGATCCCACAGTAACAAATTGCTTAAATCAGGCGTAGACAAACACGGCTGGTTGCGATCCGTACAGAAATAAACTAGACACAAAACGATGCAGTCAACAAACCACTGTCCTACAGACGGTCGAACACCCGGCTGTGACTACTTGACAATATATTAACTGTTAATAGGTGTGAAATGTCTCGTTCTCCATAGCTTTTGAGTTTCAGAAAGCTTCCAGGAAATAAGCTTGATATCTTTATTGGAACATTTCTTATGTGAGCTTCGCTTGTCATTTTCAGAATCAATCGCTTATTAGTTTTCATATAATATTAAAGGAATTTCAAGATCATTTATGATTTCTGCTTATACCTTAATCAGGTTTATTGTTATCATAACTGTATATATAATTATTAATATGACAAATTACGGCCTATCTATATAATAAATTGATGATTTCTAAACAATTTATATTTAAAACTAGTTTTTCGCGCGCGATTTCACCCGCGTTCTAGAGGGATTTGTGTTTTCCCGGGATAAAAAGTAACCTATAGCCTTTCTCGATAAATGGGCTATACGACACTGAAAGAATTCAAATCGAACCAGTAGTTCCAGAGATTAACGCGTTCAAACAAACTCTTCAGCTTTTTAATATTAGTATAGATTAGCTTTAGTTTAGATATAATTTCATCATAGCAAGTAATAATAATAAAAATCATTGTGACTAAGTTTTCACATCAATCAACCAAAAATTATAGTTGGAGTATAACACACCTTACAAAAGTAGAACTGGTTACAATTGTCCTAGCAACCAATCACAATAGAGCTTTCAAAGAGATCATTGCTAATTTTGCTATTATTACCAAACCAGATTATTATCATAGAAGAAATAAATTACCTAAACTAGAAGCTAGAACAACTAGTTCAGAGATAACACAGCACAAATATTGTATATTAATTAATGAGCTATGCCTGTTATAACAGTTAATTAATGTTTCAATACACGATAACAGCGCATGTGAACCGCGTTATAATTATCACACCTTTCGTGCTAATCTTTTCTAGCTCTAATTTATGTCATGTATCTATTAAAAGAGTAGATACTTGTGCGTGTGAAAGCTTCTAATATAATACTGACTCTAGAAAATGAGATTTTCGATTTGTCTTGATTTAAACATAAATTATTATTTGTAATGACATATTCCAAAATAGAGTGATTCAAATATATGCGCAGGTAAAATATAAAACAAATAACTGCATAGAAATAATACAAAAACGAATACATATAAAGAGTTTTTAAGAATCATCGAAAGGAAACCACAATTAGACTCATCATTCCAAAGATTCAATCAAAGAAACCGATCAAAAAATAAAACCTAACGAGACGTGGGTGTGGGAGTTAATAAAGATATTTCGGATCTAATAAAAGACGCGGAACAAATAACTAATGAGGCGGAAAACTATGTAATTAAACTAATTAATCACGCTTAAAGCTTGGCTAGCTAAAGATACGAGAATAAAGCAATACAAACTGTACCTTGTGGAACTAAGAATGGCGTTGGCGGAATATAATTAGTAACATTTGACATTGGCATTAAAATTACTATGTTTATAAGCGTATTGGCATCTAATAGACCACACTGCTAGAGAATAAAAATTCCCGGCAACAAAGGCCCTTAAGATCACAGTTCACTTCCCATACTTTAAAATCAAATTCAAGAATACAGCTACGATGTACTTTTACAGTATAGTCACTACGACTATTTCATAGGCTGAATATATTTTTAATGCATGTACCAGGTAAGTGGTCATCGTTGCATATGGCATATAAGTAATAAGTATCAGAGGGATTTCCAATCTCCCATACAAGTAATCAAATCGTTAGAGGCATTAAGCTGCAAGTATCATCAGAAATTAAATACTGCTAAAGACTGTAAATGAGAAGAATTCAGATTTCATAATAACATGTTGGGCTCGAACATTGTGTATAATTACATATCGTTGTCCATCCTGTCTATTGTCACGAGCCTTTGCGAAGCTATCTCTTGATTTACGACTCCTAGCAAATTAACTTGCTATTCCAACGCTTCACTAAGTACGTTGTAAAACATTGAAATATAATTTCAAAGATATTTTGTTAAAATATTTCAATTTATATACATGGCTACGTCATTTGCTAAATTATATATGTAGTATGATGTAACTGTGAGGTTGTGAGTACCATTTCATAACAATCCTCGTGTTGCAGTTCATCTTAATTATCCACGACTAGATTATAAATAGATATTCCTAGTTCATAATGATAAACAAAACTAAATTCCTTTGAAAGCTTTACATTATTATTTTCATTTCATTATTCGATGTTTTTAACATTGTTCTTAATTTTTAAGAATTTAATTGAATCTTATACTTCTTGTACCATATTAATTGGGAGTCCAGAACTTCATAGTCCATTAACAAGATATAAAAATAAATTAGTATAAATTGTAGTACTCTAGGAACCAAACTATTATAGGACACAGATTTATCTAAGTATCTGCCAGTAATAGAAAGTGAACAATGATCAATATCTTGCGCGTAGATTACAAAAATCATTACCACATTTTACAATAAAAATTTCTAAGGCACCGCGATAATGATGGTCATACATCAAAAGGCAACTTATTCAAAACTATTGACAGTGTAAATCATACTGGCATCACTACAATGATTATAAACACGACCCACGCCTCTGGTCCTGTCCATTAAACATTAAATGCTTGTCTCTGGTCATAAAATACTTAATGGTCACTTGTTTACTTGCATTCACAAGCAGCTTCCAGCCCGTAGTCTATGCTCACTGATATAATATTTATGATTTTGCGAATATTAGTTTTGTAATAGAAATTTCTGTAAAGGGTTACTCTTTATTGAAACTCGATTACGTTTAGCGGTACACAATACTACCACAGTCTATGTAACTCTTACAGTCGGCCAACGGACACGTCTAGACAGAGCAATCGTGCGGGGCTTGCGGGGTGAGAGAGTGGCGATAGACCACTGTATGTAATTACGCTGCGGTACTACGATGGCAATATTATTATTTCTATGTAATATCTAAGAAAACAATATAATATAATTAAGGATTTGAACACCTGTCCTGTCTGATCTCCTATGCCTTATTACCTCCTAGGGGTTGAGTTTCGTAAAATCCGGCTTTATTCCTTGTCTACACAAAGGGACCCTCTGTGCAGAATTTCAGAGTCAAGGGTTTGGTCTAGGCGTGATGAGTCAGTCAGTGAATTAGTCAGGACTTTTATTTTTATATATGTATAGTTACAGCGATCCTTATTTAATTATATACTAGATAATTATCTATTATATTCGAGGCTTCGGGAGACCGACGGGCTGGGAGCTTTTTCCGCCAACGCATAAGCTTGGCCATCCAAAAAGGGAACGCTGCCAGCCTGTTGGGAACCTTGCCTATCGACAGCAGCGAGGGCTTTGAGGATGTTTTCTATATATCATAGTTTGTATTTATTTGTATTACTTTAATTGTAAATATGTAAATAAAATTATATACTCATTATGAGAAGTAACCGAAATAAAATAGGGAAAGTGTCTGCATAATAATGATAATATAAAAAAAAAAACTATTTAAATTTAAATTCCATCTCATTCATAATGTCATTAAAAACCGCACCAATCGGCTTTAATATAGCATTTTATGTTGCTCAACCTATTTAAACCGTACATTCATTAATTGAATGTAATAATTTCAGAATTTTTAATTATTGTCTATATCAAGAACATTACTGTATTTTAAAACATGAATTCATAATATTTATTGGTTGTAAAGGAACACCGCTACCGGACAGGAGTGCCTCAAGGCGCTATATGAGCCCACGCGCCTTCCTTGTATACAGCTTGATTTACTTATTCCAAATGGGCGAGTTAATACATCATGGTGCGAGGGAGGACATCTGTTAGTCTCTGTGTGTGGTCTATAACCTTACCCAGATAATTATTAAGTTGTTAAGCTATCACGGATTTTAGTAGGTTGTAAATCTATCGGATTTTGAAATAATAGTTTTAGCAGGTTTCGCGTTTCAGTTATGCCTATTTGTTTATACAGTCAGTTTTAATTTAAGATAGTATTAAAGAGTTAATTGATGTTAGGTCTCGTATTGCGTCGCTTTAATGATTTTGCATGTATGGGATGTATGTATTTATTGTTATGAATAAACGTAATTTAAATTTGAGTTTTATGAGCTTCCAATGCAAATTCCTTGCTTGCTCATTATGAATATTCCGTTAAAGGCAATGTTTTATTTTTGTTTATCTTTATATAGTCCTGGATTGTATCAAATAAATATGGTGCTGCTATTTTTTTCTTACAAATTTATTATTATGGACTTTCTTTCTCTTATGATCCACCATAATAACTTTTATTTCATAATTATATCAAAGCTAGTCCCACAAATGTTACAACAAGCCTACAATTGTTGCCATACAGTCTGACAAGACTTATGTCTCTCTAAACCTCGGTGACATTCCAGAAAGTGCTTCCCATAACTTTTACGGTCTTGTCATAAGGAACAAGAGTCGGTTTATCTCCTTGCAAGCATTGAGTCACTTGGAGTTGCTCACTCGTAAATATGATATGCAATTTTCCTTTCAGCCTTATCCTTAATGGTGTACCTTTACCGACGTTAGTGACGCTAACTACGCCCCTATTTATGATATCTTTGACACTTAATGTGTTTTAATAGTTAAAAATAGATTTCAGTTTAAAACCAGATTGCTTATATGCCTTGGAAACATTGTATAAGTTGTATTTTTTTGCCCATTTATAATAAATTATTTGAATTTAATAAACGCTATGTAACTAAGTCAAATACAAGACTTGTCATCATTACTGTATCTATGAAATTAAAACTCCATAAGTTGAATGTACCAAATTACTATAATTCTAACCTAATTTCTTATAAAATTTCACAGAATCTGTCCAGACGTTTCAAAATGATTTACAGTCATTCAAACAAACTTTCTCATAATCCATAACAATCTCTGGATGGACATGTAGTTCACAGCCCGGTGACCTACTTACAATCTGAAATACATTGGTAAGTAAATCAAAATTATGCATGTTGCATAGAGTCTAGCTAGACCGAACAATGGAACTCTCTAGATCTAACCACGTGTCAAGTTAGACATTAAGTACCACAGTGCCTGGGTCATTGGCAGCGTACAAGCGTCGGCGTATGACGTTGTATGATAGTTCTTACCATATATGTAAAATAAACCGGTGTGGTTGACTTGCTGTTAGGGGTTTAAGATTCCGTGTATGTCTTTTGATTTGTGATTTGGTGGTTCTATTTGGTTTAGGTGTTTAGATTATGATTACTGAATTGATTGAAGACAATCTTCGTTATCAATAGGGTTATTTTTTATACAACATTGTCGGCAAACAAGCATACGGCCCGCCTGATGGTAAGCGGTTACCGTAGCCTATGAACGCTTGCAACGCCAGACGTATCACTCACGCGTTGCCGACCCTTCCCTCCTCCCCGATGAGCTCTGGCGACCTTACTCACGCGCATGAACACAACTATAAGTTATTTGGCTGCGGTATTCTGTAAGGTCGAGGTACTTCCCCAGTCGAGCTGCTCTTTGAGCGACATATCGCTATGCTCTACCTCTCTTAACGGTTTTGTTTCGGAATTAACACACGCTAAATAAGTTTTCTCCCTGATGATGCATATATTTCTATTCATGAACAACTTGCATAAGCTCTTTACTATGATCCCTTTGATTTAATTTTATTGCTGTGACTATAGAGTTGAACATTTTACTGAGTGAAAATAAGCAAGAGAGAACAGACATAATTTTAATCTAAGGAAAGTAATAAGTAAAATATGTAAGTTGTAAGCGCTAAAGGTAAAATAGAAAAGCAGTACTAGAAAGTAACTGTCTGCTTATTCAATAGTAGACAGAAGTCTGGTTTAATGCAATGACTTGATTGAAAATATAAATTATTATTTAATTTCTTTATGTAATAAATTAATAACTTTAGATGATGAAGAATTTACCTACCTGGCTTAGAAGATTCTAAGAATAAAGAGTCAAACAGACGTATCGTTTCAAAAAACACGAGTGATAATGGTGATAATAACAAAATAAGCCGTTTGTTTAAGCGAAAAAAAACCTGAGATCATAAGGGTAATAGCCTTTTCATTTTAAAATGATGAATAAGTGATGGCAAAATATGCAACTGCGTTAAAGCATCAATGTGCCGAAAACATGGGTAGAAATATTTTGTGTTAAACTTCATCAAAAGAACCCTATTATACAAAACAGATCAAACTGGTTGGAAATGTCATTCCAACGTTTATGTATGGTCGCAACCATTACTGTTCCGTATTGCATTTGATTTTTACACACTCATGAATGACAAGTAAGTGCCCACTTACTACTTCCCAGTGAATTGTAGTTACATGCATTTCATAATAAGATCCATTGATATACCTTCACGGAATATCTAATAAAATAAAATAACCTGAGATATTTCTTACACACGATCACCTGATCCCAAAAGAGCAGAGCTTGTGAACGAATACAGATAACTGATAGACTACTTTTGAATGTTGCCTAAACGAACAGCTATTTACACCCGAATACTAATTAACAGACTTGGACAGGATAGGATTTGAACCTACGATCTAAAATATAGCAGTCATAGTATCTAATCCAACACCAACCGGCTCATCATCATTTCTGGTGTTTTTATCTAGTCCTAGTTATCTAAAGTCTATGAATTATGTACTCAATTCAATAACTTCATCATGTATCAATTTTATATTTTTTTCTGGATCATGAACAAATATTTAATTATCATTATCATTCTTACTAGTATGTAGACACTTATCTATGGTATGTAGTCCAAGAGTGAACATACTTATAATTCCTTCATCACTTACTACATGGTATACACTATAATTACAAAGGATATTTGTCAATGTAGACCGGGAAATGGTGTCTCAAGTTTCTTTCGTCTTACAGTATCTTTCGTCACCATGCTAATTTAATTAGAGATGTTTATGAATGCAGTGGAATATTATTAGAATAAGAGGAAATTAAATATTTTGTCACAGTTACGTTGAGCGTGCGTGTACCAAATTAAGGTGACGCCGCGTTAAGCTTAAAAATCAGAAATTCAACGTGCTGCGTCCCGCTCCCTACTATAGCGAAATCTCATAGAAAACCCGCGTAAACGGAACGGGCGAATGCGACAAAATGGTTTTTGTTGTTTAATTTAAAAACTACAAATATATTTCATAAAACCTGTAGAAATTTTGGAACCTCAAATCGATCCTCAATGCCGGTAAAATTGGAATCTCTTATTTTAAAGAGGTGTTTTTGATTAGTTATTTTGTGTTTTAAAAGTTAACCAATCGTGTTATGCAACTTACAAAATAAAGTCAAAGACATGATGAATTCTTACAATAAATTTCTGTTCGTTCGCTTCAGTCATTGTTGAAAAAAATCGGAATCCTTGCAACCAAAATCTTCAAGGCGTCGCCTTAGCTACGATTCGATTCCATTTTAGTATCTGGTGTTATTGAAGTAAGTACTGTATACATTTTTGTTTAATGCGCTTAATCATCATTTAACTGTATGATTAGATAAAACTGAATTTATTACATAAAGTAACACGCATTTAAACTGAACGAAAAGTTTAGCATTTTTTTCAACTTTTTCATTATTGCTTCTATCCATAATCTTTACAGTCACTTATTTTTTGTATCTATCTACCTAACTGTTTTTGGTTCACTTCAGAAGTTATAACGGGGCTCAAGATAAAACGTATAAATCAATATCAAATATTAGTTTGCTCTAGTAATAAATAGCAACAGTTAATTCTATCACAAACAGTTGTAATCCTAAAAATTGAATTAACCATAAAAAAGCTGTTAATTCTTCTTTTAGCCCGATCAAATCACTCTATCAAACTGTTATTGAATATATCAGTAGATTAGCATTTATATCATTAATTATAGATAGATAAATCTATTTTATACTGGCAATCCTTATGCGAAAAGTTCCATTTCCTTTTATGAATTTTATTGGTTATGGTTGAGCTTATCTGTAATATTGCAATAACGCTAATTCTGTGAAATCCTAAATGTCATCAGGATCATTAAAATCATAAAAGCATTATTAACGACATCTTGACCAATAAGCATTCAGTGTCTATCACAATCTTAACGCTGATTGGTCAAGTTGAAATGCTTTTAACTTGCTTTGAATTCAGTTAATAAATATTTATTGATAATGTCTCTATTAGTCAATATTTATGAAACGATGACCATTCTTGAAATTAAATATTACCATTATTAAAATAACTTTCTATCGATACTGATTGTGTATTCAAATCAGCTTTATGGATGATGAGGGATAATTTATTTGAAGAAAATTTCGAAGACTCTATCTTAACTACTCAATTAAAGTCCAAAACAGGAAATTATCGGACTGCGAAATACACTGAAGAACTACAGGATGTTAATTCACTAATCAATGGCGTAGATGAATATAACACTAATGATGATAATTTCTAACGCCTCAACAATGACCTAACAAAACTATTGCTAACTAAATACAGTAGTACTATTAATATCAGGACATAAATAACAACCTTATAAATGTCTACCGCGAACTACGCTACAATAAAAGCCAAAGGTAAATGATTAAGCCGTCATCTTCCACAATTAATTACTACACATAGGTGAGTGTCCCCGTGCCAAGATTGTATTAAAGCTCTTTAAACATGTGTGCGTAGCTTGCATTCTTGCCATTAATCTGCCAGATCTGCCACCCTTATATTTGTTTCTAATTTATCATTTCATTAGACTATACATTTACTTGAATATAGACTTAAAGTATATATCAGAAGGGGTTTTATTTGCATAATAAATTGTACATGGACTTGTAAATTTACCATTACTTAAAAGGGATTGTTAAATGAGTGGCATAAGAGAGAGCGCTAACAGATGCAACTGGATATAAATTGAAATGAAAAATAAAACATCACTATTATAAGAATGGCAATTACAACGATAGAACTACTTATAAACATTAAGGAAGGGATATATCCTAACCAATATATAACATGCTAAACTAACGATGCTACAATTATTTTAGATTTAATTATCTTTGCTTGTATCTGTACAGATTCATTCAAGATGTTTGTGTCAATATTAGAACGAGTCACGAGTCATATTCAACAGCAATCTATCACAATTTGGAAGCGTGTGCACAAGAATTGATTGATGGAACTGTAAAAATTGTGATTCATAACCTCACACACTTCATTGATACTTTTGTAACTAACTGGGCGTTTTGTCGGCCCATAAGTCAATCTTGGGCATTAACATTTAGATTTACATCTTGTATAACACTTTCGCTTTTAATTAATTAATTTTATAATGCTCTCAGGTTTCTTTTTCATGTTTGGAGTCATTATATTTTCTTCCTTATTGATTTTATTCATTTCATTTCTGTTTTATTATGTTGTCAGTAAGTTGATACGCTTTAAATTTATCGACTAGATCTTTATGTCTCTATCAAAATGTAAGATGCTTTTATTGGTGTCATATTTTTTATTTGTCTATCTTGAATATAAAATAATGCTTTGCGAGTTACACCATACGTATCTACTTTTACTGTATTATCAGTTTTTTTTTAATCTGCCTGCTGAATCACAATTCGTTAAATGATCACCGCTGCCAATGTACATTTGCAACACCAGTAGGATTGGCGATACGTTGCCGAACTTACAGAGCTTTTTTTTGAAAATCCTCATAACGTAGTGTTGAGGGAAAACCGTAATGGGAAGCTCATTTGACTGAATCGTTGTATGCACGATTGAGACGGCTAGAGAATATGAAGAATAGCTTCACATTGCTGGCGAGCAGTGTAATGGTAGAAAAGTGTTAATTATACCAAAAAAAAATGCTCATTATAGTATTTAATACATTTAATGCCTAAAGTTCTATTATATAACTGCGATAATCATATGACAAGGTTCAGATAAGGCAACAGCTGTCGTAAACATAATTTTAGCTAACGATACTAATTCGTATTATTTTCCCAAAACTTGCTGAAAGAAATTGATAGACCATTGCACGCATAAAAGATAAATATATTAAGAATTCAGCTACCTAACGCCTACATATCAAATTTATAGAAGTAATAATAAAACTACTGATTTACTAGGTACTCAATAAGCCGATTTTAGGCGATGATAGCTCAGTGGTAGTGACGTCGGACGCCGCGGCGAAGGTCGTGGGTTCGAATCCTTCAATGAGCTTGAGCTTTCGGTGAAGGAAAACATCGTGAGGAAACCATAGCACGGTGGTAGGGTACTTTGTAGTATACCCGCCTGGCTGGCTACCACCCTCAAGTTGAAAATCTGTCGCCAAACACCTATTGGTGTGTTCCGGCAGCTAAACTTGAGAGCCGGATCCTTCAAGGCTTTGTGTGCTTACCACCTTCGGCCACATCATCACCTACCATAGTGAGATTGTGGTCAAACACAAGCCTATACAAAGTAAAAAAAAAACCATGAAGTTTATTTCACTCACCCCATTTTAAAGAGGTAATTTATTTTTGAGTTTACGGTATTTGTAGTGTTTAAACGTCCTATAAAAAATAATCTAGTTCATCATCATCATCTAGCTTTACTGATATCCTAATTAATAGCAGTAGCATATGTTACTTCCCAGTTCATAAACAATATCAATGAAAACATGTTGATCTGTTGCAACATTGCTGCGTGGAAGAAAGACAAACAAACAAACACATAATCGTTTTTTTTTGTTATGTCAGAAGGCTGAAAAGAAAAGCACACTGGCGGCCCACCTGATGGTAAAAGGCTACCATCACCTATGAACATTTAATACCAGTGAAAAGAAAATGCCAATGCGTTGCCGACCATTATAAGGTCAAGATGGCTACTCACTCTCAAGTTGAACTGCCGGAACACCAACACTGTCAACAGAATTTATAGTTAACGTATAATAATTAGAGGGAACATTTATTTGAAGCTATTTTCTTTCTTGATAGAAAACACTATACATCCGATGCTTCTTATAAATATACAATACAATACAAATATACTTTATTGTTTACACTACATTACAACACAGGAGTTACAAATAATACAGACATCAAAGTGAAAACAATTAAGGCGGCCTTATCGCTGAAGCGATTTCTTCCAGGCAACCTCGGGTAACAGGATACATTTATAATGGGTAAGTACACCTACGTAAAACATACACTACATAATAATTTTAAATCCTAATACATCAAATAAAATATTTAAAGAAATTCAAGAGTAGGAACCAAATTATAGTTTGAAGCTACATAGGTAAGTATCAAACGTAAAAGATCCTATGCAACAATCATACTATCGTATTTCAGACCACCTGTCATCCATATTTTAACATAAGAAATATCACAAACGCGTACGATATTTAAATGTAATTTAAAAATAATTTGACGTCTAATTAAATGCGGTGGCTTCAACAAGTCATTACTAAATATAAAATGGATCTAAAGAGAGATGTGACGATGTTTCATTCGATATTGAAACGTTTAAAAATTTTATAGAAGATAGTCATTAAATTTGATTAGTAATAAAAGTTATGAGATAAAATCAGTTCTGATAAACTAGAGAGGAGAAATAAAAACATAGTACTAAAACGGCTTTAAATAGCAGATTTTAGTAATAAAAAGAGAAAACTGCAGATAAATTAAATAATTTGTAAATTAGTCTAGATTTCTTAACAACAACACAAGTAAATATAATTCCTATACTATGTTACAAATACTATAGCAATAAATATTAACAAGACCACTATTCATAAATGTAGAGCAGCGAGTAATATACAGTACATTTAAATCTTCACTTACAGATTATAAGAGTTAGTATAGATTTCTAAAAGGTATTTAATTGCATAATTTTCACAAATATCCTAACTAATTAGTTTGTTAAGTTTTCACGCTTAAACCACTGAACCGATCGCGATGAAATTTGGTATGCAAATAGCCTATGGTGTGGAGAAGAACATAGGCTACTTTTTATCCCGGAAAAACATAAGATCTCTGGGTAACGCGGGTGTATCCGCGGGGCGAAAGCTAGTAAAGTCTATTTAGAAGATCGTATCGAAGAACAAGAAGCAAAGCTTTAGACTTAAGTATATATGGTTTTGTGAGTTAGATTAATCTGAAACATAATTATTATAATTCTGATGAAGGCTGCAAACAAGAACGGTCTTCTTAAAGTACAAAAACAATAGTCATTCGACACTGAGAGCAATTATATAGGTAGTATTTAGAGGTTAGGCAAACAATCAATAATCTCATCGAATCAAGGAAATCTTTGGAGCTACCAAAAATATTAAATTGACACTGTGTCTGAATTGGGATGTTGACACATAAAATCAGCTACTTTTTATGAAATGTCCAAGCGATAGGTTTATATGGAGGTTTGTATGCTATATATTATAGGCTTTACTTTTTAAGGTTAGATTGGTCATTAAAAATTATAAAACGGATAAATTTATTAAAATAATCGTGATTTTCCCTTGTTTTTAGATGTTTCATACATTGGTTAGCGTTTGATAATTTATTTTTAATACAGGCAAATACCCTATTATCTTTATTCCGGGAACGCGGATACAACCACGAGCTACAGGTAGTGATTAATATTTTTACAATAAATAGTAACCACTATAGCTATAAAGATCATAGTATTCACAAGCAACAAATAAATTTGTAAAATCCTTATAAACGTCGATATAAAATCGCACAGATTTAGCATAAAATGCTGTAGGTACTTGAGTTATCTTAGACCAGACGTAATGTTTACAGACGTTACGGTACTTTTATTAGGACACCATACCCGTCAAATGTACGTCATAAATACATGGATTTATATCTTCATTTATGACTTTATGTATATTTATTAACTTGCTGTTCCCGCTAGATTGAGTTTCTCTTGTAATACAATAGATGTCGCTGTCTTAAGTTATAGATCGCAAGTATTCGATTTATTATGAAGGGATTCGGCATTCTACAATATGCCAGCCCTTTGCTGTTTAAAAATCAAATTATCTTTTATGAAGATCAAGGTTTCCATGCTACTACCGTTGCAGATCCAAATTTAGAAAAATCTGTACATGTATTGGAAATAGGAACTAATTTTACTATTGCACTAGCAATTTTACTTTTTTATGTGGTAACATTGCACCTAAAATGTACCAATTAAAATGTAATGGTGGATTCGTGTGTGCCTGTGCAATCAAATATACCAAGTTAATATCGTGAAGCGTGGATTTATTTTATCTCATCCCCTTCAACACCATGGTAGAAATGTACTTTTAGTGCTTATGTAGGTTTTTGTGGACTCACATATACAAAACACCTGCTTACTTTATCTTTCCATTATTATGTAGGTAGTTATAGTATTAGAGTTTATTAGTAAATTTGGATCTGTTCAGCTACTTATGTTGCTGACTGTACTTGAATATCGAAAGAAAAAGAAAGCATCCAAGTGGGCGTATACATTACAATATTCCCTCAGCGCTACGATATGGGGTTCTTAAAAAAGGGCGTAAAAAGAGCTCTTCAAGGTCGGCAACACATCGGTAATCTCCCTGGTATTGCAAATATCCATAGGCGGCGGTGACCACTTACCATCAGGTGGACCGTCTGCATGCTAGTCAACCTACAGATATAAAAAACACCCAAAATCGCTAAATGCTATTCACTCAAACGTCCTATCTGTTGTGTGTTCATTAAATTTACTTCTGACTGAATTTAATGACTATGATTTTGTAGGTGCTTTTTTTTTAATTCTACAATTTTGTTAACTACATAACCTTTATGCTACTTATACTATTATTAATCTACTAAACACAGATGTCAGAACATAATATTTTTGTCTCGAGTGCGAAACGCGAACTTTTTTACGACACGAGGCGAATGATTTATGTTCGAACATTACTACCCTAGGAAATTGCCCGCCTTTTAGAGTTCCGCAGCTTTTCTAATACTGATTGGTGAAAAGTATTCTTTTTTTTTTCAATTATATCACTCCCCTTTCGTTCTCTACTTAGTGTTAGGTTAGGTTAGTTAGGTTAATTTTAACATTTATACCTACAGTATTTAAAAAGAAACATAGTTAACATATTAAATTGGTAAATTTCAGTATTTTCCCTTCAAATTATTTATCATTAAACGCACTTAAACTGTTTAAAAACCCAGCTCACACTTAACTAG
Source organism: Tetheella fluctuosa (assembly GCA_951216915.1). NCBI lineage: Eukaryota > Metazoa > Arthropoda > Insecta > Lepidoptera > Drepanidae > Tetheella > Tetheella fluctuosa. Next base: position 1,092,949 of record OX578229.1, on the reverse strand, counting down.
AGTTTTTGATAGATTGAACACTATAAAAGTGGAAGTTAGTGCAAGTTTATGACGCTTTAGTGACGGCTTGAGCGTTTACTGTGGGAAAACAGCCGTTTGTGCAGGCGTGGTGTGGTGAGACTTTACGATATTCTGTGAGCATTCTTTGAATAATTAGCTGTTGAGGGTTAAATTTTATGAACTGGACACTTGACTGTATAAATAACTTTTTAATTTCATTTTATTTTGTTACCTGCGAACCATAATTAAACCTTTTTTGTGTGAAAAGACATCAGAATATGTGGATAAAAGTGTTATTTTATTAACAATTCAGTTAAGGTAATACTTCTGCGAAAGTTTGAATGGATGTTTGTTACTCAATCACGCCAGAACGGCTAAACGGATCTGGATGAAATTTGGCACAGAGATAGATTAAAGCCTGGCATAGCATCGCATAAGCTTGGCCATCCAAAAAGGGAACGCTGCCAGCCTGTTGGGAACCTTGCCTATCGACAGCAGCGAGGACTTTGAGGATGTTTTCTATATATTATAGGTTGTATTTTACACAATGATTGTAAATATAGGGGCGTATGCTAGTATATTTTTTTTATTATGTCCTATGACTGAATTCCTATAAAACATGATGGTAGTCCCCAGATTTGCAACTGATACAATCATCATGTGAATAATTATGTGGACTGGAAGGTAGCCTTTTCGAAGATCAAAGAGTAAGTACCTAAAGATATCTCTGTACAGAATATTACAATTTTTCAGCGTATCGAAAAAAAAATGTGACAAAGATATTAATTACAGAGCCGTCTCTATAAAAAGATAAAGCAAGGAGCATATAAGGAAGAATAAATATATAGACATTTGAATATATTTCAACTTTAAAAAATGTTTATCTATACAAAAGTCTGTTTGTGATGACAAAATTGATATTTTGCCTTATATAGGTGTATACTTATAACAGACTTAGGTTGTGTGTTCGAATCCTACAATGAGCTTGAGCTTTCGGTGAAGGAAAACATCGTGAGGAAACCATAGCACGGTGGTAGGGTGGTTTGTAGTACCCGCCTGGCCGGGTGCCACCCTCAAGTTTAAAATCTGTCGCCAAACACCTATTGGTGTGTTCCGGCAGCTGCACTTGAGAGCCAGTTCTAGGCTTTGTGTGCTTACCACCTTCGGCCACATCATCATTTACCATAGTGAGATTGTGGTCAAAGACAAGCCTATACAAAGTAAAAAAGAAAAAAAAATGTTTGTTTGTGATGTCAAAATAACTTCTACTCTCTCAGTCATAAAATGAATTTGACACAATTCCTAATCTGATACAGGATTCTGCAATAAAAATCATAATTAAAAATAAATGTCATGATTTAGAATACGCATCGTATTTTAATAGTGGAGAATGAAACTTGTCAAGTATATATTTAAAATTAATACAGGGATTCCGTAGCGTATTTAGAATCTGCGTAGCTTCAAAATGTTTTTTTTTCTTATATTGTTTTTGGAATTTGCTTTAAAAAACTCTTTACTGAATAGGTATACCTACTTAGAATATAAAAAAGTTAATTGTAGATGGCGCCACAGAAACACAACGGAAATGTGTACAATGACGTCCCACGATTTATGTCACATTAGTTTCGACTTGTCATAGCGGGTCTAGCGGGAGAAAATGGCAGTAAGGTTTATTGTTGTTTGTCCATCCCAGTTGGATACTATTTTCTTCAATTTTTATTTTTTATTTGTGTCGTTTGTGTTGTCCGAACTAAGCATATATATAAACTATACATAAAACTTGAGACTTTTAAGGCAGTAAATACTTAAACATTTCCTGAAAAACATGCTCCATCCCTTTCGTTAATTGACAATTGTTAGAAAATAATTTCTTATTGTACTTTGTATTTTTGTAATAAAGTAGATAGAATTTAACATTTATGCATAATAATAATTATATAATTTAATAATACGTGAAGCATAAACTTTGGTAGGTACACCTTTTTACGAAAATTACGCGGACGGAGGAGTATGAAATTGGAGTGCAGAAAACAATCATTTTTATATAATCAGCATTAGAAATAAATTAAATTAATAAAAGAAACATTACACACGCTATTATGCGTTTGACACACACGTAAATACTTACACATGTCACCACTGTCAGTGCTTTGTCGATAACGCGGCAATGACAAACTTAAACAAAAGAGTTCGTATATGAGTGAAGTGATTTTCTTTATTAATAATTTACTCTTTTGTTTATTATGGTCAAATTTTGATCATGGGCGACCTCTAGTATAATTAATTATAGTAATAATTTAAAAACCCTAGAATCCAATAAAAAGCGCGGCGACCGAATCAAGAATGTTTTTCGTAACGAAAAAAATCCGTAACGAAAAAACCTAACACCTCCCACACACACATACACACGTTCGCTTGACGTGTATGTATGTGTGTGTATGCTGTTTGTGAGAAGGTATATAGGTGTATATGTATCTATTAATATCAAAGAAAGAAAAAAATAAATAATAATAATTATAATTGCATAAGTTGATAAAAAATGCTATGCAATAGCTTTACCGTGGCGGTCCCCGAGTGCCACACGTATTTTTCTTTCAGGTTTTATCGTCCAATATATTTGTCACAGATCACTAAAACATGTTAGTATCAAACCCCATAGCGGTACAGTGCGTGTCTCCGCCAGTGTCGAGTTTTACGACCATTTTACGATCGCGATAAACCTCGCTAACCATTCTGTTTGTACAAATTAGAACTGTGATATTGAATGTCAATGAACCAGAGGTTCAGCTAATTGATTAGCTTTTTTTTTTAATTGCTTGTTAGTTTCGTAATAAGTTTAATGAGGCCATGTTGCGTGACGGATTATTTAAAAAAAAAATTTTTTTATCTTCTGAGTATTGTAATACTTACTGTCCGCCGCGGTTTCACCTGGGAGATAAAAGTATCTTATATCTTATTGCAGGACCTAAAGTTCAGATGTACCTACCGAACTTGAGTGGTAAAATGTACACTTAACTATAAATTAGTAGGTTAGTATGATGAATGGAACGACATCAGTGGATGAAGAAATTAAAGACCTACGTGTGAATGAGAGAAAAAGACTGATGTATTTTTATTGTTAATTATAATAAGTATTTTTTATGAAACAATTAAAAAAATAGTAAATTCGATCTTCATAGTGCCCTGCTAGAACCTAAACTGAATAAATGGCTTTGACAGCCGGGTCTTTAGGCATCTAGCGACAAACTTATCTAGTCCCATGGGTCTAGTTGCCCCAGGCGTTCTGGGCCTTGAGGCATCAAATTACTATTACCTACTCCTACAATATAAGTGCATCTGGTAAATTGTAAAAAAATAATGAATTACATATGAAATACTAAACTTGTCATAAAGGAGTTGAGAAGACATGTTTCTTATTTATTTGATTTAAAAACTTTTAAAGAGATTATAATTGATAAGATACTATACTAAAAGATATTATGATTTTTTAAAATATATATTACTAATATTATAAAGCTGAAGAGTTTGTTTGTTTGTTTGAACGCGCTAATCTCAGGAACTACTGGTTTGATTTGAAAAAATATTTCAGTGTTGGATAGCTCATTTATCGAGGAAGGTTATAGGTTACTTTTTTATCCCGGAAAACATAAGATCCCTCGGGAACGCGGGTGAAACCGCAGGGCAGAAGTTAGTATAACATATGGGCCATAAGTTATATTATCTTCGCCATAAGCAAGACATAAATTGTAAATGATCATAATACATAAAACATTTTTTAAAATAACTTACGGAAAGTACTTCCTCATATAATTTAGTTCAAAATATGCGCATGAAAACATCAATTATACGTCGCAATTTTAAAAAAAAACTTCAAAAGAAAGTGAAAAGAGAGCAAAAATGTTTTGCATGCAAGCAAAGTTCATTCACATACGCCCTTAGGCTATGCGCAAACTGACTATTAGGTCTCTCGAATTTATGTTTGCTGAAATCCTTTGAGATAGCAATGTGTGAGACCGCCTCGTGGATTCAACAGTACTAAATTTCTCCGCAGTTACAAACAACAAAAAGAAAACTTATAACAATGCAGCAAGGTATCAATTTCATCAACCTGATACTGAAATTAATGCTCCAGAAAATGATTAAGTATTCAAATGTGAAACATGTGCATATTCAAATGTAGACGATAATAATGCTAATGATTGTAAAGGTAGAGATGAAATTTGTTTGGGGATATACACAAAGGGAATAATTCCCAAAAATGTTGATATCTCAATCGCTATCGATTATTTTTGTGAAGTTATGAATACGTAACAAGCAAGATGGATGTTTGGTAGAATTTAACTGCGCCCTTGTTTGCACGTTTTATACTTTTTTGTAATAATATAAATATGAGCCTGGATGTGGTTGCCATCGATCAGAATTGGCGTTTTATTGCTTTCGGGGATATTGTTTTCGAAGTATATTGATTTGTTACATTGAACGTTTTATATTTTGAGCTTTAAGACTTTAAAAATTAAAGTTTATTTGGAGAAGCGACCACACAGATTGATCATAGTGAACACATAACTTCACTAGATATTTTCAAGTTAGAATCTGTATTTAAAACAGATAAATATTTTGACAGGCCGGTTGGTGTGGTTAGTAAGATATACTATCTATCACGCTATAGGTCGTGGGTTCGATTCCCACTCTGGACAGACATTTGTGTGCATGAACATGTCTGTTTGTCTTGAGTCTGGGTGTGTTTAAGTATATATTTACAAAAGAAAAGTAGTATATGCAGTATATCAGTTATCTGGCTTCCATAGTACAAGCTCTGCTTAGTTTAGGGTCAGATGACCGTGTGTGAGGAATAGTGTCCCAGAATATTTATAAACAAAATACCACTGACCAATTTAATATAGTAACGTTGAATAGGATATCAAAACTGTCGCTTTTTTTAATAAAATTTCCCAATAAATAAAATATAATCTCATTTGATTTACATCTGATTAAGGTAATGCTTTATAAAGGTATTTATACACTATGAATTTACGATTAAATGCATCAATTCCATTATGAATGCTACAAAATGCAAACAAGTTCATTAATTATGCCACGTTACGTTGGATAACGGCGCGCCTCAGAAGTTGTACAGAGATTTAATAGTATTGCCACATTGTTTAGTTTATCTGATTGTTTACGTATAAACTTGAACAATTACGGCATATAAAGTACTAAAGCATCTAATGCTGAGCTTAGTCCTCATATTGAAGAAACTATAATCGAAATCTATAATCTGGGGGCTGCTGTTCAAGATATTAAGTTTAAGATAGATTAAGAAAAATACTAAATTGTACCCATAAGTGAGGTTAGTGATACTAGAGCACATAAAAGATCAGTAGAGGTTGAAGAAGATGTGGAAATGATGTAGGAAATGCTGCGATAATAAGCAAAACGAGCCATAAGTCCGTAATGACAGAAATTAGATAGGTATCTCCACAGAAGTTGCTAATAAAGCGGATAAATATACAATACATATTACCTACTAACTTCGATCTAAAATATGAGATCAAATTCTCATGCAATTAACCACATAAGAATATGCGGTTCATAGTAAAAATTCCAATGCTACAGAAGCAATATATACATTTTCTTCTATTAATACATTTTGATTATTGAAAAGAGTATTTTAAATTGCCCGGTACTGCGTACAAAATGAAACTAAACTAATGAATCTGCGGGGGTCTGACATTGAGCAGTTTAAAATTATGACCAGCGATGGTAAATGCTTCATGCTCGTGATGTCTCACGAACCGGTCCATCTTGTTTTCTTTATGTGTTTAATTTAGATAATTTCACTATATTCCTAGTATTTATAAAGATAACAGTTTAAATATTTTTCGTATCTCTCAGGGGAATACATTTTTATGTAAACTTGAGACAGATTCTGCAAGTAATTGTTTTTCTATTTCAAATTAAAGTTGTTTGGCGGATAGTCTACAAATCCAGTTACAAGCAATAGTTAAATTGGTGGAACTTAAAAGATTAAATTTACATTTTATAATAATTTATTTATGAGTTAAAAAAGAGTTAATGCAGAGTTTATAGCATCTTTTGATAGCCATTATATTTTATAAAATAATTCACTCAGTTCAGTGTTTTTTATTTTTTTATACTACAATGTCGGCAAACAAGCATACGGCCCGCCTGATGGTAAGCGGTTACCGTAGCCTATGAACGCTTGCAACACCAGGGGTATCACTCGCGCGTTGCCGACCCTTCCCCCCACCTCGATGAGCTCGGGCGACCTTACTCACACGCAGGAACACAACTATAAGTTATTTGGCTGCGGTATTCTGTAAGGTCGAGGTACTTCCCCAGTCGAGCTGCTCTCTGAATGACATATCGCTATGCTCTACCTCTCTGAAGTGTTTTTTAAGGCGATGTGAAATGCTGCTTTCGGTGAAGGAAACCATCGTAAGTAAACCATAGCACTGTGGTAGAATACTTTGTAGTAACTGCTTTGCTGGCTACCACCCTCAAGTTGAAAATCTGTCGCCAAACACCTACCAGTGTTCCAGCAGCTGTACCTGAGAGTCAGATTCTTCTAGGCTTTGAGTGCTTACCACCTTAAACCACATCATCACTTACCATGGTGAGATTGAGGTCAAAAGGCCTATTATAGTAAAAAAATAACTAAGTCTCCTTATTAAATTTAGAAGACGTCATTGAACAACCAATATGTTAGCTTAACATAAGCTTTTTTACTTTTCTAAACTCTAAGTTAGGTACATGGAGTTTTGACAGAGAAGGAAACAGTAGAGCAAATTGTACCTTACTGTCTGTACAATACAGTTATTAGTTTATTACACGATCAAAAATTTTAGACTTATTTAATTTTTTTATAGCCTTCGTCGTGTTTCCTTTTGGGTTTGTAAGTTGTATATTTGAGTTCATATCCAAAAGTCTATTTTACCTAAAACCTATTATAGTGAGTAAGTTTTATTTAAATTTCAATATATATTTTGTTGTTTTAATACATCTATATATTTAATAAAACAAAGTCTGGTTAGTTACACTATTTACACTATAACTCAAGAATATCACGCTGGACGGATTTTTATGAAGTTTGATTTGTTGGATTTGTCTCCGCCTCGAATACCACAATAACTATTAAAACATAGGTTTTTTATACCGAGAACGCGGGAGAAACCGCGGGGAACAGCGGTATTTTTGTATAAAATAACATTAAATAAAAAAGTCCTAAAACAGATATAATTATGTGAATGTAATTTCGATCAATAAAATAAATACTTAAATTGTAAATAAGATCATAATTTGTAATTTTTAAAGCGTCCACCAAATTAGGTATCGTTTCAAATGGTGGTAAATTAGAATCGACTTGTGGAACTGCCCATTGTGGCCTATTCACCTAACAAACGACTTCAATTTGAATATTATGATGTTATTACGTAAAACATCTAATAAATAGTGTCGGCATAATGGAAATGCGTAATGCTATAAAAATTTACGAGTTAACAATGCTAAACAATGCCATATACTTGAAAGAAACGTGGGGAACACCTAATAAAACATCATGTATAGTAGATAAGGCGGAGTGACTCTTGTTCGGCTCTCTTTTAGTGTTGTTTATACTCTTAATGATATTACGTAACATTTATATATTTCTTTATCTACTTGAATATGTTAATATATATTTGAAATACATAGATTGGATTTCGTTGTTTTACTTACAATGAGTTTGAGCTTTCGGTGAAGGAAAACATCATGAGGAAACCATAGAATGGTGGTAGGGTACTTTGTAGTACCCGCCTGGTTGGCTACCACCCTAATGTCGAAAATCTGTCGCTGCAATCTATAGCTGCACTTGAGCCAGTTCCTTCTAGACTTTGTGTGCTTACCACCTTTGGCCACACCATCACTTACCATAGTGAGATTGTGGTCAAACACACTTAGACTTAACAACTTCATGTCTCAAGGTTGGCAACGCGTGAGTGATACCCCTGGCAGGGAAAATATAATATTGTATTTTCTTTGCCCGTGGTGTTATGAGCGTCTATAGGCTACGGTAACCGCTTACTATCAGGTGGGCCGTAAGCTTGTTTGCCACCTATGTAAGTATAAAAAAAACATTATCAGGATCAAATAGAATTTGATACATTTATTTTCTAGAATGATACAGATATGAAACTAAAAGGTATCACAATTTTAATAAATTCAGGTGATAAGTTCCCGTTTCCAGAGCATATGCTCGAAAATTTATTATACAGATCATAAAAATGATCGTGAATTCATTAAAAGAACGCAGACAAAAACTAATTTAATTAAATAATTAATTTGTATGCAAAAAATTGAGTGACAAGGCTATAATATTATCTTAATTATTTAAAAAGTTTATGAAAAAATATAGCGCTCCGTTTTTAGGGTAGCTACACACTTGATTAAGTCCGTTATAAAGTTTTTATAATAAAAATAAATGTAGGTAATTACTGTTTGTATTTGGCTCGTGCTGGGCACCAACGGCCGCCATTTTGTACCACAAATCGGATATTAGCACCCACGTACGTTATTTATTTATTTAATTATTTACGACTACCTTATTTCCATGAATATGTAAATCCATAATCATAATTTTAATCGAAGTATACAACTAAATTACAAATATATACATTCAGTATATCATTGAAAAAGGACATAGACGTACCTATTTACCTACATAAATATTGTGTATTTATTTTGATTCTGAAATAGTAATAAACTTACTTCAATAGCCTTACAAGGTCTGACAGTGTACATAATGGGGATTTATTATACCTCTTTTGTCTATCGTCTGTTTCTAATTTGAATATAAAAAAAAAATCACAAACAAAAAAACCAAACATTCGTAAAGGTCATTTCACCAAAGAAGTCCCTTAGGCCCGCCCACCTCTATCACATAATCGATTTTCATTAATTCCACGGGATGTCTTTGGTGAAATAAACTCTACGTATTCTCGCTACTAGTTTTATCACGAAACCATCTTGAGGAAACTGGCAAATATAAGTCACATAAAGGCATAATGAAGTGAGGTAGTTGACATCACATCTTGACCACTGAAGCTGTGCCGCCCTTATAGCTAGCTTCGTGGTGAGATGGAGAAAGCAGCCCACTCTGCGCTTCCTTCCCTCCTCACACCATGCCTACAGATACAGTAGTTAAGCTATAGCATAGAAGCCACAAGAGGCTCTTTTCCATACATTAATGGCGTTTTTATTAACAACCGACATGGCTCATCGATTAGCAAGCTGTAAGTAGTAGCAGCGGATCGGATGGTTGATGGAGTAAACGAGTCCTAGAGTGAAGACGGCGTTTTAGCAAGCGATATGTGAGACGCCCCAGAGCTCGCTGGACTAACGACAAAAAAGTAGTCGGAGTGGGTTGGATGGGAGTGGCAAGGAACCGGAAGGAGTGGCACTATTTGGGAGAGGCTTATGTTCAGCAGTGGACTAAACAAAGCTGATGATGATGATGAGAATTATTATTAAAACCCAATCAAAGTCAATGTCAAAGTCAAGGCTATTTATTTAAGTTAGGCCCTAGATGGGCACTTATGAGCTTCGAAGCTACTGAAATTACTACCAGTTCGGAAGTCGCCTTCAACTGAAAAGAGCCGGCAAGAAACTCAGCAAGGTTACATTTTTTATATAATTTTTGGACAGTCTGACATTGTTGGCTTTTTTTCATTAAATGTTTAATGTAAAATGAAAAAATAACATCAAGAAAAATAAATAAAAAATAATGTATAGCTACCCTAAGATCAAGAATCGATATTATTTTATATCATTGAGATGACCCGATGTTATCTCGTGTCAAACGATACAACCGGTCTCAATCGATGCCCACACAATATCGATTAATTAAAATATTATAATTATTTCACTATCGTTGTTGGGTAGCAGTGTTAGCGAATATTTTGGCATAAGTTTAAGTAGATAGGTTCATACCAAACGAATTACTTTTTTTTTTCACAGAAGTCATGCAGAAACGTTCACTTGGTGATAAGTGGTCACAGTCACGTAGTTTGTCTTCAAACTAAATATATATATAATTTTCAGGGTTTTTTGGTACACTTCAAATCTGTTTAATCAATTATTCTGAGTTCATACATAAATCATTTTGACTCTATTAATTCGTCTATCTCTAGCACATATTAAAGGTAAAATAAAATTATAGGTGATTAGGTAAACTGCATTCAAGTATCAAGCCGAATTTCGTATAATGACCCAGCACCAGACGCAATCAAGCTAGATGCAGTATGCGAATGCGACGACAATAGGTATGTCAGTGCTAGAGACGGTGTAGGTACCTATTGACGGGTCAATGTACGAAATTCCGCTTGCTACGTGTACTTTACCTATGTTAATATAAATTAAATGTTGGACGAATGTACTTTAATACTACGACTATCACCATAAAAAAGTTCTTAAAGTGACAACCATGCGGCCAAGGAACTAGCTACCGCCCCGCAGTTTCACCCGCGTTCCCAGGGGATCTTATGTTTTTCCGGGATAAAAAGCCTATATAGCCTTCCTCGATAAATGAACTATACAACACTAAAATAATTTTTCAATTCGAACCATTCCTGAGATAAGCGCGTTCAACCAACAAACTTTTTAGCTTTATAATATTAGTATTAGTATAGATTTTTGTAAAAGAAAATATTTTTTTCCGAAACTTGTATCATTCACGCTCCGCTACCAGTTCACAGTGGGACCCCAATATATCGTCCTACTATGGCGCCAGGCATTGCCAACTTGAATGAGCAGGCAGAACAGGTGACCAGACATTATGTAAATATTATTATAATCTTATCAAACAGGATCGAAGCCCGGCGTCGCCTTTTAAAATAGTATTAACTTATTTATTGATACCGACGTGCATATTTAAAATCACATTAGTTTCTAAATTAATAAATTTGGATTTTAACGGGACGAGATTTTATTATTTTACTCTGGTGAGATTCAGTTAACATTTATCCAAAAATATATTAATGAAGGCACATTTTTATCAATCTTGTGGTAATTGCAGTTACTGTCTTTGCATTTTGACCATCTGGCTGGTGGTTTACTTATTGTCCTTTTAACCTTTATTCACCTTTTTTATGTCAAAAAGTTGAGAAGAAGGCAAGCGGTTCTCCTGATGGAAATTAGCTGCCGTCGCCTATCGATAGGTTTTCAATTTGAGCGTACCACTGTTCTATGGTTTCCTTCACCAAAAGCTCAAGCTCAATGTTGCCTACTCAAAACTCAAAATATAGGGCGAAAGGGCTAATTCACCAATGTTATGAACGCCATTTTGTTTCTGCTTTAGTTCACCTTCTATCATTATAGTACCACAAATCCACAAGTGATCACCATATTTGTTTACATTTCATATAGGTTTTTTAAAAGTAAAACATTTTTAAAGCATTGGAATTTTAATGTTTCCCATCAATAAGTCCATCAGACGCTTTCCCGCCAAAAATAAAGCCATTTAAAAGTTATCAATGTCCATCAGGGGCCGTCAAAAGACAAAATTAGACAAAGACAAACACATTTTAGATCCTTTGACACAATTCTTTTCATTTCTACCAATATATAAAAACTTTAAGTTTAAAGGAGTTCCAACTTTATAGCATTGACAATAAGGTTGTATTAAATTGTAGTAGTAAAGCAGTTTTTCAGGCGGTAAGTTGTAATATTTCAGAAATGTGTGCTTCAGACAGGCGACCGAATCGCGGTTAACTTTGGTATGCGAGAAAGAATGCTTTTTGAGTTTTATGTAGGGTAACATCATAATTCTGGGAACGTTGGATATATTTTTCAACTCAGTGTAAGTAGTAGTGTCTTAGTAGAAAAAAAAATACAAAATTGATTAAAAATGAAAATTACTTAGTCACACGGGCTTTGCGGAGATAGCATCATGTATATGTTATCGCTATTTTCTTTAAAAAGATGTAGGGTGTATGCGTCGGAAATTATGCGATCCAAGTGTATCTCAACTGTGGATAATTGTTATGATATTATACAGCTATTATTAGCAAAGCATTTAATACGATAATTACAACATTGTTTTGTACACCATGGTGTTTGCCAATTTAACCATGCAAAATTACATCTGGTGAATCATTTATATTGCATCAAACATGCATCTCCACGCCTTGTAATAATGAGTCAGCTTTTCAGTTAAATCACTAAGAAACATAAATGTTTCTCGGAGTGAAACCTCAGAGGTCAAAGGGCTTGGGAATACATTTTGATAATTGCTAAATAGAACTATTTGTTTACATGAAGATTAGTTTTCATTTCGATAAAATAAGATAAGAGAAGACACATTTGGATTTTTAAAAAAAACAACAGGTAGGTAAATTGATAAAAAAAAAATTATAGTTTGACATGAAAAAAAGCCTTGAAATTATTTTTTATTAAAACATCTTTTCTTTCACGGAAGATTTAAACGACGTTAAAAAAAAATGACAAATAACAAATTCTATTTCCTGAACTTAAGAATCATACAAAGTTTACTCAAAATTTAAAATGTTATTTTTTAGGGATGTCGTTACCAAATAGGACTATGTTTCAGTATTTTTTTTCACATTGTCACCCTACCTTTCAAACCCAGCCAATAGTAGTAAATCAGGTAAGTCAGTAACGGACGAGTCTCTAAGTCCACATATCTTGGTTACTGGCTTCTTATTGAGGATTAGTTGAGAAAGTGAATCGGGATTATCGTTTCCCCGAACGAAAGGATTGTAACTGGTTTATTTTATATAACACTTTTATTAACATTCTGAATTTAATACTCTTGAAATCAAATAGAAAATTGTTATTTGGTTGTGAAAACTTAATTATGTAGTTATATTAACCACGGATTATTTTACTCATAAGATATTACTAATCCTAATTTTATAAAATGCGCAGGAGTATGTTTAGCATGGCGGTAGGGTACCTCACCTACTCTGTGATACTAGCCTGGCCTGGCTACTAGCTAGTCTCTAAATAGTCTATATCTATACTTAATATTATAAAGAAGAAAGATTTTTATGTTTGTAACGAATAAACTCAAAAACTACTGGACCGATTTCAAAAATTCTTTCACCATTAGAATGCTACATTATCCCTGAGTAACATGGGCTATATTTTATGCCGGGAACGCGGGTGAAACCGCGCAAAAAAGCTAGTATTAAATAAAGTCACTATCTGTCTCTGTCTGTTTGTCCGCTTAGGTACTTCTTCTAAGCCACGCAACGGATTTTGATACGGTTTTTACTAATAGGAAAAACGATAAACAAGAAAGGTTTTTTATAAATAGCACCCGTGCGAAACCGGGGCGGGTTGCTAACTAAGTATAAAATGGAAATCAATGTTTATGAATGAATGTAAAGACAGAGTTTCTACACTCATACGCATATGTGTATGAGTATGCGTAGATTTGGGATATCCCAAATCTATAGTACATCGTAGTGGCAATACAACTCAATATATCCAAAAAAACCGTAACAATTCACTCTTTACCGGTATCTTTAAACGTAATAAACATGTTGAAATAATGCCCACATCCGCTGTTAATTTAGGCTCGTAAATCACTGGCGGCGCGATGCTGCGCGTGCGATCAAAGGCGACGGTTTCTCATTGTGCGTTAAAACAAACAGGTGCGTTATTAAGGGTCCCCGCACACGGGTCAGCGGCCACAACCACAAAACGCCGCCACCGGCATATTTTCTGTAGTTTTCACACATGTTATATGGACTCGCCGCACACGGTTGACGCCGGTGGCCGCCACACGCTACAAATCGTCGCAAATCTAAACAAAAACTTTAAACCTTCTTCGTCAGAGTCCATTATGATACTGCGCGCATGGGGTAAAAAAATTGCATCCACCGACCGCAAGTGTCGACCATCGGCCACAAGTGGCTGTTGCGCGCTTCAGCTACCTTTATGGCCTCTTCTAGCTTCTCGTGGCGGCGTTTGTGGCTGTCGCGCGTGGCCCGGGTGCGGCGACACTTTGCGTTTAAAAATATTTATATCCGTATTTTAATTACATCGTTAAATAATTGAATATTTTAAGGAAAGAAAATTTGTTAATTTTTTAATTACTCACATACCTAATATCCTGTTCTTCATTTCAAGTTCACGTGATCTGAAAAAAGATATAAAATAAATTTGATAAATTCGTTCAGAATTTTTACTTTTAAATTCCATTTTGGGAAAGCATACGGCCCGCCTGATGGAAATCCTAATCTCACCATGGTAACTGATGATGAGGCCGAAGGTGGTAAGCACACCAAGCCTAAGAAGGAACTGGCTCTTAAATGCAGCTTCAGGAACACAACAGTAGGTGTTTGGCGACAAATTTTCAATTTGAAGGTGGTAGCCATTAAGGGGGTACTATAAAGTACGATTTACCTTCGGCCACATCATCGCACACCATGAAGAGAAAATTCCCAAACATGACAACACAGTACTATTTATAGCAGTACCTTTACTAATTATAAAGGTGCTACCATACTGCAGCCGATCAATAACATCACGAGTACTTATATACTTTAGAGATGGCATTCAAAACCTAAGTGCCTGATAAGGCCTATTTGAATGAATAAATTATTTCATTTCATTTCATATGTCTGTTTCACGAATCTGAAATAGCGAAAAAATAAAATTTCATCAAGCTTTGATTTTTAGTATGAAAGGTTTGAATTTTTTATCATGTCATCTCAAAATTAGTGATTTCTGAATTGTACCGACGTAGTTATATCTTAACTAAATGATTTCTAAATTAATTCTCAAATTGCAACAAAGTATAAGTCGAGAAGTTTATCAAAGAAATAGTTACCCAATAAGCACTAAACTAATCAAATTTATTATCCAGCACACAAACATAATTGCCTATAAAATGGGAACGCTGCCAGCCTGTTGGGAACCTTGCCTATCGACAGCAGCGAGGGCTTTGAGGATGTTTTCTATATATCATAGTTTGTATTTTATATATTGTAAATATTTGTTCAATACAAGGATATCATATACATCGTATACCATAATTACTTGTTAGCTCACTGATTAAAATGTTTTCTATTATAAAATGCTTATCTTTACCGCAGATTTATCCGCTTTGTGAGTTATTCAATTTCTTATCCTACTTCCTACTTATATTATAAACTAGCTTCCGCCCCGCGATTTCACCCGCCTAACCGTGGGATCTTATGTTTTCTCGGGATAAATAGTAGCCTATAGCCTCCTCGATAAATGGGCTATCCAACACTATGGAAGTTCCTGAGATTAGGGCGTTCAACCAAACAAACAAACAAACTCTTCAGCTTTATAACATTAGTATAGTATAGATGCGAAAGTTTGTGAGGACTGATGGATGTTTGTAACTCTTTCACGCAAAAACTACTGAACGGATTTGGATGAAATTTGGCACACAGATAGAATATATTCTGACAATGATGACTCAGTGGTAGTGATGTCGAATGCCGTAATGAAAGTCGTGGGTTTGAATCTTACAAAGAGCTTGAGCTTTCGGTGAAGGAAAACATCGTGAGAAAATCATAGCACGGTAGTTGGGTACTTTGTAGTACCTGCCTGGCTGGCTACCACCCTCTAGTTGAAAACACCTACCAGTGTATACCAACAGCTACATTTGAGTGCCGGTTCCTTCTACGCTTTGTGTGTAAGAACTTCCCCAAACTAGCTGCCCTTTGAGCGAAAAAACGCTATACTTTTCTTTTGTTTAACGCTATTGAGAATTCCATATTGTTCCAAAGATGTAGGTATCTTTGGAACAATATGGAAATGGGTATCTGTGTGGTCAAACACGCATAAATTATAAACAGATAAGGAATTCGCCACACGTGCGGACAGTGAATAAAGTGTCGCGGGCCCGTCTAGACCGGCCCGTTGTCGCAATATGTATGTTATCACCACCTCGATGGGTCTGCAAATATTGGACCACCACGCGAGTGCTCCGAGGTATGTAATGCAGTTTGCACAGCACCTAAACCTCTTAGCTTTGAAGGAAGTTTGTGGAAAGGTAATTATGAGAGCAAATACCGGTTTGATAGGTTTTTTTACAAGCTTTTATTTAACTTGCAATGTATGTAACTACTAGCTATACCCCGCGGTTTTACCCGCGTTCCCGAGAAAAAAGTAGCCCATGTCTTTTTCCATATCATAGGCTATCTGCGTACCAAATTTTATCGCAATCGGTTCAGTGGTTCAGGCGTGAAAAGGTAACAAACAAACAAACTCACATTCGTATTTATAATATTAAGTTAGGATTAGGATAGGTAGTTAGGATGTTTGTTACGGTGGAATCTCGGAACTTGAATTTCACCCACTTCCAGTGATCGGATTGACTTGATATTAGTAGGATATTTGAAGAAAATGCAAGTACAGTTAACAAAGAGTACAGTCACAAAAAAAGCTTGTATTAAAAATGAACATTTAACAAAAACTTATTTTTATTTGTTACTTACGTCTGTGTTTAAGGGGTAAGTGATGTAGCGAAGGTGGGATTTCCATAATAGTACTTTTCTAGCCATCAGTGCCAAAACTATAAAAAACACCATCTCTTTTTGTCGTTCTGTCACCGAACTGAAAAAATTTCGGTCCGCCGTCCCAAACTTTCAATCGAAGGCGACGCCTTGAAGATTTTGGTTGCAAGGATTCATCATGTCTTTGACTTTATTTTGTACGTTGCATAACACGATTGGTTAACTTTTATAACACAAAATAATTAATCAAAAATACCTCTTTAAAATAAGAGATTCCAATTTTACCGGCGTTGAGGATCGATTTGAGGTTCCAAAATTTCTACATATATTAATTGAAACTGATACTATAAATTGTACTTAGGTTTTATGAAATATATTTGTAGTATTTAAATTAAACAATAAAAACCATTTTGTCGCATACGCCCGTTCCGTTTACGCGGGTTTTCTATGAGAGGTCGCTATAGTAGGGAGCGGGACGCAGCACGTTGAATTTCAGATTTTTAAGCTTAGCGCGGCGTCACCTTAAACTAAAGACCCTTTACGTAAAATAAAATTGATTGAAGAAACAAAAAAATACGTGAAATTTACATAATGATAACTTCATATTACAATGATTTCCGTGTAGTACAATCATTTCCTCATCCAATAAAATTGTAAGTAGTACGCCTATAGAATTAAATTAGCTCTGGGCGATGCTTCTATTTATTTATTCCAATCTTTGTTTGCTTGGAGTTAAGCTTTATTTTTGTTTAACGGTATATTGATAATGATTATCTAGCATAGGCTGTAAAAGACGGATGAATGTCAACATTATGGATAGATTTTTCGGCGAAAATAAAGTTATCAAAAAGTTGTTACCGCAATATTTTTGTAATTATATTAAACTAGCTTTCGCTCCGCGGTTTCCCCGCGTTCCCCAGAGATCTTATTTTTCCCGGGATAAAAAGTAGCCTTCTCCATACCATAGGCTATCAGCATACCAAATTTCATCGCGATCGGTTCAGCGGTTGTAGCGTGAAAAGGTAACAAACAAACAAACACTTTCGCATTTATAATGTTAGTTAGGATAGGATATATAGGATGGTGTCGTTTACTCAATCATGGATCTTACTAGATCTTATCTTGTGAACTGAATTATCTTACATAAATTAAGTATATAGGTAATTTTAATTCAAAAAAAAAAAACACTGCTCAACAATTATGTACCTAATGTAATAAAGTACCTAATAATGGCTTAAATTAATTATATATTTGTAAACATTTAACTCTGACTAATTATCATGAGTATTTTGAAAGAATGTTCTGATCAAAAACGAAAGGCATCCGAAATACTAGAAGATTTGAACTCTATCAAAATAAAAAAAAAACAAAGAATGACAATTACTGTGGTACAAATCGGTAGAAGCAGATAAACCGCCTCCTCTTTAATCAGCTGAGCAGACTCGTGGGGAGCATTATAGCGTCCAATAAACATGCAATAAATATCTTCAATTTACTGGCGAGTGTCAGGAATCTTTGCCATAAGAAATGCTATCACACCTCTATCACCACCGTGTCAGAGAGACCATTTCACTGCGTTATGACCAATTTAAGTGTACGAATGCTTATTGCATGTGGTTGTGGCGCCTCTGTCCACTTACAAACATAATCTTTACTATTGCATTCAATCGATTGACAGTTTTAATTCAATAACTCTAAGACTCACAGTCAATCAGAACTTAGTTGTTCTCGATGCGTTGTCCACGCAATGTACTGGCGCGTTACATAGCGAGTCTGGTCATACGAATTGTATATTTATCGTGGATTCGAACCAAGCCATTCCTTTTTAAATTAATCATTCCGTCTCGGATATTTTACAACGGGATGTAACGATTTCAGTGCGTTTTGCAAATTGTTTGCGGACGTGTATTGAGTTGTCGATTGTTTGTTCGATTGAATCGATTATATGTATTGTTTGAAGTGGGATATCGGTTTTCGATGCAAATGTTTATGCTCGCAACACACGGGTGCTGATTTCTATCGAGATATCCTGACGGATTTCCTTCTCAAGTTGGCTGTCGGCGGCTTTAGTTTCGCTTGACTTGGCAATAGAATTTATTTGGGGCAATATTTGATTAACGTTATTGAGCAGTTTCATCTTATTAATTTGCTATTAGGTATTCAAATTAGTGGTTCGTTTTTATTTGACTGTTTTAATATAATATATGTTATTTGTCCACACTAAGATAATAATAAAATAACCTTAACCTATACCTACTTAAATAAAATTAAAAACTAAAAACTACTTACTTATAAATAAAAAAATTGCCCCAAATCGCTGCCGAGCGGAAGTGTGCCCAAAAAGGCTGGCAGCATTGCCACGCTGAATGGCAATGCCAATTCTTTGGGCAAATATTATTATTATTTAATTTGCTTAAATACTTAGTCATATATATTTCATTAAATAGATATTTTACTTATCGTAGTAAAAAGGGAGGTCATTATATTTTTATAGTGTTAAGGGACTAGAAGATGCTCATACTTTGTTATTAGCGCTTAAAGTAATTTTCTGTAGTATTGTGTGCTTACCACTTTCGGCCACAATTCATAAACCACGGTAAGAATGTGGTCAAACAAAATTATAATTCTACATAAACTTTAAAATAAGACAGAAAATGTAGAAATCTCATAAATATACCTATATTAAAACTGGTAGAGAAGTACGAATATGTAGCGAAATAATAAAGCCATAGTATATATTTAATAACAAGCTTACAGAACGAGGCAATTCTATTATATTTTTAGCTTAATGTCTTACTTTGTTGATTTTAACAAGATTAAATGGCAAATTGTAAGCAATTTTCGTTCCAGTTTTCATTAAGAATTTGTACAATCGTATAACATTTAAGACTGATACTGATTTGGTACATTATATGGACCTGACTAACGCAGTGAATTAATGTTAAAAGGAAGCAAACTATAAATGCTGTATTTACTGTTCTATTTTTATATAGAAATACCAGAATATAAAACGTCTCCAATGATTTGTTGATTAATTAATTTCAACCATTACAGACCAGTGAACTCCCGTCCTTATGTCACCAAACGAAAACAATTCAAGCGACAAAGTTGTAGTTAACTGTGCCAAGTAAAGCTTAGTTAACATAAGCACACTTTACTATCAATATATCGGGAGATTATTCTGCTCGATAAATTTAATGTTGCTACTATAAAATAAACGTCTGAAAGCAGCTGTCTAAGAATACCTTTATTTGTATCACGAGAGTATAAGACCCAAAATTGATCGTCAAAATATTATGACGTTTGCAATATTATGTTTGTCGTTTTGACAGATGTCAACGGGCTGTCAAATAAATATATTATTTTATGGGTTGCCCGGTGGTTGATCGGCTTATGGTGAAGATTAGTAAAATCGTTATTTATTGATGAAAACATAGGTTATTTATGAGTTTATCCATTCTAAGTGACCTGGTCTGTGGTATGCTAAAAATCTATCGTACTGGGACGGTTTATCATTAAGATTATATTGTGACAGAACTGTTTTAGTTTAAATAATAGTCACTCCTACGAGTTTGTCAGTTTTGGTTTAACATAAAACGTACGTAGGTAAAAGTTGTAGCTATCATAAAATAAGTGAAGCCTCTAAGCTAATTACACAATGCTAGATTTTATAAAAAAAATATATACGTAGGTACCTACCTAGCATAGGTTTAAAAAATATGATATTCAATGTATACTATGTTCCAGAAGTTAGTTTGCTCAGAATCACCAACAGAATCAATCTCTATAATACGTAATTTTAAGGTATTTTTTTAGTTTAGATTATTTAGGTTCTCTGGTATACTAAAAATAGCATTGTATACAAATATATGTATAAATCGTCACGCCTGTCACCTATTTAGGTAGGCAGCAACCATTGATTTCCACTTAAGTTGACAAACAAGCATACGGGCCGCCTGATGGTAAGCGGTTACCGTAGCCTATTGACGCTTGCAACACCAGGGGAATCACTCGCGTGTTTTCGACTCTCCTGAAATCTCTTCATACGTCTTTGATTTTATCTACATTTATCATAACGGTTTGCATATCATATCACTTTAGGTAGGTTGGATATTTCTTATTTGGGATGTTTTTAAAACCTATGGTAGGTAGGCTAGGTTTTCAAGATGACAACAAGAGAAGAACTTTTACAATGGGACAAACTCTGAAATTGCGAAACAAAAAGCTAGTTTCATATTATTATGTCTATGACAGCTATGTCTCACTCGCATCCAGCCCAGACTAGAAACCTTTTTGAGGTCGTCAGTCTAACGGGCCGGGGGGTATCCCACATTTTGCTTGCCAAGACGCGATATTATTCTTTTAGTAGAAAAATAATGCTAAAGCTTCAAAATACATTGAAACATAATTTATCCGATTACGATGAACGGTGTACGCTCAGGTTAATAGGTCATAATTCGCGGTACGCGATTGTTATGTCTAGACGACAGTCGACACCCAGCCTTATCGCGAACAAACTAACAGTTATTTTATTACTTGGCAACACCATCGTCGCCATATTATAATTTGGCAATTTATACGTATTCTTTAATTGAAGCATGTTCTCTATTACTGGCTACAACCACTTATATATTGCCATTCCGAGTGGTACGTACAAAATATACAATATTTGATTCGGTTGACGACTCAATTGATTTCATTCGTGGCATCCAAAATATCAGAATATACTATACTATGCGCATACGCTCTAAAAGTAAACTTAAGAATAATATTCCATTATTTTTTTATAAAACTTGACAAGCTCCATAGATTTTCCTTCCGAAATTGTAGCATTCCTGCATTTGCCCGTAGTTTTGAAATTTTCAGTCTCAGGTTTCTTAGATATTAAGTTTCAACAACACACGGCAGGGTGGTAATAAAGAACAGACTTGACACAAATCCCGAACATGATGAATAATATACAATTCTAATTCATTTGTTACACAATCAATAATTCAACTAATACAGTTGACAGTGGTTTGATTTTATCATAAACTTTATCACATTACTAACTGCAACCATAATATTTTTTTTTAAAGTTATTGCTTCTAAGACATTGACTTTATAAATGAATTTTACTATGAGGTTGAGGATTTTTTTCTTCCGTGACTTTTTTCTAACGTGGAGTTCGCCTATCTAGTTTTAACGCGCCATTATTTCTATTTTTGTAAAAACGATGGTCGGGAGAATAAATATAAACAAATACTTAACCCTTCAGATTCACCCGCGTTTCCGAGGGATCTTGTGTTGTCCCGGGATAAAAAGTAGTCTTCCTTGATAAATAGGCTATCCAACACTGAAAGAATTTTTCTAATCGAACCAGTAGTTCCTGAAAGTAGCGCGTTGAAACAAACAAACAAGCTTTATAATATTAGTGTAGATGTGACATGAAGCAAAAGTAGGTATGGATGCACCCATTTTCCCATTAACATATCTTTATACCACTGCTTTCAGCATTGAACAAAGTAAACAAAACAAATCAATAAATACAAATAAGTTTATTCTCCCACGTTATTAACATTCTGTAGATGAAAGAGATAACCTCGGACCAAGAATTCGGAAGCAACTACATACTTCTATTGGAGTGGAAGATTAAAATTTGACTTTGAAAGTAGTTTTGAGTTGGTGACAACTGACGGCCCAAATTCTACACCATGAAATGGTTACTTCAATGCAAATTATGTGATGGGATTAAAATTCTTGAATTTAGTAGAATAACGTGTTTGCAGATTTAACGGGATATTTTATTTATATAAAATACTAGCTTTCCGCCCCGCGGTTTCACCCGCGTTCCCGTGGGATCTTATGTTTTTCTTTGCTATAAACCTCACGCAGCCCGAGACCTTTCCAACGAATGCAAAACCGTGGAAATCGGTTCGTGCGTTCTGGAGTTATAGCGTCAGGAAGGAAAACCCGACTTATTTTTATATAGTAGATAAACTGTTGCTGACGATGATCTAATTAAAAAATGATGTATTGAACTATTTCTAGTTTCAGAAGAGTATGGCAAAGAATGATTTGTTGTTTAATTTGGTACATATTAATATAAAACAGCTCTCATCCATTTAAGCGTTCATCTTTAGGTTCGTCATCTCTTACTAAACTATTTACTAAATAAATTTCACCTGTACAACATGATTCTTGTTTGATATAATGAAAATAATGTCCTTTAAAATAAGTTTTTCAAGTACACAATTAATAACCGTAGTAGGTACTGCCTACATACGGTTCAATACACCTTTTAACTTCACTATCAAAGGGGTATTCCAAACAGTTAAAAGCTTATAGTATCTATAAATCTATGACAGCTAGTCTAACTTTAATACCGGATATGTTCTTAATATTAACGGGAACATACTGTATAAATAAATATGGGATATTAGTGCACTGAGCATATATAGGAGCATTGAAACAACAATGTTGAGCCTATAATATTAAATGCTCATAATAGACTCTGTTTATAGGTTTACATGTCTTTAGTAACATTGTTTACACCACATTTACTATCGGTAAGTCTTTATGAATGGCTTGAAGATGGGACTATTATGTTGTGGGTGGTTGTTGGCTTATTAGAAATAAAATAGACAATTTATTAATACGTATAAAAAGATAATTCCTGACTCATCAACGTCAATTTAACTATGTAGAACATCCACTAGGATCATGGGTGAAACGGCTATAAATAAATAAATAAATATTCTGGGACATTATTCCTCACACACGGCCAGCTGACCCCAAACTAAGCAGAGCTTGTGCTATGGAAGCCAGATAACTGATATACTACATATACTACTTTTCTTTTGTAAATACATACATATATAGATAATTACACCCAGACACAGGACAAACAGACATGTTCATGCACACAAATGTTTGTCCTGAGTGGGAATCGAACCCACGACCTGCGGCGTGATAGATAGGGTATCTTACCAACCACGCCAACCGGCCGTCAAATAAATTCTATTCCCAATAAATATACACATCCTTTCACGTTTTGACTGATTTTTGTCACCTAGTGCATGTTTCTGTAGAGTAGATGTACTACAGATAAACTTTTGTTGTTGTTTCATCACCATTCCCCAATAAACTCATTGTATAACAGGTCCTTGGTCGAATAACTTCTTATGAATCCGTCGCAAACCTTACTAGCTATAATACTGTCCGCTAATTTCCAAGTAACATAATAACGAATGTCATGTATTAAAACGTGTTTAATTTCACTAAACGAACAGATGTTATTTTTTACTATCCAATAACAGCTTTATACGTTGTCATTTCAATAAAAAAATTATGTCACTCATCAGTTTGTTAAATCTTGTTTTAAGAAGTCAAACATTATCATTTATAATCATTAAATTAATTCTCAAATATCTTGTTGTAGAATGTAACATGAGAATCGAAGCGATACTGAGCATTCAGAATTAAATAGAGATAATAAACAAAATAGAACGGTAAGGGTGTCAGTAACACTACCGAAACATTTCCCATCTGGTCCCAGATGCCTTTCCCTTTCCACTACCATATGGTTGCCTAATTCCAGTCTTTAATTACCACTTGGTAAACTCACTAACTAATTGGTTCTCACTCGCCGCCCCTTCTCCTCTTACCCCACTGTAAACATTATGAAACTCTCCTATTGACACCTTAGCATTTACAACATTATGGAAAACCTTTATTTCAGTGTTATAAAGTCCACAATCCATTGCATCAAATATGAAGTCTGTATTATGAAATTTATTACTTAATGTTGACTCAGTTAAGACTCTTAATCAATACGAACTCGCTACAGTCATGTCTGGATGTATTACTGTTTGTATTTTTGATGAGTGTATGTTTACAATATTTATATTTGACCGTGTGTGGTTTTACGTAAGTTTGAAATGCTATCGTATAAAAATTAGCACTTACGAATGATGTTATGGCTATGTTATTCGGTCAATAAAATTATGAATAAGAAAAAAATATGAAAATTTCATATTGATTTCAATAGTATACAATTATTACAAATAGAAGTTCATGAAATTACACAGCAATAATAGTTCTTGTTGAATAAATTGTTATAACTTACGATAGCATTAGAAATGAAGCTACTTATAATCTGTGGTTTCTGCCTATCCCAATGGGAGATGCATATGACCTATTAACGTCAAAATCTGACAAGCGGAAGTTAAACTGAGCAATTACCAAATCAAATCAAAGCGTGGGATTGTACCCACGTTCCAACGAAACTCACCATAATATTTCATATGAATTGAGTTACTTTAACATAAATCAACCAGATGCAAATGTTAAACAAAATAAATCATATTTTTCTCATTTACTTTACATCACTCCATTCCATGAATGAACCATCGCCTAGTGATGTTATTGTGAAACCATAACTCGGACTAGGAAGCGCGTTTTATAAATATGTAAATAAACAAAATGTATGAGTAGAAAAAGTAGGTTGTATAAATTCGAATACTGTTGTTAAAGTACTCTTCTCTAGGTTTATCGACTTTAAAAGCTCTTACTTTACCCATAAACGTCCCTATAAAATATTTTTAGCATTTTGCATTTGCGCCTTTTTGAGCTGAAGCGATACCAACTATGAAATGAAATGAAAATATTTTTTATTCAAATAGGCCTTTACAAGCACTTATGAATAGTCTGACTCTAACGCTCGGTTCGGAAGGTTGCTTTTACTGAGAAGAGCCGGCAAGAAAGACTAGAACAAGTTCTACACCTTTTAAGTAATTTTCAGCTAATTTTGTCATAAGTAGTCAATAATTTAGACGCAGACCATGTCCAAAGCTCCTGATCTTCCGTCTTCCGCATAACACGTATTTATCCCAACATATCGTACATCTTCCTTCGAGAGCTCATCAAACCTGGCAAAATTAGTTTACATTGCAACAAGCTCCAAACTACCATGAATTAAATCTCCTTTGATCCTACCTCTTCGGACATAACGCAAATATGCAGTTAATAAAGTGGTGGGTTTAGATTTATGTTACGATCTGGCATATAGTAAATATCGTAAAAAAAAGTGTGTCGAGTTTTAAGAGTTTAAAGGAAAGTGAAGAGCAAGACAGAAGATATTTTTATGGTAACGTTTGCTTAAGCTCATAGTTTTGTTTGTGTGAAAAAATTATGGCCATAAACAGACAGTAATGAATTTAGGGTTTCCACCTACCGTAGCTTTATTTTTTAATAAAAATAAATACTTATACGTTAGTTCAATAGAAATGTCCAAAATGCTAAATAATTTTGGTAGATCTCTTCAATGGTATATACATTTTTAAATATAAGTTTTTTTACTGTCAAAGGAAGACGGGCGACTTAGAGCAGAAGTCTAAACAAAATATTTAAATAAATATTCTGGGACATTATTCCTCACACACGGCCATCTGACCCCAAACTAAGCAGAGCTTGTACTATGGAAGCCAGATAACTGATATACTACATATACATTTTTTTTTTGTAAATACATACATATATAGAT
Source organism: Tetheella fluctuosa (assembly GCA_951216915.1). Lineage (NCBI taxonomy): Eukaryota > Metazoa > Arthropoda > Insecta > Lepidoptera > Drepanidae > Tetheella > Tetheella fluctuosa. Next base: position 1,066,912 of record OX578229.1, on the reverse strand, counting down.
AATTACACCCAGACTCAGGACAAACAGACATGTTCATGCACACAAATGTTTGTCCTAAGTGGGAATCTAACCCACAACCTGCGGCGTGATAGATGGGGTCTTACCAACCACGCCAACCGGCCCGTCAATAATACCATTTATAGAAGTATAGTAGTAGAAGTCTATCAAAACCGGTTGGGGTTAAATTAAAAAAAAATAGTATTCACTAACGATAAATATAAGGAACTCTTTTTTGGTATTAGGGCCGAAGTCTGAAAAGCAAAATGAATTGTTACCACTTGAATTTAGAATGCAGTCATTGATTCAAAAATACAAAATAGAATTCTTGGATTTCCGCCCATCATAGTATAACAATATAAGTCGCGAATAGCTCAGAATGCATTCAATATGCATTCACTCAGGCATTCTATTTCCTTTTGCAAATAGTGGATTTGCCCTTCGTGGTGATGCGGGTGGGCACGAATGCTGGGAAATATTTATTAGGTTATTAGAGCCTTCCTTCTAGACTTTCTGTGCTTATTACCCGACCACATTCTCCTTTACTGTAGTAAAATTGTGATCAAACATGAGCTTATTAGAAGAAAAGATACGTGTGGCACTCTAGGACTGCCGCGGTAAAGCTATTGCATAGCATTATTTATCAACTTATGCAATTATAATTTTTTTTTATTTTTTTATTTGGGCAGTTTTTTTTTCTTTGATATTAATAGATACCTATACACCTATATACCTTCTCACAAACAGCATACACACACATACATACACGTATTAGTGTGTGGGAGGTGTTAGGTTTTTTCGTTACGGATTTTTTTCGTTACGAAATTTCTTGATTCGGTCGCCGCGCTCAAACCCCGAAGCCCGCGATAAAAGCTATACAATAGCTCAAAAATATTGATAGAGGGTGAAAGGTGATTGACTGTCAAAAATCGTTTTTTTACACATTTATTGCAAATATCTCGTTTCCTATGGGTTTTATGCTATTTGTATTTATCATAAATATTGTAGAGGATTAAACTCTCTACAACTTTTATTTTAGAGAAATATATTTGACAAAGATATTTGCAATAAAGGTGTTAAAAAAAAAACGATTTTTTGACCTTTGATCTTGGAATATCTGTAGTCGCGAACACCCTACGATAGGTAAGTTTTGAGACAAGTTTTAGGGTGTCAAAATAAAGGTTTATACAAGTCTATAGCCGACTATCTCTTATTCCGTGGTGGAACCCCTAATTTTCCTGGACTATTAGAATAGTTTTTGTATGAAGTTATCGGAGGAATAGGTAATTGGTGGCAAATAAGCAAACGGCCCGCCTGATGGCAAAGTTACCGTAGCCAATTAAAGCTTGCAACGCCAGGGGTATTGGTAATGCGTTGTTAATTTTAAGCTAATGCTGCAGAAGCCGTGTTCATTTATCGCGATCGTGTACCTATTCACTGCCTCATTCCGATTTTAAGAATGAAATGGGAAAATAGTATCCATTCATTTCGGTATTCAGATAAATATTTATTAGTAATGTTAAAAAAAATATGAGACATGTCAAAATAATTGAAAAACAAAATGTAGAAAAAAAATACAAAAATAAAGACAATAATTTCAAAACTTCTTCAACGGCATAAAAAGTTATCTATACAAAATACAGATTGAGTTTTCCTATAAATTTTCTTTTGTTTTGTTATGTAAATATAATGATGTGTGTACGTCCAAATAAATGTGTTCTTTCTTGTTTTTTTTTTAAAGAAATTACCTACTAGTTACTCACCTTTAAGATTCCACCTCCAAAGCGTTTTAGAACTCTTTAATCACTATTACTACTCATAAACTCAGTTTACAGTTATCGCTCGTGACTTAACAGCTATCCTTAAATTTACGGCTCAAAATTAGATCGTAAATGCATTTAAATGCCCATTACGTACTGCGTTTCACACTTAAGAATTACACTAACCTTAGGGTTCTCTTTTTATAATTAATTCTTTCAATTAGGTTGATTTTCCTTTAAAACCTTCTAATTATAGTACCCGCCTCGCAGGCTACCACGCTCTAGTTGGAAATCTGTCGCCGAACACGTACCAGTGTTATCCAGCAGTTACACTTGAGAGCCAGTTCCTTATAGACTTCAAACACTTACATTGGTGAGATTATGGTCAAACACATGCGTATAATAATTTAATTAGTATTAGTATAGTATTAATAGGCCGGTTTGCTTCGAAGTTAGTTACAAATTGTCTCGCTGCAGGTGTATTCGATTCAAAGTCAAAGTCAAAGTCATAGCCATTTATTCAGTTTAGGCCCTAGGAAGGCACTTATGAACGTCGAAGATACTGAAGTTACCACCGATTCGGAAGTCGCCTTCAACTGGGAAGAAACTCAGCAAAGTTACATTTTTATATATTTTTTTGGACAGTCTGTTTTTTTTTTTACGTCAGAAGACTAACAAGCAGGCAGGTGGTCCACCTGGTGGTGATGGGGATTACCAATGTGTTGCCGACCTTTATAAAGCCTAGAAGGCAACAGGCTCTCAAGCGCAACTTCCGGAACACATCAGTAGGTGTTTGGCGACAGATTTTCAACTTGAGGGTGGAAGCCAGACAGGCAGGTACTAAAAAGTATCTAGTCTACCAGGATGTTATGGTTTTCTCACGATGAAAGCTCAAGTTCATTGTAGGATTCGAACACACGACATTCGCCATGGTAACCGACGACACTACTACTGAGCTATCTCGGACGAAAGATTCTCTATCAGGCTTTTGGGTACTGGAAAGTTATTCGCGATGGTTTCCATCCCAGTACCTATAGAAAGCAAATATAACATAGGGATTGAATCTTACAGTCACGACAGTTGAGTTTAACCTGTGGTTTACTGTTTTAATTACCTTAGTTAAAGATAACCACGAGTAACACTACAGTAAAGCACATTACAGTACAATATGACAATGTATTTAACTCACAGATTATCTAGAACATGACAAAGTAGACTTACTGATACTGATCAGTATACTATCCTTAAGGAAAAAGTATAGACTTTTTCAATATATTTTTTTAATTTGCCCCGAAGTTTTAGTCTTTCCGGAACATAAAGTAAACTGTTTTACTCCAGGATATGATCTGTCTATGTAATAAGTTTTATCTCATTACGTTCATGCATACTAATGATATTATAAATTATGGTAATATTAAATAAATAAAAATATCTTATTGTACATTTTGCTGTTTTTGAAAAAATATAGCCGAGTCAGATTATAAAAAATATATTTAAAAAAATAACTTTGCTGAGTATCATGCCAATTCTTCTCAGTTGAAGGCTGGAATCCGAACCGGTGGTAACTTCAGTATATTCGACCTTCATCCTAGGGCCTAAACTGAATAAATGGCTTTAACTTTGAATGCGAAAGTAACTCCTGCCTGTTACCTTTTCACGGATAAACCGCTAAACTGATCGCGATGAAATTTGGTACCCAGATAGCGTATGGTATGGAAAAGGACATAGGCTACTTAATTTTCCCGGGAACGCGGGTAATACCGCGGGGGACAGCTAGTAGGATCATTATTTCTTTATCATTTTCTTAATTTCCTAGTGACGGAAATCATCGAGAAAAACGATCTTGTCATTCAATTTAAAATCAGACATCAATCATTGCATTCCAGCCGCAACTACTTATATGAGAGCCAAGTTACCTTCTAAGGTTTGTGTACCATACTTACCACCTTCTACCACATCACTTACCACAGTACACAAGTCTATTGTCAACAAAACAATCATCAACATCAAATGCACAAACATTATGTACCTATCTGTCCAACAAACGCAGAACCGATTTCATTCACAAAAACCGTTTAAAATAAAGCATGTACCAAAGATCAACGCGCTATCTTTATACAGTAGGTACGATCAACCATTTCCCAATATCAACAAAAACAACCCAAATAGACACATGATTTACAATAACTAAAATAGACACGAGTTTAAAATACGTGTTGTAAATACATGTCCGTTGCACGCTGCGATTGAAATATGGATGGATCCGGCAAGTCGGTTTGGTATTTAATCATAGAATAGTTATGTGTAGACGTGACATTTGTTTTAGTAACTTCGACAGTGGTAAATTTAGAATTATTATATCATGGATTTGGTACCTATTTCAAAACACAACACAGTGGCAAGGTAGGTACTTAGAAAGAAAAAGAAAGAAAGAAAACTATTTTATTTTGAGCACGCCATCCGACGCACACAGCCTCAACAAATATTAAATAGAACAGACACTTACGAATATAATAATGTGCAAACAAAACATAATATAACAAAATAAGAATTGAGAAAAAACAAATATATTATTATTAATTAACTAAATACCTACATACCAAATTTTAAACATAAAAAACTAATAAAAATAACAACTAGGCTTTATGGCACTGATCCTTTGCCTGTTTTTTGACAAAATAAATGCGTTTATTTACTTTACTAACCAATCTAATTGAGACATTACAAAAAAAGCAAGATATATGCCTACATATTATGTACGTTGTAAATAAAAATAATATTAATAAATATTAATGAAATATGATAAAATATTATGATACTTCGTTGTACCCGCCTGGCTGCCTACCACCGCCTTAGGTTTTGTGAGCTTACCTTTGACCACATTATCACTTAGCACAGTGAAAATGTGGTCAAGGACAAGCCTATAAAAAGTAAAAAAGAAAGATAAGAGAATGAGTGAGATCTCGATTTAGTCGTCTAGTCAGCAAAACGTCTGAAATCAAGTGACAATTCTACCCTTTTACATGTGCTATGAGAAAAGAGAGATTCACTCCGATGAACACTGAGAAGTTTATGTATACACGACTACTGGGTTTTTACCGAATTCGAGTAATAGACGGTTTGAACCGACCAGGTACAATTACCATTCCTAATTATGTTTGTGCGCATGTTTAACATCAGAGACAATGCGTTTTGAAAAACGAATTATTGATGTTTGTAAATATTATGTCTTATTTCCAAGCAATCCAAAAATATCGGCTTAAATTGTACCAGAATATCAATCAAGGTAAAAAGATTAAGGGAACTGATTATAGTGCGTTACTGGAATACGTTTTTGATGATGTACTTACCTACAGTTAGATTTATTTCCAGTACGAATTAAGCAAAATATCTGATTTCTAAATATCTTTGGCTTCATTGTATCATACATAATTAATGCTATTAATATTATTTGGAAGCTCAACCACTGAATTTTCATTTTTACAAATTTGTTCTACCAATTCTTTTATTACAGCTTTAGTATTTATTTTTTTGTTCTGACATAGCCAGTACTATTTTTTTGTTCTGACATAGCCAGTACTATTTTATTAGTCATCTACTATATAAAAATAAGTCGGGTTTTCCTTCCTGACGCTATAACTCCAGAACGCACGAACCGATTTCCACGGTTTTGCATTCGTTGGAAAGGTCTCGGGCTCCGTGAGGTTTATAGCAAAGAAAAACATAAGATCCCACGGGAACGCGGGTGAAACCGCGGGGCGGAAAGCTAGTTTTATATGAAAATTATTATTGCTTAGGTTTTTTTTCCTTTGTATAGGCTTGTGTTTGACCACAATCTCACTATGGTAGGTGATGATGTGGCCGAAGGTGGTAAGCACACAAGGCCTAGAAGGCTCTCAAGTGCAGCTGCCGGAACACACCAATAGGTGTTTCGCGACAGATTTTCAACTTGAGGGTGGTAGCCAGCCAGGCGGGTACTACAAAGTACCCTACCACCGTTCTATGGTTTCCTTCACCGAAAGCTTAAGCTCATTGTAGGATTCGAACCCACGACCTTCGCCGCGGCGTCCGACGTCACTACCACTGAGCTATTTATATATTTTTTTTTCCACTAGGTACTTTTGTTTAATATGTTAAACTGTTTGTTTTCCAAATATCCTAAAGAATAATCATCATCATCATAGAACCCACTTCTGTGAGTGGGTATGGTTTGAGCACTTATTCCTTGGATTGGACCATTGTAGGTACGTGTTAACTAAATTATAAATGCGAAAGTGACTTTGTTTCTTTGTTACCTTTTCACGCTTAAACCGCTGAACCGATGCGAGGAAATTTGGTATGCAGATAGCCTATGGTGTGGAGAACATTTTTATCCCGGGAAAACATAAAATCCCTGGGGAACGCGGGTGAAACCGCGGGGCGAAAGCTAGCAGTAAAATAAAATATGTAAGTGTTTGGACTTAAATGAAAAAAAAAATGTGCCCATTTTGGATGGACGTTTGCGGCTAGTTTTTTTTTTTATAAACTATAAGCCTATGTTTGTATAGTGTTCTATATAATTATAGTTTTTATTTTATATTTTTTGTTATATTTAAAGTAAAAACAGGTCTTAATAATACTATCATTAAGTTGACAACCCTACTTTCACACACCACTCCAGTTTTATAGCGTCGCCCGCGCTCCATTGCCGTTATCAAATAAGATACATCACCCGTGACACCAACTTTACGTTCAGTGAAAGTGAATTGATACGTTTCCTCTTTAATAATGGCTTCCTTAGTATTGTTGTGATGTTATTGCTCAACAAATTATTCTGTTAATGTAAATAAGTACTAGCTTTAGGCTTCGGATTGGTCTACGTTTTATTTTCTCAACAATTCTATCTGATAACAATTCTTATTACTTGCTCCAAGATAGTTTTTTTTTATCTATATAATTAGACTTTTACATTAAATAGATACCTATTCACAACAAAAATAAATACATTGTCATTGTTTAAAAAAAAAATTGGGACACCCAAACTAAGCAGAGCTTGTACCATTGAAATCAGGTAACTGATATACTACTTTGTTCTATGTATGTAATTATATTATAGACTCAGGACAAGCACACAAAACATCCAGGACAGTGGATGGGAATCGAACCCATGACCTATGGTATAATAGGTAGGGTATCATACTAACCCGCCCGTCAATAGGAAGTTGAAATAGCATTCACTACTTCTAGTTTCCAGAATGTACTTCCCGAACGATAAACCGATCTCTACACTCTACTCTAAAATAGAGTTGCGATAACTAGGGATGTGAGAAGTTATAATTGACATGTTAACGATTACCAGATTATCGTATATTCGAATGAATTTAACACATGACGTGTTTGCATCAACCATATACTGTCAAGTTAATACTTAATGTCACTATAGTGTGGCCGCGAATGCGTTTTGACACCTATTAATAATGAGCTGATCACAGAAACTGCAATTCCAATTTTGATGGAACAATCATGAAAACATTTTCTTCACAATAACATTAACTTTCATAGTGACAGTCGTATCATAATCAGACGAGTCGCTTCCGTGATTAATCCATTAATTACATGTATTACAAACGCATTCTCTCGGCGGCCGCACTTTTGTGAGAAAGAAGAGGGAAATCAAAATCTACTGTAACCGCTAAGACAGCCAAGTCTTTTCCATCAAGCTAACTGGACAAAATAAACCGGAACGGTAGGAACGTTGGAGGTTTTATATCATAAAAATACTGACCCAAAGTATATACTTACTTGTCCTACTTGCTCTAAATTGAGAGGGCTATAACTGAAACGCTTTATAGAACCAAGAACTTAATTAATTTGTGTTAATCTACAATTAACGAACAATATTCAAAGATTTATTATAATCGATACCAACAATCGATTCGTGGCTACAGCTGTCAACGTTCATAATAATCAATAATCGATTCGCCCGTCACTCGGACCTACCGTATTCGGTTGAAATTCACATTTCGATATAAATCTGTAGGCGCAAACACGGCCAATTACCGTCAAACACTGGCCGTTGACAGTTACATTGTAAAGAATTGACATGACTTCTAACTCTACCATTCCTTGTTGCACGGACTATAAATTTACCAGCTTTAATGACATTAGATTGAAGAACTAATATGCATAAATGCAGGACATATTATGCGGACAGCAAAAGAGTGAAACTTGATTCCTACAATCTAGGGACTTTCAAGGCCAGAGTGAATAGGTTTCTTCTGGGTAAGCGCGCTCGATTTTAGGCTCCGTCTTCATCCTTGGTTAGTGTCAGAAGGGTTAGAAGCCAAATGCAAGCTCATCAAAAAGGAAAATACAAAATCATCGTTGCTGCATTTGAGAGCCAGTTATTTTCTAGGCTTTGTTTGCCACCTTTGGCCTCTTACCATGGTGAGATTAAATTCTATTGTGACTGCACCTAGATTCTATATACTGGTCTTCCAAATATTGTTATTTAAATATATTAGCAATTAACCTTATAATATATCAAATATTGAATCAGATAATTATAGTATTTATTGCATGTCGAAGTGATTAACATTTTGTATGAATGATGATAATGAAGGAAATGAGCATTAAATTGTTTATATTTTTATTAAAAGTGAAACTTAATCTATGTGATCATCTTTTTGCTTCTAGGTCTTTCAAAATATATGATACGTTCTGTATAATTCAATTAATACATTCCATACAAAGAGAAGAGGCGCTAGCCTGCTGGGAAACTTGCTTATCGGCAGCGGTGGCATATTCGAGGAAATTGTCTTTATATTATAGTTTGCATTTTTGTTTTATTATTATATTAATTCTAACAATACTTAGTATATCCTTAGTTAGCTTTAGTCAGTTTTGTATTTCGTATTTTGATTTGATAAATTATTATTTCAATACGAGAATTAAATAAAACATGTCTAACATCTAGTTGAAAGAAATTAAATTTAAAATTTCTTATTTTAAATACATAATGAACTTAATAAAAGTACAAGACATATTACACGTAAAACAAATCCCACACTTAAAAATTCCAATTAACACCTAACAAAGCTAAACGCAAAATCACTACAATATTAATAAAATGAAATGCCACATGTATTCAAATATCGAATTAATATCGATAACTAATAATCGAGCTGGTAATAATAATTATTCGAATGGTTATACTTAGCTAAGTAATTGCTTGATATTTGTGCATTCGATTATTGTGGGTTCAGAATCACGTGGTGCAGTTGTACCTGTGTGTGATTATGTAGATTCTAAATGTGATAAACTTTGCTCGCCTGTGCTGACCTGATTAAAGCAAACGTGGTCATTGACACGTTTATGTTCTTGTACAAATCAATAAAGTAGTATTCACAAACTCTAATACTACATCGTTCTGTTAGGCAGGTGTACAGCGGTGGAACATTTTTTTTAAATTCGAATAGGCCTCGTGATTGGGCTAAGGGATCAAATTGAATTTGAAATTTGATGATAAAGAGCGAGAATGAAAGTCGTGCTTTGAGAGAGGACTACAAAATACTTTAATAGTGGAGGTAAGCTAGTAAACATGTTGAACGTAGAAAGGATTGCAGCTGCTAGAACACATCAGGAGAACTTAGTGTAAGAAAGAGACGTATAGAGCTTAATAAATGTTCCCATTGTACTCAATACAGTTTTTTGCTATAAGCTACATTAGTAAATTTTTACATACGATGAATAATATAAAACATCTGGTTAAAATCACTCAAACAAACTCAAGGAGAAACATAAATTGAGCTTGTCAAATTTAAAAACCACTACAGCCATCAAAAAACATAATAACGAGAAGTAAATTAAAAACACTATTAAAGAAATAATTACCTACTCACCGATTCCTTACAACGGACACTTAAAAATCCATAACCTCTAATTACGACGGCAATTAATCAAAATGACATTAATAATCTCATTTGAAAACATACTTCATTTCAGACTTTACATTTGAAATTGTTCTAAATTATTTTCCCAGCCGCATCGAATATTTTCCGAGTGCAGTTTATTTCAATTAGGCGACAAACAGCTCTTACAATGCGCGGGCGCAAGATTTATGTATGTTATTACTTTACGAAGCGCCGGTCGTCTGCTACCAAAATATACTTTTATTCGGAAATATTTTGTCTTCTTTAATATGCAACGGGATGTTTTGTCTGGCACCAATTAAACATTTACAGTAACCGCCTTATCAACAAGGCATATTTTAAGTAATTTGAACCAGTGCTGAAGGAAAACATCCTTAGAAGTTCAACTGTATAAAGATTACATGGTGGGTATAATTTAAAATTTCTTTCGTAGTCTGATGACCTTTAATGATCTAACTGAACTCCGCTATCGACAAGAGGACTAATATCATTTTGATTACTATAAATTTTAATTAAAACTTCTTAATAATATCTCTGGCCTTTTGGTGATCGTCTACGTATCGACATACCTTTATTATAAATAGTCTTGCAACATTTGCAACGATTATGTCGATTGTGTCATTTATTACTTGTTTGGAATACTAATTTTGTATTACTTACTTGAATATGGAATAAGGTTGGATTCTACTACTGAGAGCATGTTGGCAAAATAAATTATTAACTATTAATTTAATTTGATGCAGTTTAATCTAGTTTTAATATTTGTAATTAAAATAAAATAGTACCGAATTTAAATTGCGGTATTTATTTAAGCAATATAATATTTTTTTTAGGAAAAATAACTGTAATTATATTTAGTGTAGAAGCGTCTATGGCTAAACATAAGCCTTTCTCACGAATTTCTCAGACGGTGGTTGGGTACTTTGTACTACCCACCTGGCTGGCTACCATGCTCAAGTTGAAAATCAGTCGCCAAGCAACTACTGCTATACTTGAGAGTCAGTTGCTCTCTCTGACATAAAAAAAAATAATAACATTTCCAAAACCAGCGGTATTGCTTAAGCCGTTTTCATCTTGCTGTTTTCTGCGGCTCTTAGTCTACCTGTCTGAATGGGAGACCTACTTACAAGATGCATTCCAGTGCAAATGTCAAAATGATACATCTCACTAGGTTACTGGCTCATCGAGTTAATGGGCCTGTATAATGCTACTTCAGTTAACTGGCTCTCCAAGATATATGTTACTTTTGTTCTATAAATTTCCCAAACCGTGACAAATACTCGTACTCCTTCAATTTTCATCGAGCACAATATTTGTCAAGTACAAAAACTCAGAGACACAAGAACACTTCACAGTTCATTAAAATCATCATCGATATAATGTTATCTGCAGAGTTGTACCAACCCAGACAAAGGTCAAGAAAAACGTAAAATTCTAAATAATGTGTCTGCCAAATCGAATTGACGCGAAAAATAAGCCCGGCGCCGCTGACGACGGTATATTTTTAGATTAAAAGATTTTACTCGTTTGACATCGAGGATCAAAGCACCTTGTCTCCACTTTGTCGTAAATTACCTATAAAATTGTTTTTACGGACTATTAGCGTCACAATACAGAGCGTGTACTCAATATGTTCTTAACTATGTTCTATCGGGATATCAAGACGTGTTGACAATATTATAACTTCAAGAGCATATTGCGAGACATGTTTTGGAAGTATTATTATTGTATTGAATTAAGAGAGGTAGAGCATAACGATATGTCGCTCAAAGAGCAGCTCGACTGGGGAAGTACCTCCACCTTACAGAATACCGCAGCCAAATAACTTATAGTTGTGTTCCTGCGCGTGAGTAAGGTCGCCAGAGCTCATCGGGGAGGGGGGAAGGGTCGGCAACGCGCGAGTGATACTCCTGGTGTTGCAAGCGTTCATAGGCTACGGTAACCGCTTACAATCAGGCGGGTCGTATGCTTGTTTTCCGACAACGTGGTATAAAAAAAATATGGCATCCACAAGCTGAAATCTGTCGCCAAATACCTACCGATGAGTTCCGACTGCTGCCATTGAAAGCCAGTACCATTTAGGTTTTTGTGTGCTTATCACCTTCGGCTATATAATTAATAAGGTACTATAGTGCAACTTTACTGTGGTGTGCAAAAACAAGCCTATACTAAGTAATAAAAAGTAAATCAATATCCTTTTTTAAACTTGTTACAAAATATCTGGGATGTCCTTAATTAAGGAACGCTGCCAGCCTGTTGGGAACCTTGCCTATCTATGGTAAAATCTACGTCTTGCCTTTGACATGTATAACAATAGCATGATGGACAAATTTTAAATGCCTCTGATAAAGAACCTGTCTGCAAGTGTCACGGGAAAGAGGCGTGCTAGCCTGAAAAAATAACACAAAAAATACTCGAAAACCAGTATTACTACAAAAATTATAAGGAATTAAGATATATTAGTCTGTAAAACTATATAAATAAGAGTAATAACAATAATTTTAGCATAAAATCACCGGATCTTCCCAGAAATCTTATCATATTTTTTCATCCCGACAACAATATAATTGATGAGGCCAATAAAGACCGTGAAACAACCAGTGTATCATTCCAAAGTCCTCCAGACACGAGACACAAAAAAGCGTAGACAGCAGAGGCGTTGAAATTGAAAAATTTTGATTTGAATATATTTCTCGTCGACATTTCTAAGGCTTAATTTGATACAACATATGCCAATTTTGTTTGTAATTTATTATGATCATTAACTGTTTAGTCCAGTAACCTTGTCGCCTGAAAGTACGGGGTACTTTGCGTCAATTCTGGTAGTTCTGATTTTCTGCAAATTTGTTTATGATATTGACCCAATGAATAATCCAAGTTTGTGACCTCGAGTAATTTTGTCAAAAATAGAAAAAACCGCGAAAATTTCGTATGTCATGAACCGTGAATAGTTAAACAGTTGAAATTTTCACAGATGATGTATTTCTGTTGCCGCTATAACAATAAAAACAGAATAAAATAAATATTTAAGGTGGCTTCCATACAACAGATATGATTTTTATGCCGTTTTTATAAATAATGGTATGGAGCCCTTCGTGCGCGAGTCCGACTCGCACTTGGCCGGTTAGGCATTTTTATGTAGGTCTGTGTGGCCTATCTGTTTTTTTCCTAGGACATAGCCTTTGTGCCTTCTCTCTCTCGCCCGTAGAAGCGTATATACCGGTACAAATATCGTACTCCACTGTTAAATCGGAAAAATTAAATTAAAAGCTTTTTTTTTTTAATGTTTTCTTATCTTTCTTCTGTATCTGTATAAATAAAAGGAAAAGGTGACTGACTGACTGATCTATCAACGCACAGTGCAAACCACTGGACGGATCGGGCTAAAATTTAGCATACAGATAGCTATTATGATGTAGGTAGGCATCCGCTAAGAAAGAATTTTGGAAAAAGTCTTGGTTCGATTCCTATCTAGGAAAAACTTTTGTGTTCATGAACATATCTGTTTGTCCTGACTCTGAGTTATCTACAACTAGCTGTTCCCCGCGGTTTTACCCGTGTTCCCAGTATAAAAAAAAAACATTTCCTTGCGATTTTTCAAATATTTTCTTTCACACAAACCTTGTCCTGACAGTTATAAACACAACAAAAGAATTAGCCAAATAGGTGCAGCCGTTCTAAAGTGATGAGCTTAAATGGTGAGGAAACCATAGTACGGTGGTAGGGTACTTTGTAGTACCTGACTGCCTGGCTACCACCCTCAACTTCAAAATCTGTCGCCAAACACCTATTGGTGTGTTCCGGCAGCTGCACTTCAGAGCCAGTACCTTCTAGGCTTTGCGTGCTTAGGTACAAATAAATGAAACTATAGTAAATGAGTCATTATTCAGAAGACATTTAAAAACATAACCCTTTTTAGGGTTCCGTAGCCAAATAGCAAAAAACGGAACCCTTATAGATTCGTCATGTCTGTCTGTCTGTCTGTCTGTCCGTCCGTATGTCACAGCCACTTTTTTCCGAAACTATAAGAACTATACTGTTGAAACTTGGTAAGTAGATGTATTCTGTGAACCGCGTTAAGATTTTTACACAAAAATAGTAAAAAAATAATAAAGTTTGGGGGTTCCCCATACTTAGAAATGAAACTCAAAATTTTTTTTCGTCAAACCCATAAGTGTGGAGCATCTATGAATACGTCTTCAAAAATGATATTGAGGTTTCTTATATCATTTTTTTCTAAACTGAATAGTATGCGCGAGAGACACTTCCAAAGTGTTAAAATGTGTGTGTGGGGGACATAAGCAAGGTCTTACAGCACAAATAAAGGAAAAATTAAAAAAAATAAAAAGTTGAAAATTAAAGGGTGTTCCCATACATACATAGATGACGCCAATCAAGATAGTCCTCTGAGTTGTATGGGCGCTCATACAATTTAGAGGTATAGCTTAATTGGCACCAATCTCAAATAAGGTAATCAATTAAATTGTGCTATTCTGTGAAAGAAAATAAAAGAAAATATTTATTGCAATATATTGATCGTGTGCGAAAAACATTTTACAGTAAAGAATAAAGCGATCGTTTTGACCGGGCGCGGCGGTGCTTTTGACAGGGCACGAGGCGCTATGTTTTCCTACAGAGGTACCGCCACACGACGACTAAACATACCGCCGCCGACGACGGTGTTGTTTACACTTTAAAAATTTGCCTGATATCAGTTAAATTGGTGTAATTCAGATGCATTATAAATTACAATATAGTAACATATTTATTTTAATGAATAATCTTATTTCCGTATTTTTTGTAATATCATTGAGATACATATGCCCATTTCGGATCGGACAGGGTTTTTTTTACATAATATTGTATACATAGAATAATAACGCATAGAAACCGAGTAGGCCCAAGCGTAGTGAAGCAATTTCAAGTTAGCCTTAAAGGGCTAAGTGCGTTTCTCGTTGCGTTAGTGGTCAAGATATAGTCTCATTGTAAACAGCTCACGTTATTTTATTTAAAAATGACTTACTGCACAGTGAAAGGGTGTCACAACGCGTCTCATAATCACAATAAGGATACGAAGATCACATTTCACTCGTAAGCACTATTTGGATACTTATAATTTTGAGTAATACATTCGTCAAAACAGAAAAGTAAATTGTAAACAAAACAGACGCCATTACATTAAAAATGTTGCCAGCTATGATTTTTTGTTACCCCGTCTACACCTTTTTATGTTTCCGTAGTACTACAAGGAACCCTTATAAGTTCGTCATGTCCGTCTGCCTTAATTTTGCAGGCCACCTTCGATTACGTTCTCGTTGTAATAGGTTTTATACCTGATGGAGTTTCGAGATGGCATATTTTCGAAAACTTTGTTGGCTTAGATATGCTGAACAACTTTTACTAAGGGAAAAACACTGAAATCTTGAACAAAATGTTTTTTTTTGCATATGATGTTAAGTTTAAGTTCGATAATATTAGGTTGTTGTTATTGTTAAAATCCAAATCTATACCGTGTTTCTACTCACATATCCCGTACTTATCCCATATAAATCTACTATTGATTACAATTTGTAAATAAATAAATTTACTGTTAGAAAATCTTTTAGGTAGTAAGTTAATAATAATGAAAAAATAATGAATGCCCAATTTGATTGTCTGACGACTTGTTACATATTTCTGAATACAATCTATAATATAATAATTCTATGTCAGGTTGGCAAAATTGGAACAGTTACAATTTCCTCACTTTTACGGAAATGACAATTTACTTGCAACATTATTTTATGTGTGCTGGCGTATGTAATTACGTGACGCTTACACACACATGCATTTTAAGTTGCTTCAATATTGAGCGGAACTTTCAATGAAATTAACGTTCTATGCGTTATTATTCTAAGATCGTATACTGGGTGATTTTGTTATCACTGGCAATACTTGCAAGGGTGGAAGTACTCATGAATGTGAACAACTTTTATTATAGGACTAACTATGAAATCATGAAAAAAATATCAGCTGTTCCATACAAAAGTTCAATACCTATTCGACCAAAATGTATGAAGCAACCGTATTATTTTACGCGATATCAGAGTTAGCCGTATAATAAAAGTTGTTCACATTGATGAGTACTTCCACCCCTGCAAGTATTGCCAGTGATAACAAAATCACCCTGTAGGTATATAAAAAATGTAACCTTGTTGAGTTTCTTGTCGGTTCTTCTCAGTTGGAGGCGACTTCCGAACCGGTGGTAACTTCAGTAGTTTCGACGTTCATAAGTGCCCTCCTAGGGCCTAAACAGGGTTTTTTAAGAGAGGTAGCTCTCGATTTGTCGCTCAAAGAGCAGCTCGACTGGGGAAGTACCTCCACCTTATAGAATAATAGCTTATAGTTATGTTCCTGCACGTGACTAAGGTCGCCAGAGCTCATCGGGGAGGGGGGAAGGGTCGGCAACGCGCGAGTGATACCCTTGGTGTTGCAAGCGTTCATAGGCTACGGTAACCGCTTACCATCAGGCGGGCCGTATGGTTTGCCGACAACGTGGTATAAAAAAAAAATAACAACTTTTATACCTTACTTAATTTTTTTTTTTATTATTTTGTACAACTGAACATAGAATTTATAGTTTAGCCCTGATTTCAAAGTTTCTAATTAATTTCAGGTGCTTTCGAGGCGGAGTCGAGTCGTAAGTTTTAAATCAAATTTATTTCACACAAAATAAGGTTATGCCGATTATTTTAATATACTTTTATAGACTATGGTCTCACATTATTCTGCCTTACCAAGGCATAGATAGATGTGAGTTTGTATCTTTTGATGTATGGATGTTTTTTGTGACTTAATCACACATAAACGGGTGAATGAATTTGGATGAAACTTGGCATATAAAAAAATATCTTGGAATAACATTTAGAATACTTTTTATCCCGGGAAAACATAAGATACCACGGGAACGTGGGTGAAACCGCGGGATGGGAACCAGTACACAATAAATTAAGTACTTAGTAAGATGTGATGTCGAAATGGATTACGATTCAGTTTTACTCCAAGGCATGTGGTAGGTACATACCTAATTTTCACACGAACCCTCGTCCTAAAGAAATTCAGGCATAATTCTAGACAAATAAATTAAGGTGTCTGTAATGTGAATGTAAATGTCAAAATAAAAGCTTTTTTATTAATAAGTAAACACATAATGAAAGTATAGCTTGTCTGTTTGTACCAGCTAATCTCTGAAACGTCGGGACCGATTTGGACGAGACTTTCACTGGCAGATAGCTGATTTTATTGGCATTATTCAGGTTTTTATAGGTTAAAGGCTAATCCTTATCCTAATAATCCCTATTGACTATTACAAACAATTTAAAAGATTTTTTTTCCAAATCGGTCCAGCCGCGCCGTTGTCAAGTGATGCGCTTACCAACGAACAGCTTTTCATTTTTATGTATATAATAATAAAGGAAATGAAACGCGCAAGTGAAGTGAGTGTAAGGGACGTATAAAAGAGGGAGATGGGAGTTAGTATCATAGTCAGACATTTTTTTATTTTTTTTCAGGTACCCCAAAAAGCTACGATGATATGTACGATTTCAACATGGAGGATATCACGTCGGCACCTGTCATCGACAATACAACACGACAACCTCAAAACAATGAGGACTACGATTCAACGGACAAACCTCAACCGGGACCTTCCAAGAGAGCTCATTTATTGATTTTGAATAACTCAATTTACTAACTAATAAACCAATGAACTTTTGATTTAAGTTACCTTTTTTATTTCATTATTTGTAGCACATGATCGTTCACACTTTTCATTTTCTTTTTTGACATCCCATCATAAACGTACAAGGCTTCGATAGTATAATAGGGGTTATGAAGAATCAGGGTCAAAATTCATTCAGAACGATAGAATATTGCAAAAAATTGCGAAGTTTGGAAAAATGATAAACTTTGAAAGGCTATTGGGTCTACAGAGACAATGGGGGCTATCGCGTGTGAGTTCATCGCTAGAGGCGCTAGTGTAGCGTGAGGTCTTTGAAATGTCAAATTTCACCGTTTCTGGGTGGACTTCGCGGGTTTATTTCTAATTAGAATGCTGTTGTAAATATTTTACAATACCTGAGATTAATTATGGCAAATATGAGTTAAGGGTCGATTAATGGCAGTGCTTTGAGACAGTTTTATATTTAGGAAAATGATGTCCTCCTTTTTTTCCAAGCAAAACGGAATTGCACAAAACTGAGGCATGCTCGAAATTTTTACGGTGCGGTGATTTAAACGTAAACATTGTTTTCACGTCCGTAATAACAAACTTTGATAGTTACACTTCAGGACCTTACTCGACAGTGGCACCAACTGGTGAGCACAAAAACGGTAGCCCCCATTCTAGTCTCACATTGTAGCAAATTTTGTCTATTTTAAAAACTATCAAAAACTAGGCCTTTAGGGTTATAGTCGCCAAAATCAGAAAAAAAAACGAAATTGTCGCGGTTTTTTCGATTTTTGACAAAGTTGCGTTCGACGCTCGAGGTCACAAACTTGGATTATTCATTGGGCCAACATCATAAACAAGTCTGCAAAAAATCGATACTACCGGATTTGACGCAAGCTCTGATGTATAAAATTACTTGACTAATTGGTACTTTGGTAGACTGCTATATTATTTTATGTTTAACATTTCTATTTTTAATTACAATTTTATTTGAAAATAACAATGTTCATAGTTATGTACAGTAGCAGTAGAACAAGTAGAATCAACGTAAGCCATGTTAAATGTAAATACAGTAGCCACAATCCCTTAAAAAAGTGTGTGTGTACTTATGTACGCACTTAAGAAGTTATACTTCTTTATTAATTTTTTTTTTATACTATCTTCATGTTTTACTGTGTATGGGACAACCTGACAATGTTGACTAGCTAACTTCATGGTGTCGTTTTTTTGTGACGGTGTGCGCGCGCATCGTAAAAATTTACGCTCATCATTTTCCCCTAACGCGCCAAATGAAGTATAACTTCAATAAAAAAGAAATGTCCCCAAAAGGCTTTGCAAAAAGCACTAGCTTTTGATATAATTACATCTAGTGAAGTCGACATTCAGACATGATAATGAGATCATAAACTGTCGTGATACTAACGGAGACGACCGCGGTATTGTGCCAACTTGACGCTACAAACATCACTATATTATTGTGCATGCTGCCAATTGTACGTTGAGAATTTCATGTCTTTCAACTAAATTATAAATGCAAAAGATTGTCAGTAGTAATTTTTATCTCGGGAAACCATGAGTTAAACTCTTAGATAAAAATTATTGAACTGTTAGTAATATTGCATGATTTTTACACATAATAATAACTGTAGAATAGTAGACTAGAGAGCACTATTAAAAAAATGTGTTTGGCACTAGATTGTATTTAAAAAAGCTTGATCTCTTTTGAACGCTAAAAATTGTGCAAGAACTAATGATACTATGAAACTGATGAACTAAAATACATCGTGTACTATCAAAATTGAATCTTTTCTACTTAAATGTTTGTTTGCCATTGAATATGTAGTAATATTAGTTATTTTAAGCTTATTTCCCAATTGTAGATCACTCATTGAAGATATCACGATGTATCTTGGCATTTTCCATTCGTGTCAAATTAAGATTTTAAAGAAATTCCAGCACAAGACAAACATCTAGGGTAATAAAATGAACCGTGAGATCACTGTTATGAGATAACGAATTGCATACATATTCCAAATTGATGCACCATTAGCTAATGGTAGTATTTAATGAATCGGTTAAGTATACTATAAATTATTATATTTAAAAGCCCAACGTGTATGTACAACTTTTATGGGAGGAGCTTGATTTGTGATGAGGTAGCACGCTATCATTTAACTTCACATAATTTATGATGTGTATATTCTTCTTCCATTCGTGCTGTTTCCTGTCTGTTTGTATTTATTACATTAATTATTTTCATGTGTTATTTGTTAATTTGAATTTTGCTAATGAAAATGATGCAGAGTACATCTGCATAATCTAATGCAGGTTTACTTTTAAGGTACGGTGTTGAATTCAAGTAATTAATTGGAAATAATAATCCTTTAGAAATGCTTTAAAACACCTGAGCAAAGCCTTGATTCACAATGGCTTAGCCAATTTGCAAACATTGTTTTACACTATTAATCTTAACAAGTCAAGCGACTAAGCCTGGTTATATGCCGTCTCATTTTGACTATAGTTAAAAGAGCGAGATGTATGTTGTTATTCGTGAATGAATGGTCTAATGAGAAATGTAAAGGGTAAAAACACTGGCTCAGGTTACTTAACGGGTAAGAAAATAATACTAAAGTTGCACCTTAAGGTATACAAAATCTTCACAGCGTTTTTTGAGAAGCATTTTTACAAGCAGTGAGATTTTAAATACTAAATAAAACAGAACTTTAAGCAAAAAGCATTGCAGCATTAACTGAAATAGGTATGCTCTTAAGACTTGAAACAGCAGTTTTTAAAATGTGATTCCATAGTAAATTTGATTATTTTTTACTTTCTATAGGCTTGTGTTGGACCACAATCTCACTTACGTAAGTGATGATGTGACCGAAGGTGGTAAGCACACAAAGTCTAGAAAGAACTGGCTCTCAATTGCAGCTGTCGGAAGACACCGTTAGGTGTTTGGCGACATATTTCCAACCTTAGGGTCGTAGCCAGCCAGTTGGGTACTAGAAAGTATCCTACCACCGTGCAATTGTATTTGTTACTTTTCTTTCAGATATTTTCATCAGATAATTACTATTAAAAAATATTCGCCATCATCTACCTAGTTTGCCGATCTCTTGTTTACCACACTGCCCCTATTAGTCTCCCATATCTATTTTTACACATAAAATGGAAAATATTATTTATTATAAGTTACAATCGAATCAAATAATACACAGTCATTATTGGAATTAAAGTGAAGCAAACTGTACATCTAGCTCACGTTGCAGTCTCATTAGCTTCAACAATACCTTGACAAATCAGTCAGCTGAAATTATTGTTGTTTTAGAAAGCAAATAGCAGTCTATATCTATTTGTAGAATAGAACTCTCGTAAAATATTTAATTTATTTAGCGTGCTCTCTACGAGAACTTGTTTACCAAATCGAAGCGTGGCCAGCATGTACTTCTACCAATTTAATTCCTATAAATAAGAATTCTATGTGACAAATCTAATATTGGTTCCAATGAGCATTGAATAAGATTCTGGTGCGTTTATTGAAATGCTACGTATTGGAATTGAATAAATTCTTGATGAAATTTCATGAGGAAACTTTGGCCGGCCATTTCAAACTTCCTTAACGCAATATGCAAGTAGAATGAACCATCAGTTGGTCCAGAAATTATTATTATTTTTTTTTTTTTGAGCAGGAACAGAAAGGTGGTGGGTCCAGGGGACCTTCTTCCACCGTTACGCGGACTTTTGCGGTGAGCGCTGAGGGCTCTCAACCGCTACATAAAACTAAATAAATTTAGGGCAACGGTAGCCTGAGGGTGCCCCCTGTGGGGCTCGACCTCGGCTCAGGACGATGCCTGGGGAATTTGGGAGGGCTTTAGCATGCAAATAATTATTATTATTTGGGGATCGGTCGGATTGCTAATATGCAGCTCGGGCTGCTTAATCGGGACGAGACTGGGAAGGACGTCGCGACGGTCCTCGCCGGCGAGGACGAAATCTAGGTTGACGATTGCGCATCTGTATCTGTTTACGGGCTTCTTCAGCCTCGATCTGTGCAAGACCAGAAATTAGACTCTTTTAATTCTTAAATATTTTCACACTACCATACTCTTTAAACCTGTGTTTTATTTCTCTTTCTTTTCTTATACTGTTAATGTATTTCTTTACTATTTCTTTTACTACATATAAATGCCTATGTATTACTATAGTATTTAGATTATTTATATAATTAGTCTTATTTCTTATTTATTTTAGTGTATCCCTATGTGCTACATCTAATATATTGCTTTGTATTTTCTATCCTATTACCTCAAGGTTGTCTGGAAGAAATTAAAGGAATAATATCGCCTATTTTTTTATTATTAGCTTCTTCTACTTCGTTTTCCAGTATTTATACCGTGGAATTATGAATCGCATTAAATTCTATAATGCTAAAATTATATTCAACAGAAAATTAATATTCAATGATAAATGACAAAAACGCACCCAATGACCAATTAAATAGAAGTCGCATTACTCACAACGAATATGGTTTTGAACCAGACGCCATTGTTAATCTATTATATCAATTTATACAGATTAATGATAAACCAATAATAAATACTATTGCAATACACGAACAGCTAACGTTAGCACATAAATAACAGGTGGCTATAAAATCATAATCTAGCATAATGAGAATTGAACTTGAACGACTGGTTGCTGAGGGACGTACCGCTGTTTGACTTAACCAATCGGATATTGTCATAAGAGACAATGTTGCGGCTGATTAATGATTGGTTGACTAGCGAAGCAATCGATTGGTATTTAAGAACGTCGAATCAGATTTATTGCTTTGCGTTGTAAGGTCATCTCTAATGCTACATGTTTATTGATTGATTTCAAATACATTTTTATTTTTGACAATTTTTCTAAAAATTTGGGGCCCTTTTTTGGAAAGAGGTATAGAGAAGAGAAATAGTTCCATATTTTAAATGGCCTTTAATTTTGAAGACGAAATTTTCCTCCACCGATAGCTAATTGTAGTTTATGAGTAGACTAACTGTACCTACTACTTCTTTTCTCATCATTATTTTAATAAAATTTTACCTTTTGAGTAAAATTTGCTACTTTCAATATATAAGGTTTATTTCAGACTATAGATTATTTTTTTACTGTAGGTAATATTCTGTTCAATTATTCCATCAAAAATTAAATGATATAAACCTGTATAACAATGTTGGTGTTACCAAAGAGCCACAAAAGAAAACATGAACCAGAAACCGTTCCACAGATTATGTGGTTGCATTCCCCAATTCATCGAATACGTTTCAAATGAAGCGTGATGAAGTGTTAACAATCATTTTATCAAAGACTCTTATACCTTTTTATTAACGAATTCGACTGGTCTTTTGTGATGCTTATTCTAAACAAAACTAAGCTATAGGAAAATGACGGGCTTAGTCTGTACAACTTCTTTTGTGAGTTCTGAATAATAATAATATCCTGAGACATTCCTCTCCGTGCTTCGGAAGGCACGTAAAGCCGTTGGTTCCGGTTATCACTTAATTGTGATAGTGGTTAAGCTAGTTGGAGGCCTCATAGGTGGCTTAAAAATTCCAATAGTAGATTGACCAGGACCACTAGCTTACCTCCACCAATCCATAGTGGGGATGCGTAGTGGAGTATTTGCCCTTTCCCTTTAAGCCTCATTCGTGAAAAGAGGCCTGTGGTCAGTGGGACATAAAAATGCTGTAAAAAAAGTGAAGGAA
The DNA here is from genome assembly GCA_951216915.1 of Tetheella fluctuosa. Taxonomy (NCBI): domain Eukaryota; kingdom Metazoa; phylum Arthropoda; class Insecta; order Lepidoptera; family Drepanidae; genus Tetheella; species Tetheella fluctuosa. Next base: position 1,043,790 of record OX578229.1, on the reverse strand, counting down.
ATGAGACATTCCTCACACACATTCATCTGATCCCAAACTAAGCAGAACATGTACTATAGAAACCAGATTACTGATACACTACATGCTACTTTATTTTCTAAATAAAGGTATCTTACAACCAGGCTCAGGACAAATAGACATCCTGTTGCTTGTCACGGTATTATACTAACCACGCCAACCAGCCCGTCTAATGAAAGGTACGTGGTTGTACCTATTGAAATGCAATCTTTACACATTCTCCCCACTGCTGGGTAATCACCATTACCATCAAAGTATGCGTGCGTCAACGCGCCGTTTTTTTTGGGGTCAGAATCTGACCTTTTTTAGTCGCGTAATCCACTCATGACTTCTGCACTTCTTTCAACTGTTCACATCGTCTCATCTATACTAATATTATAAAGCTGAAGTGTTTGTTTGGTTGAACGCGCTAATTTCAGGAACTACTGGTTCAAATTGAAAAAATATTTTAGTGTTGGATAGCCCATTTACCGAGGATGGCTATAGGCTAATTTTTATCCCTTTTCATACATGGCCCAAACTAAACAGAGATTGATCTAACGATGTCAAATTAAACAGAGCTCGTACTAAGGAAACCAGATAATCTGTTTGTCCTGTGTCTAGTTGTAATTATCTATACATGTATGTATTTACAAAATAAAAGTAGTATATTATGTAGTATATCAGTTATCTGGCTTCCATAGTACAAGCTCTACTTAGTTTGGGGTCAGATGGCCGTGTGTGAGGAATAATGTCCGAGAATATTTTTTTAATAGAATAAATACTTTGTAAATGTATACTATATATTTATGATCTGGTTGAGAATCGAATTTACAGGGTTTTAGGGTACCTAATAGGTACTTAATCTCCATGCCAACTGGCCCCTCATGGATTGCACCATGCATATCTGTGTGACTTTTTATTTAAGTGTTAATATATAACGTGAGACGAGTTTTTTTGATAAATTATAAACTGTAAATATTTTGTCACGTCGATCAAAATTATATCTTGTTTTCCAATATTAAATGAATGACTCAATCTAATTTTACTACCCATTATAGCAAGTAAATACTAATTAACAAGATTTACGTATATACTATCCTAGTCTAACTATATGTTAATTAAATCAATTAATTGGGTTCCAGTTTAGGTCAAATACTTGCATCTACACCTTAATGTCTTCACTATATCTCATTCTAATAAACATTAGGATTTTATTAGAAATACATGTTAATTTTATGATTATATTGTAATTAATAAAAGTTATGTAATAGTTTTCAAATAAAGGAAATTTATAAATTTTTATTTTGTTCATTACATGTAATTTTACAGCCGTACTCAGAATATAAGTTTATGTCTTTTTACACGACTGCCCAAAAAATAAAAAAAAGTTTATTAATTGAAAATGATAATGCCCAAAATGATATGAAGATTTTTTTGTAGTAATTCAAAAAGTTTATAAAGTGGCTTGTTAATTTTTACTCACAGTTTTTGAACGTGTTTTGAATCAATAATACTTTACGTGTGATTTCGAAAATCGATTTAAACTCAAAATCGATATCCACATCAACAAAATGCACGACAAACATGTCTGGATAACAGAGTGCGCAACAAAAACCTTGTTGATAATAAAAATACACGTTGATAGAATCGAAACAATCGATTCCGAGCAACTCAGTCGCGGAAACGGTCTCGATTACAAAACAATCGACTGCTGCTTACATTTCGCCAATAATCGTGTTTCATAATGTTACTGATACGCCATTTTATGCCGAATATAAGTTGTGGTATACATTTATGAACAGGTTTATTTACTACATTAATATTTTCATCTTTCATATCGATTGCCTGACAATAATACCTACTGGCCAATCGTTCATAATAATTATGAAAAAAAATATTTTGAAAAAAGAATTCTCACTTCAAAAAATCATTCATCCCGTGCCATTCTCATGGATTCTCTGGAACCCAACAAATAAAATACTATAAAATAAACTTTCACCGAAAATCTAATTACGTTGCGTACATGTCATAAACAATTTTTTATCGACTGTATTTAAAATTGTTTGAAAGTGACGACATTATGATATGTCATTATTTTTAAAAGATCTTCTTGTGTTCATTATCATAAAAATTGTAAATCGTTTAAAAGGTGTGGGTAATAATATCTGTCCGTTGCAAGAGGAATCTATTAATCTTGAGTCATTCTTCACACGCGGCTATCTGATCTCAAATTAAGCAGAATTTGTTAGATACTAGAAAATTGAAATTTATTATTATCCTAACTTTAAATATGTATATACCTAGGGTATTTCCTAGGGTTCCTAGGATATCTAGGAGTACCTATATACATAAAACAAAGTCGGGTTAGTTACATGGCTCCATTTATAACTCATAGGTACGATAAAAAGTATTTTATCCTGGGAAAGCAGGTCTTATATTAGCTTTTAAATACTAGCTACCGCCCCGCGGTTTCACCCGGGTTCCCGATAATTTTTCAATTCGAACCAGTAGTTCCTGAGATTAGCGCGTCCAACCAAACAAACAAACTCTTCAGCTTTATAATATTAGTATAGATAAGGTATTTTAATTTATAATTTCTTCCAAGATACAGAAATATGTCTTCTGCTCTACACATGCAACTTTTAACCAGATCGTGATTCCATTTGGTGAGAACGTCGTGTTCTTTCATTCCGTACGTGGTGGGTAATACATAAAATAATAAAAAAAACACCCAAGTCTCAAACACAAAAGTATTTAATCTTATAACTCAAAATATTCAAAACCCATTATTTACATTAATATCAAATAAAACCATAAATTTAAGTGTTGCATTAGATTTTCGCAAATTTCGGTCAAATTATGTCAAGAAAATCCAAATTTATGGTTTAATCTTCAATAAATTATTCTTTTTAAGAGAAAATAAGTCATTAAAATCGGATTATTGTGTGTAAATTAGCTGCACCTCAACTATTTGACCGATTTGATCTGTAAATGGACATTAAATCTGTTTATAATAATTTTTAATGAATATTTATTATTTTAGACGACTCTAATTTTTTTAAATCCGCATTTTTGACTATTTTATTTCAAAGAGGGAACGCTGCTAGCCTGTTGGGAACCTTGTCCATCGACAACGGCAGTAGCATTGTTTTTTTTTCTATATATTAGTATATAGTTTGTATTTTTATTACAATTTTGTACATTTTAGATCAAAACTTAATTAATCCAGAATAAGTAAATCAAATAGAAATATATCTAAGTAATATATAACCCATACCAGCTGTCTTCCGGATGAAAATTCCCTATTTCCTATTACAGGACCAACAAAAGTAACTATAGAGGTAGCAAATTTCATGATAATTCTTTCACCTCTTACAAAGTTGAATGGTTAGAAGCATACAGACACAAACTAACACATTTTTATAGTAGGATAGATGAACCAAATGATAAAGTGAATCACTTAATATTATTATCTGAAAGACAATCTTGTTACTTTGTAGATAATCAAACGTACAGGGTTATATCAACAGATAAACAATTTAACAAACCACTTTACAGTGTACATGAATTATAGGTATTACAAAGTAGCATATAAACAAACATCAGCATTCAAATTGCCCATTTTCCCATGGATTAAGGCATAAGATAGCCAAAGTTGTGATGTTTGACCCATAGAGGGCACATTTGAACATAACCTATATTATATCAATGTCGTATGTAGGTCGAAGTGGTATTAAACGGTGAATTATGCATATTTTATGCAAGCTCTTTTACATGTCGGTTTATCATAATTTTAGATCAGTTTTTTAAGAACAGTTAAAGCTCCTCTGTTATTATGCTCTTGTTTCTAAAGTGAAAAAAATGTGTGGAATCAGTTGCTATTCTTGAAGAATACTTGTGTCTTCGTTTAGAATTGCTACCGAATTGAGAACGTTCGTTTACATACCTATTCTGTGTATATTTCTATTGGAGAATTAACATTTTAACCCTCTCTACAATCATTCCCTCGTTATTAAAGCTTCAGTAAATTCGACCTTCATAAGTGCCCTCCTAGGGCCTAAACTGAATAAATGGCTTTGACTTTGACTTTGACTTTGTAAACGTTACTACAAAATTTACAAAAATTATAAATAGATTAGGTAATCTAAATGGTTGAATTTGCAAGGCTACTCTTGCATCTAAGTCTTTTGTATTTATTGCATTGCAAAGTAAGTATGCCACTAAATATGGCAAATATAATATAAGACGCCAATCATTAATACAAATATTTACAACCAGTAGCTTGAACAATTTATTAAACAGCTCTGACAGTTAATCTTTTATCTATCATCAGATCATATTAAAACATGTTGAAGGTCGTATCGCAAATCACCGGCTATTTTGTTCCAATTTCCTTTAGCCATTGCGCGTATCGCATTGTTTCGTATCAAAATAGAATAGCTGATAATTATAATAGATCAGAGATTTAATTTTGGACGTGTCAAAGTGGCGGGAATTCTTCAGATGCGGAAGATGGTAGCACTAATATAAGGTAATTAGAGGCCAATATTAAAGCTAGTGATGAAGCGGTAATAGTAACAAAGGATGAATTCTTAAGAAATATTTTCGTTAAGGCGACGCCTTGAAGATTTTGGTTGCAAGGATTTAAATTTTTCTCAACAATGACTGAAGCGAACGAACTGAAATTTATTGTAAGAATTCATCATGTCTTTGACTTTATTTTGTACGTTGCATAACACGATTGGTTAACTTTTATAACACAAAAAAAATAATCAAAAAGACCTCTTTAAAATAAGAGATTCCAATTTTACCGGCATTGAGGATCGATTTGAGGTTCCAAAATTTTTACATATATTAATTGAAACTGATACTATAAATTGTACTTAGGTTTTATGAAATACATTTGTAGTTTTTAAATTAAACAATAAAAACCATTTTGTCGCATACGCCCGTTCCGTTTACGCGGGTTTTCTATGAGAGGTCGCTATAGAAAGGAGCGGGATGCAGCACGTTGAATTTCAGATTTTTAAGCTTAACGCGGCGTCACCATAACTGGATTCCTAATTAATTCATTTTTTAATCTAACATCGATATGCCAAATTCCAAATCAATGGTATCAACAATCTATATTAAAAGTGATTCTTCGAATTTGCTAAATTATTTAGTCTTAATTAAACATAACGATACAAAATTCTTTTGTTATCTAGATGGAATTTATGAATAAATTTGCAACGTTGTGAAACATTTTTGAAACAATAATTAATTAGGTCGACAAGAATTGGTTTGTGGGTGGCCATGATGCGGATCTGCAAGTTTTGTTTTGGCTAACTTTACCATATTTTATTTCCTTGCTACAAATATAAACGCTGTCGGGCTCACGATTTCACGTGTTTTCGAGATGATTTCTTCAAAAATAAATTCTTTGTATTGTTATTTCTTATCAAAAGTGTTATTATAACCTAATGTTAGCATTTTATATCATTAAATAATATGATTTTTAAATTCTGTTATCTATCTATCATCAATAACATCAAATTCACATGAGGTTTCCTCTCTCTTTTTTGTTAATCTGACGTAATTTTCCACTCAGGAATCCCTAATCTTCTTCCATCTTTATAAACGATTATTAAAATAGATCGGTATTCAGTAGAGCTGATGTCATTTTATTTATAATTACACTAATAGTACGAGTATTACTAGAATTTTGTGGAGAGTAAAGACGTTTTATATCGGAGATGTGATATAGATTAAATTGTTTCATTTTTTTTTGTAGTGTTGCGGTTTCTTGGACCAATGCCAAACTCTTTATTGCTCGGAAATTGAACCACTCTAATGAGACCTTCCGCATCTCCTTCATTGTTTACATAAGTGGATTAATGGGGTTTATCTAAGGACAATATTACGGGTCTAGTTTAATGGACAAGTTTACAAGTTTTGACATTGCGTGTATTTTTTGTGGTATCTTTATGTTTTGATTTTGCGTTTATTTGTTAGTAAAATGTTTTTGTTAATTGATTTGTTTTGTATTTGAAGGAGTTTTGTTGCTAAACATGAGACAAAAAATAGTATGTCTGCTCTAAAATAGCCTAAAAGAATCTCCCATAGATGCAATCTAAGATACAATAAAGTTGGTCGTTGTTTTGTTTAACATTTTGTTATCTCAATCCCACTAAAGCTTATACTATATTATAGTGCTTGGAAAAATAAACTACTACTAAGGTTTTCAAGAAAACATACTCTTGTTATGATTTCGCATTATCAAAACCTATATACTTTTCATAAATCATTTCTTAAACGTACCATCTTCAGCGCTCGTTTTTAAATCATTACGCCACATATAAAATTATCGTGCTTAAAATTAATTCGCACCTGACCGGTTTGAGGCCTTAACCACATAGGTATCTGAACGTATCGGTAAACTAGGGGGAAAACAAACTGTCGGGCGTATACCCTCCAATTCGGTGCAGGCGTTATGCTGTGGGCAGCCCGCAATTATAGCATTGGTAAGGCTTGGTGTGGAATAATAGCGGGGAATTAGAAGTGGATTGTCATTTTTCCTTGTTTGTCTTTTAAGGTTGATTTTGGTTTTGACATTCTTGGTATTTACTGTATCCTAAGTACCTATGATCAGGCGGATTTATTTTTTCAACATTATCATCACTGACAGCTTTTACGTGAGGCACGTAGTGTATATTTATTTCTTTTTTTACCTGCACCTAAGTACCTATATACCTATCAAATTTTGAAAGCTAAAAAAGCATTTAAGTTAAAATGGAAATAAACATTTAAAGGAGAAAGTAATAAATTTGTAGCAATTTTCTTTTCTTCTACTATATTAAAAAAAAATGGTATTAATTGTAATTCGTTAATCGCTCTTACTCTGAACGTAGCCTCATACGAGCCACTCGCAATTATGCCGCGATAATAACCTACGACGCGTTTAATATTTCACTCAGGGCTGTCAATCAAAAGATTCAATTTTATATTTTCAAAATTTACATCTAAAATATGTACATGGATTTCAATAACACTGAGGCTGAAGAATGGCTACAAATATAACCTTATATAATAAGCCACACTTATAAGTAGACAAGTAACAGTTATTAAAATTGTAAATCAATTTCCTCGGTGCCGTGATTTTATCTCGCCCATAAGTCCTGCTTAACTCATCAATAAATTATTCTAATGCTTCCTTATAAATATAATCATCATACATTCAGTCCACATGACTTTACTTAAAGTTTACTGTTGAAATTACAGTAAATTATCCGATACATACCTTAATACATTGGTACAAGAACGAAAATCGCTTCTAATTAAATTTCACTACGTGAAAATGACGTTGCGAAATTACACATGCAGTTGATTAAATGACATTGCATCGTTATTTCAAAGGATTAGAGTAGAGATTAGCATTGATTTGAATTTATGGATGTAGGATAATATTGTTGCGTAAGGGTCTCATTCTGGAAGTTGGCGACAGTTATCTGTTTACTAGTTGGGGTAAGCCAACCACAATGTCGTTTGGAGTTGCGAAAATCAGCCTTACTCGAGTATATTTTGCAACAGTTGATAATTTAGATGACTCATGTTCTATGTTAGGGAATGATAACATAATATGCCAATTAGTTTTACATAAATTAGAATAAATAAAGTGAAAGTTCCTATTAACTGTCTATTGAGTCAACTGCAAGCAACATAAGTGTTTGTTTTGGAAAGAGTAATAGTGAACATAATACCTTAGGTAGAATAAAATGATAATGATGAAGGAAACGTAGCAAAAGTAACAATCAGCGTGAATAGACCTTATCATTTCGCGGCAAATACAAGAGAAGTATGAAGAATGTACTTAAATGTATAATAGTAGCTTATTTATTAAAAAAAATCAAAATTCAAAAATTTATTATTGACTTATTTATGACTTTAGAATGCAATTTTTTGCATAAATAACTATAACTTGACTTTTGTACAAATCTTACTATGGCAAGTGATGATGAGGCCTAAAGTGAGCCTGGCAGGAACTGGCTATTAAAAACACCACAATGATTAAACTTAATAATAATATAACTATTAAATTTATTTAGTTACTACCATGAATTTGCACTTCTGTAAAGTCAGAGACCATGCATTCAATTTATAATTAGGTTAATTTCATACTGTTATAGTTAAATGTCGTAATAAACAAATACCGTCGTGTGATCAATTAATTGATACATATTTTCATATAAACCATTTCATAGATCATTTCAAGATAATGTTATGAGAAAGAATGGTAGCTATAGTACCAATTCAGCGCTTAATAACTTATCACTTGAATCTTGGACGCGCGTCCCAATTGCAAAAATTGAAAAAATTGCAAAAGGGGCATATTAATAATGATAGATGTCAGAGTAGAGAAAGACCGAAAGAAGTATGAGTGAATTGAGTGTAAGAAGATATGTGTAAGAGAGTAAATGCTGTAATGACTGCTGTTAAGGAGAAATAGAAGAGACCAACAGGTTGTGAGTGAGATAAATTTAGGAAGATGATAGTGTTTTTTATTCAAATCCATTCAGCTGTTATAGCAAGATAGAGAAATAACAGTAGAGAAAATGGTACTTAACTATTTTGTATATTTCTTTGACACATCCGTACACCCACTTTCACAAAAGTAGCTAAAAAGAAACAAGCTTTGGTAACGAGTACCACCTCTTCATTAAACAAATTAATTACCCATAGAGCCTACACAGGTAGCATCTGTCATACGATTAGCATCAGCTGTCTAATTAGGTGTTATATTGTGAACTTAATAGCAACCGGCTTCTTTATGACGTTTGTTAGCAATTGACAAAGATCTAAGAGTTTATAATGACACTATAACTTTGAAACTAAGTATTACATGTTTTAAATTATGACAAGGGGAAAAGTCGTGACACACAACTTATATTGGGGAAAGTGTCTTGAAAATGAATTATAAATGTCAAACGAAGAAAACTAACACAGTTAAAAAAGAAATCGCCTCAGAGAAATCGATTTACCATGATCATTAAAATTAAAAGTAAAAAATGTTAAGAACTAGTTATATCTTCCGATGATCACGACTCCAATACATAAATGTCAAATACCTCCATCGAATGATCAAAAATTTAAATTTCCCATCAGATAACATTAAAGTTAATCAAGTCAATTGAATGAACAGTAAAACCTTATCGGTTAATAGCATCGATCCTCAACTTAAAGCAGTAACCTTTGGATCAATGAAAAATTTGAACATAGACACTAAATTGTATATCTAAACGAAACGTGTTCTATAAAAAAAATATTAGTATTTAATTATTTTATCATGTCTTCGTGTTACGGAAACGTGGAAGTCTATAAACGTAAAGCCATCACCTAAACCAATAAGAAAATAATAAAACCACAGTATAAATTGGACCTGTTTAGCCAACCCTTGGAGGAAACTGTCAATTCAGACAGTCGTAAAAGTTACCTATGAAAACAACTCCCGAGTTGTCACTCGCATCGTAAAACTATGTAGTGCAAACTTTAACCACACGTGCAAGCGACAGTGCACATGCAAGAGCCCTAGTTTTTTTATAGGTTTAGATTTCTTTTTAGAAAGAAGATCTTTACAGAAACATGATTTTGTACAAGTCTTGAAAATTATTATGAAATAAAAAGGACCCAGGTTTGTAAATGATAAAAACATTTCACGACCTACTCATAAAACACTTGTAGATCCAATACGTGCAGGAATGTTTCATACAAATCCATCGCTAGATGATATTGCATGGGAATTTGTAGAATCCGCTACTGACTCTTGAATTTGCCAACACAAACAATTACCAAGCTGATAAAATACATGAACAAAAGCTAATATTGACCTAAGACTTGAACCTACGACCTTACGTGTGGCATAAATATTTATAACAGTCACCTTTGGTAACAGATACTTTGTTGGTAATAAAACATAAGTTTAGAATTTATTTCGCTTTAACTTATTAGCACAAAAATAATAAAATTTTAAGATTTTGTGCAGGTCTGTCGCTGCAGCAGCCCGTTTACTAAGCTTTATGATCAATTCGAAAAATGGCTATAGGTAAATAGGTATTTTCTGGACAAGCACGCTACAACCTCGGCTTTGTCATAACTTTTTCCAGCCTCAGTCAATGGCCAAACATAAGCTTAGCTCATAATTACATAAAAAAATGAAATTCTATTGATTTTAAATATTTATGGACTATCAGTTAAATTTTAGAGCGTATATTGTTTTTAAAAATTAAAAATTAAATTACTGTTAGAAAAATTTCATTTTACAAATTTTTATTTGTTTTGAATCAACTTTATTTTATTAATTTCATAAATATTGATTTGTGTGGCAGCCCTATCTAAATTATGCGGGTTATGCTGAAGGCTCGTGATTACGTACATCCTTCCAGAGTCACCCAATGAATATTACATGAACCCTTGTCTTGTTAAAAACGCGTCAATCTTCCTTCGATATTGTTGGTTTAATACCAGCAAATGATAGTGTCGATGGATTTAATCTATTGATAACTGACGTGCAAACGTGCTAACCTTGTCTTCTTACCTTTTAAAATAGAGCATAAAATAAAGAATGAGAACTGGTCCTTTGACTCATACAATGTTAATGTTGTGTATGGGGGCAAATAAAACTATGAACCATTTGATTCACGTCTCTAGATTGATCCGGTGGTCCGATGGTACCTGAGAAAGATAGTAAATGAGTTGGGAACATTATTACAAAATCATCATCTGATTCAGCACCCTTCATCTCTCATAAATGACACTAAATAAATTATTGAAGTAGATAGTTATCTGTCATAAAAATAAATTTGGTAAAATTTAAAGTATAAATAAGTATGTATGTATATGTATAATTGATAAAATCTAGTAACCTGACATACCTATAGATCCCTTCAAACCTACTAGAAGAAGAAGAAAAAGAAGGAATACATAAATTTACGAAATACAACGCATTGAAATAATTATAACATACAAAGTTAAGAGAGTGCGCCGTGTATTGATAAATTGATAGTCAGCTCAGCGTGATTCTAAAGTATCCATTAAGCACCAACCACTAACTCCAATGAATTCCAGTTCTCTAAGTTTGATGGCTTATCACACTTATGACGTTACATCAAAAAATGCAAGATAAAAATAAAATTTTCCAGGATCATAATAATGACTTGCATGCAATGTTTATAAGTTCGTTACCTAGACATAATTCACGTGCTGCACCTTATTAGTAGACTGCGGAAGATGTTGTAAACAAAAGTCCATATCCAATTACGGGTAAACTTATTCAGAAGCGAGTCGACTAGCCGTTTTATGTGGTACCACTGATAGAAAGCGGTTACCCGCTGCGTGCATATCCGATAGTTTAACGTTTGATACATTAACAGGGAATTTACAGGGTTTATTTATTGGACTTGTTGTGGAATTTTCATTTTGAAATTAAAACGTTAGTAAATTTTGACCACCCGGTTTTTATTATCATAATTAATTTTACGTTGTGAGTGCCACCGTCAGATGTGATTAATATTTTCCTCTTTTCGGATATGGATTTCAATAAACGACTTTTATATTAATTTTGTTGATTAAAAGGTTAAGTACTATTTATTTCGGAATTTTTTGATCTTATTACAATCACCTCACAATTGGAACTGGTACCTAAATAAAGACTTCCTTTCTTTCATTCATGCATTCATTATAATCTTAATATATTTTGTCCACCATTAAAATGATCATTTACAAATTCATTATCTCAGGACGCGTCACTAATTTCATTCATATACGTGCTTATTTTCATAGAAAAGTTCAACATAAATAAGGCTCGTTACAGAACATCGAGCTATATAAAGCGAGACGACGGGAAGCTCAGTGACGTCATTGAGCGTGCTACATAATAAAATATCATTATGCTTATGTAAATAAGTGACAGTGATGTATTGCGACGCGTCCAGACACGATGTTTTGCAAGAAATGTTGATATTATGCATAAGATGTCCATTTTTCATAATTTCGTTTCCCGTCTGGCTTTAAAATGGGGAGGATAATGCGGTAGTGTGATCAAAGCTGAGGTTGAATTCTTATTCAAATTACTTCAATTGTTTTCGCGTTATGGAATACAAATGAATGAATAAATAATAGCTAGCATCGAAGGGCCGATTAAGATATTTTTTTTAAATATATGTATGTACTTAACAAAACAGTTGAAAAAGGAAAATTATCTTCAACTTCTTTAGTATCTTCTGCTTCCATAGATATTGTTGATCAAACGATTTTGGTTTAATAAGTCTAGCATTTTTACTTTTATTAAATTGACGTCTATCATACCTTCTTCCATTCAAATAATAAACCGAATCGAAGAACGTTGTCCGAGAATCTATGATCTCAAAAAGCTGCAGTATAACTATTCCACCAAAAACGTTTTCGAAATTAGCCTTCCTTAATCACCAAGCAGACAGGAAGTCTAATATCGCGGCTGCATATCGGCTTGACAATTTTGATATCTGCACTGAACTTAGTTCGTGACTTAATCTAGCTCGTGACTAAGCAGATTAGTTCTCAACTTGCGAAATTCGTATTCGATTAGTAATTGCTCTATTTTTTTCTAAATTTGAGTTATTTGCCACTTGGGAAGTTAATTTCACGCTTGTCTCTGGCGGTATAAAATAAGGTCTGTCACTGCTTCATTCTACTAAGTTATCTGAGGCGATAAATATTCAATCTTACTCATTTGTTGTAGTTACTATTTTAGTTTTAGAACAGAACCTACCATAATTAGTTGATGTGATCAATAATATGCAAGATTATTATCTTGGCTAATAACCAGTTTATTGATTTGATTTTATTATTGTGTTTTGGACTATGATGTGGTATATACAGCTTTTGTATGATGATAGTTACATGGAACAATAATTATTTATACTTTTAGAGATATCAAGTTATTTTCCTATCTTGCAAAAGCCTGAAAGCCTGGTAAAACTTGAAATCCGATGAAGTGGGTGCGAAACTTAAAAATAGGGCAGCACTATGGACACTCTCCGCCTCATCTAGGGAACATAGGAATATAAGTAAAGTAGTACGTAGTTATTACACTGATGAGCTAAAATATCTAGTCAAAAAGTCTATTAATTCTGCACGAATTGCAGAAGTATTTGACCACGAAATGATATGGAATCGTGCCAAAATCGTAGACGGTACAAAATGAGTAAAACTATCACATACTATAGACAACGCATTAACAACGAATAAGATGGAACAAGATTTTGAATTTAGGTAAACATTCGAGGTGATCCACCAAATATTGCCATGCTGAGTTCATTCAATTAGAATCAATTTTAACGTTTATAAGTGTCTTATCACGGTCTAAACATAATAAATTAGTTTTGATTTTTGCAATTTGGTGATCTTCCAGCATTAGATTGATGCTGTTGTCTGTGATAATGAATTTAAAGTAGGTATCACAGTTTTCTCCAAAGACTGTATGGATGAGATAGATTGCAGACTCCTCCATTGAAAAGGGAAGATCTTTCGCCAGGCTAGAGAGTTAGTTATACTTCTAAACTAGTTGCCACCCGTGGTTAATTCCGGGTTCTTGTTATAAAATGTATTTTAATGTATAATTCCAGAACTTATTCTATCTGTGTGCCTATTTTGATCCAAATCCATTCAGCTGTTAAGCAGCTAAGTAATTAACGTACAAACCATCGTATTTATATTAGTAAAATGTTTGTCTGTCCTTGTGATTCCTTCCCGCCATTGTCGTCGCCGGATCGAAATAGAAATGAATCGGTTACTTTCTACGCAGTAAACATTATTCTTTTTATTACAATTAAATATAGACACGAGGCGTTTAAATTGTTAACCTTCTCTAGTACAATGAGTACTAGAAATTCTACAAATCGTAATAAATTTTAGTACTTAATTTTATTTTAAAAAGGGAATGCTGCCAGCATGTTGGGAACCTTGCCTATCGACAGCGAGGGCTTTGAGGATGTTTTCTATATATCTTAGTTTGTATTTTATACATTGATTGTAATATTTGTTGTAAATAAACATCTTATTTTTAACAAGATGATAAATAGGTACCTATAGCTGCCGTAGTTACAGTTATCGAAGTTCCTGAAATCAGCTCAAATTGTAGAAGTGTAGTCCAAAAAGTGTACCTACTCTTTATCGGCGGAAGCTAATTTGATTATATTATCCTACTAATCTTTTTTTTTTATTGAATGGGCTTGCGTCATCATCATCATCATCTGCAAGACGTCCACTGCTAAACATAGGCCTCCCCTAAGGAACTCCAACTAATGGATGGATGGATGTTTGTTATTCTTTCACACAAAAACTACTGAACGGATTTCGATGACATTTAGCACACAGATGGAATATATTCTGGATTAACATATAGGATACTTTTTTTATGGGAAAAACATAAGAACCGGAAACTAGTTATTTATGAAACTAGGGTTTTTTTGTGGTAAATCCGAGTTTTTTTTTAAATTAAATTTAGTGCGGTCTTACAGCAACTAATTAGCAACAAATTTGTATTGATTCGGTTTATTCTGCTTCTCATTCCAGGCAATTATTCATGTCACCTTATTGTCAAGCTAGCATTAGAAATCGGCAAGAGCAACAAAATCGGTTTTTTGGCAACTAATTAGCAACTAATTTACTATTTTTTTTTCAATTTTGCTTAATTTGCCATGCTAGCCTGACGGAGCTCGAGAAACCTGCTATGTTATTATGTCTCGACGGTGAAATAACTGCCTTGCCTACGCATAATATTTCATAACGAAAAAACACTTGAATATCATAAAAGTAATAATTGATTGCAATGTCTTCAATAATAGTAAAAATTCCCATCAAAATGATGTCAATGCCCTTCTGTTACTACGATAAAGTTATTCTAATACAGACGATTTTCAACCTTATCATCTACATAATAATGCTGGTAGAGACTGTTTATGTAAACTGGTAGACTGTAAGACCCCCACATCATAATCCCTAAGGATTAAATATGGTTTTTTAGCATTTATGAACAGCTACCGCCTGTGTCTATCTTAAACATGCACTAGTTAATGTACAGGTTGATGTTTTTAAACGCGATAGAATAATATTCTTTTCCTAATATATTTAAAAAAATAGCTTGCTGAATTTCTTGACGGTTTTTTTGGTTTCAGTTGAAAGCTGACCTCCGAATCAATGGTAACTTCTGTAGCTTCTATGTTCATAAGTGCTCTCCTAGGGCCTAAACTGATTAAATGGCTTTAACTTTGACTTTGAATATAAAAAAAAAATATCAAATGAAATATAAAAACATATAAAATATAAGTTATTAATAAAAGTTAGTAAATCCTAACTTCCTAACAATAATATTATAAATGCGAATGTGAGTTTGTTTTTTTGTTTGTTTGTAACCTTTTCACGCCTAAACCGCTGAATCGTTCGAGATGAAATTTAGTACGAAGATAGCCTATGGTATGGAAAAGGACATGGGCTACTTGTTTCTCGGGAACGCGGGTGAAACCGCGGGGACAGCTTGTAAATAATAAACCTCTCCTTCCCCTGGTGGCAGAGTAGGTACCTAGAATGATGACGGCATTACATCACTGAATCGCGGAGATAGATAGAAGAATCTTCATTGGGCTATTTAACTGCCTGCTCCATTCCCACGTGGCGTCCATCAACCGCGAGATTTCTTTAAACAGGCGGTGGTCTCGCTGACTCTATTTTTACATAGATGCGTTTTATTTAATTGGAACACCATATATAATGGAAACGTATTGTGTCCCAGATTCCCAAAGAGATATTATTTATCTCTCATTGCAACAACTATGAATAAAATGTATATTTTTATATATTACTTAGGTATATAAATTTATCTTTCAACTCACGCAATGTTTACCGACTTTCTTTCTGCTTGACATTTGCTATCTATTTATTTACACTTAGGTACATAAACTAGATAATTTAGACAATTGATGATATAGCAACTAAATGGACAACGCTTACTATAATTTTAAAGAAATTTATACAAACAAACGCCTTTAAGGTGACGCCACGTTAAGCTTAAAAATCTGAAATTCAACGTGCTGCGTACCGCTCCCTACTATAGCGACCTCTCATAGAAAACCCGCGTAAACGGAACGGGCGTATGCGACAAAATGGTTTTTATTGTTTAATTTAAAAACTACAAATATATTTCATAAAACCTAAGTACAATTTATAGTATCAGTTTCAATTAATATATGTAGAAATTTCGATACCTAAAATCGATCCTCAATGCCGGTAAAATTGGAATCTCTTATTTTAAAGAGGTCTTTTTGATTAATTATTATGTGTTATAAAAGTTAACCAATCGTGTTATGCAACGTACAAAATAAAGTCAAAGACATGATGAATTCTTACAATAAATTTCAGTTCGTTCGCTTCAGTCATTGTTGAGAAAAATCGGAATTCTTGCAACCAAAATCTTCAAGGCGTCGCCTTAATATCCCGAAAAATAACTACTTCAAATAGATTCTTTCATGTCACCGCTCTGAAATTCCAATCGCCCATAAACAAAATAGAACAGGAAATAATATCAATAAATTAAATTCAAATAGCTTCAATACTATACAATTGTAGCACGTGATAACTGAATACTATTAAATGACTTATTAACGGTTCTGTACATTAAGTAAATACCTGTGCACTCCTGTATAGTACGTACGTTAACCAATCACAATGCGTAGCGAGCACTCTGTATCATACCGGTGAGATCAAAGCGTGTGTCGATCAAAGAATACTAAGCGATGCCGATTCCAAACGAACAGACCACGAAGTGTTGTACGTTTTTACAAAATTAATTGAATTTTCCCACGGAATAGTACCTTGAATAAACTTTTGGATAAATATGTTAGGTAAAATCTAAAATATTAAAAAAGGAAATGTACCCTGTCGTTCTTTTAATGTTAACAGAAATGTTCATGACTTTGTTTTAAGGGAGAAGTGACATAAGAAATAAATCTATTCTACTAATATTATAAAGAGGAAAGATTTGTATACAAGTATGTTTGTAACGAATTGACTCAAAAAGTACTGGACCGTTTTTAAAAATTCTTTCACCGTTAGAAAGCTACATCTTTACCGAGTAACATAGGCTATATTTTATACCTGGAACGCGGGTGAAACCGCACGGAAAAGCTAGTAAAAAATAAAGGATAATTATGGCAAGGAAAAAATAAAGGAAAATAAAAAAAAACAGAAGTATATTCGAAGATAAACTAGAACTTTCAAAATCAAAGCTTTATATTCGATATAGGCTTTGGAAGAGTCTTTATCGGAGCAGTACTGAGGAAATTTTCGAATTATTTTTTTTATACTAACCTAGTGTAGGAGCTAGGAAACATGTACACAAATGTTTACTAGCTCCTACACTAGGTTATACAGTCCAACAATAGCATATAGTTAAAGCCTACGTAAAGTAATATACAAGGGTCGATACAAACTCCAAGACATGTCACAGAGAAAACCAAGCCTAATGTGAGCCTATAGAAATTTATCATAAAGATAACAAGAATAACACATTTATACTGTAAATACAGTCGTCCAGTAATCATAAATGCATACTATAGTATTAATATAGATTTCAACTTGATCTTTATATGCGCGAACCTGTTCAAAATGGCGGTCAACACCGTGTTTACGGCCTAATTATAATTTAAATATCTATATAACTGTATGGTGACATAGATATAAATTAAAACAAAACGATCACAAGTTTAATGAACTATTCAACTGCGCATGCGGTTTTCGTCAAGACCGTCTGTTATGGAAATCTATAGGAGAACAATGAATATCCCGTAGCTGAATAAAATGATGCAAAAGCAAACATGTCGCTCGTCAGACCAAATAAAACCTTATTCAGGATTGATTGGGTTGTTTTTTAAAATAAAAAATAGACTATGCTCCTGATTAGGTACTATTTTAAATCTAATAATTAAACTATTACAAAATTACATTTACCTGCTGAATGTTTTGGACGAAGATCAATAAAATTGTCATATATTTTGTTAGTTTAAGGTGACGCCGCGATAAGCTTAAAAATCTGAAATTCAACGTGCTGCGCCCCGCTTCCTACTATAGCGACCTCTCATAGAAAACCCGCGTAAGCGGAACGGGCGTATGCGACAAAATGGTTTTTATTGTTTAATTTTAAAACTACAAATATATTTCATAAAACCTAAGCACAATTCAATAACATCAGTTTCAATTAATATATGTAGAAATTTTGGTACCTCAAATCGATCCTCAACGCCGGTAAAATTGGAATCTCTTATTTTAAAGAGGTCTTTTTGATTAATTATTTTGTGTTATAAAAGTTAACCAATCGTGTTATGCAACGTACAAAATAAAGTCAAAGACATGATGAATTCTTACAATTTCAGTTCGTTCGCTTCAGTCATTGCTGAGAAAAATAGGAATCCTTGCAAACAAAATCTTCAAGGCGTCGCCTTAAGTACCTTTTAAAATCATTAAAGGTTGCTTATATTTATTAAAAATCCTTCCTTATTGGATGCTTACACTGTATAAGGTATCTTTATTTTTATACAACATTGTCGGCAAACAAGCATACGGCCCGCCTGATGGTAAGCGGTTACCGTAGCCTATGAACGCTTGCAACACCAGGGGTATCACTCACACGTTGCCGACACTTTCCTCCTCCTCGGTGAGCTCTGGCGACCTTACTCACGCGCAGGAGCACAACTATAAGTTATTTGGCAACGGTGTGGCTGCGGTAGGTATTCTGTAAGGTGGTGGAGCTACTTTCCCAGTCGAGCTGCTCTTTGAGTGGCATATCGCTATGCTCTACCACTCTTATCTCTGTGCAAAATTTCAAGACTTTAGGTTCAGCTGTTTGCGCTGTGTGTTGATATATCAACAGTCAGTCAGTTTACCATTATATATGTATATACAGACGTACTTTAAGCTTCTAGTACCTATGGCTTAAAAGTCATCAACCTCATTTTCGACATAATCAAGGACATGCATAGATCAAATATTTATAATAATTAAGTAGTAATGACATATTATAAATACATATAATTGAAACCGCTAACGAAGTATAAGTAAATAATAAATTATGATTTCGAGTGCAAAAGCCGTTTACAGAATTGTTTGCAATTTTCACCATCATAAATATTTGTTTTGTATTTTACGTTGTTTATAAACTAACCTTCATTGCTTGTTCACATACTTACATAAACAGTACAACGACTTTTCAAAATATCTCTCACTCGGACAATAGCTCAATATTTACATATTCCCCTAAATCTGAATATGCACAAGATAAGAGTTAAACTAAACGCATGTAAAAAACCAAAAAGAGCTAAAAATCTACGCGATGATCCATATCGTAGTTATTGGGTCGGCAAGTCACAAAAAAATACAGCAAGCAGACGGTCCACCTGATGGTAAGTGGTCATCGTTGCCTTTGAACATTTTTTTTGTATACAACATGATCGGCAAACAAGCATACGGCCCGCTGATGGTAAGCGGTTACCGTAGTCTATGAACGCTTGCAACACCAGGAGTATCACACGCGCGTTGCCGACCCTTCCCCCTTCCCCGATGAGCTCCGGCGACCTTGCTCACGCGCAGGAACACAACTATAAGTTATTTGGCTGCGGTATACGGTAAGCTGGAGATACTTTCCCAGTCGAGCTGCTCTTTGAGCGACATATCGCTATGCTCTACCTCTCTGTAAAACAATACTTTGGGGATTGTGAATATGTTACCAATCTTCATAAAGCCTGAAAGGCAGACGTGGCTTTCAATTGCCGGTACACACCAGGTAGATACTTAGTGCCAGATTTTCAACTTGAAGGAGATTGGATTTGGTGCTTTTTCAACTTAAAATCAGAGATTACTAAGTAACCTACCACCGTGATATGGTTTTCTCATTCCCACAGAATTGAAATCAACAATATTTGTTACGGCAATTGACTTTATTATATATAATAGCATTCTATGCTCAGTATGAAAAGCAGTCAGATAATAGGTTTGTGAACCGTGAAAATAAAGCTTCAATATCAGATATAAGGGATACAAGAAACATATTGCACGGACTTCGAATTATTAGCAACAGGCGTGGAAAATTATGAAGATTTTTAACCGACTTCAAAAAGTTTTCCTTGTTCTCAAGTTCTTTTTTTTTTTGTATGTTTGTTACGCGATTACTCCGCCAATTATGAATCGATTTTGATGATACTTTTTTCGTTTAGTAGGTCATACTTCAGTAGTGGTCCCATATGAATTTTATTATGATCTGATCATGGACTTTGAAGATATGACGGAATTCCTCAGCGAAAAGGAGCACGAATATCGTGTTTGAAATATCTTAATCCATATTATCGACAATTATTATTGATAGGCATATCCTCGATCAGAGACAAATTTTGATAGGTATTCAATACACATAAGAAACTAAAAATGGAAAAATAAAATTAACATTTAACAAACAAAAAAGTAAAACCAACATCAAAACGGTTTGCACTGAAAAGTATAAAATAACGATATTAGAACTCGTTTTGAAGTCAGGGAAAGAGAAGCACGTGTTCCAGAATCTCAAATTCTTTCGCTGACTTCAAAACGAGTTCTAATATCGTTATTTTATACTTTTTATTAGTGCAAACCGTTTTGATGTTGGTTTTACTTTTTTGTTAATTTTAGCTTTTTTTTGTACAAGCTTGTGTTTGACCAAAATCTCACTATGGTAAGTGATGATGTGGCTGAAGGTGGTAAGCACACAAAGCCTAGAAGGAACTGGCTCTCATGTGCAGCTGCCGGAACACCAATAGGTTTTTGGCGACAGATTTTCAAATTGTGGGTGGTAGGCAGCCAGGCGGTTACTATAAAGCTACCTTACACCGTGCTATGGTTTCCTCACAATGTTTTCTTCACCGAAAGCATGCACCATGCACCATGACCGCTGCAGCGTCTGACGTCACAACCACTGAGCTATCATCTAATGATGGGGTAGTTAAAGACCATTATACTGATGCTTCAGTAGAAACAACAACT
Source organism: Tetheella fluctuosa (assembly GCA_951216915.1). Lineage (NCBI taxonomy): Eukaryota > Metazoa > Arthropoda > Insecta > Lepidoptera > Drepanidae > Tetheella > Tetheella fluctuosa. The sequence goes on along the minus strand of OX578229.1, from coordinate 1,022,718 downwards.
GAAATCAATGACTCATCAGTTATTGCGCCAGTTATAAACCTAACACTCGAGGTTCCGGGTTGCATTTCTGCGCGCACTCAAGCAATTGTATGTTTATTTGAGACAATTATTTGCAAGCAGTTCACAACTTTACACTGTTTACTTGATGTTATCTCTGAAGTTACTACGAGACATTCTAGCTTACGGTCATTGGGTCCACGTGTTCAAATAGAGATGTGGTTGTTGAAAATTCGAATTATGTATAGATATTTATTGTAAGTCCGCATTTTTGAAAAAAAATAGAGGAATTTCAATTATTTTCAATATTGAGATTATATTTGCAGCAACAACTTGTCCCTCTTAAATCATTGGTCTCGTTTCGATAGTATAATACATATTTAAATATAGAGTATTTTTTTCCATATTCTAAAAATATTTTTAATTCCTCTATTTTTTCTCTAAAAATCATTATATTTTTTGTACAAATCCTGCGATGATTCTAAAATAAAAAAAAGCCAAAAACAAAAACAGCCGCAATAACCACATGTAATAATAAAAGAAAAATCGGAAAGGAGATACACGGGACTGAAATTAAAATCAGTGTAATGATCGATTGACTTAATGATAAAGCTGTAATATCTCTGAACATAAAAAGCAATTTCTATTCTCATGTTGATAGTTTTAATATAGACTGTCCACCTTTACATTATTGTTTACTATTCTAAGTTCAACCTTATCTGTGTAAAATTAAACGAAGCCTTATAAACTGCTATTTATTTTAAAGTTTCAAATAGGACGCCATATTCTTTTCTCACCACTTTTCGCAAAATATAATTTTAGTTCACAATGTATATATAGAAAACTAACAGTGCTTCGCGGTCTCATCCGCGTTCCCGAGAAAAACAAAGGAGCTATGTCCGTCTTCATACTTCACTCTTCAAATTTCATCGCAATCGGTTCAGCGGTTTAGGCGTGAAAAGGTAACAGACAGATATATTGGTATAAATAACTATTTCGCCCCGCGGTTTCACCCGCATTCCCGTGGGATCTTATGTTTTCCCGTGATAAATAGCCTATGTGCTATTCTAGACTATAATCTATCTGTCTGCCAAATTTCATCCAAATCCGTTTAGCAGTTTTTGCGTGAAAGAGTAACAAACATCCATCCATCCATACTCACAAACTTCCATATATTCAATGAAAATTTCGTGCGATTTTGTAAATAATCATTTTGTTATTCTCTCAATTCCATTTTCATGAATTCACAATGTGTTACATAGCTGCAATTTGCAAAACTATTCCGATGCCATAAAGTACATTTTACTGCGAAGTTGACACGATAATCTGACCGGTTGGTCTAATTAGTGACCCCGGTGCTTAGATTCTCTAGGAAAGGTTTTGATCACTACAACGATAAGAGCCTAAACTGCGCTGCGATTTATGTATGTAAAGCCGTTTAAAACTTTCTTCGAAGTATTTAAAGTAACTTAAGTAATCTTTGTTCTTAATCTAAAAAGATCAGTTAAATTATAATAAGTTTAGTTTTTATCATATTTACTCAATCGTTGAATTATTGAAAACATTCTAACTAACGTTTTATGAAAGAAGTTTGTATACAAATATCATCAAACTGAAATGCGAGTTTTCTCTTAAAGTATTCATTGAAATTTTATATTTTTACTAACCAATACTATTATCACAGTCTATGTAACTCTTACAGTCGGCCAACGGACACGTCAGACAGAGCAATGGTGCGGGGCTTCCGGGTGGGAGAGGGGCGGTAGTGAGCCCAAGCTGCCATACACTCGCTTGTACAAGTGGTACAAATTTTATGTCTCAAGTTACACAACGTTTTAAAAAAAAATGTTCTGACTTGCTTCTTGACTATGTACGTATGTAACTTTACTGTATTTGTTTTTTTTTTTATGTCAGAAGACTAAAAAGCCAGTTTATCTACCTAATGCTAAGTAGCTACCGTCGTATAAAGACTACCAAGTGTTCCTGTCCTTTATAAAGTATAGAAGATAACTGGCTCCCAAGTCCAACTGCTAGAACACGTAGGTGCTTGGCTACAGAATTGGAGCTATATGATATTTTGCTGCAGTCCATTTTTTCACAACAAGAAGCTTATAAACCCAGCTTAACCCTAACTGGGTCACTAATGAAACTAATACGGAATTAGGGTACGGAGTTTCTAGCCACCGAATATTAAACTTGAGGGTAGCTAAAGATCTATCGCTAACACCTACCGCTGTATTCCGCTGTTTGTTACTTGTTAATTCTCTCGTCTAATTTTTTTCCACCTTCGTCCTTTATCATTGAGAAAAAAATACCAACCAATTTAAATACATTATTGCATTCTTGTGCATACGTAATCTCTTGTAATTATTGGCAATGATTTACAATCGACTCCTGAAACTTTCTGACGACATATTTATCTGGACTTGACACTTTAAATTAACTATTTTCTTCACGTCTCAGTGACAGTAATTAATGTTAGTACAAATATATACTAAATGACTTACCATAAGAAGTCTGCATGCTTGTCTTAACAAATGTCAGCTAAAAACCATTTAGCAAATAGCACGGGTCGAATTCTAAAGCAGTCACTAATTATGAATATCAAACACAACACTACACTGATGTCACTGGCACTCACTATAAATCCAAAATTAAAAAATAAACTGTTAAGAAGTGAATTTTTGAAAATGGAACGAGTGTCACTAGATGTTGGTGGTTGGTGGGAAATGGCGCGGTACCACGGGAGCGCGCGCGCACGGTGCGTTCAAATCTCGAACTGAGCTGAGACCACAGACATGAGACAGTAATACCTATCTCGTTTATTTTTTTTATTATTTTCTTTTTAAACTGAAAATCTGCGAGATTGACGCCTCGCTCTGCGGTTTTCTTTGAGTTTTTTTCTGACCACCGCGCGCACTTGCGGCACTTAAATTCGGATGCCCGCATGTCATTTTTGACGGGATAATCCGTTCGAATTTTTATTTCGCAAATTTCTTTTTAATACCAAATGACTTTCTATAAAGTATACACAGTATTGCCAGTCTTATTTTTAGTTATGATTAATAAAATTATCTTTGAGGGAAAATCTAGAACGATACCTATTAAAATCAGATACTTACCTTATTTCCTCAAGAAACAAAATTAAAAAAAAAACTGTTTGTCCTTCTAGCCAAATATATAAAGACATTCCAAACATAGCCACAGTTATAATATTCTGCAAACGTTACATTTTTTTTTAAAATAAAAACCGACAGAACTATTTTACGACTGATAAAAGTAGTTAATTAAATATTTATGTATTATTTGGATCAGATTAGCTACATTCCATTTTATTATTATCTGTGGTTATTCGAAGAATGTTGTATCGTGAACTAATTTACTGACATTCTTTGCGTACGTTACCGATATTCCCATAACTATGAAATACATAATTTTAATAACTTAAAGATGGCGGTTAATACTTGTAACATCTATTGTAAATTTATCACAACTAGCTAAACCCAGCCACGCTTCGCTGTAGCTTTTCCATTTTTTTTTTTTTTTTTTTTTATTGATAATGTTAAAGCTCGTTAATAATTAATAACTAAAAAACCAGACTCACAAACAGAAGAGAACTTTGCCTATATAGGTAAATAAATATAACTTGATTTGATTTTGAAGAATTTTTATATTTCAAATTTTTTTTTTTTTTTTTTTTTATTTACTTATACCAAATAACATCTATCCTTACAGGCTATTAAATTAAAAGTTTGTTTGTAGGTAGGTACTCTATTACGAAAGATTATGTGTGTTTGGGTGTGTGTTTATGTTACCACTTACCTCCATAACGACTGAACGGATTTGAATGAAATTTGGCACACAAATAAAATATGTTTCGGATTAACATTATAGGGTACTTTTTATTGCGTAAACGTGTGTTAGTCCGCGAAGCTAGTTTTAAAATTCAAAGTTGCACGATTTTTTTCTTTAACATCAATAAAAAATAAATAAATATTCTGGTACATTATTCCTCACACACGGCCATGCCATCTGACCCCAAACTAAGCAGAGCTTGTACTATGGAAGCCAGATAACTGATATACTACATAATAATATACTACTTTTCTTTTGTAAATATATACTTATAATAGATAATTGGACAATTCGGAACTACCAAGCAATGCACACCCATCAAGCAATTATAACGAAAATTAACTAAAAACCTCGATGATGGCTTTTCTATATTTCCACGAACCTAGTTACTCGTATTTAATGGTAGATATATATACAATGTAGTAAATAAACGCGTTAGTCGTGATTTATGTAATAATACAACTGTTTATTATGCAAGAAACTGGATGACATTAGGAAAGCCGAAGGGACTCGGTTGCACTACGGTAAGTTATACCAAAGACAATCAAATTTATAACTAAAATACTGTATATATAAAATGTCAAATAATTTTTAAAAGAATATTAAATCACAGCAATTTAGTGACATAAAAAAATATCTCCAAAATGGACCAAACTGCTGTTTTCAGCGATGGATGAAAAGCATGCTTTGGTTGAGGGACGACAGCTTTGTGTTGAGGAGGTTCACCGAACTGCATCTCTATGGTGTTATTTGGTGAGCCCCTGTATTTTATTCTTATTATTTAAGTTATTATTTACTAATATAGCATGTAAGAGTTACTAACAACATATGGACTTAGTAGTCTGAAATAAAGGAATTTTATATATATTTTTTTTTGGTGTAAAAGTATAATTACTAAAATAGAGTTAGGTATAACCATTTTTACAGTCACATCGACATTTTTCACGAAAGGACGAACTTTTAAAGTTATATTCTGTTATTGATTAATTTGTAAATTTCAAATCATTATAATGTTTTTTTTTTTACAAATTAGTTAATACTGCACCTGTCTATTTACACGATAAATGTCTACCCAGTCGTAGAAATATATTTGGCAAATGTTTAACTTAACTTTTAAGTGTCATAATATGTGTAATAATAGTTCTTTGTTTCTTTAATAAATAAAATTTAAAAAAATAATAGCACACAACTAAAATACAGTGTTACATAATTAACTTAAAGTTACAAAATGGAGAGAAATTACAGAAAGAAATTGTATTTCTAAATTCAAAACAAATGTATCCACATTGACTCCTAATAAGGCATACACTAAATAAGCACAAGAGTTTGAAGCGATAGACTATAGTACAGCGTTTACAATTTAGCAATTCTGCCATCCCTTATCTATGATAATAAAAACAACGAGGTTTTAAAATAAATAGGTTCGCTCCAGGAGGTCTTTATGCAAACGCTTGCAAGCCGCCTAGCCGGGAACGCGGCACAAAATATAATATTTAAACTTTGTATGAGACAAAATGTATTGGGTATTATATTTCTATAATAAGCTGGACGATTTAGAATACGAGGAGGGTTGTCAATTCGCTACAATAAAATTAACAGATTTTCCTGATTGTTTTCTAAATCGGTAATTGATCAGCTAACTAAGTGGTTCCTTCAATAGAGATAAGAGACTAATCCTTTATTCGTCTTTCAGACGAAGACGAAACCTACCTACCTTTAATCGTCTTTCAGTTTTTACATATGGATTCTAATTTTGAATTAAACTTAGACAAATATATAATTAATTTAGTCTCTAATATAAAAATCTTAGTAATATTTTTAATGAATATTTTTTCCACCGGTTACCTACCACAACGCAACCGCGGCCAGTCGCACACGCATCCAAACAACTGCATTCTTCGATGAAATGAAACTTCTCGAGCCCAGTGGATCTTCCTCCATTTTATATTCTTGTTTATAATTATTACTATGCTGATACCGAGTGGTTAAATTGTTGTCTAAACGGCTTACCAATTGATTACTCTATAGATTTGTTGTTCTACATCCTGTAGTATACGCATCGAGTATTGATACAAACAATATAAAACAAACAAACAATAACCAATTATTTTAATTAGAAATGGCAAGAGTAGTAGGTACGGATAGCTTAGAATTCTTCTATCAAATTCCGAATATAAATTATAACTGAAAGTTTGTGTATACGTTCGTTTGTCAATCATGACAATGGCTTTGTCTATTTGGATGTAAGTTGGTAGAAAGAGAGATTATATTATTTTTAAAAATTTGGTATTTTTGAGACTTCAAAAAAGTTTTGTTAACGGATTAATAACATTCTAAGGTTCACTACATTTATAAACAGAGATTAAATTTTCAATTAAATTTCATGAATCACACAAAGCTTTCGACGCCATGGCTAAAATGTTTACGTTACAAAAGTTTATGTCAAAATATATGTATGAAATCACGGTCCATTCGTTCGTCACCTTTATTTCGTATCAAATCTTGAGACAAAAGAAGTCAAAACTCGCGCTTCACCCTGAGGCGCAAGCGTCTGACATGCGATTATAAATCGCAAACGTAACTCTGCACTTCGATAACTTGAAATAGACTTTAATACGTTACAATAAGAATTATAAAAGTGAATAAGTGATTTGTAAACGAAATGCCGACAAAAGATTTATTTACAAAAATTACCACAAATCTATATCGCTTTCGGCGTAGAATTATTTAATTTTTAGGTATTGTTTGCCGAAAATAAATCAATCAACTACCATCGATTATAGAAGTTACCTTTAAATTAAGACTGTGTTGACTGTGGTGACCCTTGAATATGAAGACAAAAAAAATCGACACATACAATATTACAGAGATTTTTATTATATTTTAAGGTGATGATAACACTGCGGCGATAGTCGTGGGCTCCAATCCTTCAATGAGTTTTCGGTGTAGGAAAACATCGCGAGGAAACCATAGCACCGTGGTTTATACACATTATAGTACCCGACTAGCTAGCTACCACCCTAAAGTTGAAAATCACTACTACTACTGCTACCGGTGTGTTCCGGCAGCTACACATGAGAGCCAGTGCCTTCTCTCGCTCACTTACCATATAGTGAGATTGTGGTCAAACACAAGCCTATACAAAGTACCTACTAAAAAAAAATACATAAACATCGAAAAAGATTTTACTCGGTTTATACTCTGAAGTAAGTTGTACATATTTCAGAATGATTTTCCATAGAACCCGAAAAAAAAAACAAAAAAACAAACAGAACAAATACAAGACATAAAGTATAAGAAAAAATAACCAGGGCCAGGCGCTTAGAAATGGATATTTAGTAAGTAAACCTAATTGTAGGGATATGACCGATCTTTCAAAAAACGTTGTCGTATATTTATTTCTTTTATTGTTAAAAAAGAAGAATAAACTGGACGAGTGCGAGTGTGACTCGTGTAACGAAGGTTCCATACATTATTTTTTTAAAGCTCTAAGGAACCGTAGAGATGACTGTTCCTGAGAAAACGGAACATGACGGTCAACAAAATGATCCTATAAAGATGATTTATTTTTGTTTTGGGCTACGGAACCCTAAAATTAACACCACAATAACCGTGTGAAATATTATCGATCCGCATTATTGAACATTCGATTCAATTCGACACACGTCCCATTCAAATTCTAAACATTCCATATTCGAATCGATTGTAAGTCGATTCCAAGTAATCGGGACAATAAAAACCGATTTTCCGAATTTACGGTAAGCGGTAGAGCACTAAAGACGTAATTCGAATCTTAAATTTCACTCTCAGTGTCGATACATTAGGATTAAGGTGTTGTTTTATCCTTTTATATCTCCTATTCGATGCAAAAGCGAGTAGAATCGAGTTAGATCGATACATTACCCTCCCCTTTAGTCGCTAATTAACTTTTATTGTGTTCTCTCTAACGCTTTATATAGTTTTTGAAACTAAATTAGTATTTAATTGTGATAGTGCTTAAAAGCTAGATTGGTCTGAGATGCGTAATTAGCATAATATTTAGAAAGCAGTAGAAACTGTCAAATCATTTTATACATATAGTAATATAAAAGGGTATCCCTCACATTACCATTTATAGAAACCAGAATACTGATAGGTAGATCATATTTTTGTCTATTTACTAGCTTCCGCCCCACGGTTACACCCGCGTTCTCGAGGGATCTTAATTGTTTTCCCGGGATAAAAAGTAGCCTATAGCCTTCCTCGATAAATGGGCTATCCAGCATGGAAATAATTTATCAATTCGAACCAGTACTTCCTGAGATTAGCGCGTTCAAACAAACAAACCAACTCATCAGCTTTATAATATTACTAAGTATAGATATTAGGTAAGTGATGATGTGGCCGAAGGTTGTAAGCACACGAAGCCTAAACTGGAATTAGCTCTCAACTGCTGTTGGTGTTTGGCGACAGATTTTCAACTAAAGGGTGGTAGCCAGCCAGCCGGGTACTAATAAAGTACCCCACCAGTGTAAGGTTCGAACCCATTTGAGCAGCATTATAGTCGTAAATACCTACTAGGCAAGTCTACTAGCTACTAGGCTCTCGGTTTTACCTACGTTTCAAGGATAACACACGGGCATTGCGGCTACGTAACGTCGTCGCAACGCAATGATTTCAACGCAGTCAATGCCAAACGAGATCTACATCGGCGCTGCGTCAACGCAGCTATCTCCGACGTTGCAGCTAACTGCCGCCTTCGATATGCTATGAAATACTGCCTTCGTTTCAACGCAGCACCGTTGCGCGTGCGTTACGTCGCGATCCGTCATTTTAACGCATCGTCTGGCAGGACAAACACTTTACCATACCACCGTGCTATAGTCTCCTCACGATGTTTTCCTTCACCGAAAGCTCAAGCCCATTGCAGGATTCGAACCCACTGCGTCCACGACCTTTGCCACGGCGTCCGACGTCATTACAACTGTTACAGTATATTATCTTACCTCATTTTTCAATAAATAAAGCGGCGTCCACACGGCTAAGGTAACCCAGCTCAGGTATCAATTACCCAGGATTGAAATAAGACAGCGGCACCGCCGGTGAAAGTTTGTTTTATATCATTCACTAGTGTTATCTCATAAACTTAACTTTACTTGACATACTTAAGTTACAAAGGATTTGTAATCTGTGAGCTTTCATCTGTAATTCTATTTGATAGAGTAGTTAGAGTATTTATGAAATACATTTGTTTTATTGTTAAAAACATGTATTTTTGAATAAATGTATTTCTTTCTTTCTTTCTTTCTTTCTTTCTATTTTTAAAACTAAACCAAAAAAAGTTTTTTTTTATTTATACCCAACACCAACTTCATACTATAACATCGCCAAACTGCATAATAAATATCGCAATAACACGATCATACACCCACGTTTTCATTGTTAATTATATTAATAGGTTTTTTATGATTCAACAAATACCTTATATCCTACATAATATTATTAAAGTAAACCTATTCCTCAAACTACATTGGACAGAAGTAATTCTTTTGTTTTACGTTTCAAGCTAAAGTACCTAGTCATGGACCTCGAAAAAAAGGCGGACAGATGGCCGCTAAGAAACTATTGAAGCACCAAAATGGCGGCTACGTAACTGTGTGTGTGTGTGTGGTACGGAGCGTAATTGCGGGCGGCCCGCTTAGTGTGGTGTGAATGTGTGCGTGCCGGGCGTGTATGCATTTAAGCGAGCTGGCTTACTGTGGGTGCTTCAGTAATTTTTTTATGAGGTGGCGTCCGCCTTTTTTTCTAGATCCATGTACCTAGTATAATATATTAGTTACTTAGTTATTGGAAAAATATCCCGGTACGAAGGACCAGCGTCACCAATGATTGCCGTCACCAGTTGAAAAATAGGTAGGTAGGTAGTTCAGCTGTGCGCGCGAGACTCGCTGTCAGCCAAAGGTCATTCACACTTTTTTTTCAATACTTACGACCTTTATGTTCATCATTCAAAGGATTCACACTGCGTTGGGGACTTTGGTTATGTTTTGTTTAGCTGTTTTTAAACCATTTAATTAAAAAAAAATAGCCAATCTTGAACTGAATTTCTCAGGGTTTTAAGCCTTCGGTTTCGGCATCGACTTCGGCCAGAGATCGATCTTCGATCTTACATTAATATGACCCCTAGGACTTCATCAACATAATCTAAAAATAATCTTACAGTTAAATAATACTAAGCTGTAAGATATTTTTAGAACTTAATTATCTCGGCGCCTGAGCAAGTGTAGCTCTTTATTGCCCAATAATGTTGCAGTCTTCCTTTAGAATATTAGCTTTCTAACCTGTTTGATGATGTTTTTAAAATAAACCGTAGGATCTGAATCACGAGGATAACGGAATGTTGCAATAAGTATCTATTTGAACTAAACATATCGATAGAAACTTTATTTTTAATTCCGTAAATAGTTCTAATTGCAATCAAGTTTTGTTTGCAACTGCAATTGTCACAGCAAAGTAGGATACCATAAAGTACAGTAAAGTAAAGAGTTTGCTTTGTAGTAGGTACTGGTGCTCTTTGGTTTCATCACGATGTTTTCTTTCATTGAAAACTCAAGCTCATTGTTTATTTTTATTTTTTTTATACTACTTAGGTGGTAAACAAGCTTACGGCCCACCTGATGGTAAGCGGTTACCGTAGCCTATAGACGCGCATAACAATGCGGGCAAAGAAAATACAATTCTATATTTTCCCTGCCAGGGGTATCACTCACGCGTTGCCAACCTTGAGACATGAAGTTATTAAGTCTCCTGTGCCTGTAATTTCACCGGCTCCCATACCCTCCTAACCGAAACACAGTAATACAAGTGCACAACTATTTCACGGCGGAATTAGATATGGTGGCAGTACTTCCCCGGGCAAACTCTGCACTAAGAGTTCTACTACCTTCTGTAGGATTCGAACCCGGGACTATCGTCACGGAAGTTCTAGACTAGAATATAATAGTAAAGGTGATGTGGAGATCACTTTTAGTCAGAAGGCCGCCCTTTGTGACAATTAATATAGCTGCTACCAATCTCACTATGGTAAGTGATGATGTGGCCGAAGGTGGTAAGCACACAAAGCCTAGAAGGACTGGCTCTCAAGTGCAGCTGCACACACCATTAGGTGTTTGGCGACAGAGGGTGGTAGCCAACCAGGCGGGTACTGCAAAGTACCCTACCACTGTGCTATGGTTTCCTCACGATGTTTTCCTTCACCGAAAGCTCAAGCTCATTGTAGGATTCAAACCCACGACCTACGCCGCGGCAACCGACGTCACTACCACTGGCCTATCATCGCCTTAAAATGGATTAAATAGATAATAGATATTAAATAGACATAGATATAATATATAAAATACTTTTATCCCGGGAAAACATAAGATCCCTCGAGAACACGAGTCAAACTTGGGGCGGAAGCTAGTTAGGTTATAATTGTAAAGATTTATCTATCATCACTTGAAAGTTATTTTACACCAATTAATTACTCAAACTCTGGTAGGTACCTAGGTACTTCCGAAGCGCTGATTCCATACGCTTACGAGGCCTAGAACTAAGTTAAGTAGGCTCAATGTTCTTAATGGAGCATAGACAATCATAAATTATGCATAGCCAAGTGCACAGGCGCGTGTTGTTTTTACTTGAAATGAGGCCTTAGATAGACGAATGTGAAAGCCTAGCGTAAGTTAACTACAGAATCTTCGTGGTTACAATTTTGTAAGCTAGCTCTTATACTGCGGTTTCGCTCAATTTTTCTATTTTGATCTTACCACCAGTGCTGGGAATTTTGGAGATACGAGAAGAACGGATGGTTTCTTTACATGGAGATATAAGTAAGTATATTGAAATTTTGTGCAGTTTTATGGAACTTATGAACTTGCTTGGTATATTTTATTAAGAATTGAGTTGCTTACCAACTAGCAAACTACGATAAATAGAATATAAGTACTTTACTAGCTTTCCGACACATAGTATCACTTTCGATCCCTTATTTTACCCCCTTAAGGGTTGAATTTTGGAAAATACTTTTTAGTAACACTACGAAGGGAAAATGTCCACCTTGTAAAGGCCCTATGAACCACTCTCAGTCAATCAATCAATCAGTCAGTCAGGACTTATTATTTTAATTATAAATAAAGATATATAATCTGATAAAGATATACTCTGCTATACTCTCTATATTAGTGATGGGACTCGAATCACATTTGGTTCGAATGATTCGAATGATGACGGTGAAAACTTGATTCGAATGAGATTCAATGTTGATTCGAATCATGATTTCGAGACATGAGTTCTACCCTATCTTTCCTACTTTTCTACTTCCTTCTTATCCTCCTATAATATTATAAACGCGAAAGTTTGTAGGAATGTACGCAAGCATGTACGTTTGTTACTCTTTCACGCAAAAACTACTTAATGGATGTGGCTGAAATTAGGAACATAGGTAGATTATAACTAGGATTAACACATAGAATACTTTATATTGCGGTATTCCCATCGGAATGGGATTTACGCGGTCGAAACCGCGGGGCACAGCAATTAGGTCTATAAAGTGTTCGAAAACGTATCTAAGTATATTTTTATCTATTAAACGATTTTATTGATTCGAATCAACGTATAAATTCATATTGATTTGAATGTATCAATCAATTCGAATCAAGGGTTTATTCGAATCATGGTTCGAATTTTCGCCGGGTTATTCGAATTGATTCGAATATTCATTTTCGATTCGAGTCCCATCACTACAGTAGGTACATATTAAATAAATACAGATGCCAATTAGAAGTTGCGGATTGCGGATGCTAATGCTAACAAACGTATTCAATTTCAATTTTCTTAATATGGTCGATGTTTTGTAAATATTACCTACTTACGCCATGATTAAAACTAATATTCCTTATCATAATGTAGCTTTTAATTTTTTTTTTTTTTTCAACATGGTCGGCAAACAAGCATACGGCCCGCCTGATGGTAAGCGGTTACCGTAGCCTATGAACGCTTGCAACACCAGAGGTATAACTCGCGCGTTGCCGACCCTTCCCCCCTGCCCGATGAGCTCTGGCGACCTTACTCACGCGCATTAACACAACTATAAGTTATTTGGCTGTGGTATTCTGTAAGGTGGAGGTACTTCCCCAGTCGAGCTGCTCTTTGAGCGACATATCGCTATGCTCTACCTCTCTTGTTATTAAAGCTAAATGATGTTATTAAAGCATTACGCTGGATTCTAAGTCTATGTTTTCTTGGAAATTCATATAAGATATACACATTCAGAAATCACATAATATTATACAACAATTTCAAGTGTTTATTAAAATAAAGAGTCAAAACAACAATGAATTAGTTAGAGCATTAATCAAATCAGACAGTAAATAAGGAAAATATTTAATGTTTATATATAATATGAAGCGATGAACTCATGACGATATACGCCGCCATTGTTATTTACATACGGTATGCTCGACGGTTTCAACGTAGACTATGACGTCACGCAATTTTTTTTTGAAGTGAAACTTCTTTATCGACGTATGGGAGAAATATTTGTAGCAAATCGTCACGTTTTTCGATTACGCGCCAAGTTGCTTTTATTATGTTTTCCCGTATTTTGGAAGGCAAAGGGTTCTAGCTCATACAGCCTAGCCATTTATCTTATTTATCTTCTTAGTTTTGAATTAATGTCTGACATCTTAAAATATAAAGGTATGAAGTTAGCTAGCGAAAAACATTGGTTGCCATGGCAACCAATGTTTTTTAGTAAGCGTTGCTTCCGTCAAAATTTTAATCAGGTACTTTTCAGAAGTTTCACTTCTACCATGTGTGACTTGCACACACACACACTTTTTTTTTTTTTTACAAAAGACAGGATTTTTTGGAAGTAAGAATGACGTTACAATTTTGCGCAAGGAATTATTGGAGGCTCATAAAATCATTTTAGAGCTTATACAAATATCTCTATGCAAATATGTATTTACATCGTCTCGGCGTTGGTACAAAACAACAAAAAAAATACGTGTGGCACTCGGGGACTGCCGCGGTAAAGCTATTGCATAGCATTTTTTATCAACTTATGCAATTATTTATTTATTTTTTATTTATGCAGTTTTTTTTTTTGCTTTGATATTAATTCAAGTTTTTTCTTTGATATTAATAGATACCTATACACCTATATACTTTCTCACAAACAGCTGCTTACGTATTCGTCCGATTTCGGAGCAGCTCGTCTTAGGTTTTATTATCGTTACGGAATTACTTGATTCGGTCGCCGCGCTCAAAGCCCGCAATAAAAGCTATACAATAGCTTAAAAATAAATATAATATTTTGAATATGCAAGGTTCATAAATTAGAAGGCATTATAAATTCTAATATATATTTTTTAGAATACAAACATGTTCCGTAACAAACCAATCGTTTAAAGTATAGTCAGTCTATCTCCGGATATTCCTTATTAGACACATGAGCATTACTCAAAGCGCTTCTAAAGTATGAAAGTCGGCGGGTAATTGGTGGCCACTTCGGTCACAGTTGAATCTTTAAACGCATAGTGGCGCTTCCTAGCAGTTTATGTTAGCCTGGTAATTGGAGTAATAACTTAAGCATTTATTAGAACTGTTGTCTGTTTATAACTAGGCCTCTTTGTATCTTTCCTTATTGGGAATGGATTTTTTTTATTGGTTCCAAGTTAGTAAAAATAAATTGAATAATATAGAATCTACAATTCATACATCGATTTTATGGTACCTAAGGTACCTACAGGTTTTCAAAGGTATTGGAAAGCTGAAAAAAAAAAGAGTTATCTTTTAAAAATACTTGTAATAAGTTAATTTAATAAAGAAACTTTTGAATTTAGAATTTTCAATCAATATAGAGAAGAAGTAACAACTCTTTTTTATGGCTCTATGGAATAGCCAGCCAGTGCGTACTTTCAGCACGTTTTATTTATTTTTGTACATAATTCGTATATTCGTGCTTGTTCCAAATTCAAAATGTTTTTATTCACTCAGTGACTAAAAGAGTTTTATTCACTGTTATCGATGAATAAAATGCCCTTTTTCGAGTGGCAATGGTAAAAAAACTAATTTACATATATACCCCACAAAGAACCATAAATGATCACAAAAGGGTGTCAAATCATCCAAGAGTACCAGGCGATCATAACACAAGTAGAGACTGACCACACACAACATGCACTAATGCTATGGCCATCACGTACGACGCGTCTAGACACTGTACCTCAACGTGGCGATTGTAAAACTGTCCTTAGCTCACGGATAAAAAATATACATCGAACATGGAATCGATTTTTTACAGCATAAATCGGACATAAATACCCAAAGACATTTAATTTGTATAGTACGGGTGATGAATGACAATTAGCGGTTTGTGTGGGGTATTTTTTTATTTGATTTTAAATTGTTGGTAAGTATCTCGATATACCTAAAGCTATAACTGCAGGCGTTTAGTATGCTTGTTTATCACCTTAGAGATGTAAAAAAAAACAAAGTGTGGCTATTACGTAACTAGATTGGAATTAGATGCAATTAGAAAATTTTGTATGGAAGAAATTTGTTCCATGAGTATTCCAATAGAGGCGCTGTGCAAATTTCTATAGATAGAGAAATGTCGTAAAGGTAATCGTTTAATATGTAAATTCTTTGATAACTGCACCATGCAAAAAAAAACACAAATATAGTGTAAGATCAGGAAAGCAGGGGAATCTCATACAGGCAAGAGTTAATAATTATTACGGAGAACGAACCAGCAAGTTTGTAGTACCACGATTGTAGAATAAGTATCGCGTATTAAGAGATGGAAAAATTCAATCTAAGTTTAGCTTGAAACGTAAGACAAAAGAATTACTTACTTTTGAAATTTCCATATAACGAGTTTTGAGAGCACAGGACCAACACGAACACAAATGTATGTTCTGGGTGGGAATCGAACTCTCGACCTGTGGGATGACACCTAGAGTATCTTACCAACCACGCCAACCAGCACATCTATTAGGTAATCGTTTTTTAAATCGAATAATGTTCAATCAATCGATTATTTTATTATAATATCGATACTATTCGATGCAATTATAGAATCACTTAAAAAAAAGAAGCAAAAAAATAAACCTGTTGAGTGGCGCCTACTTTGCAATCTAACGGTCACCGATTAAGTATGTTACATGTTACAATGTTTCTATTATATAGTTATTAACTCGTGCATTAACGGCGTGTCGACGGATAATCGAATCGATATCGATGATAAAGCTGAAAGGCGCGCGGCGATGCGTACGCGCCGGGTAAATGTCAACGCATGAATTTGCGCGAAATTAAGCCTTTAAAATTTTATACAAGGACCAGAGATATTTTGTATTAGTCTTTTGTTTCTAGAACATTAATATGATATGTTTTTGCAATCTGCAAGTATGGTATTTTTTTTTTCTCTATGGATAGACGTGTTTGACCACAATTTACCATGGTAAGTCATGATGTGGCCGAGGGTGGTAAAGACAGAACCAAGAAGGAATCTAAGTCTAGATAGAAGCTTGGTGACAGATTTTAATCTTAAGGGTGGTAGCCACACAAGCGGGTACTACGACGTAGAGCCGTAGTAGTACCGTTCTACAACACAAACTTTTTGTAGGTAGATATAATACGTTGTTTAATTTTTCAATGTCCAAATAAGAAGTACCTGGGACTGTTCATTTAAAATTAGAACAGTTTTAAATACTTATCAGAAGAATAGCTTATCTATTTAATTTAAAAAGAAAAAAAAATAACCCTTCACATAAAGAGGATATTATGGCAAACAAAATAATTTTAATACCAACATCTTTGTTCGAACTCATTTGTTTTTAATATAGCCATCGGTCGAGATTCCATATCAAAGACTTATAATATTTCATTGTACGGATAACGAAGATTATTGTTTGACAGCTCCTCAGATTTGGGTTTAAACGAATGATTACGGAAGTATCATAAATAAGGGATTATATTAATAAATATATCTCGGTTAATTCTTTCATCTTGGGGCCCGAATGATCCGGTGTCATGTGGGTTTGGCTTCGGATTGAGTTAATAATGATCTTTTTGATGTAATACTTTTTTATTTATTAATAAATAAAGAAGAATAATCCAGAAAATCATGTTATACATACCTCTCAGAACATAAATTTTAATTCCCAGAAATATTTTGTTTTACTAAGTTATTATTATTTTCTTGTTTATTTCAGAAAGCTGATTGATCAGATAGGCGGTCCACCTGATAGTAAGTGGCTACCGTTGCCTATGGACATTGGCAATACATTGAAAGTGTGAAATAAAGCCTATTCGAAGCGCCAAGCCACACATGAAAAATAAAATAAAACGTTCTGTTCAGTTTCTTGCCGGTTCTTCTCAGTTGAAGGCGACTTCCGAATCGGTGGTAACTTCAGTAGCTTCGACGTTCATAAGTGACCTTCTAGGACATTTCTAGGGCCTAAATGGCTTTGACTTTGACTTTATTACTTTTTTTTTTTTAACTTAGTATGGCTTGTGTTTGATCAAAATCTCACTATGGTAGGTGATGATGTGGCCAAAGGAACTGGCTCTCAAGTGCAGCTGCCGGAATACACCAATAGGTGTTTGGCGACAGATTTTCTACTCTTCCTACACTCCATTTTGAGCAAAAAAAATATACAGACATAATATTCTTTCAGAACTCTCCAATATTCGCCTCTCTCAAACATCCAACTTACGAAAATTACAATGCAGCTCGTGACTGCAACACCATGTCACCTCGTTCATCAACGCTGACAGTTGGACGTGATTTTTTTACATGCGCCCACGCAACCACGACTTAAGCGAAAAAATAGCACGTTTCACGCGACATTTACATAATGTTGCACCTGGAATCGCAAATGAAGCGTTCCTTAACTGCATTTGTAAGAAATGCAAAAGAACGCATTCTTTTAGGTCTTGATTTTTTTAAATTTCGTGTCCGTTGCGTTTTAAATTTTTCTGTTATCTTTTGTGACAGAAATAATGACGTGAAAGTTTTGATGTCACGACATTATGTCGGCTCTTTAATTATACTTTAACTCAAAGGCGACAACTTTGTCGTGACTTTGTTTTGGGTACAGAACATGCAAAAATATGAGCAGTAGCCAAGTTACTTAAAAAATTTAACCATTTTGGGACAAACCCAATTCTTTTAATGAAGCCAAGACTTGACACGCGACGAATAGCTCCCCTGTTCAATATTTAACATCCGTCTTAATTAAGGTGATTCGTTTTGAACCTCCTCAGAATTACATTTGTCGCAATTTGTAACTCTATACCACATCGTATACCTATTCATTGGAATGCTACCATTGTTGAAGATATTAAGTTAAATCTATGGATTTCAAAATAATTTTAGTTTGTCTAAGGACTTTTGTTTCATTGACTAATGTGCACAGACTGTAACGCAACGCATTTTCTAAGCTTGCTTTTCTTTAATCGGTTTCCGATGGCGAAGGAAAGTTATCGAGTAGCAACTCCGTTAGCACTATTGATTGAATCAGTACTGCTATACACTGCTCCCTGGGTGGTGGCGTGACGATGCCAAATCTTCGTATAAAGTTGCATAGTCAGTATAATAAAACGCTCCTCTACACGACCACAGATTAATAAATAGTTACTGACACGACGATTACGCAGCGGCGGCCTTAGGGGGTGGCGAACAGGGCAATCACCCTGGGCCTCGCTCTTGCAGGGGCCTCGCGCAACAAAAAATTATAAAAAAAAATTACGGTGCTGAAATACATAATAGGAAAAAAAAATAACTGAAGTATACCCCACTATCGAAATAGTCCTATATTTGAGGAATTTGATGACACAAGATCGGCTTTCAGCTCTTGCTATTATTATCGAAAATGACGTAGCTCATTCGTTAGATTATTGTGCTTTTAGTTTAAGATTTTAAGAATTTAGAACTTTAGCATTTCTCGTCCAATATGACAAATACCTAAACCAAACAACCAGACCTACTTTCGCATCACATACTTTTCACGAAGGACAAAGGGCCTCGCAATGACCTGCCGCCCGGAGCTTCGCAATGGGTATGGCCGCCGCTGCGATTAAGTACAAGGTGTGGAGTATGATAGAGCCTTTAGAGTGTCTCTGAAAACTTGGTTGTAAATCTTTAGATCAGTGGAAATCCCTAAGCTTAAATAATGATGAGACAGAATAAATCACTCTCTTTCTGTAATGCATTTTATAAATACCTATTATAAGGTGTCATTTTAGCTCAGTGGTAGAAATGTCGAAGGCTGAGGCTTTGAACCTTAAAATGATTGAGCATTCGAAGGAAACGTCGTGATCACCTAACTGGTTGCCACCCTGAAGCTAAGAATGCCATCCTGTGTAGGTAACTGAGCTAGCAGCTGCAATTAAGAGTCAGTTCCTTTGAGACTTTATGTGGTTTGCTTACCATTATGAAATTGGTTTATCACAAGCCTATTAAAATACATATAATAATACCGGGCTGGGAGCTTTTTTCTGCCAACGCATAAGCTTGGCCGTACAAAGAGGGAACGCTGCCAGCCTGTTGGGAACCTTGGCCATCGGCAGCAGCGGGAGCTTTGATGATTTTTTCCATATATAGGGTGATTTTTTCCCGAGATAAAAAGTAGCCTATGTTTTTCTCCGTACCATAGGCTATCTGCATACCAGATTTCATCGCGATCGGTTCAGCGGTTTAAGCGTGAAAAGGTAACAAACAAACAAACATTTTTTTAGGATAGTTAGGAAGTTAGGATTAAGATACCTAACTATATTTTACCTAACTACTTAAGTACCTACTTAAGTATATTCTACCTAGAATACTCCGAAAATACTCAGTGACGCAAATGAACCTCAATGGTTTTAATAAAACAATGTGTAAGCGTCATAAATAATGAATGAATGCTTAATGCTTTTCCTTTTAACCCCGCCAATATCAATGAAAGCAATTCAACAGACGTTTATTGTAAACTATGGCCATATGACGATACATAATTATAACACCAAATAATACCTAGAACCGATATAATCATGAAGCAGTTTGCCATAACCTCATTAAAGACCCATACAACATCAAAGAGATTTGTCAAAGAGAATCGGCAATAGAACCTTTTATTCTTTTTACGACCAAGATCATTAACGGCCTCAAGAAGTTCAATGGAACATAAACAACTATGATATCACTATGACACAATCATATAATTATTAAAAAAAATATATATATATATATAATTATATTATTATTATTATATATATATTATAACAAAATTTTTATCTATACATTATATATCACTTAAAGAAAACAAATGCCATTACACAACATTCTTGTACCATTTTACAAATAACTATTGCGACTCATAAAATAGACAAATGGACCCAGCCGCCTGTATACCTAGCGGGGACTGGAAATCCGGTAGTAAGTAGAGGAAAACACCTTGAGATGACGGGTGCCTCTATATCTCAAAAAAAAAAAAAAAATACCTAGAGTTATGCAACTACAGTTAGGCGGTCCACCTGATGGTAAGTGGCTACCGTTGCCTATGGACATTAGCAATATCAGTGGGATTGTCAATGTGTTGCCGACCTTTGTAAAGCTTAGAAAGCAACTGGATCTCAATTGCAACTGCCGGAACCACCAGGAGATGTTTGGCGATAGATTATCAACTTGAAGGTGGTGGCTAATCAGGCGGGTACTACAAAGTAACCTACGACCATGCATTTATATGAAATAATAAATACCATTTCTTTCAAAAATTATACCCGCCATAGTAAAATATTTTTCACTCGAAATTGTTATAATGTTTTTTTTTACATTATTCCTAGTTAGTCACGTACCTAATATGCTATGGTATACCGCATAATAATATTATATATCTACCTACTGCGCATCCTACTAATATTTTAAATCCTAACCAATATTAAAAATGCGAATGTGAGTTTGTTTGTTTGTTACCTTTTCACGCCTAAACCGCTGAACCGATCGCGATGACATTTGGTTCGCAGATAGCCTATCGTGTGGAGAATAATATTATAAATGTGAAAGTTTGTATGTTTTTGAAACAATCACGGATAACGGCTGAATGGATTTGGATGAAACAACGCACATAGATCATACCTACCCCAAAATAACATATAGGCACTTTTATACCGAGAAAACATAAGACCGAGAACGCGGGTGAACGATGAAACCGGGGGGCAGAAGTTAGTATAGCATATTACGTGACAATTACATTACAGTTAGCTAGGTAGGTAACATCATGGAGTCACTGAATAAGTACATACATATTAATAAACTATTTATTAAACTGTTATATATTATCCTTAATTAATTAGGTAAATATAGCATTATAATTGCGTTTTTCATTGTTTTATTATAATAAAAAAAAAAATGTCTGACGTCGGCTAAAATGGGAATAATTAATTACTTGAATTAGTATATAAAGTACGTTTAGCAACCAGGATTTCATTCTTATCTTCAACATTGAGGCGTAGACATTAAATTAATTATTTTACAATATTCTTCACCATCTAATAGTCAACAATGAATCTATCAGCGTTGTTTGTAATATTGATAGCGGTGATCGTCCTTATCGCTGGACAAAGCGACGCTGCGCCGGCGCCGAAACATAGACATAGATCCGCGTGGAAAGTTATTAAGAACACTGGAAGATTTTTTGTAAGTATCAGGATTTCATAGTCTGTTTTCAGTGTAATATCTCTATTCACTGTGTATAGGCCTGTCTTTGACCACAATCTCATGATGTGGCCGAAGGTGTTAGAAGAACACTTGGCGACAGACTTTCGTGGTTGGGAGCTTGGCGGGTCCTACCAAAGTACCTTACCACCGTGCTATTACCTCTGTTGTAATTGGTCTCTCAGATATCGTCCTGTTTGCTGACGAAACTTCATTAATTTTCAAAGTAGATAGAAAAGACAAAGAACTTATTAAAGTGAATGATACTTTGTCACTAGTCTCCAAATGGTTTGCTGTTAACAATCTTTTACTAAATTCTAAGAAAACTAAATGTTTAAGATTCTCTCTTCCAAATGTAGCGCAAGTAGACAGCCTGATATTAATAGATGGCAGCAGTTTGGAATTAGTCGATAAAACTGTATTTCTGGGCATCACATTAGATAATAAACTACAATGGGGTCCTCATGTAAAATCTTTGACTGGTAAATTAAGTTCTGCTGCATTTGCTGTTAGAAAAATCAGACAGTTGACGAATGTCGAGACGGCCAAATTAGTTTATTTTGCATATATTCATAGTCTTTTATGTTATGGCGTTTTACTGTGGGGAGCTGCAGCAGATATAGAATCTATATTTATATTACAAAAAAGAGCAATTCGTGCCATTTATAATATGGGTTCTCGTGAATCGTTAAAGGAATTATTTAAAGATATAAACGTTATGACTTTACCTTCACTATACATTTATGAAAATATAATGTTCATACGTAAAAATATAGAATTGTTTAAATCAAAAATGGAGGTACATAATATCAATACAAGACAAAAAGATAAATTTTTTGTTCCGTATTTTAGATTAGCCAAAGCTAAAAAGTCATTTCTTGGAAGTAGTGTACGCTTTTATAATAAATTACCTCTCTCAGTTACCAAGATGACTGATTTCAAATTCAAATCTCACATTAAGAAAGTTTGGAAAGACAAAGCCTATTACAAGGTAGCTCATTACATTGAAGATGTCTGGAAATAGCTGCACTCTGCACAACTGCACCTTATTCATACTTATACAAAAGCCAGTACTTAGTATTTTAGAGATACTATTTTTTATTTTTTTTTGTTAAAACTTGAACTTGTTCAGGTTATTATTTTTTATTTATTTTTCTTGTTGTTATTTTTCATCTTTTGTGTTTTTGTGTTTATGTGTATTATATTTATTTAAAAAATGTTAAAAATTTATTGGAAAAAAGCCAACATTGTCAGATTGTCCAAAAAAAAAATTTATAAAAAATGTAACCTTGCTGAGTTTCTTGCCGGTTCTTTTCAGTTGAAGGCGACTTCTGAATCGGTGGTAACTTCAGTAGTTTCGACGTTCATATGTGCCCTCTTAGGGCCTAAACTGAATAAATGGCTTTGACTTTGACTATGGTTTCCTCACGATGTTTTTCCTTCACCGTAAGTCCAGGTATATTGTAACTATGCATTGACCGGATCATTTCTCTCATAGTACAGGCTCTTACCTAGCTTGGGAGAGAGAATAAACGTAGCTTATATTATTGTGTGTATTTTAATATAAAGTTGATCAACTATCGATATTGAGATGGTCTCGCGGGCCTACTAACTCTACGATCTACGAGCCTATTGCCTGACTAAATCTGAAATAATGCCAAAGAAATTATCGAATAGGTCATAATTCAAGAATTGAAAGATTTACTTACAAAGGTTTATATTTAGCAGTGGCTAAAAAGGTATCGATGATCATGGCGGTTATCGAAATAAGAAACAATACGATTAGAACTTTATTTGAACAAGTCATTGGGTATTTAAACTCAAACTCATTTATTCAGTTTAGGCCGTAATAAGGCACTTATGAACGTTACGTTTGGCGGGCCGGTTGGCGGGGTTGGTAATATACCCTATCTATCACGCCACAGGTCGTGGGTTCGAATCCCACTCAGGACAAACATTTGTGTGCATGAACATGTCTGTTTATCCTGAGTCTGGGTGTAATTATCTATATATGTATGTATTTACAAAAGAAAAATAGTATATGTAGTATATCAGTTATCTGGCTTCCATAGTACAAGCTCTGCTTAGTTTGGGGTCAGATGGCCGTGTGTGAGGAATAATGTTCCCGAATATTTATTACTTTATTTATCCCGTTACTTTGATTTTGTTTCAGAAAAGAATATTGGAAGCCGCAGACGCTGCTATAACAGTTAATGAAATATATAATAACTATAATTTTGATCAATCAATTCCGATGCATCCATCTCAAAGACTCGCCCTTTCAAATTTAAATTAAGTTTATTTATAATATAAGTACTATTAGGATTGTATGTTTTCTTTTTATCCCCCCACCCCTAACTTATAGGTATCTTTTTTGCGGCAATAATTATAAGTAAGTACCTACTTAAGACATTATGATGTTATTTTACGGGTTAAATAATCAAGCACTGACAATTCGAATATGTTAATGAATTGTATAAAATGAGTGACTTTATAATATAATTGGAATTGTATACGAGTAGAATCTGTTGGGATATAAATTCCATACACGAATATTACTCACACTTTTTATACCTCCTGTCTTTACGTTTTTGATCGAAGATTGTCATTCAGACATTCCGTCTCCGTTCCACAAATAAAACATTTAAATAATGTGCAATTGTAAACACATTATTAGATACTAAACCTATTTAAAAATCGTCTTATTCAATCGATGAATATTCGTGAATCGTTCTAGCAATAAACTGATTAAATAATTCGGCATCACTGTTATGGTAGGATAAACGATACAAGAATTTGCTACTTAAGAAATAAGTTATTAAATAAAAAAAATTGTAAGAGTTATTCGATCAGAATAGCTTATTTGACCACAATCTCGGTGTGGTAAGAGACGATTAATTAAAGTAGACAAAGCCTAGAAGGGAAATAAGTGGCTCTTGAAAGCAGAGCTATACTACACTGAAAGATTATAAAAAATGATGATTTATTTTTGTCAAGGATTTTAATTACATAATGTCAAATTATTCCAAACCCTGTCAGTTATTGTGCCAGCTACCTTCCTATTTAATTGTGGTCGATCCATAATAAGGTCGTGGTGAATCTAGTCACGAAGTTATAGCTCATTGCCACACAAGAAGGATATAATACCTATGTATAACACTTGAATCCTAACTGGACTATGTCAACCTTTACTTAAACCTAATACTTATCATTGTTATCAACATCTTTGTTGTGATTTCAATCCTAAATAGGTACCTTCTAGATTAATTAAGCGATAAAAAAGTGTGCCTATGCTACCTAGATAGCTAGGCTTTGGTTGTATTGCTTTATTTTAATAATATTTAGGGTGTAATGAACAACTAACTGACGTCACGGCTAACGTTCTTACGTTATAGGCCGGTCCATAATAAAAACACACGGTAGGTACCTAAGGTATAGGAATACTGTAAATAATGGTTGACTCTAAAAAGATGTACCTACCCACCCACTCCTGATTTAGGTATAATATAATATCACTTTTAAAATAAAAATATAGGTATATAAAAATAACGCAGAATTTAAAGAGTGTTGCATAGTGACACCTAGTGTCGAGTAGAAATAATTTATTGTTGGCAGCTGACTATAGATGTCAGTAGCTGTTTAATTTCGTCTGTTCGCAAAAATATAACTTTAAATAAAAACTGCAAATAAATTCATTCGTAAATTATCATTTATCAATGCTTTTAAAAGTAAAATAATTATTAATATCGATACATATTATGCATAAGTCCAATATGCTGTAAATTTAAAACATCTGACAACTAAATTAATGACAAGTGCAAATTGGCAACTCCAAACTGCGACCATTTTTATTTTTCTTTTCTGACGTGCTGTCAAAAACAAAAACAGCACGTGTAAAAAATGCGTATTGAAACTTGTTATTTCTGCTCATCCCGGATATATCCTGGCCATGGCATTCAATTTGTAAGAAACGACTGCAAGGTAACATATATTTTAATACCTATAACTCATAAATTCAGAACTAAACATATTATTGTGATACTAACCAAACAATGAACAGATTTTTAGATTCTGCCGTTCAAAGTGCCATGCAGCGTTCAAAAAGAAGAAGAACCCGCGTAAAACCAAATGGACCAAAGCGTATCGTAAAACTGCTGGCAAGGAATTGGCAATTGACCCGTCATTCGAGTTTGAGAAACGTCGCAATGCCCCTGTGAAATACAGCCGTGAATTATGGACAAAGACCATCGAAGCTATGAAGAAGGTTGAGGAGATTAGACAGAGGAGGTCCAATAACTACATTATGCAGCGATTAAGGAAAGGGCGCGAAGTTGAATGGCAGAGAGACGTCAGGGAAGTACAGAGGGATATTTCACTTATCAAGTAAGTTGGATTTACTTTTACAAACTATTTAGAGTGTGAAAAATCAGTAACAATGAGGATGTAGCTAATAAAGTAAATTTTACCTGTTACTAAGAAAATGATGAGTGCAATACTTGTATTCTTGGCATTTTGAATCTACTTCAATCTTAGTTTTTTCTTTGTGATCTTTTTTCAACATGTTTGACCACAATCTCACAATGGTAAGTGATGATGTGGCCGAAGGTGGTATGATAGCACACAAAGCCGCTTAGGAATTGGGTCTCAAATACAACTGTTGGAACACACCAGTGGATTTTGGTGACAGATTTTCAACTTGAGAATGTTAGTCAGCCAGACAGATACTACAAATCCCCTACCACCGTGCTATAGTTCCCTCACAATATATCCCTGTTTTTATCTTTCATAGTTAACTACAAACATAGTTATCATTTCATAACTTAGGAACAATATCAAGGAATGTCAAGGATTGCGTAAGACCAATGACTCACTATTCATAGTATAAATGACGTGAAGTAAATACCTGGGATAGGCTTATCCAGCAAACTAGCAGCTATGCCTATTTTATACAGTAAGCAAACTTCAAGTATGACCACTGTAAGGCTACTAATTGTCTTCAGTAGCCATTGGCTAACTTATTTCTTGGCAATATTCATATTATAAAACCAGTCAAAACAAATGAATTTTCAAAACAGGTTTTTGTCTCGACAATGGCCGGTGTGAGCAATGATTACTGCTTTCAACTGATAACCTACTCAACTTCTGGCCATGAATAACCTTCATCTAACAGTAAATATCATTTTTCAGATCACCAGCAGCCGGTCTTAAACAACGCCAAGCTGAAGAAGATGCTGAGATGGAGGTTGAGCCGGAAACTATTGAGGTTATTGATGCTAAAGGCCGTAAGCAAGTCATTGAAGCCCCTGTCATGGTACCAGCTTCTGGTGAAATGATTGAGGATGGTGGTGACATTGTATTGTAAAATATCAGTGAATTTCTATCAGCATAGAATACAATATTATATGAATGGTCCGAAGATAACGTAAGATACATGTGGATTGCGCTATCTAATACAATATTATAATAAAATGTAATATTTAAGTTAAAAAATAATTGTTTTCTTTACAGTTCTGTTAGTCTAGGAATTGAATCGTATAGTCAGAAACCAGGTTTATGCTGCGTTTCCACCAGAGATGCGTAGCGAGGGATGTGTTTTTATCCGCCAATAGGATCGCTACATTATATCTATGATGTGCAAAGCTGTGAAAATAAAGCGATCCTATTGGCAGATAAAAACACATCCCTCGCTACGCATTTCTGGTGGAAACGCAGCCTTATGATGGTATTTTGAATCAAAGTTATTTTCTAGCTGTCTATCCCTGTTGTGCCTGTAGTTGAAAATCTATTGCTAAGCACCTAATGTTGTGTTCTGACAGTTGAACTTGAGTAAATTGTGTGCTAAGTGCACATTCAGTCACATCACTTAATTTCTTAAGATATCCAAAGCTAAGAAACATATTACAACATGATAAATATAATAAAATTACACAAATCAGACCATGATTATGTAGATTGTGGTATTTGTGGTCAAACACAAGACTTCATTATTAAAAAAAATGCTGTTTTTTAATAATGAAGTTGTAAAATTGTACTCAATAGTTAAAAGTTTTCCCTTGTATGTGTAATTGCGCAAAATACGAGCAAGTAAATGCTCATTTGTGTTGTATGTATAATTCATTATACAGGGTGATTTTGTTATCACTGGCAATACTTGCAAGGGTGGAAGTACTCATCAAAATGAACAACTTTTATAATGGGACTAACTGTGAAATCATGAAAAAATTATCAGCTGTTCCATACAAAAGTTCAATACCTACTCGACCAAAATGTATGAAGCAACCGTATTATTTTACTCGATATCAGAGTTAGCCCTATAATAAAAGTTGTTCACATTGATGAGTACTTCCACCCCTGCAAGTATTGCCAGTGATAAAAAAATCACCTTGTATAGTCAATGTGTACCTATAGTATTGATACCATATAAAGAAAGTATTGACTTACTGTCAATAGGCGACAATTTAATCCTCTTATGGCTGGCTGGGGTTTCAAACATCTATTTTTTATTTATTCATTCACCTGAGTAAATCCTGAAAGGTTTATATATATGTTCGGTGAGAGTTCATCATTTTTAGTTTTGTAGTTAATATTTAATTTGAAGGACTTATGCTATAGGTACACATTTTTTTTGCCTTCTATTCCCAACATATTACCTTTTTGTGGCTATACCTACACAATTTTAAAACTTGTCTTAATATATATACATTTTATTTGCAGTTCCCTAGGTAAACTGTTAAATATCTTGAGCTACGTGTAAATAAAGTTTCTCATTCCATAGAAATTATTATTTCGAGTCTTCAATAAGGAACCTTTCAGTTCAAGGAAAAGCTAAATAGATATAAGAAAACAAATTTAAATATTCCTTAACAATAAAGTAATTGTACATCCTACCTACTGAGATACGGAAATTGACTGAAGTATCTTAAAAAATTAAAATATTAAAATTAAAATAGACCGTCAAAAGCATTTACCTACTATATAGCATACTATATACATATATAATAGCCTGACCTAACGCACGGTTCGGAAGATTTCATTTGCTGAGAACCGCCTATAATAAACTCAGTAATTACTCTTTTCAAAACCAACTTAATCAGACTTATCAGGTACCTAATAAATAAACAGCAAACTCACTCAGACCAGCCCACGAAAGAACATGTTCACACTTTCTTATAAATATTATTGAACCAAGCGTTTTCAACCCCTATCTAATTCAATTAGTATGAAGTATAGTTCTATTTAAATAAAACTTTATAGGAACTGGTTTACTATCAGTCTTTGTAACAGAAAATACCTAATACGACCTTAATATTCAATTAAATCAAGTTATGGCGATATATTCATATATTTTTGGTGTAATAATTGCTTGTTTATCGTATGTAGTATATCAAAAGTACGCGAATGTGTACACAAGCATTGTAATTAAGCCGGAGAAACGATACGACTACATTATTGGTAAGTAGAGTTATAATGTGCCTGTGTAGTTTTAATAGCAATATTTATGTTGGGTATAAACGTACGTTGATTGCGGCAATATAACCTATAGGAGAGGCTTATATCCGAAAAATTACAGGCTGATCTATATCCTCCTTGAAGCTACGTCCAAAAAGAATATGGAAGTAGGTAGGTACCTAAGTATAATGTGGAGGTTTATTCTACCTGTATACTATCCTACCTAAGGTACATTCTTGTCCTAGGAAACATCGTTGCCCTACCGAAATAAGATGGGCACTATTTGTCCTTTGAATTGAATTACAAAAGAATATAACAGCTGAGCATAATAGCTGTCCAATATCTAGTACCCAATAGATTTATTGGAAGGCACATTTCAGTACCTGTACATATCTAATCAGCAAAGGTCCTAAGTAGCAATCTACCTTCCAGTAGGCGCCGGCACAGCAGGCTGCGTCCTAGCCTCCCGCCTCACAGAGGATTCTACCACAAAGGTCTTGCTAGTTGAGGCTGGTGACCATATGGGGTACTTCACCAAGATACCGCTGACGCCTACCGCAGCGCAGCTGGGTCCTTATGACTGGTCTGTGAGGAGCGAAGCGCAGAAATTCTCATCTTTCGGTCTATGGGGACAGGTGAGCGCAGGTCTATGTGTTTCTATCAAAGTTTGTGTATTACCTATACCTAAAACGTTAAATCTGTTTTGAATACAACGGCGCTCGCTTTTATTTCAAAATTAACCAATAAAATCAAAAATGATATGCACCCGAAAAAGTAATCTTCGTATTTGCCACATATATCATTTCTGATATATAATTAATTTAACAGATAACTAAACCATCGTGGAAGGTTAGTATTTTATTTAATTTTTGTGACCTCTATTTGACTTTGACCTTTAATTAAGCGATGACAAAGAACGGTTTGTATATAAATATGTTTTTAATGAATTGTATTTTATATTCAAATACGCTCTCACATATTTATTTATATTTAAGTACCCTATGTCCTTCTCCATAAGTACCAAAGGCTATATGCGTACCAAATTTCATCGCGATCGATTCAGCGGTTTAGGTAAGGCGAGGTAACAAACAAACAAACTCACGGTTTGTTTGGAAAGTTATTTTTGCCCCCAATAAACCAAGCAATGGTTATTTTCAAAACAAACAAAGTTAATCTTCGGAACCTTGTACATTTTTTTTCCTATCTACTAAAAGCAGCTTTCTCTGAAATCCGGGTGAAATCGCAGGCCAAGACGTATCTACCTTCTTAGCAATAGTATGTCAATTAGTTGTTATTATGTGCCAAGTGACTTTCCATGTTTTGTTTTTAAGTCTCAAATAATACCCCGAGGCAAAGGTCTTGGCGGATCGGGCCAGATCAACTTTCTTCTTCACGGTTTTGGACTACCTGAGGACTACAACAGATGGACAAATCGAGGATTCAAAGGCTGGAGTCATGAAGACCTGAAGCCTTATTTCATAAAGGCATACGGAACTGTGAGAAGCGAATTCGATTCGGGATATTGTTCTATTGATGGTGGATGTCCTGGATTGAAAGTAAGTCACATTTTTCTTTTGACAAACTTTAGCGTTTATAATACCACAAGACTGGCTAACTAACTGACTAAAGGGAACAACAGCATTGCAGTTGATGCGATAGATTTTGAACTTTGGGTGGTAGCGAGCCATGCGGGTATTACTTTATGGGATCTTTTTTTATCGTGGGGAAATTCTCATAAGTTACCCGTCCACCCCGGGAAAAGCAGCCATTTTATGCCGGACTCATACCAGCTAAAACCGCACGATGGTTACAATCTGGTCTGTAGAGATACCCTGCGAGTGGTAGCTTCCTGGAGGAAGCGTGTATTGTCTCACCCTCTCTTCATTCTTCTAACCTTTTTTTTAATTTTACTTCCAGTCACCAATGAAACTAAAACTAATAGACGAAGACAACGAACTGATGAACACGTTCAAACAAGCTTCAAGTGAACTAAAAGATAAACACGCAATATTTAGGAAAGCAACAGCTAATGTACTTGATGGTATCAGACACTCAACTCTGGATGCATATTTGACGCCAGCATTGACGAGAAAAAACCTTCATGTTTTGCTTAAAACAAAGGCTATCTCTGTAAGTTGTATAAAAGTAGGTGCACAAACTTGTAGTCACCAATATTAACAGCTTTTACGAGACCAACTCTGCAACTGCGAAAAAATCAGCTTTTCTGAACCAAAGTTCAAAAACTAAGCTACTTGACAAAAATGTATGAATGAACCAATAGGGTATTTGCCTCTATTCAAAATAAATTATCCAACACTAACCAATAAAAACTAACATCAAAAAAAGGGGAAACCACGATTATTTTATTAAATTTATCCTTATTATGATTTTTAATGACCATAAAGAGTATGCTATATAATTATGACGTCACATGCTTGTATTTCATACAAAACTCCATATAAACCTATCGTTTTGACATTTCATAAAGAGTTGCTGATATGAATGTCAGTCAAATACCCTATTGAATTTGTCACAGTCATTCCGTTGTTTGTTGTCAATGTTTACAGGTGACTTAAACCATTCTACATCTGGTGACTGATATGCCTGTCTGCAGCCTTTTTTTCATTAGCTGGTCCATCTTTTGTGTTGTACGCATTGATGCTCGTATACTTGCAAGATCGACTATAGGTTATTCCGGCTAATTCTGTGAGCTATGGAAAGAGCTCGGGGTTTCTTTTAAAGATAAATCTGCAATGAGGTTATCCGACAAATAACTAAAGTAACCGACATCGCAAATTAGCAAGCTGAAATTACAATGGGCCGGTCACGTCTGTCGATGAACGAATGATGAATTGAGTAAACGAGTTCTAGAGTAGAGACCGCCTCTTGGCAAGCCGTTGGACTGAAAATCTCATAAAGGGGGTACTGGGTTGTACGAGTGGTGAGAAACCGGTGTGAGCTCTTTGGGAGAGACCTGTGTTAAGGCGACGCCTTGAAGATTTTGGTTGCAAGGATTCCGATTTTTCTCAACAATTACTGAAGCGAACAAACTGAAATTTATTGTAAGAATTCATCATGTCTTTGACTTTATTTTGTACATTGCATAACACGATTGGTTAACTTTTATAACACAAAAAGACCTCTTTAAAATAAGAGATTCCAATTTTACCGGCATTGAGGATCGATTTGAGGTTCCAAAATTTCTACATATTTTAATTGAAACTGATAGTATAAATTGTACTTAGGTTTTATGAAATATATTTGTAGATTTTAAATTAAACAATAAAAACCATTTTGTCGCATTCGCCCGTTCCGTTTACGCGGGTTTTCTATGAGATTGCGCTATAGTAGGGAGCGGGACGCAGCACGTTGAATTTCTGATTTTTAAGCTTAACGCGGCGTCACCTTAAACAGTGGACCGAAAAAAACTGATGATGATAATGAAGATTTTGTAGGTGGTTATAACTAATTATGCTTAGCAGACAACATTCAACAATGTGTATGAACTTCTAGATCCGTTTTGAAAACAAAACTGCGTCATCTCTATTCATACTGCAAAGTCATCGAGAATTGAATAACATATTTGTGAACAAAGAGATCATAGTATCAGCTGGTGCTATTAAGACTCCACAACTCCTCATGCTATCAGGGATTGGTCCAAAGGAAACTTTGCAAAGGTCACGTTTATTTAGTTTTTTCATCATCTCCGTATCTTCCACGCAATTTAATTCGATTCTTACTTAGATTGAGGGTGGTGGAAATAGTTTTTTTTGTTTAATGAATTATAGATATTCATATAGACACAAGGTATTTAGAGTAACCAGGCGGGTACTACAAACTACCCTACCACCGTGCTATGGTTTCCTTTCACTGAAAGCTTATACTCATTGTAGGATTGGAATCCACGACCTTCTATTTGTTTTCACTACCATTGAGTTATCATCGAATTACTGATCTTTCTGTCTCCCTTCTAGAAGCTTTTAACATTTAGTCTATTTGGATACTTTTGTGATGTGGGGACTTTTGTAATAAGAAACGAATGTTCATTACAGGTTGAAAATACGGATGGTCGTTGAAAACGATCACGTTGGCAAGAATCTTCATGATCACATGAACATGCCAATCTATGTCAGCATTATGAAGCCCATAAGTATCACTTTAGCTAAGGTGTTCAGTTTCAGTACAGCATGGGATTATTTTTGGAAAAACAGTGGTATGTAGCTCCTTTTCTATGTATCGACTTTATTTTTAAGCAGGCAAACTATCCACCTGATTTTAAGTGTGTAAACACCGTCTATGGAAATTTGTAATACCATTCCGATTTTGAAAAGCACTAAGAACGTCTTTTTTCAAGAACTTATTATGATGCTCTTCTTAAGTATTGACTTTTAAATTCTAGAATATTTCTGGAAATATTGTGGTAAAAGGAAATCTACTTACACAGTATTCTGCATTTCAACAGGTCTACTGTCATTTCCTTCAGTGGCGGGAGTGGAGTATCAGAACTCATCAGCCGTAATCCTATTCTCAATGGGTAGTGCCAGTGAGAGGCTTCTTAGAGATCTTTCTAATTATAAACCTAAGGTAAGGAGTACCTACAATTCAAGATTATTTTTTAAGCACACAAAGTCTAGAGGGGAGCTAGATTTCAAGTGCAATTGCCGGAACACACTTGTATATAGCTGCTTGGTGACAGATTTGCAACCTGAGCGTGTATGGAGCCAGACGGGTACTGCATACTCTATGTACCACCGCTGCACCGTGCTATGGTTTTCCCACGATGTTTTCTTTAAGCGAAAGCTCAAGCTCATTGTAGGATTCGAAACCACAACTTTCCCATGGCATTTGACGTCACGAACACTGAAGATATTATGAAATCTTCCTCATTTTCATCCATTCTCGAATGTTTGCTAAATTCCTCCTTAAGCCCTTTCTCCTCCTCTCTCTTGAGCAATAATTATCCTGAAGCCTTATTTCTAATATTCTTATTTGCAATCGGGTCTTTATTGCCAATTTTTAGGTGTACCATGAAACCTTCCCATTCTACAACGACACAAAGAAAGAAGGTTTCATGTTCCTAGCGACCTGCGTACAGCCCAGGAGTAGAGGAACTGTGACCCTTAAGGATACCAGCTCTTATGAGCCGCCTGTTGTCGATGCTAATTACTTGGAGCAGCGCTGGGATGTTAGGTGTATGATAAGAGGTATGTGTATCCTTGGGTTTGAAAGATCATTTCTCAAGTGGAGTTTAGATGAGAAAATAATGGGATTTTTTTTCTTGTGATTTATTTTTGATAGCAACTAATATTTGATTGATGAGGTTCTGTGCATAGGTCTTGTAGCCAAACTGCTACTACCACATGGTCATCATTATATTGTTATTTCTTTAGTGCTATATTCAATATAGGATTTGAATCCCTGATGATCGGTACCGGAGCATCCACCGATCTTTGACACGTACTATATTTACAGCTGTAAGAAGAATTGAACAGCTGATATCATCAAAACCATTCAAAGATGTTGGAGCTAAGATCCACTGGCCACGACCAGAGAGGTGTCTGACCTTTTGGAAGTATACCAGAGAAGAACAGATTGGATACATAAAACGAAGAAGGTTATAAATATATATATGTATACAGTGAGCAATTCAAAGTTATAGACCCTGAAAGCCTCTAGATGCAATTATTCGTTGTTGAAAAGAAATAGACTTGTAATTTACATCAGTAGATGTCTGCACTAGTCTGCTTGCTGGCTAACACTGTGATAATCTATACTAATATTATAAACCTGAAGATTTTGTTTCTTTGTTTGTTTGAACGCGCTAATCTCAGAAACTACTGGTTCGAATTGAAAAATTATTTTAATGTTGGGTAGCCCATTTATCGAGGAAGGCTATAGGCTACTTTTTTTCCCGGGAAAACATAAGATCCCTCGGGAACGTGGGTGAAACCGCGTGGCGAAAGATAGTAAAAATATAAAATGAAACACCACATTTTGTATTGATTGTTTTGCTACTTTTTAAACTTTTGCGTACTAAATTCATCTATTTATTCATCTTTTATTTTTTACAGGTTTAAAGATCAGCCTTTGCCCAAACAACAAAAAAAAGTAAAGAGCCCCCCAGATGAGTACATAGAGTGTATAATAAGAGAGGTAGCAGTTACTGGCCACCATGTTGGTGGTACATGCGCTGGTGGCAAGGTCGTTGATGATCATTTGAGGTTAGTTAAGTTGCATATTATATATCTACTATCTCAACCCTAATACAAATACGAAATTATGTTTATTGGTTTATCCTTATTTCACGCTGTAACAGAGCATTGGATCGCCCTGATTTGCATACAGATAGTTTATAAACATAGGCTACGTTTTCATTCGAGAACGCGGGTGAAACCGCGGGGCGAAACATAGTATTTACTAGAAAGGTCACAGCTATTGAGGTTTGTGTGTGTATGTGAATGTTTGTTACCTCTCAGCTCCGTAACGTTTGAACGGTTTTGGATGAAATTTGGCACACAGATAGAAAATATTCTGGATTAATACATAAGATACTTTATATGCCGGGAATTTGGATGAAATCACGGGTCGGAAGCTTGTTTTATTATTAACTATCTTTTCCGCTATATTGAAAAAATATTTCATTTAATTTCAATGCTTCTTCGTTACAGAGTAAAATCAGTAACGGGAATAAGAATCATGGACGCAAGTGTGTTGCCAACACCAATATCATTGTTTCCCAATTCAGTATTAGTTGCAATGGCGGAAAGGACTGCGGATATTATACAAAATAATACCCAATAAAGTTCTAATCGTATTGTTTCTTATTTCAATAACCGTCATGATCATCGTTACCTTTTTAGCCACAGCTAAATATAAACCTTTGTAAATCCTTGATTTCTTGAACCATTTGATAACATATTTGATAATTTCTTGGGCATTATTTCAGATTTTGTCAGTCACCAATACAAAATGTGTGTGACTATATATTTTTTTCTATCTTCGGTCACCATGGCGAGATTTTGCTCGGACACAAACTAAGCCATAGTTAAAAAAAACTTTTTGGAACGAAAATCCCCCTTATGTATTTTAAGTATGTACCTCGGTTGCGGTCCCGATCGGGTAGGTAGACGAACCGATTGAGTAGTCTATGGATGGCTCCTATTTTCTCATTTCAGACTTCGATTTGGAATGAGGTAATGATTGTGGCAAATTAATTCTGCTACTAACAACAGCATCAGCCTAAATTTAAGTAAATACAATCGACCTTTCCGATCGGAATGGCAACCGAATGGGTCTGATACGGTGGTGGTAAGGCGGGTAATTTTTACAGGGCTGGCTACCCTCTGAAAGATATCTACCGATGTGTTTCGAGAGTTGCACATTTGAGCCAGTTGCCTTTTAGGTTTTTTAAATGTTGGCAACAACAAACGTTGGTTTTTGTTTTTTAGTAATCCTCTTGTATTCATTTTTTTCATTGATAGAATGGTCACATAATAATAATGTCAAAGCCATTATCATTCAGTTTAGGCCCTAGAAGGGCACTTATGAAGGTAGAGTTTACTGAAGTTACCACCTGTATTGCTAATGACTCCTAAATTGCATTACATTTGTTGACGACCGATATTATGTTTTTTTTTTTATGTCAGGCGGACAATGCTAAGTGGCTACCGTCGTCGTCGCCATACAAAGAGAATTGCCGATGTGTTGTCAACATTTATAAAAACCTAGAAGGCTCTCAAGTCAAACTGCCGCAACACAACTGGCTAATTAAGTAATTGCACAGTTCTTAAATTCAATTAAAACAGGACAATTCCCATGATACTTTTATTGTAACCAAATATTTCCTTTACATGTATTACTAAATATATAGGCGAATAGACAAGTCGATCAGCTGTTCCAGTGTCTTTGTTATGTAGACGTGGAGTTCAATGATGGTGTTACCTTGTGGTAATGGTAAGGGGTAATTCTTTGGTGGAAATATTAAATTGTAGAAGTGATAGGTACCCTGTGAAATAAGTATTAAATTTTATTATTATATCATTCGTGATCCCTTATTATTAAGCATTCTAAAATTTTCCAATTTTCCGCGCAATTATCTTATTATTTCTTTCCGTAAGAACCTTCTACAAAGTATAAGAAACATTAAAAAAAAACGATGAATGAAATCGGTAAAGCCGTTCTCAAGTTATAGCGTGACCAAGGGAAATAGGGATTAATTTTTATATACAGGTGTGGTTTTGCATTTCCGCCATATTTACGGAGGTCGATATTTACCTTGTATGGAACACGATTCAATTATAAAATGGTACTAAAATGGTTTTAATGTTTTGTAAAAAAAGAATCCCACTGTGCAATAAAACAACATTAAGTTGTTGTATAAAATGACCCCGGGTGTAAACACCGCGCCATGGCGCCACTGCGCACTCGTCCGTCGCGCACACGGACCGCGCCCCGCGCACCGCACTCCGCACGCGCCCATGTTTGTAGGTCACGGTCAGTTGTTGTCCTCCGACTGCGGGTCGCGCACGCACCGTGCACAGCACCGTGCGTGACACTTGCACGCGTTCGAGGTGAATCTTCACGCCGCGCGCATCCTCGCGGGAGTGTAGGGCTTTACGTGTGAGTACGAGACGGGGCTCCTCCTCATAATGATCTCCGAGTGCGTCATGCTTCTGTATGGAAGCCAATGAATCGGTCGTGGTGGCCCAGTGCCCTGGCCACCGCACTCTCCGGACTTAACCCCTTGTGACCTGTGGGTAGAACTTAGTAGAAGACTTGTTTACGTTGACGAAATATCCAGTGTCAAGCTGTTAAGACAAAACATTGCGTCGGCATTTGAATAAGTCAAAAATAATAGAAATGTTTTGAGTAAATTAAAAAGAAACTTGCGACGCCGGCGCCGCCGTGCTTAAATGTGCATCGAGAATGAGGATGGAAACTTAAGCAGTATCTTCGAGTAACATAGGTGCGTAGTAAATAAACTTTTCTGAAAATAAATTTAATGATTACAAACATTAGGTAGAATTTGACGTAATTTTTTTTTTAGATCGCTTCTTAACTACCAAATAAAAATGCCTAGGTAAGTAGTTTTGACGGTCCACAGTTCGGTAAAGTAAGAAGGTCAATTTGGAAATTCTATTCTAATAATTTTTCGTACCTAGTTAGTTAGTATTCAACTTGTGCCTACTTACAATAAGATAAAGAAGGTTGCGCCGTGCAAATGTAGAACAGATACCTACGATACGCAATAAAATACCTACGTACTGGGTCAACGACCGCGGCGCCGGCGCGGCGGCCGGGTTCCTCCGCTCGCCGCGCCGCGCGCGCCTCGACCCCGAATTGCAGACGTAAATCATTGGTGCTATAAATATGGCGGAAATGCAAAACCACAACCTGTATAGGTACAGGTGTTTTTTTTTGTCAATGGAAATACTTGCAGGGGTGGAAGTACTCATGTATGAAAAATCTCGTATTTTGCTTTTACCTTTTCTAAAGGACATTTCAATGATACGTCCGAATACTGTTTTACGAATTCCACTAGCCAGCCATACTTAATTGTGTCGCATATAGAAACTTTCCAATAAAAGTCTAAGTCACCATGCATTATTTGGTAGGCAAGTTTCATCTGAAAATAAAATTAGACAATTCAAATAAAACAGTTATTGAAGAGTTTCCAACACATTGCATTTTTAGCTACCTACATCTATTTGAAAGTGAAAAAATCAGGTCCAAAACTATTATATATATTTCAAGCCAAACATACACATATTTTCCTTAAAACACAAATATTGACAGTGAGACTAGATAAATAATTGTAATAACACAATTTTGATCGTCTTTGATATTAATAAGTTAGCGTTTTGAATGCAAAAATAGCACATACAGATCTGTCATGATACGCTACATATAGGCACAAATCTTGAAATTACATTTCATAGGCGCTTGAAATTAAAAAATTAAATCGTAAAAAAAATTTATAAAGAATTCAAAATTTTGACCATAGGTAGGTGGTACACCTAATTTCAAAAACATACCGTAACATTATTGTTCCAGTTATATAAATTTGTTATTGTAACATTGCTTGTATAGGCGTCCCTTCTGCTACGACGGGAGGTGAAGGCCTGCGCATGCGACACATACTTAGGATTGTAGTATTTGACCACGGCTCGCTCTTGGCGATATTCTATCTGTGAAAGGCACCACAGATAAATGTGTCAGACAGATTGATTATTTATATGTCTAAATGGACAATCGCGCTACTAAAAAACTAAAAACAACAAGCCCAAACTATGATGTTACGCTGGTGTGCGTGATTGCAACGTCTTACGATTGCGTTGCGTCATTCTGCTAGTCCTAGAATGCATAATCCTATTGGCGGATTAAAACGCATTCCTCGCTACGCATCTCTAGTGGAAACGCAGCCTAATGATACGAGTTGTAGAAAAGTTTCAATTAAAATAGGAAAAAAAAATACATTGTCGAGAAGAGATTATCATACAGAGGAAGTAGAGAATTAAGGAGGACCAGTTACACTATTTTTTTAACGCGTTCACGGCGCCGCGGCGTCGACTATCTAATTCGACATATAAATAAATCAATGAGCCGCCAATAACTGATGGATAAAAGCAGCTTCTTATCTGAAGGGTAATTAATTATTTAACTAAGGTTAAAAATCTGTCATCTAGCACCTATAGGCGTGGTCCGGCAGAACTGCACTTGAGAGCCGGTTCCCATCTAGACTTTCTTTTACCACCTTCGGTCACATCAAAATCGTAAATCGTCTTCCAGTAAACTATATTGAAATATTTACTTTACAAATTCAGAAAAAACATTAAAAATAAACAAAGTAAGTAAGCAAAACTACGTACAGCATTATATGAATCCAATAGAAAAACCATAAGTACACAAAAACAGAAGGACCTCATGTCTTTGTCGTTAAAACTGCACTGCAAAAACAAACTGTCGAAACTGTTTGAAAACAGGATCATTTGAATTAATTTGGTCATTATACTTACTGTATTGCATACCGTGAAATTATTCATAATTAAGTCTTATAATACAGGTGTATTTTACGTAATAAATATCTCAATTATCTTGATTTAAAGTAGACCACTATCGACAATAATTTATTTCATACTTTATTTTTTACGGTCAAATTTTAACCTTTATTTAACCTTACTGTTTAATTAACCATAACTTGTGGATAAATATGAAAGAAGTGACCGGTAAAGTTTGGCATTATACTTGGCTACCTGAGTCGTGGTGGTATATTTTTTTGAACTTTGTATAGGCTTGTGTTTGACCACAAAATTAGCATCGTAAGTGATTATAAGGTCGAAGATGGTAGCATACAAAGCTTAAAAGGATCTGGCTCTCAAGTGTAGCTGCAGGAACACACCGGTGAGTGTATGGTTGATTTTTAACTTGAAGAGTAGCCAGCTAAGCAGGCAATACAAAGTACCACCCTGAAAAAAATGTGTAGGCTACAAATATAAACCTAAGAAAACTAAAATATTTATTTACACAACTCATTGGGTATTATTTTGTATAATATCCGCAGTCCTTTCGGCCATAGCAACTAACACGGAATTGGAAACATCAATATCATTGTTACCTAATTCAATATTAGTTGCACTGCGGATAATATACAAAATAATTGTTGTTATTTTTAATTTCATAGTTGCATAGATTTATAAACATATGCCTTGCTGAGTTTCTTGCCGGAGTCTTCTCAGTCCAAGTGTATTCCAAACCGGTGGTAGAATCAATTGTAAATAAATAAATAAATATTCTGGGACATTACCCCTAATACAGACCCATTCGATTGCTATTCCGATCGGAAAGGACGATTTTACTTCGTTAAATTTAGGCTGATGCTGTGTTAGTCGCAAAATTCATTTGCCGCGATTGTGTACCGATCGACTACCTCATTCCATATGGAAGTCTGAAATGAGAAAATAGAAGCCAACCTATTCAGTAGACTAATCAATCGGTTCGTCTACCGAATCGGGACTGCAACTGAGCAAGTCTGAATAAGGGGAATTATTCCTCACACACGGCCATCTGACCCCAAACTAAGCGGAGCTTGTGCTATGGAAGCCAGATAACTGATATACTACTTTTATTTTGTAAGTTATATAGATAATTACACCCCGACTCAGGACAAACAGACATGTTCATACACACAAATGTCTGTCCTGAGTGGGAATCGAACCCATGACCTGTGGTGTGATCGAAAGGGTATCTTACCAACCACGCCAACCGGCACGCCAAACGTATAGTTAATAAGTGCCTTATTAGGGCCTAAACTGAATAAATGAGTTTGAGTTTAAATACCCAATGACTTGATCAAATAAAGATCTAATCGTATTCGTTATTTCGATAACCGACATGATCATCGATACCTTTTTAGCCACTGCTAAATATAAGCCTTTGTAAGTATATCTTTCAATTCTTGAATTATGACGTATTCGATAATTTCTTTGGCATTATTTCAGATTTAGTCTGTCACCAATATAAAAAGTGTGACAGGCAATTGACTCTCAAACTGCCGGAACACACTTGACTAGTAAAGTTAGTGCACAATTCTTAAATTAAATTAAAAAGCATAATTCCCACGATACTTTTATTTTAGTTCTTATATATGAACAATCAAATATTTCTTCTACTACGGAATATGCATGCGAATAGACATGTCAATGACCTTCTCCAGTGTCTTTGTTATGTAGGTGTTCAATTGAAAGACGGTGTTACCTTGTGGTAGTGGTAAGGGGAAATTCTTCGGTGGAAATATTAAATTGTAGAAGTGATGGGTACCCTGTGAAATAAGTATTTCATTTTATTATTACAACTTTATAAAGCACTAGCTCCCGCCCTGCGGATTCACCCGCGTTCCCGAGGGATCTTATGTTTTCCCGAGATAAAAGTAGCCTTTAAGCTATTCCAGGCCATAATCTATCTTCATCCAGATCCGTTCAGCCGTTCTGGCGTGATTGAGTAACAAACATCTATCTATCCATCCATCCATCCAAACTTTCTCATTTATAATATTAGTAGGAAGTATGATGATTGAATTGACCCGCGTTGTAGTCATTGTATACCTACTAGTTACTAAACTAATAGGTCCATTTTAAGCGACGACGGAACGGAGAAGGTGTGTATGTAAGTGTACGGTTTTGTTTCCAATTAATTCTAAAACGGTTTAATCAATTTCGATACGGTTTCCTGCGAACGGATTGCAATTATGTTTCTAAACAGGTGTTATGGTATGGCTAACTCACCAGAGGGCGCTCTAATAAATATTTTCTTCTTGCATTTGTATATAAATTGGAACAAGCAGTACTGGGACCAAATTTTGGAGTATAATATATTGTAAGACACCAAACATACAGAAGGACAGGTATTTAAACAAAAACAGAGGAATTTTCTAAAAAGGTAATTCCTCTGTTTTTGTCTAAATGTAAAATATAAAGCATGACAGGAGGATATCTGTTTTGGTCTTGCTATAGTTGTCTCTTTTTGTTACATGAATACATAAGGACTGTCAAAATGGACCTATCTACACTGGCAGGCGCCTTGTGTCACGATCGAATAATCACAAAATTCTCTTTTACCTTATCTACAGGACTTTCTAAAAAGATAATTCCTCTGTTTTTGTCTTATATATAAAATAATTTAAAAAAACCGGCCAAGTGCGAGTCGGTCTCGCGCACGAAGGGTACCGAACCACTATCTATAAAAACGGCAAAATAATCGCGTTTGTTGTATGGGAGCCCCCCTTAAATATTTATTTTATTTTGTTGTTATAGCGGCAACAGAAATACATAATTTGTGAAAATTTCAACTGTTTGGCTATCGCGGTTCTTGAGATACAGCCTGGTAACAGATAGACGGACGGACAGACAGCGAAGTCTTAGTAATAGGGTCCCGTTTTTACCCTTTGGGTACGGAACCCTAAAAAGCATGACAAGAGGATATCTCTTTTGGTCTCGCTATAGTTGTCTCTTTTTATTTAGTTTAGTTCTTTACAAGTAGGCCCCTTATGTCACGATTGAAGAATCACAAACTTTTCTTTTACCTTCTCTAAAGGACATTTCAAAGGTATGTCCGAAAACTTTTTTATGTATTCTTTCATCCAGTCAGTCTTGAGAATGTCGCATAAAGAAACATTCCAAGAAAAATCTAAGTCACTTTGCATTATTTGATAGACAAGAATCATCTGAAAAAAAAAAGATAATTCAAATAAAAACAGTTACTGAAGAGTTTCCAACTCTGCATTTATAAAACATCTAGGTATTGGAAAGTTGAAAAATCTAAAAGTCTAAAATTTCATTGAAATCGGTTGGGCGGTTTTGAAGATTAGCGCATACATAGGTACGAACGCGCGGTTTTTCATATATTAATAAGAATAGCATTTTTAATGCAAAATGAATAGTAGGTACATACCTAGATCTATTATTATACGCTAAATATAGGCATAAATCTCAATTTCATAGGCGCTTGAAATTTACTAAAATTAAATCGCAAAAAAACATACAGTGCACCTAATAAAAAAAACATACATACTGTAACATTATTATTCCAGTTTTGTCGATTTGTGTATGTAACATTGGTTGTATAGGCGTCCCTTCTGCTGCGACGGGAGGTGAAGGCCTGCGCATGCGACACATACTTGGGATTGTAGTATTTGATCACGGCTCGCTCTTGACGATATTCTATCTGTGAAAGTCACCAGAGATAAATGAGACAGAT
Source organism: Tetheella fluctuosa (assembly GCA_951216915.1). Taxonomy (NCBI): domain Eukaryota; kingdom Metazoa; phylum Arthropoda; class Insecta; order Lepidoptera; family Drepanidae; genus Tetheella; species Tetheella fluctuosa. Next base: position 978,944 of record OX578229.1, on the reverse strand, counting down.
TGATTATTTATATGTCTAGATGGACAATCGCGCTACTAAAGGACTAAAAACAACAGGCCAACTTGTTACGCTGGTGTGCGTCACAGCTCTACGTCTTACGCTCGCGTTGCGTCATTCTGCTAGTCCTAGAATGCGTGCATAATGATACCAGTTGTTGAAAAGTTCCAATTAAGATGGGGGAAAAATGATAACATTGTCGAGAAGAGTTTATCATTCTGACGAACAAGGGATTTAAGGAGGACCAGTTACGATCTATTTTCTTCGACGCTTTCACATCGTCGACTATCTATTTCGACATATAATTAATCAAAGAGAGATAAAAACCAATAACTGATGGATAAAAACAGCTTTTTATCTGAAGGGTTATTTAGTTCAAGATGGGTTAAAACAAGTGATAAAGTAAAAGTCTGTCATCTAGCACCTATAGGTGTAGTCCGGCAGAATTGCATTTGAGAACCGGTTCCCATCTAGGCATTCTCTTACCACCTTCGGTCACATCAACATCGTTAAATCTTCCTCCAGTAAATTATATTGAAATATTATTCACTTTAGAAATTCAGATATAATAAACAAGGTTAGTAATTAAGTATAACTACGTACAGAATTATATGAATCCAATAGAAAAAACACAAGAACATAAAAACATAAGCACCTCATGTCTTTATCGTTAAAGCTACACAAGCAAAAACAAACTGTCGAAAATGTTTCAAAACACGATACTTTGAATTAATTTGGTATACAATACCTGTATTGTATACCGTGAAATTATTCATAATTAAGTCTTATAATACAGATGTATTGTAGGGGAGACCAGGGATAAACGTAACAATTTTTAATTGTTTAGTAATATCTTACAGCCTAGACAGACTAGATAGATTTTCAACTTGACGGAAGTAGCCTGGCTGGCTACCACCCTCAAGTTGAAAATCTGTCGCCAAACACGGCTGTTGCACTTGAGAGCCAGATGCCTTCTAGGCTTTACAAAGGTGTTCAAAACTTACTTTGGGGGTATTTTTGCGACACTGTCTCGCTACGTCCACAATCTGATGGCACAGCGCCGCTGGGAGCGCTAGCTGAGATAAAGAGGCTTTAAAATGGCACATATCGGTGAAACAGCCATTAGTGCAGCCAACATAACGGTGTTGGTTGTATAATTATTCTACATTAATCTACTTAATATTTTATATTTAATCTGCGTTGTACAGTTGTTTGTTATCCTAAATAAATAAAACATAATTCGTTCAGAAACTCATTTGTCAAGTTCATCCCGCGTTACATTCATACCCGGTCTCCCCTACGTACAAAATATCTCAATTATCTTGATTTGAAGTGATAGTGGTCTTTTGTCATTTTATTACATATATTATTTTTGACGGCCAATTTTTAACCTATAATTTAACCTGACTGTTTAATTAACCATAACTTGTGGATAATTTATGAAAGAAGTGTTCTGTAAAGTTTGGCATTATACAATATACATGGCTTTCTGAGTCGTGGTGCTATATTTTTTAAAACTTTTTTTTGGTCACAACCACAAAATTAGCATCGTAAGTGATGATGTGGCAGAAGGTGGTAGCACACAAAGCTTAGAAGGATCTGGCTGTAAAGTGTAGCTGCTGGAACACACCCGTGAGTGTATGGTAGATTTTAAACATAAGGATGTTAGCCAGAAATAGCCAGACTGGTACTACTGGTACTACAAAGTACCTTACCACCGAAAAATATGTGTATATAAAAAAAGTCATATAAAACAAAAACAAAAAGTATCTGAAATCGTTAAGTGTGATCAAATTCTGTAAACGTTAAAGATATTTAAAAAAATCAAGATATCAAATTAAATGTAGTTCTTATCTTATAATATCTATATATATAAAAGAGAAAGTATGTATGTATGTTCCTTATAGACTCCAAAACCGGTGAACCGATCGCGATGAAATTTTCAGACTATCTTCATGTTAGCCCCGCGGGTAATGCTGTAAGGTTTGGTGGCGATCGGAGCACTCGGGACCGCGGGTGAAACCGCGAGGCGGAAGCTATATGCTTGCATATAGGTCATTCACACTGCAGTGGTCAGAATAATCCAGCAATCATAGAATTATTATCTACTATAGATATATACCACAATCTCACTATGGTAGGTGATGATGTGGCCAAAGGTGGTAAGCAAACAAAGCCTAGAAGGATCTGGCTCTCAAGTGCAGCTGCCGGAACACACCAATAGGTGTTTGGCGATAGATTTTCAACTTGAGGGTGGTAGCCAGCCAGGCGGGTACTACAAAGTACCCTACCACCGTGCTATGGTTTCCTCACGATGTTTTCCTTCACCGAAAGCTCAAGCTCATTGTAGGATTCGAACCCACGACCTTCGCCACGGCATCCGACGTCACTATCATCGCCTTAAAATATTTTTTTCGGAATTCAAAAGTAGCACTGATTATTATACGTTTATTAATTAGGTAATGGTATATATTATGTAATAAGGTTTTTTTAGGAATATTATATTATATGTATTTTTTTATAATTCTTATTTCGATATATAGGCATAAGATTGGAAGTCATGCTTCGGCTTCAGGCTTTACATTATACTGGGTGACTTTTTTGTCACTGGCAATACTTGCAGGGGTGGGTGTAATCATCAATATGAGCAACTTTTATTATGGGACTAACTGTGAAACCACGAAAAAATTATCAGCTGTTCCATACAAAAGTTCAATACCTGCTCAACCAAAATGTATGAAGCAACCATTTTATTTTACGCGATATCAGAGTTGTTCCCATAATAAAAGTTGTTCATATTGATGAGTATTTGCACCCCTGTAAGTATTGCCAGTGACTAAAAAATCAGCCTATAGGGTACCTACCCTATCGAACATAAGAAAAAGTGACAAAAAGAAAACTGGACCAAGGATACTAGGTACCTTAAGGAACGCCAAACAAAAAATTCTAAATAAATAAAATGCTTTATAATTTATTCTGATTTTGAATAGTAATTTGAAATAGGTATACATTCTATATAGTGTGTAGACAGATAAATATCTCAAGTAAAGGAGACATATTCTCCGTCAGATGGTATGATATAGTGAGGTTGGTCTCCCCTTTCGGCAATGGAAATGGGAAATTCTTCGGCGGCAACTCCATGTTGTAGATATTGTAGTTTCTCTGAAAAAAAAAATGAAAATGAGAAATGGAAATATTTTTATTTAAATAGGCCTTTACAAGCACTTATGAATAGTCTGACTCTAATGCTCGGTCGGAAGATTGCTTTTGCTGAGAAGAGCCGGCAAGAAACTCAGCAACTCACATTTATTACATAAAATTATTTATCTAGTCTCACTGACAATAAGGAAAAAATATATCAAAATTTTGAATTAATGTATTTAGAATTTAGAATCATCAAATTTTCAATAAAATATTTACTAAAGTTAACATAATGAAAAATGAGAATATAGAATAGAGATATTAAAAAATACTTGTAATGATTTCATTTAATAAAGAAACTTTTGAATTTGAATTAGATATAGATCTGTGTAGTGACAGGAATGTATAAGACTATGAATGAGTACATACGAGGAAGTTTGAAAGTAACGCCAGGGACTGAACAGTTGAGAGGGAACCGTTTGTCGTGGTATGGACATGTTATGAGGAGGGAAGAAAGTCATGTCACTTGAAGATTTTGGTTGCAAGGATTCCGATTTTTCTCAACAATGACTGAAGCGAACGAACTGAAATTTATTGTAGGAATTCATCATGTCTTCGACTTTATTTTGTACTAGGGAGACTTTTGTAGTAGGGAGCGGGACGCAGCACGTTGAATTTCAGATTTTTAAGCTTAACGCGGCGTCACCTTGAAGGCGACGCCTTGAAGATTTTGGTTGCAAGGATACCGAAAAAAATCATCATATATTTGACTTTATTTTGTACATTGCAAAACACGATTGGTTAACTTTTATAACGAATCTTTTTTTATAATTAATCAAAAAGACCTTTAAAATAAGAGATTCCAATTTTACCGACACTGAGGATCGATTTGAGGTTCCAAATAACAAATTGAAACTGATTGAACTATAATTTGTACATAGGTTTTATGAAGTATATTTGTAGTTTTTAAATTAAACAATAAAAACTATTTTGTCGCATACGCCCGTTCCGTTTACGCGGGTTTTCTATGAGAGGTCACTATAGTAGGGAGCGGGACGCAGCACGTTGAATTTCAGTTTTTTAAGCTTAACGCGGCGTCACCTAAAGGAGTTATGAATATGAATGTGGATGGGTATACGGGAAGAGGAATACCGATAAAGAGATGGATGGATTGTGTAAAAGATCATATGAGTAAGGAGTGGATGCAGATATGACGGATAGAAGAGCCGAATAGAAGAATTAATATATTTCTTAGTAAATGCAAACCCGATAACAACGTTTTCTAACGTATTTTTTTACATCAATTACAGGTAATACTTACAGGCGGAACTGGACACGTGAGAATAATATCCGAGAACGTATGTATATACTCAGCTAGCCAAATATTCTTTACTATTTCGCATACTTTTACTTTCCATGTGAAATCGGGACCGCCCTTATCTACTTTATAGTGGATTTTAAGCTGAAAAAATTTATCAATAGTATTTAAGAGATTATTATTAGGTACATATCTTTATTACTTAGAAAATTATAGATATACCGAAAAATCGTCAATTAATACCATACAATTTTATTTTATTTATTTTAGAATTATGTGATAAAAATCTTACTAAATAATATTAACACACGTGTCTAGATATTTACAATTAAAAAGAGAAATAAAAACAAGAACAAAAAGTACACATCTTAATTTAATTTAAACTATTTACAAAAAGAAAAGCTGATCTAAATCGCCGCCAGTTGGTAGTGTGCCCAGAACGCTAGCGGCATTGCCACGCTGTATGGCGATGCTAATCCTCTGGCCGAGGTATTCACGGGCCCTCTGGTCACGAGAAGCGTCTATCAGTCGCTTAGATATATCGCGAAACATTCGATGGGCTCCTGGCCCCCACGCCCCCAGCGTCTCAACCCCAAACGGTTCAAAAATATAGCCCCTTCAAGGTTACTATATTTGCGCCGCTTGTGGTTTTCGGCACAGACAGTCGCGCCACCGGCTTTTTTGATAGTCTCTGGAAGGTGGGACGGTGCGACAGTATCGACACTAGTTGCGTCCCATACTAAGGGACGCCCCAACTTCCAGGGCATCAAGGTCATTTCGTCAGGTCTCTTACCATCATCCCGCATCAGACCACTCGGTTCGCGAATAGCTGACACGTGAGACTGGCAAGAGCCCGGCGGATGATGTCATTGAGGTCAGAATGGCGCGGAATTCTGCCTGCGCTTTTTACGCACGATGGTGGTGGCCAAGTTGATCGGCAAAAGTGTCACACTGGCAGCGATGGGACATATAAATAGTTGCACCAAGACGGAGACAAGATGCAAGCCGGAAAGTCGATGGATCGAATAGAGTCCCGATGTTTGCTGACGGAAGCGCTCGCAACCTAATATACCATACATACCTAATTGATTTTAAGCATAAAAAAAAACGACTGGGCTGTAAGGTTATGAGCCTTTGTCTGCTTTTCACGAAATAAATAAACGCTAACAAATTAAACTTGATGGATATTGGTACATACCGTAACATTGTTACCCCAAGGATGTTTTATTGTAGCAGTGATATTAGTTTTGTATGGATCACCTTTTCTAGAGCGTTCTGTAAACGCTTGCGCATACGGCACGTACTCAGGGTTGTGGTATTTAATGACGGCTTGTTCTTGATGGTATTGTACCTGTTATATAAATAACCTAATTAGAAAATAATTCAAGATGCCATAGAAGAAAATTATCAAATAATTAGGAAATTAAAAAAAAACTACTAATCCTACTATCCGACTAATATTATAGATGCAAAAGTTTGGATGGATTGATGGATGTTTGTTACTCAATCACGTCAGAACGGGTGAATGGATCTACCGTTCTGGCGATGAAATTTTTAACAGAGATAGATTATAGTCTGGTATGTTTCAAGCAGGCCTCTATATTTTTAAAAGACCTGTCGATACAATACTCAAACAAAAAGTTACAATGCTCCTGTGGCAGGATATGTTGGTCTTAATATTAATCAGTGGTAGTGGCGTCGGATGCCGCGGCGAAGGTCGTGGGTTCGAATCCTACAATGAGCTTAAGCTTTCGGTGAAAGAATACATCGTGAGGAAACCATAGAACGGTGGTAGGGTACTATGTAGTACCCGTCTGGCTGGCTACCACCCTCAAGTTGAAAATCTGTCGCCAAACACCTATTGGTGTGTTCCGGCAGCTGCACTTGAGAGCCAGATCCTTCTAGGCTTTGTGTGCTTACCACCTTCGGCCACATCATCATCTACCATAGTGAGATTGTGGTCAAACACAAGCCTATACATTGTAAAAAAAAATATATATATATTAATAACACCTGTAAATACCATATTCTTGCAAAAAAAGAATCTGAATCAATTATACTTACGGATAAAACATAAACACACGAAAATATTAAAATAAAGATAGAATACAATTTCAACATTGTTCCTGATGTTTCCAGCCTCGATACGAAATGTGAATAAAGTTTAACTGTCGCCGTCGTGCTTTATTTAGACAACGTAAAGTCTATTACAGAGGATTCACCAATTATTACGTCAAACAAACCATAAAATGAGTAACATACATAAAATAATATCTATTATTCGTTTTATAATCCATTATCGTGAGAATCAACAATTTTTTCATTAAATTCAAATAGTAATTCTATTTTTGATTAGATATTATAGAACGTATGTCGATTTAAAATAAATTCATTTTGATGATGCTAATGTGTCTTTAAGCTACAAGAGGCCTCCTAGGTGGCTGGAAAACTCCAACAGTAGATTGACCACTAGCCTACCTCTACCAATACGCGTGGTGGATTAGATTCCCTTTTGAATTAAAATAAGGCTGTAGAGGAGGAGGAATGATTCTTGATTATGTTTACTCGCTTTGTATTAAACGGTTTAATAATTAAATAATCAAATGGTTTCTCTTGATGTTTATTAGTTCCACGAAACGTTTGTGACTGCACCTACCGCACTAATGATCATGTTTTCCAAATAATATTAAAAATAGATCCTAATCCTAACTAATATTATAAATGCGAATGTGAGTTTGTTTGTTTATCTGTTTGTTTGTTACCTTTTCACGCTTAAACCCCTGAACCGATAGCGATGAAATTTGGTATGCAGATAGCTTATGGTATGGAGAAGAACATAGGCGACTTTTTATCCCGGGAAAACATAAGATCCCCGGGGAACGCGCCCGCCCTTCACCCGCGTTCCCAAGGGGAACATCCAATGATTAGATCGCAATCAGCTGTTTAAGCGTGAAAAGGTAACAAACAAACAAACAATCTCACATTCGCATTTATAATATTAGTTTGGATGGTTAGGATTATTATTTTAACATCAATGTAACGAGAAAATAATACATTAGTTTAACTCATAAATGAAGTTAATTTATCATAAAATATCAAAGCATAGTAGGTAATGTAGATATAGATTTTAAAAAACAAGTGATTCTAAATAAAATCATCGAGTTTTAAAACAAGCATACAAAACACGAAACACGGAAATCAAGTTTATTTATAGAAAACCAGAGACCCTTTTTTGCCTCGAGGAAACATAATGATTCAACTTAATATTCTTTAGCTGTTTCATTTTCCTCCTCATCTTCAGTATCATGTTTGAATTCAAGCCTTTGTGTTGTATTGAATTGATATAAAAAAATGTGTGAACCCAAATCACGTTTGGACGGAAAAGTTGCTATAGTAACAGGCGGCAGTTCTGGAATAGGATTAGAAGCAGCTAAAAATCTAGCCAGTCTAGGAGCGAGAGTTATAATTGCAAGCAGAAATGAAACTAAACTCAAAAACGCACGTAAAGACATAGAAAAATCTACTGGAAATCCAAACGTTGCATATAAAGTTCTTGATTTAGCATCTCTGAAATCTGTGAGAAACTTTGCCAGTGAAGTCAATTTGGAGAGCCGAGTAGATATTCTTGTGAACAATGCAGGAGCAGTTGCACTACCTGACAAACTAACAGAAGACGGTCTAAATTTAACAATGCAAGTGAATTTCTTTGGTGCTTTCTTACTTACGTATCTATTGCTGCCACTGTTGATGAAATCTGCACCAAGTAGAATAATAAACGGTTCAGCAGCGACAATGTATATCGGTCGAATAGAATTTGATCATTGGAACGATATTAATCGATATTCAGCTATATCATCACTTGCAAATTCAAAATTAGCTGCAGTTTTATTTACTGCAGAATTAGATAGAAGATTAAAAGGTAAAAGTGTTACTGCAAATAGTTTTGATCCATTCGTGGTACGTGATACAGATATTTTGACTAATATACCTGGACTTATAAAAGATGTATCAAGATTCTTTGTAAATATTATTGGACAGCGTAAAGAAGATGTTGGAAATCAAATAGCGTATTTAGCAGCGTCGTCAGATTTATGTGCTGTAAGTGGAAAACATTTAAAGTTTTGTGGGGCTTGGGTAAATCATTGGTTGGTACATGATACTGTTTTGACGAAGAAATTGTGGGATGTTTCTAAGAAACTTGTGAAGATTACTGAGAACGAAGATTGGGAGGCAAACACTAGTGAATTTTAAGCATGTAGTTATTTTTATTCAGTAAAGAAAGTATAAAAAAATGTATACACTTTAATATACCGATAGTATTTTATTCAACTATTGGCATTGTTCTGTATTATGTACTTTTATTAAAATAATCTAGATAATTACAATTAAAGTAAAAAATACAAACTATGATATATAGAAAACATCCTCAAAGCCCTCGCTGCTGTCGATAGGCAAGGTTCCCAACAGGCTGGCAGCGTTCCCTTTTTGGATGGCCAAGCTTATGCGTTGGCGGAAAAAGCTCCCAGCCCGTCGGTCTCCCGAAGCCTCGATGAGCTTGGATGATAAAATCCGAGCAAATCGGCGAGCCTCGAACCCCCATGGACCCATGGTTTCAACTGCGAATGGCATGAACGAAAAATTAGAACCAAGACAAGCGTATTTTTTAAATTTGGATAATAAAAAAAAAAAATATCAAGACATGTTTTTTTTTTATACATGAATATAATGGACTATTCTTGTTTCAATAATTATAAGTCTACTATTGACTGTACATTTATTTTTTTACCAAAAATGAAGTGTGGGTTATGTAGGTAACATAATGAATATTGCGATATGAAATATTTCCGAAACCAAAGTAAGATTAGTCATGCTGATCGACTTTTACTAAGGGACCAGCTCAGGAATCGCCAAAAAAAATAAACATCTTTTCATACATTTTCACAGAGATGATCTTATATTGTAAAGATTTTTAATAATTTTCGTAAATGAATTTTCCCAAAACTGTCTTATGATCTGTCTTATGATTTTTATTGATACAGAAACAAATAAAAAACAGTGTTATTATTTTGGCATTGGTCGCGTTCATGAACTTTACAAAACAACTTTTATCAATTAATGGAGCTAGTAGGTACAATGTCAAAATTGAAGGTAACAAGAGCTAAAATCGATGTAGGCCTATTGATTGGCAGCTATAATACTTACCATAAAAATAAAATAAAAACTATATATTTTGTAGGAAAACTCATTCATGTTTTTTTTTCATACTCTACTAGATTTTCCGCGCGGTTTCACCCGCGTTCCCGGGACAAAAAGTAGCATACAGCCTTCCTCGATAAATGGGCTATCCAACACTGAAAGATTGAAATTTTTTGAATACTTGATAATATTTTGAAAGAAATACTTCCATAAAAAAAGGTAGAAAGATCTGCACGTCCATCTGGTTGGCATCGGAGCGTACGCAATAGATTCACTTGTCTAAATATCTAACGCGTCGGCCATCGGTATTTTTAACAAAAGAATTACTCCGTACGCTCCGTGCCGAGGAAGGAAGCGTTTTCATCATAACATTGCACGGTGGTAGGGTACTCTGTAGTACCCACCTGGCTGGCTACCACCCTCAAGTTGAAAATCTGTCGCCAAAACACCTATTGGTGTGTTCCGGCAGCTGCACTTGAGAGCTAGATCCTTCTAGGCTTTGTGTGCTTACCATCTTCGGCCACATAATCACCTACCACAGTGAGATTGTGGTCAAACACAAGCCTATGCATAGTAAAAAAAAAAAACTCATTTTGGAATAGGTCGACGACCATAAGGCCATTTAAAAATAATATGTAGAAAGGTTTTAAGACCACAATCAGAATAGTAAAAAATGAAATAAAAAATACAAATAAACATAACTCAATTCAAAACGTTTGTCGACCGAAACGAAAATCAAGTTTATTTACAAAAAAACTGAGCAAGCTCCTTTATTTGCCTTGAGGCAATGTACGTATGCGTAACCTTGATGATTCAACTTACGTTCAGTAACTCAAATGTGTTCGAACCACTGTGTTGTGCCAATTGAAACGGTAAAATGTGCGATACAAAATCAAGATTAGACGGAAAAGTTGCCGTTATAACAGGTGGTAGTTCTGGAATAGGGCTAGAAACAGCAAAACAATTATCCAGTCAAGGAGCCAAAGTCATAATTGCAAGCAGAAATGAAACTAAACTCCAAAACGCCCGTAACGATATAGAAAAATCATCTGGAAATCCCAACGTTGCATATAAAGTTCTAGATTTAGCGTCTCTGGAATCAGTAAGAAACTTTGCCAGTGAAGTCAATATGGAGAACCGAGTCGATGTACTTATAAATAACGTAGGAATACTTGCACTACCTGATAGACTAACAGAAGATGGCCTAAATTTAACAATGCAAGTGAATTTCTTCGGTTCTTTCTTACTAACGTATCTATTGTTGCCACTGTTGATGAAATCAGCACCGAGTAGAATAATAAACGTGTCAGCGGCATCAATGTACATCGGTGAAATAGATTTTAATCATTGGAATGATATTGGTCGATATTCAACTTTACAACAAGCAGCTAATTCAAAATTAGCCCTGGTTTTATTGACAGCAGAATTAAGTAGAAAACTAAACGATGAAAATGTTACTGCAAACAGTCTAGACCCTTTCTTCGTGCGCGACACAGATGCATTTATAAACTTATCTGGAGTTCTCAAGAAAATAACAAATTTGTTTGTTGATGTAGTAGGTCAGAGTAAAGAAGATGTTGGAAATCAATTAGCAGTTTTAGCTGCATCACCAGATTTGAAAGGTGTGAGTGGAGAACATTATCTGTTTGGTAAACCTTGGTTAAATCATTGGTTGGTTCGTGATACTATTTTTACGAAGAAGTTATGGGATGCTTCTAAGAAAGTTGTTAAGATCACAGAGGACGAAGATTGGGAAACAAACATTTGAGAACATTAATTTTACTTTTATTGTTATTATGCTATGTAATGTCAAAATTAAAACAAATACCTTTTGTTTTACCTCTTACAAAAAACTTTTTTTATACAAAGTTGTCTATGTAATAATTTAAAATACAAAAAAAAACATAAATCAATGACTATATTTCAGATGACTGTATGTATAAGAAGAAAAACATTCTAAGATTACAAAGTTTGTCATCTTGTTAAAGTTATTAAACTCGTAAAGTTACAAAACTCCGCATATTCCAAAATTATATAAAAGACTTAATATAAGTTACATACGAAATTACATATATGTATAGTCATAAGGAATTTATATTTAAACCTTGGATGCTCAATAAAAAATACAGAACAATACAAAGCTTTTGATTGGGTTGATCACATAAACTAACATGTATCGCTAGGGAGCATGGGGAAGTATAAAATAATGTCACAACAATAAAATACATTTAAAAAATAGAAATACCTCCCAATACATCAATGATAACTATGAAAATGTTGTTATCAGTTTATTGAGAAATATAATTTGGGGTGATGCTGGGAAGTATTTTGTGGCCATTATTATTTTAAGTGCAAGTAAATAAACTAGGTGGACTTCCTTAAGGCGACGCCTTGAAGATTTTGGTTGCAAGGATTCCGATTTTTCTCAACAATTACTGATGCGAACAAACTGAAATTTATTGTAAGAATTCATCATGTCTTTGACTTTATTTTGTACGTTGCATAACACGATTGGTTAACTTTTATAACACAAAATAATTAATCAAAAAGACCTCTTTAAAATAAGAGATTCTAATTTTACCGGCATTGAGGATCGATTTGAGGTTCCAAAATTTCTATATTATATTAATTGAAACTGATACTATAAATTGTACTATTAATTATTAGTGGTCTTTATAATGCTAACAATTACTTAAAGGGTAACACTAACAACTAAAAAGGAAGACCGTCACCAAATGGGAGCGTGCCCAGAATGCTGGCTGCATTTCCACGTTGGATAGCTAAGCTTATCCGTTGACCGAAATAAAAGCCAGCGTTCTGGTCACGCGTGTGTTCCTTTAACCGCTCCGCCAAGTCCTTATATATACTGTGTGCCCCTGGCCCCCACGGGCCGAGAGTTTCTACCCCAAATGGCTCAAATAAGTACCCTCTGTCGAGATGTGCATACTTGCGCCGCTTGAGGCACTCCGCTGATGTTGCTGCGGAGCCGGCTCTCTCTGATGTGCCTTGAAGATGAGACGGCGCCAAGGTATCAACGCAGGTGGCATCCCAAACCAAGGGTCGTCCCAACTTCCAGGGCATGAGAGTCATTCCGTCGGGCCTCTTACCATCGTCTCTCATGAGGCCACGGGGCTCGAGTGTGGCGGCCACACTGACGCTGGTTAAAGTCCGACGGATGATATCATTGAGAGAATTATGACGGGGCACACGTCCTGCACTGGAGACACACGCAAGGGCGTGGTGTCCCAAGCGGTCTGCTGTGTCACCACACTGACACCGATGTGCGACCTGACAGGGAGCCCCTAAACGAAGGGAGATGGCCACCCGAAAAGTATTATTGTCTAAAAGTTATGTTTTTGGAGGGAATTACGTGCAACCAAAGTCCCGATTCCCACTCTGAGACAGCGAGGAGACGAGCACGCTCTGACGGACTACTGGACGTTTCAAGAAGGTTATTCCGATCCAGTAGGCAAAGCGGCTCGTCCCACCGTCTCTGAGAGGATGGGACCCTGGGCACGCTGGTTTCGGAGCAGGCTAATTTCCATGTTGCTTCACACTGGTTAAAACCTGTAATTTGGAATTTGGTTAAACTTTTAGATAAAATTTTTTGGATCAAATCTTGCGTGCCATAAATAGATGATAAAAAAGCCGGAATTGATACACTAGTAATTTTGCGGACACCCAAACCACCCATTCTGATAGGAAGTGAAGCCTGGCGCCAAGTGCGATCATCCAAAGGAGTGTTAAAGATAGAAATGAGTGCGTCGCGCATGATGTCATCCAACTGCTGTGTGAGGTTTGGGTACTTCCAGAGTTGGGAACATCGAAGAAAATACGTGAATTTTGGAACAAAAAGGCAAAAACGTAAAATAACAAATGCCACATGAGTATTAATTTTGAGCAGACGAACCGAACTGTCTCTGAAATTTTGAATTTTATCTTGGATGAAATCCGGCAACGATTCATCAAGAATCGGAGAACCGAGAAGACGAAGCGAAGATTTATCTATTGTTTTGATTCCTGGTGCAGTTGCCGCGAAAATATCTATAATTTCATTTTTTGATGTATGGCAATCGGGTATGTATAATTCACACTTTGACAGGTTTAATTCAAGTCCTATTTGTACTTAGGTTTTATGAAATATATTTGTATTTTTTAAATTAAACAATAAAAACCATTTTGTCGCATTCGCCCGTTCCGTTTACGCTGGTTTTCTATGAGAGATCGCTATAGTAGGGACCGGGACGCAGCACGTTGATATCAGATTTTTAAGCTTAACGCGGCGTCACCCTAAGTCATCATTTGGAAACCTATGTTGGCCCTTTCCTTCCTACCTGAGGTCGTTTGCGTGAAAAACAATGTTTTTTTTTTAAATATCAGTTTGTAGAATTTATTCAGTATACCAAACCGAATGTAGCAACGCGTAGTTTTAAAAAAGATTATATATAACCACCCAGTATAAACGGCTTTCTCATAGCTACACGATTGTTTACCGGTTCGTATTTCTGTACCAATCAGATTGTAAATAAAAATACATTACTAAAAGTAACAAAAAAGGAGAAAAACAAGGAATATGACGATAATTAAGTCTCAAATTGATAGTCACATTGTAAACTGTTTGATGTATTGTATGGATAATTCGCTCAGAGCACAGTCAATTTATTTGGTGTAGGCTCTTACTATGCGTACGTAGTAAATAAATAAATATTCTGGGTATAATCCACTTTGAGATACAGTATATTTTTTTGGCAAAATTTCAAAGATATTTAAGGTTCGAAAGCAGTCCGTGTGGCCAGTGTGCCGAATAAAGTGATAGTTGCAGACCTTATTTTAAACTACTTTGGTAACTTCAAATATTTCAATATATAGGCATATACAACAAATACGGAAATCATGTTTCTTAAAAAAATAAAACAAACCCTTTTTTACCTTGAAGTAATGATAAAAATTATGTTCATAAGGAGTTTGTTTATCTTTTATTCTTTAGTATTTTGATTGAGTTCGACCTATTGTGTTGTCTGAAGTTGGAGTTATAAAATGTGTGACACAAAATCAAGGTTGGATGGTAAAGTCGCCATTGTAACAGGTGGCAGTTCCGGATTGGGACTTGAAGCAGCAAGGAAACTAGCCAGTCTAGGAGCCAGAGTCATCATTGCAAGCAGAAATGAAACAAAACTCCAAAACGCCCGTAATGACATTGAACAATCTACTGGAAATCCCAACGTTGCATATAAAGTTCTCGATTTAGCATCTCTGAAATCAGTAAGAAACTTTGCCAGTGAAGTCAATTTGGAGAGCCGAGTAGATGTTCTTGTGAACAATGCAGGAGCATATGGACTACCTGATATACTTACCGAAGATGGCCTGAATTTAACAATGCAAGTGAATTTCTTCGGTGCATTTTTACTCACGTATCTATTGCTGCCAATGTTAATTAAATCTGCTCCAAGTAGAATAATCAACGAGTCAGCAGGGTCAATGTATGTCGGTCAAATAGATTTTGAGCATTGGAATGATATTGGTCGATATTCTGCTCTCTCATCATCAGGAAATTCTAAATTAGCTGCAGCTTTGATTACTTCGGAATTTAGTAAGAAGCTAAAAGACACAGGTGTTACTGCAAATAGTTTTAATCCTTTTCTAGTACGTGATACAGATATATTAAGAAACTTATCTGGATTTATCAAGAATGTATCAAGTTTCCTAATTGAAGTACTAGGTCAGAGTAAAGAAGATGTTGGGAAGCAAATAGCAGTTTTAGCAGCATCACCAAGATTGAAAAATGTGAGTGGAGAACATTATCAGTTTTGTGGACCTTGGTTAAATCATTGGTTAGTACATGATACTGAGTTGACAAAGAAATTGTGGGATGTTTCGAAGAAGCTTGTGGGGATAACTGATGAAGAAGATTGGGAGACCAACACATATAATAACAATAGTGTAATCAATGTACCTTCTTATATTTTATCGTCTGAATTTATTAGGCTAAGGTGAGAATGATGAGATTTCTTTTTGACTAGTGATGTCATTTTTATACCTTGAGATGTAACTATAATAAAGATCATCGTGTTTTAATTTTTATGTATCTGTGCCTTGAGTGTAAAGAATTAACTTATGTAGACGAATTTTATATGGAAGAAACTAGTTCTATGTGTATTCCGCGAGAGGCGCTGTACCAATTCTTAACGTATTTTTTTACACTCAGGGTATTAAAGTAAATTACTCCTAACTGTATATTTTACAAAAAAATAATAATAACTTTAAATAATACTAACTTTTATTTAAAAAGAGAAAGATAATGTTATGACTATTAAATACATTTTTTTTAAAAGGTATCAATATTTAATTATATTATGACAATTTATATAATTTATGATGCTGTACATCCATCCATCCAATAGATCCATCAAATACCTACAGAGTAAATATACAAAAAAATTTAAAATGTGTGTTTGGAAAATTAAATAAGTTACGACGAACCGGAAATGAAATTAAAGTAAAAAAATAATAATGCATAATTATAATTGAGTTTAATACTCATCTATCCATGGTCGAGAGCCTTAATGGCTATATAGGTATTTATCGTCACAGAATCACAATGTTCACAATTTGAACATTTGTACACAAACGCCAAACATCGCTTGCGCATCTTTTATATCCAAAACGCGTGGTGAATTTTCAAATTGTAATTTCTTTTCCATTATTTGGATTGTAAGATTCAGTAGTAGCTGATCAGATCACAATTTACAAAACATCTGTACACTAAAGCTAAAGTGAAGTTTTGGAGATTAGCCAGATCAAGCAGATAGAAAAACAAAAATATAAAAAAAATAACTCCGCAACATTTTGTTAGCTTGTAAAATGTATGCGCAATAAACCTTTTTTTAATAAGTGCCTGTTTTTTTTTTATATCTAAACCACATACTTAGATATCCAACTTATAAAAAAAACAAACGATGTATGGAAAACATATCGAATAAAACATCGTCTTTTTTTTAATGTCCATCATTACCCTATAGGATCATTACGTTGTTCTTCTGTTTGTTGTTCTGTCTGTTGTCTGTCTGTCAAGACCTTAGACGAAATGGAGATACTACATGCATGCATCAAGACACTTGATGTGAAAAAATCAAAACGCAATCAAAAGATACGGCTGATATTACCGGTGTTTTGGTAGCTCCACTTAAAAGTCAAATCTTCGCTTTGTGGGTTTACAATATTTGAGCACATTATCACATTCCAGAGTAAGAATGTGCCTATCTATTATATCATAGATAGATATTATTATCATAGAGTTATTTCTGTAACATACACGATTAAAGAATCGAAGTAACTGAAAAATGAGTTCAATATCATACAACAATAAGGTATGAAATCAAAAACTCTACATGTGAATTGACACAAACGTAGCATTCAAATCAAGATAAATGAAGCCAATTTGAAAAACAGTAATCAACATTCAAATAAGTCTGTATACATTATGCAATAGGAAACATAAATAACATGTGGACAGAAAAAAACACAAAGTGTTACGTAAAATTAAACCGGTTTGGACGTAATGTGCGCGTACGCAGCTCTGTCTCACGCCCTGCTTCGCACCTATTGTGAACAGCGAGCATTGTACATCTAAGACATTGGGCAATCCTCCAAGCGTAATTACGCTTGGTATTTATAGAAACAATTACAATTATTATAAGTTTGTTGTTAGAATTGGTAAAGATTTAAGTATGGGGGTAAATTAAAGTTCTTTGAACTTCCAGTAAATGACAATAGCATTGTTTTGCACGGTTTGTCAAAAAATGGTTTGTATTAAATTATAGCTAAAACTAACTAAGTAGGTAGGTATACTTGATATCTAGTAGACTGTTAAAAACACAATCCGGGTAGCCACTAATAAGAAAAAAAAACCTTGCTACTTTATTACTATAACCTTCTTTAGCTAGGAAGGCCTATGTTGGAACCGGACTCAGTAATCAAATTACAACGTAACCGAACAGTTGTGAATAAACATAATCATGTCTCTAATGGACGACTTCACAAATTGCAAGACTGACGTCCGCTTAGACGACAAAGTGGCGATTGTGACAGGCGCCACATCTGGAACTGGTTTAGAAGTTGCCAAAAACTTGGCCAAGCGCGGCGCTAAAGTCATTATTGCGAGTCGAAATCCTGCTAAATTAGAAAACGCCAGAGAAGAAATCATACAAGCAGCTGGTCACAACAATGTTGTTGCAAGACAAATGGACTTTGAATCTTTAAGATCAGTTAGAAATTTTGTTGATGAAACGATACGGCTGGAACCAAGGTTGGACATACTGATTAATAACATTGGCGCAATAGGCTTAGAAGACAAACTGACGCAGGATAGCCTCCAGCTGATGATGCAAGTGAACTATTTTGGATCATTCCTGCTGACCTTCCTATTATTTCCCCTATTGAGAGCTTCAGCACCGAGCAGAGTGATAAACGTATCATCATTAGCATTGATTTTAGGTCACATTGACTTCAATAATTGGAATGACGTTGGAAGCAGTTCTAACTTCGGCTATTATTGTAATGCAAAATTAGCTGAAGTACTATTTACAGTTGAAATGGATAAGAGAATCAAAGGAAATGGTGTAAACGTCTACAGTATGGATCCAGGTTTAGGAAAGTCAGATTTTTTCAGACATTACGATAATGAATTTGTGAAACTTATTTTGAATAGTGCTCTGCAAAAATTTGGGAGACCGCTACACAGAGTTGCAACAATGCCTGTTTATTTAGCCGTAGATCCTAAAGTACAAAATGATAGTGGAAAACATTTTAAAGACTGTAGAGAATACTACAGTTCCTGGTTTGCTAATGACACACAACTAACTAGACATCTGTGGGAGGAATCTAAGAGACTTGTAAAAATAACTGCAAATGAAGATTGGGAATATAATAAAGTGTAAATTAAATGAAAACTAAATAATTTAAAATCACAAATTCTATAGGCCATAAAGTGTTTTAAGTTTTGATTGAAAGTGTTTGTGTGGCAAGGAAGAGTAGTGGCTATGACTTTGAATTAGTGTTACAAGGTAAACTGCACTATTGCTAATGACGTTGCCTTCCGCTTTTGTACGTTCATACAATAACTGGACTGTATTCTTTGGATGTTGCTTTAAATAGGATTAACGTGTTCTCAATATTAAGTTTCGGCTTATTATTAAGCTTCTCTTTTTTCTCACAGAAGGTATAATTATAAAAATCAATTTATAATGAATAAATCTTTTATAAATTAATTTATTTTGTTGGTGGATCCATTTACTTATAAAGATTACAAACTTGTTTATACTCCGGTATGCGTTGCTATGCATTTTTAATATCAGAAATCTTCGCTGGATTCCGCACAATTCACTAAAATGTTATCGTAATCAAATTAATGGTATTTATTTTATACGGTAGGACACCAATTACAATAATATTATAATGTAAACATTACAAACAAACGGACAGACTAGCATTTATTTATATATATCTATACTAATTATAGTAAAGGAGAAGTTTTTGTTTGTTTAAAGGCGCTAATCTCTGGAACTACCAGTTAGATTTGAAATATTCTTTTTGCATTTGATAGTCCAATTCTTGTGGAAGGTTATAAGCTATTTTTATCCCGGGAATGCGGATGAAACCGCGGGGAACAGCTAGTTTATAAATAAAACGTTATTAAATTGGTAAGGTAAAGGTAATAGTTATATTTTTTTTATAAAAGACGTTTATTATGTCGAAGGCTATTTTTTCTTTCATCGTCAAATCATAGATTTAAATCTTTTAACCAATCCATACTAATATTATAAAGCTGAAGAGTTTGTTTGTTTGTTTGAACGCGCTAATCTCAGGAACTACTGGTTCGATTTGAAAAATTCTTTCAGTGTTGGATAGCCCATTTATGAGGATCTTTTTATCCCGGGATAACAGAAGATCCCTCGGGAACGCGGGTGAAACCACGCGGAAAAGAAGTGTAATATAAGTCACACACATATCAGTGGACTCGTATGTTTGTTTGTACATTATGTGAAAATCATTATGTCAGTCACACTCTCCTTGCTTCCGCGTTTACGCAAATATAATATGTTTGGTGCAAGTCACTAGCGAAATATTTCAACATATAAATTAAATTTGTTTTATGTTTATGATATGAACGAAGAACCTCTGGACTCGCGACACCGTTAAGATGAGACGCAGTTTGACGTTTAGTTTATTTTCTCAAACTCAATCTCAATCTCTCAAAAAAAAAGTTTTCACTTCTGTCGGCACTCCCGGAGTGTTTTTCTTCAGGTGTCTATTTTATTTGTTGAATTCGGTTTTTTCACGTCAAAGCCACGTCAGAAATAATGGATGTTTGAAAACAATAAAATGAAACATACTGGGAAACATATAGGTAATCCGTGTCACAGAATTTGGCAATTGCATAGTGCAGTAGCAGCTGCACTTATGATGATGTTTCGTTCTAGGCTTTATGTGCTACCACCTTCGGCTACATTTAACACTTAAACCTATAAAAAATGTTTGACTTATCAAAACAGCATATTTATTACCGAAAATGTTCAGTTCACGCTCACCGCTTATACATTAAACGCTAACAATAAAAGGATTCTGCGGTCAAGTGGGAAAGTTTAGTTTTCCCCGTTCAGAACGCGGTGCTCTGTGCATTTCTAATACATATTATCTATACATACAAATTAGTTTTCTAAATAAACGTGTTATGACTGTGCCCTAATGCTTTACATCTTAGTTTTACTTACATCATTACATCATCGCAAATTACTCAATTCCACTAAAGGTATGACAGGAGAACAAATAGAATTTAATTTTGTTTATGATTTTTTCTAAGCTGACTTCGACATGAATTTAAAGCGCTTAACACATTATTAGTCAACAACTTATGATGACAGCTCGGTGGTAGTGACATGGAATGCCATGACGAAGGTCGTGGGTTTGAATCCTACTATAATCTTGAGCTTTCGGTGAAAAGTCTTTGTAGTACCTGTTTGGCTAACTACGACTCTACAGGTGAGTTCCGGTAGCTGCACCTGAGATTCAGTTCATTCTAAGCGTGTCAATAAACTATCTCTATGCAAAAAATCACGTCGACCCGTTGCTGCGTGAAAGATGGACAAAACAACAAACATACTTTCGAATTTATATATAATATATCTACTATGCAGTAGGGAAGGGGTTATTTCAAAGATTACATTTTTGAATCGTCAAAACCGCAGTCATTAAGGCAATAAAATCCAAGATATTGTTAATGTTCACTTCCTAGTAAATTAAGAGTCTATACACTTAGATTAAATCAAAAATGGGAAGATACGGTCACCCACTCACAGCACAGAAGATATATAAGCCTATATCTACTGTGCTCACAGCGTGTGGGACAATAAAAAGGCGATGATAACTCAGTGGTAGTGACGTCGGACGCCGCGGCGAAGGTCGTGGGTTCGAATCCTACAATGAGCTTGAGCTTTCGGTGAAGAAAAACATCGTGAGGAAACCATTGCACGGTGGTAGGGTACTTTGTAGTACCTGTCTGGCTGGCTACCACCCAAGTTGAAAATCTGTCTCCAAACACCTATTGGTGTGTTCCGGCAGCTGCACTTGAGAGCCAGTTCCTTCTAGGCTTTGTCTGCTTACCACCTTCAGCCACATCATGCGACAGATTTTCATCTTGAGGGTGGTAGCCAGCCAGGAAGTATACTGCAAGGTACCTACCCTATCACCGTGCCATGGATTCCTCACAATTAAACAGTAAAATAGCTCACGAGATGACAGCTCCTAGTTTTATTATCCCACGATGTGAACACTGTGGACTGGGTAAGTGAATCTTCCCAATTTTATTTTAATCTAAGAGTCCACACGCTAATGTTAGTAAATCGAGGTCAATGCACTGACTTAGTGCAATATGTGATTGGCGGGACTAAGTGATTAACGAGACTGAAAAGCACGTTCTCCTACAGAGCCTCTTCAGAGCTACCTAGATGAGGTAGCTGCACCACGTTTTGGAAAATAGATATCATATTTTATTGACATTTTGACATGTATATTTTTTTGTTAACAACAACAAGTTGTTCAGCTTAAAAAACCTAATATAGATTTCAATAGTTTAGTACTTAAAACTCGACCAAAAAAATAAAACACGTTGCCATATTGCGGAATTTCACGGAACTTATAAGTGTACTGATTTTACTATGAGCTGTCAAAATATTTTCAAGTGGCGCCCCACGCAGATATTTTATTTATCTGGTCAGGCTTTACCTTGTATAGGTATTTTATACTTACAATTTTTATCTCAATTAGCCTCGTTGAAAGTCTAGACAGATGGAGGCAACGTCTACGTATTTCATGTAATGTTTTTTAGCTTTTTTAAATTATCCGTGACGAATTTACTGTGCAAATATTTGTACAATGCAAGTATGTGTGCTAGATTCTTGCAACATTGGATAAAGATTCATTTTGAATTGACTTTTTCACAACTTAATGTAATCTTGGTGGATTCATTGAGATCTTTTCGATATCTAATTTAGATTCGTCACGCTGACTAACTTTTACAATGGGACTAATTTTGAATTCGAAAAAAGAACCGTACATTTTTATCGTTATTTGCTTTTTCGCGATTACAGATACGGAGTTGTTCCCAATTTAAAAATATCATTAAATAGAACCCACTATAGGTTTCGAAAAGATACCAACATAAAGTATCCACTCTGTATACATAGTCTGTTTGATTTA
Organism: Tetheella fluctuosa; assembly: GCA_951216915.1. Lineage (NCBI taxonomy): Eukaryota > Metazoa > Arthropoda > Insecta > Lepidoptera > Drepanidae > Tetheella > Tetheella fluctuosa. The sequence goes on along the minus strand of OX578229.1, from coordinate 956,539 downwards.
TTATAAGTTATAAACCTGTCGCTATAAAAGACATTCCGTTCATTGTGACTTGCATCGTATCCTAAAAGTTCTTCACTTTTGTGTAGATAGATATAATTAAAAATCAAAACAAAATTTAAAAAATTTAAAAAACCACGACGGCTGTAAAAATTGAAATCGAATAAAAGTTGTAATCGAAAAAGAATTAAATAAAATTTTCTTCAGACCCCCGACAGCAATTATCAAATAAAGAGGTACTACTGCACATATTCACCTACATATTAATATAATGATAAATCCAAGACAATCCGTCGGGTGCTGCCATTACCATATCTGTTCCCGATTTCAATGAATATATAGCAGTATAGAAAAGTAATTATGTGTCGTTTATTTACATACCCAACGCAATTTCAATTAGTCACAAACTCATAAAATAGCAAAATTTTAGTTCATTTTGGGGCAGGTAATGGCAGCCCCCCGACGGATTGTCTTAAATTTATCATTATGTTAAAATGTAGGTGAATATGTGGAGTAGTACCTCTTTCTGTGATAATTGCTGTCGGGGGTTTGCTGAAAATTTTATTTAATTCTTTTTCTTTATGTTTTATTTTAATCTTTTTAGAGAATTACTCCGTTTTTGTCTAAATATCTGTCTATTTGTCTGTCTTTCTGTATGCTTGCTTGGTGTCTTACAATATATTATATCCCTAAATTTAGTCCCGTACTGTTTGCTCCAATTTATATATGTACAAATGCAGGAAGAAAAATATTTATTACAGCGCCCTCTGGCGAATTAGCACTATAACACATATCTAAGAACCATCACAGATGAATTACAAACCGTTCACAGGAAACCGTATCGAAATCGATCAAACCGTTTTAGAGAAACATAATGCACGAAAAAAAAAATTGCAGCAGCGCCCTCTGGCGAGTTAGCACCATAACACCTATCTAAGACCCATCACCAATGTATTACAAACCTTTCACAGGCCCTCAGCAGTTTATATAGGTACAACAAAAATCAAGAAGAAAAATATTGATTACAGCGCCCCCTGGCAAATTAACACCATAAAACCTATTTAAGATTATGCACCTATCAAACCCAAACCTATAACTGAAAATTGCATCAATATCGGACTAGTAGTTTTGGAGAAAAATGGCAACATTGATTTGCACAAACAAACAAACAAACATCCTCTCACCCCAAACGCATATACGGTCTCCGTTCCGTCGCGGGTAAAAACAATCACAAACAAAAGATTGGATTCTCGTTGCAAAAGGTCAGTTAACTTGAACTTAAATCTAGCTTTGCATATAGATCAGTCAGGACAATACTTTTTAGTAATAGATAGGTAGGTCAGTTTCGTTTTTAAATTCAAATAATAATTTTAAAATAAACGAATAAATATTTTTTATATACATCCATTATTTGAAATAGCGAAGTATTCGTACAGTATTCCAAAATTAAATATACAAATTAGAAAATTACAAGATTTCACATAGTTGTTCAATACGCATGCGCTGCTCACAATTATTTCGATATGCGTGAACATAATGACATAATAATAATCACCGCTAAGTCACTAGGGTTGTACATTAACGGGCATCGATGGTAATTTTCTTTTCCCCTCATGATTTATCCGGAGTTTTAATAAAAAAAAAAGAACGCAGAGATTGTACGGTAGTGACATCTATCAACAGTATAAAGTAGTTCACACTATCAATTGTTGGCGGATAGATGGCGCCACAATAAACGACAGTTGCTACATGTCTGTCATACAGATCCATACATTTACGCTATCGATGTTCTCAGCTTCTATGCCAGTTTCCAACATCTACAATTGGACCGCAGTCCCCAGTCACCTATGACCTAACGGAAGTTGTACCTTTTCAATGAAGGTGTTTACCACCTCATTTCTCTATAGTAGGTATCTATCATTATCATCTTCACCATCATATACGTCGCCACTGCTGGGGCACAAGCTTCCCTTTGTGGCACGAGTGCAGATTTACATTCCTTTGTATTTGATTTCTGGAACACGAAGGTATTGTATCAACGATATTTTTTTATTATTGTAACCAATTTATTTATACATTAATATTATTTAAATTGATTTAAAAATACTGAAATTATATCAACAGTTCTATCGATATAAACGTTTATAATGGTACATCACTATCCAGCGACTTATGTACGGGTCAATGGAAAGTAAGAGGCAAAGGTTATGGCATCGGAATGGCGCCACAATCGCAACCTATCGTCCGCTTTATACAAACACCATTAATGTTACATTCTATGTCGTTACTTGTCAATCGTACCTTTTATTATCGTGGGGAAATGGTCATAGACAACCTTAACGCTTTTATACTTACCATGATATTGGATCATGCTACTAAACGCAACTAAATTTCCAATCCTTATAAAAACAACCGATACAAAAATTATTATAAAAAAACAACAAACTTTTTAAAATTGTCTATGGAAACATCTCAAATAGCTTTAAATAAATTCAGCCTATCAGTTACTTTAGCATCAGCTTTTATAGCGCTTCCTAGCTGTGAGAAGTAAAAATGAAAGGAATCTCGCGTAATGGAAGGTCGCACCATATAGCACATTCTCTATTACTTAAAACATTGCAAGCTATAAGCGATAGCGATCTTCTTTTATTATTTGCTGCAAAAATATGAACGTCTTACCATATATCCTACTTAATAATATTATAAATGTGAAGTTTTATGTGTAGGTACGTTTGTTACTCTATCCCATCACAACGTAATGCCTGAACAGTTTTAAATTATATTTGGGACACAAATAGATCATACCCCATTATGAACACAATTTATCTTCAAGTAAGGGTAAAACTGCGGGAAGATAGTATATTGCGGGAAGGTAGGATAGATTATTCTTAATTAATCACTACATATTATAAAACAAAGTCCCTCCGCCACATCTGTCTGTCTGTACGCGATAAACTCAAAAACTACTGAACGGATTTTCATACGGTTTTCACCAATGGACAGAGTCATTCATGAGGAAGGTTTGGGTATATATTCATTGAAGGTTTGTGTAAATTAGCTGAAATGTGATATGACGATGATTGTTGACGAAGTCGAAAAAAAATCATGCTGACTGGGAGCTTTACTGGCGTGAGCCACGTAAAACAATAGTTATTATGTATAACTAGCTTCCACCCCGCGGTTTCACCCGCGTTCCCAAGGGATGTTGTGTTTTCCCGGGAAAGAAAGCCTTACTCGATAAATGGGCTATCCAACACTGAAATAATTTTTCAAATCGGACCAGTAGTTCCTGAGATTAGCGCGTTTAAACAAACAAACAATAATATTAGTATAGATAATATGTTTATTAAAAATATGTAGGAGCATAAATGCCCTGCATATCTACCCGTGCGAAGCCGGGGCGAGGCGCTAGTAAAACAAAAAAAACGTACGTGAACTTTTCGTATTTTTCTGGTTCCATTTCCAGATGATAAGTGATTTTTAACATATTTTGGAGAATTTCAAAAATAAATCTAATCTTCAGTAAAAAATATATATTATAAAAATTAAGAGATCTTATACTATATCAAAAAATAAGTTTGTTTGTTTGTCCTTCTTTGCAACAACAACTTCAAGTAACGAAACGACATAACAGTGTCTTATATTTAAGGATTTCTGTTTAAAATACGTTACGAAATTTCATGTTTTTTGGCGTGGATAAATGGCATGGCAGAAACACAGGTACCTACAATTTTATCACTAAAAAGCAAATTCCGAAAAACAAAAAAATCATAATCCTTCCTAATATTATAAATGCGAAAGTTTGTGAGTATGGATGGATGGACGGATGTTTGTTACTCTTTCACGCAAAAACTACTCAACGGATTTAGATGAAATTTGGCAGAGAGATAGACTATAGTCTGGAATAGCACATAGGCTACTTTTTATCCCAGGAAAATATAAGATCCCACGGGAACGGGGGTGAAACCGCGGGGCGAACGTGGGACACACGGCCATGTGATCTCAATCTAAGCAGAACTTGTACTTTGGCATTCGAATAACTGATAATAATATAATACATACACTTACATCCATAAGTTAATAGCTTGTACCACACATAAATCTCGTTCCACGCTCATACTGTGCAGCTACGAGCACAACTTAAGACGTCTATCATGAATCGATTAATATTTTTTCAAGACATTTATAATTCACGACCTTTTAATTTTTATTTACCTTTACATAGTTTAAAAAAAAACATTTTTTTTGGTGCTTACGACAATGTGTATTAAATACCTATTAATATGTGTCTCTGATCGAGGATATGCCTATCAATAATAATTATTGTCGATAATATTGAATAAGATATTTCAATCGAGATATTCGTGCTCCTTTTCGTTGAGAAATTCCGTCATATCTTCAAAGTCCATGATCAGATCATAATAAAATTTATATGGGAACATCTCTCAAATACGACCTACCAAACGAAAAAATAATCATCAAAATCGATTCATAATTGGCGGAGAAATTGCGTAACAAACATACGAAAAAAACATACAGTTGAATTGAGAACTTCCTCCTTTTTTGAAGTCGGTTAATAATAACTGTCTATGCTGATATTTTTGAATTAACGGAATGTGTTCCGGCAGCTGCACTTGAGAGCCAGTTCCTTCTAGACTTTCTCATGTATGGTAAGTGGTGACTCACATCACCACTTACCATAGTGTGATTGTGGTCAAACACAAACCTAAAGTTTTTTTTTTATAAATGTTTGAGAAGGAAAATGTAAACTTAAACCCGTCACGATGATAATCATTATGAGCATCAAGCTTTTTTTTGTGTTAAGTTAATTATTGTGTGTATTTTTTTTTTGTTTATTATTAAGATAATTTATATACCATATTCTTACAAAATAAAGATATTGATTGATTGATGTATCATCTGTTGGCAATCCTTAATAAAATAAAATAAATTAAAAAATGCAACTGAACCTTTTCAACCAAAAACTGATATCTTAACAAAAAGTGTAGAGATAAGAGAACAAGACAAGTTTGTTAGGTCATAAGCCCCAGGATCCTAAGATCAATGGCCGCAAAAACATATAAAATTTTATCGTATCGGATCCGCTGCGTGTAATTAAAAGCAATCTATCATTCCACAAGACAGTATCACGTTTCTGCCGCTCATCAGAATTAATTAATGGCAAATAAGGTATTAATGTTTTTTTGTATAGTATTTTAATTATTGATAGTACCTACTTACTAATAAAAATCGTGATTAAATAAAAATAATAGAATAATGAAACCAATCTATTGATATAGGTAAGATAAAGGTACTTACTAAAGTAAATAGTATTTATCAATACTTACAATTAATTACGAAAAAACTTGCAGTAAAACGAGCACAGAGTAACTAGATACAATTCAAACCTTAGTCAAATTCAAAGCCATTTATTCAGTTTAGGCCCTAGAAGGGCACTTATGAACATCAAAGCTACTGAAGTTACCACCGATTCGGAAGTCAACTTGAACTGAGAAGAACCGGCAAGAAACTCAGTAAGGTTAGAGACAGAAGGGCAAATACTATAATTATTACTTATTATATACTGGAAACGGATTGGCAATATATTTTTTTGACCGTAGATAGCATTCTGCTATACGCCACCTGGACGTTAAATAAGGAACTAAATCTGCCGTATATAGTAATATAGCTTAGCAATAAATAATGGCTACAGTAGCTATTAGCTACTTTAGAGATGTAAGAATTTTCGCTAAACTAGGTCATCGAACCTAGAAACCGCGGGCTAATAATAAATTTAGGAAGGTCGTATACTTCGATTGCCGAGAGAGCTTTAATAGTGCAATGTAGGATCCTGTGGTGCCATCTATCCTTATGTAGTGTGTATTTTAGTGTTTCATGCGTCACAGAGATGGCGCTGTTATAATTTTTCATGAATTACTTCCATGTTGCCATAGCAATGCCCACAAAAGCCGATTTCATTATAATAATATAGAAAATAAGATTAGGTAATGATACTCTTTTGGTGTTAATAACAATACTCAAATTATTATAATGTCTACCAAAATTGTGTGCGAAATGTCAGCTGGTTTACAATTCAAATGCTAGATTTGACCCACACATACACAAATGATGTTAAATAAAGCTTATCCTAACTATCCTAATCCTAACTATATCCTAACTAATATTATAAATGCGAAAGTGATTTTGTTTGTTTATTTGTTTGTTACCTTTCACGCCTAAACCGCTAAACCGATCGCGATGAAATTTGGTATGCAGATAGCCTATGGTATGGAGAAGAACATAGGCTACTTTTTATCCCGGGAAAACATCAGATCCATCGGGAACGCGGATGAAACCGCGGGGCGGAAGCTAGTATATAATAATATTATAAATGCGAAACTGAGTTTGTTTGTTTGTTACCTTTTCACGCCTAAACCGCTGAACCGATCGCAATGAAATTTGGTATGCAGATAGCCTATGGTATGGAGAAGAACATAGGCTACTTTTTAACCCGGGAAAACCTGGGATCCCTGGGAGCATGTGGGTGAAACCGCGGGGCGAAAGCTAGTAAATAATAAAAATGTATTGTATTTTACTTTAGAAACTTAAAATTAATTAGGATCACATTTGATAGACAGCACCCTTACGACGTCAAAAAGATTATAATATAGGTATATTACACACATAAGTCAAACTGATCTTGAAACTTCATCTAATACATCAAGCTCGAGGCAAAACTAATTAAATCATTATCTTTAGAAAGGTTTTGAGGTTGATTGGCATCTTACGATTTTTTTTTTATTCGTCTTTTAAATTAGGGTTCCTTGATGATTCTCCCAGGGTTATATCTCACTAGGTATAGGCCTGTGCTTGACCATAATCTTACCATGATAAATGTGGTAACATATACAGCCTAAAAGGAACTGGAGGGCTAAAAAGGAAGCTCGAGCAATATTGCAAATGCAATTCATTTTTACGAATTTACGGCAGATTAATCAATACCAAATCTTTTAATGAATTAAACATATATGTGACTATTTGTAGTAACTATTTTATATAAAATATATTGAATAAGTAGGATCTGCCGAGAATAAGAAAAATGAATTGCATTAGCAATATTATTTGTGCGGCCTTTTTAGAGGGCCTGGTTTTGAAATACAGTCGCCGAAACACACTATAACAGAGATTATACACTACTTGTTTATTTATTAATTAGGATTTCTAAATGCAGAGCATGTAGGTACCTAGTGGCATTTCAAAACGGGGATAAATGTAATGACCATCAAAAAGAACGTTGTGACCATCACCTCTATTACCATATTTAGTAAATTGATCACCAAATTACCTACTTACATAATTATGTGCAAACATTGTGCATGTCTAAAATCTCCTTATTAGTTAGTTTTTTTTAACTGCACGGAAACCCTTTTTGCATTCAATCATTATTTGTAGTAGGACCGCAAGTTGTAATATTTTTGGTTCTAATTTCACGATAAAAAGTGATCATTTACTATTTTTGGCAATATAAAGTGTTTTTTTGCCGTTACATTTTACTACATCTGGGTGGTTAGTTAAACATAATTTATTCAGCCAGCGACATGTAACAAGAACTGATGAATAAACAGCGCATGCGCTAATTGATGTCATTGTTACTGCATTAGAAATGGAATTTCTTTGTTACGTTGCGTTCATTATAAAGGGTAATTAATTGGTTGGAATTTATGCGGAATTCTTTGTGTTGGAAACTGAATTGCACGTGGGATTTCATTTATGAAGACTCTTGAGCAAGTTCAGTATTTTTTTACTGTGGGAAATATAAAGTAACCTTGATTTATATGTCTAGATAGACAGTCGAAACTGTGATCGCGTCGAAAAAAATAGCGTCCAACTGTTGGCTCTTAAATCACGCACACTAGGACAAACAGTATGGCGAAGTGCGAGTGTAAGACGTAAATTTCACGCACACCAGCATAAATATGTTGGCCTGTTTAATTTAGTTCTGTAGTAGTGCGACTATCCATCTATCCATCTTCTATATGAGATAGAGCATAGCGATATGTCGCTCAAAGAGCAGCTCGACTGGGGAAGTACCTCCACTCCACTTTACAGAATATTATACCGCAGCCAAATAACTTATAGTTGTGTTCCTGCGCATGAGTAAGGTTGCCAGAGCTCATCGGGGAGGGGAAGGGTCAGCAACGCGTGAGTGATACCCCTGGTGTAGCAAGCGTTCATAGGCTACGGTAACCGCTTACCATCAGGCGGTAAGAAAGTAGCATACCTACGAAAAAAACATGGAGGCTTTTTTCTAAGATAGTTAAAGAGCTTCGTTCATAATAAATCTACTACCACTGGCTGTAGACATCAAATTTATATGTCGCAATTTGTAAAATTTTTCCAAACAAACAAAATAAAATTCATATTGAAATTATGTGGGTGGATAGTTTTCAATGGAAAATATAAAATTATGCAACAAGGTCGTGCGTGACTTAGCATTTAGCCTCGAACTCTCAACTCTATTATAATGTTATTATAGTAGTATTTCTAGATATTCGTTCGAATTAATCAGCATAAGTTATATTAAACTAGCTTCCGCCCCGCAGTTTCATCCGCGTTCCCGAAGGATCTTATGTTTTTCCGGGATAAAAGTAGCCTATAGCCTTCCTCGATAAATGGGCTATCCAACACTAAAATTATTTTTCAATTGAAACCATTAGTCAAACAAATCATCAAACAAACAAACTGTTCAGCTTTATAATATTAGTATAGATTAGAAATTACATATATTCATATTTCTTTATATCTAGTGGGTGAAACTGCGGAGATTAAAGTATCAAATTACTTATTAACTACCATAAAAAACTGTAAACTAATTACACATTAATAATTTTATAGTTTTCTCATTACGACACGAGGTTATAACACTTATAACCTCCTTAAAATATAGACAATATTTTTTAAGAAAACAAAAAAAACTATTTCGTAATTTGAATAATTTATTTAGTAGGTAAGAACTATACTTTAAAGAGCTACAAAAACTGTTAAAAACAAGCGAAATCCGGTGCAAAGGCCAGTGGGTACTTAACATGTTTCCAAAACAAATATTTAGAGTTAATATTTGAAAAGTGAGCGGATACTTTATTACTATATTAATGGACTTAGATCATAAATATAAGAAGGTGTACCTACAGTTTAGGCCCTAGGAGGGCCCATAAGAACGTCGAAGATACTGAAGTTATCACCGGTTCGGAAGTCGGCCTTCAACTGAGAAAAATCGGCAAGAAACTAAGCAAGATTTCATTTTTTTCTGACAGTCTGTCACAAAAAAAAATAAGAAAAAAACAACAAGAAAAATTAATAAATAATAATAAACTGAACAAGTTAAAATTTTTACAAAATTACTGATTACACTTTCGCACAAGTATGAAAATCCCTATATTTTTATGATCTGAGCTAATGAAACCTTGTTCTGTTTACCACCATGTTTACAGTGACGCATCTATCGATGACCGTCACATTGGAATTGAAATAACATAGATTAAATATTAATTTATGCAGAAATGTCACTCGTGCAGCAAAGATGCTAGGCTAGATTTTTCATATCCCCTGCTGCTTTAGCCATTTTTGGAAGTAACCTACTTTTAATTATAACCAAGGATCAAGATGAAAGTTGCCTCGGCAATGGTAACTCAGTGGTGGTAACGTTAAATACATTGGGGATGGGCGTGGGTTCGAGACCTAAGACGAACTTGACCTTGCGGTGATGGAATATATCGTGAGGATACCATAGCGCGGTAGCAGGGTACTTTGTAGTACCCACTTGACTGACTAACATCGTCAACTTGATCTGTCGCTAAACAGGTACCTACCGGTGCGTTTTTGTAGCTGCACTTGAGACCCATTAAAAAACTAAATAAAAAAAACATGAAATTAACTTATTTTTAACCGACTTCCAAAAAGGAAGGTTCTCTATTCGACCCGTATGTATGTAATTTTGTATGTCCGCGATTTTCCCAAAAACTACTTATCCGATTTAGATGGGGTTTTCGTGATTAAACAAAATACAAATATTTAGTTACTAATTCCGCTGGATCTGCTCCTCTGTCAAGTCCCACATAAGGAATCTCAACAGAAAATCGACACGTGTTCCGTGTTTCTTTTGGGGTTTTTTTTCCAGGGAAGGTTTTAGTGTATAAAATATTCGGATCTAATGAAGATCTTCGGAGATAGACAATGGAACTCTTCAATAACAAACAGCAAATGACTCGCGATCGCTGTGATCGAATGTATATAGTAAATGAAAATGAAAATATTTTTTATTCAAATAGGCCTTCACAAGCACTTATGAATAGTCTGACTCTAACGCTCGGTTCGGAAGGTTGCTGTTACTGAGAAGAGCCGGCAAGAAACTCAGCAATTACTCTTTTCAAAACCAACTCAGATTTATTACATTAAATAGTATGTATTGTTTTCACCATTCCATAACATAACGCACAAACAAAAAAACTGTTCTCGTTTATTAGTATAGATTAGTTTTAGCAATAAAAAAAAACAGCTTATGGATTAAAAACATTAGTAAGTTCTCATTCAAATCTATTACAAAACATTGATATTGCTGTTGCGCAATTATTCGGCGCACATTGTTTAGCGACAATTGCTTTTTATTTCACCCAGTTGCACACAACACCGTTCCGAATTTGCAATGCAACTTTTAGTGTTACGCATTCTAATGTCTTGAGATAGAATCTATTTATTCTATGCTGGGTGATTTGAGATGGCATCAATACGAAATCGTTTAAAAGTTAGTTGCTGAATAATTTTTACAATAGGACCAACTGCGAAACGGGGAATATTTTTTATCCTGGCAACACCGGGGACTCCTTGGCGGACAGTTAGTAGGTACCATCGACAAACTTCAAGCATGATCAATTTTTTAACCTTTTCGCTTGCAAGCAGTCATCATAGCTCGCCCCGCCCACTGTCAAGACAAAAGCCCTTATTGTGTTAAATCATTTGTTTTGACTAGTTTTATGATAAGCGCATTGTCCACTTGTATTGTCGACAACCAGGTAGTCGCTGGTCGCTGCACACAAAAAGTAGCCTTATGGTGGTCATGCTTGAACTTTGTCGATTGTACCTACACATAAGGGCGCCCTCGCTTCAACTCTGCCTCGCCTCGACGTGCCTACAATACCGTATACTAAGAAAGGTATTCCCGATATTAAAATAAAATAAATAAATAGGGTATTGTGGATGAAATAGCGGGACTAGCTATCATCCTCAAGGAGAAAATCTGTCGCCAAACAGCTACCGGCGTGTTCAAGCAGCTGCATTTGTGAGCCAGTTTCTTCTAGGTCTTATGTGCTTACCACCATCGACCACGATTGTGGCCAAACCTGGTCAGTGAAACAATTAAGCAAGTTTTAAGGCAAGAAATTAGTTTTGTTTTACTAGACCTGTGTTAGCTAGCCGACATAATATTGGGTTGGCTCGCGAAAGGGACGCGCGTCCCAAAACTACCTACAAAAAAAAAATAATTCCAGAAATCGCGAGTCAACTTAATATTATCATACAGAAACAAAACTGTTGCAAAAAAATCACATTTCATATTTCTTTGTTTATTTGTAACGATAGCATGCAACTATTTCACCGAAATGCACTTACATTAAAATAATTTGCTAATGTGCGATAGAACGTAACGTGAAGGCGTTAATAAAATAACTTTTAATGTCTAATGTGGTGTTCTACATTCATAATAATAGAAGTAGGTAATAATATGACGTAAGCAAATTGTTGTAACATAGAAAAATAAAAATCACCGAAGAAATAATATTGACCTCGTTTGCAGAAATTTTGAAAGATTTTGTTGTTGGGAATTTCCGCTCTACAGTTTTTCCCGCATTCCTGAGAGCTCTAATGTTTTCCCGGGATTAAGTGTCCTATATTGTCCAGGGTGTGATATATGTTTGCCAAGTTTCATCCCAATCCGTTTAGTTATTTATTTTATTAGGGATCGCCAACAAATGATTGACATAACTAAGACGACGTGTTCGAGTTAACTACATATATAGTATACACACAAGCGCTTGTGATTATTTGTATTTAAAATACTCAGTTAGCTATTTAAATAAATATTTGGGTTGGATATTGGTGAAAACATGTTATTGGCTTCATTTATTTACTTAAGCAATACTTTGTACAGTCAGCGGCAAAAGTAGATTGGCACTTTAGTACCGTGTCACATTACACAATTCATAATTTTCATACAAACTGTCAAGAAAATGTCAATAGATTATTATGAGAGGGTACTAAAATGCCAAGCTACTTTTGCCTCTGACTGTACTATACTATAGTCGTAAGTTTTCAAATAAAAAGAAAATAATACCTACATTAAGGAATCTTTCTTTTCATTATATATAATGACAATACAGGTACATAAAACTTAATATATAAAAATCCCATGTCCGATATACTTAGCGTACGTTTTTTTCAAAATGTGTGATTTGTTCATTGTTTTTGTAAAATCCCTGATGATAATAAAGATTGCAAAAACGAAATCACCAAATATTCAATAGGAAATTGCATCCTCAATGACTAAACTGAACATCACGTGAATATTTGATTAAAAACAGTTATTTTTTTAACCTTAACCATCGTGCATACAAATAAACAAGTGGACAGTTACCGCAACATGACCTTGTTGAACCATGGGCAGACATTTTTAGAAATACTATATTCTGAACACGCGCGCAACACGAATGTGCCGTAACATTTCAGCGTATGAATTCATAATGATTGAAAATCATGACCCTTGGTTGACATTATTTTGTTTCTGTCATTTGATGACCTTGAATTTTCTTGTAGCGTAAAGATAATATTATTTAGACGTAGCAAATATCATATTTTCGCTAATACATCAAAATATATGTAAACCTGTCAGAGTATACAGATTAATGTAATAATTTTTTACGTATTTATCCTTTATTTAAAACCAACCCTATAAAAGACGAATTTTATTACAATCTGAACATAACTACAATATCTCAAAACTAACTCTGTGTGCATGGATCCTTCTCATTTAATGACGTCCATTTGTGATGGTACAATATGGCATATGTACTTACTGCTCTATACTAGAATACCGCTCCTATGCATATTAAAAAACCAGCCAAGAGCAAGTTGGTTCGCACACGGACGGTTCAATAATAGTAATACCAATATAGTTTTGATCACAACTTACCTACCGTTTATATTGCACTTTTTAATTATATGCGGTATTATGTAGTGTTTTAGATATACCGTAATATAAATGGTTTTAAAAGATCTTTATATTTAACTAAGCTTACTTATAAATACATAAATTATAATATAGAAAATTTCCCCGAAGCTCCCGCCCGCTGCCAATGGGCAAGGTTCCCAACAGGCTGGCAGCGATTCCACTTTTTATGGCCAAGTTAATGCATTGGCGGAAGAAGCTAGTGATTAATATTGGATAGCCCATTTATCGAGGAAGGCTATAGCCTATAGGCTACTTTTTATCCCGGGAAAACATAAGAGCCCTCGGGAACGCGGGTGAAACCGCGGGGGGGAAGCTAGTACAATTATAAACCATTAACAAAATCTGAAGCTGCACAGTCATTAAGTATCGAACGCCTCTCGATTCACCTATAACCTTCAAACGAAAGTAAATTACATGATATAACAATGGGCTGTATTCGTCGACCAGCGTCGAAAATAGAAAAGTTAATTGCATCGAAATCTATGGAACGGTGCCGATAGTTTTGCAAGCTAAGTGCAAAATAACAGTGTTGGTGCGTTCATTGTTAATTATGCTTAGTTCAATTTGCAAGCTGAAGCGGTTACAGCTCTTCGTTTTACTAGTAAGAAAAAATGTAGTATGGAGGAGCAAGATGGTAGACTCCTCCATTTAAAAGGGAAGATCTTCCGCCAGGCTAGGTAATCGTGCTTGAAAACAGCGGTCCAGGGTAAAAGTTGCAATCTTGTATAAATGTAGAATATTCAGGGAACTTTGTTAGCGCGATGTAGAATCTAGTGGCGCCATCTATCACCGAGTAGAGTATAGTTTCTTGTGTAGTCGATAGATGTCGCTACAGTATTCAAATTTTAACCATTAACTTTGTTTTTAGATGATGAACACCGTTACACCCTGGGGTTTGGGGAATTATTAGGTATATCTATACTAATATTATAAAGCTGAAGAGTTTGTTTGAACGAGTTAATCTCAGGAACTACTGGTTCGATTTGAAAAATTATTTCAGTGTTGGATAGCCCACTATAGGCTTTTTATTCCGGGAAAACACAAGATCCCTCGGGAACGCGGGCGAAACCGCGGGGCGGAAGCCAGTTTAGAATATAGCTTTCCTTGCTAGCCTTTCTCGATAAATAGGCTATCTAACACTGAAAGAATTTTTCAAATCGAACCAGTCGTTCCTGAGATTAGCGCGTTTAAACAAACAAACTCTTAATTAAGCTTTATAATATTACTATAAAAAAGCTTCCGCCCCGCGGTTTCACCCGCTTTCCCGAAGGATCTTGTGTTTTCCTGGGATAAAAAGTAGCCTATAGCCTTCCTCGATAAATAGGCTATCCAACACTGATATAATTTTTCAAATCGAATCAGTAGTTCCTGAGATTAGCGCGTTCAAACAAACAAACTCTTCAGCTTTATAATATTAGTATAGATGTTACTTTATTCCTACTATCCTACATGATTAAAATAGTCCTCCTCTAAGGATCTCCAATAGACCGGTCTTGGGCGGCCTGCATCCAGCGTTTTCCGACGTCCTTTACAAGGTCTTCCTTCCACCTTGTAAGTGGACGTCTTACGCTGCGCTTGACGTACCGTGGCCTCCAATCCAGAACTCTTCGGCCCCATCGGCCAGTTGCTCTGCGCACTATGTGCCCTGCCTATACATTACGTTTTAGGTCGAGATCGTAACGCGTGGTGCACACTTGACACTAGTTCATCTTATACCAATATTACACAATGTTAGAAGTACCTAAATGTACCCACAATAGAGTCAAATATTCAGTAAACTAATGAGACAATCTTCATTCCATCCAATCTTACATTATAAACGCGAAAGTTTTTAATATGACTATTACTCAATCACATCGCGTAATGTCTGAACAGATTTTGATGAATGGCACGTAATCATACCTATTATCCTAGGAAAATGTTATAAAGCTTGTATCGTCTTTTTAGACTTTTAATTCTCCTGTATATCATAGTATGTTTTATATAGATAGACTGTTTGTATGTCTGCTTGCATTCTTCGGGAAACGACTATAACAGCTCTGGTATCGGTATCATTCTGGGCAAATTGGGTCTCACGAGCTACTCGCATGAAGAAGTTGTGGTTGTAAAACCTACCGCAGATGGTCCCTGATGCCTTGTACAAGGTGGTAGGAATAGTGTGACTCACTATTTAACCTGACATTTGGGTAAGAAGAGGCACTAAATAAATATCTATAGGGAAAAGAGGATGGGTTTGTCTGTCTGTTTGAGCACTATATCACAATGCCAAGCATACAATGTCTAGATGGGAGTTGGCTTTGAAGCCTTCTTGTGGAATACACCAGTATCTGGCGGTATTTTCAAGATGAGGGTACTAACCAGGTGGGTACTATAAACTATCCTACAACCATGCATTTTCCCCAAAAATCAAATTCATTGTAGATTTCGAGCCCACGACCTTCGCCATTTCATTCGACGTTACCGCCCTAATAATAAAATGGTAACCGAAAAAGCCTTCTCAAATTTCGCGAAACTAACATAAAGACGAGTCAGTTTTGACATTAAACCCAAGTGTTTTTGTAACTACGCAATGATGTAAATGCTTCACTTATGACTTCCTCAAGTGGTCTCTTAATGTCAGACGAAAGAACGTTCATCTTCTGTAAGCGGTTATGTTATTTAAAAAAACAGTTTCAAATGTAACGACATTGCAATTTATTAAGGTTATAATTTATGTTGTATTTCGCATTATTTAAAAAAAATAAGGATTATATTTTTTAATTAACTAGCTAAACCCGGGCCACGCTACGCTGTGGCTTTTCCATTTTCTTTTTAATTGATAACATTATTGCTAGTAAACAAAAAAAACGAATCACAAACAGAAAAGAAAAAGGTAGGTACTTAGCTATTTTGTCTTTGCCTAATAAGTACTGGGCGAGGTGAAAATCTAAACCCCCCATATTGCAACTTCAACGAAATCGTTAGAGCCGTATTCGAGGTCGACAAATATATATAATAGAATAAGATAAATACAAAAATTAGAAGGATCTAAAACAGATGTTAATTTGTAGAAAAAATATAAATTCGAATCAATCATAGACAAACTGTCTCTGTCAACACGGATTTCACGTGTAACCTACGTCAAAGCTAATGTACATATATTTAACTACATACATAATATGCGAATATGAATCAGTACTTTATATTGCGTAATTTAATTTCATAGAATAAAACTCGTTTTGCAAATTGGTAGGATTCAATCAAATGCATATTATGTAGTCATAATTAACTATAAAATACGTTATGAAAATTAGTTACATTATGAAATCTTGTTTTTTTTTGTGATCATAATAATAATTACATATTATTGTAGATAGGATGACTTTCTTCTTGTAATTTGGGAACTTTTTGTGAACTGCGAAAATATTACCAGACCAAAATAAATAATACCGCATCTTTTTTTTGTGATATAATGTTTATATAATTTACTAAATATTTAAAAACAAGCATAAATTTACAATAAATAATAGTATAAAATACTATATTATAATATAAAAAAATATCCTCAAAGCTCCCGCTGCTGCCGATGCGCAAGGTTCCCAACAGGCTGGCAGCGTTCCCTCTTTGTATGGCCAAGCTAATGCGTTACTATTATAAACTAGCTTTTCCGCACGTTTCACCCGCGTTCCCGGGATAAAATATGTTACTCAGGGATAATGTAGCATTCTATAGGTGAAAGAATTTTTGAAATCGGTCCAGTAGAGATTATTCGTTACAAACATAAAATAATACAAATCTTTCCTCTTTATAATATTAGTGTCTGTATATTTAAGGAAAACGTGACTGACTAGTCAGTCAGTAGATCAGTCGATCTATCAACGCACAGCTCAAATCACTGAACGGATCGGTCTAAATTTTTGCATACGGATAGCTATTATGGTGTAGGCATCCGCTAAGAAAGGATTTTTGAAAATTCCACCCATAAGGGGTGAAACCGGGTGAAAACGCGGGGTGGTCTGGGCAAAATTTAAGAAAATTGACCCACAAAAAAAACAGACCAAAATAAATAAGCACTAAAATTTACGCAGAAGTTGATTATATACACTATGTATTAAAATATTCAAGAATTTCACTTAATAGCTCTAAAAATACCGAAAAAGAATTAAATCCAGACATTTCATTATTTATCTATATATTAATAAAAAGATTAGTTTTTTAGAAATTATCTACCTTTCATAAAGTCTTTCTTGACATGTTATTTGCATTACTAGAATGCATGCTCGTGCAACATGGATTTTACTTATACAATACGGTGGCTTTGTCTGTTTTAAAGAAATAATCTTAAGGCGACGCCTTGAAGATTTTGGTTGCAAGGATTCCGATTTTTCTCAACAATGACTGAAGCGAACTAACTGAAATTTATTGTAAAAATTCATCATGTCTTTGACTTTATTTTGTAAGTTGCATAACTCGATTGGTTAACTTTTATAACACAAAATAATTAATCAAAAAGACCTCTTTAAAATAAGAGATTCTAATTTTACCGGCATTGAGAATCGATTTGAGGTTCCAAAATTTCTACATATATTAATTGAAACTGATACTTATAAATTGTACTTAGGTTTTATGAAATATATTTGTAGTTTTTAAATTAAACAATAAAAACCATTTTGTCGCATACGCCCGTTCCGTTTCCGCGGGTTTTCTATGAGAGGTCGCTATAGTAGGGAGCGGGACGCAGCACGTTGAATTTCATTTTTTTAAGCTTAACCCGCGTCAACTTAAGGCTTAAAATTGAAAGGTTAGAGTGGAGTTCATCGTTACTGTACACATAACCTAGAATCTTTCAAAACTATCCTAGTTTCATCTTCTATCAAGCCCCGTTAGAGGTCTTTCCAGAGCGAGTCATTGGCCAAAATTATCCAGGTGGTATGTAGGGGTGGTGTAGGGATAGTAAACCCTGAGCCGCGTTAATATTGTAGCAGCTCGACGTCAGGAAAACCAATCCTTACCTACGTGCTAATGCTGGGTTATTTTGCCTGAAGTACTGATGTTGAGCAGGCTTAACTCTAAACTATGAGTCCACCAAACAAGCACAGGGGTCCTTTGCTCGATGGTAGAATATTTTATAGTACCCTCCTGGCTGGTTACCACCCTCATGTTGAAAAATGGTAACCAAGCTCTACCGGCGTGTTCCAGCAGCTGCACTTGAGAGTCAGTTCCATTCTATTAGGCACATTATCTTGAGATTATGGTGAAATTCAAGCCTATCCATAATACAAAAAAGCCTCAAAAGACTTGACTATGAAGGAGCTCTATTGAAAAGGGAAGATTTTCTACCAGACTAGGTCGTCGTGACTGGGGACCGCAGTCTTACTCTTGATGTTGGAAGCCCGTAAACTTAGATAACGCGATGTAGAATCTTGTGGCGCCATCTATCCATGAGTAGTGGAAGGTTCTTGTGTAGTTGACAGATGTCGCTAGTTTCATCAAACGTTAAATTATGCTATATTCTCAAATATTGCCAGTGTTGTCTTTAAATTAGCATGCATAGTGCAATGTACACGCATTGTGTATATTTAATATTTTTAAAAAATGCAAAAAAAAAAAAACAGATACAATCATGGAAGTATAATATAAATGTCTAGATGTACAAACATATATTAGAACGTCAGTGTTGATATAGATATTCATTATCCTCCGTAATATACGATAATAGATATAAAAGTAAAAGTGCGATTTCGCAACATAATATTTTAGGAATAATTATTCAAAGCGTGTCTATACACGTTTTAACATGCATAATCCTTCTATGTAACATTGAACTAGCTTTTGACTCACGGTTCCACCCGCATTCCAAAGGGACACAACGACTAATGATTGCATTTTTTTTATTAAGGCCTGTATTTGACAACCCAACACTGTGAAGTTTGGCAACATATTGTCAATTGCCCTGGTATTGCTAATGTAGGGTAGGACGATAGGACGGTAGGTCTTTTAGGCTACTGACAATCAGGTGGACCGTACCGTTTAAAAAAGTTCTGTAAAGTATGTATTCTGTCGTCGGCGCAGCATTTGAGAATTAATTTCCATCTCAAATTCATTTATCATAGAGAGATTTTAGTTAAACAGACGTTTGAATTGCATACATGCATTTAAAGGCACTTTATGTGAATTTCACATCTGTGGCATTTTATTTATTATTGTATGTTTCTTAATACATAGGTAATGATTGATTTTAAAATACATGTTCAATAAACTGTTTTGCAATCTATTTCTAACAAAGGAATAGAATACCGCGTTCTCGCTGCCCTAATAAAATGCATTTTTTTTCTCAAATTTCTTCTAAGTTTTTAAGAAATGATAATTAGAAAATCGTACTATTTTATAGCCGATGGAATTTTTATTATTTTACGCGACCGTGACATACAAACATGGTTTGAACTCCCACACGCATAACTGCATACTACGTTTTTTAATACCTTTTTAACCGACTTCATTGTCTATTTCAATCCGTTTATATTATCCGATAATAACTCAGTGGTAGTGACGTCGGATATCGCGGCAAAAATCGTGGTTTCGAATCCTACAATGAAGGAAAACATCGTGTGGAAGCCATAGCACGGTGGTGAGTATTTTATAGATTCTGACTGTATCTACCGGAGTGTTCCGGCAGCGGCATTAAAGAGCCAGTTCCTCCTAGGATTTATATTATAAATAAAAAATAATAAAAAAATACTGGGACATTCCTCACACACACGGCCATCTGACCCCAAACTTGCAGAGCTTGTACTATGGAAGCCAGATAACTGAGATACTACATATACTACTTTTCTTTTGTAAATACATAATTATATAGATACATTAAATTATACATTATACATTAAAAAAAACTCATATCCATGGCTCACAGACACTGTTAGGAAAATGATGAGTATTCATGTTATTCATGGTATAAGTGTTCAGTTAGTATGAGTGATAATTACCATACTAAATACAAAATTACAAAATCTGACTCTCACAAAAGCGTTTTTATAAGGATATGAAGCAAGTTGTTAGTAATGCCAGGTATCAGGAAAAAAGGGTATACTTTGATAATCATATTAACAAAAATATTCACAACCCTAAGAGGCTTTGGAAAAATTTAAAATCCACAATTATCACATCAAAAAAAAAAAATTATGATTTACCCACTTTTGCAAATAACCCTGACATTATAAACTCACATTTCCTTAACGTCCCTGGATGTGACACGGTGAATATATCTGACCTCACCTATTTTGAGCACCACAGATTTAATTCATCAGTTTTTAAATTGGAGTCAGTCACTCAAGATACTGTGGCTAGCATCATTCGAGGTCTTTCCTCAAATGCTGAGGGTGTTGATCAGATATGATATTATTGACATTACCAAGTACATTGGGAGTCATCACTAAGATGATCAACCTATCAATAGACAGTTGCACTTTTCCCGATCTGTGGAAAATATCACTAATTAGACCTATCCCTATAAACCAAAATGTGACATCAGTTAAGGATCTACGTCTCATCAGTATTTTGCCTTGCCTCTCTAAGATACTTGAAAAAACTGTATGCAATCAACTGGTAAAATACCTTGAGGTTAAAGAAATCTTGCCTTAAACACAATCAGGTTTTCGGAAAAAACGCAGCACTGCAACGGCATTGCTTGATGATGTTGACAATGTGCTTGAGGCTCAGGAACATGGTTTGGGTACTGTTCTTGTTCTGCTGGATTATTCTCGTGCTTTTGATTGAATAAATGTAAATCTCCTCTTGTCTAAGTTATCTTATTATGGTTTTGACTCAACTACAGTGAAATAGTTCCACAGCTATCTGCACTTGAGGTCCCAACGTGTGGAGGTGAATGGTTTAGATGGCAGGGTAACATCCTCTTCTCGCACATACAATCTTAGAGGCGTGCCTCAAGGATCAATTCTGGGTCCAATCCTTTTTATATTTTATAGCACAGATGTCATAAACTGCATACACCATTGTAAATTTCACATTTATGCTGATGATCTACAGATTAATTTAAGTTTCCATCCTAATGATACTGATATAGCTGTTACAAAAATTAATGAGGATTTAGATAGATTAACCAAGTGGTCAGCATCAAATTGTATGATACTTAATCCAACCAAGTCCAAATATATGGTAATGGGGTCTAAAAAGCAGAACGAAAATATCTTGCACCATAACCCACAGGTTGCCATCCTGGGAAATGCAATAGAATTTGTCTTTGAAGCACGAAATTTGGGTTTGATAATGGATAGCCATCTGCGCTTTGAGCGCCATGTACAAGAAGCTGTAAGAAACTGTTTTTATAGGTTAAAAGTGCGTTATAGAGTAAGAACATACCTTAGTGTGGAGCTTAGAATTGTTCTGTGCGAGTCCCTCAACTATGCAGATGTTGTGTATGGTCCTTGTCTTTTATCCAGATCTCAACTGCTCCTTCAGAGAGTTCAGAATGCTTGTGCTCGCTTCTGTTTTGATGTTCCTGCTCGTGTCCATATCACTCCCTTTTTAAATGAGGCAAACCTCATGAAGATGAAAGCTCGTAGAGAGTTACATTTTGCGTCTTTGCTCTTTGATGTCATTCTCACTGGTAAGCCTGCGTATCTGCTGCGTAAACTTACTTGGGCCCATAAAAATAGTAGGTACAGAACCAGAGCCTCCGCGTATTTGCTTTTTTTGCCTAAGCATAAGACTGTGGCATTTCGCGGCAGTTTTAAATTTGCCGCCAGTCGTTGTTGGAATGACCTTCCACCACCATTACGAGCTATTAAAACATTAACAACTTTTAGTAAGCATTTTAGGCTGTATCTTATTAATAACAATTAGGCTGTATCTTATTTTAATGTAATACTCAATATCAAGTACGTTTTCAGTTTTTTGTAAAAATCACAAATAATTTGACGTGACGTGGCACTCACGTGCAAATAGAACGTACAAAACAATTGTATAATTTATAACCTCGATTTTCAGATTATCCCAGGCTTCGTCTCAATTTACCCTAGATACTTTATATTTTGAAAAAATATCCTTTGTTTTATACAAATGAAATTAAAATATATATATATATTTTTAATGATAGTATCTGTCACATTGCAATGATAGCAGGTCGTGGGTTCGATTCCCACTCAGGACAAACATTTGTGTACATGAACATGTCTGTTTGTGCTGTGTCTGGTTGTAATTATCTATATGTGTATGTATTTACAAAAGAAAAGTAGTATATGTAGGATATCAGTTATCTGGCTTCCATAGTACAAGCTCTGCTTAGTTTGGGGTCAGATGGCCGTGTGTGAGGAATAATGTCCCAGAATGTCCCAGAATGATAGTCTCCTCGGCTGCTTTATTTTTTTCTTATTTTCCTTTTTTGTTCGTCACGTATGTTCGTGATGTCAAGGACGTGGGCCCCGACTGAAAACCAGCGCGAAGGTTAGTGACAAGCTAGCCTTAGCATTATGCTGAGTCGAGACCTATTCCTGGCATCGCGCAGCATTGCATTATTGTCCTGTTTATTGTTTGTTTGTTTGAAAATATAAAAATGTTTTATCTGTGTGTATAGTTCATTAAGTATTTAATGTAAGTAATGTAATGTAATGTTGTGTGTTGTCATGAATAAATGTTTTTCTTTCTTTCTTCTTTTTCTTTCTTCCGCTCCACAGTTTTACCCGCATCTAAGGATCTAATTTATCCCAGGATAATGTGGATTTTGTAATAATAATAAAAATAAATGAATATCCTTTAATTTTTACGTCATGATTGAGTTATATCTACAGAAACATGCAAAGTAATACAAAGCTTTCGGAGAAGGAAAACATCGCGAGGAAACCATAGCACGGTGGTAAAGTAGGAACTTTGTCTCAATTTGAAAATCTGTCACCAAGCACCTAACGGTGTGTTCCGGCAGCTGCACTTGAGAGCCAGTTCTTCATCATCTCATACCACGTTGAGATTGTGGTCAAAGGTAATTGAAAACAGTCGGTATCAGTCGGTCGATGAGCTAAGGCTAGGAACTCTCTGTTTACCTTTTTTATGTCAACTAGTTGACTAGCATACGGACAACCTGATAGTAAATCGTCACTGTTTTTGAAATACCACGAGGATTGCAATGCATAATCAACCTTAAAGTAATCATGTTTAATATGATAATACTGCAAGCCCTTACAGCGAAGAAATGGTCACGTTCAGAAAGCAATTATTTTAATTGTTAAACGTAGTTGTTGACTCTTGTTGTGAGTATGAAATATTATGTTCACTGTTTATTATGTCTATGGTATTTGAATGCTTATTAACTTCACGCTATATGAATTAAATATGCTTAGGAGTTGATTCTAAAACATATATGAATACAAGATAATAAGGCAAAAGGAATGTGAAACTCACAAAATAACACCTATCAACATGTAAATAAGTGTTATTTTCGTATAGGTACTTAAGTTTAACGGCTATTTTTCGTCTTAGAAACAAACAATAGACAATAACTTATGAGATAACAGTTGCTTATGGAGAGATAGCTTTCAGTACCTTCGATGTACAAATCAAAGAAAACCTCGAAAAATATCGCATGACGCCCTCCAATTATACAAAACTTCCTATGCTGATGGTAGCATCTCCCGTGCTTACACAATCTAACCTATCCTTTCTCCGCCCCACCGCCACCTCTCTTCACTATATATCGCCTGATGCCATCCAAACACATCACATTACTTCGCTACATACCGAAGTGACCCATCACTAAGCATCATGAAAGCCTTCGTAGCGGTAAGTCCAGTGCAGTGCCTGTGCCAGTGATTTTCTATTAAAAAAAACAAGTGACAGTGTTTGTGACGTTCCGAAATCAAATTGATAGTGCATCGTTTTGTGTTAAAGTGAAAATCTGAGGAATTTTTGAATTTGGAATTGTGTCGGTCAACCCCTATATGCACTCGAGTTGATTTCCGAACGTTCATTTGAATAATGCTATTTTTTTTATGAAGGCAACTGTCAGTGACGATAAGTTGAAAACCATAATTATTTATTTTTCTCTTGAAAATCAATGGCAAATTAAATTAAATCCAGAGTTATCTTGAAGGACAGTTGACTATCTTTAAATCAATATCGTATTTTTCAACCTTGGACACGATCAAACTTAATTTATCTTTGCACAATGCTTGTGAACAATACGCACCAAAAAACCGGTTATGACCATTATGTTTTCATTCATAATGAATATTCCAAATTTAAATTAAGACACATAAATAATCAGATGAAAAAGAAATTTGAAGTAGTAATACTATATTATTAATTGATACGGAACTTATTGGATATAATTGCTTAGTTTATGTAACACCCATAAAGTGTTAATTAACAATGTAGACATGATAAATGTTTAAAAGTTATTCAAACGTCAGAGCTACATACATTTTGCACGTGATATTATTCACATTCGCGTTTTTGTCAACTCATTTTGTTTACACGGCATTCTCATTAGATAAGTTTTTATTCAGAACTTAAGTTCTAATTCGTGAGCCCCTTTCTAATCTATGATCTTTGAGAACATAGAGTAGAGTAACTACAAAGTCCAAAGACAATATATAATGTATAAAGGTCGTAACAAAGAAGTATTAATCAAAAAAAAAGTTGTCAAATTTAAATTCGATTTTCAAAATTAGGTACTTGAGTAGAATCTGATTCGCCATACGATAAATTCAGTGTAAAGTCTAAAAAAATAGTACTACAAAGGAAATATGCAAAATTCAATATTACATAACCATGAGTGGGTTAATAAAAAGGGAAAATAGTGTGTCACTGAACAAAGAATATTTATTTTACATGATTCTAAATTCGTTTTACAAGCTACGCAATGGTTACATGTCTAAAAAGTTTACAAATATTTTGATGTATCTTTTTTTCCTTATTTGAGTATAGACAGATATTAATATATTTCAAAGAACCGATACATCTCAACAAGATTTTGAGGTGAAAATAATTACGAAGATTCATTTTTTTTTTAAATATACTTTTCCCGTACAAAAAGGCTAAATATATTATTTTTATTCAGTTTTAGCACAAAATAAGATGGTATAAAACCTATGAGGGTCAATAGTATTTTTTTGAGAGAGAATGATAAACAAAATTCGATTCGTAAAAAATATTTAAAAATGGAACATGATTAGTGTTCTATTAGCTACAAAAAGCTGTTGAACTTCCCGAAAATAAACCCAGACCCTTTATAAGCTAGAAAATTTTAGTATTCTATTAGAGATTATCTAGGACTTAAATACGATTAAAACTATTAGAATAAAGATTATTGCATGAAATGTGGTAATTTCATAAAGGGATTTTATTGTCATACTTAATTACCGTAGAAAATTTTCACCGAATAAATAACAAGTAATCAATTTATAAATACAAACCCAATGATAAAATTTCATAGGGTAAAATAGCGTAAATCGGCGTGCAATGACCATTAATTACACTCGGACTCACGTATTTAATTTCACTCGCATCTGCCTCGGTTATGCAATATATAGGTTCACGAACTATAGGTCACGGGACCCGGGTAATTACTAATTAATTTACGACGATGAAGTAATTATTTATTATATAATGATAATCTGCTAATGAAAATCTCCAACAAATTTTTAGAGTGTGCTTTTCATAAATAAAATAAAAGTTAAGCTTTTTTTTTTATTATGATATCCATTATATCACAAGAGAATGCAACTCTCCACAGATTATAATTCGATTAACATAAATATGAATATAAAACAGCATAATTATACTAAAAAATGTATTTACTTTCTAATCTCGATGGCTCGATGGCAACGACAAAGATTTGCGAACTTTATGCCATGCATTAGTTCGTACTTTCCATTTTTACATAAAAAATAATTAAAAAAGACAAGAATTTAAAACATATAAAATAATATGTAATTCAATTAATATTGAAGTTAAAAAATAATTTTAATGCTTACATTAACCGGTTCCAGATGCGTATTTAAAAATAGAACGCTCTATATAAAAAAAAAAACATTCAATGACCATAAATTAGACAGGTTACCTCTGTGACATCCATCACCTATATACCCATGTATGTGATCGTCCGAACCGAATGCGGTCATCAAAGCGATCCTTCATTCAATATTCATAAAAACTCACTTCACTGCTGTAATTGAATTGATTCTAAACACGATTGCATGTGTGAACTCATCGGTACACGGTTTGCTTTTCAAATTCGACGTTTGAATAAAATTGTATATAAAACCTCTATAGATTATCAAAACGTTTTTTTTAATTAAAAATTTTGAATATTAACAACATTTTCTTTTAAAGATTCGATTTGGCCAGTATTTTGAAAGGAAAATAAGACAGATTGTGCACTTACGGTTCATAACATTTGGGTTCATAATACGTACATTTTCTAAGACTCGGCAACTATAAAACGCATGTAAGTGATCAAATTCAAATTCAAAATCATTAGTTTAGGCCCTAATAAGGCACTTATGAACGTTACAATTGATTCTACCACCGGTTCGGAATACACTTCGACTGAGAAGACTCCGGCAAGAAACTCAGTAAAACAGTACCAATACCACATAGGGCCATAAATAATGTCGTTTAACAATTGTCTATATCTGAATGTCATGTATCACAATGAGAAGTGAAAATATTTTTGGGATTCAATAATGAAATATACTTTGAAGTAAAACAAATATATTCTCATCATGTTATGTAGTTTGTTTAAAAGAATTGCAATTTAAACTAAAAACAAACTGGCAGTAGATAAAATTCAATGTTTGAGATATTTTTTTTGTATTTGTTTTTATATTCTGCCGTAGAGTATGTAGCACTAGGTTTTTATTCTCGTAGCTCGTAGGCCTATAAACCTTATATATTACAAAGATAATTATGATACAAAATACAAAACAGAGATGATAATCTTACAAGAATATAGAGTACTGATTTGGATAAAAAAAAAATACGTGTGGCACTCGGGGACTGCCGCGGTAAAGCTATTGCATAGCATTTTTATCAACTTATGCAATTATAATTATTTATTTATTTTTTATTTAGGCAGGTATTTTTTTTTCTTTCTTTGATATTAATCCCTCCTAGGGCCTAAACTGAATAAATGGCTTTGACTTTGACTTTGAATAGATACCTATACACCTATATACTTTCTCACAAACAGCATACACATATGTGTGTGTGGGAGGTGTTAGGTTTTTTCGTTACGAAATTTCTTGATTCGGTCGCCGCGCTCAAAGCCCGAAGCCAAGGAACATATTTACTCCTAGCGCCCGAAGCCCGCGATAAAAGCTATACAATAGCTTATTAAAACAAAAAAACTATTTAGACGATGGTATTCCCATAACTGCCTGTTTATTCATTATACATTGTGCATTTGTTTGCCGTTGCTTTACTCGCTTATAATTTTTATTACACCGATTACTATTTACAATAATCTTCTTCAGTAAACAAGGTGTATGTACCTTCAATGCAAAGGTGTTTTAACAAAAATGAATTTAAAAAATGTATAATTAGATAAAAATGATAATTGCTACATAATTAGAGAGTTTTAAAGAGGTATTCAAGGTTTCAAAATTTTTGTCCACGTTAAAGTCAGACACCAAAATCATGAGTTCCAAAATTAAACAAACAATAAAATTCTAATTTTAAAACACAACAAAAAAGAAAGCCCATAATCAACGTCATTACGAGTGGAGTAATTTGAAGCCATAGATAATATAGAGTCAATGTGCCATCATCGTGCCGGCGCTCCATGACGGAGAGCAAAGTTGAAAGACTCGAAAGCTCTACATAATGACATTTCCGTGACATCCGGCGCCGCGGAAGCTGCGTCAACTTGAGACGCAAGCGCCCGCGCATGTCGTGCGCTGTCATTGTTACTTGCAGATAAAATGAAACGGTAGAATATGAACGAAGTATGAATACCTAACTTATTCGAGTAAGAACTAATTAATAATATACTAAGTAATATTTATCTACAACAAGTATTTAGGTACAATAAAAATATAAAATACAAACTAAAATATATAAAAAGATTCCATAAAGCAAATAATTGAAACCAGATAACCTATATACTACATTTAAAAATACATACTTACACCCTGACTCAGTTTATACACATAAATGTCTGTCCTGGGCGGGAATCGAACCCACGATACGTGGCGTGATAGATAGGGTATCATACCAACCACGCCAACTGGCCCATCAAAAATGTTATCCTTCTAAGCAGTAGATGCTGTACAAATTTAGAATTATTCTTTAACAAAAATTGACATTATAATAACAGTGGATCCATGGGTTACCACATAAATCTGATCTGAGAACAGATTTATTCTTTTCCTGTAATATTTCTGACCACTTTAGCAGGTTCACAGTTCACACGGAACGTAACGATTCGATACCAATCTCGGATTTCTCTAACCTTTTACACACAAATATTACACAACGTGTGCTTCCTGAACCCAAAGAGCGATAGGTCACACGATATGAATAATTACGTTGCAATATCATTTATTTCTCATTGCAAATGTGCTGCTGACTGTGCTTATTCTTACCTAATCGATTATGGAAGCAGTCACTTGAAAATAGCTTGGGAATTAACGTGGTTGTTGGTAGTCTATGGATCGACTTTTGTGGGCATTGCCTCTCCGAAAAGAACTCGTTCTCCTTTATTAAGTGAGATGATTTAAATCAAATCCAGTGTATCCCCGTCCTAATAAATGAAGTACGGTCCTACTAAGCATTAATTAAAACCAATCAGGTGTAAAATGTATTATTAAAAAATAAAAGCATTAAAATTTAAAAATACATTACTTTTATTTATGAAGTACAATTTCAGGTTTTTTTTTGAATATTTTTTTTATTTTACTATCATCCCTCAAAAGGACCGTACTTCCTTTATTAGGACCTACCATTTATCTGAAAATTTGGGTTTTCAAGTGTTGCTTGGTTCTGAGGATTGACTGGAATGACATGATTTATGCGTAGTAATGGTATAGTAGTTGCTTTGTTTTTTAACTAACCCTCGCGATTATAAAGTCATTGTTAGCGATGTAATTCCCCTATCTAACCTCCTTGATTAAATTACTTATCTCAATCTCTTTCTTTGTTTTTTTTTTACAATTAAAAGGGTGGTCATAGACAAATACAGATAATATTTTTATTACTTGATCAATAGTTTGATACATAGCCGGTGTCCGTAGAGGCTTCTAAAACCAAAAATACACCCAACCATGTCTTGTTTACACAGATCAAGATATTTTTTATTAAAAATTTCATTGTCTTCGTCAGAGATGATCAGGCAAAAACCACATTTATATAGATGTAATTTTAACAACCAAATAGGTATGAACAAAGCAGTGCACAATTCAGACGTAATTCAAATCCTAGACAGCCCAATTATAGTCAAAGATCATGTTCCCATAATACGGTGTATGAGACTGCCTCCGTCTGTCCATCTTCAGTGATGCAATAATGACTTTATTGCGCGTTCCTAATCGACCTATGCCCCCAACTTTTGCTTCACACCTGTACACAATTGTCTTTGTTTTTATCATTTTTTTTATTGCACAGTTGCAATTGGGTATGGCTGAGTGACTAATCAATTTTATCATAAAGTGTGGTACCTGGGCGACTGTTTTTTTTTTTTTTTAATCGCGTTTTTTTAAATAAACGATCCAAATCGTTAGAACTTTTTCTGAGATACAAGAAATAAATATATATGTTTAAAGTTATAAGATACGTTCGCAAATCAATAAAAGTTTATTGATGCATAATAAAATAATTATAAAGAAAACTGTATAAAAGAAGATGGCAATAATAGATATCAATTTTGATTGTTCGTATCAAGCGCTAACAAGTATAATTTAGATAAAAGTCTTACAAGGGATCGTAAAAACAACACACAAAAGAGAAACGATCAGATAAGTGAGAACAAAACACATTTGTGAACCTCAACGGCCACTCGACCTCGTCCGTGAGAACAGATAAAACAATTTCACTTTCAATTAACTTCAACATCTACAAAAACACGATAGATAAAGAATTTGTCAATATTGCGGTATGTGCTTGCGCAACAGTTGCTTTTATTTACATATATTTAGTGGTGCGATGCAAACGAGTTAGCAAACATATCGGAAATCAGAATGGAAAGTAGAAACAATGATATTTGTCACGTAATGTTTTACAGAATCTATTAATGTTAATAAACTTCAAGAAATAGTGTTTTGTTGAACGGTGTACTTAAACTTAACCATCGAACTTTGACTTTCGCAGCAACTATTATGCAAAGATAGGTAAAAATTTTAATTTAATCGATCTGAACCCTTTTTAGAATACAAACACTGTCACGACTGTAACGTTAAAAATATAATATTGCCTTGACTAATAAGATTATTTTTTCAACAGTGCATAGCCCTCGCGTTGGTGGCCTGCGCAAGCGCAGAGCCTCCCTCTGGCTACAACTACAACCGCCCGTCGAGTGGCGGCTTCAGCGGTGGCTTCAGCGGTGGTCTTAGCGGCGGCGGTAGTTACCGTGCCGTCTCCTCCGGATACCAAACTTCCGAAGGACAAAACGTGGACCCCCAACTCCTCGAGCAAGTGCGCCAGATACTCCTTAAAGAGGAATCTTCCTCTTCCTCCGGATTCGGTGGCGGCCACAGTGGTGGCGCCCCATCCTCCTCATACGGAGCCCCGTCATCTTCCTATGGTGTGCCATCATCCAGCTACGGAGTACCATCAGCTCGCGTCGTAGGACTCCAACTTGAGGGTGTCCGTCAGGCCATCCAGGTCGCTCAGTTCGCACAGGAAAGTGGCTCCTCCGGTGGCTACCCATCTGGCCCATCCAGCTCCTACGGTGCTCCCCGTGCTCCCTCCAGCAGCTACGGTGCTCCCTCCAGCTACTAAATAAATAAAAGCTCCGAACGACCAAAATACATTTAAATGATCAATGGCTATGATATATCAAAGTTGGCGGTAGTCGTTGCGATGGTGATTCCTTTACAAATCCCGATCGCATCCTCTACTCAACTGCTGAAAGTTGTCTAAATGTAGCTCCACGTACAAAGTTCGGACGGTCCACGTTATTCGGGAGCGTTCGTAACATCTCCGAGTGCTTCCGAATGTTTTAACCAATCGGCCGGCAGTCACGTACAATGTAGGTGATGTCGGTCCATCAGGCCGTTTGTTCACCGCCTCCTTCGGCCAACGCTTGCGACTGTGCACGCACACGGATGGGAGATGCCCAGCGACCAGCCAGTCGTCGATGGCTCCACTTTGACAGCTGTCAAAACTGCCATTCTGACAGCTTTGACATTTGTGACAGTGAGAGCCTGAGAGGACGAAGTGGCTTGCCGCTGGGCTCGACTCATGTCTTGTATAAAGTTTATCATAAGATTAGCTTAATTTATAATATTAAGTTTTTATGTTTTTACTATTTACAAAAAATAAATACATTTTGTCACCGTAACATCTCAGTTTTATTGCTAAATGCTAAACAATGCATTGTTATACACTTATGAAACTAGCTGCTCACAAATTTCATGTTAAGTTAGTAGCAGTCATTTCTACCATAATAACTCTTAACGAAATATAGCTGTTTGACAAATTATCTTAATTTACACACGGAATTATAAAACATATACCTACGTTTACTCATCTTCCCAAACATCATTATTTTATACAAATATTTGCAATGCTCTTCATTTCTTTCAACAAAAAATCTAAACTCCTTGAAAATATTTATTTATAAAATTCCATTTGTATGACAGGTACAAAACATATTTTTAGCTGTACAAATATTTGCTATGAAATTTGCTCTCTCAACCTAAGTCTGAGTAAGTGGAACGTGTTACTCATAAATTAGACGCATAAGGGCAAGAGACTGCCGTCCCTTCACTATACAAGTGCCATCACATACCTTCGCTAAAGACACTAGTGAGCTCAATGATGCTTCATGCAACCTCAATTTGAACGGCCCTTTAGTTTGCAATCGACCAAGATAATTTGGGTCATCAGATATTAATAAAGCATATATGCAATTTATGTAATGCTTTGATGTAGTTAAATTATCATTTGCTGACAATAATTTATTTTAATGCGCGATAGAGTGATTCTATGATTGAAAATTTCTGTCTGCCTGGAAGTTTCACGTACAGACACAACGTTTTGCATTTATAATGCGGACAGCAAAAGAGTGGAACTTGCTCCCGGCGTCTTCGTTTCCTTCCTATGAGGCCTATACACCTAAAACCTATTCACAGTTTCTTCTGGGTAAGCGTGTTCGAACTTAGGCTTAGTCTTCGTCCTTGGACAGGTCAGAAGCCGAACGCAAGCCCATTCAATTAAAAAAAAAAAATTGTAAGGGACAGTTTCAGAAATACAAGTATATAGCTTTTATACTGCAGCTTCACAGGCAACTAGGACCCAATTTTCCGAAATGCTTTAAGGCACTGAACGACTCAAGGAATGGCTCGATTGGTCTACACGTATATATAATAATTCCAGAAATTTTAAGAATTGATTTACAATGAAATAACAAGAAATCTACAAAAAAAATCCGTCCTGAAGATCTACTCCGAATACACGAAAGTACGATCATCGTTTTCAAATATGAACCAATGGAATTGAAGCAGAAGTGATAAGACGTGAATTACATGCAATTTTAAACATAATAATGGATGGTAAAAATATTTCGAACTGGTTCTCTACAAACTACCCTATCACTGCGCTATGGTTTCCTCAATGTTTTCTTATCGTGTATCGTTATTCGGAGTAGAACTCTGAGTTTCACGACGGAGTCTTTCAGTTTATGTTTATTACGAATTAATGGTAGAGTCAATTGTAACCTCCATAAAAACCTCACTAGAATCTTTTTTTTTATACTACTAGGTGGCAAACAAGCTTACGGTCCTCCTGATGGTAAGCGGTTACCGTAGTCTATAGATGCTCATAACACCACCAGCAAAGAAAATACAATATTATATTTTTCACGCGTTGCCAACCTTGAGACATGAAGTTGTTAATTCTCCTGTGCCTGTAATTTCACCGGCTCCCATACCCTCCTAACCGAAACACAGTAATACAAGTGCACTACTATTTCACGGCGGAATTAGAACTAAACTATTAAACTAGTTTAACTTGCCCTTAAAAAAAACATTATTTATTTAGATAGAAGCATCAGCTTAAGTCGTCAATTCAGTTTTTATTGCCTTTGTTTTAAGAGCGTCATTTGTATGCATCATACAATTTCGTCAGATAAAATCAAAGATGTTTCAATTCTGTTCACGTGATATGCAAAGAAGAGAAATTCAATCAGACATTTTTTTATGAGATACATGAATTGGCTCCCTTATTACATAGGTACCTAAGGAACACACGCGTGACCAGAACGCTGGCTTTTATTTCGGTCAACGGATAAGCTTAGCTATCCAACGTGGAAATGCAGCCAGCATTCTGGGCACGCTCCCATTTGGTGACGGTCTTCCTTTTTAGTTGTTAGAGTTACCCTTTAAGTAATTGTGTATTAAGGTACCTATCTTATTATTTACCTTCGAGTATCTTCATAAACATAATAATGGATGGTAAAAATATTTCGAACTGGTTCTCTACAAAGTACCCTATCACTGCGCTATGGTTTCCTCAATGTTTTCTTTTACTGCTAAAACTCAAATAAGATTCAAACCTACGAATTTTGCGACAGCACCCAACGTATATAAATAATGACAATAATGTGGTATTCAAAGCAAAATTTAAAATAAAATTTATATAATAAATAAAATTGATTGATAAAATTGCTCAGTGGTAGTGACGTCGGACGCCGCGGCGATGGTCGTGGGTTCGAATCCTATAGTGAGCTTGAGCTTTCGGTGAAGGAAAACATCGTGAGGAAACCATAGCACGCTGGTAGGGTACTTTGTAGTACCTACCCGTCTTGCTGTCTACCACCCTTAAGTTGAAAATCTGTCGCCAAATACCTATTGGTGTGTTCCGGCAGATCCACTTGTGAGCCAGTTCCTTCTAGGCTTTGTGTGCTTACCACCTTCGGCCACATCATCACTTACCATAATGAGATTGTGGTCAAACACAAGCCTAATTGTAATATCAAATTAACAGCTTTTTACTAGGTAAATGCAACAAAAGAACAATTTTAAATTAAAATTAAATTAAAAATATTCAAAATTCAAATGTTTGTCTGTCTATCTGTCTGTTTGTGCCGGCTAATCTCCGAAAGCACTGGAACGATTTTGACGGGACTTTCTCTGGCAGATAACTGATGTTACAAGGAGTAACTTAAGCTAAGTACTTTTTATAACGAAACTCGAGTGAAACCGCATGTAATAATAATAATAATAATAATGCCTTTTGTTTCGGATAGTTACCTTTACATTTATCCCTTATACTAATTTATTTCTTATTCTATATCTTTGACAACCGTATCCGTTTGCCCTAGTTTGGCATAGGCCTCTTCCAACTTCTTCCAGCTTTCTCTTTCTCTGGCTACTCTAGACCACATATTGCCCGCGACTGTTTTTATGTCATCTTCCCATCTTTTGTATGGTCTTCCTCTATTCCGCTTCTTGTGTAGCGGATACCAACTCATGATCATTTTGCTCCATTTGTCTGATCCTCTTGAAACCGCATGTAACAGCTATTAATAAATAAGTAAAGTATTTTGTCAACTCATCAGAGATATTAGGCTTGAAGATTAAGTAACCAACTATTTATATAGACAAATGTAGTGATAATAATTTCCTTGGCTATGTATTCACCAAGCCAAGTGAACGGACCATGTGAAGCTGGTGTAACAGTACAAAGTGAGCGGTGTCATCACTGCCACGAGCGCGTGCAAGTGCAATTTGAAATATTAACTTTTTAATACAAAATGTTTCATCTGCAATGGTTAGATTGATAGGGCCTCTAAAAACGCGTTGAGAGGAGTAAATAGGCATATATGAGTTTTAAGGCGATTATAACTCAGTGGTAGTGACGTCGAATGCCGAATTCCGTTTCAGCTTGGGCAAAAATGCTTTTGTATGTCCGTCCGACTATTCTCATCTATTCTTGTCGTCATTTTGTGAGCAGGTTCGATAATTATATGGACTTTTTTTGTCGATTCAGTTTTTAGAATTTTTTCAATATGGGTGTTGAAAACGTAAAAATACGTGCGAGGTCTACATCTCTCAAAGCCACTAGTTAAGTAAATGATTTGGTTCTGAATTTAAAAAATTGTTCCAGAACTTATAAGGTGGCTTTGAATTAAAGGAATTTCTGGAAGTAACTCTACACAAGAGCATCTAATTCAAACTTGTACCAAAGTCAGTAGAGTTTTTGCTTTATCTTTATGAACTTGTTTAGGTTATTACTTGTCTTATTTTTTGGTGTTTTTTGTAAATATTGTCCTGAAATTATTAAAATTTGAAACATTATCCAATCTGACCATGGATAATAATAGCCCAAAAATATTTAAAAATCTTGGTGACCTTCTTGCCAGTTCTTTTTATTTGAAGGCTGACCAGCCAAAATAAAACATTAAACTCTCAACCCGCTTCCCGCTCATCCTAACGCCCACCACCCGCTCTTTTAGCAGCCACACAAATGTACGTACACCCCAATCGTTTGATCGTTATGAAACCATCGCAATCCCACGACTAATCGCTCAAAACTACGGCCATAATGCACGTTACATAAACTTACATCATACATTTCAGATTTGCAGACAATGGACGGAGCCTGCGGGCTATTACAACCGGCCATGTACGATGGAACACTAGAATAAATTGTCTTTTGCAATTCGTGTGAATGACGGCGACGTCTAATGACAACCTTCAAACTAAACTCGTTGCAAACTATTGTTTATTTCTTTACTAATTGCAACTACCTTTTCAAGTCACAACAGTAATATGTTTTTCTATTAGCTAAAGAGGCCTTGTTACAAAATAACAGCTGAAATGGGCACGTGCGAGTCCTTTTTACCTAGATTTTATGAAAGCTTAATATGATTTTGGTCGTGTTCTGTCTCAGGCCACATAAAAGGTAGCACATTATAAGTTCCTAATTGCATAGGCTCACCTGAATGTAGAGTAAATAAAAGGTGTACTATCCCACACCTAAATAATCTATACTTAAATATGTACCCAATAGCAATGATCATTAGGTAGGGTATTGTCTTTAATCACCGCTTTAATGGTGAGGTAAGTGTGGAGATCTCCTTTTAGTCATACCAAATGTATTGTATTCATTGTCATAACGACTTGGCACCAATTTATCGGTGTTAATAAGTCACAGTAACATTTAGTCCTCGAAACAAACATGAATAGGTACTGTGTACCCGACTGTGTCTGACTAACACTCTGAAGTTGAATTTAATTGCACTTGAGAAAGAGAGCCTTCTA
Organism: Tetheella fluctuosa; assembly: GCA_951216915.1. NCBI lineage: Eukaryota > Metazoa > Arthropoda > Insecta > Lepidoptera > Drepanidae > Tetheella > Tetheella fluctuosa. The sequence continues at coordinate 919,852 of OX578229.1, read as the reverse complement.
GATTTTTAGGTTGGCAACACATTGGTAATCCCCTGATATTGCTAATGTCCATACGCAACGGTAGCCACTTACCATCAAGTGGACAGTCATCCGACGTAATGAATAGAAAACTGCAAGTTCTTGAAGAATTTCCGAATTTCGTACAGTCAGCGGCAAAAGTAGCTTGGCATTTTAGTACCCTTTCATAATAATCTATTGACATTTTCTTGACAGTTTGTATGAAAATTATGAATTGTGTTATGTGCCAAGATACTTTTGCCGCTGACTGTACCTACATAAGTAAATCTAAACAATCAACAGTAACGACGATAGATTACTTTTTTTATTATAGACTTTTATCTTGATAACAATCTCACCACTGTAAGAGATGTTGTGGCCGAAGGTGGTAAGCACACATAACCTAGAAGAAACAAGGTGGCAAACAAGCATTATTATAGGGAAATGCTTCTTCAAATGTCAAATTAATTCAGATATGTAATTAACTACTTTAATACACAATTACTTAAAGGGTAACACTAACAACTAAAAAGGAAGACCGTCACCAAATGGGAGCGTGCCCAGAATGCTGGCTGCATTTCCACGTTGGATAGCTAAGCTTATCCGTTGACCGAAATAAAAGCCAGCGTTCTGGTCACGCGTGTGTTCCTTTAACCGCTCCGCCAAGTCCTTATATATACTGTGTGCCCCTGGCCCCCACGGGCCGAGAGTTTCTACCCCAAACGGCTCAAACAAGTACCCTCTGTCGAGATGTGCATACTTGCGCCGCTTGAGGCACTCCGCTGATGTTGCTGCGGAGCCGGCTCTCTCTGATGTGCCTTGAAGATGAGACGGCGCCAAGGTATCAACGCAGGTGGCATCCCAAACCAAGGGTCGTCCCAACTTCCAGGGCATGAGAGTCATTCCGTCGGGCCTCTTACCATCGTCTCTCATGAGGCCACGGGGCTCGAGTGTGGCGGCCACACTGACGCTGGTTAAAGTCCGACGGATGATATCATTGAGAGAATTATGACGGGGCACACGTCCTGCACTGGAGACACACGCAAGGGCGTGGTGTCCCAAGCGGTCTGCTGTGTCACCACACTGACACCGATGTGCGACCTGACAGGGAGCCCCTAAACGAAGGGAGATGGCCACCCGAAAAGTATTATTGTCTAAAAGTGTACCTATGTTTTTGGAGGGAATTACGTGCAACCAAAGTCCCGATTCCCACTCTGAGACAGCGAGGAGACGAGCACGCTCTGACGGACTACTGGACGTTTCAAGAAGGTTATTCCGATCCAGTAGGCAAAGCGGCTCGTCCCACCGTCTCTGAGAGGATGGGACCCTGGGCACGCTGGTTTCGGAGCAGGCTAATTTCCATGTTGCTTCACACTGGTTAAAACCTGTAATTTGGAATTTGGTTAAACTTTTAGATAAAATTTTTTGGATCAAATCTTGCGTGCCATAAATAGATGATAAAAAAGCCGGAATTGATACACTAGTAATTTTGCGGACACCCAGACCACCCATTCTGATAGGAAGTGAAGCCTGGCGCCAAGCGCGATCATCCAAAGGAGTGTTAAAGATAGAAATGAGTGCGTCGCGCATGATGTCATCCAACTGCTGTGTGAGGTTTGGGTACTTCCAGAGTTGGGAACATCGAAGAAAATACGTGAATTTTGGAACAAAAAGGCAAAAACGTAAAATAACAAATGCCACATGAGTATTAATTTTGAGCAGACGAACCGAACTGTCTCTGAAATTTTGAATTTTATCTTGGATGAAATCCGGCAACGATTCATCAAGAATCGGAGAACCGAGAAGACGAAGCGAAGATTTATCTATTGTTTTGATTCCTGGTGCAGTTGCCGCGAAAATATCTATAATTTCATTTTTGGATGTATGGCAATCGGGTATGTATAATTCGCACTTTGACAGGTTTAATTCAAGTCCTATTTGTTTAAAATCATGAATAATACTTTTAAGGTCACTTAAAACAGAAAAAGCTTCGCCGCCTAGGGTACCGTCATCCAAGTACCATACGTTAAATTTTGATTCCAAGCGTTTGATGATGGGATGAATAGCGAGACCGAAAATAGCCGGCCCCAAGGGATCACCTTGTTGACAACCTACTTCGGACGACAATAAATCATTTTGGTAAATTAATTTTGAATTTTTACTATAACATTGCCAAAGAAAGTTGTATACATCCGGTATTTTTTCCCTTATTTGAGTCAACAAAGCGCCCCTATCGACAGAATTAAAAGCATTTTTTACGTCCACCTTCAGCACCACTTCGTCAGCGTTGCAGGTAAGGAAAGTTCTGAGTGAGTGTACCGCCGCCTCACAGCCGCCACGTGAGCCGAAGCCTAACTGAATGGGTTGAAAGTAGTCACGTAATAGTTCACTCTTTTTTTTACAACACATTTTAGCTGCAAGTCGACGGTATGTAGTTCCAACTGCAATCGGTCTGATACCTCCATCTTTTTTGACCAAGGCGCAAAGATTTGCGCCATATAAAATGTCAGTGATGGATTCGTGAACCTTTCCTGCCAGCATTGTGTTCATAAGAGACGTAATGGCCCCGAGGAGGCCCTCGCCTGCGTTTCCACAACCCACCGAAATGAGATCTTTTAAGTGTTGAGGTGTGAGAGCATCGAGGCCTCCAGCGGAACCACTCTGAAATGATGTTATAGCATTTATTACATCTTCCGCCAACACTGACAAATGGGATGTGGTATCGCCAAAGTCTGGAGGTGGTGGAAGTTGTTGGTCAAGTGCTGAAGGCGGATGTTTGCTCAGGAGGGCCGAAAGGGTTTCACTTGAATTTGGAGCAACTGTGTCACTTGAAAATAGAAGCCGAGCTGCACCTCTGATGTCCCCATCACCAAGACGGTTTTCCACCATGTGACAAGAAACATCACTTTGAGGTCTTGTTTTTTTACCGAAACGCCTTTGTGGCTGTTTTAGCAAAAGCTCAGCCACGGTTGTAGGTGTTGCGCAGTTTCGTTTTATCTTGTTGGTAAGAGAAGAATCATTGCCGTCACAGACATGCAAAATTCTATAGGGGAAGGTCAGCAAATGTTCCCATGCACTAACTGAGTTTTGATTTTGTGCTGCTTTTATATCAGTAGTGAGACATTGAGCTACTGATATTCTTGCACCGCGGGGAATTCGTTTTACAACGGGTAAATTTTGCTTACAAAAACTAATGGTTTGCCAGAAAGGTTGTGATTGTGATGGGGAGTCACTTGTAAGTGATGCACTAGCACTATGATTTTGAATATGATTTTGATGAACTTTAGCGTCGTGTATTTTTAAACCTCTGATACCTTTGAAAAAACGTGTTTGGGAACATTTGCTGCAGGGAAGGAGATTTTCACCTGACACAGCTGGTACTACTCTGGTGGCCACCTGATTGACAGAGGCCATATGGAGACGGCCCAGTAGTGGAAAAACATAAAAAAACTTACATTATTACTATAAAAACACACACCAAAACCAAAAGCATAAAAAAACAAACACTGACAATGTCAAATAACTGCGCACGTCTTCACCACCTGGCTGGGCATCCGCCGTTGTTTCTATGGAAACTAGAATCAACGGCGTCCTGACGTGTGGGCTTCTAATATAATTATGGACCAAGCGTGTGCCGTTTTTTCCAGCAAATAATTTGACGTTGATCTTTCAAAATTATTTAGGAATATTGGTCCACCGTAAATAACACAATACTTTCCTTGATGATAAAGTTCAAGCTTTGGTGATACAATATATTCAGATTGTATTTTTTACTTTAATTGTAAATATGTAAATAAATTAAATAAACCTTATGTAAAACAAATTTTAAAATAATTCAGATTTAAAACAGAAATTGCAAAATAGATTGAATTTAAACTATCATAGTTTTATGTAAGTCTATTTACTCATCGGCTAATCATCTCACGATTTATCACAGTTCAGCTATGCCGCGTTTACACAACGATAACATGCGCTCACGCAATTGATGAGACGTGCGTTTTACAACGATATCAATCATACCCGTTTTATGACATCTTTTTATAAAGTTACTGTTGTCTAGTTACACATATATTTTGGTCGAGGTATTAAACATTTGTATGACAGCTGATAATTTTTTCATGATTTCACAGTTAGTCCCATAATAAAAGTTGTTCATTTTGATGAGTACTTTCACCCCTACAAGTATTGCCAGTGACTAAAACATCACCCAATATAATACCTAATTTAGGTGTTAATCTATAATTTATTAATGGAATAAGACCTGACTAATCAATAATGAAATATCAACGCAGTCATAAAATGGTGAATTTTGGACCTATGAAAGATTTTTTTGAAATTCAACCCCTATGAGTGTTAAATAGGGGTGGAACCGCGGAATTGGAATGTTAAAAAGCTCCTACTAAAACATTATAAGAATGTGTTATGAAATTTAAAACTGCGCAGTGACACACTATTCTTATATCTATAAAGAGCTATAATGCGCTGCATATGTTTTTTATGTCAGACTAGCTTCCACGCTACGGTTTCACCCGCGCATATGTAAATCCAGAAGAAATAGGATATATAGGATAGGATCAAAATAAATATAAAAGATGTATAGTAATTTCACAAAAATATTTATTTAGTAATTTCGTATTGGATATTTCAAATTCATCACTTTTAAAATCACAATTCCATAATATTCATTCATTTAAAAATATTTAATATCATCTCATTTAAAATACAATAATTAATTATCTACTTAAATACTAACAATTGGCACTTAATGAGCACGAAATAATATACAATTTATTTACAATAAAAAATACTATTTATAAAAAAGTATGCCAAAAAGTATTTCTACAATATTTCTAAAAAAAGGTTGTCAGTTAAATGTTAAAAAGTTTAATACCTACAGCTACGTTTTGTGTTTTATTTGGGTTTTTATTAGTAAGTAATCTCGCCCTTAAGTGGTCATCGCCTGCTCTAATGTGATAATAATATTAAATACACATTTAACTTCAATTCACAACCGATACTATCGAGTATTTTAATTATTTAACATTCCTAAACCAAACAATTTTTACAAAAAAAATGTACAACAACGATTGACAAAAAAGAAAAAAATGTATATTCTTTTTTCAAATACCGTGACTTGACTCAATGAAGAATCTGCCTGATAAATTATGATTAAAGAAAAACATTGTATACAAAAAAAAAAAAAACAATTTTCCTTTGTGTAAGAAATTAATATTACATGGGCAGGGATCGCAAATAAGTATTTCAATCGGGTAGATCGATAAAAAATTATAATTGGAAAAAAAAATCAAATCTATTCAAAATTGATTAGGAAACCTTACTGCCAATTTCTCCCGCTAGAGGCGCCACTGTTATAACGTAAACAAATGACGCGATTGGTTACAATGACAAGACACTAATGTAGCACGCCATTGGACACATTTCCATTGCATTTCGGTGGCGCCATCTATGATTACCTTTGCGTAAGTATCCCTCGAGAATATTATCCATCATTTTATTCCTCGAATATTATGAACTAGCTTCCGCCCCGCGGTTTCACCCACTTTCCCGAGGGATCTTGGGTTTTCCCGGGACAAAAAGTAGCATATAGCCTTCCTCGATAAATGGGCTATCCAACACTGAAAGAATTTTTCAAATCGAACAAGTAGTTCCAGAGATAGCGCGTTCAAACAAACAAACAAACTCTTCAGCTTTATAATATTAGTATAGATAACTTAAATAAGTTTTAATCGCGTCTGTACCACGAAAATGCAATGAAACTTGCTGTGCTCCGCGGAGTCACTCGCGTTCTATCGATAACAAATACTCGATATAAATCCCCATAATCCAAGCTACCCTTTTGCATATTTTCATTTAAATCGGTTCCACAGTTTTGCCGCGAAGTCGTAGCAAACAAACTGACTCACTTTCATATTGAAATAAAATCTATTAAACATTTGCAGTTAAAAGTAAACTTAAAAATAACATTGCTAGTATTAGGAACAAATGACTTTTATTTATAAATGCTTTTATATTGTTTTTAATTACTTTTAAACATTGATTAATAAACTATTATGTTTATTATCAATATTTTAAAGTTTTTTTATGTATTTCTACAGTTCTTTTTGGCTGCTTTGTAGTTATTTGAATTTGAAACATAGGTTGATTCCGATAAATCTTAAAATAGCCTATTTTATAAAATATATATTTGATGGTGTCTCTTTATGATAATCTACTTACAAGATTTATACGAGATTACCACACGTAAATTATGCTACAGGCAAATTTACACCGTATTGCTATTCACATAAATTCGGTAAAAGCAGGATGTGGGTCTCAAAACAAAAGAAGTTTATGCATCTTCAATTTTGATTTTTATAACGTTAGCAAGAAAGTTTAAATTTGCGTAAATATGCTCACATGATTCGAATCCTACAATGAGGTTGAGAAAAACAAATGAGAAAAAAAAAAACATCGCGAGGAAACCATAGCACGGTGGTAGGGTACTTTGTAGTACCCGTCTGGCTCGCTACCACCCTCAAGAAATCTGTCGCCAAGCATTTGTTACCGGTGTGTTCCGGCAGCTGCACTTGAGAGCCAGTTCCCTTCTAGACTGTGTGCCACCTCCGACCACATCATCACTTACCCCGGTGAGATTGTGATCAAATATAAGTTAATACTAAGTGAAAAAAAAGAATTTATTTCCCATACATTAATTATTTAACTTAGATATTTCGGATAGTAAAATGTCATGTAAGGATTTTTTTTTATAATTTGTCATTTCTTAGTACCTACCTAGTACTATCCCAGTCCCATACTCGGACAGTAGTAAAACTATTAACAAAAATGTACGTAAGTAGGTACTGTAGAAATTAAAAACATCTTACAAACATACAATTAGATATTTACATAAAATAGAGATATAAAAAGTAGGAGTAAAAAAATAGACATGTTTTCGAGCCCTAATTAACTGATATGTAATTATTATCCAAGGATTTATAAATCAAAGATATTTTTTTTAGTCGACTCTAACAATCTCGTAGATTTTAATAATAATTATTTAATATAGCGGTTTAATTTCGAAATGGGAATTTTTCGAAAATTATGTTGAGTTCTGAATAACTTTAACTATGGGACTAACTCTGATATCATGAAAAAAAACAAACTTAAAGCTTGCTCTATCAAAATGTAGGTTTCAAAAAGATGCCTTGTCGAAATATATACCCACTATTGTCTCTTTCGATATAAATTATAATTAATATTTTTACATTCTTGTACTTGTATTTTAAATCATCTAAAGTTAAGGACTAAAACTAAATCCACCGCATCCATCCACCAAAATAAACATAGCTCAATCAACCTCCTAAATTCATATTGTGAAGTATATAGACAAAAGAGCATTAATTTCTTAAAAACTGCACCAAATACTGTACTAGCTAGCGCCTTTTTCCTGTTCCGGCCATAACACCTCCGGATGATTTAGCATATAATAATACATGTGTTTCTCACTCCCATACGTAGACGCTTTAGTTCCGATACACATAATAAACTGACTCTTTTCCAAATTTTTATCACAGTCTACCGAATGGAAAATATGCACCAAACTATCATCAGCCGTCCTATAAACTGTTAAATTTGATTTTATTAAAGTTTCAAACAACTGTACGTCTTCCATTCCCCAACCTTTGATACTCAAATCGAATCCACCAACTCTTTCGAAATCACATTTGTATATACTAAGAATACCAAAACCGTACTGTCTGAAGTAACCAAAATCATCGTTTATTTCTCTACTGTACTTCAAATTTGCTATTTCCTTATTTGATTTCACTTGTTCATCACTATCTACAATGTTTTCTACATTAGTATCAGTCACTAGAGTTTCACCTTTGAATTTGTTGAAGTCCTCACCATTCACCACGTCCGGATTGTACTCACTGAACACAATTGGAAAATAAACTTGAGTATACTTAATGGTATTAGTTCTAATTCTTCTAAGCGATTCAAAATTGTACATCATATCGACGTCAATGAAGAAAACTAAATCATCACTTGAGCACTGTTTGAGGCCCTCAGTTAGGGCTGCACCTCTGGAAAATATGGTCGAACCCATTTGTACTATTCTAATATCTTTACCGTACAGCTCGTTATAGTAATTCACGAGAGTCTCCGAGTTTCTGTAATCTAAAGGATTTTTACTATCTAGGAACAGCACGACGATCAAAGACACTGCCTCATTACTCTTTAAAACAATATCTTCATAGTTCCTCATGAACCGACCAAAGACTTCTTGTCTTCCAGAAAGGGGAAGGATGAAATGTATTCGTCTATCGTAAATAGGATATTCCTCTGTATCTTCACCATTCCAGTTAAGGACTTTGGGTAAGTTTTGAAGTTTCATGAGTCCACTCTCGAAAGCCTCTCGAACATTCAGTTTGCTGAAGTCTAAGAAGCTGTTCTGTTGCTGACTGGACTCGTCGACGTCATCGTAATCATTCGGGTAGATTTTGATGTTGTTTTCCGTATTTTCTAAAATAACTGGATCTTCGAATGGTGGAGGATCACCCATTGGTAGTTCTCGTATTTCCATACCTGCAAAGTGAAAATATTTAATTAACCTATAGAGACATTACATTTATATAGGAAATCTTTTGGATCGAAAACTAATTTACTATAGTACCTGATCTACAAGTACAGTTATTGCCAATTGACGGAACTATCATTAAAATTATCTAATTCACCATTATACTAGTAGTATATGTAACATATCAGTTATCTGGCATCCATAGCACAAGCTCTGCTTAGTTTTGGGGTCAGATGGCCGTGTGTGAGGAATAATCTCCCAGAATGTATTTATTTATTCATTTAACTATCACATAAAAATTAAATCAAGTAACAATGATCAAAAATAACGTTTACCAGTGAAGCTCTGCTGCAAGTACGCGTGTCGTCTGACGGCAGCAGTCATCTTCCTGCCCCTGTATCTTCTGTACTTGAGCAGCAGGTCCAGCACGTGGTCAACTCCATGCAGTGGCTGGAGCCTGGTGTAGCCGTAGAGTAGCTCATTGAAGTCTATGACGCGACCTCGCTGACGGGACGGTGCGTTTATTATTTCCATTACCTGGAATTTTGGGATGAAAATTAACTACAGTTAACTAAGAATAAGGAAGCGCAGTATATTGACAGACCAGCGGTTAGATGGACATCGAATTATATTATACAGTATACAATTGTGATAGGCAAGTAGATACTGAGAACCCGCAGTTAAATTTAACTCAGATGACCTATGAAGTATGTACTCACTTCTCTAATAACGTCGTCCAATGCTTCCTTGAGAGGTCCTTCTATCTTTCTCTTAGGGTTGGAGTGGCTCGCAGAGTAGATGGACTTGCTGATGAAATCAAACGGCACTATATCGTCTATGGTGTCAGCCTTGTAACGGTTTAGGTCTATTGATGCACCTGGAATTTTAAGAGAAGAATAGAAGAATCATGGAACTATTATAGTCTATTTTACTTCCCTATTAGATCTGGCTGCACATCGGATGATAAAAAAAAATCAGTCTACAGGCTGAATAATGAAGAAATTGTATTAAATTACGCGAGAAAAATTTAGTAGTTTATAGTTCTGATTTCAATTATAACAGAAATATTTACGAGAATACAAACTAGCTGTACAAAATCAAAGGCGATGATATCTCAGTGATAGTGACACGGCGAAGGTCGTGGGTTGGTGCTTGAGCTTTTGATGAAGGAAAACATCGTGACGAAACCATAGCATAACATGGTAGGGTACTTTGTAGTACCCGCCTGGCTAGCTACCACCCTCATGTTGAAAATCTGTCGCCAAGCAACTACTGGTGTGTTCCGGCAGTTGCACATGAGAGCCAGTTTCCTTCTAGGCTTTATAATGGTGGGTAACAATATTGCTAATATCCATAGGTGACGGTAGCCACATACCATCAGGTGGACCGCCAGTCTGTTTGCTAGAAAATAAAAAAAATCTTACCTAAAATCTTATTGTTCCCCAAATACCCTGGCTGGCCAACCTTCACCGGAAACAAGGGTACATCACCAGGCAGCACGTAGTCATCCACCTTGTCATCAGGGATGTCCAGCTCATGTAATGATGACGCTATATCTCGATGTAAGTCTAATGAGCGCTCGCGCAGCTCTTGTATACGAAGGTTCTGTAATTGAAAATATGATGGATTTAACAAAGATTATGTAAAGAAAAATTGTTAAGATACTGTTATATTACAATTGATTTTATTTGGTTTAGATTTAATATTATTATATACCTACCAAGGATCAACATTTAAAATACTGAGTGAAAGTCAAAGCCAAAGCCATTTTTTCAGTTTAGGCTCTAGGAGGGCATTTATAAAGGTACAAGCAACTGAAGACACAAGAAACATACACTACCCGTGGATAGATGGCGCAACAAGGTTCTACTTCGCGCTATTGAAATTTCCTGGCCACTCGGCAAATATACGAGATTTCAAAATCAACAGTTGGACCTAGCCTGGCAGAAAACCTACCATTTTTTTAATGGAGGAGTCTACCTTGCTCCTCCATAATGTTTATCTCTAATTTTGAAGCATACGTATGGATTCAACACTGGTTATTCGTTAGGTCTTTCATCAAAAAGGATGCGATTTAAACAAACTGGTTTGTTTCAGACTTTATTTCAATCTTATACATAAAATTATAAAGATAATATTAAATTAAATCTAATTTAGATGTAAATAATGTCACGATACGATATAATACTACATAAATACGCAACTTTAATACACAATTACTTAAAGGGTAACACTAATCTTATACTATATAATAATATTATAAAGAGGAAAGATTTGTATGTAAGTATGTTTGTAACGAATTGGCTCAAAAAGTACTGGACCGATTTAAAAAATTCTTTCACCGTTAAAAAGCTACATCTTCACCGAGTAACATAGACCATATTTTATCCCGGGAACGCGGGTGAAACCGCGCGGAAAAGCTAGTTGTCAATAAAATTTATTTTAGCATTTCATTTTCTTCTGGTGAAATTCTACAGTGAAAACAATGACTACGGATTTAAGACTACCAATAACAAGATCCTGTTGGTTCTTGGGTGGGACGCGCGTCCCAATACCACTTGATTCTCAAGTGGGACGCGCGTCCCATTTAACTCGGTACCACTTGATTCTCAAGTGGGACGCGTGTCCCACCTCGTCCACGACGTAAAAATTTTCAGATTAAAAATCCGTTTTTAGTCGATTTTTGAGCTCTTGGTACGCGTGGAAAGGGCATTAAATTGTCTATGCCGTGGTTTGCGTCAAAAAAATGACATCACCGGCAGTCAGTCAAAAAAAAAAAAAATCAGTCAAAATTTTCAGTCCGTTAGGGCGTTTGGCGTCCCACGAATAATTTCTAAAATACATAATTGTGAGTGTTTTGAATGTTTGTTGTTGTGTAAAGGTGTGTAATATCTAAAGAATACTTAGTAATAAACACAATACAGTTATTATTTCAGTGAAATACAAAGTATAAAAGTGTTTTTTTTTTTTATTTAGAACGAATTGATAGGCGTTTGGTAGTGTTTACAAAAATGCTTTGATCCAGTTTTCCATCATAAAGTGATTAAAGGTAAGTCAGAACTATCTGTTTAGATAAGAAATGTTATAATGTCGGTATTCTAAGCAAAATCTATGCAGAGTAGGTAGTTTTTGACGGTAATGAAAAATGGCGCGAATTCGGAAATCAAGGACCAACAAAAAACCTTTTTCTTGTTATATTTATATGAAAGATTATAACTATGGTAAGTAAATCGCATTATTGAGCATTTTTAGAAGCTATACCTATACGTCTATACTTTTACAAAGTTGGTATTATATTCGATGTATTGAGACCTCGAATTGAGTACCTCCTTTTCGTCGCCGAGTCGTACTATTTTGTAATTTTCTACTTAAAAATGAAACAAACACATGTTTTTTTGTGGTAAAATGAATAGAATACTGTTCAATCTATCTAATAACATAAAGGTTTTATACTAAATCTATTATTATGTCTGGAAATTATATACGACAAGATATTTTTTTTCAATTCACTGTAACCCGTATTTTTAGAGACACATTTCTCAGTATTTTAGTATAGAATAAAATAAAACTAAGTATACGTTTTCAATCATTATTTATTCATTTACTTGAATAAATATGATTTTGCTCGAAATAACAACATATTTAGCAATACATATGATGGTCACCTTTTATGCTAATGGCGTAGTTTCCAATAAGGTCGTGGTCCGCTCTTATTAGTTTATGACAAGTGATAATAAGATTCCAATTGAAAATTTATCTAAAATTCTGACGGTATTTTTATTTTTTGGAATGAATGTGTAGTTATAGAGATAAACACGAAAATCTCAAAGTCGGCACGCGTGACTTTTCGAATGGCAGCTCCGTCAAGCTAGCATGGCAAATTCAGCAAAATTGAAAAAAAAAAAAACCTGAATTTGTAGCTAATTAGTTGCTAATTAGTTGCCAAAAAACCGATTTTGTTGCTCTTGCCGATTTCGAAAAATCGGTATCAATGCTAGCTTGACAATAAGGTGACATGAATAATTGCCTGGAATGAGAAGCAGAATAAACCGAATCAATACAAATTTGTTGCTAATTAGTTGCTGTAAGACCGCACTAAATTTAATTATTTTTAAATTCAAATTTTCTTCTGTATTGCTTGCTTGAATGTCAATTTTTTCAAGGATTAAATCAGCGACTCAACAAGAGTCAGCAACTAAATCAACTCATCGAAAATCGGGTGTCTTGTTGACCGGTTGCTGACAAATCGGCCATGCTTGCTTGAATGTCAATTTTTTCACCCATTAAATGGAAAATAAATTTGTTGCTCAACGTAGCATGGTTTATTGACACCTGGAGAGTCAGCAACTAAATAGACATCTGACGATCGGGTGTCTTGTTGACCGGTTGCTGACAAATCGGCCCTGCTTGCTTGAATGTCAATTTTTTCACCCATTAAATGGAAAATAAATTTGTTGCTCAACGTAGCATGGTTAATTGTCACCTGGAGAGTCAGCAACTAAATAGACACCTGACGATCGGGTGTCTTGTTGACCGGTTGCTGACAAACCGGCCATGCTTGCTTGAATGTCGATTTTCCTTGTGTAAATCAGTAGAATAAATTTGTTGCTCAACGTAGCATGGTTTATTGACACCTGGAGAGTCAGCAACTAAATAGACATCTGACGATCGGGTGTCTTGTTGACCGGTTGCTGACAAATCGGCCATGCTTGCTTGAATGTCAATTTCTTCACCCATTTAATGAAAAATAAATTTGTTGCTCAACGTAGCATGGTTAATTGTCACCTGGAGAGTCAGCAACTAAATAGACATCTGACGATCGGGTGTCTTGTTGACCGGTTGCTGACAAATCGGCCATGCTTGCTTGAATGTCAATTTTTTCACCCATTAAATGGAAAATAAATTTGTTGCTCAACGTAGCATGGTTAATTGTCACCTGGAGAGTCGGCAACTAAATCAACTCATCGAAAATCGGGTGTGTCTATTTAGTTGCTGACTCTCCAGGTGTCAATAAACCATGCTACGTTGAGCAACAAATTTATTCTACTGATTTACACAAGGAAAATCGACATTCAAGCAAGCATGGCCGGTTTGTCAGCAACCGGTCAACAAGACACCCGATCGTCAGGTGTCTATTTAGTTGCTGACTCTCCAGGTGACAATTAACCATGCTACGTTGAGCAACAAATTTATTTTCCATTTAATGGGTGAAAAAATTGACATTCAAGCAAGCATGGCCGATTTGTCAGCAACCGGTCAACAAGACACCCGATCGTCAGGTGTCTATTTAGTTGCTGACTCTCCAGGTGTCAATAAACCATGCTACGTTGAGCAACAAATTTATTCTACTGATTTACACAAGGAAAATCGACATTTAAGAAAGCATGGCCGATTTGTCAGCAACCGGTCAACAAGACACCCGATCGTCAGGTGTCTATTTAGTTGCTGACTCTCCAGGTGACAATTAACCATGCTACGTTGAGCAACAAATTTATTTTCCATTTAATGGGTGAAAAAATTGACATTCAAGCAAGCATGGCCGATTTGTCAGCAACCGGTCAACAAGACACCCGATCGTCAGGTGTCTATTTAGTTGCTGACTCTCCAGGTGTCAATAAACCATGCTACGTTGAGCAACAAATTTATTCTACTGATTTACACAAAGAAAATCGACATTCAAGCAAGCATGGCCGGTTTGTCAGCAACCGGTCAACAAGACACTCGATCGTCAGGTGTCTATTTAGTTGCTGACTCTCCAGGTGACAATAAACCATGCTACGTTGAGCAACAAATTTATTATCCATTTAATGGTTGAAAAAATTGACATTCAAGCAAGCATGGCCGATTTGTCAGCAACCGGTCAACAAGACACCCGATTTTCGATGAGTTGATTTAGTTGCTGACTCTCCAGGTGACAATTAACCATGCTACGTTGAGCAACAAATTTATTTTCCATTTAATGGGTGAAGAAATTGACATTCAAGCAAGCATGGCCGATTTGTCAGCAACCGGTCAACAAGACACCCGATCGTCAGATGTCTATTTAGTTGCTGACTCTCCAGGTGTCAATAAACCATGCTACGTTGAGCAACAAATTTATTCTACTGATTTATACAAGGAAAATCGACATTCAAGCAAGCATGGCCGGTTTGTCAGCAACCGGTCAACAAGACACCCGATCGTCAGGTGTCTATTTAGTTGCTGACTCTCCAGGTGACAATTAACCATGCTACGTTGAGCAACAAATTTATTTTCCATTTAATGGGTGAAAAAATTGACATTCAAGCAAGCATGGCCGATTTGTCAGCAACCGGTCAACAAGACACCCGATCGTCAGGTGTCTATTTAGTTGCTGACTCTCCAGGTGACAATAAACCATGCTACGTTGAGCAACAAATTTATTTTCTATTTAATGGCTGAAAAAATTGACATTCAAGCAAGCATGGCCGATTTGTCAGCAACCGGTCAACAAAACACCCGATCGTCAGGTGTCTATTTAGTTGCTGACTCTCCAGGTGACAATAAACCATGCTACGTTGAGCAACAAATTTATTTTCAATTTAATGGTTGAAAAAATTTACATTCAAGCAAGCATGGCCGATTTGTCAGCAACCGGTCAACAAGACACCCGATTTTCGATGAGTTGATTTAGTTGCTGACTCTTGTTGAGTCGCTGATTTAATCGTTGAAAAAATTGACATTCAAGCAAGCAATACAGAAGAAAATTTGAATTTAAAAAAAAAAAAATTTTTTTTATTAAAATTTGAATTTAAAAAAAAAAAAAAATTTTTTAATTAAATTTAGTGCGGTCTTACAGCAACTAATTAGCAACAAATTTGTATTGATTCGGTTTATTCTGCTTCTCATTCCAGGCAATTATTCATGTCACCTTATTGTCAAGCTAGCATTGATACCGATTTTTCGAAATCGGCAAGAGCAACAAAATCGGTTTTTTGGCAACTAATTAGCAACTAATTAGCTACAAATTCAGGTATTTTTTTTTTTCAATTTTGCTGATTTTGCCATGCTAGCTTGACGGAGCTTCGAATGGCCGCCATTCCGCGAGTTTAGGTGACTTTTGACAGGTAATGGTTCCAATAAAAATATATCTAAAGTTAATAAAGGATTACTTGCGTTTTCCAACAATGAAATGGAGTGTCCATATTTATTATAGATAATGATTAATAAATAAACAGTTTGATAAGTTGATCGCTTATGTGTTAAATGCGTTCGACGCTCCCAGTTTATCTTGTTTACATCCGTTTTTGTTAATTTCTATTGATATAATAAAATATATCTATATCTAAAGAGATTGCACTGTGGTAAGATACTTGTAGAGATCGGTCCTATTGGAGATCCTTAGGGGAGGCCTATGTCCAACAGTGGACGTCTTGCGGCTGAGATGATGATGATGATGATGATACTTTTTTTTTTATACCACATTGTCGGCAAACAAGCATACGGCGCGCCTGAAGGTAAGCGGTTACCGTAGCCTATGAACGCTTGCAACACCAGGTGTATCATTCGCGCGTTACCGACCTTTCCCCCCTCCCCGATGAACTATAAATTATTTGGCTGCGTAATTCTGTAAGGTGGAGGTACTTGCCCAGTCGAGCTGCTCTTAGAGCGACATAGCCTGTCTACTTACCTACTAGTACACTCACTAGCTGCACTCCAGAGCCAGTTCTTTTTAGGGTCTGCATGCTCACCTTCGGCTTATTATCACTACCAATGTATGATGGCCATGTTCAGGCTTACATGTAGTAGAAAAAGTGAATTTGTCATTACTATATCTCTTGTTGACGAACCGGTTGGCGTGGTTGGTAAGATATCCTATATATCACGCCATAGGCCGTGGGTTCGATTCCCACTCAGGACAGATATTTATGTGAACATGCCTGTTTGTCTTAAGTCTGGGTGTAATTATCTATATAAGTATGTATTTACAAAAGAAAAGTAGTATATCAGTTTTCTGACTTGGATGGCCGTGTGTGAGGAATGTCCCAGAATATTTATTTGTTAATAGTATAATTTGTGATGTTAGTCTCTACTACTATTGTAATTGCAGTGATAAAGATTAGTAGTAGTATTCAAACTAGCTTCCGCCCCTCGGTTTCACCCGAGGGATCTTATGTTTTCCCGAAATGAAAAGTAGCCTATGTGCTATTCCACACTACAATCTATCTCTGCCAAATTTCATCCAAATCCGTTCAGTAGTTTATGCGTGAAAGAGTAACAAACATACATCCAGACATCCATACTCACAAACTTTCACATCTATATATATAAAAAAAATGGATCGCCGTAATGTTTGTACGCGCATAACTTCGAACGAATGCACCAAATTGGATAAATCTTTCTTTTATGTGTTCGTTATTGTCAGGAGAAGGTTTGTATGAAAGAAAAAAATACCAGGAACATGGGTGAAACCGCGGGGAACAGCTAGTTTATATTAGTAGGATCATTTTACAGCTCAACTAATACAATTAAATGGGTAAAGTAAATCTATAAAGCATAAAAAAGCAGTTACATTTTTTATCACAGGTACTTAACTAAAATTATGTACATAAACGAAACCGTTCTTAGAATAAGTGTATAAAGATCAAAGCAGAAAATAAGCACATATTTTGCACACATATGAAAGAGTATGCCTATTTCCGACTTTACGTGGGCAGAATGAATTAAATATTCTTTACTAGCAACCCCGGCTTTGGACGGGTGCAATTTATATACAAACCTTTCTCGTTTATCGCTCTTTCTATTAGTGAAAACCGTATCAAAATCCGTTGCGTGGCTTAGAATAAGTAAGCGGGGAAACAGACGAGAATAAGACAGCGATTTTGTTTTATACTATTTAGATATTGTATATGTTACAGGAAATGTATGAAATCCGTTATTATATACAATTCCTAGGAATTGTATATAATGCCTAAAATCACCCGGAAATGTGTGATGTAAATTATATTAGACACATTTCCTAAACAGCAATTGGAAATGTATTAAATTCAAGTTAAAAACAGAGATTTGGTCAATTCATTAAGTGATTTGATCAATTCACGGAGGATGACAAAATAACAACACGATTTTATCATCATTTCCCTAAACAACATCTAGTGACTTGAATAATACCTGAACTGGTTCCGTGAAATGACAAAAATATATTTCCTATTCAGAAACAACCCCGATACTTTAGGTTAGAAGTGTATGGCAATACACTTCGTGTTTTTTTTTTTTTTGAACAATATGTTAGTTTTTTATTCACAGAAAGCATTAGATTTTTATACATTTCCTAGAACAATATTGGAATTTCATACAATTCCTAGGAAATGTATAAATTTCCCAGGATATGTGTGTATTTAAAAAGTTTTGAAATAACATTTTATACATTTCCTAACTAGCCTCGGAATTGTATACATTTCCTAAGTTTCATACATTTCCGGTAACATATACACTATATGTATATGTACCCCGCGTATTCACCCGCATTCCTGGGATAAAAAGTAGCCTATAACCTTCCTCAAAAATTAGGCTAATACATAAATGAAAAAAAAAAAACAAATCCGACTGGTAGTTTCTGAGATTAGCGCAATCAAACTAACAAAAAAAAACTCTTCAGCTTTATATTAGTGTAGATAAGCACTACATTATATTAATTTGTTTATTTAGTAACACTTTTCAAAGAACAAAACCATAATAAATTGACAATTGAAATATTCAGTAAGTAAATAATGACGAATGAAGACTGAGCAAAAATGTATGCTGATCTGAGATAAAAATAGTGTTTGCTCTTTACTCAAATAATAATTATTAAAATAAACCATTGTACAACTTAAATAACAAACCTCATTTCATAACAAGGTATTTTCAATTCTTGTTTTTGTTCGGTTTGTAAACTTTTTACATAAATTACAAATTTTTTGAAAACCGTATCGAAAAAACCAATATCATCGATTCGGTTTATATGTTTGAGTGTAAAATAATCAATAATAAAATTATGTTATACTTATTCACGCTGTAATTGCTGAACCGATTCGGATTAAATTTGCTACACAGTTATGTAATTAGGTTTTGTGTACTCTGGAATCCTACTTCCTACTATATCCTACTAATATTATAAATGTGAAAATTTGGATAAATTGTTGTTGCTCAATCACGCCAGATCTAGATGAAATTTGACACAGATATAAAGATAGGCTACTTTTTATATCGGGAAAATATAAGACTCCTCGTGAACACGGGTGAAACCGCGGGGCAGGAGCTAATAAAACATAATAACTGTTCCCGGGAAAACATAGATCCTTTAAAAACGTGTGATTCTGCATATACTATTTGTAAATAATTACACTCAGACCCTGAACAAACAGACATGTTCTTGCACACTATTTATCCTGGATGGGAATCGAACTAACGATCTAAAAGGCTTATTAGTATGTTGTTTTTAGTAGTCAAAGAGTTTAGAATTTGTTTTTACATAACTTGGCCAAAGAGTACTAAGTATTACAAACCCCTCTACCATGCCTCTGCCAATGTATCCGCAATGTAGCAGTACGCCTAGTAGTATTATACATCATCATCATCGTCATCATCATCATCATCTCAGCCGCAAGACATAGGCCTCCCCTAAGGATCTCCAATAGGACCGGTCTTGGGCGGCCTGCATCCAGCGTTTTCCCATGGAAGTATTGTGCGGTGTGTAGTAATATGTGTGCGGAAAGACCAATACCTCATCGACAAGGTAACCACGTCAAATAATTGCAGTGCTCATAAAATCTTTGCTCTTTGATACCATTATCATATCTCAGTGGTAGTGACGACGGATACTGTGGTGAAGGACGTGGGTTCCATTCACAAACTATAGCAAGGTAGGTTACTTTGTAGAACCCGCCTGGCTGGCTACCACCCTGAAGTTGAAAATATGTCGCCAAACACCTACTGGTGTGTTCCGGCAATTGGACTTGAACGTTACCTTCTAAGCTTTATAAAGGTCGGCAACATATTGGCAGTCACTAACCATCAGGTGGACTATCTACTCGTCAACCTTCTGACATAAGAAATGAACAACGAAACGTTCATTCATATTGCCTTGTATATTTTTCTCATTGGAATCTTTACCTTCATTTACCGTTACCAGCAACATTTGCTCTGCAATTCTGAGAATACCACGGGCTATGTAAACAAGCTGAATGGCCACTACACCACGTGCCGCCTACAATGTCTGACTAACAAGGAAAATTGGCAAATAAATGCTCTCCGGATATTGCGATGTTTGTATTCTCCGCGAACTGGGAGTGTGTTGAAGAGATTGTGAACAGAGAATATGAACTTTTGGACGTGGAATGTTAATGTTACTTTGTATTATGTATGTATGTATAATCCAGATTCTGTAATCGACTTGTTGTATAATGCGTATGAAAATAAATAAATCAAAAAGCAGCTTTTTGGAATTAAATGGTCGAGAGAAGAAACACTTTATCTTTATTTATCTAAAAAAGAGAGAAAGAGAAAGGAAACAAAGAAAGAAAGAAAATTTATCACTTATAATTTTATTCTCAGATATGTAGCTACGAATGTGGTGACCACTACATTGTGGCAGCCACAAAATGTCTATAAACACCAATCGCTCTTAGACCTCATCTTTGTTCTTTATGACCAAGCCCATATCAAGTAATAAAAAAATATCGCCAGCTTCTTTTTATAGGTTCCAAAAGTTTTCGGGAAAATAAAGTTTCTGTCATTCAGTTCACCTAAATTGACCTCAACTTTGTTGTCATCCACTCCAAATCCTTCATAATATGTTATCTCATGCCAATTATTTCAAATATGACTATATACTACTCATTATTGTACCGCTTTAATTAAACAAATTGGTAACCAAAGCCGTTAATTGGCACATAAAAATTGAATTCTATATTTTATTGTACACACATCGAGTTTCACTGCACCATAAACTCCGGAACATAAAGTTATGATTAAACAAGTTTGCTTTCATATACAACCTGTTACAACTTATTGTTGGATAATACCTATAGAGCATTTTATCTGACTCGACTAACTACCTGCTGATTTATGCCAAATTATAAATCAATAGCTGTTCCCCATTTAAAGCATAGGCTTTGAGCCGAATTATGTCGATTTTGTGAGTCCACGAGACACAATTTGAGTTGTCAATAAAATTACCCCACAACCATGCTATGGATTCCTCACGATGTTTTCCTTCACTGAAAGCTCAAGATCATTGTAGGTTCCAACCCACTACCTTCACCTCGGCATCCGACGTCACTGCCACTGAGCAATCATCGCCTTATACTTATTTAATTTAGCGCCAAAACTGTCTTATCCTCATACACCACACTCCATCAAGTCTCCATTCATAGAATCACACCATACTCTCTTTTATTTAATTAATTTTAACTATTATATTATTATATTATTCCCATATTTACCTTAAAATAAGAATGCAGTCTGTACATGTGTCGATGATCCTTCACAGGGTGTAGCGTGAAAGCGCGGTGCACCTCTCGTTTCTTCAGCCTGCCGGTGTACGCAGCAGAGCCGCTTCCATTGTGATGCAATATCGTCTGCATCTGGAATATATGATATTTATGATTAAGCATTACATGTTATAAATATGGGTCCAAATAAAAAACTCGATAAACAATATTCAAAAGGCATGTAACTCCAAAGCGTCCTTAAGAATGCATTCTAGCTAGACAGGTAAAACTGAACGCAACAAAAAAATGTCAAGTACAAGTTGAACATTGAGAATTCAATACATCTAGAGAATAAATAAAATAAACTTTATTATGCAGTAAGTTACCCCACAAAAACTGCAACGTCATAATAATACAGGAAATTATGCAAATTAAGACAAAAAAACATATCTGAATCCAGTCATTTTAGTCCAGCGAAAAAAACAAGTGTTACCAGTTAAAATATTCCCGTGGGATTAAAAAACTAAAGTCATTTAGAACGATTCAATATCAACATTAGTAATAGATTCAAAGATCTTGATACTCTTTTATTATTGCTTCTACCTCCATAAGGGCTTATAACCTCTGTGTAAAAAAAAAACTGATCCCAATTAGCTTGTAAATTAATTAAAATCCACTTGCGGCTTACATGTTTATTATAGACAATATGTTTTCCTTATTATAATCCTGTGGGAACTGCGGTATGGATTTTGTTCATAGATTTTATATTGTGCATTGTGAATTCTAGGTAAAACTAACTGACATGTATTTCTTATTCTTCTGATTATTCTTATCTGGATCATCAATCCTGCCAATTTTGCCTTTATCATTTTATACATTATTGAAAGTAACAGGTACACTTCTTAACATCAAAGATTAACTGACATTGATTAGAGTTATCGAAACTGGAGGTTTATTTGAAGATTTAACAGCTTCTCTCTAAAAAATCTACGATTCCCTCACAACTTTGAAGAAAAATATAATAGGAACTGTTTACATATTTAGTAGTGCATGTGGTGTCCGCTTTCAAATAGTAGTATAATAATAGTATAGTCAAATAGTCTATACATATAATTTTAATGTACCAGGATAAGTTATAATGTAACAACAACTAGTGAAACTTGATAAATAAATAAAGTCAAAGTCAAAGTCAAAGCCATTTATTCAGTTTAGGCCCTAAGAGGGCACTTATGAACGTCGAAACTACTGAAGTTACCACCGATTCGGAAGTCGCCTTCAACTGAGAAGAACCGGCAAGAAACTCAGCAAGGTTACATTTTTTATATATTTTGTTTTTTTTTTTTTTGGACAATCTGACAATGTTGGCTTTTTTTCCATTAAATTTTTAACAATTTTTAAAGAAATATAATACACAAACACAAAAGATGAAAAAAAATCAACAAGAAAAATAAATAAAAAATAATAACCTGAACAAGTTCAAATTTATAAAAAAAAAAATATAGTATCTCTAAAATACTAAGTACTGGCTTCATTATAAGTATGAACAAGGTGCACTTGTGCAGAGTGCAGCTATTTCCAGACATCTTTATCTTCAATGTAATGAGCTACCTTGTAATAGGCTTTTTCTTTCAAAACTTTCTTAATGTGAGATTTGAATTTGAAATCAGTCATCTTGGTAACTGAGAGAGGTAATTTATTATAAAAGCGTACACTACTTCCAAGAAATGACTTTTTAACTTTGGCTAATCTAAAATACGGAACAACTAATTTATCTTTTTGTCTTGTATTGATATTATGTACCTCCATTTTTGATTTAAACAATTCTATATTTTTACGTATGAACATTATATTTTCATATATGTATAGTGAAGGTAAAGTCATAACGTTTATATCTTTAAATAATTCCCTTAACGATTCACCAGGACCCATATTATAAATGGCACGAATTGCTCTTTTTTGTAATATAAATATAGATTCTATATCTGCTGCACCTCCCCACAGTAAAACGCCATACGATAAAAAACTATGAAAATATGCAAAATAAACTAATTTGGCCGTCTCGACATTCGTCAACTGTCTGATTTTTCTAACAGCAAATGCAGCAGAACTTAATTTACCAGTCAAAGATTCTACATGAGGACCCCATTGTAGTTTATTATCTAATGTGATGCCCAGAAATACAGTTTTATCGACTAATTCCAAACTGCTGCCATCTATTAATATCTGGCTGTCTACTTGCGCTACATTTGGAAGAGAGAATCTTAAACATTTAGTTTTCTTAGAATTTAGTAAAAGATTGTTAACAGCAAACCATTTGGAGACTAGTGACAAAGTATCATTCACTTTAATAAGTTCTTTGTCTTTTCTATCTACTTTGAAAATTAATGAAGTATCGTCAGCAAACAGGACGATATCTGAGAGACCAATTACAACAGAGGGTAAATCATTAATATAAACTAGAAACAGAAAAGGCCCTAGTATCGAACCCTGGGGTACCCCCATTTTGACTCCAAGGGCTCCCCTTGGATGTCGTACCACTAATTTCTACTTTTTGTTGGCGATTACTTAAATAAGACAAAACAAGATCATGAGCAGTTCCACGAATACCATAATAGTTAAGCTTCAGGAGCAGAGTACTGTGGTCAACGCAGTCAAAGGCCTTGGATAGATCACAAAAAATACCAATGGCATCCTGCGAATTTTCCCAGGCTTCATAGATGTTTTTCAATAATTTTGCTGCCGCATCTGATGTGGATCTCCCCTTCGTGAAACCGAACTGATGACTATGTAATATCTCATGTTTATTGAAATGACCTAACATTTGATTAAGCAACAGTTTTTCAAAGATTTTGCTAAGTGCTGGGAGTACGGATACTGGTCTATAATCAGAAGGATTATCTTTACAGCCAGATTTAAAAATTGGGACTATTTTACTATACTTCATTAGATCAGGAAAAGTACCCTGATCAATGCATTCATTAAAAATATTCGACAAAATAGGTGCAATTACTGTTATTATCGATTTTAAAATCGTTACCGACAATCCCCATAAGTCTTCGGTGCTTTTTAAATTGAGAGTATTAAATAACTTTATAATATCATTAGCAGTAACGTAATTAAATTTAAAACTGGGAAATGATTTACGAATATGTTGCTTAAGTAACGCTCCAGCCTCATCAGGGCACGAGTTGAGACTTTCAGTTGTTTTCCCTGGTATATTACTAAAGAAATTCTCAAAAGCGCTAGCTACTTCTAATTTATCCGATACAATTTCATCATTAATTTTTAACGTTAACTGTTCGTTTTTACATTTTATTTTTCCTGATTCCGTATTTATAACATTCCATACTGCCTTAATTTTATTAGATGCTTTTCCTATTTTGTTACTTAAGTATATAGATTTTGCATGAATACACACTAATTTAAATAATTTGGAAAAATTTCTAACATAGTTATGGAATTTCTCGTCGCAAGTGGATGATCTTAATTGGTAAAGTTCATACATTTTATCCCTACTTTTTCGGATTCCCTTAGTAGCCCAGTCACTAAATTCCAGTTTACTATTTACCTTCACTTTTTTGATAGGACAGGCTTTATTAAAGTCATCGCAAATAGTAGATAATAATTCATCATACAAGACATTGGGCTCATTACTATTATTATATATCTTACTATTGAGTTTATATTCCAAATTTGTGCTAAAATTGTCTAATCTTGCCTTTGTAATAGGTCTAATTTCTTTAATTACCTTAGAAACTTGAAATTTATACGGCAATTCGACAATCTGAGCCATATGATCAGAGCGAACACCACTTAAGATTGATTTACCTAATATACTGCTATTACTTATTATATTATCTATGCAAGTAGACGAAGTGGCCGTTGACCGTGTTGGCTCATTAAACAACAAATGTAGGTTAAATGATTGAAACAAAGCAACAAAATTACTTTTTTCAGATGAGTTAGTAAGAATATCAATATTAAAATCGCCGCATAAAACTATTGACTTATTAGAATTAAATAATTTGCGGAGAATATCTTCCAATGTAGAAGAGAACAAAGAAAAATTAGATGCTGGTGGCCTATACACACAAACAATTATATAGCTTTCTAACTCTGCACAAGACACCTCACAAACGCGTTCCACTGAGAGGCTACAAATATCCTTACGTTCTTTGAATTTAATATTATTATTCAAAAGAATAATTGAGCCACCGCCTACTGCGGACACCCTATTGAATACACTGGCAACTACAAAATTTTTGATATTAAAAAGCATGGTTTCTGGTTTAAGCCATGTCTCAGTGAAACATAAAACATCTAATTTGATTTTATCTAATAATAAATCAATATCAAGAATCTTGCCAAAGAAGCGATTAATATTTTGATGCAATAATATAATAGAATTCCTGTGCTTCTCTGTTGTCGAAACTAAATGTTTAAAAAACTATTCACAGTATTAATAGTAGTATTACTATTTAAGACTGTTTCATCCCTTAACCTATTAATATTATATGCTACAAGAGTAGCAATCAATTTCTTGCATTTTTTAGGAATAAAAAATGTATCCTGTGTCAGATGTAAATTACTAACAAACTTGTTAGAATCAAAATAAATAAATTCGTCACTATGACGACATGTCACATTGTACATGAGATTATTCAAACGCCAAATATAATTATTCTCTGTATCAGAGTAGTTAGATGAGTATGGAAAAGCACATAACATAATTTTCATTACTTCTAAATTTATCAAAGAATTAAAACTATTTATTAACTCTTTTTTACTAATATGTAAAGCATGGCCAATTAGAATAATAATTATAGTTTGATCATCAAACTTTGAATGTATAATTTTATCTATTATTTGTTTGTAAGATGCTCCTGGCATACAATAATTTATTACTGAGTGATTTAAGTGTTTATTTAATATTGAGCCAAAGTCAGTCCCTATTTTATCTGAGAAAATAACTGTCTTTTTTACTAGAGGACAAATGTGATTTAATTGATTACTAACACCCTGAACAGCACTCTGACCGTTTGGAGATACTGGAAGCAACTCACCAGCTGGCAAATGGTCACAATCACAAGTGTGATTGTTGGTTAGTGATGTTAAACGGTCCTCATTGTACTTACATAAGTCAACAAGGTGTGTCGCCGCCATTATATGCTCATTTATTTCCTTCTGAGCATTCTCATACTTAGAAACTAGGTCCCTAAGACAATACTCTTTGTGCTCAAGGTCAGAGAGCAAACGCTCAGTATCAGTATCATATAATTTTTGACATTGGTTTAGTTTAATTTTACATTCCCTTAGGTTTTTTAAATGCTCTTTTCTTAATTGTACATTTTTGTAGAAACATTTTTGTTTTTTAACTATTGAGTTTGTTTTCCTAATAAATTTATTTAATTTAAGATATTTCTTAATTTTATTATGGCTTGTCATTAAGATGTTTGTTTTACTATGAACAGAGCTATCATTTGTTAAGTCAATAGTAACTACAGAATTTGCCGGCTGAGAACATGGATCACTCCCGATCAGCTCATCATAGAGGCTCAACGTGTTGTTGGTTTGGTGACAATTCGCTTCAAATTCTAGACAGCTGATTTTGTTGTTAGCTTGACTCAAGCTCAGTTCTAGACCAGTAATGCGAGTTAGAGCTGATTCATAGGTGTCACTGCAATCGTTGAAGGATGATACCACTTCCTGTAGGTGATCCCGCTGATCGAGGACTTCAGTGTAATTGTTGTGAAGCTCAGCCAGCTCCTTCTTCAGTTGACTATTTCTATTATTTATGTTTTTTACTTCAACCTCGCTTTCTTCACGTTCCTGCATCAGTTGGTCGCAAAGAACTTGGGTGGCCTTTAGATCTTGTAGGGCCTTTCTGAGTTTGTCCTCCAAGTCACGTGCACAGGCCTTGCGAGTCATCATGTTTACCGACATGATTCCACAGACCCTGAAGTGCAAATACAGAAAACTGAGTAGCGAAGAAAAAGCAATAAACACTAACTATTAGGGAACTGTTTCAAGATCAACTTGTTTATAAATTTATTATGATTAGTTTTAGGAATTATTTATCTTATTTTTTGATTTAACTAATTAAACTTCACAGTGTAAAATCATTTAAGTACTTAACAGAATTTATTAAATATATTATGTGAGTATTAAATTGGGGTACAACTACAAAGATACGGTTATATACAGTTATGTACAGTGACAAGTGTTTATGAGTCTGAGGCAAATGCTGTTGTCATCAACTTTGCTTCCACAATCAGTCAAACAAGGTGAGACTATAACGGTGCCCAAATGTGTAGTGGACGTTGCTCAATGTACTGAACGGTGTGCAGGATCAGTGTATGTTATGTTGTGTATGTCTATGAGCATAAATAAATACAATACTCCCCAGTTTTAATGATGTTGATTTCAAATTTTTTCCGTTTTGTACCGTCGGGTGACAGTTCAATTTATTGCCGTTGATTGAGTTGTGAATCAGTCACAAACACTTTTACATCAAATTTATATTGTTTACAATGTTTTTGGCTCTGAACTTTGAATATTTAGAGAAATTTAGAATTATTTAATTAATTTTAAAGATACGATACAAAATTTTGACGTCTTAACGCTGGGGTTGCCAGACAGAAAAATATAATATAAAGGAAGACAATATCCGGAGGTGGTTATTAATAAAAAGCTAAATCTGACTTATTAATTTTATATTGTACAAAATTATTACTGACAGGAAGAGAAAACCAGTGAGCCACGTATTAATAAAATGTTAATTGTTATTCGATCTTACAGGTGAACTAAGGCGTTAAAATAAGGAGTCAAAAAGGTCGTTGATGTACATCAAAAATAAAAGAGGTCAAAGTATGAAGCCTTGAGGCACGCCAGCTTGTATAGTATAGAGAAGAAATCAATTTTGCTACGCAAATGCGAAACCTATAATATAAAAAAAGAAAGACAGAACGATTGACTAGTATAGCTGGTTCGAGCACCAGTAATAAATAACTTTTGAAATAAACCACTGTGCTATATTTTATCAAATGCGTTCGGTAAATCAAAACATATATCACTTAACAGAATATAAAAACCAAGAGAGCGAAATAAAGTTATATTAGATGTATTTGTATGGGAGGTGATCTCAGACGTAGAGAGCCTTGCCTTGACTATAGATAATAAAGATAATCCGTCCGGTAAACACCTGCAAACTGTTTTCGAGAAGGTGTTGAGTGATGTAAAAATATTCGCTTCACCAGATATCACAGAATATGTTATCGGCTAGTTTTTTTTCAAAATTCCGAAGTCTGGTAGGCTAAAATGAGTAACGTTTAAAAATAAGAGACATATGTAATCTTAGACGACGGTATGTAAGTATATACTAATTCTTGGTAATTTCTTGGTAATATGGCTACTGTTAGAGGCATCATTTTTATTACAGGTACTCTAAGCGCTAGACAATTTAATAATTTAAAATTATCATGGCACTGACAGACTCGTGTAATTTCTATTTAAAAATTAGACTATGTCTTAGAAAATAATTTCAGCAATAAGTTGAAAAGAGTTGCTTTACCGATGGTTCTATAGAATTATGTATACTAATATCTGGTAGCTTCAGTAAATTCGACCTTCATAAGTACCCTCCTAAGGCCTAAACTGAATAAATGACTTTGACTTATCTTCTTTCCCATTACCAGCAAGGACTCTGTATCTAAATGCAATAGATACTAATTATTGAACAGTTCTAACATTTACAGAAATCCCAAGGCTCATTATCAAAGGACATGGCAGCAATAGTCAACGTGACGACAAACTGTTAAAAGTAACACCATACAATTAAAAGTCATTTGTCAAACAATTTTCGCTTAATTTGTCTATGATTTTTGTTTTTCCAATATTAAAACAAAGCAAAAACAATATAAAAAAAATCGTGAACAAAGTCAATAGGTAGGCAAGTGTTAAAATATTTTAGACGATTAATGATAGAGATCGGAGTATAGGTTAATGAACCCAAATTAGCTTGAATTCGTAGATTTACTGCAAGTGACATTCAAATGTCACTTGTTGGGAAGTGATTTAAGTTCTCAGTGATAAGAATATAAAATATCTCACACCCAGACAGTAAATAACTTGAATCATCGACGTCGTGTTGCAACAAAGGAAAAGCAAAGTTTGTGTGCTTACCTTCAGGCATACCACTTACCATAGTGAGATTGTGGTCAAACACAGTCCTATAAATAGTAAAAAAAAAACACTTCATGCAAAGCAAATTTACAATTGTAGCTAAGGTTGCTAAATCAAAAATATTAAGAACTATCAAAATCACCACACATAAGCCAGTTGATAATTTGTCAAGATCTCAGTCTTAACAATTAGCAACCTAATTTTTTTTTTTTTTTACTTTGTATAGGCTTGTGTTTGACTACAATCTCACTATGGTAAGTGATGATATGGCCGAAGGTGGTAAGCACACAAAGCCTAGAAGGAACTGGCTCTCAAGTGACGACGACGACGACGTCACTACCACTGAGCTATCATCGCCTTAAGTAATCCTGATAAACTCAAACAGCCAATGATAGTGAACTCTAACCTAATGTGTTAAGTGTCAAAGGGAATTAACAATGTATACAATCACAGTATATTTGTGACAGCCTTGTCCAGAGGCAAAAGTCAGTGATCAACACTAATAGAAACTTTGTAGTTCTAGGGATATCAATTATATTTAATAGAAGTAGGTAACTTTGTTAAATTTATTAAAAAATAAAACAGTTGTAGGTATTTATACGAATCTAGAAAAAGGCCAGTTGATAGTCCCAGGCTTACGTGAAATTCTTTAATTTTGGTGCTAGAGGTGTTCACCTTTTAAAGTATTTGCTTTATAGCAATTGAATTGTCACTTATAGCAATGACAAAAAATCAGTGCTGTTACCCAAAAACGGGCTAACAGTGTTTTGCTGAGTCTCAGACTATTTTGGATGTCATATTTTCTTCCTATTCTTTCCTTTATGATAAATGTATGTCTAGTGTTGTGTGTACTTCAAAATAAGTATATTTTCTTTCTTCTCTTTCTAATTATGCATTTATATAAATAATCCAAACTAATATGATAAAGACAAATATAATTTAATTATTTACAATTATTATTTATTTGCCTTGGTCCGTGGGGATTCGAGGCTCGGATTTTATCATCCAAGCTCATCGAGGTTTCGGGAGACCGACGGGCTGGGAGCTTTTTCCGCCAACGCATAAGCTTGGTCATCCAAAAAGGGAACGCTGCCAGCCTGTTGGGAACCTTGCCTATCGACAGCAGCGAGGGCTTTGAGGATGTTTTCTATATATCATAGTTTGTATTTTATAAATTGATTGCAAATATAATAATAAATAATGTAATAATAATTGTTGGTGACGTGGAAACATATTATTAATAACATTGGTAGAATTAATCAAAGAGTATAATAATCACTACGTTTTAGAATTAATTAAAAAGAGTTCAAACATTATTATCGCATTGATAATACTATCATATATTTTATATCTACATTACACAACACACGTCACGCACGCATGCCTGGATTGATAACTAAAATAATACTAATTTATGCCCCGCGGTTCCCGCGTTCCCGATATAAAAAGTATTAAACGTCTTACTCTGCGGTCCATAAACTTATCTACATTAATTACTGTGTGAAAGATGGACCAACCAACAAACATACTATCACAATTATTATAGTCACCCCCTAGAATATATTTGGGGTTGAATTTTGAAAATCTTTTCCGTTAGATGCCTATGTTATTCGAAGAATATGTGTGCTGAAATTTGCTATGCGTTGATCTGTCCGTCAGTTAGTCTGTCAGTATTTCCATTTTTAAATATAGATCGAAAAACCCGAAATATCTTTTCATCAATGAACAAGATGGTTCTTATCCATCCAGTACAAAAATAAATAATCACTCTGTTTATTATTTTTCTGAATATTTAGTCCAAGATATTTAAACTATGTAAAATGTAAACCGAGTTACTGGGTTATACAATTACGCAATTGTATATAAATTCTCACAATCTGTTGTTAATATTCTTTGTTATATAATCCACTAGCTATTCCCCGCGGTTTCACCCGTATTTCCGGAACAAAAAGTATACCATAACCTTCCTCAACAATTGGGGTATCAAATGCAAAAAAAGAACTCAAAGATTAGCGCCTTCAAACAAACAAACAAACAATTCTTCAGCTTTATTATTTTGGTATAGATGGATATTTATGAACCTAGAAGCTACTGAAGTGAACACCGGTTCGGAAGTCTACCTTCAACTGGGAAAAACCGATGAGAATCTCAGCAAGGCACTTTAATTATTTTTTTGATAATCCGGCTACTCCGCTCAAGTGGAAAATCTGTCGCCAAGCATCTACTGATGTATTCCGGCAGTTGCACTTGAGAGCCAGTTACCTTGTAGGCTTTATAAAGGTATTGCTAATGCCTATAAAAGACGGTAGCCGCTTAGCATGAGACGTCTGCCTTGTCAGCCTTCTGACATAAAAGAAAAAATATTGACTTTTTTTTTTTCAAATTTAATATTTCAAAACAAAATTAAAATGGTTCTATTAGCCATGTATTCTATCATCTATCTGTAAATAATGAACACTGCGTTGTATGCAGTACTTCAAATACCTAGGTAAAAAAAACCTAGATTTAAACTGCTCCAAATAAACCTGAGATTAATCGACTGCCAACAGATGAAACCAACGAGGGAATACTAAATTAAAATACTGATCGGCTGGTGCAGTATTAGGGGTAAACAATATAGTTCTTTACAAATATAACTAGAGCATTTACTTTACTCTACAAGTTGGATTTGTAAGCCATAATTTTTTAATTTGTAAGCTGGTAAATGACAAGCAGACACGATCCATCTGCCACTGCCGCTAATGGACATTAGCAATACTAAGGGGATTACCAATGTGTACACCATTCCTTTAAATATGTTTGGTTTTAGATTAAAGACATCTTTATGGTGGTTGGTATGTTACCTGAAAAGAACGCGAATCAGTTAATAAAAAAAACTTGTAGAATAATATCTACTAAAATTAGGTTAGCTTTTCCCCTTTTACTTTTCTTTTAAAGATATTCTCTATCTTTAAAAGATATGTACTACCTGTAACTCGGCTCAGCAAAGTGAGGGACTCATTCGAGGGGCAATGTATACGTTTCTATAACAAAGTACCCAAAGAAATTCAAGAACTATCTGTGTATAGATTTAAAAAGTTAGTTAAACAAAAATTATGTAAGAAAGGGTACTATAAAGTTTCTGATTTTGTGAATGACAAGAATGCATTTGAATGAAATGTTCGCTACACAAGCTATTTTATTATAATTTTATAAACTTTGTTATTTGTAATTGATTAGTTACATAAATTTAATTTAAAAACAAAGATCTATAAAAAATATGCCTTGCTGAGTTTCTTGCCGGAGTCTTCTCAGTCCAAGTGTATTCCGAACCGGTGGTAGAATCAAAAAAACACCCTGTGTAATAGACCGATTTAAAATAAAACAAAGGATCAGTTAGCTTCCTATAATTTATTCAAGATCAAGTCTATAAATCACTTATTCAAATGTAAAGAAATAACGGTACTTACATGCTAATGCCTCTGTTACAGTTATATTGGACCAAACATTTGTCCAACTACAAATTATTTGAACACGAATAAAGTACTTTACACACCGATCAAACGAGACGAGACAGTTGCCGCATAAAATGACTGAATAATAAAAAATCCAAGTTTCATTTGTGACAATTTTGCTTCTCAGACAGATACTCCATTTATTTATATAGATTTATATTGTACTAGCTTCGGCCCCGCGGTTTCACACCCGTGCCCGAGGGAACTTATGTTTTCCCCGGAAAAGTAGCCTATGTGTTAATTCAGGGTATCAGCTACCTCCATAGGAGGGGACTTGTCGCTGCCGGCCGTGATACGAACCATGGTCGACAGCGACTAGTCCTGGGAGGCGGACGTTTCCTTCTGCGACGAAGTCTTGTCGCAGAAGGAAGCGGCGGAGCGGGAGCGGGAAGACAATATCGACTTAAAATTTTAGCCCGATCCGTCCAGTGGTTTGTGCGTTGATAGGTCAGACTGACTGATCTCCAGTCACCTTTTCCTTTTATACACAGTTTGTTTTTATTTACAGAACTAGGTGTTCAATGTAGACTATTTTAGTTCTCCACGTAAAGCGTAGTGACGTCATTACGCGCCAAGTCTCCGTTCAGCCGGAACATTAACGAATAAATCAAACTCGCAATCAATCCGTTGGTCTGAGATAGAAAAAAACTAATGTTCTACTATTAGGATATCCTACTTAATATTAAAACCGGGAAAGTTTGTGACGATAGATGGATAACTGTTACTCTTTCACGTAAAAACTACTGAACGGATTTGGATGAAAGGCACGCAGATGGAATGTATTTTGAATTAACATACTTCTAGGATAATTTTTATCAAGGTAAAACATAAGATCCTTCGAGAACGCGGAAGAAACCGCGGGGCGGAAGCTAATAAATACACGTCGTTTACAAAAACAGTTTAAACTTTCTTCGTTATCGTTTAGATTTTCAAGCTGGATGGAATTATGTTCTATAATAACTTTTCTTTTTAATCAAAAAAAAAATATCTTATAAAAAACATACGCGTTGAACACAAAACGTCCTCCTTTTTTGAATTCGGTGAAAGTAATGAAAATTGAGCCATAGGCTGACATAGGTTATACGTATAACTTATAATAGGTATACGCCTATATGCATATGACCACAATTTTACATTTTTAATTAGTGATGAAGTGGCCGAAGCTGGTTAGTCTAAGTGCAGAAAGCCTAGACAGAAACTGACAACTGTATCTGTCGGATCACTGGTGGTTGGGGCTTGACAACAAGTTGAGTGTGGTAGGAGCATTATCTTAAGGTGTGATCAAATTCACAGGATTCAGGAAAAAGAATTTAACAAAAAAAGAATTATCAAAATTGGTCTACTTTGTAAAACGTTATGCGGGGTCTATACATAAAAAAAATATAGATAAGTATGTACGTGTCGAATTGAGAACCTCCTCGAGAATGCGAAAGCTCAAGCTCATTGTAGGATGCGAACCCATGACCTTCGCCGCGGTATTCGAAGTCACTACCACTGAGCTATCATCGCCTTATACAGACATTAGGTATGGAGATATTAATTCGATACAAAGAGCATATTATTATCTTGTAGATACATTCTTTTTACGCACTTTGTCCTTTTTAATCAACATATAAAGTACTTTATAACGTCCATTATTAATAAATAATTAATAAACAAAGAATAAAGATAAATACTTACTGTAGTACTTAATGTATTAAGATAAAAATAAGTCAACACTCCTTAACAATAAAAGTTTTGTCTGACAAGTCATCGTTGACTACCATTAACCTAGAAAACTCCTTTAGATAAACTTAACAAACCTATAATGACTTTGACAACAGCACGAACTGAAGAAATATCCATAAACTAGACAAATAACAATTTATTGAAAGTGACGAAGTAAGGAACAGTATAAACACATCTCTAGCCATTCCTATTTCTTTTTCTTTTTGGAAACAAAAAGAATAAAAGCTTTCGATAGGGTATGGCATGACAGCCTCTTAAATAAGCTTCCTTTGTACGGAATTTCTGCTGGCTTGTGTGCCTGGATTTCTGATTCCCTGAGCGATAGGTCCATACGAGTTGTTGTAGACGGGTGCTCTTCGGATACACGGGCAATAAATGCCAGATTTCCTCAGGGATCACTTCTCTCTACCACATTATCGTCGGACTCGTCTTGACTCCTGGGCCAGCAGTCTCGACATACATGAAATGTCATCGCAAACTACCGATCGCTAAATAATAACGAAAAACATTGGTTGCCATGACGATGATTACGACAAATGCAAGCCTAGATACGGGGCTGTCAAAAATGTTCGCAGTTTTCGCAAACATTACGAGAAATCGTTAAGTTTGCGACAAACATCGATAAGATACCGACAGAATTGATATAAGACACTACCAAATATCGTTATAATCTGATCGTTAGGACTTAAAGACAGATTTCTATGTCGAGACTGCAGCCCCTGGGGTCAGTCGATGGCCAAACGTAAGCCCATTTAACATAAAAAGATACTTTCAGTAATACAATGTGCGGCTTCTGTATACTGGGTGTATATTTCTATATGGTATATTTTTGAAAACTATACCTGACCAACTTTTTATATGGGGCCAACTTAGAATTCTCCAAGAACATCCGACCGGGATACAAGGTATAACGTCTATGCCCACGTTGCTGGCGGAGGTGTCCTTGTATATAGCGAAAAGAGGTGCTAATCGTATTTTTGCATTACCTGCTACAGCAGAACCAATTTAAGCAAAACGACCTTTTTCGCTGCGCTCGCTTGTTTTGAAAATGCTTAATGGCATAGTCAGGGAAAATATAGAACTAGTTATATTTCATTAATCTATGGCCGATATTCATAAATGTGCCGTGAGGTATTTTTAAAGTTTTTAATAATTAAAAATAATGTGTACCCTTTTGAAATCCTGTAATATGTATGTGAAAACAAAGTGTGTTTTATATGAATAACAATAACCTTTTGACTAACTATTCTAGTTCATATATCTGAAGCTTTCCTATCCGACAGAAGTTAACTAGGACGCCTGCTTCCACGTTAACTTCGTCCAAGTTATCATTCTAATTAAATTACCAAAATAGACCAACTAAAATGAAATCATACTATATGGAAGCAGTCGTGAGAGTGAAACTGCCTCACTAACACAGAAGAAGAGACAATTATGGCGAGACGAGTTTTTTTTATGATCGGCCATTGTGTTAGCTATTGTGTGCAAATCCGACCGTCCTCCAACTTTGTCGCGGCACTCCGATCCGTTTGACATTTGCCGATGCACGGGATTACTTTCTATGGTATAACCACGTATAACTGTAGAATTTAAAGATCGGTTTCACAATTAATTTTTACTGGTTGTCCCCCGCGGTTTCACTTGCTATTAAAAAGTAACCGTCCTCAAAAATTGGCCATCATTTGCAAAAATATTTTTTTCATATCCGACTGGTAGTTCCAGAGATTAGCGCGTTCAAACAAAAAAATAAACAAACTTTTCAACCTTATTATATTAGTATATATTGTAACTAAATGTGGGCATCAGTAGCAAATAAAGATGATACTAATCACATGTACTCAAAGTCAAAGCTAATTAATTACTTTACCACCAGTTCGGAAACCGCATTCAACTGAGAAGAGCCGGCAAGAAACTCAGCAAGGTTATTTTTTTTTTTTCAAATTCAACATTCTCCATGATAATTGTTATTCTATTAGGAATCATCCTTACAGTAAAATTAGATCACATTAAGGCGACGCCTTGAAAATTTTGGTTGCAAGGATTCCGATTTTTCTCAACAATGACTGAAGCGAACG
Organism: Tetheella fluctuosa; assembly: GCA_951216915.1. Classification (NCBI taxonomy): domain Eukaryota; kingdom Metazoa; phylum Arthropoda; class Insecta; order Lepidoptera; family Drepanidae; genus Tetheella; species Tetheella fluctuosa. The sequence continues at coordinate 883,365 of OX578229.1, read as the reverse complement.
AACTGAAATTTATTGTAAGAATTCATCATGTCTTTGACTTTATTTTGTACGTTGCATAACACGATTGGTTAGCTTTTATAACACAAAATAATTAATCAAAAAGACCTCTTTAAAATAAGAGATTCCAATTTTACCGGCATTGAGGATCGATTTGAGGTTCCAAAATTTCTAGACATAAATATTAATTGAAACTGATAGTATAAATTGTACTTAGGTTTTATGAAATATATCTGTAGTTTTTAAATTAAACAATAAAAACCATTTTGTCGCATACGCCCGTTCCGTTTACGCGGGTTTTCTATGAGAGGTCGCTATAGTAGGGAGCGGGACGCAGCACGTTGAATTTCAGATTTTTAAGCTTAACGCGGCGTCACCTTAAACCCCATTTATTTGGGCATTTAATTTCGTACAATACACACCTTAGTTCCAAAGTAAACACTATTGATAGTTGTCGTTATTGTTTGCATAATTGAAAATAACGAATTAATATTTATTACTAACTTCCGCCCCGAGCTTATGTGTTCCAGAATACATTCTATCTGTGTGCCAAATTTCATCGAAATCCATTCAGCCGTTATAGAGTTGAATGCTCACAAACGTCCAAACATACAAACATTCACACTTTTAGTTAGTTTAATAGTCGAGTTGAAAAATATAGGTTCAAGGATTTTCTTGTTGAGTATTACCTCTTTATAGTTCGTATTATTTGGTCTTAAGCTTTCTGTATCCAGCGTCTTCCTGCTCTACAAATTGAAATGTCGAAACAATAAGCTCCCGTACGCCACATCTATTGTGAACACAGATAACCTGAGTGTATATAGACCACAAGAACCGGTTGGATGACCCAGGCAATGTGAAAACTCGTGAAAGTATGCCTCTAGCTTAGATAGATAACTATAAACACGCGGAAAGACGGGACAAAATCAGAAGCAGTGACAGACTGGTAGAGATGGGAAAAGCAATCGAGACAGCCCATAAGATGGGAGGATGAAATAAAACTAGCAGCAGGTTCAAATTGGACGAGGGTCGCTCAGTGGAAATTGTTAGAGGAGGTCTATGCCAAAAGGCATACTGAAATTAGGGACATTTTATAAGAACCTCCTCATTTTTTGAAGTCGTTTAAAAACAGACAGTTGTTTAAAATGATTTCAGAATAAAGGGCTTATTATTTTAAATGTCACCGGAAAATAACAAAAAACCGCAAATTTTTTAAATTTACTAGGAAATTTATAAACTTACTAAATTTGCGGATCTAAGTAGATACAAATTTCTTATCGGTCAAAGTACCGTTTAATTAATCTGCAATGCAAATTGCGTACACTCAGAAGCGCAGTAACCTGTGTTACAATTTAATATATATGTGCTTGGTATGTATGTAGTCAAGAATATAGTGCTGTGTATTTAAAATCAACTGCTTCGGGTCCTATTGGAGATCCTTAGGGGAGGCCTATGTCCAGCAGTGGACGTCTTGCGGCTGAGATGATGATGATGATGAAATTTTCAAATGCAAATTGCAATTCAATGCTATACATTGCATGGAAGGGAGTGGACATTTCAAACTTTCAACCGCGTACCCAAGGGATTTAATCTTTTCCCGAGATAAAATGTATCCTATATGTTATTCCAATATATGATCTATCTATGTAGCATGTTTCATTCAAATCCATTTAGCAGTTTATGCGTCATTGAGTCACAAGCACGGAACTATATCGACGTCACAAACATCCATACATCCAATCATTGACATTTTGACAGGCCGGTTGGCGTGGTTGGTAAGATACCCTATCTATCACGCCGCAGGTCGTGGGTTCGATTCCAACACAGGACAAACATTTGTGTGCATGAAAATGTCTGTTTGTACTGTGTCTGGGTGTAATTATCTATATATGTATGTATTTACAAAAGAAAAGTAGTATAATGTATATCAGTTATCTGGCTTCCATAGCACAAGCTCTGCTTAGTTTGGGGTCAGATGGCCGTGTGTGAGGAATAATGTCCCAGAATATTTACTTTAAGCGTAAGGCGTCAGTAACAAGAATTTTTAAAACCAATTGGCATTAATAAGACAAGATTGAAGGCAAACAATCTCGTAAAACATTCAATAAAATAATACACGCAGACTATATATTTCTTCCAATTCACTCAATAAAAAGTCTAGGTTTCTATTCAATAAACGTTTGTTCATTTACTATAGTAGTCTATAAGTTAAGACATGTGACCTAATTGAGTATGAACCTGAAATTTATGGGCATTGTCCTCGTATAACCTCTTTCGACGCAGATGTACCCAGAAGCCAGTTTATAATGTTTTGATTGATTCAACACTAGTAGAAAAAATATCATAACTCATGTTTTTATGAACACCAAATTGTGACTTGTAGATTGACATAGGTATCAAAATTGATATGGAGTATGTTTTATAACTCTTCAGCGACTGTCAATTGTTATAGTTGTTTAAAGTAATAGTATTTAAATTGGAAACTACTAGAAAAAGCGAGTAGATATTTCTTATTCGACAGTTGGTACAGTCACGAATATAAATATACGTTCAATAAAATTCAATTACATCTATATCATGATTGTCGGTACTGGTTCGAAAATACTATGTTCGTAACACCACACAATTTCAATCAATTATTTAAGAGAAAATCTCTTTTGATTTTTGCCAAGTGTATATTATATATTTATGCTCGTAATGTACCCACAACGATTTAAACCACAGAGAGTAGAAAGAGTAACAGTCTGTTTCGTATGACGTAGCATCTCTATTACCTATTAACTATAATGCACATTTATATTAGGGGTATTGCCGATGTAAAAGCTCTTTTTACGCCCTTATATTAAGGTTCATTACCTTATATGGTAGCGCTGAGGGAAACCCGAATGGGGAGTTCATTCCAGATCCTAATGGTCCGCAGTAGGAACGTTCGACTGAATCGTTGTGTGGACGATCGAGGCGGCTCGAGGATATGAGGATGACCTCTACAACCTCTACAACACCAGCTCAAAAAATTCTCAATTAAAGATACATTTATAAGAATCTCAAGAATTATAAGTAGAATCATTCATTTATATTCTGAGAATTTACTAAAGCTATGACAGGTTCTGTAACCTCAATTTAAAATTCCGGTTATTATTGGTCCTTGATACTATCTACCTACTCAGTTACAACAGGTTCTATTTTATCCCAGTTTTGTAGTTCAGCATAAATAGGAATTGGCGCATTAATATTACCTATTATAAATTTACAAACTTGATTTAAACTGGATTCTTGTATTTGGATTATTGTTATGACATTTTCATTTAATTCACTTACATTGATCTAATTATGAGAAGAAGAAAGATGACTTTATTATACGATTAAGATCAATTTTTAGGACCTGAGCTCTTGTCGGAGTAGTTTCTGCAACTCCATCCTGTCCTGCGCAACTATACCCTTTGAATGACGCATACTTTTTAATATTACTTGATCAATCTTGCTTGCCTACTATATAATAAGGGTATTAAATCACCAGATTTAATTGATACTACAATACAGTTACCAATTTTCAAAGTTCCATCAAAAATATTCGGTAGCGTAGAAAGCAATCTAACGCCCGGCCGATTGAAATCACCAATGAAATACAGGCCTTGTTGCTTTACGTTTAAATTTGAAATACAACAACTAGAGACTCGTGCTATCTTACTCATAGCATTTGAGCTCTATTTGGCAACCAATAGTGGATGAAATATTTTCAGCCTACCAAAAAATTACATCTGCGCACGTACAAGCACTGTACTGTACGTAGGTACAAATGTAATATTATGATGGAAGCTCTAAAACTGACTCCGCATTTATTTTACGATCGCCAAACCTGGGCTCAAATGGCAATGAAAGCAGTTAATTGTCACTCAAGACAAGTACCAGAGGATTTGTGACTAAACCAAGTCTAAACTTTGCACTTTCACAATTTTGGATCTTATTCACACGAGATATTATGAAACTAATGATGAAAGTACTGTAATTAAATACAAATTTATTAGCTTTATTTCAGTTATTTACATGGATGTTTCTATTTCTATAGTTACAAACATATTTTTAGTATCTACGTTCTTGTTCGTAAAGGTCACGTCTTCTGTACCTATTTATAAAATTTCCTAATCCTATCCTGGTTTATCTTAAACATCATGGCCATTGCTTCCCAATTGTATAACCAAATTGAACAAACTTGTAATATGGTGACCTGATAACTGATATATCATTTACAATGTACTAATTGTAAAGTTATTTGCACCAAGACTAACATGATCATACATACAAATTCGTTCAGGATAGAAATTTAACCCACAACCTGTGGCTTGGATGTCAGGGGATCTAACCTTCACAACCAGCTTATTTAATAATGCCTAGACATTTAGAAAAAGACAAAAACTAAACGAGTATTCAGTAAAGGAAGACGGGACGGGTTAAGACCCGCTTAAAGATGCTTTGCGTGACTGAAAGGGTGTAATTTAAAAAATAATAAATGGTATCTGTATCTTAAATGTATGTCACAAATTACATTCATTAAAATAATAAGTACTTGCCTTTAAATTGATAGCATTCCTGCATTTATGGTTTATGAGTAATTTGAGCTGAATACATTAAAAAATCTCAAAATGTTTTTTAATTACGACTTCACTCTCTTTAGGCCCAACTTCTTAAACAGGTTTAAGAATACAAAGTTTAAAGCCCTCTACAACTTGACGTGAATCCTGAAGGATGCGGGACACCAGATTGGCGCCATATAAAGATGTTTATTACAAAATTTCGCATGTGTTAAGTCGAACAAAGGTTGTTCAAACACCGCCCGCATTTTCCATAGTCTTTATGATAGTATAAAAGAGCTTAGGACAATTAACTACAGTATTTGGTAATTAAAACTTTATTATTGAATGTTTTTAAGAAATACATGGTGATTTTTTAGTCACTGGCAATACTTGCAGGGGTCGAAGTACCTACTCATCAATATAAACAACTTTTACTATGGGACCAACTCTGATATTGCATAAAATAAAACGGTTGCTTCATTCATTTTGGTCGAGTAGGTATTGAACTTTTATATGGAACAGCTGATATTTTTTTCGTGATTTCACAGTTAGTCTCGTAGTAAAAGTTGTTTATATTGATGAGTACTTCCACCCCTCCAAGTATTGCCAGTGACCAAAAAGTCACCCAGTATAAGCTCACCCTTTCCGTAAATAGTCATCAAAATTTTGGGTTTTTTTTGTTTATCAGTTGTTTTATTAAACTCTGAAACAACTGATCGGATTAAAATACCTAATAAATATTGATATCTATTAATATTCCAAAGTAGATTTGTTCTATCCAGTTTATAGACAGACAAGTTGTTGAAATTGACTATAAGATATTTAATAATAATACGCTTGCAAGAGCAAGATTTTAGGACATCAATCAATTATTCAATTCGTAAGTATAATCTAACTGAGCTGATATAAGCTATAGTTTAGTACCACTATTTTTGGCTACGTTACGGATTTCAGAGTTATTACTCGTTTTACTGAGGCTAATGTGCCTATTAAAATCTTAAAATTATAACTAAGTTCTTCAGATACCTACGAATGTGTTTGTGCAAAAATGATTTGGAAATAGCTGAAAGTGTATGAGACGTGGACGATGTAAGAATTTGAAAAGAATTAGATAAATGCTCTGATGATGAGGTACTGCAGAAGAATACGTATCGTAGATAGAGACCATTTCAATACTTCAAGAAGTCACTTCTTAAAATTCTTTATACACGTCTCACTTAAAATGGAATCAAGTTCAATAGAGCGTATTGTTTTGCAAAATAAGGCCAAGTGACAATGGACCGACCAGATTAGATCTCAAAGAGGTGGTCACTTGCACAAGTGACCCAGAATGTGCACCAACAGAGAGAGAGAGATGGCGATATACATCTGCCCGTGATAACCCCACGTAAATACCACGACCACTGTCAATTAGTAGCAAAAAAGAAGAAGAACAGAACAGTAGAGGCATATATTTGGGATATTAAGAAGATCCTATCCTAAAGTTATTGAAATTGAATATGTGTGTGTACAATTACATCTTCATCCTTGAATGTTATCTAATCATTGCACTCGAAGTGATAACGGACCCGAATTTAGTAATCCAAATCGTGTAACTGATACTGTTGTTTATCGTAAAATGCCAAATACTATAAGTAAAATAGTACGGTATGATTTACTTGTCTTTTTAAACGCGAATTTTGGCGACAGTGATCAGATCACACGTGACAGTTTTTTAGCCTGAATAGAATGATGATCTAATGACGTTATTAGTATATAATGGATTGAAGAAATGATTTCCTTTACTTTATTATTCGATTTCTCGACCTTCGCCATAGCATTCGACGTCACTACCACTGAGACACCTTTTCTACTTACTTCATTATTTGCTATATTTTTATTTATTTTTTATTTTTGCTGCTCTGTTATTTGTTTATCTTGATTGTGCCATCAATATAGCTTCTCTAATCTATACTTTTTTAAATTTGTAACATTTACTTTCAATATAAGTATAATATTATGATAAAGAAAGATCTCGCTCGACACATTCCAAAAAGTTATCACACAAAGTACCTACTATTATGGCGATGATAGCTCAGTAGTGACGTCGGATGCCCCGAGGAAGGTGGGTTCGAGTACTACAATGACCTTGAGCTTTCAGTGAAGGAAAACATCGTGAGGGTAGCACGGTGGTAGGGTACTTTGTAGTACCCGCGCCTGGCTGGCGACCACCCTCAAGTTAAATCTCTAACTTCGCCTTATAGGCTTTGTGTGCTTACTACCTTCGGCCACATCATCACTTACCGTAGTGAAATAGTGGTCAAATACAAAGTTAAAAAAATATAATATACTGGGTGATTTTGTTATCACTGGCAATACTTGCAAAGGTGGAAGTACTCATCAAAATGAACAACTTTTATTATGGGATTAACTGTGAAATCATGAAAAAATTATCAGCTGTTCCATACAAAAGTTCAATACCTACTCTACCAAAATGTATGAAGCAACCATATTATTTTACGTCTGTCTGTTTATCCGTTATTGTGATTTTATATAACCATAGCATACATTTTGATGCAGTTTTCACAGTTATTTAGGAGGTATTTTAAGAAAAGTTACGCTGTGTCTAAAGAATTTTAGTGTAACAAGTCATAACTATGCGAGTGAAGCCGCGGAGCATGCGCTAGTAATGGGTAATTGGCGCAGATAACAGTTTATCTGTCTAGCTAGAAGTACGAAGATTCAGAAAAATATGAAGGATACTTAAATGGAATTTAGGTCAAATTTAAAATTATAAATTTATCTTTATTCCATATCTACACTGAAAGGGGCGGTTACACAGAATTTCGGTGATTAAATTACAATACGTACGCGAGTATTAACAATAAAAACTGCATTTCTGTTATCAAAAAATAGTTGTAACTTTATAATATTAATTATTATTTTTAACGAAATAAATCCCAATAATGGCGGATTGTGATTGTGTCTAATAGCTTTTGTATTAACGAACAAACTGTAGATTAAACAAAAATTAATTGTATATAATAATTTGTTAACTTAACTAATGTAAGTCTAATAAACTAATCGTTTGTTTATTCATTTATATCCCGCCCTAACGTCTCGTATTGAAAAGACAGACGAAAGACATACTACATTCCAATTAGATGTAACCTAATCATACATGGAGATAAGACATCCTCTAGACTAGAACTATTATACTGCCCTCTCCATTTCCACATCCATCAATCAGAAGACAAATATCTCTAGCAAGGAAGCACCCACTTGCCCCCCCTAACCGACTAATAGACAAACAGACAGACAAAACGTCACGCAAGGAAACGCCAATCTTAGCTAAAAACAGTCCCGGTTCGTCTCCAACAGTATGTTATACTTTAATAAGATAATCTTGGACCTTTTCGAAGCAATCAAGTACTGGGACTGGGATGTTGGAATGAGGAAATTAATAATTTTACGGGATATTTTACCGCACGCAATGAGGTATAGTACAAAATTACAAATTGTTTAAAAATATACTCATTATGGGTAAAACATTGCGCTGATTAGGGTGCTAACGGAACTTTTACGTTGTCCGGCTGCCTGTTACAGGGCTGTATATTTTAAACCTTAATAAAATATTAATAATAATGGCGTCTTTGTTTCCTTACTCCTACAATTTAGGAACTTTCAAGGCCAGAGTGAATAGGTTTCTTCTGGGTAAGGTGCTCGATCTTAGGCGATCTTAGAAGCTAAATGCAAGCCCATTCAATTAAAAAAAAAAAGAACAGACTATGGCAGAGGCCATGGTGAATAATAAAATCCCCATGGCAATGCTAATACCGAATATACCGACACAATGTTTTGCATCCACATTAATGCAGACAGTAAAGGAGTGGAACAGCGGCGATGCTTCCGGCCTGTTTCTATACTTATAAAATAGGGACTTTCAAGGCCAGAGTGAATAGGTTAATTTGGGCAAGCGTACTACATCTTAAGCTTCCACTACACTACACGCGAAGCTGCCCAAAGTTAGCTGAAGTAGTGTGTAGAAGTACTTCATGGGTCCTCGCCTCGGGCGACTTCCGTTCGTAGTCGATTTTTTGCCCGATGTCATCAACTCTCAAAGTTGAACGAGTAATATGCAGCCAACTTCACCGAGTACTTCGGCGAGGAATTTCGAGACTGTAATTAACGCTTTAGGCTTCATCATTCGTCCATTGGCTACGGTGGCGATTTGCCATTTGCCTGCTTGCTAACCTCTTCATAATGTTAAAAAAGTTTATAAATAAATGAATTCGCTAACTAGGTAGTATTTTAGAGTTAAATATCAAACTTTGATCAAACAAATAGGTACAGACGGTTAGATCTTTTTTTGTTTATCACAGATAAAAGAACGATAACAAAATTATTATTTTTATTTATTAATAATTAATTGACAACTAATTGGTTTTATATATAGATAGATATCTTAGATCGGTAGATTTATATAACATTGATCAAACGTTATCACCGCCCTAGGCCCTGATATGAAGGGCGCTATAAGTAATCAATTTGTTAAATCATAGGTCTAAAACTTGACCAGATTGATTGAGCATGATAGGGATCAAAAGCAGTAGCGCAACCAATCTAGTCATTATGATGATAATAATATATTTTGCTTTAATTTAATTCCTAGATGCCAAAACCTGACCAATTATGACACCTAAATAATATGAAAACAAGAATCTGACACACCACAAGATTAATGAATCGATCGATTAATTTCAATGATAATCCAGAAGAATTCGATATAAATATTTTTTTTGGGTCAAGTCTCTATGAAAATATTAATTTCGAAATTATCAATCCATGGATTTCATTGACAGAACAAATACAAAAAGATAACGGAAATAAAAGATCAAAAAACGTAAAAATACAGTCACAAATAGAAATAAAATTAAGTACGTCAAACAATTTAATATCTCGCGCCATCCACGGTAGATGTGCTCTCAAAAATAACGTTTTTTTTCTCAAAATTTTGCACTTCTTATATTTAAATCCTTTAAGTAATGCAAGGTTAATTATAAAATAAAGATGATGATGAACATTTGACTTTATGACGGGATGTGATGATGATACCAAGATTATTTTATTCATACAAAATGTTTTAATTTTGTTTCGAATTTATTAACATTTGAGACGGATATTTTTCTGAACTCCAATCATGATAAGATTTGATCACTATTTACAACACTATCTATGGTATTTTATCAAATTTATTAATGCGTCATTATCCTTCAATAAATTGTCTATTACTGTATTTGGTACTAACTGCCGAAATTAGGATCGACAACGCGCGACATACCCCTGGCAATATCTACTGTGCCAAAAAAAAAAAAAGCGTCAATAGGCTACGGCATTCGCTTACCATCAAGCATCAGGCTTGTTTGCCACTTTACTGGTATAAAAAACTACGACCACAAATCATTCTTTAATAAAGAACCTCAATCATAAAGGTCCTTAATCCTAATTGGCTGTGCATTGACGACAAAGTCCTCAAAGCGATTCTCTGGAAAGCGCAATCAAATACCCATATGGTTTTCATTATGCGGCATAAGTCATTAGCTCTGTTTCTAATTCGCAGAAATTATACTGACGGACGGAACAATGTTGTACCTACTAGTGACGTACATAATAAGGCTCGATACCACTTTCGGGTATCTGGTATTATACAGTCTGTGAGAATACCTAGTTTTGATTATCTTAAATTTACTAATACGGATTTCAGTGTTTGAAAGCCAAATTAATGTTTCACATTTACTAATTATCTGGAAAGCGGTTAAACCACGAGGTACTTGTTCTTCTAATGTCCCGCCGCTACGCTCTGCTTTCCTTCCCCGCACCACTCCAGTCGCACCTAAAGCATTTGCGGTCAAACTATAGCCCGAAATCATTCAGATAACATTTCCGTTAGTTTTGCGAACTCAGAGAAATAAAAAACTATCGACGCAAGAAAAATGCTGTACCTACATACTTACACAGTGGACAAACATGAAACTAGTTTATCAGGTCAACATGTAAACGTGTAGGTAGGATAAATACAGTTTTAGACTTTGTAAAAATTTATGAGAAGTATGACAAAAACATATTATCCTGTTTTTAATACTTTGTGTATCGTTCCCCTAAAACGATATTTTGTTTTACTGAAAATAAAATTATCGATACTCGTATCCGATCTTGTAACAACCCTATTTCATACCAAAAGATTTTTGTTTCCAGTTAATGGCCCCTTGAAATTGGCAAAACCCTTCAGCAAATTGGCCGTTTGCTCGTAAACCTTGCAATCAAAACTTTTGGTTTTTATTTTCAATTTCGGCGGCCACAGGTCATTGTCCTGTACATAATCAGTATGCACAACTTTAGGTAGATGAAAAAACGTAACTACAGTTTCATTTAGTTTTTGTGTGCTCGTCTCAATACGATGGGTATCTTTGGCGCCATTGTAAATGCAATTTTGTTTTTATTCCCTGACACGCCCACGTCTCGCATCTCGCCTGACTTCTTTCAAAAACAGAAGCAGATTAACGGACGTACAAAAAATCTCACCATTCTAACATAAAAAACAATTCAAGCAATGTAAAATAATAAAGATACATTTAAAGATTGTGAATAGGTTATACTAATTTAGAAAAAGTTTGTGTTTTATTTATTTCATTATTTACACGAAATAATACTCATCTTAGTACAGACTTTTTCCCTTTAGAGCTCTATTTTTAACTGACTTTAAAAAAAAGGAGTTGGTTCTCAATTACGTAATTTGTTCTTTTTTTTAATGGATGTTCACTCGTTTCTCTGTCATTTACGAACCGATTTCGAAAATTCTTTTTTTATTTGAAATGCTACACCTCCAGTTGTTCCCATTTTTATCAAAATTCAATTCTGACGATGGAATCCTGAGTAATTGAGGGAACATAGCTTCTGCGGTAGGTCGTGTCACCACAACTTTCATCTTGGTACTCATGCGAGTAGCTCACGAGCTTCCAGTTGTCCAGAATAGTACCGGAATTGTTTGCTATCGGATTCAATACACCCAAAGTTAGAACTTATAATATTTTTTATATTCGTATACTGAAGCGAAAGCTATGTATGTCAGACTATCTATGCTGCACACCTTGTCTCGCATCTAACGGATAGCCACATAAAAGGAAGGTAGAATGTCCAAAGAAATAGCCATAAAGACTTACTTTTACACTTTCGATTTTAAGTCCGACTGTACAATGCTTATGTCCGTCCGTACCCATGATTTATAATGAACAAGTTTGCCAAACAGTTGATTAGCAACGGTCAACGACCTCCGATGCCAATGGCTTGGCATAATTAGATGAAATTGCCACTACTTAAAGTTACATCGACCGCTATATTGTGCATGGCATCCAGTGAGATGCTGCAGATTATATAAATACTAGCTTCCGCCCTGCGGTTTCACCCGCATTCACGAGGGATCTTGTGTTTTCCCGGGATAATGATATAGCCTTCCTCGATAAATGGGCTATCTAACACTGAAATAATTTTTCAAATCGATCCAGTAGTTCCTGAGATTAGCGCGTTCAAACAAACAAACTCTTCAGCTTTATAATATCTATTAGTATAGATTTATTTTAAAAATACTAAATAGCAACAATTTAATGCCACCAATTTGGTCAGTTGGTAAATGGTCAGTTCGTTTCAGTATAAGTTCTTACGTATTTTTAACTCCTCTAGTATCGAGCACTTTAAAAAAAAAAAACAAATGAATCATATCTCAACTCAGTAGAAAAAATAAAAGTAGTAGCAATATTTTTTCCCAAATCGATAAGTAAGTAGATTTCACGAAATCGATTTTAATACATTTTACTACGGATCACTATCTTTATTTTTTTCGGCGCCGGCGACGGCTCACTCAACAAATTGCAACAACAAAGTGTGTATTATTAGTTTTTTGTTGGTATGTACGTTCGTACATTATTTATGTATGCTATGGATATGAATAAAGATGTAGGTTTAAATTCTGCGTGCTTTTTACAGTCGTAACTATTTACTAGAGAAGCAATTTTCCAATTTTGCTATAATGGTTTCGTTCACGGATATATAATACATAAATAAGTGGTTTATTATGATGTATTATCCTATTATTATTTTAACAACCATAATATATGGGATTCAAGTTCAAATAATATCATGTACTAGCCGTTCCTCGCGGTTTCACCTGCGTTCCCGGTAAAATTAAGCCAATAAAAGTAACCTAAGGTACCTATAACATCAGCTATCTACCAGTGAAAGTCCCGTCTAAATAGGTCCAGCTGTTTTGGAGATTAGCCGGGACAAACAGACAGACAGACAGATAGATTTTTTGTTATATGCATTTATAAGAACAAGGTTTAGAAGAGTGACAGAATGCACAGAAACTTTTTATTATTGTCTTGTCTGTCTGTCTGTCTGTTTGAACACGCTCATTAAACCCTTCGAAATTTCCACAAGTAAATGCGGCTTGACTTGGCGATTCGAATCGTATGAAAAGAAAATATTGAGTATGTATAGTCTGCGCGAGTGAAACCGCGGGCGAAAAACTAGACTTACTTATTTTTCTTAACTTTATAAATCTCTTAATATGCTGAAATTATTAAGTTAGCGTTGTTATCTCACGACAAAGCGCTTGCATCATTGGGCACGTCTCAACATTTACGCTTTATACGCCATTGTTCGCTGTTGGGACACTCCGTCATTGATAGAGAATGGACCATAACTCCTTATGTTTCGGAAATTGTTCATTTGGACAGTAGGAATAATCTTAAAAAAAAATGAATGTTACAATTTGAAATTAGATTTGTTAAAATACCAATCAAAACTTTTTAATAACCCGAAAAAAATAATTATTACTTTTTCATTATTAGCTGCCAGTCGTTTGTTTGGATGGGCAAGTCAACACATTGTCACCTTGGTGAATTTGTTCCCAATTCTCGCGTATTTCATTCAACACATTTTGACAGATTCTGTAATGGTGAGATTTACACCTATACCTATAACATGAACACTGGAAGGTAGCAATAGGCATCATCTACAAGCAGTTAAAAATACAATAGTAAATAATAACAATTAGTTCTTGAAAATACCAACTATGCAACAGTTTCCTGCCCTTTGCTCTCAAATATAGGCTGAATTGTTGACCAATTCATAAACACGTACATAGCTAGCAATTCGGGCCAATGATTGGCCCTAACAAGAGAACTCGATACTGGAATGAGTTGCATAATAAATCTATAGGTACAGGCAGCCTCAAAAATATTTACATTCTCTTGATACTCTATATCAAAAATGTAAATTGTGTGTAGGTATAGGTCTGTATTTGACAACAATCTCAACATGGTAAGACATCACTTACTTTACTGCCGAAGGCCGAAGTACACAAACCTGATCTGGCTTTCGAGACCATCTTCTTTCTTTCTTTCTTTCTTTCTTACCACCGTCTTATGGTTAACTTACGATGTGTGTTACTAAAGTAATCATCCACTTCTGCTGCCGATTGTACCTACTGTATAAAACAATGCAGTGACTGAATGATCTGACAGACATTGCACGGCATTTTAAATCTTTTTTTTTTTTTTACTTTGTATAGACTTGTGTTTGACCACAATCTCACTATGGTAGGTGATGATGTGGCCGAAGGTGTTACCACCTGTGCTTACGCACACGAAGCCTAGAAGGAACTGGCTCTCAAGTGCAGCTGCCGGAACACCAATAGGTGTTTGGCGACAGATTTTCAACTTGAGGGTGGTATCCAGCCAGGCGGGTACTACAAAGTACCTTACCACCGTGCTATGGTTTCCTCACGATGTTTTCCTTCACCGAAAGCTCAAGCTCATTGTAGGATTCGAACCCACGACCTTCGCCGCGGCGTCCGACGTCAATACCACTGAGCTATCATCGCCTTAAAATCTGGAGGAATCATATTTAATTCAACGCCTAAGTGGGTAACATAGGTGATCGCGAGTGAAACCGTGAAGCAAAGCTAGTGGAACATCGTGTCAATATAATTTCAAAGGACGTGAACTGAGTAGCTGTGGGTAGATCACATTTGGAGCAAAGCTGACAGCTGTTAGAATTCAAAAGTCGTAGAAAATGTAAATAACAGAGCGTCCAAATCCTAATTGAATGGACGAAGTTTTGTAAAAAAAAAAATTGTTTTGGAATGGATTCTTTGTGCCTGACGAATAGCCTCAGTATAAAAATATCAGATTCTAACGTAAATTTTATACCACTGTCGAAAAAAGCAGTCTAAGGTATGTGCATAACCGTGCCATGTGCGTTATTTCACGAAAAAATCCCTTATCAATTTTACTAAATATATACCTACACAGGCTACATATGTGCGTGACTGTACATGCTGGTAATGTAATCTCAATATTTGACATTTGTTACTCACTTTTTTTTCTAATTATTGTAAGATGAAAATGAATGAATAACAAAGAATATATAATCGAAGTGAAAACTATATCATTATAATGTAGGTACACTTACTAAATTGAACTTTCGTCTTGTATCATGTCATAAAATTTTCTCACGAAAATATGTTTCGTTTTAAATCACTGTATTTTACAAAGATGCACGTAAACAAACAAAGTTTCCTTATTAAATTAGTATGTATATTGTGAGTGAGTATAAAGCTAAGCACGTATGGTCATTACTCTGTTTTGTAACAACAAAGTCTTTAGTGAAAGGAGTGTTAGAGATAAAAGCGTACGAGTTGTGTGTTTACACGCAAATTATCAACTGCCTTACAAGCTTTAACATTGAAAACTGTACAATGAAGTTTATCAAATAAAATATTTCAGAAAGTTTCTGAAATGAGGCGATGATAACTCACTGGTAACGTCGAATGACATGACCAAGGTCGTTTGTTCGTATCTTACAATGAGCTTGTGTTTTCATTGTAGAAAATCATCGTGAGGAAACCATAGCCTGGTGGTAGGGTACTTTGTAGTACCCGCCTGGCTGGCTACCATCCCTTACCGGTGTGTTCCGGTAGCTGCACTCGAGAGTTAGTTCCTTCAAGGCACTCTGCTTATCACCTTCAGCCACATCATCATTAACATGATGAGATTGTGGCCTAGATACATAGTAAAAAAAAATCTTAATACAAATAATCAAATAACTAATGTAGCGCGCCTATATGCAACGTTGGCAGCTCGTGGCTGTCAATTGACACCACATCACGCCATGTTTTTCGCTAAATTAGACAAATAGGCATTTCTGCGCTCATGTAAAACATGATCGATGTAATATGCGCACGAGTTGCGTGGTTAAGAATCGTGTACACATGTTGCAAAGGTGAAATTGTATGGAAATGTTTTAGCTACCTGTCCGTCGCGTTACCGGTTTAAAAAATATCCAAATATTCCGAGCAAATCTTCCAATTTTTCTTTAAAACCCTTATTCGGACTAAGTACCTATTACGAATATTTTAAAAGGAAAATTACAGGGATGTGAAAAAATAATCGATTATCATATTAATAATCGATTTACATATTAATCGATTATTATTTTCGTATACCTAATCGATTTTTTTATCGACTTACAAAATTCATACATTTAAGTAGGTACTTACCTACACAGATATTAAAAAGAGAAAAATCGATTATTAAGTAATCGATTTTTTTCACTCAATGTCACATCCCTAGAAAATTAGCCTTATCGTCCCAGTTATTCTCAACTGAAGCGCTTACCAACGAACAGCATTTCATTTTCACATTTTTTGTCCACACACGGTAGACGTACAGTCTAGAAGTAGAATGTAAATTATTTGTGACGCGAATGAATAATAACGATAGAATGACGCGCGGGCAGCCCTCAAGGTCAAAGGAACAGGAACATGTAGACATATTATGATTCATTGATTAACATTTGGTTGGAATATTTTAATTGCTTTATTATATAATCGTTCTAGCGGACACATATTTAATGCTAATTTACTAATGCATTTGTAAATCTATAAATCTTCTTTATATATTCTACTTACATAATAATAAAACAGTAGAATCCGGTGTCTGTATGTACGTACATTGAAGAAAATTAATAAAAATAGAATGGGGGTAATTAAAGAAGAGTAATCCTAACTAATCCTAATCCTAAAGTTAAAAGTTAACTTACGTAATTAACTTACGATAAATTTACAAATGTAAACACATTTTATTAATGTAAATTTATCGTAAGTTAATTACGTAAGTTAATGTACGTGAGTAAAATTTACAAGTGTAAGGCCGGCCTAATATTATAAATGCGAAAGTGAGTTTGTTTGTTACCTTTTCACGCCTAAACCGCTGAACCGATTGCGATGAAATTTGGTACGCAGGTATAAAGAGAACATAGACTACTTTTTATTTCAGGAAAACATAAGATCCCTCGGGAACGCGAGTGAAACCGCGGAGCTAATAGCAATAACTAATTTTCAAGGAGCTTCCACAGGTAATGCTTGGCTTAGCGCTTCGAATAAGTTTTATTTTATCGAAATCGGGTAAAAGGAAGTAAAGATATGTGTGATAATAAGTACCTAGATATTTTATAAAGTATGCGCGAACGAAGCCACGGGCGAAAAGGTAGTCAGAGTAATTTGATATCAACATAAATCCACACTTGTCATAGAACTGTTATATCGTAGGGTAGGGGTAGGTATACCTACTAAGAAAGGATTTTCTGAAATTCAACACCTGTAGGGGTAAATTAGGGGATAGCGGGGGTGAAACTGCGGTATATAAAAAATCTACAAGTTCTTTTGTTTCATTTAATCCTACTAATATTACAAATGTCAAAGTTTGGATGGATGGATGGATGTTTGTTACTCAATCACGCCAGTACGGGTGAACGGATTTGGATGAAATTTGGCACAGAGATAGATTATAATCTAAAATAGCACATAGGTTTTTACCCCGGGAAAACATAAGAGCCCTCGGGACTGCGGGTGAAACAGCGTGGTGGAAGCTAGTAGGTATATGATATATACGGTATGTTTATTTATATATTATGTTGTGAACATACACACTCGCCTCTCACACACACAAACACACACTTAATAATAACTGTCAAATATGTTAATTTATTATATCTATAGTATAGTATCTGTACTATACTTCTGTATACTATCTGTACTATAATTTATAGTATCCGTCGCTGTCTGTAATATCAGTTGAATTACAAAACATTTTCAACTAAATGAAATTCGGTGAATAGTTTTTGGGAAAATGGTAGATGTTTCGGCCTTTAGTCAGATATAAATATTTGTTCTAATTTTATGTGAAAATTATTAACAGCACTTCTTCATACTAATTGTGATTGGGTAGTAAAAATACCGCTCTCATTTTTTACTACTCAATATCTGCTTTTTAGTTAGTAGGTACTATTTATTTGGAATTCCAAAACAAGATAAATTCATTTGATATAAGCTACAAGTAACTCATTATATCATAAATAATTAATTAATAAATAGGAAGCTTCATGACATGAGTCAAGACAAGCGATAAAACCACAAAGGGGTCACACTTGCAAATATAGGTACCTATCTACATACAATTATCTTCATATAATATATACTTACAACTGCAGATTATATATTTATTACTCGAAGTTGTGTTCACCATTCAAATAATAGTTTTTTTGTTTGAACGCGCTAATCTCTGTAACTGCCTTGATAGCCCAATCTTCAGGAAGGTATATTTTTATCCGGTGAATGCGGGTGAAACTACGGGGAACAGTTGTATATGTTACCGGAATTGACTTTGACTTTATGAAACTTAGGAATTATATACAATTCCTAGGAAATGTATAAAATATTGTTTCAATTTTTTTTTAATACACACATACCTACCCTGGGAAATTTATACATTTCCTAGGAATTGTATTAAATTCCAATATTGTTCTAGGAAATGTATAAAAAACTAATGCTTTCTGTGAATAAAATGAATAAAACACGTAAAAAACTAACATATTGTTAAAAAAAAAAATAGCCACGAAGTGTATTGCCATACACTTCTAACCTCAAGTATCCGGGTTTCTCTGAATATTTTTGTCATTTCACGGAACCAGTTCAGGTATTTATTCAAGTCACTAGATGTTGTTTAGGGAAATGATGATAAAATCGTGTTGTTATTTTGTCATCCTCCGTGAATTGATCAAATCACTTAATGGATTGACCAAATCTCTGTTTTTAACATGAATTTAATACATTTCCGATTGCTGTTTAGGAAATGTGTCTAATATAATTTACATCACACATTTCCTAGGAATTGTATACAATGACGGATTTCATACATTTCCGTTACGTTATATAATAATTGTAAGAAGACATTAGTAATTTAGTTCAGGTATTTAAATCTCCAAAATTGTTTACCTTTTTGGCCATATCTATTGTACAAGGGTTTATAGTTCTGTTTCTGCCATGACACTTGCGCATTGCACTTGCAATAATGCGCAGACGCAGACGATCATTTCATTCAATAATGTAACCTATTGAGTACAGGTCACGGCCGATGTCATGCAATAAATGTGCATGAAATGAATTCTTGCATTCATTTAGACCATTGATTTGAAATTATGGGCACAAGTTTATAAATTTGAAAAAAAAAACCAACAACGAGCGTGAGCTTTCGATGAAGGAAATCATCGGTAGGAAGCCATAGCATCGTGTGGTACTTCGTAGTATCCACCTGGTTGACTACCACCCTTATCTTGATTTATCGGCACCTATTGATTTCTACACTTGAGATCCAGTTTCTTCGAGGCTTGGTGTGCTTATCCTACAGCAACATCATCACTCGGCATAGTGTGATTGTGGCCAAAGTGATTATTCACTTACTTAGTAAAATTAAAAAGTTATTTTCTCTTGAAAGAATAAATACTATTAGCTTGGCCATTCAATTATAAATAAAAAAAACCGACTTCAAAAACTGAAAAACATAAAATAAATATTTCCTTTCTACATCATTTTGAAGTCGGTGCCAAGTAAAAACATAAAAATTACTTGGTCTTCAGGTTACTTTCTTGATTTGTTTTGTTTCAGCGAGTTTTCTATATAGTTAAGTAGTATCTATAAACACATACTAAATTTAGTTTAGTTGTCATAATATTGTTGTCTTTTGGTTAATTTATTTTTGATAATATTTCGAGTTAGGGTGAATGATTGGTTTTAATATTTTTTCGTTGTAATATTTTGTTGTTGTTGTTTTGTGTTTTGTGTTAACCTTAGTAATTTTAATGTTTTACTTGGTACCGACATCAAAATGATGTAGAAAGGAAATATTTATTTTATGCTTTTTAGTTTTTGTAGTTGGTTTTTAGTCGGTGAAATTTAAATGGAACCATTTTGACGCTATATTTATTAAAATCGGTTCATAAGAATTGAGAAGTTCCGGTGGTCGTCTATGGTCTTCTTCATTCTTCTTCTTCAGTTGTACATCACCAAATGATACTTTCTGAATGCAAATGCTTGATTTGTTACCGAAAATACCAAAATCACTATGTATATGCCTAAAATATTTGAGGAGTTCCTTCAATTTCTCAGGATTCCATCGTCAGAACTGAATTTTGATAAAAATGGGACCAATCTGGAGGTATATATATACCCTTTCAAATGAAAAATTAATTTTTCAAATCGGTTCATAAATGACGGAATAATCAGTGTACACCCATTATAAAAAAGAACAAATTACCTTAATAACCAAAAAACCAAATTGAGAACATCCTCCTTTTTTTTAAGTCGGTTAAATGGAACGCTGCCAGCCTGTTGCGAACCTTGCGTATCGACAGCACCGAGGGCTTTGAGGATATTTTCTATATGTTATAGTTTGTATTTTATACAATTATTGTAAATAAATGAATATAATAAAAAAAAGTATATAGTATTGGTTCTAAAATACTATGTTCATAAATTGTCAATCAATACTTTAAGAGAAACCCTCTTTGGAATTTCTCTAAGATATATTTGCGCTCGTGACTGCACTCTACCTTAGAATGACTTTTGCAATGGCCTAACAAATATGCATTACAATTATATCTCGGCCCTACAATATTGAGACATTCTGACATTAAATACATTACACATTACATTGCAGTTTTACAACACAACTTACCTTCATTGATTAGTAAAAAAAGAGCAACGAACAAAGTGTCTTATTTATTGTAACGATTGAGAACACCCACACCAATGGTCGTTGAAACGTGAGATATAACCTATTGAGATCGTTTTATTCCATTTACATTCTCTGGATGAAGTTAAAAAGGTAACAAACGATTACACTATTAAGCTAGTTGGCCATCAACTAAGTTATATAAAAGTGAAAAAAAAAACCTTTTCATTCCATCTATTCGAAAAGGACGACTTGGTTCCCCTTTAAGTGCACCCAAAGGTGGTGTTTTTTATAAGAAACTTTTAGCGGGCAGTAATGAGTTTTTAATCCTCTTTATAGTGATAAGTGCGCCGCAATTATCTTTGCCGCGCACTTCTTGAATTTGGAACATCTTAGTGTTCAGCGCCAAAGAAATCCAACACAAATGTTGTTTGAATAAAGACTGGCTGGTACGACAGGCATCGCTACGTTCAGGATTCTACTAAAGAATCCCTCACTTCGCTCTGGATTCAAAAAAGCGCCCTCGCCGTAAAAATATTATTTTGCTCCCTTATGATACAATCTACTATTTAAATCATGATGTGGTGGAATTACTCTTAATTTATTTTATTTTATTTGCACAAGGAAAACCTTACATGCAGCCTAGTAACATAATATTTTGTAGGGTAGAAAAAACAAACTAAGAAAATGTCTAAATAGGATTTAACTCACTTAATGACTCATGGATTTGTATGATGCTTTAGCACACAAATAGATGATTCCTTGGAATATAAAGGACACTTTTATACTGAGAAAACATTACATCTCTCTGAAGTGCGGGAAAAACAGCGAGGCGAAAAAACAATTAGGATAAACACTAGTTTCTGGGATTTTGTTTTTAAGGTATAAAAGTATCCCCATTTTTCCATGATACTATAATATCTTCTCTACATCAACTCAATTTCGCATTTATATTATTAGTATGAAAGGTATTTTATTCTCATAATACGCGAATTCATTATAAGACTTGAAGTACGGTCAAAAGTCAGGGACACAATATACAATATAAATAAACTAAACCTACAAAAAGTAATAAAATAAATATTGAATACCCAGTGCAGTTGTAAACCTTGAAGCACAGTTAACACGAGTTTAAAATACACTTCTGTTTATGAGACAAGTAATAATAATATTTAAGCAGTCTTTATTTTATTTAAACAAATGAATAACACCTACTTAATAATTATTTACATCATTGTAACACTTGATCGGTCAGTTTTATGATAATTTAATATCATTTGTAGCGACATCTATCAAGACCTCCGCTATCTGTGGATGGCGCAACAAGATTCTACATCTCGCTAACAGAGTTATCTAAGAATTTGTCATATATACAAGATTCCAACATCTTTAGTTGGACCGCGGTCCCCAGGCACGATGACCAAGCCTGGCGGAAGATCTTCCCTTTTCAATGGAGGAGTCTACCACCTTGCTCCTCCATATCATTCATCCGTATCATTTAAACATATTATCATTTGGTATGCTTAAGTTTGCTATCGTCACTCATCACTTTTATTTCATTATAACACACAAATAATTTCGGTGACTAGATAAATAATTTTATTCAACAAATCTCAGTTGGTTTTGAAAGAGTAATTGCTAAGTTTATTACCGGCTCTTCTCTGCAAACGCAACCTTCCAAACCGTGCGTAAGTGTCAGACAAGAAGTAAATATACTAAGACAACGGCTGATTGATACGAACGAATGGAAAAAAAGTCTCAATATAGATCAAAAATGGCAGGAAAAAGACGTGGTACAAAAACAATCAAGAGCGTATCACGTAATTTGATCATCTTGCTATTGTCAAGACTAGTGATTTTGTTATTGATATTATTACGATGCCTCAATAGTAATACGATCCAAATTCCCCGACACGTGTTGCTATTGTGATTTATAATAGTAAATTGTTAGTAGGTAATAGTGATCTGTAGGCTGGCATTTCTTAGCTGCTTTCTTTGTACTTAGTGGTTATATGGCTCATGATGAACTGCAAGTGTAACAGGTAACTGGCTCTTAATTGCAACTGGTGGGCTCAGGTAGGTGCCGGCCAACAGATTTTTAACTCAAGAGGGGTACAAAGAAATCTTAGTGCAGAGTTCGCCCGGGGAAGTACTACCACCATATCTAATTCCGCCATGAAATAGTAATGCACTTGTATTACTGTGTTTCGGTTAGGAGGGTATGGGAGCCGGTGAAATTACAGGCACAGGAGACTTAACAACTTCATGTCTCAAGGTTGGCAACGCGTGAGAAATACCCCTGGCAGGGAAAATTATAATATTGTATTTTCTTTGCCCGTGGTATTCGTCTATAGCGTGGTAAGCGTCTATAGGCTACGGTAACCACTTACCATCAGGTGAGCCGTAAGCTTGTTTGCCACCTAAGTAGTATAAAAAAAAAGAAAATGCTAGCCAGCCAGTTTATACAGTATCCTGCACAGGTTTCCTACTGATGATTTGCTTGACTGAATGTTCAATCTCGCAGGATCAGGATAGTATATAATGTCAGTATTACATGCCACCACCGCATTTTTTGCACCGTTTTTTTTACAATCTCCATATTTCCCAATATTCTGAGCTAAATATTTAAGTCTCCAGTGACACTATAGAATATACCAGCTTCATGTTCTTAACATTATCATCATCTCAGCCGCAAGACGTCCACTGCTGGACATAGGCTTCCCCTAAGGATCTCCAAAAGGACCGCTCATGATTTTATAAATCCTTTTAATCAATTGCAGAGATATAAGAAACCAAATAATGATTTTCACAAATAACATTTACAATATGACCAAATGAAAGCGCGAATAATAATAGAGATCTGGAACGTTCAAGAATACTAACTTTATCTAAGCACGTAATAAAATATAGTTTGAATAATATTTCGCGTTGACTTATCAACGTTATTCTGCGTCAAGTGCAAGGCCAAGCCTGTTCCGTTACGAATTTGGTTCTCGGTCGTCTATTTGTAACGTGTGTTGCTTTATAATACGTAGGTAATGTGCATTTGTTACAATGATTATTGAATTATGCATTCATGCTTATTGGTTTGAATTTGCACGGTGGTAGGAAATGAAATGTCAAATTAGCATACCTACCAATTCTGCAATCAATTGTTCTTCCAGAAATAGATGGCTTTTTTACATTGACTCGCTAATCTTATAGACAGACGGTTGATAGAAAAACCTCACCTAAATGGTTGGTTCAGTGCCCCTAAACAATTAGTTCACGACCGGCCAACTGGCGGCGTGAGTCATCGCTGACTGCCTCGGCCGTAACGTATCAAGGACCATCCCTCTGTTTGTGTTTACCTCTAGTTGAATAGATAACACAATCGCGTATTAGCTTTGGAAATATCTACAAAAGGTAGGAGATATTTTAGCACTAAATTACCAATGTAATGTCATAGTTCTGCTAGCTAAAGTATTATTTCCGTAGTATTGAATTATTCAAGGTTATGTGATTAAATCAAGACCGGTCCTATTGGAGATCCTTAGGGGAGGCCTATGTCCAGCAGTGGACGTCTTGCGGCTGAGATGATGATGATTATTTGATATCGTACTAATAGAAGGGAAATATAATTTACTTGTATCTATTAGTTAGAATTAATTCTAAATGCTTCACTTAACAGCGTTACGCTTACAAACTGCAATTAAAGTTTGGCGTTGTATACTATTGTGACGTTGATTATGGTTTTTTTTACATAGTTTTACCCGGATTACATAGAGAAATAGAGACACTTCGACGAACCACCTAAAGTCATTGACGTAGAAATAAAATTCACAGTAAAACACTTGAAGCTAAATAGCGTAAAATTGGGGATCTATGACACTGCGCTTATAAATATTCAATGAAGTGAGTCGCGGTCACCAGACATGTTTCTGTTTACGCAGTACGGTATTGTGGACATTATAGAATAGAAGATGACGTCACATGTATACACAGACACTTATGCAGTTTTTTTGGACAAATTGATTCAGGGCAAGTATCATTTTATTTAAACTCACAATTGAAGCGGGAGTCAGTGGAGGAGAAGAGAGTGCTTGGAATGTGGACCATCAAAGTGAAAACCAATTGTTCTGTCTAGGTGGACACGTATGATTGTCAAAGCTAATTCTGAAGACAGTGTTTAACTGAGAAGTAGCAAGAATCTCAGCAAGGTTAGCCAGAGGTACTTCCTCACGTTACAAACATTATTTTCATAGGCCTTAGAGAATTTGTGCATTTGCTAATATCTTGGAATCTTGGGTAATCTTGGAATTTAAACCGTGTGTATTATCAAACAAGGTTTAAATTGCGATCCAATTAAGTATCGCAGATTTAGATTTTTTTGTCAGAGGACTAAGAAGCAGGCAGATAGTCGTGCTGATGGTAAATGGCTACCGTCGCCTATGCACATTAGCAATACCAGATAGATAGCCAATGTGTTGACTACCATTATAAAGACTAGAAGGCATCTGGCTTTCTTGTCCAACTGCCGGAACACACCAGTGCTTAGCGATAGATTTTCAACTTGAGGGTTTAGCCAGACCAGGCTATGGTTTCCTCAAGATGTTTTCCTTCACCGAAAGCTCAAGCTCATTGCAGGATTCGAATCCACGGGCCTTCACCGCGGAATTCGACATCACTATCACTGTGTTATCATCGTTGATTCTATGATTGAGTTGATTAAAATCTTGTATAATGTAATGACACTGTAGACTTCAGCTAACCTACCTTTTGACATTATCTAGTTTCGATAATGGTGAATGCTAGCATTTTTTACTCCGTTAGCATCTATCGCCTAACACCATTCCTAACATGCAATTTAGCGTTTGTCTGAAATTTAATTGGAATTTTGTTTCGTCACTTGAAAATAATTACAACGAAGTTAATAAAAGTTCTTGTTATAATCAAATTGAATAGCCACAGGACAATTTTGTTTTATGTCAGTAGGTCCACCTGATGGTCACCGCCGCCTTAGGATATTTGGCGGTTGTATATCAGCTGATTCGATGTGTATTCTCCCTCCCTCCCTCCTGTTATTCGATTCGCCAAAAAGGCAAGCAAAGGTACAGAGCCATACAGCCATGTCATATTTTGTAATCGTTTTGACATCTTGAAAATAACTTTGTAATTTTCGAATTAAATGACGGAAATTTTATATTTCACCGCGTTTTTAATCTGACATCGAATCAAAAATATTCTATGCAGTTAACACAATGACATATTGGTATTGGCAAAGTAAAATATTGTTTATGATATTTAATTATACATTAGTCATGCCGTTCCTTAGCAACGTTTATTGGTAGAATAAAATTATTAATCGCTTATTAAAATTTTAACAAGATTTTTTTTATTATTTGTCGTATCTCAATAATGATAATGTATCGTTCGATAGGATTACCGTATCGATATTCATCTTTGTAGTATTCCGCAAAGAAAATCCTGTTTCATATTCTGATTGATTATAATCGGGGAAATACATAAAACTAGATTATAATCTTACCCTTTAATTAATGAATATGTAAGGAGGTGCGCATACGGCGCTCTCGTCGAGTGCTCTTGTGTCGTTGCGCTCGCGCACAATATGCGATCGGACTGGGTAAAAAAAAAAAGTATAGACACGTATTTTTTTTTTATCATATCAATAAAAAATTACAAAGTTATGTTGCACCAAAGTTCAGGGGGCTTATGACGTCACGTGTATGTACAATTTTTACATACAAGTGACGTCACGCGAAATTTCAACGCACTGTATCGTAGTAATTTTTTGTATTCGTAACTAAAGAAAAAAATACGTGTCCAATATTTTTTGGTAATCTAACTGACGGACTAAATAGATTTTTTTAGTCTCATCCCCTATTAGGGGAGACCTGTACAATAATAACCTAATTCATGCATAACCGTTACCAAATTCAAATAATACGTTACACGAATGATTATCAACGTTATCGTCTCATGATTAGTGATTTGTTATCAATTTAGGTCTAATAGCAGTGATAGGTATTTCCTCACGATAAAAAAGGAACAAATTAATCGTTTTTTTTTTTTAAATAAACCGATACATAATATTTTTTTCTCTTTTTTGGTATGAAACCATATAAATAAAAAATGCATTTGGATGCATATTGATCTCTGTAAAAAGGGCCAGATTTCGTTTCATTTTTATAATTTGTATAGGAGTAATGTGACCAAAGATTAGCACACAAACCTATAACTGGCTCTCAAGTGCAGCTGCCGGAATACACCGTTCGGTGCTAGGCGACAGATTTTCAACATGAGATCAGTAGTTTAGTATTCAATATTAGTAGGGAAGTACTTATAGATTGATTGAGCAGGTGACAGTACTTAACGTTTGGCTAAATATCTTGAGAGTTCATCGACCCATCTAGTGTTTTTTTTTTTATTACGGAAGTTTGTGACGATGGAAACGGGTTTTCAAAATTGATTTTTTTTCTCTTCTTATCGCAATTGTATAAATATAACTGAATAGTAAAATATTACGGTAATTAATGGTAGGATGTTATAAAAAGTAATCAAGATTTTGTTTATGGAAAGTTAATGTGACTGAACTGTGAAAGTAACTAGTTCCTTAGCAGATAATTATTGTTTCGAAGTCAAAGTCAAAGCCATTTATTCAGTTTAGGCCCTAGGCGAAGCTACTGAAGTTACTACCGGTTCGGAAGTCAGCCTTCAACAGAGAAGAACCGGCAAGCAAGAGAAGCAATGTTTTTTTGTCTCTCTCAGTCTAATAACGACAATTTATTAATATTATAATATTGAAAGCATATGTAATGAGAAATTTATTGATATAAACTCTCAAAATACAGAAATAAACTCGGATTTTATCATCCAAGCTCATCGAGGCTTCGGGAGACCGACGGGCTGGGAGCTTTTTCCGCCAACGCATAAGATGGCCATCCAAAAAGGGAACGCTGCCAGTCTGTTGGGAACCTTGCCTATCGAGAGCAGCGAGGGTTTTGAGGATGTTTTCTATATATCATAGTTTGTATTTTATACATTGATTGTAAATACTTGTTGTAATTAAATAATTATGCATCACTGAAATAAACTCATTTAAAATAACAATCTCGAAGAGAAGTTGTATAACGTGATTGTCAAATTTATAAGGCGCATAATACCGCGGAGGCACAACTTATCCGATCCAAGTTAATAATATAAAGTTAACAAAGAAGCTCTTAATTTATTTGTATAACTAAAGGAAAACGAACGTCGTTACAGTATTTAAAAAAAAAACATATTTTTAAAAACTTCTAATAATAAGTTTCTTAAAATGGAGTATATACATGATTAACTACTAAAACTAAAAACTAAAACCAACTAGTTTTATTTCCTCAATCTATTTATAAGCAGGAAAATACAATTGACTTTTAAACTCCACCGCCATTACACCTTAGGGGAATTGTTTTGCTGTCATTAAGAATAGGACTAAGTAGTTTTTGCTGTAGAAATAAATGAGAACTAATATCCAAGACTAGAATTCTATTAGAAAAAAAAACTAAGACGGCAGGCGCCTATGTAAAAGGTGAATGACCTAAGAAGTGTTGTAGGCTGTATTGCTTTGTACCTTTATTTTTTTGAGTCAAAGCTATTTATACAGTTTAGGCCTTAGGGGGGGCACTTATGAACGTCGAAGCTACTAGTTAAAACTGCTTTGGAAGTCGGCCTTCAACTGAGAAGAACTGGCAAGAAACGTCACATTTTTTAATATTTTTTGGACAATCTATGTTGGCTATTATTCAATAGTCAATGTATTATTCTGTGGTATTCTTCATATTTTCTATGATTTATGTTGATAGAATAATAGTTATTATACATTATATAATTCTATATATTGTATAAATCTATATATTATAATAAAAAAGCAATATAAAGCCTGACCAGAAAAAAATAAACTTGAGTGATGGCGCAAAAATATTTTGATAAAATAAAGTAAGTATAGTAGTAGTAGTATATACAGGCTGATTTTGTTATCACTGGCAATACTTGCATGGGTGGAAGTACTCATCAATGTGAACAACTTTTATTAAAGGGCTAACTCTGATATCGCGTAAAATAATACGGTTGCTTCATACATTTTGGTCGAGTAGGTATTGAACTTTTGTATGGAACAGCTGATAATTTTTTCATGATTTCACAGTTAGTCCCATTATAAAAGTTGTTCATTTTGATGAGTACTTCCACCCTTGCAAGTATTGCCAGTGATAACAAAATCACCCAGTATACAGGTTGATTTTTTTTATCACTGGCAATACTTGCAGGGGTGGAAGTACTCATCAAAATGAACAACTTTTATAATGGGACTAACTGTGAAATCATGAAAAAACTATCAGCTGTTCCATACAAAAGTTCAATACCTACTCGACCAAAATGTACTACCAACTTTTACTATGGGCCTCTAACTCTGATATCGCGTAAAATAAAACGGTTGTTTCATACATTTTGGTCGAGTAGTATGGAACAGCTGATAATTTTTCATGATTTCACAGTTAGTCCTGTAATAAAAGTTGTTCATTTAGATGTGTACTTCCACCCCTGCAAGTATTGCCAGTGACAAAAAAATCGCCAGTATAAAGTAACGTATTTAGTTCCGTGATACTCCGCAATATGGTAAGGTGTTTTATTTTTCTGGTCAGGTTTTTATATATTATTGTCTTATAGGTACATAATATACCTCCTGCCTATTATGTTTGTTATGAGATAAACTGATCGATTCGCCGTATAATGTCAACTCGCTATTTATGCATGTTGTGACAGAAAATAATCAAAATGATGAGTGTCTTCTTAATAAGTAAGTAAATAGAAGACCAGCCCCCACAAGCAGCACCTGTTCACAAATATGACACGTGGCAGCTATCGCTCTCCTCGCACATATTGTAATATTTTAGCAAAACTAAGTGATCGTTACGTTACTAACAAGTATCTTTCGATTGCGATAAATATTAATGCAAAATATGGATTCCTCATGTAAGGACTACAAAATATTTTATCCTACATGGAATATTATCTACCTGGTGATCAAGTGCGCGCAAAAAAACCACTCTCGGTTATAAAACCGGTTAGTGTTGCAACCGAGTCGGGATTTGAGAGCGAAATTACTGAATTTGAAGTCCAAAAACTTGGTAAACCCGCTTTTGATATGTACGTGACTTTAATGTACAAGGAAAAGTTTTTGTTACGTCCAATATATTACTCTTACATGCGGTTCTTAAAGTTAAATGATTATTTCGCTGTAGACGATGTTGGATAATTAGGATACTAAGGAAGGCATGTTGTGGTACGGTCGGGAACATAAATATTCTTGGACTAAGCATTGTATTATGGAAATCAGATTAACTTATACAACATTATTACTACTTTTTTTCTTCATCTTCTACAGAATGATTTTCAAATGGTATGTTATCCCGAAAAGGGATTGTTGGGGACAACAATACAATAACAACAATAACATACCATTTGAAAATCACCTGTAACTATAGATAATTACACCAAGACTCGGGACAAACAGACATGTTCACGCAAATGTCTGTTCTGGGTGGGTTTCGAACCCACTATCTACCACGCCAACCGGCCCGTCAAATAAGTACCTCAGATTCAAATCTACAAAACAACCTGTACACTAAAACTATCCATGATGTATGTATGAAATGAATTTATAGCATGTAGGTTTTTGTAGACACACTTACAAAACACCTGTTTACTTTATCTTTCTCGTAATTTAAAAACTATACGATTTTTAGAATTTTTTTTCAAAGCTACCGTAGCTGCCGAAGGTTCCCACCAAGCTGGCAGCGTTCCCTCTTTGGATGGCCAAGCTTATGCGTTGGCGGAAAATGCTCCCAGCCCGTCGGTCTCCCAAAACCTCGATGAGCTTAGATGATAAGCTTCCGAGCGAATGAGCGAGCTTCGCACCCCCACGGACCCATTTCTATCGCAAAAGTCAGACTAGAATCGTTTTAATCTACACGACATTTTATGCCCAGACATCGTTTTTGTTAAATACTCTGGTGTTGGTAAAATTACACCTTAGTTTCTCATTAGTTATTTACAAATGCAGCAAAAACTATTGAACTTTATATCGTAAAGACGTTAATGTAGTTAGCACTAATTATGTCAAGTTTTTATGAATGTATAGTATACACATGAAATTTAATCTTGACGAAACACACAGGAACATACTGATAGGAAAATAAATATATAAATAAAATTCGAAAGCGGTTTTCACGTGAAATAACGATTTCAACTTTGTGATTTACCTATATCATATTAGTATTGATTCGAAAATACTATGTTCGTTCGTAACATCATAATAAGTCAATGAATACTTTAAGAGAAAATCCCTTTTGAATTTTACTAATTGTAATACATATTTATGCTCGTGACTGTACCTTCAAGTACTAATGATTAACAGAGTGGATCTGTACAAAAGTTTTTAAACATATGGCCAGTGATTTGAGCCGCATACTCATAATAAGTAGGTAATCAATAAGTTGCCACTACTTTTAATAGACTTTAAAAAAAAAATATTATGTTTTTTTATGTATGGTTGATTATTCGGACACACAAAACCTAAATGGAACTGGAAAATATTAAACAATACTAGAATCATTGATGAAAAATAAATCTTGAAATCTGACTTCCTCGATTCGTGAATAAAAATGAAATGAAGAAAATAAATGACAGACAGAAACGCTACAGGTAAATCTTTTATTTGACACCTGCTGAGTTGAACACCCGTCCGTAAGTCAATAAAAAAAAGTCTAGAGTACGCGCCACCAAAGAAGTCCCGTAGAATTAATGAAAATTTATCTTATTTCTTTTGTGATGGAGATGGACCTTCGGGACTTCTTTGGTGGCGCAAACTCTAGATATCGGTCACTGCTAATTTAAGTTCAGCAATGCGACTAAATAATGTTGTTGAACGTAGATTTTTTGCTGTACGATACCTACCTATAAAACTGTGATATTTGAGAACTTATTTATGAGTAACGTTGTTTTTCGATACCATTATGACTAATAACAGAATTAATGTTAATATTAGACTATGTAAGTTGTTATGTATTCTATCTCATGAAGTCCGTTGTCCGGTGTTATGTTACGTACGTGCACGCACACATAATGAAAAAAAAACTACTTAACAATTTTACTTAACCCAAAAACGCTAACATTTAAAAGTAAGTTTTTCTTTTATAACATTAAGAGCCAATTTTTTGTGATAAATTGACACGTATTAGAAATATACCTAGTTATGTTCATAACGAATTTGTCATTTTATAAAATTTTGTCAGCTAAGGTTGCTTATTGTTGATCGAAGGCTCAGTTATTGTAACTTGATACAAATCATCACTATAGCCTAGCCCAGGGGTCACCAAATGGCGGACCGCGGTCCGCATCCGGACCGCCCGACCTATATTGTGCGGACCAAACTTTGACAAACAAAACTGTACACCTGGTTATTTTATTTAATCCGCGCACATCCGAACTCAATAATTTGATATATTAGTAACATTATAGTAGGATTTATAGGAATGGATCTAAGCTTGGTCGACAGTTATCATCTACCAACCGGACCGCGATAATCTTTAATTATTTTTAAACCGACCCCTAATAAACCTAATTGGTGACCCCTGGCCAAGCCTGTCTAGCGCCATACATAAAGCAATTGAGAGCTAATTGCCTTCTAGGCTTTATAAAGGTCGGAAACACATTGTCCATAGGTAACGGTAGCCACTTACTATCAGGTGGACCGCATGCCAGCGGGTCAGTCAGCGTTCTGACGTAAAAATAAATAATCTTATAAAATTCATATAAAATTCAACCTAAAAATCTCTCTACAAGTTAGGAAAAACCGCGAAGCAAATATTAGTCATCAATGTCGAAATCATATTCAACTTTATACATCTTAATGTCCTAATTTTAAAGTTCATAATATTAGTATCGCATTTATAATATTAGTTAGGAAGTTAGGATGAGGAAAAGTAAATAGGTACTAAATATTAGGAACAATCTCCCTATAAGTAACTTATGTAGGTATATTATAAAATACATTTTGAAATATTATATACGAATATACCTGTAAAAGACGCCACAGTAAATACCTATATTATATTTATTTTGTCAAATTAAACCGCTTAATTATATTTAATAGATCAATAAACTTAGATTTAATTATAAAAGTAACAGACAATAGTCACGCAATTTGTTGTTTTATTACTCAACTGTGCCACTTTCCTTGTCCAATTACAGAGACCGTGGAATTAAGAGCGATTTGTAGATTACGGTTCAGTTTTGGCTTTTACTTTGCGAATTTAAATATAATACCGACAAAATCTGTATCTAGGTAGGAAACCTAGTATAAAAAAATATCTGTTTTCCCTTGTTAGAGGTTACAACTATAATTATCTACACGTCCAAAATTAATTAAAAAGCCTCACTCACTGCCTAACTAACGTCACAGTAAACACAATATTTTTATTTATTTATTTATTCCCAATTAGATTATACACACATTTCTCTTCGACAGCCAACTTTACAACGAACGTTGTAAATATCTTGGCAATACTTTAATAAATCCATAGATATTGAATAAAATTAGAAAGATAGATGCAAAGCAATATCAACCTTGACTGCTAGCACTAAAACCTAATGTAAATGCAGCCTTGTAAATTAATTGGCAGGTTAGGTACAATCTGTATAATAAACTCACTTCTAATCTAACAAGCATTCTTCATGTATTAATTTAACTCCCAAACAATGCCTACGAACCGTACACACTCATTACTTACCTACATACGTAATTGTATAGTGATATACAACACACAACACAAACGAATCATTTAATTTCGTCATAATTTTGACGCACGATGTGATAACGACTTACAAATATAATCTTTTCTCGAAGCGCACAGAAAATTTGTTACAAAAAATTATACATGTCAAATTGCATCTCGGTACAATTCGCAAGATTGTATATTAAATCTACATGATAGTAAAGTGTACTCACGTCATAACTCCACGTGCAGGAAACGCCAGCGAATTTAGCGACGCAGCGACCAAGCTCCACGTCCTCGTGGGTCGTGTAGAGATGCTTCAAGCAGTACTTGACGTGCGGAGCCACCCTCCGCAACGTCTCCCTAGAGAACAGCACACCTGGCCCACCCATACAGAAGTTCTCATTATAGTCCAAGGCTAAGGCATCTCGCTCGTTATTCGTGCCTCGCCCTGCCTGACCGATAAACTGAGGCTTTCGACTGTCCACCGAACGCAAAAACTCCTCCAATTTATCACCTCTCACGTAAACATCGTCGTCCGCACGCATGAACCATTCGAACTTCTCGCCGTATTTCTCATACATGTACAACAGCATTAGGAACGATTTCTTCTGAGGCGGGTAACTGTCGTCGACACCACGCAATGGAACAAGAGGAAGACCCGGCGCACGCGACACTTCCGAGCTGAAGAACGCGATTCGACCTGGCAAGTCCTGACTCCAAGTGTCGAATACCGCCTTCGCTCTCGAATTTAAATACTGTTCCGCGGTCATAACACCGACAAACACTAAAGTTCTGTTCGAGTTCTGGATCGTCTCGTTCGGCCGTAAGTCTATCAACGCTAGCGGGTCGGGATCGACGTACAGCTTCGCCGCATCCGGACATGCCTCTATGGAGGTCCGCGAAGAGGTCCTTAAGCACAACTTGAGGAATATACCAAAAGTGACACCGGCGACGACGCCGGCCACCAGATGCATCCACTTGCTCCTCCGGGGCATCGTGACAGAACTGCGGAGTCAATAAAGGCACCCACGGTTACCCGGCGTCCACATGTGTGCATTCCAGGAATAGCCTTTTTAGCCCTTTTTTGTAGCGACCGGGAGGGGTAGACATTAGCGGGCGGCTTTTTTGTTCGCTTTTCGCTCCCATCGAACGGGGAGCGATCACATGGCCGCACGCTGCAGCAAATTGTCGCGTAACACGAAATCGAACCTTATCGCACTATCACCGCCCTAAATATCGGATTTGCAATATTTTCAGATGTTATCGTCGATGCGAGCGCGGCGAGGCGCGGCGCGTATAGAAATGCGAGCCGTTCATGTTACGTACACAACGGAGCGCTAATCGAATGGCGCGTGGGAACTGTTCGACTCGTGCGCCGCCTGCCGAGCAACTGCTCGGACCGCCTCAAAACAAAACTCAAGCAGCGGTAATTCCGAGTGTCCGTCCGTAGTCTTGCAAGTTACACGCCTCTCTCTCGAACCAGTGCCGATGTCTACGTGCGTCCTTGTCGAGCGGCAATGTCGGCCGAATTGAAATGAACTTGTCCCATTCATCGCGGCAAGCATGTCTGGCCGGTGATGACAATAGACAATGCGGTGGTCGCCCATTGTCTGGTGGGTCAGCGGCTCGCGGAAACCAAATTTTATGACCCATTTGCGAGTCCGGGAACTACGCGATTCTCGGCGGAAGCAATACATAGTTAGGTACTTTACCAGCAGCGGCACCTTCAGTCAAGTTGGCGAATGCGGCGATTGTCATATCATCGACTTACTGGCATTTATTATTCTTGAAATTTCCAATTTTAAAACAAGAGAAGAAAAAGAAGAAAAGATGGAAACTTTTATTTAGGAGGTGAATCGGATGTTTTTTTTTAACTAAACAGAGAGCTCTAAGTACTTACCTTTATAAAAAGGTAAAGATAGCGGTAGGTGGTTATATGATTAGGGGTCTAAGGTAGATATGGACGAAATTAGTAACAGAGCGGTACCCCTGGAAATGGAAACAGGAAAAAAGAGCGACGAATTAAAAGGTGGGAGGGTGATTTGAATGAATTGCCAGTTCCTCATAGATCTTTCCACATCCATATTGGGGACTTGAGGGTTTTAAATATATGCCAATGTTGAGAAAACACTACCTCCTACTCCGCACTACTGCAAAATTAAAATATTCCACCATAAAAACTACAGTTTCTTGTCGCCTTATGATTATGAATATTATTTATTTTATTTACATATAATATCATATTACTATTTTATTCCTGGTTTCTAAATAGATTTTAAATGTCTTAAGTTGTACAGTTATCACTCAAGTTATTAATAAATTCAAACTTTTCATACAATAGATCATCTTTGCTTCATCAAAATTTATGAACAGTTTGCATTTTTTCGCGCTGTAATTGCGTTTAGTCCCAAAGGTAGTAAAAGTTGTTCATATTGACCCCTTAAAGCACAAATAACCCTGTATATTATCGTACCTAGGCACTATGGATTAATTATACCAGCATTCCTATTTCTCTAAAAATAATTATTTTTTTGTACAAATGCCAAGATTGTTTAAGAAAGAAAGGAGGAAATACCCTTGAGTAGATACCCTAGGAGTGCACTGAGGAAAACACTTCTAAAGGGTTAAAATAGAGAATCGCGGGTGAAACCAAAGAGCCTATATACCTAGTTTTTAATAAAGGATGTTAAAGAAATAAAACAAACGTAAAGTAGAATTTAATACAAAACTCTGCCTACAAAGCGACCGCTTGCGCACGCACTTTCATTAATCAAACATCTTGCTTGGCATTGACCTTTTACTCAAAATGGAGCAACGAAACCAAAGCCATGCTCTCTGGCAACTCTTATCACCACTACATAAGGTACATATTGTAATCTTATCTAAATGGATTAGATGCAGATGTAGTGGTGACTCCACCGCCCCGCGCCGCCGTCTTGTCGGCAACCTCATTTGCATGACAGATGGTTTGCTTCAATCGCCTCTGCAGTTAATAATGGAAAAAAAATAACCCAATTTTTTGCCTATAACAGGCTGCAATAACAGGAAGTTTGGTTAT
Source organism: Tetheella fluctuosa (assembly GCA_951216915.1). Classification (NCBI taxonomy): domain Eukaryota; kingdom Metazoa; phylum Arthropoda; class Insecta; order Lepidoptera; family Drepanidae; genus Tetheella; species Tetheella fluctuosa. Next base: position 846,818 of record OX578229.1, on the reverse strand, counting down.
GGAATTGTTAAACTTATGCACTGATAAATTATGTAATTTTGACGGCCTTCATTCAACAGAAATATTGAGTAAACAAAAATACATGTGGTAAAGAATCGAATGCAGACATCTAGTACCTATAGGTACTTACTTCTAAGTTAGAGGATGCATACTTACTTACTTGCTTATGCTGAGTGGATATTTCAAGATGGCATATTCAAAACCTATGCTACGCTTCATCTTGAAAAACTTTTACTATAGGATCAACTTTGAATTCGCGAAAAAATATAAGTTAAAGTTGTTCAGCAAGGTGATACCTAACATGCCATCTCGAAATATCCAACCAGTATTCAAATTATTTAGTTCATTTACTAATGGACCGAAAGAACAGGCAATGCCTTTAGGATTGACAGCCGGTATCTCCCCCATAATAACATAGACAAGCGTGGTCTCGATGGCGTGAGGTGCAGAGCGAGCGGTATCCGAAAGAACAACTGAACGAGCGAGCGGGCGGCAGTACCTAAATCTACTACTCTACCTTGCAAACATCTGAGCTCCAAGAATCGCACCACCATAGGCATAGTTTGGTAAGACACAAGAACGTCGGCGAAAGAACATTGGCACAGTAATTTTACCATTATTGTACCCTTGCCTGGCTGGCTACCATGTAGCGAAATTCGTGTGGTAGCTTTCATGATCTCTACTATTATACATGCGAAAGTATGCTTGGTAGTTTGCATAACAGAAACACGGGTGCAACCGAGGGGCGAATACTAGTAATTTTATAAGTGCCATAATACGAATTTCGTGATGTGCAATGCGCCGTGGGCTGTTTTTTCGCTCCATTAGCGTATTCGTTCATTGAGCCAATCACAATGGAAAGTGATGATGTGGCCGAAGGTGGTAAGCACACAAAGCCTAGAACGAACTGGCTCTCAAGTGCAGCTGCAGAAACTAACAGATAGGTGCTTGGTGACAGATTTATACAGACAAAATGTTCTTTCCGTTATTCATTGTGAACAAGAATTAAAAACATAAATGAAAATAACTTTTTTTATTATACATCTTTGCGAGTAGTTGTTATGTATAAAATGACATCATACTGCGCCGAATCCATCACTTAAAATTTACTAACATCCTATAAAAACTACAATAAATAAATAATGATTGCAACAGACAAGGCATTTTATAGAATACCTTAGTTTCTTTCATACATACCATAGAGTAATTACTATAAAAATAATTATTTTATGCACTTTATTAGAAATAGCAAAAGAGTTAATTGCCACCGAAAAATAATAGTGTATGGAAATAACAACTTGTCTTTTACTTCAGTTCTATTTTTCTAAATAAATCTTAAAAGCTGCTTTTGCGAAGTTATCTGAATAAAACTCCAGACAAGTGCGAATCGGACTCGCGCACTGAGAATTCCGTACAATAGACCAACCAACATAATTTTGAGGCTCTGTAACTCAACTTTACGTAGAAATTATACAGTTTACGATCATAAATTTAAAAGTATTTCTCGATTCAATACAGGATATGAATATTTTTAGATTTAAATTACAACTTTTTTACATAATGACGTTTTTGAGATAGAGCTCGAAAATCTATGTAGCCATTTTTCCCAGGTTCCTTCTATATACCTTGATTTTGATATAGAGATCACAATAACACATATTTGGTGAAAATTTCAGCTACCAAATAATGGTTAAATATGAACGGACGGACGGCGTACTTACTATTAGAGATCTGTTGCCACTCTTTAGGTATGGAACCATAAAAACTGTCTTAAATTCATTACAGAAAAAACATCTTAATACATATATAAAAAAAATTGACAATTTAATTTTTCATATCTCAAGAAAGGCTGGACCGATTTTTATATCTTTGATTTTTCTCCGCCCCGAATAGAAGAATTACTATTAAAACATCGGTATTTTTTATACCGGTAACGCGGGAGATACCGCGGGGATCAGCTAGTATTCATATAAAAATATTAGTAATGTAAAGAGAAAGTTGATTATTTTCCGTAGACTTTTACATATCGGCAAGCTTTTACAGAAATATACAGAAAAAATAACTCTTTTTGTAAATGTTGAAATTAAAAAAAAGTGTTCTTTTTTTCAAAATTAACGTAAATCCAAACCATCGTATACTTTTTAATTTAATAGTTACTAAACGACACATTTTACTTATGCCGATTTTTAAACTGAAAAAGGAACCCAAAATAATAAAACTCCTCAGAGTTACCTATAAACAAAATTCCAACATTACAATTTCACTACCCATATCATAATATTTCACATTTTGTTCTCTAAATAGGACGTTTATTTAAACATTAGCGACCGAAACTTAGTCACTTTATAAAAGGCATAAAGATAGAAGCCGGCACGGATCTTGAGCGCTCAGCAAAAGAGTGGGGATCGGTTTACCCATCGTACACTTGATAAGTTGACTCGCGATTCCTGGTTTTTTTTTTGTAGGTATTTTTGGGACGCGCATCCCATTCGCGAGCCAACCGATTAGGAAAAATAAATATTTCACTCAATATTTTTTTACTTCATTACTTTTTTTCATCCTATCCTATCCTACTAAATAATTACAAATGTAAAAGTTTGTGAGGATGGCTGGATGGATGGATATCAGGATGTTTGTTACTATTTCACACAAAAACTACTGAATGGATTTGGATGAAAGGCACGCAGATAAAAAATATTCTAGTTTATATGTAGATTACTTTTTATCCTCCCGGGAAAACTTAAGATCCCGCGGGAACGCGGGTGAAACCGCGGGACAGAAGCTAGTTATTTAAAAAAAAATATGATTTTTCTCGGCATTTTGTACCTAGGCTTAACCAAAAAAATCATTGATGAAAAAATACTCTAAATTGAATAACAATTAAATTGCACGGAAGTGAAGTTCTTGCCGATAAAACTGAGAATCAATCTCGACTGGCCGCTTATCGTCACGCGACGATCCAATAATGTGATCAAACTGACTCGCCGCTCTATTCACTCTTGCGCAGGTGAGGGTCAGCACTCAAGATCCATGCCAGGAACTTGTGATATAAAGCCCGACTAGAAAAATAAAACAGCTCGCCATATTGCGGAATTTCACGGAACTAATAAGTGTACTGATTTTAATATGAGCTGTCAAAATATTTCAAGAGGGCGCCCCTCACGCAGGTATTTTATTTATCTGGTCAGGTTTTACATAATAGCCAAAATCATACAGGCTATGTAAGATTTTTTTATGAGTTGGTAACACTTTATACTATAAAGTTTATAGCATGAAAGAATTCGTCAATTTTCAAGTGAATAGATTTCAATCAATAAACTATAAAATATAATAAATTGCACAGTGTTTTATTTACAATATTAACATTATAATATATTCGTTTTAATAAATGATACAATAAAATGGTGTTACGTGTGCTGTGATAAAAAAAAGCATATTTGGAAAATGCTATTCCATTTTAAAGATAAGTTAAACTCCACGTCGGTTTCGAGTCAGTGTCAGTACCTACTTGTTACAAAACTAAATAATACAGGATGCATTAAATATTGAACATCTCTGGAAGATAAACAACTGTCATTTTTATACAGGCTATCCACAAGTGGAGTTTAGGCAGGTAGGGATTTATTAACATTATCAAATTATCTCACACATTTCACTCCTTTTGTTGACAACATGGCGTCAGTGCCGTCAAATTGTCAGACATTTATCACAAACTTTGATGAAGGTAAAACACTTGTAAAATTCTCTCACAATCAGAATTAAATGCATGATTATTTGTAATTGGAAACAAAAAAAAATATAAAGCAACAAAATTTATATCAGTAATAAAATAATTATGAATAAGCAGAGGCCTCTACTAAGTACAGTACACCCATATTTCGCCAAAGATATTTTAAGTTACACCCAAATGAAAAATATATATTAAGTTACGTTAAAATTCACGAATTTTTCGTTGAATACACTGAACTTAATTCATTACTAACTTATACAGGGTGTATTAAATAATTGAACTCCTCTAGAAGAGAGTCAAAGTGAGTCCTCTGTCTACTAAATAGGTATAAATTCAATGATAACATTTTTATAGCTACATTTAGAATAAATTATGAAGCCACATTATTACAATTTGCAGTTTTATCCAATTAAGAAGCAATCACAATATTTCAGACATCATTACCAGAATATAGACAAGGATATTTGTTGATAAAGGATTAAGAAATATACTTAATTCTCGGCAATGGTGGTCACTTAACATCAGCTGATGGACTGTCTGTCTCTTATACAGGTTGATTTTTTAGTCGTAGGCAATTACTTGGAAGTACTCATCAATATGAACAACTTTTACAATTGGACCAACTGTGAAATCACGATATAAATATCAGCTGTTCCAATCAAAAGTTCAATACCTACTCGACCAAACGTATGAAGCAACCGTTTTATTTTACGCGATACCGATCATAAGTATTGCCAACGACTAAAAGTCACCTGTATACCATGACATAATAAAAACCGGCCAAGTGCGAGTCGGACTTGCGCACGAAGAGTTCCATACCATTATCTATAAAACGGTAAAAAATCACATTTGTTGTATGGGAGCCCCCTTAAATATTTATCTTATTCTGATTTTTAGTATTTGTTGTTATAGCGGCAACAGAAATACATAATCTGTGAAAATTTCAACTGTCTAACTATCCCGGTTCATGAGATACAGCCTGGTGACAGACGGACGGACGGACAGCGGAGTCTTAGTAATAGGGTCCCGTTTTACCCTTTGGGTACGGAACCCTAAAAATAAAAAAATAATGCATCACCACAAGCCAGTTTGAATAAAAAATGGTTGTCAGATTTATATTTATTTCCTACAGCTCTCCATGTATTTTGTGATGGTAAGCTTGTAACGCGCCTTGTGAGATACAAAGAGAATTAAAATTTAATGCAATCAATCTTGCACCTAATATCGTTACTGATCTACCATAGATTATAATTTTTAAGTATCACTGAGAAATGTCTGCGCGAGCGAGCTATTTTTTAAAGATTTTAATGTGGTAGTAAGTAGACAGAGTCAAGAAGGGAACTGGATATCAAGTGCTGCTTCAATTAAAGACATGTTCCTTGCATAAGAACTGACTGGAAGATAATCAAAAAATTACATTGAAATATGTCCTGCCTGTCATACAAAACCTTAGGTACCTATACATAAGCAAACTATAGAGTAACAGTATCGCTCCGGTCCGTTGTACAGATCTTAAGCAAATGTGTTATATATACTTAGCTATGGTATAGCGCATTCGATAAGCGATGTTCCATGCATAACGAAATATCTGCACCCTCCCTGCCTCTCCCGCATCCCCTTTTGAGACCCTTTTGTGTTCATACTTCTGCTTTCGGTTCATACTTAGCAAGGCGTGCTCTATAGCTTGCTTATGTATACTCTAAAAGCATTAGTGTACTGTTTTCAAGGATTTCTATGGTCTCCGAGTCTAGAATGAAAAGTATTTTTGATTCTTAATTTTAAAACCGCCTTAGTTATCTACATATTTATGAATTTCATACCAAAACTGCTCCAAGATTCTTTAATTTGAAAAAGTCTAGCACAATTTTAGATTAACAATAAATTACTCATTTTAAATTAGTAAAAACATAGCCATCTTTACTCATCTTACAACTTCCATCTTAAAACAATGTATCTCTCTTTCTAACATAAGATGCTGTCTCTTGCTGCAAGGCAAGATTAGTGTTACAAGCGTTTACCTTTGTTTTTCTTAAACTACTGTTAGGATACAAGTTCGTCTAATGCCTTGTCCCTGTTGAACTCATGTTTGGCTAACGCTGCTGACACCCTCCCTTCTGAGAACCCAAGGTCCATCAGCTCGCCCAGTATTAGCAGACCTTCGATCACCTGAAAATATATATTTGAGAACGTCATTAATAAACTGGTTAGCTGTTAAAAGAACATACCCTCCAAATTTCCCTTTTCTAGACCTAGGTTTGGGCTCTGTGTTGATTATCACGCGTCAGTAAGCCAGTCAATTTTTTTTTTTAAATATAGATATTACCTACAATATTTTAATATAATTAAGTCCCCTCAGCTCGCGACGACGCTGTGACGCGCACCCTAAAACTACATTTACAAAAACAGGAATCGCAAGTCAAATGATGAAAAATAATATTTAAATTATTGAATTCATCATCATCTCAGCCGCAAGACGTCCACTGCTAGACATAGGCCTGCCCTAAGGATCTCCAATAGGACTGGTCTTGGGCGGCCTGCATCCAGCGTTTGCCGACGACCTTTACGAGGTCGTCTCTCCACCTTGTAAGCGGACGTCCTACGCTGCGCTTTCCGGTCCGTGGTCTCCACTACAGAACTCTTCGGCCCCATCGGCCATCCGTTCTGCGCACTATGTGGCCTGCCCATTGCCACTTCAACTTGCCAATCCGCTGGGGTATGTCGGTGACTCTAGTTCGTCCACGGATCTCCTCATTCCTGATTCGATCGCGTAGAGAAACCCCGAGCAAAGCCCTCTCCATGGCTCGTTGTGCGACTTTGAGCTGCTTTATGAGGCCCATAGTGAGGGACCATGTCTCTGTGCCATATGTCATCACTGGTAACACACACTGGTTGTAGACTTTCGTTTTAAGGCACTGAGGTATTTTGGACAATCACAAATAATTGTTAATTAAATAATACAGTAGCTAAAAATATACCAAATCAGTTAATGAGATAAGCTTTGATAAGGTTTCAGTATTTTTATTACTACGTTGGTTTGTTTAAACACAACCTCACCATGGCAAGTGATGTGGCCAAACTGTAACTGGCTCTCAATTATAGCTGTCGGAACACACCTGTAGGTGTATGGTGACAGGTTAAAGAGTTATTGTCATTTAAATATAATTTCTGTCACTTTCCATAACAAAATGATATTGTCATGAATATGATAAAAATAATGAAGCCAATTATAAAACTAGTAATCAGAAACAAAATATCCTTATCAATATTATAAACTTGCTTCTGCACAGTGCTTTTAGCAACAATTCTCAATAATATTATTCAATTTCAGCGTTTGCTAGAAAACCTGCTTTGAAAACATTGTCTCATTTTGGCCGAAGCCGTCACCGAAGGTGGTTTTTTCTGCTACAGTTAGCCAATGGCGAAACCGAAGCTCCGTCAGACACAAACTTTAACTCTAATAACATACGTAGGATGAGAGTGATTTGAATACTCAAAATGAGATATTGAGATTAAACTCCATTCAAAAATTATGATGCCTTGGATCATCAATGCTGTTTCTACTATAGTTTGTATACAACATGAAGTTGGTTAAAAACAAGGATACTTTGGTACAGAACTATTTCTGTATTATACTTTAAAATATACAGTGGGGTTTTTCCTACAACTATTCCCATAGACTTATTTTATTAGAATGACTAGACAGTTTTCTCACCTTTTTGTCACTTTCCCCTACAAGAGTACATACTCTAGCTACCCTATCAAGTGGGAACCCCATCCCACATATCTTTTGACACATCTCCTGCAGTTTCGGACTCAACTTTTCATAAGGATTTGGTAAATGCTCAGATTTCTTTCTACTCCTCTTCTCCTCTTTTTTATTACTGGTAAATGATACACGAGGGACAACTTTTGGAGCCGGACTGACATTATATGACCTTTCGTTAGCTCTCAATTTAGCAGATGCTAATTCTTCATTTAATTCTTTAACAATATCAGGCACACTTCGAGACCTTGACTTCATAGTTGTTGTTGAATTCTGGTTTTCTATATTCTCATTCTGAACCACATCATACGTATTAGGGGCTTGATACTGAACCGGTATTTGTGGATACTGGAAGTAATAAGGCTGTGGGATATACGAAGAACCGTTTTGCACCTGATTTATATCTCCTGATGTTGTTGGAACAGGATTACCAAAGTAAGTTTGGTCTACACCAGTATATTGGTTATTTGGAACGTAATATTGATAATTTGGCATATACATATTGACATTTTCATTATCCTTTTGCATGTAATATCCATTTGAAACACCATACTGTTCTGGTGCCGAATACATTATATTTTGGCCTTGAACTGGCTGTTCCAAATATGTATTAGGCAAGTACTCTATTTGAACTTGTGATGCACAATTGGGGACTGTGTATGCTGTTTGTTCTGTGATATAATTTGGTTGTGGGTTACAGCTAGTTGCTGAATCTCTCTGACTTTGCAAAACTTGAGCTAGTAGTTCCATATCATTAATCGTTTTTAATTCAACATTATCAAACGGACTTGATGTGTCATGCTCAAAATCTTTATACGTCAATGTGTCAACATTACGATTATACTGTATCTTATTAACTTTAATACTCATTTTCAGCTCTTGTAATGGATCAGGATCATCTAAAAGATTATTTACATATGTTGATTTTACTTGAATGGGTTGAAGTATGTTTAGTTGGGACTCTTGGGTAATGCTAGTGGTAGGATAATTTACATCTGGGACAGTGACAACTGCTTCGGGCATATTGTCTAGGTTAGTATCACAGCATTTGTCTACTTTCTCATCAGGGGACAGTGCACTGATCTCATCAGTACTAGGGTATGATACTTCTGAAATACTGAGCTGCTTCAGTCTCTCCTCTTCTTCAGCTACGGCGAGCGCGTCGAGTTTCTTCTGTTTTGCTTCCTCAAGTAACTGTAAACGGTGTCGCCTCTCGTTCTTCTTAGTCTCTTTCGCACTCCGGAGCTCTTTAAGCTTCGTGAGCACGTTCCTCTCGAATGTAGAGCAATATTTGACGCCGTTGACGACATTCTGCGCTCGAGACGGACATTCGATCATGTTATAAGGCAATTCTATCCGCGGAGGCCGTTTATACTTCTCCGATATTTTAACGGGCACACCGTCCATGTAATCCCCAAAATGTGACATATCAATGCGCTGCGCGACTGAGATAGTGACGACTATCAAACAATGAGACGACAAAGTTTGTTTCTATTGACTTTCTGCACTTTAAAGGTTACATAGTCCTTGTTCAACGTCATCACTCGTTAAATGGATTTTAAAAAGTATGAGCTAAAGGTACAGATTTTGTAATAGCTTCATGGTCACTGAAAACAATTTTTTTAAGGAAAATAAACTATTTTTAATCAGAAATATCTATATATTTTCGCGACGAATAAAATTTGACAGTAATCTTTCTTTTATGTCAAATAATCTTCCTGACGTTCACGTTCCATCCAGTACAGCAAACCCAAACAATATAAAGACGTACCAGCCAGCATCAATCAATCAAAATTCTGAAATTAAAAAGAGATAGAATGATATAATTTTTCGTTAGTAAAAGAGTACAGCGTATAAAAAACAATGCTCTAGAAAAGTAAAAAGTATTATTTTTAAATGGAGCGAGCACCCTTTTTGACATAATACTTTTATTTGTTGCTAGTAATAAGAATCTTTATCCTTTTACTATATAGGGAAAAAACTATCGGCAGAAGTGTAAAAAGCCACAAAAAAGTAGGAGAAAAAAACATTGATATAATATATATAATAATGAGTCGTATAGACAAATACCGAATTAATAACAGTAATAGATTGAACTAAAGGCAAGCGTGCACTTGACTGCCGCGAACGAGACGAATGAGTCAGTTTTATAAGGCCTCGCCCACGCTAATTCGTGACGAATGAATCTACCGCACCGAAATAATAGAATCGGCTGCCAAAAGAAAGTAGCTTAATAACGACGAGATGCAGAATGCGGGCGAGGCAATCACATCATCCACTTTGAGTGCATCAAATCTGATTACGTTATCAGGATTTGTTTCATTTCATTCAAGTAATTACCATTCAGTGTGGCAACGGCAATGCTGCCAGTCTTCTTATACTTACTATATACTTGAAAACCATATTCAGTCTTCGTTATATTTCTTTTACTTAATAATGTTAAAATACATTAGGATACAAAACAAATATTGTTGTTCTACGGAAGCGTGCGCAGGGATGATGTGAAAAAATAATCAATATTCATATTCAACGATATTTTTTTTTAATTAAAAGTATAAATTAAACAATGCTGCCAAAAATCCAAAAATTACACATTTTTATCGATTTTTGTATACAGCGCCATCTGTGCGACACATGAATAAATATAAACAAGTCGATCAAAAGACGGCGCCATTTGTACTATGTACGTATGTAAAATAGTTTTCCATCTTTTCAACAGTTTTCTTCATGCGATATTTTACACTGGATCTAGTGACAAGATGATTTTTGATGTGGCAGCCCCGCAAGGATGTGACTTTGAGTGAAAAAAATCGATTATTTACAAATCAATTTATAGTGAAAAGAGAAAAATGGATATTTTAGTAATATTTTTTTTTCACTCAATATCGTATTTTTTACTTAAATTGTAAATATGTAAATAAATAATAGTAAATTAACTTTTAACAAAAATTAAAACCAACTTCAAAATGTGTTTGCGCTAAAAAAAATTCAAAATAACGATATTAAAACTCGTCCGGGAAAGAATGTGAGATTCTGGAACACGTCCTTTCCCTGATTAAAGGTGGTTTTAATTTTTGCTAAAAGTTAATTTTCATTTTCCATCTTTATTCTCTTATGTGTATTGAATACTACCTATCAAGATTTGTCTCTGATCGAGGATTTAAAGATTTATTGAGTAAGATATTTCAATCGCGATATTCGTGATCCTTTTTGAAATTTATATCGGACCACCTCTCAAGTATGACCTACCAAACAAAAACATAATCATCAAAATAAATTTATAACTGGCAGAGTAATCGCCTAACAAACATACAAAAAATAAACATACAGTCGAATTGAGAACCTCCTCCTTTTTTTGAAGTCGGAAATTAAAGAATTTTTATTAGACTTTTTCGCTTCTTTCGTCGCATTCGATGTGAACAAGTGCGCGTTCACCTTTCTAGTTATTTTTATATTTTTTTTAGATTTATGAAATAGTAGTTATATACTGGAACTGCTGTGGCATTCATATAAAAAAAAAAACATTTTATAATCATGAGCTTTTATCCAAAGTCAAAACTACACTAATTCACTGACTGGCTTGAAATGGAATACAAGTATTCAAAGTAAAAAAAAATAAAATCACGTGTGCACTTCGCTAATCGCCGCCAGATGTCGCTAGTGTTGCTTCCTAAAGTCATGGCGGATCTTTTTCATTAGATTTTTACAGATTTGCCGTATTTCGTGGGTAGATTTATTATTACCGGCGTAGAAATAATTATAGCTCGTTCTGTTCGTACGGTGGAAGGCAAGCGACACACGTAACTACGAATCGGAACCGGCCAGCCAGCAAAAATCGAATTCTCAAAGACGTCCCACTCGTCAAACGTCTCGAATTTCGGAGGATCCAAGATAAATATAATTATTAGTTTTCGACGTAGCACCGTACTCTAATTAATTTTCTACGCCTAATATGACGCAATAGACGTTCGCAGACGTCGGACGCCATCACATTTAACGGTTGGAATACAGGTCGGTATGTTGAAAATGTTATAATTAATTTCACCGGTGGTATTATGTCGCCTAACCTGCATTCTCACCGGCAGATAGATTGGCGGCAATGAACGAGGGTTCGCCGATGATGTACCATAGTAATGGGGGCTTCGGTGGTCCGGGGCAGGTGTACATGGTGGGTGGGCACGGGCAAGCGGAACGCCAGGGGCGACACTACCCGCTGGAGATGCTACAGGTGATGGGTGGCGTGGGGGCCCGCGGGGGCTCGCCCGGGCAAGGCACACCGCGCAGATGGCAGCCCCGTAGGGACCGACAGAAGACTGAAAATACAGCATTTGGATATGACTCTGATGACTCCAGCCTGTCGAGCAATGCTTCAGGATCCAATAAATCTGAGGAAAAAGGTGAGTACACTTTGTCTACCCTATATTTTCAATTACAAACATTTCTAGTAAATATATGAATAGTTTTTGTATCAAACTGAATATTAGGTTACAAATATTTGCTACAAATAATCCAATTAAATTCATTATAATTATTAATGGCTTCATTTAGAATTTTTGTCTTACCTACCCTCTTATTTTCAATCTATGCATACATACAAAATTCAGAATGATTTTGTATTGTACCTTGTGATTTTATATTTTTGTTGAATTCATCTGATCAATGAAGCCTAGAAACTTTTTTCAGAATAACATTTGTGTGATTCATACAATATGTACCATTAATATAATAATAATATGCCTTTATTTACCATACAGCGTCTATTTACAATTTTTTTGTTTAAAAAGTGCATTGATTAATATCAGTCCCCTGATCAGCATGTCCTTTTGACACAAAGGAGTCCTAATAGCCTTCCACCTCCATGTTCCATTACTAAGGCAAATAATACTTGTAGTCACAAATACAGGGTGATTTTTTAGTTGCTGGCATTACTTGCAGGGGTGGAAGTACTCATAAATATGAACAACTTATACAATGGGACCTACTCAGATATTGCGTAAAATAAAACAGTTGCTTCATACATTATGGTTTAGTAGGTATTGAATTTTTGTATGGAACAGCTGATATTTTTTTTTGTGATTTCACAGTATTTATTTATTGAGCGAACTGCTATTATGTTTTACTATTATAATTAAGATTTGGATAAATGAAAAGATGTATGGACATGATTCTAAATAATGTTGTCTGCTTTATGGAAAGATTTTCTAGCTATATTTTTTTTTAGCTAGGTTGAATGTATGTTAAAAATTACTAGTAGTACTTTCTCTGGATTTTTATCTTTTTTATTTAAAATGGTCTTACGTTCTGCTACATATGTACATCCATATCACTTCAAAATGAGTATACAAATATAGTAAACAATTTTTACCTCTCATTTACCAGGTCCTCTAAAAAGGCCGCTCTAGCAATATTACTAATGCAATTCATTTTTCGAATTCTCTGCAGATCCTACGTATTTCAATATGTTTTATGTAAAAATAGCTTTCGCCCTGCGGTTTCACCCGCGTTCCCGAGGGATCTTATGTTTTTCCGGGATAAAAAGTAGCCATGTGCTATTCCATACTATAATCTATTTGTGTTCCAAATTTCATCCAAATCCGTTCTGTAATTTTTGCGTGAAAGAGTAACAAACACCCATCCATCCATCCAAACTTTCGCATTTGTAATATTACTAGCTTTCGCCCCGCGGTTTCACCCGCGTTCCCGAGGGATCTTATGTTTTCCCGAGATAAAAGGTAGCCTATATTCTTCTCCATACCATAGCCTATTGTATACCAAATTTCATCGCGATCGGTTCTGCTGTTTCGGCGTGAAAAGGTAACAAACAAACTCACTTTCGCATTTATAATATTAGTTAGGATTAGGATAGTCACTACAAATAGTCAGATATATACAATTTAATTCATTAAAAGATTTGGTATTGCTTAATCTGCCATAAATTCGGAAAAATGAATTGCATTACCAATATTGCTCGAGCTTCCTTTTTAGCCCACCTGTTCACCTGTACAGAACAATTACATATCTTACACAGTTCTTTGTAGGGTAGGTACATCATAAGTGATGAGTACCTTTTCTGATAAACAAGTATTACACGAACAGACATACATTGTTACTATACAGATGTGATAAACGGTAGTTATAGAGTGCTAAATCAGACGTGACATCTTTTTGATAATACGAAATTAATTCAATATTTGGACTTCCCCTTGTCTGGCATAAAACTGAATGATACAAGTGGTGTGTATGCAGTTTGGCAAATGCAACTGGTATTTTGTGTTATAGTGTCTGGCTGTCATGAACGTACCTAATTAATTTTTGTATGTATACAATGTGCTCGTTTTTATATTCCATAACTCAAGGGTATTAATGAGACCATGTCAAAGAATCAACTGACTTTTTTTTTCTTTTTTATTTTTCATACAAAATAATTCGCTAAGTCACGATTATTTATGTAAAACACCCTTACGTGAAATATGACATCACATTTTCTTAGCTTTAAATATGATTGTTTTGAAACTTTGAATGAAAATGATTTACTCATACTTATCAATGAAACTTGTTGTAAGACTTTTGTTATTAATTTCACTTATATCATATAACCTTAGAGCACGGATTTAAACTTTTTTTTACATCCGTGCTTTAGAGTTATGGGATATCAAAATTGAAGGATTCGAATCTGCGAAGTTCGTCGTGGCATTCGACGTCACTACCATTGCCTTTGAAGAGGTTCCTTAGGGCTTGTACTTACCCCTAAGCTACTTAACATACCTAATAATTGTATTGTATATTAAAAACACCACACAATAAAATTAAAAAAATATACAACCGAATTGAGAACCTCCTCCTTTTTTTTAAAGTCGGTTAAAAATAACAAATAGATGTCTCTTTCAAGTAATTGCCTATGAAGTATATTGCTTCAAGTGTAACAAAATTCTGTTTATTATTAATTACTAGATGTTCCTCGCGGTTTCACTCGCCTTCCCGTGATAAAACCCTATAACCTTCCTCAAGAATTGGGGCTAAATGCAAATAAAATTTCTCAGATCCGACTGGTAGTTCCAGAGAGTAGCGCGTACGAACAGAAAATAAACTCTTCAGATTTTTTATATTAGTATAGATTATTAATACATTATCTATAGGTACTATCTATCTATACTTATATTATAAAGGTAAAGAGTTTGTTTGTTTGGTTGAACGAGCTAATCTCAGGAACTACTGGTTGGAATTGAAAAATTATTTTAGTGTTGGATAGTCCATCTATCGAGGAAGGCTATAGGCTACAGGCTACTTTTTATCCTGGGATAACATAAGATCCTTCGGGAATGCGGGTGAAACCGCGAGGCGGAAGCTACAACAAACTTCACCTTTATAATATTACTAATATTATAAAGGTGAAGTTTGTTTGTTTATTTAGTTGAACGCGCTAATCTCAGGAACTACTGGTTCGAATTGAAACTTGTTGCTATTTTAGTTTCAAATAGGTAATCTCTTATCGGCTTAACCCAATTAGGGATTCCCCAAACAATCCCTACATTGTCTTTGCGCTACCATCGATCGAGTAAATTGGGAAATTCCCCGAACATATCTGGCAGTGTAGGTACAGTTAATTGGTAACCCCTACTTGTAGTATTGATTACTGGTTGTTTGCCGCGGACAAACCCTCTAGCCTTATAGCCTTCCTCAGCAGTTTCAGAGATTACCCTCTACATCCAAACATACAAACTTTACCTCTTTATAATATTAGTGTTGACTATATTATTTAAAATTCTTAAATTCACTCACAAACCAAAATACCTTCTTTTTGCTAAAAATTACCAATCACAAACCTACATAGCTAAAAAACAAAATTCATCGAGTGAAATGTTTACACTGCGCACGCATAAGTAATACGTAAGTTCGTATTACATAAGGATAGTAATTGTATGTACGTATCGTGAGTAACTGTAAGGATATGTTTGCGCGTTGTAAATAATATTTAACAGATTCGGCCTCGTTATGACGACGACACCGAGATAACGTAAATAGATCTCTTGACGACATACTTACATTTTTTTTTATATACTACATACTTAGGTAGCAAACAAGCTTACGGCCCACCTGATAGTATAAGTATCTTATTAAATCCTATATCAGTAACTAGCTTACGCCCCGCGGTTTCACCCGCGTTCCCGATGGAACTTATGTTTTCCCGAGATAAAAAGTAGCCTATGTGTTATTCCAGACTATAATCTATCTCTGTGCCAAATTTCATCCAAATCCGTTCAGTAGTTTTTGCGTGAAAGAGTAATAAACGTTGGGATGTACCCAACATCTATACTCACAAACTTTCACATTTATATTATAGGATAAATCTATATCAGCAGAAAAAAAAATCTTATAAAATATGTTAGCAATTTGCCAGTATGTCCGTGTTTGTGTTATTCTGTCTAGATTTTTTTGGTAAATTCTTGACTTATTTAGGTCATCCGCCATTACAAAACGTAACTCATTATGGGCGAGTCATATTCTTCTAAAATATTACAGACCTTCGTGAATCACTTCGCTGTTAAATAATTTATTTTCACATATTATGCCATATTTATAAATGCGAAATCCTGTTGAAATTGGATAAAAATCAATATCAAAATCAAACGCCGGTTGGCGTGGGTTCGATGCCCACTCAGGACAAACATTTGTGTGCATGAACATGTCTGTTTGTCCTGTGTCTGGGTGTAATTATCTATATATGTATGTATTTACAAAAGAAAAGTAGTATATGTAGTATATCAGTTATCTGACTTCCATAGTACAAGCTCTGCTTAGTTTGGGGTCAGATGGCCGTGTGTGAGGAATAATGTCCCAGAATATTTATATTTATTAACATTTCTATTATCTTTTCTAATTCTTGAAAGTATATTATGTATAACATGGAATAAGGTACATGGGTCTGTAACGTAGAGTGTGTGAATCGGATACATGTCATGATTCTGATGTAAACAGTGAATCACCGATAGACGCGTATGTTCTCGACGTTTCCAAATCTGTACCAAATAATATAGAGTAAGTAAGGTAAATACCAGTTTGTTTTTATACCTGTACTGTTGTCTCCCGCGGCTTTACACGCGTTGCCAATGTTTCCCTCCATGCCACGATTGGTTGTGCCGTAAACAAATAAACTCACTTTCGCATTTACATATATTAAAGCATGTTACACAGGTTGCTAATAAGTTCCTGATTGCTTATCTCGTAGATATCTTCACAGATCGTAACGTGATTCATTCTGTTAATTTCCTAAGTGAGTGGATTATCAGATATCTGTCAGATAAGCTATCCGAATTTTATCGGCAACCTGTAAAACAGGCCCTTAGGATGATAATTGTTGCTTACTTTGCGAATTTTACATTACGATCTTTACGTGTCAATTAAATTTAATTAAATAAAATTTTAAGGCGATGATAGCTCAGTGGTAGTGACGTCGGACGCTGTGGCAAAGGTCGTGGGTTCGAATCCTACAATGAGCTTGAGCTTTCGGTGAGGAAACCATAGCACGGTGGTAGGGTACTTTGTAGTACCCGCCTGGCTGGCTACCACCCTCAGGTTGAAAATCTGTCGCCAAACACCTATTGGTGTGTTCCGGTGTTATATACTACATACTTAGGTAGCAAACAAGCTTACGGCCCACCTGATAGTAAGCGGTTACCGTAGCCTAAAGAGGCTCATAATACCACGGGCAACGTTGCCAACTATTGAGATATGAAGTTGTTAAGTCTCCTGTGCCTGTAATTTCACCGACTCCCATACCCTCCTAACCGAAACACAGTATTTACAAGTGCACTACTATTTCACGGCGGAATTAGATATGGTGGCAGTACTTCCCCGGGCGAACTCTGCACTTAGAGTTTTACTACATTTTTGTTTGCACAATTAATTGAATCAAGTAAAAATGTATGATACAGTAAAATTGTTATTTATCACTTAACCCTACTACCATATCCTACTAATATTATAAACTAGGTTTTCCGCGCGGTTTCACCCGCGTTCCCGAGGGATCTTATGTTTTCCTGGGATAAAAAGTAGCTTATAGCCTTCCTCAATAAATGGACTATCCAACACTAAAAGAATTTATCAATTCGAACCAGAAGTTCTTGAGATTAGCGCGTTCAAACAAACAAACAAACTCTTCTGCTTTATAATATTAGTATAGATGTTTGCATTTTGCGACTCATTCAAGCATAAACGGCTGAATGGATTTGGATGAAACTTGGTACATAGATAGATCATACCCTGGAATAACATAGATTGTAAAACAGGCCCTTAGGATGATAATTGTTGCTTACTTTGCGAATTTTACATTACGATCTTTACGTGTCAATTAAATTTAATTAAATAAAATTTTAAGGCGATGATAGCTCAGTGGTAGTGACGTCGGACGCTGTGGCAAAGGTCGTGGGTTCGAATCCTACAATGAGCTTGAGCTTTCGGTGAGGAAACCATAGCACGGTGGTAGGGTACTTTGTAGTACCCGCCTGGCTGGCTACCACCCTCAGGTTGAAAATCTGTCGCCAAACACCTATTGGTGTGTTCCGGCAGCTGCACTTGAGAGCCAGTTCCTTCTAGGCTTTGTGTGCTTACCACCTTCGGCCACATCATCACCTACCATAGTGAGATTGTGGTCAAACACAAGCCTATAACAATGTAAAAAAAAACGGTTTTTTAAGTCTAATACCCCGATGAAAATGTTGTTTGGTTTCTTTACACGAATTGACCAATCTTCTGTCGCAGATATTTATAAAATTTTCCAAATGCAGTATGTTACTTTAAATAGACTACAAAAACAGTATAACAGCATCTCTAAGAACAATCGGAACAAAGTATTTTTTTCAAACAATGCACATACATTAAGACAGGAAGTTTTAGCTTCTTTTGACATTTCCCTCAAATTTAACATAACGATAAGTTACAGTAGGCATACAGTGGCTACAGTATAGTCGCGTCGTCTGTATGTTGCGTTTTCTATGTCTTGTTATATATACACATTTTTTATTTTCTTTAATTTAATCTAATATCACCATTAATTATATAGCTTTATGCAATATTTATTAACGTGTCTTTTTACCATTAACCATGTTGTGATAGCCTATAATTAAAACTGCACTTAGCTTTAAGGCGACGCCTTGAAATTTTGGTTGCAAGGATTCCGATTTTTCTCAACAATGACTGAAGCGAACGAACTGAAATTTATTGTAAGAATTCATCATGTCTTTGACTTTATTTTGTACGTTGCATAACACGATTGGTTAGCTTTTATAACACAAAATAATTAATCAAAAAGACCTCTTTAAAATAAGAGATTCCAATTTTACCGGCGTTGAGGATCGATTTGAGGTTCCAAAATTTCTACATATATTAATTAAAACTGACACTATAAATTGTACTAAGGTTGTATGAAACATATTTGTAGTTTTTAAATTAAACAATAAAAACCATTTTTTCGCATACGCCCATTCCGTTTACGCGGGTTTTTTTTTATGAGAGGTCGCTATAGTAGGGAGCGGGACGCAGCACGTTGAATTTCAGATTTTTAAGCTTAACGCGGCGTCACCTTAATAACATTTTGCTACTAATGTCCATTTTTCCTTACTTGTCTTATTTGGTAAACAAACAGTAATGGGTACGAAAATCGTGAGTTTTGACATCAATCACAACCTTTAAGTTAGGTATGAACGTCTTGATAATTGGAAGAACCACATATGATATGAATTACTTACACCAAAATTTGCCTCAAATTAACAATTCAAACAATATAATTTTCATAAAATCAAAATGAAAATCAGAATCCATTTCAACAGATTAAAAATGATCATCACAATTTGACATTTCTAAATGCTACATTGTCTTTGGATCGTAGAGATGGGAGAAGCGAATGAATGAAATTAATTATGAAGAAAATGAAATAAAAGCGCAACTTTTGTCTAAGTTTAATAAAAACCAATTTAATAAAAAAATTGTGGATGAAATAGCTGTACGCAAAAATATTATTGTTTTACGCCTTCCGCCCTACATTGCGAATTAAACCCAATCGAACTTATTTTGGCACATTTAAAATCCTATATTGGCAAAAAATAACAAAAAAATTAAAATGGCTGAAGTCATGGAGTGGATTTATTTTATTTATTTATTTATTACAAAATCCACAGCTCTCAAAATTAGATACAATGTACTTATTAAATATAAGACTTACAGCCAATTAAGGATTTACAATATTATGCTTTGACTTATAGTTTAAAGGACCAAAGTGTGCCCAAAGTGCAGAATACCTATTTGTATTATGAACAAATTATGTGTGTGTGTGTGTGTGTGTGTGTGTGTGTAAGGAGTAATAATGTGAGGTTTTGTATGTATGTACGAGTATAACTCTGTTTAGCCACATTTATTTATTATGTCTGTAATGTTCTTTTTAAATGACGCTTTACTACAATGGAACACATCCACTGAGTCAAACTCCTTATTATATGTACGCAATGTCCTACTTATTATGGAGTTGTAAGCATAATTAGTTTGACTAAGTGGTGTATGAAATAGACTAGTATGTCTTGTACGGGTTGAAGGCACTAGAAGTTGCAGAAAGAGGGATGACAAAGCGGTACTGTCAATGCTGCCACTACACACATTATGCAGGAATAACATATCTAGTAGGGTGCGCCTGTTCTCAAGAGAAATGAGATGGTAGTGCTTGCATGCAGTTGCGTAGTCGCTGGGTTTATTGTGAGTACGGAAGTTGAGATGATTAAGGAATTTGGATTGTATTTTCTCTATATTCTGTTTATATAATGTGTAATGGGGATTCCAAATGTTACTACAGTATTCCAAAACACTTCGAATATAAGTAAAGTAAAGTAATTTTAAGCAGTCTGTCTGTGAACGCCTTGCTTACTCGCACTATAAAGCCAAGGCTTTTGTAGGCTTTGTTAACTATGTGACTGATATGATTTGAAAAAGTTAATTTTGAATCTAGTAGGATCCCCAGATCTTTGACCAATTTAGTTTGATCTAACGGAATATTATCAAAATTGTAGTTGAAAAGGATGGCTTGCCTTTTACGCGTAAACGTGATAAATGTGCATTTATTGATGTTAACATTTATACAATTTTCCCTATAGTACTGATGAAGACGACGACGATATATTTTTGTATCATCCGCGTACATAAGGAATTTTGAGTGATGAAAACACTTTGTGATATCATATAAATATGACGCGTACAACAAGGGAGCCATTATCGAGCCTTGGGGTACACCTGAGGTGATGGTAATAAAATCCGATCGAAATCCACCGACGACAACTGCTTGACTGCGGTTTTTCAAATAAGACTCCACCCATCTAAGCAAGCTTCCACCAATACCCAGTTCCTGCAGTTTGCGCAAAAGGATGATGTGGTCCACCCGGTCGAAGGCTTTTTCGAAGTCCGTGTAGACCACATCAATCTGACCTCCACCATCCATACCACACAGTACATCATTCATAAAGACAGCCAAATTAGTATTGGTAGATCGGCCTTTAACAAAACCGTGTTGCTGTGGAGGAATAAAGCGAGTCATGTATGGACACAAAACATTATGAGCAACCCTCTCCATCAGCTTCCCTAAAACATTTAACGATGAGATCGGTCTATAATTTTCTATTGAGGTTTTAAGACCTTTTTTATGTATTGGTACGATTAGAGCGGTTTTCCAGATGGAGGGAAAGTAGCCGTTATTAAAAAGTCTGTTAAAAAGTAAAGTTAAGGGAGAGGCTAGTGAGCTGGCACATCTCACAAAGAAAATGGGTGGAATGCCGTCACTTCCAGCTCCTTTATTGGTATCTAGATCCTTTAATAGTTTTTTGATTTGTACCGTGTCGATGTTTATATTATTTATTGTATCATCATACACTAGTGATTAAAAAAGGCTTGAGCCAAATTGGTACGGTGTCTTGGAATAATTGTATTAACCATATAAAAAAGAAGAGGATAAAATGAACCAACTTGACGGATTATTAGATGGTGCATCAGACGCACCGACCTCGAGTTTTATTATAAACGTGTCAGAATCGGAAGACTCCAGTAGTGATGAAGGAACATGTAGTGACTCAAATTAATAAAAATTGAAAAAAATATGCTCGTTTTATTTCTTTATATAAAGAAAATATGGTTTTCAGAAATAATTTATTTGATCATGATAGTGAAGGATATTCTGGCAGCTTACTATAAAAATATTATTAAAAACACTATTTATTCCCAGTCTTAAAACTAAAATTATTGCTATCTGTGTAGATTTGTTCAGTCGTTCATTTAATAATGTCCCAACGCTATCAATTGTCTTTGGTTACTAGTACGCCATATTTGTTTACTAAATAAGACAAGTAAAGAAAAATACACTGTACTATATTGTTTTCCTTAGTGTATGTTTTGTTGGCTGTCACTAATCTTATTTGTTCCAATACTTGGTCAAAATGTGCTTAACCAGCACCCATTGATGAAGCATTCCCGTTTAGTCAGAAATCTCACATATACTTACGTCTTATGCAAGTGTGTAGTTGTAGGATTCAAGTAATAAGTATCCCACGCACCACAGCTCAAAATACGCTGCCTCGTAATCCGCCGTGTTATTTGTTGTAATACCCTCTTTGACTCCATCTAAATAAGGTCAATTTTCGAATACACCGCATTGACACCACAGTCGCGTATACGCTATCTAATAATTTCGACCGTAAGTACGACAAAGAGAGCATATTATTACATTGATGAAGTATTTTGAGCTAATAGTTTAATGCTAAAATATATCGGTGTACTAAAACTATCTATTATCTTTTTCAAGTATTTTTTTTATAGATAGACTAGCTTCTGTTCCGCGGTTTCACCCGCGTTCCTGAGGAATCTTGTGTTTTCCCGGGATAAAAAGTAGCCTATAGCCTTCCTCGATAAATGGGCTATCCAACACTGAAATAATTTTTCAAATCGAACCAGTATTTCCTGAGATTAGCTCGTTCAAACAAACTCTTCACCTTTATAATATTATATATATATATATAGTATAGATGAACTTTAATAGTTTGCAAATAAGGTTCATCTTTTAAATGTATGGGTAATTGTGTGCTGATATAGGTGATGCTTAATTTAAAGGTGTAAGGTTTATTTTTATATGCAATTCTTTAACGTTAAAGATAGTCTTCTTATGAAAAAGATGTCTTGATTGTCCCATAGGTGAAGGTTCCCGTACGATGGAGCGTGCGACACACTCTCACTGTCACTCTCACTCTCATTCTCACACGCACTCGCACACTCACTCTCACTCCAACAACAACGCGGCGGCGGCGGCGTACGCGCGCGAGTGGCGGCCGCGACACAAGCTGCAGCGCCCACAGCGACGCTTCGCGCCCGACAGATACCTCAACTCCACCTACCCCTTCCAGGTCAAGTTCACGCCCGATGACTTGCTCAATGGTGAGTGCACTTTATGTGCAGATTTCCGCCTAGGCCTACATAGCCCCGGTCTAGGGGTCTTATCCACCTATTCAATTTAAAAATAATGTTTTCTGTACTAGTGCATTTTATTTGCAAAATTTCTTCGGGATGAAAAATAAATTAAATCACGCAAAATTTAATTACACTAAAATGTGAAAACTTATCCAGGAAAAAATCTTTTAATTTACTCATAAAGTGTTGATAACTTAAGATATCTTGTGGTAAACGTATATGCGAGCAGTTAGTTATTCGTATACAAATTTCAGGGTCAAAATACGACACGTTGTCGCAAGAAATCTGGGATAAGTTCGTCAAGTCACAACAGACCGAGGAGACGTTCAGGAAGAAAATGAACCTCTGGAGATACCTTTATATTACCATCAAGGTAAGAATTAAAAACTTCTTTGGTTGTTTTGATTTACAGATAATTGTGCAAGACTTGTGTTCAACGGCAGACCTTTGTAAATTGAATATGCGTATAACATACTAAATATTCAACATTTTTACCATAGAAAAACTTGAAAGTAATTTGTTCTGAATCGATTTGTATAGTTTTTATACAATGTTAATTTTTCCCAAAAATGTCTTAAAAATATTAAAAGATTGACACCCTATTATTACGGGGACTGTTGGCATGCAGCTGTTTAAATGCGTACGGTGACCATGATTTTATGGAGACACTGTCTCAACTTATTTAGCTTTATATTTATCATCAAATGAAATCCTTTTTAGGGTCTTTCGATTGTTCACTATACTAAAAATAATGTAAATTTGTGGTTTATCTGTAAGCAATGTTAGGCCGATGGTAATACACAAAAATCCAAAAGGGGACATAATTTCAACTTGAGGGTGGTAGCCAGCCTCTCCTCCAGCTTACTCCTCACAATATTAATTATTTGATCTCCAAACGAAACTGATCCGTGCCCTCCCCTACCGACAGTCGATATTCCCCCGCTACGGCCTGTACGTGGTGGGGTCGACGATGTCGGGGTTCGGTCTGGACGCGTCGGACATGGACCTGTGCCTGTTCGTGCGCGCCCCCTCGGCCCCCCCGGCCCCCTCGGCCCCCGCCGACCTGGACCCCCGCGCGCACGCCCTGCTGCACCTCAACTACATACTCGGATATATCAAGAGCTTTGATCCTAGTCAGTACCTAATCACTACTATACAAGGTGGAGAAAACTGTCGAACATTAAATGAAACCAGAGCTGTATCTCGTTGTTTTTAATCCGTATACAAAAAAAAAATTAAATCCATAGAGTAGTTTAGCCACAGTAATTAATTTTCGTTTTATCAATTTTACTCGACATGTACCTAGATGCCTAACAAATTCACTAGGCTAAAGTAGGTCGGACAATGACCCGAGCAAACCAATGATCTTCGCGCTGCCTCCATTTCTCTGTCTAACACGTTATGCGAGACGAAGAGAGCATATCGCGCCCGCGCCGCGTCCAAGGCCGCTCCTCTTACAGGTCATTGACGATGTAACTATAGTTCAGTTTTTTATTTTGTTGACGTTCCGAAGGTATTTTACTTTAAAAAAAACGTGAACATGTAATGTACCAGGTGCAGAGCTGATCCAGGCGAAGGTCCCGATCCTGAAGTTCCGCGACGCGCGCAACGGGCTGCAGGTGGACCTCAACTGTAACAACGTCGTCGGCATCAGGAACACCAACCTGCTGCACTGCTTCTCCAGGAGTCTGTGCTTTTTTATTTATTTTTCTTTTTGTTTTCTTGTGTTTAAAAGAAAAAATTATCGATATAGTTGGATTTTCCAAAAAAAATATGACCTTGCTGAATTTCTTTCCGGTTCTTCTCAGTAGAAGGCTGACTTTCGAACCGGTGGTAACTTCAGTAGCTTCGACGTTCATAAGAAAATAAATGGCTTTCATTTTGGCATTGTTCGTCTTGTTTGACCACACTCACCATGGTATACGATGATGTGGTCGAAGGTGGTAAGTACATAAATCCTGGAAGGGAAGGTGATCAGTGAATGAAGAAGGTAAAGCACCCGGCTTTTCAAATTTCCGGCCTTTATGATTCTATTGATATTTTTTTTCCATCAATATAAAAGTACAGGCTGTTGTTAAAAAACATTTTGTAGATTTGATTTCACTTCAGGCAAGTTTTTTTTTAAATCTAAGAATGTAGTTGTGCTTATTTTTTCCACCTACGTGTGGCAGTACTGTGGGTCTCTTTAATATTAAGGATGGTTTTGTGCCTGTTAGAGTGATGTACTTGTTGTGTAGTGGATTGGCGCGTGCGGCCGCTGGTGGCGCTGACCAAGCTGTGGGCGCAGGCGCACAACATCAACGACGCGAGACAGAGAACGTTGTCCTCCTACTCGCTCACACTCATGGTCATACATTTCCTCCAGTGTGAGTATTATATGTTATGTTTTATAATATTTAGAACTGTTATGTTTAAGAAAACACTATTTAATGTAAGAACATTTATTGTGCTAGGTAGCAAGATATGACAGACACAGATCTTAGTCTACCCTACTTAAGTTTCCTTTTTAATAAAAAGGTCTAACAAAGTACCCACAGTTTACATACACAACATACCTTCCCCCCAAGTGTAACTAATAACAAAACTATAGTAACATAAACATTATTTTGAAAAGTAATAAATGAACTTAAAATATACTCTAACCAAAACAACAATAAACTCTTAGCTACAAAATACAATACAATAATCAACTAACAAAGATAGTTATTATCACTAGTACTAGGTCTTGCATAAGGCGTACTACTACGAGTAAACAATTTATTTTTAAGCTTTCCGCCAGAGTATTCTACTTCGGCAGTATTTGGTATTCCTAACATGTCTGCCCACTCAGATGAACTTGGTATTTGTATTATGTCATCCGTATCCTGGCTAGGCAACATCTCAACTCTTTGATCATCATTATCCTGACTCACAATATTCTTTTGTATAACATTTCTTTCTTCTGTAGGTGTTCTTTGGTCACTTCCTTCCTCTATAATTTCTGAGTTTGGTGACTTTCTTGTAACTAATTGATCAATGTGTCTATTTACTATCGACCCATCATTAGTGATAACCGAATATTTAGATGGCCCTTCTTTAGTAACAACTTTGCCTGCCAACCACCTCGCTCCTCTGCCATAATTCCTGTACATTACTTGTTGACCAATATTTGTTTCTCTTTGTTTGTTTTTTGAATTCTTTTCAATTTGTTGTTCAGTTTTTTTACACTGGATATTATCTGGATGAATAGAATCTAAAAGAGTACGTAGACGTCGGTTCATCAAGAGCTCAGCTGGACTCTTATTTGTACTTGCGCAGGGTGTAGCCCGTAGTCCCAGTAACATATTAGGAATTTTAATATCCCAAGATGAGTTGTCCAACTTGCGCAACTTGTCCTTAACGGTTTGTACCATTCTTTCTGCTAAACCATTAGTAGCAGGATGATATGGAGCAGTTGTAATGTGTTTAATTTTATTTGCAGCCAAAAATTGCTCAGTTTCATTAGACACGAATGATGTACCATTATCTGAGACCAATGTTTCACATAACCCATGAGTAGCAAAAATCATTCTTAGATGTCGAATAACCGTTTCAGAAGTCATATTATTCACAACAAAAACTTCTGGCCATCTGGAATGAGCATCAACAATTATTAAAAAGTATTTGTTTTGAAATGGTCCTGCAAAATCAATATTAATACGTGACCATGGTCTTGTAGGAATTATCCACTCTGAGTAGTTCTGGGTGGCATATGGCGGTTCTCAAGGCATCTCATACAATCACTAACCAAAGCCTCTATATCCTCATTAAGATGTGGCCACCATACATAGCTTCTGGCTAATGCTTTAGTCTGTACGATGCCATTGTGAGTAGCGTGTAGGGTGCGCAAGGTAACTTCTCGTTGTCGTGGTGGAACAACTACACGACAACCTAATAGGAGGCAACCCTCTTGCAAAGACAACTCTGCCCTATGTAACCAGTATGGACGCATATCACTGTCAGTAACTCTAAGCGGCCAACCTGTTAGAACGTAATGAGTAACACGTGATAGCGTTCTATCTTTTTTTGTCTCTGATGCAATCTGTTCAGCATCAAATGGAAAGTCTTCAGGTGTCTCTGCCATCAATAAGACTTCATACAATTGCTGTTCGGGTTGTTCCGGTACTGGTTGCGGCCAACGGCTGAGACTGTCTGCGCTTCCTATCTGGGAGCCAGGTTTGTATTCAATGTTGTAGTCATGTGATGTAAGTGCAATAGCAATTCTAGTCAAACGAGGTGACAACATACTTGGCATTGGTTTCCTTGGATCAAATATGCCTAACAATGGTTTATGATCAGTAATCACCGTAAAAGATCTTCCCATTAAGTAGTTGTGAAATTTTTTGATTCCAAACATAATCGATGTTGCTTCTTTATCAAGTTGAGAATAGCGACGCTCATGAGAATGCAGAGTTCTAGAGCCCATAGCTATTGGCCGTTCTTGGCCGTCTTCCATTACGTGCGACAATACCGCACCGACACCGTATTCTGAACTGTCGCATGTAAGTATTAATTCTTTCTTCAAATCATAATGAATTAGTGTTAATTCAGAAGAAATTAGGCTTTTTGCTGTGTCAAAGCTATTTTGTTCATCTTCAGCCCACTGCCATGCTTGAGATGTAATCAATAATCGATGAAGCGGTTCTAGTATTGTGGCTTTATGTGGTATGAACCTTTCATAGAAGTTATAAAGACCCAAGAAAGCTTGCAACTCTTGGATATTCTTTGGCTCTGGAGTTTTTTTTATTGAGTCCACTTTGCTGGGCGCAGGATGAATGCCCTCTCCATCAATGACAAAACCAAGGAATTCTACACATTGCTTTGCAAATTTACATTTCTTCTTATTCAGCCTTAAACCAGCTTTTTTAACTCGTTCCAGTACTGTATCTAAACGCTGGCTCATCTCTGAAAAAGTCCTTCCACTGATTATAATGTCATCAATCAGTACAGCAACGCCCTGAATGCCAGCCAGTAACGCTGTCATTAATCGTTGGAAAATACCTGGACACGCCTTTACTCCGAAAGCTAATCTGTGCACTGTAAATAGACCTTTACATGTATTTAATGTCAACATTCTGGCTGTAGTTTCGTCAACAATCACTTGTGTGTAAGCCCTTTCCAAATCTAATGTAGTAAAAAATTTGCCTCCAGCGACTGTAGCGAAAACTTAATTAGCTGTAGGCATAGGATAAGTATCTGACTCGGTAGACTGATTAACTGTACTGCGATAATCACCGCATAGTCGGATCTCGCCCGATTTCTTTACGATCGGTACGACTGGTGTCGCCCACTCAGAGTATGCCACGGCGCGAAGTACTCCTTCCGAAACCAAGCGATCGATCTCGACCTCCACTCTCTCTTTTATAGCATAAGGGACAGGGCGAGCCTTTAGAAATTTCGGTGTAACACCCGACTTTAAATGTATGGCAACTGGGTCTCCACGGTAAGTACCTAAACCCTCCATAAAAACTTGACCATGTTTTGCTAAAACTTCGTCTGTCATTAACTGATCAGTATCTGATACAACAAAATTAATATTTAATATTAATGAAATATTCAGCGGTGTGAACCAATCGCGCCCTAATAAATTTGGCCCAACACCCTTAGCTACAATGATATTGAGATCACATTTTACATCATTATATTCTACACACACTGTCTTTTGTCCGAGCACTATAACTGGTGTTTCCGTCCACGTGCGTAAACCGTGTTTTGTAGTACACAAAGAAGCTCGCGGGTGCTGCGCACGCAGCGCACGCCACGTACGCTCGTTGATCAATGAGAAGCTGGCGCCGCTGTCAACCTGCATCACCGCCGGTACTCCATCCAACATCACGTTCACGTTGTACGGTGGTATACGTTTTGTCGTACCCTCACAGGTGTAAATACCGTTCATATCTCCTTCAAAGTCGTCTTCAGCGAAATTTATTCGTTTATTTGAACTTCTTTTTTTAGAAATGCAGATTTTCTCCAAGTGTCCTTTCTTCTTACAAAATCGACACACAGTATTCACAAAACGACATTCTCCACCATGTCGATCACCGCAACGAAAACAAAATCTATTGTTGGTTTTTGCTTGAACTGCATTTATGTCCATAGGTTCGTGTTTGGGAGTCATTGAAACCCCCATATTAGTATCGACACTTTCATGTGATATTACATTCCCAGTACTGGTACTGGTACCATTAATCATACGGACATCTTTCCCTGCACTTTCAGAGGATAGCATAGCGTCTACCACGTCCTGGTATTGCAAATTGTCCTTTTTCAAAAGTTCATATTGTAATTTTTTATCACTCATGCCGCATACAAGTCTATCACGTAACATTCGTTCCAAGTTTGTAAAGTTACATCCAGAACTAATTTTTCTGAGCTTTGCTATGAATTCAGATGCTGCTTCACTTTGTAGTTGATCGCGCTTGTAAAATTTGTATGACATAGAAATTTCATTTGGTTTCGGACTGAAATGTTTGGTTAATATTGATTCAACATCACTGAATGTCACTTCATTTGATTTTTTTTAGTGTAATTAGTGCTAAAAGTGTCTCAAACACTTGTGCACCACAAATAGTAAAGAAATTCGCCCGTTTTGCGGCGTCCGATACGACCCCATTTGCTTCGAAACAATATTTTAACCTATCTATGTAATTTTCCCAATTATCAGTCTGTGGATTATATTCACTGAATTTAACAGCTTTTGTGTCCATTTTTAATCACTTTTTTGTACTCGTCGCCACTGTTATGTTTAAGAAAACACTATTTAATGTAAGAACATTTATTGTGCTAGGTAGCAAGATATGAGAGACACAGATCTTAGTCTACCATACTTAAGTTTCCTTTTTAATAAAAAGGTCTAACAAAGTACCCACAGTTTACATACACAACAAGAACCAAGGCATTTGGAGTAATGGAGGTAGCTTCATTTTGTACTATACAAGTATTATTTTAAATTAAACTCCTAAAGTGCTAAGCTTAAATTAAACTCCTAAAGTGGAAAGGTAAAGCATATTTATTTATTAATTACAAAATTTTAAATTTTAAATAAACTAGTTATACAAGGTGGGTATGACGGGCGATCATAAAATTTTAACACTATCGTTACAAGTGCATTAAAGCATTTTACACAGTCGAAAACAATTATAGAACATAATAAAATAAAAACGAAATTTCAACGAAAGTGAATAACTTTAGACCAGGGTCGATAATTTTTGTAACCAAATAAAATTATAGTAGGATGAAACCCATTGGAAAAGGAAGAGATTAATTTTGAAGTTATGTGAAAAAAGTGTAAATACAAAAGTTTTAGATCTTTTTATTACCTACAACTTTGCCATTTAACTTTTTTCCATAGGACTTGTAGTTTTGCCGGAAATCGAAATAAACCGTTTTTCACCCTTAAACCCCCCCCCCCCACTTCCCGACCTCAGATCGCCCGTAAATTATTTTTCCTTTAAATTTTGTTATATTCTCTTCCTTTTGCAATGGGTTTCATCCTACTATTATCTTTTTTTCACTTTTTATCATTTTCAAAGATGAAAAAGTGGCCTCGGTCTACTACGGCACGTTAACAAAATGCATAGTCACATAGTAGTATAGTTACATAGTCACCGACTTGTAAGAGGCGCGTTCCTGTAAAGAACCTGTGTATGGAATTTCATAGATAGATCAGTCCGTTAGTCAGGAAAAGTAAAATGACTTATGTATAGATAATAATATAATATTATGTTGCAGGCGGCACCCAGCCGGCGGTGCTGCCGCGCGCGTGCGAGGCAGGGGCGGGGTCGTGGGGAGGGGCGGCCGGGGCGGGAGGGGCGGCGGGGGCGGGAGGGGCGGCGGGGGCGGGCGCGTGGGACTCGCGCGCGCGCCCCGCCTTGGGGCCACACAACCGCACCACCCTCGCTGAACTCTTCCTCAACATGCTCAAATACTATGCCGACTTTCCGTTAGTACTGCCCTATTATACCCTATTTTGACGGGCCGGTTGGCGTGGTTGGTAAGGTACCCTATCTATCACGTCGCAGGTCGTGGGTTCGATTCCCACTCAGGACAAACATTTGTGTGCATGATTATATCTATTTGTCCTGTGTCTGGTTGTAATTATCGATATATGTATGTATTTACAAAAGAAAAGTAGTATATGTAGTATATCAGTGATCTGGCTTCCATAGCACAAGCTTTGCTTATTTTGGGATATTACAGGACAGAATATTTATTATACTTATTATTATCATTTTCAATTTTAATTAATTTATTAAGCATGGATCACTTAACTGTTGAGTCTAGCAAGAAAAAGTGTAAAAGAGTAAAAAAAATGGGAGGTCGCTATCTGTTGTCTAGCTCGTGAACTCCGACATCCGTATGAACCAGTCGAATAGCTCGTGGGCTCCGATATACTAATTCAATTTGGTTTAAGGTACCTGCTACTATCTATCTTGGCGAAACAAAACCCTACGGAATGCGGGTGAAACCGTGGAGCGGAAGCTAGTTATCGATGATTACAAATTTTAAGTTTAGTAACTCATACACGCGCCCACTATGCGACCGCATGCAGCCCTACGGATCTAACGATGCTCGAAACGAGGATGTTTTTTACGGCGAGACTATTAACGCCATCTGTTGTTGAGTGGAAGAAGTGATTATTCATACGTCATCTATTAGAGAGTAGCGGAACTGCGTGGAGTGTTCGCGGTGCAACTGTGGAATAGTAGATTCAACTCGAGCGTTCTCGATGTATCTATAGAGTTGTAGATTCATCTCGAATATTCTCGATATCGATGCGGAGCGGTATAAATAGACGACGAGCGATGGGAACAGTCAGTAGATCGAGGCTGAAGAAGCCCGGAAACAAATACAGATGCGTAACCGTCAACCACGATTTCGTCCTCGCCGGCGAGGACCGTCGCGACGTCCCTCCCAGTCTCGTCCCGTTTAAACGCGGCCCGAGCTGCCTATTAAGCAATCCGACCGATCCCCAATCAGCCAACGGTAGAAACTCCCGTAAGTCCATCCAGAGTTGCTCCATTGACTGCGACCCAAGTTCCTGTGGGTGGTGCCTTTGCTGCGCTAATGGTTATGATGCAGGAGCAGGCCCGCTGATAGGAGGAACAGGCCCGCCGACAAGAGGTCTTGCTTGCTGCAGCAGGACGAGTGGGCCTGGTCATGAGGAACAATCCCAGCAGACCAACCTTATGAAGGAATTAAAAATAACCTTCGGAAAACTAAAGGAGGTACGACAGCCAGTACATCAGCATTTTGGCCGCATTTCAGTGGCTGAAAAACAGATCGCTGATGTGAAAAAGACTTTGGTATGGATTATGTCTGGAGAAGTGATCACAGCATCTGTGGTAGCTGCACCTTCAGCTTGCGGATTCAAAGTGACCATTGGACGGGAATTCTTCGTGGTCAGCCTACAAAATACAGTTTGAGGCCGTAGTTAAGGTGAACGGATGGATGACAGTGCAAGCTATGACTGCGCTTACGTTGGGCCTTCATGACAAAAGCCTTGACGATATTTGTTAGAGCATGTCATCCTTTTATTCCTTCCACATTTCCTACTTCATTACCTGGGCTCAATATAAAGCGCCATCTCTGGGCGCTGGCCGCAAACATGAACCGAACGCGTCAATCAAAATAAAAAAGTAATAAAATGACAGTCAACTGAACTCGTTCGCGCCAACGCCATCAATAAAGCGCGTTGGTAATGAATATACCTTAAAAAGTGCTGGAAAATAGTGTTATCTTGTGTTCTCATTCTATATCTTCACTCCTTACCCCGGGGTACCTGTTCCATATGTGATAACGGACAAATACTCTGCCGCGAGTGTGCAAAGAACTGTGCGTTGCGGATACCTACCGCCGGAGCCCGAGGTAAGACACCCATCTATCTTCTATTCTCCTTACCCCACATGCTGGGCAAAATTCTTAATCCATTACATGTTTATCTAAAGTGTTAGACCTCCACCGAAGTTTCCTTGGAGAATACCTAACATTTTATGTGGTCCACCGAGTCGAATGTCCTATGGTAACTTGAGTTCAATTTCAATAGAAAACTTCAGTTTACAGTTTACTAGGTACATACTAATATTTTCATAGTCCTTTTACATAAAAACATAAGTGCACATAGGTACTTCTTTACTATTTTTATGTAAAAGTATTATTAGGTTAGGTTTCAATTTTGTTTATACAACAGCGTCGCATGTACTTACTTTTCTGCATGTGATTTTAGATCGTATTCAAACTAATACCTACCTATTACACGTTTTCCAGTCCACTTAGTTTTCATAGTAATAAGCTAGGCACATAAGTACCTACCTACTTCTTATTCTTTCGTAAAAAACCTTTCATTTTGTCGGAAGCTAGGTGTACCTACTTATCTACCTACTTCTTAGTATTATTTCGTTTCGTAGTTATTTTACCTATTTGTCAAAATGAATTAAGACGAACAACAAATTAAATTGCTCACATCTCGACGTGAATATGTTTTTAAAGACATACAAATACTGTATGATTTAAGCAAACAAATAGAACAAGACAAATCAAAACTTAGCCAATTTAAGGCTAGGTACAGACGGGTAGAATCTTTGCGACAGGAATATGTTGATCTTACAAATGAGGTCAACTCATTTAAATTAAAGGTAAAGCCAGATTCGGACATAGATATGCAGAGTATATCGGCGTTTGACGATCTGTACTATGCTGTCGTCGATAGCTATAGTACTTTTATTAGTGTACCAGAATCTTCTAGCACGTCTAAATTCGATGCTACAATAAAGCCGGTTGGTCAAGCTCGTTTACCAAAAATCGAGCTGTCTAAGTTTGACGGAAACATTGAGTATTGGCAAACATTTTATGACACGTTTTTATGTTTAATTCATGACAATAATAACATCAGTAAAATCGAAAAATTTCATTATTTGATAGCTTGTCTGTCTGGTTCTGCATTATCAATCGCTAAAGGCATTCCAGTAACATCTGATAACTATCAGGTTGTATTTGATGCGTTAGTTGATCGTTTTGAAAACAAAAGAATCCTGTCCGCTAACTACCTTGATAAAATATGCAACTATCCTTCTTTAAAAAATGGCAATTTAGTTGAGTTACGTAAATTCACTAGCATATTAAATGAGTGTGTAAACGCCCTTAAGGCCGCAAAGATTGACAATCTTGGCGAGTTTATTTTATTTTATTTATCGTCCCGTACGCTGGACGCCGATACTCGTAAGCGTTTTGAGTCGCAAAATAATTCTCTAATACCTACATTTACCGATCTTTTGTCATTTTTACAAAGTTATGTGAAGGTGTTGGAAGCGAGTGAGTCAAGTCACTCCGTTCAAAACCCGCCTAAATACGGTGCAGTAAAGTCTAATTTCCCACGGAACACGGGTAATCGTAATAACAACGAAAACAAAAGTTATAAATTTTCTTCTTTTACAGCCAATACAAATGGACCTTATTCTAACGTCGATAAGGTTGAATATTGTGCGTTTTGTTCGTTACCACATTGTGTTTATAAATGTTCTGCATTTAAAGCTTTGAATTATTTACATAAAAATAATTTTGTAAAAAATAATAATTTATGTAGTAATTGCTTACGTAAAAATCATCATGCCGATTCATGTTTTTAAAAATCTCGTTGTTTTTCGTGTGGTGCGCGTCATCACACATTATTGCATCCTGCCACCGTTGCTGACGTCACTGGTCCCGGTGTCGGTATCAACCCTAGTAGCGTTGCCGTACCGAGCGCGAGCTTGAACTCCGAGGTTCCTAGCACCACCACAGTGTGCGCGAGTAGTGCTGGCCCACTCGTCGAACAAAGTCGTGCGTTAGTACTGTTGGGCACTTGTACTGTTTGTGTGCGTCATACTAGCAAGCCCGGTCAGTCTTTACTTGTCAGAGCGTTGGTAGATAGTGGAGCGTAGGATTGCTTTTTAAGCGTAAAATGTGCTAAACGTTTGGGCTTACCGTTACGTCGTTGCAATGTAGCCGTAGCCGGTCTAGGTCAAAACATTGTACACCAGATACAGGGTGTTACTTCTTGCACTATTTTACCACGGGACTCAAATGAACTTTCATTTAATATTTGTCCTATTGTGATGTCTACAATTACAAATCTAATGCCGTCGGTTGACGTCCCCACTGTTGTTCGGGACTCTTATAAACACTTAGTCTTAGCTGATAGCGAGTTCGATAAATCTGCTGATATTGATTTGTTGATCGGCGCGGAATTATTTCATATGATCTACGATGGTCAGCGTATAGAAGCAGGGCCTGGACTACCAGTCGCCCTCCATAGCGTATTCGGTTTGGTTATCACTGGAAGTCTCGACACCAATTATTGTCGACCGCCTCCAACGGTCTCTTCCCTCTTAGCTTCCACCTTTGCCGTAGACGAAGTGGTCAAGCGCTTTTGGGAGGTCGAGGAACCTCCGTTGGTCAGTGTTTCAAATCCAGACGATACCAAATGCGAACAAATATACTCTAAATTGGTATATAAAAACCCGAGTGGTCGATACGTCGTTCCTATCCTTTTAAAGGAGCCGTACGATGAGCTCGGTGATTCTTACAAACATTCACTATCGCGTTTAACGAATTTAGAAAAGCAGCCTATTGAACCGTCCTCTCCAAGCGGGAAATATCTCATTCCCCATCACTGTGTCATACGCCCCGAAAGCTCAACAACCAAACTGAGGGTCGTATTCGACGCAAGTGCAAAAAGCACAAATGCTAAATTTCTCAAAGATCTTGTTTATACTGGTCCCAAGTTACAAAACGATATCGTTGACATCATCACAAAGTTTCGCTATTGTGTTCACGGCTGATATCACCAAAATGTATCGCAACATTGAACTTCGCCCGGAAGATCGTTGTTGGCAGCACATCTTATGGCGAGCATCGCCGAATGATCCCGTCGTTGAGTATGAGCTAAATACCGTCACATATGGCGTGAGTAGTTCTCCGTACCTGGCGATCAGAACTCTTCACCAAGTTGCCCAAGATCATGGTTCCCAGTGGCCTCGTGCGGCCCAAATTCTTCTCCATGATACCTTCATGGATGATATCACAGCTGGGGCAACAGATGTGGATACAGCTTTGCAGCTCAAGGATGAGTTAGTAAATCTTTTAAACTGTGCGCAGTTTGAACTCCGCAAGTGGAGTAGCAACTCTGATGAATTTCTCTCTCAGATACCTTCTGAGCATTGTCAAATTCCTAAAGAGTTTTGTGATGATCAAAACCAACGTACTTTAAAAATTCTTGGTATTCAGTGGGACCCAGTTCAAGATATCTTTACTTACTCTTTCTCGCAACTAAATTCAAACTGCACGAAGCGTGCAATTCTATCTAATGTTGTATTTATGATCCCCTTGGTTGGTTGACGCCAGTAGTCTTACTAGCAAAACTTATTTTACAAACATTGTGGCGATTCCAACTCAACTGGGACGAATCGGTTCCATCTGATGTAGCTCAAGAGTGGCAGGATTTCGTTAAAGAATTGAATATCCTTAAAGAAGTTCGACTCCCCCGGCGAGTCTCGAACTCCAATGCTACTCATTTCGAGTTAATAGGATTTTGTGATGGATCCACAAAGGCTTACGGTTGTTGCGTTTACCTCCGAGCCATTAGCGATGATAGTATTTCGGTTCATTTACTTATTGCCAAGTCCAAGGTAGCCCCTTTAAAACCACTTACGGTTAATCGTCTTGAGCTTTGTGGTGCCGTTCTCCTTTCACGACTTTTAAAGCACATGTGGAACTTACTCCACAGTCATATAAATCTTACTCGAATGCAAGCTTTTACTGATAGTAAAACTGTTTTATCGTGGCTTAAAACCGAACCACACAAATTAAAAACCTTTGTGTCTCATCGTGTGGTCAAGATAACTGACAACGTTAGTGCTGACAAGTGGCGTCACGTGTCTACACAAGACAATCCGGCTGATCACTGCAGTCGAGGTCTCACCGGTTCGCAACTTGTATCAACCCCCTCCTGGTGGTCAGGTCCGAAATGGCTCGCTGAAGTGTCTGACAGGTGGCCTACCAATCAATCGGTCGAACCGTTAAATCCAGTTCCCGAATTGAAAACTGTTCATGTCACTCATGTTGTGAGTGATTATGAAAGCCCTAACGTATTTTTAAATATTTTAAACAACTTTTCCTCGTTTTCTCGGACACAGCGCGTGCTTGACTGGTGTTTCCGTTTCATTAAAAATTCAAAATTAAAGCGTGATTGTAGAGTCAAAACTGGTCTAACTGTTAGTGAACTCGAGTTTTCACTTCATACATTAGTCCGACACGTTCAAACAAATTCTTTTTCTGACGAGATCGCAGCGATTCGACTGAATAAAAACTGCTCTCGTTCTATTCGTAAGCTGAATCCTTTTATTGATATTATTTATGATTGATTGATGATACGGGTGTGCTTCGAGTAGAGGGACGTTTAAAAAACGCCAATTTATCTGAATCAGCTACCCATCCTTCCTTACTTCCAAAGGATTCACGGTTATCTAAACTTTTAATAGATCATTACCATATTCTTTACTTACATTGCGGTCCTCGTACTTTGCAATCATTGATTCAAAGACGCTTCTGGATATTAGGTATCCGTAACTTAATCAGATCGCGATTATCAAAATGCGTACCGTGTTTTAAAGTTAAACCTATTTTGGTTCAACCCATGATGGGAGATCTTCCTCCGTCCAGAGTTCAACCCTCGCGTTGTTTTCAAAACGTAGGCATAGACTTTGCGGGACCGTTCATACTAAAAGAAAGCCGACGACGCAACGCTCGGACTTACAAAGGTTACGTCTGCATCATAGTTTGCCTTGCGGTCAAGGCAATTCAGTTGCGGATACCTACCGCCGGAGCCCGAGGTAAGACACCCATCTATCTTCTATTCTCCTTACCCCACATGCTGGGCAAAATTCTTAATCCATTACAATCATATTTATCTAAAGTGTTAGACCTCCACCGAAGTTTCCTTGGAGAATACCTAACAATATTAGACGCACTTGGCAAGGACGAGTTATTGAACCTTCATCCAGTCCATGGTGCTATCCTGTAGTTCTGGTCAAAAAAAAAGACGGCAGCTTGCGTTTTTGCGTGGATTCTCATCGATTAAATAATGTTACCAAGAAGACAGTTATCCATTGCTAAGGCCCGACGATACCCTAAAAATTTTGACGGGGATAAAATGGTTTACAACCCTGGATATAAAGAGTGGTTATTGGCAAGTAGAAATAGACCCTAAAAACAAGGAGAAGACAGCATTCTCAACAGGAAAGGGACTATGGCGATTTAATGTCATTGCGATTTGGATTATGTAATGCACCTGCAACTTTTGAAAGACTGATGGAACTGGTGCTTACTGGATTAGTCGGAGATGGTCTATCTGGATGACATAATAATTGTGGGCCGTACGTTTGAGGATGCTGATGCGGCCGAACGTGTGCTGAATAAAATCCGAGGAGCTAATTTCAAACTGATATGTAATGCAAGCAAATTTCTTGGGGAACATAATATCTGAACTTGGTGTTCAAACTGATTCCGAGAAAATTGACGCTGTTAAGGATTGGCCAGTTTCGAAAAACAAGACACAAGTTAGAGCATTTTTGGTATTGTGCTCTTACTATCGATGGCTTGACGTCAAAATCTTTGCCGATGTCGCTAAACCATCGCACAAGCTAACAGAGGACAAACGACAATTCAACTGGGTTAAAGACCGCGATGTTGGTTTCCGAGATTTAAAGAAGAGTCTGTGTAATACGACTGTTCTTGGATATCCTGACGCTAAAAATGAATTCATGCTAGACACGGATGAAAGTAATTCCGGTATCGGTGGCGTATTGTCTCAACGGAAAGAAAATCAAGTAGTCGTGATAGCTCAGCAAGTCACTGTTAAAGCGTCACGATAAGGGTCCTGTTCGCTGTAGAAAAAATTGTGCGGCATTTTAGTAAATAAATATCTGCTGGAGCGCAAATTTCACTTCAGAACCGACCACGCAGCATTAAAGTGGCTGTTGCAGTTTAAAAATCCCAAAAGACGCATTGTTAAGACCTTGCTTGGAAGATTGTAAGCATTGCGTCAGGTAGCAAAGATTCCTTCTGTCCTACCGAGGTGGCAGCGCATAAGAGTACGACGGTGGAACCTGCCTTCGCAAATTTCGGAAGAGAATTACGGTTGCCAGCAGATCTAGTAGTTGGAATCCCACCTGATACTCCGCCATCTATTGGAGAGTGGTGTAATTGCGTGGAGTGTTCGCGATGCATCTGTGGAATTGTAGATTGAAGATGCATGCATCTATAGTGATATAGATTCTACTCGAATGTTCTCGATATCGCTGCGGAGCACGATACTACACGATAATACACGACGAGGGATGGGAACAGTCGGTCTTCTTTCGGCTACGGTGGGTCAAAAGTGAACTTGTGATAAGCGATCAGGGCATTCGATAAACCTCGAGCGTGGACTACTGTGAAACGGTTTTAGTTTTTCGGGAAGTTTCTTCGGACGTCCTTCTTAATAAACATCGGGTGTTTTTGGCTAAAACTCGGTAAATTTTACGTATCTCGAACCCGAGCTAACAATATTGTCATGCAGATGTAACAACAGAAGCCAAATAGTATGTCAAAGTTTGGCCAACTAATAGTCGTGTACGTGTGCAGGTGGTCCCGCATGGCGGTGTCGGTCCGCGCGGGCGCGCGCGTGTCGGTGGGCGAGTGCCGCGCCGCGCGCGCGCACAAGAACGACCCGCACCAGTGGAAGCTGCTCTGTGTCGAAGGTGAGTCACTACTGTACTGTGCTGTACTAAATGTTTTAAATATACAAAAATGTTACAATAACACCCACATATATACCGACGATCGATTACAGAACCGTTCGACCTAACGAACACGGCGCGATCAGTGTACGACCCGGAGACGTTCGAGCGGATAGTGGAGACGTTCCGCGCGAGCCACAAGCGACTAGCGGCCGGGCTGCGGCTCGCGGACGCGTGGCCGCCGCGATGATACCGTCGCCGCGTCGTCACGTCGCCGTCGCGCCGCCGTCACCCGACCCGTCGCCGACGCTCGGCACGCAACGCGCTGGTCGCCAGTGTGCGTGTGCGTGTGTGTGCGTGTGCGTGTGTCCATTGTAGTGTAGTGTTGGTGTGAGCGACGTGATCTTATTATACTTAGTCGATACTTTCTTTCCTTCGTGCGTGTTTACTTATAAATGTATTTTTGCGCATACGGTTATGTTTAAGTTAGTCGTGTCCGGCTCGAAGGACTATGATTATTATATTATTCGTTTGTGAGGCTACGCCCAGGATATAATGAATGAATTGATCGAGGCACTAACAATGAGTTTATAATTTACGTTATTTTTAGCGTAGTAACCCTCCAATTGTTGCTATGAATTATAAAAAAAAAAAACATTTCTTTACCTAAAAAAATTACATATTCCGACGTAAAGTTGTCGTGTGTGCAAAAATACATATTGTTACAATGTATGGAGGTGGTGAGTTAATAAGCCACAGTATTGTATAACGCACGCAGTAAAGCACGCACGGACGAATGAATCTCGCGCATCGGAACAGATAATATAAGTGCGTTCGCATGTTGACTAAGACCAAAAGGGTGCCACCGGTCCGAAATAGAGCCATATATAAATTTATTATTAAATAATTTATGGGCTGTGATATGCGACTGATATCCCCTACGAATATATAGATATAGTTATTGTAATGTACTTAGCGACGTCCATTGTACTATATTGTTACGTTTCGGATGGTCCAAACGCAACGAAACACCGCAGCTTGCGTTCATTCGGTTCCTAAATACTCCACTTATTAACACGATTGAAGCGCACACGTTGATCAATAATGGTAATTTTGTATATAGTCGTTAGATTTATTATATTATATATAGATTAAATGCCACTATGAAAAATTATATGTTTACACGTTCCATAGTGTCGTATTGTCTAGCTGTTATTTATTTGAGAATATATCGTATTTATTGTTTTATAACGTACAGTTTTCAAATAACATTTAGCTATAACATACGCTACTTATATAGACTTACATTTAATTATAATTTACTATTATAAAATTCTGAGCATTATACATTATACGATGTAAGTCTACGCTTAAATAAATGCTCAGATTAGGTCGTATATGTCGACCAAATGCGTATGTATTTGAAAACTGACAAATATTCAATTTAATATTAATATGGAGTTTCTTTTCAATGCATAGATTGAATATTGCATTATGGTGAAATTCTTTAATATAGAAGTGGTCATAATTTGAGCGAAATCATATTATAAGAAAGTTTGCTTTAAAAATCATATTTTTTTTCTTGATTCCTGTCAAATATAAAGCTGTACTTATTTACGATGAAATTCCGTTTCCGAAACAAATAATAAATAAGTATGCAATAATAAAAAGTATTATAATATAAAAGTATTACAACATAAAAGTATTTTCAGAAAATGTATTGATTGTATTTAGTGTTCAATATCTGAATGAGTTAGAAAAAATAATTAACCAATAAAGCAACCGCTCTATCGATTTTGTTCTACACCCAATCTACACTATTGGACCGCTTTTATAGAAGACATTGAGAAAGAGACAAACGATAAACAATCTATGCATTGAAACGAAACGTTATATCGCATGTACGTCAAGATATCGACTGCTGTCACACAAATATCATTCTAAAGTGCAGTTGAAGAAGACTGAAAACTTCATTAGTATTTTGTTCTACATCACGATTTTTACCACTTATCGTATGAACTCGGTTTAAGGTGTTCAAAATTACAGCCTCGAGAACAATTTAAACCGAGTTTTAAGCGACCGGTTGAATTCCCACATTATAGCTAGCATTTCTAATCAACGCGATGTATAAATAATATAATTGAAAGCTAAAACGCTGCCTCGAGTCGAGCGTCCTGTACGTTTTTAATAATATTTATTATTGTTTATAAGTTATTTAATACAAGTGTACATAGTGAGAAAGTTTAAAAAAAATACATAAATACTTGTTTTAGGGTCGTGTACGTTTTTTATGTAAATAGTATTTTTGTGATGAGTAAAGAGTAAATGACAAAAAAATATGATAATAATACATATAGCTAGATGATGTATGGAAACGGATAGTTGAACCAGGTCGAGAGACGCGTGTATACGGGGCAATGACTTGGATGGTGTGTGTGAAATCCCTGTGATACTGTATGTGTGTTAAATTGATTTATAACGTTGCGTTTATAACATGTAAATTTAACATAAGGTGCTATAATGCGAATTTTTTAGCTCAACATAATAGTAACGTGGGTTTATTATAGAACGTAGCAAACGAGTTCTATACCTCTTAACTTTCACCCCTGAAATCTTATCACTTTGACTCTATTAATTTATTAGAAAAGTGATTCCTTATAAGCAATAATGTAATGTATGTATAACTATCTTGCCTTCTTTTTTATATAATTCAATTTTGAATTGCAAGAAAAGGACAAGTAGTATTTTTTTTGCATTAATGCGTAGCTTATATATAATTGATGCAAATCCATCAATGCACTAGTCCAAGCGATTTCAAATTCTAACTACATAGCAATAAAGTCTGTAGACTTATAGTATTAATTGGGGTATTGTTACACCAAATAACTCACGGGAAATTGAAGTTTAATATAATGGTGCTATAATTGTGTTTGCCTTAAGTAAGGGCCCGGCTTAGTAGTTCAGCTAAATGCATACTGAGATAACGTATGGTGAGATGAAACTAGGTTTCTTTTTAAAACAAGGAAATATAACATAATTAATTCATTGTTACAGTACTCTCTTAGACAAGATGATAATCTTCATTAGTAGAAAAGTTAATGGACATAACAGACCGAAATGCCATGTGAATATTTTTTCTTGTCTAAGATGCTGATTTTTCAGTAATTTATTAAACTTATTTGGTTACCACTCCATTCTATCTCACCATACTATGTAAATGTTGTCAATATAGAGGGTGTTTCACGGCTATGCCAAAAGAGAAAGTACTTTAAAAGTCCCATTTTATTTGTAAAAATAAATACATTATATCTTATGAATTTTCCGTAATTATCACAAAATTAAACTGGAACAAAATTAAATTTTTAATAATAAATTTTAGTCTTCCTTTTATTCAATATGCTATGTTATTAAGAAGGAATTGTTTTTTAAGATTGACCCTTTCAATCATTATCAAAGTATATGTTGCGATTCCCAAGTAGGTGATTTAAAAAAAAAAAAACAATTTGTGCTTACTTTTAAAAATTAAATGAATTCTTTTAATAAAATTATAACTCTATCTATATTTAAGTACTTTTCCTCAGTGTATCATAGCCGTGGAACGCATGTATACAACATATTGTTAAGCATTTATGCAAGCCTTATGTCAGATCTCGCAGAATTCCTATATCAAAAGTAAGGTTAGGTAAATAAGCATGCATATCTTTGAAATAGACTAAAGATTGTATAAATCTTGTTGCCTACACTATGTGCGGGAATTCTGTATTAAACATAGTTAAAAAATAGACATATATATTAAAATAAAACTCGTTGATACGTTTAGTGATAAAGTCTAAGAATTCCAATAATAACTTGTTGTAATGAACTGACCATGATGAGATTTCAAAATTTTATGCACTATATTTTACATATTTTTTAT
Organism: Tetheella fluctuosa; assembly: GCA_951216915.1. Taxonomy (NCBI): domain Eukaryota; kingdom Metazoa; phylum Arthropoda; class Insecta; order Lepidoptera; family Drepanidae; genus Tetheella; species Tetheella fluctuosa. The sequence continues at coordinate 803,148 of OX578229.1, read as the reverse complement.
GAACTTTAAATTTAAAACCCTCGTAAGTTTCGAAACATCCAAAAATATATATTTTTATTTTCGTTAATATAATAGTAAATTATGTGAGTTTATTGTCCCTAGTCGTGTTTCTGGTATTTTTCATATTTTAGGCTTTTTATAGGCATCTATCTGATATGTTTTATTGATGCCGCTGTTTTGTTAAGTTTATTACTTAGCCGTTAGTTCCGCACGCGGAATCGTTAAGTTTGTCTTTTATTTCTAACTATCTGCCATCTTAGCTTCACCCCGCCCCGCCCCGCCCCGCCCCGGTAGCCATAATCGCATCTGTCACGTTGTATTTATATTAAACGCCTGGTCATTTTATATAGCGTTGTGTATAAGTTTTATAACAATTTTACATAAGAGGCACTCGGCCGCGGCCGCGCTGAATGATAAAGTACAATAAATAATTTTTAAATAAATAAATAAAAACAAGTTATCTTATAAGATAAACTGATTAGAATTAATAATAAAAGTGTCTCAAAAAAAAATACTGTTTAATTTTTGAAAATGATATAAAAAGTACTTGATTTATGAAACCGACACCCAAAAAAATAAAAATGTAAAAATAAAAAATAAAAAAAATAAAAAATTCAAAAAAAATATACAAAATATGTTTGAAAATTCTGAAAAAATCACTACTTTTATTTTGACTTGGACCAGTCAGACTGTATCGCATGCTTTAGTTTATATTGGGCGTCTATCTGCCTTGACACACGAAATTATACAAATTTAACATATTTCATTCTTCAAAATTGAAGCACCAAAAAACCGGCTTAATTTTAGTCAACTCAATGTAATATTTGAATTGTCATTCAGTTTTGAATTCAAATACTATTTGAATTCCTACAAAAATTATATTAGGTTTATTTATTTGGTTACATTTGAACCCGTACATTTCAAGTACATAAACGGGTCTGTAACCTCAACAATATGTACTTAATAGTTTATCTTAATATTTTATTTCAATTCACTTTCTACTCGATTATTTTTATCTACCCGAAAAATGTATGACTCCCAAATAAAACTTCTGATGAACACTGAGTTATTCTTCAAAGGGATACCACTTACTAATACACTATCTTAAGATATTTTTTTATGTTATCAAATAGTTTTTTTTTTCTTCATTTTATTGTTTCGGTTATGTGATAATATCCAAGTACATATTAATATTGTTGTTTTATTATCACTTTTTGATTTAAATAAGGTACTACTATAAAATTGTTTTTATATGTCACGATACACGGCGAAACCTTAAAAATGGTGGTGTCCTCAATACTCAGTGAAATAGCGTACTCAGTGGCTTTCAAAATATAAACAAATCAACATGTATTGTATGAAATGGCATCCTACAGATTTTTATCCCAACTTGTTTTGGCCAAGGGCAGTAAAAATAGTAAATTAATTAAAATCTATTTATTTTTAACCGACTTCAAAAAAGGAGGAGGTTCTATGTTCCACTGTATATTTTTTTTTTTTTTTTGTATGTTCACCGATTTCTCCGCCAACTGTTGACCGATTTCAAAATTTTTTGTAATGATATGCTCCTTAAGTTACATACACATGTACAAAATTTAGAATTATTTGCAGTTGTATGTTCCTACTAATTCATATTTTAAAATATTGTTCTGTTGTAGTTCAAATGAATAAAATGCAATAGTATCAAACAAAACACTTATTTAACACGAAAAGGTGTAATTTGTAATGTTGCAAATCAGACGCAGTTTTTTTCACATATTTACGTTATATATATTGTTATATTTGAACAATGTTTAAACTGTATATTTATTGTAATTAATTGTAAATTTGACTATATGTAATATATTTTTCATCGGTCGTCAGCGACTTGCGAATGATGTCGTTTTTGTAACAATATTTTTTGTCACTTTTTGACAAGTTTAGTCTTGTGTTGCATTTTATTTTATTGAACACAAGCGAGTTTTTATCATCATCGTTGTACAAATAAATTATTGTAAAGAAAATATTCTGTAATAGTTAAATATATACAAACTGCCAATACAGTGTTTTCTTTCTATATGCTGTAGCACTTGCTACAAAAATTTTATTTTAAATTATAGCGTAGGTAGGTGATGACGTCACAGGGCTCACAAACCTTGCGAAATAACAATCGTACGATAAAACTAGTGTTAGATTCGGATAATACGTACTACAGTTACCTAAATTCAAACATTAGATAGAACAATGTATTTGTTATTAAGCCAGAATCTTTATCTAAATATTGGTGAATAGTCAAAACTGTTTTGAACTCAAGCTCGTTTTGTACTGAACCAAATTTCATGTTATTGGTATCTTTAGAACCGCAAAAATTCGCTCTTTCATTTGATAGTAGTTTTATAGCTCAAAGCTGAAATTAATTTTTAGTTTTTCAAATGTCACAGTTTTCAATCTACCGTCACAATCCGACATGATTTTGGAGGAGTGACATCGGAATACCTTTATCGATTTATTATTAAAATCATTATTACTCAGTAATTCAGAGGTTTATAAAAACTCTAATTACACGCATGTTTAGAGGATTCAACAAGGTATTTTTCAGACCCTAAAGCATAAATTAAATGTCTAAAAATAATAAAAAAGATTTTTATCGTATCCATCTAAAATCGACTTTTTGCAATGTTGGTCATCCCCTAATGCACCCACCAGCGTCTCGGCAGTCGAGAAGATGTTACCGCGCTGAACGCACGCTTCTCGTATCATTTTTTTTTCCGCGCTACCCGCGTTTCCTACCGCCGGATGTAGCCCTCACCATCACGGAGGCCTAGGGCTCCTGCGTGTTGAGTGTCAACTTACGCACATGTAACTGTGCTAGTTTTTGTGTATGCTAATCGCATAGCGACACGAACTTTGTGAACTTTTATTATAATTTTCAAAGTGTTCAACATGTCATTGTGTTAGACTTTACAAGGGACTATGCCACACTTATGGTGATTACCCGCGTAACGTCGGTATCCCAACTGCTTTCGACGTGATACGGCCTGTGGCCGTCGCCGCGTCGCCGCTTATGCCGATGGAGGTACCAGTCGGATGCGCCGCCGGGCTTTGCCCGCGGCGTGACGCCAAGGATGGTTCCGTAGGACCCGGCTGGACGCTCACAACGGTGATCGTCGCATCAGCGCCGGAGTGGCGCATCTCCAAGGTGGCGTCTCGACACTGACAGACGCGCGCCCATCCAGAGGGTATTATCCCTACTTCTAGAACGTTCCACGGTACCGTGAGTCAACTTTCTTTTATTAATTGGCCGGCCCCTTTTATAGTCAGTGTAGCTCGTAACATTTCGATTGTCTCACTGCGGCCGTAACCGCCATGTCGCGATATTATCGAATATATTTCATGTCACGAACATCATCTATTATTCGCTATAAGTAAACCCCACAATTCCCAACAGCGCACAAGAGGTCCTTGCACTCCAATGGTTCAAGCCCTCCGCGAGCTGTCTTGGCAACCACCTTATCATCTCACCTTTCTCTTATTGTCAACCACGATTTTACCCTTTATTACATCACATCCATAAACTACCCTTCCTTTTTAGGGTTCCGTAGCCAAATGGCAAAAATCGGAACTCTTATAGATTCGTCATGTCTGTCTGTCTGTCCGTCCGTCCGTATGTCACAGTCACTTTTTTCTGAAACTATAAGAGCTATACTGACGAAACTTGGTAAGTAGATGTATTCTGTGAACCGCATCAAGATTTTTACACAAAAAAAAAAAAACAATAAATTTTGGGGGTTCCCCATACTTAAACTGAAACTCAAAATTTTTTTTTGTCAAACCCGTAAGTGTGGGGTATCTATGGATAGGTCTTCAAAAATGATATTGAGGTTTCTAGAATCATTTTTTTCTAAACTGAATAGTTTGCGCCAGAGACACTTCCAAAGTGGTAAAATGTTGGTCCCCCCCCCTGTAACTTCTAAAATAAGAGAATGATAAAACTAAAAAAAATATATGAGGTACATTACCATGCAAACTTCCACCGAAAATTGGTTTGAACGAGATCTAGTAAGTAGTTTTTTTTTAATACGTCATAAATCGTAAACCGTAATTTACCTTTCATTCAATCAACTCAAATATTAAAAAAAAACCGGCCAAGTGCGAGTCGGACTCGCGCACCGAGGGTTCCGTACAAACTTCGTCCATCACGGGAAATGCACAATTTTATTTATTTACTGTATTTGAGGTTGGTGCCAATTAAGCTAGACCTCTAAATTGTATGAGCGCCCATACAACTCGGAGGTCTTTATTAATTGGCGTAACTATGTATGTATGGGGACACCCTTTAATTTTCAACTTTTTTTAATTTTTAGATTTTTTTCTTTATTTGTGCTGTAAGACCTTGCTTTTTGCCATTTTTTTTTATATTTGAGTTGATTGAATGAAAGGTAAATTGCGGTTTACGATTTATAACGTATTAAAAAAAAACTACTTACTAGATCTCGTTCAAACCAATTTTCGGTGGAAGTTTGCATGGTAATGTACCTACATCATATATTTTTTTTAGTTTTATCATTCTCTTATTTTAGAAGTTACAGGGGGGGGACCAACATTTTACCACTTTGGAAGTGTCTCTCGCGCAAACTATTCAGTTTAGAAAAATATGATATTAGAAACCTCAATATCATTTTTGAAGACCTATCCATAGATAACCAACACTTATGGGTTTGACGAAAAAAAAAATTTCGACTTTCAGTTCTAAGTATGGGGAACCCCCAAAATTTATTGTTTTTTCTATTCTTGTGTAAAAATCTTGATGCGGTTCACAGAATACATCTACTTACCAAGTTTCGTCAGTATAGCTCTTATAGTTTCGGAAAAAAGTGACTGTGACATACGGACGGACAGACAGATATGACGAATCTATAAGGGTTCCGATTTTTACCATTTGGCTAGGGAACCCTAAAAAATGGCAAAAAGCAAGGTCTTACAGCACAAATAAAGGGAAAATTCTAAAAAATTAGAAAAGTTAAAAATTAAAGTGTCCCCATACATACATAGTTACGCCAATTAATAAAGACCTCAGAGTTGTATGGGCGCTCATACAATTTAGAGGTCTACCTTAATTGGCACCAACCTCAAATAAGGTAAATAAATAAAATTGTGCATTTCCCTTGATGGACGAAGTTTGTACGGAACCCTCGGTGCGCGAGTCCGACTCGCACTTGGCCGGTTTTTTATACGTGACAATGCTGTGTAGCTCTCTTCTGTTTGTTCTTTTTCACGGTGGTAGGGTACCGCTTGACTTGCCTCGTCACTCAACTGTCGCCAAGCGTCTACTGGTGTTCTGGCAGATGCGCTTGAGAGCCAGTCGCCTTCTAGGCTTTATTAAGGGCAGCAATACATTGGCAAACCACCTGGTATTACTTATGCCCATAAGCGACGGTAGCCCTCTTACTATCAGAAGGATCGCCTGCCTGCTCGTGTCAGCGCTCCCGATAGGTTACACAATAATTCGTCCTACTTGTTATGACTAAACAATTTATACTATATTAAATTTTTCTACATAATGAAAACAATTGTTGGCATCTATTTATTGTACTGTTCCTAGCAGGGCCACCATCACAACTTTAATTCTTAGCCATTATTATTTCGTAGAAGTTTGTAGCCAATTGTCTTGAAATTGTCTGTCCCTGTTCCAAAACTTATAAGGGTTTTAAGGTCCTCTGAAGCTCAAGGACTAGAGCACGTTACGCAGACCTGTTTGCTCCCAGAATTTGCCAGACAATGCACGTTCTGGCAGGGCCACCTTAACAAACATATCCCTCGCTACGCATCTCTGATAGAAACGCAGTCTAAAACACTTAGAACTTTTGAACCTGAATCGATATTGGCGATCAATGAGTGACTGAATTCAAGTTCGTGGTGGCCCTGCCGGTCACACGCGCTTGTCAAGAGTGACGTCACTTCTATCTAATACGCAAAGGTCAATAAAATGCAAACATCCTCTCGTCATATCTTTATTTGACAAATAATCTCCAAATTACAGTTCTTTATTAGAATGCAAAATGAAAGTTGAAAACGGAAATAAAAACGCGTGGTCTTATTTGTATCACACTGAATTGCTTGTTAATTATACATATCTATCTATTACAAAAAGTTATAGTTATTTATAATAATGTAAACTTTTATAGAACCATAGTTCTAACAAATAATAAACTAGGACATCACACCAATATTAGCTTCACAACAACTGTGCGATGATTTATACGTCACTGATTTAATTACTAAATATATAGTTAGTTTACCTATCGCAGGTAACATCAAAGAATGTGTTCATTCATCAGATCAATAATGGTAACCACTGAGCCGGAGAGGAGCCATGTCTGAATGGCAAGTCAAGGCCTGCCCCGCTCCGTCTGTGGACAACCACTCTCATCTTTCCCTGAGTAAACATTTTATGTAGAGAAAAGAAATTCATATAGAGAAAAGTAAAGACTGACGACAGGACTGGACTCTGGACATCACCCTCACGCCTTTCATTCAACAGCCGTAGTCAGCTGGTAAAATATACACCTTACAACACTAATTATAATATATATTAAAATAAAACTGCTAGAAGTCGCAGAATGACGAACCCGTGTCCTATATGGGCCGAGAAGGAACTAAAACATGAAAAAGTCAAAAATACTGTAACAACTAGAAATCCTAACGAGCCTTACACGTTCAACTCTATGCAGTCCTTTTGACTAGCGAAGCAGTACGTGTTTCACTTTACTGGTCTATCCCTGTCTCGCGATCCAAACACTAAATTACAAGTATAGAATAGATCCTAGACTAACTAGATTTTAAAACACTATCGCATGTCGCGTAACTATTACTCTTTTTGTTATATTTTGGACAGATCATCACGAATCGTAAAGTAAAAAGTACACACTATTAGTGTGACCGAAAAATAATTTGGGTATCTGTATACAAAATATCATAAATTGATTTTACTTCTTCCTGCATACGGTTTACAGACGCGTAATACGGAGTCATGTCTTTTCTGTCATATCTCTTACTTTCTTCACATTAAGAACAATTCTCGCATCCATTTACTTTTTACCTAATCACTTACACAGCCCCAAATTGTATTTAGAATGAAGGAAATTAGAAAATATCGACTATATAATCTATTGGCTGCTCGTGAGCAATGTTGGTGATCACACGGCGGCTGTTGGGAAATTATTTCTTAGCGATGGAGTTGTTCTCCGAAGCGTCTGTTTTTTCTTCCGTCTTGACCACCTTGCCTTCACCTGGAATTTTGAATACTCAAACTTTAGATAGTTGAATAGAATCAATAGGATATAATTATATTATTGTAATGGATCAGAGTGCCGTATCGTCATGGAGACCGCTGCACAGTATCGAACAACGCGCGGCTACGAATAACTCGTATCCACACGCGTCGACACATTCACAGCTACCTCTACGACTCGTCATCAAGTCTCATCATCTCTAGCAAAACGTATCTATGTTTCTTTTGTAGACAGTTAAGACAAAGGCACTTTTAAATTTGCCATTGCATAAATTTAAGGAACGTGTTCAAAAATTCAAAATTCAAAAATTTTAAGTTAAGTCTATTTTAGTACAAAAGGCATACTATAACGTTAATGAATATTTAAATGACGACAATGCTTGGGTGTAGCGCTCGCTCTTGCAGGATAAATTTTATGTAATAGTCTTAAGTTTGTTTTGAAAAGAGTAATTGCTGAGTTTCTTGCCGGCTCTTCTCAGTAAAAGCAACCTTCCGAACCGTGCGTTAGAGTCTGACTATTCTTAAGTGCCTGTGAAGGCCTATTTGAATGAATAAATTATTTCATTTCAAAAGTACATTATCAGCAGTCCGCTCAGAATGTTGTAGAACATAGCAGATTATAGTATTTTTAGAACTCATTTATGTGAACAACTAGACATCTCTGTATTAAGCAGTCCCCACAAGATGTCACTAATAAGTTTGGTGTTGAATGATACATATGTAAATCGTATGTGGTGTGTAACGTTACCGTTGGGCTGGTCGGGCTCGGTGTCGGTGTTGGAGCGCCTGCGCTTGCGCGGGAACTTCCAGCCTCCCGCCACGTGCTTCACCTTCGGGAGCGGCTCCATATCCAGCACCTGACATGTACAATACGTACGTTATTATATATTCTATTCAAGATTATAGCTCATAGGAAATAAATAAAAATATTATAGCTTATACTATAAGCCTTATAGGATGAACTCGATCTAGAAAATTTCCTGAGGATGCTTGGTTGACTACTCAAAATGCTGCCACAAGCATTCGGGTAGTTCTGCATTTGATAGATTGTTTTTTTTAGTACTTTCGAGTCCCACCACTCGTTATGTGTGTGAGGGCACAATCTAAGAAACAGATTGAGCTAGTCACTACACTCCCATCTAGATTTATTGATTCTCAGGAGTAGTTGTAGCTCACAGGTAGCTTAGCTTGAAGATAGCATTTAAGCATTCGAACATTATTATAATCATTTTGGACTTGTATTCTAGTAGTGGATTTTGATAATGATAGATGAATTAAAATAAACATACCTTATGGATCTGTCTGAATGCAATTTGTCTGAGGAATTGTTGCGCAGACGCTGTCAGATCCTCACGTTTTTGTGGTGGCAAGTTGCCGAGAGCATCCTGGAAATTAAATTACATTAGATAGAATGGGCCTATATGAGTTTGGAATCAGATGGCCTTGGGTGGCAGAGGTAGGTAAGGAAGAAAAAAGGTTTGTTTTTAATACATTTGTGCCATTTTGGTATTAAGTTTTTAGTTAATAAATTATTATTATTTTGGGATGTATGGCGTTCTCTTGGAGTTAAACCTCAAGCTCATTGGAGGCTTGTGGTACTGTACTTACCACTAGCTCTTTGCAGAAAATAATAAATATTAAATAATAGCATGTTGATCCCATAGTAAAAGTTATTTATATTGATGAGTAATACCATTGATAGTGAATTTTATGAATAACCCAGTAAAATATCGTAATGGATCAGAGTGCCGTATCGTCATGGAGACCGCTGCACAGTATCGGACAACGCGCGGCTACGAATAACTCGTGTCCACACGCGTCGACACATTCACAGTGACCTCTACGACTCGTCATCAAGTCTCATCATCTCCAATAATAAATCATGCCCGATCACTCGGAAATATAGCATACAGTAGGGGGGTGTAGTGTGTAGGGTGTAGTTTGTAGTGTAGATAATACCGACCACAAGTTCCTTCTCGCAGGGGTCCCTCAGGCCGGGGCCGTGGTCGAGCAGCAGGCCGCCCGCCACGGCCTCCATGACGCGGCGCAGCGCCTCGCCCGGCGACAGCGCGCACGACGCCGACTGCATCACACCAGACACCAACAACTCCATCGCCTACATTGTCAGGGAGAATACAGTCGACATTACCGGTAGGTCACCCCACCCATACATACATACATCTCCATAGAATAGAGTGTAAATAAGGCAGATCATCTCTTGAAAGACCGATCTGATATTCGATCGAGATTTGGATGTAACTTGGCACAAAGATAGATCATTTCTTGGATTTTGAGACTGTACACACCCGGATCTTTATTATGATAATTATTGAGATAAATACGTGTTGATAATTAATCTTTGGTAATATTTATAATCTAAAATATTTAATCCTGTCTTCAATTTGTCGTATCGTACGATTGCGTGTATCGGAACGCTAGTCACTCCACGTCTATTAGCGGGAGTTTCCCCGCGTCATGTTTGACATAGAATAGTTCATTTGGCCAAAACAAAAATGTTGAAGTTTGTATAGAAGATGAAGTTTTTTACATGTTTGATAATTATCGGATAAATTGTCTTGATAATTTCAAACCCTGGTATAAAATAGATAATATTGTAATGGATCAGAGTGCCGTATCGTCATGGAGACCGCTGCACAGTATCGAACAACGCGCGGCTACGAATAACTCGTGTCCACACGCGTCGACACATTCACAGCTACCTCTACGACTCGTCATCAAGTCTCATCATCTCCAATAAGTCTAATTTATCACAAACTATTGATCCTCGTGGTCATACAAGACTAAAAACTTTTCAAAGACGCTAATTCATTGAAATCACAAATCATGTAGCAAATATACTTACATATGGGTTGAGCGGCGTCCAGTTGGGAATGCGCCGGCAGAGATCCCTCATGATGCGAATGATGATGACACAGGACTGCAGGCTGGCGGCCCTAGCCTGCACACAAAAGGGCCGTTAGCGGGGCCCTACGCCGCGTCGGGGGCCCCGGCCACAACCTGCCGGTATCCCCGCCGCGGTCTACCCAATTTATTGCTCCAATCTCGAATTAATTTTACTCAAAAAATACTATGCTATGCAAAGAAACAGAGCAATAAATATGGAGAGTGACGCTCACATCAAAACTGCGTTTCCTTGTAGTACGTACATCGTCTCCCACGGGCTAGCGAAGTGCGGGGAAACGCAGCTTGTTTCACAGAACAGATAAGCACTTGTAGCCACATGTTCATGGGAGTTCGACCATCGTTACACATACACGAGAAGCTACTTTACATTTTAAAAATAAAACAAAATAAAAAACAAACATGTGACTAAGGAATACGTGCGCACTCCCTCTATGAGATGTAAGGTATATCGAGATCTGACTATCGTGTCGTGGGTCGCTAGGACGCGCTAGGACGGCCAGGACGCGCTAGGACGCGCCAGGACGCGCCAGGACGCGCTAGGACGCAGCAGTAAGCAGTAGTGTGGAGTGCGCACGTCTGTTTGTAAATGTTATGGCGATGTACCTGGAACCACTTGGCGTGCCGAAGGGCGGCCAACGCGTCCAAACACTTCTGCCGCGGTAGCACATCCTTGTCGTCTCGCTTTATGTCGCCACCCTCTAGCGACAACAACACAAAGGGTGTTTGACCATCAAAAAATCCACAAAAACGAAGCAAACGCGAGGTTAGCAACCCTAACACTATCGCTACCCTATACGGCCACGATGCCACGCTACCGCGGGCTTGAACCGTTACAAACTCGCGGTGCGATTTTGAGCGCTCGGCCGATCGCATCGCGACGTAACGATCGCAACATTACATCGATGCGTTCGCGTAGCGTGACAAAAGACAGTAACTCACTAACGATACGCTTACTCGGTCCATAAAAGACATCCGTTACAATTTTAAAGGGGTATCGTTGATAATTAATTCAGATTTTTTTTTAACTACGCTAAGAAATTATTGGAAGTAAAAATTATTATAAATATAGTACGAATGTATAAATAATATAAAAGTGGATATGTTTGCTCGGTTTCTGTGGATAGTAATATACCACTTGCGAAGTCAGAACGCACGTGATATATCGCAAGTGATGATCAAAAATCCTTGCTTCCGGCTGCTTACCCTACTCACACCTAAAAATAAGCATTCAACACATCGCCCGGCGGTCAGACCGGGCGTATAAAAACTTTGAACAAATTATCTTTTTTTTTTTCAAACACATTAATATGTAAAGTCAAAAAATATAGCTCAGTAAATAAATATACACAAAGAGATATACAATAGAAACGACGCCAGAGATAGATAGTTTGTTCGGACAGTTCGGTACACAGGGTAACGGGTCGAGGGACGATTTCGACGACCAATTTCATTCGGCTCATCATATCGTCACGGCAAAACGTTTATAGAACGGAGGCGTACTGCGTACAATACAATACAAACAGATCGGATACTATGTGATCAAATAGAGCGGGGGGTGGGCAGTGAACGGTGAAATTGGCTTAGTCGATAATCGGTCAGGGTAAGGATGCGGTCCCACTAACCGGCAGGCTCCCGCATGACGGCCGAGGTGAGCGACACGAGCACGCTGCCGCCGCTCGTGGCGCTCGTGGCGCCCGCACCGCCGGCCTCGCACACTTGCACCGCGCCCTCCGCCGGCAGCAGCTCCACCTTGTACTTCACCTCCTCGCCCGGGCCCTGCGGAACACCGACATGACAGAGCCATCAATACGACATTCATACAAGTCCGACCTCAGCACAGTCGAATATTTTAGATCAAATATTTCATCGGGTCGAGGTGCACGTTTACCATCCGCATCTAAAGAAACCAGGGGGCAAAGTTAGCGGAGCTCCTATCGATAAAATAATCGGGGGTAATTTCGGAGGCTTCGACCGATAAGTGAGTACCCGCCCGGAGCCTAAACCAAATAATTTATTTCGGTCAGCCGGATTCTCAGTATTGGGATTACGCGATACGAGACTAATAAATAGCCAACCTAGTACCACCAGGGTCACCTACGCCTAATCAGGTATGAATACTATTTTTGGTTATCACGTCAGCCCAACGGGCAATAGGAAGTGTATATAGAAGTTACAATAGAGAGAGGAGTGATGAGACATTAGACATAAGTAACCTTGACTTTGGCGAGGTGCGCGGGCAGGTCGGCGGCGACTCTCTTGAGCAGCGTGACGGTGGGCCGGTCGTGGCACAGCACGACGAGGCGCACGTCGCGGTCGCCCTTCAGCAGCAGCCCCTTGGCGAGCAGCCCCACGCGCATCACGCCCTTGAGCGCGCGCGCGGGGCCGCCCCCGCCGCCGGCGCCGGCCCCGGCCGCCCCACCCGCGCCGCCCGCCCCGGCCGCCCCGCCCGCGCCGCCCGCGCCGCTACTGGCGCTCGTCTCGCCCTCGCCCATGAATGAGAACCTGAACAAAACATTTGTTATGTTTCAAAACTAAATCAAATTGGACGTGAAACCTCGTCTCTGAAGCCGACGACGAGGGATATTTAGGGTATGTTCCGTTATACACTGCGAGCACTGTTCCTTTCTGTTACCGGGGAGAAATTCGTTCCGTTATAGATGACAGTATACTGCCGCAGTATCCTAGGGAAATATATGACGTCATAAATCGTCGCCATTTTTGTACTGTGAGCACTGGCGTTTTCGAGGTAAGGTGCTCTCAGTGCTATGATCACGTGATCAACGGCGTCCAGAATGACAGATTACATATACGTGGATGACAGACAGTATACTGGACTGCGTTCCGTTTTAAACAGTACCCAGTACAAACTATAAAAGAACGGCTTCTCAGTATACTAACTGACGTCATACCTTACAGTGCTGACAGTGTATATCGGAACATACCCTTAGTGTAAGTAAATCCAAATAAACTCACTGACTAACTAGTGTAAACATTAAAATTTAAACGTTACCGATACCGATCGTAGTGATCGACCGCCATTATGTTAATCGATATATATCATTTGTAACAAACCAGTCAATTGAAACATTGCAGTAGATCTAACCTGACCCTTCAAAACATGATCAAAAACTACATAAATTATTCTAATACATACTGTATTTTGCTTTCTTACTAATTTTACTTACACCTCAGACAATGAAATACATCCCACATTGAATAACAAATGTAAATACCGACTACATTACTCAATTTTATCTACATTACTAACATACTACATACTGAGATGTGTCTATAACTTACGGAGAATTGTTGTCGACTTCCATTTTTTCCACCTTTTCTTTTTTTATCTCAATTTTTACCGAGCGCCATACAAACCTGGGCATGGGCATTAAGGTGCATACAACTAGCGTAATGGCGACAAAGTGAATACACGACAAACAAAAATATAACAACTCATCTAATAAAATAAGCATGAGAAAATAACTTTTACATGGTTATTCTAAATAAAAAAAATGTGACATTTATCTACTTCTATCATACGATTGAGATTTGAAATAAAATTGAAGAATAATTAACACAACCCATGATTATTATATTAGAGGAATAACAAAAAAAAGTACGACCCAAACAAAAAAATATCCTCAGAAAAAAACACTCATTGAAATTCCGATATTTTATCAGTTTTAGTCTAAAAACACAATATTTTATACTTACAGCTGATTATCACGACCATCCTCTTTCCCTTCCGGCTTATCGTCTTTTTTATCATCTGTTTTGACTGGCGGTTTGGCCGGAGTTGCAGCCTGTGTAAAAAAAAACATTAATTATAGTCATAACACTTCTCTCTACTGCCTGGTATTCCGCCTTATTCAGCGATCAGCAGCGATCGTGAACCGATCGGCTGCCTCATCGCATATGAAAGTCTGAAATGAGAATATAGGAGCCATCCTATTCAGTAGACTACTCAATCGTTTTGTCTACCGAATCGGGACCGTAACCGAGCAGGTCTGAATAAGGGGGAACTTTAACTTTCGGAATAATACGTTTTTTTAATATCGTTCGTGTTAAAATATCCTGTGACGTTCTTCGCATACGACACCTAATCCTTAAGAGAGTATAAAAACCAGGTTTCTTATACTGATTATAAGAGTGTGTCAGAACAAATAGTTCAAATGTTTGGTCTAGCTAGATGGGAATTTAAATCTCCAGGGTAGCGGGGGCTCAACACCGCGTCCTGTTTGTTTGACATTAGGATGTTAGTGTTTAGTAGAGCAAGTACCTTAGGCTTGTTCTGTTCAGCGAGCGCGTCGGAGAGCGACTTGAGCGCCTTCTCGGTGTGAGAGACGGCCCGCTGTATGTCCTGCAGCTGCGCGTCGGGCGGGTAGATGTCGGCGTGCTTGGCCACCACGTGCCGGTCGTCCGACGTCTCCGGCCGCCGGCCCGGGCCCGCGCCGCCGCCGCCGTACCCCATCCCCATGCCCATACCCATACCCATACCCTGCGATAAAACATATTAAAAAAAATTAAACATTGACATTTTTCAAGTATTTTTTTCTGTTTACTTGACGGTTATGATTGAATTGACTATAATATTGATAGTGACCGCCTAGCTATTCAAAACTGTCCGTATAATAGTAAGTAGTTTTGTAAAATAGACAAAAACAATCAGATCGTAGTAAAATGTGTATATTGTTAAGGTTAAGTATATAAATTATGCAATGGTATAGATTTTTTTGGAAAATTAAATACTGTGGCTAAACTACTCGATTGGATTTAAAAAATAAATATGTATACGGTTTAAAATCAATGTGATAAAGCTCTGGTGTGAATTAATGAACTACCGTTTTCTCCACCTTGTATAGAGGGTCATTTCTGACTATAACGCGACATTGGATGTGTAAGATTATTATTTTGTTGTAATTTCGTTGTGGTACGGGTCAGCTGTTGTTGAAATAAAATATTCGTTATTATAATAATTACATGGTGCTGGTGCTGATGGTGGTGGTGCATGGGCGGCGGGCCAGCCCCGCGGCCCCACCATGGCTCCACGCCGCCCTCCCAGTACATGCGCTCCTCCTCCTCCATGCCCATGCCCATGCCCATACCCATGCCCATGCCCATGCCCTGTAACAACACACAAACATGACATGAATACACACCCGCAGCTTACTGTGATACTTTATTTCTCATTTTTTTTAATCACAAGATTAAAATAACTGCCAAGAATAAACATCGTTGAACAACGACATCCAAACAACCTTTGAATGGATAGAAATTCAGACAAGGTAAATAGACAGTGATGCAGCTTTTTAAGTTATATAGTCGTAAAATAGATACATAAATATATTTACTTTTAATAAATAAACACCTACCATAATGCATAATATATTCTAAATTAAATTTCGAAATCTATGTAGGTTCGCCTAGTTTTCGCAAATATACCATCTCGAAATATCCACGTAATATAACACCATACTAATGCAGCAAGAGATATATTGTCGCGTTAACAATTTCTACAAAATATGCACTATCGGCCAGTAACAAAATCAATGGTATTTTTAACAGCTTCCCCGTAGTGTAGTAGCGAAGTGTATTGTACTCTAGTGTTGTAGTGTAGTGGCGAAGTGTATTGTAGTGTAGAGTAATGAAGTAGTAGTGTAGTGGTGTGGTACAGTACAGTAGTGTAGTGTAGTGTATGGTACAGTAGTAAGGTATACTGACGTCGTGCATGCGGCGGCGCGCCCACAGCTCGTCGCGCACCAACATGCGCTGCGCCTTGGCCTCGGCGAGCTTGCGCTGGTGCATCGACGGCTTCACCTTCACTTCCAGGTCCGGCTGCACCTGCACACAACACGACACAACAACTATTTAATATCAACCTTATTGACTACACATTACACTACAAGTTATGTAAGCAAACGGTCACCCTCATTATAAAGTTGTAATCATTTGATGCACGGATCTCTTGGCGTCGCAAGCGACAGCCAGGCTCGACGTGCACCTCAAACCTTTTACTAAGTAATCATTGGGTGATTAACATTATAAACTTGTCACCGAATCAACTAAACATATTACACATTTTGACCTGGCTTGAGCGTCAATCTCATCATGGTGGCCAAAGATGGACAGTACATAAGGTCAAGAAGGTGCTTTGGTCCTGTCATGCATTTTAACATCCCGAAAGTATAATCAGATTATTTTCATTTTATATTAATAATAATAAAATTATATTGAAGACCAAATATATGTTTTGTTATAATCTAACATAACTAGAACATTTGCGGAACAGTAAATCAAACTACATAACTATCCCAAGTGAAAAACACAAACAAACCTTTTTCTTATACTGTAGCCTGTGCCTGCGCCCCTTCATGTGCATCTCCTTAGCGTTGGGGTCGTTGAACTTGCAGTCGCAGAGCTTGCAGTTGAAGGAGAGCGCCTTCCCGTCGTCGCCGCGGATCTCCTCGATGTAGTCCTGCCCGACGGGCTGCACCTCGGGCTCGGCGTCGGCGTCCTCGCCCTCGTCGTCCTTGGCGGCGTCCTCCTTGGCTGCTGCGGATGTGCTCGTGTTGGTGTTGGTCGACATCGCGTCACCGCTCGTCATCGCGACGGTACTCAGCCCGCCGGACGCGACGAATGCGATCTTTGGCGCGCCCCCCACCGTCCTTTTGGCTGATAGATAGGAACAAGTCAAATTTTCTCTTTTAGATATTTAGTTCACTTCCGTTATACTTATTTGATTCTGGAAGTTGGGGTACCAATTTACGATTTTATATTTCGAATTTTCTATGGTAAAAAAATAACACTATCAAAGTAGGTTACTATTGAAAATAAGAATCAAGATTTTTGTGCCATCACTAAATTCAAATACTAGTTATTACCAACACAAACTTAAACTCATTTATTCAGTTTAAGCCCTAATAAGGCACTTATGAATGTTACAGTTGATTCTACCATCACTATATAAGATTTTGAATAGTAGGTAATGACGAGATTCTACAGTATTATTGACCCATAGATACACTCACACTCCATATCTGTTACCGAGTGTCTCGTATATTTTTTTCAGAGAAAATTTGACTCAAACAAATCTATCTGCCAACTAAACGCGTGCGGTTACAGATATGATATTGCGGCACGGGGTGAGTACAGAAGCGAGTCGACATACAAATACCTTCTCCATACGATTGTTACTCGTATTTGGAGAACGTATCTGAGTTTATACATATCAACATAAATAACACCTTGGAAATTCTGTAAAATTTTATAAGGTTACTGAAGCAGGCTGAAAAATTTATCATGTGAAATAAACTGTTAATAATACAAAATTAATTATACAAAGTGGAGAAAACGGTTGATCATTAAATGAAACCAGAGCTTTATCACGTTGTTTTTAAACTGTCTACAAAAAGTAATTGAAATCAATCGAGTAGTTTAGCCACAGTAATTAATTTTCGTTTTGTCTATTTTACTCATCATGTAGATACCTAACAAACTCACAAGGCTAAAGTAGGTCGAACAATGACCCGAGCACACGCTCTGCCTCCATTCCTCTGTCTAACGAAGAAAACGTATCGCCCGCGCCGCGTTCAACGTCGAGCCTCTTACAGGTCAGTGATGATGTAACTATAAATGATGTTGTATTTTTTTTACGTTCTGAAGAAAGTATATATTTCTTAGAAAATTTAGATTTTTTATTTTGTTTTAAAATTGTTTTCAATCGTGTTATAGTGCTTTAATGCACTCGTGACCAGTGTTTTAATTTTATGATCGACCGTCATATCCACCTTGTATACACATCGAAAAGCAAAAGTGTAAAGCCAACATATCTTTCAGCTCGCCAAAGAGAATATGGTAACTAATATTTAAAATTTACACAAGCATTTGAAAAGCGGATTTAAATTATACATCTAGTAATAAAGCCGATGTCGGTATATTTTTTTTTGATAAGTATTGACATCGAAATTAGTTACATCGATACCGATCTTAGGTTATCAGTTTTATGTAAATTTGCACTAATTAAAATCAATTTACACTCCACCAATGTAGTGTTTGTCACTTTGACGTCGATCACCAATTTTGTTCTGAATTGTTTTGTAATAACTCTAATTGATAATATGAAACTGAATACAATTTTTTATTTTTTTTTACTTTGTATAGGCTTGTGTTTGACCACAATCTCACTATGGTAGGTGATGATATGGCCGAAGGTGGTAAGCACACAAAGCCTAGAAGGAGCTGGCTCTCAAGTGCAGCTGCCGGAACACACCAATAGGTGTTTGGCGACAGATTTTCAACTTGAGGGTGGTAACCAGCCAGGCGGGTACTACAAAGTACCCTACCACCGTGCTATGGTTTCCTCACGATGTTTTCCTTCACCGAAAGCTCAAGCTCATTGTAGGATTCAAACCCACGACCTTCGCTGCGGCGTCCGACGTCACTACCACTGAGCTATCATCGCCTTTAAAATAAATAAATACATAACGTGTGATCTGTCTAATTGTCGAGCATACGAAGTAGGTAAGTAGGGCTTTTGGCCGAAGTTATATAAATACAAAATTTACAGGGGTTCGGAAATTATCGATCGTCGGCATCCGCATACAAGATTCGAAGCGCCTAAGATCGGTATAATGTATGTTCTAGTGTAGTCAAAGTCAAAGCCATTTATTCAGTTTAGGCCCTAAGAGGGCACTTATGAACGTCGAAACTACTGAAGTTACCACCGATTCGGAAATCGCCTTCAACTGAGAAGAACCGGCAAGAAACTCAGCAAGGTTACATTTTTCATATATTTAGTTTTTTTTTCTGACAATGTTGGCTTTTTTTCCATTAAATGTTTTACAATTATTAAAGAAATATGATACGCATAAACACAAAAATGAAAAAAAATAAAATAATAACCTTAACAAGTTCAAATTTTTACTAAAAATTAGTATCTCTAATACTAAGTAAGTATCTACCGGCTCTCTTATAAAAGTATGTACAAGATGCACTCGTGCAGAGTGCTGAGTGCAGCTACTTCCAGACAACAACGTAGTCGACAAGCGAACATAGATAATAATGTATAACGTGAGATAAGATAAGTTACCCGGGTGGGCGAGCTTGGTGGGCTCGGTGGAGGGGATGGGCTTGCCGAGCATGGTGTGCAGCTTGACGACCTTCTGATGCTTGATGCCGCGCACGTGCGCCGCGTACGCGTCGGCGCCGGTGCACGTCACGTCGCACAGCTCGCAGCGCAGCGCGCCGCCGCCGGCCCCGCGCGCGCCGCCGGCCCCGCCGCCCGCCCCCGCCCCCGACCCGCCCGACGAGCCCGCGCCGCTCGCCAGCCCCGCCAGCTTCACCGCCGACTCCTTCTTCTTGTGCTTCTGACCCTCCAAGTGCTCCTTGTATGTCTGCATTACTCAACAATATTATATATTATATACTTGCGGCGGCGTCGTGTGGCGGGTCGCTCGCTTCCCTACAATATGTGCGAGGAGGGCGATGGCTGCCACATGCGTCATACTTGTGAACAGGTGCTGCTTGTGGGGGCTGGTCTGCTTAAATTTGCTATCTATTTATTCACTATGTCACTCATCATTTTGTTTCTTTTTTTTTTATAACATATATTGTCAGTGAGACTAGATAAATAATTTAATGTAATAAATCTGAGTTGGTTTTGAAAAGAGTAATTGCTGAGTTTCTTGCCGGCTCTTCTCAGCAACCTTCCGAACCGAGCGTTAGAGTCAGACTATTTATAAGTGCTTGTGAAGGCCTATTTGAATAAAAAATATTTTCATTATCATTTCTCTTTCATTTTCATTTTACTAGCTGTCCCGACAGACATTGTCCTGCCCAACTCATACACAAAATTTCATCCAAATCGGTCCAGCCGTTTATCCTATGTCTCAAGTTGGACCAGACTGCTCACGGCGTGCCAATTTAATTTAAAATCGATTAAGTAGTTTAGGAATCCATCGCGGACAAACATTGTGACAGGAGATTTATATATATTACCAGACTGCTCATGGTGTGCCAATTTAATTTAAAATCAGTTAAGTAGTTTAGGAATCCATTGCGGACAAACATCGTGACAGGAGATTTATATATATTAAGATAAGATAAGATGTTACCTCATTTGTGGCCGAGGTTGACTCTAGATCTCTAGATAGCCCTTTTTATATGTTGTAAAATTCTTCCAATATGTTTCGCGACTCTACTCGGGTTGTTGGAGCCTCAAAAGTAAAGTTTTGAGTTGAGATTGAAATCTATTCTCGCGACTTTCGAGTTTTCTCTCGATAAAAATATAGTCAGCTCATTTTAAAATTACTTCTAGACCCCGTAAGGTCGGTCCAGGAAGGCCGAAAAAACATATTCCCCCCCCCCCCCAAAATCCTTCGTAACACGATAATTTGTCAAAAACGAGTATATAATAATATAGGGTATACCTGAGGTCCGGCACAAGAGATGCGACACACGTCGCAGTAGTGCAGCTGCTGAGCCTTGGGCGGCGGCTTGGGGCGCCGCTGCTGGCCCGCGCTCACGCCGCCCTTGTTGTAGTTCTTCCAACCGCTGACAACAAATAACAATTATCAAACATTATATCATCCTGCTATAACGACCATTCATTATGTTAAAAGATATTATCAGCTTAGAAATGCTTAACTTAGCCCTCCCCTGAAACACTGTCACAACATATAAAAATTGTTTACTAGTTAAACCTCCTTGATTAGTTAGTTTTTTTTTGAGGCGATGATAGCTCAGTGGTAGTGACGTCGGACGCCGCGGCGAAGGTCGTGGGTTCGATCCTACAATGAGCTTGAGCTTTCGGTGAAGGAAAACATCGTGAGGAAACCATAGCACGGTGGTAGGGTACTTTGTAGTACCCGCCTGGCTGGCTACCACCCTCAAGATGAAAATCTGTCGCCAAACACCTATTGGTGTGTTCCGGCAGCTGCACTTGAGAGCCAGATCCTTCTAGGCTTTGTGTGCTTACCACCTTCGGCCACATCATCACCTACCATAGTGATATTGTAGTCAAACACAAGCCTATACAAAGTAAAAAAAAAAAGTCCAATCAGAATATTTACTCATACTATAGACATAATAATATAATAATGTTCTCAATTGTTTCAATTAATATTCAATTCTATATTCAAGCAGTATAACATAAAATGTTACACATTGTAATGTAATTAAATAATTTATAACACGAACTCACCCTCCACCGCCAGTTTTATTCTGCTGAGCGACGTACATCGTCGCCGCGTTGTAGAGAGCTGTATCATACGCAGTGTTGCCTCTATTAGTAGTTTCTGCATTGCATACATTAGTTTTATTTTATAATTATACGATTTTTTTTTGCCAATAGGATACGTTTTGAATTAAATCAGCAGGCGACCGTCTACCAGTCAGTCTCGCTCGGGCCTGACAGATTTTCAAATGCTTTTAGGATTACGTCGCATTCTATTAGCAAAAAAAAAATGGTTTAATTTTGAACTGGGATAAATTGTACCTTAGATATGTAAATGGATTAATATTAGAATTTACTATTGGTTTTAAATTCGATATACATTAGGTTTAAGCATAGGTTTCATTAGAACAATTTTGGGTATTGCAAATGATATTGAAATGCAGAAAAACTAACTTTTCACCCGCGATTGCTTATCTTACTCCTATTGTTAATTTTAAATATTTATTAGAAGGACCTTGTTAAGTTTATAGGCTGGATGTCGATAGATCAGTCAGTCAGTCAGTCAGGATAAGTAAGTTTTGACGAGCCGATTGGCAAGATATCCTACCTATCACGCTATAGGTCGTGGGTTCGATTCCCGCTCAGGGCAGATATTTGTGGGCATAAACATGTCTGTTTGTCTCGAGTCTGGGTGTAATTGTCTATATACAAAGTAGTATATCAGTTATCTGGCTTTCATAGGACAAGCTCTGCTTAGTTTGGAGTCAGATGG
Source organism: Tetheella fluctuosa (assembly GCA_951216915.1). NCBI lineage: Eukaryota > Metazoa > Arthropoda > Insecta > Lepidoptera > Drepanidae > Tetheella > Tetheella fluctuosa. The sequence goes on along the minus strand of OX578229.1, from coordinate 781,008 downwards.
CGGTGTGGGAGGAATGTCCCTGAATATTTATTTATATGCATAGCATAGATAGGTTTTGTATCTAGCTATTTTCTTCCCACTGCTGACTTTAGTCTTTCTTGTCCGTAAATGTCTTTGATGAAACAAGTTATCAGTGTACGGTGTAAGGTGTACGATGTGTGGTGTATGGTGTATGGTGTATACTAACGCTTGTTGGTCTGCGCGACGCCGACGCCGACGCCGACCCCGGCGGCGGAGTGCGCGGCGTGGGCGGTGTGGGCGGAGTGCGCGGTGTGCGCGGAGTGCGCCGAGTGCGCGGTGTGCGCCGAGTGCGTGTAGGCCTGCGTGGGGTAGGAGGCGGCCGCCGTGGTGGCCGTGTACACGCCGCCGTACGCGCCCTTGGCGCCGCCGCTCGCGCGCCCCGTGCCGCCCACCACCTGCGAGTTGCGGGATTCTACATGTACATACGTACACCTGGACCGCCTCTCGTTCATATCTCGTGCGTTAACAAAAGACTAAAGGTTGCCGGTACGATTGAGACCGGGTAAGTTATCAGCAATGGTGAAAAAAAATTCAAACTTTTCGTACATTTTGATTCGGCAAAGTTGATCTTTTGTATGAAAAGTATTTTTTTTTTCGTGATTTCAGGGTTGGTCCCGTAGTAAAAGTTGTTCATATTGATGAGTAGTTCCACCCTCTAAAGCACTGTCGGTGTTTTAAAATAACCCTGTATATTAATTAAGTTTCCAAACTTGTGAGATAGATGTTGTTAATTCATCTCACTTGTATATCTTTCTAGCAAAAAAAAACATAAGATAAAGAATACAAGAAGTATAGTCTTGATTCCAATTGATTGTTTTACGTAAATTTAGTACACCAAGACTAATTTGATAACTTTATTTATATGTTCTATCTTTTATAAATGTTTGTAAGCCTAGTGAGATTAATAAGTTGTGTTTGTAAACAACAGAATCGCTATTTTACCTTTTAAAGAAACAAACAAATAGTGTTTTGTTTAGCTGACAGACCTTATCCAACTTTCAAATAAGAAGTTAACTAACTCTATTGGAATTCACAACTTTAAGAAACCTTTAAATTTCTCTCTCGGTATTTAACATTTTAGTGATGCATTAGTTAGTATCGTGTGGTGTGTGGTGTATAGTGTATAGTGTATACAGTGGTAGTTAAGTTACCTGCACTTGGGCGTAGGTGGCGGGCGTGGAGTAGGCGGACTTGGCGGCGGGGTCGTAGGCGGGCTGCGGCTGCGGCGGCGCGGGCGCGGGGTAGGCGGCGGCGGCTTGCTGGTAGTAGGCGCTCTTGCTGGCGTCGTACGCCGACGCCGCCGCCGCCGCCGCGTGCGCGTGCGCGTGGGCCGCTTCACCAACAAACACATATGTATTCACAAGGGCCATGACAACACAACAACACGACACTACCACTACCACTACCTACACTGCCTCCATCATAACATATTAGCTATGGGAAGGCGGTGGTTGCTATTGGCTAAGGATCGAGAGTGATTGTTCTAAGTATGTATGGGATAAGGGCTCCACTGAGCTATGATAGATAGATAGACTAAAGATTGTCAGTCCGACGCATGTTGAGATGATCAGTTCAAAGGAAGGAAATTGTAGATGTAAATTGTTTAATTCAACATACGAAGAGTCAGCAGAAAGAACCTATATCATTGATCCAAACTATTATTGTTTAAGATGTAAAGGATGTTAGTAATGCCCATGACATGAGATCACAGCTCAATTCATAATATGGGAAATGTCCTAGTAAGAAATGTCACAATTGCTACAAAATCATTGAGCTCTTTCAAACTATGTAATATTTCAAATGAGATTTGTTTAAATCATTGTTGTTATGAATATGTAAATCTTTTGTAATACAACACCAGTAATAAATGTAGCACATGACTATGTAAGCATACAAACAAACTAGAGTTCAGCAGTTTATATTGAACTACATGTGTCATCAATGCTGTATGAATTTACAGTTACTTTCAATTGTATTCTACAGAAATTGTTTTAATTTGACATAATAATACAATATCTGTTATTGTTTTTGCCGTACATGAAAATCTAATGCCTATAGCTTTTTTTTACTTATACACACAATAAAGGATGTCATACACGGCGAAGATACTATAATATTTTATCTTAAGGTCATGAGACAGCATTATACTATTAAAAGAGAAGCAACGACCTACCTTCACATTCCTTCTCTTTCACTGGTATAGCACTGTCTCATATATCTTAAGGTAAAATATTATAGTATCTTCGCCGTGTGTAACCCCCTTAGAGCTTGATATGCCTTATGTGGCCCACAGACTGCAGGTTGAGTATGGGTCTAGCAGTAAAGTGTAATAGGGTTACTTTTTGCTCAACAAAAAGTGTTCATTAGACTGTGAATTTGTCCTGCACCACTTGGCTCAGTTTCAGTACATTGACAGGAAACACTTTATCTACTCATGATTCATCAAGTGAACTGAGCGCTTTTATTCAATGAGAGCACGCCTTTTAGAGCCGATTAGTTACAATGTAAAAATAATGTCGCAGTCATATTGATTTGATTTGACTGCATGACTGTGAAATTAGAATATGGGTTTACAAACAACATTTACGATGTGAATATTGGATAATGTAAACAGGCGTTTATCATCAAATTACATAGTATTTCTTACCTTGAGTAGCCGCTGCGGCTTGATAGGCGGTGTCGTATCCCGTGGCCGCGGCGCGCTGGGTGCCGTAAGTTGCAGCTGTAGCCGCCGGTGCTACAGCGTAACCTGTCTGCCCTCCGTAAGCCGCACTCGCGGTCGCCGCGCTAAAAACACACCACTCGATCCTCTTACTTCCAAGTAACACTGTTTCTTCGTAATTTTTCACGATCAATACACACCAGACGCCATTTTGATTAGCACAAACACGAGCACAAGGCTCATCGATCATACGCATCTGATAATTTAGTTTATTGCACACACGAAATCTACGTTTTATTGATTATTACTTTACAACAACTTACCCGTATTGGGTTCCTCCGTGAGTAAACCCGAAATAATTATTTGCTGCCATCATTTACCAATTTTCCGCGTTGAAACAACAGACGCTTCGGGCGGAAAAGACCGGCGTTTTGTTTGTCTATGATAAATAAAAATGGCGATAATAAAGCTGTGGGCTGTCCGCCCTCTCTGCCCAAAACCGAAATCCATTAACCAATGTTGCCACTACCTGTATTCAAAATTGCAGAATTTCCGAAATAAAATGGTATTGAATATAAACAAAAACAAAACGATTCAATCCAGTGGTATACTAAAGTACAAACTGGAAAGAACGTGGTCTAAGCCTGCAATGATTGGTAAACAGACAGATCACTGAAGCAGCAGTGAGCAGGGCATATCAGTCACAAAACTGACATCTGTTTAAGTATGCTACCTTAACTGACTAAAAGCTAACTGATGATTGAATTTTTAGAGGTTCAAAATAGGGTATTACACCATTTTTGAAAAGTGTCTCAGTTCGGTCCTAAGGTGCTAATAAGCCACAAAAAAAAACACAAAATTTTTATTTAATCGATAAGTGCCATAAAAATGCATTTATATTTTACATTTTTAATTTTCACGCGTAGTTTGATGAAAACGCTGGACGTCATGTTACTCTACCGTCATGACGTTATTTGGTCTCTTGTAAGTAAATAAATGCGCTGATATTGGTCTCAATTGGTATTATAAAATTTTATAAATTAAAAATCAGCTATTATCCTTTTTATTAGTGTGTTGTTCCTGAATGCATGAATACTAGTGTAAAAATAATAATAATAATACTTCAGTTGACACTTTTTAGTTTACATACAGCACCGTATGACGTCATTATAATGGCGGCTACTGTTTCGCTTGTTTAGAATCAGATTAAAAAATCTGAAAAAATTGTAATGAATTTTTAAATTAAGTTATTTTACTAACTAAACAACTAAAAAACTAAAACTAAAATTTCCGACTGCTTATTCCCTAAGCTATCTAAATTGTGCATTTTTAGATTTTTTCTCATATAAAGTAAAATACCCTATTATTGGTAAACTTATTTTAATGCCCACTCAAATTTTTTCAAATCAAAAATTACAGAATATTTATGCTCTGTTATGAACAAGCAATGGTTCGACATACTTATTTATTAATAGTGAATTGGTTTCTCTTTATATCTGTTTAGATAATGAAAACATTAGTAGTAGTAGTAAGTAATTATATTTAATCTGTTTTAAGACAATATGAAAAAAATCAAAAGTTTTACATAAAATTTTGTCATGTTGAATGTTTTGATCAAGGTTGAACAGTTTCATATTGATTTCAAGTGTTTTGTCGGTTCAAACTAGTCAAAAGTATAAAAAAGTCTTTGTGACAATTTCAAACTTTAATCTGGAATAAGGCTGTCGATTTTTGTATTTTGGAAACTCAAATATATTTTCTGAAATAATATCTAAAAATTTGATGAGATGAACGAGAACGAAGTGAGAATGCAGCAGAATAATTAAACTTAGCCCCTTAGCTTGTCAATGAGACGCACACGCACGTCCTAAAACTACCTATAAAAATGGAATTCCGAGCCATGAAATTTAAATTATTAGCTACCAAATTATACTGATCGAAAATATATTTCACACAATCAGGGAAGATAATCGTTGATATGGCAGTACTAAAACCATAGACACCGTGGTAACGGAAATGTTTTATCGCTGCGTTCGCAAATAAAATAGAAAATAAACATTTCATTACTAATCAGGAAGTTTTATTCAGAATCTAATCTCTTAACAAATTAAATAAAATGTTTGTTGTTACTACTAACTAAATATTATACGATTTAGTAGTGCGGTTGGTTGGCACCTTCCAATCGTATTAAATCGGAATCTAAATATGATTATGCCTTCCTATTTCCTAATTAGTCTCTACAAATAGGATAATGTAATAAAGGGGGTCACACACGTCGAAGATACGATAATATTTTATCTTAAGATATATGAGACAGTGCTATACCAGCGAAAGAGAAGGAAAGTAGGTAGGTAAGAGGTAGGTCGTTGCTTCTCTTTTCATAGTATAATCATATAATGCTGTCTCATGATCTTAAGATAAAATATTATAGTATCTTCGCCGTGTGTGACCAGAGAATAAAATCACTACGTGTGTGTGACGTCCTTAATAGGTCTATGCGCTACAGTATGTTTGGAAATTAACAGAAATAAATGTAGTGATTTAATCTTCTTTGAAATAAATCTTAATGTTAATAAATACATAGGTAGTTGGAAAAACAAAAGTATAAAGATGTGAAAATATTTATTGTGGCTTAAATATTAGTTCTATCATATCTTCTCCGCTATCCCAAAAGTAACTTAAACAATATTGTGAGTATATTCAGCAATATTAGTGGAACTGAAATAAAAAAAAAAACAATACAATTTATACTAGGTACAATACTTAGCATGTTTATTTTATTTAGTTACAACTGAAACATCAACATTGATGATTAATAAGTACTTACTTCTGGTAACTGTCCTAATTGATCTGACTAAATTTAAAATTTGGAATTTCACAGAATTCTGATCTCCAAATCCTTGATTTTGGGAAGCGCCCCATCCCACTAAAAATAAAATAAATAAATAATTTTGTAAGACCATTCTATCACAATAAAAGCTCTGTTTCAGTGCCATGTCTAAGTAGCAACAGTCATATAAGTTTTATTTGTAATACCTAAGTATCATATCTAAATGCATAAGTTGCTCAGAGTAGCCTTAGCAGTGGATTATTTAATAGTTGATTTTTTGGTCAGAGTAGGCATATTGAGTGATTCTTCCCATGAATTAATTCTTTAAGAACACAAGTAAATAACCAAATCCCATTTTGAGTTTTAGTGTGGACATTGAATTGTTTTTTTAAAATTTTTATTGTAGGTTACCCTAATTACTCACTTTTTTGCATAAATCTTTCTTCATGAAGAACACAAACTGCGTTGAGACACAGTAAAGTAGCCTCAAATAAATTCCACAATGTAAGCATTGCTAATTTTAGTCTGAAAAGGATTTTTCCTTTAAAGGAAGAAATTAATGTAATATTTCTAAATCTGACTGATCTTTGTTATGACATTTGTTTGACACCGTAGTGATTTTGGGTATGTTCCGATATACACTGGGAGCACTGTTCAGTGCTCTTACTAGGGAGAAATTCGTTCCGTTATGGACTGACAGTATACTGCCGCTGTATCCTAGGGAAACATAATGACGTTATAAACGCCGTCATTTTTGTACTGTGAGCAACGTTAATTCTCTTGGTAGTTTGTGACTGTGAACACTGGCGGGTTTCCTATATTAGTATATTATCTATGCTGGTGGGCGTTTTTGAGCCTCAAAAACGCCCTTGAGGTAAGGTGCTCTCAGTGCATTGCAGGGTTGCCAGATGACCATGTGAATTTCCCCCCATTTTGTTTCAAAATCCCCCGAAAATTAGCTTTTTGAAAAAAGAACCCCCAAAATAGTTTATACTTATTTTGAAGGAGAAACACAATAGCAAATTTTTTCCATAGCTTTAACTATTGAACACCAATGAATGATTAAATCGAAGTAGTGCTGGGAATTAAAAATAGGTAGTGATCAATGAGAATACAAATGCATTAGAGTAGTGCTGCAAATTGCATTATTTGTTAAATGATTGAGTTATGAAAAAAAACCTCCATTTACATTGTTTATTTTACCCCCAAAAGTCCCCCCAAAGAATCTTTCCCCCCAAATCTCCCCCCAGAGTTTATAAAAAATCCCCGATTATGGAGGGAATCCCCCTCATCTGGCATCACTGGTGCATTGGTCACGTGATCAACAGCGTCCAGAATGACAGTAGGTACATGGATGACAGACAGTATACTGGACTGCGTTCCGTTTTAAGCAGTACCCAGTATAGCTAACTATAAAGGAACGGCTTCTCAGTATACTAAATTGTCTGTCTGTCATCCATATATATCCTACTGTCATTCTGGACGCTGTTGATCACGTGATCAAAGCACTGAGAGCACCTTACTTCAAAAACGCCAGTGCTCACAAAAATACAAAAATGGCGGCGTTTATGACGGCGTCAGTATGTTTCCCTAGGATACTGCGGCAGTATACTGTCAGTCCATAACGGAACGTATTTCTCCCCCCCCCAGTAGTAAGAGCACTGAACAGTGCTCCCAGTGTATATCGGAATATACCCTATATTGACGTCACACCTTCCTTACAGTGCTCGCAGTGCATATCGGAAATTCGGAACATACACACCCTGAAGGAGGGAGCCCGCCCTCTCGTATATATAGTGTATTATCTATGGCCCGCCCTACCTGGCCCTCCCGACTGACTGACTGACTGAATTGAACTGAAGTGAATTTATGACAGGGCTAACTGAACTGAATTTTGAATAAAAATAATTCAATTTTGGTTTTGGTTTGACCAATGAATGGGTTAGACTAAGTATTTATTCTCTAAATCTGCTAATCAAGAACATCCGACAATGGAATTCGATGATAAAGAGCCTGATAAGCCATCGAGCCCTCCACGCGAGTGTCGTGAGGAACTATCCATAAATTATGAGGAGAACTCAGTTCTGAACTGGTCAGGAAGAAGACTTAGTGGAGGCTTCAACTCTTCAAATATGCCGGATTTCATGACCTCGGTAAATACAATTGTCAGTGCCGTCAGTACCAATAATGTAGAAAATGTTAGATATTTTTTGGATGAAAACCAATCTCAAAGTAAAGATACAGGCAAAATACATTTTGACATAGAAAAAAAATCTAATAATAACAATACTGACGACAAAGAAGATTGTATTGAAGATAAAACAAACAGTTTCATAAATACTGGTACAGGGGTTCCAAAAGAAATTTCAAAGGTGGATACTGACGGTTTAGAAAACAGTTCAAGTATTTCTTTGGAATCAACATCTAAGGAGGTTTTAAATATTGAATTTGATAAAGATGATTATACAGAGGAAAAGTCATTATACCAAGAAGTAAAGGAAAAAGTTAAAGTAGTGTTCTTTACTGAGGAAACAGAGCCACAATGGTATGAGGTAAAAAGTAATTTGGTAACAGCACCAATGATCACAGGCAACCTACCGAAAGTATTCCAATCCCTCCCTGTTGTTGGTAGGCCAAATAGTAAAGATGACATTGAAGACTTTCAGTTGGATAAGATACGGGAGTTTGTTGGTTGCAATCTTGATGATGAAGAGTTTCATGAATTAGCTAAATACTGCAGGTGAGTTGTACAAACAGTATAATGGTGGCTTTAATAAAAAAAAAAATCTCATCTTATCTATCTGCCATGTATGTAAAGAGTCTTGGTCAGTATTTTAGTGTTACTTTTTTAGTGCAATGTGTTGTAAGTGCATTTTTCTTTTCATATTTTCAGTCCTATGCACTTGAAAATTGGTAAAGAATTGACTATGTCTTCAAATGTACCAACTACGGGTCACCCCCCAATTACCACGGATATAGAGGATAACATTCAAGGTCCAGAAATTGACAGCAATGTTGAGGAGTTGTGTACAGTCACGAAATGTAAATTGAGAGAAAGAGATTTTGAATTCCGTAAAAAACTCAAGTACCGTGGTGTGAGGTTAATACCACTTATGCATGAGGTATGTTTATTGAAATGAAATGCTTCAACTTGTTATTTTCCATGACACTTGAGGACAACATGCAATAAGACAGCTTACATGGAGTGATTTTCCCTAGAGAACTAGCTCTAACTGATTTCCACAGTTCAACAACACATCGCATGATAAATGAGAAAAAAAATATACTTTTACAATGCCAATTTTATGCCAACAAGTTTGTTATTTTCATTCCATCATCATACAACCCTAAGGCTGCATTTCCACAGAGATACATAGTGAGGCATGTGTTTTTTATCAGCCAATTGGATCGCTACATTAGATCTATGACATGTTAGCTGTTAAAATAAAGCAATCCTATTGGTGAACAAAAACTCATCCTTCGCTACGCAACTCTGGTGTATCATCTATGTGGTAGTTTTGAGTTTTGCTGGGAGCTTCACTGGCGTGCGCCGCGATAGAATTATACTATATGTTTATTGAAAAAATGTAGGCATGTATGCTCCGCTACCCCGTGCGAAGGCCGCTAGTTACGAATAATTAAAATAGTTATTTAGTAATTAGTTCTATTAACTGATATTTTCAGGAGGAAAATTGCGATGCAGATGATGTCTCGACAGTATCTGAAGTACCTGACGAGCATCCACCCCTAGAGCCTGGGAAAGATATTTTATATAGAGTGCGGGTATATAGACCATTTGTCTATAATGCCAATTCAGAGAGAAACGTAAGTCTAATATATTTGTGTCCAAATGCTCCGTAATATTTCTCTTCGAAGATTGAATTACTTGGCCTAAGATATTACATATCACTTAAGTAAAAAAAAAATAATAGTATTCAATATGAAGAAATGACATGTTAGTTCTGCAATAAAATTATCCGCGTTTCAGTTTATATGTGATTGGAGTTGCAAACATCCATACTTTCACATTTATTAGTAAGATTGTGGCCTCTGTTCTTCTGTTGATAAAACATCACGTCTGAAAAACAGTTATACTGTAAAATTTTGCATAACTTGTCTATGAATAATTTTGTGTTGTTTATATATTTATGTTCTATATTTTCAGATAAAAATCCGTCATTCTGTGTTCAGCTGTGACTGCGTATTATTGGGTCGGGACTCGCTGACCACACTGAGGGACCGGTTCGTCTGTCACAACGAGACCGACATGCGCGTCGATGTATCCACCACGCCCGACGACCTGCCCATGACTACCGCTAAGGTAAACAAGAGAAAGAAAAATAATAAAACAAACTAATTTAATTGTGATAAGAAATATACCATTTTATTGATACATAAACTTTAACGATCATTTCGGCTTTAGATTAGGGCAAGCCCAACCTATATTTTTGTAAACATTTGTATCGTTCGAGAAAAACAAACAGCTCCAGCAAATCAACTTGTTCAAATGAGAACAGCCTGCAATCCAATTTGTTTTATAAATAGATCTACTGAATTTACGTTTGTGTCCCTTGCTCTGAGAAATACACAGGTCAGGCGTTGGTTTTGGTGAAGTTATCAAAACTTTTTTTGAGAAAAAGTCAAAGATTTTACCTTGCCCTGGTCGAATAACGCTTTAATACACCTCATATCCTCACAACGCACTATTTCTTCCATTTTTAAACACAAATCTACTATCTAGTAAGTATTGCAATGAATCGACAACAAACAAAACTTTTCTTCAATCCAAAACAAACAATGTCTATGCACTGAAGTTGCAGCGAAACGAAGCTATTTTACGATGTACACGAGCATGCGCAATACTCGCGCCAAAAATCCGCAGACAACTTCATGGTAAATCAATGCTTCGCCCGTCCATACTAATGTGCAGTTTCGTAACAAAGTAGCGCTATTTTCACTATGCGTAGTTTTCATACGTTAGAAAGAGAGATGTGCAAGCCGCCGTTAATGGGCTTGCGTTAGCTTTGCAGACGTGCGTACGAGCGGGATGGAAGATGTGGAATATTGTGAACGTGTGTGCTGTACGCATGAAGCGGCGCGCGTGTAGGAGCGTAGCCGGCCGGCCGCCGGCCGCTGTGTTCGGGGTAGTTGACCTACATCGTATGACCGCGCGAACTTTTTAGCGCGAAATTCAAATTATTCGATGTTTGTTACGTGTGGGTATAAGTTAGGCAAGCCGGGCTTTTGGGCTTGTATGAAGGTACCGCCACTGCAATACGAATCAAACGAGCCCAAACTTGATGGGGTTGTGTCGTTTTATCGCGGAGTTCCTATGGCTACCTTCCAGCTCCAGCATCAGATCCTGGTTACCATATAGGATCAAAGTACTCGTCAATACAAATCAAACGAGCCCAAACTCGATGGGGTTGTGTCGTTTTATTGCGGAGTTCCTATGGCCACCTTCCAGCTCCAGCATCAGATCAGCACCGCAGCTGTCATCATAATATTGCATTGTCACGCGATTTACATATGTGCGCAAAATTTCAGCTCAATCGGAAACCGGGAAGTGGGTAAAATTTTACATGCAAGATTTGGTGACAAACATCGGGACAGGTGAAACTGAATAAAAAAGTACTAAACAAAAGCTTGTAAAAAAACATTGATTGCAAAAAATTATCGCCATTTTAAGATTTTTGAAATTTACTTTTATATTGTTAGAATGTTATCTTTAAGGGAAAAAAGTTATAGAAATTTTATAAAGTTGTGCGAGCGAAGCCGCGGGTTAAAAGCTAGTACATGATAAATTCAGCAATATTGTGTGTATTGGCCTCTCCTCATGTTCAAGTACACTTAGCAAATAAGAATGTTATGTTAAAAAAATATGTTAGATAAAATCAAACGAATATGAACTCTATGTAATAGCTTTAGGGGTTTTTTTTTAAAATTAAACATATTCGACAAACTGTGTGAAAGCATTTTGTACTGCTTCCTGAGAAGAAAACTTTTTATCACGTAGAAAATTGTCCAAATCACGAAAAAAATGGTAGTCCGTTGGAGCAAGGTCTGGCGAATACAAAGGGTGACGAATGGTTTCTAATTTCAGTTTCTGTAGAGTTAAAACGGTTTCTCGCGTTATCATGGATCAATATTGGTTAAGATCGATTTATGAGTCAGTGCTGTTTCGCTGCTAGTTTGGCTATGATTGTTCGGAATTCGGCACAGTAGACATCTGCCGTTATTGCTTGACCAGATCGGAGAAAGCTATAGTGAATAACACCATGCTGAGACCACCAAACAGTTACCATTACTTACCTTTTTATTGGTATGCTTTGCTTTAGGACACTGTTGCGGCGTTTAACCTGGGGTCAGCCATTGCATTTTTCGCTTACGGTTATCGTAAAGAATCCACTTTTCATCACATGTCACAATTCGATCCAATATTCCTTCATTTCTGTATCGATTCAACAAGGCAACACAAGTTACAACACGCGTTTCTTTCTGTACATCAGTCAAATACTGAGGCACCCATTTTTCATATTTTTTTATTTTATTGATTTGACGCAAATGAGTCAATATTGTTGGTAAGGTAACGTTAAACCATGCCGCTAATTACTGGGTAGTTTGGCTCGGATCGGCTTCCACCATCTCTTTCAATTCATTGTTATTCACCTGTGTGGGCAGTCTTCCACGTGGTTCGTTCTTCAAATCAAAGTTTCAATCACGAAAGCGTTTAAACCAAAATCGCACGGTGCGTTCATTAGCAGTCCCATCTCCAAACGCAACATTGATATTGCGAGCTGTTTCTGCCGCGTTAGTTCCGCGTCGGAACTCGTATTCAAAAATCACTCGAATTTGTGTCAGTGACCCGTCATTGCGTGTCTCTGTCGCAAGCGCCCAAATATATAGCCGTCGCGCTCGGCCAGATACGTTCACTGCCGTCATCATAGAAAAAAGGTCATTGCACTAAATAGTCGGTGTCGTGTTGCAGGAGATATTCCCTAGCGGGTTCCTGTTCATCAACAACGTGTTCTACGTGGACAGTAGGGCGGGCTGCGCCGACCTGAGCGCGCCGCTGCGGGCGTGGGCGCGGCGCCGCGGGCTCGGCCTCTACCGGCGCCGCGACATGGCCGCCGTGCGTCTGCACCAGCTCGTGCTCAAGCTGGGCCACCCCGAGGTGAGTAGCTGTACCGGCGCCGCGACATGGCCGCCGTGCGTCTGCACCGGCTCGTGCTCAAGCTGGGCCACCCCGAGGTGAGTAGCTGTACCGGCGCCGCGACATGGCCGCCGTGCGTCTGCACCGGCTCGTGCTCAAGCTGGGCCACCCCGAGGTGAGTAGCTGTACCGGCGCCGCGACATGGCCGCCGTGCGTCTGCACCGGCTCGTGCTCAAGCTGGGCCACCCCGAGGTGAGTAGCTGTACCGGCGCCGCGACATGGCCGCCGTGCGTCTGCACCGGCTCGTGCTCAAGCTGGGCCACCCCGAGGTGAATAGCTGTACCGGCGCCGCGACATGGCCGCCGTGCGTCTGCACCGGCTCGTGCTCAAGCTGGGCCACCCCGAGGTGAGTAGCTGTACCGGCGCCGCGACATGGCCGCCGTGCGTCTGCACCGGCTCGTGCTCAAGCTGGGCCACCCCGAGGTGAGTAGCTGTACCGGCGCCGCGACATGGCCGCCGTGCGTCTGCACCGGCTCGTGCTCAAGCTGGGCCACCCCGAGGTGAGTAGCTGTACCGGCGCCGCGACATGGCCGCCGTGCGTCTGCACCGGCTCGTGCTCAAGCTGGGCCACCCCGAGGTGAGTAGCTGTACCGGCGCCGCGACATGGCCGCCGTGCGTCTGCACCGGCTCGTGCTCAAGCTGGGCCACCCCGAGGTGAGTAGCTGTACCGGTGCCGCGACATGGCCGCCGTGCGTCTGCACCGGCTCGTGCTCAAGCTGGGCCACCCCGAGGTGAGTAGCTGTACCGGCGCCGCGACATGGCCGCCGTGCGTCTGCACCGGCTCGTGCTCAAGCTGGGCCACCCCGAGGTGAGTAGCTGTACCGGCGCCGCGACATGGCCGCCGTGCGTCTGCACCGGCTCGTGCTCAAGCTGGGCCACCCCGAGGTGAGTAGCTGTACCGGCGCCGCGACATGGCCGCCGTGCGTCTGCACCGGCTCGTGCTCAAGCTGGGCCACCCCGAGGTGAGTAGCTGTACCGGCGCCGCGACATGGCCGCCGTGCGTCTGCACCGGCTCGTGCTCAAGCTGGGCCACCCCGAGGTGAACATTTATTTTTTTACTATGACTATAAACTCGATCCGGCGGATAGAAAAAATTGACTGGATAAGTCGAACACCGGATAACTACCGGATATCCGTTTCATTTTTAGATTTATTCCAGAATCGCTGCGAACAGCTAGTATTTTATATATTAATATTATAGATATATTATATAAATTTTGTATAATATTTTTTATTTTAAATTACTAGAGAATAAATGTATTTCCGGTAGCTATCCGGTATCCGGCTTGTTTGGCCTTTACTATCCGCCGGATACCGGATAATAAGTGACTATCCGGCCGGTTACCGGATTTTAAAAATATACGATATATAACTGTTTTAATTCACATAACAAATACCAGTGGCGTGCCTAGGGCTTTAGATTAGGGCAAGCCCAACCTATATTTTTGTGGGTTCTAACCGTTTGACGTAAAATCCATCTTATTTCTTCAATCTGTAATCTTAGTCTTAAACTATCACTTGCTCCTTGAGGGTCCTTGAGGCGAGTTAACCAAAGCACACTGAAGGCATACTACTTCTAGATAGATTATTTAAATCGTCATAACCGGACGTATTCCAAACATTTGTATCGTTCGAGAAAAACAAACAGCTCCAGCAAAACAACTTGTTCAAATGAGAACAGCCCGCAATCCAATTTGTTTTATAAATAGATCTACTGAATTTACGTTTGTGTCCCTTGCTCTGAGAAATACACAGGTCAGGCGTTGGTTTTGGTGAAGTTATCAAAACTTTTTTTTGAGAAAAAGTCAAAGATTTTACCTTGCCCTGGTCGAGTAACGCTTTAATACACCTCATATCCTCACTTTCTTCCATTTTTAAACACAAATCTACTATCTAGTAAGTATTGCAATGAATCGACAACAAACAAAACTTTTCTTTCAACTCAAACAATCCAAAACAAACAATGTCTATGCACTGAAGTTGCAGCGAAACGAAGCTATTTTACGATGTACACGAGCATGCGCAATACTCGCGCCAAAAATCCGCAGACAACTTCATGGTAAATCAATGCTTCGCCCGTCCATACTAATGTGCAGTTTCGTAACAAAGTAGTGCTATTTTCACTATGCGTAGTTTTCATACGTTAGAAAGAGAGATGTGCAAGCCGCCGTTTTTGGGCTTGCGTTAGCTTTGCAGACGTGCGTACGAGCGGGATGGAAGATGTGGAATATTGTGAACGTGTGTGCTGTACGCATGAAGTGGCGCGCGTGTAGTAGTGAGCGTAGCCGGCCGGCCGCCAGCCGCTGTGTTCGGGGAAGTTGTACCTACATCGTATGACCGCGCGAACTTTTTAGCGCGAAATTCAAATTATTCGATGTTTGTTACGTGTTATACCCATAAGTTAGGCAAGCCGGGCTTTTGGGCTTGTATGAAGGTACCGCCACTGACAAATACCTATTATCACCATATTTGCATGTAACAATAAAAATCTTTTAGTGAAAAAATTTGACTGGCTTCTCCCTAGTTTTTAGATAATAATTATTGAAAGAATAATCTGTTTTCTTCGATATTAAATACAGTTTGGCGTATAATTCATTTTGATGAATCTCAGGCATTTTTTTGTATGGTTAATTATAATCCGTGATGATCGCGTTTGCAATCAATTCAACGAGTCAATGAAATGAAACACTTGCGAACTTCGCTCAATTCACCCAAATCTGCTCGATCGTTCGTCACCGACCCAAGCTAGCTCGTTACGATGCGCCAATCAGCAATGTTCGGCCGGATATCCGGCTTCAAGGTAGTCGGATACGGATATCCGTTTCATCTCAAAAAGTTACTTTTAGCAGATAGGTCTACTACATACTACAACTACATCTTATAAGGAATCTGCATGCCAAATTTAAATCTGTATATTTTTTATAATTCCTGTGATAAAGTGATTAGAGAGTGTGTGAGTGGTATGTCGATTTTATGTATATTTATTCGAAAATAATTCCTACAAGAATATAAACTTAAAATGAACCTTTTCTTTCCCAGGTGTACGTCCACCAAGGCAACTGTGAGCACTTGTTCACATTCTCCGAGATCCGTCTCCTGGGGCCGTCGGACCCGCTATCACCCTCCTACTACCCGTGCCACACCGCTATATCACAAAACCAAAGTATATACTGCACTACCTGCGCAGAGTTCAGCGCTAAATGGGTCGTAGTCGGTTGCAATAGAGTACCTTTTGACCCGGCATTCTTCTGCGATACATGTTTCAAGTTATATTTATATAAGGATGGTGTAAAGATTGGTGATTTTAAAGCTTTCTCGTACAGAGGGAATGAGATCAATATGTTGAAGCCGATGGGATGACGAAGGGAAGGTTATGTGGATTTGGACATTATTGGGTGGAATGACTGAAGCTTTCCACACTAACAAGTATTAATTAACAAGGACTGATTGCGAAGAAAAGCTACACAAAGAAAAATAAACTCTAATGTAGAATATCTATGACATATTGTTATATTAACAAGGGAAAGCCAGTGAAGTGAAGTGAAATAAATGCATGTAAACTATTTTACTAAAACCAGGTTTTGGTAACAATAATGAATACTAAATTAATTCGGTTTCTCAGTTTTATGTCGACTGGCAGTTCTTTATACCACTAAAGTGGCAAACAAGAAACAAAAATAGTACATTTATCATGATATTATAAAGAAAATAATTTTGTTTAAATTGTTTGAAACAAGCACATTATACTGGATGCGATAGATAAGTAAGATTAAGAACATAATCATTACGATGTAGTAAATATACTTTACAATATTGTAGCAATGTACTAATATGTATAACAAATAAGTGAGTAAAAATTTATTTAGTCTGTGTATGTATTCGCAAGTGATATCAAGTTAGTATTCTACAATATTATCTGTGGTTTTATTTTAGGCAGAGTTTGCATAAATTCAGGTTTGGCAACAATAATTACTCGAGAGCAGGGTTGCCACCTGTCCCGATTCTGCTGGGACAGTCCCGATTTCGATGATATCGTCCCGCGTCTATTATTTCCTGCAGTCTTTTTGATGACCTAAATTGGACTTAAATCCGACCGTCTGATAGCTATCTGATTGTCCCAGGAGGTGTAATATATTTGAAAATATGATTCTGTTTTATAGGTTATTAGTTGGGATATAATCACAGACATAGATCTAATATAATATATAGGTACTAGTAGTTTACCGCGGTTTCCGGTATAATTTTTTGTTGTTACAAGTACCTTTTTTTTTTGTTACATTGTATAGGCTTGTGTTTGACCACAATCTCACTATGGTAGGTGATGATGAGGCCGAAGGTGGTAAGCACACAAAGCCTAGAAGGATCTGACTCTCAAGTGCAGCTGCCGGAACACACCAATAGGTGTTTGGCGATAGATTTTCAACTTGAGGGTGGTAGCCAGCCAGGCGGGTACTACAAAGTACCCTACTACCGTGCTATGGTTTTCCTCACGATGTTTTCCTTCACCGAAAGCTCAAGCTCATTGTAGGATTCGAACCCACGACCTTCGCCGCGGCATCCGACGTCACTACCACTGAGCTATCATCGCCTTACAACCTACCGTATATATCTACCTATCTTATCTTAGGTCGTGGGTTCGATTCCCACTCAGGACAGACATTTGTGTGCATGAAATTATCTATATAAGTATGTATTTACAAAAGAAAACTAGTATAATATGGTAGTATATCAGTTATCTGGCTTCCATAGTACAAGCTCTGCTTAGGGGGTCAGATGGCCATGTGTGAGGAATGTCCCACAATATTTATTTATTTATTAATTTAGTAAAAAGCTGTTATTTAGAAATTATAAATAGAGACACTTCAATTTTATTAATATAAATAGTTTACATCTAAGTGAAATGGGTTCCATTCGTTGTACGTTGAGCGATATTAATTTATATCCCGAAATATAATTACATTACATACAGGATATTTTGTTATCACTGGCAATACTTGCAGGGGTGGAAGTACTCATCAATGTGAACAACTTTTATTATATTATTATTATATATTACTAGCTGTCCCGGCAGACCTTGTTTTTCCTCGTATTATTATATATATATTTACTTTTTTTCTCTCCATAAAAACCTTCCTCAGACTTCATCAAATACAACAAAAAAGAAATTAGCCATATCGGTTCAGCCGTTCTCGAGATTTGCGGTCAGCAAATCATTCAGCAAATTCATTTTTAGGGTTCCGTAGCCAAATGGCAAAAAACGGAACCCTTATAGATTCGTCATGTCTGTCTGTCTGTCTGTTCTATTAGATTATAACCTGAAAAATCACCCAACATATTAGGTATATTATATGAAAATGAGCCTTACGATTGCGATTTTAAGTTTAAAGTGCAAAGATCCCCATCAATACAACTGAAGTATTGTTGAAATCTTTTATTAGCACGCCTATTAGGGAGGAATGCATATAACACAAATAGTGTGCGTTGGTGTGAGAATATGCAGTATCTTTATTGGACCAATCAGCAGCTGATTCGAGATAAATGTAGCAATCGTTAGCTGCACGCAAAGGATGGCGGGTTAACTAAGTGACTACATACTGGTTGAATAACTTAGCTATATTTATTACTAGCTGTTCCCCGCGGTTTCACCCACGTTCCCGGGATAACAAGTAGCCTATAACCTTCCTCAAGAATTGGGCTATCAAATGCAAAAATATTTTTTCAAATCCGACTGGTAGTTCCAGAGATTAGCGCATTCAAACAAACAAAAAACTCTTCAGATTTATTATATTAGTATAGATTGAGAAATCAGTTTGTTTTTATCAGAGGGCTGACAACAAAAGAAAAAAAGAAAGGCTGAAGAGAGGGCTTTTTAGAGAGCGATATGTCGCTCTAAGAGCAGCTCGACTACCTTACAGAATACCGCAGCCAAATAACTTATAGTTGTGTTCCTGCGCGTGAGTAAGGTCGCCAGCTCATCAGAGAGGGGGGAAGGGTCGGTAAAGCGCGAGTGATATCCATGGTATGGCAAGCGTTCATAGGCTATGCGTTCATAGGCATAAGTACAATTTCAGGTTTTTTTTTTCATTTAAATTACGACCGAATATTTTTATTTTATCATTTTCGGAATACTTACGACCTATACTATCATCCCTCAAAAGGACCGTACTTCATTTATTAGGACCTTATGTAAGGTACATACGAGCTACAAAACATACGATACTATAATAAAATTTGTGTTTGGGAACGCGGAAAAGACCGCAGGCACGGAGCTAGTAAGAAGCGATACCTATCTATATACCTAAAGATCATTCACATTCTATATCCAGCATAAAATCGCAGCTAGATTACCTAATGTCGAGAGGAAGACGTTCCATCATCATTTTTGTTCATCTGATCGGATTGTCAGTTATTTAGGTCTAGGAGACTGTATAAAGTGCGCTCCGACTAACGAGCTTAGCCCAGATTTATCTGAAAATAGGCTAGCTGTAGGCGCTATTGACTGAGGAGATTTAACACAAGAAAAACATGGCGGGAATCAGGTTTCCGCCATATTTACCAAATGTATAATGTGACATCGATGCGCGATGTCGAAAACAGGAGAATTATTGGGTTTCTTATAGTCAACTAACTTCTCCTCTGCCCCACGGTTCAGAGGGATGTTAATATGTTTGTCCGGGATAAAAGTACCCCACATCTTACTCCAGGGTATGATCTATTTATGTGTTAAGTTTCATCCAAATCCATTTAGCAGTTAATGCGTAATTGAGTCACAAACATCCAAACATACAATCTAATATTAGTAGGATTCATTGCGGGCTAATACTCGTATGTAGCGCATAGAATTTTAGAATAACGCCTGCCCATTACGTTATAGCAACTTCAATAGGATGATAGCAATTTTTTGCTGTTTTTACGAAATGGTGATGGATTTAAAGTACTATATATAAGACGGGCCGGTTGGCGTGGTTGGTAAGATACCCTATCTATCACGCCGCAGGTCGTGGGTTCGATTCCCACTCAGGACAAACATTTGTGTGCATGAACATGTCTGTTTGTCCTGTGTCTAGGTGTAATTATCTATATATGTATGTATTTACAAAAGAAAAGTAGTATATGTAGTATATCAGTTATCTGGCTTCCATAGTACAAGCTCTGCTTAGTTTGGGGTCAGATGGCCGTGTGTGAGGAATAATGTCCCAGAATATTTATTTATTTATTTATTTATATCTCAGTCTAGGCGAAATGGCTTGTGCTAGGATAATTCTAAGTTTGAATTGAATTCGCAAAGCATTGCACCCTGAACTTTACTGCTAGAAAAATAATTGCTCAGGTAACTAATATCACAAATTAAAATATGGTAAATATTCTTATAATCTACTTACCTTCTTTTAAGGTAGTAGAACTCTTAGTGCAGAGTTCGCCCGGGGAAGTACTACCACCATATCTAATTCCGCCGTGAAATAGTAGTGCACTTGTATTACTGTGTTTCGGTTAGGAGGGTATGGGAGCCGATGAAATTACAGGCACAGGAGACTTAACAGCTTCATGTCTCAAGGTTGGCAACGCGTGAGTGATACTCCTGGCAGGGAAAATATAATATTGTATTTTCATTGCTGGTGGTGTTATGAGCGTCTATAGGCTACGGTAACCGCGTTAAAACATGCGGAAAGAGTACGGAGCACTTTGTAGTACCCGCCTGGCTGGCTACCACTCTTAGTTAAGCATTTATTGCTAAGTACCTACTAGTGTGTTCCGGCAGTTGAACTTGAGTGAGACCCAGTTGCCTTCTACGCTATTATAAAGGTTGCCAACTCATAGGCAATCTAAAAATATATATTTTTATTTGAAACACAACGTCTATGACTATTATAGAGTTTAAGACGTCTGGCTAAACTTTAGAGGTGGTTAGATTTACAAGAGAGACGTCTGGGTAAACTTAGAAGGTAGTTAGATTTACAACAGTCTTGTACTTATTATAATTAACTAAGTTTAGAATTACCAAGGAGGTAGTAACGAGTACCCAACTTATACCTACGTAGCTCCTCATCAAATAGTAAATTCCATCATTAAGGCGACGCCTTGAAGATTTTGGTTGCAAGGATTCCGATTTTTCTCAACAATGACTGAAGCGAACGAACTGAAATTTATTGTAAGAATTCATCATGTCTTTGACTTTATTTTGTACGTTGCATAACACGATTGGTTAACTTTTATAACACAAAATAATTAACCAAAAAGACCTCTTTAAAATAAGAGATTCCAATTTTACCGGCATTGAGGATTGATTTGAGGTTCCAAAATTTCTACATATATTAATTGAAACTGATACTATAAATTGTACTTAGGTTTTATGAAATATATTAGTAGTTTTTAAATTAAACAATAAAAACGATTTTGTCGCATACGCCCGTTCCGTTTACGCGGGTTTTCTATGAGAGGTCGCTATAGTAGGGAGCGGGACGCAACACGTTGAATTTCAGATTTTTAAGCTTAACGCGGCGTCACCTTAAGATAGAAAATCAGACACGTAGGTTTCTATTACAAGAGCAAGTCATCAGTTCAGGTGCAACTTCCGCGAGGGCGGAATCCGCGCCAATCGCCATCAATTTTCATAATAGCTGTCACGTGTTGATAAATAAATAAGTAAACAAAAGTACATACATGATCCACTGTTGATTGGATAATCTTCGAATGTAACAGCTCGTTCACACTGTAAAGGTATATGTTTCTTTTGAACACATCTTTAGGGTTCCATACGGAGCGTTCGTACTGAGCTAATGATGTTGCATTGTCCATCCGAATGTCTCAGGCTTGAAATTTTTAAACCTAGTAAGATAGTCTTAAGACCAATGAATGAAGCGATGGAACGACGATATCATAGCTACAGCCGGCAAGGAGTGGATTAAGCAAGCGAAAGACAGGGAAAACTGGATTAAACTGTCAGAGGCCTATACCCAAACAGGGGTTCCTATCCAAGAATAAAATCAAGAAACAATAAAATAAAAAAAAACAATAGTTAAGTGAATAGTCATAAGTTAAATTCATATTATGTATACTTACATGATACTTAGGTGATGGGAAATAAAAAGGCTTTATTATTTATTATTATAATGTATCTTTCTGACATCACGGCGCGAGGACCGGTCTTTTTTAAAGGCGTGCGTGGGGATACATATTAAATAATAAATAAATATTCTGGGACATTATTCCTCACACACGGCCATCTGACCCCAAACTAAGCAGAGCTTGTACTATGGAAGCCAGATAACTGATATACTACATATTATACTATTAAGATATTATTAAGATAGTCTTAAAATTTACATGTTATTAAACATATTTCAAGGGCCCAAATATAATATTAATAACAAGACTAATAATAAAGAAATTGCACGCCGGGAGTGCCGACAGAAGTGAAAACTTTTTTTTTTGAGAGATTGAGACTGAGATTGAGATTGAGCTCTTGTATCATTATCATTAAAATTATTACAATCTAAAATAAAAAAAAAATCTGAGTGAGTTTGTTTTGTTATGGCGCCAAAATTACTGACAGCGACTAGCGACATTACTGGCCGCAATTATTCAATGGGAGAAAAAAAAAAACTAAACGTCAAACTGCGTCTCGGTGTCGCGAGTCCAGAGGTTTTATCTCATCTAAAAATATGCGTACCGCGCTAAAAGAAGTTTACACTTCAAAAATAAAGATTTGTAGAAGGCGTCCAGAAATGTAAAATGGAAGCAATTTGCTTTTTGGGTATTATTGTGGGATAGAATAAAATATGTTTTCTTTTCGATTCAAAAATTATCGATTATTACCTTTTCAACATATTTTCTGTATTCTGTCATGACTCTCATGATTATATCTTAAAAACACCTTTATGCATGAAGCTGCAATTTGGGTCTAACATTATTCATATACTATAAAACAACAAATACCTACTACTACTAATAATAATAATGGATAAATATAGAAAAGATAAAGTGACTGTGTGTCAACAAAAGGAATATTTTTTTGTTGTTTCTACTAGGTAATGTCATAGTAAAATTAGAAATCTATAATACTTAGCAACAGAATTTAAGTCGGTTATATTATTATTGCAAGGAACCCTTTGTACGCAGATCCGACTCGTACTTGGCTGGTTTTTAATATTTCGGCTGCGGCGTATGTAGTTGAGAGTGTTGACGTCAGTATTCTTGATCCATTTAATAATATATAAATACGATCCTTCAAAATATAACCTTCTGTTTTATAAACTTGACGAAGGAACAAACAGGGTTCTTTCATTCATCTTTTATTGAAGCAAATGATTCACAAGCACACCAATCTATGGATTAATTATAAAGATAGTTTACAGTAAATCCTGTGATACCCACTTTTTGCCACTTTTAGTTAAATGACGTTAGAAAGTAACAGATATATTCAAAACCTGGGTTTTACTAGACTTGCTTTAATTAAACCATTTCACGCAATATTGGGAAAAAAGTGCTTCGGTCGTGTGTCAGAGGGGGGCAATTGCATCATTGCCTGTATCCGCGCCTGACCGAATTTCCC
This sequence comes from Tetheella fluctuosa, assembly GCA_951216915.1. NCBI lineage: Eukaryota > Metazoa > Arthropoda > Insecta > Lepidoptera > Drepanidae > Tetheella > Tetheella fluctuosa. The sequence continues at coordinate 757,730 of OX578229.1, read as the reverse complement.
CAGCTTTAGATGAAGGATAACATTGTGAGGATACCTGAGCATGCCTGAAAAATAAAGATTTTGAAGACACGATCTTGGGAATTTAATCAATTTGCTGTGGATCGTCTGGAAACTCGTGCATTGGACGTTTACAATCTTAGTAAAGATTTCCTTTACTAAGCCGTTATGTATTTTTTTAAGCACAGATTAATAATCTCAGGGAGATAAGTAGAGTTGTGTCACCTGTGACCCGAAAACGCAACGTGACCAGGTTAATGTAGAAAAAATAACACCATAATGTGATATCGATTGTTGTGAGTACTTTGGTAGTTTACTTTTTGAAAATGTAGATATGCTGTCGATCTTTATGATGAATAGCTTCCGTTTCAGTTGCTTAGGACGAGAGGTTATAATGGTTTAAGTAACTCAGTGGAGTATCTATTGGTATATAGATATTTTAATATATAAAATTCTCGTTTCACGATGTTGGTCTGCGATAAACTCCGAAAATACATATCCGTAACGTATTTTTTTTAAATGAGTGATTTGTTTCAACTTAAAAAAGGATAGTTTTGTCCCGATTATTTCCTTTTTTTATACCGGGAAACCGCGGGGAACAGCTATATGATATATAGATGGGTTTTACTGTTCTCTATTGGGATTTGTCATAACTTGCTTACTGCCTTCTAAAATATATTGCTTAGAATTATACTACTAGTTGTCCCCCTGGGCCACTTGCGTTTCCGGGATAAAACGTGTCGTAGGTTTGTGTCCGTGATTCAAGTTTTTAATCGAAATCTGTTCGGCCGTCATATGAGACGCTTTTGGGGTAAACTTTAATATACCTACAAAATATATAATATATGGAAATTTGTCTGGTGAAACAATCATTATGCTTCAATAATAATCCCAGATCCTAGGTATACAATTCACTTTCGACATAACAAAAATAGTTTGGTAAAGTGGGTTGAAAAACGCGAAAATATTTGCTTTAACTTCGGTGCATCGCTAAAATCAACAATTAATTAGGTCACTCACCATCAAAATGAATTTTATCTGTTTACATAATGTGCAGCAAGAGCCTTGGGCGATAACGTTGGCAATTTTAATAGGAATATGCAAAATGTAAACTACCTACCTACTTAAGTTTATTTTTTTACCAGAAATAAAATAAAAGGTTCTGTCAAACAGGATCCGACTCTGCGACTTGCGACGAATAAGTTGACGACCAATAGTGTGAAACAACTCAAAATATACAGAGTGATTTTTTAGGCGTTGGCAATACTTGCAGGGGTGGAAGTACTCATCAATATGAACAACTTTCACTATGGGACCAACTCAGATATCGCGTTAAATAAAACAGTTACTTCATACATTTTGGTCGAGTAGGTATTGAACTATTGTATTGAACAGCTGATATTTTTGTCGTGATTTCACAGTTAGTCTCATAGTAAAAGTTGTTATTTTACTCATAGAAAACTTCATTTAATTAAAAAAAAATAATAAAACCACTACTGTCACCGCCGCCTATTATATTTGGGCTACCGAGCGCATTGACAATTCTCCTTTAACTATTGTACTCCTAAGAATATGTTTTTGAGACTTAGGGTTAGTATCGTAGCTTGCCATCATGTTACCTGATAGCTTATCTGGTAGATATCTTCACAGGCCATCTCATTCTGGTCTGGAAAATTTCGAAAGATTTTATCGATAATTTGGTCGGATTATATTGGCTGCTCACTTCACACCGGTTCGCCGCAAGACTAGCCTCTAAAACGTACGGTTTTGGCTCCTCCAATTCCAATATTTAAGATTCGAATGAGAAATTGACAAACAAACACAAAGACGGTGGTGACAATTTACAATCAGACCGCATGCCTGTTGTTGTTGCGCTTGTCAAATATAAAAAAAATTCTTCAACAAATGTTCAGATATCCCATTACAGACCAATAAATCGATACGATACCTCCCATGACAAACATGTACCGCCACCTAATAACACAGTAAAATATTAAGAGCATGATGTCACCGGCTACTTTCATTACGCACGTAAGTACATGTGTTATGTATGATTAATAACATATATTATCTCTGCTCGGTCGTTATGTTTTACTTGCATTACATAATAGTGTCGCCGGTCCTATTTGTGGGTTTAAACAATAAAAGGTAAATTTGCTGCGAGCAAATAGGGCTTATGCGGAATGTAGTATCATAATTTTATATGTCCATGATTTTTTTTTTCACACACTGCCATGTGATCCCAAATTTGATCGTCTTTGTCCCAAACTAAGCAGAGCTTGTACTATTGAAGCCAAAGATTTACTACATATAATACTTTTCTTTTGTAAATACTTATATAGGTATATAGATAATTACACCCAGACTCAAGACAAATTGACGCACAAATGTCTGTCCTGAGTGGGAACCGAACCCAAGACCTATGGCTTGATAGATAGGATATCTTACCAACCACGCTAACCGGCTCGTCCGTATTTTTTTTAATATAAATAAATACTTTATGATACATACAGATTTTAGTTAATATTACTCTTGTTATATATTTTTTTCATTTTTGTGTTTATGCGTATTATATTTCTTTAATAATTGTAAAACATTTAATGGAAAAAAGAGCCAACATTGTCAGATTGTCCAAAAAAAAAAACAAAAAACTAAATATATGAAAAATGTAACCTTGCTGAGTTTCTTGCCGGTTCTTCTCAGTTGAAGGCGACTTCCGAATCGGTGGTAACTTCAGTAGTTTCGACGTTCATAAGTGCCCTCTTAGGGCCTAAACTGAATAAATGGCTTTGACTTTGACTTTATGTGGGACACGTCTACACCCTAACTACATGGGCATAAGGGTCATAATAACCTAACAGGTCTAGTGCTGATTGTTAAAGTTTACCTTACTCGATGGCATATTTTTGGAACCTATGTTAAATTCGTCATGTGGGGACAACTTTTACCTACTAAGTGGACTAACTCAGAATTAACATTTTGACCGCCCAAGACCGGTCCTGTTGGAGATCCTGAGGGGGTCTTGACGGCTGAGATGATGATGATGAAGTTTGACCTTCAGTTCAAAAAGTTTTTTTTTTGCCGATTTCAGAAGTTGGATTGGACCTTTAGTAAATGTTATCCAGTATTATTATACTGATACATATATACATCAAATATGCACCCGGCACGACCTACCCTTGAATTTTCTTACTTTCTTGTTCGCAAGGGGCAGTTCTTGTATATATCTTGAAAAAGTAAAAAAAAAAAAACGCTGATATTTCTACTACACACACATGCTTACTGTAAGAGGCTTTATCGAAATCAAATGCCTCAGCGAGCTCTCCGAGCAGTGCTTGCATTATCCGTATTTTTTTAGTATCCGGATAAACTGGATATTAAAAATGTACCATCCGGATGTGCAAATACTTAAAATACATTTTTTTAAATTTATTTATTTAAGGTTTCAAAGTCAAAGTTCTAAGTTAGCCTCAAGGTTGGCAACGCGTGAGTTATACCCCTGGCAGGAAAAATGTAATATTGTATTTTCTTTGACCGTGGTGTTATGATGTTTGCCGCCATGTAGTATAAAATGTCCATTGCCATGGCAACCAATGTTTTTCGCTAGCTAACTTCATACCTTTATATTTTAAGATGTCAGACATTAATTCAAAACTAAGAAGATAAATAAGATAAATGGCTAGGCTGTATGAGCTAGAACCCTTTGCCTTCCAAAATACGGCAAAACATAATAAAAGCAACATGGCGCGTAACCGAAAAACGTGACGATTTGCTACAAAAATTTCTCCCATACGTCGATAAAGAAGTTTCACTTAAAAAAAAACTAAAAATTATTTCTTTACTAACGTTTAATACTAAATTGGCCAAGCCAGCCTATATGTAATAGTCGAGATAAACCCGCATAGCAATAGTTAAAAAAACTACAAGGTTACAGATAAAACAAATTAGTTTATCTCTTTGGATTGTTATGTATCAGAGAGGTGCAATTGGCCGGCGCTATAAATAAATTTAATTTAATTAATTCATTACCTCGATATTGCATACGATTGTTAATTGCTTTATAGCTTTTGGTATTGTCGAGTTGTTTTGTAAACATCTATATCTTAATATATATATTTCTTGTGTGCGTGTGTATGTGACTGAACTCCTCCTAAACGACTGGACCAATTTGGATGAAATTTTGTGTGTATATTTGAGCGGGTCCCTGGATGGTTTGAAAATACAATTGGACCCGGTAGATGGCGTCGTAATCGAGTTTGGACAGGACAACGTCTGTTGGGACAGCTAGTCTGTATATATAAATCTAGTTCCCGGGATAAAATGTAGCCCATGTTACTCAGAGATAATGTAGCATTCTAATGGTGAAAGAATATTTGTTACAAACATACAAATATTTCCTTCGTGTAGATATAGATGTGGATGGTAAACTGATTGACTGGGTGATATATCAACGCACAGGCCAAACCGCTGGACCTAGAGACATGAAATGTTGCACTTAGATACCTAATACAGTGCAGGCATCCATTAAGGAAGGATTTTTGGAAATTCAACCCCTAAGGAGGTAAAATAGAGGTACGCAGGTGAAACCGCGGTAGGCTAGTAGATCCTAACTTCATATTATAAATACGAAAGTGAGATTGTTTGTTTGTAACCGTTTCACCCCTAAACCGCTGAACCGATCGCGATGAAATTTGGCACGCAGATAGTCTATGGTATGGAGAAGGACATGGGCTACTTTTTTCTCGGTAACGCGGGTGAAACCGCGGGGGACAGACATTTATATTTATTTCACTAAATAATAATATTAATAAAGAACCAAAGTAATTTAAAGTTTAAAAGCAGGTATTATGAAGTTTATAAGTGCATTCCGTAACAATTGTTTGACGAGTGAAATTCCACAAATTACATTCGCCAATAAAGATAAGACGCCATCTTACAATAAACAAACATTATGGTGACATGAATTAATTATGTTAGAATTGTGAGATTCTAATAAATGATTCAACATTGATTTGTGATCCTGTAAGCTCTAGCAGTTAGATCACTGATAACAATGGTGCCGGATTAAGCCAGCGCGGGGCCCTGTAGCAAATATAATCAAGGGCCCTTGGTTCAGGCCATCTCATGATTCAGGTGCAGAACCAGCTTTTAGATAATAAGAGTTGGTCGTGTAGATATATTTTCACGAAATTGAAGTCTTTTGAAAGATTTATGATTGTACTGTGATTTGTCTTAGTTTTACTATTTCAATAATTTGTCTTAGTTTTACTATTTCAATAATTTTCTTAGTTTTACTATTTCAATAATTTTCCTTCTCAATCATTTTAAATTTATTTCGCAACCAAAATCTTGTAATGGTTTTTTAAGCGAAGCCCGTAGCAATAGGGCTAATCCGGCATTATGGTACCTTTTCTGCATGTCTGGCCGTCAATTTTAAAATATAAGTTTCTGGATTATTCGATAGGATGACGAGTGGAAAAGCCATGTAATACGGTTTTCCTGGCAAAGAATACGTATATATATTACAAAAGCTTGATAAGAAGGCTGGCGGTCCACCTGATGGTAAGTGGCTACCGTCGCCTACTATCCTTAGTATTGCTAATGTCCGAGTCGAGATTCGCATTAAGTTTTTTTTTTCATAAAGCTGATAAACATCAGAATCGCCCTGGGAAAGCGATAGAGCGATCAAGAATGATCTAGGCCTGGTCATGCCTATTTAACCAAGCTTAAGACTCAAGTTGCTGTCATCAAATAGCAAAGACAAAAAACCGTAATGTCACCTAAACTAGTATAGTATTTTTTCGATTATAGTCACATTTTTCAACAAAAACAGTATGTAAGTAGTTTACAAATTGGGTCAGGCCCGAGCTGCGCGCGGTAAGGAGGCTGCGGCAAACAATCAGATTAGATACCGAGCACAAACACCGCGTGTTGATATAGCCGACACTCCGGAGCGCCAACCTGGGCTGCGCGTGCTACGGTACGCCTCTAATAGACATTACCTCACTTAAATATTAGGTTTACTATTTCTTTGTCTTCTATTTAATGCTCCAAAATCATCTTTATCTTCACCAAAGTACAAGCGGTGAATAATTTAGATTGCGTATTTTTCACTTGCAGTACTAGGGGATTTGCCGATGTATCGCCAACCTTGAAGAGCTCTTTTTACTCATTTGAAGGACCCCATATCGTAGCGCCGAGGGAATACCGTAATGTGGAGCTCATTCCAAATCCTAATGGTGAGAGCAGTACTCAGTATGCAGCCTAACCTGCGTTTTATAAAGCTGCAGCCACTGGAGTGGTGAAAAATACCGCGTGGAACTATTTAGCGCGATCAGATTTTTGGTATCCTTCGTCTAAAGTCTCGAGATTACTGTAGTGGATATGGTGCACTTTATAAAGCTGCAGACGCTGGAGAGTTGTGAAGTATCGCTTGGAACTATTTAGCACGATCAGACCAGGCAAGCATATACGCTTGCCTGGTATCCTTCGTTAAAAATCTCGAGATGGATGATTACTGCAGCATCTTAGAGCCAGTTCTGTTTTCTGTGTTCTACGGGAGCTAAGTTTCAGTCGCGTGCCCCGCCAGCACGCTCTTTCGAGCCCTCCTTTTTTGGGCGGGGCTTGGCAACGGTGATGGAAAACACACACATTGCTAAGCCCCGCCCACTTCCGCTACTTGGGCGCCTCTAGCACGTGACCCTTAGCGTCGGCGGCAGACCCCCCGATTTGCCGTCCACAGGTCCCCGTTAGGGCAGTATCAGACCTGCGAAGGCCAGACGCCGCCTGGCACGTCGCCGGCGGCGGATCGGGAGCGATTCGATGCTATCTACCCGCTCCCGCTCCGCCGCTTCCAGGACTCGTCGCTGCCAACCATAGATCTAAGTATTCTATGGCCTCCTTAATTAATTATAACCTAAAATAAACATGACCAACTGAGAGCATACAATCAGGCATGGCTGTAACAATTTGTTATTATATAAAAAATATGCTTTAAACAAATAATCTGTTTTGGATGTTTGCTTAGCGAAATATTAGAGCGCTGAGTCAATTCTTAAGCGCTTGTTATAAAGTTAACCCACCGCTGCATTGGCTACCACGTAGCAACCACATCGCAATCTTATCTCGGTCTCGAATTAATCTCATTTGTTGATGACGAGCAAATTTTTTCAAGAGTACGTAATCATAGAAATATGAGCAGATGAAAACAATTGTACATACTTACTCCTTTTGAAGATAAAAGCGTCTGATTATCAAATACAATTGTGTGGTTAGTGAATTTTTTTGGGAGATACATTTTGTCCTAAAAACATATTTTATTTTTTATAGAAAATTGGTGGATCTATAATCCGTTTTATGGTCCCCAGTTTATCCTTATTCTCATTTTTTTCTAAAAGTGATTATATTTTTCTAGCAAATATCCAGGGATATTACTCACGTATAGGGCCATCTGATCCCAAGGACAAATAGACATGCTCATGCACACAAATGTATTTCTTTCTTCAATTCCCGAATCAAACCCACGACATGAGCGTGATACCAACTCTATCCGTCCCGAAAATGTTGACTATCCTAAGATATCGATAAATTCTTCATAAATATAGATAATAATATGCACAACCTTATTTGCATGTCAAAATACTCTTTAAAGAAAAGAAAAAAAACAACAATAAAATATTAAATTAAAAGACTACACGATGTATAATTTCGAAAAGGATTAAGTATGTGGCATATACTGAAATTTTCAGTCGAAATAACTAGTATCTATACTCGTAGTGTAAATCTTCAAATTATACACATGCAAAGGTGAATGTCCGTGTTAGTGCAAACGTAGGTAGGTAACTTTATTTGGCGTCGATGTAGAGCTAGTCGGGTCGTGTGACAATGCGCTCAACACTTGAGCAAGCGACCATAAGACACACGGTTTAATACTAAATTTGGGACACCACGTACGCTGAAATATACTTACATCTATTGATATTGAAATTATCAATTAATATGTGAGATAATTATGAATAATTTAATTATAAAATTCTGGTGTGCGTGTGTTTTTATTCGTCTAAACGGCTTGATCGATTTCATGTTTTTTTTTATGAGGTTCCTTTACGCGGCTTGTGGTAGGATTTGACTGACAGAAATGATCAAAGTCAAAGTCAAAGCCTTTATTCAGTTCAGGCCCTAGGAGGGCACTTCGTAAGTACTGAAGTTACCACCGATTCGGAAGTCGCCTTCAACTGAGAAGAACCGGCAAGAAACTCAGCAAGGTTACATTTTTATATATTTTGTTTTTTTTTTGGACAATCTGACAATATTGGCTTTTTTTCCATTAAATGTTTAACAATTTTTAAAGAAATATAATACACGTAAACACAAAAAATGAAAAAAAAAAATAACAAGAAACAACGTAAGGAAAAAGCGTTAGAAGTTTTTACTTCAAAAATGGACGCTAAATTGTTTTTGTTGAACTTCGTCCCTGGTGGGGGCCCCGACCGCACAATACTTTTTTTTTTACTTATGGTCTCACTTGGAGGATTCTTAGCTAATGATGGATCCGGTAGGTGGCGCTCCGCTAAGTAGTATATCTATATAAGTCGAGAAACACTGACAATGCACAGCTTAAACCGCAGGGTCTGGAAACTTGATATTTAATACACAGGTTTTAAAAAAAAACCGGCCAAGTGCGAGTCGGACTCGCGCACCGAGGGTTCCGTACAAACTTCGTCCATCGTTCGTCCATCACGGGAAATGCACAATTTTATTTATTTACTGTATTTGAGGTTGGTGCCCATTAAGCTAGACCTCTAAATTGTATGAGCGCCCATACAACTCAGAGGTCTTTATTAATTGGCGAAGCTATGTATGTATGGGGACACCCTTTGATTTTCAATTTTTTTTATTTTTTAGAATTTTTCCTTTATTTGTGCTGTAAGAACTTGCTTTTTGCCATTTTTTTTTTATATTTGAGTTGATTGAATGAAAGGTAAATTGCGGTTTACGATTTATGACGTATTAAAAGAAAACTACTCACTAGATCTTGTTCAAACCAATTTTCGGTGGAAGTTTGCATGGTAATGTACATCATATATTTTTTTTAGTTTTATCATTCTCTCATTTTAGAAGTTACAGGGGGGGGGGACCAACATTTTACCACTTTGGAAGTGCCTCTCGCGCAAACTATTCAGTTTAGAAAAAAATTATATTAGAAATTTATCATTTTTGAAGACCTATCCATAAATACCCCACACTTATGGGTTTGACGAAAAAAAAATTTTTGAGTTTCAGTTCTAAGTATGGGGAACCCCCAAAATTTATTGTTTTTTTTCTATTTTTGTGTGAAAATCTTGATGCGGTTCACAGAATACATCTACTTACCAAGTTTCGACAGTATAGCTCTTATAGTTTCGGAAAAAAGTGACTGTGACATACGGACGGACAGACAGACAGACAGACGTGACGAATCTATAAGGGTTCCGTTTTTTGCCATTTGGCTACGGAACCCTAAAAATGGATTTTAATGGAGCAAGCTTTATCTTTAGTATGAAAAGTTTTTATTTGCGATTTCAAAGTCGGTCCCATAGTAAAAGTTATTCAGCATGTCGAACCCAACATATTTTTCGAAAATATGCTATCTCGATAACTATGTATTTCAAAATACTAATGGGGGTAAATTAAGGATTTAGAACAATAACGCTCAGAACGATAGTTTTATACGATATAGAAGTCAAAATATAAGTAATATATCAAAATTGAAGCACTAAAATTAATGTGTGCGTAAACATCTAGTAGTTACATTAATTCCATTGAAATGGCTTCACTCCGCTTGGGCGGGTATCGCGGGTAAAACTGCGGGGCGGAAACTAGTTATTGTATACTGGGATTTAATGTTTTCCCGGGATAAAAAGTATCCTGTCTTATTTCAGGATCAAAAGTAAATTATATACTAAACATGATAATTGTAACAAACATAGACACACTTTTTGCATATTTGTTGACGTCATTTGTTATATCCCACGTTTGTTTACTATAGTGTTTCAGTTACTTCATACGTATTTTCAGTTTTAATTGCTATATAAATCATGGAAGTAGTTAAAAAACCATCTTACAAGTATTGTATGGTACCGAAGTGCAAAAACACTATTATTAGTACACCCGATAAAGTGTTTTTTCGTATTCCATGCGATGCGAAATTACGAAAAAAATGGTGTAAGATGATGAGAAGGGATATTGTATCTCCATTATCGGTTCTATTTTGTTATGAAGATCATTTTAACGTAAGTATAGCATATATTTATGTACAGCTTAGTGTGAAAATAGGAGGTTTGGTCTAAAACTAACCTAGCCTTGTTTACAAAAGTTATTTAAAAATGTATCTAAAGATCTTGCTTATTTATCCGTATTGCGGTTTTACGAAATTTTAATGATTGATAATTTATTTCAGGTTAAGGCTCCAGTCTCCCTAAAATCAGTGTTCTTGCGGAATTTATCAGAAAAGAAATATTTTTTTTTAGTCATCAGAAAAGCAATAAATGAAATATATTTTACGTTATTTTAAAGTGTATGATTTGAAGTTTCTAATACATATTTTATTTTTTAATTTGACGCCTCTTTTATTAGCTTTGTGAGGCTTTAAGCTTACCTCTATTTACGTTCCACGCGTAGAGGGTCTCATTCATGCACTCGCCACGAAAAAAATATAATAAAAACAAGAAATGTATTCAGATTACATTTGTCGGCAAGTCCTTTACAATAATCTTATCTAGTTACTTTTTTTCAAAATCGTCTCAATTTCTTATTTAAACTGCTTTAAAAAGTTATAAATTTCTGAATTCGACCCTTGCAACATATATTTTTTTCTATTACAAAGTAATGGTTTAGAGAAATCACACTTTAACCACTCCGAAAGCAACTACTTATCTGTCGAATAAAAAATATATGCATTCAAAAAATCATTTGAAATAAATTTACCGATACTAAACAAATAAAACATAAAACGCATCAAAATTCCATTCAATTCCGCTGGGAATTGACAGCGTTCGTTGTGTTATATATTTAGTTTCGGTAAATTTATTTCAAATGTATGAATACATTTCTTGTTTTTATTATATTTTTTTCGTGGCGAGTGCATGAATGAGACCCTCTACGCGTGGAACGTAAATAGAGGTAAGTTTAAAGCCTCACAAAGCTAATAAAAGTGGCGTCAAATTAAAAAATTTAATATGTATTAGAAACTTCAAATCTCACACTTTAAAATAACGTAAAATATATTTAATTTTTGTTTTACTGATGACTAAAAAACAATATTTCTTTTCTGACAAATTCCGCAAGAACACTGATTTTAGGGAGACTAGCCTTAAGGAAGATACAGTTAATTATATTGAATATAACATAATGAAACAGAAAGGAGAAAAATGTAATCTACGTTTAAAGAAAGGAGTTGTTCCTCATATATTTTTGTGTCAAAAACGGAATATGCCACCACCAGTTGAAAGAATGGCTGTAGTTAAAAGGCAAAGACTCGAGATTTGATGCAAAATATGCTGACATCATAAATGCATCTATTTTCGGCAGATTATCTGATTGTGCTTTAACAAAACCAGTTTCTGTCATCGTCCTCGATTGACTACAAATATATATCCACAAGTAATCACACAGGAATACAGTTTTAAACACTTTTTCTCACAAACACTACTTTAACACAGTATGAATATCGACGCCGATAAATTCAATGACGTGACAATTAACGTCACATTTCGTTTCGACCAATGGTGACGCGTTTTGTAAGTTTGAATTTTCCTCCCTTATTTTTCACTTTTTATGTAATATTTTCGGGGTTTAAATAATAACTAAATAAAAAAAATACCTTTTAAGTATAATGTAATGACAATAAAGAATCTAGAAAAAAATATTTGAGACAAATTTAAATTTTATGCATATTCCCTATTACGTCATACATAACACATTTAAGTTTCTCATCAACAAATATGTCAGACTTATTGTCTGTCTGTCTTTAATCTCAGTTTAAATGATCCAAAAACACATTTTTGTATCAAACCATCACATGTGACACATGTATCATCCATATGGTCTCCTTACAAAGGTCGACTCATCGTTGCTTATAGGAATTTAATATGCAAGTGAATAAATATTCGACAAGTAAAATAAACTATTACGCATTACAGACGAGACGACGGTGCCTACGGAATTTATCTGATAAAATTGGTTTAATTAAATATTGTAAACATTCTTGAGCATATTCGTTGAATGTAAGATATGACTGGCTACCAATGGTGTTCCAGCATTTGAAAGTCAGTTGCCTTCAGGCTTTGTCAATCCCCTTGGTATTAATATTTATAGACAATGATGGCCTCAAACCATTAGGTAGCCCTGCTTGCCAGTCTTCTGACATAAAAAAGAGGTAAACTTTCAATCATAAGCTCAACGCGATATGTAATCAAATATGGCGACAGATATCTTCAACTTGGGGAACCAACCAAGCGGATAAATGCAAAGTAACCTATCACTGTGTTATGGTTTCCTATGTTATTTTCCCGTAACGAAAGCTCTAATATTAAATACCAGGGGTCAATCTTTTGAACCATGTTAGGAAGTTCACCAAATGGTGAATAACCTCAGATACTTACCTACCTACTTAAATATAACTAAAAAACCTGGTAAGTGAGTGAGTAAGTAACCTTTTATTTTGCATGCAATTTGGTCCGGCTACTATGTAACAAGCTATAGGCTTATTTTGGTCTTCACATTAAACTAAAATAATCGACTCCTACGCACCCCATATTAAGAATAGTCGAGCAATTTTAAAACAACGTCCTTAGATGGTTAACAATTATTAGGTATCAAAAAGTCGAATTAAGGGTGACCATGATACTATGAATAAAAGATGGATTAATGGAATTTTAATCGTTTGTATATTTTCTAATTGTCAGCTATTTGTTTTTCTTTTCTGTTGTTGTTCTTGATTATTGTGATTATGTCTCATAAATTCTACTTTGTGTATGTGCGTCCATTTCCAGTGAATAAATGTTTTAAGCTATTGTATAGCTTTTATCGCGGGCTTCGAGGTTTGAGCGCGGCGACCGAATCAAGAAATTTCGTTAAAAAAAAAACGGTAACGAAAAAACCTAACAGCTCATGCACCGTAGGATGCTGTTTGTGAGAAGGTATATAGGTGTATAGGTATCTATTGACTGCAGATTGCAGATGAACTTGAGGGTGATGAACTTGAGACTACAAAGTATCCTACTAACGTGTTATGATTTTTTGGAGCCCACGACCCCTATCACGGATAGCGGTGGTAGCCTGCCAGGTGGGGACTACAAAGTACCCTACCACCGTGTTATGATTTTCTGGAACCCACAACCCCTATCACGGCATTCGCCGTCAAAAGCTACCTATCACAAATTGCAGTAGAGTAGTAGAGAAGATCAGTGAAGTATTGTTACACTGTTTTAGCATGGAAAGCTTTTCGTAGCTTGTACAAACGGAGATTCCATAGTTTCCACCACTATGTATTAAAAAATAAATGAATAAGTTCCTAAAATAATATTATTAAATAGCAAAGTAATCATTAATTTATTATTATAAAAGTTACCACACATAAACACCACAGGGTGATACAATGTGTGATAAGTACGGGGAACTATATAAAATAGTTAGAAATATAATTATAAATATTGTTTCTTCTGGTCACATTAATGGAACACTTCGGTGATAATTATCATTATGAATAATAAATAAACATGATTAATAGTTATTTATGTCAAACATTTACAAAATATTCCAATAAAACTAGTGATATTGTAAACTGAAAAAATATTTAGTTTTTTATTTGTTTAATCTTGTATGTCAGGTCAGTTATCTGGTTTCCATAACACAAAATCTGCAAAATCCTCGCACAAGGTCATCTAATCCCAAAGATTAGATGACCTTGTGCGAGGATTGCCCAAGATCTTGATCCCGCAGCCTCGCCATACGGCAGAGAAGGAATACGATGAGGTTTTAGTCAGTACGAGTCTGACATAACCCGGGCGCTTCCGCCAAAGTCGCCCCACGTAAAAAGAAAAAACAAGATTTATGAATTGATTTATTTTGATTTTTACTACTAAGTTCCCTACTATCGTGCTATGGTTTCCTCACGATGCTTTCCTTCAACGAAAGCTCAAGCTCACTGTAGGATACGAACCCACGACCTTCGCCGCGGCATCCGACGTCACCACAAAATCTTCATTTAGTTTCATTATAAGATTATGTAATTGAAATTCATAAACGCTCGATGTATAAAAAAGTTAAAGTGTTAAATATAGATTGTAACTCATAATTTATCATGCAAATAATATAATTTAAGATTACACTTTAAATGCAAGGATGGCTGACAATAAAACAGACATAAATTCCGCAATATGCATCGTGGCCTCGAGACTGGAGGCGTACCGTGTGACTCACTGATTGTTAATAGCCTTCAATACATTGGAATACGCTTAAATGTATCAAAACCTACTAATTTGTTAAGTGTTATGCACCTTTTGGGATTTGAATTGAAAGCAATTATTTTATTGAGTGACTACCTTCCGGCCCGCGGTTTCACCCGCAATCTCGAAGGATCTTATATTTTCCCGGCATAAAAAGTACCTAGCCTTTCTCAATAAAGGGGCTATGCAAAACTACAATAATTTTTCAATTCGAACCAGTAGTTCCTAAGATTAGCGCGTTCAGCCAAACAAACTCTTCAGCTTTATCTACCTACACTAATATTATAAAGCTGAAGAGTTTGTTTGTTTGCAGTGGCCAGAACACTGGTAGGTCTTACCGACAAACTTTTAACTTGATGTTGGTAAATAACTCAATCTCAAACTCATTAACTCAGTTTAGGCACTTATGAACGTTACAATTGAATCTACCACCGGTTCGGAATACACTTGGACTGAGAAGACTCCGGCAAGTAGGTCCGGCAACTACTTAGTTAGATATAAAAAGAGTACTTTGTAGTAGGTACCTAATTCCCGTGCTGTTTTCCTGATATTCGTTCAAATGTAAACTGCTATCTATGTTTGATATCTATCATCATAAACTAGTTTTTAATTTTTATGTCAAAGAGTTGATAAACAGGCAAGCGGTCCACCTGATGGTAAGTGGTCACCGTCGCCTATGGATATTTGCAATACCAGGGGGATTGACGATATATTGCCGACCTAGAAGACCTCTTTTTGAAGAACCCCAAATCGTAGCGCTTAGGGAAAACCGTAATGGAGAGTAATCCACATCGAAATTAATTTTGTTTTTTCATAACCTAATATTACTTTCTTGTCGTACCAAGCATAGAAAAGTAAAAAACCGGCCAAGTGCGAGTCGGACTCCCGCACCGAGGGTTCCGTACAAACTTCGTCCATCGTTCGTCCATCACGGGAAATGCACAATTTTATTTTTTTACCTTATTTGAGGTTGGTGCCAATTAAGCTAGACCTCTAAATTGTATGAGCGCCGATACAACTCAGAGGTATTTATTAATTGGCGTGTCTATGTATGTATGGGGACACCCTTTAATTTTTCCTTTATTTGTGCTGCCTTGCATTTTGTTATTTTTTTTTTTTATATTTGAGTTGATTGAATGAAAGGTAAATTGCGGTTTACGATTTATGACGTATTAAAAAAATTACTTACTAGATCCCGTTCAAACCCATGTTCGGTGGAAGTTTGCATGGTAATGTACATCATATATTTTTTTTAGTATTTTCATTCTCTTATTTTACACATTTTTGGAAGTGTCTCTCGCGCAAACTTTTCAGTTTAGAAAAAAATGATATTAGATACCCCACACGTATGGGTTTGATGAAAAAAATTTATTGAGTTTCAGTTCTAAGTATTTTGGAACCCCCAAAATTTATTGTTTTTTTTTAAATTATTTTTGTGTGAAAATCTTAATGCGGTTCACAGAATACATCTACTTACCAAGTTTCAACAGTATAGTTCTTATAGTTTCGGAAAAAAGTGGCTGTGACATACGGACGGACGGACAGACAGACAGACAGACATGACGAATCTATAAGGGGTTCCGTTTTTTGCCATTTGGCTACGGAACCCTAATAACAATCATCAAGACGAAGTACTTTTATCAAAAGAATAGCCGCAACTATGACCAGGTTAATTTATATCTCAATGCAAATGAAGCTATACAATTGTCAGTGGGGTGTCATCACGGATTAACATTCCATAGCACGGAGGTTGATCACCGGCCCCAGTTCTAACCGCGGAACTATATGTAAAGATAACGACACAAATTAATCTATTTGATGAAGGAATGTATGGTACTCGGAGATCTTAATTTAAAATGGACTGTTCACACCTTTAAAATCGAAGTAGTACACCAAGAATTAAGTTAAACCCCATTTATTCAGTTTAGGCCCTAGGAGGGCACTTATGAAAGTCGAAACTAATGAAGTTACCACCGGTTTGGAAGTCGCCTTCAACTGAGAAGAACCGGCAAGAAACTCAGCAAGGTTACATTTTTTATATATTTTTTTTTTGGTCAATCTGAAAATGTTGGCTTTTTTTCATGAAATGTTTTACAATTATTAAAGAAATATAATACGCATAACACACAAAAAAATAACAACAAGAATATATAACATAATATTTTACTTCATGATACGATATGGAACTATATTCCATATCCACCATTCCCCTGGTGTTGCAAGCGTCAATGGGCTCTGTAACCGCTTACCATCAGGCGGGCCGTATGGTTGTTTGTCACCTTAGTGGTATAAAAAAACACTCAATTCAATATATTATTATAGTAAGCGCTACATTGAAAACAACAAGTAGTACCTACTCGTTCATAAATCTTATTGTTATTGAAGTATATAATCAAAATATTGTCTGAGTTGATCTTCTAGAATATAAAATAATAAAAGATACAATTTTCCACCATCATCATCATCCTATGGTGATGCACTGTTGAATGTAGGCATCCCCTAAATCACCCCACTATGACTCTACAAAAAGCAACATCTCTTCAAGAGCTAGATTCATATGAAAGCTTCCCAGAGGAGACAGGGCTGGAGGAATCTTGTTTATCCATTGATTCCTTAGTAAAAGTTTAATTAACAGTAGCACATAATTTCCAGCTCAGATCTCGATACGTATAACAAATCAAACACACAAACCATAAGCGTCCGAATGATAGCAAACGTTTTGGTAAAGACAACACTAACAACGTAACGGAAGCACCATAGATCTAAGTGGTTAGGCAAATGTGCGCGCGCGGCGTACTCAGTACGCGGCCGGTTGATAAAGCTCGCAATTTTAGTTGTCAGTCGGGAACGTGCCGTCGAGCGAAGCGGTACTCCCAATCGGTCCCGCGTTTGTGCGCGGTTATCGTCCATCCGGTCGGACGTCGGACACCATCGAACTCTGCTCTTACACATCACTAGTATCCTGGGTGACCTCCGCCAAGGAATCCAGTGGCATGGTAATTTGTGATAAAAATAAAATTACATCAGGATAATGTTGATTTAATTTTGTCCGGACGGATCCTGGGTGTTTGCCGCCTATTGTCTCTTGAATAGAGCAAGAGATTGGTATTGTATTACGTAATGTGTATAAAAAAATATCATGTCTTAATTTAATTAATTTTCATATTTAATTTATAAGCTTCCTTCGATTTCTACAATAGTCTAGCCGAAATATTTTCCTTACCGAAATCTCTTAGGTCTTTCAATAAATCCTAGCACTTTCATAATTGAATCACTTACCCTTTAAATTTTAATGACAACTATATAATTTTTCCTCGAAGTAAGAAAGCTCCCTACAACTTTACCACATAAATATTAGTTCTTTGATCACTTTCGCTATCAGTATATAATTTAACCATTATAAATAGCATGATGCTTACATCCTCAGTAAATAGGGCCAGGGTTAAACGCTGGTCACTGATGAGTCCCTTATCAGAGTAGGAACCGCACGAAGGCTAGTGATTTGCGCAATCGCATACATATCACGTCCGTCGCTAAATTCAGTTATGTGTGAATCTTTGCCGCTCAATAAATGTAATATATTTGAATCAGCTTTGTAACAATCAGCCATATTCATCAATAAATCTTTGTTTCATATAAAATTTAGCACCTTTTTGTTATTTCAGTTGTTTGATCTTATACCATATTTCAGTTACGTCTTTTATTATAACATCGTTAGAATTTTTATCTTCATTGCTTACTCGCATGTGAAAAATACATGATCTGTGTAGAACTAGTTGTCAGGAGCTGTTATCTGTCAAATAACCATCTAATTAGCATCTAAGTGTTTAACCTACGTACATAGTATTACGAAACATGTTCAACATCAAAATGTTTAAATCATTTTAAGTTACGTTTGAAAGTTAGATAAAAAAGAATATCACAACAATTTCAAGCTTATTGATAAAGCTTTTGTGCAACAAAGCTTTCGATAATGCAAACAGCTTAATATGAACATACAAAAGCTTCAAAGGGTTCTTAGAACAGCCATAACACCCAATTACAACATACTTTTAAAGACGCATTTGCATCTATAACTGTTACAACCGTAGCAATTTGCATAAAATCTATGTTGGAGCAGTAGAATAATGGAGTGGTCGACATTGGCCCTACAGCTCGTTGTAATGCAACTTAATTCACCATTGTATTCGAAATTTTAGTATCTGTCATTATGAATTACAGCCAGCCATTAAATATTGCGTTGAACACTATTGTCACAAACTATAAAGTTTTAAATGTCTATATTACTACATACTTGCGTAAGAGTTTTTAGCGTGTGGGGTGACTTTAAAACATTTTGGGGTGAATGTTTTTAATAATTCAGTTGCAACTCATCTGTCATAATCAGTTTGCTGCATTTCTGTAAATTTTCGATCATTTTAATTTTTTAAATGTCTTGTTTTTTACTCAATAGAGCACTTGTTTAATTTTTACACATTAAAGTCGGATACCGACTGATTTATTAAAATTTGATCTAGGTATATTAAATTGAAATCGAGTTAGAAGATCGATAGCTTGAAATAGTTTAATTGATGATCTATAAAGATTTTAATTGAATAAAAACATAAGATAGTTTCGAGATTAATTGTTTTTGCTGACATCATTATAGACATAGAATTTAATAAATTTTGATATAATAACTGAAACAAAAACCAAGGGTAGTGTATTTAAGACTAATATGATCAACCTAAATTATATTTTATAATAACAATATATTCAATGTAAACTTTGTCTGCACAGCTGGTTTTCAGTCTGCCTTCGTCTATTTGACACAGTTTCAACATGTGTCTTTTATGGACGTATATAACCTTTGTATTGGGACATTTCACTTGATTTATTTTGGTGTATCAATTTTGAAAAAGACTCAAATCTATTATTTGTTTCCAGAAATCCAATTCTATGTGGTTTAAACAGGTATGACCCTGTTTTCAATAGTTTTGTTAGCAAGAAATCTTTTTATAAGATACTCCTTGTAAAGTCTTTGGATCTAAATACAAAAGTATATTTCCTATTCCAATTTATTGTTTATGGCTCCATCGTGCCAACGATGACTCTGCCAGTGTCATGGTTAGAAAAAACAACGGGAAACAAAATAGAAGGAAAGAATAATTATCAAAATTCAAGGCTTTATTCCAATATTTTGACATCTGCTATTAGATTTAGTTCATCATGAGATTATTATGTTGATAAATACATCTGAATATAAGTACCTAATGAGATATCATGAATAAAGCTTAAGGAAGCTTTATTATCTCTACTACATTAACTCTATATCACTATATTAACTCGAGACGAAAGTTTTTACGAGATCAAAGCAAAATAGTGTGAGAAATTCATAGCTAATTTTAAGTTTAAACACACTTTTCATCGATACTTTATGACTCTTCTTTCTTTGATGTAATCACAAACAATAACAGATCTACTCTATTGTTGTGTTTACTGTCTTCATCATCATAGATCAAGTTATTCAATATTTAGCACACTTCTAATACATGCTGTTTAAATTTTTATTGGAACAAAAATATATTTTTTACTTGTTTTATTTTAACGCTTATGTATTGAAAGTCTAAACAGTCCCGGATCTACGATTGTTTTGAACCGGGGCAAATCTTTGATATTGGCGCCTTTTCTATCCAGCGTTGAGATTAATGATTCAGCGGGTGAGATTTTTTGTTAACAGGAAAATAGAACCCTTAATTTTTGGGATTTTTGAAATGGTGTAACTTAGTCACTAACTGTCAAATGATAAAGATAAACTTTAAGAAGATTTTTTTTTTATTTTTTTTTTATAGCAAGTATTATAAACAATATGCGCGCGTTCAAATACATAAATCAACATAGGCTGCATTTCAAAATCAAATTAATATTTTTTATACACTTTAATACACCTTTTTTTTCAAACATGAATTTAGCGCCCCCTCAAATTGGCGCCCAGGTCAGGTGCCCCGGTTTGCCCCCCTAGATCCGGGGCTGTGGCTAAATAATCAAAATCAATATGCTTATGCTTCTATTAACTAACATTATAAAGACTGATAGATAAACTATATACAACGAGATCAGTACTTCACCCGTACGCATAATATTCGCAGATTATCAAGTATGAATTTGTAAACAGTACTAAAGCACATGTCTGAAAGCTATCTCCGAAACAAGTGCACCATCTAAGTGCCTCTTTGATCGTGCTGAAACGTATACTGGTGAACAAGAACGCTTCCTAGTCTTATGAACGGCCTCTTTATGATTCAAATAGGCTCATTTACATTATGTAATCGTGCTAGATGTGCACATAAATATTAGTTCCTTCTTAAACTTGACAGTTCAGTGATTTGTTAATATTAAAATTAGCGGGAAACTGTATCAATTGCTTTTTGGATCTTTATTTCTCAGTAATTTTACTGAAATTGATAGCATTTTTTTATTTGTATCTCCTAGCTTGACTTTGTCTTACACTGTGAATGTACTATAATATTTAGGATAGTAGTAAGTGATAAGTTAATCTCGTTATAGTACCTATAGATGTTTTTTTAGAAGTTTACGGTTAGTTATTATCATTAGGTTATTAATTTGCATGGTAGGGTAATTTGTGGTACCCGCCTGCCTACCACCTACTGATGTGTTCCAGGAGCTGGATTTTAGAGCCAGCCTTCCAGGCTTAAATTCGACAATACACTGGCAATCCCATTACTAGCCATGAATCCTTAAAAAATATTCTGATACTAACTTCTGCCCCGCAGTTTCACGTACTCGAGTAATTTTATGTTTACACGGGATAAAAAGTATGTGCTATTCCAGACTATAAATCTATCTCTGTGCCAAATTTCATCCAGATTTCAGCCGTTCTGGCGTGATTGAGTAACAAACATCCATCGATCCATCTATCCATCCAAAATTTAGCATTTATAATATTAGTAGGATTAAACTAAATGGGAGTAGGTATTCGTTACGGCCAGTTCTAGCTGATCTATGACGTGTTAGTGATAGTCTAAATGCATTTAATTTAGCAGATGAGAATGTGTTTGTAATGGAAGCTTCAAATTAAATGGTATTGCAGTAAGTTGATGGGTTATCTATTATATATAGAATGAGCTAGATTTTAACTACATGTTACATTATTTTATACTATTTCTGTTTTGTTGTTTTAATAGAGTGCGATTTGTATACCGCATATAAGGTTTTAGCTTAAGTAGGTATAAATAAATTGGTTGATTAGTTGGACCAAAGTATTGCACTGAAAAAAAAATATTATACTGATCTATGTGTTAATATAAAATGAAAGCAACTAAAACATAATTACAAAAAAGTTTTAAGGCGCTGTAGCGTGACTGAGCGGGTCCACACATTTTGTAGGTATTTTGAATTTGTGTTAAAGTGAAGAAATAAAAAAAACAAAATACAATCGTGGTGTGATAGATTATAGTATGCTTATTATTGTAATATTTTTTTCTTTTCAAAATACTTTTTATTGTAGCCATACAACACGATAAAAGTAAGAAAAAGATTTTTTCTTTATATACAACAGTACCCCGAGTGTAAACAATTGACGTTAGAAAACGCTTACTATCACGTTAGCGTTTACGACATTTTTCTATAGGAATCGGCACAGCGCCTCTCGCGGAATACTCATGGAACTAATTTCTTCCATACTAATTATTAGTAAACGCAAACGTGATAGTAAGCGTTTATTTACGTAAATTCTTTACACTCAGGGTATTGATTCAAAGAAACGCATGTTTGCTCTCACAGCGTTTATAAAAGTGACTATTTACTACAAAATCATCTACAAAAATTTTTGACATGTGTAAAACTAAGAATGTACGAAATTTATCGCCTTGATACTCATTCCTTTTACATATATATATGTACGTACTGCCGTTCCACGTATTCCATTACTTATCTAAATTCATTCAAATGATTTCTTTTTCCATTATCATAGCAAATGGCGAAGCGGAGATGTCGTGGCATAGGTTATCGCTCGCTAACTACACATCTTACCTAATTTCATTACAATCCTTCTTGATTGACTCATAAATAATTATCTATTTCTCAAGATATTTTTATGTTTTATCAATTTCTGTTATGAATATTTCTCATTTAATTTAAATTGCCTTTGTCGGTGTTCAATTTTGATTTCGAGCGAAAGAAATATCGCATGATTAAAATGACTCAGCCTTACATTATATGCACAGAATATTCCTCATATAGGTACTACCTAAAAGAATATATAGTTTTTCTTATGTGAAGTCTGGCAAGCAGGCAGGCGGTCCACCTGATGGTAAGTGGCTACCATCGCCTATGGACATTGGAAATACCAGTGGGACTGCCAATGTGTGGTGTGCTCTATTGGCTTCTATAGACAGGATCATTTTGCGTCAACGCAAGAGAAACGAAAGAGTATATCATTTTGACTCTATCACTATTGTCAATACCGACTAATAAACTTCACTTCATATATCTTGCCAGTATATTTAAAGATCCCTTTTGAATGAAAACTATAATTTAAGAAATTTTAAAAACAAATGGCCTTGACCTAAATCGAAACAACGAATTGAAGATAATGTATATTGGGTCAATTTCATCATTATTCGTATGAGATAAACCTCGTGATTGTGATTGTATGCGTTCCGTGTATCTGGATCTTTGACCCGTAGTGCTTCAATGTGGACCTAACGAATTATTTATTCTGCATTTTGCATCTCGTTTTGGTTTACTAGGTTTTAAACCATTTTGTGTAAAGAATGTCCACGGATATTACAATTTACTAGCTTCCGCCCCGCGGATTCATCCACGTTGCCGTGGGCTCTTATGTTTTTCCGGAATAAAAAGCCTATGTGCTATTCCAGACTATAATCTACCTCTCTGCCAAAATTCATCTAAATCCGTTCAGTAGTTTTTGCGTGAAAGAGTAACAAACATATGTACATCCATACTCACAAACTTTCGCATTTATAATATTAAGTAGGATTTCAGTCTCCTATTTTGTTGAGGATAATTTGTAAACCTGAAGATACCTGATTTGTAATAGCTTGCGGTTTCACCCGCGTTCTCGGGTCAAAAAATAGCCTATGTCACTCTCCGGCCTATAAAGTGTCTCTATGCAAAAAATCACGACGATCCGTTGCTCCGTAAAAGAACAAACAAACCAATAAACACACTTAAATGCCTTGAAATAAACTGAATCATATTATGATTAAGTTTATTCTTAGCAAGTCAACTACTATTTTTGATCATGGTAAAATCTGCATCAAAATCTATCAAGTCAATACTTAGGGAATACATAAATAGAAGCGGAAAAGCGACATTCCTACTATAAGAGAAGATTAGAAATAGAAAACTGAAGAGATTTGATAGAAACCATAAAAAAGCGATTTGACAAGTGTTTCAGATTTTATCTGAGGTACCCAACATCATCGGGATTTTTGACCAAAAGGTACAGTTTAGAACAAGATAGCTATATAGGTAATAGCAGACCCTTCGTTCTTACAAATTAATGTATGTAAGTATGTATACAGGGCTATTTTTAAACCACCGGTAGTGCTACGAAAAAAAAAAACTTTTCATACAAAAGATCATCCTTGCTCAATGAAAATGTATGAAAAGTTTGAATTTTTTTTCACGATTTCAGGGTTGGTCCCATAGTAAAAGTTGTTCATATTGATGAGTACTTCCACCCCCTAAAGCTCTGCCGGTGTTTTAAAAATAACCCTGTATTATTATGAACAAAGTGTTAAACTTCTTGATCAACAACTAGTTATGTAACAAAAGGTTTAGTAATTTTCGTTACAATCTTCACTCAATTTTAGTTTCTGGGTCACTGGTTTAATTTTCTTTAACGTTAATCGAAGTAATTATACAATTTACAAAATTTCCAAAACACCTGTTCTCAATGCTTATGTAGTTTCTTAATAATGATTCTACATTAAAGGTTCCCTCATCGATTCTATACCCAATTGAATCCTAATAAATGACATATCAAATGGTAACTCCAACACGTTAAATTAATTAGTCTACTTGCCCTAATTAGGAACAGTGTCACCTAGCCTGATAGTTGAAACAGGGTCGTCGTTCTATCGGCTTTGTTTACTTTCTTTGCCTGTCTTGTGCTTGCCTATCAATCATCCTGATTGATGTATGTACGACATCTTTTTTAATTTTTATTTTGCAATGTAAATGAGGTCGATTTATATTTCTTATCGACTCATCCTGTGTTCATACTAGTTAATAGTGAGGTGCTTCAGTGTTCTAGTGTTAACTTTTTTATCGATTGAAGAAGAAATCTATTTATACTCGTGCTATAGGTACTTGAAATAAATTAAGGTAAATAAATTGTGATTATTGGGTGAGGATTATGTTTCTTGTAGAAGTATGGATACCATAAAGTCTAATAATTCACTCAGATTATTTTTATTAGAAAAAAGTTGCAATAATAAAAATTTCGAACCATTCATTTTCACCTTTTTTTTTTTTTACACTGGCCAGTTACAGAACTAAATATTTGTATTTATTTGAAATGCGGCACTTTTTAAAAATAGGTTTTATTTTATTCATACTGGCAGTTACCATTAGGTACCCGTAAAAAAAAAACTTTTTATTTTGAATTTCGTAATGGCGCAATGGCGTTTTAAAGTAAAGTTACAATCAAAGTTACCACAAATGGGCGGTAAGTGAGTTGAACAGTTACTTGAACCCCGCATAACTCCCAAAACTAGTTTTTCGAGTACATTGAGAGATCATCCGATTTATCAATCAATCAATCTTTCTGTCAATGTCAAATGTATGGCGCCTTGCCGTCTGCATTCAAGCATTGAGTTCGATGACTTTATGGTGTAAGTTTATGGGATTTATATCATGTTTTATAAAACACGATAAGTCCAAGGCCGAAGACACATCCTGTAATATATTACAGGATGTGTCTTCGGCCTTGGACGTTCTTTCATAGAAAAATATTTTTTTAAAGCTTTGATAATTAAAATTTATATAGGTTTTAGATGCGTGGCCAATTCGCAATGGGTATACATAGCATACTCAGATGAAAGTGCCAAAAGATGGTGCCGCATAAATTGACATTAGAATGATTTTGTCATCCGATTTGCGTTGCCTTATGTGCAGACGGACAAAAGTGATTTTACATTTGATCGGCTCCAAGTAGAAAACAAAAAAATAAAAAAATAATTATTTCAAACCATAAACTATGAACATCAATATTCATGACCAATAGATATCTCTCGAACAATTAATTTACTTAAGTTACCATTACCAATTACGAGCCGCACGGTAATTAATTATGTCCCTCGCAAGTAGACGGGTAATTAAGAATTTTAATTAATAGTTTTGGATCCTGTGGGCCTGACGAACATTATGATTTAGGGACCCATATCCTTATTATACTATTTTTAAACGCGATATGAACTATAATAAAACGAACAGTTAGAAACATGATTTTTGTTATTTTCTTTATTCTTTTAAAATTATGAGTATTTTTATCGAGGCGATCATTATAAAAGGCTAGCTTCTGCCCCGCGGTTTCACCCGTGTTCCCGGGGAATCTTACGTATTTCCACGATAAAACGTATCCTATATATTATTCTAGGGTATGATCTATCTATATGCCAAGATTAATCCGTTTGATGAGTCACAAAAATGCAAACAACCTTTCACATTTATAATATAAGTAGAATTAGTAAGACGTGAATCTACCTTAGATAAAAAATCTAAATTAAATAAATACATGTCAAATATCTGTAATAAGCTGTCCAAAGCATTTTTACAACTTAGATATATACGAACACTTTTATTACCTTAATGATCTTTACTAGCTAGCTTGGGCACTATAGCCTGCCACTTAGCTGCAATAGAGTTCTATAAGAAATGCTTAGTTATAATCTTCTAGCGGTATCGTGACGCCTGCTGTCTATATTCGGACTAAACCTAGCTTAAGAGAAGGCTTAAAACAATAAATAAATACATATTCCAGGGTGGTTTTGTTTGTCTGTTTGTTGGTGCGGATCGTTAGAGATCGGCGCGGGCGCAAGGCCTGCGTTAATAACCGCTCAATTGGGGGCACTCGCTTGCTTTTGTGCTGTGGTCTTAATCATGAGTGATAGCGTTTCTCTTTATGTGAAGTTTCTGATGTTTAGAAAATATTTTAATGAAATATAGTGCTTTTGTTTTAACTGTGGAGTAGTAAAATAAGGTTGCTCTAACTCAGGAAGACTTTCTTGAAAACAATTCGAGATGTCATTGACACTTGATGAGCTGATGGTGACCATATATTACGAATAGCTATTTAGAGTGAAATGGATTTCAATTGAAACGTTACATACTGTACGGAAAAAGTAGACCTAAGTTAACCCTTTTTAATATTTTGTAACCTATTTCTGATTAGGCCTTTTTTATGAACGTTACAATTGTCTCTACCATGTCCGCTTCATTCTACCACGATGCGCTCATCCGATGCTCGCTATATTGATCTAAGCGCGTGCCGACGTTTCTCTCCGAGCGAGCGGAGACCAGCACAGTTTTGACGTATCATCGTTGATCAATGCCTTTGTTGACGATACACACAATTTTAAAATGACACTTGACATTGATAGCACGCCAAGGGAGTGAGGAATTAATTTTATTATTAGGTTTAGTTGACGTATAACACTTTTTTACTTACTAGCTGTTGCACGCAGTTTCTCTTGTGTTTTTAAGAAAAAAAAGTATTTAAAATATATGTTTAACGCTGTTTCACCTATCCACTCGATAAATTTTCATAAATATCGGTTTAGGTTAGTCGTGTAAACTTAACAAACAGACAGACTTACAATTGACAAAACAGCTACTTTGAAAAAGCTAAAAATAAACCTATAACGATGAATTTAAAAGGAAAAGTATTACCGGTATGTAGGCTTTACTTTACGAGCAATAGTTCATGGAAGGTTTCAGTATAATAAACAATGACAGTAGGTATAAGTAACACATATGTTGCGTTTATCGTTTTTAATTTATTCAGCCTTAGATTATAGACTGTACCACATCATACTGACTTCGGAACCCTATCCTGCGCGTATTCCAACACGCACTTGGCCGGTTTTTATATTTTGAATAGTATATTTTGTACATCTACCTTATAGCCGTAGTGACATTTTAATAAAATTCTTAAAATGGTCCAAATTGATACTAATGTGGTCCATTGACTTCTGTTATTTGTTTAACATGCTAAAGCAGCTCGTAAGTGCTACATATGACATGAATATTAAATAGCCTATAATTCTTATGGGTTGTGTGTGTTCAATATTTTTGCTATTACGACTCCAGGAAGATATTATCGGTCTCTTACAAACTAATTATTTTGATTTACTTTTGGATATAAGGAGGGTTCTATAATTTCAAGTCTTAATGCCCTAGCTTTGTTAATATATTTGATCACACAGATTTGGACTATCTAGCGCTAGCAACACTACTTCGTCATAGTTAGGTTGGCAGTTTAAGGTCCTTACACAAGGATGGATGAAGGAGGAGAAAAATAAACAACAAATGAAATCCTAATCCATGCAATTTTTCCATCGTTTGTAACATAAATAACTCAACAAATAGTATCATACGACGAAAAAATATATATACTTGTAGGTACCTACTAGACGAATTTATTTGAAATTATTTAGAGATTTTTTATGTAGAAATTTAGTATTTTTCTTTTTCTAAAGATAAGTAAAAAAAATAGTATTGTAGTCAATCTAGTACAGACTTGGTATTAAGTGTATTTTCCGATAATTCTCTAAATCTTTAGTCACTCTAGCTAGAGTCTAAATTGCAACGTCCCTTTGTCAGTTGTGTCCATAAATACTTACTAAGAACCCGCTTTGAAGTTATTCTGAAAGTTTGGAGATTTATAGTAATAGACATACACACAAACACACACATCGCATCTTACCCTAAACGTATACACTGTCTCCGTTACGTCATATATGAAAAAATCATGATTTCTGGCTGTAACAAAGTGATTTTGTATTTATTGCAGTTCAATTTATTGTCTATTCATTTAACTTATAGTATTAACATTATGTTTGTGTATGCTGTCAAATTCAATCATAGATGCTGATGTAAAACATGTACCAATATTCCGTAGCTCGGGGTCACCACACCAGTAACTCGTCTACTGGCCCCATTTCGAGATAATGTTTACATAATCCAGAATCCTGACACACTTTATTGTCGAGTGTTTTGGGAAAGTTTCGTTACTACTCATTTGATTTTTGAATTTGTCTGGGTGCTTATTTATTTTTATTAGAGTCATCGATAGGTGGATTACGTGGATAAATAATAAGTACCTGGGTGACCGAGCTTTGCTCGGTATTTTGTTTTTAAACGACGTTTTCTAAAAATAAAACCTAGCTAGATCTATCGCCCCGGAAATCCCCTGCATACTAAATTTCATGAAAATCGTTGGAGCCGTTTCCGAGATTCAAATTATATATTTATATATACAAGAATTGCTCGTTTAAAGGTATTAGATTGTTGTTTTTGTTAGTTGGTAAATACATAGTTCTAATTGGATTTTCTTTAAGCTTTTATATACTACAAATAATTTAATCTCCACCGTCCATCGTATCTTGTCCATAAATAGGACTTAGTATTATGTTCATACCTCTAACCTTTATTCAGGTAACATTATTTGAATTCCATAAGGTATACCATTCGACTTTAAACTATCTATAGTCTCTCAGAAAAGATATATTACGACGTTAAGTAAATACTTGACTGAAATCAATCACCAAAATTCAAAATTGAATTGCTTACATACAAACCATTACGTAGAACGTATTACATAACACCTATCCATGTAAGGGACGAGTAATATAACAACGTAACTAGGAGTGTGTACCGATGACCAGTGGCCAAGCGTAGTAAGGAAGATGTCGAGTGGGCGGCGGCATTCACTCCCGATGACGCACTGTTTGATCACTGAGTTCTGGGTGCTGGATGCTCGCTCACCCGAACTTGTGAATGGTTCATTACTTGAGATACTTAAAATATACATTCAGGTACGGTAAAAATCATCTTCACAGTCAACCCTAGACTGAGTTTTACCGTTTATAAGAGTAAAATCTTCATTAAACAATATAGTCCTGTTCACTTGTGTCTAGCAATTGAATTTATGCATGCACTTTTTGAGCTAGGTACATCTTTGCAATTATAATATTATTATGCTTCTTGAAATTTTTGAAATGTTAAAAGAGAGGTTTATGAGTCTGAACTGGATTTGTATGAATTAAATTGGACTTTTTCAACTTTGCTATCTCTGGATTTACTTAGAAACTTAACGTTTTCCACGCTTAGGTACTATGCTTTCTGCTAAAACTTCTGTATCACATCTGTCCTTATTAAACATACCAAATTACTCTGACGTCACAATTTCTATTATTTTTTTACTAATTATAGAAACAGATTGTAATATGATATAGTTCAATAGTGCGAACGGGTCGTCGGCCGTCAGCGTCGTTATCATTTCGGCACAGATTCCTTGACCCCCCACCCCGCTCCCGGTTCGTCCCTTTCATTAAATTGTCATCTCTTTCACTCATTTATATTCAAAAACATATAATTTTCTGTAGAAAAACAATTCTAGGAATAACATTAAGAACAGTAGGTACAAATATTTTTTAAAAGAGATTTACAAGAATCGCTGAGGAATCTGGTAGTCTAAAAATATGTTTGGCACCGACTATTTTGCGTATCATACATTTGTTGTATAAACAAAAAACCATTTAATCATGAATGCATTTATTGATAAGAGGTTACACAACATAATCTTTGCTCTATATAAAGCTGAACGTGAATCAAAGGATGATAATGATTTAAAAATACTGCTGATTATTATGATTTTATTTTCTTTATTCAAATGATCATGTGGCCAATTAAAGTTTAGATAAGGTAATCAATGAACAGCTTTGTCATGCGACGGTATGCCTTGGCAGAATAGTAACTGACGAAAAAATTATAAATAACCAACAATCACTGAGTAAAAAGCAACACAAGCAAAGTAATACGCCGATATCTATTAAATCAACGCCAAGTTAAAAAACTCGAGTTACTCATTCGTTCTTTCCATACGATTAAAGAAGTGAATCTTTAATTAACTTTTGTTTTTGTAACTCAGGGTGATGGTGCCAAGATGACATTTTGGCGGATCCTGCCGGCGCTGCTGGTGCTCAGTGCGCAGGCCGAGCCGCGGTTTTCGCAGAGCACGCCGCGCCCGCGACATTGGCAGCGGGGACCAAGAACCTTAGACGATCGAGCACCTAATCAATTTGTGGGGTAAGAAAGCATTGTAAATAATATTGATTATAAATATTCAGAGTTTTTTCGCACACGGCCATCTGATCCAAAATTAAGCATAGCTTGATTGTAAGGTTTGTAGGCAATCAGAGATGTATCTACAACTTAGTTTTCGAAGGTCTATTTTACTATAATATTGAATCTGAAATGTAATATGATGGCAACCGTATTGAATCATAAGTATGTAAAGTATGTTAAGAAAACTGAATAAATACGAACTAACAAAAAGAAGTAGAAATATATAATAAGAGAAGACATAATACGTCCAAATAAAATATCTATAGGTACTTGCAATTATATTTTTTACTCTGTATTGGTCTGTTTTTGACCACAATCATTTTATGGTAAGTGATAATGTATCTGAAGTTGATAAGCTCACAAAGACTAGATGGAACTGGCTCTCAAGTACACTGAGCTATACCATAATTAAACTCACAACAAAACTTGTCCTGACTGACTGACTGATTTATTAACGCAGCTTCAACCGCTGGTGTTAGAAACTAGAAATTTTGGAAACGTTCCTTATTTAACGTAGGCAACTAAGAAAGGATTTCCCAAAATTCAACCCCTGAGAGAGTAAAATATGGTGAAAACTCGGGGCAGAAAGCTTATACTCTATATAGCTGAATGAGGAATAAAGAGTATCTAATAAATTCACGTTACCAATTAAAATTTTACAGTTTTTGGTTATGGTTGTTGAAAGAAATGTATCTACAGTATATAATGTGACAAATTACTCTTCCAATGCATACAAAAGTCCTCTTGAGTCATTGTTCAGCTCACACCGTTCGATGCAGAGAATGTAAGTGAATGTAAATATCTCATAATCGTAGGAGCATCGTTCTCCGATCCATTGAAGCAAGCGTGTCGTGAATACATTGATACAAATCACGGGGACTAGAATACTGACTCACAGAGTTCACACCATACATCATCTCTGCATACATCGTCCACTTGTTCTCATCATCTATGAACAATGTGTCTTTTGATAAAAACCTGCCAAACTTTTGAATAGACACACGGTAGACAGGTGTCTATTTTTTTGTTAACCTGTTTATAAACCACCATTGTTTTATAAATATAGCATTTATTGTACTACACAACTATTTCAGAAATTCTCTCAAAACCATCTGTAATGTGATATTCCAAACACTATAGAATACTTAATTTGGTGCCAAAGATTCTTCAAGTTTTCTTAGATATTTATGTGATAGATACGCTGAAATCGCGAACTATTCCTATATGAAATATCATCCGATATGATTCAACATTTTTGCGAACTTATTTTGTAGATGTTTACTAATCAGGCGGATGGTGTTTACGGTATCAAAAATAGATCTAAATATATCCAGGAACACGTGGTGACCTTCGAAATCCTAATAAAACAACTTTCCTGCAACCATCGGTCCGTATAACGTAACACTATACATCGTCACATAGTGGGCGAGCACGCGTGGGTGAATTTCACGCTTATAATTTCGGGAGTTGACCAAAGTACGTAACAGATGCCGGGTTCAGTGGGACAGGCAGTGATGAAGCAGATTCTATACAAACCAAGGTCGTGGATGCATTATATGAGTGCAAGGAAGGTGGTATTAGCGGAAAATTGGATAACGAAGATAATATGATTTCGCACGGTCTTTAAAATGATTCATTTATTGAAACATTAACTTTTAGATAGGAAAGAGGATGGGGAGTTAAGTACTATGTTGTTACAATGTAACACATTACTAATCAATTATATAAGTGGCGCTACAGTAATTACCATGCATTACATAGTATTTAGTCTAATGAGATATGAATTTCAGGATCATTAATCAGATTTCAGTTAGCAATAAAGACATATTTGAAACTGATTTGCAAATTTCGCTCACACGTGTATAAGCAAATATTAAATAAGGAAAAGACAAGCTGTAAGGAGAATATTTAAATCAATATTGGATCATCATCTCCATATGAAGTATCCGACAGGAAGCACAAAATAATTTTAATACAGATATTTGACATTGAGATGTGATTGTCATAGTAATAAGTATAAACAATTCGATTAAGTGCATCAAAATAAGCACGATGCACTAAATCTGATTATAATTTTAATACAAGGTCTGCGATAATACAGTCTAAGGACGATTCACAAGATACTCTTTGACCTAATACAGAAATTAGTCTAGTTTAAATAGGCATAGCAAATCATACTATACGCGTCAACTTAGATACAGCTATTATAGTGGACAAGGTTGTTAGTATCATTCTTCTTGCTGAAGCTTTTGTCCACTGAGGTTACGTAATTGCTAATGGGTAATCTTTTGTTGACAACGAGGTGATTCATTAACATAAAGGCTCTGGTGGTCAAGTTCCGTCATATCTTGATCTGCTAATAAATTGTACTCAAACACACAATGGACATCCTATGATAATTTTTGTTTGACAAATGTTTGGACACCTACATAAACACGAGTTTTTGAATTGCTAAGTAAGTGAGTGGTCACGTTTGATATTTTGTATAATATGGTTTCGAAAAGGATTTGGAAATGCTTTTGACTACTATGCCTTTGATTTGAATTAGGTATACTCCAAATTAGTGATTTTAAAAATGGGATTTTTGTTTCAGTCCCCACGTGTGTCGAAGTCGCAACAGCACGCATTGCTGTCCCGGATGGACATCCAGACCTAATTCGTTGCTATGTATAGTTCGTAAGTATTACGTCAGCATAATTTCCAAGTTTGATTTATCTTATAAACTCTTCCAACTTTGTAAGGTAGTTTTTTTGATGTCCTAATTAATACATTTCTGTATTGTTATAAGTATAATTTGTTTCCAGCCCTGTGTCGACCGGACTGCGGCTCGCCCGGCGCGTGCGTCGCACCCAACATGTGTCGATGTGCAAGCGGCGTCGAAGCGCCATCTTGTGGCAATGGGGGACACTACCCTTATCCTGGTAATTCGATCTGACATTAAATTTTCTATTTTTTTAAAGTGGTAATAATATATGTACTGTTTCTAATCCATGCCATAGGTATATATTGGTTGAACTTTTTTTGTGGTCAGTATATACACACAGCTATCTATTTATGCACGTGATTTTCTTATCTTGTTGTTTTCCTTTCAGTTCGAACCCCTGGTGGGTGTCGTCGTATCTGTATGAACGGTGGCACTTGCACAAACGGCACGTGCGCTTGCGCACCCGGTTGGAGCGGAGAATTTTGTACTGAACGTAAGTTGCAAATATTAAGTAGTTTTACAAAATTATACTATACTATTTTATTATGTTCATTTATTTAAGAAAAAGTTACGGCAACAATTCCCGTATTTAAATATAAGTGTACACATTTTAAGTCTAGTAGATACGCGATACCAATGTACCTACTCAGGTTACAAGAAACTACTGTTAAGTTTAATATGATTATTTCCTTCTCTGCATTCTTGTTGAAGAGGATGGATGTAAGTGATAGTTTTTGCTTACTTTAACATGAAGTTTATATGAGATTTTTGAGTTGGATTGTTTTCGCAATTAAATATGCTTATCTTCTTTTCAGCTATTTGTCGAGAGCCATGCCTACACGGAGGTAGATGCATAGCTCCAGATAGATGCGTTTGCTTTCACGGTTTATCAGGAACTAGATGTGAAATAGATAGAAGAACAGGTAACAAAAAATTATACAGGATGACTTTGTTATCCCTATCAAAATTTTAATATTATGATGTTTAGTGAAAATAAGAAATTACCTATATTTTCGGTTAGTATCTCTCAGTACGAAAATATTGAGATATAGCATCACTAAGTTGTACCAAAAAAGTCCACGCTTATGGATATTGCGCGCCGTACACTACGCATGTCCGCGCCCCGCGGCCCCCCACCCACCGCTCGCGTCTGCATTTCATTGATAACAATTTTAACGTTGTATTTACAATTTCACGTTTCAAGTCAAGCACCATCTTGTGTCATTTTACGCTATTGTTGAATGTATCGATTTTGTCTTTGATCGTTTTGTTCCGCTAGATGGCATTGTATTGTAAAGTAATAATTCTATGTTCAAAACTAATCTCTTTTAATGGTTTTAAATAATTGAAATCTCAAACACCATGTAATCAATTTATGGACATTATTTAATTCTCTTATTTTACAATACAAAGATATCTAGCGGATCAAAACGATCAAGGACAAAATCGTTACCTCCAATAATAGCATAAAATGACACAAGATGGTGCTTGAAAAGTGAAATTGGAAATACAACGCTACGCAATCATAAGTTTCACATACTGTTAAGTGATAAGAATGTTGCACGAACGTAATTAATCGAATACAACTAAATAATAATCACGGTAGTTAGTTATGACGATGAGCACACACCACCGCCCTCCACCGCGGATCGTGGTGCCGTGTGCAAATCACTAGACCTTTAAAAATAAAACTAGCCATAAGTATTTTGCGTTCAGGCGTAAAAAATTTAATCAACTTACGTGCATTTTTCCATTTCTCTCTAAACAGTCTAGCTCGTTTTTGCACATTGTTTTTTAATTTGTTTAGCACAACAGACAGTCTCACTTCTCGCTTCGTCAAATGCATGCACACACAATTTTCAATTTTAAGTTTTCGTGACTTTAGGCCTCCTCCAAATGCACTCTACGTTTTATATAAACTATTACATATTTGCGCAGGCGGGGTACACTTTTGGTTTAGTATTCGTATAGCCTCTGGGTACTGTTTAGGCTTTCACCACTCAAAATGTAATAAAGCACCATTTTAAAGTAGATACTTACGGTGTGAAAACGTTGTAGTTACATTATAAACGATAGCGTGGCAAAAAGACAGGCCGCGGCGCGGGCGCGGCGCGTGGGAACACGGAACTCGGCGCGCGGGCGCTGGTCCACTGACTAGCACTGACTGACCGTGACCCACTAACCGCCGGCCGGCCGATGCACATGGCCGCCCGCAAGGGTACCCTCCCCGCTGCTCCCGCGCTTCCCCCGTTCTCTCATTCGCTGAATTGCGCGGCAAGCATAGTATTCAATGCTTGGCTTAGTAACCACACTGGATGGATAATTCGTTCAGGAAAATTAATTTAATGTGAAAATTTTACCTACCTATTTTTTTTCAAAAATGTAATCTTTTAACAGTACCTAATGCCTAGAATTTTTTTTGTAGATGGTACAAAAGTCACCCTGTATGAATATCAATTCAAAACCATAAATAGTTTAGGGTTTGTTAAATTATGACATTTCATCTTTTTCTAATCAGATGACAATTTCTTTGAATTAACTACTAAAGTTACAGTAAGCAATACTTTAACTGCCCCAGGACCTTGCTACACCGA
This sequence comes from Tetheella fluctuosa, assembly GCA_951216915.1. Taxonomy (NCBI): domain Eukaryota; kingdom Metazoa; phylum Arthropoda; class Insecta; order Lepidoptera; family Drepanidae; genus Tetheella; species Tetheella fluctuosa. The sequence continues at coordinate 721,572 of OX578229.1, read as the reverse complement.
CACAAGAGGAGCACTTTGTACGGGAGCTCTGGAAGGCGTAGTGTGTACCAAGCAGCTGTGTTGTGCCACTGTGGGCGTGGCTTGGGGACATCCCTGCGAGAGGTGCGGAGACCTGGACTGTCCAACTGGACATCTCAGAAATCTGGCCACAAAGGAATGTCAGGTGAGTTTGGGGAAAAAATTAAGGTAGAAATCAGTGTTGCTGAGCGAGGATATAGGTACCATTCCAGTGTGTACTGTAGTTGGTGGTCAAAATAAAGTTGCTATAATAATCTTGTTGAATGTTTAGATTACAATTTGTGATAAATTTAATAGGTAGAAATTGTTTTAAAAAAATGTTCGAAATTGACCACAAAACAATGCACGAAAATAAATTATATCGACTACTTAGGTATTGTCGCGAATGTCCATCAGAAAAGTTTTGTTGTTATTTCACTACGGTGGTAAACAAGCATACGGTCCGCCTATTGACGCTTGTAACACCATGGGTATCACTAGCTGACCTTGCAAAAGACTTGTGAAGAGAAGTCGCTTCTCAGAAGTCCCTTCCGAATAAGCTTATGCTATACTTCCATTGCTGCTGTAACTTCATTTAATTACATCCAGCTTTAACTCCTCAGGATATAGATGAATGTGCAGCGGTGCCGGGACTGTGTGAAGGAGGTCGTTGCGTCAACTCGATCGGTTCATTCTCGTGCGAGTGTCCTCCGGGACAGAGAAGACATCGTGTAACCAATAACTGTGAAGATATTGACGAGTGCGAAGACCCTGATATTTGTCCTGTGAGTATGTTTTAAGAATGTTACATCCTTCAGACACCTTAGAACCTTCTCCTTTTTTGAAGTTAGTTGAAAAAGACGGTACCACGAAAAAAAATTAAAAAAAAATTATGAAGCAATAGATCGTTAATAAAATAACAACTAAGTGTAAGATGCCAAAGAGCTGACTCATGCATCGATATTGTTTTCCAGAACGGCAAATGTGTGAACACTGAAGGGGACTACTACTGTCTTTGTAATCCTCACTTCATACCCAGTCCAGACAAAAAGTTTTGTATCGGTAAGTTGTAGTATAGTTGATAATTCTTGTTGGAACAAAAATATAGATTTAATTAGCTAGATTATCAGTTTTTAATTCTCAAAAGAAGTCCTTAAACACACATTCCTTAAAAAGCAGTTTCTGCATTATTAACACGCTTATTTATTATTGTCCTTGGATTTACAGCTAGATTTAAGCTAATATTTCATTCCAGATGGAAGAGTAGGCAGCTGTTTTACGTATCTGAGCGAGACAGGTGAATGTGCAGACAAATTATCGATGCCTCTCTCGAACAGGGATTGTTGCTGCGGATACAACATGGGGCGGGCCTGGGGAGATATGTGCACTCCTTGTCCTCCTAGAAAATCTAGTGAGTCTACGTTAATGTCAATATTACAACGTTTTGCTTCATTGTTTTTGATGCAAGCATCAAAGGAGTGGAATTCACTTCTGTTGAAATACTGTTAGTGCCAATTATAATTCTCTCGTGTATGTTTTAGCTGAATGGACCCACCTTTGTGGTGGTGGGGTTATACCACCAAACTGGAAACGCAATGTTACAAATGGTGGTGGTGGTGATGAGAACGGTGGGGGTAGCAGTAATGGTAATGGAGGAGGAAATTATGAACCTCCAGCTATCGCTAAAATCAACGAGTGTATGCTGAGGGTCGGGATTTGTGGACTTGGAACTTGTATTGATAAGGATAACGGGTAAGCGTAATTATTTATTCACTTGGGTGATCAATTTTCATAAATTTCTTCCTGAGTGGTTGTCGGGATGTAAAATAATTAAGTTCTGACCTAACGAATATAATAAATCAGCCAGTCAGTCAGAAAATGTTAATTTTATTGAATGATTATTAATTTTTGTTAGGTACCAGTGTGATTGTTATGATGGCGCTGAAGAGGCAGAACCCGATGGAAACCCAACTTGCATTGATATAGACGAATGCGCTTTAGAATATTGTAAAGGAGGCACATGTGTCAACAAACCAGGCGGATTCGAATGCAGGTCAGTGCTACAATCCATTCATCATGCTGCATGATTTTTTTTAATAAAAGAGTCATACTAAATATTATTGTATCCCACTGTTTCCCACAGATGTCCACCAGGTTTTGATCCAGTAGAAAATGGTGTGCGATGCAGCGATAAAAATGAATGTGAAATGACAAATGGAGAAATGTGCACTAATGGAGTTTGTAGAAATAGCGGCGGAGGGTAAGTCATTTTAATATTATTATTATTATATGGGTTTGTTGGCAGTTTCAAGTTTTTGCAGAACTTGTATCACTGCGACCAGTCTATTGTGATCGCCACATTAATAAGAGTTCACTATCACACGATCAATTCAACTTGATCCAAACGTTGAGGTTTGTCACAATAATATTTTGATAATAATCGTGATTAGATCCAATATACATATACAGGATGATTTTGTTATCACTGGCAATACTTGCAGGGGTGGAAGTACTCATCTATGTGAACAACTTTTATTATGGGGCTAACTCTGATATCGCGTAAAATAATACGGTTGCTTCATACATTTTGGTCGAGTAGGTATTGAACTTTTGTATGGAATAGCTGATAATTTTTTCATGATTTCACAGTTAGTCCCATTATAAAAGTTGTTCATTTTGATGAGTACTTCTACCCTTGCAAGTATTGCCAGTGATAACAAAATCAACCTGTATATATGAATAATGTTTGCGAAAGTCTAAAAAGTCCTACATACATACATATTATTTCTAAAATTAAATAAACTGATCTGTTGTTAGGTTTGATTGTATCTGCAACCTCGGTTATGAATCAACGGAAACAGGCCACGCTTGTCGTGACGTCGACGAATGTCGCGACAACCCGCGAGTGTGTCGTCGCGGTCGCTGTCGCAACACACCCGGCTCCTATGAGTGTGAATGTGAGACTGGATTCTCTATCACTGCTGGTGGTTACTGTACTGATATTGATGAGTGTACCGATAAAAGCGTTTGCCAGGTTAGTACAATATTAAGGTTTATACAAAGCTTTCAGTGAAATTTGTATATGAGGTATCATAAAGATAGATGTACAGTCAGCGGCAAAAGTATCTTGGCAATTTAGTACCGTGTCACATTATACAATTCATAATATTCATACAAACTGTCAAGAAAATGTCAATAGATTATTATGAAAGGGTACTAAAATGCCAAGCTACTGTTGCCGCTGACTGTACTTAAATATATTTTTTTGGTATTATTTAAGCTGGTTTAAGATTTATGCTTTGTAATTTGGGAAATACCTTATTAGTAAACTTAGGTAATTATTGAATGTTGAAATAATTTTAAGTTCTACAAGGAACTACATTAGGACCACTATTATTCCTCTATATTCTATTATTTTGAAGCTGAATATTGCTTAAAAATTACTAAACTACATATATTCCTAAAATTATGCTTATTCATCAGGGAGGCAAATGTGTGAACAGCGAAGGTTCCTTCCAATGTGTGTGTGAAGCTGGCTTCAGATCAACGCCTGACCGTGGCGCTTGTATCGACGTAGATGAATGCTCTGAGCAACGCGTTTGTAGAAATGGTCAATGTCATAATACGCCTGGTTCATTCAGATGCGAGTGTCTTGCTGGATTTACACTTAGCAATGATGGAAGGACTTGTCTTGGTAAGTTTTACAGTTATTTAAATTGATTAGAAAGAGTGTTCAAATGTATGATGATAAACATGTATCTTTTTTCAGATGAAGTTCAGGATTTATGTTACGAGAAGTTTGAAGAAGGTCACTGCACTGGTCCTGGGCCTAATCCAGTAACCAGGTCTCAGTGCTGTTGTAGTTCTAGCAAAGGTAGGATTATCGAACCACCTGTCCTGTCTGCATCAATTATTTTACTACATCCATTGACATTGATAATAAAGCTTACCTATGTGTATTTTTCTAGGTCTTCTTCTTGGCTGGGGTGTATCCTGCAAAGCTTGTCCAAAACAAGGTAGCAAGGAATACGACATTCTTTGCCCCGAAGGGTCCAGTAAAGACAATGGTGGAGCGGATATAAATGAATGTACAATGATTCCGGGGATCTGTCCTCACGGTACTTGTGAGAACTTGGAGCCAGGATATAAGTGTATCTGCGACCCGGGGTACCATCCCGATGGTGATGGCATTTGTAGAGATATTGACGAGTGTGATATGCATCAGTCGGTAAGTATTTATGTTTTGAGGATCTACTCATTTATTCTTATTTCTTTTGAACTCTTCAATATATCCACCGATTTGGTTTGTTAATATTTTTGTTGCAGTACTGTACAGGTGGCACATGTCGGAATACAATGGGCAGCTTCTCTTGCGTTTGTCCTCCCGGCACTCGATACGAGCCCGACGAACAAATCTGCCGAGACATTGACGAATGCGAGGGTGAGGTTCTTTTCATCGTCAAGGATTATGACAGAGGGGACATACCCCCAATGTTCCCAGTCTCCACAGGTTACCAACCTTTGTGTGAAACGCAACCTGACATCATTATTGACATACGCATTTGGCATTCTAACAATTGGCCAACAATTCGATCATACGAATTCACACGGTCACACGATCGATCCATTTCGGATTAAACGTCTTTTCCGGAAGCTTGGTCTCCTGTGCCATATTTTTCTTATATTCATACAGAAATTAAAAATATTTTTAACGCTATCACGCAATTCGATTCATTGCACTGCTTTATTTAAGCTTAATTTTATTAGTTTAACAAAAAGTAAGTAATAACTAAAAAAAAACATAAATAAACAGAAAGATTTAACGCAGTATGGGACATAATTGGTCATTTTTCATTAAAAAATCTTGCATTGGGTTAAAAAATCAGCCATATGGGTAGTTATTACCAAAATATTATACAATCATATATTTTTTTAAATTATTGAATAGAAAAGTGAATTCTCAGAGAAGCAAACAATAATGAAAAGCTTGAGTAATGTTTTTAATTTGGATCTAGATCTGACTAGAAATAACAGCCAACTCGAAAAACACAAAACGTACCTACAGTTACAGACGTTCTCGAATAAAGTATATATTATTACAGAACAATCGAATCCTTGCGACAACGGTAGATGTATCAACACACATGGAAGCTATGAATGCGAGTGTGAACACGGATTTGTTCTTGACGCAACCGCACAGCACTGTCTCGGTAAGTCAGTCATATTTAAATGATGGTGGTTATGCTATCATGGGAATGTTGGCACTAATGAAATAAGGGCATTGATAAAATGTCTTAACTAGCATCGGTTTACTATGATAGATGATATAAAAGAAAATAAAGAAGAGGAAATTAACGACATTATTTCCATAGACAATCGTCGTGGTTCCTGCTGGCGTCGCGTAGTGGACGGTCAGTGTGAAGCAGCGGCTCCGAGACCTCTCCTGAGACAAGAATGTTGCTGCAGCGTCGGGCTCGCCTGGGGCTCTCCGTGTGAACCTTGTGAGCAGGAACACTGTCCTTGTCCTAAAGGATTTGCTAAGGTTGGTGGTTTTGATGAGGAAGGCTACCGATGTTGAAATATCTAATAGATATAATTGATTCAATGTTTGAATCAGTGTCACTAAAAATTTAATTCTCTAATTACCATTTGCAATAATCATTTATAGTTTGACGGCGCCACATGTCGCGATGTAGATGAATGCACATTGGACCCAGAGCTCTGCGTTGGTGGTTCTTGTGTTAACACTGACGGATCGTATCGTTGCGAGTGTCCTTCTGGACTTACTCTTGATTCTTCTGGTAAGCATCATCAAATGATTGAAAAAAAAATGCGGGTAAATCGAATGAACGAATCTCAAAGCAATTGGAATTCGATTATTTATTGATCTGTATCTTCATTTCTTACTTTTGCTTTAGTCTTGAACTCTATTTATGTTGTTAATAGATTAGCTAATAAATTAAGTTTTAAGAGATAGTTATAAAATCTAGACTTATGTCCTAATCAGGTAACCGTTGCGTGGACACTCGTCACGAATACTGCTACACGGACTATATTGGTGGCAGATGCTCAAATCCTCTACAAGTTGAGGTGTACAAAGCTGTTTGTTGCTGCTCTTCAATCGGGAAGGCTTGGGGTGATGGGAGATGTGAACCTTGTCCAAAGAAGGGTAAGTCATGATTATTAACCGACTTTTTTTGTAAATGGTATAGCCGGGTAGAATCTAAATCTTCTTCTCTTCCGCTTTGTTTTTTTTTATTCAGGTCAAGATCCCACTAACCATTTATTAAATTTCAGGTACTGATTCTTTCCGCAATCTTTGTATATTGGATGCTACAATTCACCCACCAGAAATCTGGGATAGACCTCTTGATGGGACCAACAAGACAAACATTTGGAACAACATCAACGGTAGCGGTGGAGACGAATACAACGGCTGGGACGATAAAACAGGAAACAATTGGGGCAATATGAGTATCGACAATTGGAATAAGAATGGAAACGGACTTATACCTGGACAGATGGAAGTAAACGAGTGTGCCGCTTTCCCGGGTTTGTGTGGTCACGGAAGATGCAGAAATTTAATGGGGACTTTCACTTGTGATTGCTTCCCAGGATATGAAAAGGTAAGACAAAATAAGACTTTCTAAATGCGACAAACAGTGAATAACTAATAACCATTCAAACAAAACTAACGTGAATCGAATGCCTGTTTGATATACGACACATAATTTTTTTACTCTGCCTCTTATATCTCAGGTATAAATTCTTCATTTATGTGTCATTTCTTTCCTTTAAACATAGAATATATTTCTAGGACTCCAAAAATCACACTTGTGTGGATGTGAACGAATGTGAGATCGTCGACGACGTGTGTGGTTCTGGAGAGTGTCGTAATACTGAAGGCAGCTTCACTTGCCACTGTCGCCCTGGACACAAGGCTGATGACTTCTCTAAAGTTTGCGTTGGTTAGTTGATACGTTTTTTCTTCTGATAAGAGACTTCTTCTTTTAGAATATATTTTTATTGTTCTTGGTCTCTTTGAATCTTTGTTTATTTTTTCTTTGTATTATTATAACTAAGTATATTGTTATTTCATCTAGATATTGACGAATGTACGGAGACCCGAGGCCTCTGCCGCGGCGGGCGTTGCGTGAACACTCCGGGCTCGTTCCGTTGTGAATGCGGCCCCGGGATGGAACTGGCTCCTGACAGGCTCTCGTGCAAGGATATTGACGAGTGTTCTATTACTTCGGGTTAGTAAGTTTTGTTGGTTTATATGAAATTTCTAAATGGTTCTAACTTCGCCCATTACGGAATCTCTTTTTTATCTCAAAATTATTTTTCGTACATTTATGCTTACTGAAACCTTCTAACATGTTTGCTTATTTAATTAATTTATAACTTTTTTTCTTGATGCCATTACCAACCTACATCTTCCAGGTATATGCAGCAATGGTGCATGTGAGAACCAAATGGGAACCTACCAATGTGTCTGCGACGAGGGTTACGCGCAGTCCACCGTCAAGTCCCACTGTGAGGACATCGATGAGTGTACCGAGGACCCGACCAGGTGTCAGCACGAGTGTGTCAACACTCCCGGGTCTTATCATTGTACTTGTAGGTGAGGAGAACATCTAAAATCTATTAGTCCCTGGTAAGACACATAAGTTACCTGATGTAGTCGTCTCTTGCTGTTGATTGTGTGTTCATTATTTACTTCATGTTTTTTTAATTCATTTTATATTTTAAATCAATTTTATAAATATTAATTCCATCGTGATTAAAGGAAATTTTTCTGGAAAATTCTTACAAATGGCCTCGCCCCTGAATTCGAACAAAAATTCGATGCCAACTTACATTCCGCTTTAAAGGCCTTCCGTAGTCGGTAATCATTCTTGGCTTCGCAAAGAAGTCTCCCAGGATACGTAAAACGTATGCGTATATTATAATAGTCGGAGAGTTAAATTCCATTTTTAACACACTTTTATTAGCTTGAACTAACTAACTGTCCTGGAAGTCAAATTTGACCTACTTTCCGGTGTTCGATTGAGCTGCAATTTTGCATGCACGTTTAGTTTGGATGACAATGCATGGTTAGCTAAGAGATGTCATTCTAAATCCAATATGGCGGACACCTAGAGATGGCAGACTAGTTTTTTTTTTCCACTCCCATGATATGTGTATAAAATGAACGGGTTTGATGAGAAAAATATGAAGATTAAAATAAAATGGTGTCACACTAAATTCAATATGGCGGACGCCCCGATTTGAATTTGTCAATTTTAAGTGCTCGATAAAAGCGTGTTTTTTTAAACTATAATTATTATTATAATCCAGGGAGGGTTGGCACCTGCGCGCGGACGGGCGCACGTGCCGCGACGTGGACGAGTGCGGGCGCGGCGCGCGGCCCTGCGGCGGCGGCGCGTGCCGCAACACGCCCGGCTCGTACCGCTGCACGTGCGGGGACGGCCTCGTCGCCGCGCCCGACGGCGCCCGGCCCACCTGCCAGGACGTCGACGAGTGCGCCGATGTAACTATACTTACCTCTTATATTATCTTACTAATAGCGAAAAGTTTGTTTGTTACCACTCAGCTCAGTTACGGCTGATGAAACTTGCCACATAGATAGATCATAGCCTAGAATGACATATAGAATACTTTCTTGAATTTCACGCTATTCTGCAATTTTTTCCCACCAAATAATGCTATGAAAAAAAAAAAAAAAATGAAAATATTTTTTATTCAAATAGGCCTTCACAAGCACTTATGAATAGTCTGACTCTAACGCTATGGAAGTCAATAACAATAAAAAACTTAGTAGTGTCAACTTCTTGTGACCCGTTGTCAGGTTTTGTCTTAGGAAAGCAATTGAAGCATGAACTCTAAGAATTGAAGTATACTTTCTAACATCTCCAGGTGCCAAACCTATGTGGTGCAGGTGAATGTCGTAACACTATCGGCAGCTTTGTGTGCCGCTGTCCCGACGGGTACAGCGTGAAGCCGGAGCAAGGACCCGCTTGTACTGATGATGATGAATGTGAACTGGGGACTTGCGATTGTCATCCTTCTGCCGACTGTATTAACTTGCCGGTGAGTTGGGTTCAATTGAATTTTTAATTAAGATAAAAGTAATTGCCTAAAGATACTTAGAGTCGAAGTGTTTAAACTTTTTTACTAAAATCATGAATATTTCTCGTAGGGGTCGTTCCAATGCCGCTGCCGCGACGGTTGGCGTGGTGACGGCACCGAGTGTGAGGACATCGACGAGTGCTTGACCAACAACGGAGGTTGTCATCCAAGAGCTACTTGTAAAAATACCGACGGCTCCTTTATGTGCCTGTGTGACACTGGGTATAAGGGCGATGGGTAAGTTCTAACATCAAGGTTATTTATATTGATTTAAAAATCATCAGTTGCAAACGCTTCTACGATCACGAAGATGCAGGGTCAAATCACTGATGAGTGTAAAACTTACTATTGGTGTCTCCTTAAAGAAAAATTATAAACCCCAAAAATTTAATTTCCCCTTTAAAATTATATTAAATGTTCCAGATACTCCTGCTTGGACATTGATGAATGCGCGAACGATCCTACTCTTTGCGAAAATGGACACTGCACCAACCAACCTGGAGGGTACGAATGTGACTGCGATGTTGGTTTTACTAAGTCACCCGATGGAAAATCTTGTCTCGGTAAGACTTCGTCCTGCAACTCATATTCAAAAAGTTGTCATAATTATCTCTTAATTCTTTTAGATTTGATGTCAATCCAATATATATTATTAACATCAGCAATTTAAAGCGGTTAAGACACGTCTGGCGCATGTCAGTCAAGCTGTGAGACAAAATAGCGAAAAATTGTGTCCTTTCTGAAAGACTCGTATTTAAAAATTATGAATAGGAAAGAGTACAAGAAGGCCTTCGAGCTTAATACTATGAATACCGAATCTATTTAAAAACTAAATAGATTTTGCCTCTATTCTGCCTTTAGACGCTGAATGTAAATTGTTTTGTTCTTCACAGATATGGATGAATGTGCGACATTCGACAACGTGTGTGTGTTCGGTCGTTGCGTGAACACTTACGGCATGTTCAAGTGTATCTGTGACAAGGGATACCAGTCTGACAGCATTGATGATTGTGAGTACAGTATATTTTTGCTACGAATATACTTCCATTTTCAGATTTCCAATTTCGATAAACAGCGAAGGGGCTAATGCCATACCACGTGGGTTCAGTAGACTCGAATGCTTTTGAATTTGTCTGTTGTAAGTTGGTTGAACGCCCCATATTGCAGGTATCCGGTAAAAGCTAGTAAAAAATGCGTGTTTTAGTTAGTGTGGTAATTTATCTTCAAGATTGCAGGGGACTGCTTTGCTTTTTGAGACGCTACAGATTTTCTATAGACTGCACCAATTTGGAGTATTTTTGCTGATGTTAAAATGTTTTTTTTTTTGTTTCTTAACAGTGATGCCAGGCTTCAATTGCACGGACGTGGACGAGTGCAAGTCACCTCAGTCGTGTCAATACGGACAGTGCATTAACACTCAAGGTTCTTACATCTGTCGCTGTCCTCCCAATTATGAGCTGGTGTCTGACGGGACCGCTTGTTATGGTATGTTTTTTATCATTTTCCGAATATTTCAATAGTCTTTACATATTTACATTAGTATTACGCTCAATATCCTAGAAGAATGACTGCAATAAATTATTTCTTAGCAAAAAAACGTCATTTTCCAAGAAGAGATTATCAAACATAAGCCTATCCCATGTAAAAAAAAAATGTCCGATCGGGAAATTGAATCGCCGGTCTTAAGTTGAGCTACGTTATAATTCAGTTATTGAAGTATTGCAAGTAAAAAAAATTACATTATCACGTTTTAGTGATAATGCTATATGAACAAGTAGTCAAGGTACCTTGGTCTATTTAATGACTACAAGAAACTACCATCCCAATAATATAGATAACATTATTATTATAAATGATTTCGGTGTTTCTCATAGATTCAAGAAAGGCTCGTTGCTACGGTAAAGTAGACTTGCGATCTGGAACCGAACATTGTCGTGACAGCGATGAACTCTCTGAAGATGGAACCATGGCTTCCTGCTGCTGTTCAGTTGGTATGTTCTTGTTATTCGAGGTATTTTTTAGTTTTAAAGTGAAGGTGAAAAATGGTCACAGAACTCATAAAATTTAATCAATTTTCTTTTCTGTATTCATGTTTATGTTGTTTTAGGTGCTGCTTGGGGTAACTATTGCGATCTATGTCCGGAACCAGGATCAGAAGCGTACAGAGAGCTGTGTCCAGGTGGACCCGGTTATCAACCTATTCTTGAACCGGTTAGTTTTATTGCAATGATTTACATTTTAAACATGTTATTAGTGACTAGCTAGATGCTCTATTTTAGGATTTTAGAGATCATTTTAAAACTGTTTAGACAGCGCACATCGATAAAGCAGCTATCGGCCTATTTTTTCTGACTTAATAACAGGTATTATGATTTCTCACTGAATCGCACTCAGGAATAACGAAAGTTCCTATTACTCAAATAATTTTTCGAGTCGAAACAGTAGTTCCGGAGATTACCACCTACATACAAATTCATAAACAATATCGTAATAGATAATCCCCTTATAATAATATTTCATTAGTCAGTCTAAAACTCAGCTAAATCACTCCTTATATCGCAACAATTCTCCGGCAGCCATCGTACGTAGTAACTCTAGCAGACATAGACGAGTGCTCGCAGCACCCGGCGCTGTGCGCGCACGGCACGTGCACCAACACGTTCGGCTCGTTCGTGTGCACGTGCGGGGACGGGTGGCAGCTCACGCCGGACGAGCACAAGTGCGAGGACATCGACGAGTGCGCCCGACCCGACGTCTGCGGCCCAGGAGTCTGCAGGAACATGCCCGGCTCCTATGTGTGCTTGTGTCCTGAGGGCTATGTCGCTATGCCTAATGGAAGTGAGTATTATTGTAATATCAGCTTATACATGTTTATTATCTCAGGCGAAGAGGGTAGCAACAATTGATGCTTTAAGATAAGCTCAATTGTGACGTAAACTCAGTCCCATAATTTCAATCTAATAGACAGTTCCAAAAAGAGTCAACTGTATGCGTGTAAGCTAAATTAGATCAAAAGCAGTATCTGAAATTTTGCAAATTAGACCTAAGTTTACGGCTGTTACATACTGATAGCATTCAGGATTTTCTTATAAACTACATTTATAAGAAAACCCTTACATTTAAAAAAAATAATTTGACAATATTTCCATAAATTTTTGATTAATGATCACACCTTTCAGAGGAATGTGTGGACGTCCGCCAACGTCAATGCTACATGGATTGGGACCCCGACACTGGTAGATGCACCGCCGCCGTTGGCGTGCCACAGACTAAATACCTCTGCTGTTGTTCCGTGGGCAAGGCTTGGGGAGCACCCTGTGAATCTTGTCCTGACAAGGGATCCCAAGAACACATGGCCCTTTGTGGGGAGAAACCTGGAGAGTATATTAATCCTATGACGAATGAGACGAAGCCAATCAATGAGTGTGATATCATGCCGCAGTTATGCAAGCCTGGTACTTGTCATGATACTCCGACTGGGTTTCAGTGTGGATGTGATCATGGGTAAGTAGATTGGAAGCTTTTTGATTCCTTTCAATGATTTGTGTGCACTTTGGGCCAAATCATCACTTCTGATTTTGTGACTTATTTAAACGTAAATATTTGCATGCAGATGAGTCTTTGGCTAAGAATGGTGGTATCAGTAAAACCATCTCAGAAGTTTTGGAAATTCTAGTCTATTTTATTGGTTGGATCTTTTCCAAAATTAAAGACACTCTTCTCTGAGCTATCCTTAGCTAATTTTCTCTTTCCAGTTATGAGCACGACAACACGTCCCATCTATGTCGCGACATAGACGAATGCACACTTCACAGGTCACCCTGTAGAGGATTAGCTCAGTGTGTCAACTTGCCTGGAGCCTACGAGTGTAAATGTCCTCCTGGGTACAGACTCACCTCGTCTCTTGACGAATGCGAGGACGTCAACGAATGTGCTGATGAGAGGTTATGCGAACATGGAGAGTGTAGAAACACTATTGGGTCTTATAGGTGAGTTTGTTGTAAGCTTTTTGCAGAACTGAATTGAATTTCAGTAAGGTGCTTGTATACGTCTTGAAAGGTCACTAAATGAACTCCTGGAACTCTTGAATAATGAAGAATTAAATCTTTGTGTTTTTGGTCAAACATAAAATTATAAGTATTTTTTCTAGTTGCTAACCCATGACCCATGACACATTATTCGTATAGAACTTGATACCTTTTTCTATTAGGCTTTGTCACTTGATCCGTTTCATGATCTGTATTATTTTTCTATATCCTATGAAAATCATACCTGTAAAATTTTTATATCTTAAGTAATGTAATGATGAGCAAAAATTCGAGATTTGGTACTACATGTTCGCTAATCCCCAGATGCGAGTGCGCGCCAGGATACACGCTGCGAGACAATGTGTGTCGAGACGTGGACGAGTGCGCGCGGCCACGTCCGCTGTGTCGGAACGGGACGTGCGAGAACCTGCCCGGCTCGTACATGTGCCACTGTGATGAAGGGTTCAAACCGGGAGCTAACAATGATTGCATCGGTCAGTACTCTACGTAAGCCTTTTTAAATAAGCCTATGCTGACAAAGGCAGAAACATATTTTTTGCAGCGACAAATGATTACCTGATTACTAAATCTAAGCCTACGATATAGTAACCCGTAGAAGAATATCCCGCAGTTATTAATCTCCGCTGTAATAGAAACACAACCTCCAGCTTTGGATTCACGTATTTAGTCCTCATTTGTATCCGATATGAAATATAGGCAAATTATATGATACTTCACATGTTAGATCTATCTTATCAGGAACCGAACTCTTTTGTTTTTGAGGGTTACCAACTTTCCCTTATCGCAGACATAAACGAGTGTCGCGAGGGTGGCATGGTGTGCCGCAACGGGCGGTGTCGCAACACGGTCGGATCGTTCCGCTGCGAGTGCGCTCCCGGGTACAGCCTCACCGGCGACGGACGCAACTGTCGCGACGTCGACGAGTGCACTGAAGTGCCGCACCCCTGTGGGAGGGACGGCTCGCCCTCTTGTACCAACACTAATGGCGGGTGAGTTGAGTAGCTCTCGCTAGATGGACTGATCTCTTTAGATCAATTAAGTTTTTATAAAGGATTATCCATACCAAACAAAGATCCAGTTGCGTCGCAATGGAAGGCTTAAGAATCGACCGAAACATAACCATGACAGTTTTGTCAAGAACGACTTGAAAATAAGTCACTGCTTAGACTAATATTTGACCTATCACCAAGTCATGATGTGGCTGAAGGTGGCAAGCATACAAAGCCAAGAAAGGAACTGGCTCTAAAGTGTAGCTGCTTGACCTTGTCTGTAAGTGCGTGGTGATAGATTTTCTACTTGCCGATGATAGTCAACTAATCAGGTACTATAAATTCAATATCATGGTATTGAATGAGCATTTATAAGTGATTTATTTTGTAAATTATTCTCATCACCAGCTACGAATGTTCCTGTGGAGTTGGTTGGCGCTTGGTTGGACGTCGCTGCGTCGACAGAGATGAGTGCAAGGAAATACAGTACGTGTGTGCTGGTGGGGAGTGTCGAAACTTCAATGGAGGGTAAGTATTAGCTCTTTAAGATCTCATGTCATGAACAATGAAGCTGGTTGATTATCTTGAAACAGATGGTTTTTGAAAAGTAATTATAATATAGTGAGAAGGTATATCATATTGAATTGATAAAATATATATTCCGGGACATTCCTCACACACGGCCATCTGAACCCAAACTAAGCAGTTGAGTGGGTAAAGATTACTATTTACCACTTGATTACTTTCTCCAGAAAATCTTATTTTCAGTGCTCTAGTCTTCTTTTCTATCTTGTAGCTTACTCATCAATTAGAAAGAGACAACTGTATCCAATTTTGCTTCTTCT
This sequence comes from Tetheella fluctuosa, assembly GCA_951216915.1. Taxonomy (NCBI): domain Eukaryota; kingdom Metazoa; phylum Arthropoda; class Insecta; order Lepidoptera; family Drepanidae; genus Tetheella; species Tetheella fluctuosa. The sequence goes on along the minus strand of OX578229.1, from coordinate 706,560 downwards.
TAGGGTTATAATGTACGAGTATATTTATGATACTTTCCACCTGCAGGTATGTCTGCGACTGTCCAACTGGCTGGCGATTCGACAAAGCAGCCGCGATTTGTGTTGACGAACGAAAAGAACTATGCTACGACGATTGGGAACAAGGCCGCTGCCATAAAGCAAGACCTTTGCAACTTGGAAGGCCACAGTGTTGCTGTTCTGAAGGTAATCTTGGAATATTCTTACATTTTTGTATTAGAGCCCAAATTCTATATGTAATATAGGGCCTGAAATAGTTGAACATGCTTTCTGGAGGATATTCCTAGTATTCATAAGCGATGGTGACCTTAAATCAGGAGGTGAATTATGCTTGTGAGACTTCTGACATGGAAAGAAGAATGAAAAGCAGGTTTCACTAAGTTGGGGGAAATTATCTTCTTCATTTGAAGCTGAAACATTATTTTGCATCATGCAGGTGCCGCTTGGGGAAGATATTGTGAACGTTGTCCAACGCCAGATTCAGCTGAGTTCTTGAGGATTTGTCCAGGTGGAATGGGTCGGCCGAATCTCACTCAGGTATTTACATTATCATTAAGTTATTTATGGATTAAATATCATGGTCTATATTGTTGTCTGTCGTTTTTTTGACGATATTATCAAAGAAAAATTGTTTTTATGATGAAGTTATAAAATAATTTTTAGAAGTGGTATATTCAATCGTGATATTGATGATACATCGAAGTTTTTATATCTTATCTCTATACAGACTGCTATAAATTATCATATTGAAATTAATATTGGTGATTTTTTTATGTGGGACTTTCGTGAAGTACAAAGACTAAGAAAGAAAGAAAGAAAAGCTAAGATCTTTTTCCAACATGTACCTAACCTTCCAGGACCTAGATGAATGCCAAGTCCGTCCAGACGTGTGCAAGGGCGGCCGCTGCATCAATACGGACGGTTCGTTCCGTTGTGAATGTCCTCCTGGGTACACCCTCGACGGCACCGGCCTGGTGTGTGTAGACGCAGATGAATGCGCTTCTGATCCTAGGATATGTGGGAACGGAACCTGCACTAATACTCCCGGAGGATACGAGTGTAGGTGCAATTATGGATTTACTCAAGGACCTGAACAGGTTAGTTAAATGGATTTATTTATTAATAAAACTAGCCCCCGCGGTTTCAGCCGCGTTCCCGAGAACAAAAGTAGCCCATGTCCTTCTCCATACAATAGGCTAACTGCGTGCCAAATTTCATTGCGATCGGTTCAGCGGTTTAGGCGTCCAAAGGTAACAAACAAACAAACAAACAATGGTTCAGATTTATAATATTACTTAGGATAAGTTACGATAATTTAAAATGGTGTTGTTAGGTTTTAATAAATATCATATCAGTATCAAATTACAAAAGGTGTCATAATCATCTTGAATCAAAACTCCAATTATAGGAGTCGTCAATAGAGATTCGTGTTCCAATATTAGGAACATAACAGCTGGTGACTCATTCTCATGTTTCCTAAATCGACAACACATTATACACTGAGAGTTATGGTACATATCGATGACCCATACATTTGACCATCTACGTCTTGTCAACCGGGCCTCAGTCGATAATAACTCCCCTCAGACTTGTGTGGACGTGGACGAGTGCGCGGAGGGACGTGCGACGTGCACGTTCCGGTGCCACAACACGGCGGGCTCGTTCCGCTGCACGTGTCCGTACGGGTACGCCGTGGCGGCCGACGGCGTGCACTGTCGCGACATCGACGAGTGCGCCGCCGCGGACCGGCCGTGTGCGCACGCCTGCGAGAACGTCGTCGGCTCCTATGTGTGCAAGTGTCGGGAAGGTCAGTGTTGGCTTCGTTTGGTATACCATACATTATGGTCTCAGAACAAATTGGTAAGTGATTGGTGCCAAATTAAAGTAGCTGTGACGCAGTTCTGTTTTTGCACGTCACTTAAGATTCTATCATATTGTATCATTGAAATTGTGAATGTGTATCATGTAAATTTCACTTCAAAAAAATATCAAATTATTCAATTGATCACCCACATCTAGGCTACAAACGTACATCATCCCCGCACGACGCACCGGACGCGTGTGAAGACATCGACGAGTGCGCGGAGAGACCCGAGCGCTGCGCCCCCGGGGTCTGCATCAACACCGACGGAGGGTTCATGTGTGATTGTGACGCCGGGTACGAGCCCAGTGATGATGGCATGACTTGTGTCGGTAAGTTTAAAATTAATAATCCACTGTAAAGGGAGACTCTAGCAGAGAGATGGGGATCCTTTGTGATCTGTTCATGATGGAATGCATTATTTCCATAGTATATGAGCCTAACAAAGCTATACTTATATAATCTTTCCAAGATTATAACGTAATTAATATCCCGTAGATCGCCGAACCGGCTTGTGTCATAGATCTTTAGTGTCTGGACGCTGCATGCCTGAACCCTGGCCAAGATCACTCTCTTCTACTCCAGCAACACCAGCACATGTCACCAAGTAAGTTACAGAAACAGATACTAGTTAATTAATTCAGTAGAAAAAAAACTAACAACGTCGGAATTATTGGAACACAAAAGGATTTGAAATACTATTGACAACTTTTTCAAAATAGATATTTCATGACATAATTTGTCCTGTTTTAGAGCCCAATGTTGCTGCACCCTTGGTGTCGCTTGGGGGCCAGAATGTGAACTTTGCCCAGTACCAGGATCACCAGAACGTCTTGAGCTCTGTTCACCCACTAACCTTGCTGGAGGTGGAAGCACCGGCCCTGGCATTGGGCCTGGAGGCGGCTCTATTACCGGTGGAGATGGAAACGGAGGATTCAACAATGGCGTGGACATCTTTGGAGATGTGGATGAATGCGCAGCCATGCCTGGACTCTGTGCTCCGGGAAGATGTGTTAATACTATTGGAAGGTAAGTAAGGACAATTCCATTTAAGAATACACTGTAAGTTTATAGTGATAATTATATTTTCTGCTTGTGCTAGAATACTTGCAATACTCAGTCTTAGAAATATATACATAAAAAAAACGGAAAAAAAAGAAATATAGTACTGTAATTCACATACAACAAATTATCTTTTTTGGCTGTCATTTTAGACTCTAATATTGTAGGACTAATTATATATTGTTCAATTATTATAGGATCTATGTGAATGAGTGACCAAAAAATTTGATTTGGCTATGTAGCGTTTGTAGAGCTTGGGCATCTCATAAAAATATTAAAATTTCCATTTAAAACAAGAGTCTCTTAATTACCATGGCGCTATAGCAGTGATGGCTTACGGATTAGAGGTCTTGATTATTTGGTATTCTTACGCCAAAGCATTTGTACCCTCTAGTTTCCGCTGTGTCTGCGGCCGTGGATACAAACCGGCAGGTGACGTCTGCGCAGACATCGACGAATGTTCCGTCCGACCACCTCCTTGCGAGCAACTTTGCAAGAACACTGAAGGTTCCTACGAATGTTTCTGTCGGTCGGGATACGAAGTGGACGAGGATGGGGCTAACTGCAGGGATATCGACGAGTGTGAGAAAGGAACGCACACATGCCAGCAGACTTGCTCTAACACGGAAGGATCTTACGAGTGCTCGTGTCAGGATGGCTACGAGAAGAGGGGAGACGCTTGTGTTGGTGAGTGACACGTTTATTTTGGAAATAATTCACGAGTACCATAACGATGTTGTGATAAAACCTATCGCAGTTGGTCCGTGGTGCTTTGTAAAGGGCATTAGGATTAATGTGCCTTGCTGTATGACTTTTCTATCAGGTAATTTTTGTGGATGGGTCTTATGTCTTATGTCTCTAAGCTAACCTGTACGTTTTTTATGTTTGTGTACAATCAATTTCAAGGAATATGAGATCGGACATTCTTATAACTATCTATTTTCTGGTACATGGAACTAGATAATATAGCGAAATTGTATTGTCAGACGTGAACGAGTGTCACGAGGAGGGTCTGTGCCCGGCGCCGGGCAAGTGCGTGAACCTGCTGGGCTCGTTCCGCTGCGTGTGCCCGCGCGGGTTCCGCCTCGACCTGGCCGGCGAGCGCTGCCTCGACCGCGACGAGTGCGCCGACGGCCGCTGCCAGTCGCCGTGCCGCAACTACGCCGGCGGGTACCGCTGCGACTGTCCCGCCGGTGAGTCACTGTCCACGACCGCCTCTGACTGACGACGAGTGCGCGAGTCTGCCGCAGCTGGCCTCCTCGCTGGAAGGTTGCGATTTCAGGTCGTAAATTAGTGAGACTTAATCGGCAAGATGCGACGCTAATTAAGTTAAAAACTTCTACGAAGACAATGGTAGATGGTGGTGCGGCTCGTTTCAGGTTTTTGTGCTTCACTCTAGAGATAGTGTAAACACTGGGTAAGCTACTTTCACCGATCTGACCCCAAATTAAGCAGAGCTCGGACTATGGAAGCCGATTAACTGATATACTACATATTTACTACTTTTTTTTCGTAAATTATACTCATATACATCCAGACTCGGGACAAACGGCCACGTTCGTTAATCGACAAAAATGTCCGTCCCGAGTGGGAATCGAACCCACGACCTGCGGCGGGATAGATAGGGTATCTCACGAACCCCACCGATGGGCCCGTCGGAGTGAAGTGACTCGGTATATAGGTGTAACACAAATATTGTTACAACTGGCAGGTTCGGTGCGCTCACCGAGCGGCTTGTGCGTGCCGCAACACGCGTGCGCGGCGGGCGCGTGCGGCGCGGCGCCGTGCTTCGCGCTGGGCGGCGCGCACCGCTGCGGCTGCCCCGCCGGCTACGGCTGGGACGCGGCCCACGCCGTCTGCTTGCAGGTACGGTTACCTGCTCTCCGCGCCCTCTAACCTACTCCGCCCGGATTACATAATGATTATTATATCAATTCTTTTCAGTCGAAGGCTAACTTCCGAACCGATGGCGACTTGAGTAGCTTTGAACGTCGTAAAGGGCCCGAACTGAATAAATGTTCCTATTCTAAATACGAATTTTAATTGAAGTGAAACTTCTTTATCGACGTATGGGAGAAATTTTGGTAGCAAATCGTCACGTTTTTCGGTTACGCGCCATGTTGCTTTTATTATGTTTTCCCGTATTTTGGAAGGCAAAGGGTTCTAGCTCATACAGCCTAGCCATTTATCTTATTTATCTTCTTAGTTTTGAATTAATGTCTGACATCTTAAAATATAAAGTTATGAAGTTAGCTAACGAAAAACATTGGTTGCCATGGCAACCAATGTTTTTTAGTAAGCGTTACTTCCGTCAGAATTTTAATCAGGGACTTTTCAGAAGTTTCACTTCTACCATGTGTGACTTGCACACACACACACTTTTTTATTTTTAACATGTGAAGTCGTACCATTTCACGGCTTATATTTGTATTCAGTAGAATCATGGTCGAATGATGTAGTCCTCATATTCGGTCATAAATCACGTCGCTCGGAATTACTTTTAATTTATAATGTAATTTTTTTCTTATGAGATATACTTAGGCCATCATTCGGTCGGTCTGTCTGGCTACGTGAGCTTCATTTTGTTATTTAGATGGGCGGCGGGTGCGCAACGGCGAGCTGCCTGTTCGGTTGTTCCTCGTTCGGTGACTCGTACCAGTGTGGGTGTCCGGCGGGCTACCAGCTCGTGGGCGCCGGACACTGCCTCACGGCGCTGGACGGTGCGTTGCCGCCGGACGACATCGGTGACGCACCCGTCTTCCCCGTCCGGGACCAGTACAAGATCGGTGGGAAGAATGATCTCATATCTACTGAGGGGTGCTTCAGTTGTAAGGTGAGAATCATCTTTTGGAAGTGAAACTTCTTTCGGCACGATGAGAATAAAATTTTAAGGTCGTACGTGAGTGCAATGTTATGTAACGTGTTTAAGTGAAACGTTTCTGACGCAAAAATAACAGAAAATAGATACTTGACAAGATAAAAAGAGTGGGAAGAAGAAGAAGGTAGTAGAACTCTTAGTGCAGAGTTCGCCCGGGGAAGTACTACCACCATATCTAATTCCGCCGTGAAATAGTAGTGCACTTGTATTACTGTGTTTCGGTTAGGAGGGTATGGGAGCCGGTGAAATCACAGGCACAGGAGACTTAACAACTTCATGTCTCAAGGTTGGCAACGCGTGAGTGATACCCCTGGCAGGGAAAATATAAAATTGTATTTTCTTTGCCCGTGGTGTTATGAGCGTCTATAAGCTACGGTAACCGCTTACCATCAGGTGGGCCGTAAGCTTGTTTGCCACCTAAGTAGTATAAAAAAAAAAAAAAGAGGGGACTATAGTTTCACTTCTGTCACATGTACAAAACTGAATGCGGCAAATGATGATGTGGTCGAAGGTAGTCAACAAAATATAGGAAATAAAAACTCGTTGAATTTTGATGATTGGGTTTTGTTTATAAAATTGAGATACAAATCATACAAATTCCAGGTGAACGGACGTCGACGAAGAGCTCCCGACGAAGCCATCATATTCGCCAATGGCACGACTATTGTTAGGAAACGAAAGAGGCGCAGTCGTCGTAAGTTTTTTTTTTTTCTATATCTATTCCCATACTTGCTTTGTCTACTTCATCATCACAGATATATTCTACGATCCAATATTTCCCAGGTCGCCGTTCCATCCAGGAGCCTGAAGTAGAACTGATAGTGGTATCGGCGACTCCTAAGCAGACTTGGGGCCGGGCTCCTATAATGCGTCTGGTGCCGGCTGAGGGTGGTGGCAAGCCTCACTACCGTATCGCATATGGCGACCACGATAAAGACTTCGTGCTGTCCAAACGAGATGGCACCTGGGCCCTACGACTTAGAAAACATCTCAAAAACGATGTAGTGTTAGAGAGGCAGCTAGAACTAGAAGCTCGCTTCGTCCCAGTACCGGAGTTAGGCAGGAAGCGCAGCAGACGACACGTCGACGTGAACGTTCCGGCTCCGCTACGACTGTACGTGTCGGTCCGTATTGCGCCGCCCAAGCGTTGATTTGTGATTATGTAGTGAGACTAGGGTTGAGCTTTGTAAATATCATTATTAATGTCACTGCCATGATTTGTGAGTGCACTGCCGTTTTGTGTTCTGATTTGTTTTTCATGTATAAATTGAACAAATGTGCGTGGTAGAAAAAAAAAATTGGAATCATTTCTAGGGATGCGTTGAGTACCTACAGATTGTATCGATAAAAAGTCTCACTACGTAAATTCGTGTCTTTGAAACGATAGACTGGTCTGTTTTATATTATGTGCGAGGAAATATTTTGTCAAAATATAAAAAAAAACTAAAGTAATTTATTGTTCATATAATGTTGAGCACAGGTTAATTGTTCACAAGGATGTCAGGTATAAACGCTTTATCATAGTCCTTTTGGGCGAGTCAGTGGCCAAAAGCAAATCCATTTAATATAAGATAACACTGTTAACGGTTATTCATATTATTAAAATTCAGTAAGCCTTAAAGCATTTGATTTATTGATACAAAATATGAATCGCACGAATCCATCGGTTCGCCATGTGACTCGGTTGAGTCAAGGGCGATCTCGTCGGCAGTATTAATTATAATTGTGTGAGATGATTGAATGCATAATACTTAGTAAGTTGACGATAAATATATATCGATATTTCGACATTAACGATATCGATATTTGTTTCGATAATAAACGATCATCATTGTCGATATTTTATAATGATTAACGATACATCACTAGTTATTTTACCATTGATTAGCAACGCCAGTGTATAGATGTATTTTTTCATAATAATTAATAAAATGACCTAATATTATGTAGCATTTAAGAGAGGATAATTATTTATTTTTATTTCCAATCATAAGTTTAATATTAGCGTTTCGATAAATATATATCTACTTACTTACTTTTGTTAATTTTATATTTTATTGGAGTCCACTACTTTCAGGCACATTTTTTTAGGATTTTCTCTAAAAGTACAAAAATTAATACAATAGAATTGTTTTGTAAATATGTGTATACAAATAAATAATAATGAAATTAATATAAAAAAAATGTTAATCCTAGTTGAAATAAACTACTTATAACTTGGTTGTAAGTCGAAGTGGAAGAAAATGTAATTAATAAATTTTAATTGGATACTTTTGTGTTTTGTTTTCGAACTAGTCGTAAATAAGTAGTGTGGAGCAAGGTGTATGGAGGTGGTAGACTCCTTCATTGAAAAGGGAAGATCTTTCGCCAGGTTAAGTCATCGTGCCTGGGGACCGCAGTTCTACTGTTGATGTTAGAGAACTTTGATAGCGCGATGTAGAATCTTGTGGCGCCATCTATCCATGGGTAGTGAAAGTTTATTTCGTGTTGTTAATAGATGTCGCTACATTATGTAACTCGTATAAGATTTAAACGCAGTGTTATAATGGTCAAGGGAGTACCTATAATAATAATAATAAAAAGACAAGTTAAGTAAGTACCTTGACTTAGCCCACGAGGTGACCGCCATGTGGGACGTGGACTCAACGATCATTGTCCCGATAGTCGTGTCGAGCAAAGAGCCTCGATAAACATCTTGAGAGGCTCTCACTTGGTAGCTGGATCAAGGGTCAGATGCAGAAGGCAGTAATCCTAGACACGGCTAGGATTGTTAGGAGGTTCCTCACTCTGCAGCCCTAACCACCCGTAGCTTGGGCCCTGCCCCGCTGCTGGCGGTGTACTAGGATTAGGTTTTTTCATAATATTATTATTTTTGTTTAGAAATATTGTAAAAAAATTATTCTTTTTAGGCTAGATTTTTTATAATGTTTTTGATTTTGATATTAATGTTATAAAAAAAAGTAGTCTTAAGATAAAAAATAAATAAGGGACATAATAATAATAAAATTTATTTATTTTCCCTTCACAAAAAGGATTTTTATGAACTAGGCTCTAGTTTAATGCGATAAAACATAGCTAACCTGTTTTGTGTGAGACTGGTGCCTGAGCTAGGTTTATAAAAACCTGTATTACAAGTCACCAGTGCCCCACTCCGCGGATTGACCCTATTTTAATGTTATATTTATACATGCAAAATAATAGTATTATGATAATACTAATAATATAACAATAAATAACTACAAGCAACTAATGACTGATTACAAGTAAGTGTATACGCGTTTGTGTGTGTAATGAGACTTTCAATGAGCATATAAATAAGTGAGGTAAGTAGTGTAAAGATGTGTATTGTTTGTGTGAATGGTGACTGATTGCGTGAATGGAGAGATTGATAGCTATCGATAATCCGATGGAATTATTTAGGTAGGACAAAATTATAGGTACGTCCCAAATCAACATTCAAAGTCAAAGCCATTTATTCAGTTTGGGCCCTAGGAGGGCACTTATGAAGGTTGAATTTACTGAATTTACATTGTGGAATCAATAAGTTTTCCGTTTCATTATAATGACTTTAGCCATCTCGTGGTTATCTTTTTGCAAGATGAATTTATTTAATTGATTATAGATGTATGACACGAGGAAGACCTATTATTTGAACAAGCTTGATTTTAGCGCACGCCTAGGATATCAAAATTAAAGTTTGTCAATCTGCTTGTTTGTTACGTATGCGCTTCGATACTATTCATGAAACTTTGGCGAGTTGTAAAACGCGCGGCCGCGATGATTTCTAACAAAAAGAGCCATAGAAAAGCAGACCGGGGATTAGCTAGTTTCTAATAAATAATAATTATAAAAAACTGACAGATGCAGAAACTTAAACCTCTTTTGTACGAAAAAATCTTCGTTATAATTTCAAAGTTCGCAGTCACCAGAACAAGAAATAGTAAACGTCTGTCACACACGACAATATGTCATGAAAAGAATCCAAGTATGAAAGATAATATTGTATTTAAATTTTTCCATAAGTTTTCCTCTATACTTAACAAATAAGTGTAGTGGATACTAAAACAGGCCTAATTTGGAAAATAATTTAAAAGTCTAGCAAAATGGCGAAGAAAGATGATTTTTCATGTGAGATGTACAGTAACAAATTTTTTATGCTGTGTATGGCTGGAGGCGCTTTGGCCTGCGGATCGACACACACATTTGTCACACCGTTGGATTTGGTCAAGTGTCGCCTGCAAGTGGACCCCGCTAAATACAAGTCAATATTCAATGGCTTCAAAGTGTCGCTTAGTGAAGGCGGCTTGGCCAACCTCGTCAAGGGCTGGGCACCAACTTTAATAGGATACTCATTACAAGGCTCTGCAAAGTTCGCTGGCTACGAGTACTTCAAATATAAATTCGCGACAATGGTCGATGAGGAATCTGGCTACTTATACCGCACTTACTTATATCTAGCCGCATCCGCATCGGCGGAACTTATTGCAGACATATTTCTATCACCATTCGAGGCCACCAAAGTGAGGATGCAGACGACTCCAGGGTACACGTCTCAGATGAGGGTAGCCATGCCGCATATGAATTCCACGGAAGGCTTCGGGGTATTTTACCGGGGACTGACGCCACTGTGGGGTCGACAAGTACCCTACACGATGATGAAGTTTTCTTCATTCGAAAAAACTTTAGAGTATCTGTACGACAATGTAGTTCCAAAGCCGAGGGACCAATGCTCAAAGCCAGAGCAGCTTATAGTGACGTTCACAGCGGGGTACATCGCTGGAGTACTGTGCGCCATCGTGTCGCATCCGTCCGATACGATCGTGTCCAAGTTGAACAAGGACCCGAGCGCGTCCATCGGTGGGATTATAAAGGAAGTCGGTATGATGGGGATCTGGCGAGGGCTGGTGGCGCGTATTATTATGATTGGGACGCTGACTGGCCTGCAGTGGTTCGTGTATGACGCATTCAAGGTGTACACTAGGATGCCTCGCCCGCCGCCCGCTCCAATGCCAGAATCTCTGAGAAAAAAATTGGCCGCTCAAAAGTAACTCGGTAACACAAATTGTTTAACTCTGTCCACATGTTTTGGTAAATCGTGATTTAGGTCGACCAGTCCATCGATCGGTTTACTTCATCAAAATAAAATGAAGCTGATGTGCATACTGTATCTTGTAATTGTGACGTTAAATATACATAGATTTTGATTTGGTTAACCGATAGTTTATGGTCGATCTATACCATTGTGAAATAACCATTTTTATTTAATAATTTATTTGTAATAAAATGTTTATTTATATATTTATTATTTGAATGGCGATGTGCATTATAATTTATATAGAGGGGCATTGATTTGGCATCCGAAAGTATAGGGAAAAAGTTTAGCAAAAAAATGCTTATAGGAGTCTGATTGTAATGTTAACGGATTGGACGCATAAATAGTCAAATGGGATAGCTTGAACTACTCAAGATTTTGGAAATGAAAGACCCTTCTAATTATGTTACTTAATCTTGGCTCAAGCAGTACTGGCTGACCAGATTTTAATGAAATTGGCCCAAAGATAGATCACCCAGGAGTAAAACGTATACCTACATAAATCTCTCAAGCACATGGGTAAAACCGCGGGGTAGAAGCTAATCAATAAAGTAGAACTAAACTATGGAAATAAAGTTGATCAAAGATAAAAGGCCTTCATTGCATTTATTTTACAAATTACTTGAAAAATGTTCCTAGACTATTGTCTAGTAGAAATAAACAACACAATGAATAATATGTATTGGAAAATACGATAAAAAAAAACAGGTTATAACGACACGAGATGATCGTATACAAAGAATATCCGGATCCTTTGGGAGGCAATAACAATAATAGGGGATTTATCTGAGCGTCGTGCCCCACTTACTGGATTTAACCGGAGCGATCCGGTTAAAGTGACCCGCGGCTAAATGGACCCGACCGTTGAGAGACTATGCACATAATAATATATGCTTTAGGAATGTTTTTGAAAATTGTGCTTATATACTGATATTGCTTCATAAGTAGGAACACTGTGTGTCTGATAGATGTGTCATTTTAATGCTTAAACTGTTCGCGTATTGCGAGTTATCCTACCTACATGTTACAAGTCTATTATTTTATTCGTTGTTTGTTTTTAGTCCCTAGAAGGGCACTTATGAACGTCGAAGCTACTGAAGTTACGGTGTCGGAAGTCGCCTTCAACTGAGAAGAATCGGCAAGAAACAGCAAGGTTACAATTTTTTATATATTTTGTTATAATGTTTTCTGTTTTATTGAGTATCGGGGGTGATAAAGACACAGTGATAAAACCCCTACAACCTATAGTATTTTGAAGTAAATATACCTAGGTACGTTAATGCCTATTCAGTGTCTAAAAATAAAAGGCATTGACTATATTCTGTGCCTTTCTTAATGTTTATTTTGACATCGATTCGCTAGTAGAAAAAAAAACCGGCCAAGTGCGAGTCGGACTCGCGCATGAAGGGTTCTGTACCATCTATAAAAACGTCAAAAAAATCACGTTTGTTGTATCGGAGCCCCGTTAAGACGACGCCTTGAAGATTTTGGTTACAAAGATTCAGATTTTTCTCAATAATGACTGAAGCGAACGAACTGAAATTTATTGTAAGAATTCATCATGTCTTTGACTTTATTTTGTACGTTGCATAACACGATTTTATAACACAAAAAAATTAATCAAAAAGACCTCTTTAAAATAAGAGATTCCAATTTTACCGGCGTTGAGGATCGATTTGAGGTTCCAAAATTTCTACATATATTAATTGAAACTGATACTATAAATTGTACTTAGGTTTTATGAAATATATTTGTAGTTTTTAAATTAAACAATAAAAACCATTTTGTCGCATACGCCCGTTCCGTTTACGCGGGTTTTCTATGAGAGGTCGCTATCGTAGGGAGCGGGACGCAGCACGTTGAATTTCAAATTTTTAAGCTTAACACGGTGTCACCTTAAATTTTAATTTTATTCTGTTGTTGTTGTTGTAGCGGCAACAGAAATACATCATCTGTGAAAATTTCAGCTGTCTAACTATCACGGATCATGAGATACAGCCTGGTGACAGACGGACGGATGGACAGCGGATTCTTAGTAATTGGTCCCGTTTTACCCTAAAAATTAAGTAGATCATCTTGAAATAGGTATACCTAGAACTTAAAAGTTTATATGTAAACTAGCGGGCCCGACAGACGTTGTCCTGTCCAAACTCGATTACGACGCCATCTACCGGGTCCAATTGTATTTTCAAACCATCCAGGGACCCGCTCAAATATACACACAAAATTTCATCCAAATTGGTCCAGTCGTTTAGGAGGAGTTCAGTCACATACACACGCACACAAGAAATATATATATTAAGATAGAGATGTTTCTAACGAATTCTTGTTGAAAACATTTTCAACAGGGTCTGCTTGTGGTGTGGCTATTCCTAGAATTCCTTCAGAGCTTTTGTATCTATTATGAGATCAACAGAATCTTTAGAATTTTTAGAAGTCTGTAATTTAAGTTTAGAGAAAATAGTTTTGGATGATTAATCGATAGGATTAATTTATATTTATAATAAACGTCGCCAAGCACCTGCTTATTGGTGTGTTCCGGCAGTTGCACTTGAGAGCCAGATGCCTTCTAGGCTTTACAAAGGTCGGCAACACATGGGCAAACCCACTATGGTATTGCTAATGTCCATAGACGTCCATAGACTTCTGACATAAAAAAAGAACATCCAAAGCGGAATTAATTCGCTCTGTTATCTTTTCACCGCTGAACAAATCGCGATGAAATTTGGCACTCAGATAACCTATAGTATAGAAAGGGATATAGGCTACATTTTTCTCGGGAACGCGGGTGTAACTGCTAGGAACACTAGTTACTTTGTAAATGCCTCAATTTCATAAACTCTGCATGTGCATAACTTATCTATTTCCGTAACGCAAACTTGGCTCCAGATTTCATCAAGCTATGACAAAGAAAAATATGAACATCAAAGAAAATATGCGATAGCGGAAATTAAAAATAAACTTTTCTGTCCTTAAGTCGACGTCGAGGCATAGTTCCGACCATCTCACAGTGATTCCGGCTTCAATCTCACTTCATAACTACTTTCAGCTTTACATAACCAAATCAAATAACTGGTAAACAAGGAATCGAATCCTTTAAACTACAACGGGATATAATTGAAAAAGTTCCCTTTTAAATGGTCGTGCTTGAGTGAACAACAGTTTAGCGCAAGTTTATCGTCGGCAAATCGCAGTGGAACCGCAGCGGAGCCGCAGCGGTCGGCTGCGACAGTAGAACTGAATTAAGACAACTAGACAGTAGCGAGTTTGTAAACTGGTCTACCTAGATCTGTTAAATGCTGGAATTGTCAATACCTAAAATAAGATTAACTTCTTATCTCATTTGGTGTATTGAACAAGAAAAAAGTTGCTGTGGGATTAATCTATATAAAGAGGAAAGATTTGTATTTTTATATGACAACGGATAAACTCCAAAACTATTGGACCGATTTCAAAAATTCTTTCACCATTAGAACCTACATTATCCCTGAGTAACATTTATTTATTTATATTACAAATTATAACACCATTACAGTATATAGGTACCAATTCGATGCTATAACTAAAAATTATAAAATGTGGCAAAACATATTATTGAAAAATATAAGTACAACAGAAACATTCGTTATTATAACTCCTTTTCAATACAGTTGTATGCGGCTTCGGTGAGTTTCGACTGGCCACAATTAAAAATATCAATATCTAGAGATATAATATTTAGCCACAGTATATGTAATGTACTCATTGGGCACGCATAGATTCAGTGTTGCGAGCACTTCCGGGTGATGCACCCACATATAAGTATAATCCCATCCACAACCTCGTTTATTCCTTTTAACTATTGTAGCGACCCCCCCGGCTTTGCACAGGTGCAATGTGTAAACACAAATTTATCCCTCTTTCTATTAATGAAAACCGTATCAAAATCCGATGCAATTTTTCAACTCTCTTTTCACCTTAATCACTTTTACAATTCGCTATTCTTACATAAACCCATCCACAAACATATTCATTTTATTAGCTTGTTCTATTGTGTTCTAGAATACATCAATCACAATACATTCAATTCAAACAATGATAAGCGATGGTATCTGTTCCAAATATATCCAATGGCGAGCTCGGCCTGGCTGTAGCTGCGAAGTTAGGAGCCTCGTGCTTCTGTATTATATGAAAATATTTGTATGCAACACGGATAATAATAGCCAGAAACGGTACGTATATTGAGTTATTTACTGCACATATTTTGATATAATAATATGTCAGTTTCAAGAAGCTTTTATATTATTTGCTCATTGGAAAAAAAATACAATAAGATTAGCGAAAGATATTTTTAACCTTTGAGGTTTCTAAATATATTATAATGTTTGCTCTTGGTGTATATTTTTAAACCCGGGGATTCTTGGGAGCCTTTTTGATCCCATATATGTAAGTACCACTCTGTTCTTGGGAGCCCTTTTGATCCCACCCTACCCGCGACGCAAAAATAAATTCATAAGAAATCGGTCCGACCGTGTTCACCTATACTGTTTGGTATCTATGGAAAGCGCTTTAAATTATCTGTGCAATGGTATGCGTTAGAGTACTGTCAACACCGGCAGTCTGTCAAAATAAAAAAATGGAAGTCAGTCAAAACTTTCTGTCCGTTTGGGCGTATGGCGTCACTCGATTACCTTCTAAAATATATAATTGAGAGTGTTTTGAGTGTTTGTTGTTGTGTAAAGGTGTGTAATATCGAAAGAATACTTAGTAATAAATACAATACAGTTATTATTTCAGTGAAATACAAAGTATAAAAGTGTTTTTTTTTAAATTTAGAACGCGGTGATAGGAGTTTGTGTAGTGTTTACAAAATGTTTTGATCCAGTTTTCCATCATAAAGTGATTATTGGTAAGTCAGAAGTATCTTTATAGATAAGAAATGTTATAATGTCGGTATTCTAAACAAAATCTATGTAGGGTACAATGCAAAATCTTTTCATAATTTCGAAATTGATGAGTAGGTAGTTTTTGACGGTAATGAAAAATGGCGCGAATTCGGAAATCAAGGGCTAACAAAAGACCTTTTTCTTGTTATATTTATATGAAAGATTATAACTATCGCAAGTAAATCGCATTATTGAGCATTTTTAGAAGCTATATACGTCTATACTTTTACAAAGTTGTTATAAAATTCGATGTATTGAGACCTCGAATTGAGTACCTTATTTTCGTCGCCGAGTCGTACAATATATTTTTTTTCAATTTGAAAATGGAACAATCACATGTTTTTTGTGATAAAATGAAGAGAATAATGTTCAATCTATCTAATAACATAAAGGTTTTATACTAAATCTATTATTTTGTCAAGAAATTAAATACGATAAGTTTTTTTTTTTTCTATTTTGTAACCCTTATCTTGAGAGACACATTTCTCAGTATTTTAGTATGGAATAAAATAAAACCAAGTATACGTTTTCAATCATTATTTATTCATTTACTTGAATAAATATGCTTTTGCTCGAAATAACAACATATTTAGCAATAAATATTCAAAATACATATGATGGTCACCTTTTTTGCTAATGGCGTACTTTCCAATAAGATCGCGGTCCGCTCTTATTAGTTTATGATAAGTGATAATAAGATTCCAATTGGAAATTTATCTAAGATTCTAATGGTAGCTTTGTTTTTTAGAATGGTTGTGTAGTTTTCGAGATAAACACGAAATCTCAAAGTCGGCACGCGCGATCCTTTGAAGTGCCGCCATTCCGCGAGCCAAGAGAACTTTTAACGGATATTCTCGCGAGCATCGGGGTAACGATTATGAAAAAGTATACATATAAATAACATTTTTTGATTTCCTTTTATCGACAAACTAACAAATTAACTATTATTTTAGATGAAAGAAAAACAGTTTGTCGACACATTCTATATTATTATTTCATCTAAAATAAATTAATTATAACGTAGGTACATTCCGTCCGTCAGGATAATTAACTGACGTCCGTTATTCACTCATTAGACTTAAAGATGAAGTGCCAGCGGAGTAACTCATCTAATTAATTTATTATCTAATTTAAGTTTAATTGCAAGCAATATACATTAATTTAAAATTTATTGAATGCCCTCATCTCATTTTTGTCAGTAGTAGAAAGAAACTCGTGGCGCCATCTATCCACGGGTAGTTAAAGTTCCTTTGTGTTGCTGATAGATGTCGCTACAACAGTATTCATAAATATTTACTTTTACTATGTGAGCAACAAAAAAACCGGTCAAGTGCGAGTCGGACTCGCGCACGAAGGGTTCTGTACCATTATCTATAAAAACCGGCCAAGTGCGAGTCGGACCTCCGCACGAAGGGTTCTGTACTATTATATATAAAAACGGTAAAAAAATCACGTTTGCTGAATGGGAGCCCCCTTAAATATTTATTTTATTCTACATTTTAGTATTTGTTGTTATAGCGGCAACAGAAATACATCATCTGTGAAAATTTCAACTGTATCACGGTTCATGAGATACAGCCTGGTGACAGACGGACGGACGGACAACGGAGTCTTAGTAATAGGGTCCCGTTTTACCCTTTGGGTACGAAACCCTAAAAGTCAGCAGCTCTATACAAAACGTAACGCAACAACTGTTTTTTTCGGCTTTAAAGTGTTAATCCCATAGAAAAAGATCTCAATAAAATTGCTTTATATGTACTTAGAGTTTCTAGCATCGTTGTATATCTATGTACGGTCCAAGTTGGCGGGACAGGCGGGGTATAAGTTTCTATTGTCACTCGCTTTCATCGTCTCACAATACACTGGTAGTTCTGGTACCAGGCCAAGGTAAACGCCTGTCGCTTCAGCTCGGAAACTAGGTGTTTTGCCATCAGCTGAACTTGCTTTCTCACCACTTGTCTTAAAGTTTATTACTGCTCGCATGGTTTCTACTGATTATATGCATTATGTAATGTTAGGATTTGTTTGTGGTCCAGAAGTGACGTTGGATGCCTCGGCGAAGATCGTGGGTTCCTATAGGTAATGAGCTTGAACTTTCAGTGAAAGAAAACATCGTGAAGAATCGTGATGGTAGGGTACTTTGTAGAACCCGCCTGGTTGGCTATCATCCTTTAATTGAAAATCTGTCACCAAGCATCTATTGGTGTGTTCCGGCTTTTAAACTTGAGAGCCTCTTCCTTGAAGGCTTTGTGTGCTTACCACCTTAGGCTAGGAGATGATTATGGCTTGGAAATTATAAAATACTAGCTTTCCGCCCCGCAGTTTCACCCCCTATTTTACCCCCTTAGGGATGGAATTAAAAAAAATCCTGTCTTAGCGGATGCCTACATCATAATAGCTATCTGTATGCCAAACTTTAGCCCGATCCGTCCAGTGGTTTGAGCTGTGCGTTGATAGATCAGTCAGTCAATCACCTTTTCCTTTTATATATACATATATACAGAAGACTTAAGGTGCTTTATTAAAATTAATTTAAAAAAGGATTATAAATGAGTTGATTAAAATCAAAAAGCGAGAAGATAAATACAAAATCGCAACAGGCTTGAAGGATACAATATCCAACCTTATTATACAGGCTGATGTTAAAAGGTCGAGAAGTTGGTAACCTAATAAATGTCTCTGTGACGGGAAAAATTGTAAATGTAAATGGGCATTACACTTCTTACTTTATTCTAAGAATGCCGCCATTTAATTGACCTACTCTAATTATGTCGCCCTCGGATAAAGGCCGAATGTAATTAAATGCTATAAAGTAATTACTTAGCTGTTTAGGCTGTGAGATAATGGACATTGTTTTTTTACGCCACAATTTTACATTACTACTGTTTTTGGAGTTAGATTTTATTGTGAAATTTAGGGTTAATGCCAATTTAGATTATATAACCTGTCTTATCTTGTTTATATTATAAAATACGTTTGTATGTGTGTATGTATGTTTGTTACTACTTTGATTAGTGATGGTTGAACGGATTAAGAAGAATTATTTAATTAGGTATTACTGGATAAAACAGTTATAGGTCATAAGTGGTTGGAAATACATATTTTATAATGGAATGTTTGTAATTATTTATATAAGATCAGGAGTTATTTTCTTCTTGAAGCACAACACAATGTGATTCATCTAAAACAGAGTTTTATTTATATTATATATTTATATATTTACATAACAAATATCAACTAATGAAATACTTGCTAACCTAAAACAGAGAATCGACAATTAAATGTTCATGCTTTACTATTCTTGTTATAAAACCTTGAATCGTCCTTTGCACTTTTAAATTAAATTAAATTCACAAACATAACTATGTTATAAAGAAATTATAAACAACATTTGTAATTTAACTATATGTTTTTACATTCTCCTCACTGGTGGCTCCCTCTTATGGCTGAACTGATACATACTCAAAATGTCAATGTCAGTGTCAACGTCAACACAAAGCTCACATTTATATATGTATGTATTTACAAAAGAAAAGTAGTATATGTAGTATATCAGTTATCTGGCTTCCATAGTACAAGCTCTGCTTAGTTTGGGGTCAGATGGCCGTATGTGAGGAATAATGTCCCAGAATATTTATGGAATGTTCTAGAAGTTGCCTTTGAGACCCATTGTATCAACCATTTATAACCTTCGGCCAAATCACCACTAACCATGGAGAGATTGTGGTCAAACACAAGCCTATATATAGTAAGAAATATATTAGGAAGTGATAGCTACCTAGGTTCTACTTATTATAATGAATAAGTTCAAGATTTCCATTATATTATTTAATTCACTTTTTAAATCCAAAAAACAAAGAATCCCATCAAGAAAATCTATAATTTTCAACCGGTACCTGTAGAGATGTAATTCCAACGATTGCGACAGTTGGACTCTGTAAATTGTTGCAGGCGAATCTCGGTCCAACTTGTTAAGCTATTCCAAACTTACATACATAACTGACAAGTACTGTATCTCCATGAGACAAGGTTGAAAATAGTTTGGGTGGGGAGTAAAGTTAAGTTGGACGGTGGCCACGACGCTAAAGTTTCTGGAATAGGTATTCTACATACGAAATGTCAGGAAACGCGAACGAATAAAATACCCGGGTGATGTACAATGTTTTGCATGATATATTGGCCAGGCTTGAATATATTGGATTTTGACACGAATATTTGTATGTGTTTACTTCATTTTGATGTTTCTTTTACAAAACAGTGGATTTAAATCGACTGCAACTTGATATAATATAAGTAGGTACGTGAGCGAAGGAGCTTTGCCGTTTTTTTTTTTTGTTTTGTAAAATTTTGTCGTATTCAGATAATGCAATATAGCGCCATCTCACAAAGTTTTTAGGTACCTACTAGTAAGATGGAACAATGAAAGTACCTCCAAAATTTACGAGATGGCGCTGATTGTTAACATAACATGTATTTTTTGTGTAATAACGCGTTTTTTCAGGAAAGACGCCTATATAGATAAACTTAAAATGCAAACTCATCTAAATACGAAATTTTATCCAAATCATTAGAGCCGTTTACGTGTTACACGAAATATACATACTATAGAATTTTATTTTTATTTATAATTTTTTTGCACAATGTAAGTATTATACCTTTTATTACCTTTTTAAAGTTATTCTTTTTTTTTAGTTATTTGAATCAACAATACTTTAATATAATCGAAATAAGTACCTACTATAAATTAACGTAAAGCTTAAACTCAATAAATATATTATTCATGATATTTCGCTTCAGATATTAATTTAATCTCAAATTTCCCGCTCATAAATTACAGCATTCCAAAAATTAATAAAATTTGAGGGTGTACGGAAGCTGATAAAAATCTCATTTGCTAATTACCTGCCTACGAGTGTCGCGTACTGTGATATTCAGTATTTCGATTTTTTGGTTTCCCTCCTGTACGATAACTTTGGGTAGAAATTCAAAAAGTTTATTATTAAATTCTTTACACGTGGCATTAAACGACCCTAAAAAATTCAATAAAAATTATTAGATTTTTAATTGCTTTTTATCTTTCATTTTGTACTTACCTACCTTACCATGCAGAGTTAAGATTTAAAAAAAAAACTCCTAATAATATTTCTGTAGGTACATGTAATGCATGTACCTACAGAAATATGGGGGTTCGAGGCTCGCCGATTTGCTCGGATTTTATCATCCAAGCTCATCGAGGCTTCGGGAGACCGACGGGCTGGGAGCTTTTTCCGCCAACGCATAAGCTTGGCCATCCAAAAAGGGAACGCTGCCAGCCTGTTGGGAACCTTGCCTATCGACAGCAGCGAGGGCTTTGAGGATGTTTTCTATATATCATAGTTTGTATTTTTTACTTTAATTGCTTAGTTATAAAATATCTTATGCAAACAATACCGTCTATTCAAAATAATATACAATTTGTCAACTAAAAAGTCCCAAAGACAAATAAAAATAAAAATAATAGGTCATCCCTTTGCTTTGATATTTTTTGCAATTAACTTCTACCTTGACTGACGCAAAGGTTCGCAAACCAACAATCTAATTTCACACACCAATACTTTTCCTGGCCCCAATCTTTCCAGTAATTCGTTAAAATTTTCCCCCGCCTCCCCTGGGTAGCCATCTCTTGGATAAAGACTAATTAATCAGCAGATAGGTAACATCTCGTCATGATACGATTAGTACCTACGCTTCTGTATACGATAAACCCCTTGTTTGGATGGGTGGTTTTGCTTAAATGTTGATTGAATTTTAAGATTAATATCGGATTTGATTGATTGAATATGATACGACTGAGCATGCTTACTTCCTTCGATCACACCGTTACTTATAAATAAATAATTGGGTTAGTAATATTGTAGTCAAATGTAAGAAAATATCATTTATCTATAGGGTTAGGTTAGGTTATAGACTGTACTCCCGGGGAGGACGATGGGTCGTCGTGGGTTGGGTGGTACCGATCAAGACGATACGGGGCGATATCCACGATCTCCACTGAAAGACCGAAATTTAACGACATAATAATATTACTGTGAATCTTCGATATATATGTATATATCAATATATCAGTATCAGTATCAGTTACTTGGCTTCCATAGTACAAGCTCTGCTTAGATTGGGGCCAGATGGCCGTGTGTGAGGTATAATTCTGGGATATTCTGGGAATGAATCCCTCAAATGAATCTGGTCCCAGAATATTTATTTATTTATTATATGTACTACATGTTGATGCTGTGAATAGACTTGTGTTTCACTACAATCTCACAATGGTAAGTTAGATTATGTGGCTGAAATTGATAAGCACACAAGCATACAAGAATTTTATAGTAAACCAATTCATGTAGGTAACAATAAACTCCCACAATACTTTCATCAAAGAATATCTACATCTGTTCAAAGTCACATCATCCCGGAACAACTGCGCGGGCAAAAGCATAAAACACAGTATAATTCCCGGTCATTATTCACAGTTTTCCCGGGATTTCGGGCGTGGGTAATGACTTTATTCAGAATGGAATTCTCTAAGACACCCAGCCCCGTAGTGGAGTCTCGAGAACTTATTGAATTAAACACTGACTTTCTGGAAACTTGTGAGCTAGTGTGGATAATATTCTTTATTATTTATTTATAAAGGTCTCGAGTTAAATGACGTAATTGCATTATAATATTTAGAGTATGTTCTTAAAAATAGAATTAAGCAAAATGTCTTTCAATGGTCCGGTTCGCTAAAGTATAATTCAAGCATTTGACGTCATATTTAAAATGTTTTGACGCACAGAAAAAAGTGAGAAACAGAGAGCCTTGGGTTGGCATTCGGAAAATTCATCTGGAACAACGAGAAAATATTTCAGGAGATACTTGTTTTTGAGAAAGTCTCTTAGGTACAAGTTTGTGAAAAAAAATATATTTTTTTATAATCTCTATGAAAAGTATGAAAGTATGTAGTGAATGTACCTACATGAAATATGGTTCGCAGATAGCCTATGGTATGGAGAGGGACATAGACTACTCTTTCTACTCAGTAACAAATAAATTCATACTACGTAAGTAGGTATAAATTTTAAGTACCATTTCATTATATTCCTTCTCTATGTCCCCTATGTAAACTTCATTATTATCATTTCCATTCAAAAATAGAATGCAGAACCTCCATTTTTACACGGACCGAAGATAAAATGACATTTTCAATCGTAGTTTTTCATCTGGAGTGACAAAAGAGTTGTCTTTGAGCCCCACCGTCCAATGGACTCATTCATTCACTCGTTCGCCGTCCGCTTTGCGAGTGAATGGAAAGAAACAAAAAGTGAATTGCTTGGACGAGTGAGTCTGAAAAGAACGCCAAGTGGTATTGAGTGTTGCTATTATCATAGTCTATGGATGAAATTAGGGTTGTCAATGGTAGCATCTACTAATATAATTATTGATTAAAATTTTAAAATAAATGGAATTCTAATATTATTTTATAACACCCGTAACTAATCAAATTAATTAAGAAAGTGTTTGAGGTATCGGTGAAGGAAAACGTCGCAAAGAAACCATTTTATAACCACGGTGGTACTTACGGTAGTTTATAGTATACGCCTGTCTAGCTACCACCGCTCTGTCACCAAAATCGTATCAGTGTCTATGGTAGCTGAAATTGACAGCTCAGTTCTCTTAAATTATGACAGTGAATTATCTTTATAAATCACTATTCATCTAACCTGTGACAAAACCTAAAATCTATAATCAATCCATACTATTACTGAAGCGAAAGTAACTCTGTCTGTCACCTTATGCCTAAGCCGCTGAACAGATCCTGATGATATTTGGTACGCAGATAGCCTATGGTACGGAGAGGGACAAGCTTTTTTTAACCGCGGGTAATTTATAAGATTTGTCCTAATTCAATTCCGAATTCTTTCCAATTTTGTTTTAAAGCTTATAAATACCAAAGGAAATCATGCCTCTATTTCTACATTAATATTTTGAAAGCCAAGTATTTTTTTATATCAAAGAGACACAGCTATAATATGGATGCACGGAAGTCCAGGAGTATGGTGGTGAGGACCGCTAAGCTATCGGAACCTACGACCACTCCAAAACGATCGGCAATCAGTTAAAAGCATACGACTCGAGCTACGGATTAAGGCTTACAACACGTGATACATACATGTAACGTAGAATATATTATTATTTTTTGATTTAAAAATGTATGGTTTTAATAAATATACTATGTAAGTTTTATTGATTGGTTGATATAACTGAAGTTATATTTAATTAGGTATTCATTGGTCTTTGACTACAATCTCACTCTGATAAGTGATGGTAGATTATTTTTGCTGTTGCCAACATAATCAGATTGTTCAAAAAATATAAGGCGATGATAATATAAATTTTAAGACGATGATAGCTCAGTGGTAGTGACGTCCGACGCCGCGGCGAAGGTCGTGGGTTCGAATCCTACAATGAGCTTGAGCTTTCGGTGAAGGAAAACATCTTGAGGAAACCATAGCACGGTGGTAGGGTACTTTGTAGTACCCGCCTGGCTGGCTACCACCCTCAAGTTGAAAATCTGTCGCCAAACACCTATTGGTGTGTTCCGGCAGCTGCACTTGAGAGCCAGATCCTTCTAGGCTTTGTGTGCTTACCACCTTCGGCCACATCATCACCTACTATAGTGACATTGTGGTCAAACACAAGCCTATACAAAGTAAAATATATATAATATTAAAGGATGCGTAACCTAGCGTTTCTTGACAGATCTTCTCAGTTGAAGGTGAACTTCCAAACCGGTGGTTCATCCTCCCTCCTAGGGCCTAAACTGACTAAATGGCTTTGACTTTGAATTTCTGTGAAGGTGAACGTGGTATCAGAGATTTCCGACAGCTGCACTTGAGAGCCAATTCAACGTGTTCAGTTTGTCAAACGGAAGACTTAACAATTTTTTTAAATAACTATTTTATTCCTTATTGTAGGAGAAATTAAATTCATTTGTCCCAAGCCTAACTAAAGCCAGAAAAGCAAAACTAAATGCATTTGAACATCTTTTGTACGTTTGCAGTCGGGGACATATCACACAGAAGAGTTGAAAAGAAGTTGACAAGTGAATGTTAACTCCAAGAGAATCCTTTGTAAAAAGCTTGAGTTAAATTAAAATTGAAAAACATAACAGAGGAGTTGAAATGAAGAATACGTTGAAAAACTATAATATACAAGCTTTCCGCCCCGCGGTTTCACTTGCGATAGTTTTGGATGAGAAATCTGAATAAAATAAAAAAAAAGCATTAAAAAACGGGTTACAAACTATTATATGTTTCAAGCGTGCATGTACGAACACAGTGACAAGTGGTTTTATATATTAAGATAATAATTAACAAAAGATATAAGATAAGAATATACGTAATAATTTCATTTGGATATTTAATTATTTGGGATCTCCAACAAAGAATACTTATAATTAGAAACGCTACAAATAATATCGTAAATTCCATTAAACTTACTTATACATTATGCGGACCAAAAAAAAAACATTGCTGAAAACGTAAGGCAAGTCTTAAGTCGAAATTAAAACAATTAAATTTAAAACCTGGACCTATTTTGGAAGGTTCATTCTCGAATGACACAATATATTCTTGAAACATAAGGTCTTGCAGGAAAACAAATAAAAGCACTTTTTAATTTTAATGTTAAAAGTAATCACTGGTGATTAAAATCTATACTTTTGAATTTTATACCATTTGGTTGGGTGCGGAAAGTGGACTGTATTTTTTGGACTGATACTATTTAATTTAAAAACTGGATATAATAAACTATTTTGCTATTAAACACTTGTACGAAGGTAAGACTCGGGATAATATGACTACGATTTTGGAAAAGGTTTTCGAAAGAAGCGTAACCATAGAGGGAAAGAAAGCATGCGATACTCACGGTGTAGGTAATATTCTTTCACGTCTTCCGTGGATCCACGTTTTCCTCCAAATCTTAAAAATATAAGCAAACTGCAAATTGTCTATACACACATAAACAGTCCTTTTTCACGGTTTACCGATGGATATGATGGATGATTAACATTTTAAAGGATTTTTGATAAATCAGGCGGGTGCACGCGCGACACAGACCTCGGCCATTCAAAGTTCTTCGGTAAGTGACGTATTGATGTATTTTGACACATATCGCACGCAGGATTGGAAAAAAGAGGGTAGGAAAACTACGTCATACAAGTGTACCTTCAATATTACTATACAAGCGCAATTAAATTAAAAAACAAATCCAACAATCACAATAATCGAGCGTCTACTGAATGATGTTTTTCTTCATTGTCATCCGAGTGTAATGAACATAAAAACTTAGTTTAAAATAACAAAATGTTATAACAGTAAACTTCAACCGCCCATAATCTGAAGTAACTATATAATCCAATGTTTCAACTTAAATCAATAGGCCACGCGTGGTGAAGATAAGCTGGCAATATACCCACACCCTTGTCATCCACTCGATATAGGCCTCGATATTGCTCGGGTGGCCTCAATGCTCATATTTTATTTCCTATAACACCTTACGCGGTCTAAAGGGGTTTTTAATGGCCGGGAAAAGGTGTGGTATTTTCTCAGAATTTAGGTACAATTTTATGAGAAGTACCGAGTACCTACACTTCCGTGGTAGACTTTTAGAGGTTAGTATATTAGAGTTAATTCTTTATATATATATTTGCAAATACCTTTTACTTTCAAGATTTTGGATTAGCAAAAATAAATTTGGAATGCAAAAGGCAGTCGTGGCCGAGTGGTTAAGGCGTCTGACTCGAAATCTGATTCCCTCTGGGAGCGTAGGTTCGAATCCTATCCGCTGCGTTTATTTAACTTCTTCTTTTCTCAAACAATCTCTAATTACAATTTCGTAAATTCATTACTTATCCAACGCATAAGCTTGGCCATCCAAAAAGGGAACGCTGCCAGCCTGTTGGGAACCTTGGCTATCGACAGCAGCGAGGGCTTTGAGGATGTTTTCTATATATCATAGTTTGTATTTTATACTATATTATAAAGTTATATTGTAAATTCATTCATATTTAATAATATAATATAAATAGTGAAAAGACGAATGAGATATCTTGGTAATATCAATTTGAGCGAGCTCACCGTCCTCCCGCTGTCCGTCCGTCCGTCCGCCCTTCAGCGAATCACAAAAGAATAAAGTTGACGTTCTGAACTTGTTGAACTGTTCCAGACATGGCAGCTTTTATCTTTGATTGAGATAAGTACCGAAACAGACTTGTATACTGTTGGGACCATTGTATTTATTATGTCGTTATATTTATGACTAGATACAATTATTTATTTTATTGTGTAGTGTGTACTTATTTTGATTGTAATTTGTTTTTGTTTTTATTATCAATTTGAATGTTAACTCGAACACATTTTGCACAATTTAATATAGTTCGTATTATCTATGGTTCGTAGTTATTATGTTTTTATTTTTTCCGCCATAGCATGCAAATATTGTTCGTGAGACTAGATACATTATTTTATGTAATGAAATTAAGTTAGTGTCGAATCTTCTCAGCAAAAGCAACCTTCTGAACCATGCGTAAGAGTCAGATGCCCGTAGAGATCACTCTATGGAAGTCTATTTTTTTTTTGGGTATCGTAATTAGGGTTTAGCCAAATGGCAAAAAACGGAACCTTTATAGATTCGTGATGTCTGTCCGTCCGTATGTCACAGCCACTTTTTTCCAAAATTATAAGAGCTATACTGTTGAAACTTGGTTTTCCGGCCCCTTAGTATCATCACTAGCTTTGGACGTATGAAATGTCTAATAAATTTAATATAATTTAATTCATATAATTTAAAAAATTGCTAATACACTTCTCATCAAAAAAATCGGAACACCTCTGAAGTTTGGTTTTGAATGAGTTTTATGTTTTTTTTTTACATTAAACAAAAAAGTAGTAATGCTAGTTAATTGCGGATATTATAAGGTATCGTTTAACAAATATTAATGTTTCAAATTTAAATCAAATTCCTTTAACTATCGTGTTTTTTCAACACGTAGGAATGTTTTTTTCCAAACTTTTTGAAACGAAAACGTAAGACAAAAAAAAGTTTATATGAAGTGTATCCAGTATCTCGTATTCCCTCCCCGGGCTCTAATGTCGGCTTCCAAGCGGTACGGTTTCTAAAATTTTACAAATTCTTCTTTAAAGGAAAAAAGATACCTATTGAAAAAAACACGATATTTAAACAAATTTAATTTTAATTTTAAACATTAATATTCGTTCGTACTTTTTTTTGTTTTATTTAAAAATAAAACATAAAATTCATTTAAAACCAAACTTCAGAGGTGTTGTTGCAGTACCGTTTCGATTTTTCTGATGAGAAGTGTATATTGTAAAGATTTAAATACCAGGACGTGTCTTAATACATACAAGACGATTACGAACCATTGCAATAGATTATTATAAACTTAGCAATACGGTGTAAATAAAATAGTTGCGGGCGTTTGCGAAAGTAATGTTATTCTACAAACTTTTTAAAATAATGTAATCTATGTCCCTTTATAGGAAAGTTAGCATTAAAAGCTAGCATAAAAAAACTCCTCTGTATTTGGCCATTATGTGGATGGAACCATCAGGTAATCAAGGCACCTATGCTTACAAAGAGATTGAAAGAGAAAAAATATTATTTACAAGAATTTTCTTGTAGGTATATATCTGGCTGGTCGCCGGTCGGCTGAAAAACAATAAGCAACCTATTTCCATAAAGTTAGCGGAGCGAAAGTAACCCCGCCGCCATCAATCAATTGTGAAACATTTATTTAATTTGGTAACATCCACTCCTGCGTAATTTTATTACAAGTCGGGTGATGGATGGCCGACGGTGATGCCGCGCTGGCGATGGCGTCAAACTTCGTAAACATTGTAACAACGTAAGGAAATAAAATTGATGCAGAGATAGAAGTCATCGGATTTTAAAGCTTTCATAAAATTTTCAGCGTAAGTACCTCGGTTTGACATTTGTGACCTAAGTTACAGTATGTTACTAAGTTAATTAGAATGATATAAATTTTACCAATCAAATAAATCTCGTTCTAACTCAAAAGTCGATGAAAATTTTCAAAACTCAACGTTAATTAAAAATAACCAAATTAAAGTTAATATAGAATCAAAAATTCAAATTTAACAAAATGATTTGTGAATAAATCAAAAGTTTCCGAAGTTCGGCGTTAACGAACGCTCTAACTTGTGGTTTTGATTGGAATCCAATTTTCAACTATTATTCCATGTAATTTCAAAGGCAAATGTGATCTGGTTCTATAAAGAATTCGCAAGTAAAATTACCACTGGATTTAACCTCCCATCAATGAGTAGTACTTTCGCGAGCGACCTCTGCTCGGGTTAAAAATGTTAATAAAGAGAAAACGAATTTTCCTAGATATGAGACTTATATAGATAGATCAATTTTTCGCCCCCGTAAATCCCTATATTGCAACTTTCATCGAAGTTGTTACAGCCGTTTTTGATATTGCTCATTTAATAATAATAATAAAATTTAAAAAAACTTTTTTGTTTAGGTACTTGTCACAATAGGGTATTTTACTCTACATGAGAAAAACTCAAAAAAAATACAATTTAGATAACTTAGGCAATAAGCAGTCGGAATATGTTAGTTTTAGTTCATAAAATAATTTAATTAGTTTTAAATTCATTTCAAAGTTTTCAGTTTTTTAAATCTGTTTCTAAACAAGCTAAACAGTAGCCGCCATTAGTAGCCATTATAATGACGTCATACGGTGCAGTATGTAAACTAAAAAGTGTCAACTGAAGTATTATTATTATTATTTTTACACTGGTACTCATGCATTCAGGAACAGCACACTAATAAAAAGGAAAATAGCTCATTTTTAATTTATAAAATTTTATAAGTCCAATTGAGACCAATATCAGCGCATTTATTTACTTACACGAGACCAAATAACGTCATGACCGTAGAGTAACATGGCGTCCAGCGTTTTCATCAAACTACGCGCGAAAATTGAAAATGTAAAATTTAAATGCATTTTTATGGCACTTATCGAGTTTTTTTTTGAGGCTTATTTAGCACCTTAGGAACGAATTGAGACACTTGTCAAGAATGGGTGTAATACCCTATTCAATAAATACACAATACAATCGGAGGCGTGAAGATCATAGAGTATATGAGCGTGTTATTTCAATAACTGTTATAATACTTGCCTCAACTGCTAGTAGGGTCCTACATCATCATTGTTATTAAATGGATCATCACATGATAAAAAAAAACAATACAAGGCACTTTACTCGTTTCTTACTTGATGCATAATCCATAGCAAAATAGAACGTATGTACATCCGTAATTCACCGATACAGCTAACTAAAATCGTATGAAATTATTTCCTCTAAGTTAAAAGCAGACACTAGACACCCGGTGCTTCTGATTACGTCCCAAAATTACAAAAGACTTAATAAATTAATTTGAACGTTCGAGCTCATGCAGCACCTTTGTCACAATGAGATCAAGTGCTCACAATCACTGGCTATTAATTGAGCATTCCGGGCGATGCTCACGTCGGCGCCGGCGTCAAAGTAGCCAAATTGAATCCTCAAAACGCCAATAAATTAATATTCCTTCACGCTGATTTTGGATAACCTTATTTTCTGCTACGGTATTTTTAAATCAAATATTACAGGACACATGGGAGCTCTGCGATAAATCTTATCTGTAGATGAGCTTTCGGTGAAGTAAAACGTGAGGAATATGTGGTAAGGCACTCTGTAAGTACCCGCCTGGCTGGCTACCACACTCAAGTTGAAAAATAAAAACCGGCCAAGTGCGAGTCGGACTCGCGCACCGAGGGTTCGGTACAAACTTCGACCATCGTTCGTCCATCACGGGAAATGCACAATTTTATTTATTTACCCTATTTGAGGTTGGTGCCAATTAAGCTAGACCTCTAAATTGTATCAGTGCCCATACAACTCAGAGGTCTTTATTAATTGGCATAACTATGTATGTATGGGGACATCCTTTAATATTCAACATTTTTTATATTTTGGAATTTTCCCTTTATTTGTGTTTTGCATTTTGCCAAATTCCGTGATTCTAGGTCAACGGAAACTACCACAAAACAAATAAAAGCGCAAAAGAATCGCGTTTGTTGTATGTTTTTAGTATTTTTTGTTATAGCGGCAATAGAAATACATAATTTGTGAAAACTTCAACTGTCTAGCTATAGCGGTTCTTGAGATACAGCCTGGAGACAGACAGACGGACGGACGGACGGACGGACGGACAGACGGACGGACGGACAGACGGACGGACAGACGGACGGACAGACGGACAGACGGACAGACGGACGGACAGACAGCGAAGTCTTAGTTATAGGGTCCCGTTTTTACCCTTTGGGTACGGAACCCTAAAAAGCACTTTCTCAAATTTGGTGTTTGATACTATGTAAAATTGACTCAATCTTACGCTTAGGCTGACAAATCATAAGTACCTATGTAGGCTTATTTGAATGAATATTTCATTTCATTAGGTACCAATTTGACTGGCTATCATTCTCAAATAAAAAATACTTTTTTGGCCGTAATTTCACCATAGTAAGTGGATGATTTGGTCGAGTGTGGCCATAAAAGGAACAGGCTCTGACGTGCAGGAGTCGGTAGATCCTTGGCAATATTTTTTTAAGATGAAGTCATCTGGCACCTACTTGTACCGTTGTTTTATTATGCAATTTACAGTTTTAATGCGTTGTGTGAATAAATGAAAATTTAAAGACAAGCACATGTGAATAGTCTGACTCCAACGCACGCTTCGGATGGTTGCTTTTGCTGAGACAGCAATAAATTCGGCAATTACTCTTTTAAAAACCAACTCAGATATCTTCAGAAACCTCCTCCGGTTTAATAAGCATTTAAAGGTAACTCTATTGGTTTACGCGGCGCACGCCAGTAAAGCTCCCAGTCGCCATGATTTTTTCCGACATCTTAAGTAATCATTGTCATATTTTAGCCAGTTCACACAAAGCCTAAATATGCCTAAACCTTCCTCGTGAATCATTCCGTCCACTGGTGAAAACCCTATGAAAATCCGTTCAGTAGTCTATATAACTCGCACTATATTATTGTAATGAAAGGGTACTAAACTGTACATCTACTTTTGGGGCTGCCTGTACCTATATTCCTTGGAAACCAACGCCTTTTTAGGCTTTGTTCAATCAGCACTTTCTGTCATATTAATACATACTTTACTCAGTGAGGCTGTATTCCAACGCAAGTAAAAAAACCGGTCATGTACCTAAGAGTCGAACTCGTGTGCCGAGGGTTCTTACCTACCTACAACCTACCCATTATACCGCCAAAATATTTTGATTCATTTTCTTTCACACAATAGCTCAATTTTATGTATTTACCTTATTTGAGGTTGGTGCCAATTAGACCTCTAAATTGTATCAGCGTCCATACAACTCAGAGGTCTATCTTAACTGGCGTCAATTATGTATGTATGGGGACACCCTGTAAATTTCAACTTTTTTAAATTTTGGAATTTTTCCTTTATTTGTTATGTAACACCTTGCTTTTTGCCAAATTCTGTGATTCTAGGTCAACGGGAACAACCATATAGGTTTTCGACCCAAAACCTATAGGGTAGTTCCAGTTGACCTAGAATTGTCAGTTTTGGTTAAAAGCAAGGTCTTACAGCACAAGTAAAGGGAAAATTCCGAAAAACAAAAAAAGTTGAAAATTAAAGTAAATTTTGGTACTTACAAGTTTTCATGAAAATCTAAATTTGCCCATATCTTTTTATCGTGTTGACTCAATACCTTGATTTTAATACACCTAATAGGGACTATAGACCTCAGTATCTGGTATAAATTTCAACTTGCTAGGTCCATGCGTTCCTGAGAAAAATGGTGGTGACACACGGACAGACGGACAGACGGACAAGAGAGTGATCTTATAAGGGTTCCATTTTTTTACAGAACCCTAAAAATAGATTAAAAAATAGTCGCATGTCACCGTGACGGTTCCAGTGACGGTATACTGAAAGCGACACTTAGCTTTGAAAGCTTTTACCTAGAATTTACCTAACGTTTGACATTTACTAAATGTCATAAGTCACAATTTCTACAGTATATAAAGGCCTTTTCAGATCTTGGCAATATTTGTTGTCAATAGCACTTGGTACATCGATACCGCAGTTATTAGTATTGTGAATGTGAACACGAGTCTGTCTCTCTGTCTGTCAGTCAGCCTGTAAGCTATGTTTACAGACGCCAGAGGGAAACACCGTGGAGATAGGTACTTTTTATACCGTAAATGCGAGTAAAGCCGAGATGTACAGCTAGAGAATTGATCTCAGCCAACAGGGGCCTGTATATAATGATAAAATATATCGATAACCACTTAAAACCATATCATAACGCGTCCAGCAACGTAACCAGATTTATACGTCGACAAAGCTAGGCATAAATTCCTCCCGTCTCCTACAGGACCGTATACTCCTACCACAATAAATCCTATATAGACTTTGTTACTCCCTCACAGATAAGGCGCAAAACACAGATAACCGACTCGATTGATCGCCAATGAGTAGAAATTCATTTATCTCTACTAAACCTTAAGTAAAGTTGACCTGCAAAGGAAATTATATCTTTTGTGCGAGTGAATTGAGTTGGTATTCTAATGGAGCTAGTTTTGTAAGGGCAAGGTTAAGTAGTGTTTTCTCTAAGACGAATTTATTACGAAGTGTAATTAATGTTGTTTGCTGATAGTTGTTTAATTAATTATGTATATACGTTTCGAGTGCTTGACGTTTTAAGTGTTCGCAATAACTTAAAGTTGTAATACTTAAATGAGTAAGTTGATGCTTAGGCTTTATAACAACGTAAAGTTTTTCATCGTCCTCTTAAATATAATTAATTCTCTGTCATAAATATTATTTTCAGTTATAAAGTATTTAGTACTTTGAGACTGAAACACTTAAATTAAGTACGCAACTTAATTTTTAGGGTTCCGTAAGGGTGTGTCACAATTTTGTTCCAAGATTTTTTTAACTTTCCATTGACCTATGAACTTGAAATTTGGTGATAATGTTTATTATTACGTATATTTTACTAACAAATACCAAAATGTTGATAAATCAGATTTTTTCTATGAAATTTACATAGCTACAAGTTTGTATGGAACACTCGGTGCTCGACTCCGACTCGCACTTGGCCGGTTTTTTTTTTAACTATTTTATTTTATCATTTTGTGATAGAAACATAGGCCATCTGCATATACTGGGTGGATATTTTGAAAACGCATATTTTAGAAACTTTTATTTAGGTAGTGATGCTGAACAACTAGAATCAAATCTGAAATATCGAAAAAAAAACTAACTTCAGACATCCATCTTACTCTATACTTACATTTTTTTGCATGATTAACTCAAGATAGGTTTCGAAAGGAAGCAATCTCAACATATCTCAATAAATTAAACTATTGTAAGGAACAGTAGATTTGTCCTCCTCATCCTTATAAGTAGTGTACTAAATGTGACGCCATAATGACGTAGCCAAGGCAATGTTAAAAATTTGCACAAGCCTGTATAAATTAATCCGACAGCTGGGACCGCGGTTCTATCTTCGGCCAGGACTCAATAAAAATATATATGTAATTTATAACTCACATGTCATTGTTATCCTAGATTTAATTAAAACCTAATTTTAATCTAAGAATAAGTCAGACGTTCATCAAATTAAATCAGCTGTCATTTAAAAAAAAATAGAGACCCAACTATTCATAGGAGTGTTTTGCTTAACACAAAAGTAACAAAAAAAATTAATAATAAAATAAACAAAAAAATAATCGAATTAGTGGAACCACACCTTAACTCAAGGAAGCACATAATTTGTGACCGCTATCGACACGTAGATAAAACCGTTCGATTCGGCGCTACTTTAATTTCTTCCCAGACGATAAATGCTTCTGGAGCACACGTCCCCCTCTTATTGTATGAGATAGAGAAAGATGGAGCACCTTTGTGTAGACAAAGAAGTTTAGTTATTGGATCGAATGGAGCCAAGTTAAATTGTATTGTTTGTTTCGTTTGAAACGTTTATTTAAATGGCGGATTTGTATCGCTCTGTAGTTATCAGAATTTAAACTTGTCATTTACAAGTAAGTTAGTTTCTGTTTCTTGGTTTGTAGACTAGCCCGACCAGAAAATGAAACACCTCGCCATATTGCGGAATTTCACGGAACTAATAAAAAGAAAAATATATATAAAAAATGTAACCTTGCTGAGTTTCTTGCCGGTTCTTCTCAGTTGAAGGCTGATTTCCGAATCGGTGGTAGCTTCAGTAAATTCGACCTTCATAAGTGCCATCCTAGGGCCTAAACTGAATAAATGGCTTTGACTTTGACTTTAATAAGTGTACTGATTTTACTATGACCTGTCAAAAGATTTTCAAGTGGCGCCCTCGGTTTTTTATTTTTCTGGTCAGGCTTTACCTAAATATAGCTTAAAGGCTTGTTTCACAACGAATGATTCTTGAGTAACTGATTTGGGGGATAATTAAATATCCTAACTATCGTAACTATAAAATATCCTAACTAATATAAATGCGAAAGTGAGTTTGTTTGTTACCTTTTCACGCCTAAACCGCTGAACCGATCGCCATGAAATTTATTTAGTACGCAGATAGTCTATGGTATGGAGAAGGACATGGGTGACATTTTTTCTCGGGAACGCGGGTGAAACCGCGGGGGACAGCTAGTTTTCTATATGACTGCCGACGCAGCCAACGATTTTGAAAAAGGTCTTGGTAACCCAGTCAATGATAGGTATTCTGGTATATTTATAGAATGGGTAACGAATCGAATCAAAACTGAAGTATGTATGTTTACCTCTCTCTCTGCGTTACTTAATTATCACCTGTCAGTCAGTCAGGACTTCTTCTTTTATAAATATAGAAGAGTAGCTGTTCCCCGCGGTTTCACCCGCATTCCCGGGATAAAAAATAGCCTATAACTTTCCTCAATAAAGATATTTAGAATTGGAC
Source organism: Tetheella fluctuosa (assembly GCA_951216915.1). Lineage (NCBI taxonomy): Eukaryota > Metazoa > Arthropoda > Insecta > Lepidoptera > Drepanidae > Tetheella > Tetheella fluctuosa. Next base: position 670,641 of record OX578229.1, on the reverse strand, counting down.
TATCAAATGCAAAAATAATATTTCAAATCTGACTGGTGGTTCCAGAGATTAGCGCCTTTAGACAAGCAAACAAAAAACTGCTTTATTATATTACTATAGATTAAATATAGCTGAGGAACAATATAAAATACTGATTATGCCGAGAAAGCGGTAGTAGGAACCTAATTAGACAAATCAGATTACAGAACAAAATATTAAAAACGAATCAAAGTTTACAAATATTTTTTCAAATATTGGACCAAATATTAGAACCAAATCAATACAATTAAAGTAAATTAAGTTTTGTATGCGTTACGTAACAAGTTGATGTAACAGAGAGGGCATTAAACAAAGAGGTTGGCCACTCGTGAGCAGTCTGATTAAATCTGAAGTGACGCGGAGGAATGACCGGCCCATGTTTGGAGTAGCCCTGGGTTTAAGGTGAGCTTCAGTCACACCGAAACGTTATTTTTGTTACGTGAATTGCTTATTTTAACTATTAAGCAATATTTTTGTCAAAATCGGTCCCGTAACACTTTTTTCGCTGTCCCTATTATAAATACAAAAGTGTGTTTGTCGACAACGGAGAAATGAATCCACGTGAATTTTTTTGCATAAATATATTTTATGAACCGGAGAGTAAGGGCTACTTTTTATCCCAGGAACGCGGGTGAAACCGCGGGGCGGAAGCTAGTTCTTTATACTTTCGGATTTAGTCATCCATTCCCACACCTACATTATAAAGACCTTACGATTCAGTTTTGACAAGGAGTCAGAAATTACAGACACAACAGTTAATATGTTTAAATTAATGTATCTTAGGGAGTGCCTAAGATGAGTTGCATTTGAGTAGTATATCATTGTGGTATGTGATAATGTGGCCAAAGGTGGTAAGTACACAAAATCTAAAAAGAATTGGAGGAGATGTTGTAACTTGGAATGTGCATTGCAGTCGCTAAAAGACCACACTGCTAACACGCTACAACTCTGCTACTCTTCCTTTCTCCCAATGCATAAGTGTTGCAGCAGCACATTTCTTGCAGCGAAAAAGTCCCGTGAGTTTTTCGTTTTTGGAGCAAGTCCTTCGAAGTAAAGTTCAATTGTTCTTATGCAAATTTCCTACATGTTCGTAGTGGTGTAAAGGAAGGCGTTCATGTTTAATCTGAGAGGGCCGCTACCTGCCGGACGGGGTTTAATCTAGGCTACCTGCGGTTGCACGAGATATGGCCCCACTGCTGCCCCGCCACCGCCCCACTGCCGCCCCGCAGCCGCCCCGCAACCGACACAATTATGTTACCACCAATCACTTCTGCTCTGTGTCATCACATTGCTTGCCATAAAAGAGCTTTTAAAATAGAAAATGATTTCGTAATATACTGGGTGACTTTTTAGTCACTGGCAATACTTGCAGAAGTGGAAGTACTCATCAACATGAACAACTTTTATTATGAGACTAACTGTGAAAAATTACAAACAAAATTATCAGCTGTTCCATACAAAAGTTACCTACTCGACCAAAAGCTACCGTTTTATTTTACGCGATGTCAGAGTTAGCCCCATTGAAAAAGTTATTCACATTGATGAGTACTTCCACCCCTGCAAGTATTGCCAGTGATAAAAAAAATGCGCTCCGGGAGTGCCGACAGAAGTGAAAACTTTTTTTTTGAGAGATCGAGATTGAGATTGAGAAAAGAAACTAAACGTCAAACAGCGTCTCGCTCGTAACGGTGTCGCGAGGAGTCCAGAGGTTTTACCTCATTTAAAAATATGCGTACCACGCTAAAAGAGGTTTACACTTCAAAAATGACCCTGTATATCGAATTGTTTTGTTGCAAGTTTTAAATTATGTATTTAGAGCTGAAAAATAACGGCTCGGCAATGTTTTGAATTTTTTCATTGTTGTAAATAAAAATAAAGTAAAAATATTAATTATTTATTTCATTCATAAATAAAAACCTGAAGAAAAGAGTCCTTCGATCAGCAGAGGCGAATAACCTGATGAAGATGATTGAGGACACGAAAATTTTATAAGCTATCTAGGTTTCACCCGCGAGTCCATATTTTACCACTATTTCTAGGCGTCGAATTTCCAAAAATCCTTCCTAATGGATGCCTACACTGTATAATATGTACGTACAAAATTTCAAGTCTCTAGGTCCAGCGGTTTGGGTTGTGTGTTGATATATCACCCAGTCTGTAGCATTTTATTTAATAAGACAACAAGAAGCTATACCTCAAATGTAGACCAGTAAATGCTTTACCAGTCATGCCGTAATAAATCTACACATAATACCTGGGGTATGCCTGGGGTATTAGTTTAAATTGTCCTGTTTAAGTCTTGCGACATCTCGACTTAAATAGCTTCACGTTGATAACCGAAATTAAGCTCTATTAGAGATTTTATAAAGTAGATGTTTGCTTAAGTTTTCATTGCTAGCAGTAGTTTAATGGATTTCAAATGCATTAGTCTCCAACGCCGTCTTGACGCACAAACGAACTGAAAATAATTTATTAGTGATATCATTAAATCAGAATCATTATATTATATATATACTATTTGAATTGATTCAAGAATGACAAATAAGAATAACCTGAAACATTATATTCGGCTATTTGATCGAAACTTAAGCAGAGCTTGTGAACAGATATAGATATAATATTTGTAAATATAATATATACTTATATACAGGGTGATTTTCTTATCACTGGCAATACTTGCAGGGGTGGAAGTACTCATCAATGTGAACAACTTTTATTATGGGGCTAACTCTGATATCACGTAAAATAAAACGGTTGCTTCATACATTTCGGTCGAGTAGGTATTGAACTTTTGTATGGAACAGCTGATAATTTTTTCATGATTTCACAGTTAGTCCCATAATAAAAGTTGTTCATTTTGATGAGTACTTCCACCCCTGCTAGTATTTCCAGTGACAAAAAATCACCCAGTATACAAATAATAACTTTTTTTTTTAGTTTATTATTCACCGTTTCACAAAAAAAAAATTGCACTACAGATGCCACACAAACCATCGCGGGTTTAACCGTGGCATATAGGCACAGCTCGATGCAAACTGTGTTTACTTTTTTTATTTTGAATGTTTTAAAATAACCTTTTTACAATTATCGACGTTTAATTCGTTTTGGATTTCGATAGGTAGGTCATTTAGTAAATCGGGCATCATGTATTCCCACGTCCTCGTCCCGTAAATATTAGTGCATTTAGGTAATACATAGGTAGGTTAATAATACAATTTACGTAGTTGTTTCGGTCTTTCTCTTCTTTGTATATAATATATCCTATTTTATGGAATTCCTCACATAATATGCACATATGGATTTTGTTAAAAACATTACAGTGTTTGTATAAACTTTTATCGTTTTCATGAAATTGTAATTTAATATGCTTTGGTACAATTGTTTTCAATATTTTCAATTGTAGCTTATAAATGTTTTCAACATAGGTCTTATATGTGCGCGCGTAACTACTTAGACCGTAACAAGACATGTTGATGCAAACAAACGTTGTCCAGGGGAATCGAACTCACGACCTGTGGTGTGGCAGTTAGAGTATGTAACCAAACTATCAAATTAGCATTATTATTATATAATGGTATGGACAAAAAGTAGTTTAATTTAGTTTTATTTAGGAGTTAATTATTTCAACTAGTTTAATTTAGTTTTTGTTACGTGTTTAATATTTTTTATCTAAAGGCGATGATAGCTCAGTGGTAGTGACGTCGGACTCCGCGGCGAAGGTCGTGGGTTCGAATCCTACAATGAGCTTGAGCTTTCGGTGAAGGAAAACATCGTGAGGAAACCATAGCACGGTGGTAGGGTACTTTGTAGTACCCGCCTGGCTGGCTACCACCCTCAAGTTGAAAATCTGTCGCCAAACACCTATTGGTGTGTTCCGGCAGCTGCACTTGAGAGCCAGATCCTTCTAGGCTTTGTGTGCTTACCACCTTCGGCCACTTCATCACCTACCATAGTGAGATTGTGATCAAACACAAGCCTATAAAAAAAAAAAGTGAAAATAATTTTAGCCTAGGTTCCATGCTGATGTCTTGAATTAATTGTCTAATATCCCGAGCTATTGTATACCTAACTAGGTACTCGAATTTGAAATCCTGATAGAAGATCCTAAAGTAGAATGAATAAATATTAAAGCGTGTGGTCCATACCAAATTCCATCAAAATAGGTACAGCAGTTTAACCGTGAATAATTACAACCAAACACAGGACAAACAGACATGTTCATGCGCACAAATGTGTGTCCTGAGTGGGAATCGAACCCACGTCCTGTGGCGTGATAGATAGAGTATCTTACCAACCACGCCAACCGGCCCGTCATATAGACCAAAGATCAAATAAAGATGAAACAAGATACAATGTATCGTAGATGTTGAGGAGAAAAATATTTGCCAAGTTTTAGACGTCCCTTGAATTATGATGAACCTTCTATAGTTTGTGAAAGACGTTGAAACTTTCGTCTGTAAGAAATGGTATTATGGAAGAATACTTTATACTTGAATTTATTAAACTAGATATATTATTTACTAGCTTCCGCCCCGCGGTTTCACCCACGATCTTAAGTTTTCTCGGAATAAAAACTAGCTTATGTGTTAATCCAGGGTGTCAGCTACCTCCATACCAAATTTCATCCAAATCCGTTAAGTAGTTTTTGCGTGAAAGAGTAACAAACATACATCCAGACCTCCATACTCACAAACTTTCACATTTATAATGTTACTAGCTTCCGCTCCGCGGTTTCACCCGCGTTTCCGTGGGACCTTATGTTTTACCGAGATAAAAAGTAACTTATGTGCTATTCTAAACTATAATCTATCTCTGTGGCAAATTTCATGCCAATCCATTCTGTAGTTTTTGCGTGAAAAAGTAACAAACATCCATCCATCCATCCAAACTTTCACATTTAAAATATTAAAGTAGGATTTAATAAAGATTTGATGCTAAGAAGAACGTTGCGAGGATGTACTTTATAGAACTGTATTTTTTTTATAATCAACAAACATCAGAAATCCTTACATAAAAATCACTGAAAAACTTTTCCATGAGAACCTTAATAACAGTGCTTGTCGTAAATCATTAAATGTATATTGCATTTGAGAGCTAATTTCCTTCTAGGCTTTATAAAGGTCTGCAACACATCGACAATCCCACTGGCATAACTAATGTACATAGGCGACGGTAGCCACTTACCATCAACCGCCTGTCTGCTGTCAGCTCTCTGACATAAAAAAAGTGTGAAATAGTTAGCTAACCATAAAACGCAAAGGGGACCTTAGAGATAAAATTAGCTAGCTTTCTATGAGTAAAACCTTTGCTTCTCTCTTTGCAATATTAGTTAAGTCGCATTTCGCTGATTCCTAGCAGTAGAAAACACATTTTCATACCATGATGAAACAGGTAATTTCTCCAAGTCCATAAAACAGTAGATATAAATCTCATCCAAACTTTCGTAAGAGCACTCCACCGCACCGTAAATAAAACATAATATATTGTGAAATATTTGCAATATAAATGCATATCTCGTATCCGTCTACATTAACTGCATCCAAAACTTCTCGGTTTCAAACAAGTGATGAATAGTTGGAACAATTTATTAAGTTCCCTCGTTGCCGTACCAGCTCAGTTTGTTTGAAACATTCCCCTTGTGTGGTCTGAATTTTTATTTTTACGTTCATTTATTAAGAATGCTGCGTAGCCATTTTGTTTGGCTTTGTTTTGTTAATAGGATTGTGTATGAATAACAATATTTAACGATTCCCTCTCTCGTATTGCTTTGTGTTTATTGTACTTACATAGCGGAATGCTCGATGATTCAACGCGGTACTGGAATTAAACAGTTTTATTGATATTTATCATTTTAAAAAGGTTCAATAAGTTTGAATATTTCTCGGCGTTCCTACGTTAAGAATAAAGAGAAAGCAATATAGAGGCAGCCTCGATAAACATTACAAATAAACAGAAATACTTTCAAAATTAATATTAGTGACTTTCTGAATCAATTGTATGAATAATGAGCATAAATACTTCCATAAAAATAATAAGAACATTTTGCAATGCGATTAAGATTCTGCTCTAATTGGCAAAGTATCGATAAAGAATAATACCTTTAGATAAAAAGTTACCAATCCTTTAATGTCTCGAAAAGGGTTTAAGGGATAAATATCATAAATCATAATGAAACTCGACTAATTACCTATATAATTACTCCTTCTAAATACAGTTTTAATTCCACGTAAGTTTGGCGTTTTGTCATAAAAGGCGGCTGTGTTTGAACGACACCGTTTGCGATGCTCCTCATTTGGTTCAGTGAACTTTGTGATTTGGCAGGGCTCGAGAGGCGTGTGTAAAGGGGGTAGCTGAGAAATCCGTGTTAATGAGTCTACTTTGTAATTAGTCATTCATTACGAGTCACTCATTTACTGGGGTCTGGGCTGGCAGCGTGGTGAGTTTACTCGCGCGACCAATTTGTTTTATTTTCAAAATGTTCGTTTTTCACGGAGTAAATCGTTGAAATCTACCTACGAGATTCTGCTAATGTCTTCCATGTGAAATTCGGATTTAAAATATGTTTAAGAAAGACATTTTATAATTTTTTATCATGATTTACTGGCCCAGTTATGATTTTCGAACAAATATCCTAATTTATAATTAAATTGTATATTAGAAAATGAAGGAAGAAAGACAACAAATTAGACATTTAAAAAGATCGTCAAATCAATTATTTATAAACTCTATTGGTTATAGTAACCGTAGAACAAATATCTAACTAAATTTCACATATACTACTGTTAGAAATCGAAATAAACCAAACAATTACCAAGAGATTAGAGCAAGCAAAAAAAGACGCAGGGAATGCTATTCCATAAATTTTAATGAGCAACAAAGAACATTAAGTCTCAAAACAGATTCAAAGGAATTAGAATTTGATTGAAACCGTTTCTGTAAATGTTAGACTGTATTACCTGCCGACGTTCGGAATGTAAAACTTAAAACAATAAACATAAACTCGCTAAAGAGAAGTTTTCTTACGGAATATCAGTGTTGTTTCTCTGTTTGGAGTAAAGGTGCTGTTTTATGATAATTTGGGGGATATCGTGCCACTCAGAGGCGCCTGGCGGGGTTATAGCATCACTTGTTACGTTTATCCAGTAAATGTTTCACCTTTGTTCTCTTTAATTTCTTGTGATTTGTATTTATTGGTTTATATTGACTTTACATCACTAACCGTTCCGATTATTTGACAAATATTTATAAAAAATATACGACGCTTCTATCAATCTAGATATAGGATATAAAAATGGATCCCTGAAATGTTTGTACGCGCATAACTTCCGAACGACTGCACCAAATTGGATAAATCTTTTATGTGTTCGTTATTGTCAGGAGAAGGCTTGTATGAAAAAAAAAAACCGCGGGGAAAGCTAGTTCATGATAAAAATGTAAAAAAAATGCGAAATTCAAGAGAAACTAATTTATAGCTGATTTGTTTCGCTACTATAGACCACACCAATACAGTTAGGTACAGCTTGTTCAAGTCTAAAGGTAATTAGAAGTGCTTAATTTAGAGTTGACCTACATTTGTGAGCATTATTAGCTCCCCGTCAGTCGTTCTATTTTATTTTGTTGTGTATACTTTAATCATTATACATTTAATAATATGATTGGCTTCATTTGCTGTACAAAATTTAATATATTTCAAAATTTCATAAATTCCCTTTGTGATTTATTTCTATAATAAATTGTGGGCCTGTTACACTTAATTGTTTTATTATTCAATATTTATCACCATAGTATAATTTAATGTAAAACTAATAACCAACCTTCATTAATACTAAAGAGGGATCAAAGAAAGATAGTTTAAACAATGGTACGATCAAGTCTCATGTACGACAATTTGACCTTTCCCTCGAGTATAAAACAAAGTAACTCGTGAAACTAGGTTATTTTTAACCAATTGTGTGCGGGTGAAAGTTCCAGTGTCCCGAGGTGCGTGGGCGGGACACTGTTGTCACATTTCAGGAAATGGGACGCTGCTCTATACACATTTATTGTTATGACATGACTAGCTATTTTTAGTTAAGAATAAATTGCTATGGACTATTTTTATTTGCAAACTGATGGAGTGATAAAATACAATGGTATGCAGCAAGTATCTAGGAATGACAATAAATGTGTACGGCGCTTATGTAAGACATAAATCATTCTTATCATCTCCCCTCATACTAATTCTTATTTCAAAATCGCATTAAGAATAATATTATTCACACGAGAATAATTTTCTAAAACTGATTTTTCCCCAAGACAATTTTAATTAAGTCCTTCAGAGCTCATTATCTCCAAGTGCCGTCACTCCCAGAAAAAGGAGGGAACAAGTTAAAAAAAATCTTTTTTACGTAGAGATAGCGTTATCCGAGCCGGCAAATATAGCAGGGTCTACTGGTTTCATGAATTCAATTTACTTTGGTATTTTGCAAGGTTCTTGGGTCTTTATAATATAATAGTCACGAAATTTTCTCATTCTTTTATAATATCTTAAATACAAATATTAGTAGTGGAGTTAGAAAGTCTTAGATTATGGATTTAAAAAGCTCTTTGTTATCTATATTCCATTTAGTAAACATATTTTTCACATCGCTTTTCAATAATCTAAGTTACAATGCGACACAAATTTCTAATATCGACATCTCACGATCTAAATTCTATGATTTCAGATTTATTTGTTAAATTTTGTGATTTGATTACTTGCCGCAGGCAAAAATAAGGGGCAGACCACAACAAAGATGGTCAGATAGAATTGTTGACCGACTATCAGGAGACAGAGAAAGTTGGAGAGCGCTGGAGGCCTTTGTGTCTAGAGACACGTTAGACAGGGGACCGTTGTAAAATTATTGTTTGAATAATTATTTAGTATGTCATATACTCATAAGAATTACAGTTATCAAAGTTAGTTTAGTTAGTTAGTTTTTTAAGGCGATGATAGCTCAGTGGTAGTGACGTCGGACGCCGCGGCGAAAGGTCGTGGGTTTGAATCCTACAATGAGCTTGAGCTTTCGGTGAACGAAAACATCGTGAGGAAACCATAGCACGGTGGTAGGGTACTTTGTAGTACCCGCCTGGCTGGCTACCACCCTCAAGTTGAAAATCTGTCGCCAAACACCTAATGGTGTGTTCCGGCAGCTGCACTTGAGAGCCAGCCAGATCCTTCTAGGCTTTGTGTGCTTACCATCTTCGGCCACATCATCACCTACCATAGTGAGTTTGTGATCAAACACAAGCCTATGCAAAGTTAAAAAAAACTACTATTACTAATATAAGTTGTGACCAGAATGATAGCGACTTTTTTAATCTAGACTATTTTATATAAGCTTCTTACTTTTAAGTTTTCTTTTTGTCAAGTGGATTTAAGTGTTATTATATTTAAAAATATACATAGACAGAAAAAAACCACCAGGTAAATAGTAAATATATCTGTATTCTCCTGCATATATGGTTTCTCGATTAAATTCCTCGACGACTGGAGATGCAGCGCTCGCAGTTGGCCATATTGTGGTGTAGGTACTACTTGTAATACTATTGGTAAAGTTTATCTATTAAAATACGATGTATTAGTTGTAGAGTGTGTTTTACAAGAATGTGTTCATTTATCACACTTGGGTATTCGTAATGGCTTATCTTTTCGGTGCCACATATTAGCGAAAGATTTATTGATTGTATTAAGTATCTGTGAAAGACTTTAGAATTATTATGTATCTGTGAAATTGAAACTAGTTTCAAGTACAATAAACTGTTTAAGATTGGGTTCAATTTTAGGGTTGTACGTTTAAATTTTTAGAAATATTCAAACGTCAGGTTAAGGTCAAAATGGTATCCATACATATGCTATAATTACTAATATTATAAATGCGAAAGTAACTCGGTCTGTTACCTTTTCCAGCTGAACCGATCGCGATGAAATTTGGTACGCAGTTAGCCTATGATATGGAGAGGGACATAGGGTACTTTTTCTTTACTTTAAATGGGTGAAACCGCGTGAGACGGCTATTTTAAATACCCTATATATTGTAAAGTAGGTAAGCAGCCTAAGAAATCAAATCAATAACTTAGTCGTCCAAATAACCTTTGAAAGGCATTTATAAAAGGCAAATATATATTGTATGTTATGTTATATGCAAAAACGTTTGTTCTTTGTTTTTGATTTTACCTTTTTTTATTCACCTCCCGTGTTTTTTTTTCAGTTGTGTAAAGGCCACTTACGCTTAGACTTTCATCTACGTGCTTGACCTTTGTAAGATGTCAAATACTTTGTCACCAATATCGTTAAATTATAAAATATATTTTACATTTTCAAATACCTAACACGCATTTTTTAATTAAACCCTCGCTGTATCGAGTGGAACTTTTTTATTCATTCTTGATTAAATTCCATTAGTCGTGTTTGTGTGGACGAAAATACCTTTTTTTTTACAAGTCCCCCGATGACGTTTACCGTTTGTAATTAATTCTTGTGCTTTTGTATTTAATCTTCCTTGTACTTAAGATTGAGGACGAGGAAATGTACCTGTGGAATTAAAAGGTATACGTTTGATGTAGGTGCTAACTACGTTTTCAGGTAAACTGTTTGACGTCTCCATCAATAAATACAAGGCAAAGTACTCTTACACGTCTTAACATTGTGAAGTCATCAGCAAAATTACCTTATTCTAAAACTTGACATTGAAAATGAAATGTCAATTACCAGAAACTTATTCCAATAATTGTGATTCCACAAATGCCAACAACAAATTTTCATTAAACAGTTTAGTATTCGCAAATTGTGTTAATAATATTATTTGTAGACATTTCATAGTTAAGTTTGACTAACTTCTTCAGTCTGTCATTGTTTAGAAAGGCTTTTGTTTAGCCACAATTTTATTATAGTTTATGATGAAATGGCCGAAGTTGGTAGATGTACAATGTAAGGAACTGTCTCTCAATTGCTGCTGTCAAATCGTGCTATGGTTTTGTAAGTATTCTTCAGTATAGCAACCGTCCAAACCATGTGTTAGACTCTGACAGTTCATAGGAATTTAATAAAAATATTTCATTTCACTGAAAGGGCAAGCTTTATTCGACCCACGACCTATCGTTATCATAAAATTCATATCCTAAACATTACCGAAATTATGTTTATTTTTAAATAAATAGTCGTGGGATGTAAGAGGTCCCTTTTTATGCGCGATGTGGAACAATAAGAGTCACTGCTCACCGATCTCCGCCATGTAATAAACACTGTTCACGTTTGTAAAACACGCCCCACAAAGGTACCTACAGAGTTTTTCAAACATGTTTATAATCCCACATAGATGACATGAACATAGATATGTAATTTAGTAGCAGTTGGTACTACCGATAGTACAATGGCTGACTTACGAGTAACGTACTCGGCTGATTTGAACAACTTTGAATTTTGTAATTTTATAATTTGTTTATTAAATTTTATGATTGACAACGATAACAGTAGCCAGCCAGGCGGGTACTACAAAGTACCACCGTGCTATGGTTTCCTCAGTATATTTTCCTTCACCGAAAGCTCAAGCTCATTTTAGGGTTCGAACCCACGACCTTCGCCGCGGCGTCCGACGTCACTACCACTGCTATCATCGCCATAAAACTACCACTTTGTATGTACTACCACATTTATAGGTTACATCGAAAATATTAGTATCTACCTAATCTAACTCCGATTAAAAACGATTGTAAACACCAATGAAATACAGGCCTTGTTGCTTTACGTTTAGATTTGAAACAACAACAAGGGACTCGTGCTATTTCGCTCCTAATATTTTTGCACTGTTTGGCAACCAATAGCGCATTAAACATTTTCGCACCTACCATAAAACAAATTACATTTGTGTAGATACACGGTTTAAGACATTTACGAGATATTTTTTCCATCAAAATAATTAATTTAAAAAGCCTGATTATCTCCATGGCAACCAAGGCTCTCCTTTCTTATAAAACATGAATTTTATAATCCCAAGTGATGATAGTGAATTGGGTCAGTGACTAACCTGCTTTTCTAAATGTTGTTTACTTGAGTACAAATACAAGGACAAACGATGTTTTGCGATATCTTATTTTACTAACAACATAATGCCATAGTCTATGTAACTCTTACAGTCGGCCAACGGACACGTCTAGATAGAGCAATCGTGCGGGGCTTGCGGGGTGAGAGAGGGGCGGTAGCGAGCCCAAGCTGCCATACATTCGCTTGGACACAATGGAGCAATTACGAATGCCTATACAAAGCGGCATTTCGCGTGACCTCAAACGCGATAGACCACTGTATGTAATTACGCTGTGATAGTGCTTTGTTTTATTAAAATCTTTGCTAATCTTTAGAAATGTTTACAGTGGGAAAGGCACTTTGAGACATTTCGCCTTCTGTATTATAATGTAAACATTATTTATTTAGATCCCTCCTAGGGCCTAAACTGAATAAATGGCTTTGACTTTGACTTTGACTTTGAGATCAAAGATAGATTATGACGCAATTGAAGTTTTTGATAAAATTATAATGTCTATCAAAAAATAAAAATGCTGGGTAACATTTATAATGATGTAAATATATTTAAATAAGTTATTTAAAAGTCAAACTATTTATTGAGCTTGGGCTCTAAGAGGGCATTTATGAAAGTCGAAAATTACTGAAATATATATTCCGATGGGACCATCTCTGAAAGTTCATTCATCCCGTATAAATAAACCATGAAATTTAGCACAGAGATAGATTATAGTCTGGAATAACACATAGGCTACCTTTTTATCTCGGGAAAACATAAGATCCCACGGGAACGCGGGTGAAACCGCGAGGCGGAAGCTAGTATTATAAATGCGAAAGTTTGTGAGGATGGATGTTTGCTACTCTTTCACGCAAAAACTACTAAATTTGGATTTGGATGAAATTGGCACACAGATAAAATAATATATTCTGGATTAACATATAGGATACTTTTATCCCAGGAAATAATAAAATCCCTCATGAACGCGGGTGAAACCGCGGGGTGAAGTAATATATTCATGTTCCTAATTACTCAATTCTAATATTAGTAACAAAACTCAAGACAAGTGCTCAGTAAATCGCTAGCTGTCAATTAGCCACTGAGTACCGGAAGAGAAAACTCAAAGAAATTCACAAAACACGTTTGTAAGGGAGATTCTTTTTTATGAAATGGAAAAAGTTCTCTCGTTATAACAGAATTAGGAGCGTTGGGAGCGCCCGGGGGAAGCCTTACCGAGCGGATATGAAATCTGAGGTTTTGTTTTGCAAGACTAGGATTGTTCTAAAATTATTTTTAGGAACAATTTATCTTATTAGTTTAAATGTAAAAGTTGGTGTTTGTTTTGAACTCAATCACGCCTTAATACTTTAATAGATTTAAAACATCGTATTCTACGGTAACATAAGTAGAACCGCGGGCGAAAACTATTAATAAATGATAGGTACTTTTCTTGTACTGCTCTTTTAGTTCCAATAGTATTCACTTTATCCTTTTCACGCCTAAACCGCTGAACCGATCGTGATGAAATTTATTACGCAGATAACCTATGGTATAGAGAAGGACATGGGCTACTTTTTTTTCTCGCGAACGTGGGTGAAACCGCGGTGCGGAACCTAGTATTGTAATAAAGTACAACTACAATTTATCGCTTTTGTTTTTTTTTTTGCGATATGAGTGTACAAAAAAAACTCAAAAGTTCTGATCTTATTGAGATAAAATTAGGCTTACGCAAAGGGCAACAATATTTTCTATCGACTAACAATAACAAATAATGTTTCACATTAAAAAAATATCAATTGTAATCAAATATAATCAATTGATGCATTTTTTTTTGATGCTTTTTGTTCTTTTCACTAAATCGACAGATTTTAAGATAAGGTACAACGCAACATAAATTTACGACTATATCTCTCTTAAATTAAGAATTAGACTAGAACGCTGTGTATCACTAGCCACAAGATCTACTACATCAAAGCGAATCACCGTGTTATACAATCCATTTGATACATAGACTTCAGGGGCAGTAATCCAGCCTCACTTAGCTATCTACAGTCTAGGAACGTGGAAAAATAGGTTTAAGTCGTTGATTAAGAGCTACATTCATCTCCGGGTCCGCCTCATGCAGCCACGAGTCAACAGTTAAATGTTAAGTTCTACTGAGCTAATAAATTAGCGGATTTAGAGAAACGCGGTCTGGTTTCTTAAAAAACGAGATAAGCTTATTTGGAATAGTTTAAAGCAATAATTTTAATAAGAATTGAGAGGTTTTATACGCTTGTAAGTTTTTTTTTATGTAGTTAAAGTAGATGAGATGTTTATTATAGATCAGTGGCTGTAGCAAAGTCTTTGGGTTCAAATCTAGCAATAACCTTGATTTCCGAAGAAGGAAACATGAGGAAATCATAGCACGGTTATAGGGTAGGTACTATGTAGTACTCGCCTGACTAGCTACCCTAAAATTGGAAATCTATTATAATTTTAATAATTACAGCCTATATCTGCCCACTGCTGAGCACAGGCCTCCTTTCATGAATAAGTGTGAAAGGGGAATGGGCAAATACTCCACCACGCGTGCCCACTGCGGTTTGGTGGAGGTAGGCTAGTGGTCAACCTACTGTTGGAGTTATCAAGCCACCTAGGAGGTCTCCAACTAGCTTACCGAATATCACAATTAAGTGATAGCCGAGTCCAACCGCCTTACGTGCCTTCCGATGCACGGAAACGGCCAGAATGGACGATGCTTAAATTTGCCGATCGGTTAAGAACGGCTAATCAAGCTATGCCACGAGCGCTACAGCGCTACTTATCGAGTTAAAGTATTAAATATTATAACAATAGCTAACTGAGAGAACAATTTCATACACTCGATCTTCAATGTCAAGTCTATTTAAAAACTAAGCTAAACAGCTAAGCTGAAGCCGATCCGATTAATAATAAATAAGAGTAACAAACAACTCTTAAATACAGAAACAAACAAAGCCCAACTAGCCACAGATGAGAGCAACCGTCGCAAATGAGCACATATTAGCCACCGCTCAACGACAAACGCCTACTATCCACGTTTACCACGGCTGTGATAAAAAATTGGAAGGGTACCGACAGCGTAGACAAATGAAAACCACAATCCTGTCACAGTAAAAACCACCATCACCTGTAAAACCTAAATTTTATTATTAAACATTTTAAGTAAGTAGCCAAAAAAGATAGATATCAAAATAATATGAAAGTGTAACCTTACCGGTTCTTTTCAGTTGATGACTGACGTCGGAACCGGCAACTTTATTGTTGGTTAGCTTCTGCGTCACGGTTTCTCCCGCGTTTCCGAAGGATCTTATGTTTTGTTGATAAAAATATCCTATTATTTTGATCCAGAATATTCTATCTGTGTAGCAATTTTCATCCAAATCGGTTCCCTCGTTACGGAGTTGTGTGTGATATCTTTCACATTTATAATATTAGTAGTGCTCTCCTAGGATATAAACTGAAGTTAAATTAGATTTAACAAAAAATACTATGAATAGAAACATTGCTATATAGACAACAAACAGGAACTTAATCATATGAAGATGATCCGAAATACTCATATTTATTCTTAAGCTATAATGCGCGTTCCAGTTTTTACAGTTCCATGTACAACACCTAGGTCCAGTACAAAAACCTGCGTAAGCACGGCAATATCTCAATGACTCGAACAGTCGGCGCGTAATGGTCGGCATACGTCACACGTTCACGCCCTCTTGTCTATGGTATCCCACTGCAAATACCACTGGGTACTAATTGGCAAATTAACCCTTAGGTGCCTACGTCATACCATCGGTCGTGGTGACCACTTATACGAGCTCAATTAATCAAATATGTGATTGCAAATGTCGGTTGAGTACAAAAAAGTATGTAAAGTGAAGCGACCTTGATCGCTGAAGCGAAAGTACCGGCTCGTGGATTAGTCCCCGCTCAAAATAGCCACCCCTCGATCTCGTAGTTCCGTCGTTTTTTTTTCGTCATACCACACAAATACTGTCAATGAGATTATATAATATTTAATGTAGTAAATCTAATTTTGTTTAGGAGTAGTTGCTGAATTTATTGGCGGCTCTTCTCAGCAACCTTTCGAACCGTGCGTTAGAGTCTGACTATTCATAAGTGCTTGTGAAGGCCTATTTGAATAAAAAAATAATTTTCATTTATCCAACCATAATGAAATCTGCTCAACTGTACAATGTTCTAGCGACCGGAGTGACAAAAGTGCTCAAGCAATATTGCTAATGCAATAAATTTTTCGAATTCTGACAGATCCTAAGAAATTCCAATATGTTTTATGTAAAATAGTTACTAGAAATAGTCACATAATATATTAAATTAATTCAAAGATTTGGAATTGATGAATTGCATAAGAACTGCCGTAAATTCGGAAAAATTAATTGCATTAGCAATAATGCTCGAGTGTCCTATTTAGCCCCCCAGTTCGTGCCGGTAAGTTGACTCCGCACAATTTTTCCTCTCCTACCTCCAATTTCTTTTTCTCTTATTTTCTACCTACCCTTTTTCCTGTCATATATTCTCTTTATTGTTCATTTTAATAGGCAGTAAATGACCGACACTCGCCGCCGCTGCAGTCGGTTGTGATTACGGTGCTGGTGATCTTAGCTCGCGAGATCCCAATTGGCAAGTGATTACATGTATACGTGTTTCGCGATCGCTACGTCATCTTCTATTATATCTAAGGTACTCAAGTGAGCAAATGGTGCACATAAAGGTGGACGTGACAGGCAGAAGTTTCCAGAAACCGACGGACTTACCTCAAAGGTCAGTCAGTGTTGTCTTATCTTCTGTAATTTCCGTACAATTGTACCTAGCGAGTATTTTAAGACCTATGGTGATATTAGGTCTCCCGCTGAAAATACCTAACGTACAAAAGAAAAACAGGCCAAGTTTGAGCGTGTGCGTGAGCGTGCGCGAGTGCGTGTAAGTGTGCGTGTGCGTATGCCCACATGAAGGATTAGTGTGATATTTTTTATATAATTCTAGATTTTTCTAAGCTACACTGGCAAATACGGGATTTTATCTGTCGACATTTCACAAAAACAAAACAACGATGAGTTAATCTTAAATAGCGTCCAATATAAATAGCAATAAATCCATGCGACCTACTTTACAGTGCAACTAGGCTATAAATATATGGTAAGCTTTGCGATTACTCACAAGCCAGGGGGACTAAACTGAAAAAAAAGCTAAATAGCAAGCAATTCGCGGCTGATAAACCACTGAGTTGGACCAATTTGGACTCGGGCCCAATTGCTAATAACGTTTTCATAACAATATACCAGCGAAACCGGTTGAAGACTACCCGTTTGATAAACGACAACGCACACTTAGATTTTTTTAATTATCGATAGACCTATGTTTGATTAATAGGAAATAGGAAAGTGGCACTTATGCAGCTTCCGAAACATACTGGTATGTGTTTGGTGAAAGATTTTCGGCGGTTTTTTTTTTAAATACAATATAGTCGGCAAACAAGGATACGGCCCGCCTGATGGTAAGCGGTTACCGTAGTCTATGAACGCTTGCAACACCAGGGGTATCACTCACGCGTTGCCGACCCTTCCCCCCTCCCCGATGAGCTCTGGCTACCTTACTCACGCTCAGGAACATAACTATAAGTTATTTGGCTGCGGTAAGATGTATGAATTGCATAGAATTAAGAATTGAAGAAATTAATTCTCGGGTACTTTATAACAATAAGAATACGAAAACATTTATTAGACACATAAATTCACATCAAAAACAGTAACAAATTAGAATAAATGACAGTGACAAAAACCAGGATGTGAATTCGTGGATCCAAACAGCCTCAACTCAGAATAATGCTGCAGCTCACTGTAGCGCTGAATTTCAGTTGAAGCCACGGGTTATTCACAGAGGAATGGACGAAGTATACGTCGTTCTTAAGCCTAGATGGCTGGTCTCGAGTGGAGACAAGCTAACACGCTATTACTTAAGAGTCCGAGTTTTCTTAGGATGGTCCCGGCTTAGTATTATTGCTCAGTTATTTTGAAATCCAACATGAATTTATTTGCTCGAATACCCGGTTATTTAAGACAGTGTTCAAAGAATTTTTAGGTAAGTATTTAGATTACGACAAATATTATCTCTATAAAATTTTCTCGGTGATAACATTATTTATTTTTGTAAGTACCTATTAATAACCTTTATTTCCTTCCAAAAGCTTATATATGAATTTGAATATCCCTATCTTGAGGAATTATGGGTTACCCATACAAATTTTCATCCCCTTTTCCACCCCCTTCAAGATGTTTTTTTTTGAAAAAAAAAGTAGCCTATGTTCTTCACCAAGATACAATCTATCTCTTTGCCAAATGGAGATCCGTTCCGCCGTTTAGCCATGATAACGTAACAAAGGAACAAACAAAAAGACAGACAAAGACACTTTTGAATTTATAACATTACTACAATACAATACATCCATCACAAATCCCTTTCTACAAATCAAGTTAAAAGCGACACAAATATGATTGAGTTTTTTAATCAAACTGCGACCTTTATTTACATAAAACCTTTATAAAGCAAAAATATATATTCTCGGTGAAAAAAACAAAATAACCAGTTAATAAAATAAATTAATTCGCAACAGTTTCAGTTCCGAAAACTTTGGCAGTTGAACTAAATCGACTCTCGGCACTCCCACCAACCCACGAGTGGTACTGTACATTATTGTACATTCATAATACTGAAAATGTACAAAGCAATGTACAGACAAGGGCTTTAGTGTTACAGAACGTACAATTTGCCAGTGAACACCTGCCGAAATCAATTTTCTGGTACACGGCCACGCTATGTGTAGCCATTTTGTTGGAATAGAAGAAAAAATTGAATTGGTTATTTTTGGGTCATGTTTTTGTGAGGTTTTCATTTAAAATGATAAATATATTTATTAATGCGTAAATAGCTCAGTGGTAGTGACGTGGATGCTGGGGCGAATGTCTTGGGTTCGAATCTTATACAATGAGCTTGAGCTTTTGGTGAAGGAAAACATCGTGAAGAAACCATGACACGGTGATAGGGTATTTTGTAGTACCCACCAAGCTGGCTACCACCCTCGAGTTGAAAATCTGTCATTAAACACTTACCGGTATGTTTCGGTAGCTGCACTTAAGGCTCCAGTCTCCCTAAAATCAGTGTTCTTGCGGAATTTATCAGAAAAGAAATATTGTTTTTTAGTCATTATAAAAGCAATAAATGAAATATATTTTACGTTATTTTAAAGTGTGAGATTTGAAGTTTCCAATACATATTTTATTTTTTAATTTGACGCCACTTTTATTAGCTTTGTGAGGCTTTAAACATACCTCTATTTACGTTCCACGCGTAGAGGGTCTCATTCATGCACACGCCACGAAAAAAATATAACAAAAACAAGAAATGTATTCAGATTACATTTGTCGGCAAATCCTCCACAATAATCTTATCTAGTTACTTTTTTTCAAAATCGTCTCAATTTCTTATTTAAACTGCTTTAAAAAGTTATAAATTTCTGAATTTGACCCTTGCAACATATATTTTTTTCTATAACAAAGTAATGGTTTAGAAAAATCACACTTCAATGAACAATGAACAATGAACGCTGTCCATTCCCAGCGGAATTGAATGGAATTTTGATGCGTTTTATGTTTTATTTGTTTAGTTTCGGTAAATTTATTTCAAATGATTTTTTGAATGCATATATTTTTTATTCGACAGGTCAGTAGTTGCTGTCGGAGTGGTTAAAGTGTGATTTCTCTAAACCATTACTTTGTAATATAAAAAAAATATATGTTGCAAGGGTCAAATTCAGAAATTTATAACTTTTTAAAGCAGTTTAAATAATAAATTGAGACGATTTTGAAAAAAAGTAACTAGATAAGATTATTGTAGAGGATTTGCCGACAAATGTAATCTGAATACATTTTTTGTTTTTGTTATATTTTTTTCGTGGCGTGTGCATGAATGAGACCCTCTACGCGTGGAACGTAAATAGAGGTATGTTTAAAGCCTCACAAAGCTAATAAAAGTGGCGTCAAATTAAAAAATAAAATATGTATTGGAAACTTCAAATCTCACACTTTAAAATAACGTAAAATATATTTCATTTATTGCTTTTATAATGACTCAAAAACAATATTTCTTTTCTGATAAATTCCGCAAGAACACTGATTTTAGGGAGACTGGAGCCTTAAGAGCTAATTGCCTTCTGGATTTTATAAAGGTCGGCAACACATCCCCTTGGTATTGCTAATGTTCATAGACGACGGTAGTGACTTACCATTAGGTGGACCGACTGCTTGTCAGCCAACTGACATAAAAAAATATCTAGCTATAGCCTTAATAGGTTAATTTCACTCTTCAATGATTTAGTTTCCAATAGTTGTTGCATACACCACACTAGTCAGGCCAAGGCCATCGATCGCTCTCTTGAATGGCGTACACCGGAATTTATGGCGTCTCGTAAAAGTTGAGGAGTGTAATGAAACACACGCTCAGTCAGCGAACAGTCTTGTCACACAAGAATTTTACTAATAATATAACGATTTTCAAAATAATTTGAGTAACGTAGTCGAGTTTTTGTAATTCAATTTACTTAATAATTTAACAGCTTCGTTTCAAAAATGTTTTAAAAAACGAATCCATCTTTACGTAATAATTATTAGTATAAATGTACCTATATAATAAAAAAATAAAAACTGAAGTAGAAAGTGGAAATTTTGCTCAGAGAGTGCCTTTATGATGTAGACGAGGAATATATCTGGATATCTCGAAATTCAACAGATACAGGTAATAAATAATAATAGGCAAAATAGGAGATCGCGGGAGAAACCGCAGCCTACTGACATTAGTTTTATACAAAAGATTATACTTAATATACATTTTGAAAATATAAAATCCTAAGATTATAAACAGAATAATGAATACCATAGACAACAAGACAAATAAAAACGTATAACTCCAATGCTAAGTCATAAACAAAGGCACGAATCTCTGACCCCAACCGAGGGTTAAGTAGAAAAACACCTTGGGGAGGCGCACTTTAATCACACCCTTGCCTTCGCGCCTCGATAGCGCGTTGACGTTTCTATTTCGGCTTGAACGAGCTACACTGTGTCTGAGACTATGGTCTTAGTGGGGAGCGATCAGCTGTTAAGGAACTAGACGACTCCAGGATTATTAAAATAGCTTTTTTATTTAATGAAATATTCACGCGCGGTGTTTACTTTAGTAGTCGACCTTCATAATAGATCTCCTTGGGCCTAAACTGAATTGGACTTTGACTTTGAAGATTGTTTTCGACCTAATTCCGAAAAGTAGACAGGTAATAAAAGTAGTTTTTGAGCCTGAATATCATTAAGTAAACAGCCGAAAGAAAGTCATTTGAAATATGTATTACTATAGTAACACGCCAAGTTCTAATAAGAATATTATTGTGAATGAAATTATGCGAGCAGCAAAAGCGGTATTATTGAAAATATCAATGCATTTTCCTGCAACGGTTCGTTTATTCCCGCGCTCGCCTCCCTCGTCGCTGACACCTAAGAATCTCTCTCATCTTACAACAGCTGCACAGTCCGTAGATTACTTTGCAATTGAAAACAAATAATAATAAATACGGAACGCTTCGAGCACGCCCCGGAAAATTGGAAAAAGAGAAAAAACACCCAAGTATTCGGTGCTCGGAGCCACCTCGCTGAGATATTGGGGAGCCGCAGCCAGATGCTCAAATATGAGTTTTATACCTCCCAAGATAAGTTTTCATTGTTCTCTAATACTTTTATAGTAACTCAAAAGGGGTTCTGACCGAAGATTATTTTATTATCCTTTATTTTGTTTGACTTTAGGATAGCAGAGGTCAAGGCAGACAATATTGGGAAAGTTGGCTAAAGTTTATATCTATCATGTAGTTAGGATATCGTTGATTGACTGTCGAAATATTGGGTTACTTATTGTGTTGCTGAACATTACTTTGTTTTATCGATGTTGTCTCTTAGCTTGTTGTTTATAGAAAGCCTTACAGTTTGTTTGTTTTGTTCGTTTTTGTTCTTATCTTTGCTTTTGTTAGAAGTATGGTGATAATATTAGTTTAAGTGCAATTGAAAACCTATCATAAGCAGGATAAACAAGTTTAAAAGCAGCACACACACACACGTGTCGTGTCGTGGGTTATCAGGTATCCATAGCACTAGTTCTACTTAGTTTGTGATCAAATGGTCGCGTGTGAGGAATGTTCCAGAATATAAGACAGTGTTTGGTTAAGTAAGTTGATAACTTAGTTTATTACAATTTCTTTGATCCCAAGGTACTCTTTAGGTACGTCTGGTATATATTTTCTTAAGCAATAATAGTCGAGATTATTCAGAAAAATATTATACGATTTACCTTTTGGCGAAGTAAATGACGTCATAGAATCTAAGTCAATAGTCCGGTATAACGATTGTGTGTTCCTAACATTTCATAACAGCGTAGATATAGAGAACAAATAATTTACTGGAAATGACTTTACATTTTTTAAAAATATTTATTTTACTTATGTTCGGCAATTAGTACTAAGCACGCAGGTCCTTTTTTTTCCCGGCAAAAAAAAGTAGCCTATGTGCTATTCCAGACTATAATCTATCTCTCTGCCAAATTTCATCCAATTCCGTTCGATAGTTTTTGCGTGAAAGAGTAACAAACATCCATCCATACTCACAAACTTTCGCATTTATAATATTAATTATATTAAGTAAGGATTTATTAAATACAAGCTTCTACCTCGCGGTTTCAACCGCGTTCCCGAGGGATCTTATGTTTTCCCGGGATAAAATGTACCCTATATGTTATTCCAGAGTATGATCTATCTACATAGATACATTGGTAACTTGGCACGGGGGTAGGGTACTTTGTAGTACCCGCCTGGCTGGCTACCACCCTCAAGTTGAAAATCTGTCGCCAAACACCTATTGGTGTGTTCCTGCAGCCAGATCCTTCTAGGCTTTGTGTGCTTACCACCTTCGGCCACATCATCACCTACCATAGTGAGATTGTTGTCAAACACAAGCCTATACAAAATAATAAAAAAAAACCATTCAGCTGTTTATGCATGACTAGCTTCCACCTCCCGATGAATCTTATGTTTTCTCGGGTTAAAAAGTAGCCTATAGCCTTCCTTGATAAATTAGCTATCGAATACAAAAAAAAAAAATTCAATTCGAACCAGAAGTTCCTGAAATTACCCCCTACAACCTCACAAACTTTACCTCTTTATAATATTAGTATAGATGGAGTCACAAACATCCAAACATACAAACTATCACATTTAAAATATTATGTGTATAGTAGGATTATAAAGGTTGCTGCATTCCGGTTGGCTCGTGAATGGGTCGCGCGTCCCAAAACTACTTACAAAAAAAAATTGAATTCCAGGAAACGTGAGTCAACTTATTAAAATGTGGCAAACTTACTAAAAGCTAAGCTAGCTTAGCGCTGATCTCAGCACTGAAACCGCTGAGCGTAGTATTCACCGTAACATACTCATCATTTCACAAATTGAAACCACTTCCAGACCACCTACATCGGTGCGCCCTGTTCTATTCCAGTCACGTGCCGCGCCGGTCCCGCTGACGGATTGGTTCGCTACCACAGCGGCATACTGATGTCCATGACAGCGGATAGTTTTCATAAAGATAAACTGGGATTATGAATGTGCGCAGCCATGTTGGGTTAGTGTTCATTCGTTTGAATTGTTTTTGTCTTCTTCATATGAAACGGTAGGCTCTAGTTTTTTTTTAACCATAGGCCTGTGTTTGACCGCAATATCTAAGTGGTAGAAGGAACTGGCTCCCAAGTGCAGCCGGAACACACCGGTAGGTATTTCGCGACAGATTTTTAACTCGAGGTAGCCAGCCAGGCGGATACAACAAAGTAAGTACCACCTTGCATAACTAAATAATATAAAACAAATTGGCTATCTGTCTCTGTTTGTTTCTCCGCTTACTTCTTTTAAACCACGTAACGGATTTGGATATGGTTTTCACTAAAAGCGATAAACGAGGATAGTTTGTGTATATATAAATATAGTTTTCATTCACCCATAGCTCAACCTTATTGAAATGATCACTGCCTACCACCTACATCTGACACCTCCATTACTGAGTTGTAATAACCTTAGATTATTCCGAACAATAAACATATACTTAGGTAGGTATGTATGTAGAGTATAAAATAATTTCCAAAGGTCATTGTTATGTAGGCAGCGGGGTCAGCTAAATATGGATTAGACTAATTGGCCGCATTTGTTTTCTTTTGTTTTCCTTACTTGGTTATGATGGAGGCTGTTTGGCATTCCGTATTAGTTGCTCAATGCTTTCGACTATATACACTTTGACGTTAGGTAAAAATATAAAACTAAATATATAAAAAATGTAACCTTGCTACTCAGTCAGAGTTTCTTGCCGGTTCTTCTCAGTTGAAGGCGACTTCCGAATCGGTGGTAACTTCAGTAGTTTCGACGTTCATAAGTGCCCTCCTAGGGCCTAAACTGAATAAATGGCTTTGACTTTGACTTTGACTATAATAAAGAGTAAACCTACTAATATTATAAATGTGAAAGTTTATATGTTATGAGGTTTATTACACACAACTCCGTAACGGTTGAACGGATTTGATAGGCACATACTCGTAGATAGAAGATGAGCTCTGGCGACCTTACTCACGCATAGGAACACAACTACAACTTATTTGGCTGCGGTATTCTGTAAGGTGGAGGTACTTCCCCAGTCGAGTTGCTCATTGAGCGACATATCGCTATGCTCTACCAATCTGACGTTTATGACATACGCCTAATCTTTTTTTAATAAGCATAGGTATATAACTCCACTAGCTGTTCCCTGAGGTTTAACCTGCGTTCCCGAGAAAAAAAGTAGCCCATGTCCTTCTCCATACCATAGGCTATCTGCGTACCAAATTTCATCGCGGTCGGTTCAGCGGTGTAGGCGTGATTTGCGTGTGATGAATTATATATAACTGCGTCCATTGGTGAAAACCGTATGAAATTCTGTTCGGATGGACAGACAGATGGGTAGGGGGGACTTTGATTATAATATGTAGTGATAGCCGTAAAGTTCCAAGTAAGCGTGGTCTCACTACCTGACCGGTTGTGTTCCAATGGGGGATGATAATAAAGAAGCGCGATACACTCGTGTTATTTGTTAGCCTTCGCCCCAGCACTTCGCCCCGGCCCTTGCGCCCACACGTTCGTAAGTTAATAGGCAAAGTAAAGGTTACGCCTTAAGTGATTTATATATGCTATTCATGTAACACTATAGGTTGTTCGTATTCAGAAGTCATATATTTTCGAGTAAGATTGATTGGATTCTTGTTAGGGTCAAGTGTAATTGTTTGAATGAAGATAATCTTTTAAGTGTCTGGAAGGATTTTTGACTTTTCATATTATTATTATATTTTAGTCTTGTTTTTTTTTTATTTATTCAACACATACTGCCCGCCTGATGGTAAGCGGTTACCGTAGCCTATGAACGTCGCGCGTAGTAGTACAGGGGTATCACCGACCCTTGCCCCCTCCCCGATGAGCTTAGGCGACCTTACTCACGCGCAGGAACATAATTATAAGTTATTTGGCTGCGGTATTCTGTAAGGTACTTCCCCAGTCGAGCTGCTCTTTGAGCGACATATCGCTATGCTCTACCTCTCTAAAAAATCTCTCTCTCTTGTCCAATGAATATTAATCTAAGTGCACTAGTGAAGTGAAATGAAATGAATATGTGTATCGTGTCTTTATAGATTGTCTCAAAATGTTTGTGACAGGTTTTAGGACGGCCACCATTTTACTAAAACCTGACTGACTTGAATACCGGCCAAGTGCGAGTCGGACTCGCGCACGAAGGGTTCCGTACCATTATCTATTAAAACGGCAAAACAATCATGTCTGTTGTATGGGAGCCCCCCTTAAATATTTTTTTTATTTTAATTTAATTATTTATTTTTAAAGTCAATATATAACTAAATATTCTGTGAATATTTCAAGCGTCTACCTGTTGCCGTTATCAATATCGAGCAAAAACGAGCAAAAAATCACGTTTGTTATATGGGAGCCCCCTTAAATATCTATTTTATTCTGTTAGTTAGTATTTTTTGTTATAGCGGCAACAGAAATACATCATCTGTGAAAATTTCAACTGTCTAACTATCACGGTTCATGAGATACAGCCTGGTGACAGAAGGACAAACGGACAGCGGAGTCTTAGTAATAGGGTCCCGTTTTACCCTTTGGGTGTGGAACCCTAAAAATTTTTTTTTATAGTTGCTGTGTTTATTTCCGGTTCGTCAGACTATTTATAATGTGCTTGTAAATTATACTTTTTTTTTATATCCTGTAAATATTTTCACCTCCCTTGCACAGGTTTTTGCAGATTCGGACGGATAGATGGATATTTGTACCGACAATGTGTGTAGTGGGTAATTGTGTTTGTCGTAGTTAACAATGAGTCCTTGCCCGGGGCAGCTCGCCCGGTATTGGCTACAGGGAGATTTGCGTTATGTTGTGAGCTGTAAGCGATTTATGTCATACATTTTATTTTTATTATTTATTTATTTATTTTATTTATTGGGGTCTACAAACAGCTACACGATGTTTAACAACAGCAAGTATACAACAACACAAATTCTTAAATGTGTAACCAGCATCGTTAACAACTGGTTAATTACAAAATTGTTGAGTTAGACAGTA
This sequence comes from Tetheella fluctuosa, assembly GCA_951216915.1. Lineage (NCBI taxonomy): Eukaryota > Metazoa > Arthropoda > Insecta > Lepidoptera > Drepanidae > Tetheella > Tetheella fluctuosa. The sequence continues at coordinate 643,815 of OX578229.1, read as the reverse complement.
AAAATAACAAAAAAAACTTCTCAAGAAAAAAAATTGCATAAATATAGTTTAGCTGATTATTGGATGTATGTAAGAGAAAAAGACATGCTATATGAGGATTTGAAGGTATTTTAAGTTAACGAAGAAGAATTGCATTATTTTTGAGTTCTTCTTGAGTTTGTTGCAATTTTGGAAATGTGAAACTTAGGGTGAATACCTAATGTAGGTATAACTTTGTTTATTTTTGATAAATTGTAACTGTATGATATTTATCATGATACAGGCACTTAATATATTTATTTTCTTGCATATATTTACCTGCTACAATCAGCTTTCATTTTTTAACACGCTTTTATTTTAACTTAATTAAATCAGCCATTTTGGTATATTAAATTTCCCGCCATCGCTTGTAAATTAAGCCACATCCCGATACTTGAGCATTATTAGCTTTATTCAAGGCATATCCGCTTTGTTCCGACGCAAGTAAATAATGAAACATAATATATTTTATGGGTGTATTACGCAACCGTAATTGAGCCAATTGAGGACATAGAAAATAGTTTGTTTAACACAAACTTTGTTCTGGGAATATTATATAAGTTGAGGGAGATAAAACAAATTAGAAATTCACTAGATTCCTCGCCGCGGTTTTATTCACGAGGGATATAATGATTTTATATTTTATTCCAGAATTTCATCCAGTATATGTTTATTTGAATTCGATCAGCCTTTACGACTATGGTTGAGTAACAAACATCCATACATTTACATATATAGTATACTAGCTATCCCTCGTGGTTTTACCCGCGTTCTTGGGATTAAAAGTTGCGTGCCATCAATTCAGTGCTTTAGTCATGAAAAGGTAACAAACGAACAGTTACTTTCGTATTAATAATATTAATAGTGATTGGTAAGATTCATGGTTTTAAGTTTATGGGCTTTTTATCTTTATTGTATTTTCAACAAAAGTTATCCAGAAGTGGTGATGGCCGAGATGCTTATCAAAATAATTTAGAGCGGGATCCTGTTTAAACTTTTAAAACAATAACAGTAAGGAGAAAGACGACTGTCACTATGATATCAGTGAAACAGAAACTAGGCTCCCAACACAATAATGTAAATAAAACAACCCGCGCACACCGGGCGGCGTTTCAGCGCAATATAAAACACGGGAGGCGCTTTATTTCGACATTTGTCGCGAATAAATCACAATTTGAGAAGAACTATAGCGGTGCTTTGCCAAGAAACGATGCGACAGGAGTGTTCTGCAAAACGTTTGGAAATATACGTAGTGGCAATACGCACGTGGCCGCATAGTTTTTTTAAGCGATATCAATGAATAGGTACATACTCGAGAATCAGGTCCGTAACAATACGAGAAAATGTATGAACATTGAAACAAAATTGACTGCTTATAATTTGATTGCCACTAAAGTTTTTAAGGCGATGATAGTTCTGTGGTAATGACGTCGATTACCGTGTCAAAAGTCATGGGTTCGAATCCTACAATGAGTTAAACAACTACCAGTCCGTTCCAGCAACTGCATTTGAGAGTCAATTCCTTCTATGCTTTGTGTGATTGTAGTCATATGTCCATAAATAATAAATAAGGTCTTTTGAAATACGGCACCCAAAGTGCTTTCGCAGGCAAACAATTTTTCATAATCATTATAAAAAATGCAGGTTATTATATAAGATCTGACGGGCCGGTTGGCGTGGTTGGTAAGATACCCTATCTATCACGCCGCAGGTCGTGGGTTCGATTACCACTCAGGACAAACATTTGTGTGCATCAACATGTCTGTTTGTCCTGTGTCTGGGTGTAATTATCTATATATGTATGTATTTACAAAAGAAAAGTAGTATATCAGTTATCTGGCTTCCATAGCACAAGCTCTGCTTAATTTGGGGTCAGATGGCCGTGTGTGAGGAATAATGTCCCAGAATATCTCCCCGTTGCTTAGCTAAAGCCAGTCGGTACTTTCCTTAGGAAAACGAAGTAGTTGAAAGCAACTATGTAATAAATCATTAAACGCAATAGGCAATACAGCATTAGAAATAAATAGGCTACATACAGTTGAAAGAAAAACATTATGGTTGAATACTTTATAAATAAATATTCTGTCTGTCTGTCTGTCTGTCCGTCCGTATGTCACAGTCACTTTTTTCCGAAACTATAAGAGCTATACTGTCGAAACTTGGTAAGTAGATGTATTCTGTGAACCGCATCAAGATTTTCACACAAAAATAGAAAAAAAACAATAAATTTTGGGGGTTCCCCATACTTAGAACTGAAACTCAAATTTTTTTTTTTCGTCAAACCCATAAGTGTGGGGTATTTATGGATAGGTCTTTAAAAATGATATTGAGGTTTCTAGAATATTTTTTTTCTAAACTGAATAGTTTGCGCGAGAGACACTTCCAAAGTGGTAAAATGTAGGTCCCCCCCCCTGTAACATCTAAAGTAAGAGAATGATAAAACTAAAAAAAATATATGATGTATATATATGTTTTGGAGGTGGTAATATTGTTTTTTTTTTTCGCTGAATAAAATGTTTGATTAAACAAATATATGTAATATAACTTATATTTATATATATTTACTTATTTACTATTTTACTTAACAACTTATTTACTTATTTACTTATTTAGTTTTGTACTATTGTACTTATGTACTATTGTACTTATTTGCTTATTTCCTTATTTACTTTTTTATTTAATTATTTATTTAATTGCTTATGTACTTATGTACTATAGTACTTATATACTAATATACTTATGGACTTATTAACTTATTCACTTATTTACTTATTTAATTATTTACTTATTTACCGATTTACTTATTTGCTTATGTACTTATGTAATTATTTACTTATTCACATATTTCCTTATTTACTAATTTACTTATTTCCTTATATACTTGATATATATTTGCTTAAGTACTCGTTATCTTATTTACTTATTTCCTTATTTGCTTTATTGCTTATATACTTATGTTCTTATGTACTAATGTATTTAAGTATACTTAAATCCTTATTTACTTATTTGCTTATGTACTCGTTATCTTTTTTCCTTAGTTACGTATGTACTATTAGTACATATGTACTTATTTACTTTTGTACTAATGTACTATTGTACTTATTTCCTTATTTACTGATTTACTTATTTGCTTATGTACTTATGTAATTATTTACTTATTCACATATTCACTTATTTATTTTATTTATTTATTTATTCTCTTATATACTATTGTACTTATGTACTAATGAACTTATGTATAAATGTACTTATTTACTTATTGGCTTATGTTCTTAACTACTTATTTACTTATGTACTTATACTAATGATTTAATATACTTATGTACTTATTTACTTAAATCCTTATTTACTTATTTCCTTATGTACTTTTGTACGTATGTACTATTGTACTAATGAACTTATGTATTAAAGTACTTATTTACTTATTTCCGTATTTACTTATTAACTTATTTACTTATTTCCTTATGTACAATTGTACCTATGTACTATTGTACTTATTCACATATTCACTTATTTATTTCATTTATTTATTTATTAACTTATTTACTTTTTACTTATGTACTATTGTACTATTATACTTATGTACTTACGTACTTATGTACTATTGTACTTATATACTATTGTACTTATGTACTCATGAACTTATGTATTAATGTACTTATTTACTTACTCACATATTTACTTATTTATTTTATTTATTTATGTATAACTTATTTACTTTTTTATTTATTTACCTATTTACTTTTTTATTGACATACTTTTTACCTACCTTATTATCGTTTTGATGATATTTGATAAAATAAACGAGTAGTAAATTATTGTTTTAGTGGTAATATTTACTTATTTCCTTATTTACTTATTTGCTGTACTAATGAACTAATATACTTATGTACTTATTGACTTTTGTACTTATGTACTATTGAACTAATATACTTATCGTACTAAGTACTCATATACTATTTATTTCCCTTATGTACTCGTTATCTTTTTTCTTTAGTTACTTATGTACTATTAGTACATATGTACTTATTTACTTTTGTACTTACATACTATTGTACTTATTTACTTATTTCCTTATGTACCTTATTTTTTTATGTACTTATGTTCTAATGTACTAATGTATTTATATATTTATGTACTTATGTACTATTGTACTTATTTACATATTTACTTAGTTACTTATTTCCTTATTTACTTATTTGCTTATGTACTAATGTACTAATGAATTAATATACTTATGTGCTTATTTACTTGTTTACTTATTTAATTAACTTATTTGCTTATGTACTCGTAATCTTATTGACTAATTTCCTTATTGAGTTATTTGCTTTATGTACTATTGTTCTTATGTACTATAGTACATATGTTCTTATTTACTTTTGTACTTTTGTACTATTGTACTAATGTACAAATTCACTAATTTACTTATTACTTATTTCCTTATTTGCTTATGTTCTTATTTACTTATGTACTAATACTAATGAACTAATATACTTATGTACTTATATACTTATTTACTTATTTCCTTATTGACTTATTTGCTTTATGTACTATTGTACTTATGTACTATTGTACTTATGTTCTTATTTAATTTTGTACTTGTGTAGTATTGTACTTATGTACTATTGTACTTATGTACTAATTTACTTATTTATTTGTTAACTTTTTACTTATTTACTTATTACTTATATACTATTAGTACATATGTACTTATTAACTTTTGTACTTTTGTACTTATTTACTTATTTCCTTATTTACTTTATTGCTTATGTACTTATGTTCAAATGTACTAATGTATTTATATATTTATGTACTTATGAACTAATATACTTAGGTACTTATTTATTTATTTACTTATTTACTTTTTACTTATTTACTACTATTGTACTTATGTGCTATTGTACTTATTTTCTTATTTACTGATTTACTTATTTGCTTATGTACTTATTTACTTATTCACATATTCACTTATTTATTTCCTTATGTACTATTGTACTTATGTATTAATGTACTTATTTCCTTATTAACTTATTTGCTTATGTTCTTATCTACTTATTTACTTATGTACTTATACTATTGAACTAATATACTTATGTACTCATATACTATTTATTTCCCTTATGTACTCGTTATCTTTTTTCTTTAGTTACTTATGTACTATTAGTACATATGGACTTATTTACTTTTGTACTTACATACTATTGTACTTATTTACTTATTTCCTTATTTACCTTATTTTTTTATGTACTTATGTTCTAATGTACTAATGTATTTATATATTTATGTATTTATGTACTTATGTACTAACATACTTGGGTACTTATTTACTTATTCACATATGTACTAATTGACTTATTTACTTATTTCCTTATTTTTTTATTTGCTTTTGTGCTAATGTATTTACTTATTTAGTTTATTGCTTATATACTTATGTTCTAATTTACTAATGTATTGTATATGTATATTTAAATCCTTATTACTTATTTGCTTATGTACTCGTTATCTATTTTCCTTAGTTACTTTTGTACTATTAGTACATTTGTACTTATTTACTTTTGTACTTATGTACTATTGTACTATTGTACTTATTTTCTTATGTACTTATGTACTAATGCACTTATATACTAATATACTTATGGACTTATTAACTTATTCACTTATTTACTTATTCACTTATTTACTTATTTACCGATTTACTTATTTGCTTATGTACTTATGTAATTATTTACTTATACACATATTTCCTTATTTACTAATTTACTTATTTCCTTATATACATGATATATATGCGCTTAAGTACTCGTTATCTTATTTACTTATTTCCTTATTGACTTATTTGTTTTATGTACTATTGTACTTATGTACTTACTTACTTATTTACTTATTTCCTTATTTATTTATTAACTTATATACTTTTTAGTTATTTACTACTATTGTACTTATGTACTATTGTACTTATTTCCTTAATTACTGATTTACTTATTTGCTTTTATTCTTATCTACTTATTTACTTATGTACTTATACTATCGAACTAATATACTTATGTACTTATATACTTATTTACTTAAATCCTTATTTACTTATATACTCGTTATCTTATTTACTTATTTCCTTATTGACTTATTTACTATTTATGTACTATTGTACTTATGTTCTTATTTACTTTTGTACTTATATACTGTACTAATTTTATATATTGTTAACTTTATACTTATTTACTTATTACTTATTAACTAATTAACTTATATTTACTTATTTGCTTATGTACTCGTTATCTTTTTTCCTTATTTACGTATGTACTATTAGTATATATGTACTTATTTACTTTTGTACTTATGTACTTATTTACTTATTTCCTTATTTACTTTATTGCTTATGTACTTATGTTCTAATGTACTAATGTTTTTATATTTTTATGTACTTATGTACTAATATACTTAGGTACTTATTTATTTATTTACTTTTTACTTATTTACTTATTACTGATTTTCTTATTTGCTTATGTACTTATGTTCTAGTGTACTAATGTATAAATATATATTCATGTATTTATGTACTTATGTACTAATATACTTAGGTACTTATTTATTTATTTACCGATTTACTTATTTGCTTATGTACTTATTTACTTATTCACATATTCGCTTATTTATTTTATTTATTTATTTATTTCCTACTTATGTACTATTGTACTTATGTACTATTGTACTTATGTATTAATGTACTTATCTACTTATTTGCTTATGTTTTTAACTACTTATTTACTTATGTACTTATACTAATGATTTAATATACTTATGTACTTTACTTATTTACTTAAATTCTTATTTACTTATTTCCTTATGTACTTTTGTACTTATGTACTATTGTACTAATGAACTTATGTATTAAAATACTAATTTACTTATTTATTTATTTATTTATTTATTTATTTATTTTTATTACAAAATCCACAGCTCTTACAAGTTTAAACTTAGGTATATACTTATATAAACAATATTTACAGCCAATAACGGATTTACAATTTTTAAATACTATTTTATAGGTATGAGATTGGTTTAGTGAGGTAGCTACTCCTTTGCAGTACGTGCTAATCTATCTAATAAAATAATGTAATTACGAGATAAAAATAGGAGCAGTTAGTAGTAATAGTGTGTGTGTGCGTGTGTGTGTGTGCATGTGTGTGTATGTGTGAGTATGTGAGGGTGCGCGAGTGTTATGTGTTGTGTGAGAATCAATTGTTATTTATAGACGTTTATAAATAAATATAGGTATATATATTATATTATCAAAAACAACTAATTCAAGCCAGAGTTCAAAATTTTGGTTACTTCTTTTTTAAAACTGTAGCCGGTAGTGTTAAAAATGTCTATGCCATTAAACTTCTTATTAAAAGTTTTATGTATCCTGTTAGCTAAACAGTTACTACCATAATTCGTTCGGGAAATTTCCTTATTTCCGTATTTACTTATTAACTAATTAACTTATTTACTTATTTGCTAATGTACTATTGTACTTGTTCACATATTCACTTATTTATTTCATTTATTTATTAACTTATTTACTTTTTTACTTATGTACTATTGTACTTATGTACTATTGTACTTATGTACTATTGTACTTATCTACTATTGTACTTATGTACTTACGTACATATGTACTATTGTACTTATTTCCTTATTTACTGATTTACTTATTTGCTTATGTACTTATTTACTTATTCACATATTCACTTATTTATTTTATTTATTTATTTCCATAGGTACTTTTGTACTTATGTACTATTGCACTTATATACTATTGTACTTATGTACTAATGAACTTATGTACTTATGTACTTATTTACTTATTCACATTTTCACTTATTTATTTTATTTATTTATTTCCTTCGGTACTTTTGTACTTATGTACTATTGTACTTATATACTATTGTACTTATGTACTAATGAACTTATGTACTTATGTACTTATTTACTTATTCACATATTTACTTATTTATTTTATTTATTTATGAATAACTTATTTACTTTTTTATTTATTTACCTATTTACTTTTTTATTGACATACTTTTTACCTACCTTATTATCGTTTTGATGATATTTGATAAAATAAACGAGTAGTAAATTATTGTTTTAGAGGTGGTAATATTTACTTATTTGCTTGTGTACTTATGTACTAATGTACTTTTTTACATATTTACTTTGTTACTTATTTTCTTATTTACTTATTTGCTTATGTACTTATGTACTAATGTCCTAATGAACTAATATACTTATGTACTTATTTACTTGTTTATTTATTTAATTAACTTATTTGCTTATGTACTCGTAATCTTATTAACTTATTTCCTTATTGAGTTATTTGCTTTATGTACTATTGTTCTCATGTACTATTGTACTTATGTTCTTATTTACTTTTGTACTTATGTACTATTGTACTAATGTACAAATTTACTAATTTACTTGTTTACTTGTTTAATTATTTACTTTATTGCTTATATACTTATGTTCTAATGTACTAATGTATTTGTGTATTTATGTACTTATTTACTTATTTCCTTATTAACTTATTTGCTTATGTTCTTATATACTTATTTACTTATGTACTTATACTAATGAACTAATATAGTTATGTACTTATATACTTATTTGCTTAAGTACTCGTTATCTTATTTACTTATTTCCTTATTGACTTATTTGTTTTGTGTACTATTGTACTAATGTACTATTGTACTTATGTAATATTGTAATTATGTACTATTGTAATTATGTACTTATGTACTATTGTACTATTGTACTTATGTACTAATTTACTTATTTACTTATTTATTTGTTAACTTTATACTTATTTACTTATTACTTATTAACTAAATAACTTATATTTACTTATTTGCTTATGTACTCGTTATATTTTTTCCTTATTTACTTAAATACTATTAGTACATACGTACTTTGTTACTTTTGTACTTATGTACTATTGTACTTATTTTCTTATTTCCTTATTTACTTTATTGCTTATGTACTTATGTTCTAATGTACTAATGTATTTATATGTTTATGTTTTTATGTACTTATGTACTAATATACTTAGGTACTTATATGTACAATTGTACTTATGTACTATTATACTTATTTCCTTATTTACTTATTCACATATTCACTTATTTATTTTATTTATTTATTTATTTCCTTAAGTACATTGTACTTATGTACTAATGAACTTATGTATTTATGTACTTATTTGCTTATGTTCTTAACTACTTATTAACTTATGTACTTATACTAATTATTTAATATACTTATGTACTATTGTACTATTGTACTTATGTACTTACGTACTTATGTACTATTGTACTTTTTCCTTATTTACTGATTACTTATTTGCTAATGTACTTTTGTACTTATGTACTATTGTACTTATATACTATTGTACTTATGTACTTATTTACTTATTCACATATTTACTTACTTATTTTATTTATTTATGTATAACTTATTTACTTTTTATTTATTTACTTATTTTCCTATTTACTTTTTTATTGACATACTTTTTACCTACCTTATTATCGTTTTGACGATATTTGATAAAATAAACGAGTAGTTTATGTAGTAATTATTGTTTTAGAGGTGGTAATATTTACTTATTTGCTTGTGTACTTATGTACTAATGTACTTATTTACATATTAACTTATACTAATTTACTTATTTGCTTATGTACTATTGTACTTATATACTTTTGTACTTATGTTCTTAATTACTTTTTAATTACAAATTTACTAATTTACTTGTTTACTTATTTACTTTATTACTTATATACTCATAATGTACTAATGTACTAATGTATTTATGTATTTATGTACTTATTTACTTATGTACTTATGCTAATGAATGAATTTGCTTAATGTACTATTGTACTTATGTACTATTGAACTTATGTTCTTATTTACTTTTGTACTTGTGTAGTATTGTACTTATGTACAGTACATATGTACTAATTTACTTATTTACTTTTTTATTTGTTAACTTTTTACTTATTTACTTATTTCCTTATGTACTCGTTATCTTTTTTCTTTAGCTACTTATGTACTATTAGTACATATGTACTTATTTACTTTTGTACTAATGTACTATTGCACTTATTTCCTTATTTACCTTATTTTTTATGTACTTATGTTCTAATGTACTAATGTTTTTATATATTTATGTACTTATGTACTTATGTACTGACGTTCTTATATACATATATACTTAGGTACTTATTTATTTATTTACTTATTTACTTTTTACTTATTTACTACTATTGTACTTATGTACTATTGTACTTATTTACATATTTACTTAGTTACTTATTTCCTTATTTACTTATTTGCTTATGTACTAATGTACTAATGTACTAATGAATTAATATACTTATGTGCTTATTTACTTGTTTACTTATTTAATTAACTTATTTGCTTATGTACTCGTAATCTTATTGACTAATTTCCTTATTGAGTTATTTGCTTTATGTACTATTGTTCTTATGTACTATAGTACATATATTCTTATTTACTTTTGTACTTTTGTACTATTGTACTAATGTACAAATTCACTAATTTACTTATTACTTATTTCCTTATTTGCTTATGTTCTTATTTACTTATGTACTTATACTAATGAACTAATATACTTATGTACTCTTGTACTTATGTTCTTATTTACTTTTGTACGTGTGTAGTATTGTACTTATGTACTAGTACATTGTACATTGTACATACTAATTTACTTATTTATTTGTTAACTTTATACTTATTTACTTATTACTTATTAACTAATTAACTTATATTTACTTATTTGCTTATGTACTCGTTATCTTTTTTCCTTATTTACTTATATACTATTAGTACATATGTACTTATTAACTTTTGTACTTTTGTACTATTGTACGTATTTACTTATTTCCTTATTGACTTTATTGCTTATGTACTTATGTTCTAATGTACTAATGTATTTATATATTTATGTACTTATGTACTAATATACTTGGGTACTTATTTATTTATTTACTTATTACTTATTTTGTTATTTGCTTATGTACTTATTTACTTATTCACATATGTACTTATTGACTTATTTCCTTATTTTTTTATTTGCTTTTGTGCTTATATATTTACTTATTTAGTTTATTGCTTATACACTTATGTTCTAATTTACGAATGTATTGTATATGTATATTTAAATCCTCATTTACTTATTTGCTTATGTACTCGTTATCTATTTTCCTTAGTTACTTATGTACTATTAGTACATTTGTACTTATTTACATTTGTACTTATGTACTATTGTACTTATTTACTTATTTCCTTATTTACTTTATTGCTTATTTCCGTATTTACTTATTAACTAATTAACTTATTTTACTTATTTCCTTATTTACTTTATTGCTTTTGTACTTGTTCTAATGTACTTATGTATTTATATATTTATGTACTTATGTACTAATTTACTTAGGTACTTATTTATTTATTTACTTTTTACTTATTTACTTATTACTGATTTTCTTATTTGCTTATGTACTTATTTACTTATTCACATATTTACTTATTGACTTATTTCCTTATTTCCTTATTTATTTATTTGTATATGTATTTACTTTATTGCTCATATACTTATGGTCTTATGTACTAATGTATTTATGTTTACTTAAATCCTTATTTACTTATTTGCTTATGTACTCGTTATCTTATTTACTTATTTATTTGTTAACTTTGTACTTATTTACTTATTAACTAATTAACTTATATATACTTATTTGCTTATGTACTCTTTATCTTTTTTCCTTAATTACTTATGTACTATTATTACATATGTACTTATTTACTTTTGTACTTATGTACTATTGTTCTTATTTACTTATTTCCTTATTTACTTTATTGCTCATGTACTTATGTTCTAATGTACTTATGTATTTATATATTTATGTACTTATGGTCTTATGTACTAATGTATTTATGTTTACTTAAATCCTTATTTACTTATTTGCTTATGTACTCGTTATCTTATTTACTTATTTATTTGTTAACTTTGTACTTATTTACTTATTAACTAATTAACTTATATATACTTATTTGCTTATGTACTCTTTATCTTTTTTCCTTAATTACTTATGTACTATTATTACATATGTACTTATTTACTTTTGTACTTATGTACTATTGTTCTTATTTACTTATTTCCTTATTTACTTTATTGCTCATGTACTTATGTTCTAATGTACTTATGTATTTATATATTTATGTACTTATGTTCTTATGTACTAATATACTTAGGTACTTATTTATTTATTTACTTTTTACTTATTTACTTATTACTGATTTTCTTATTTGCTTATGTACTTATTTACTTATTCACATATTTACTTATTGACTTATTTACTTATTTCCTTATTTACTTATGTACTTATTTACTAATTGACATATTCACTTATTTGTTTTATTTATTTATTTATTTACTTATGTACTATTGTACCTATGTACTAATGAACTTATGTATTAATGTTCTTATTTGCTTATGTTCTTATCTATTTATTTACTTATGTACTTATACTAATGAACTAATATTCTTATGTACTTATTTACCTATTTACTTAAATCCTTATTTACTTATTTGCTTATTTGCTTATTTACTCGTTATCTTATTTACTTATTTCCTTATTGACTTATTTGCTTTATGTACTATTGTACATAAGTATGTACTTATGTACTATTGTACTTATGTTCTTATTTACTTTTGTATTTGTGTAGTATTGTACTTATGTAGTATTGTACTTATGTACTATTGTTCTTATGTACTAATGTACTAATTTACTTTTTTATTTGTTAACATTTTTTACTTATTTACTTATTACTTATTAACTTATGTTTACTTATTTCCTTATGTACTCGTTATCATTTTTCTTTAGTTACTTATGTACTATTAGTACATATGTACTTATTTACCTTTGTACTTATGTACTATTGTACTTATTTCCTTATTTACTTTCTTGCTTATGTACTTATGTTCTAATGTACTAATGTATTTATATATTTATGTGTTTATGTACTTATGTACTAATATACTTAGGTACTTATTTTTTATTTACTTTTACTTATTTACTTATTACTTATTACTGATTTTCTTATTTGCTTATGTACTTATTTACTTATTCACATATTTACTTATTTACTTATTTCCTTATTCGCTTATGTACTTATTTACTTATGTACTTATATACGTATGAATTTATGTACGTATATACTTATGTACTTATTTACCCATTTACCTACTTACCTATTGACTTTTTTTTTAAACGAGTAGTAAATTATTGTTTTAGAGGTGGTAATATTGTTTTTTTTTTCGCTGAATAAAATGTTTGATTAAACAAATATATGTAATATAACTTATTAACTTATTTACTTTTTTACTTTAATTACTTATTCACTTATTTACTTATGTACTTATTAACTGATTAACTTATTTCCTTTTTAGGGTTCCGTAGCCAAATGGCAAAATTCGGAACCCTTATAGATTCGTCATGTCTGTCTGTCTGTCTGTCTGTCCGTCCGTATGTCACAGCCACTTTTTTCCGAAACTATAAGAGCTATACTGTTGAAAAAAAAAACATAAATTTTGGGGGTTCCCCATACTTAGAACTGAAACTCAAAATTTTTTTTTCGTCAAACCCATAAGTGTGGGGTATCGGATAGGTCTTTAAAAATGATATTGAGGTTTCTCATATATTTTTTTTCTAAACTGAATAGTTTGCGCGAGAGACACTTCCAAAGTGATAAAATGTTGGTCCCCCCCCCCTGTAACTTCTAAAATAAGAGAATGATAAAACTAAAAAAAATATATGATGTACATTACCACGCAAACTTCCACCGAAAATTGGTTTGAACGAGATCTAGTAAGTAGTTTTTTTTAACGTCATAAATAATACGTCATAAATCGTAAACCGCAATTTACCTTTCATTCAAACAACTCAAATATAAAAAAAATGGCAAAAAGCAAGGTCTTATAGCACAATTAAAGGAAAAATTCTAAAAAATAAAAAAAGTTGAAAATACATACATACATAGTTACGCCAATTAATAAAGACCTCTGAGTTGTATGGGCGCTCATACAATTTAGAGGTCTAGCTTAATTGGCACCAACCTCAAATACAGTAAATAAATAAAATTGTGCATTTCCCGTGATGGACGAACGATGGGCGAAGTTTGTACGGAACCCTCGGTGCGCGAGTCCGACTCGCACTTGGCCGTTTTTTTTGGAAATGGGTATACTATTGATGGTTTTTATTTATTAATTAATAATGTACAATATATTTACTTATTATAACTACAAAACAAACACAACCTTAACTTTGTAACTTAACTGAATATTATAACATAATAAATAAATCTTCCAAGCTCATCGAGGCTTCGGGAGACCGACGGGCTGGGAGCTTTTTCCGCCAACGCATAAGCTTGGCCATCCAAAAAGGGAACGCTGCCAGCCTGTTGGGAACCTTGCCTATCGACAGCAGCGAGGGCTTTGAGGATGTTTTCTATATATCAAAGTTTGTATTTTATACATTGATGGTAAATAAAAATAAATAGTGATAAATAAATAAATGTATATTTTCTTTATACAGATTGATTTTTTAGTCACTGGCAATACTTGCAGGAGTACACATCAATATGAACAACTTTTATTTTATAACCGCGGGGACCAGCTAGTTACAAATAAAACAATAGACATTCTAAACCTATAAAACATTATACACTTTTAGCTTGCAGTCGGATAATCGACCGGATTTCAAACTTGTTACTTGTTGGCAGGTACTTTGGAAAAATATCCGTTGTCATCCGTCAACTGTAGCCTAAATTCGAGTGTATCGGTAAGGGTTTTTACATGTTTCCACAATATTATTTCCCCATTTTTCATAGATATAAAGGCAAAAGGCATCGTAACTCAGTCAGTATGTATACAAAATTAAACGACACCATATAAAAAGACTTGTAATATCAAAAACCCATTATTGTAACTGTGAACATGAAATTCAGGACATTTTATATCATCCGCTGAATAGTTGGCATTACTCGTCCCGAGGTCCTCACATACATTGTACATACAAGGCTGTTTGTATAAGCGCATCATGTACCACGGGAGCCATAATCCGTCCGGGAAACTCGTAAAATGTCCGAAATCGTTTATTCATTGGCACATCAGAGACCCTTGTTAAAATTCTATTCCTCCTCTGCATTATCATCACACGCCATGTGAGAGCTTACCATTATTATAGCCCATTACTATACATTATTTGATTTGCACTACACGGATATGAGCGTGTAAAATTATTTAACGATATGTTATTTTAGGATAAAACTACAAGTGTTAATAAAACTAAGTAATAATCGTAAATGTATCCATAAAGATAACAAAGGCGCTCCTTTCTCCATTCTTACCTCTATTAATTACTAAACCATATTATAGTATCCGACTGTAAGTATTGCACATCGAGTTTTAGAAAGAGAAGTGTTGTAAATCTTTCTATCGCATGAAGCACCTGTTATTCCGATTACGTAAAGACTTTTCTCTCAGACTCATAACTTAGAAGAACAGAAGTCACAAAAATATCAAGAAAAAGTTACATTGCACTCATAATGATGAAAAATAATATTCACGTATATTTTAGACAGGTTGGTCATTATAGCACGTTTCTATTGAGGTATCGCTTTTGTCCAAAGTTAAGACTTTGACTTTGACAAAAGACTTCCTTCCCTAACGCTTCATTTGAAGATGCTTGCTGACAACGATCAAGAAATAATTGATGGCAATATAAAGCGTTACCGTCAAGCGTGTCTTGGTGAATTTAAAGCAACATAAATGCCAGGTAAAAATAGGATTACATTGCAAAAAGTAATGTGAAAAACAAACGCCCCACCTGTTGTTTAGCGTCATTAATCATCGGAAGCAATTGTTGAGCAAAATTTATCTTTATTAAGCAGAGGCGCGATGGGAGTCCGTGTAATCACTCGTAAACAACATTTAGATAATAAAATAAAGAAGCGAACAGCAAAACTTGTTAATAATTTCTTGATATTTCAAATTCTTTTGATGGTTCACAAATTTTCCTTTATTTCTCGAAACAAAGTTGTATTTTCGATGCCTTTGTGCTAGTTAGAGGAAAATGGAAATGAGAATGTAATATGATTTGATGCTGGACTGTGCGGTAAATGATATAAAAATATACTTTTGGAAGAAAATATTCCTGTATATTTAGTATACAAAAAAGATAAACATTATTTTAGAACTAAACTTTTTATGTTGGCGCCCAACGTGGGGCCAATTTAATTTTGTCAACGAAACTAATTCTCATTATAATTATACAGGTTGAATATCAAAGTTGCCACGCAAGGCAGTTTCAATATGTCATGCAAAGCAAATAGACAAACTGAGATATTGCAGCGAGCTCAGTTCGTGCATGTCGCTCGTTGCTCACGAGTCACGACGCTAGAGATTTGCCGTCAGAGGCAATGTTAGAGTGTTGATGCAATTGCCAAACGCCTTATTGTTTCATTTAAAGTTGAAATTAAGATCAAAATACATACAATTTGTTGGCAATGATGAAGACGATGATGATTTTAGGCTGCTTATACACTAAAGTAAAATACTTTAAAAATTGATAGAATTTATTTATCATGTAAAACATATTTCATAAAACATTAAGCAATAAATGATTCTAAGTCTCCGTGGGTTCAAAGGCTTAATATTGCAAAAAAATCATTGTATCCATTATATGTGCAAGCTCCTTAAACTAGAGATATCAGATCTATGTTTGTTTTAGTATGTATTAGGGGAGGTAATAG
Organism: Tetheella fluctuosa; assembly: GCA_951216915.1. Lineage (NCBI taxonomy): Eukaryota > Metazoa > Arthropoda > Insecta > Lepidoptera > Drepanidae > Tetheella > Tetheella fluctuosa. The sequence continues at coordinate 626,928 of OX578229.1, read as the reverse complement.
GGAAACATTATTTACCGCTGCAGTTTAGTTGAAATCTGCCACTTATGCATTCCAAATTAGTATTGCGACGCTAATACTAATCAAATATCTGTACCTAACCTAGTACATTTTTTTATTTAAAATCATCTAATGAATAATTATAAATCTTCTAAAAAAAAGCTAATTCTGAGGGTGACAAGTCAGGTGGTCCACCCGATGGTACCAATACTAAGGATTGCCAATGTAATGCTGACCTTAAGGCAACTGACTCTAAAGTCCAACTGTCGGAACACACCAGTAGGTAATAGTAAAAATAAAGTTCTTATTTCAATCTAAATGTAAATCGATATAGCTTTAAACTTAAGGCATCAATACATTAACTTAAGAGGTACATTTAAAATGCTTCAAATTAATTAGGCGTAGATTTGATGAAGCGGTCCAAATAGCTCTGGCAAATTGATTGACCTGATCGGTAAATTTATTTTCAGTATTGATTGATATAAATCAAGCCACAAATGTACCTGTTGACAATAACAATACATCATTCACGGCTAATATTACTCTAGAAGAATCTTTGATATAATTTATTAGCTAACTTTTGGACAGCGTTGAGTGAATTAAACAAATTTTATATTATTTCTTACGGGAACAGTGATGGATGATTTGATATTAGAAATATGGCGTTTTGTGTTCGAGGTAAACTTTAGCTTTGAGTGGGGATCTCTCTTGCCCCTTGTTTAAAATTTAATAAAATGTTTGCATATTCAATAATACATTTTCATTTAAGACAACGCCTCGCTGTTGTATTTGTATCTATTGGTGAATTAACTACACCTTAGAGATAATTATAATCATGGGAATACTCTAGACTGCAAGGTGGAGAGAAAACAAAGAATGGGACTAGACGGTTTAAGATCGCTGTACAATGAAGATTATTGAGAAGACCTAAATCCCTTAAACGTTTTCATAATGTCCAGAGATGATAATGACCGCATTGAGTTAAAAGTTGGTTAAGCTCTATCAACATCGTCGTAATGTGTTTTTTTAAACAGTGCAAAATTTACCGTTATTTATTATAAAATATAAAGCCGACGAGAACACCGATAATAAACAATAAAGCATCACTAAATAAGCTACAAAATTCTCTTTAACCAGTGAAACGCTCGCGTCAATTTTAAATTCGACATAAAATATAATGTCACGTAAATTATTTCGTAATTTCAACCCTTCATCACGGCGACGGGGCGATCACACAATGCCAGCTGATTGATTGCTGAATTTAACAGAATTCAAACGTAAGCCTGATTAATAGTTAAACGGTCAACATTCGACATTCATTGCATCTTTATCTCATTAACGGGATTTGCGGACGCACGCCCGTTTATGGGCTATAATATAATGTCGTCATATATGCATAATGAATACAATTAGTGTCACTTGATGCTTTGATTCATTTAGTATAATTATTACATTTAAGTCCATTCTATTTGTGCATAAACAATTTTAATCTCTCACACAATGTATTTTGGATCCTATATGTAATGAAGTGTGCAGCAGGTAGAAGGCCTGGGCCCACCCATAGTAAGAGGCATCTATGAACCAATGCATTGCTGACTCTTTACAAGGCCTAAAAGGTAACTGGCTTTCAAGTGTAATTGCTGCAACACATTGAGGGTGGTAGCAGGTAGCCAGGAGGTTACTACAAATTACCTTCCACTATGCTATGATTTTTTCACAATATTTTCCATTGCTGAAAGTTCAAACTCACTGAGTAGGATTCAAGCCTTCGTCTGAGCTGTCATCGTTTCATCAAACAAATGAAGCATATTTGACATTTAAAGTTGCAGATATTTAAGCTACTTTATATCCTCTAGATATAAAAAGTTAACTCCAAGAAAGAATCCTACAATCAAATTGCGAGCAGCTTCTGCTAAAATCTCCGGTATTCTGGTATACTCGGCTACAATTCAGTAAATTTTCACATACTCGTAGCTCATACCACTCAATGTCATAGCAACGCATGGAATGTCCTACATGGGAAATGGAATGATAAAATATGTGCAAGACGACAGCAAAGCTCGTGTCGCGCTCGAAATGATATTTATGGCGGATATACCGACTGAGGGAATTCATTCCGATTTAAACTAACGCCGGAATGAACTGGATACTAACATTTTTCGGTTATGTAGAGTATATACAACTAGAATAGCGGTTAATGTTCTCTGAGAGCAGCAAATCCGAATTTACATGGTAGGTATGCTTTGGCTTTGCTTTGGCTAGCGAACATAATGTGATTTCACTCAAATATAAAGCTTAGCTTACATAGAGCGATGGTAGCTCAGTCGCTTCGAATGCCGTGGCGAAGGTTTGGCTATCGTATGATGAGCTTGAACTTTTGGTGATGGAAAAAAATAGAGGAAACCATAACGCAGTGGAAGGGTACTTAGTTATACCCACCTGACTAGCTACCACCATAAGCGGGAAATTTATCTCTAAATAAATAAGGTGGTTTTTGACAACATAATAACTTCTAGGTTTTGTAAAGGTTGGCAATCTCTCGGTATTGTTGATGTCTATAAGTGACTGTGGCCACTTATAGACAAGTGAACAGGCTGCAAAAAAAATACAGTAATACACCTAATATTTTGTTAGCAACCATTTTTAGGGTTCCGAATCAAACAAGGGGCCCTTACAGTTTCCAATATCTTTCTGTCTACCTGTCTGTCCGTCATGGTTATTTTATTGGGAGACTACTAGTGATATCAAGCTGAAAATGCCATATAAAGTGGGGTATCATTTAAAAGGTCCCTTAAAAATACCAAAGAGGGTTGTTCCAAACAATTTTTTTTGTGAAATATCAAGCTAAATAAGTAATTTTTGTTTGAGTTGCAAGTCTCCCCTCCCTACAAGGTGCTAGTTCTAAAAATCTAAATAAAGGAGAATGCCCATGGCAGTATGGACAAATGTACTTCATTCAGGATTTTTGTGTCTTAATCAAATCACCTTAATTCTACTCTATGACATGTCTAAATATTTTCTCAAAAAATTCGACACAAAATGTAATTGCATTTCCAAGATATTTAACAAAAGTTAAATTAATATTTTGAGGTTAGTTTCGACCAAACCTTAATCCGACTGGTCCTCACAGTCCTACGATTAATTAAAACGCATAGAAGACGCATAGAAGAAGTCGTCATTATGATAGCCAGTAGCTCAGTGTTAAAACTTACGCTATGGAAGCCAGGTAACTGATATAACGCTACTTTTCTTTTGTAAATATATACTTATATAGATAACTAGCTTCCACCCCGCGGTTTTCAGAGGGATCTTACGTTTTCCCGGAATAAAAAGGAGCCTATAACCTTCCTCGATAAATGGGCTATCCATCATTACAAGAAGTTGAGACATCGTCTCACAGTCGCCATTTCCAATATATCACAAAAAGTCCTGTCTTTACTAATAAACAACACAACACAGACATGCACGGTGCAGCGGCGTCAAAAGTATGTTATTTTCAATGGTTTAGTAACAGTAAATGAGGAACTAAAAAGCTCAAACTCTGTACACAAACAAACCGAAACCGAACAGAAAATACATACTGACTGATTGTCAAAAATATGACAGACGAAAATGTCAAATAGGGTTGTACCCGTGTCGAAAAATGATTTAAATAATCCGATATATCTTCTAATAAAATACAGATTAAAAATCTCTGTTGTTTATCAACCTATCTTATTTGTTTATTGTTTTTTTACTTAAGCGAGTCGGAAAGAATTCTGATTTCAGTATCAATAATAAATAAAAAAATGGCTAACAACGGTCTGCCACATTTTTTATGGTTCATTTTTGTGTTTGACCATAATCTCACCATGGTAAGTGATGATAAGGCCGAAGGCTTTGTGTGCTTATACAAAGCCTAAAAGGAACTGGCTTTCAAGTGTAGCTGCCGGAACTCACCAATAGGTGTTTAGCGACAGTCTAGGTCTAGTCTAGGCTTTATAAAGGTCGGTAACACACTGGCAATCCATGTCCATAGGCGACGGTAGCCACTTACCATCAGGTGGACCGCCTGCCTGCTTGCCAGTATTGTAATAAATAAAATCGAACAATCAACACGGAATCGATATCGTGAATTACATTACATGCAATAGAAGAAATGGACATCCCTAACATTGACAGGCGATAGTAAAAATGCCGGAAACAAAAAAATACTCTTTATTCCTCAAAAAAGTATCCCATTATAAATAATAACTAGATCATATTAAAAAAATACTATTTTATTTTAGCTTTTTGATACTCATTAACTTTATGAGACACAATGCATTTCTCAAGAGTACTATCCGCGGGCATCCTCCTTTTATGATGATTATTTTATTATGATTTATGAACATTATGATGAATTTAAAAGGAAACGTATAACCGGTATGTAGGATTTACTAGCTTACAAGCAATAGTCGATGGAAATCTTCAGTACAATATACAATGACAGTATAAGTAACAGAGTTGTTGCGCTTATCATTTTTAATTAAACACTCCTTTAATTTATATTCAGTCTTAGGTTTTAGACTGTACCCAACTGTACACAACAGAGTAATACACCAGAGTTAAATATTACGTGTAATAAGTGGTGTATTCAAACAGGAGTATGAGTTATCTGAATGGCTTACGTACCCCCCCTACGGGTGGCGATGCTAAATTATTAAATAGACAGTGTAATTTGTGTCACCTTACATTTTGCACAGTTTCCGGTACTCGGTCTTATGACCATGAGTTGGGGTATTTTTAAAACGCTTTTGCATTTAATTTTCATTCTGTTCAAAATTAACTGATGTAGATAATTTTTTGGGTAAGCGTGCAAAATCTCCAACCTCGTCAACTGCTTCTAGGGTTAGTCAACAGCCAAACGTAAGCCCAAAAATAAATTAAAAAAGTATGCAATAATTTAGTTCTTTAGAATAATCGCGGTTATTACCCTTCAAAAAACTACATTGTAGTTTTTTATTTATTTAAATGTGAATGTAATAATAATATGTATACTACCTACTAAATTATAAAATTTTACTAGGTTTTTTTAGCTCCGCGGTTTTTCCGTCTCCCTCGTAACTACGAGGGCCTAAATCGCATGCTTTAATTTCAACATGATACTTGAAGAATTTAATGTTGATTATACATTATCAAAAAAGTCGACAAAATTTCACAAAACTATCCCAAATATTCACCAAAAATGTTAGTCACCGTATTCCCAAGGCACATAATGTGTAATCCTATCGCGGAGACACATGTGTTCCCACAGTATCGCGGGAATAAATCAGCTGGCTCTCGGCTCCCGACGGCTCCCAGTTCCCAGCTCCCGGCTCCCAACTCCCGGCTCCGTACCGCTTGATTTCGCTTCGTTTTATATTGTTTAAACTTCGCTTTCACAAGTCCCTAGTAAGTATGTTCAGTAAATTAAAACATGTCGATTTGAATTATGGGAGATTTACTTTCACTTTGTTATTTTACAAATATGCAAAACCGTATGGCGCTGTGGGTATTAAACACTATGTTTAATAATTAAGAAGGAACTTATGAATGCTAAGATACAATGCACTGCGCTATTTAATTAAAATATATATCTATTCTTTGACACTAAATATATTTTAAATATCTGACAACTAATAGGATAGAACTTTTTATAAAAATTCGTTTCAATATGAATTCTCATTTTTTAATGTCGATTCGCAATATTTCAAACAAACTCCCGGTAAACTACGTTTTAGAAGCGCTAACCAAATAACGCGATGCATCATAAAATTTGATCAAAGCAACACCGCTCACAGGCACGACGGAAAAAAAAGTAAATTATACCAAATAAATAGATCCGGCCACCAAATAATTTTGTTGGATACGCGGAAAAATACCATCGGTTATTCGCACAATATTTGGGCAATATCTAATCTGAGATATGAATGGGGTCAAACCCCGGGTCCATACTGGAGTGCGAAATGAAAAAGCCCAAGCGGGTCCAATATGGCGCCCGCAATAATTACACTCGCTGACCTCTACGCTGTGTCATACGTGTCACTTACTATTAGTGTAAACATACTAATAGCTCGAGATAATAGAGGACGATATTAGGGAGGACTGAGGACTCGCAATCTGTCTAGCTTCAGATAATAGTTATTGAAATAAGTATAGGTTTGGGAGCCGGTGAAATTACAGGCACAGGAGACTTAACAACTTCATGTCTCAAGGTTGGCAACGCGTGAGTGATACCTCTGACAGGGAAAATATAATATTGTATTTTCTTTGCTGGTGGTGCTAGGAGCGTCTACAAGCTACGGTAACCGCTTACCATCAGGTGGGTCGTAAGCTTGTTTGCCACCTAGTAGTATTAAAAAAAAGAAAATGTTTGGTGACAAAGGACCGCGTCCGTGGAAATTTACCAAAATGATATGAAAATCTTGTGCCGAAGAAACTAAGTAAGAAATAAGTAAAATGACTGCTGAAAGGGAGAAATGCAAGAAGATAGGGTATTCCGATCAGCTTGCATAAGTGGGGTATAAAGTAGAGCTAGTGAAGACTACATGTTTGTGTGTCCCCAGCGGATTCACCCGTGTACCCGAGAAAAAAAAGTAGCCAATGTCCCTCTCCATACCATAGGCTATCTTCGTACCTTTCATCGCGATCGGTTCAGCAGTTACGTAAGCGGTTAGTAACAGACAGAAATGTCAAAAATCTTTTTGATTCTTTGAAATTTACCATACTTTTTATCCCGTAGTATTAAAAATACGAAAGTGTGTTTGTTGGTTGATCCTTTTTTACAGCAACAGATCATCGTGATTTTTGCATAGTGATAGTTTATGGACTGGAGAATGACGTAAGCCACTTTTTGTCCTGGAAACGTGGATGAAACCGTAGGGTGTAAGCTAGTCATATATATATTAATATAATCAGACATTCATGGAATCATAGAAACTTCAATCTCAACATAAAAACTATTTCACTATTCTCATTGTATATTCAAAGCGGCAAGGCTTAGTGCTCGATACATTGAGGTTAGACCAAACAAAATATTAGCACACAAAAAGGTACCGACAAATCCGTAAAATCGTTAAATCCATTCCGACGTACATCCAAATGGAAACCAATGGTAAAATTGGTAAATATTTACTGTAGGCCGCGGTACTTGGCAATAATGTATCGGTACCCTTTTTATTCTTAACTGTATGTAGAGACATTTTTTACGGACTTGCGATGACATGATTTAATTTTGATAAAAAGTTATGGTGAGTTTGACATTCATTTGATTTTAAACTCTATTGCGCATAGTTAGGGTTTTTAATTGATTGGTCAGATTTTTTAAAGCCTAGGTAAGTGGTGTCTGCCTGTCAATCTGAAATTGGAACAGTTTTTTGAGGAATAGTTCATATAAATTATAGTGTGTTTAAGAACTCGTAACCTGATAAGTATCCTAAATATATAGTTTATTATTTGTTTGTTACCTTTTCACATCTAAAGCACTGAACCGATCGTGATGACATTTGGTACGCAGATAGCCTATAGTATGGATGGAGAGGGACATAGGCTACTTTTTATTTTTAGAAACGCGGGTGAAACCGCGCGGGACAGTTGGGTAAAGTTTAAAATGAATGAAGTATGAATAGTATGATGCAGCTGGCTGCAAGAGTATTATCAACTATTCCCCGCGGTTTCACCCGCGTTCCCGAGAAAACAAGTAGCCCATGTCCTTCTCCATACTATAGGCTACCTGCGTACCAAATTTCATCGCGATCGGTTCAGTGGTTTAGGCGTGAAAAGGTAACAAAAAACAAACAAAGAAACTCACACTCGCATTTATAACATTAGTTAGGATGTGTTGCCAATTCTTACAAAGCCTAGATTAAGGATACCGAGTTTAAAAAATATATTCTTCAAGTTAAGTCTCCTGTAAAATAAAACTACAGCAAATCGTCCCATTTCGTTCACGTCCTCCAGATTCCCACGTACTAATAGGTAACGAATAAAATATGAAATCAGTTCAAGTCCGACGAGCACGGTTACTGCAATTTTAAACTTTATAAATCGGCAATCATTACACAACTTTTGCCGCGTTCAAGTTTGAGCTGCATTACTTCCAGTTTGTTATTTATTTTATTTTCATATGTATTTATTTATTCGCTGTAGTTTACGAGGAATGTTTCTGAATATGAAGTAGTTTTGTTGAACGTTAATTATTAGATACTAGCTCCTGTCCCGCGGTTTCATCCGCGTTCGAGAATAAAGTACAAAAGTACCCCATGTCCTTTTCCATGCGTACCAAAATTCATCGCAATCGGTTCACGGGTTTAGGCGTAAAAAGGTAACAAATAAACAAACTCACATTGGCATTTATAATATTAAGTTAGGATTAGGTTAGGATATGTTTATGATTCATTCTATCGATATTACACAAATTAAATACTAAAGTGCGTCCAGAAAATATAATTACTACCATATTGCGGAATTTCACGGAACTAAAATGTACTGATTTGACTATGAGCTGTCAAAATTTCAAGTGGCGCCCTCGCACATTTTTTTTATTTTTCTGGTCAGCATTTACATCATAATGTAGTAGCCTATCTTATTTAGAAACCAGCTAGAATGAATAAGCATGTCTAAATAGTCACATTTCCTGAACTACCACCACAAGAGCTGCAAATATGCTAATATGAACATGTGGGTCTGCTAACAATTTACTATGCATTAGCACTTCAGCGCTAACTGCAACTATTATGTGATTGTTAGCTATATAAGAGCTCATATAATTTTCTCCAAGGACTGACCTAGTGGAGACTGCGTGAGGTTGTTATTTTTATGTTATTGTGCTTTATATAGCTTATAATTCATGTTGGACTGACGACCTTGAGAAGATTAATCAAAATTTTGATTGTTTAATAATACAGTAGATTGTATACATTTTGGTTATTAAGTTATTATTAGGTTATTACTTCTTTTTAACGGGCATTTGACGGGCTGTTTGGCGTGGTTAGTAAGGTACCCCGCCACAGGTCGTGGGTTTTGTTCCCACTCGTTTGTGTGCATGAACATGTATGTTTGTCTTGAGTCTGGGTGTAATTTATCTATACAAGTATATATTTAGAAAACAATTGTAGAATATATTAAATAAGTTATCTGGCTTCCATAGTACAAGCTCTGATTAGTTTGGGGTCAGATGGCCGTGTGCGAGGAATGGAATGTCCCAGAATATAATTTTTTATTGATATTTATTTGATCCATAAAACTAGTTCCGAGCAATGAGCACCAAGCAACGAGAATTCCCAGGTGGATGCTTTATATCGCTAATGGCTAATTAGCAAATGCTAATGGTATTCATATGCCATGCACTGAGTTTTTGGATTTAAATGCCGAGCACTGAATTTAGATGTCGTATCGTATAGTATTTTTGTCTGTTCCTAGATGCGATAGTTTCTTATATAACCATTTTAAAAATGACAAATATTGTGTCACATTATTATAATGAAACTGAATGATGTTAGAAATTTATGTTAGTCATTTAAATAATAAATATTTTCTTCTATCGACATTTTTATTTCTTAGTCCCCGCACTATGCAAGTGATATATATATAGGTGTGCTTCGTGGAATAGGAAATTATTTTTTTTATTTGAAGCCCACCTACGGGTTTGCTAAGTAGAATACTTTAGGTGTTCTTCGTTTGGGTGTGCTTCACGGAATACCTCATGTTTAGATAAAGGGTGCAAATTTTACCATTTCTTTGTTTTTATTTTCTTTACTTTCTATAGGCTTATAATTGACAATGTCACTATTATAAGTGATGATGTGGATGAAGGTGGTAAGTACATAAAACTGAGAAGGAACTGGCTCTCAAGTGCAGCAGCCAGAATACACCGGTAGGTGTTTGGCGACAGATTTTAAACTTGAGGGTGGTAGCCAGCTTGGTGGGTACTCAAAATCACCCCACCATCATGCTATGGTTCCTCATGATGTTTTCGTTCACCGAAAGTTCTAGCTCACTAGTATTAAAACCCACGACCAACGTAAAAATAAATAAAAAAAAAACATCGTAAACTGCTTTCAGTTCACTAATACATATTCATTACTGAAAAATTAAAATACTATTGTGCTACTCTGTCTGCCCATCTTTAACATTTAATCACTGCTCAGTGTAAATATCGTGAACGAAAATAATATCTTTGATTTCAATTAAGTTAGGTAGGGTTCCTAAGAATTGATAAATTCAGAAAACGATATCATTGACTTTTATCTTTCTTTGGCTTCATGATACTCTCAATTTCATAGAAATCTATATAAAGTCAGTATGGTTTCAAAACAAGAATTTAAATTCCATTTTAGTTGAATATCAATTCCAAGATCGTTGATAAGTCTTCCTTTGAGGTTTCATAAAACATAATATCGCCAATGTTTTTCAGATTCTGTACAAATAAATACTAGTACCTATATTTATAAAGTAAGCCGGTTGTCATGGAATCTTTTCTGTATCACCATACCATACAAACAATATATAAATAAGGTCCTACTCAATTATGTACGGTCCTTTTGAGGGACGAACATAAAGGTCTTAAGTATTCATAAAAAATATAAGAGAAAAAAAACATCGTATTGCTATATTACGACATAACTACGATGCAGTGTGAATGACCTTGGGTGGACAGCGCGTCTTGCGGGAACAGCTGTCTACCTACCTAACTAATTACTCACTAGCAATGCTTATAAAATAAATGTCTTCAGTTTCAAATATTTTGTCTATATCATCACATAAGTATAAGGCGATGATACCTCAGTGACGTCGAATGACGTGTGAAGATCGTGGATTCAAAACCTACATGGAGCTAGAGCTTTCGGTGAAGGGAAACCATTGCAAGGTGCTAGTATCTAATCGGCCTGGCTGGCTACCAACCTCAAGTTGAAAATCATTTGTCCTACCGGTGTGGTCAAGCACCTGCACTTGAGTGTCAGTTCCTTCTAGGCTTTGTATGCTTACCACCTTCGGCCACATCATCACTTACAATGCTTAGATTGTGATCAAAACACAAGCCTACATAGTAAAATAAATAAAAATAAGATATTGCGATTGTGTTGAAAAACGCCAATCAATCCAAATTTATACAACAGCAGTATAATATTTTTCTTACCATATTTTTCAATGGTTTTAAATTTACCAGATATGGAGCTGGGTGCAAAAATCTAGGGCATTATTACCTACTGCAATGCTACACTGGCAATAGATGCCTCGGCACATGTAAGGAAAACTTTTAGAGGCGAAAATATTCAAATCCGGACCATGATGCCAAAACCCTGTTCTATAATCTTGTGACAACTTGGCACTTATATTTAAAATACAATAAAATATAAAGATAAAAGATAAAGATATTTATTTGCCAAAAGTATGGTTAAGTACAGGTGGTAACAAAAAATAAGTACATACATACTTTGCCTTAAGGCTCCAGTCTCCCTAAAATCAGTGTTCTTGCGGAATTTATCAGAAAAGAAATACTGATTTTAGGGAGACTGGAGCCTTAATATACAGCATGCAAATATTAAATTATTTAGTACATATTTGATATCAGAATTTCAATCACACAAATTAATAACCTATTACCTAATCCATAAAAAAATCGAATTTAAATACAACATGTCACCAAAAATCCATATAAAATTATAAATACTCAATCAATAAAATAAAAACCGAATAAATAAAACACCAAAAACAAAACATGTCCATGAGATTAAATTAAAAATAATATATTATATCAATTAAATAAATAAAAATATTTACAGAAAGTAAGTAATTCATACAAGGAAATCGTTTATTTTGTAAAATCTCTTAACCGTGAGCCATGCATATAATTTTGTTTTGAACTGTTTAATTGGCAATTTTCTTAAATATTTTAACAGACATAAAACTGGAACTATTTCTGTATAGAGCAGTTCTACAATTTGGTAATATTATTCTGGTGGGATATATAACAACAGAATAGTCATATAATATTTTTAAAGCAATGCTTAGGGTCACATAGACATAGCATCAAAGATAGATTGGGATGATGAGCTTGTCACAAAAGATTTGAAATGTAAAAATAAACTTTATTTAAATAGCCTTAAAATCTATTTTAAATACGATCAAAATTTACTCTCTAAGCCGGTTTACGTGAGTTGATATTAGACATAGTGCCCGTGATTTAGACCCGAGGCGATTGAAGCGTGCTTCACTCTGTTGTCAATTAAATGAAAACACCTCTCTCCACACATATCTACTGTGGTGGATACCAAACCTCAAGGTAACTTACCACAGATAAACTACAAAATACCTTACCACCTGCTTTGTAGTTGGGCTTTAAAGGATTGGTGTGTTGCAGTTGCAGCTTAGAGGCAGTTCTCCTCTAACCTTTGTATTTTGATCACCTTTAACTTCATCATCACTTACCCCAACTGTGTGGCTAGATATTATAAAACAAACAGATTTGTCCATAAACGTCATAATGTTCATTCGGAGCGGGAAATTAGCCCACGACCTGTTGAAGTCAAGAAGTCAAACCAAAATTTGAAAATGTTTGTAAATACTCATAATAATTTACACATCTATCAAACTTGCCCCTTTTTATGAGTCTTTGGCCTTTGTTCCCAACAAATTAATTAACCTTTTCAGTTAAAATATATTACCCACTTGTTTTTATTCAAAGCACTTCAATTGCTTTTGAAACCTGTTCAGTCCACTGCTTCCTGAATTTGAATTGGCCTTTATAAAGCGTTGTTATTATGATATCTCTACAGAATCTAGGTTAATTTGGTATATTATGGTTATTGTTATAAGTCTACTGCACCTTTAAGTTTTAATCGCTGCTATAATATAACTATTTTGGTTTAAAAGGGTTTAGTTTGTAGCTCTTACGGTGTCTTCATGCAGAAGAATTTTATCGTTCGGAATAGTGGCGCAAGATTTGGATTTTATTTGCTGAATTTTAACCTATTTTTATGTGCTATAAATGTTTTATAATGTTGCTATAAAGTACTTTATATCATTCTTTGTACTTCCAGGCTTTTCTGTTTTAAAATTGCTAATTAATGTTTTTTTTTTCAATCACCTCTATTTTGATTAATAAAATGTTTTTATAAATAGTCTTGTCAAAAGTGGAAGAGTCATTTGACACTCTGTTGTGACCGTTGTCTAAATAAAAATCTAATTTTGATTAAAACTTTATAAAGTTGAGGCCTTGAGGCACAGTGCCCGATTAATTTAACTTTTTTTTTGTGGCGGACTCCGTGGGCGTTATTATGGGGTTCCGCAATATGAAAAGACATGAAAAGGCCTATTTTTAATATAAATTACAGACAGAGTTTTTAGTGAAGAGATTGGTAATGCTTTTTTGCAAATTTATGTATACTAATAAATTAAAGAATTAAAAAACAGAAAACTGCAAACAAAATAAATTATAGGAATTTATAAATAAAATAAATATTTTGGGACATTAGACATGTTCATGCACACAAATGTTTGTTCTGAGTGGGAATCGAACCCACGACCTGCAGCGTGATTGATAGGTTATCTTACCAACCACGTCAACCGGCCCGTGTCACAATTAAAAAATAATGTTCAATGTACGGAATCATGCAGATCCTTCCAACCCAGAGCTCATCTCAAAGTTCACAGTTTTCCTTTTTTAGTGTTGTCGGGACAGTTCGCAAAATTGTGTTGTAGGTGAAAAAAAAAAATGTTCGTCGCTGAACTCGACTGTGGCAGTCGAAATGCTATTGTCTTTGCCCACTGTTATTTTGGTCCGTTGAAAAATATGCTTTAACGGACTTTCCATTAGAGGAATTTACTTATTTCAATCTAGGTTTTATAAGCTCTAAATGGCTTTTAATCTTGTTGGCTGTAAAGTTAACCAGCTTATGGGAATTTAAATAATGTAGGAAAGAGTCGTGAAAATTTTATTTTCTGGTTAAAATAACATTACTTAGCAAAAACTACTGAACCAATTTGGATGAAATTTGGCACAGAGATAGATTTTAGTCTAGAATAACACATAGGCTACTTTTATCTCGGGAAAACATAAGATCCCTCGGCAACGCGGGTGAAACCGCGGGGCGGAAGCTAGTTATCAAATATATTTTTTAAATCAAAATATAATACCTATATACCTAAGCTATTCACACATGCTATGCGAGTGAATCGATTAAGTGTTCCGATGCAGTAATACCTAGGTACCCTTAAAATATAAAAAAATATGTATGTAAGTATTTAGTTTAGGTTAATATTATAAATTAATAAATATATTTATTTGTCAGAAAAAAATAATCGAATTGAATTTTCCCATTCTTTTTTTCTATGTATCACTCACCATTATAAGTGGCCGAAGGTGGTAAACAAACCTAGAGGGATCTTGCTATCAAGTGCAACTGCTGGAACACACCTGCAGGTGTGTCTAGCCAGGTGGGTACTATAAAGTATCCTACCTTAACGTACCCTTAAAATATGACATAAATTTTTGTTACTCTGTAATTATAATTTTTTTTATACAACATAGTCGGCAAACAAGCATACGGCCCACCTGGGGTATCATATCACTCACGCGTTGCCGACCCTTCCCCCCTCCTCGATGAGCTCTGGCGACCTTACTCACGCGCAGGAACACAACTATAAGTTACCGTAACTAACTAATATAATATACTGATTCATTCCCCAAGATCAGTCCAAATGTGACAAAAAACAAAAGTGTACATAAATTGTACAAAATTAATATTCATAAAAGAGTGGAGGGACAACAAGGGGCTAAAGTTTCTGCTTAAGTGGCAAGTTGTGATTGGACACTTTACTGTTCTCGTTGGAATGTTTCGTTGGATGTTTGTTCAATGTATATGGACGTTTTTTTCCTTGACTGATCAATGTACCGAAAAGAGTATGTAGGTTGACCTTATTTCTAATGATTTATTATCTGTAAAAGTTTTATAGGCTGAGTGATATAATGTTTTTGTAATTTTTTATTGGCGTACGTTGGATTATCCTTACTAATATTATAAATGCGAATGTGAGTTTGTTTATTTGTTAATTTTTCACGAATAAACCGCTAAAGCAACGCGATGAAATTTGATACGCAGATAGCCAATGGTATGGAGAAGGACATGGGCTATTTTTTTTCTCGGGAACGTGGGTGAAACCGCGTCGTACACCTAGTAATAGATAATCTTTTCACATAAAATTGTCAAATGGAGTCTTTGATTAAACTAGGTATGTGTACACGCTGTCTTCAACTTGAGGGTGGTAGCCAGCCAGGCGGGTACTACAAAGTACCCTACCACCGTGCTATGGTTTCCTCACGATGTTTTCCTTTACCGAAAGCTCAAAGTCATTGTACCTTCGCCATTACCACTGAGTTATTATTGCCTGTAATCTATACTAATATTATAAAGCATAAGAGTTTTTGTTTGTTTGTTTGAACGCGCTAATCTCAGGAACTACTCGTTCGATATGAAAGATTCTTTCAGTGTTAGATAGCCCATTTATCGAGGAAGCCTATAGGCTATACTTTTTATCACGGGAAAACACAAGATCCCTCGGGAACGCGGGTGAAACTGCGGGGCGGAAGCTAGTGAATACATATTTTTACAGAGGTAAGTGAATATGACACGTTATTTCGAAGTCCGCAGTTACACTCCCTCCCTCAATCGAGCAGGATTATTATTCTGTGGATGTCGTCCTATGAATAAAATCATTGTGTTATGAACTTGGGTATTTTTTCCGCATTGTCAGTGGGTATTACATAAAATTTGAATTGAGTGGTTTGCAATAAAAAAAAATCTCTTCTATATTTTTTGTTTAATTTCCCCAATTTATAAATGAATTGATAAGGTTTTCATGTTGAATTTTATTACGCAATTTAACTTTTTATTTGACACGTTTTTAATTTTTGCGTAGGTATTTATTCTCACTATACCGTTGTTGTAGAAAAGAGCACATACAAAATATAAACAACTAGTTTTTCCGCGCGGTTGCTCCCGCGTTCCCGGGATAAAATATCAGCCATGTTACTCAGGGATAATGTAGCTTTCTAACGGCAAAAGAATTTTTTAAATCGGTCCAGTAGTTTTAAGTTTATTCGTTACATACAAAAATACAAATCTTTCCTCTTTCTATTACTAGCTTCCGTCCCGCCGTTTCACCCGCGATCCCGTGAAAAAAAAATAGCCTATGTCCCTTTCCATACCATAGGCTAGCTGGGTAGCAAATTTCATCGCGATCGGTTCAGCGGTTTCGGAGTCTATAAGGAACATACACATAATACATACATACTTTCTCTTTTATATATATAAATAGATTAGTATAGATAGAAGACTCGTTGGTGATGAAAACTTGGTAAAAGCTAATGTCACAAGTCTGGCTCATGGCGGCAAAAAGTTGCTTGCCTGTCAATGCATTGCAATTTATTTTGGAGAGCATGCACAAGAATTTTTCGATCTGTACCCTGAGTGTAAAGAATTGACGTTAGTAAACGCATACTATCACGTTTGCGTTTGCGACATTTCTCTATAGGAATTGGGGCAGCACCTCTCGCGGAATACTCATATAACTAATTTCCTCTATACAAAATTTTTGTAAACGCAAACTCGGTAGTAAGTGTTTATATACGTCAATTCTTTACACTCAGGGTACTGATTCCATCATCACCTTTTTTCCATCGAACGGCAAGGCGCCGGGCGAATTTCATGCCGTATAATATTTGGACACAGCGTTTTGCTTTATCGTTTATCATGCGAACAGCAAATGAGTGGAATACTTCAGTCTGCACTTCCCGGCACCAATAATTTGGACACATTCAAGGCTAGAGTGAATAGGCATCTTATGAGTAATCGTGTAACATACTCGATTTTGACTTCACTCATCACTGAGTGAGTCTGGTGTCAAACGCAAGCTCATGAAATACATAAAAAAACACACATATATACAAATAACTGATTGAATTTATTTTTACGCACATAGCTTCCATTAATTAATTCTTAATCAATTAAAAAAAAAAAATCAATTGTCCATTTATAACACAATGGATCTAGGTTCATGGAATGCGACATGGTAAAATTACCTTTTTTTTTCATTCTGTTTTCCCTTATTTTGGGAAGGCAAAGGGTTCTAGCCAATACAGCCTCGTCATTTATAGTTATTCTTCTTAATTTTGGATTAAAAGGGCTTATTCTACTTGAGCATGACACGCGTTTCACAATTTACCCACAGATAATACACAAACCACGATAAAATATAACTCAACTG
Source organism: Tetheella fluctuosa (assembly GCA_951216915.1). Classification (NCBI taxonomy): domain Eukaryota; kingdom Metazoa; phylum Arthropoda; class Insecta; order Lepidoptera; family Drepanidae; genus Tetheella; species Tetheella fluctuosa. Next base: position 609,666 of record OX578229.1, on the reverse strand, counting down.
CTCACTAAAAAGGTCAATCAATATTAATAAAGCGGGATTACAGCGGCCTGGGATTTAATTAGGGTGACAACCGCATCGCTCTGACACCGGACTTGTCCGCAACACGACATATCAATTTGAGCGCTCTCCCGTTATTTATTTAAAATACGCTATATTAACTCTGCACCCGAGCGTTAATATGTTACATTATTTACATTCTCAACAAATCAACAATAAGTGTCAATATTGATATTATAATGTATTTACAGTTATTGAGTATTCTTTTTTGAGGTTTTGTTACAATTGTATGTTCCGTGGGAAGTTTTTAGAATGTAAAATTGTTTCTCACATTTAAAAAAAAATTTAATAATGAAATTAAATTCACAGCAACTAATTTAATGTGAGTTGAGTACAGGCAATAGACTTAAATCTATACTTCTATAGTAAAATTATAAAGCTGATGAGTTTGTTTGTTTGTTTGAACGCGCTAATCTCAGGAACTATTGGTTCAGATTGAAAAATTCTTTCAGTGTTGGATAGCCCACTTATCGAGGAAGGCTATAAGCTTTTTATCCCAAGAAAACATAAGATCCCTCGGGAACGCGGGTGAAACCGCGGGGCGAAAGGTAGTGTTTAAATATGTGTGACAATTATTTGTAAAACAATCTTCATTTTCCTATATAAATAATTAGGTACCCAAAACTAGTGACATTTTTAGTAATTACGTGTAAGTACACTAAATTAAACCGGATAAAGGCAGTTCAGTCCCGATTATTCCGGTAACAACGGGCCGGGGCCGGAGCCGGGGCCCCCGCATTATAAACACTCGGTCGACACTAACGCGATTTAAGGCTCTGCCCGGCGACTTGTCGCATGGTGTAAATTAGAACCTTAAGTAACGAAGTGAATTCCTCAGTGTAGCTATGAAAATAGATTCGAGAACTATTTTATTTTCACATTTAGATAATACTTGTTTCCGCCCCGCGGTTTCAGCAAGAGATCTAATGATTTCTCGGAATAAAAGTGTCCTATTTGTTATTCTAGGATATTTTCTATTTATGTGCCAAATTTCATCCGAATCTGTTCAGCCCTTACGTTGTTGAGTAAAACAACAAACACATAAAAATTTGTTCAAATGTATGTTAAGTAAGTTACGTGTGGTCACATTATGCCAGTACAAAAGACATGCAAAATTTACAAAAACAGAAATTCAAATGATTGTACTCATATTATGTCGTTAAATTTATCTATAGTGAAAGAAGAAATAGTGGAGTCAGTCAAAAAATATAAAATAAGATTGAAGCTACATCCAAACATACTGGCACATCACCTTATGGACGATGAAACATTCCCAAGCACCCGGAGACTAAAGAAAAGAGTACCACAAGATTTACTCTAATTTAAAGAATTATAAGGGCTCGTCACTGCACAGATTGCAAAAAAAAAAATTATCTATACTTCGATACTAATATTATAAAGAGGAAAGATTTGTATGTAAGTAAGTATGTTTGTAACGAATTGGCTCAAAAAGTACTGGACCGATTTTAAAAATTCTTTCACCGTTAGAAAGCTACATCTTCACCGAGTAACATAGGCTATATTTTATCCCAAGAACACGGGTGAAACCGCGCGGAAAAGCTAGTATTAAAATAAAATTCTTACCCCGGAACCACATTTAATTAAAACAAAACGTTTTTTTTTTCATGGATCTTGAACAATAGATACGAACTGTGAAGACTCGGTTGGTGTGGAAGTTTGATACTGTCGCGCTAAGGGTCAAAGGTTCGATTCCCATCTAGCATGTCTTTTTTCTATGTCTAGGTATAAATATCTATACAAATAGCTTAGTTTATGTATGTTGTAAAGTTAAGTTTGGGATCAGGTGCCCAGGTGAAGAGTGCCCCAGAATATTTGTATCTAGAAAAAAGATTAAAGTTTTAAATAATAGTTAAACTAACATAACGCTTAAGTTTATATCTTAAGCTACATATCAAACGTAAAACCCTACGACTTAGACGCACTCCCTTGCTTAATTTCGCGGAATGAGCTCTTAAGCGAGGCCCTTTAGTTGTCTGACTTGAGAGCCCTTTACTGTTAGTTTGTGCGCACCTGAAAGGCATATTAATATATGTACCTTTGTTACTGTATACTTGCTTTTTATGAGATTTTAATGTACTTGTGTTGCCATTTTGGAAAATTACCACATTATTCAATTTAATACAATTAGACTAAGTATGCCATATTTTCTATAAAAAATAAATAACTTAATTATGCCATTTGGCATTGCAGCCGTCCATAAAATCGGTTACGTTCGAAAAATAAAAATTAAAAATCGAACAAGTTTAAAAAATCACAGCTAATTTACAAAATAAGAACGAAATCGTCCGCCGAAGGGATTTCCAATACACACTTAGAATCACAATCGTTGCTAATGGATTCTAAAAACTGAATCATCATCGAATATAAGAATTAAGTTGTCCTTCAGTAAGGTCGTCACGTACTTCCAGTGCCTTCTCATCTGTCCTAACGTTCAAAAATACTTTTTCTTTCATTCCCTCATTCAATTTGCTATACAAAAAGCTGTTAGGGATGACACAATTTTGTTACATGAGTATTCCGTCATAAAATATCACTAAAATTACTTTTAGGAATAATATAGAGAGACGTGATTGCTTATCTCTATCTCTCCCTTTCTAAAGCTATTCAATAAACAAAGATGGGTATATTTTAGTCAGTTAAGTTTTAATTAACGTCTCTGAGTAGGTACGGCAGTATGGTCCTGAATTATTTTCATAGTAGTTCTAGAACATGAAATAGAATATTTATATCTCCAAATCAGCTGTGAGCACCGAGGTCCAATGTCAATAAATGTAACAAATTGATATTTGATAGAAACAAAATCTATAAAATTTATTTATTTACTTTGATATATAGAAAACATCCTCAAAGCCCTCGCTGCTGTCGATAGGCAAGGTTCCCAACAGGCTGGCAGCGTTCCCTTTTTGGATGGCCAAGCTTATGCGTTGGCGGAAAAAGCTCCCAGCCCGTCGGTCTCCCGAAGCCTCGATGAGCTTGGATGATAAAATCCGAGCAAATCGGCGAGCCTCGAACCCCCATGGACCCATGGTTTCAACTGCGAATGGCATGAACGAAGAATTAGAACCATAGTTTGTATTTTTTACTTTAATTGTAAATATTTATTTACTTTCTAAATACTGTGTATTATTTATTACCAAAATTAAATTTGCTTGTTCAAAAAAATTACATACAAATCTAATTTTATCAAAGTAATTTCGTGCTTTCAAATATTTTGAAAAGAAAAAAATGTGCAGTTATAATTTCATCAGACACTCCCACAGGTTTATAATTTAAAGGTAAGGGAACCCTGAAACGAGTCTTTATATTTTTACGCGTTCAGTGTTCGTCAGATTATTCATATTCTATTTCTCTTTGGATCACGGTTTGAGCTTTTGTGAAAATGTGAAGGTGTTTTATTTTACCTTGTGTAATTTAGGATACCGTTTTAGAATCGAAAAACAGGTTTTGTTAAATCATCTGTCAGTTTAATCAAGTAATTTTCCGGGTTTTATTTAAGGATTCAAAATATATCTACATTTTTATATAAAAAAATATTCACTATTTACAATATTAAAAAAAAAAAATTTTACGTTGTATAGACTATAGTAATCTCATTATAGTAAGTAAGGATGTGACCGAAGGTAGTAAGCACACAAAGCCTAGAAGTAACTGGCTCTCAAGTGCAGCTGCCGGAACACACCGGTAACGTGTTTGGCGACAAACTTTCAACTTGAGCGTGGTAGCCTTCACCGTGCTTTAGTTTCTTCACGAAAGCTCTAGCTCATAGGATTCGAACCCACGACCTTCGGTTATCATCGCTTTAAATTAATGAATGTATATAATACGGAATACTTATACACAGTACCATTTGTCAATCTTGACCGTTCATTTGTCACCCTCTTTAGTTAGGGATCAGACGCATATCTCGCCTCTTTCAAAGTCGGAGTAAGGTTGTCTACAAAATAAAGATTAATCTCACGTTAAATTGGAAATCGCATTTGTCTCTGAACGTAACAATATGTAGACTACCTTAGTTCGTGTGTGTGTTAATCAATCACTCGATTATGTTAGCTAGAGGTCAATATAAATAAATAAATCTGTATATATAAAAGGAAAAGGTAACTGACTGACTGATCTATCAACGCACAGCTCAAACCACTGGACGGATTGGGTTACAATTTGGCATACAGATAGTTATTATGATGTAGGCATCCATTAAGAAAGGATTTTTGAAAATTCCACCCCTAAGGGGGTAAAATAGAGGTTCGCGGGTGAAACCGCGGGGCGGTAAGGTAGTTAGAAATAATTTATTTTGTGTCAATTAGGACGGTTCCCACCTGATGGTAATTGGGTTTTAACTGCTTATGGTATGGACATTAGTAACAATAGAGCCTTTGAATGTTCGACCTTGAAGAACTCTTTTTACGCCTGTTTTAAAAGTAGATATATTACGATGATGTAGTAATGTGGGAAAACTGTAATAACCTGAACATGTGTATAAGCAAACTACGATTGACTTTTCACTTATTATAATATTATAAAGCTGAAGAGTTTGTTTGGTTGATCACGCTAATCTCAGGAGCTGCTGGTTCGATTTGAAAAATTCTTTCAGTGTTGGTAAGGCCATTTATCGAGAAATGCTATAGGCTACTTTTTATCCCGGGTAAACATAAGATCCCTCGGGGACGCAGGTGAAACCGCGGGGCGGAAGCTAGTCATAAATAATCTGTGGGTAACGGAAGCTAGTGATATAAAGCGGTCACTTTTACATGTTAACAATCTACAATCGTAGGCTTTCAAGGAAATAGATATAATATTGTGTAATAGGTTCAATTGAATAATTGTTTGATCTCGCGGAGAGCATTAATCAATTTCTTGTACAATTCCAACGTTAACTTTGGATCCATTTGCAAATTTAATTCTCGGTTTCGTCAAAGATGTGAAATTATTATAGAGGCAAATTAGATTTTTGTTTATGCCTACAAGTATAGTAGTTATCTGCTTAAACGGTCACGATAATCTGACAAACGAACGGTACGGTAACCGCTTACCATCAGGTGGGCCGTATGCTTGTTTGCCGACAATGTAGTATAAAAAAAAATGAGCTAAAAAAAATATGTAATGAAAACAAAAATACAATGATCATTATCACCCATTCCTATAATAAAATTCACCACAAATACTTTACTAAAGTTAATATTTTTTAATCAGTAATACACTAAATAAGGTTTAGTAGAGTAGATTTCAATAGGAAACCTTACTGCCATTTTCTCCCGCTAGAGGCGCCACTGTGCTATAACGTAAACAAATGACGCGATTGGTTACAATGACAAGACGAAACTAATGTCACTTAAATCTTGACAAGACATTTCCTTTGCGTAAGCGACCCTATTCAATAAATTCAATAACTAAAACTCAAGTGAGGTCCGCAATTTGAGAGTGTGTGATCACCTAACTGATCCAATTGTAATACGCATACACCCTCAATAAGTCTGTTATTATCCATAGTTCCATAAAGGTCACAGTATTGCCAATAAAAATTTCCAACACACAAATTGTCGTCAAGAAAAACATTTTCTACTAAAATCATGACCTTTAAAGGTTTATTTTCAATGTCATGAAAAGGACTTACACCTCTATATATTTCTAATTATTTTATTCATTTCCATTTCAGACGTTCGTTTCCACCACGCTCACCTTTACATAATCAGATTCAACTCAAATTATAACGGTATGAATGATTTATTAGGAAAATGTTTCATAATAGATTTTTTTGTGACTTTTACTCTAATTTGCCTTTTGTAATAAGTAAGGCCAATTTTTTGATATATGTCTTTTTATAATTATATAGCCCGGCGGTCGTTGTTAGGCTACCGAGGCTACCGACTATTCTCATATAGGACCTTTATCATAATACATAGTTCATATTGTATCGGAATTCGGAATCGGTGTTTTTTTTTGTCACTGGCAATACCTACTTGCAGGTGTGGAAGTACTCATTAATATGAACAACTTTTATAATGGGGGTAACTCTGATATTACGTAAATAAAATATCCTAGTCCCTAATCACTGAAAAAGGTAAACATGTCAAGAAAGCTGGCAGCATTGTCACGCTGAATGGTAATAATTTTTTTTTTGGGTAAAGTAGGTAAGTACTTGCCAGTTTTCTTGTTACGAGAGACCTCAATGAATTGTGATACTTATTTGAAATATAAATATAATTAATAATGCTCAGGTGGGAAGCCAGGGATATTTTAATTTGCGTTAAACGAAGATAAATATTTGTGATATTAACACAACTCCGGCGACTCTGATTAACGATGCCGCATTGGCGAATAGAGATGGGACACACTCACTTAAGATATCGATGAATATAAAACTAGCCCCCTTTTGCCCCTTTAACTCACGGAATTCTTAAACCTAAAAACATTTGAAATGTTATAAAAAAAAACTACCAACCTACAAATACTTGCCATCAAAACTATCAGAGATATAATATACTAGCTGTCCCCCGCGATTTCACCCGTCTTCCCGAGAATAAAAGTAGCTCATGTCCTTCTCTATACCATAGGCTGTCTGCGTACCAAATTTCATCGCGATTGATTCAGCGGTTTAGGTGTAAAAATGTAACAAACAAACAAACTCACAATCGAAAGTTTATGTGTACTTTTGTTACTCGATCACGATGTAAAGACCAAAAATTAGAAGTTTATAGTGTTCGTCTGGCTGCGTACTACTCTCTAAGGCTTTCTGTCAATATCATCGGCCAAATCATCACTAAGTTCCCAAACTAAGGCTTAATTAAAAAAAGTATCTCGGAAAAATACGTTGTGACCTAAATATTTTTCACCAAATTCTTTGCGACCAGTTATCAAGTTCATCACTAATTATCTTTCTATAAAAATAAACCTGGCAAACTCTACTTTAATAGCGTTAAATAGCGCATTCCAATTTTGACCCAGTTCCATTTCATCGACATTTTCATTGGAAATCTCTTTTCGATGTGTCACAGAACTGAAATTAAATTTACAAAATGAAAACCGTTAACTTATCGAGTTTTCAGTGAGATATTGATGAATGGTTTCTGCATTGCTGTATAATTGTGGGTGGTAAAAATGATTAATCGACTGGTTTCTATAGACATTACCCTTAGTCATGGAATACTGTTTAATTAAAATACTATCGATATGTTTGCGTCAATATAGTTGAAAATAACAGAAAGGTGGTCTTAAAGGCCTTTTTTAATCTCTTTGTAACTAACTGCTGGTAGTTTTTTTTTGTGTTTAAAAGTATCCTTTATAATATTCCAGGGTATGATCTATCTATTTGCTATGATTCGTTTAAATCTGTTCAAACATTCCGGTGTAATTGAGTAAAATAAATCCATGAAAATTTATTTTTAACATCTTGTTTATTATTCGTAAAAAATATTGTTTTAAGATCTGTATTTTAAACGTTATTATTATATTTCTAAGATTAATTATCCAAAAGCATATCTACCACTACCGTTTTAATTTGTTAAATAAACAGGTTTTAAAGAGTGAATGAATGAATGTATTTGAAACTAACTAAATAGAGCAGCTATAGAAAGAGATATTTTTCCAACTCATAAATCTAATACTCATTATAAATATTATAAACTAACTTGAATAATTAAATTTCATAGAAACTTATAGTGTCATATTATGTTAGATAAATCAAAATTCTTAATTGGTATCCATAAAATTTGAAATTGGTTTGAAATTGAGTAAAATGATATTGCCCGATTTATTTAAAATTTCATTGTTTATTTTAAATCGGTTGCGGTTTATCAAAGAATGAAATCGATCGTTTGCAAAATCTATTTCACAAGAGAATGGGAATTGAGCCCACGGCATACGGGCTCGTCGTTTTTTTCAAAGTCAGTCAAGTTCTACACAAGAGACGTCGCAAGAGATATACAACATAAATAAAAACAGGGTTTAGGCAGCGTTTTCGTTGCGGCTTATTTTTTCCGACACCTCCAACAAATATAATTATGTTTTAGCTAATGTATACAAAAACTTGACAAATTATATACTAAAACCATCCTCTTGAAATCCGATGCGCTGTCCGTTGAAAAACTGCATCAAAATCCGTTGCGCAGTTTTCTATCTAAGCATACATAGGGACAGACAGCGGGAAGCGACTTTGTTTTATACTATGTAGTGATATTGTAAATTATTGGTTTATTTAATGAAATTACATTTAGGTGTGCTGAAAATCATAATTTTAAAATAAAATACAACAAAAACATTTCATAATAATATATACTCCAGCAAAAAAAAACTTTAACATTCAAAGCATTCGATTCCAAAATCAAATTAAAACCGTCACACATTTCAAAGATAACATAAATTCTAGAACAGTTAAATTCTTTAGCACAGAAACGGAACACTGTCGCTACCTAGCGGCACCCAGCGGCACCCAGCGGTACCTAGCGGCACCTAGCTGCCGTCAAAAGCGACATCCGTGTAATTCCTAGTACATAGTTAATTATTCAGGCACATGCAGCCGCCTTTGTTATTCAAATTAAGACATACCTGGCGTAGGTAGGTACTTGTAGGTGCACGTAACGGGAATGAGCTGGCAACACCTTATGTATTAGTAGCCAGTTGTGTTGTGATTATGATGGTTATTAGTACACTGTTTGCCCGCGGTTTTGCTCGTGCATACTTTGTAAATATAATTTATATCGTTTTCCGTCAGCCGATTTCTAAAATAAAGCTTATTATTTAATAAATTGTTGCTCTAAGCTAAACGTAATTTACTTGTGAAAATCAAAATGTTGGTTTCGGAGATAAGCATGTTCAAACAGACAAATAAATAGCCAAACAACAGTATCGATTTCCATGAATAATTTATGCGATGAAAAATATTGAAGATTTCATAATCTGACGGGCCGGTTGGCGTGGTTGGTAAGATACCCTATCTATCACGCCGCAGGTCGTGGGTTCGATTCCCACTCAGGACAAACATTAAATTTGTGTGCATGAATATGTCTGTTTGTCCTGTGTCTGGGTGTAATTATCTTTATATGTATGTATTTACAAAAGAAAAGTTGTATAAGTAGTATATCAGTTATGTGGCTTCCATAGTACAAGCTCTGCTTAGTTTGGGGTCAGATGGCCGTGTGTGAGGAATAATGTCCCAGAATATTTATTTATTTATTTATTATAATTCTCATCAAATCACTAGTTGATACTACTAGTTTCTGCCTCGCGATTATACTAAACTAATATTCTACCCGCAGTTTCCTTAGTGGATGGCTAAGTTATATAATATAATAATAATAAATAATAATATAATATCCATTCAATCTTAACAGCATGATTGATTAACAAATGAAATGAAATAATTTATTCATTCAAATAGGCCTTCACAGGCATTTGTGAATAGTCAGACTCTAACGCGCGGTTCGGACGGTTGCTTTTACTGAGAAGAGTCGGCAAGAAACTCAGCAATTACTCTTTTCAAAACAAACTTAGATTTATTACATAAATTGTATCCTGCAAGAGCGAGCAAACAAAAACAAACTGACGCATAATAGGATCCCAAATTTAAACAAAATACTTTTAAATAATCTAATTTACAAAAAAAAATATCAATAAAAACCCATTAAACGTGTTGAAAACTCGATTCCAAAGTTTAAAAGCGCATACTGGGACTGACAGACCGTAAAAACAGGGCTATATTGCCAGTGCAAACAGCAGCCCGCGTCATGTGCCTAGCGAGCAGCGAATAAACAGGATAATTCCACAACTGGACGCTATATTGAACTGCAATTGGTACGAATTAGGCACAGCCCGTACGTGGGTGGTTAAATAAAGGCGAACGAACGCCTGCCAGCCCCTATTGTATCGTATGTGAACCACATGTCGTGTGGATAGACGAATTTCAGTGCTTCTCTCATGGGTTGTTTGTTAAATTTTCACTAAAAGTAAAGTTTGTATTTTATTAAATATCGATGTATGCAGAGTCCAAATTATATGTTCGTCGAATCTAGTGTCCATTATCGCGCCTGACGATTTTGAGTGCTGATTTCTATGGATCTACTTTGGATCTGGAATTTGATGTGTACAGTCCGTTCATCATAACTTGTCCCCTATCCTTTAAGTTGGCACTTTGATTGACAATATAATGTGACAACAATATAGTGGAATAATAGGGCTACCAACTTTTAAACGAAGGGACAAGTTATGATGAACGGTCTGTAGCCTAATTATTGTGCCTTATTGGTAGATACGTTTATTTTTTTTGGTAGTCGCTTTTACCAAACTATAACGATCAAAAGTATTCTTAAGTAAAATTATATCATTTCTTGTTAAGAAAATAATTTTCTTTAGCCATAAAATTTCAAATACAGCTAAATAACAGTAAGTTACTTATCCAATAATGGAGCCTAAAACATGTGTATTTTTCCTACCCTATCCCAGACCATGTATTATGAGTCAGTTGCCCGGAGCAGGAAATCCCCAAGTTGGCGTCAACCCGCTTCAGTTGGGTTTACTTAACGGACTTACTCGCAACTTAGTCGCCAACTATTCACTTAGTACCAACCGATGGACTACTTTACTTTGGACTTCGCGGTCTGTCTCAGATGCGAGAAGTTTTGGATGTGGTTATTGACTATTACTGTTGTTTCTTTTTTCGTAAACTATATTTATGCGTTATTTAACTGTTTTTGTTGGTATGTTATTATATGATTTTTGATTTTATAGTAAAAATATAAGTTATATGATTTTATATAGATTAAAATACGGAGTTGATTCGGTTCATATTGACTGGCAATGGGGAATGATTGAGTGAGGGATAGAGGAAAGTAGAGTTTTTTGCACTAATTAAGGAATTATATACGAATATGATCAAGTTCAATAAATAATTAAGTATTCCAAAGTTTGATAGGAACAACTGAAATAGTTGCAAAGTGAAAGAAAGATACAACGTACACATCGCATAATTGACACGTAACGTACGAGATAGCAAGAAATAATTAAACTGAGTGCAAAAGAGATAACAATGGTTGCTTTTAGACTAAACTATATATTTATATGGTATGCTTTTTTAAAAATTGTATATATTTGTTGAAGATATATTATAAAATAAACCTTAATGTCACAGCTTTATGTACACAATTAAAGCAGTCTGCATTTGACAATCTTAACGGTATCTTCTCATTTAGGGTTTATATAAATATATCTATTGAAATTACGAAAAAATGCTGCTTTTATTTGTATATAAAATGCCTAATTCTATGAGTAATTTGTAGTATGTACTGTTAAAGTTTCATTATTGTTAAAGTCGATTACCAATAGAGCTACTATCACGATAGCATGATTGTCAAAGAATTTTAAGGTGAATGTAACGTAACATAACGTATCGTAACGTGAGCCGTTACATAACTCTCAACTCAAATTACCATATCTAACATTCTTAACTCATTGTTCCCTATAAGTGGAGTTCGCCACTGCATGGTGCAGTACCCTACTGATAGAAATCTTCTATGAGCGCTTCTAATGTGCTTACCTATGCACTCTAATCTTGATAGTTTAGGAATATTGATCCGTTTAATTACTAATTATAATATTGTTAAATATAATATATAAACTTATTTATTAGAGAATTAAAGAATTCTACTTGAGTTCCTAGATAGGTATTCAACTTTGTTAACTAACTTTTTTCAAAAACCAGCCAAGTGTGAGTTGGATTCGCGCACCGAGAATTCTGTACGTTCCCTGGACTAATAATACGGTATTATAGCTATTATGTCGCGAAAAAAACGATTTAGACTTTTATAAAACACTAGCTGTTCCCCGTGGTTTCACCCGCATTCCCGGGATAAAAAATAGCCTATAACCTTTCTCAAGAATTGGACTATCAAATGCAAAAAGATTTTTTCAAATCCGACTTGTAGTTCCAGAGATTAGCGCTTTCAAACAAAAAAACAATTGGTTTTTTAATCAGCAGCTGTACCCTAATCTTTATTTATTGAGCTGTATTCACATGTATTACTTGTTTTAATTAGCTAATTGGATTAATAACCGAACAAAGCTAAGAAAAATATAAGAAACTAGCTTCCGCCCCGCGGTTTCACCCGCGTCCCCGAGGCATCTTTTGTTTTTCCGGAATAAAAAAAACTTATAGCCTTCCTCAATAAATGGGCTATCGAACACTAAAATAATTTTTCAATTCGAACCAGTAGTTCCTAAGATTAGCGCGTTCAAACAAACAAACAAACTCTCCAGCTTTATTATATTAGTATAGATTTATACTTGTACACTGCGACCGTAGCATAATTCCTAACATCCATTTGGGGTGCAATGCCCAGGGGGTAAATAAGAGCGCAAATACAGCGACCCGATATCGGCCAGCATCGGATTAAGCCGACAAACAGTTGGACGTTGCCTACTATGCACTAACGTTGAGTCGCTCTGACGTACATCCATTGAATATTGAAGGTATAGTGATTTTACGAGCTCTGCCGATTTTAGGGAGTAACTTTAGGTAATGGAGTGGATGATGGAATGGTTTACTAATAATAATGAATATAGATTAACTAACTGAATATAGGGAACACCCCGCGGTTTCACCCACGTTCCCGGTGTAATTTTTTTTTCATACCAACCTTCTCCTGACAATAGCGAACACCTAAAAGAAAGATTTATCCAATTTGGTGCAGTCGTTTGAAAGTTATGCGCGTACAAACATTTCAAAGATTCATTTTTATATACATACTAGCGGGACCGACAGACGTTGTCCTGTCCAAACTCGATTACGACGCCAAATACCGGGTCCAATTGTATTTTCAAACCATCCAGGGACCCACTCATATATACACACAAAAATCTCATCCAAATCGGTCCAGCCGTTTAGGAGGAGTTAGGTGACAAACACACGTACATGAGAATTTTATATATTAAGATATAGATTAATTGACAACTTCTCCTAATAAGTATATTCTATTATATTTATTCACAGGACATTTAACTTTTTTTTTTGTCGGAGCCTTCTCTATGACGGATCGGTGGTAGAGTCACTCATAATGAAACTAGCGCCCCTGCTTCATACAGGTGCAATAATTTAGGCGCACAAAAATGTTTATTACGACATCTCGGTTTTTCTGTATTATAATATGCATGTATACCTACATACAAATTTTCCTCTTGAATCACTCTATCTATTGATGAAAACAGCATTAAAATCCGTTGAGTAGTTTAAAAGATCTAAGCGAACAGACAGCGGAAGCGACTTCATTTTATACAATGTAAAGAAGAAGATAATACCATTTTTGGTATGTTTAATATGGATTATTGATAAAAAGTCGGTATTACTTCATTATTGTTCCGAATTTTAAGGCTCTTGTCCAAACTATTGATTGCGACCAAAAACAGGGTAAGGACGTCATTAAATTGAATTGGGATACCAAATGATCATTTAACAAAACCGATGGTAACTAGAGCAGCTTTGACGTTCATAAGTGTCGTATTAGGGCTTAAACTGGATAAATGGCCAGACTTATTCTTGGCTGAAAATAATGTCTCATCTTTTTTGTTTTTTTTTTAAATATTAATTACAAAACATAAATATTTTTATACAAATCACACATCTATATACTCGTATAAAATAGAAAGAGACAACATAGAGAGAGAAGGAGGAGGAATAACTGGTGTCGCCACGTCCGTCACGCAAACCGCGTAAAGGAGCTTTGTTCCAAAACAGTGTAAGCAAGAATTATACAGCATACATTTTTAAAATATTTACCATAATTACAGTACAAAATCAATAATGAAACAATGCATGTGTTATAAACCATTACTCAATTTGAAACTATAATATATAATCAATCGGCGGCGGGCGGGGGGCGGGGGGGCGGTCGGCGTTTGTGCCGGTCGCCCTACCGGCTTGAAAGCCTGGCATGGAAATATCGTCGGCTTTCATTTCATTGTTTGAAGCTATCTACGAGCTGTATGTACCACCGACACTACGATTACCATATATTGCTGGTTTATTGGGACATTTTATAAGCCTTAATTTTTTTTTTACAAATATGAGGAGGGTTTTAAGAGTTTAATTATCAAATCATTGTCATAATTATTTTAGTACCTACCAGTAAGTGTTTGAATGCTTATCACTTTCGGCTGCATTATCACCTACCATGCAAGAACGAGGTGGTCCAACACAAGCCTATTCATATTAAAAAATTGTTTCCCAGATTAGGGTTTATTGATTGCAGTAGCAAAATATCATAATCCTAACTAATATTATAAATGCGAATGTGAGTTTGTTTGTTTGTGACCTTTTCACGCTTAAACCGCTGAACAGATCGCAATGAAATTTGGTACGCAGATAGCGAATGGTATGGAAAAAGACATGGGCTACTTTTGACGAAACCGTGGGGGCCAACTAGTATGATAATAATTTATAACAACAGGTCTTCCAATTGTTTAGTCAAAAGTGAAGAAAAGTAGATATATATATATATTAAGGTATAGGTACGCTTTCTCTGTCTCCGTAGTAGAAAATTGATAACAAATAAAATGTCCTGTGTAACATCACACAAATCACGTACACCCTACTCACAGATCAAAGTGATTCGCTTTTGTTCCGGCTGACGGCGCCGCCGAATGATTCCGCGTTAGTTCAGTGATTGCTTTTTGACGTTCCCATAGTCTCGGTTCGGTGCCCGATCCGATCGCACATTACACAATATCGATATTACATCGCTATATTCGCGAATGGATTGAAAAATTTCATGCCTCAAATAGATGTTATATTTCCAACTGTCAGTTGATGTAACTATTTGGTGTTATTTTAGAAGATATAGATATAATAGATTAGACGGTTCTTGAATATTTAATACATGATAAGATGATAAAGAATAATGATAGTCAAGCTCTTTGATGGTTCTTTGAGAGGTATTTGAAAGGAAAACTGAAGAATTACATGTTATTAAAGGGTAGATTAAATCTGCATATAAAATTATTAAAACTTTAACTTAACATTAAACTTATTCATCTACCTTTAACATAGTTTAAATGCCCAGTAATACGTAGTCATACATATCCTTGAGAAGATTGCAATACAAATAATTTGCGATATGTAAACGATGCCGGCTGCGGCTGCACATCTCGCGCCGCGTCTCGATCGGGCTTACCTCGGTATGCGAGCTGTTTGTTCGCTAAATCCTATTGTAAGGGTTCTACTTCACATATCGACAAAGAAGATATGCCAAGCGAACGACGTGCGTGTATTGTGCAAGCCAAGCTTAGCAATGTTGTTGTTTTCTTAATCTCATCATAAGTGATGATGTGGCCGAAGGTGGTAAGCACACAAAACCTAACCCAAAAATACCTAGAAGGAACTGGCTCTCAAGTCCAGCTACCGGAATATACCGTTAGGTGTTTGGCGATAGATTTAGGTAGTATCTGCCGCACAAATTTAGTACAATATATTGTATAAAGTTCAACATCTGCCCTTAATAGGTTATTTTACATTTATATTTAATTATGCAGAAAGACTTAGTTCAAAGAATTAATTATGGCAAACAAGAAAAATAAAAAGTGAAAGAGTTAGTAACTAATGGTTATACCGGAGGCTGTGTCTGACCGGCTAAAGCCAATTCCACGTCAAGTGTGGTTGAACCCTTACTCACTAAGCCCCACGGAGCCGCCCGGTGTTTGCTGTAAAATTCAAACATGATGTTCAAACGTTTGTATTGCAAGTCTCGGAAATGCCAGTGACTATATTCGACCTACGGTGAAGTAGTCGAGCTCACCTGAAGATTTGAGATGGATTGCATTTTGTTTTACAAAGGATTTATACTTTGTTTTCAAATTTGGGGAAGATTTATGCAAATGTAAATTCAATGTAAGACGACTTTATTGTCTTATACTTATAGTAGCTGAAATATTTTTGTAGCTTGGATGCAAGCCGCATGAATAATATAAGTTACTATAGCCTTCCGTCCCGCGGTTGCACCTACGTACCCCAATTTTACCTCCTTAGGGGTTGATTTTCTAAAAATCCTTCCTTAATGGATGCCTACACTGTATAAGGTATCTATGTGGAAAATTTCAAGTCTCTAGGTCCAGCGGTTTGGGCTGTGCGTTGATATATCACCCAGTCAGTCAGTTTACCATTTTATATATAAAAGTTTTTGTAATCTATGGATTACAACTATGGATTACATAGGCTTATGTTCAGTAAATAATAAATAAAAAATGTAATACCATTTGATTCAATTTTGGGGCCTAAACTTAAGGCCCTAAATTGAATAAATGGCTTTGACTGTTGACTGTCAAATCGAACAAAAAACGATAGTGTTTTTTAGAGTTTTGGTACTTATAATAATAAGAGTCTTAGATGAAAGAAATAAAAATGTTTTTCCTTCGTCTCATATTATTAAGATAACAAATTATATATCTCATAGTAATTAGTGTACCTTTATTTCAAACAAATAATTAAAGAATACTGTATAAAGTCTACAATGTAAATTGTTTTTAACGTGATCATTATTTAATTATTTTCAGTCTGTTTCATATCACTGTAACTGTAATTATTATTTAAAACTGTTCATCACCATAATTGTTTTTTTATTATACTAAGAAACAATTCAAAATACAGAGTAATAATGCAATAAAATTTTGCATATTTACTTTTAAATGTAGTAGACAATTTTAATATACAAAATTACTAATTATACATTATGATGTACAATATTTTTCATAAAAAACTATGTTTTTTCACTTATGTTAAAGTATTTTATCAACTTTTAAGGCTATATATACTCTAGCTACTGCCCCGCGGTTTCATCCACGTTTCCAAGGGATCGTATCTTTTTTCGGGACACCAAGTAACCTATATGTTATTCTAAGATATAATCTATATATTCATCCAAATACGTTTAGCCGTTACTGAGTGATATATTTGACAAATATATTTTATTTTTAATAATTTTTAGTTAATATACTAAGTAACTAGGTTCCGCTCCGCGCTTTTACCCGCGTTTCTAAGGTATCTTATGTTTTTCTTTGATATAAAGTATTCTATATACTATTTCACGCAATGATATATCTATGTGCCTAGTTTTATCCAAATCTGTTCAGCCGTTACGGAGTTGAAAGGTAACAAACATAGACACACACACTTTTGCATTTATAATATGAAAATGAAATGAAAATATTTTTTATTCAAATAGGCCTTCACAAGCACTTATGAGTAGCCTGACTCTTACGCACTCACTCAATATTATATAATATATAATAAAGTAACATTACATAACATATTAAGCACTGTTTATAAGGAAGCCTACCTCTTCACAGAATAATTGACACACGAAAATATCGCGCATATAAATAAATAATTAAATATTCTGGGACATTCCTCACACACGGCCCATCTGACCCCAAACTAAGCAGAGCTTGCTCTATGGAAGCCAGATAACTGACATACCTACTACTTTAATTTTGTAAATACATACTTATATATAATTACAGCCAGACTCAAGACAAACAGACATCTTCATGCACACAAATGTCTGTCCCGAGTGGGAATCGGACCCACGTGTGGCGCGATAGATAGGGCATCTTACCAACCAGGCCAACCGGGTCGTCAATATTATAATGACATTTAAAAATAAAATAGCAAGCAAGTCGGCGGGTCAACACAAGCGCAGTATTCCGAGTCGCTAAGCGACACTAATGAATATTCAAATACATCTTCATGCAGAAGCCATTTTGTTGCCAAGTGCGTACTCCGTATCAATTAGTGACGTCATTAGCCGACTGCGCTCGCGTCACGATTAATTAATATTTTCGGTTAAGCATGAACTCAATTAAAATGAGAATTTGTATTTGGATGGTAATTTGTTTAGCAAAATGCAATGATGGGATGGTGTTAGTAAAAAAATATTTTCATACATTGGAATAAAGTTGATATTGATGATGTAGTTGTTGTTGGCTGAACGTATTTGGATGAAATTTGGCACATAGATAGATCATACCTTGGAATAACATATGTACAACAGAAAATTTGTGTGTGTATGTTTGTTACCACTCAACTCCCTAATAGCTGAATGGATTAAGATAAAGTTTGGCACAAAAATAGAATATGTTGTGGGTTAACATAGGATAGGTACTTTTTATCACAAGCACGCAGGTGAAACCGCGGGACGGTATAGCTATTATAGATATAAAACATTTCAATTAATAATTCAATTATTTTTGGTGCTATCAATGAAATAGCCTGTCTAGTGACAGTGTAGTGTTGTACTGTAATAACATTAGGATGACGTGTGTGACAGCAAAACATGGGTCAAATTTTTATTGCACGGTCCTTGTACATACTACGTTTTATACACTAACTAGCTTTTCGTCCCACGGTTTCACCCAGTAGTGGAATTTTCAAAAATCCTTTCTTAGCGGATGCCTACGTCATAATAGCTATCTGTATGCCAAATTTTAGCTCGATCCGTCCAGTGGTTTGAGCTGTGCGTTGATAGATCAGTCAGTCAGTCACCATTTCCTTTTATATATACAGATTACAGAAGATATTTGATTAGTTGTAACCGCCGCATACCCGGGATAAAAACTCTATAACCTTCCTCAAGAATTGGGCTATCAAGTATTTAGATGATGTGTTTTACTATATTGCTTTAGAAATTGTTAAACATTTAATGGAAAAAAAACCAACATCGTCAGACTGTCTAAAAAAAATGTTACCTTGCTGAGTTTGCTGCTGGTTCTTCTCAGTTTAAGGCGAATTCCGAACCAGTGGTAACTTCAGTAGCTTCGACGTTCATAAGTGCCCTTCTAGGGCCTAAACTGAATAAATGGCTTTGACTTTGACTTGACTTTACTTTGAATAAGCTTGTGTTTGACCACAAACTCACCATGAACAGAAGTTCAAAAGGTCAGAAAAGAACTAGATTCATACACAGTTGCTAAAATATACCGATAGTGCTTAGCTAAATTAGTTATGGGTGTAATACTACATAGAAAGAAAGAAAGAAAAATAAATTCATTTTTTCCAAATACACACAAATCATAAAATTAGGTATAAAAGAAAATAATGTACAGATCGTATGGATAGAAAGATTAAAAGTAAATATTTTAAAAAAAGGAGTGTATTATACACCAGTTATCTGGTTAAAAAATATTCTGGGACATTGGTTCCATAATACAAGCTCTGCTCAGTTTGGGATTAGATGGCCGCGTGTGAGGAATGTCACTATTGAGCTGAAAATCCTTCGCCAAATAGCTTTCCGTGTTCCTGCTGTTGAGATTTAGTTAGGCTTTGTTTACTTATCACCTTCGGCCGTATTATCACTTATCATGGTGAGCATTTATTATCAAATACGATATCAGAATGGGAGTACAGCATGGGGTTCTTCAAGAAGAGTGCGAAGGGATTTTCGCTGAGTCGGCAACGTGCGAGTGATTCCCCTGGTGGTGCAAGCGTTAATAGGCTACGGTAACCGCTTACCATCGGGTGGGCCGTATGCTTTTTCGTCACCTTAGTGGTACAAAAATATATATCTATAGTGATATAATAAAGGAGAAGATATTTTTTGTTTGTTTAAGGCGCTATTCTCTGGAACTGCCAGTCGAATTTGAAAAATTGCATTTTTTTATTTTTTTTTACTTTGTATAGGCTTGTGTTTGACCACAATCTCACTATGGTAGGTGATGATGTGGCCGAAGGTGGTAAGCACACAAAGCCTAGAAGGATCTGGCTCTCAATTGCAGCTGCCGGAACACACCAATAGGTGTTTGGCGACAGATTTTCAACTTGAGGGTGGTCGCCAGCCAGGCGGGTACTAGAAAGTACCCTACCACCGTGCTATGGTTTCCTCACGATGTTTTCCTTCACCGAAAGCTCAAGCTCATTGTAGGATTCGAACCCACGACCTTCGCCGCGGCGTCCGACGTCACTACCACTGAGCTATCATCGCCTCAAATAGATAGACTATATCTTGAGGAAGGTTATTGGCTACCTCTTATCCCGGGAATGCGGGTGAGACCGCGCAGAAAAACTAGTATATGTATATGTCGATATAAAAAAAAATTCGTAGTAAAAAAATATATAAAACCATAGTGCGTACACACACACATTTAATACATAAAGTCGCGCACAACAATAGGGACCCTACTCATCTGCCGGCGATTCCTTCCCATTCATTGCGTACCCTACCCCCCCCTCCCTTTTTTAATCCGAAACTTATGACCGTGTAAATGTAACGCAAGGGTTAATATCGTATTTTATTGGACGTGTTTTGGACGGGTTGGGTTTTTCAAGTTTTTTCCGGGCGTGCGAAAGAACCGGCGATTTTATGATGGTATTACGTCAAATTATATGTATCTATTATGGAATTAAGGGTTAATGTAATGTAAAGTGGTTTGTTAATGTTAGTGTCGATAAGAAAGAAAGAAGAAAGAAAGAAAGTACATTTATTAGACGCCACATCAGTACACTTACACAATAAAGAATAATTAAAAATAAACTAACAATAATTTAACACAGAACAATAATATAACATAGAATATAATGAAATACAATAGAATAAGATATATTATACAGTTATAAATGTGTACTAATTGGGTCTAAAAGGCCCCAGCTCAGCATGTGCTGCAAGTGATTGCAACGCTGATAAGGATTCGATCATAATTTTATTATCATCATCATCACCTGTTCCTAATAATTTGTGAACGGTGCAATACGTATATACTCTTCTTATTCATTCGGTCCTTCTACCTGTCATATCTGCATGCACTCAATTCTTACTCAAATCATCTTTTACAAAATCCATTCATTTCGTTTCGGTCTGTGTATGAAAAAAAAGAGAATGAGTTTGCTACAACGAAAGTAGCATAATAATTATATATCTATATATAGTGGGTGATATTTTTGTCACTGGCAATACTTGTAGTGTGTACTGTGAAATTATGAAAAAAATATCAGCTGTTCCATACAAAAGTTCAATACCTACTCGACCAAAATGTATGAAGCAATCGTTTTATTTTACGCGACCCATAATAAAAGTTGTTCACATTGATGAGTACTTCCACCCCTGCAAGTATTGGTAGTGATAAAAAAATCAACCTGTATAAAACAAAGTCGTGTTAGTTACACCATTTATAACTCAAGAATGGCTGGACCGATGTTATGATCTTTGATTTGTCGGATTTGTCTCCGTCCAAATAGCAGAATAACTATGAAAATATCGTTTTTTTTTTCGGGAACGTGGGTAAAACAGCGGGGATCAGTTAGTTAATATTTAAAATAGATATGAATGAAGAAAATAACGACACCAACTAACAAATTGTTAATAGAAGATGAGAAATTCGAGCTGTTGATACTAACTTTACTATAATCCTATTTTTTTCCACATATAATAAATATAAATAAATAAATATTCTGGGACATTCCTCACACACGGCCACCTGACCCCAAACTAAGCAGAGCTTGTGCTATGGAAGCCAGATAACTGATATACTACATATACTACTTTTCTTTTGTAAATACATACATATATGGATAATTACACCCAGACACAGGACAAACAGACATGTTCATGCACACAAATGTTTGTCCTGAGTGGGAATCGAACCCACGACCTGCGGCGTGATAGACAGGGTATCTTACCAACCACGCCAACCGGCTATTTATGTTCATTGTAATCTTTTTAATTTAAACCAGTTTCATAAAGCGTTATAAATTCATAACTGACAAAATTGAAAATTGTATTTGATTAAAACTTACAATAAAAATATTCTACGAATTTTTAAATATAAGAACTAAATAGTCATTCCATTCAAGCTATTTACTATTTTGATATTTACCAATTTTAACACAAGCAAAAGTAAATAAAGAAAAACGTTCGCATATTATTTGCTCAACTGAAAAATAACACAATTCACACTTCAATATATTCGAACCCACAACCTACATCACGGATTTCGTCATCACTACCACTTAGATTTGCTTTAAAATCACAATTATAATAAAAAATATATCACAAGATAATTACAACAATAGCGTGGTGGATAAGTGCAGTTTTAATGAGAAAAATTAAAAAAAAACTGATTCAGAGTCCGCTCCATACGTATTTGTGCTACGGCAGCTTAAGAAACGTGTCTACGAGCTTGCGACATGCTCTACGGGGCTACGGCGTAGACATTGCTACGAGTCCGAATTTTGTACCACACACTCGCAATTTATACATGAATTTTGTTTTAGATTATGTGTTTTAAAGAGATACAAATATTAAGGCCCATTTCACAGGTTGTTGATAAGTTCTGGATAGATTATCTGGTAGATATATCTACAGGTCATCTCCTTCTGTGTTTTTTTTAAAACTTTTTAAAAGCTTGTGTATGCCAACAATCTCAGTTTGGTAAGTGATGATGTGGCCGAAGGTGGTAAGCACTCAAAGCCTAGAAGGAACTGGCTCTCATGTGCAGCTACCGGAACACACCAATAGTTGTTTGGCGACAGATTTTTAACATGAGGGTGGTAGCCAGACAGGCGGGTACTACAATGTACCTTACCACCGTCTTATGGTTTGTGCACGATGTTTTCCTTCACCAAAAGCTCAAATTGGTTGTAGGATTTGAACTCACGACCTTCGCCGCGGCGTCAACGCGACTACCACTGAGCTATAATGATTAAGCTTGCTACAAATAATACAAAAGAAAATCTATTTCACGGAATAAAATTAAACACACACAATTATCGTTTTATAATGCAAAATAGTGCCGCTGACTGTACCATAAATAACATGAATCCTACTTATATAAATAAATTAATATATAATATATATAAATGCAAAAATTTGTGAGTATGAATGTATGGATGTATGTTTGTTACTCTTTCACGCAAAAACTACTGAACGGATTTGGATGACATTTGGCAGAGAGATAGATTATAGTCTGGAATAGCACATAGGCTACTTTTTATGCCGAAAAAACATAAGATCCTACGTGAGTGAAACCGCGGGGCGGATGCTAGTATAATATTATAGAATACAAAACGTATCAAATTTACTGGGATTTATTATCTTCTTCTTTTTCTTCTTCTTCTTCTTTGTTGTTGTTGTTGTATATATAAAAGGAAAACGTGACTGACTGACTGATCTATCAACGCACAGCTCAAACCACTGGACGGATCGTGCTAAAATTTGACATACAGATAGCTATTATGATGTGGGCATCCGCTAAGAAAGGATTCTTCAAAATTCCACCCCTAAGGGAGTAAAATAGGGGTTCGCGGGTGAAACCGCGGGGCGGAAAACTAGATTTTTATATAATATTCTTTAGTAAGGTTTTTCAATTATATTTTATACTGAAATATCATATACGTACCAGGGCACTCAGAAAGTTTTGAGAAAAAAAGTTTTTATGTATGTGACACTGGCCAGTTATGATTTATTTAGAAAACACGATTATTTATAAGTAAAAATACAAACATTTCGATTACAAAACATCCCTCCACTTTTTTTAAGAGCTAATTTAAACTATCGTGTCTCATTGAAAAATAGATCTGCGTCAGTACTGCGGGAAACTATAAGATCGCAGATAAAACCGCGGGACGGAAGTTAGTATATAGAATATTTTTTATTTCTCCCAATCACTGGCAAAAACCACAGGGTAGAATTGAGCCGAATATAAGTAATTAAAATTAATTTGGCATGTTCAAAATAATTAACAAATAAATAAAAATAATATCAGAAGCATTTTGGAAAAGGAAATAATTACTCCGTTATAACTAACGAACAGAATTTTCAGGATAAATAAAAAATAATGTCGGTAGATGTACCTCGATTCATTGAACATATTTCCTTCACATTATGTCTGACCTTCGTTACATGTAGACAATATATTAGAAAGGTCATCTCTAATGTTAGATTTATCCAACTAATCCTACTGTTAAAGCTTTGAAGAAAATTTGGCTTAACACCTTTTTCAAAAGACTTCATTTTACACTATAAGGTGGTAAACAATGATTTGGCCCGCCTGATGGTAAGTAGTAAGGTAGGTACCGTAGTTCATTGACTGCAAGCGTCAACATTAGGTATCACTCGCGCATCGTCAAACCTGTAAAAATTTCTTCACACCCTTGAAGAACCATATTCCCTTAGGAAAACCACCGCGGTAGGAAGCTCCCTTGAAACTGCACCGTGCGAGATCAGTTTGGTTCCAATGTATGAGCATGAGCTCCATCAATGGTGAGTTGTTGTGTTCGTCCACGATATCACCATAGTAAGTGATGGTATCACACAAAGCTTAAAAAGGAATTGGCTCTCAAATCTTATAATCGGGGTTATTCAGAGCCTCTCGTTTGCGGTCCCGATTCAAATGACGGACTGATTACGTTGTCGAACTGGACTCCTATTTTCCAATTGCAGACTTCCATTCTCTGAATGAACACTGCGTCTATGGAGACATAGTATCAGTATAAATTTATTGAAATTAAATCGTTTCGAAAAGAAAGGTAACGTAAGCACGGGAAGGTCAATAAAGTATGTAATTCTATACATACTATTTTCGTTGATTTATTCCTAAATAAATTGTTTGAACATTGATATGAGGAAAAATAAACGATTTATTTTAAAACAGGGTACAAATCACTTCCGCATGTCTGCGTCTCATGTTTGCTTGTCGTATATATCAATATTTGTTGCTCTCATTGGGTATTTATTTGGGCTTATTTTATTTTAAATACAAATCTATTTTTACGTATGACTAAATACGTGTTTGTATCTGTTATACGTATACAATATGTTTCTTTGATTTAGTACAAAACAAACTGTATAATTCCACGTAGTGGAAACCCTTTTATAGGTGATCTAGGTTAATAGTTGAATGCGAATTCTATATTAAGTTTAAAAAAAAACTATCTATTTATCATTATAATCAGCCCAAGGATATCTGCTGCTGAACATAGGCCCTTACATTAATTTCCTCATTGATCGGTTTTGAGCTGTTTGTATCCAGCGGCTTAGGTCTTAGGCGACGGTCCACCTGGTGGGCCGTCCCACTCGACATGTACCCGCACGTGGTCGCCACTCGAGAACCCACTGACTCTCAGAGCTATATCCGTCGCTTTTTTTCATCTACGAATGTCCTATCTATATAAAATATATAGATCATATAAAAAAGAAAGGATATAAACTATATATTAATCACTTAATGTATGATTTTTTACTACAGCAAAGTTGTTTATTCTATCTTCCACAAATTCAACATGATTTTTAGGGTAATTTTATATATTTATACATTTATTCAGCTAAATAAGGATTTCTTTTTCTTATTTTGTAATTTTATTTATTATCAATAGAGTAACTAAACTAAAATCTAATTAAATTAATATTTCGAGCAAAGAGTAGCAAATATCACAAATACTGCGTAAATTGCAACCTCGCTCCTCGAGTCTTTCCAAAATTATTTTGGTAATCTTATACTAAAAATCTGTTTGCTTCTCTAAACTCTATATAAACCTACTAGCTTTCGTCCCGCGGTTTTGTCTACGTTTCTGGAATAAAAGTATCCTACGCGTTAATCCAGAATATATTATTATTATATTAGTAAGATAAAATATGACTAGGTATAAAAGTCCTATAAATAAAAAATACATTTTAGAATGACAAGTAGGTATACAGCTCGAAAAAAACTAGACTAAAAAGTTATTACTGAAAAAGTACCGTAATATGAATAAAATAAATTGCTAGAATATGGTATTATGCAAAATTTAGTTTAGTTTTGAAGTGCTATATATATTTCTGCTCACATTTGCGGTAAAGTCGGTAGCGGAGTGTTCTAACTTGGATTGAGTATATGCGAGGAAATATACTATAAATTTACAGTTTTGGAACATTATTTGCGCACTGTACATTCTAAATTTGAAAATTGTTTACAGTCTGTATGCAGACCTTTTTTTTATTTTTAAGTACAAATTATATTACACAGTATAATATATAAAGAGAGGTAATTTTATATATAAATACCAAAACGAATATTTATACTTTATACTTTTTTTATACTACATTGTCGGCAAACAAGCATACGGCCCGCCTGATGGTAAACGGTTACCGTAGCCTATGAACGCTTGCAACACCAGGAGTATCACTCGCGCGTTGCCGACCCTTCCCCCCTCCCCGATGAGCTTGGGCGACCTTACTCACGCGCAGGAACACAACTATAAGGTATTTGGCTGCGGTATTCTGTAAGGTTGAGGAACTTCCCCAGTCGAGTTTACGGTGGTTTAAAATGCAATTATAATAGTGAATTTGTTGCAACAAGAGTGATAACAAGACTGAGACTGAGAGTGCAAAATCGAGACCGGGATTAATCTAACATATCAATAATATCTATCGCAAACATAAAGTCATAGAGTCGAGAGCTGATGAAAGACGATACTAACTAGCTTGGACTTGCATTCACATAGGTATGGAACGTCAAAATAACCAGGAATAGCTCCAAATACTTTGATAACCTTGAATGCCCCCCGAGATTGAGACTCGATCAAAGGCTATCCGTCCAAGCGAACGTGCGACGAACAAAGCCTTCCAAAACAAACAAAAAACACAATGGAACTCCTTCTAAAAGTCAAATTGTTCTTGTATGTACTTACGCAAACACATTGCAATATCCCTTGAGGGCTGACGAGTCAAACGATGCATGCTAGACAAATTTTATTAGATTCTCACCCGAAATCATTTGAAACTACACTTTAAAATAAGTTATGTAGAGTCGATTTCACATTGTTTAAATGATTGAGTCAGCCGAGACTAAGTTGCGGAATATTGCAAAAAGTTTTGCATACTGTGGGATTTTTAGACAGAATGGGTAATTTGGAGTCTCGTTTGGCTAGGAATAGTCGTAGAGTTCACGATCAGCAATGGGCCGGCAAAATTATTCAATTGAAAAAAAAAAAAAACATTATCGTTAGGGGAGACGGTCTTACATTGAAATTCATTTATGCAATAGAATAGACCATCAAAATATCTAAACATAAGTAATTTCGCTTTGTATTTTCTAATATAAAGATCATTAAATAATGTTACGCTGACGTGAAAAATTATATCGTACTACGTGCAGCATTATTTTGTTTCTTTTTTGTCAGGGCTCGACAAAGGGTCGAAAAATGTTCGCAAATGAAAAAGGTGACGTCACATAGCAACGCGTGGGTACACGGCAACGGGGATTTACCTTGTGCTAATATAAAAACTTTTCCACTCCGTTAAAGGATATTTTAGGAAAGGATAATAAATGAATATGAATTTATGAGAGTTTTTGCAGTTAACGAACAACTAACAGGTGAAAGTCAGCTTCTAGGCTTCGTCTTACAAAAAAAAAACATCATCCTTGGGTCAAAATATCACTTCCACGAACGTTTCGCAGTCCACTGCTAATCATTAACCTCTTCTAAAACCCAGAGTGTTAGTTTCTTGCCATTTGCAATTTAGCTACCTTTTTGACGTATAATTTACCACAGGGTGTGGGTTTTGTGCACATTCCAAGAACATTCTGAAAGAATATATATTATTCTTCAGTCTGACACCACGACGGGCCAGCCGGCGTGGTTGGTAAGATACTCTATCACGTTACAGATCGTGGTTTCAATTCTCGCTCAGGACAGAAATTTGTGTGCGTGAACATGTCTGTTTGTTCTGAGTCTGGGTGTAATTATGTATATAAGTATTTATTTAGAAAAAAGTACTTAGTATATTAGTTACATGGTTTCTGTCTGCCTAGTTTGGGATCAGATGGCCGTGTGCGAGGAATGTCCCAGGATATTTATATAATTTATAATAAAAATCCAGAATACATTTCACGTCATCTTTAGATGTAAACAATTTTTATCTAAACGTTAGTAAAATTGTAAGTATGGCACAAACATTTCATCCGTGCAGCATTTACATTTGGCTCGCGTTTCGTTGACTTGAGCAGTTTCAGAGAACCGCAACAAAATATGATTTTTATTCACAAACTGCTGGTCATAAGTCACCCGACCTCGTCCCATGTGTCCAAAATTGTTTCCTTGTTGCCCAATACATTCCTATAACTATCTTTATACGCTCGCATTTTAAATTCTAAGTTTAAAGTAGTAAGAATCATATTGCGAATGCTGCTAAGAGTATTATAATTGATCCGATCCAGTCTTCATTCTTTGAACTACAGTAAAACGAATCTCAAAGGAGTCCTTAAGGAAAAATATTTCAATTTAAAGCCCTATAGACACTTTAACGTATGAATCGACAAAAGCGAGGAGAAACGAAAGCAAAGTCATTAATTCTACCAAGAAGAAATTAAAATCCGATACGACACAAATTTTCCTCTTTTCTCAACCGTTTGGAAGGTATAACCTTGTTATAATCACCATTTAACTTTCAATTTTATTTTTGCATACTTAAAGTTGATTTTGAAATAATAGGTTGGACTACATAGGTCAGAAGTCGATTGAAATGAGGCAAGTATCCAATTTAATTTGCCGAACACTTCTTATCTTTTTCAGTATTTATCTCTATTTGATTACATAAAAGTAAAATGTTTTCAGTCGTTAACTCTAAACGTGCTAATTTATGTTGTTAAGTACATTAGAAATAATCATCTGAGATTTGAGTTACTTGAATACGCTTTTGATGAAGGAAAACATCGTGAGGAAACCATAGCACGGTGATAGGGTAGTTTGTAAGTACCCGACCCACCTGGCTAGTTAACATCCAAAAGATGAAATCCTGCTGCACTAGTAAGCCAGTTTCTTCTAAGCTTCAGCACCTTCGGCCACATCATCACTTACCTACCATAGTGAGGTAAAAACAAAAACTCACCGTACAATCTACCCTATTTTGTGGGCTAACGAATAAAATATACCTTATTACCTAATACAATTATGATAATAAATATTATAAATAAATTAAAAAATATTAAAAAATTATTATTATTCGTCACAAAGATTTAAGGACCGTATTAAAGCTGTTTTAATTGAAAAATCTTACTATGCTGTGAATGATTATTTAAAAGACGATAATGCTTGGTAGATTTGTTACTTTTTGTGTATGTATATTAATTTTTGTGTAATATATTATCATTTTTTTTTTTATATTGTTATTATGATACACTTTTTTTGCCCTATAAACATGTGAATGATAACAGTGATTATTGTGTGTTCTTATTCATATTCCGTGAAATTGTTTTTCTTTTTAGCAAGCTTAAGGTAGTCATGCTCACTTTGAGGCCTTTGCTTGCGGCGGCGTCGTGTGGCGGGTCGCTCACTTCCCTACAATATGTGCGAGGAGGGCGATGGCTGCCACATGCGTCATACTTGTGAACAGGTGCTGCTTGTGGGGGCTGGTCTGCTTAAATTTGCTATCTATTTATTAACTAAGTCACTCATCATTTTGTTTCTTTTCTTTTTTTTTTTGTTATAACACATATATTGTCAGTGAGACTAGATAAATAATTTAATGTAATAAATCTGAGTTGGTTTTGAAAAAAGTAATTGCTAAGTTTCTTGCCGGCTCTTCTCAGTAAAAGCAACCTTCCGAACCGTGCGTTAGAGTCAGACTATTCATAAGTGCTTGTGAAGGCCTATTTGAATAAAAAATATTTTCATTCATTTCATTTCATTCATTTTCATTCATATAATCATTATGAAATAATCCGTGAGTAATCCACAACTGTTTAACCTTCCTGCGAGCAAAAATAATGTCTCCCTAAATAATCCTATTATCAGAACGTGTAGTCAGTATAACGCTATATGCTCTCATGTAGATGTGTTTCACACTTTTTTTTTTTTGACATCAACATAATTTAGTCTAATTACAATTGTTATTTCTTTTTATTTTATTATTGTTTAGTATTGTATTAAGTTCTGTTTTCAATTTTTTTTTTCTCTTTACCTAATTAAATATGTAATTGTTGGATGCTGTGTACAGTTATAATTGGACTCCAGGTTTACAAATGGTGTATTATTATTATTCTTTTTATATATTGCTCAATCTGCTGTCTCTTTCTGTACCTATAAAATAAATAAATAAGAAAATGTTACATTGTTTAGAAATAATGAGGGCCTGGGTTTGAGGTTTTGAGGAAGTGCGGCCTCCTAGGCCTTCAAATGAATAAATGGCTTTGACTTTGATACCCGGGTCGTGCTATCCCATCCTAACTATAATATAATTAATGCGAATATGAGTTTGTTTGTTTATTTGTTTCTTACCCCTACAATTATATTATAAGTACAAAGGGTGTAGATAGGTTACCTACATAGATTCGATCTTCGAAAACGACACACTAACGCACACATAAATAACTAAATATATAGTTACGAGACGTGCATCCGTTAACGCCGGCAACGCGACACTGAGGTCAAGTCTGGCTAATTAGCCTCATTTTAACGTGCCGCTTGCTGAGCGCTTATAACCTATCTACACCTTTTTACTTATAATATCATTGTATCCTTATATGTTTATTTTAAATTAGGTACTGTATGGGAGTTCTATTTACCGTACCACCAACAGCTCTTTGATTTTTCCAAACATTAATAAGATAGAAAAATACACATTTTTGATTGAATTAGAATATACTTACAAAAAGCGGCCCAACATAAAACATAATTTAATGGCCGACCCACGCTTGACCAGCTCCCCTTATTTCCCTTCATGTCAAATATTCAACAAGTGCCCTACAGGCCCTCTAGTTACCGGAAGTGGAATATTTCACATGATTTCTCTGAGGACGAACCCTTTGTTATTTCAACATTTAATCACCCTTTATTTACTATTACAGGCACTTTGTCTTGTTGCTCGACTGTTGAATATGTAAAACCATGCATTGTAATTCAGTCAAATTTGGTACAGTCAGCGGCAAAAGTATCTTGGCACTTTAGTACCGTGTCAAAGTTAAAGTCAAGTCAAAGTCATAGCCATTTATTCAGTTTAGGACGTCGAAACTACTGAAGTTACCACCAAATTCACAATTCAAATTACACAATTCATAATTTTCATACAAACTGTCAAGAAAATGTCAATAGATTATTCTGGGACATTATTCCTCACACACGGCCATCTGACCCCAAACTAAGCAGAGCTTGTACTATGGAAGCCAGATAACTGATATACTACATATACTACTTTTCTTTTGTAAATACATACATATATAGATAATTACACCCAGACATAGGACAAACAGACATGTTCATGCACACAAATGTTTGTCCTGAGTGGGAATCGAACCCACGACCTGCGGCGTGATAGATAGGGTATCCTACCAACCTCGCCAACCCACCCGCCAAATAATAAATTATATAATAAAATGACACTCGTTTAAAATTCAAATGTACTCTCTATATGTTTTTTAGTCTATAATCCACAACCTTTATCCGTGAAAAGAAAGTACTTAGAAAGCACACGGGCCACCGGCCACAACCACAAAATGCCACCACCGGCATAGTTACTGTAATTTTCAAACATTTTAAATAGACTCGCCGCACACGGTTGACGCCGGTGGCCGCCACACGCTACAAATCGTATCTGCGCAGTTCTTGTGGCCCGCACCGGCCACTAAACACCGACACAAAAACCTAAAACTAAACAAAAACACTTAAACCTTCTTCGTCAAAGTCCATTATGATACTGCGTGCATAGAGTAAAAAAGTAGCAGCCACCAACCGCAAGTGTCGACCACCAGCCACAAGTGGCTGTCGCGCGCTTCAGCTACCTTTGTGGCCGCTTTTAGCTTCACATAGCGGCGTTTTTGGATGTCGCGTGTGGCCCATATGCGGCGACACTTAGTTGTAACTTATAATGTGAAAAAAGATTAAAGATCACGGAAAAAACATTATTTTATAGTTTGTAACACGCGTTGACTATTTTTATATATCAACGATACTTATTCCTATTTTCTGTTCATGTTAGAAAGCTGACAAGTATCCGCCCACCTTATGGCAAGTAGTTACCATCACCTATGGACATTAGCAATACCAAAAAGATAGCTGATGTGTTGCCGACCAACACCAGTAGGTTTTGGAGACAGATTTTCAACTTGAGGTTGGTAGCCAGCCAGGTGGGTACTACGAAGTACCTACTTAAGTTTTAGGTACCTAATAGTATCAAAATTGGCATGATATTACTTATGACGACGAATGATTAGAGCTGCATTTCTGTCATAATTTAAAAACATGAAAATATATGAATATTGAATACTAGCTGTCCCCCGCGTTTTCACCCGCGTTCCTGAAAAAAATAAATTCGTTTTTTTTAAATTTTCCTTTATACAAACCTTCTCCTGACAATAACGAACACATAAAATAAAGATTTATCCAATTTGGTGCAGTCGTTCGGAAGTTATGCGCGTAAAAACATTTTTTTATTTATATAGATAGATTGAGTCCACTTATTTATAAATAACAAACTCAAGCAGATTATTTCTTACAAGCAGTCCTGCTTGTAAGAATAGATAAATCTTAATCTGGAACTGCAGATCCAAAGTGAGCTCAAACCACTGGATGGATCGGGCTAAAATTTTGCATACAGATAGCTATTATGATGTAGGCATCCGCTAAGAAATAAGCGGAACAGTGACCAAACAAATATATAAAAAAACGTGTGCAATCGGGGGACCCCCGTCAGGAACGAAGTGAATCGTAAATAATTGTATCATGTTTTAATTTCCACACACTATAATAATACACGTATAATAATAGAGACAGACAGAGAGAGTGAAAGAAAGTCGCAACTCTTTTTCTTACGTGACCATTTCAACGAGTACCAGTCAACTCTTTTTTTTTTTACCAGCCAACTCCTACCGTAAATCGCGTTAATTAAAGAACTTCGTCCCAATCAAGTTCCAATAAAAAAAAAAACATATTATTCTCAACCCATATGCTAAAGTCTTGAATTCAAACTGACCACAAATTATCTATATTATTATTATACCATTTATTAAAATATATTCCTATAAATTACATTTTTAAATATAAGTTATTATTATTTCGATTTTATTTATCCACCCATACACATAATCAAACACGTCCGTCATCAAATATCAACAAATCATGATGTAATCAACACACAAATTGACATCGTCACGTAACCCGTTTACATTTAACGTGCACAATTCGTTTGACACGGCGCGGGACTGGCAGCGGGCCATTTCCTGTTCGTAATCGACTACCGGTCGGTACTGGCCCTATGGAGGGACACCATGCCTCGTGGGGTTTTCTGGATAAAATATATATTATACTGAGACATACGGTCGTGTGATCCCGAAAGCAGAGTTTGCAGAATGGCTCGCTCGTCTGGCCGCGGACTGGCCTCAATGCAGGGTGAATCATGTCATATTTTTTTTTTACTATACAAAGTATAAGAAATTAAGCAACTTTAAAAAATATCAATATACTTACTAGATAGCATGGGTTGTCTAATCTACTAGTTTTTAGTAACAGGTAAATAGTCAAACAAAGTAGCTATAGAAAATACTACCTCAAATTTTAGGCAAATAAAGTATTATAGGAAAGTTTCCTTCCACCATCCTGCGATTTTATTTTTTGAAACGATTATGTATTTATCTATCTCACTTACGAAACTTTAAGTCATTTCCCAAAAACACTTTAAATGTCTGAATAATGGATATCGATAAGCTGTACGACATGGTGACACCCTACCCCGCGTCACAGCGTCGCGGCCGATGGAAGATTAATCAAATATTAACGATATGCCGGCCGGTCCGTGCCGAGGTTTCAAAGGGTCACTCCGTCTGCCCATCTTTCCGCTGACCTTTATAAACTTTGGCATTCATTTAATATGAATAGTTGGTGATACTTGCAGTTGGATTGTAGTTGTCGTTTAGTCAAGAAGTCACTGTTTTAACTCTTATTCTATAATATCCCTCATTCACAGAAATCTCGGAATTTCCCTCAGCGCTACGATATGGGGTTCTTCCAAAAGGGCATCGGTAAACCCTCTAGTACTGCAAATGACCACAGGAGGCAGTGACCACTTACCACCAGGTGGGCTGTCTGCCTGCTTGTCAACCTCTTGCCATAAAAATCCCAAACTAATAGAGTTAAGTAAAGCTCGTGCTATGAAAACCAGATTTCACGATGGCTATAGCTAGCATCAAGTTCTCTTCTATGCTTTGTGTGCTTACCACCTTCAGCCACATTACCACTTACTATAGTTTGATTAACACAATCTATCCTTAACTATTCTCTGTCCATTAGGTTATTCGATTTTTGACATTTAAAAATATCAAAGAATTATGAATCTAAAAAAATTGTCAACAATAAAACAATAAGCTTATCTATTTATGCTATAGTTCATTGTATAACTATATTATCTGGACCTTATTTTGAAGTAATAAGGTCAAGAGCTTGATGGACAGAGAATAAGAAAGACTGCCCGCAAAAACTGAAAAAAAAAACGCTGTAAATTCTGTCGAGACAAACACTTTTATTTGAAATCATAGCTGCGAATAATCTTGTTATGTTCCAATATTTACAAACTAAGCCAAAAACCCATGAGAAAAAAATAAACGTAAAACCCTCAGGTACTTATATTTTAAAAGATCCTCTCCCATTATGGCTGGCCTGGAGGGCTGTATATAGGAAAATTTAGATAAATGAGTACGACGTGTAGGCAGCCGACCGTTACTTACATGTATTTATTCTTATAAATCGGACTTTATGCAGGTTCCCTCGTAAAATAGACTTTTTGGTAGCTTTCGAGGTACTTGTCGCTGATATATTGAAATTACGACAATGATGTAAATGTCTAAGTAACTTTGGGATTTTTTAACCAACTTAGGAAAAGTTTTTGTTTATAAATTTAGCTTAGTTTTTATTCTATATCACCAATTTTTTCATCATAATGTTCTCTTTTATTGCGACTATGATTGATATAATGTGAGTTCTTTATATATAACTAGCTGTTCCCCGCGGTTTCACCTGCGTTCCTGGTATATTTTTTATATTATACAAACCTTCTCATGACAATTACTAACACATTAAAAAAAGATTTATCCAAGTTATGCGCGTACAAACATTTCGGTGATTCATTTTTATTTATATAGATAGATAGATAAAGGATGACTTTTTCAACTGGATATGGGTGGCCAAATCCGAAAGTTTAAGAAATAGCAAATAATGCTCAAAAGAGGAAAAAACACTGTACCTATTGTTGCACTATCTCGTAGTCTTTCCTTTATTTTGCTAATTAACTCACAAAATGTTATCCTTATAAGCGATTCTATAGGATGGCGCAATAAGGCAAGTGTATATTTTTTATTTTTAGTATCCAAATCTAAAAAAAAAAACTGATCGTTTCGAAAAAATAAAGCTACTAATAAGTTTCCACAAATGAATATTCTTCGGATATTAACTCATAAATTATTACCATTGTTCGAATCAAGCGTTATCGAGCATTTCTAACCATATAAGTACCTCTTTGTAACCATAATCAATGGATATCTATTTATTTTATACATGGCCAGTAAAAAAATGCATGTAAAAATGCGAACAAAGTTCAACGTAGTAAAATAATTTGTCGTAACATGCCGATAAGTCTGAATGCGTAAACATACGTCGACATAGAGTGAACATTGTCGAATTTTTACGATCGCTGCTCGGTAATAAAATTTAATATCGCCCTGTTCGATGGATTTAACAATTTATAGATGTACTAGGTGTTTATTGACAAGCTATTTTGTAAAATCTTACACATTTTGTTGTTCAAATAGAAAATAAGTAAAAATATATTCTGCGAAATACTCCATTCTACACGGTCATTTTTGAAAAGGTTTTTACGAATATAATTGTCGAAATCTATTTGGTCCTGACCCTGGTTAGAGTTGCTGACGGTTATTGGATGGAAGCAAGTCAGTACCATTTAGTAGTGGAAAACCATGAGGCCTCAGTTTAGCAGACAATATTTCTATCTCTTTTTTACTTTAAATATCACCATGGTATGCATTCAATGCCTAGAAAGAACCGACTTTCAATTGCAGCAGTTGGAACACCTAACCTTTTTTTGTCTTAAAGGTAGTTAGCCAGCCAGGTGGGTACTACAAAGTACTTAAGTTCTATCAAAGATATCAACTCTTTGATATCTTTCCGGTGTGTTCAGGCTCCTGCACTTGAGAGCCAGTTTCTTCTAGGCTTTGTGTGCTGACCACCTTTGGTCACATCATTACTTATCATGGTGAGATTGTGTTGAAACACAGGCTTATAAAAAAAAGTAAATACAACAAATCTCACTTCCCTAACAAGTTAATATAAATTAAAATTATAAACAAGATCATTCTGTGTCAAAGCTCCACTCTCAGTACATTTTTCTTCCTCGTAATTATGTTCCCGAGGGAAGAGGCGCCTCGTGCTATCTACTTTTATAGGGTTCCGTAATGAAATGAAAAAAAATCGTTGCCCTTATGGGTTTAATACGGTGTTTTCGTGTCGTAAATTGTCCTCACGTTTCTTTATGCAGAGATAAAAGAGGAATAAACTGTGGGAAAATGGAGTTTTCTTTATTTATTCAGTGGTTTTTCAATGAGATTATAATTTTATTTTTAATTTTCAATAGGCAGTTAATATTATCTAGAATCTACTCAAGTATGAATATGTAAGCGCCTATTGTTCTGTTCCGTCAGATACATTTGAGAGTTAGTATCAGTCTTAATATCTTTGATCTTATAAATTAAATACTAGGTTTTTGCCCGCGGTTTTTCCCCTTTCCCCCTTATTTGTGAAAAGAGGCCTGTGCTCAGCAGTGGGCAGATTTAGACTGTAATTATTATTTAATATTTACTAGGTTTTTCCCGTGGTTTTGCACGCGTAGACTTAATAAAATATCTATATTCTTTTCACCTGATTTGGATGAAATAAAGCCTATTCGAAAGACAGAAACAAGAAAAACAAAAATAATATCTTTGCATTCTACATGGACCTAAAAAAAAGGCGGACAGATGGCCGCTAAGAAACTATTGAAGCACCAAAATGGTGGCGACGTAACTGTGTGTGTGTGTGTGGTTCGGAGCGTAATGGCGGGCGGCCGGCTTAGTGTGGTGTGAATGTGTGCGTGCCGGACTTGCTGACTGTGGGTGCGTCAGTAATTGTTTTATGAGGTGGCGTCCGCCTTTTTCTCTAGATCCATGGCATTCTATTACACTTTCTACCCACACTCCATTTTTGGTCAAAATAAAATCTACAGACACGCTAGTTTTATATACAGAATTATTATCATATGTACATATAAATTTTGAGATTCATACATTTATGACCACAACGCATCTGACGTCACTACCAACACATGCACGTTTAAGTATATAAGTATATCTCGACAGAATTTATAGGTTTAACTATGACCTAATAGGAGCATCGCAAAATGTTATGGCACCTAATGAACACATGTCGTAAACTTGTCTGAGTGCCATCATAAAATTCTACCGACGTACCATTAGTACATTAATTACTCATTAATATACAACTTATCTTAGTGTTTTTCAATAGCGTAATGATTGGTTATACTATACTTACTATCCCCGCGGTTTTACCCTCGTTCCCGGGATGAAAAGTAGCCTATATAGTATATTTTCTAGAGAGGTAGAGCAGCTCGACTGGAGAAGTACCTGCACCTTACAGAATACCGCAGCCAAATAACTTATAGTTGTGTTCCTGCGTGTGAGTAAGGTTGCCAGAGCTCATCGGGGAGGGGGGAAGGGTCAGCAACGTGTGAGTGATACCCCTGGTGTTGTAAGCGTTCATAGGCTACGGTAACCACTTACCATCAGGCGGGCCGTATGCTTGTTTGCCGACAATGTTGTATAAAAAAATCAAAACTGACTATTCCAGAGATTAGCGCGTTGAAACAAAAAAAAAACCAACAAACTCTTCATCTTTATTACATTACTAGTTGTTCCGCGCGGTTCCATCTTTCAAATCGGACTGGCAGTTTCAGAGATTAAAAATGCAAAAGTTTGGATGGGAACACGGGTGACGCCGCGGGGCGGAAGCTAGTATAATGATAGTATAATAATGATGTTGTAAACATCATGTAGGTAAGTGGATTTATTTTCACTTCCACCTCAACGAACATTAATTAATCTAAAATGTTTAACCACTCAAAACACGTAATTTCCAGTAAAACTACAGATAATAAAATTAACCATCCAAATCAACAAATTATTATTGTATACCGCAAAACATTGGGTCCACAACATCGATTAAGAGATAATAGATACGGTAATATCACTTCTAATCTGTCAAAAAATCCTTATGCATTTGTGTAGTTTGAAGATGCTGTGGTAATGCACAAAATGCAAATAACAGAAAGGGGGTTACAGGAAGGGGGTTACAAGCCGAAAAGAAATTGTTGGGGACATTATTTTGAACAACTTTCACTATGGGACCGACTTGATCAGAGCACCTTTATTTTTCACTCCACCATACAAATCAGCTGAGCGCTCGGCCCGAAATGTACTGAGATGAGAAAAAAAATCAGAATGACGTCCCTATCAACCCACTTTCGGCTTGTAGCCCCCTTTTTGTTACTCTCTGTATAAATATCCTTGGACGTTCATCACTTACCTGATCCCAAGCTTTTATAGTATTTGTAAATATATCATCATCATCACTGTCTTAACTGGTCTCGCACGGTACAGTTTCAAAGGAGCTTCCTACCGCGGTCTATCAGGTTGAAGAACTATCTCCCTGCCTTGGTTTTCACAAAGGAGTACAGCAAGGGGTTCTTCAAGAAGAGTGTGAAGATATTTTTACAGGGTCGACAATTAGCAAGTGATACCTGGTGTTGCAGGCGTCAATAGGCTACGGTAACTGCTTACCATCAGGCGGGCAGACATATTCCTGTGTGGGAATCGAAACCACGATCTGTGGCGTAGCAGGATATACTAGCCTACCGGTCCATCAGTATTAGCTTTATTAAAAGGCACTATCTAGTCTATATTATATTCCCGGTCTACAACCTATTTACAAATTGGATTAAAATATACAAAATTGTGATGGAGGAAAATATAGTATTACAAATGAGGTATGGGCTTTGTAATGAATTGAAAACAAATCCCAGCGCAACTAACAAACACCGCGT
This sequence comes from Tetheella fluctuosa, assembly GCA_951216915.1. Taxonomy (NCBI): domain Eukaryota; kingdom Metazoa; phylum Arthropoda; class Insecta; order Lepidoptera; family Drepanidae; genus Tetheella; species Tetheella fluctuosa. Next base: position 570,499 of record OX578229.1, on the reverse strand, counting down.
TATGCAATATTGTGCTATGTTTTTGTAAAGATATATCTCACATTTATTTAGATTATGTGTGTCGTGGTTTTGTTTGTGTAATATTACTGTTTGTCACCACTTAACTCCGAAACGGATGGACGACTTTTTTAATGTGCATTTTTGTGTTTTGTATCTTCATTGATAGATTCAGGTTATTATTGCCCCGTTTGATTATAAGACCAAAAAGGACATTGCCCACTCCCGCCCCGTTTTTAAATGAAAGAGTCAAAGTCAAAGCCATTTATTAAGTTTAGGCACTTATGAACGTCGAAACCAGTCATTCAAACTACCCATAAATTACGATATATTTTTCTAGTTTCTGTGAGTTCAGTTGATCAAAATCATTTGTGGGATTCATATTTTGTTTTTAATTAGTTAATTGATCGATTTTTTTAAAATCAAAATGGTGTTTTTAACGTCATAAGTTCAGTGCTGACAACGTATGATTTTTTCGTCCGTTTTGATGGATTCGGATAAAGCCAGGGACTGAAATGAATGCGCTATACATCGTGTATATGTAGGCAATAGAACGAGGTACCCTATAGGTACCATCCGGTTGTTTTAAAGGGGACAACGTAAAGACGACAGGCGTTCCCCTGGGATCCTTCGATCTGGAATAAAGGAACGGAGGATACTGAGCTGCGACTTTTGTTTAAAACTTTATTAATGCATCTTTTGCAAACAAATTTATTTAAAATGTTATTTTGAAATTGGAATAATAGAATTTATAATATTGAATTTTCATGTTTTAATTATTAGCAAATTTTGTATAAGGTTTTATATATTTTATTTAAAACTAACTTGCCGCACTGCAGTTTATCCGTAATCCCCTATGTACCTACCCATTTTGGGGTTGAAAATCTTATTCCTTGTCTACCAAATGAATGCTTTCTATGTCCAAAGGTTTGGGCTGGGTGTTTGTGAGTCAGGACGTATTTTTATTAATATTTTTAGAATATTATGTCTATAAAAATATGTACACCACGCATTTTTAGATTTCATCGATCCCTTGATTCATGCGATTAAAAGTCGCACCTGTCTAATTGCCCGCTACTCCCACTCCGGCCAATACGGCAAACTGCGTAATAAATTCCACGAAAGGACCTCGACGAAATGGATGCTTATCACGAACCGGCTCGGTTTCTATTCCTCTGCTACTTAAATAGCTCTGTTTTTGTCTTCAGGCGAAGGGTGAAGGACTGCCTCGAGTCTTGGCTAAGATTGGGCAATGGACCCTGTGACATTTATTATAGGATTTTATATGTCCAAGTGCAAGATTTGATACATTGCGCTCTGTGACGCCCCGCGGCGTGGCGGGTGTTTTATTTGCCTCATAAATGGTTTGCGTTATGAATTGAATTCATTATGTATTGTTTATGAGGCTTTGTGCAGTTTGCTTAAGGCTTCAATAGTGTATACGGTTTTAAGTGACTTTTGTATATTTTGTTCGCACGTAATTTTATTTATTACATTATTCATAGCTCTTAAAAATTAATAAAATTTTCTTATTAAATAAAAGTCTTACGGTTAAAGATTTACAATAGTTGGTATGCCTTATATTATAATTAAAATAAATTAAATATTTGTATTGTGAATATAAAATATTGTAGTTATGTTTATGAAGGAGAAAATGGAAGTATCTATGTATGTAATCATACTCAAAAATTACTTAAGTACTTAAGAATCTCTAGCTGACGCACTCTAAATATTTTCGGAAAGATCTTATTGTTGTTTATATTTAATTAAAGAAAAGCAGAAAATTAAAAAATATATATTATTTTCTTTTCATTTGAGCAACGATTCATGTTGAATGAAGACCAGGCTTAATTTCCCCTGGCAACATTATTTTTTATTGAAACAGAAACCATCAATAAACACGTAAATCAGCCGAGAATGGACATAAACGAGCGAAACAATGAAAATCATCACAAAGGAGAAGCGAAATGAAAACTCAAATATAATTCAGAGAGTTTATTCCATTATTAAATTGGTCGTGAAAGGAAGATAACCTCGGCTTAACTTTTAGGGAAAGTTTCGTTTAACTTGGACTTAACGAGGTAAGGGGAGGTGCCAGTGGCTGCTTCCTCAGGAGGTAAACTGAGGTTTTTGTTTTCGAACTAGTGAGATATTCCGACGCGATGTGACGGCCTGCTAATAATGTTACTGGAAACTTCGCAGATAACTCTTCTCAGTTTAGTTTTGATTTGTAGCAATATTATGCACTTTTTGACATGCAAATAAGATTTAAGAAAAAAAGTTTTTACTTTATTATACTAGTTCCGACGTGGTTTTCACCGCGTTCCCGATAGGTCCTACCTATAAGCTCAAGTTCATTGTGGGATTCAAAACCACAACCTTCGCATCCGACGTCACTGAGCTATCCTAGCCCTAAAATAGTATGAAAGATCCTACTAGAGGCGCTTGCTTTGAGATTAGAAGTGTTCTAATCAATTAATTTTACCGCCATGTTGGTACCACAATGTTTCTGATTTTCATATTCTAAATCAATGCTACAAACATTACGATGGAGCATGTTAATAAAACAAACACAATAAAAAAAAATAATAAGTATAAAACAAAATAATAGAAGAGATGTGTTTGGATATATCAAAGAATCTATTATATAAAACAATGACGGGTTAATTATACCATTTACTAGATTCCGCCCCGCGGTTTCACCCGCGTTCCCCAGGGACCTTATGTTTTCCCGGGATAAAAAGTAGCCTATGTTCTTTTCCGTACCATAGGCTATCTGCATACCAAATTTCATCGCGATCGGTTCGACGGTTTAAGCGTGAAAAGGTAACAAACAAACGAACTCACTTTCACATTTATAATTTTAAGTTAAGATAACTCAAGAAACTATTAAAGAATCGTTTTTAGGGTCCCGTACCCAAAGGGTAAAAACGGGACCCTATTACTAAGACTTTTCTGTCTGTCCGTTTGGCGTTCGTCTGTCTGTCACCAGGCTATATCACAAGAACTGCGATAGCTAGACAGTTGTAATTTTCACTTCAATTATGTATATCTGTTGCCGCTATAACAACAAAAACTAAAAATAAAATAAATAAGGGGGGCTCCCATACAACAAACGTGACTTTTTTGGGTGCAACCTATATAGTTGTTCCCGTTGACCTAGAATCACGAAAGTTGGTAAAAAAACAAGGTCCTACAGCACAAATAAAGGAAAAATACCAAAAAATAAAAGACTTGGAAATTAAAGGGTGTCCCCAAACATACATAGTTACGCCAATCACAAACAAATCGGTCTCTTGACCTTTTACAACAGATTGGTATATGTGTGTCAATTTACAAACTAAAACGTTACCCTCACGGGATGATTTTATAGACAACCTTTGGCATATTAGCCTATTTGTGTCGAAATTGTATAGAACCTTTCTAGATAAACCCTATATTTAATGCTAGCTTTTCAAATAATTGCCTAGGACGTCTGGAATAACGTTGGGAAATTGAGCACAATTATTTAATTTAAATCCAATATTAGTAGACTGTCCCTTGAAATCAAACAAGATAGAATACTTTATACCCAAACATTAAATCCCTCGGGAATGTGGGTAAAACCGCGGAGCTGAATATGTTTTTTTTTATTATTAGAGTCAATTTATGTCGCTCAAAGAGCAGCTCGACTGGGAAAGTACTTATCTCCACTATACAGTATACCGCAGCCAAATAACTTATATTTGTGTTCCTGCGCGTGAGCAGGGTCGCCAGAGCTCATCGGGGAGGAGGGAAGGAGGATACGTCTGGTGTTGCAAGCGTATATAGGCTACGGTAACCGCTTACCATCAGGCGGCTGTATGCTTGTTTGCCAACAAAGTGGTATAAAAAAAAAAACTCTCAATTATGATAATCTTAGTACTACTTATAAGTATAATAATAATAGTGTGTTTGATAAAAAAAGAATACACCGTTGGAATGAACTAGCACCTATGATCCAGGCTATGCCTAGTTTAGATTGCTAATGCACTTGATCTAGCAATCTCATGTCTATATAAGTATCTTGAACTCTTTATTAAGCTTAGAGACTTTTATGGTACACATTAATAAATAATGACACGATGAACTAGCTTATTATAGCGTATACAGCTTAACGTACGATGGCGGACATACGCTAATGAAAGCGTACGAGCAAGTGTGAATATTTCAGCGAATACATACAAATACCAACAGTGAAAGTGGACGAGCGTACAGTCACCATCGACAATTATTAAGACCATGTTCGTCCGTTCTTGTACCCTTAGTCTATACACGCCATTAGACGTATATAGTCAGTGAATTCAAAGCTAGAGTTCGTTTCACCAAAAAAGTCCCTAAAGCCCACCTCTATCACAGAAGAAATAAGATCGATTTTCATTAATTCCACAGAACTTCATCGGTGAAACGACCTATACAGTTCATACGAACCTCAAAAATAGAGTAAAGCGAATGTTTTTAAAATTACACCGCACTGTTAGCAAAGAGGACACTGCGTGTACGTTCGCGCAATCACACGCGATTGTCATGCAAATGGCGGCCAAATTGCGCGCCAAAACCGCGACCGGGTTTCCGTTCAATAGTAAAACAATTGCCAATTTTATTGGCTCCTTTTTTAGTTGAAATGCTTTAGAATATCTGGAACTATTGATTGTAGAAAACTTGATTGAAATCCGGGGCTAGTAATCCGGGAAAAGATATTAAAAAAATATTTGTTGCATGTTTCGAAAATTAAGAAAGTACCAGAAGAATATAATAATTATGTATATCGTCGAAAAAAATAATTAAAAAATTCTTCGGCTTCGGTGTTTGTTCCATAGTAAAAGTTTTTCAGCAAGAACCCGAATTAAGTTTAGAAATGACGACATAAACCAAAATCATCCAACCAACCAGTATACCACGGTAAAATTCTTCTATAGTGTTGCCAAATAATAAATACAAACATTTCTACCCAACTAGGTTGCGGTCCCTCCATTTAAAAAAGGAAGTATCATCAACTTTATTTGCCTACATATTCTAATTCAAACGTCTCCAAACGTCAACTGTACTTGTTTGTACAGCAAACAATCCTGGACAAATATTGTACACGCGATACAAACCGGACGAAAGAATCAGTTTGGTTCGGGCAGCCGGCCAAAACATGATTATGTTGGCACACAACTGCACTGTTCGTACACACAAGTTACTTAAATTGTACAATATTATACATGCACAGTTAATTACTTATATGCTTATTAGAGTCCACCGATCTTGTAGGTGTTGTAAATTTAGATCTATCTAACACCTACTATAAAACAGATACAGACATAAGACTGTCACCGATGACGATACTGAAGATGGAGTAAGCTTGACTAGAAGAAGTCTCTTCAGATTGGTCTAGAAATACCCTAGGATCTAGGGCCTAGATGATAAGGCGATGATAGCTTAGTGATAGTGACGTCCGATGCTGCGACAAAGGTCGTGTGTTCAAATCCTACAATACGCTTGTGCTTTCCGTGAAGGAATACATAGTGAGGAAACCATAGCACTGTAGTAGAGCAATTTGTAATACCCGCGTCTAGCCACACTCAAGTTGAAAATCTGTCGCCAAACACCTACCGGTGTGGTCCAGCATTTGCACTTGAGAGCCAGTTCTTAGCAACTTCTTTTTACCACTTTCGAGCTAAGAAAAAAGTCAGGTAATACAGAAATGATGCTAGAAGCAAGTTTCACTCCTTTGCTATCCGCAATATTTTCTTAACGCTAACCGAAATGACGTTTCGACTACATACTAACCTACACCTTAATCATTTCCGATAGCTACCACCTCGCTGGCTTTAAGTGTATCCTCTAAAGTGTATTTGACTATCATGTCGCGATCACAATGCTCGTCGTGAAGCCAGCTGAACTCTATTTTACTAGGTCAAAGCGTATTTACGATATTCTTTTAGCTAGACTACAGTTTAGTACGAGTAAATACATTTTCTAGGAAAACGTGTCTTTAAGGTCTTGTTTTTTTAATTTTCTCTTATATATTGTAAAAGGATATTAGTATGGTTTTATGTGAATAACTAGATTCTGCCCCGCGGTTTCACCCGCGTTCCCGTGGGATCTTATGTTTTGCCGGAATAAAAAGTAACCTATGTGCTATTCCAGACTATAATCTATCTCTGTGCCAAATTTCATCCAGATCTGTTCACCCGTTCTGGCGTGAAAGAGTAACAAATATCCATCCATCCATCCATACTCACAAACTTTCGCATTTATAATATTAGTAGGATGTCACGTAAAACTATCAAGGATTAGTGCAGAGAATTATGCTTATCTAAATCAATGTATATATGCTGTCAGTTTGTTTGTTTGTAAGCGCTATCATTATCATTCGATTACATTAAATTTTGGTAAGTTGTGCGCAAGTCCACCATGGTTTCTGAGAAAAAAAAAAGTATTGCAATGCACTCCGACAATTACCTACTTGTCCAATAATTTTTTAGTTTGGTAGTTTTGGAAAAACAAATGAATCTGCGAACCACGATTTAATGTATTTAATAGGTTTTGAAAGGAGTTTCAACAAAATAGAATATTGCCACCTATTTCCGTATTTCATAATGTTAACTTGATTAAAAATAAATACGATATTACATAAAAGCAAAATAAGTTCGGTGCCAAAGCAATCACGGGCTGGCCGGGTTCCCAAACTAAAAGGATTGTTTCTGCTACACTACGGAACCGACGTATTTTAACTTTATATAGTAGTGAGTTTATGACACCCACTCTTTTATTATTGAGTGTGACGAATGATTATGAGATTTGAAGCTGTTCTGTTAAATGTTCTATCAATTTTGATTTAAAGTTATGAATGAAGGAATTTAATATTCTTTATTTTATACGGTTTATGCATAGGATAGATCAGAGGTCACCAAATGGCGGACCGTGATCCGGACACGGACCGGCGACCTATATTGTGCGGACCAAGGGCGAAAGCTAGTTTTTAAACAAAGGTAGGAATGCAATCCAGGCGGCTTTATCGCTTAAGCAATTTCTTCCAGACAACCTTTGGGTATTTACCTACAAGCACTACATAAACCAAATTTTGCAATACTCTGTAATAAAATACCGTCATAAGATTTCGGTTGAGTACAAACGCAACAACTATTTAGCAACTTTGACTGTCCATAGTATTTATCTAAGTACCAACATTAAATATTTCCAAACACTCAGCAACCTACAACACTATCAAAAGCTAACCCTTATCTCGTGTGAAGTGAAACGTAAATCTCTCACTTCACCATGTCCAAGACATACCCCTAATAAACACCAGACAATGGCTCACTTACTCCCAAATATATACGAAACCATTTAGGAGCATTTTGCGCAATTTAAACCCGCACGAGTGACACAATGCTCCGGTACATAGTTACAAGGAAAAATGCCCCTAACCGGTGTCACCCTGGGAAATTTTACACTCTACAGCATATTCTCACCTAGGAAGGAGCAATGGTATTTCATAGAGACGCCAGGTGAGCCTTGGTCTATGTAACATGAGTTAGCGGGAGAGATTTGTTTAGAAAGTTCCTCTCTAAATTCTAAATTCTATTCAAACTTATAATTAAATAAATAAATAAATATCCTGGATCATTCATCACATACGGCCATCTGATTCCAAACTAAGCAGAGTTTGTATTATGTAAACTAGATAACTACTATACGTAAGGTTTTATAACGCCTTGCATTGTGACACAGCTTATTATAATTAAACATACTACTAGCTTTCACCCCGCAGTTTCACACGCGTTCCCGAGAGGTCTTATACAACTGCAGCGCAGCGAGACTCGCGTCGGCCACCCTCCCCGTTTCGTGCGTTAGAGTATTTCATCATTCATTGTGTATTTTCCCGGGATAAAAAGTATATTTTATTTCAATCCAGAATATATTTTATCTGGGTGCCAAGTTTCATACAGATCCGTTCGGTAGTTTTTGCGTGAAAGTGTTATAAACATTCCACCCATCGTCACAAACTTTCGCGTTTATAATATTAGTAGAATAAACGCAATCTCTCTTTCTATCTATCGGTCCATTAGTGTGCTCATAAGTATAGGATCACTGCATAGATTGATTGATTTCACACCTAGGAAGCTTCTTGAGAAAGGTTTGACTATGTATCTATGCTCTATGACTTTTGTTTTATTTCAAGTAGGCAGGATGATAAGTCGTCTACCATCTTTTATGGACATTAGCAAAACCAGGAGGATTACCTATATAAAGCCCAGAAGGGAGGTAGTAAGCGATGACTAGAGAAAACTACGAGGTGACCCGTTTAGTCAGTGGTAAAACCAACAATGTCGATGGAGCTGCAGGTATAAGCTGTTCCTATATGAGAATTTTATAAAACGATTGAATTGCTTTATTTCTTATTTAATTTTACGACAGAAACTAAAGTTCCAAATAAAAAAACATACAAATAAAACCATAGAATAAAGTAAGTTTCCAAGCCTCGTAAGCGTAAACATAATGACATGTAACCGGAACTGGATCCGTAAGTAGCGTTGTAAGCGCCGCTAAATAATGAGCGAACATTAATTACTTGTCCCCTGATAATTACGCGCGTGCTCAGAGGGACCATTCACTTAGTTTAGCTTAATAAAGGGATTTATTAGTATTACAGACAATTGCGTGTGCTTATGTGGCGCTGATCATGGTTTGAGGGGTACAAAGTTATATCATTATTCATGCTTATTAATTTGAGCTGGTTGGCTGCCACGCCACAGTATGTTGGTTTGATTCCTATTCAGAAAAATAATTTTATGTGCATGAACATGTCCATTTGTTTTGAAACTGGGTGTAAATTTGGTACACATTCTGCTAAATTTGGAAACAATGTGTGAAAACTTTCTAAAGTGCATGAATTTATATCGTTCTCAAATTTATCATACCCGACATTGATTTACACAACGAATAGTTCTGGACATGCAAAGATGAGTGGCAGTAATTAGGTATTCCCCACTTAGTGAGTCAGCCTGCTGGGTACTACGGCACTTGATTTAACTTGATTTAACTTGCTCCCACACTCTTATGTCATTAATATTTGACAATAATATAATGCGTGGAGGAAATATAGAAAAGTAGACCGAATTCATATGAAAGAGAGAGCAAGAGAGAGGTGTTGGTGGCAGTTTTACATCATAAAAATATAAATCATCAAGATCAGCCTATAACTTGGACCAAAGGGTTACAAGTTCACGGCGACGGCGAACGTTTTATGCTAGATCCTGATACGAGTCTCCCTGGAGGCCTCTTGCAAAATAACTTCTAGTGTGGAATTTTTATTAACCGTCCGCTTTGAGTGCTTCAAGTCAGATATAAATCGCGTCATGTATTATTTACTACTCGTCAAAATTCAATGCCTTGCTTCATTGGTCCTTTTTCATGTTTAGTTTACTTCATTCGTTTGCTTTGTCGTATACAAATCTTTGGATGAATGTTTCAATGGAACTTTCTGAAAAAGTAATATAGGATATACTTATTATGTAAACTGTAACAAAAGCTGTAGATTTTATATCAAAAATATTTCATCATTGAGTTGTAAATGTTATACCTATATTTAAAAATAAACATGAATATGACAAAGAATAAGAAGGTGTATTAATATAAAATTTTGTGAAAACAAATGTAACTGGAAATGACAATTCTTCTTTGAAATTCTAAAGCATTTTAAAAATGTCTTCACCCATCCACATGTCTTTCCTCAGGTTAAACTATTTCCTACTTCAAAAGATGGCCGCAAAGAAACTCAGATAATGAACCTGCACGGTAGTAGATACTTTAAAGGAGACTTTGAACTAAGATAGTCTTTAAATTGTGTCTCTAACTTTAGAAAAACTTTGATATCTATGGTCAGCGAGTTTATTAAATCCTAATCCTATCCTAACCTCCTAAGTAATATTATAAAAGTGAAAGTGAGTTGGTACGAAGAAGAACATAGGCTACTTTTTATCCCGGGAAAACATAAGATCCCTGGGGAACGCGGGTGAAACCGCGGGGTGGAATCTAGCTTTTGATAAATTTTGACTTTTCCTAGATACTCAATACAGTTTGTAGAAACCCAGTTATTATTAAATGAGAGATGGGAATAATGCAAGTTATTGTTAAATTAAAAAAAAAAATGACAAGAAGATGATTGCTGTTAAAATTTTGATGTTAATTATCACCCAATGGGATATTTGCTTTATTTCGAATGATAATTCTTACAGGATTTTGTGTTTTGACCACAATATCATTTACTACAATAAGATTGTGGTCAAACACAAGTCAAGGGATGATATATTACTTAAATTTCCATAAAAAAATAGACTTGATTTTAAAATCATAATCACAAAGGCAACTGCCAACATAACCTAAAATGGAGCTACCAAATTTAGAAGCTATAATCCGTAAAGCTAGTTTAAACTCTCAATAAACGCTTTAATGTATCCGCAATCGCCTGCCAAAAGTGCTCAAGTTGTACGATTTAGTGAGATGATAGGTACCCAATATCCGTGCATCCATACAACACATTTGGTTAATTGTACAACCTGAAGCTTTTACAACGTTCAGACAAACATCGGTCTTTAAATAGACTACTATAAAACGACTTAATTCACAAAGGCAATCAAAACCCGAAACTAGCCTGCAAGCGAACTTCGCGCGCTGTGGGACCCTAGCCGAATGTTCACCGAAATATTTGCAATGCTAATCAGACAACCTATTCACACTCGCTTGTTGATCTTTAGATACGTGTAAGTGTAACGCCATTTCCTGGTCTGCTAATAGATTTTGAAGATTCTCCTATTTCCTAGATTATGGCTCCATATGTCTGATGCACATTTCTTCTGTATGAAAATATTAGGTACTACCTGTAAAAAAGAACTTAAACAAAACAAAATTAGCTAACTAAGCTTAACTTGAAACAAAAGAAAAGTCTTCATGCTTCAGTGACGTAACGATATAAGCAAACGTGCTGAAATGTTTCCAAAACGGATTTGCAACAATTTGCACCGAGATGCCAACTTCCACTGTTGAATTTATAACTATTTTCTGACAAATATTGTATGACTTTGCTTTGGAAGTCTCCAACTCTGTGTGTCATTATTATGTGAAATCGTTTCGTTAAAGTTTGAGACGTAATGTGACAGCAAATAGAAACTAATTTGAAATAATAAGTTACACTGTAGACTGTAACTTATAGATGTCATTGACAGACAATTGGACGAAATCTCAACGTGATTGGATAACTTCAAGTTCGGAATATCCCACACAAACCCTGCCAAATAGAGGCGTTATAAATTATAACTGCAACCCCTTGTAACGTCGCCAAATTATCATTGCTCGGATTTTCTTACGCTTAAAATTTTATTTAGTATCCAATATTTGACAATATATTCTTGTTAACACGTAGCGTAGTGAAGTATTCAAGCACTGCAAAGTTCCGCACGAGGCTGCTTCATAGATATTTCAAATATTTAATATCACCGTTGGGATTTGTCGAACGCTATAAATATGTATACAAGACATCATGGCTATTGATAAATTCCGTGGAGGGGTTCAATTTTATACCTTACTTTAAAAAGTATTTATATTGAACTAGCTTCCGCCCCGTGGTTTCACCCGCGATCCATTTTATTAAGTTTTCTGAAATTTTCCAATTTTCTGTGCAATATTTCTTTATTTCTTACCATTAAAACTTCTACAAAGTATTAGAAAACTAAAAAAAAACATGAATGAAATCAATTAAGTTGTTCTCAAGTTATGGCGTGACTAAGGGAAATAGGGATTCATCTAAAATATATAAAAATCTTGTATTAAAGTGTTTGTTATCGAACTTCTGCGAAAGGGCTTGACCGATTTTATGACATTTTTGTGTATATTTGGTAGGTCTGAGAATAGGTCGAAGGCTATTTTGTATACCGCTACGCGGTTGAAACCGCGGGTGACAGCTAGTTTATATATATATATATATAGATTTAATGACATAGCGCTTGGTTTGGCACTGTTTGTTTTCATTTCAGACTGTATATTAACTTTTGCTTTAATTTACGAATGGAACTTGTCAATTAGTAAATTATTGGAAGTCAAAATTGTAACTGGGATAGAAAGCCATTTACCAATATTCTATTACGGCTAAAATTACATAACTCTCTGTGGACACCAATACCTTAAAATTGTACATTTGTTTACAGATTCCATCAATTACTGTAACTTTAGCTTTGTATTATTTGATCTTTCATCAGGCGATTATAGCTCAGTGGTAGTATCGTCGGATACCGCGGCAAAAGTTGCGAGTTCGAATCCTACAGTTTGAGTTTTCAGTGAAAGAAAACATCGTGAGGAAACGGGAGCACGATGGTAGAGTACATTGTAGTACCTGCCTGGCTGGCTACCACCCTCAACCTGTATATCTATCGTCAAAGCCGCGCCAGAGCCAGTTCTTTGGCCTCATCACCACTTACCGAAGTGAGATGGTGGTGAAACATAAGCCTAAAGCCATAAGAAGTAAAAATATATATTTGATCGTACCAATAAAACGAACGGTCTATTTCACTTGATGGTAAATAGTCAACGTCTTCTAAGTTTCTAATACCTTTATATTTTGCCAGAGCAATCGGTGCAATTGCCCCCTCTGACACACGACCAAACCAATAACAAATTCAACTGTATTTCTCGATAGCAACTGCACTATTGATTTTATATTTTTTAGAACAAATTTTCTAAAAGATAAGTTATCATACTCTCCTGAACGAAATCCTGGATCCGCATCTGCAAACAGGTAGCTTATAATATGAAATCTAGTTGATTTTAAAGGCAATTGCACGTAATAAATGAATTAGTAAACCATTACTTACTTTGTCAAAGCAATACGTCATTATGTACACATTTGGAGTTCTGTTAATCGATTCATGCGTATAACACAAGAGTTAATCAGTGCGTGTAGCTACAGTAATGTCGGAGGAAGGTGTAGGCTTGATATACATTTGCAATTAGTCGAAGATGTTTGGAAATGACACAATATCTCTACTTATGCCCAAGAGCGGTCCTATTGGAAATCATTAGTGGAGGCCTATGTCCAGCAGTGGACGTCTTGTGGCTGAGATGATGATGATGATGATCTCAACTTACGAGTATATGCTAACTACAAAGTTAAGTAACCTAGTAAAACATCTTGTTGATCTGTTGCTATGTGAAAGGACAAAAACGAATTTATAATAGTAAAATAACAAGCTTTCGCCCCACGGTTTCGGATAAAAAGTAGCCTGTGTCATTCTCCGGTCTATAAACTATATAACTATATGCAAAAATTCACGTCGATTCGAACATACCAAAAAACACTTTATAATAGTAGGATGTTGATTGTTTTTTTAGAACACCTAATTTTTCCTTACTTGTTGAAATTAGTCATGAGCGGCGTTTGTATTTAATTAATAGGTTTATTTAAATTCAATAAATAACATTTATATTTTAAATTAGAAATTGAAGTGAATTAATTCACTTTTATTATAATTTCTAACATGCAGTTTATTAAACATTGTATATTTTTTACAAATTTTACTTGAAATATTTTTGCTATTTTCTGATAATTTGAATATTTTTGATTATTATGTATGTTTATTTACAACAAATATCAATGTATAAAATACAAACTATGATATATAGAAAACATCCTCAAAGCCCTCGCTGCTGTCGATAGGCAAGGTTCCCAACAGGCTGGCAGCGTTCCTTTTTTTGGATGGCCAAGCTTATGCGTTGGCGGAAAAAGCTCCCAGTATTATATTTATGACTTATATATAATGATACTAATACTAATATTGGAGTTGCAGTCGCAACATATGTTCCAAGCCTAATTTAAATGCCCGAAGTAAGTAAATCACGGTTATAATTAAGCTACTGAATTTACAAAGGCTTTCTAAATGGTAAAGTAATAATCCTATATTATTAGATTTTTCAATGGCCAAATAAACAGTATCCAGTATCTATCAGTTAATTTAAAAATATAATAGTTTTTGTATAGACTTATCTGATGAATATGTTATCTATGGTTTATCCATGTGATTGAAAAATCAGCCCTTAATATAGTCCTCTTCCTATACAGCCTTAATATGTCCCACTACTCCCAATGTTTAGCACAGGCCTCCTTTCACGATTAAGGGCGAAAGGGAACATTCCACTCCACAATGCCCACTGCAAATTGGTGGAGGAAGGCTAGTGGTCAACCTACTGTTGGAGTTTTCAAGCCACCTAGGTCTCCAACTAGCTTAACAACTATCACAATGATAACCGGGACCAACAGTTTTACTTGAGAGCTCAAAATGAGATACCACTAGGTGGTCACCCATCCAGGTACGTTGCTTAACTTTGCCGATCGCTTAAGAACGGTTAGCTACTCCATGAGCTATTCATGTAGTAAAGCGTATAGCCACGTAGAGAAATGGATCTCAATGGCAGCTGCGGGAATATCGATAGGTGCTTGGAGACAGATCGTAGTCGACAAATATGCTCATAAATAATAATAAATAAATATCCTGGGACATTCTTCACACACGATCATCTCATCGAATCGAAGCTTGCACTATGGACACTAGATAACTGATATACGACATAATATACTACTAATTGTAAATGTATACCTCCTATATATATCAATAAAGATAATTCTAGAGTATTGTATTTTTTTACTTAATTTTGACATGTTATTTTTTTTACATTCATATTTTTGTATGCCCGTGTGGCGGGACTTAGAGAATTACGTGATTTGTTTGTTTTATTTAAGATTGTTTTAAATCTACGGTCCACAAATAAAGACTATCAATCTGCGTGTATATGCATACAACTTATTACCTTCACTATACAGAATTGACGTAAATTATTGGAGAAAATAGTTCCATGTTTATTCCGCGAGAGGCGCTGCGCCATTTTTTTTATAGAAATGTTAAGGCAAACGTAACCCTGAGTGTAAATAACTGGACAGAAATCGAACTCATGCCTTGTTGTGGTGGTTATACTATCTAGCCCATACATCAAAGGCCTATCATCACGAAAACTTTGGGTTTCTATGTAAAAATGTGATTTTAAAAATGAAAATAAAAAGCATTTTATTCGAATATTGACGAAGACCAATTCGTCAATTCGCATTCCTTCGCAATCTTTTATTAAGCTTGCGAACGTTTGCGTCTCATCAAAAAGGAGGACTGTCATGTGCGAATCATAATAATTTATGTGATTCCGTATATTATTTTGAATATTTGAGTTCTAGACTCGACTCAATTAATTACAAATTGTAAGATTTTTCATTTATTCATTTTATTAATGTGTTTTTAATTTATTATTATACAATTTTTATAGTTGTTATCGATTTAGGTAACAGTTGATAAGCATAAGTAATTAATACTGGTGAGAATGAGTCGATTAAGGAAGAACGAAAACATTTTTCCACGTTTAAGCAATTAACATCGTTATCCTATTCAAATAGAGTTGAAAATAGTATACAAAATTAAATATGAGACAAAAAAGCGACGTAATCCTCGTGTCAATTATATTTAAATGTGAATTGTTCTCATCCAAAGTGCACAAATTTATCTTCTATAATAAATAAAAATTAACCGATTTGAATATTCTTTAACGCCTCAATACTGGGGTGCTTTAAGAAAAAAGAAAATTAGGAAAAACAAAGGAACAGCTAAAAATATAAAAATCTACATTTTGAATGGGTATTGCCACTTCAGATTACTTTCAATAGATGGCGTTCTTGGCGGACCTATCGTTTGACAGCTGTGCCATGCATAACCTGTGCGAAGCCAGGGCGAGTCACTAGTCATAAATATATACCTATAGTATTAATAATGTTTCAATATAGGATATGTAAATTAAATTAATAACGACAGAAGATACATAAATCTGAGGCTATGTCACGTCATTAAGGCACTGTAAATTGCCTTGTAAATCTTTGACCAAGTTCCTGCCCTGACAGATAGATCCACTTATAGGCTTAAGATCATGGATAGATAGGTATGCATTGGAATTAATTGACGATAACTGTACTTAGGAATAATGGAAAGGTAATTTCAATAAATTAGGTAAACGTTTCCCGGTGATAATCAGCCATGTTTTTTGTAAAAGAATTTTAATTTTATGTAAAAGATTTGAAAAAATTGTTGATGAAAATCTATTTGTGTGCCGTGCCTATTTGTAAATATATTTTTAATATCAAAAAATATTTCACAAAATATAGTCATAGATATGATACTAAAAGTTAAAAAATAAATAATTCTGTATATGGAAGGAGTTATTAAGCAATGCGTGGTTCCGTTGATTAATTATAAAAAAGTTCTCCTAACTTTGTTCATCGCGAAAGATTAGTAAAGTTTGCGAGCTTGATGAAAACTGATGTTTTGTTTGATTTAAAATTTAATAGAAAATTACTTTACGGTAGCTTTAGTTGGGTAACTAATCATCGCCATTTATTTACCTTTCTGGTTTTCAACTCATTTTATATCACAGATTAAATTGTTTGTATTGCTTACAATAATTACTTAATTAGTAAAGATTTTTTTCTTCCTATAGCAACATTTAATTTTAAACAAACCACTTATTCTTATTTTTTCTATGTTCACCTGTTAATATGTGTTGGTCGAATATTACACAGATTTAGTTGAAATTTTGCACAAACTTTTGGTGTTGGTAGTAGTACAGTAGATACAGTAGGTATATAACTCAAAAAAGTTTTTTTTTATTATTTTAAAAATGTCCTTTCTTATTTCATTTAAACTACAAACATATTACAGATGAGTTATTCAAACTCAATGAAGATATACTATTACCACCGCTGTTAGTATTTTAACATTTTTTTTTTGAATTCTTATTCATAATAAAAACGACAAATCTAGCGTTTTTACATCCAGCAAAAGGAACCCAACTTTCATGAACGGCACGCGGCTATTGTCGTTTTTTTTTTATTTATTTCCAATTGCAAAGTAATCTCGGTAAATGCAGCTGCTGCAGATAAAACTAAAAAAAACCAGTCTTATTTGTAATCCTACTAATATTATAAATGTGAATGTTTGGATGGATAGATGTTTGTTACTCAATCACAGCAGAACGGGTGAACGGATTTGGATGAAATTTGGCACACAGATAGAATATATTCTGGGTTAACATACATATAGGGTACTTTTATCCCTCGAAAACATAAGATCCCTCAAGATCGCGGGTTTAATAGGTGGATAGAGCCCCAGGACTGCCTGGGCATCTAGGGCAAGCCTTGTATGAAATCCGGGCTGAGTAGAAACATTATAAATAGGCGGACCGAGAGGAAGACCCGAAAATTATCACAAAATACCCAGAACAACAAATGCCAAGTGATAAAACTCACTCCTTTGATTTTTGCATAAAAATTATAAAGCAAGACCACATTATATCATTGTATCCATTTATGGGAGATGACGAAAAGATATATCTAGATTTTGACAGCGTCTCGTAACTCAACGTAGTAATATCCTCACTCGTCTTCCATGACTTCCCTTTAATCAATTCTCCACAATTTCCAATAAATCACAATTAGAATTTCATTAGCTAATCGCAAGAACATTCTAACTTACATACTACCCAGTACCTACCTAGTTGAGAGTAAAGCTAAGGGTAGCAAGCAATCAAGCAAGTGTACCCGCCACTCGGGATCAACTTGATTAAAGGGCCCTCGCCCTTTATGCCAAACGTTATTACATTTAATGTACGATCCACATTCCAGGTAACTTCAACTAGGTAGTTATTAATTTATTGAATTTGCATGAATATTATTATAATGTTAATGTAAGTGACCTTAATGTACATAGATTCACTCCTTAAAATTCCTCTCAAAATATATAATTTTCTATATCCACCATTAAATATTTACAAGAAGTATTTATAATCAATGTATAAAATACAAACTATGATATATAGAAAACATCCTTAAAGCCCTCGCTGCTGTCGATAGGCAAGGTTCCCAACAGGCTGGCAGCGTTCCCTTTTTGGATGGCCAAGCTTATGCGTTGGCGGAAAAAGCTTCCAGCCCGTCGGTCTCCCGAAGCCTCGATGAGCTTGGATGATAAAATCCTAGCAAATCGGCGAGCCTCAAACCCCCTGGATCCAAGGTTTCTACCGCGAACGGCATGAACGAAAAATTTGGTATAAATGCGTGAAGTATGTTTGTTGGTTGGTGATTTTGCGTAATGCTTTTTATCACTGAAACAGGTGAAAGCACGGACGAAAGCTAGTATATAGAGTATGGAACATTTTGTAACACCTGAAGGTATAAATTGTAGTGTAAATGGTGCAAATTCACGATGCAGCGATGGGAACTTAAATATTGAAATATTAAATTTAAAGATAACCTAAAATTAAAACGTAATAAAAACATCGCTCACGTACACATAAACACAAACACGTTTATTTAAATTTTATTTTCCTTTACATTATTCCAAAAAGGGTGACAGCTCATCCAAAAATGTATCATGTACCTATTATTAGTATTATAGGATTTTTTTTAAATTGTCAGTGCACAGTAAAAATTACATAGTAAGGGAACCGGAGTGTGAGGAATTCCAAAGACAGTTAATACTTCATTGATTATAAAACAGCTGTTTTTAGTTTTATCATAAAAACAAACTATTTATTAACATTTTTATTGTATCACAATATAACCAATAAAATAATTTTCTATAACAGAAAATACCCTTACTATTTTCGTTACGTTACATCCCCCATATTCCTTGCCAATAAAAATATACATATATAAAACATAACCGTCGGAGGTCTCACAGATATCTGATTATAGGATTGGGTGGCCATCACATTATGATAATGGATACTTTGGGGACGCCTTCATATATAAATAGATTGATTTCCAATTTTTTCCCTCAGCCCCTGGCTCCGGGCCGACGCTGGCTGATTGATTTTTAGGTTATTGCGTCTGTTATTATTATGGGATTTCGATAATTACGATTATATTGTCCCCTTCTGGTTTTCTTATGGAATCTTATGAAAATTATGTCAAGTACGATAATACGTAAATTACTTTAAGTAGTAGTCGTCCGTTTGTAAAAAAATATTTAATCTGATGAGATTTGGGGATGGAGGTGGAGGTCCTAAATGAGAGTATGTACCTTTAACCTAATTGTTTGTAGATCGTTCATTAAGATAGAGTTCAAAAATAAATATCTTTTTAACCGACTTAAACATTATAGAGGTTCTGTTATACCTCCGTTTGTAAATGCTTTTTATAATTTATCAAAAACTATACGACTACTTTTTCAAACTATAGATAGATACTCTACGATAGTTTTGCACCAAAAAACAATTATTAAAAATCATCATCTTCCTCAAATTTAGACCGAGGAAGTCCACTGTTGAATGTAAGCCCCAATCATTGATAAGAAATACATACAAAACTTAACTAAAGATGTTTTTTATGCATTAATCTACCGTATTGATTATCCTCCTACTAGCTTCCACCCCGCGGTTTCACCCACGTTCCTGAGGGATCTTATGTTTTCCCGGAACAAACAGTACCTATCCTATATATTAATCCCAAATATATTCTCTCTGTGTGCCACATTTCATCCAAATCCGTTCAGCCGTAACGGAGTTGAGTGGTAACAAACATCCAGACCTACAAAGTTTTACATTAATTATTAAATAAAATAAATATATATCTGGGACATTATTCCTCACACACAGTCATCTGACCCCAAACTAAGCAGAGCTTGTACTATGGAAGTCAGATAACTGATATACTACATATACTACTTTTCTTTTGTAAATACATACATATATAGACATTACACCCAGACACAGAACAAACAGACATGTTCATACACACAAATGTTTGTCCTGAGTGGGAATCGAACCCACGACCTGCGGCGTGATAGATAGGGTATCTTACCAACCACGCCAACCGGCTCGTCATTTATTATTAGGATAGTAGATACATGACTTATTTAAAGTCAAAGTCAAAGCCATTTATTCAGTTTAGGCCCTAGGAGGGCACTTATGAACGTCGATACTACTGAAGTTACCACCGATTCGGAAGTCGCCTTCAACTGAAAAGAACCGGCAAGAAACTCAGTATGGTTACATTTTTTATATACTTAGTTTTTTTTTGGACAATCTGACAATGTTGGCTTTTGTTCCATTAAATATTGTACAAATTAAAGAAAAATAAATAAAAAATAATGACCTGAACAATAGTAAGTATATCTAATACTAAGTACCTACTGGCTTTTGTATAAAAGTACTACTTCCAGACATATTTAAAAACAGTGTTATAATTTTGTTGAACGAGTATTATCCTAACAAAGTATTCCATGACGCGTTACATCCACTATGATTAGGTAGACCAACTAATTACACTAGTTTTTAATTAAACGAGCAAAAATAAGTAACTAAATGTTTCTTGCACTATTCACGAGATTCTGAGTGAACTTAATGAAAACGGAGGTTTTTCCTTTTATAATTCTTTTCCATATTTCTAGAGACAGCTTAAAAATATTCTTTACTATCTTGCCGCCCGCAGTTTCACCAACGAATTATTTTACCCCATTAGGAGTTGAATTTTGAAAATCTCTTATTTCTTGTCTCCATAATAAAGGAACCCTTTGTGAAAAATGTCAGCTTTCTAGATCGAAAGGTTTGGACTGGGTGTTGATAAGTTAGTCAAAAGTGAGCCAGGATTTGTCAGATAATAAATACATTTGATTAGAACAAGTACTTTTATAGAATGTACGTAAGTAAAGAAAAGTACATGCTTCAATATCTATAATGTTCCTTCTACTACTATATTGTTGCGTTCTGTTTTACCTTATACTAATCTGTTGATTCTAAAGATGTTTTTCCGTTGTTCTTATTGAGAAGCAGGTTTTAGCTTTATGAGCTTAAAAACCTTTGGTTTGTGTGATTTTAATGGCTTTTAGCAAAATATTATTATGTCACCACTGAACTAATGCTGCGCTATTAAAAAAAAAACATTCATAGCTTTTTTCCATCAAAATCACAAAAATATACCAGCCACATTTTCCATAAAGCCAAATCACTTAACCCATCACTCACCTGCAACAAACCAAAGATTTAAAAGATGCCACTCGGCCCTCGGGACCCGAAGCTCCTTAACCCTTCCAAGGCAACCTGCGGACGTCAATCACCTACCCTTCAGCAATTACGGCCGAACAGACCCCATCTGACTGTAATTTTCCACGCCACTTGGCTTAATTAGGTCAAACGCTCGTTCCCTCAGGACCTTTCGGACACTTAGTTTAAGACGTGGCTTGAGGGTTTTAAAGTTACTCGCGTGTGTGAGGGTCCAATCTTCTTTCTTGAATTATGTTGGTATATATGGATATAGAGATCTAAAAGTTAGAAACCATTTTTTTTTTTGTAAAAATACTATTCTACAAAGAAGCGTAGGGATATCAAGTAAATTGAGTTAGCTAGGTGTTTTTCACACTGGTTAGTGCGGGCTGAGAATCACTGGTTTGATAAGTGTTTTTTTAAATATTTTTTTTAAGATAGATTCCCGCGGTGATTGTTTACACGGACATACACACTAACTGCTAATGTCATAAGATTTACTCAAGGTAGACTCTTCAATTGAAAATGGGAGATCTTCTGCCAGGCAAGCTCATTGTGCCTGAGAACCGCGGTCCAACTGCTGATGTTGGAAACTCGTATAAATGACAAGTGCTTAGGAAACTTCGATAGCGCGATGTAGTTTCGTGTAGCGCCATCTATCCACGGGTGGTGAAAATTCCTTGCTGTGATTGATGGATGTCACTACATGTCGGTACTTCGATTTAGAGGCGTATTGAATCTAAACCAACAATGTTACCATCAGGTTGGTTAAGGCAAATAAAAGATTTATTATTCTTACTAGCATTCGCCCCGCGGTTTCACCCACGTTCCCCATCTTATGTTTTCCCGGTATAAAAAGTAGCATATGTTCTTCTCCGTACCATAGGCTATCTGCATACCAAATTTCATCGCGATCGGTTCAGTGGTTTAAGCGTGAAAAGGTAACAAACAAACAAACTCACTTTCGCATTTATAATATTATAAAAGTTAGGATTATAAACTACTAAATACTACGAATTTACATTACCACACACATACAATCTGTATAAGGTTTAAAAAATTTATTTCCTTAAAAGATTTACAAAAATCACAAACACAAGTTTGAATTAAAAATTTAGAATAAGCGTAGGTGGGTAG
Source organism: Tetheella fluctuosa (assembly GCA_951216915.1). Taxonomy (NCBI): domain Eukaryota; kingdom Metazoa; phylum Arthropoda; class Insecta; order Lepidoptera; family Drepanidae; genus Tetheella; species Tetheella fluctuosa. The sequence continues at coordinate 548,239 of OX578229.1, read as the reverse complement.
TTTGACGTTTTATGCGTACGAACAAGAATATATAAAAGGAAAACGTGACTGACTGACTGATTTAGCGGTTGAGAGCCCTCAGCGCTCGCCGCAAAGTCCGCGTAAGGGTGGAAGAAGGTCCCCTGGACCCACCACCTTCTGTTCCTGCCAAAAAAAAAAAAGACTGACTGATCTATCAACGCACAGCTCAAACCACTGGACGGATCGGGCTAAAATTTGGCATACAGATAGCTATTATGTAGGCATCCGCTAAGAAAGGATTTTTGAAAATTCCATCCTGAAGGGGGTAAAATAGGGGTTCGCGGGTGAAACCGCAGGGCGGTAAGCTAGTTCAATATAAGTATTCAGCGTATGAAAATTTTGTAGTAATAATATAAAGCAGCTTTTTAAAACAAGGGCACCATTATCAGATAAATGTAGCCAGAACACTACAAACAATAGCGATCCATAATTCGTCGCTTTATGCAAATCAAGTCCTGACAAAGGCATCCACTAGCGCTCCAGCTCGCTCCAGTACTGGCGCCAGCGCCGGTAGTTAACACCACGGTTCCTAATTCACGCGATAAATAACACATTTCATTCGTATTTGCATTCGTCGCTAAGGCGGAAATTGCTTGCAAAATCTCAACCTGCATGTATAATGGTATTAACGAGCTTTTGTTTTGTTGGACAAGGCATTTTCGACCTTAATGGTTAGAATTCAAATCAGATTTGGTAATGGATGACGTGAAATCTAATTGGATATTTAAAATACAGCTATAGATTGATGGTTTGATCTAATCAAATATGGGTGGATCGTTTGACGTTCAACGTTCAGTTTATTAGTCTCTAGATTGAATATTCAATTAATAAGATGGTTAGAAAATTTAAATTTAGAAGTTTAATTAGGATTTAATGTAGTTTTGTGTGAGCAAAAAACTTAAATCTTTTTTATATTAGATATTTTCGTCTTTACCTTGGGAGTGTCACTAAAGACATGACAGTAATCAAAATTCACCACAGCGACAACCAGACGCCATATTATTATTGTCAAAATGAAGAAAAAAAACAACAAACTACGTCAAGTGGGGTATCGTTGAATAGGTATCTAAAAAACATTTTTAGGTTTCTTTCATAATTTTTCATTTGAAATGCTGTTATTTCAGTTTTAGGATATATAACGATTTAAAGCTGGTATTCTCGCAAATTTTCTTATTTATAAAAGATTTTATACATAATAGCACCTATTTCGTTATTGTGCCCTTATACCGTACCGTACCTTATTCCGTTCTGCATTAGAATTTATGATTTAATTTTTATTTGTTGTTTAGTATTACTTAAAAGAATTCTAAAGTATTGGGCTTGTTTCTTTCTTTTTAGTTTTTACCGACTCGGGTTTTTTTGTTTTTTTATTTCCCTCTTCTATCTTTCTTACTTATATTGCTGGCCGTACTCAACATCAACACATCAGGTAAATACAAGTTATTAAAATACCACCTGCAGCGCTTCACCGCTGAATGTATCCGCCACATCCAGCGGTTGCATTCCAAATGAGATGCAAATGCTAGAAGCGGCTGCGGCGGCCGAGGAGGCAACTACCTCCGTAGAAATTTGTGGCTCGCTGTTTGTCGAAAATTCTCTATGCAGGTAACGTAGGGTTGCCGTCAGTGTCTTTATACTTAACAAGAATGACTCAAAATCGCAAAATATCTATATCCAAATTTTTCATTGGTTTTTGGTCATCATTTTCCTGGCCATCTTGTATTGCTGTACTCCATGTTAGCTTTTTTATAACACATACTTCATAAAAATTAAAATTATACAAAATAGAGTCTAAAACCGTGTCCTCATTATTGCCTTTCTAATGTAACCGGTTTGGGGCACATCGGTGTGTAGATATAAACATTTTTTGGTTTTATATTATGTATATATAGATGTATGTGACGATCTGGTTTTTGACTCACAGTTTGTTCATACAAATATCTTCTCTGTAGCAGTCTGTATTTATTTATAAGGAAATATTGACTGACTGACATATCAACACACAATTCAATCCGCAGGGTTTTGAAACCTGAAATTTTGTAAACCTGAAGATTCCTTAAATACCATAGCCATCAACTAAGAAATAATTTTCCGAAATGTAACCCCTATGGAGGTAAATAGGAGATCGCGGGAAAAACTAGCTTTTCATAAAAAGGGCAAACAGCAAAACAGTTTCTATGACAATTTAGGGCTGTAACTGATAATTTCTTGATGTAGAAGTTACAGGAGCATGACATCCCTATGTTGTCGGAACCGTAACAGTGTAACGAGGTCACTCGTCTGGCCATTGTTAGTGGCAGATTTATATCATGGACACGAAGCATGGACATTTACATATGCGATAAAATAGCAACACCTCTTGTTGTGTTGCTGAGGTTGTAAAACAAAAAATTCCTACACGCAATTACTCCGAAGAGGTTTTTAATAAAAATAGCTAAACTTGGCCATGATTTTCCTATGTTTTAATTGATAACACAAAAGCTTAATAGATAGTAAAAAAAAAAAAAAAAATCACAAACAGAAGAAAATGGTACTTAACTATTTTGTCTTTGCCTATTTATAAAATAACTAGCTGACCCCCGTGTTTCACCTGCGTTCTCAAGATAAAAGTTAAGTTTAGTTAGTTAAGTTATATATATAGAGATATTGAGAAAGGTTATATATATATATATATATATAGAGATATTAAGCTAAGCTAAGCTCAAAACTCGAGTACGAGAGATTTTTATTAGAGATTTTTATATATATATATATATATATATATATATATATATAAATCACCTTAACCTAAATCACCTTAATCACCTTAACTATAACCTTTCTCAATAAACTGGCTATCTAACACAAAAATATTTGTGTCTTAAGTTCATACAAATACTTTTAGTTTTTCCCAAATTTCCCAATTTTCCAGGAAACTTTTAAATTTTTTCTCTTCATAACCTTCCTCGGTCTTCAATAAATGTTAAAAAAAATCTCTCGTACTCGAGTTTTGAGCTTAGCCATACATTTTTATTTAAATAGATAAATAAAAAAAATCTTTAACAGACCACATTACATACACACAAATAACTTGAAGTCTCTGAATCATACATTGTTATGATTTTACAATATAATAACTGCCATGAAGTATAGAATAAACTGGGACTAGAATTCTAGTTAAAGTTATTTGATAGATATGACAAAAATCATATAGGTACGGTCAGCAACATAAGTAGCTGAACAGATACAAATTTACAAAAACATGTGTACACTAAAACTATCCATGATGTATACATTTATAGTATGTAGGTTTTTGAAGACATACATTTTATAACACCACTTTACTTAATTTTTCCATATTATGGACACTTTTAGTGTACAATTTCTTTGTAAATTGGTATCTGTTCAGCTACTTATGTTGCTGACTGTACCGGTGTATTCTCGTGGCTGAATTACAGTATTATAATTTTGAATAAATATCAATTTTTTTCAGTATCAAAATAAGTTCTATATCTAACTAAGTACATTTTAATTTTATGATAACTTAATGAATTCGTACAGTTCTCTCTAAACTGATAATTAAAACCACCTAAAACAGTTAAATTAAGATGCTTTAATTACTCGGAACCTTAATTATTTCCATCATAATCCCGAATTACGAGAATTTCCATTAAAGTATAAATCGAGGCATTTGGAATTCTGACAGCTGACCATAATTAAATTATCACTGTGATAGGAAACATCGATACCAGACAAAAGTTAGCAAGTTACTAATTAGACTGAAAACTAGGTCAAGTATAAGAATCATTTCTTGAATTTTTGCTTCACAATATCTTATCTCAACTATAAGCAAAAATAGTGCTTCTATTGAAACAAAGAAATTACCCCAAAAACCTGTATTAAAAACTTCAAAAAAAAAACTCGGATCATCAACGTTAATCGGGAACATTCAGCTGATACGGTATTAGGGGCTCATTTATCTAACTTTTCACCGAAACAGTGGAGCCGGGCTTTACAATACCCAGGGGATTTCATTTGGGCAATTACAGGGCCCTACTAATTGCCCACCATCTTAAGAAATGACGTTCGCGGGAGAAATTGTTTTTAATGAAAAATTTCAGCCGCCGCGTCTGCTGCGGAGGCTCCCCACAGTCTTTGTTCAATCTCATTTATGTAATTATTTTTATTTTTATCTCCGACGCTTTGTATTAGTAAGTTTTTAGCTTCCTTTGTAACTAACTCAACTTGTCATTTTTGTAGGCCAGCCTAACAGAGTTGGTGCCTGCGGCTACACCCGTGTTTTCATGCTATTTAGATATATATTTGAATTCTTTAGGCGTGAAAAGGTAACAAACAAACAAACTCACAATAGGCATTTATAATATTAGATAGAAGATAGGATAGGATTTCTAAATGATTGAAAGCAGAGATCCTTGTATTTCCCTATCACAATACTTTGCATGAGAAATCATTTACAAGAACATACTTATGTCAAGTGCATCGAACGTTTAGCGAATCACAGAGCGAGCTTTATAGTGTTTTGCAAATAACACCATTTACTGACGCGTGTGAATTCCAATTAAGCATGTGTTGTGTTGTAAGGCCCTCTAAAAAGGGTGCTAAAGCACGATCCAGAACCAACTTATTTCAATATGTTTAATGTAAAATAGTCACTACAAGTACATAATATACAATTTAATTCATAAAACATAATGAAAATAAAAATGAAAATATTTTTTATTCAAATAGGCCTTCACAAGCACTTATGAATAGTCTGACTCTAACGCACGGTTCGGAAGGTTGCTTTTACTGAGAAGAGCCGGCAAGAAACTCAGCAATTACTCTTTTCAAAACCAACTCAGATTTATTACATTAAATTATTTATCTAGTCTCACTGACAATATATGTGTGTTATAAAAAAAAAAAATAGAAACAAAGTGATGAGTGACTTAGTTAATAAATAGATAGCAAATTTAAGCAGACCAGCCCCCACAAGCAGCACCTGTTCACAAGTATGACGCATGTGGCAGCCATCGCCCTCCTCGCACATATTGTAGGGAACTGAGCGACCCGCCACACGACGCCGCCGCAAGCAAAGGCCTCAAAGTGAGCATGACTACCTTAAGCTTGCTAAAAAGAAAAACAATTTCACGGAATATGAATAAGAACACACAATATGTTATCACTGTTACCATTCACATGTTTATAGGGCAAAAAAAGTGTATCATAATAACAATATTTAAAAAAATATATGATAATATATTACACAAAAATTAATATACATACACAAAAAGTAACAAATCTACATTATCGTCTTTTAAATAATCATTCACAGTATTTCAATACCATAGACATGTTATGACAAAGATAGCTTAGGGGTAGTGACGTCAGATGCCACGCCCGAGGTCGTGGGTTCGAATCCTACAATGAGGATACCGTAGCACCGTGGTAGGTAGGTTGAAAATCGACCACCAAACACCTACCGGTGTGTTCCGGCATCTGCCCTTGGCAGTTAGTTCTTTCTAGGCTTTGTGTGCTTACCACCTTCGACCACATCGTCACTTACCATAGTAAGATTGTGGTCAAACACTGACCTATTGACCTAGATGTAGCCATGCTCTATATTTTCAAAGTGTCGTCTTTGAATGTAAAACAAAAGTCTACTGCCAGCAACGAGCTCAGTACAGTACAGTACAGGCAATAAGTAACAATTATCTACCCCACCATTGTTGCAGTATCGCTACTTAGTGAACTATTCATGCACTACGAATTGCTATACTGTGACAACGATATACGAAGATACAATTAATTTTGATAGTGTATTTAATTTTATATATCACTAGCTTTTCCGCCTCGCGGTTTCACCCGCGATCCCTTTATATTAATCATCATTTTGATATTTTTCCTTTTTGTCATATACAAGTATTGTCAGTGAGACTACATAAATAATTTTATGTATAATAAATCTGAGTTGGTTTTGAAAAGAGTAATTGCTGAGTTTCTTGCCGGCTCTTCTCAGTAAAAGCAACCTTCCGAACCGTGCGTTAGAGTCAGACTATTCATAAGTGCTTGTGAAGGCCTATTTGAATAAAAAATATTTTTATTTTCATTTTGTTTTATGAAATTTTCCAATTTACTGCGCAGTTTTTTTTTTCTTTCCGTTAGAACCTTCTACAAAGTATTAGAAAACTTAAATAAAGATGAATGAAATCGGTAATGTCGTTCTCAATTTATCGCGTGACCAAAGGAAATAGGGATTAATTTGTGTATATTATAGATTAAACAATCTACGATCATAATCGGTATATCATTATCTTTTCTATTTATCAAACAAAATATAATGTTTTTTTTAATCCTTACTAAGTATTATAAATGCAAATGTGTCTTTGTTAGTGTATCCTTATTTAAGCAGCGGGGCATCGAATCGACGTGACTGCATAAAGATAGTTTACAGACTAGAGAGTGACATAGGCTAGGAACGGGAGACTAGATATTTCAATTGGTAAAAAATACAGTTTTACAATCAGTTTGAGGAAAAGAGAAAAGTATTGTATTTTTGTATGTTTGTAACGAATATCCTCAAAAACTACTGGACCGATTTCGAAATTTCTTTCACCATTAGAATGCTACATTATTTCTGAGTAACTTGGGCTATATTTTATCCCGAAAACGCGGGTGAAACCGCGCGGAAAAGCTAGTGATATACAAATGGTGGGCTGGGTGGGAACTGTCTTCTGACACACAGCTCGCGCTAGTTTAGAAGACAGGGCTGCATTGTGTCTTTGTAATTTGATTAATCAAGAAAAGTATTTTATTTATAAATGCTCGTGACGTCAAATACCGTGACGAAAGTCGTGGGTTCGAATCCTACAATAAGCTTGAGTTTTTGGTAAAGGAAAACAAAGTACAGTCAGCGACAAAAGTAGATTGGCACTTTAGTACCGTGTCACATTACACAATTCATAATTTTCATACAAACTGTCAAGAGAATGTCAATAGATTAATATGAAAGGGTACTAAAGTGCCAATCTACTTTTGACGCTGACTGTACCTGCCCTACCTGCCTATTAGCCACCACACTTAGTTGAAAATCTTTTGCTAAGTAAAAAAGCCAAGTTCCTTCTAGGCCTTGTATGTTTACCACCTTCAGCCACATCATCACGTGGTGGAATTGTGGTCAAACGCTTACCATATCCACGATGTTTTATGTTATTATTCCATGTAGTTTGGTTCAAAGAAGCGTTTACTAGCGCAGGCTCTTTAGATAATACCCGGGAAGGAGCCGGTGAGGAATTGTTCACTCTCATAATTAATTACTGCGCTCTATTGGATATTGTGAAAAATTTCGACGCGGATCTGCCATGGTAGTTATGTTTTCATTATAAAAAATATTTCAGTTTTTTTTTTAGTTTATAAGGCTGTTTTCATACGTGAGTTACATTGTTCGATTATTGCAATTTTGTAACGGAGATTCAAGAATTGAAAAAGAAAAAAAAACCTTAAAAGAAAAACGAAAAAAAAATGTTGAACTTCGTTCTTGGCGGGGTCTCCCGACCGCATATAACTTTTTTTTTGGTAGTTCTATAGTTTATTTTGGTTTAAAACGACTTGACACTTGCTATCCTATAAACAAAGTTTTAAGTTTTATTGAAAATCCAAAGTCCAATTTAAATTAAGCTTTGTACGGATAGTGATATAAAAATAGACAGACGTGCATATTTATTTGACTACGGAACCCTAAAAAGGTATTCATTGATAATTCGCCATCTAATTTACTAGTATTATTAAGTATACTTTTGCCCACTTGGGCACGTGGAAATTCATCACTTCTCGTCTCAGTTTGTTTTTTCATAAGAAACGCCTGAAAATACTAATTTCCGGACCATGGAGAGCTCACTCGGCCTTATATATTTTTTTTAATTTTTTGTGATTTGGAACCTCTTATATTATAGGGATTGGTTTGGATTAAAGACAAAAATAGCTTGTTTATTGAAACCTATTCTTTGTGATATCTCTTATACTAGGTTTCCATCCCGCGGTTCCAAAATGAAAATAAAAATGAAAATATTTTGTTCAATTAGACCTTCACAAGTACTTATAAATAGTCTGACTCTAACGCGATTTGGTTCACAGATAGCTATAGTATGGAGATAGGCTACTTTTTTCTCGGGAACGCGGGTGAAACCAGCTAGTCAATTATAATAATTGATGCTACATAACGTATCATTTTATTTATTTATTTTTCTACGAATTACTTAGTCGCATCAAAAACTGAGGAACTAAACTCAATTTAAATTGAAATCACTTTGCTTACATACAATAAAACCTTATAGGAACATAATCCATACATGTAAACGGGTCTCTAAAACGGTGACGCAACAAAAAAAAATCCAGTTCACTTAAACTGTCCGTTAAAAGGCGGGTTGAACAGCAATTGCTCACACTTGCTCCTAGAAAACACAATAAAAGTTAAATAAAAGGCCACTCCGGCCACTTCCAGGACGGCCGGCTACAGGAAATCCATTCTGCGAGCCTCCAGGCTCTAATTTCCTGTTCACGGTGCTCGGTTCGCATGGTAAGTGTGATTTCTTTAGGATTTTTTTTGGCTTGGGAAGTTCATTAGAATAATCTTTTCAACGGCACTTTTGGGAGTTCTTGTTGTAGAATTGAATAAATGCTTTTAGTTTGAAAACTTGATTATATTTGCACTAAGTTTGATTTGTGATGGGACATTAGAGTGGGATAAAATATAGAGTTCTTTAATAAACAGTTAAAAAAAAATTATACTACATTGTCGGCAAACAAGCATACTGCCCGCCTGATGGTAAGCGGTTACCATAGCCTATGAACGCTTGCAACACCAGGGGTATAACTCGCGCGATGGCGACCCTTCCTCCTCCCCGATGAGCTCTGGCGATCTTACTCACGCACAGGAACACAACTATAAGTTATTTGGCTGCAGTATTCTGTAAGGTGGAGGTACTTCCACAGTCGAGCTGCTCTTTGAGCGACATATCGCTATGCTCTACCTCTCTTGTAAGTAAGTAATTGGACGCGTAAATAAATCATACCCTAGAATAAAATACAATCAACTTTTTATTATAGAAAAGCATTAAATGTGTCGGGAACGCAAGTAGAACCATTGATAGAAGCTAGTGACATATTTTAACTATAATTCAACTTAATTAAAGGTGCGAACGTGTGTTGCAACAATTTCATTGAAGATTCAATCACATTGTAAAACGAACCGTGGAATTTCATTAATTAAATAATCCTGTCAAAATAATCTTATTGCACATTTATAAAAGGGATTGCTTGAGAATACACCCACAATTATTTAAAAAAATCTATTTGGATTTGAATCCTATATGTATGTAGCGATGCATATTAGGTTAGACAAATATAGTCCAATACGTGTTTTAAAATGATTAAAAGAATAATTTATTATTTTTACTATATTTTTAACTCTGAATAAGACTGAGGGCCGGAAAATAACAGGAAATCGTGTGGGAGGGAGAGGAAGCTTTCATTCAACAGTAAGTAGGTGTGGACCGGCTTATACAGAGTGATACTTTAATATGAGATTATATAACCGAGTAATGAAGGTAACATAATTTTGAAAAAAAATAAACCCAATGTGTTCATGAAGTATAAGGCACGTACATATTTATTATATTACTTCATTTGTAATAAATGTACGTCCAAATCATTTTATTAGTATAATGCTACTCAACATTGAGATAAAACAATTTTACAATTTTGAAATCCAATGCACGTTTTTAACAACTGTATTCATATAGAAAAAACTATGTAGAACCAAATCATATTTCAAGCAATCCCTAAAATATAAAACTAAAAATACGAAGATTTATATTTCTGTCATACCGCAGAGACCTCCAAAAGAAAGAGTGCGCAGCAAACAAATTACGCAGTCACGCGGCGTCCACTGAAAAATCTTCATGAATTTATTTCTGCTCATCCCCTAAGCATTAAAATCCGTGCCGAGGCAAGCGTTTTTTGCTATTATTTGCCCCTGAAAATGTTTCAGCGAAACTACGTATCGAATGGGACGATGAATTTTAAATGAATTATCTTGATAATAATTGTTTTAAGCAAACACTACTCTGTGAGAAGTAAACATAATAACTGAGATGAGTAGGGTTTTTATATTGGACGATAACGATCCGATACCGATATATCGGCGACCGACACGCACAAAACGACCTCAGATTTTTTTTATAGACGTCTAGTTTCAAAGTTGCAACCTATTCCAAATTTAAAAACTTATTCAAATAATAATTAAACTTTGAACCTCATTTCTAATTTTCCTCCTTTTACCTTTCTACTAGTAGCAAGGCAAACTTTATAGTAAATAGCTATTCCCCGCGGTTTCACCCAGGTTCCCGGTGTGATTTTTTTTCATACAAACCTTCTGTCATTAACGACCACATAAATGAAAGATTTATCCAATTTGGTGCAGTCGTTCGGAAGTTATGCGCGTACAATCATTTCGGCGATCCATTTTTATATATGTACATAGAATATAGATAGAGATGTATTCTATATAAAAAAGAGCAATATAATTTATTATTCAATATAAATATTCATCAATAAATGATGTTCAATTTTCCTATAAAAATTGAACGCGTTTCGAATAATTCGAAACATAATTTATTCGTGTACATACATACTACATACAGATTCAATAGATTGGTGCCGACAACCGCAGCTTCCTCACAATTATATATTTACATGGATCTTTTGGAAGTATTTTGATGTTACACTTTATTTGTACTTCGTGGAAGGCAGTTAAGGGTGTATTCACACCAGTGTACTTATTTAAATAATTGTTATGTTTATTTAAAAATAGTCATAGAATATTATGGTGAGAATTTACAATGAGGAACTTAAAAAGTTTTAAAACATTATCGTTGTTATTCTACGACTGCTATAAAAAATATGTCAAAAAATTGCGTTAATTAGTGCATAATTAAAAACCGGCCAAGTGCGAGTCAGACTCGCACACGCTGGTTCCGTACCATTATCTATAAAAACGGCAAAAAGATCACGTTTGTTGTATGGGAGCCCCCTTTAATATTTATTTTATTCTGTTATTTTTTGTATTTGTTGTTATAGCAGCAACAGAAATACATCATCTGTGAAAATTTCAACTGTCTAACTATCACGGTTCATGAGATGCTGCCTGGTGATAGACGGACATACAGACAGACTGACAGACAGCGGAGTCTTAGTAATAGGGTCCCGTTTTACCCTTTGGGTACGGAACCCTAAAAAGCAGCACAAAAATGATGTTTTGTTAGTCACGAATATTGTAGCTTTAAGAAATGTTCCTTACCATTATACATTTTAAATTTAAATAAAACTCTCTTACAACACACTTCACTCTCAACTCGAAAGCTAATATATGCTTTATACCACTATATATTATTCATGAACCTATGGTGGTACGCACGTTTGGCTCCGACTGCGATATCACGCGATTCTCCTTTTATTACTCTCTGAAAATGTGTTTATACACCCCCGAAATCTTTTTATGGAGTGTTTATATTGCCAAATACTTTTGACTCTTTTAAGTTTTAATTCTATAAATGGCGTATAAAAACTTGCGAGGAATTTTAAGTGCTGTAAAGGTTATATAAAAAATTATAAAAAATAATTTGAATTTTCGCTATCAAAAATTTGGTAAATTACTTATTTAATAAACTTTGTTTGTGTTTGTAAATAGTTTGTTACATTTTTTGCATTCAGTATCGCCTTTAGAAGCCTTTTAAAAATCCCCAACCATAATAACATAACGGTTTTAAAACATACTTACATAAATAATTACACTCATAATCAGTACAAACAGACATCATAATCATGGACACAAATTTATATCGATTGGAAGGATAAGTTACCAACCGTGCCAAGCGGCCCGTCAATAATTATTAATACTTTATTATAAGAATTACTTTCATCTTGTGTTATAAAACAATAACACAAAAAAAAACTTACACCATTATACCATTAACTATAGAAAAACATGATATTATTTCATATAACATCCCCGAGCCCACGTTAGCGACGTTAAAGCTAAATATAGGCAATATGGAACACATTTAGCCCATATGCGGTGTAATATAACCTCTATAAGTGGCCACCACACGTTGTAGCTGCCTTTGTCTGCTCTAATGCGATTTAAAATAAATACACTGGTAGAATGATACCACAGATTTTATTTAACAAGACTGATAAGCGGGCAGACGGTCTACCCGATGATTAGAATTAATAAATGAATTAGCAGCTTTTATGAAGCTCAGAAGACAATTGGGTCCTAAGTCTAACTGCTGGAATACAGTCATTGATATTTGGTGACAGATTTTCAATTTGAGGGCGGAAGCCAAACAGTCGGGTACTACAGTGTATCCTACAACTGTTCTTTATTTATTTTAGGCACTGCTTTTTTTTCTTTTTTAAACATGATACAAATTAGTTGAATTGCAGGAAAAAGTAATACTATAGCGTAGCTAATAAAAGCTGTTCGAGTTTTATACTTTTATTATATTACAATAGGAAACTTTGGTCTACGGAGCTCATTGAATCCTTTGTTAGTTTACTAACGACGTGAAAATATAACAATTTGTTAGTCTAACGTATAAAATGCTATGAAACTTAAATATTGTTTAGACCATCTAAATATGCTTATGTATACTCTAAGGTCACGATTTATTGATCACCTTCTTGCTATCTCTATGTCGAACGTTACAATTAAGTCTCTCACCGGTTCGTAAGAAGATTATTACGTCAATAAAATTGGCAAGACATTTTTTATGGATCTGTTAAATTGTCTATATACAATTATATTTTATTTCAAAGATATATTTTCTTAGGACACATCGCCTGGGGATTGCAATTGCAAAGAGAAGCTACTAAAACTACATTGTATATTTCTTACATGTCCATTAAAACACAATATTAGAAATGTAGCGATATAATAAATTATAATTATATGTGAGGATTTACGTAGGTTTATTAACTAATTATTAAACACTTGTGTGACCACAATTTAACTAATGGTAAGTGACGATGTGGCCGAAGGTGGTAAGCACACAAAGCCTAGAAAGAACTGGCTCTCATGTGCATCTGCCGGAATACACCGGTAGGTATTTAGGCAGTAGATTATCAACTTAAAGGTGGTAACCGCCGTGCTATGGCTTCCTTACGATGTTTTCGTTCACAATATACAATGATACTATGACATTTTTTTTTTTTACCAAAAAAGAAGTACATTTTAAATTAAAACTAAATCTTCGGCAAACTGCATAACAGTTTGTTGGCGAATGAAGAGCACTCTAATATATTTAATTATTATGTATCTTATCTATTTATATACCTACCTATTATATAACCAATAACTAACAATATAACCAACTCAACGAATATAAACCAATATAAACAGAATTGAAGAAGAAATGATATTTGGCTCACTAAATATATATTTAATAGTTCAAAAACTTATGCATAACTCTCAAACATTTTAATACTTCTCAAGCACAAGTGAAATTCTTAAAACAAACTCGTATTCTTATAGTTTCACTTTACAACTTTCAACAATAGTTGACTTCATAACGGAACCATTTTCATTCATTACAGCAGCGAAACTTGGGGGGGAAATTAAATAAGTAGCGTATTCTTCGGCACTCGCTTAAAATCCGCTACGAGCTTAAAGCCGCTCCTTTAAGTTTGCAAGAAAAAACATAGAAGCAGGCAAGTTCGCTACAATCCGAGCATAACGAGCTCTCTAGGTAATTAGCTATTTGTTTTGAAGTCAAAGAGTCGAGTTTTGCCCCGTCTCGCGATGTGGTGTGAGCGACGAGCGAATTATTTGCTTTCATTTCGCGCGGAAAATGCAGCTACTAAGAGTTTTTAGATGTTGGTGTATTTAACGTCTATCAATGTTTGTTTTGAACTCTTATAATAAATAAATAGCGATTCAAACGATGTGAGTAGAGATTCTGATATATTTTTGATAGGATTTTGAAACAGTTAAAAGTTCATATATCTTTTTGGGACAATTTTATTAAGTCAAAAAATATTTATTTCATACAACTATTTTCCTTTCATTATAAAAAGTAAAACAAAATCAAAATCTGTCTTTGACAATTAAATATACCAATAAAAATATTAAAAATATTTTTGACTTAATAACTCTTTATTGTAAATCGAAGAAAATCAAAATTAAAGTACCTTAAGGCGATGATAGTACAGTAGAAGTGACATCGGATGCAGCGGCAAAAGTCGTGGGTTCGAAGACTACAATGGACTCGAGCTTTCGGTGAAGGACAACATCGTGAGGAAACCTTAGCATGGTGGTAGGGTTTTGTGTAGTACCCGTCTGGCTGCCTACCACCCTTAAGTTAAAAACCTGTCGTCAAGTATCTATTGGTGTGTTTCGGCAGTTGCACTTGAGAGCCAGTTACCTTCTAGACTTTATAAAGGTCGGCAACACGTTGGCAATCCCATTGGTATTGCTAATGTCTATAGGCGACCTGTCTGTCAGCGCTCTAATATAAAAAATGCAGTTTATCAAATATTTTCCTTCATAAAGTAAAATACTTGGGTTTCTATTACAACAAAGGTGCTCTTAAGGTGACGCCGCGTTAAGCTCAAAAATCTGAAATTCAACGTGCTGCGTCCCGCTCCCTACTATAGCGACCTCTCATAGAAATCCCGCGTAAACGGAAGGGGCGTATGCGACAAAATGGTTTTTATTGTTTAATTTAAAAACTACAAATATATTTCATACAACGTATGTACAAATTATAGAATCAGTTTCAATTTATATATTATGTAGAAATTTTGGAACCTCAAATCGATCCTCAATGTCGGTAAAATTGGAATCTCTTATTTTAAAGAGGTCTTTTTGATTCATTATTTTGTGTTATAAAAGTTAACCAATCGTGTTATGCAATGGACAAAATAAAGTCAAATACATGATGAATTCATACAATTAATTTCATTTCGTTCGCTTTAGTCATTGTTGAGAAAAATCGGTATCCTTGCAACCAAAATCTTCAAGGCGTCGCCTTAAAAATAAATGCATTTTATTAATTTTGCAACCCCAAGATAAAATGATAATGTCCCTGGGTATCGTTAAATGATATTTTCCAGACATCGTCAACTTTCCCGAAGACATAGTACCTACTGCTTTAACTTTATAAGAGGTAGACAACCTTTTTTAAGTGATATTATTATTTTAAGTATTTTCTTTATTCTTTTACGGTCTTTCTTTTATATTATAACGCTAACAAATATTCGTAAAAGTTAATTAAGCAGTAAAAAGTAAGTGAATAAGTTAAACTGCATGCGTAAATGCGTAAAACTTGGGCTGCCCGTTAACAATTTGGCCTGAAACTGGCGCTACTGTTTTTAACTTAATGAAAAAATATAAATGATGTTTTTTTTTTAACTTGCACTCGCTTAGTTTATAATAGTTCATAAAAATTGCAATATATTTTTTACTACTTTCTACCTCGCGGTTTCACCCGCTTACCCGAGGTATTTTATTTTTCCCGGGAAAAAGTACCTTATATTACTCCATTATAATAATTTTATTCCAGGGTATGATCTATCCATGTGCTAAGTTTCATCCTAATCCATTTAGCCATTTATGCATGATTAAGTCAAAAACATCCAAACTATCAAATTTAGTAGGATTCCTCGCAATTACTATGTTTGTTAAGCTACTTTGTTTGTAAATACTAATGTAAGACAAATTAATTTTATAGTAACATCCAATTGACATGAAACTAAAAAACCCAAAGAATACATCAAAAAGCAATAATAGACTAAACGAATAACTGTATCATTGAAAAATCAAATCCATCGTTCATATTTACATAGAGGGAGAAAGGGTTAGCGCCGCGGCCGCCACGCCACGCGCCCGGCCCTTTGCCTTTCATAGCCACAGCCTCGTAACCAGGCGTGCGTTACCTTTGAATAATGCACGAGACATACCGAGCTGCGAGTGAGCCGCGCCGCTTTTAATTTCGTTTTTACATGTTTGAGAGCGGGCCAGGTGACCCTGTCACTTTTGAATGTTTAACATTTTTTATCAGTTTTTAAATTTTAAAATTCGAGCGGTGTTTTTGTTTTTTCTGAGTTTTTTTTATTGAAATTTTGTCTACAAGTTATCACATCGTAACATATTGGAAAATGACGAATGTAAAATAGGTCAGAATAGTTTTAAAAATGTCCACTGTGACGTCAATATTTGTTTTTAAACATTTTCTTCATCCTTTAAAAAAAATATTTTCCATCAAAGTTAGTGCTCCTAAAACATAAGAGTATTTAACAGTGAGGTAGGTAACTGTGGCAGGTAACCGTCTAATTTTGAAACGAACCCATGCAACATGTTACCGGGCTTAATTGTGAGGACTTGCCTGGATGAAAATTGTACGGATAATTAGGAAAGGGCCATGTGGGTGTGAGACGCACTGAAATTATCATATTATAATTGAAAAAAATATTACATCCTACTAATATTATATATATGAAAGTTTGTTACCACACCACTGCGTAACGGTTGAACGGATTTAGATGAAATTTGGCACACACAGATAGATTATACCTATTCTGGACTAGCTGTCCCCCGCGGTTTCACCCACGTTTCCTAGAAAAAAGTAGCCCATGCCATATAATTTCTGCGTACCAAATTTCACCGCGATCAGTTCAGCCATTTAAGCGTGAAAAGGTAACATATTTTTATCCTGGGAAAACATAAGATCCCGGGAACACGGGTGAAATCGCGGAGCGGAAGATAGTAATTAATATAATTCTGGATAGAAAGGATACTCGCTGTGCTATCGTCTTAGCCGATCTATATTAGAGCTGAGTGCGATCGGGGTGAGTACATGAAGGTATCTAGAAGTGTATCTTTTGGCGGCATCGGAGCAAACAAAGGTATACACGAGTGTCTAATCTACGTCTTGGTTTCACCTATTTTATCACTTTAGGGCTTAAATTCCGAGGATACTTATGTCATGTTAGGTACCTACTAGTGAGCAAATATCATGTTTCTAGACCACCATATTGCCATGGATTAAATAGTAATATCGATGTATAAATCCTAAGTTATTATGAACGTTTAAACCACTATACGTATTGGAACCACTAAAGCGTCTCTATGAATGCCATGGTAAATGTATGGGTATTTTATGTTAAATTTTGGATATTTATTGTGTCATTGTCATTTTACTCATTGCGTAGCGTAGTTTTTTGAGATATTTCGATATCTTTTCGTCCGTGGCATTACTCGCATAGACTTTAAAATATCTATATATTTTCTTCTTTTCACCCGATTTCGATAATACTAGAAGCGCGAAGCCAAGCCACATTAACTTGTGGAAACTTCAAGAAAATCCATTCAGTAGTTTCGAAGATTAGCGTGCCCAAATAGACAGACAGACAATAAAAAAAATATGTTAATCTTCCTACTTGACACTCCATTTTTGGTAAAAACAAAGTTAAGATCTAGAATTATAGAATAATCACCTGATCACACTTATACACTTTATATAGGCAAATGTTAAAACCTAACTTAACAAAATACTAGGCGTTCAAATACCTCCGTCCTAACAAATCACAATAGCCCGTGACGATATAAAATTTCAAGGACCTTCCATTAAATTTGATCCAACAATATGACGTCCTGCGAATATGCCGTGATGTTATCCCGAACTGACCGCGGGACCTTCGATATACGAGGACGATGGTGCATGTGTTGAAAGACAGGAGTTTTAATAAAGCTCTATTTCACAAACGCCATTACATAAGTCATATAGAAATAATAAAAATGTATAATAGCGACGACTTATGATTTCATAGAAAAGTTAGTTACAGTCGCAAAGTCAAGTTATTATTATAATTTGTGTTATAACTCCGTGTGCGAGTTTTTTAGGTGTCATTTCTACGAATATCAGTAATTGTCTTTAATTGTCTGTAGTGAATTTGAATAAATAGTTCAATAATTTGTTTAAATCTCAATAACACTTAAATCCACTTGACAAAAAGAAAACTTAAAAGTAAAAAGCTTATATAAGATAGTCTAAATTTAAAAAAGTCGCTATAAAGATGGTGAGCTCTCGACCCCCACGGATAATTATAGCTTTACCAAATATTCACTAATATTATAAAGAGGTAAAGTTTGTATGTTTGGATATAGGAGGATCTCCGAAACTATAGATCTAATTTGAAAAAAATCTTTATTGTTAGAAAGCCCGTTTATTGAGGAAGGTTATAGACATTTTTTTATATCTATGAAACCACGTGGAATATTTAAAATGATATAATAAAATACACACTAGAAAATCCCAGCTGTGTAGGTTTGATCTTTAGTTTATTATACTTCAGTCTGGCAAAATGTAAAGCTTTTTTTTCTTCTTTCATTAATTTGCTGTGAAACAAGAGAACTGTACAGGTTTATGACTTACACCAAAAGGGGTAGTTTTCTGATTAGCATCAGCCTTTGCCCTTTGACTCACCTTTTGTCATTCAATCATACCGCCAGTTGTGCCTTTTGATGCCTTATAAAATTGTTTGATGATTCCGATTGATCAATATTTATCAAAAAATCTATCAAAAAATTTATCCCTTAAATTGAACTAGGTATCTAATTAGTGGCAATGCCCTTTTTTCTTTTTAAGAAATCATTTTTATATTATTTCATTAATTGGCATTTCGAAACCTATGCTAGATTTTGATTATTTAGAGAAAACTTTTACTTGGGACCGAATCTCAAATATCCAGCCAGTATATAGATTATTAGTTGTACATAATATTATATATATTATGATAGAAAGAAACAACAATAAAGAATGCTGAACAAAGACCTCTTTAAATTTATAAATATTTATTATGTGTGGAAATCTAAAGGAGGTTGTTCATCCAGTGGCTTCCACCGGCAGCCAGGTCATCGATTCACTTGATAGGAAGCCGTCCCGCTCGCGTCCTGTTACGTAGTCTCCACTCAAGAAACTTTCTTCCCCATCCGTTATCAGCTGTATGTGACCTGCCCATTTTTACTTCAACTTACTGGCTCCACGAGTTATGACCGCAGTTTAGACTCTAAAACATACCAAATATTAGTATTTAACTAGAAAAGTATGAGTTTACTAAAAAAACGAATAAATTACTTTAAGTTATAAACTTCGGTAGACATTTTGATATTTTCTTTTGAATATATCTTACGAAATCTGAGATATAACTTTAAGTGAGAAATCAACTCGTCGCACTAACTTTTGAATGAACATTATAAGTTCTTGTTTCACTTCATAATGCTAGTTCTCAGTTCTGACTTTAAGGCTCCAGTCTCCCTTAAATCAGTGTTCTTGCGGAATTTATCAGAAAATAAATCAAAAACAACGAACGCTGGCAATTCCCAGCGGAAATTAATGGAATTTTGATGCGTTTTATGTTTTATTTGTTTAGTTTCGGTAAACTTATTTAAAATGGTTTTTTGAATGCAATTTTCTTTTATTCGACAGATAAGTAGTTGTTTTCGGAGTGGTTAAAGTGTGATTTCTCGAAACCATTACTTTGTAATAGAAAAAAATATATGTTGCAAGGGTCGAATTCAGAAATTTTTAACTATTTAAAGCATTTTAAATAAGAAATTGAAACGATTTTGAAAAAAAGTAACTTGATGAGATTATTGTAGAGGATTTGCCGACAAATGTAATCTGAATACATTTCTTGTTTTTGTTATATTTTTTTCGTGGCGTGTGCATGAATGAGTCCTTCTACGCGTGGAACGTAAATAGAGGTATGTTTAAAGCCTCACAAAGCTAATAAAAGTTGCGTCAAATTAAAAAATAAAATATGTATAGGAAACTTCAAATCTCACACTTTAAAATAACGTAAAATATATTTCATTTATTGCTTTTCTGATGACTAAAAAAAAATATTTCTTTTTTGATAAATTCCGCAAGAACACTGATTTTAAGGAGACTTGAGCCTTAAGTAATAAAGTTGATAACTGTTGACAGTTCACGATATGACCACTAGAACTAATAAATAGGAGCTGTCCCCCGCGGTTTATCTGTGTTTCTGAAGTCATTTTCTTAGTTTATCGATAAACGTAACTAACAAACGGACAGGTAAAATCACTTTTGATTTTATGATATTTTATATTTAGCGTATCCACACAGTTCCAGCCGCAAGATTTTGTTTGTTTAACGAATATTTGTTGCATTTTCATTTATTACGTCAATTTCAAGATATAATGATTTTTTGATATGCGCTTGAGCCATATGACAAAAATGACGTAAAAAAAATGTTTCTTTGATTTGTATGGAATAAAAATACTAGTATCAAAACTGTAATCAAAGAAGTATTTCTATAAAAATGCTTAGATCATTCCAGAAGTTTTAGTACAGTCAACTATTTATTTTAGTATCATTACTAGATGAATAGCGCACAGCAAAAGGAGTTCTATATTGACAGACTGTTAGTATATTTCAGAGAAATCTTTTTCCATTGGATTATTTATTTCATTGATTGGGAAATAAAGTTTAGTACCTATTTGTGATAAATGTTGTTATAATCATAATAATGATCTATTCCTCTCTCTCTTATTTTATTCCCATATTTCGAAAAGTCCTTTCTACAAGTAACATTATATGAATTTCGTTGTCATCCAGTAGTTTCTTCAGAAACGACTTAAATTTCATTTATTACAAGATATTGCGTTGATATTTCATTATGAATCAAACAGGCTTTGTGCTTCTCAATATAGATACTTTTGTGTTGTCTAGATTTTACTATACAGGGTTAATTTTAAAACACCAACAGTGATTTAGGGGGTGGAAGTACTCATCAATATGAACAACTTTTACTATGGGACCAACCCTGCAATCACGAAAAAACAAAAATAACTTTTCATACAAAAGATCAACCTTGCTCAATCAAAGTGTAAGAAAAGTTTGAATTTTTTTTCACACCCTAAAGCACTGTCAGTATTTTAAAAATAACCCTGTATATGACTTGCAGTAAATGATTTCACGTGGCAACTATTTATTGATGAACGAGTGTTATTTCCTTCAGTAAAATCGAAATTTCAATTCAACACTAGAGCGTCCATTTACCAGAAGTAACTGCGTAGATACTATTAGTAAATAAAAAATATTTAATGCGATTTCGGGACACATATTCATTCCAGCGTCTATTCAGAAACATACTCCTCTATTTCCTAAATCCCTACGTCATATCTCTAGCCGTATATTTGGTAAGTACTTCGTTGTCATCTATACGAATGTTGGAAATTCGGAAATTAAGCACTATTTCCAGCGAAACACAAAAACTAGCGGACAGTAAACTGTGATAATATACTCTATTTATCTAGTTTGTTTTACCGCCCATTCATAGTGTGCGTCATGTTGGTACTACCCGTATGCCTCGTTTTGATAGTTTTTTTTATTATAGTTATTTTTATTGACTTGCATTTGAATAAATATTTGCTAGAATTAAATTTAAATATTGAGCTGATTTTACAATGAATTTTGCTTCAATCGTGTGAATATTTACATTATTTTTTTCGTTTCATAAATACAAAGTATAAAATGAAATGTATTTTTTCAGACTTTTTATTTAATTCGGGTAAGCATTCATATTGTAAATATTTTTGCTACTATGTTCGACCATAATTTCATCATGGAAAGTGATGATGTGACCTAAGGTGGTATGCACACAAAACCTAGAAGAAACTGGCTATTGTAACGTAGTAAAAAACGGTTCTTTAATTATTTAATTTTTATTAAATATTTTCATTTTCATTCGATTATTCAATCGATTAATCGGTTTATAAATTAATATTTTTCCTTGATTAATTGTCTGTAGCTTTCTATTATCTATACGGTTCGGAGCCAATTAATCAATAGTTCCAATATTAAGTGTATCTTTAATTGTTTATCAATTATTATTGAAACATTATATTTGCCTATTGATTTTTAATCGATTGATCGATATGTTTCCGAACGTAACTATCTCTTGACACTGTTTTATTGTCTGTGGCCTCGGTTGTCCTCGAAGTTACAGCCAGTAGATCAGTCCCATATTTATTTGCCATTCATAGGGGAATTAGGGAATCGATTTTGTCGCATATTTGAAAGAAACTGGATTTAATTAATTTATTTTTTTTGTTCATATAAATTGATCGTTTGTTCGAATGATTTGGTCAATGGATCGATTCGGTTTTCGGACGAAACTTTGTGTTGTCAGAGAATAAATAAATTTTGGACATCACCTATTTACCCATTATTTTTCAATTTTAGTTGCATATACTATTTTTTTATATAGAAATGATTTAATGTTTGCATAACAAACCTTATTATATTTTTCAAAAGTCACGTTAGGTTGTTTCTAAGTATTCAAAGTACGTTTCTTACCTTTGTTGTGAGTTCATTCTCGTCAGATTGTCCCCTTAAAAGGACAATATTCTCGCCATATTCTGGGATTATTTTTAGTTCCTTAACCCTTGGTGGTGCTCCTTGGATAGGACAAATAGTTATTTTTTTCATGTCTCACGATGCGACGCGTGAGCATATATTTTATTTCAAGCCAGTTTAACCTTTGATAATGCTTGGTGCAATCGCATCGGCCGGCCAACGTCGCGTGGCGTGGCATTCGTTATGACGACAGACGTGAAATTAATTACAAGCCTCCTTGGCTTTTACCAAGGTACGTTACTTACTATTAAGGCATATTTGTGTTTAAATCCAGAATTGTCCAACTTCATTGGTCAAACTGTGAAAGATTCCATGAGGTCTCATAGGTTAGGTACATGTGGGTTCCTCATGTTATTATCAAGGAGTATATTCCCTTAATTTGTTAATTTATTTGCCAGGTTATAGTCGTAAACCTAAATAAATATTAATTCATGTTAATATGTCTATAATTCCTGTCGGGGTTAGATTTTCCCATCTACACTCCTATTATTATGTGACTGTAATTGAGGACTTTGTGTCCATTGTAGGAGGTTTTTCTTTTCCGGGATACTACGAGGTTTTTTTTACTACGAGTCTACTACTTCTTCTAATACTTCTGATACTACTTTTTCTACATGTTCTGCTTCTGCTACTTTTTATACTGCGGGAACCTACCGGGTCCTACAGCTGGAAGGAGTAACGAAAGGTTTTATAATAGATATATATATTAAATAACATTAATCTGAACATTATGGTATAATAATAATAATAATAATAAATATTTTGGGACATTCCTCACACACGGCCATCTGACCCCAAACTAAGCAGAGCTTGTGCTATGGAAGCCAGATAACTGATATACTACATATACTACTTTTCTTTTGTAAATACATACATATATAGATAATTACACCCAGACACAGGACAAACAGACATGTTCATGCACACAAATGTTTGTCCTGAGTGGGAATCGAACCCACGACCTGCGGCGTGATTGATAGGGTATCTTACCAACCACGCCAACCGGCCGTGGCCGTTTCCACTATTGGCGTCCAATTAATTTTAATGAATAACTTAGTAATGCAATTCATCTCAGGTAACCCACAATCTTTCTCCTTCTGAGAAGCTAGGGCATATATTAAATAAACTTCTACTTTAAAACAAATTGATTATACTATTCTGAACCGGTAAATTGTGTTTTATTTTCATCAGGGGTACCTTTTAGGGAACGCAACGGACAAGGGGGGGGGGTTAAAATCCGTTACGTTACACTATCAAGTGCACTAACCGGAATATACCGGTTGGTGCTTTGCAGCAAATTTTTCAACTTGAGGCCGACTTGAGCAAACCACGCTACAAATTACCCCACCACCGTGTTCAAGATGTTTTTCATCACCGAAAACTCAAGCTCATAGAAGCATTCGAACCCACGACATTCGTCGCGGTATTTTCGGCGTCACTACTACTGAGCTATCATTGCGATAATTATGTGCAAGAGTTTTATACAAAAAAAAAGAATTAAATATATTTGCTTGCCCCGCTGACTTAACGCATATAACCTGGCAGGGTTGCCTGTTGGGTTAGCAGTTCTGCGATTTGAATCAACTCACTTATTAAGTCGGCGTCATGAATACAGGATTAAACTTTGCAGCAGGCTACGCTAATTAATTGAGAAGTAAATAAAACATTTTTGCGAGCCGGATACCTCCGTTCGACTTTTTGTGGTTCTATAAAGTTTAAAAATTCCATTTTTGAAATTAAAAAGTGGCGACAGAGTAGTAATTATTGTAGAGTGGTATTTGGTTTAATAAACTGCTAACATAAATGCAATGTTGCAGTTGCAGAGCCACGACACTCGTTTTCACTACTAAAATATTTGTGAATAAAACAAAATGACGTATCTACTTATATCCACTGAAAGTAACGAAATAAAACTTGATAGATAGAACACACACGGGTGAATCAAGTAATCGGTTGTTGTACATAAGATAATGGGAACGTGGGCAATTTAACAATGGCTTATTCCACTTTGTAACTAATATTTTATTTTACTTATCCTCTTTATTATTAAAAATTTAAAAATGTTTAGATACAACAAAAAAAATTTATGCAAATTTATTTTTAATCTTATTTAACGCAGCTATGGTACAACTGATCGACGTAATTTTTCCATAGAGATAGTTTATGAACCAGAGAGTAACATAGGCTACTTTTTATCCCAAAAAAGTGGGGTAAATAATAAAACATACCCTGGGACATCACACACAGCCATATACAAACTGAGTAAAGCTTGTACATACTATGAAAACCAGAAAAATTATATTACGTAAACTTAAACCCAGACTCAATATAAACTGATATGTTCCTGCAATATTTGTTCTGAACCCACGACCTGTGGCGTGGAAATCAGCTTCTTCTTTCTTTGGCTATTGTCCCAATTTACTTGGGGTCAGCCCTCCTAGTATTTCTGCGCCACATCGTTCGATTGTGGGTTGTCTCTCCGTTCGTGTTTGTAGAACTCAGGAAGTTTTCTATCGTTCGTAGCCAGGTTATTTGGTGGTCGTCAGCGGTCCCTCTTTATCTCTTCTATATTTATAGCTCTCTCTCTCTTTATCGCCAAGCACCCTACTATTGTGAGTATAAAGATTTACAATATAGATAAACTAGAGTAAACCCTAAAGCTAAGAATTTTCCGGATTTATAAGTGTGAAAGTTTGTAGGTTTGTGACTCAATTACGCATAAACGGTTGAATGGATTTGGATGAAATTTGGCTCATAAATAGATCATACCCTGAAATAGCATATAGGGTACTTTTATCCAGAAAAAATATAAAATAACTCGGGAATACGATTGAAACCGCGGGGCAGAAACTAGAACTCTACATTTTGTCGTAAGTATGAAACGGTTTGTTACTTTTACATTACTAAACAAAATACCATCATCCAACTAATTAAGTTCATACGTATATCAAAGTATAAACAGGATGATTTTTTAGTCACTGGCAATACTTGCAGGGGTTGAAGTACTCATCAATATTAACAACATTTATTATGGGACCAACTCTGATATCGCATAAAACAAAATGGTTGCTTCATAAATTTTGGTCGAGTAGGTATTGAACTTTTGTATGGAACAGCTGATATTTTTTTTGTTCATATTGATGAGTACTTCTACCCCTGCAAGTATTGCCAGTGACTAAAAAATCACCCTGTATAAATCGCAAGTAATAAAGCATGTCTTCATAACACTAACCTATTTTTTCTCATAAATCAAGTCCCGTCCACACCTAAGTCCATAAAAGATAATTTCGAGCAACTATAACATCTAATAGAGTTGCAATAAAACGCCACAACACAAAGTGGAGTGAACCAAGCGCGGGCAGGTCTCTCCTGATAACACACCCTGTACATAACTCATCGACGCCATATTTGGTGGCTTTCCCTTCAGATTGTACAATATTTATGTATTACACGTACACTTAGCGGAGGCTGTTTATTTTCACATTTTTCCACAGCCGCTGAGTACATTCACTATTTTAGGTTTATATTAATATCCACGTATGCAAATATACTTTATAATGTATGTATGTAGTGACTGTTGGTGTAACCTAGTTCTCAAGTATATTCTGTTAGAGGTGTAATATTAAATGGAGGGTCGGAAATTCTGAATGCTGATTTTATAATTCTGTATTTTTGCTAGAATACAGTATTCTATTTCTAGTTAGCATCATAAAGTGATTCAAGTTTTGCCACCTAAACGATTTCTTTTGACAAAAGAAAGATTCAATTTAGGCCGAGTTGTAAATTTATGACGTTTTTAGGGTTCCGTAGCTAAAGGGTAAAACGGGACCCTATTACTAAGACTCCACTGTCCGACCGTCTGTCTGTCCGTCTGTCACCAGGCTGTATCTCATGAACCGTGATAGTTAGATTATGTATTTCTGTTGCCGCTATAACAACAAATACAAAAAAAAAAACAGAATAAAATAAATATTTAAGGTATGGGAGCCCCATACAAAAAACGTGATTTTTTTGCCTTTTTTATAGATAATGGTACGGAACCCTTTGTGCGCGAGTTCGACTCGCACTTGGCCGGTTTTTTATTGAATTAATAATAAGTGGGCTATCACAGAACTTGTAATATGGAAGCCAGATAACTGATATACTACATAATTATACTACTTTTCTTGTATGTCTATATATTTACATAGATAATTACACCCGCTAGGTATTATCTCAATATTCGTAACTTATCACACCTATTATAGTATATAACGAGATGATTTCCTCAATGAAAAGTGAAATTAATTAATTATTTTTTTACAAAATTATGTTTGCTTTATGTGCGGAATATTTATCATATAAATAGGCAAGTACATATTAATAAAGTACTATTTCCACTTATTTTTGTGAATCGTTTTTTTATTTTTTATGCTACATTGTCGGCAAACAAGCACACGGCCCACCTGATGGAAAGCGGTTACCGTAGCCTATGAGCGCTTGCAATACCAGGGGTATCACTCGCGCGTTACCGACCCTTCCCCGCGCAGGAACACAACTATAAGTTATTTGGCTGCGGTATTCTGTGAGGTTGAGATACTTCCCCAGTCGAGCTGCTCTTTGAGCGACATATCAATATGCTCTACCTCTATTGACGGGCTTTAGTGTTATCGATAAAAAAAAATGGAAAAGCCACAGCAAAATGTGGCCGGGTGTACTCTAGTTTTAAAAACCCGTTGATCAATATTGAATTGTTTACATTGATTGAATAAAGTTTTGCTAACAACTAGACAATATCTGTACCTACAGTAAATTGTTTTGACTTCGACTCTAGGTCTCGTACCTGTATCCGCATTTTTCCTGCAGCCATAGATTGTTTACAAAAAGTTTGATCTTTAGGATGGAAATATTTGAATTTTAATTCCAAGGCATATTCCCCACATAAGTTTAAGTAGGTACCTATATTATTATGAAGGCCAGAATACTACCATTATATTTGGAATCTAATCAAACATTTCAAGGTGAAAATGTGTTCAAATCGTTGCAAAATGTTTTCGAATATTATATTATACTAGCTGTCCCCGCGGTTTTCACTCGCGCAGCGGTTTAAAAAATAGATAGTAGCCGATTCTCAGACCTACCCAATATGCACACAAAATTTCATAAAAATCGGTCGAGCCGTTTCGGAGGTGTATGGTAACTAACATTGTGACACGACAATTTTATATATAAGATTAGACTTCCGCCCCGCGGTTTCACCCGCGTTCCCCAGGGATCTTATATTTTCCCGGGATGAAAATTAGCCTATTTTCTTCTCCATACCATAGGCTATCTGCATACCAAATTTCATCACGATTGGTTCAGCAGTTAAGCGTGAAAAGTTAACAAAGAAACAAACAAACAAAGTAACAAACTCACATTCCCATTTATAATATTAGTTAGAATTAGGATTTTCTTTCTTTTTGCCATACCTAATCATATTTTATGTAAGTATATGGTGTAATAGTTTTGCATAGAATTTAGTATTCATTTAGCTTAAGGTGAGCTTAAAAATCTGAAATTCAACGTGCTGCGTCCCGCTCCCTACTATAGCGACCTCTCATAGAAAACCCGCGTAACCGGCACGGGCGTATGCGATAAAATGGTTTTTATTGTTTAATTTAAAAACTACAAATATATTTCATAAAACCTAAGTACAATTTATAGTATCAGTTTCAATTAATATATGTAGAAATTTTGGAACATCAAATCGATCCTCAATGCCGGTAAAATTGGAATCTCTTATTTTAAAGAGGTCTTTTTGATTAATTATTTTGTGTTATAAAAGTTAACCAATCGTGTTATGCAACGTACAAAATAAAATCAAAAACATGATGAATTCTTACAATAAATTTCAGTTCGTTTGCTTCAGTCATTGTTGAGCAAAATCGGAATCTTTGCAACCAAAATCTTCAAGGCGTCGCCTTAAGACAATGCGCAATAACATAGCTTTTATATAACTAATTTAGCTGTTTCCATTTCTGTTAAACTAAAATGTATAAGGCTACAAAAGCCTGTTACTGACACAGTTCGCTGATTTGCTGTGACAGTGTTGCGTTAAGGCCGTCGTACACGTAGGTATAAAATGTCAGCGTAATAGTGTCCGTGGTGCTGAGCGGTGGACACGGCAAACGTTTGCGCTCCGCCAATGTGACGTCATCGCATGTGTACATACCCTAAGGCACACATAGAGTATACTTTTAACAGATGGGCAACTAT
This sequence comes from Tetheella fluctuosa, assembly GCA_951216915.1. Taxonomy (NCBI): domain Eukaryota; kingdom Metazoa; phylum Arthropoda; class Insecta; order Lepidoptera; family Drepanidae; genus Tetheella; species Tetheella fluctuosa. The sequence continues at coordinate 519,500 of OX578229.1, read as the reverse complement.
TGGTTTATTAATTTAAGATTAGTATTTATTTAAGTGAAGTTACATATTTTTTTATAGCTCCGGTATTGCTATATTTTTTGGATTTTACTATTTTTTAGACCAACAGTCACGCTCGTTCCCCGGTATCCCCATTAGTATATTTTTTTCATCTACCTACGGGTTTAATTATACATGTGTCTGCTAAAACATTATAAAAATTACAGACAGAAAAAGACCGACGATCGCTTTTAGTTTTAATTCAAATACTCACACTAAATACCTGTGACCTACTGTACATTACAGTTCTATTTTTGTCTGAAAAGATCAAACAATTTTTTTTTAAACATCTAAAATCGAATCAATATTATTATCTCAATTAGTTCAAAATCGGAAGATCAAAATTATAAGCATACCATTTTTTCCTCACTGAGACAAAATAATCTAGGCAGTGTCTAGATCCACACGACTCATGTAATCCGTCAATATTTCATAATCATTAAGCAAACAGCGGTAGAAATGGTTTCATAGCTTTCACAAACAAACCTTTCTGTGATTTAACCTTAGTTTCCACCTGAAATTATACAGCAAATGCAAGTTATACGCTCTACGGCGGTGCACAGTGTGTGCTTAGATTCATCTGTGTATTTTACTGTCAGGTAACATTTAGTCTTGTGTTATATAAGTTCATCTGCCTTTATAGAATAAAGGGTATCTATGGATATTTTTTTAATGAATAAGGAATATAATTATAATATGTGAATTTAAGCGGATTGATTGCCATTTGCAAAAACATGAAGATTTTATCGGCTTCTTCTGGGCAAGCGTGCTCCTTCTTTAGCGGGTGTGTCTATACTCTGTGCCCAAACGCAAGCCCATTTAATATTTAAATAAATAACTATAAGTATTAAGTAAATAAGAAAAAGTATAACTACACTCATTGCCAGCCATAGGAACTTAATTTTGCACATCAAAATTGGAAATTTCTTTAATCTTGTTGGGAAAGGTTCTAAATAATTTAATAGATGCTTCGGAATGAATACGGAACACTCCGACCGCCCTCAGGTTAATTTGAGAGAGGATATCTCAACGACTCAACTCTGTTCGCGGTTTCCGTGGATAAGGGCGTAATGTGCATTTTGAACATTTCCAATAATTGGTTATATTTGGTTGTTAGTCATTTTTTTTTAGCTGTTTTATGAAGTTGCTGTTGATGCTTAAATAAATAAATAATGTTGGAACGAATTTGGTTGTCTCTCGTTATTTCAGTGAAAGCGAGCTAAAACTTTTTCATAGATGGATGAATATACTTACATAGTTCAAGTCATATATATATTACCGGAAAGTGCAGCGTAGGACGTCCACTTACAAGGTGGACGGAGCTGACCTTGTAGAGGTCGTCGGAATACGCTGAATGCAGGCCGCCCAAAACCAGTCCTATTGAAGATCCTTAGGGGAGGCCTATGTCCAGCAGTGGACGTCTTGCGGCTGAGATGATGATGGTGATATTCATATTATTTGTTAAAAGTGAAATTGATGGACGCGGGTGTAAATTTGAGCCCACAAAAAATACAGGGTGAACGTGTTAACGTCAATTGAAAAAAAAAACACTTTTTAAAATCCGTTTTACTTATAGTCTTGCCGCATTTCTAATGAGTGTGTCCAGTGGTGAAAAAACCAAGTCCTAAGAAACAGATTTCTAGGAGAGTATAAATATTTGTGTGAGATGTGTGCAAGCTCAGGATCTAAGTATCGAAATATCTTCAAAGAATTTCATGTCCATTCATAGACTTTCATTAAGATATTTTTGATAATTTATCTTTTCTTTGGTCTTCTTCGTCTGCAACCTGGCTATTGTCCCAATTTATTTGGAGTCTGCCCTCCTATTACTTCTGCGCCACATCGCACGGTTGTGGGTTGTCTCTGTCGTTGTGTTGCTCGCTGTCATGTCCTTCGCTAATTTATGTTTTCTTTGGCCTAGCCAAGATGTCGTGTAGTTTTTTAGTCCATCCTGTAGTCACTGTGCAACTTTTGCTCTTTCTACCCTAGAGGACCTAAAAAATATAATAGGTCTTGAAACAAATCATTAGCGACCATATCCACCTGAACAGCTCAGCTCAACGCCTCAACTTTCCAATGTTGGTGAATAATTTCCATTCGCGTCTCTCTCAATGGCTCAACCAACAGCATTATGGTATTTTAATATTTTCGTAGGCTCTCGTTACTTCGCCCCGTTGGGTGGCCAAGCTAAATTTATTTTTGTTAATGCATCCCCTTACTTATTTATCTCGACGTTTTTAAGGAAGGAGAATTACGTTTTTGAGGAAATATTACGTTTTAAAAGCATCATATTTAATATTCATTTGTAATTTTTCATATAATCTTTGACACCTAATTTGATGAATCACTTTTCAGTAAAAGGGAAACACCGTTTGGATATTTTGAAAATGAAAGAAAACGAATAAAAAATGATATATGGTGTTATAATAAGCACAGTACACACAAAAAGTGTTTGCAAATAGAACTCGTCTCCCAAAACTACCTAAAAATATAGAATTTCAGGAATCGCGAATAGAATAATAAACCTCAAGCTAACATCATAAATTATAATAAACATTCTGCAATAAATATCGCTCGAATGAATTTTGTAAATAAAATCACAAATGAGATATTCCAACCGAGTAGTGAGCAGGAAATTCCTTTGAAGTACTGTTTATATTATTGGAATGTTGGTAGTGGGCACGGTATCCATATTTGTGACGCCGGGAACTGGGTATTGCCGTCCTGTCGATACTGTTTGATATCGATGAGATGCAAATATTTTATACTAACATAATTGGAAAATTTTGAGTGTAACATAGATACTCAATTATATTAAATAAATATCCTAGGACATTCCTCACATACGGCCATCTGGACCCAAACTAAGCAGAGCTTGTACTATGGAAGCCAGGGTCAAAGTCAAAGTCAAAGTCAAAGTCAAAGCCATTTATTCAGTTTAGGCCCTAGGAGGGCACTTATGAAGGTCGAATTTACTGAAGCTACCACCGATTCGGAAATCAGCCTTCAACTGAGAAGAACCGGCAAGAAACTCAGCAAGGTTACATTTTTTATATATTTATATATATTTTTTTATAATCTGACTATTGGCTATATTTTTTCAATAACAGCAAAATGTACAATACAATATACAATTAAATCAAAAAGAAAAATACCAATACCAAGTAAATAATAAAATGTAACGCAAACAAGTTCTTATTAAATAATAGCTTATACGCTACATAATGGCTAAAACTAAAAAAATAAAATAAAAAAAACAATATGCGAAGTGCACCTGTGCAGAGTGAAACTATTTCCAAACATCCCTATCTTCATCGTAACTACATTATACAATTTTTTTTTCTAAATATTTATTTATATACATAGTCTGGCCATAAATACTGTTACAATTAAAAATAAGAAAGATATTACATTTGAATTTGGAATCTGTCATTTTTATACGATTGTTCATTGGGTTTTCTAATTTTGGCGCCAATACATTGGACAATATTTTGCGATATAAAAATGGAGTGGGGTGATAAAGAGAACCGAATCGCTGTGATTGCATTACACAAAGTTCGTATGGAGCCAAATGCAATTTTTAAAACTCTCCATACGCTTGGTATTAGTCAAATGTTTGTGTACCGGACTATTAATAGGTACAATGAGACCTCCTCTGCTTGTGACAGAAAAAGATCTGGCCGTCCACGTAGTGTTCGTACGAAAAAGGTGGTTAAAGCAGTAAGGGAAAGAATTCGAAGAAATCCTGTCCGAAAGCAAAAGATTTTATCTCGGGAGATGAAGTTAGCACCCAGAACCATGTCGCGTATTTTAAAAGATGACTTAGGACTTGCAGCCTATAAGAGACGCACTGGTCATTTTTTAACTGATAATTTAAAAAAGAATAGGGTGGTAAAATCGAAACAACTACTGAAGCGGTACGCAAAGGGAGGTCACAGAAAAAAATTGTTTATGGATGAGAAAATCTTTACAGTTGAGCAACATTTTACCAAACAAAATGATGGTATTTATGCTCAAAGCTCTAAGGAAGCTTCCCAATTAGTCGACAGAGTGCAACGTGGGCATTATCCGACTTCAGTGATGGTTTGGTGGGGTGTTAGCTATGAAGGAGTGACTGAGCCATATTTTTGTGAAAAAGGTATCAAAACATCGGCACAAGTGTATCAAGATACCATTCTTGAGAAGGTAGTTAAGCCCCTTAACAACACCATGTTCAATAACCAAGTATGGTCCTTCCAACAAGACTCGGCGCCGGGTCATAAAGCTCGGTCCACGCAGTCTTGGTTGGAAGTCAACGTTTCGGACTTCATCAGAGCTGAAGACTGGCCGTCGTCTAGTCCCGATCTTAATCCGCTGGATTATGATTTATGGTCAGTTTTAGAGAGTACGGCTTGCTCTAAACGCCATGATAATTTGGAGTCCCTAAAACAATCCATACGATTGGCAGTGAAGAATTTTTCCATGGAAAGAGTGCGTGCTTCTATTGATAACTGGCCTCAACGTTTAAAGGACTGTATTGCAGCCAATGGAGACCACTTCGAATAAGCTTTTTATATTTTAAATTGTTTTTTATTTATGTATTAAACTAACATACTGTAAAAGTAATAAATATTATTTGCAATAAAAAAAAATGATTTTTCTTTGTGACAATATTTATGGCAAGACAGGTACACACTTACACTCAGACTCAGGACAAACAGACATGTTCATGCACACAAATTTCCATCTGTTTTGGGTTGTTTTTCAAAACCTAACTCTCAATTACACTCTTTCTACGTTCGTTTCTAAAAAAGACTAACCTGCAAAAAAAATCTGTCTATTTTGAAGTTTAACAAATTAATATAAAAACACGTTTATCAAATTAAGAGTGTTTATAATTTCATACCATAGATGTATAACTTTAATAAAATTTGCGCTTGCGTTGGGCTCACAGCAATGTTTCTTTCATTATTTGCTAATGTACTACTGCAGGCTTGCATATTACGACGTGTAAACACTGGTTAGTCGAGCTTTGATAACTTATCTCTTTGTAAAATCGCTTGCCGCCTCTATGTTTCATGTTAGCATTATGATTACTTACAGTTCACATTTCACTAACGATGTTTGTAATAACTTGCTTTAATTTAATGTATATTTGCTTGTATGCTGTTTGCTTTTTATTTGATAGCTGGTTTCAGTTTTCATTTTGGTTTCTATCTCTCCAGTTTATCATAATAGAAAAGCGTGTCATCTGAGGACTGCCGCGGTTTATCAACGTGCATACGTTTATTATATATTATAATTATTTATTTATTTTTTATTTAGGCAGTTTTTTTTTATATTAATAGATACCTATACACCTATATACTTTCTCACAAACAGCATACACACACATATGTATGTGTGTGTATGTGTGCATGTGTGTGTGGGAGGTGTTAGGTTTTTTCGTTACGAAATTTCTTGATTCGGTCGCCGCGCTCAAAGCCCGAAGCCCGCGATAAAAGCTATACAATAGCTTAAAAAATATCGTGACAAAAGGATAAACCTACAACATCAACTGCACTTTTATATAAGTCTTAACTGAAATCGATTTGGAATTCGTTACTTGACGTGTAGTAAACAAAAAAATGTGTAACTTATGATTATCTGATTAACTAAGCAGACATTTTATTTCCATTAAATACAATTGCACCGTCATCAACTAACAAGCCATTAACAAAACACAAGTACGCTAAATAGTGGAATATAAATACTGTACCATCGGAAGCGTGTTAGCGTGCTCCGTACACATCGCTCCTACGATACAGATCGCAGATCCCAACGTTAAGTATTCCACTTGCGGGCCTTAAATGTATCGCATTCTTATCGGTAGTTAGATAAGAATTTTAGTATTCTTAATACTACTTATATACATTATACATAAAGGTCTCTTTTAGTATTTTTTTTTATTGACTAGCAAGTACCTAGAGACATTAGCAATACTAGAGGATTACCATTGTAATGCCAACCTTTACAAAGCCTATAAGCCTCGCTCTCACTTGCAATTGTGCCGGTACACACCGGTAGGTACATGGTGACAGATTGGCAACTCGAGTGGATTAGTCAACCAGACAAGTACCTTACCACCGCTCTATGGTTTCCTCACGATGTTTTTCATCAACGAAAGCTCACACATTGGAATCTACCCATCGATTTTGTGTGACCGGTCACCAAGTACCGATACCCAAACTATATTATTCAACTAACTTCCGCCCTGCGGTTTCACACGCAATCCCCAAAGGATCTTATGTTTTCCCGGGATAAAAAGTTGTTATAGCCTTCCTCGATAAATGGGCTATCCAACATTAAAATATTTTTTCAATTCAAACCAGTAGTTCTTGAGATTAGCGCGTTTAAGCAAACAAACAAACTCGTCAGCTTTATAATATTAGTATAGATTGATTCCATAGATCATGTAACTAAATAGATCAAACCTAACTATTACAGTGAACCAGGCCTACACAGCAACAATGCATGTAGCGAGCAGTACAGAACTGTTATCATGTAGCTCATAATGAGGAACAATTAACGTAGTTGCTCACTGCAATGCTATCTGTTTTGCATTGATAACGCAACTTGAGTTACCAGCTGCAATAATTTACTATCTTACTGTATAAGTATGTGTTTGGAGGAAATGGTTTAATTTATTTAATATGTTATAGAAATATCCGCAAAATAGTGTCAGCCATTTTTTAACAGCAGAGTCGAGTAAGGTAATGTCTTTTTAGAGTTCCGTACCCAAAGGTTAAAACGGGACCCTATTACTAAGATTCCGCTGTCCGTCTGTCCGTCTGTCACCAGGCTGTATCTCATGAACCGCGATAGTTAGACAGTTGAAATTTTCACAGATGATGTATTTCTGTCGCCAACAAATCTTGTTCTTTTTTTTTCATCTTTTGTGTTTATGTGTATTATACTTATTTCTTTAAAAATTGTTAAAATTAAATGGAAAAAAAACCAACATTGTCAGATTGTCCAAAAAAAAAAAACAAAATATATAAAACATGTAACCTTGCTGAGTTTCTTGCCGGTTCTTCTCAGTTGAAGGCGACTTCCAAATCGGTGGTAACTTCAGTAGTTTCAATGTTCATAAGTGCCCTCTTAGGGCCTAAACTGAATAAATGGCTTTGACTTCGACTTGGAAATACTAAAAAACAGAATAAAATAGATATTTAAGGGGGCTCCCATACAACAAATGTGATTTTTTGCTCGTTTTTGCTCGATATTGATAACGGCAACAAGTAGACGCTTGAAATATTCACAGAATATTTAGTAATATATTCACTTTAAAAATAAATAATTAAATTAAAATAAAACAAATATTTAAGGGGGGCACCCATACAACATACATGTTTTTTTTGCCGTTTTTATAGATAATGGTACGGAACCCATCGTGTGCGAGTCTGACTCGCACTTGGCTGGTTTTTTTTTTTACTATGTTTGTGTTTGATAACAATCTTACTAATGGTAAGTGAAGATGTGGTTAAAGAAGTATTAAAAGCCAGGAAGTGAACTGGCTCTCAATTACAGCTCTATATATGTGCTTGGCGACAGATTTTTATCATATTACTGAAAAAATAAAGATGGAAAGTCCGAATCCGTTAGAATTTGATTTTCGGCACAGTTATAAAATACAGTTCCTTGAGGTGATAAAAGTAAAAGTAAAACTATTACATTTTATACATGTTATGAATGAGTACGTATTTGGTGTAAAATAATATTTAAATCTGTTAAAATTACTTTATTCGAACACAAACCCAACTTTTTTTGCAATAACACTTAACCATTTCGAACACCATAGCAACAATCTTAAGATGAAACGTAATAAAAAACGAATATCGCGTTGGTTTGCATTAAAGAGGATTATTTATATAGACATTCAATCCTATGAAGCCATCCTTCCGTTCGTAAAAAAATATCTTACAAATGGTTTTTATATGACACCCGATCCGCAGTCATCGGAGAACGATCAGCCCAAAGGAACATCTCAATTCTGAAAGAAAATTTAATAGTCGACAATAATAACTGAATGAGGTCTAAAAATTATCATAACCCTAACACTACTGGTGCCCTTGAAGGAAATTTTAGCCAGAAAAAGTTTACAGACAATCCAACTATAAATAGGACTTTATGCCAACGGAATAAAGGTGCAGCAAATTGTAATAGTTAGAGTGGTAGTTGATAGCGTATATCGAAACTGGAAGGATCGGCGGACTCGGTTCATGTTTTATTCATAGCTCGAATTGGTGTTTGTCTAAATTTGACGTAACATAGCTTACAGCCGGGATTGAAATTTTGCCAAAAAACTTGCTTTATTTTCCAGTTTTGCTTTGAATTCCAGTTGTTTCTTTAGATTGCTTATGATATTCTCGTAATAGCGATACGTGTCACCAGTTTTCATACGCAGCTTTTATGCATAAGCAAATAGTATACTTACTATTTTTTTTTAATTTACTTAAATAAGAAATATTTGTCAATTCACTTTAATATTCGTAGAATCAGGTCAAATAGGTGATCCTATAGTTTATTGCAACCCCTAAGCAGTGATAAACTTACAAAGGTAATAAAGATTGTAACAGAGAGAGAGAATCCACGTAAATTACCGCCAGTAGTTTGAACATTAAAGTGCGATGATCAAACCAAAGTTGTAAAGCACATTTAAAATAAGATATCGTTGTAATTTATAAACTGCATATTTAACAAATAGGTAAATTTTGTAAATTGTTACATTTATGAATACGTTTTCTAATTTCAAAATAATTGACAAGTCAAACAATAAAGACAGGAAACTTGTAAGTAAGACAAATCAAGAATTTCTTAACTAACAAAAGCTGACTTGGAAGTTTCCGAATTTCCGTATTGAAGCACTTGAAGGCTCGTCCGATTCAGATCAGATTGACGGCCATTTTATTTTATTTATCACTGCCGGGGAGCAGCGTCGCTCGCGACTTTTATTGCGTCGCCTCTGCGACGAAAGTGAATTTTGATGCGACCCCCCTTTTATGTGTTTCAATGAAACGTTTACAGTTTCTATTTTTCCTTTTGTTTTCCCTTCGTCTCGTCCCTAGTGCTTCTTTAGCCTGATCTTTGTTTATTTCTTTTATATTACTTGATGTATTCTCTCCTAGTAATATTTTTGGGTTGAGTTTATTTTGCTCTTGTCTGTGACTTGTCTTTTTTGTTGCTTTGTTATTGTAATTGTAACCTTAGTCAGGTATTTTGTGAAATACACGAAATAGTTCACGTACGACGTCAAATAAAATAAAAAAAATATCCGAATATCTTCAAATGACCATCACGTTCATCAACTGAATGATTTTAAATCATTTAAAATAACTCAACAAACAAATTCACCTACGGGCACAACTCAATTTATTCATCGGCACAGTTTTTCCAGTGGAATTTAATTTCAATATGTTTTTATTCGGGTGGAAGGAGCATCACTATTTGGGTCACGTCCCCAGGACATGGCCCACCCCTCGACTCACCTCCAGCTGCGGACATCTGTACGGTGTAGGGCTAAACTTTGTTTGTTTCTGTTAATCTTTGCTGCTGAAAGATTTTCAGAAAATCTTTCTCCGGTAAAACTTTTCATATTTAATGGTTCTATTTACGCATTATGTTAATAAATTAAAACGTTGCTTTCAAAGTTAGGATAGCCAAATCGGTGGATCGAACTACAAAAGGCTTACAGTAGCACAAATATCTATCCCCTGTTGGAATCGAACCCACGATAGCTTGTAGTGGAACCTATGTGAACTTGGCACCCGACTTTCAAAAATCGTTTTTTTTTTGCGCATTCCTGTAGAGCTAGGTAGGTAGTTGATTGTAGTGAACGAATTTTTGATTGTAGTTGGACCAAAAAAAAATTATGGGTCACCCAAAAATAGCCAGCCCCCGGATTTACAGAAATTCAATTCTCACGGTTGATTTGTATGGCAAATCGTTAGTAGTTGTTTGTAGTGAACGAATTTTCGTTTGTAGTAATTTAGTTTTTTTTTTATTTAATTTTTTATAAAATAAAAAAAAAATCAAAAATCGTTTTTTTTTTGCGCATTCCTGAAGAACTTGGTTAGTAGTTGTTTGTAGTGAACGAATTTTCGTTTGTAGTTATTTAGTTTTTTTTTTATTTAATTTAAAAAAAAAAAATATTCAAAAGTCAATTTTTTTGCGCATTCCTGAAGAGCTTGCTTAGTAGTTGTTTGTAGTGAACGAATTTTCGTTTGTAGAAATTTAGTTTTTTTTTAATTTAATTTTTTATAAAATAAAAAAAAAATCAAAAATCGTTTTTTTTTTGCGCATTCCTGAAGAGCTTGGTTAGTAGTTGTTTGTAGTGAACGAATTTTCGTTTGTAGTTATTTAGTTTTTTTTTTATTTAATTTAAAAAAAAAAAATATTCAAAAGTCTATTTTTTTGCGCATTCCTGAAGAGCTTGCTTAGTAGTTGTTTGTAGTGAACGAATTTTCGTTTGTAGTTATTTAGTTTTTTTTTATTTAATTTTTTATTTTTTAAATATTCAAAAGTCTATTTTTTTTTGCGCATTCCTGAAGAGCTTGCTTAGTAGTTGTTTGTAGTGAACGAATTTTCGTTTGTAGTTATTTAGTTTTTTTTTTATTTAATTTTTAATAAAAAAAAATATTTAATCAAAAATCGTCTATTTTTTTGCGCATTCCTGAAGAGCTTGGTTAGTAGTTGTTTGTAGTGAACGAATTTTCGTTTGTAGTTATTTAGTTTTTTTTTTATTTAATTTTTTATTTTTTAAATATTCAAAAGTCTATTTTTTTTTGCGCATTCCTGAAGAGCTTGCTTAGTAGTTGTTTGTAGTGAATGAATTTTTGTTTGTAGTTATTTAGTTTTTTTTTTATTTAATTTTTAATAAAAAAAAATTATTTAATCAAAAATCGTTTATTTTTTTGCGCATTCCTGAAGAGCTTGGTTAGTAGTTGTTTGTAGTGACGAATTTTCGTTTGTAGTTATTTAGTTTTTTTTTTATTTAATTTTTTATTTTTTAAATATTCAAAAGTCTATTTTTTTTTGCGCATTCCTGAAGAGCTTGCTTAGTAGTTGTTTGTAGTGAATGAATTTTCGTTTGTAGTTATTTAGTTTTTTTTTTATTTAATTTTTAATAAAAAAAAATTATTTAATCAAAAATCGTTTATTTTTTTGCGCATTCCTGAAGAGCTTGGTTAGTAGTTGTTTGTAGTGAACGAATTTTCGTTTGTAGTTATTTAGTTTTTTTTTTATTTAATTTTTAATAAAAAAAAATATTTAATCAAACGATTTTTGAAAGTCGGGTGCCAAGTTCACATAGGTTGTAGTGGACTATTTCGTTCAACAGTGAACAGTACACGCCAGAACAGCTGAATGGATCTGAATGAAATTTGGCACAGAGATAGATTATAGTCTGAAGGTTACATTGGTTACTTTTTATCCCGAGAAAACATAAGATATTTTGGGAACGCGGGTGAAACCGCGGGAAGCTAGTACCTTATAAATCTTTATGATACATGTAAATATAAACTATATGTATATAGAACAACGATACAATTCCTTAGCTCTTCTATTGAATCTATTTCAGCTGTATCTACTAATGTAAAGACTATTTATCTTCATTGTGAAAACGTTTCCGTTATTGGCGACACATTTTGGCAACATAAGCGCGCACAAAAATATATAAGGAAGATTTGTTAAATTATGATTATTTATCAGTCTAACAGCTTTTCAATTAAAGAAAGTATCGAATATATATTTTTAATCGACTTCAAAAAAGGAGGAGGTTCTATGTTCCACTGTAACTTCAAAACATTCGGTTATTATTACAGTCATATTACGATTTTGATTTGGTCATAATTGAGTTGAGGGATACCCCAAGTAGATAAGCTCAAATATATGAAAATGACATTCTAGTTTAGTATTTAAACGTATCTTCTGTTTTTAGGAAATAATTCCATTCTTAATTGGAATGTTGTGTAGTCCGTTTGAAGCCGATACCGTCACAGTATTCGAACTGTTACAGAATTGTAGGTATTTTATTCTAACTCAATTCTGTACTGTGTAGTTTCGAGATCAGAGTTCATTTTAAAAATCACCCTGTATATTATATTATATAGATAGGTCATAATATATAGAGAGAGAAAATCAGAATAACACAATAGTATAAAATACAAACTATAATATACTATCTGTCCCCTGCGGTTTCACCTGCGTACCAAATTTCATCACAATTTTTCCATCCTAACTAACATTATAAATGCGAAAGTGAGTTTGTTTGCTTGTTACCTTTTCACGCTTAAACCGCTGAACCGATTGCGATGAAATTTGGTATGCAGATAGCCTATGGTACGGAGAAGAACATAGGCTACTTTTTATCCAGGGAAAACATAAGATCCCTGGGGAACGCGGGTGAAACCGCGGGGTGGAAGCTAGTTTAAAATAAAGGTAATTTTTTTTTTATTACAATCATAGGAGGTGGAAGGAGTATATGAAACTCATTCTCGTCTTTGTTTTTGCATTCAAGTTATATTACCCAGTAACTCGACTCGTAGGTTTAGTAACGAAGAGACCGGAACGGACTGTGTTTGTACGTAGATTGTTAGTGCGGGAGTTGGCGATTCCGCTTGTCCAGTCATTCCACAGTGACTTGTTTGATTGTGCTAAAGTTTAAGGGGTATTGTGGAATATTTTTAGGTGATTTTTATCATTTTGTTGTTGGTACATTTTATTTAATATTGTTCATCAGGTGTTCACGTATCACCTTCCTGCAGATGTCAACTGCTGGAATGGTCTTTTCCAATATGTGCCACATTCAACAAAATATGTAACTAATAAATAAATATACATTGGTTTTATTATTATTGTACGGAACATTCCGTGCGCGAGTCTAACTCACCCTTGGCAAGTTATTTTGTTTATAAGTTTTATGGGCAACTAAAACCTTTTCCATTTCTGCCAGTGTCTCAATTACGAAAATTCAACACGCAATCAAATAAAGTTTAATTCTATGATAAAATATTTACAAGAATTTATTATTGTCTTAACCATGCTAATGCCTTTTTATATACGAAAACTGCTTATTGAACTTAAATTTTATTCAATGCTTTATAAAAAAGACCTTTAAAAATTGATGCCCCATTGTTTCTACGCTCCCCTACTATGTAAGACAAGATATAGAGGACGAGGGCACAAAGAATCAATCGGACAGCGGCGAAGCTGTTTTCTTTTTCAATCAGTGGACGTCCTTTGAGAATACTACTACACACTTGAACTGAAATTGATTCCAAAAACCACAGCTTGAGAAAACTCCATCAAAAGATATTGGTTAACTGTATATTGTTGTGGAAATTCGAAAGGTATTTTTCTATACTGTGGTTTACGGTGCTTTATTTTGTACGCGGCCGGGTTTGGTAGTTAGAAAATAAATCGAATATTGCAGAGTGGCCGGGATTCCCTTCGTATTTCGCTCCTAGATTGAGTGTGGCTCTATTTTAACTCAGCACGTCGTAAATGTTAAAGTACGATGAAAGTATAGCCAACAGACGATAAATAGCTGCAGTTGGTTACAAGAACGAAGTTGCAACACTGTGGTGGTAAAGTGGTACCCACTTGGCTAGCTACCAGTGTGTACTGGTAGCTCCCTGGCATAATACCATATTATTACAGGATTTGCCAACATATTGCCGACCTTTTTTAAACCTAAAGGCTTCTTTCAAATGTTGGTGCCGGAATACATAGGTAGTAGGTACACATAGGTGAGGGTAGTTGCCAGCCAGGTGGGTACTACAAAGTTCCCAACCACCGTAGTATAATATCCTTGCAAAGTTGGCACGCACATGTAGGTAATATTAAATCAATAAAGGGAACGCTGCCAGCCTGTTGGGAACCTTGCCTATCGACAGCAGCGAGGGCTTTGAGGATGTTTTCTATATATCATAGTTTGTATTTTTTACTTTAATTGTAAATATGTAAATAAAATTAATGACTATAAAATCAAATTATAATAAACAATATAACATGATTATAGAAGTGGATACGTGTAAAAGTTGTAAATTTTATTGTTTCTCTATTTATTCCGTTGTAACATTTATCTTGCGTCTCACTCATACGGCTGTTCCTATCGATGTTCGCCGTAGTCTTCGATTACATTATGTTTTTGTAGTAAACCAATTTATAATCCAATTGGAAAATTTTATTGGGAGTTTATAACTGTTGTATTTTCGTTTTGTGTTAATATTATTATAATGGCCTTGAAACAAGCTTTCAAGCAAATTGGCAATTTAAACCAAAAACAGCTACTTGTTTCCATAGCAACCCACCAAGAAGACTGGGAAAATAATAAGAGTCTCCCTGCTTTTCCCAATAATAGGACAAAATGGTCTATTCATAATAATAATTGACTTCATGGGGTCACTGGTATCGGGGGTTTTTGCTCGTTTCGGTTTTAAATATACCCGTCACTTTCTAACGTCATATAACAAAATGAGATGGATACTATTTTAAAACCTGGGTTTTACAAGAATATCGTTTGATGATGCAGCGCTGGCATAAAATCATTCTACATGTACTGTTACAAACTGTACAGGTAAATCAAATTGGAACTTGACTGTCGGTTTTCACCGCGGAAACCAAATTATCTACCGCTGAAAAAAAAAACCTCCATTTCTAAACCGCTCCGTAAAAAATTCCGTTCGAAAACCCATCCGCTGCGCGTCTCTCCTCGAGCGGAGTTTCCGCACGTTTTCTGTTCAAAAAGTTTGTTTGGACTGTACGAAATTCGTTTGCTGAACAAATATTCTTTTTTTTTCGCGTGCTCCATGTACACTGCATTGTTTTTAAAACGGATGTCCTGTTTACTTTTGTTACGGGGCCAGGGGTGCGGTTTTTATGACCACGTTTATAATGTGTGTAGGGCTTTATTTAGACCGGCCGCTGCCGTCGCCGGCGGGGATTCCACTGAATGTGCTCCTACTTTAATTAATTCAGTGATTACGATTTTATTGCTATCGTTGTCACTTCTGTTATATCCTCTACTTACTCTGTGCTTCTAACTAGTAGAGTACACAATTATACGACATACTTAAATAGATTTTTAAGTATCAATTCAATCAATTCCATTACTTAAACATAACTGGGAGTTTAATAATCGGGCTTGTTTAGTTATGCATTTGTAACAACAATCTTGGATGGTTACCACTCTCATGTTAAAAATCTATGGCAAAGTATTTACTGGTGTATTCCAGGAGTTCCACTTACAGTTACAGTTCTAGGTTTTATAAAATGGTCGGCAACACATGCGACATTCTATCTGGTATTGCTAATCTTATAGGTGACGGTAACCACTTAACATCAGGTAGATCACCTGCCTGCTAGTCAGATTTCTCACATACGCAGTCTACCACCGACGCGGACAAAAACAAAGGTTGCATTAAATGAGGAGATCCGTAACGAACTGGGGTCACCGATATAGCCCAGCGGATTGGCAAGTTGAAGTGGCAATGGGCAGGCCACATAGTGCGCAGAACGGATGGCCGATGGGGCCGAAGAGTTTTGGAGTGGAGACCACGGACCGGCAAGCGCAGCGTAGGACGTCCGTTTACAAGGTGGATAGACGACCTTATAAAGATCGTTGGAAAACGCTGGATGCAGGCCGCCCAAGACCGGTCCTATAAGAGATCATTAGGGGAGGCCTATGCCCAGCTGTGGACGTCTTGCGGCTGAGATTATGATATTGATGATGATGATTAAACCATATATTATTTATTATTTATTTATTTATTTATTTATTTATTTATTTATTTATTTATTTATTTATTTATTTATTTATTTATTTATTTATTTATTTATTTATTTATTTATTTATTTATTTATTTATTTATTTATTTATTTATTTATTTATTTATTTATTTATTTATTTATTTATTTATTTATTTATTTATTTATTTATTTATTTATTTATTTATTTATTTATTTATTTATTTATTTATTTATTTATTTATTTATTTATTTATTTATTTATTTATTTATTTATTTATTTATTTATTTATTTATTTATTTATTTATTTATTTACTTATTTATTTACTTATTTATTTATTCATTCATTCATTCAATTCATTCATTCATTCATTCATTCATTCATTCATTAGGGGATTATCAAATACCTATAATAGATTACTTTTCTACAATGTACACCGGAAAAAAATATAATATAAATAATAAAAAAATATAAAAAATAATATAAATATAATACTAACTAGTCAGGTAATATTTTATAAAAAGATATTATAATATTTGAAAGACTGTACATTTTTTTTTAAAGAAATTTGTATGAAACGTTACAATTGACTCTTAGTGCCTAAAAAATAAGGTTTGATATTAAATAATTGTCAAGCCAAAACTAAAACCTTTTATACATGTTGCTGATACCTAATATATTTTCATTTTTTTTATTTTTATGAACTGCCTTATAAACTCCAGGATATAGAACCACTGGAAAACTACACACAAATCAATTTAAATCACGCACCAACAAAAGGGCATAATGTATTCAATACAAAACTTGTATAAATAAATATATATATATAGAAGAATTGTTTTTATTTTTGCTATCAATTTTTTTATCTGTCCACGATCTTCACTTTTTAACCGACTTTATTACGTAATTATTTAAATGGTTAAATAGGCAAATTGAAAAAGGTTGCAGCGTCTGCACTTCTTTATCTTGATCTATGACTGTGGAACAAAATAAATCTTTTCTTGTTTGGAATAGTAGGATCATGAATTTCACAGTCAGACTATTTAATGCATGATAGCATGGCTCTGTGGTAGTGAATTATATTACCTATACTATAGTAGTGACGTCGAATAAGTATGTTTTGAAGGTCGTGGATTTGAATCCTACAACAATAATTTGTATTTTTTTATAAAGCGTTTGAAAAAAAAATTGGCTACTTCATCACTTACCATAAAGAAAATACATGAATACTTCATTAATCACAAAATTAATTATAAACTCAATTAAATCCGAGATCTTTATTTTTTCCACACAGATTTTTAGTGAAATACTACTAATATTATAAATGCGAAAGTTTGTGAGTATGGATGGATGGATGGATGTCCGTTACTCTTTCACGCAAAAACTACTGAACGGATTTGGATGAAATTTGGCAGAGAGATAGATTATAGTCTGGAATAGCACATAGGGAAAACATAAGATCCCACGGGAACGCGGGTGAAACCACGGGGCGAAATCTAGTATCCAATAATCTTATATGTTACTATCGCATATCGTAACTAGATTAGTTGTTTACGGCACCGAAAAATATATATAAAAAATGTAACCTTGCTGAGTTTCTTGCCGGTTCTTCTCAGTTGAAGGCTGATTTCCGAATCGGTGGTAGATTCAGTAAATTCGACCTTCATAAGTGCCCTCCTAGGGCCTAAACTGAATAAATGGCTTTGACTTTGACTTTGACGCGTTGCCACTTAGTTCCCAGGTTGACGTCAAGTGTCCCTGTCTCGTTTTGACGTAATTCGTTTGACGGTAGAAGAAACGAGACTAGCATGGTTTTCTAGCTACGTCTTTTGAACTCGCAACTGGCAACGCATTTCTGAGAAATATTTGTAAGGCATTGCTACTCTAGTATTTGTATGCTCACTGGAAATATCTAAATATATTTTGAACTTATAAAAGTGATGCCTGTTTGTTTATCATTATTTAAACAATACAGGGTGACTTTATAGTCACTGGCAATACTTGCAGGCGTACTTGGTGGGGTACTAATCTATATGAACAACTTTTACTATGGGACCAACTCTGATATCGCGTAAAATAAATCGGTTGCTTCATACATTTTGGTCAAGTAGGTATTGAACTTTTGCATGGAACAGCTGATATTTTGTTTTCATGATTTCACAGTTAGTCCCATTGTAAAAGTTGTTCATATTGATGAGTACTTCCACCCCTGCAAGTATTGCCAGTGACAAAAAAATCAGCCGGTATATTTAAATAAAAATAACCATACACTTAAACGCTCTTAATATATATACTTACCTTTATCAATGTACAATGCCACTTTGGAATAAATAAACACAGTCAATAACGAATGTGCACAATAAATACGAAATCTGGCGAGTGTGAGCGGGTCTGATACCAAGACATGAATAAAATATCCGGCCCCGATGCGTGATACATTCCTACCCGAGACGTGCTTGAGTGATTTCCTTTACTGTTACTGCCTTGAAATTTTTTGTGGCCATGTTTTTGCGTTGGTTATTCTTACTATTTTATAATCTTCTTAAATTAAGTGAGCTCTCTGTATCATGTTCTGTATAATTCTTGTGGATTAGACTCTCGAAGAGTCTTATTCTAATGAAAGGGTTTTAGTAATTTCTAATAAATTAAAGAAGGAATTGTTTGAACATAATGTTGTTATTGTTTCAGAAAGCTGACAAAAAGACGATCCACCTGATGGTAAGTGGCTACCGTCACCTATGGATATCAGCAATACCAGGGAATTGCCGATGTGTTGTCGATCTTTTTATAAAGCCTAGAAGGTAGTGCAACTGCCGACCCAATAGGTGCTTAAAGATAGATTTTCACTTGAGGGTGGTAGCCAGATAAACTGATAAAACAAAGTACCTACCACTCTGTAATGGTTGTTTAAGAATAAGTGCATTTTGTCATTTGATTTTTTGTATTTAGTTCAGTAGGATTTAAATGGAACGAAAACGGGATGGAAATTCCATTAAATACTTACTAAATGTTTTTCAAATAAACTTAACACAGCAAAATAAGGAGTAACAGAATTTCTCGTAAAAATATCGCTTTAAAAACGTGTAAAAAGTGTACGGCGTGCGAACGGCGTGAGCTCAGTTCAAATATCGCAAGATGGCGTGACGGGAGGTACGTAATGCAACTTAACATCCACGTCTGAGGGGCAGGGCTGGATGCGAGCCAGCTAAAGACGACTTGTGACCTAGGAGTTGGCTACTGGGAAATTTACAAGATTTTTATGTAGAAAAAAAGTAAAAAGAAAACATTGGTGGCATTAAAAATTATTTGTTATCAAGGATAAAATCTTATTAACATTATAAATGCGAAATTTTGTGTTGTTCTGGATTTACATAGCGAAAGCTGGTAGAATATAAAATACAGAAAAACTATGGTATCCAGTTCACTATAAAGTAGTTAATCATATTATTATCTACCCTAAAAAATTTGACTGTGTCAAATTAATATCATCTTGGGTTTAAAATCCACAAAATCAAATTCATATCAATTTTGACTCATCTTCGCTCTTGTTCTTGTTACCAGACAAAATGTGTACCATACTTCATTTGTGCTGAGATTCTACAGATTTAATGTTCCAAATCCCGTCTCCCGACCTAGCTCCTCGGGTATAGCTCAGACAGCAACGTTCCGTCAACGTCCTACCATCTCGAATTTAATAACATTTCCTGCTTGGAGCCGCGCAAACTTTATTAGCCTGATATAAAACCGTGAATGTACCGCACAGCTCCAACCACCCTCATAATAAAATAGTTTTTCAAACTATCCTGTTTGCAACTCTTTGCTGTTGTACAAATAATTCAAATACTTCTTCTCGTTCTTTTTATTAGTGTCGTTTTGCTCATGTTTGTCTATTTTGTTTAATATGATTTAAATATTTGATTGTTCTTTTTACTGACACTAAATATTTAGACTGTATATTGACGATTCACCATTTAGTTCTTTTAAATATTTGTATGAAATTATTTTGGGATTCTTACTTGCAAATTTTTACTCTATAAAACGTAGTTTTTTCTTGACAATTGTTATTGCTTTAATCCTACCAATATTATAATTGTGTAGGTTTCTTTAGATGTTTGTGACTTAATCGCATAAACGGCTGAATGGATCGGGATGGCAGGTGAAATCGTGGGGTAGTAACTAATATATGCAACTTTCAACCAATAAAAGATTTTGAATGTTTCAAATGTGCAAAATAAGTAAGTTATGAAACAGAGTAGTTATAATTTGAAAAAACTGTAAGAAAACAAGTCACCATAAAGAATATAAGCATTGATTATATTAATATACAGTTTATTTTACTTAACTAATATTACTTACCTACAAATTTATGTACAGAATGTTTGTTCTCTTCGTCTTAATTCCTCTTTAAAAAAAAACACAAACTATATTTAATTTGAATAAAATTTATCGCAAAAACATTCTTTGTAATGAAAACATGTCAATTGAGGACTAAAAAAAAATTACAATGATAAAGGATTCCTACGCATTTCTTGGGTCGCTTTTCGCAGAGAAACCGTTCACGAAGCGAGCTGGCTTAAAAAACATGACGTTTGATAAATGGAAAACGTCCTTATGTCTCAATAGATGCTCTTGAATTCAAATTGGATTTATTTTAGAATTTAAATTCAGAATGTCTTTCAACTTTGGGATTGAAATAGAAGTTGGCACTGTTCTCAAATTACATTGTTTAGGAAACTATCGAACAAAAATTTTATAACTTTCCTAATCTCACTGTGTCGTAGGTTATTTATGGCGGTAAAGTGCGGTCGCGGAGCAAGAAGAATTTAGTGCAATGACCTTTGTATCTACTGCCAATGTGAAAAGGTTTAGAATCTGTGACGATGGCGACGGCAATATATTAGTGCGAGCCTTAGTAAGTACCCAAACGCCAGAAGGAAATTAAATCTAAGGTGCAGCTACTGGAACACATAGATAGCCACAAGACTGTGACAAACTTTCCATTGGAAAGTATCAGGATGGTAGAAATTTCCTATCTCAGGAATTTCGATTGTCTTTGACTGTTGTCACGCATATTATAATAAAATGCATTTGTACGTAACCTAACTTGCAAAGAAACTTAGGCACACATGTACCTATTACCGCTACGGCTATACCAAACAGACTTCGAGAGATAGAATATCTTTACTAGGTCTATACAAATTATGTAAATCAATCAAAAACTTTCAATCGCAACTTGAAAAGACAAAGCCTTTAAAAAGCAAACACTATTCAAGACCGATGAGAATTTGACATTTCCTAGATAACTGGAACAATTTTACAAATCCATTGTACCCTTTTACATCTTTACCTCAATTATGATCTACTCTGTTTCCCCGGGTTTACTTGATTTGATTGAATTGTGCTTACATAGCGAAAAGATTACTGAATTGAGGCAGTAAACGGTTTTACGGTCACCAGAAGATTTGTTCACTTCGTACGATATAAAAGTCGGGTTTCGGATTTGTGGAAGCGATATTTTGCGACGGTCATTTGGAATTATTCTATGTGAGTAGGTTATATTGTGGTTTTATAAGATGTATCTTGATGGATTTAGAATCCAATATTTCATCGCTCTTAAAACAGTAATTGTTCTCTCTTTATATTATGTAATTTATATTAGATTTAAGTGATAGTTTAAATTTTTAGACAACTATTTTTTTTTACAGCTGTGCAAGTGCATCAGTTGTTACAAAATTTTAGATATAAAAGAAACAATTGTAATAAAAATAAAATGTACAGAAACATCGCCAAAGTGTCTCCATATACTTTTCGTAACAATCTCGACGTAGTGCTCTATCTGTATACAAGTATACATCTTGAATGTACATCATTGAGAGCCTTCAAAGACTACCTTTTACATTTCCACTAACATAAATCGCAATTTAAAAATAAAACACTAAGCACAAAACTCTGCCAAGAAAGCTTTCACCGCAAGCATTTCAGTACATGCTTTAAATCGCTCCTTTGAGATATGATTTGTAGCCCATACTAAAGTCAACCTACCTCCATCTTCATAAGGTTTTATTTTCTTCGTGACTATAGTTTCATCTCCATGTGAACATGCAAGCAATATTCGACTTTAGCTCACACATGTAGCGCAAGTTTTCACGATGACGTCACAGGGCTGGACTCGTCCCCGCCTGTCATTGGTCCCAGCGGTGGGATTCCACGGGTGGAACATGTCGTACAGTCAACTTGTTTATTGTCAAGAATTGGTTTGAGTAGTGACATTTTTCTCGCTCCTTTGATTCCTTTATGCATGATGTATTCTTAAATCGAGATTTCGTAATATCTTATTTCAAAATAAATATAATAGTATGTAGACTGAATAAAAAACCGGAGCAAGCTTAACCAGAAATTCAGTTACTTAAGCAGTCGATATTAAAGGACTCAGATAAACAGATAACAAATTGATTCATAAGTACATTGTTTTTGTATTATAAGGTATGAAATCTTAAAAATACGCTGTAAATGCCATACCCCAAGCTGCTTTCTATCCTACATAAGTTTATGACTAATGCTAAAGCCGGACAACATGTCGTGATCTCCAAATTCCCCCAACAACCCCTATTAGAGTATAACTAGGGGATTCACTAACGACCTAGTTACGAAACAGCTTATTGTGACAGAGATTGCTTTAACTGAAGGAACATATATCACAAATGTTTGAAAACGAGACATAATATATAAAAAAATATATTATGAAAGAACTCTTTGACAGATTCCAAAAGTAATTTCAAATTCTACCATGATGTGCAAGCTTCACTACAGATTAGAGTTCCTATATTATATTATGTTTTTAGTGCAATACTTTTTGGAGTAGGTTTTATTTTTTGTAAAGTTTTTTTTTTAATGTTAAATGTTTTTAAGTAAATCGTTTTAGGTAGGTACCTACTTCGTCTAATATGCACAAAGCAGTTTTCGAATAAAATGTTTCAATCGCGATATTCGTGCTCTTTATTTACCGTTGAAAAATCATTATCATTTCTCAAAGTCGATTCAAATCATAATAAAATTTATTTTAAGTTTCATTTCAAAAGAATTTCAAAAAAGCATCCGAAATTGGCTCATATTTGCCGAACGTATGCCCTAACATACAAAACACACGAGTAAAAACCTCTTTTAAGACGGTTAAAATATTATATATCCGAATACCCTATTTATAAAATCCCAATTCGAAGGCGCAACAAAGTGAAGATGTGTCAATCTCCTCACGTATTAAAACCTCTTTAATAATATTAAAAAGAAGCCATTCCTTAAAAATTCAGTAGACGATCAAGTGCTCGATCCACCGTATTCCCCCTTAACGTGTTATACTAAAATTTTATATCCCAACAGTATCTACGTTATATGGTCTCAAGAGCAATATTAAAGGTGTGCCAGTTTTAATAGGCCATTTTGAGTCTTAAATAGCTTTGTGCTCGGGGGCATTTACATTTGGTTAGTTTATAAACGCTTCAGTTGAATTATGATCTGGTTATAAAGGCATTTTGGATGAGTGATTGTTGGTATCACAAGTAACAAGCAACATAAGAATAATAAACTTTAATATAAAAAGTTATCTTGTTTTTGTTTGTCTGAATTTTGTTTTATCTTTTGTGCTGTTTTTTTTTATAATTTGTTTTGTTTGACTTTGTGTGTCCAATAATAATAATAATTAAAAAAAATGTCCAATTCGCGCGGATTCACTCGCGTTCCCGAGGGATCTTGTGTTTTCCCGGGATAAAAGTCTTCCTCGATAAATAGGCTATCCAACACTGAAATAAATTTTCAAACCGAACCAGTAGTTCCTGAGATTAACGCGTTCAAACAAACAAACAAACTCTTCAGCTTTATAATATTATGATATTAGTATAGATGTAAAAGTTTGTCAGTCAATCACGCTGTAATTTCTGAACGGTTTTAGATGAAATTTGTTATATATATAGAACATACTCTTGAATAATACATTTAATACTTTTTATTGTGAGAAAACATGAAATTCTTTAAGAACTCTGATAAAACCGTGGCTCAGACTTATGAGTTGAGGTAAATTAATTGAATTAAGCACTCTAAAATTATGCTACAAAGACTCCATATTAGAGCGTCAGTAATATTTTGTACAGCAATAACCTTAGAGGCAGTATATCACAAAGTATAGTAGGTACCTAACTAAGCATTAGTGAAAATAAAGAGACAAAATCGCTGTCCCGTGTTACCGGACCATTAGCCAGTGAGCGCTTTAAGCGGTTGATGTATGAGCTTGATTTATGTGCCTCTACACATCTTAACTAATGTTTTATTGTTTGCTTCTGATGGTTTTTGGTTGGGATTTAGTAGTTGTAAGAATTTAATACACATGAATCATATTTTAAATTATGCCAAGATTAAAATATTTATATTATTTGCTAGCTTTACGCCTGCGGTTTCACCCCCCTTTCCCTATTTTACCCCCGACCTTCTTCCTAAGTCTACCTTAGAGTAAATTTTCAGCATTGTAGGTCCAATGGTTTGGGCTGGGCGTAATGAATCAGTCAGTAAGTCAGTTCTTTCTTTTTAACCGACTTCAAAAAAAGGAGGAGGTTCTCAATTTGACTGTTAGTTTTTTTTTGTATGTTTGTTACGCGATAACTCCGCCAATTATGAATTGATTTTGATGATTCTTTTTTCGTTTGGTAGGTCATACTTGAGAGGTCATAATACATATATTAGAACTCGTTTTGAAGTCAGGGAAAGAGAAGCACGCGTTCCAGAATCTCAAATTCTTTCGCTGACTTTAAAACGAGTTCTAATATTATTGTTATTTTATACTTTTTAGTGCAAACCCGTTTTGAAGTTGGTTTAACTTTTTTTTTGTTAAATGTTAATTATATTTATAAATAGATTATTAAAATATCATGTTTCTTTCATCACTCATCTGGAAAAACCGGAGTCAAACCTATGCTACCCTACATAGGAAATATCCCATCCTACTATTATCCTACTTAAAATAAAATAAAGGGATTAGGATTAGTGGATTGGATTAAATAGTAGATACCTACTATATTTTTCTATTTTGATAAGCTTAGTTTATTTGTTCACGATACGTTATATTTATAAAGATTTTACAAATATACAGGGTGATTTTGTTATCACTGGCAATACTTGCAGGGGCTGTACTCATCAATGTGAACAACTTTTATTATAGGGCTAACTCTGATATCGCGTAAAATAATACGGTTGCTTCATACATTTTGGTCGAGTAGGTATTGAACTTTTGTATGGAACAGCTGATAATTTTTTCATGATTTCATAGTTAGTCCCATTATAAAAGTTGTTCATTTTGATGAGTACTTCCACCCTTGCAAGTATTGCCAGTGATAACAAAATCACCCAGTATATAAAATGGTTTACCATTCAGTCAATTATACTGACTGACTGTGGATATATCAAAGCACAGCTCAAACCGCTGGACCTAGAGACTTGAAAATTTGCACATAGATACCTTTTACAATGTAGGCATCCACTAAGGAAGGATTTTCGGATATTCAACCCCTAAGGGGGTAAAAACGCGACGGAAGGCTAGTTAAATATATAGCGATTACGATCAGCCTGATCGCAATGATGCAAGCTCTGAAAAGACTTGAAATAACCATTTTATCCAATTAATAAGAAAAAAACCGTTTTGCTAATTAACATTTTGAATGCCAAAATCCATGTTACGGAGTTACGAGCCCAGTGTGGATTATATGTGGACATTACATATCATTGAAATTCTGGAGTATTATAAATAAATAAATATACCAGGACATTCCTCACACACGGCCATCTGATCCCAAACTAAGCAGAGCTTGTCATACAGTATAGATTACTAATAATAATATAAAAAAGAGAAAACGAATTTTCCCAGACATGAGGCAGGTAAATCGATTTTTCGCTTACATCGAAATCGTTAGAGCCGTTTTCGAAAACGTGACTACAAATATTGCTCATTTAATAGAATAGGATTATGTTATAGTTTCTTAAGGCGACGCCTTGAAGATTTTGGTTGCAAGGATTCCGATTTTTCTCAACAATGACTGAAGCGAACAAACTGAAATTTATTGTAAGAATGCATCATGTCTTTGACTTTATTTTGTACGTTGCATAACACGATTGGTTAACTTTTATAACACAAAATAATTAACCAAAAAGACCTCTTTAAAATAAGAGATTCCAATTTTACCGGCATTGAGGATTGATTTGAGGTTCCAAAATTTCTACATATATTAATTGAAACTGATACTATAAATTGTACTTAGGTTTTATGAAATATATTAGTAGTTTTTAAATTAAACAATAAAAACGATTTTGTCGCATACGCCCGTTCCGTTTACGCGGGTTTTCTATGAGAGGTCGCTATAGTAGGGAGCGGGACGCAACACGTTGAATTTCAGATTTTTAAGCTTAACGCGGCGTCACCTTAACTACCTCTAATTTAGGCTTCTTAATTATTAAATAAGGTGGAGTATTAATTACATGATGTGTAAGTAGGTAAGGTATATGGTAAGATAAATTAAAAGCTACAATATATCACGGGCGCTCAACAAACACGCTCGTAATTCTCTTATAGTGATCGTAATCGCTGACGCTTGTCGGCTCGTTTATGGCGATTATTTGTATGGAACATGTCATGAACTGAAGCGTGTGGATTGATGTGAGTACTGGCGTGGAGCGGTGTGCTTTGTAGCGGTAGCAACGCTTGAGAATATAAATTTTAAAGTAAATCATTATTTCGTCTTTTTGTACCACTAAGGTGGACAAAAGTCATACGGCACACCTGATGGTAATCGGTTAACGTAGGCTACGTTTGAGGCTTGCAACCCCGGGGGTATAATATTGTTTTAATAACTTTTTATTCAGTAAATTAACATCGCCAAACTACTAACGCACGTGGCCTTCTCTGCAAGTAACTCTTTATAAGGGACAGCCCTCCACAGAATTCAGTGAATTCAGTATATCATACTAAGATGACCGGTTCATCAAATTATTTCAAGAACGTTATGGGAATACAATAATGATTTGTTTGATTACCTCATACGCAATGCATCGCTACCGTGGCAAAACGCACGTAGCGAACGGTAGCGCAGTGAGCCGTCGTCGTCGGCCTCCCTCCAACATCCATTGCTGTTTTTTTATATTTTGTTCAGATGTTTTATATACATAAATGGAGTGCTGCGTACATAAAAATAGATGTGAAAATATTACAAATACACAAACATACATTATTATTATTATTTTTTAATATTATTAAGGTTTGTTGGTTTCAAGAGCATTAGATCTATTTCATAAAAAAGGGATTCTTATCGCTAATTCTTGTAACTTGAGCCATCATCCGAAGGCACTTAATAGGTTTCGAAGGGCCAGAATAGTAGGCGTTAATAATTAACACATTAATCTGACACCATAGTTGTTATGTGCTGTTCGATATGCGGCCACGTTGCAATCTACGGATAATTCACTAAACAATAACTGATTTAACTAGAAAATGATTAGTGATTAAGTTTCATTTAGAGATGGTTGCTTTCATCATTTAAGGTATGTGAACCCTTAAATAAGGGCCTGAGATCTTAAATAGAAATTCCCATCCCAACTGTGAGTTTGTTACGCTAGGATTGAAATGAAATTTGGTAAGCAGATAGCCTACGATATGGAAAAGAACATAAGCTCCTTTATTTTTCGGTTACGCGGGTGAAACCGCGGATACAGCTAGTTGAATATATATATCAGACGTCACCAAAAAATATTAAATCAAATGTAGGGTTTACGCTCCTACATGTAGGCATGCTACAGTCCAAATCATTATTGTCTTTTAAATCAGTACTTGTATGTATGTAACTCCAATACTTATTTATCCTAAATCTAAGATTTAAAACTAAATCCTAGATTTACGTTCGTCTCGCTTGCGGATCCTCTTGTATTTTTCTTCGTATTTATCTTTAGGGACAAGTACTATTCCAGCAAGCGGTTTACTTATCTTTAGTGCGTTTCTCCGGAAAACAGACCGATTCCACTCACGCAGTGTTGAATAAATAGAAAGATAGTGGCAATACTGCTCGCACCATACACATTTCTATACATAATGTGTTCAATGACACCAAGATTTTTGATATTGTCTAAATCGTGTGAAATTTATTTTTTGTTCCTTAAAATTAATTAATTTATTGGTGCACAAAACAGATTACAGACATTTAACACAGCATATATATAAATAACAGGAAAATAATAACGGTTCGTAATCCTTAACCTGTACGTACACACAGAATGGATAAGCAAAAAAACAGACAAAAACACGCAATTTGAATTAACAAAATTAAAAAAAAATTAAAATTAACGCAATGAGTACAGACTACCTACAATCACCCACATACTTACAAATCACAAAAGGAGAAACATAAAGTGACGAGCTACTTAGACACTACGAATGAAACTTAAAAATTAAATTTTTGAATGTACAAAACCCATTACTTTTAAATAAATTTTAGTAAACCAGTGAGTGTTTATTTTTTAAATTATAATACGTCGTCGCTAGTCGTTTAGTCAATTATTATTTATTTATGAAGGATCCATAGCAATCAGAATAAAAGACCAGCTTAAAAGTACCAGCTCAGATTGTCAACACGCACTTAATTTATGAGATCTTTTGTTACAACATTCTTTTACACTATTCTTACAATTCTACAAGTTAACTCCAATAATATAAACAATAGATATAATACGAGTAGGTAGTTGTTTAAATAAATATAGAGCACATAAAGTTTCCATAAGTGACTGATTTGGCAAATTTGGTGATCAAACATTGGATCCAATGCAACAAATTGGTGCCCAACTAGTTTAATGTCTGCAAGAGCCAATAACAAAAAATACCTTTTACGACAAAGTACTACACTCACACTCAGTGCCTATTGTTGACTATTTCTACTGATTTTATATACATTACTTCGTTGTTAATAAAATATTTATGAGTAGGCAGCAATTTGCTTGTATTATTTTATTTATGCAGGATGAAACATAAAGGTGTTTGTAATTGGAGTCAACTCATCAATATGAACTTCACACAATGTGACAAAAAAGTTGGTAATTATTCATTGAATCAATGAATACAAATTGTTATAAAATTTATCTTTTTCAAAAGAACACAAAAATATATAAACATTGTTTTATGTATCGAAAAGATAAGTCATTGAAGTTTGCGTTATGAAATTAGATCGAGTGCGGCGTGCCAAAGGGCGTCCCGTAAACTTGACTATGGTATCGGAGAAAAGTTAAATTGATACATTTTTAACAAGTTTTGATCTTTTCTCTTGCCCTGTCCTTGTTGTATAGGACATTAACTTTTGATTAAAAACTTTTTGATATAAATAAAATGTGATTCATTTACAATATTATTAGTTCAACAGACGCAGTATTTTTAACTAAAATTAATATTCCTTGATTAGTTTTTACAATAAACACATCTGCCCTGCCTATACCACTTAGAGAAATTCTTCTTTCAACATTTTAAAGATAAAATGCGTAAGAAACAATTGAAATAAGTCTTTTGGACACGTTCAGTATATACATATTTCTCAAAACTCATCTTGCACCAAACCCCATATCAAAGAGTTTTTCCATAAGTTTTAATCAAAATATTCCCATCTCCTTCATCCCGTGACGGCCCGCCTTCTATATTAACATAAGGCCCGCAATATTTCCCAGTTTATTGTTTATGAATTTTTTGCATACATCAACACGAGAGAAATTCAAAAAATATTTCACTTACAAAGTTTTGGGGAGTTGACTGAAATTATTTGAGATTTTTGGAAGAATTCTTTTTAATGTCGTAAATACCTCACGTTTTCTTTGTTAGATCTTGTTTGTCGAATCACATGTTTTAAATTATTAGTGGCGTAGACGCTGTTAATGACATTATTGATTCCTTTTGTTTTTTCTTCTTTTTTAATGCAAAAGCGTGGTACAAACCTCGATAATGAACAGCCAAACGGTTTTATAAGATACATTTTTGCTTTCCATCATTAGTCCCATTAAATGTTTTTCCAGAACTCATGCTTTTCAAACCACAATAATGCGTTTTAAATCACACATTCACAATTTATAAATTAGTTCTATCATCTCTTATTCAAATAACTCTTGAATTATTTTTCTTCTATTCTAAATTGTGTCACACTTTCATATCTCCATAATTATTACGTTTGTTGAAATTCCTAATTCAGTCTAGTTTCTATCTTCTGCAAGACTGCAACATACTCACTGACACTTAAAAGTTTTATTTATTAAAGTAATAAGTCTAATAAAGGAAATGCAAATGATTATTCACATCACAAATCGTATCCATTAAATCACTTGATAACGGAAAAATTCACTGTCTGTGGCACTACAAAGCACTTATGGCAGATCAAAGGCTGCCGACAGCGGCTCCACGCTTTGTACCTGCCGCCTACATTGTAGATTGCTATTTGATACCGCCCGCCGTCGGCCGGTGAGATAAAAGGCGATTACCAATTTTGATAATATCATTTCAGTGTTCTGTGTTTAATCATAAATGTGAGATAAAACGAATTAACAGACAACTCACAAACCATTTTTGTATTTTATCAAAACTAAACAAGAAGCAATATAACTTTCTGGGCAGTTTATCATCGTAAACACTCGTTGACTGAGCATTGACAGATAAACTTGTCACCTTCAATACTGAGGCTTAGAATTTATCGAAACAAAGAGCAACTAAGTAAGAATAAAGAAGATTAAGCGTCAGTTTGATATTTTATTTTTAAATATGAAATATTTATTTATACTTATTTGTAAAAAAAAAAACAATTATAATCCAAGATGCTGATTAATTTATGGTATGGAATCAACTCTGATATCGCAAAAGAAAAATTGATTGAGTAATTGTGGCACTTCCCTTAGGGGGATCGCTAACAGAATGGTAGGGGTTCTTAAAATGATAAGAAAAAGTTATCGTTTAATGCCTATAATTCCAGTGGCCGCCTCACGTCTAGATTTTGAGTGTAGTTAGATAGGGAACACTGGCCTGAACCGCAGCGTAGGGTGTTAGATGGCTCAGGCTTCAGTGGCTTCCGCAGATGGGACCGCAGCGTAATTCTAGGTCTTCACGACGACGGAGTACATCTTGTAGGTTCCGTATTATATAATTATTTAGTATTATTATATTGTATTTTTTTATTAGTTAATTAGATAGAATTTAGATATTTTACTGTAAATAATATTTTAGTTTAGTTTTAAATAGATTTTGTTAAGATTCCCTAGCTTATTTCAACTATTTTTGATATTAGTAATGTGCAACGTTACATAATATTGAACTTTTATATGAAAATACTGAATGTATTCATGTTTGTATGTTTTCGTTGTTTTCTACAAATTTAAACCGCTTAAGCTAATAAAGTATTCTTCTATCACCCCTTCCTAGGATTAGGATCATTTGGTTTCCTCCCTCTGAAAAACATCCCTATTTCAATAACGTCATAAATATTTAACACCAAATAATATTCCAGAAGTGACGATAAAGAAATTATGATTGCATTACGACGTTTGATATGCCATAATGCGCTTTATGTCTCATACTTTAGGAGTGCTTACCCCAATTTACTGTTATTGCTATTGTCGTGATTACATCTAGGGGAGTGGATGATATTTTTATTGAGTTTTAAAAGTTTTATGTGATCGTGCGAGTTTTGCGCGATGAATCAAATTGAATTCAATAAAACCAATTATTGTCATGGATTTTAATATAAATAAATAATATTTAAATTAGAAGCAAACTATGACACCCATTTTAATATCTTGATTCCTCACACACGGCCATCTGACCCCTAACTAAGCAGAGCTTGTACTATGGAAGCCAGATAACTGATATACTACATATACTACTTTTCTTTTGTAAATACATACATGTTTAGATAATTACACCCAGACTCAGGACAAACAGACATGTTCATGCACACAAATGTTTGTCCTGAGTGGGAATCAAACCCACAACCTGCGGCGTGATAGATAGGGTATCTTACCAACCACGCCAACCGTCGTCAATATGTCTCTTTTTGGCACATGTCGAGAGTAGAGATTCCCTCATGTCAAAATGGCCATCATAGGGCGCAGCTAGATAATTAGCGAATGAACAACATAAAAATACAATAGAAGAAATTAATATATCTGTACTATTAACAATTACAGATTTTATTTTACTTAGACATTGAAATCCAATTATAAAAAAAAGATTAAAAAGCTCAAGCTCATTGTATGATTCGAACCCACAACCTTCGCCACGGCATCCGACTTCACTTCCACTGAGCTATCATCATATTTCATTAAAAAACCAAGTACGTAAGCAAATTTAAAAAGAGAGTCCTCGTTTGGCTTAGTGATCTGGATTATGACGGAGCAGAATATCTTTTAACGACACTTAAATAAAACCCATACATAACACAAACACCGTTATGCACATAAACACACATACACTCACACACGCGCAAATACACACTTACGCACCCGCGCAGATACATACATACACAAACACACACACACATACACAACCAGATAAAAAATTGAAGGATTAAAACTATCATTGTTATTACCTATTTAATCACCTCATTAGCAATTTATTTTATCCTTTGTTTGTTAAATTCCTTTCTTTTCACTTAGAACTTGTTCATAATTGTTTAGATATAAGGGGGAAGACACTGTAGCCTGTAACACAGTTATTGTATAACTAGCACAGGAAACAGGGCTTCATGAATACTTTCAATTGTTTTATTTTGTAAACAATAAATTTATTATTATTATTATATTATTATTAAATTAACCTAAAACCTTTGAAATCAGTAAGTCCAACCCACGGTTGAAGTAACAATCAAAAGCCCACGGTCTTATCGATGCTATCCACTCCTAGCCAAGTTATTTCGGAACTCAATACTCACTTATTTCTGACAATTACTACAATTAACCTTAAAACTCAACAAAACCCCAACTACATTTTTATGCGTGCCTCTAATTCTGTACATTACCCACAACACTGCTTATTATGAACCAACACCGAGTATTAGGCCGGCTCCGCACGAGCATTAGGTACTCAACGGTCACGCGATACGGCCATCTTGTTCCAACTATTGTTCTGCGCCGTGCCTAATTAGCGCTGACGGCTGACGGGCGAATGGTATCGTTTCTGACACCCCACTCACAATTGCTGTGCGGACGGTATTTTTAGATTTCAAGCTGGAATCACAAAGTTTTGATGTGAAAAGTATTGTTGCCAACAAAAAATGTACGATTTATTCCTTTAATAAGGGAAAAAATATATATTTGGCAAAAGCTACAACATAATAATATGGTTTTTGGCAAATAAATACACTTAAAAGCTAAATTCCTAATAAGAGTCAATTAAAGCCAGATAACTTAACCTTTAAGTGAAAATATGACGTAAATTATGACAATGACATATAAATTTAAAAAAAATAAAAAAATGATGATCAAGTTTCATCACATTTGGCGTAAGTTTTCGTTTATTTTGATGACATATTAATCATCTGATAAACAGATCGATCTTGTTTATGGTACCACTTACCTACTCAGAATGCCTTGAAATCAGCTGTTTGTTGCACTGGCTACTATTTACTACCAACTTTTTCAGATGTGCACAATGTAGCTATTAATTGAATTAAGCTGTACTCATTGCCTTAGCGCTTAAGGTCATTGTAATTAGATCTACAATTAAATTACATTTGTACATTTAATATTATTATGTTTTTAGTATTAAGCTAAAATTAGTGTCTACTATGTTTCAATGTTTTTATGTGAAAACAATACTGATTTCTCAAATATCCATTTTGAATTTTATAGTAATAGAATGGGTGAAAAAAAATATGTTTCGTTTTAGTATCTAAGTAGGTACTAAGAAACAAATTATTCCAAGTAAAAATATTTTATATAACTTGAATTTTAATCAAAATATATTTAAAAGGCAATTTTAAATTAAATATCTGAAAGATGAGTATCGTCGCGTCCACAGATTGAGCCTTTAGGCTAAGCTAAAATATTAGTATTTGGGCTAAGTATTGGGCTATTTGCATTATAATGAGTTTATTTCGCTATGAAACCTCGTTGGAACTTTGATCTTTAAAGATGGATTAAATGTGGCAGTTTAAGTATTCCGTGCTTTGCTTAGTTGAGCACGGATAATTTGAAAATTTCAAGAGTTCAAATTCTGTCATAATCATTATTCAGCGTTACTTTTAATACGCTATTTAAATAAAATATTGTTTAAAATGATCACGTAATTAACGTCACCTTGTTTGTTAATGACATGAAGGTGTACGATAAATATGTGAACAGTGTTTATTTATTTAATTGAAAAATATTAATCAAAAGGTAGAACATATGTAGTACCTACTCTCACATTCAGATAGACTTGGACATCTTTCTATAACTGTGAGTGTCTAATAAATATGTTCTATTCTATTTGATTTTCATAATAATATAACAACTGATAATTACACATAATAATAAAAATAATTCAAGAGTTTTTAACGTGTTTTTAAAAATATCTGTTTATTTATATATTTTTTAATTTTTACACCCATAATTTGAATTTTTTTGAAGCGTAGCCTTGTAGCTGAATTGTTGCCGTTTCGGGTACATTGTTATTCCTGTATTGCTATTGCATCTTGCACGACCCGAAAATCAAACCCGGACCCCAGATCTCTAGTTTTTATTTAATATGAATATAAGTGTTTATGCGAGGCTATAATAAGATTGTATTGTTTATTTCGATCATTGATTGAATTTACTTTCGGGACTTTGAGCATTATCGGGTAACAGACCCGAGAGTTACTTCCATAATGTTGTTTGGAGTTCTGTTGAAGTAACGAAGTGAATACAATATGGATTCCTGTGAGTGTGAACTGGATACAATGGTTTTAAACGCGTCAATCGGAGCATCGCATGGAGAGGTTTGTGTGGCTCAATGTGGCTTCCTGTAACCACGTTTAGATCTTCGTGAATCGATGAGGCATTTCCACTATTGTTTTAGAGTTCAACTCGGTAGTTTAAGTGCCATGAGATTATTTTTGATTTCCTTAATAGGTAGTTTGAGTTTTGTAATATTTTGATAATCTACATATTGAAAATGATTTTCTTTTTCATTCTATTATTTATGAAGGTCATTGAACCATATTTAACAATGGAGCTTTGACCTCCATTATATTATTCATAACTAGCTTCCACCCCAGTGGTTTTGTCTGCGTTCCCGAACGATCGAATATTTTACCGGAATAAAATATATACTTCTATTTATTTCCTTATAATATTTGCACCAAGTTTCATCTAATTTTGTTCTACTATTTTGGCGTGACAGAGAAAAATATTATACACAGAGGTACACATAAACTTTTATATTTATAATATTAGGGTGAGTTTTATATATATACCTCGTAAATACTGCATCAGCCATCCCCCGTGCTCATTCCTCATACTTTTATAATGAAGCAAAACAATTTTGGGCATTTCAAATCAAACCCTTATGAAAAATAAAATATGGGCGAGCAAACATTATGAAAACATTGTAAAATTTCTAACGAAATGAAAAACCGCAGCGTACGTTTTGTGCCTTATAATCCCGCGACCTAAATAACTCCGGGATATGTCCGGGACTGAACGCGTGTGTCATCACAAAACGACAGCTTAAAAACGTACCATCTCATGTACTGTCAAGCTAGGGTTATAATACAAGCGGTTTCATAAGCGTTGCGGGTAGCGGAGCAATTTGAATTGTACTACCTCACAATGTCATAATTTAAATTAATTTTATTACGTTATTGTGTTATAAACGTTTTTAAACCTTATTTCATTGTGTTGTTTTT
The DNA here is from genome assembly GCA_951216915.1 of Tetheella fluctuosa. Classification (NCBI taxonomy): domain Eukaryota; kingdom Metazoa; phylum Arthropoda; class Insecta; order Lepidoptera; family Drepanidae; genus Tetheella; species Tetheella fluctuosa. The sequence continues at coordinate 483,787 of OX578229.1, read as the reverse complement.
GAAAATACTTTTCTCTTGAAAATAAAAAATAAGGTGAATTTTGTTAATAGATGTAAGTTATAAACTGTTTGTACATTAAAGTAAATTAAAGTAGTTGTAAATGAAACATTATCAGCGCCTTTTTTTTTGGAACCATAATTTGAAATGATTATGCGTATCTAACTAACTTTCCGCCCCGCGGTTTTATCTGCGAACTACTATTTTACACGTTAAGGGGTTAAGTTTTGAAAAATACAGCACCCTATAAAAATATTTCATCCAATTTTCAAATCTCTCTTCTTTAGGTATAAGATAATAGTACAAATTATTCTATCATATCGACTCAAAAGCAAGCACTGAGACTGCAACTTTACGTTGAAGGCAAATGTTTTATTTCAAAGATTATTAGACGGATATAATTTCCAAGGTTGGTGCGACTTCAGAAGAGTTACAAAAATCTTTTTCTTATTCTCAAAATCGTTTAGCTACAAACGTTTTTAATGTGATTTTATTGCGAGGAAGCAAATAAGATACATCCGAATGTCGCTTTTATTAAAATTTGCTCACGTCTTATTACGTTTTTCGATTTGCCATTTCCGTTCCTACAATGCTACAATATGTTTGTTCATTTGTTCCATCGATATATTTGATTTTTCCAGTATTGTAATAATATAAATAATATTAGATTTGATATCGCTTATTACTCTATAGTTATTTGTTATGATATTCTAAGAATCGATAAAAACCTCTTTACACTAGAATGATAATAAAATTAATCTCATAAGGGGCGGTCTTATCGGAGATCTCTTTCAGACAACCTTCGAATGGAAAATGAGATATTAGGTACTTCTAATAAAAATGCCCACAATTTTTTAATAATATTTATTAATACTCCCCTCTCTCTCATTACAATTTATTTACAAAATACGAAAAACAATACGTTCATAATCAGTTAATGAACATCCAACACTGGACGCTCACTAGTTCACAATGCCATAGGTACGACACGTGTCAACCGTACAAATTGTGTTCACTGCAAACATTACATATAACATCATTCTACGCTTTATTATAAGGAACATAGCTAGGTATATTTCGGCTACCGTTACTATATCGTAATAATTCAGTATTTACCTACTTTACAAGTATACAAGGTGGAGAAACGTTTCAACGTAATAAGTTGTTATATAAAATGTAACTAAGTTTTGTCATATTTTGAAGGGGTGAAAATATTAATTCATATTAAGATATGATAAAAAAAAAAACAGAAATTTAATAGTGACAGTGTATTCTAGCATTCGAGAACCAGTTTTAATCCTAGGATTTGTGTGCCACTACCACTTTTTACCACTTTTGTTACCAATTTTGAGCCACATAATCACATTGTGAACAAGGTAATTCGTCTTGATTTTACAGTTCAGTTTTACGTTCCATAATAAAAATGGATTACTTAAATAAGTGCTTCCACCCCACAAATATGTATACATATTTTTGCTACAGTTTGTATACATACGCTAATTTTTCATGGCGTAAATAACGAGGCTTGGGAGGTTCGAGGACCGCTCGTGTAGCTTATCAAATTGTCGAGACCGACTCGAGTTCCGCCGAATAAAACTTATTTCACGCCACAAAAAATCACCGACTACAAAAAAAAAATAACAGCAAAATTTTATTTTTATTCTGTCATGCGATCTCTGTTTATAAATGTTTTAATAAAAACAGTCAATAGATTCTTATTATTCTTTTTATTTGTCTTTATTTCCTAATAATTAAAGCGAGCCTCTTTTCGCCAGGTTGAGTCACAAAGCAAATTGATTCTTCATTTGAATCAGTAAGTAATACTTTTGCACACTTGAAATTTATGGAGACAGACAGTGCAAACTTTGCCTCTGTAATTTGAAAGAAAATAGGTAATTTGAACTTGACTTTATGAACAAAGTTGCTAAATATTGAACGTGCAAGTTGAGAGGTTTAACCTCATATTTTCTCTACGTTAATTTTTAATACGTTACTAAATGGTGAAACGCTGCCTGAGCCAAAAGATACTCAGCTCAAAGCTGGAGGTTCGCAAAACAACGGTGAGCTACTTACAAATATTTAATGTTAGTTATTTGATTAAATTCAATACGTAAAACACGGTTAATGCTTAGACAGTTCTCTCATAAAAACTAAAGATTTTTAGAACATTTCATAAAAGTAATCATCAAGAAATTTCCCAGTACACAATATTTAGTAAAAAAAAAATCAAGTTGTAGAAAATAACTCTCTGGTAATAAGAGGCTCGACGAATTCTTAATAAAATTGTTCTAGGAACAGAAAACATCAACAAAAAACAAGTTTTTCACCACACGAATGGTGGAACATCAACTATAAATAATAATCTTATACAATAAACTCATTTAATATTATTATTTACAACAATTCGAAATATTTACAATGCGTTCTGATATAAATTTTATACTACATTAGGTACGTATTAGTTTACTTATTTACAAAAATGACATTTCACTAATATGGTATTGGTAGGAAGTTAACATAATTATATTGAAACTAATACTAAAAAAATATGCATAAGTACAAATTAATATCACTTTAAATATATCCACGAGAACGGAAAATGCTATTCTTTGAGCCAAACAAAAATCTATGTAAGAGCATTTCCACACACATAATAATATTTCGCAGCGACAAGTGATTTGCTCTTTTATTATTCTTTGACAGTATCATTTGTCTAATTTCATTCACTCTTTTTGAGCCATCACACCAAGAATCCGCATTGAACTACACAGTACGCTGTCCTAAAAAAAATATTGTGCGATAAATGTCTTTGTGATTTTTCTTCGGTAAAACCATAATACCTTTAACACCCAACTAAACTTAAACGACACTTTAGAGCCAGTTTACTTATCAATTTACCACGCTAACCACGTTTAGTCACATAGACGCAACCTTAAAATGATAAAAAAAGGAAACAAAAACAAAACCTGTCTAGTGTTGTTTTCCAAAATCAATCTCATTTTGATTTTCGTAATTTATTTTATTTTATTATTCAAAATATTTTATTGAAAACTTTATACAAATTACTATAAAATTAACGCACTCTTGTTGCAGCTTAAAAATAATGTCTGGAAAGGCATTAAAGATTCTATAGACTTGTTTTAGATAACTATAATTAATTTACATTTAATTATCAAAAATCGTCATTGAATCACTCTTCTCCATTTCTTTTTGCGAAATCGTGAATAATTTTATAACAATTTTATCTTTTTAATTTTCATAAATCTATTCCTTAGCTTTAATATTATTTTAATTTGGAGGATGGAGCTTTTGTGAATTGAAATTATGCATTTAATTATGAATCATGGAAAATTGTTAGTACATTTTTTTTTTCTTCATCACTTATAATTTCACAACCTAACACACCACCAGTCGGCTATTTTGTTGACCCAGTTATGTATAACTACGTATTAAAACATTATAATCCTGGAACTGCATCAATACGCTAATGATTTACAATCAACCACATAAAACTGTAAATTATCAAAACAGTAAAATTTCTAGACAATAGAAGTGCTGTCATAACTCGTCAGAACATTAAAATAATAAGTAATTACTAAATATTATTTGTTTCTCATTAGTATTCTAAAATATTATTTCATAGACACAACTTTTCGTTTAATTTAAATTAATGTTTAAAGTTGTATCTTATACGTAGTAAGAACAAAAGCTTATATTATCCGATACAGAAATAACAAGCCGTTAGTATACTGACGCGCGATGTTATATCAGCGGACCCGTATATTGAAACACATAAGAAGATTGTTTTTTTTTGTGATTATTTGTATCTTCAATGAACCTATAAAAGTTAAAATCATAGCCAACATAACAAAAAAATATTGGATTAAACTTTTACGTAAAGCCTTTATCTATTACATACCTTTAATTCCATCAGTAACTATTTTTAACATTCATTAAACTATGAAATACATCTCACACACATTTCATTTTGTTAAGATAATGGAATGTAACAAAATAAATTCCAAAACTACAAAAGCTCTCCTCCATTCCGCGTTCCGAATCAAACCGATCATCTGCAAACCATGGACGACAGTAAGTAGGTTACGATAGCACAACTCAATTGTGACGTGAGGTAGGACGAAGCTCTGTTGCTCGTTTGCATCGCGGCTGGGTGCTCGCCTGTGGAAGAACCATTGTGTTAACGTCGTAATAACATAGCATAAAAAAGTCAACCTCATCTTTTTGATAATAATTTTATCACTTAAAGAATGAAGGCGAGTATTTTTAAATAGCTAATACTAAACAGTATAATATATAAGGTCCTAATAAGTGAAGTACGGTCCTTTTGAGGTATGATAGTATAGGTCATAAGTATTCCGAAAATGATAAAAAAAAATATTCGGTCGTAATATAAATTTTTTTTTTCGTTTTCGGAATACTTATGACCTATACTATCATCCCTCAAAAGAACCGTACTTCATTTATTAGGACCTTATATGAAATCATGCAAAATTCAAAGGAATATATTTTGAATAGCTTCACACTGAGAAAACATTTTGTCGATATTAATATTTATACCATGTAGGCGAAATTGTATTCAAGCTCAATCAATGAAATAGTAGTTATGTGGAAAACCGTCCCATTATTGGAAATGAATTGAATACTAGGAATATGGAGCAAAAGCTTTCAATTGTTAGACAAATAAGTGGAGTCAATGCCACATTATACTGGGTGATTTTTTTTAGTCGTTGGCAATACTTGCAGGGATGGAAGTACTCATGCATCATGAAAAAACCTTAATATAAAAATTCCTCACCATTCAGCACATGCACGGACACAGACGCTGGGTGTGCATTATTGGGCACACAAGTATAGTTGCCAGAGTCTGTCAGCGCTGCTTTAGTGACGAGCAACTTGCTGGTGGTGCCACCTTCCGTCTTCTCGGTCTCCAGGCTGATGCCGCCGCGAGGTGAGTCGAAGTCTACCACTGCATTGCCGTGGTACCTGAGGATTTATGGTATTTATTAGATGCTTCATCGAGTATTTCATTATAACCAGCTTATGGGACACCCTGCTGAACAGAAACCTTCTCATTGACTATCAATGGAAAGTCTCTCAACGTGTTTAGCATTGGTTTACCTGGCGGAAGGTCGTCTCGCTTTAGTAAGCTCCATGTTATAACTCATGAGATTTTCTTCTCAATTGGCTATTGGATCTTTTAGTGATAAGATGAGCCTAAAGATTGTTACTTTAACTTACTGTCTTTACTACTTTCTAAGAATTAATAATTTGTAGTTCTTTTCGGTCATTTTATTATTTTCCACGGTGAGATTGCAGTCTAAATTTGTTGCTACTTGAGTTGAAAAATGGTTAATAACTGATTGTTTTATGAACAAGATTTCCAAATTTTAGCTATAAAATTTTAAAAATAGACCTTAGCTATAGTTACATAACAACAAAATTATTATTTATTTGGTACATGTGCTTATAAAACATCTTTCAAATTACTCGAACAATTACTTGAAAGTTACTTTAGAAGTCAAAAACCAATTTAGGCAGTATACTCATAAATCTAACTTTAAAATAGTTTAAATTGGAAAACTTAGAAAATTATGAATGAAAAATGATTTATTACTTTGATAATCTAAGTATCTGTGGTTTTATTATTAAAACGAGACATCAAGTAGATCATAACGTTACTATTGTAATTTTGTTACTTTGGGCTATAACACAAAGTATTGCTTAACTAATTATAAAGCTAATGACGAGCTTTCACTTGTATTCAAGCATCTAATGCAGCGCTTAATGAAATTTGTGAAACCGTTTCAAAAAACTAACTTTATAAGTGTTTTAATATCCTATTAATATTTATGTTTATTTGCTCAATCACCATTTACTAAAAATAGGACATTCGTTAGAACGTAGAACACCTGAAAAATGATTAAATATTACGGGAATATACTATATGATGGAAACTAGTTACTAATGAAATAAACTCCAACTGCCAAACATTGACTTCTCTCATTAGAATCCACAGCAAGCATTAATTAACCGCGTACATCCTGCGGCGCCCAGTAACCATAACCTAACGTACATGGTCGCTAGTACCTTGCTAGAAATAGTCTGCCGTTCTAAAGGTTGATAAAAGTGGCCACTAAAATAAATATCAGCAAAGTAAACTCATTATGTCCCATCCTTATTTTGAACGCCATTTAAGTACCATTGAAGGTAGTAGAACTCTTAGTGCAGAGTTCGCCCGGGGAAGTACTACCACCATATCTAATTCCGCCGTGAAATAGTAATGCTCTTGTATTACTGTGTTTCGGTTAGGAGGGTATGGGAGCCGGTGAAATTACAGGCACAGAAGACTTAACACCTTCATGTCTCAAGGTTGGCAACGCGTGAGTGATACCCCTGGCAGGGAAAATATAAAATTGTATTTTCTTTAACGGTAACCGCTTACCATCAGGTGGGTCGTAAGCTTGTTTGCCACCTAAGTAGTATAAAAAAAAAAAGCTCCTAATTGATGATACTTACAATTGCCACTTTAGTTTACCAAGTGTTACTCACCATAGTACGGACGCACTGGATGGCGGCGACGAGTGAACATTAACTGAACAAGTCAATGATATCGTGCTGCCTTTTTTGACGTACACGTCTTGCGAGCCCCAGATCGACGCTGCGGCCGCTAGAACAAAGAAAAATTGTTTTTATTTAATTTGTAATAAGTTTAAATTTATTTTACATTCGACGAAATTTATAATTCTAATAACAGTCATACAAAAAGAAAACTAACCATGATTCACATGTTTTTAATGGCGAAATTGTCTTGTAGCTCATAAATTTAGTCTATCCAAAAGATAAATGTTGAGTTGAATTTCAAATTCTCTAGAAGCCAAACGTTGGGCCTAAACTAACACGAAAATAATGATGAATTACATTCTGTTAACTAGAATGACCTGAATAATCCAACATTTACTAATTCCAGTTTAATATTGTTTAAGTTGGTAACTGTTACTCAATCTGTTACTAACGCTTGTATTGCTCGGTACAAAAACGTTTTTACTTAGGGTCGTGATAAAAATTTACAGCGTCGTCTAGGAATAACAGTTGTTGACATTAATAGCATTTTTATATAACATCAAATTTAGCGTTGCGTTGTAACGTAGTTTCCAAAATAAATTACTTTGTTCAGTGATGTAGATGAAACAAATCCCATAAAAAATGATATATAATTCTAATAGTAACGTTTGATTATTTACTTATTAGAAAAAATATAATAATACTCTCCAGTTTCCTAAAGTAGTACCAGACAATAACATTAATTTACATCAATATTTTAATATATTACCCACTATTAAAATCTAATTACAACATTTTATGGATTTTCGGTCAAAAATTTCCAGTCAAAATGGAAATTATCTCTCTAGAATATAACTAGATACATACAATGAATGTCATATTTTTAATGTCATAAAAAGAATTTTAAAAGCAGTAGCACAGCCACAACTTCGCATCAATATCCCAAAATTAAATGAAAAACAAAAGCCTCAAAATAATTTGCATGCAGCAACAAAACGAAACCATAATGAAGTAGGTACTGATGAAAAATGTAATTATAAATGAAAAAGAAGGATGCGAAATTGGTACCTGAGGAGCGGGGCGGGGCCGAGGTCACGGGGATGAGGGACTCATCTGGAATTCAGAAGACAACAGCTTAGGAGAGGGTAAGGAATACAAAATAGCATGTGACCTTAAAGCGATGCATCGAAAGAGTTGAAAACAGTATTAGATCTGCACGAATTAATCACTCCAAGAGATAGAATGGAAATTAGAGGGTGTGGGCCAGTAAATTGATGTTGTAGACAACCTTGAGAGGGTAGTTATATTTATTATTTAAATCACAGATTATTCAGGAGATAGATGAATACAATGTGTCTTCAAAGTGGTATTGTTATCCATTTTGATTTTAGAGCAGGATTTTATTGATTTCGCTTAGGTTTGCTTTATTTCGAGTATAAAGTTTTACGATCTGCTCTAAATGTTTGGCTCTCCTGCACGTCAAAAAGATATTGATGATCCACCTGGCCCTAATAGTACCTATATTTTGAATATAAATAAATGTTCATATTGAAAAGGGTTACTTTGTAATGGACGATTGGGGGTAGAAAATTATTTGCCTTCTCTCGACAAAAAACAGTTGTCTCGATTTTTTCGCAGCAGAGCTAAAGTTGCTTAAATATATGCAATCAAAGTTAGCAAACCAAATCAAAATTTGAACTGGTTCAACCATTTTGTTCATAAAATGTTTTTATAATTATTTTTGAATCTTGTATTTTTATCAGTTTTCCTTCAACTCCCATATTTTATTTTCCTACGGGTGAAGGTAAAATATCTGAACTTGTTGCTCATATAACGAAAGTAATAAATGATCTCGTACCTAAATTCCCAAATTCCTTACGCTCCAAAAAATATCTCAATAATAAGAGAGATTCGCAGCGATTTATAGTTGAAGGATATAAAAATATACACAATGAACTATTGTTGGACATTTTTCAACTATAACAAGCGCTGTAATTGGCTCAAAGCTGAATTTGAGAGGCTCGCATGATATCTGGTAGCGAAGCGTGTAATAAATGAGATGCTATGAAAACGGAGGGAATAAAAAATAGTACTCATTTAGAATATAGTGATTTGAGCGCTGGCACGCCGTGCTTCTAGTATACTCTAATTAATGTAAGCGAAAATGTATTTAAACGAGTTACTGCTTTTGAGTTTGCGAACCTTTGATGTTATATTACTACTACCTACATAGATGAAAATTTATAACAAGTTGTAGAGTATTTATTAGTTGCGACTAAAACTAATATCATCAGAAATATTAATTAATTAGTTATTTACTTCAAATGAGAATATTCTGTGAGGCGTGATATTTTACTATATAATATTTTATCTACAAAAAAAGATCTTAACTCTGTTACATCAAGGTGGAATAGGCAATTCTATTTCAAAGTAGATAGAAAAGACAAAGAACTTATTAAAGTGAATGATACTTTGTCACTAGTCTCCAAATGGTTTGCTGTTAACAATCTTTTACTAAATTCTAAGAAAACTAAATGTTTAAGATTCTCTCTTCCAAATGTAGCGCAAGTAGACAGCCAGATATTAATAGATGGCAGCAGTTTGGAATTAGTCGATAAAACTGTATTTCTGGGCATCACATTAGATAATAAACTACAATGGGGTCCTCATGTAGAATCTTTGACTGGTAAATTAAGTTCTGCTGCATTTGCTGTTAGAAAAATCAGACAGTTGACGAATGTCGAGACGGCCAAATTAGTTTATTTTGCATATTTTCATAGTTTTTTATCGTATGGCGTTTTACTGTGGGGAGCTGCAGCAGATATAGAATCTATATTTATATTACAAAAAAGAGCAATTCGTGCCATTTATAATATGGGTCCTCGTGAATCGTTAAGGGAATTATTTAAAGATATAAACGTTATGACTTTACCTTCACTATACATATATGAAAATATAATGTTCATACGTAAAAATATAGAATTGTTTAAATCAAAAATGGAGGTACATAATATCAATACAAGACAAAAAGATAAATTAGTTGTTCCGTATTTTAGATTAGCCAAAGTTAAAAAGTCATTTCTTGGAAGTAGTGTACGCTTTTATAATAAATTACCTCTCTCAGTTACCAAGATGACTGATTTCAAATTCAAATCTCACATTAAGAAAGTTTTGAAAGAAAAAGCCTATTACAAGGTAGCTCATTACATTGAAGATAAAGATGTCTGGAAATAGCTGCACTCTGCACAAGTGCACCTTGTTCATACTTATAAAGAAGATATTTTTTTATTTTTTTTATAAATTTGAACTTGTTCAGGTTATTATTTTTTATTTATTTTTCTTGTTGTTTTTTTTTTCATCTTTTGTGTTTATGTGTATTATATTTCTTTAAAAATTGTTAAAAATTTAATGGAAAAAAGCCAACATTGTCAGATTGTCCAAAAAAAAAAACAAAATATATAAAAAATGTAACCTTGCTGAGTTTCTTGCCGGTTCTTCTCAGTTGAAGGCGACTTCCGAATCGGTGGTAACTTCAGTAGTTTCGACGTTCATAAGTGCCCTCTTAGGGCCTAAACTGAATAAATGGCTTTGACTTTGACTTTTGACTTATAAAGATAATTTAATGTTTATAAATAACAAGCTAAATAAAAAATACTTTTCGTGGTTTTACCTGCTCACAACGGATGTTTTATGCTTTAATCCAAAATATGATATATTATATGCCCAATTGCATCCAAATTTGTTTATACACCCACACAATCGCATACACCCTTATATATTAATCCCTATATACTTTTGTCTTTATATATCCTGTGATGTATTTGTTGGTGTTTCCTTCTTTCATGCAGCAAAGGAACAACGGATCAACGTGATTAGCAGATTGTTTATGAACCAGAGAGTGACATATTTTAGTTTTTGTCCTGGGAATGCGGCTGAAACCGCGGTACGAAACCTAGTTTATAATAGTTGTAGAAGCTTGTGTTTGTGCTTTATTTTTATTTTTTTAAGCTATTGTATAGCTTTTATCGCGGGCTTCGGGGTTTGAGATCGAATCAAGAAATTTTGATTAAATAAAATGCTATGCAATAGCTCGAGTGCCACACGTATTTTTTTTGTCAGAAACCATCGCGTTCATGTGAAAACGACTCACTTCTGGTTTCATTGCAATTGGAAGAATGGTATAGGAGCGCATACGTGGCGATTATAGCTTAGTGGTAGTTAAGTCGGACGTCACGGCGAATGTCGTGGGTTCAACTCCTACAATGAGCTTGAGCTTTCAGTGAATGAAAACATCATAAGGAAACCATACACACACGGTGGTAGGGTACTTTTCAGTAACCGCCTGGCTGGCGCCAAACACCTATTGGTGTGTTCCAGCAGCTGCACTTGAGAGCCAGTTCCTTCATGGCTTTGTGTGCTTACTACCTTCGGCCACATCATCACTTTCCAAACACAAAACCAAACATACAAAGTAAAAAAAAAACAAATTAGATGGACAAACATTGATTTTATATTATATAGATCCGCCGGTGATTTGAGTTAGTTCACCGTTCAATTTAAACGTACCTATGTACATTTGAGTACCCTTTGGTAATTCTATAAGCTTTGATATAAGTGGAATGAATTTTTGATCAGCGGCTCCCCTATCTGAATATTTTACGTATGAATTTTTAAACGTGGTTTGACCATTAATTTTATCACTTTGTTATGCACCATCAGGTTTTTCTTATGTTTATGATTTACCTTCGACAATTTCTTGTAAGAGATATTCTTTAGTTGTCTACACTTCATAATTTTAAATTCTCGTCTGTTGGTATCTATACCATTGATTTCCAGTTCTCAAAGCTCTTTCTATTGATTCAGGGAGTCATTAAATCGTCGTTTCATTAATTTAGCAATTTAAATTTTCAAAACGCCCAACAGAGATGTTATCTTAAAAATTTATTTCAGTTTGATGAGATTCTGATAGGCAATAATGCCTCTCGTTCATTGATCCCCTCTCATGTCCAAAGCCTATTCCACTCAATTTTCCTTTCAAGACGATGTTAAATTATTCAGTCAATCGACCATTACACCGAACCTTTGTGTGCTATCTATATTTAATTTTACGAACCTTCTTTGATCTTTCATTAGCCAACAAAATAGAGATCTTTGATTTTGGCGGAAGTTAATCAAATTTATTATTAATAAGCAGGGAGGTGAAATCCGAGACTATAGCTTCACTACTAGTATTACAGCTAATAATTATAATAACTTTTTTATTTGAAGCAATTTAATATCTGCTACTTATCTGTTTCACTATTCCAAATTGTGTTTGTTGTCTTTACGAAATCTTTAACTTAACTATTCATAGACAAATTAATGATTTTTTACTAGAAACATTTAATCTAAAAAGACATGACTTATATACATGACTTAATCATTACAATTAAATTTTAATTGATTCAGCAACCCTTCACATAGAAAAATCACCGGATAAATAATATAATATTTTATACGGACAATATTTCACCCGTACAAGGTTTGGCTTCGTCCCAATGTTAGAGACAGTGTGAGTGATGTGTTCCACTTTGTATCCAGGCATTAGCCCCTCTTCTAATATGACGAGAGATGAATGCGAGATTACGTCTTCGTCACATTTCACATAACGGGTTCGAGGTCGATGTTACAAGGAGATAAAGTCGTTTGTGGAACGTTTCAACAACAGAACGTAATAGGTTTATGGATATGATTTTCACAATCTTTGTATCATCCTATCTCTTGTTTATCCTTATTGCTCTCTCTTTTCAATTGGATTTTGAGGTTATCTCTCTGAAAACATTTTTGCAGCGGAGTAGGTCAGAGTGACAGGTCACTGGGTGAATTACTTTATGGGATGATTTTCATTTCGATATTTTAAAAAAAGAAACAAAGAAGAGATATAAGGCAAAGATATACGACAACATAATATAATCTATTTTAATGTAGGTACCTATAGATTAAAAAAAAGGAAATATTGGTAACACCGTGCTGGCAACCATTGTGTATATAGCTTGTAAAATTATACGTATGTATGTGGGCGGCAAATAGTAAATTTTCCGAGTAAATAAAAGCAAATATTTAAATAATAGATAAAAGTCACATTTAAAAAATTACATTATAAAATGGCCTCATTACAAAAAAACGTGTTAAGCAGAAACAGAATTTATAATGAAGGATTGAAATTGTCCGTACATTTTAATGAGGGAAGCTTTTACCAACAACCTCCAAACTCGCATACCCTAAAGGTTGTCATTTCCGGGTACATGTCATAATAGGTACCTAGGTAAAAAATACTGTAAATTTGATTTAAGGACCTTTCTAAGCTACCTACATTTTTCATCATCATCTTTCTTCATCTATTGGCGTTTTACTTTCCTGACTCCTACATCTAGGGACTTTCAAGGCCAGAGTGAATAGGTTTCTTCTGGCGTGCTCAATTTTAGGCTTCGTCTTCGTCTTTGGACGGGTCAAAAACCAAACGCAAGCCCATTGAATTAAAAAAAAAACATTCAAAATAATCGTTTAACTTCACGCCAAGTGGCTTCTTCTAATAATATGGGTAACCATAATGTACTGGTTGGCTGGAGAGTGGTACTAAAACTAAGAATATCTCCTTCTGATAGTATTAGCTTAGTTAGACAGTTTCACCCAAAGATCTCCATATCAAGTACCTAATCCTGAGTTACTTATCATCATGTAGATCCTAGTGAAACTAGCCAAGTCATCCATTTGTCGTGTTGCCACTCGAGTATTTCTTTCCCCATCGGCTATCGACTCATAGAGTCGTGGTAACGTCAGTAAATTTGACCTTCATAAGTGCCTTCCTAAGGCCTAAACTGAATAAATGGCTTTGACATTGACTTTGATTGTTCAATGTCTCAACTATATTTTAATATTTTGTTTCCTTCCAAATGCCTTTATAAAACTAACCCTGCGTACTAGTCGCCTATTACTTAGTAAATATTTAACATGATTTTACAATTAACTATATCTAAGTACTAGCTTACGCCCCGCGGTTTCACCCGCGTTCCCGATGGATCTTGTGTTTTCCCGGGATAAAAAGTAGCCTATAGCCTTCCTCGATAAATGGGCTATCCAACACTGAAAGGTTTTTTTAAATCGAACCAGTAGCTCTTGAGATTAGCGCGTTCAAACAAAACAAACTCTTTAGCTTTTTAATATTAAAGGAGTTAAAATATATATATTTATTTATTATACGGAAAACTAGCATATTTACTTTTTGCTGTTATATTATTTTAAGCATTCACGAATTAAGAAATCAGCCCAAATTTAATTTTAAGGTTAGGGGGATTTTTGTTAGATCATTGGTTGGGATTCAGTGGTTGAAGTAACAATTTTGATAGTTTGGACTGAATTTTGTTGTTTAACCGTTTGTTTGCGATACTTAGTAAACATTAAATACATCGGTTCAGTTATTGAGACTGAGTTTAAACTGTAAACCACTTGAACACTCACTCTAAGGGAAGACGGTATTCTGTATAAAATATACTTATTTAGATAAAATTATTCATAAACATATTATATTATTCTTATAAGTAAATCTTGCAAGTTATTATAAATAATAAACAACTGTTTGTTGCTTAGTATCATTTTACAATTGATATTGGAAAATGTTTTCGCAGAAAATGAATGTTTTTGAAACAATATCAAGTTATGACAGATAAAGTTTTAGTAATTACATGCAAATTTCATTACTTGCCTGTATCTAGCTCAGAGAGAAACGAAATCTTTCGACAAATAAAACTAATTATCTTAAGAAAGTGCCTAAAGATTTTTTTAATTTTGTTAACGCGATATTGTTTGGCGAAAAAAAAATACATTTTTCGCAAAAAGTCAATTAAGTTTCTTTTGTACACAATTTGTAAATTTTTGTTCGAGATTCGGGTTGATTTTAATTAATTTATTCTTGATTTGATACTTTAGACATTGCGACGCTAACGATCAATGTAATTTTATAAAATTGTTTCACTAATTTTATTGTTCATTATTAAAATTTGAACGCTTGCAACACCAGGGGTATCATTCGCGCGTTGCTGACCCTCCCCCCGCCCCGATGAGCTCGATGATGATTGATAGGGATGTTCCCTGAATCCAATCTAATATATTGATGTATAATATTCTAAAAATATACGGAAACATCAATTCATTAGCCGCATGACGTCCATTGCTGGACATGGGCCTCTAAGGATCTCCAATTCAACATCCAATATTTTGTCATTTTATTATATTCATGATTAATTACCGCATCTTTTGCTGTGCAATTATGACTTCAGTTAGTATTTAACACATAACTCCATATCGTTTTGACATTTCAAAAAGTAGCTCATTTGATATGTATATTTATATCCCTCTGTGCTACAATACCTTGTGTCGTTTTCATTGATTTTAAAATTAATGCATAACGCATAAACCTATACACATTTCATGCATAAAAATTGCGTCTCTGATGCGTTGACCGCAATTCCAGTAGCAATCTAGATATTATGGAAATGAGATAGTGTATCACCCTGTATTCAATAATAATGATACCGCACCTATTTTCAGGTTGTGAAGTTTTGAATCGAGATTATATCATAGGGTTTATTTTCGAATAACACAATCTATTTTTGAGACTTTACTTTAGTCGTTAGTCCAGATTTCAATCACGTGTCTTTAACGTACGGATTTATCAACACACCTTGAAGAAGAAGAAGTAGCAAGTATAGGTCATTACACTAACAGTTATGAGCATCAATTAACACTTAGTGAAATACAAATGCAATCTTCTTGTGAAATAATGATAACTTTGATAACTCATATATCATAATACTATTGGTTCAAAAATACTAGATACGTTCGTATCACCATATAATTTCAATCAATACTTTAACTCGACAATTCCCAGAGTCGCTTCTAGGTGACATTGCGATTTATTTTTACATACAATTATATACAAATTTATTATTACTCAAATGTCAATACTTAGTAGTATTTGCGACTTTATTTTGGCAACACTGGAGTTATGTTATCTGTCAAATTAATTCAATTGTTTCAAACGGTCTTTTGATTTTCATGCTCGTATGTGTTTTGTGGAATTTACATTATTGTAAAAATGTCAAAAGGGTAAGTACTGCAATAATTTTTACTGTAATTTATTGTTCAATAATCAGACTAACAATATGAGTGTATTTTGATAAAAAAAAAAAAAATTGTACCCAAAATAACGGTCGAGTTATTGCGTGTCACCTGTAGGTGACACTGGGTAGTATTGTAACTAGATTGCTGTTTGAGTTGGGTGCATAATAACCTCATTATCTTGCTTTAGGTTGACGTTGAACGAGATTGTGGAAGTATTAGAAGCTGGAGACGACCCTAGTAACATCATATTGATTCCTCCTGAGGATGGTCAGGTCACTGATGAAGATAGTGGGGATGAAAATGAGGCTAATTTCATTCACTTTCCTGGTCGAATGTTACGTTCCGAAGTAAAAGTGCTGGGCAATCTCCTTCAAGACCCTTAAAATAGTTACGTACCTATATGATGAGTTTTTGATAGTGATGTATGCACCTTAAAGTACCCTTCAACAGTCAATATGGCATTTGAGCCGACAACTGAAGTTTCTACGCATTTGAGTATAAAAAACAAGAGGATAGTAAAAATAATCACCTTCAACGCTCAATATGACCGCCATATTGATTTTTGGCTCAGTATTGATCTGGCACTCGTACACTCCAGCGTCTCTGGGCTGCACGTAGTCAATCTTCAGGTCCCAGTCGTCTGACGGTTCTGGATGGAGTACGCTGAACCTCGCGTCTCCCGTGTACGTGAATATGTGTGAAGTCAGGATGTGCAGGTCTCGCTTCCTCATCCATGATACCTGGGGACAAATGAGGAGGTTTATATAAACTATCAAGTAATTGATGGCACGATAAAGAAAATATAGGTTACGATTACCAGTGCGTGCTTCTGAGACACGGATTTATTTGTGGGAATAGTGTGTGGTTGGTTGAAAGGAAAACATCGTCAAGAAACCTAGCCAAATAGCTGAAATTATCTTCTTGGCATATTTCAGCTGGCTATCCATGGAAAGACTATATATGCTCCGCTACGAAAAGACTTTTCTGTTGCACCACATGAGTAATACTTACACCACTTACGATGAGAGTGACATAATAATGAAATCACATTGCTATCCCCCTGGTATTGATGATGTCAAAAGGCTATGGTAGCCACTTACTATCAGAAGAACTGTCAGCCTGCATATCAACTTTTTGAGACAAAAAAAGATTGAGATTAGGAACCTTTCCAAAAGAATATTTATCTTTCTAAAATAATGTTTTTTTTTGCTCGTGACTACAAAGCGGGTCTTAAACGACTCGACTAAGTCGTTTAAGACCCGCTTTCAATAAAGTACTTTCAAAATACGAGGTTCTTGAAATCAAACGCGACCTTAAACTAAATAAATATCCCTCGAAGCTGACCTTTCTCTGTTTGTAGTGACAACTGTGACAACAAATCTTCAAAGAAGCCTTAAATTATAAGGTCAAGCTTAAATTCGTTTATAAGTAAATGTTAAACGTCAATATTCGCTAAAGGCCAACCACTGTTGACGGTACTAAATTAGGTAGGTACTCTGAGATTTCTGGTTTACAGTAGTAACAGTGACAGTTCGAAGATTGAACCTATAGCTAATTAATAATAGAGAGCAAATTAGAATGGATATTATGTCCCTTATTACAAAAGCACGTCTTTTGTCTTTTATTGAGAATAAAGTTTGATCTCAGAATTATATATCATAGTACGGAACAAGTAAAATAATATAGTATTCGGCAATGATATTATAAGTAAAAAGGTGTAGACAGGCTCAGCAAGTGGCACGTTAAAATGTGGCTAATTAGCCAGACTTGACCTCAGTGTCGCATAGCCGGCGTCGACGGATGCATTTCTCGTACCGTATTATTTATTTATTTATGTGTGCGTTAGTGTGCCGTGTTTGAGGATTGAATGTATGTAGGTAACCTATCTACACCTTTTTACTTATAATACATAGGTATTCGGTATTCAATTAATCAAAATCCGATCAATGGGGAAATATAATACAGTTAAGGAAACAACAAAGGCATTTCAATTGAACCGCCGCCGCCCAATTTGCCAACAGTGTTGCTAAGTACCCTCGTGTCGGAGTACAAAAGTAACTCACACTCGACCGATTTCCGCCGCACTAAGATAGCTTTGGCCTTTGATTAAAATTACACCAACAAACGTTTTGAATTATATTTTTAATTTGACGCCGCTCGAGGTTGAGAAATTAGAAAATAAATTCACCTCCCTTTGTTGGGTTTTTGTTTTTATACGTAATTAGTGTAAGCTCGGAGTGAGCGCGTAAGCCCGCCCTGTAATTAAGCAAGATGGAACGTCCACAGACTCTTTACAGCTTTTAAAATAATAAAATTAAGTAACGGCTAAGCGAAGACTTTTTGCATGAATTCTTTCCCCGAACGCAACGAGAAATTTTGATGAATTTAAACTGGCAGTGGGTCGACGATGAGAAATGCGCGCTTATTTTGTGGATTTTTTGTTTTTACTTTTGTTGGGTTTGTGAAGCGTTTCGGGTTAAATAAATTGGGTTACATTAAATTTTATTCTCCAGTGCTTTTCAAAATTAGTGACTGGGAATTTTATACTGCATGTTGCATTCTTTGTGCTCATTATTGGTAGCAAAATCGTCAAATTTATAAGTCACCAAAATTCAAAACTTCCATTGGATCAGGACGTGCCCATATAACCCCACAAAAAGACATTGGAGCGCGAAGTAATCCCCAAGAACCTTTTTACAAGAAAATGATGGCAGATAATCCGCGGCGAACAATATATTATAATGCATCGGAGGACATGTCAGGCTATTTATTTTCTCGAATGGGTTGTAGATCCTTCAACCATTAATATGGCGGTCATTCGACCGAGCCTGAGAAGGGATATCGAGGGCCCGATGAGGACATCGACAATGAAAAATGATATTTTGGAGAGGTTACCAGGTGGTGAGGCATGACAGATAACTTATGGATGCTGTGTTTTGAGTAACAGAGATAGAGATAGAGTAGTATAGCTTTGATGGATGATCAAGTGAGTCAGTTATACAATACGCAACACGCTACAGATCAAATATCATGTATGAATGAATTATCAGTTTATATTTGAATTTTGTAAAATATCATCGTTATGCAATGCTCTTAATTTGTGTTAGTATCAGATTCCTAATTATTTATTTCATGTATAACTATTTAATTTATATTTAAGTTAATTGTTAGCCAAAAGTTATTATGTCTGTTTATTACTTCGCTCAATTTTCAAAAGTCGTTGCTCGTGTTCGAAAATTAGAAAAAACCGCGGCCGTTTATGCCGCATATATTGAGACCTGCATCCATCGCAAGGTAATCAAAGCCTATAGGGTACTTCCCGTTGACCTAGAATCATGAAATTTGGCAAGAAGTAATGTCTTATAGCACAAATAAAGGGATAAATCCGAAAACCTTACATTTGTTGTTGATTTTTGTTTGATTATAAACTTATTTGCAGTTGGTAAAATGACCGCGACCTATGTCAATGTATGGCGACAACAGTTTACCAACAGCAAAGTCTGTCTCTCAATCTAGTTTATCTTTTCGTTACGATTCCCGTAATGGACGAACTATGTATTTTCATACCTACAAGGTTGTACGGAACCCTCGGTGCGTGAGTTCGACTCGCACTTGGCCGGTTTTTTTATCCTAGGTTGGTAAGTGGCTAATAATATGGACATTGTGACTGGCTGGCATGCTATGTGTGATAGCCTGGGAGGCGGGTACTACAAAGTACCTCACCACTGTGCATTTATATCTCTCTGGAGAGACATAAGCCTCATCAAGGAGTTTAAGTTACCATATGGGCTCCGTGTGTATTGGCTAATACTAAGTAGATTCATGAATTTTCCCTTCATCTAAAATCATGTGTTGAAAGCTTAGGATTTGAACTTAGAGCCAAGGTTTATGCCACCACAGCTAAGGCCGTCTAGCACATGATAATAGCCTATATAAACACTACAGTTAGATATAATTTCAGTTAACACAATCCAGTTGACAATATGGCATGGAGCATAGTAATCAAGCTATTAACGACTTGAGATAATATCCCTTCGAAGTAATATCTCGGTCCGGTGGTCAGCGAGAATACGGCCGCAATCATTGCGGCAATAATAGTAATTTATGTACCGGCTTATGTTGATGAACATCCCGGTAAATGGTTGATACATTTCACAGGTACCTATGAGTTGACGTTATGCTATTTAATTAGGTCGAACGATAACTGTATGTATAATTTAATATATTTATTTAGGTTATTATTTATTTTTCTTGTGTATTTTTTTTCTCATTTGTTGTTTATACTTATTATATTTTGCTTTCGAAATTGTTAAACATTTAATGGAAAAACGCCAAATGACTGTCAAAAAAATATCCTTGCTGAGTTTCTTGCCGGTTCTTTTTACTTGAAAGCGACTTCCGAATTGTTGGTAGCTTCAATAGCTTCAACGGTCATAAGTGCCCTTCTAGGGCCTAAACTGAATCAATGGCTTTGACTTTGACTTCATGTTTTGATGATCATATTCATTCACATGAATTTTCGATGTAAGAAAATAAGAGTTTTGAGGAAATTATAGCTTGATGGTTGGGTACTTTGTAGTTCTTGTTTGGTTGGTTACCACTTTTAAGTTGAAAATCTTTCATTATGCGTCTGTCCGTGTGGTTTGGCAGCATTTAAGAACCAGTTCTCTTCTAAGGTTTGTGTGTTAACACTATCGGCCACATCTTCTCTTACCATGGGGGGATTATTATTAAACCAAAACCCATTGATAGTTAAAAAAAGTGTTATATTATGTACTAGCTGTTCCTCGCGGTTTCACCCCCATTCTCGGGAAAAAAAATGCTTATAACCTTCATCAAGAATTGGGCTATAAAATGCAAAAATATTTTTTCAAATCCGACTGGTAGTTTTAGAGATAAGTGTATAAATCTATACAAATATTATAAAGCTGAAGAGTTTGTTTGTTTGAACGCGCTAATCTCAGGAACTACTGGTTCCATTTGAAAAATTCTTTCAGTGTGGATAGCCCATTTATCGAGGAAGGCTATAGGCAATTTTTTATTCCGGGAAAACACGAGATCCCTCGGGAACGCGGGTGAAACCGCGCGGAAAAGCTAGTATTAGTATAAAGTTATTTATAAAACCATATTACGTATCTAATTTATAACAATATTATTTTGTTATTGTATTTCTTCCTTTGGACATAGAAGTCCCTCTCGTAACATAAGGGTTAAATAAGACGGGATTTTATGACCGTACTTTATTATTGCTTTATTAAAAGTTGGTTAAATCGTCCAAAAAGACATGCGATTTTGTCCCCACGGAAATGAATTAACCATTGTTTTTACAAATTATGTCCTCGCCGAGAGCATTGCCGACCCTTTTGATGGTTTTTTCTCATTTAATTTGTCTCTTTTTTATACCAGTATACCTCGGGTCTATAGGGCTTTTGTTTACATTCAATACTCGATCTTATATCATAGCACTTACAGTTCTATTTCCTATATGCTTGGCTCGGCACCTCAGTACCGCTGCTTGTCCGACCACGGATGTCACATTCCGCGGTGATACGTCATCAAAATATGGACGTTCTGGTCGGGAACCTTCCCCGCTGCCAACTCCTGGAAGGACGCCAAGACCTGGGGAAGAAGAGTTAAAGCTGAATAATAATAATATTTTAATTGCTTCTAATAAGGACACGTCTAAAGCAAACTAGAATTTATTTAATTCATATCTCAGAAATAGATTATTATCCTACTTATTATTACTTATAATAAATATGGAAGTTTGTATTTTTGTGACTCAACCACGCATAAACGGCTAAACGAATTTTGATAAAACATGGCACAGAAATAGATCATCCTGGAATAAAACATAGGATACATTTTATTGCGAAAAATCCACGGGAACGTGGGTAAAACCGCGGGACGGACGCTAGTAATGTAATACATAGCGAGATTCAACTAATATTTTTTGTGGAAATGATCATCTGTTTCAAGTTTTGGGTATGTATTCGAGAGATGTCGCCAACGCTCACCACATTTGGGATTTTAAATATCAATGAAATGTAGGTGTTAGACGAATTGTACCTATTTGTACACTCACCAATTATCGTAAATAAAATAGTTTTTTTAATTTAATTTTGCAAATAGCTATATTGCTGCGATTTAAAATTAGAACTTCAGAACTTAGCTCTATCCAAATTTAAATAAAAGTAATATAATAATGACGTCACATCACACAGAACACATAACTTATCTAGAAGCGTCAAATGTTGACTCAGCGAGCGAGCGAGCGGCCTTATCCGGGCAATCTCGTTACGCAAGCTTGTTGACACAGTTAAGACGTGTCTACTCTGTGTAAACAACGAGTGACTATTAAAGTTTGCGTGTAGATTAATGTTTACATGATATATTGAATACTAGTTCCCGGCCCGTGGATTTACCCGCGATGGAAAGGGTACTGTATCCGTGAAATTAAAAACTATCTTGTACCCTTTGATTATTTATATATCTAGATGGATAGTCGCGCTGCTATAAAACTAAAGTAAGCAGGCCAACATTTTTATGCTGGTGTGCGTATTTACTTCATACGCTCGCGCTTCGCCATACTATTTGTACTAGTGTGCATGATTTACATATGAACCAACAGTTGGTCTATGACTTTGACTTTGAAAACAAACTGGACTGATTTCAACAATCCTTTCACCATTAGAACGCTACATTATTCCTGAGTAACATGGGCTATTTTATTCCGGAAACGCAGGTGAAACCGCGCGGAAAAGCTAGTTATACTTAAGCTTTGGCGTAATACATATTATTAGTTATGCTTTAAGTAGAATAATTTTCGTTAAATTTTAGTACAATTAATTGTATGGTATTAATTGAATTAGCTTTATAAAGGTATATGCGAGTATTTGAATGGAGATTGAGTAAGCTTCTATGGAACTACTTACCTAAATTAAATCTTGAAAAAAATAATGAAAATGTGAGTCTGGCTGTGTGTTTCGTTTTAACTTTTAGTGAAATATAAATTACTTATGGAAAAGTTAGTCCTCAAAATATAGGATGCCTTTTTTAGAACAGAGTTACGAATAAAACTATAACATTTGAAAAACGTTTCTGTCCACTTTTATATTTACGAGTAAAATTTTAGACAAAAAAAAAGCAAAATATGAGGATAAATTCATTTAAAGTATTTATTAGTTAATTGTTAGTAAAAATTATAAAGCAAAATGGCTGCACTTTCATGACGTCAGAAGGAAATTAAATACAAAACATTACCGTAAGTAAAAACATATCATTACCGGAGTGTCTTGGTGCTACATTCGTGACGTCACAACCGCCGAACCGGAAATAAGAACGAAGCCTTTACCCGCCTTCTTATAAAGGAAACACGGGAGAGCATATAAAGTTGCGGTCGGGCCATTGCAAAGGCGATTCCATAATTTAAACTAGTTTTCATGCGAGAATTTTACAAAGTAAAATATTGTTTGAAAGTTTTTTTTTGTTTATTTATAATACCTTACTAAAGGGACTACTTACTGCTTTTATATGATAAGTCGTTCAACAATTCATGTTTATTTGTAGCTTTTTTTATTAATTATTAAATGCAGTTAAAATTTACATTTAAAAGAAATTAAAGGTCGGCTGGAAGAGATTGCGAGGTGTTCTCCTCCATCAGTATTGTGATGACTTCTCCGGTATGTGGTGAAAACAATAAATACTTCTTTTATATTGTATTCTATTAGTCTGAAATATGTAGAATAAAGTTTATATTTGTGGTACAAGTTACCTCTTTATTTATTTAAAAAAGGTACATCAACAGCACACACATTAATACAATCAACAAGTCACAAAATTAAAACTAGGTTCTGATATATGCGCCAATTACAGACGTACACAACATTGAATAATTGACAACATATAAAACCTCTTTATTTTTATTTATTTTATTTTATTTTTTTATTTATTTGGTACACACAACAGACGACTATAAAATTTTATACCAAAGAAACAATATGAAGTTTTGATGCTAGATAGTAATCCAAAAACGTGTATACACAGCAGTTTGAGCAGAAAGGCATTTAAACATGAATAATAATTGAGACTACAATCAGCGAGTAAAAAGTAAAAATAAAACAGATAATAATTATATGAGAAGCCGCTATTTCAGAACATCCTTCAGTTTTTTTTAAATACAGCGTGACGCGAATTAAAAAAAATGTTATAAATTTGTTAATTTTCATCGTAAATTTAGCAAATTTTAGCCGTATAACGTAACAAACGGACTGACATACTCACTTTCACTTTGACATATAATTATTAGTAAGGATAAAACTATTGTGAAAACTAAATACATCTAAGTATGTTTAAAAAATATTAAACAAATACATCGCTTGTTAAAGACCGCTGTTTCCATGGCCCGACGCGATAAGTCCGTGGTGCAGCGAGAAAATGGAAATGACAGCGATGAAGTTCTTTTGTGTTATTCTCTAGTCCTCAGCGAGTACGTACACTGTGCACTGTGTATCGCAACCTTGTCTTTTGTCTTGTCTCGCGATCCATCCTACTATGATCTAAAATCTTACAACTACAGTAGTTGATAGAGCTACGAGTCTAGACTATTGTCTCTACATTTTAATTATTATATAATAAAGGTTTATTGAACAACTAACTTCTGTCCCGCGATTTCACACACATTCTCGAGGGATCTTATGTTTTTCGGGATAAAACGTTGAATGGGCTCGCGTTTGGCTTCTGACCCGTCCAAAGACGAAGACAAAAACTAAGATGGAGCACACTTACCCAGAAGAAACCTATACTATACCACTATACTAACCTATCTATCTACATATAATATCTGCGTGGAATGGAAATGTGATTCAAAACTCAGTCGGTTAGTGCCCAGAAGTGAACTGCACGTGGTACGGTTATCGGTCCGACAGGAACGGTTCTATTGTTAAAGGACGTTATCGTGGAACATTGCCGCTTTTGAATAGACTCAAAACACTTTTCAATTTGAATTTCTTTCAGTTAAAAATGTTTCATGATATTTTTAAACTCTTAATTTTTTTATTCTGTCTATAAAATGAGTTTTTTAGACTTTATTTTCCACTAGACTAGATTCCGCCCCGCGGTTTCACCCGCGTTCCCCAGGGGATCTTATGTTTTCCCGGAATAAAAGTAGCCTATGTTCTTCTCCATACCATAGGCTATCTGCATACTAAATTTCATCGCGATCGGTTCAACGGTTTAAGCGTGAAAAGGTAACAAACAAATAAACTCACTTTCACATTTATAATATTAGTTAGGATTAGGATTTGAGTCCAAGATAAGTAATATATAAACGATATTGTAGTGATTTCTGAATGACTGAGTTGGTCTGATTTTTACCTCAAAAATCCCCATACTGTATGATTTCACAAAAGATGCAATGCATTTTGCGGTCAAGACTATGTATGGACACGGAGTCCGCAAATTTTCTCATGATTTATCATCAAAACTCATAGAGACTTCGGGTGACCGGTAGGCGGGGAGTATTTTCCATCAACGCATTGCATTAGCTTGGCTATGCAAAAAGAAAACGCTGCCAGATCTTGCTGGGAAGCAGCAACTGCCTAGAGGAAATTTCGTGTGTAAAATTATTTAGATTTAGATATTGTAAATATAGGTTATGTTTTTTAAATTAGTTAAATATGAAGGCTGTAGTTTGGAGAGGTTTTTCATATTAAAGGTTAATAATAACAAACAATTTATTTTTATCTGTTATTGATAATTTAACATTATTGTAAAAATATTAAATCTTAGAACAATAAACAATCGTTTAATAAGTAAGTAATGGAGTAAAAACCGGTATTAAAGTATAGCACCTATATTAAATACCTGTTATATGTTAATAAAAGTTGGTTATAAACCGGCCGGTGGGTCGTGTGATTATTCCTGTAATTTTTGTTCGAAACCTGCATTCTCGTAACTGACATAATATGAACTTTGTTAACTTTAACATTTTCTATTTAAAATATGTTAATTATTACAAGGTAGTGTAGCAGTATGTCAAAGGATTTTTTAATGTGTGGTATGTGGCAGCAATATGGTTGCATACCTACATGGGTGACCTAACTATTAAGTCTTATTAGGTACCTATTACTGGCGCTTACATAACTACATCAACGAGTGCCGAAATAAATTTGAAATTAAAAAAAATATAGTTTTGATCACACAGGGCAGATTTATTTATTACTAGCTTTCGCCCCGCGGTTTCACCCGCGTTCCCCAAGGATCTTATGTTTTTCCGGAATAAAAGTAGCCTATGTTCTTCTCCATACCATAGGCTACATATCAAATTTCATCGCTATCGGTTTAGCGGTTTAAGCGTGAACAGGTAACAAACAAACATACAAACTCACTTTCACATTTATAATATTAGTTAGGATATAGTATAAGTAAGGTAGTATAGTTAGGTACTCTCTTTATTTGTCAATCTTAGTCAGTTAAATTAATAAAAAATTGAATTATGTGTAAAATGCAAAACGTGTCAAAATGTCTGAAGAGGCTCCAATAAGGCACTCCATCAATATTGTTGAATATAATTAATTTCCCAAATTCAAATCGGCATTTTTTTTTTCAAAATTGTCACTCACTTTATGTAACTCAATTCATTATCAGATTCGAGTTTGATGAATTGTATAGTATCTGTTGTGAATTTAAAAAATGAATTTCATTTCGATACGATGATAGCTCAGTGGTAGTAACATCGAATGCCTTGACGAAGTTCTTGGGTTCGAATCCTACAATGAGCTTGAGCATTCGGTGAAAAAAAACATCGTGAACAAATAGCATCGTCATAGGGTACTTTGTAGTACCCGCCTGGCTGGCTACCACCCTTAAATTGAAAATCTGCCGCCTAGCACATACAGGTGTTTTCCAGCAGCTGTGTTTGAGAGCCAATTTCTTCAAGGCTTTGTGTGCTTACCACCTTCGGCCACATCATCACTTACCATAGAAATATTTGTTTGTCTGTCTTGCCAATGTGTCTTTAATTCTGTAATATTGTGTGTATGTTGAATACATGTTTTTTCTTTCTTCTCCTTCTTTTAAAAGATTTTAGTATATCACAGGTATCGTAAAAAAATAATATAATTAATAATAAAGAAGTTAATTGAAAAAAAAAACTGTTTTTACAACCATTACATAATTATTATTACAGTACCTTTATTAAAGTAACACTTTGTCCAGTTTTCTAAACATTTATTTACCAAAATTCATATTGAGGACTTCATAAATAATAAGTAGGTTCATTCACAAAAGTGCCTGAATTTCATCCTCGGCGTCCCGTGGGGAAGGAGGGTAATTACACTAATGAATATTAACAAGATGCGAGTTAGTGATGTGTTTGCATAAAAAACCGATATTAGCCATTTATCGTAAAATAAACGATAAAAAAAAAGATTTATATACAACTAGCTTTTCCGCGCGGTTTCACCCGCGTCCCCGGGATAAAATATAGCCCATGTTATTCAGAAATAATGTATCTTTTCTAATAGTGTAAGAATTTTTGAAATTGGTCCAGTAGTTTTTGAGTTTATTCATTACATACAAAAATACAAATCTTTCCTCTTTATTATATTAGTTAGGATGAAGTATGATATGAAGTAATTAAGATTGTAAGTGATTACTGTAAGGCTAGGTTCAAAATAAATAATAGATTTACGGTAGTAGTAATAATAACCGATAAAAATAATATAATTAATTTTTAAGGTACATCACTATTAGTCCAGTACCAATTTATGGTCCAGTATTAAAATTCATGAAACGGCTTTATAATATTAAATAATTCTTTAATGAAAGTCCCCATAGATCATTATACGGTCTTGTTCAGTGCTGGGTTTCTTAAATTTAATTTATTTTCTCAGCAAACAGACTTTTTGATATTTATAGAGATCTTAAAGTTAATCTACTTTATTTATTGAGTTGAATTTCTTAAATATTTTATGAACTTTAAAATTGCGACTTGTAAGAACTGAACCCAAATATTTTAGTTTAAGGCGATGATAGCTCAGTGGTAGTGACGGCAAATGCTGTGAGACAAGGTCGTAGGTTAAAATCCTACAACCAAAACCTCGAATAGATATTAGGTAGGTAGGTATTTTGTAGTACCTGCCTACTTGAGTACCACACTCAAGTCAAAAATCTGTTGCTAAACACCTACCGATATGTTTTAGCAGCTGCTCTTGAGAGCCCGATCATTTGAGGCTTTGTGTGCTTACCACTTACAGCCACATCATCACCTACCATGGTGAGATTATGGTCAAATACAAAAAAAAATACGAAAACCACATAATGGATATTTTCTCAGTTCTGAGTCTAATAATTTCTTCACAGAAATATTTCTTTTAAGAAAATTAAACAAATCACATAATTAAATTACAGATTTTTCCCCCTTTATAGCCTCAAAAGGTTTCCATTAAATGTATATATAGGCGGGTCATTAAACGTAACACTGCGGGTTCTAATCTATCCTATAAAACGAAAGCTTGCCTAAACGCGAATCACATAAAATCGGAACGCGACCAACGTGACGAGAATGTATAACAAGTAATACTAAGGTATCGACTGTGGTCATAAAATGGAATCAATTTGTCTTTGGATTATTGTGATTATAAATGGCTAAATAATTAATGGTTATGTGGAGAAAACTAATTTTAATCTGGAGATGCAGACTCTGAAGTTTAAACTTTACACTTATGTTAAGTATTTTGTAGTTGATCAATAAATAATTTGAAAATTTTATGTTGTTATGTCCACGACTCCAATTACTGTCGTAAATTATTTCCTACGGCGCTTCCACGCAAATCTATGGAGTCGCACTCCTGTATAAGTTTAAAAGGAAATATATTTTTGGACTTGCGTGTTCGGCGTAGACTTTATTTTATACGTGAGGACACGAAAACTACAGAAAAACTTTGTAATAGAATATAACCAATTTATATTCAACCCCAAGTCTCGGCATAATCCGTCATACGTCCGTACGTTGATGTGATAGTCAAAGGTTACCATGGTGACGATTATTGCATTCATTTCACTCCGCGAGCTATAGAGCGAAGGAAAAAGGCAATTTTGTTAGATGTTTGCCGACGGCCAAGTGTCTTTGAACTAGTGACTCAAAGACACTTATTTTCTACCTTCATATGAGACTAATGAATTCTGGGAGAAAGAATTTGTGATGTCTCCATTTAATTTAGTTTTTTTTTTATAGAAAATCGGATGTGCTTGGTCACCTCAATTTGTAATTTTTTTCCGGATGATTAATTTGATAGTTATTTCAAAGGAGGGATGGACCTATGCCGGTTGGTATCTGGAGTTAGATACCCTGATTACCACTTCACAGGTCGTGTGTTCACTTTCTACTCAAGACACAAATATTGTATGCATGGTTATTTTGTATTTGGGTGTAAATATACATTTAAGTATGTAATTACGTAAATATAAAAACGTAGAATTCTTACCTTACCATCAATTTACATTTTAGAAATAGCTATGTTTGTTAGGAAAAATATTCAATTATTTAGTTTTAATAAAAATAAACGGCGTAAAAATAAATTGGCTATATCAGCCCCCAGATTAGAAATGTTCAGAAACAGCCCCCAATACCGATGTATACAAATATATAATAAATTGCCAGATTATTTAAGGGATGTAAGCAGTGATACTATTTTTAATATTAAACTTAAGTTAATTCTAATACAAAACATGCTATTATAGCATCAAAGAGTTCTTAGATGATAAAATACAATCACCGCAGTTCCCACTCAAAATGCTAATTACATATTATGTAGTTATATTTTAATTTTAAGTATGTTCCTGTTGCCATACCCTACCAGGGTCCTTGTAATGATAATGGTAAGTTAGGTCAAGTAGAACTTATTATTATTTACATTGTGCAATTTAAATAAATAAATAATTTTGTTCCTTTGCTTGATTTGGATTTCGCCGTGTATCATAAAGTCTTTGGATATTTTATTAACTTAAAAATATAAATATTCTGGGATATTATTCCTCATACACGGCCATCTGGCCCACCAATCCCAAACTAGAATAAAGAAAAAAGAAGTAAAAGAGAGGTAGAGCATAGCGATATGTCGCTCAAAAAGCAGCTTGTCTGGGGAAGTACTTCCAACTTACAGAATACCGCAGCCAAATAACTTATAGTTGTGTTCCTGCGCGTGAACGTAAGGTCACCAGAGCTCATCGGGGAGGGGGGAAGGGTCGGCAACGCGCGAGTGATATCCCTGGTGTTACAAGCGTTCATAGGCTACGGTAACCGCTTACCATCAGGCGGGCCGTATGCTTGTTTGCCGACAATGTGGTATAAAAAAAACTAAACAGAGCTTGTGCTATGAAAGCCAGATAACTGATATACTACATAATTATACTATTTTTCTTTTGTAAATATATACTTAAAGATAATTAAATCCAAAACCACGGCAAAGACACATGTTCATGCACACAAACGTCTGTCCTGAGTGGGAATCGAACCTACGACCTGTGGTGTGATAGATAGGGTATCTTACCAACCACGCCAAGCGGCCCGTTTTTTAACACGTATGAGTTTTCATTAAAAAATTGTAAACATGTAAATGCATAATCTATTTTTATCCACGAGAAATATTTTGGAAACCCCTAGAATGAATTTCCAAACGATACGACTATTAATGAATCAAGTATAATGGTTTGAATAACAAAACTGAAACAAAACTCAACTGTAAGGTTTAATTAAACATTTTCTCTGTGACATTCTACGATTCATTCTTCAAATTCAAATAACTTAAGTAGGTTAAGTAAGTATCACGCACGTTACTATTATACGACGGAACACCATGTACTTATACAATGATTAATGACGTCGCTAATGAATTATTCAGTTGGTTCAACATTAAACGTTTACTGAAGTGAGTTATATTTTTAATTAATTGGAAATGCACATGTTTTATAAAGGTCCCTTGACGCGTTTGTGGTATGCGGTTATCGTTTTAAATGTTCATTAAGTTTTTGTTGAAACGGATTTTAGTAGTGTTGCTGGGTGGCTATTGCGTAATTTTATCGCAATTAGTTGCAATCAGTTGTATTCAATTGCAATCAGTTACAATCAGTTGCAATTAGTTTCAATCAGTTGCAATCAGTTGCAATCAATTGCAATTCATTTAAATTAGAAATTGGTTAGAAATAGCGATTTTACGATATTTTTTACTTTTTGATAATTGGATATGCAAACAGTGCTTCATTGACATGGTCATTTTCGTGACACGGTAATTTTCGACAAAGCTATATAGATTTACAGTTTGTTGCGGTTTGAAACTGATTGCAACAAAGTAATGTAATCCATGCTGACTACAATCATGAAAAAAAATTGAATACCTTTCTTATATTCTGCCAAAAAATTACAAATACTAAAATACTGTTTAAACTGTGTTTGGTTTAGTATTTTTTTTTAAACAAACATGTACAGATATTTAGGTAACCAGCTAAGCAATATTTTAATTAAATATAATTTTAAGAGTAAAGTTACATTACGTTCGGTTGTTATAAAAAATAACTGAATTCTTATCACAATCCACCACACTCGTAGCGTCCGCTACGAGTTAGCTACGACGTAGCAAATCCGTAAATTGTCAACCTGTTCTATCTAAATGTGAACGTAGAGCTCGCCTAGGCGTCCAGCAGCTATACATTATTATATCTTAGTATTAAACCAACCTGGATGTAATATGTTTTCATATCAGGGTAACATTGTAACTTAGTGGGCACGTCGCTACGTGCTCGTCAGGCACGCTACATTCTCGTAGCTTTTAAGCCATGTATACATATGCCAGTAATATAAATGAACTATGACAAACAGAGCACCAATCATTGGGTTGGCTAAAGTACTCTATAACCATGTAGTGGTTTCCTTCACTGAAGCTCAAGCTTAGTGTGAAATTTTAAATTCCGACCTTCGCCACATCGGTTGAACTTGATTTTATTTGACTCTCACATACTATCTGTCATGGCCTTTATATTACAACGTTAAATAATAGCTGTCCCCCGCGGTTTTACCCGCGTTTCTGAGGAAAAAAGTAGCCTATGTCCATCTCCATACCATAGGCTATCTGCGTAGCAAATTTCATCGCGGTCGGCGGCTTAGGCGTGAAAACGTAACAAAAAACAAACAATATAAAATTTGTTAGGATTACCATTACATAATTAAGATATATATATTTTTTAATTCCTCTGTAGAGTCTAGTTCAGATAAATTTTACTTATCGCTTAGTTGTTCGCCCTACTTTACTCAACAGTTACTGTCGAATAATGTTTGTTTTCGCTTAAGCCATCGCAACTTCACTTCTAGCCATGCAAAATTTGTTGTATATATATATTATTATCTAATAAGTTTAAGTTTGTTTCAAAAGTAATTATAGCTACTTACTTACCCATTACTGATTCCATGAAAATATATATAAGTTTACTTTATTTTTATACTAGCATTTATCCTACTTCCTATCCTACTATATCCTAACTGTATTAATATTATAAATGCGAAAGTGAGTTTGTTTGTTACCTTTTCACGCCTTAACCGCTGAACTGATCGCAATGAAATTTGGTATGCAGATAGCCTATGGTATGGAAAAAAATGTAGGCTACTTTTTATCCTGGGAAAATATAAGATTCCTGGGAAACGCGGGTAAAACTGCGGGGTGGAAGCTAGTAATATTATAAAAGTGAAAGTTCGGATGGATGGATGTTTGTGATTCATTCACACCAGAACGGCTAAACGGATCTGAATGAAATTTGGTACAGATATAGATAATAGTCTGTAATAGCACATAGGCTACTTTTATTCCGGGAAAACATAAGAACCCTCGGGACCACGGGTGAAACCGCGGAACGGAAGCTAATCTACGTATAATTTTTAGCCACATCATCACTTAACATGGTGAGTTTTTTATTTTACTTTGCCTTAAAGGAACTGGCTCTCAAGTGCAACTGCCGGAACACTAGGTCCACACTCCAGTAGGTACTTGGCGACAGATTTTCAACTTGAGGGTGGTAGCCAGCCAGGCGAGTACTACAAGGTAACCCAACCACCGTGCTGTGATTTCCTCACGATGTTTTCCTTCACTGCAAGTTCAGGCTTGTCGGATTCGAACCCATGACCTTTGCCGCATGTTATTGTGGTAAATGCAATTCTAAAAAAGTCTAATTAAAGAATAATTTATTTTTAAAATACACGTGTCTCATTCTTAGAATAAGAAGTAAATAAATGGCAAAATAAAAATCGAATCCGCTAAGCCGAACGAAGCCAAAACATTCAACAATTGAAATAAATCAGCAATATTGCGATAAAAGTTTTTCTCGATCATAAAAACTCTTCAATCGTACTATAAATGAACATGACTACCAACTATTTATACCGTACGTTGGTCCAAAAAATTCTTGATTCACGTTACATTCATTCTGTTTCAATATTTAATAGTGATGTGAAAAACTTGTTGTCACTGGTATCGGTAACTGTTATTATCGATGATATTTATTTATTTATATTATTATTTCTTGTAATGTTCATACTATACTATCAAGTATATACAAAAGTATACAACACTAAAATAAAGAAATAAAATAAAAAAAAATGATTTTTGAAATATTCCATGGTACCCATAATACTAGGTATTTACCAGTTGAACAGTAAAACTTGGTCTCTTTGACGAAATAGTGGCTGACTCTCAAGTTCCTAGAGTTTTAGACTGGTTTGTCAATATAAATTAATTTATTATTATTTTAAACTATTTATCTATCTATGGCGAAGACCACCCTTGTATTGTATTTTTTTTAACCACAAAAATAGATTTTTACAAATGGGAAGTAGATTTATGCATGGTTTCAAACTTAGTTCGAAGTTTAAATAATCTAATAATTTAGAATTGCATTTTAATGTTGTCATTTGATTGTAAATACATTATATTTACCACATTTTTTTTGTGCTTAAAAGTGGTTTAAACAGCAAGTTTGTTTTTCTTAAGACAAACGAAGTTTTTACTTATTTTCCAAGGAAACTTCACTTGCGGTCCTTTATTTAACATCGCGCAGCGTTTGTTATAGTTTACTAAGCCCTTCATTTACTCAGTGCATCTGCAAACTTCACTCTAGTTGTAAAACAAACAAAAAAATGAGACAGTTAAAATACAATCATTTTTAATTGCAAAAATTATTTAAAATAATTCACATTATAAGAACTTCATGACGTACATAATTATGTGTACATGGAATACAGCAGTAGGTGTTTAGCGACTGATTTCAACATGAGGGTGGTAGACAGCCAGGCGGGTAATACAAAGTACCCTACTAGCGTGCTATCAAATGGTTTCCTCGCGATGTTTTCTTTCACCGAAAGTTCAAGCTCATTGTAGGATTTGAACCCACGACCTTCACTGCGGCATCCGACGTCACTACTACTGAGCTATTATCGCCCTAAAACTACCAACTAGGCCAAAATACTACTTCAGATATATACATACAAAATATTAGGTGATAAAATGACCTAATATTTTAAGACCATGCCTAGTATCACATCGGACAATGGAATCTTCGGTTTCGGGCGAGGAACAGCTATAAATCAAGTATAATGGAGCAGGTCGATGGGGCGGACGATCGAACACTCGATACGGTCCGGTTTTGAATGATATTCTATTATCTATTACTGAACTCGGTTATTCATGTTTATTAAGGATAGATGTTATTTGGTATAAAGAAATAAAAAAAAAATCAAAAAAAATTGTAAATAAATAAATAAATATTCTGGGACATTATTCCTCACACACGGCCATCTGACCCCAAACTAAGCAGAGCTTGTACTATGGAAGCCAGATAACTGATATACTACATATACTACTTTTCTTTTGTAAATACATACATATATAGATAATTACACCCAGATACAGGACAATCAGACATGTTCATGCACACAAATGTTTGTCCTGTGTGGGAATCGAACCCACGACCTGCGGCGTGATAGATAGGGTATCTTACCAACCATGCCAACCGGCCCGTTAATGGTCTCTCATTGGCTTTTTATGTTAGAAACGACACGTGTATGACTCCATTTTGTATGACGGTAATTTACCCTACTTATCATGAGACGGGTTATGGGTTCGATTCCCACCCAAGACAGAGATTTGTGTACATGAACATGCCTGTTTATCCTGTGTCTGGGTGTAATTATCTATGTAAGTATATATTTACTAACCCGACTTTGTTTTGACGAACATTCATTTGAAAATGGAATTTATATAACTCAAAGTGTCACAAACATAACATACCAACACACATTAAAAAAAAAACATTTTATTCGAAATGCGAGGTGGAGATAAAAAATCATCTTCACTAAATTGTAATTTTATTGGTTCTCGCTAAATCTATTTTTGTGAAGTATAAATTCACTTGTTCATATATTACACAGCTTCATTGTCTATTTGTGAACAAGATATCAACTCGAATGATGTAATTGTAATCTATACTTGATACAATAAAGCTGAAGGGTTAATTTTTTTATTTTTATTTGAACGCACTAATCTTTGAAACTACCTGTCGGAATTGAAAAAATATTTTTGCATTTGATAGCCAAATTATTGGAGAAGGAACCAATAATAGCAAAATAGTTCACTACTACTTGGAGTCTAACCTACACGAAATGTATAAAAAATGTAACCTTGCTGAGTTTCTTGCCGGTTCTTCTCAGTTGAAGGCGACTTCCGAATCGGTGGTAACTTCAGTAGTTTCGACGTTCATAAGTGCCCTAAACTGAATAAATGGCTTTGACTTTGATTTTGACTTTGAAGCAGTGAACCAGTACACCTGATGGTAAGTGGCTATCAACGCCATTGGCCATTAGCAATACCAGGGGGATTGCCAGTGTGTTGCTGACCTTTTATAATGTAGGTCACTTGTACTCAAATTCAATAGCTTGAATACACTGGTAGGGGGCCGTCCATTAATCATGTGATGTTTTTTTAGCATTTTTAACCCCCCCCCCCCCACCCAAAATCACGTGTATTTTTAGTACCTACCAAGAATCTTAAAATTTTTAGAATATTATACAGGTACTATTAAGTATGATCTAATTTTATTCTAGAAAATCGCGGGAAGAAGCGCGCAGGGACCTCGTTCGTTGCCTGGCAACACGCCGCTTTTCGGTTTAGAAATCGCGCGTATGACGAAAATATTAATACACGTGATACCTTACTACACCGTGATTTTTGCCGAAGCCCCTCCCCCCCTTTTGAGCCTCACGTGATTAATGGACGGTCCCTAGGTACTTGACTAGACTTTCAACTTGAGGGTCGTAGGTAGACAGAGGATTCTATTTTATTTTGTTAACTTTAACATACTGATTGAACTTGAGGGTGGTAACCTGGCTGGTTACCACCCTCAAGTTGAAAATCTAGTCAAGTACCTAGGGACCGTCCATTAACACCTATTGGTGTGTTTAGCTGCACTTGAGAGCCAGATCCTTCTAAGCTATGTGTGCTTACCACCTTCGGCCACATCATACCTACCAAAGTGAGATTGTGGTCATACACAAGCCTATACAAAGTAAAAAAAAAAAAAACTGAGATTTTATCATCAAATAGTAAATTATATACTTTATCTTCTCCAATTATTCTTTAAGCAATTAATATTTTTATCAGAAAGATCGTTTAAAGAGCTTAATGCAAAAAAGAAGTTGTATAAAACTCGATTATTGCAAGTGCTTAAAAGAAACTTTGAAACGAGCGTCTGAAGCAGCCTTTTTCTTTTGATAAGGGTGTAATATCTATCATGTTTGAGAAATACTATTTTATTTAAAGGGCTAGAAGATATTTTAATACTTTTGTGATCTAATGACACAAATTAGTAATTTGAAACTGTCAAAATTAATAGAAATGCTCTCTATTTTTCTTTTCAAAGCAATTTACGAATATCAAAACGTGATAATGACTATAAAAAATAATAAAAGACTTAGAAAAAATGAGTTTGAAGATAATAAATAAGAGAGAAAATTGCTTTTTAGTCTTCAAAATATTAAAGGCCCAAAAAGAATCTTAGAAATAGTAAATTTTAGTAGCAGCTCGAGGTTATTGAAAACGATAAAATTATGACATACTAGTATTTGCCCGCGGTTTCACCCGCGTCCCTGAGGGATCTTATGTTTTCCTGGGATAAAAAGTAGCCTATGTTCTTCTCAGTACCATAGGCTATATACCGAATTTCATCGCGATCGGTTTAGCGGATTGGAAAGGACCATATTTAATGGCCATATTTTGGCAAATAAATTATATTTCATTTCATTTCAAGGTAACAAACAAACAAACTCACTTTCGCATTTATAATATTAGTAAGGATAAGTTAGGATAATATTAGTTAGGATTAGGATTAGTTAGGATATAATAAAAGTGACGTGTACAAGTTGTACAGTCATAAACAAAACTCTTACACAAGTGTTTCTGAAACTCCCCTTAATCGACACCTTGCAACGTTACAAAAACGTAACTATAAACAAAGCCTATCTTTATGGTCAATAAAACAGCTAAATAGTTTTTTATCAAGTAATTTTATCGCAGACTGGTGGGGTCTGGCGTCATTTGTCACCGCTTCGTCGCCCTCTGGCGAACGATTAATGGTCCCCATGCTTAGTTTGGGGTTGGTGCCCTGATATTAGCAGAACGGGGAAGGAAAAAAAATTCAGCGATATTCTAGAGTTATTCTTAACATTTACTATACATTTGTTATTGTTCTCAAGTAATAAGAAAATATTTATGATAATTGCATTTTATATGTGTATAAAAAAGAAAAGAGAAAGCTTTTATCATTATTAAATCAGACTTTTTTTTTACTATAAAATTCCTGGTAAATATGTTTTTTTTATAATCCTCAAGACTCCAAGCAGCACGTCACATCATAATAAACTCCATCAAACATCACTTCTAAACAGCACGCAGCTTTACAAGGCCTTCCATTTAAGTATAACTTAATTTCTGGCCCATTAGGGCTAAATGGGTCGGCACTTATCGGCACATCTGAGCCGATTACCTCACCGTTTTATATCTAAATAAGCGACAACTGCCTAATGTAAAGGAAGCGTGCTAGGTAACGTAGTCGCACCCCAAGTTCATAGAATTAACCTTAAGATGGATTTGTTTACGTTATCCTTTCTACTATGGACAGAAAAGTATTTGACATTTAATATTATTCTTCATATAACAATGGGGTAAGTGATGGCCTAAAACGGTGGTTGTTATATAAGATATACCCAAACACCGTTCGTGTTGTAAGTAAAATATAGGATTGGCCTTTATCCACAGCTGGACAGAGGCTTTTCTCAATAGTTATCGCAACTTCGAGTCTTCCATTTTTCGTAACAACTTGTAGCCTGCTTCACGTATTGCATCATCTGGATGATGATAATAATAATTAAAACGAGTATAAGTAATTTATACCTATGGAGGATCGATCATTTAAAAGCAATGAAATATTTACTAAATTTAATAAATTACTAAATATACCACTGACTCTTTTAATATATACAGACTGAAAAAAAACAAACATGATGCACAGAAATATTCAGAGTGGGAGTAGAAGCCACGACCTCTAGTCAGGTTATCTAACCCCCCCCCTCGATAGATAGCGTCACATTATTAATTTAAATATTGTTTTATTGCTAAGTCTAGGTAAGTTTAAGTATGTAAATAGTGCTGTATAATACATTCTTAATAATTTTATTATTCTTGAAATATAACGAAATATGATATATTTTCACGTGGCTGGAAAATATCAAGAGACGTTATTAAGTCGTTTCTTTTTAAATAGCTTTAACATTAAAAAGACTTTTCATGTTGTATCTAATATTATTGTATAATTTTCCTTACCGATACATTTTCAGGGTGTATACTACAATGTCCAATATCTCACTCTAATTGAATTCTGACATGACCATAAATTGTTTGACATTTCAATTTCTTAATTCTACAATTTTGTTTTTCTTTTTTCATTTTGTTTTTTCTTACTTGAATAGAATATAATCGTTTATTGCTGAAACAAGGTACATCATGATGTTAAGGTGTTTGTTTTAGAGCTACATGTTACGCCTTATATGAAGTAGGCATGCAATTATAATTTGAGTTAAAACTAACAAGTGTAACAAACTATCATAATAAAATTTTTGCATTTCAAAACAATCAAATTAAAGTATAACAAAAAAAAAAAGCAAACAGATAGGTTGACAGACTGATCATTTGTTACCATGGAAACAAACGTACACCTAATACATGACTTACGTAATATAAACATGATTTTATCAATAAGTTTTAGTTCCCACACATACAAAAAAATACAGTTTTAGACATCTTTATACTGTGGTTTTAGTGTTGAAACAATTATATGGTGTACGGAATAATGAGTAGGCACTTGAGTTGTTGATGCCAATTAGTTGGATTGATATCGAACTAATTGTATTTTGTCACGCAGTTTACCATCGCCCCTTCGAAAAATAACGTTCT
The DNA here is from genome assembly GCA_951216915.1 of Tetheella fluctuosa. NCBI lineage: Eukaryota > Metazoa > Arthropoda > Insecta > Lepidoptera > Drepanidae > Tetheella > Tetheella fluctuosa. Next base: position 444,503 of record OX578229.1, on the reverse strand, counting down.
AATTAATTGTTAGAGAAAAAAGTAAATACACAGTTAAACGACACTTTTTTATTGTTATAAACAACATTGATCGGCAAACAAGCATACGGCCCGCCTGATGGTAAGCGGTTACCGTAGCCTATGAACGCTTGCAACTCACGCGTTGTCGATCCTTCCCCCCTCCCCGATGAGCTTGGGCGACCTTACGTTCACGCGCAGGAACACAACTATAAGTTATTTGGCTGCGGTATTCTGTAAGGTGGAGGTACTTCCCCAGTCGAGCTGCTCTTTGAGCGACATATCACTATGGTCTACCTCTCTTAAAAATATTAGTATATTATAGATATAGGTTTAACAAAAAATATGTAGACATAATAATACTAGAGGAAATAATGTAATAACGGGCTGGTTGCCGTGTAGATAAAATTCCTTGATTCCAACACCGAATGTCGTGGGTTCGATTCCTATCCTACATTTGTGTGCATGAACATGTGTATTTCTTGAGTCTGGGTGTAAATATATTACAATAGAAAAGTATCATAAAGTATATGATATCAGGTATCTGGCTTCCATAGCACAAGCTCTGTCTAGTTTGGGATGGCATTGTGTGTAGAATGTTTGCATTTATTTATAGATAAAAAAAAAATCCGCGTTAATAATTAATGAGCCTGAATGAAATCAATGAAATGTCGGTTTGTTTAATGCAATGAAACAGTCATTAGTCAAGTCGAGGCGTCGTCGTTAACTCGACACAGCTCGTTCCAGTTTTTGTTGATCGCCGTTAGGAGTTAATCGACTAACGTGATTTTGCTTTTTTTTTGCTTCTATAAAGACTAAATCGCAGAATAAATACTTCCGTCCGGAAATAAGTTCTATTGAATGACAAATTTGTTCTTGCTAAATGGTAATATCTTAGGAAATTTGAAACTCAGTTTGGCATTTTAATAAATTAGCAAATAACATACAAAATTAAGGTTTGGCCTTGAATAAGGCATTTGGGTCAGGCCGAGTAATTTTTTCAGTAGTAACACACTGTTATACAACGTTTAAATATCTATACTGTGTACTGTATTTTTAATAAACAAAAGAGTATAACATATATTAAGAATGTAAAGAAAATCACTCCACTCTTATACGAGCTCTTTTCTGTATGTCTTTGCCGCATTATTGATAAAGTATAGAGATGTCAAGATTGACAGTGGTGAAATGTGTGTGTGTGTGTGTGTGTCAAACGTATGGTAGTATGTGTAATGTTTTTTTTATTAATTTTATTTCTAATGCATTCTATAAAAAAAAAGTTTTGAGAAAATGATAGGTACTTATCATTTTGTTTGTTTGTAACTTGCGCTCTTATACCTTTCATCCAATCGCGATGAAACTTCGGTTAGTTATGCGCACGTCTGCGTAGGAACAAAAAAAACTGATCAATTGCGAGTCGGACTCGCGCACGAAGGGTTCCGTTGCATTTGTTGTATGGGAGCCCCCTCTTAAATGTTTATTTTATTTTGTTTTTAGTATTTGTTGCTATAGCGTCACCAGAAATACATAATTTGTGAAAATTTCAACTGTCTAGCTATCGCGGTTCTTGAGTTACAGCCTGGTGATAGACAGACGGACAGACAGCGAAGTCTTAGTAATAGGGTCCTGTTTTTACCCTTTGGGTACGGAACCCTAAAAAAGAGACATTGCAACGTTCGCCGGGAATTAGCTAGGAAGCAAATAAAAAAAACATTATACGTATGAGGAAACAACCTCTGAGGTTTAAAGCCCCGTAGGTATAATTTACTCGACCTTACCCATTTACTGAATGGATTCCTAGTTCAAAATACAAAATCAACAACTGCTGAGCAGCATGGCATTTATAGAGGGTCAAGCGACATTTTTTTTCTAGTAAAGAGCGGAAGTAGAAAGAAAGCAAATATAGGTAATAATATCATTATATATGACATTGAATCAAATAAAACTGTCACGAAAATAAGACAATAACACTCAAGGACAACATGAAAAAATCCTCCATCACATAACGTTATGTGGACATAATTTTAGGCAGTTAAAGGACAATGGGCACTTCTGCGCGTTGCTCTTTGACCATTACTGGCTTATCGGTAAAGTTTACTTGTTAGCATTTTATTGTACTCTTTATGGACAAGTTTAGTGAAATTATTGGCAGTAGTTTTGTAGAGACTTGAACTTTGTATCAATTGCTTTTCGGTTTTTGTTGGACGGTTCTTATTTTATTTATTTAAGATTTCGAAATATAAATACTGCAATAGGCTGCTTACAAAAATTCTCAAGCATTTAGGTACCTACGTATATTGTTAAACATAAAGAAATACAAGACTATATGGGGCCAAAAAAGCTTATATCTCAGCTAATGCTGCAGCTAAAATCAAGCACTGCAGCGCTTCTTGAGCTATTATTCCACTGTGAACACTTAAACAAACGTTTAGCAAACTATCGCATTAGTGACTGCTATACAATAAATCTCACTGGCCACTACAAGCGATGAGCACCAATGTATCGCGCCGAACAAAAATTATTTAAGTGTTGCCAATATCCACGGCTATTCCGGACATTTAGGGGGCCGAATATATATGGTTAACAGTGTTATTTACGCGGTGATTTATTTTATTCGCCCCAAACGCGTGGCGTTTTTATAGAGATTGTAGTTTATAGCTCCACGGAGCTTCTCGTTTTTTCGCTTTTGATGTAAATGGGGACTAATGTTTATTCGATAAATAAGTGCTTCTTTCACGAAGAAGAGAAAGTAAATTGGCTGAAGCCGGCTATTTATATTATAGGTTAGGTAACAAGAATCGTTTTCATTTCTTTTTCTATTAAATGAGCTAGATAATGTATTTCTGATGTAAAAATTAATGGCCACACTAAACGTGTGATCCGGCAGTTGTACTTGAAAGATAGTTGGGTTTCAAGCTTTGTAAAGGTCGGCAATACAGTGGTGCTAACTTTTTTTCGTTGAAAATCACGTTTTTTTTAACACCAAATATACATAGAACTTGGGTAGTTTTTATAATTCAAAATAACTACCTAACGAACTGTGGCAAAAAGCACCGAGGTAATTGAATACTTTGTATTTAACTCCACATTCTAGTTCCACAAACGAAAGGTCAATTCAAAACAAAAAAAAATGTTTTACAACACTTCACAACGAGTTTTAAAAGAATATAAAAATGTAGCGGAGTATTAAGAAAGGTACATTATGGAGTAACGCTTAGAGTGAATAAATTCAAAGAAAAACAGAGCTCACTTGAAATATTAAAAGAGCGGCAACTCAGATTTGGGATATTCCCGTAGAGAGCTTAAAAAACCGTCAAGTGACTGGACTAGCGGTTGTTGGTGGTTCTGTACCTAGTTTTGGATATTTGAGTCTTAAAGAAATGCAGATTTTGTATGTTGAGGGTGGTCAAGAGATGGATGGTAATGAAGGTGTGGCTCTCCCTCCGCACCACTACGCCTTTTGAAGGTGGGCAACACATTAGCAATGCTCCTGGTATCCATTAGGTGCATATCAAACTGCTGATCTAAAAAAAATACTCTTGCGATAAAATATAATTTATAGTTTTATTATGTTCTTGGGCTGACTACCATTTTTACCTAACATTGACTCAAATTCCATCTAAAAAAGAAACCAATCGTACCCACTTAACTATAATATGAATTTTAAAAAGGGAACATACAAACTGCCCGAATTACTTCTATACGAAACATAAAAGGAAAAAAACACCTATACCATTTACATAACAATTTTTTGACGGCGAACCGTTCTTCCCTTTCATTGCAGATCCCCAAAGTAACACTGAATAGCTGAAAAATATTCCTGGCGAGGTATTATGGAAAAGTTGAATTTCTCCCCGGGAGCTAATGTCCATAATCTTTGCAACTTTTAATAGGACAGGGCTCGAATTTGAAGGCCATTATTCAAGAAATATACTCCAAGGGTGTCCTACCATCTGTGAAACTTTATTTCTTTCGAATTATGTCATCACAGTTATTTTTTGTGGAACAGTTCTTTAATCTCATTGCAGTTAGATATAATTTGTTTTTACAGAATTTAGAAGTTGTTTGTTACTTTACAAAAAGTAGTATATTTTTATTGTGGCATATTTTTTTAGTATTCTTCAGGTAAAAGCAGATTCAACCTTTTGATGGCATTATTTGAATTTATTTTTTATATGTAAAGTTAAAATAGAATATCCTGGTAGATTCCTCACACATGGCCATCTGATTCTAAACTAAAGAGAGCTTGTATTATGGAAACCAGATAACTGATATACTACATTGTAATGATCAATTATTATTACTTTTGATTATTCCATTTTCAACAGGTCTAGAAAGGTTTGACAGTCAATGTGCGAATAAATCTAGCTGACTCACCATTACTCAGTTGAAAATGGAGCTATCGTATTATGAGCACGAATAAGTGTACCTATCTAGCCTAGTTTTGATCTAATTTTTACGGATGAAGCGTATTGTGCCTTTTTTGTTTTAATCTAAGCTTGGCAGATGTCAAGTGTAGTTCTCAAATGTAGTTTTTTTATATTATACAATTGTCACGTATGTGAGTACAAAATATCAAAACATTTAGATATAAAATTAACAGTCCTCACTTTCTCACTGACTGACTCTTCACGCTCAATCCAAACCAATAGCAAGCTAGAATTTGTTACTTTATTATTTTATAAAGGATCACGGGTGAAACCGCGGGGCCGAAAGCCAGTTTACAATATAAATGTAAATGTGTACTACACAGTACGTCCTACGCGTCAATCTTTATGTTTTCTATCTTCACGCCTCGATAATCAAGATGCCTGAAGAATGAAGATTTGGATATAATTCTGATTGTATTCTTATTTAACCTCTTCGCTTTAGAGATAGGATCGTGTTTCTGAAAGCTGACGGGTACGGGATAACAGTGATTATGTCCGGGTCGAGTGGCACTTCGACTGCCTTTCATGTGTCAACTCCCGAATCTATTATTATTTTTTCTCGGAACAATCGATTTTGGGGTTCCTTTTAGCATCGTTCCTTAGGTTCTTATCGATGTATCGGTAGAATATTTATAAGATTTGTGTTTAATATTTAGATTATCATTAACGTTGACGTAATTTTTTATTTTAGTTTACCGTCGTATCAGGTGGACCGCCTGCCTGCTTGTTAGCTATCTGACATAACTACCTTCCGCCCCGCGGTTTCACCCCCGTTCCCCAGGGCTTTTGTTTTTTTCCGGGATAAAAAGTAGCTTATAGCCTTTCTCGATAAATAGGGTATCCAACACTTAAAGAATTTTTAAAATCGAGCCTGTAGTTCCTGAGATTAGCGCATTCAAACAAACAAACAAACTCTTCAGCTTCATAATATTAGTATAGAAAAGATACTAAGTAGTAAGAAAATTACTAAGCTTAGAACTAGTTAGTTCCCAGTGTGTATTGCATAGCCTCTTTTTTGATAAACATTAAAATCTAAAGGATACCGTAAAATTCTGTTTCGCTACATTCAAATAAGCAGGAGATTCAGTATCACTCCTTAAATAACAGGTACTCGCTTGACAACCATTTTCCGGTTTGTCACAAGTTCCATCGATCAATTCAATAGTGGAATGTGAACTTGGCGTTCTGTTTTTATTGGCTCTAGGTGTAACACTTTATATGTACGTATAGAATGTTGTTTGTTTGTACGATCTAAATTGGATTTCTCAAGAATCACTGTCAAGTCGAGCGGAAGAATTTTCGTTTTATCTGTAATTATAAAATACTCGCATTCTCTTAGCTTTTTATATACTAGATTAGATTTTTTTAAGACGTAGAAGAATCTAGATATTTTAATCTTGTTTTATGCGTGTCTGGGAATATTATTAAGCAAAAATTAAATGTTATCTTCAGGCGAATTTTAAATAACTATTAAGTCTAAAATAATATCATGAGAATTTATTAGAATAACATGTACAGAATATTACATTCTAATATAATCTGCCTCTAGGTATACAAGTATTTGCACTGAAATTTATATGATACAAATATTAATATTAGTATAAATGTATTATAATTAATTCACTTATCCATTTATTAATAAAATTATAACGAAAACTAGCTTCCGCCCCGCGGTTTCACCCGCATTCCCTAAGGATCTTGTGTTTTCCCGGGATAAAAAGTAGCGTATGTTCTTCTCCGTACCATAGGCTATCTGCATACCAAATTTCACTGCGATCGGTTCCGCGATTGAAGCGTGAAAAGGTAACAAACAAACAAACTCACTTTCGCATTTATAATATTAAAAATAAAAGTTAGGATATAGTCAAGTTAGTAAGTAGTTTATAAAAATATCGAAGTCAAAGTCAAAACCATTTATTCAGTTTAAGCCCTAAGGGGGCACTTATGAAGGACGATTATACTGAAGTTACCACCGGTTCGGTCTTTAACTGAGAAGAACCGGCAAGAAACTCAGAAAAAAAAATATAGCCTAACACCAAAATATTATTAAAAAAGCGTCTTAAAATGCATGTTAGGTACTGACAAAGGATATATATAAAAAAACATCTCGAATAATGGATAATTTAGATAAATTTCACGCGTCATCTAGAGCTGTGTTAGTGTCGGACCCTGGATCCGTTAATTTACCCCCGGGATACAATTTAGTATTAATGGGAGTAATGTTTATAAATAGGTTAAAGATTTATTATTTCTGTACATCTTTATAATGTCGAGCTTTTTTGTAAACTCGCTGTTCCCGTGTTTACTCGCGTTTCTGGTATAAAAATTAGCTTATAACGAATATAAGTAGCAAATTACTTCTTATAAAATCAGCTATCTGTCAGAGAATATCCCGTCAAAATTGGTCCGACCATTTCGATGATTAGCTGGAACAAACAGACAGATAGACAAAAAATGATTTTATGTTATATTTATCTACCGTATAATATACATACTAATATGCATTTAACATTGAAATTACAAACTGATACTTCATTTATTTGTATGTACCTAATAGAAGATTTATCACCAAAAATTGTAAGTGCAAAATTGGTCGAAAATAAGTCGAATAATCATCAAATGTAAAGCTTCAATAAAGTAGAAATCTGGATCCCATAAAGCTATTCAAGGTAATGCAGTTTGGGCCATCAAAATAGCAAGCCAGGCTTCTGATAGCTTTTCACAGGAAAACTGAATTTCAACTAGATACGTCACAATGTTCCCGAACGACGCTCTCGTGCGATGCACTTACGTCCTCGTATGCATTTGATAGTTTCAAAGCTAGCAAGTATGTTTTTTCTCGTGCATGGTTACTGAATCTAAGGGAAAGACAGTTTTCATATAATATACAGTATTTTATATTATTCCAGAACACGTCAAAATTTATTTAAAAAATAAAGGCTATATTATTATAGATCAAGAATCACTTGTCATTTCAAAATAGATCGTGTTAATCGAATATAAAACCTTACGTCATAAGGCCAGGTTCCAAATTCAATTTTTACTGAAAAAATCAGATCAGATTTAATCTATATTGTTAATAAAATGAATCACCGAAATGTTTGTACGCGCATAACTTCCAAACGACTGCACCAAATTGGATAAATCTTTTTTTGTTGTGTTTATAATTTTATTGTCAGGAGAAGGTTTGTATCATATAAAAAAAATACCGGGAACGCGGGTGAACCGCGGGAAACAGCTAGTTGTTTTATAATACAGACCTAAAAGAACGCGTTATTAATGTAAATGACTTAAAATTTTACGTCAATCCATTCATTGACGAACGCTTTCACTATTAAAGCCTATTTTAATAATATTATATCGCTGAGCGACATTCGGTAGGCCAATCACTCACCGAACGGTTTTTTGCGCAGTTTCGGTAGTCATCGCTGGCTGCGACAAAATTTACGCGAGTCCATCTCCCGCTTCGTCAATTCACTTTTCAGTGTTCGTTTCGCCCTGGTGCAATTTTTCTGCCATTTTTGTTAACCTCTTTTTGCCATCGACACCGTGTTGAGTGGATTTTTTAAAAGTTTGAATTGGTTTTTTACTGTATAGTTAACTTTTACTGTGCGGTTTGATGTGTACTAAAAATAGTGAATGAGGTTAATGCATATCACCGTACTGTTAGATAACTGTAATGACTGATATTATGATAGTCTATGTGTAAATACTTAAATTTTATTTGTTTTTATTATCAGAAGTCCTGAGAAAATAATTGTTAAGTAGATAGAAAATACAACACGTTCGTACGTGAAATTTAAAAACTTTATTTATGGTCAGGATAATGTATTTAGTATTATTATAAATAAAATAATAAAAAATAAAATAAAAAGCCTTCTATTTCCTGCTTAAAAAAATTACAAAGTACCTAAATAAATAAGTATTTAATAGTGTTTGGCAGGAACCCATTAAACGGGTGAAGGCCTTCTCCAAGTCCTTACATTTGGTTCTATTTTGGACTACTTGTGTCCATCGAGGGCCAGCAATAGTTTATATATCGTCCTCCCATCTTGATATGGGCGACCTTTTTTCCTTATTCCTTGTGGTCCTGTCCATGAAGTTACTCTTGCAGTCCATCTCCGGTCCTCAAGTCTCGCTACATGTCCAGCCCATTTCCACTTCAAGTTTCTGGTATACTCGAGTGCATCTATAGATTTTGTTTTGTTTCTTATATTTGTGTCTGATTTTTTTATTTTTTCTTATATTTAGCAGACTTCGCTCCATTCATCACTGGCAGCCTATTCTTTGGTTATTGACCTTTGATGTAAACTTCCAAGTTTGGCAGCCATAGGTCAAGCACGGCAGAATGCAGGAGTTCAGAACCTTGGTTTTTAAGTTTATTGGCAACCAACTTTTAAATATTTCGTGCAACTTCCAGTAAGTACTTGTTCCAGGTGTGTTGAATTCTTTTTCTAATCTCCAGCTCATTGCTTTTTCTGTCAAAGCTGATCTGTTTTCTTAGGTAAATATATTGTTCTGTGTATTTCAATAGTTCGTTTCCAACTGTTATTTCCATAGTTTTTGTTGTAATCATTTCTAAACCTACTTTTTTGCTGGCTCTGTCTCTACTTAATCATATATTGAAGTTCTGAGCTTGACTCCAGCACTACTAAGTCGTCAGCAAAGCGGAGGCGCGTCAGATATTTATACCCAAGTTTTCCCCATCTTATTGACTAAATATTGACTCAAGTATGGCTATAAAAATTTTTGGTGATAAGGGGTCTCCCTGTCTGACACCTCTTTTGTTAGGAAATTTTGGGCCTGTGGATTCTAATTTTATTTTGCTGATACTAGTTTTATAAATGTTTTTAATTATGTGTATGTACTGATCATTCACTCCTTGATTTTTTAGCGACTTTCATACACTTTCATGACACAGTGTCGAATGCCTTTTGATAGTCTATGTATGCAATGTATAGTGGTCTTTGTTTTTCTTGATATTTTTCTATCAGAAGTTCCAGGGCGTGAATGTGATCCACTGTAGAAAAACCTTTTCTGAATCCTGCTTGTTCAATTGGTTGATTTTTCTCTAGTGAATCGCTTGTTCTACTGTTTATAATTGACGAAAAGAGTTTATAGAAACAGGGCAGTAAGCTAATAGGCCTGTAGTTTGTTATGTCCTTTGGATCTCCTTTTTTATTTATTTGGCATTACTGATACCTAAACAGAAATGAGTATTTATTTTGTTGAAATATAACTGTCATGTAAGTCTAGTGCACAATGGCGTAAAATTATCTGCTGACAGCTCAAATTACGATTGATAATAACAAAGCACATAGTAACATTGCTGTGAATGATAAATTGTAAATAAATATTATTTAATTTGTTTGTAAATGATTGATGACAGTATGAATTTGAAATATTTTCATCCAGCTCTTAACACTTTTTAAAAAATATTTTTAATAATTCTCTCTAAAATTAACAGAGGTACGAACGTGTTTCAAATAAAGAAGATTTCACATGAAATACTCTAAATATAACAATAACATAACGATTTTATTTTAGTCGACTGGAGAAGTACCTCCACCTTACAGAATACCGCAGCCAAATAACTTATAGTTGTGTTCCTGTGCGTGATTAAGGTCGCCAGAGCTCATCGGGAGGGGGGAAGGTCGGCAACGCGTGAGTGATACCCCTGGTGTTGCAAGCGTTCATATGCTACGGTAACCGCTTACCATCAGGCGGGCCGTATGCTTGTTTGCCGACAATGTTGTTTAAAAAGTCCAATATTTACCATAAGTATAATTTACAAAAATAATTTTCGAAAGGTCAACTCCCACTCAACTAAATTCAAATATAATTTATTTTTCTATAATATAATAACTTCAGCGGTCGTAATACTTGAATATTTACGTGGTAGCATACAGTTTACATTCAAGTGCTATATTATCAAATATCATTTCAAAGCCATTAAATTTATGTTATTTCATTCATCTTTGAATCACCTGAATTATTTTTTTAAAGAGTACAATAAAAACTGTGTTTATTTAAAAAAAATAGACAGATAATAAATACAGAGCGATTTTTTGTCGTGGGTGTCGATGGTTATTTTCGAATCTACGAGGGATAGCGAATTAATATATTTTTTTATTTTTTTTTCAATAATATCCAATGGACTCTCGGGCCCAATTTGATGAAAACTAAAACTGCATCAATAGATTTTTGTAAGTCATAGTTGGAATTCGGTTTTAATTTCACAAAAAAATACACTTATAATAATTGAATAATTGCACTATCCAATACTGCTTTATAAAGATCAAATTCTGGGAAGTCATGTCTAACAGCAAACTAAAAAAAAAAATATGTTTAATATAGGTACACTGTATCTATAATATATCCAACGCCACCGCAGTAAAAGTTACAGTAAATTGAAATTCTTAACATAAAGCGATCGTATCAGTCAATATCAATTCTAATTGAAGGAGCTTACACTTCATCACATGTCACAATAAAAAAAGCTTTATCGTTGACAATATTGACGTACCAGTGAGCGACGCGCCTATATTTTAGTAAACGCTCTCGGATAGGAATTCAATTACGTTCAGAATAACGTACATTGCGGCTTTAAATAATGTCAGTAGTAAAGCCGGCCGCGTAAAGCCAAAAAAGTCGAAACTTACATGTAAAAGGCCATTTTATTTCAGACCACCGCGGTCCGGTCGGTGTCTGCTGTGTGGTTTTATTTCAAGTAATTAACTCTTAATATGTTCACGATATTGTTTTACATCTGTTTATTGATGTTCGTTATGAAACAGGTGAACTCTTCTTTTGTTTATTTTGCAGTGTTTTTGTTTTATTATGAAATTTGGAAATGGAACGCGAGATTCAAACAGCTTGACGTTTACGTTACACTTAGTTTTGATTGTCGTACTCTTCGCTCTATTCTTACAAATATAAAGTAATTAAATAACCACAGTTTAACTTACATTTCAAATCCAAGTCTAGAACTAAATTTGGTTTACCGAATATTAATTGTATCACCAAACAAATAAATGTTTAAGGTGACGATATGCGTAAATAATGGCCTGTCCCGTACTGAACTCACGCGTGAGAGACAGAAGGAACGAAGGCTATTTCCTAGTAAAAAAAAACGTTTAAAGTTTGATAAAAAAATAGTTTTTTTTTGGAAAAGTAACAAAATAGTTCCCTTCGTATTAGATATTAGAATGTCTGTTAATATTTTCATGTTATTTGAATGGGTAAAATAGGAGAAAACAATATTTTTAACCGACTTCAATAAAAGGAAGGTTCTCTTTAATTTTAATCTCGATTTTTTCTGACGTTATCAATTAAATTATTAAATTTAAATTAGTAACTAATTACACTAGAGTTAAACTAGAGCTTAACATAATATATTTTAAAAATCTCTTGCATTAAAGAATACAGAGAAAAACTTAATTTAGAATCATCATTTTGCGTATAATGATAATTCCACGACTAATTCTATTGATGCAATATGCCGTTTTATATTTACTTATAAAGTTGACACATACATAACAAATGACGCTCCATAACTGAAGGATCCAGAACATGTATAATGAGTGAAGTTGATAGTTCTGAACAGGTTTGTATGAGTCCCCAGGGTGCGATGCCGGCACGGATTGCGCGTCCTAACGCAAAAACTACGCCTCAATGATGTATGTACTTATTACTATTTAGATTTTCTTGGAAATCTACTTTTAGAACTAAATTATCGGGTTTCTGGGAATAATATCACGAATCTTTTTATATACATAATAGGTTTTTTTTTGTAGTCTGGACATGATGGCACTTTTTTAGAGTGCCTTACAGAAATGGTAAAAAAAAACCCTCATGGTGAGGTTAACTTCATCGAATTGATACTTGGTACGGAAAGAACTTGCTTATTTGAACAGATGCAATAGGTATATATAGATCTTTATAATTATTGAGAATGAGGTCTCAAATCTGGAAGTAGACAAGTACTATATACGAATATATTACGAATATATACAGATATTTATTGGAAAATTATAAACGGAGAATCACACAAACCTTTTTACACATTTCGCCTGGGTAGACAAAATAGATCTCATTATAATGAAAAAAAAATGTTTGCTTATTTTTTTATTAATTTTGTACGGAACCCTCTATGCGCAAGATTAACTGATATTTGCTTGTTTTTTTTCCTCTTAGCTATATTAATACGGCATGTACATAGTAGTCTGGCACTGAAATTAGTGTTAAGATTTGAAAATATTAACAAATTATGTGCCTTAAGTACATACTTACTAACTTGCGTCGAATAATTTTACAATAACACAAAATTATAAAAATATTAATATTTTCCGTTCATTATATCTTGTTAAGAGGTTAATTATTATAGGCCTATTACGAACCCAACCAACGATTAAACCAACAAATTAACAAACGATCATGAAATTTACTTGAAATTAATGTTATTAACAAATTGCTCGAGTACTTACTTACTTAGATCGTGTTTCGCATTAAAATGTTTACATCTTAGTGTCGATAATTTACATCTTAGTTCCAGGCCGCTGACAGGGCTGTCTTTCATCAACTATTTTGTAATCAAAATTATATTAAACTTAATTAATTTCAGATTTCGGGTCTGGGGATAAAGATCTTAGACCCCGATCTTATTTCGTATTCATAATTATATTGTGACTAAGCGAGACTCCGGCTCTAGCTATAATCTAGTTGATTACCTTGAAATTTATACTGAACTATATTTGCGCTGCTCAGACTTAATTAAAATATAATATTTATTTTCTTTCTTTCACCCAATATTAATAAAATTGCCTGTTTATAGCACCATTCAGTCGTATTCATTGGTGTAAACAGCATGAAAATCCGTTCAGTGATTTCGAAGATTAGTGTGTTCAAATAGACAGCCAGACAGACAAGAAAAATAAATCGAAAAAAAACTTATAGGTGTAGACGGAATACCCCGTCGCGTACTCATACACTTAAAAATCTCATGCAACGTGCGCTACAAATACAAACTAGCTCGTTAGGGGCCTATTGAAACTATTTCCACCGACATGTCACAAAGTTGAGCAGTCCTTCTCCCGCAGTTTCTATGGATAATGATAGGCCAATTTAAAGTTTACCTCGTACCACGCACGGGGCCCTAACTTTTAATTTAGCCTTATTTGTATTCAAACCATGTCGAGTGTTTCAAATAAATACTTGCAGGGATGGAAGTACTCATCAATATGAACAACTTGCTTCATACATTTTGATCGAGTAGGTATTAAACTTGGAACAGCTAATATTTTTTTCGTGATTTCACAGTTGGTCCCATAGTAAAAGTTGTTCATATTGATGAGTACTTCCACCCCTGGAAGTATTGCCAACGACTTAATTTGGACTTTAAAAATGTATATTGGTTCCTCAGTTAAGTAATTAAATTATATTTTTAATTTGAAACAGGAAACGCTCCCAGCTTTGCCCATCGGCAGCGGCGGTAGCTTTGAGGTTAACTTTTTTTCTAAATAGAATTATATTTATATCATTTAACAGCAGGTAAAAAAAAAGTTTATATAATTTGCACAAAAGGGAACTAATGGAAACCATGGGTCCGTGGGAGTTCGAGGCTCGCCGATTTGCTCGGATTTTATCATCCAAGCTCATCCAGGCTTTGGGAGACCGACGGGCTGGGAGCTTTTTCCGCCAACGCATAAGCTTGGCCATCCAAAAAGGGAAAGCTGCCAGCCTGTTGGGAACCTTGCCTATCGACAGCAGTGAGGGCTTTGAGGATGTTTTCTATATATCATAGTTTGTATTTTATATATTGTAAATATTTGTTGTATATACTAATAGGTATGTAAGTACGTAAATATTTTGTTGTATTTTTAATTGGAAAAAAAGGCAATAAGAGTCTTCAAAAATTTACAAAGTACCTACCGTCGGTCACATCACTTACCAGGGTGGGTTGTTGTCAAATGTAAATCCAACCGTGGTTAACTTTATGAAACATCTAAGTAAATGACCATAATCATTGTTAAAAAAAATATAACTTCATTATTATTATCTTAAATCAAATCCCGTATTTACTTTTTTTAGATCTATTAGGAATATTGAAGTATATTTGTTGGTTTATCTTTCTTTCACGAAGCAACGGATCGAAGTGATTTTTTGCATAAAGATAGCTTGTAGGCCGGAGAGTGACATTTTATCCCGGGAATGCAGGTAAAACTGCGAGGCAAAAGCCAGTACAAAAATAATTCAATACACATTTGTGACTCGATAAAATGAACAGTGAGCATAATAAACTTTAAAGCTTTTAATAAACCTGCTTAATTTCATTAGATAATGTCAAAGATAAAAAATCAATAAAATATAGCTTCGAAGCTAAATGAAGAAAAGACTTAAAGATACCTCTATATAACATAGGATACCGAGAAAAGAAACAAAGCGCCGTCAAAGAGACGCGGATGAATATTTCAAAGGTTCAAACGGCAAACGTTCGGACGTGTACAGCTTCCATACGATATTTTCACTTTTTCACACGACTTTCGCTGTGTAATTGACGTCAATTGAGTGAAACGATCGCAGTGGAGGGAGATAGGAGTATGAACGTGAGTGAGAGCATATACGTTTTGTTTTTATTTGGAGAGAATTATGCGCTCTGCTTGAACGAGTACCATCAAAGTTTTCACCAACTCATATAATAATAAAATAGTTTATCATAGCATGAATAATTTTATGCGAGACATTTGAAGGCATCAATCGTAGCTCGGTGATTAATATCCTATTCAAAGAGTAGGTACCTGGGCGTCAAAAAAGGCATTTCGAGCAATTTAGCTGAATGCACAACAAACTTTATGTAAATTCATTTTTTTTTTGCTAAAATAGCCACATATTTTAACCAATTTAATTCATTAACAGTTTCAGATTTGAAAAATTGCATTGGACCTTCTGTAAACTCCATTGAACATTCGATTCCGGTATTTTTAGTCTCCCTGGCCTACATTATGTAATTCCAAAAATGATAAAGCAATCGCGATACTAATAATGTTGAAAATAGCCATCCTTTATATTATGTATTACACAGTAAACGTACTAGACAGTAGTGCAAGTCGTTATGTGGCATCGCTAAACACAATGAAAGACATTAGTATTATTCTCGTGACAGTAATTGCGCTACTTGTCTTTATATATTATATTATATACTAGCTGTTCCCCGCAGTTTCACGCTCGTTCGCAGTGTATTTTTTTTTCATAAAAACCTTCTCCTGACAATAACGAACACATAAAAGAAAGATTTATCCTTTTTGGTGCATTCGTTCGGAAGTTATACGCGTACAAACATTTTGGCGATCCATTTTAATTTATCTCATCAATATGAACAACTTTTATTATGGGACTAACTGTCAAATCAAGAAAAAAACATCAGCTGTTCCATACAAAAGTTTAATACCTACTTGACCAAAATGTATGAAGCAAGCGTTTTATTTTACGCGATATCAGATCTGGTCCCATAGTAAAAGTTGTTCATATTGATGAGAACTTCCACCCCTACAAGTATTGCCAGTGACTAAAAAATCATCCTGTTATACAGGAAGCTACATTATATTTTAAAATGATATTGTGCAAACACAATATCATTTTAAAATACATACTTAGTGTTGACATTGTGTTGTGTCCTTAGGCATTATTTTACTCGGTGGAGATTTATTTAAAATCTATTTGTAATCTATTTTTTGGGAACTGTGATAAATCGCTGGAATTTAACAATCACGCTAAAAATATCAACAATGAACACCCACGCTAACTCCAATTCTTATTGTTTTGCCATCAATGTCACATTTGACATGCATTGAAAACCATGGTGGATTGAATATCAAAATGTGTTATTTCCTAGATACCCGCCATGTTTTTCGGCAAATACATGATATTGATGTCGAAGAAGCCAAAATACTCCAAACTTTATCCGTACAAGCCAAAGTTTATGTACTTGTTAAGAAATTTGAAATAACTAATATAAGGAATAATTCTTACCGCGCTGAATATTTTGAGTTACGACTTGGCACCCGCTCGGTCAGATCACACTTTACATTCCTCGTCGTCCATAAACGTCGCAATATAAAACCCCAGTGGGACGGTAATGTATTCAGATTCAATTGCATATTGGATTTTAAGCAGAGCAGCAGTAGTACTGTTCTCGTTATGGGGAATAACTAAGGATTTACAATTCAAGGATTTTATCCGAGGACATTTTGTGCAGCTGTTTATTGCATCTTGTTACTAGATTCTCTTTTTAAAATACATTCTCAGCTTTTATTTAAATTCTTTATTTGCCACAATATTGGTTACAAATGTTTGCTTCTATATCCTTCAATCGATTCCGACTAGTCTTGTTTGATTTTGGAACTTATTGATCATAACATGAATATCTTATTTATTTACAACAAATATTTACAATCAATGTATAAAATACAAATTATGATATATAGAAAACATCCTCAAAGCCCTCGCTGCTGTCGATAGGCAAGGTTCCCAACAGGCTGGCAGCGTTCCCTTTTTGGATGGCCAAGCTTATGCGTTGGCGGAATAAGCTCCCAGCCCGTCGGTCTCCCGAAGCCTCGATGAGCTTGGATGATAAAATCCGAGCAAATCGACGAACCTCGAACCCCCACGGACCCATGGTTTCATGGGTCCGTGGGGCCCATTTCAGCACCGGTCGCAGCCGCCCCAGCGACTTTACAAGTCGCCAGAATGTGGTATTGATCATTATGTGTTATAGCTTATAATATAAAATAACATTTAAGCATATAAGTAATATACTCGTATATTGAATTATTACCTTCATTTAACTATAATGGTGTGTCGTCTATTCTATTTTATATTATATACTAGCTTCCGCCCCGCGGTTTTACCCGCGTTCCCCAGGGATCTTATGTTTGCCCGGGATTAAAAGTAGCCTATGTTCTTTTCCATACCATAGGCTATCTGCATACCAAATTTCATCGTGATCGTGACCGTTCAGCGGTTTAAGCGTGAAAGGTAACAAACAAACTCACTTTCGCATTTATAATATTAATTAGGATATACTAGGCCTGAACTTGATTGTTAATGAGTGATCAACGCCAAATCTAACCCATTCGTTAAAGAATCACAAAATTTGGAGGGAAGCTCCTACTCATAGCGCTTATATGAAGATATTTTTAAGTTTCTCATGTTTGAACAACTTTTACTATGAGACAAACTCTGGATATCTATTAGTTTCCTAATATCGGTTTGGAAAATGTGGCACCTCAAAATATCTACCAGTATAAAATTTTAAAAAATAATCAAATTGTTGAATATTGTTTTGTAACAAAATTTCAAAGCACTGAATCAAAAAGACGATATCATTGGTTTATTTTATCGCAAACCTATTTCAAAAGTTAGATGGAGTTATCGATTTGAAATACTGTTCGATAGCAGCCGTGTCGATGATAGCCTCATTCTACATCACTCGTTGCCTCCTCAAGTTTATTTAAACCTGCGACATGATGTCAGATATAACAAGAATAGTTCGCCTTTTACTTCATTGACGGGGATTTGTTTACTGTAGTTGCATTTATCCATACACTATTCATAAAAAAAATAAACTATGGTATCGTTGCAAAAAAAATATAAGGAATAACCGATCCTTGATATTGCTTAGAAATCTATTATTGACAAAATAGTGTAATAATAGTGTACTTAAGCAAAAGTAGTCAAATAGTTTTATAATCGAACTCTTGAATTATCGAGTTACAATATGTCAAACTACTGATTAAAAAAAGAATCCGTAGAAAATAACTGAAAGTAGAGATAATAATGTAGGACACTTTTAGATTTAGATACAAGTATCTGATAAAAAATAACTCAATCATAAAATTTCTGTATTACTCGTAGCTGCACCAACAATATTAACCATCACGTTCCAAAGAAGGTTGAAATTACAAGAACAAAGTTTAAGTCCAATAATTACATCAACTTTATTTTTTCCTCGTCGCTCACTGCGATACTCGATATTACTTCAAAAGCACCCCTTTTGCCTCAGAATTGAGGTTCCTTAATTTATTATACTATAGGCTGAAATTTTCGCTAATTTCGTACGAAACTTGAGTGAAACCTCCAACTTTACCAATTAAACTGAATTCGATTTATTTTAGTAAACGCCTTTCAGAAGAATCACGGCATGTTCTCGCCGGGTTTACAAAAATGACTTCTCCGATCTACAGACAAGTTTTCGAATTACATTTAACAGCTCTAATAGCCTTTGTTAATGGTACAATGGATAATATCAGCGTATTTGAATTTAGAATCTACTTAGACCATAATGAAGTAATAGCTGCTATATTTATTTCATTTTGTATTGTTTTTGGATTTTCAAACAATAAAAACAATAAATTCGTTGAAATACCATTTGTAATTTACATTTTTAGGGTAACAAATGTATTTTATCCTAAAATTTGTTTCACCTTTGCAGCTTCTTCATTTGCCACTCGGTGAGTCAATAAATCTTTTTGTTTACTAACTTTAAAACTATTGCAGATAAAACTAATTCTATCCCAAACCACAGAGCTAACCGCGTAGCCCAAGAAATGTGTTAAAAATTAGCCATAAATCAGACTGCCTTAAAACCAGTCTAGGAATGTAATTCGTCTTGCAAATTGCTTCTTTCATCGCTGCAGATAGCGCATTGGTGAATTTATTCGCAATCTCGCGATGCACTGTGGCTTTCCAACTAGAAATATTGTTGTAGTACACTGAATTGTTTCTGCTGAACACTAAACTTATTCATATTTATGTTTCCATTCGTTTAGTAGGTTCCGGTTTATTAGAAAGTATTTGGTCTTTTGTTTCATTATTATAACTCTTGGAAATGATTAGTTTTATGTAACATTTTCACATTTGTCGTATATTTTACGTCTAATACTGTTTATTCTCAAGTACTTAAAGGTTAAAATTCTCGATGAATTTAAAACGGTATTTTATTAACAAATCAAACGAAATGTTAATCAAATTATTGGATATTAAACATGAAAATAATGGTATGACTGTGAATGCATCAGTGACACACATTACCAATGACTGAAAGCAGAATTCTGCCAAACCAAAGAATAAAAATATAACTTGACTAAACCAATAAAATAAATTGTCATGCTGTCATGTTATAAATTTTGACAATGTAACAAATGTCCATCTTGACATTAAACAAAGGAATCTTGAAGCACTGCGTTCATTAAGTGAAGCACCACTTACATCTGAAGACAACATACCCAACAATTTCAGACAATAAAGAATTGTACCCACTCACAGTATAAAACGTAAAGTCACCGGACGTTCTCGTTAAATGCACAGTCAAACCGGAGCTTGGGATGGGTACAATTAATGTAGAACCCGGCCTTAAGGGCACTTCACACGAACACGACAAGATTTGATGAACTGTCACCTAGCAACCTTCGAGTAGCTGAAATTGAAAAAAAATAAAAGGTATCTACTGAAGATTTAAATCCTCTGTTACAGAGCCTAAAGAATAATTCATATTTGAAATAGGAGAGCTAATTAATTCTGGTTCTGAAACTCAATATTTTTAAGTCTAAGATTTTTTCTTTATAATCGAGTCGAGATCTCCTTTTATTTTTCATTTCAGACAGAATTTATTTATCAATATTGATTTGAGCCTGCAAATGATAGAGCAAAATGTTTTATTTAACCTTGCCTGAGGGTTTTATATCTCTGAAAGCATAGTTTCGTAGATATAGGAGGCTAAAAATAAATCTTAACGACTGGTACCGATAGATGAAGACGTCAGGAAGAACATAAAGGTTAAAAGGCTACACTACACTTTCAACCAGTCACGTATTCCACATCTAGGTCACTCTGACCCTTCCAGCAACCGAACAAAGCCGGAGCTCGTTATTAAAATATTTCCTTTGGAAATAGGATCACGGATATTTCAGATACTGAAGATAAACTGGCAAAAGAAATTATCCTGTTTTACGTTATTAATTACAAGACTCGAAATCGCTGCAAAATAGACGAAGCATCAAATAATTTAAAACGAAATTCGAGTTATTTTGAAAATACCTCGCCATTTATCAATAACTTTGAAGAAAAAATCGGATCAATTTGAACCTCTTACTAAAATTGGTAAAATTCCATGAATATCAATCAGCCATCTCTTTTGCTCGGATAATTTCATAATTTTTTATAAAATTTGTTTAACTAATCAACTCAATTAGGATTTTGATCCTCCCACTTGCAATCAAGAGCCTTATAAATAGGAAAAACAATCCTAATTCCCCTGTAGCAATATGTAAGAAAGTTAATATTACTCGGAGGCACAGCTCCATTGCTGTTATGCAACCGTAACTAGCGCTCAGCGGCCATTTGTCGAGGCGACATTATCTCAGCTATTATGGAACAAGAGCTTTGGGAGAATGTGTGTGTGTGTTTGTTCATCTTTTGTGTGCTAGTGTGGTGGTAATGCATCTCGTTGCAGGGTTTTGAGCTTTATGGCAGTTGCAATTTTGTGGTACATGTTTTGACAATCTGTTTACGTATAATGGGACATTCCTCATACACTTCTCATTCTGATCTCGAACTAAGCAGAGCTTTTACTATGATAACCAGATAACTGCATTTCTTTCTAAATATATACTAAAATATATATTTACACCTGGGTGTAATTCGAATTCACAACCCATGGCGTGATAGACATGGTGTCTTACCAACCACCCCAACCATTTAGGATTTGGAATACAATTTTGAAAATTATTTTTTGTACACACATTACAAAATTGTAACTAACACTCTAGTACTTGCTGCCTACATCGTAAGTTTTAACGGTCTGTGACGGGATTAGTGTAAAACTGCTGGAAATGGTTCATAGTACTGCAGTTTAGAAATACGAGGCACAATTTAAATTGCGGTAGATGCAGTACCAACTTAAATATTAAGAAAAAAAAATTGGCAAGAATATTGAAAAATATACCATATAGGTACTTAATCGATTTACTATGTAAAATGCTCCATTTTCTCTTAATATACAGGTTGATTTTGTTATCACTGGCAATACTTGCAGGGGTGGAATTACTCATCAATGTGAACAACTTTTATTATGGGGCTAACTCTGATATCGCGTAAAATAATACGGTTGCTTCATACATTTTGGTCGAGTAGGTATTGAACTTTTGTATGGAACAGCTGATAATTTTTTCATGATTTCACAGGTAGTCCCATTATAAAAGTTGTTCATTTTGATGAGTACTTCCACCCTTGCAAGTATTGCCAGTGATAACAAAATCACCCAGTATATATATTTTTAAATGCACTCAGTAACCCGGAATCTACATGTTTTTATATTTTAGTTTTTAGTCCATTAGTTTAGTCCCTTATTTTAGTTTCCTTATAAGTGGGAGTGGTGAGTTTGTACGGTGGTACAACTACGAATTACGTTTCTAAAATTAAATTTGGAAATTTACTGACTTTTTTTTTTAACAAATGGTTACATGTTTTTGGCACGAACTATCACTATTATTCCTTACATACGCAGAAATTACAAATGGTCCATATAAAACAGTGACGGCTTTAAAAGTCATATCAAAATAAAATACTAGATCTTAAGGAAAGGCGTCGCACTTCTTGAATATGTGCCAGATATTGTTATTCTCTTTTACCGCATAACTAAAATTACAATTTTTATTTTTTTATTTATGCTCGCTTGTACACTTAGTCTTCGTGAGTGCAGTGTGTTACACAACTGTGTAATATATCTTTATTTAAGTCCAATTTAAATAGAAAGATAAGTTCTAATTTCAAATTTTTTGGTATGTAAAAATGTAATTAAATATTATCATAAAATGTTCATTATTTTGTACGCAAATAGTAACAATTCCAGCAGAGCTTTGGATCGTTGTCCAAACGATATTATAACGATAGAAGCGCTCCGGGACTACGGTAACGATTATCGTTACTGCCGCTGCAATGGCACGAGCGCCTGTTTCGTGAATGAGTGGAAAAATGTGCGAGCACTGCCTATGTGCACGGACGCGCAGTTTTATTACAGCATAACCGTTGTTTATTATGATATAAATTCAACATACTAATAGTGATAAAAACATAAATTCTAAATCTGGATGTATATTTTTAATCTTAACAAACAAGCAAGCAGACATTTTTTTTAAAATTACATCCAATGTTTTTGTAGATAATACCCAAAAACTCTAGCTAGCCTAAATAAGAAATATATATATCTAGTAATTGTGAGCACTAAAATATAGTAAAACCTAGGATTTATGTTATAATTATCTTTTTTTTTTTCAAACCATGTTTTGTATAAAATTTTGCAGCAGCAGTTCTCCCAATAAGCAATGGTAGCGTCGGTATGCAAGAAGTTTCCTCTCTGTGAGGAATTGATTATTCGAAGCGGCCATAATGAGGCAGTATTACGTACTATAATCGCTAACGGCCGAAAGAATTTCATTTATTTTTACCTTTGGGGATGAAGCAATTTGTGATAAATGCCAATGCTCATTGAGAGAATTGAAGGTACCAAATAATATTTATTTAAAGTATGAACCATTTTTTAAACGGCTCAAAAAGTAAAAACCTCCTTTAAGTAGATTGTTCATTAACTTTTCCGTTAGGAAAGTATATTTTTTCTAGAGCCTTTGATACTTCTTGGAAGAAATAGATTTGCTTATTTTCATTTCCTCATTCCAGACGTTGTTTCTCACAAATAAATAAATAACTGCTGGTAAAAAGTTGTTTGAGCTCACTATTGGCGTTGCGACAGTCTGCATTGATTGGGGAATTGCAAGATTTTTGCGTTCAAAAGTTGATAGTCTAGCAAGTTATAACTTTATAGAAAACAAATTGTATGTACCCTCATAATTACAAATCTTTTTTATTTATCTAGCTTTCGTTAGTTTTTATTTTTTTAAAACAACAAATAGCAAACGTAATAAGAACCTTAATTATTTTGGAAATGCAAAATTTTGGAAATTTGACTATATTCCATTATTATTGTAGTCTTCTGTCCTCTATAAATTACATGAGGTATTAAGGTTTGATATGCTAAAAAAATTATGGCCATAAGAGCCTCTCCAATCATTTTGCACACCTACTTTTTATTTCTAAAATAACGTTTATTTACTGTGGATTGATTTTAAAGCACAATACAAGTCCACAGTACCGAGTATTGATATCTAGAACAACCTCAAACGTCACAAGTACAACCTGCAAGTTTAACCGTCGCTTGGCACGTCCCAGTTTCAAACCGTCGAGCCGTCGACGTCGGTCGCTTCGACCCCACCGCCGCGCGCCGCATCGCCCGCCGCGCGTTCTGACACCGCGCGAATTGTTTTGTCACTCGTTCTTGACATATCTATCGAACGTGTCCAAATGTGTAATGTTTTGTTCCAAAGTAAAATGATATTATTTATTTTTATTGAAGATCTAATTATATAAAATGTTCCAGAATATCAAATGAAAATAATTTAAACAAAAATTTGGAGATAAAAGAATTATCTTGTATGTAATTTATTTGTGAGCAAATGGAGATGGTTTATTATTAAATAATTTAGTTTCCATTGAAATAAAACAAGTAATTTATTTTATTTTCCAGACTAATTTATCATAATGCGATTTAGTACTTTTTTTTTTACTTTGTTTACAGGCCGTGTTCGATCACAATTTATGTAAAATAAAGATAAGTATAAATGTGTGTCTTTTCTAATAATTGCACTTTTTTATGTAGATTTTAACGATTATTTACCAACAGTCATCATCGGCCTGTCGTAGTCCACCACTGGACATAGGTCTCTCCCAATGTGCATAATTCTTCCCAGTTCCAATGATTCCTTTGATTACGGAATTATCAAATAAAATAATATTTGAAAGACTACTTGAAGATTTATCTATCACTAATTAAGAATCCACAAAAATATGTTTCCCTACTGTAATAAAAAATCGCAATGAAACCGTTGACTGACAATTCCAATTCGCACTTAGAAACTCTGGGTAAACAAAACTGCTTGTCAGCTAAACTGGGTAGAAACGTCCCATTCTAGCCGTCAGCTGTCACCGCGGTAGCGGCACCGCGCCCGCAGGGTTTTTGACACGACCAAATTGTGCCTGTCATTTTCCGCGATCGGCCGGCTGAATGACAATTAACTTTTTGGATTCGCCGGATTTTAAAATGATATTTTCGAAAGAGAGAAATGGTTCGTAGCGTAGATTTTCATGTCAGAAAACGGATTATATCATATAGACTGAAATAAAATCGTTACATTGTTTCAGAATTCTCAGAAATTGGCTATCTAGGTGTTAAATTTCGGCTGAAGTCGACTTAAAAAAATAAGTAAAACTGAATTATTTATTTAAAAAAAACAAAACGTTTATGAAATTAAAACTTACTGACTATAACTTTTACTTTCACTTGTTATGAAAAGGTTATTAATGAAGCGAAAAACATGAAATATCGTATTGATCACGTATAGATACATATTCTTTCCATTATCCTATTATTCGGTTGAGAGAGTGATTCTGTCCATGTCTAGACGTGATAAATAAAAATCAATTTACAGCAATATATCAATGACAAGTCTGTACTTCTTTTGGCGTAAAAAAGTGTGTAAAATATTGTGTAATAATTGGCGGAAAGTATATTTTATCTTTATTACAGTCAGAGATTTTCAACAAAAATTGTCTATAAAAATAACTATAAGACGCGATACAACATTCCTTTGTATTTTAATGTCTTCCAAAATGAGAGGGTGCTTAACATTAGTTTTAATTATGAGAACGGTAACAAGGCAAAAATGAAAAGCATCAATTTTCAATAGAATAACTAAAACAAACCACCATTTGTTAATATGACAACAAGCCATAGTAATTAATCATAAACATTAATTACAGAATATAATCTTATTTTATAAAATAATACGGACCAAAGTGTGTCTAATTACAAGGTAATAGAATTGGTATTTGCGTGGTTGGTTTATTAATCACAGGTCGTTATGTCCCGGGGCGCGTATTATTAATTGTATTCTAACAAGCGCAGTTGACGGGTTATTGTTGCGGCGTCAAGGCGTTTTGTTGACGACGACGCTGCGTCAATGTCGCGCGTCACACGCGTCATGGAGGCGGATTTGTGATTAATTGCTGATGAAAGATGTTCTACTGTGTTAAAGTGTTATGTAATGATGTTGGGAATTCTTTTTTAACTCAATTAGCGTAGTTGTTGTTAAAATAAATGATATTTTCATTTTAAATTAACCTCCACATTGATATAACTAGTTTAAAATAATTTTGTAGCAACATTATGGTTTAGGTTGATAAAAAAGCAAAATATTAATCTTAATTTAGGTTTACAATAAAGTTATATTCTATTCTAATTCTTCATTTACGTAAAATAATACCCGTCATACTTTCAACAAATTCAACACTAATTAAATATTATCAACTAATTATACAGTTGAGCAAAGTGACGAGGCGCTTGCGTCAACGTCACGGGAGCGTGGGGCTCTGGGACCTGGGACCGGGACCCGCGAGCGACGTGACAAAAGCCGGCTGACAATGCCGACAGTTCGCAACTTGCCACCTTTTGTCACATCGAACCTCTTTTATTTGCATTTAAAAGTTTTTGAACCGAATGAAATATGACGTAGGGTATGAAGCTTAATTGTATTTGGAGTGACTTAAAAATGGAAGGGTCTCTGTTCCCCCCCGTATGTTTGTATATAAGCATTTTTTTTAAAAACTACACAACCAATTTGAATATTTTCAATGGTATTCAAAATTGACGACAATTAATATTTACATGCATATGAGAGTAAGGTATTGACTACACTTATGAAAGTTAACAATAAAAAAACATCCGATCCAAAAAAATATTACATCTAAAAAGCATAAAATAACAAAAAGGAGACCTAATCTGACTGTTTAATTAAGCACCGTATGAAGTCAGCGAACGAGTGGGATGTGTTCCATAGAAAACCTCAAATTCTAGCAAAATTCATGGCCACCGCAAAAAAACGCAGACTTCAAAACAATACCTACCTAATTACACAGTCGAATATACTCTCTATTTAATTTTTTTACACTTTCATGCAAACTAAATTCGTTTTTAAATAAAATTGGAGATGACATAAATAAATATTATAATTATCTTAATTTTTTTTTTTTAAATGCACTCCGGGAGTGCCGACAGAAGTGAAAACTTATTTTGGCACGTTAGAATTTTTTTAGATGGGTACAAGGGTTATTGGGTTATGAATTGCATTTTATTTATGAATTGATTGAGATTGAGAGTCCAGAGGTTTTACCTCATCTAAAAATATGCGTACCGCGCCAAAAGAAGTTCTCACTTCAAAAGCACAAAGAATTGTTTACGACTTTTCTAATTAATGAAAGCCCTAAAAGCCTTTATATAGTATTGAACAATACTCTTTTCTTCTAACCACAAGATGACGGCAAGAAACGCAAAGCACCTTATAATTAATGCGTTTGTGCTGAAACTCTCATTTGGCTTCAACTCTCGGAGTTCTAGAACAATAGCAGAGCGACTGCACTAAGAACAATAAGAAGCTGCACACATCGGGGCACATCCATTTTCTTTACGAGTGGAATTAGCTGTTGAACTACTGCAAGTCATCATTTAACTATACTGTGGCATTTGTGAGGATTTATGCAGAATTTGAAGAAATGTGTTATATTTCGTGGCTGTTGAGGTATTTAGCAAGTTTCTTAGAAGGTTTTACCGCATAAAGAACAATAGTACCTACCTACAATTTATTTACAATAATTGTATAAAATACAAACTATAATATATAGAAAATATCCTCAAAACTCTCGCTGCTCTCGATAGGCAAGGTTCCTACCAGTACGTACCTACAAATGTTTTATTTAGCAAAGGAATAATACCACCAACCAACTTAAGGGTTTGGCCGATTGAAGATTATCAAAATAAATATTAAAAATGGTAGTTTGTAAATTTCTGCGTGAGACAATAACCCAAAGCGTTGAAGGAACTTGTTTTCAAGAGCAGCATGGGACACACCAGTAGGTGCTTGGCGATAGATTTTCAACTTGAGACATAGCCTAGCAAGATTGGCAGGCTATGGTTTCCTCATGAAAAAAAAAAAATATATATTATTCGTGTTTAAAACGCTGCCAGCATGTTGGGACCCTATCCCGTCGGCAGTGATCGGCAGCTTGGAGAAAATTTTCTAGTTTTTTTTTTGTTGTTTATTTTGTTCAATAGAATTTTTAACTAATAACATAAAAACCAAAACAATAGTCTAGTAAGTATATCAAAAACTATGTATACATGATAATACATCAAACATTCAAAAAGCTTTCACAAATCTTACAAGACAGTGTATCATGTAGTAAAATAGGAAAAAAAAGAAAAAAATGTTTACGTTTCGTTTCTAGTACCCTCAACAAATGGCAGTTCTAGAGCAGCCGGTGAAGACATTAATTTAACGTTTTGACGTATAAAAGAGGCCATTGTGGGCTGTTCGCCGAATAAGTGAATTGAATTCAGGTGGGTGGTACATATAACTACATATTTGTTTACCGCTTACAGAGTTACCGCAATATCATAACGATATGTAATGTGGTACATTACACGGTGGGCTTTTGTTTTTCAGAACATTGTAAATGGTTCCATTTTCAAATTAGATTTTTATATTGTTTGTTTACAACGCGCCGCAGCAAATTTTACAGTCCCCCAATGTCATCTTATCAAATCAGGTTGCAATTCTGCAGTATTGCGAGCGACAAAAAGGTGTGGTGACCATTGGCAGATAATAATAATAAATATTCTGGGACATTATATAAAAAGTATGCTAGTATCTTTTTATAGTAATCTCTTACCATTTTTTAGCTAGAGGTAAAATTTTTGATGGCAATAGTTACATTTTTAGAGTTCCGTACCCAAAGGGTAAAACGGGACCCTATTACTAAGAGCGCTGTCCGTCCGTCTGTCTGTCTTTCCGTCTGTCAGATGATGTATTTCTGTTGCCGCTATAACAACAAATACTAAAAAACAGAATAACAAATATTTCAAGGGGCTCCCGGACAACAAACGTGATTTTTTTTGTCATCTAAACGTATTGTACGCAGCATTCTGACGTCAATGCTGAAACTTTGACACAAAAAGAGCGGTGTATCAATGAAGGTACATCACTAGAGTGCGTCAAGCGTACTGCGGCGCGGCTTTGTGCGGGCATCATTGGTGCTTTGTGCCGGCGTTCAGCGGTGCGGCCCAGTTACAACACTACCGTAAGGTTGTCACGATCAAATTTTCTGAGCTAGTTATCAATACGATCATTATATTAATATGATATTTACGATACGAGATACGTTTCTTTATTGTATATTTTATTAATATTTTATAGAAATGTCAATTATTTATTTGTGTCCTAATAAGAGTTTCTACGAAGTAGGATTCCTGTACTATGTAAGGCAGATAACACACATATACTACTTTTCATTTGAAAATACATTACACACCTAAATCGATAATTACACACAGACTCAGGATAAATAGACATGTTCATGCACACCAATTATGTTTGTCCTGAGTGGGAATCGAACCCACGACCTGCGGCGTGATATATAGGGTAACATACCAACCGGCCCGTCAAAGCTACTAGCATTTGCCTCGCGGTTTCACCCGCTTCTGAGAAATCCAATGTATTCTCGGGATAAAAAGTCCCATGTGTTAACCCAGAACCTATTTTATGTACATGCCATATCCAAGTTTCTCTCAAGTATCGTTATTTTAAAGTTAGCGTATAATAGCTAAACCATTTTTAAAGGTTTTGTTTTCTCATGAACTAGGTGGCAGCCCTGCTTTAGTGTCATTCGGTACGTAACATTTGTTTGTGTAGTATTTTTCTCAGCAGTGATGGCAGTAGGTACTGGGCTGTACGCAGTTTCGCTTTGACGTGCTTAGATACCACATAATGTCACGTTCCTCACGTAATGCTTTGTTTGAAATTGAGTATTTTTTTACTTTTTAATATTATTAGAAAAAAAAATGTTTTTGGTGGTAACTTTTGTAGCATAACAGTTGAATTTTACTGAATATTTTTTTATAGCTCATGCCCTTCTCCATACCATAGGCTATCTGCTTACCAAATTTCATCGCGATCAGTTCAACGGTTTAGGCATGAAAAGGTAACAAACAAACAAACTCGCATTCGTATTTATAATATTAAGTTAGGAAACCTTATATTTTAGTACTTGACATATTAGCTATTGTCTCCAACACTTGTAGATTACTGTAAGGAATCACCGACACGTGTCGCCGCATACATTGAGGCAGTGACGTCATGACGGAACACGCTCGGGTACACGAGGGAACAGTGTGAAAGCAATCGCTTATGATTCCCAGAATACTGTGAGCTGAGTCAAAGCCATGGAATCGGATATTGTACTGTGTCCGTCTATCGTAGCAAATGCTACGATTATTACGAATCGATTCGTAGCTAATTCTACGGACTTTGTAGAACCCATTTGGGCGTTCATACTACAGACTATAAGTTTTTTTTTATAAATATGGTAAAGCTACGTTATGTAAATAACTTATTAATAATAAGTTTTTTCTATTTTTGTGACCAGAGATTTATTTCTAAAAATAAATAAAATAACATTCTGAAAGGTATTCTAAAATGTTTATTTTTTCTTGAAATTCTCCATTCAGTAAAACCGAATTATATAGAGCATAATAAAATTGTTACCAATTAATTTCAGTAAGAAACTTATTTGTAAAGAATTCTTTATCTCCGAGTAGGTATCTTACAAAGATCGGCATCAAATCGACGGTCCAAAGTATTAGTAAACGTGAATAGAATATCTTCTAAGATAGTAAAGACGTCATATGGCTATGTCTAATCTGGACGTAAGCTGGGACAAAAGCCTAGACGACGAAAAAGGGATATGAACACGCTCGCATCTACACAGCTCGCTCGAAATAATACCATTTACTTTTATTGTATTATACTTTATACTTAGGAGAATTGAAAATCTTGGCGGCCGGTCGCTTCTGCGTTTTACTACGTTATAATAGTCTCATTTTAATATTATTTATGCTGTCATGATATTAAAAAAAAAAAAAAACTAACATAAACAAAACTGTGGTAATACATAATGTTAATTTTGATTAAAATTATGTTTCTTCGAAATTCTAACTATCCTATCCCTAATCCCTATCCTAACTAATATTATTAATGCGAATGTGAGTTTGTTTGTTTCTTACCTTTTCACGCCTAAGCCGCTGAACCGTTTGCGATTAAATTTGGTGCGCAGATAGTCTATGGTATGGAAGGGAACATAGACTACTTTTTTTTCTCGGGAACGCGGGTGAAACCACTAAGGTAAAGATAGTATTTCAATAATCACAGAAACGATCCGCCTGCCTGCACACCTTCTGACATAAAAACAAAAAAATAATAATTGAAAACACTGATGTCCAAACTTCAATTGAATATTCTACGAACTTTATTCAACTACTTCATGTCTCCAGTTTTACACATTTATCTATGTATTTACTCCACGCTATTAAAAAGTTTATTACGTTGGCATACGGACTGGTTCTCAATGGGGTCGTTACTGCACTAGGAGTCAACAAACTTATTGAGTTGTCCCCCTGTCTCTCTGAACATTATCGTTAAGAATAATGTATTTTTTAATAGAGTGATTAAATATTCAAAGTTAAGTATTTCATTTAATCTATCTTAATGACTGAATTGAAAGAATGCAAATTACTCAAATTTAAGTTTAAAATCCCTTGATGATATTCAGTCTAAGCTACACATTTTTGCTGAATTTTTAAAAATAATTCTCCCTTTGCCTTCCCAAAATAACTTTCTTAGTAGGTAAAACAAATAACAAAATATTGAGCATTTATTAAAAATGGGGCTCAATATAAAATTCCCAAATTTATTTCTTCTGATACTTAACCCTTTCCATACTCCCAGGGGGTGCAAGTCCCACTAGTTTGAGAGCCGCTGTCTAGTTTCCACTCAAAGCGTCGCGATTGAGGGCCTGAGAGTGGAGTGTGTCGGTAATTGACAGCCCGCATACACGTCACTGTGGCTTGCTTTGCTTTCCATCGTCGCATCAACCGATGACTGCCGCTTCATCGTTAATTTTGTCCCAGAGTGTTTGAGCGTATAGTTTGTTTTACAGAAGGTTTGGGCTCCTTCAGGCTTAGGTTTATGATCTGATTCTGTTTTATTGAAAGAATTATAGGTTTTTACTCATTGTGTAGGTAGTTAGGTAGGTTTAGGTTATCATTCTAAAATCAATCTATGTCAGTGTATAGTAAATTTCAAAACAGTGGGTAGGTACTTATTTGTGTTTGAAGATTGACATGTCATACCGATTTATTTAATGTATACGGTGACGTTAGAAGTTAGTATATAAATGATTTCAGAATATATATAGTATATTATTTTATTTTGTTATTATTTTTCAAATAGTTTATCTAAAGTAAACAAATGTAATATTGAAAAAGTTAATTCGTGAGTTCGATTAAATAAGTAATGAATAAGTTTAGTTTAGATTCCATGATGGTGTATAACCGAATTGGAATCTAAATCAGTTTTCACATACCCCTTACAATGTAAGATTAAACAACTTTAAATTAATCTACTGAAAACTATTCACCAAATTGATTCAGACCTAAACGTAATGAGTTAAAATGTGCTTAGGCTCCGGCCGAACTCGCAATACTTCGGCCTTCTGGGCACTGGCCAAGTTTTAATGAATCTACTAGTAAATTTTACACGTAATGGAATAGCTAACGACAACAATAAACGTAGCTAGCAGCCTCTGTTTTATTGTTGAACTAGCTGCCACCCCGTATTTTCACCCGCGTTCCCGAGGATCTTGTGTTTTCCCGGAATAAAAAGAAGCCTATAGCCTACCTCGGTAAATAGACTATTCAACACTGAAAGAATTTTTCAAATCGAACCAATAGTTCTTGAGATTAGCACGTTCAAACAAACAAACTCTTCAGCTTTATAATATTAATAAGTATAGATTTACCTATGATCTAAGACAAGGAATATTTATCAAGTAGATTCTTTTTGCAGCAGTGTGCTATATTATTTTTAATATCGTCCAAATATATGTGGCAATGGTCAGTATATCTATGACATAATGGAAATCCTTATCGATTTAATTTGCATAGTGATTGGGCACATTGACTCCTATGTGAAACTTATTAAAATTAAAAACTACGTTTCTATCAAGGTAATTGAAAAGTTTTAATGTAATTTCTGCTTGTATGTTAACGACTTTGAGGAATGTTGTGTTATTTCTATTGTCATCGAGTATATTTGGAGGGCGTTCACCTTTTACATTAGCTACTGCATTATTTTCCACTTTGCTAACTCCTGATGAGATTTAAGTTGTATGTTTAAGTTTTCATTTGAATTTAGATTAGTTTTTTTATGGTGTTTTCGATAAGAATAAACATGACAAGCCAAGAAATTGCATTTTGCTGAATATAACATCTCAAATGACTTTGGTCTTTAGTATAAGTCACCTAGGAGAAGCACTAAAAGTAGTAATAGTCATAAAGAGGTAATATAAGTTTCATAATGACTCACAAGATTTATAAGTACTGCTGTTATACAACCACCATCTAGACTAAATAGAGATGCACGTGATTGTCCATTTGGCATTTTTGCACATACGATCCCTAATCAACGACAATACCCTGGTTCCCTCACACCGCTTTCAGATATATTAAACTCAGTGACAATGAAGGCAAAAGGGATAAAATGTACACAAGCACTAAATGTCAGTAAAAGGCACCTTCGGGAGCCGATCCCAACTCACCGTTGACACGCTCCGATCTGCATACAAATTACAAACAGCCGAGCAATTGAAAATAGATTTTACCACTTGATATTAGAGGTCAGTTTCCAAGGGAATGCATGTCACAAACTTATGTTACGGATGGACCCATGTCGTACATGTCATATGTAAGTTGACAGATGTTGAGTCTGAACACCACTATATTGTTTTGTGTCGGCAAAGGGGATTTAAGGTTCTAATACTTGCGGGAGATGAAATTGAGTTAACCACTAGATGTAACTCGTTACGGCTCTTAAATTGGATCTTGAGTGAATTAGTTTGTGAGTCAAGCGAGAGTGTCACGCACGTGACGCGTGACGTGACACGGGACTTATTCAACTTCTAATTGTTTTTACAATATTTGTTGTTTACATTAACCAAATTTTAATGCCGCTAGCATACCCTCAATACTAATGAGAAAACCTTAGTAATTTACTGACTGAGATTTACTTACACTTTTGTTTTTTTAATTAGTACCTATTTACCGCGTCGGGTTTAAAAAAATGTCTATGCTCTACTTGCAATCTAGCAAAATAATTCCCGTTCAAAATCAATCCATTTCTCCATTACAACAAAAAAACAGGATAAACGACCTTTTTGCACCTTTTAGGAAAGTATGGAATATTGGACCGGCAACTAAATTGGACCACCCTTATATCTTAAAAAGTAGTTTTTCAATAAAAATATTGGCAACACCAAGCGATATGCGTCTAACTTCATTGCACATCGGCCATATTGTTTTCGTCATGACATGGAACGCTTGTGTTTTGTTTTGCAATTTTTAATTTTTATTATTATTAATCTAAATTATATCGATCCGTGCTAAGGGTGTAGTTAAATTAAGGTAAGCACACAGTTTTTGTAATTTATAGTTAAGAAGTGTCATTTTATATTCAGTTGGCATATCTACTCTGTTGGTTAAAATGGACCACAAGCAGTTGGATAAAATGGACTACTACAGGAAACAAAGTTGACTGGATACAGTGTGTACGTTGCCATAATTGGAATCACGAAACTTATTACCAAAATCCTGACATTTGCGAAGATTGTACTATGTTAAATATTTAGGCTTCTTACCGAGACTAATATATTTTTTCAATTATAGTTTTTCTTCATGTTTTACCTTAGAGCCTATCGAAGTCCAATTTAGCAGCCTCGTGGTCCAAATAAAAGAACCAGTTGGCTAAATTGAAACTAAGCTCCGATCTCACATTTTGTTCATTATTGAGATATCTTTAATAATTGTGTTGATTAATACACTTATTTAAAGCCTAATAACCGTTTATTCATGTCATATACTAAACATTTGTAAAAATCAATAAAAAATATACTTAAAATGCATTTGAAAAAATTGTTCCAAACTGCCGGACTTTCCCCTAATTTAAGTAAGATCGCCGTAATGATATCATAGTTTGAGATAAAAATGATAAACGCACCATACATGCTAGTTCCAAGCCTTACTGGACTAGTAGACAAACGAGTCTCTAAATATTGAGTCACTATTCACTAACCATTTTCCTCTAAATACCTCAATAGTAAATAACAAAAAATTCAATGCTTTATCCAAATAATAAAAGGCACTCATAAACCATTATTTCATCATAAACTATTTCCAGCCAACAATCGAACGGTCACAAACAAAGACCGTCACACAAACACTTGACTCGATAGTCGCTTCATGTCAAGTGATGTCAAGTGGCCACTGGTATGTGAATATGAAAAAAAACAACAACAAAATATTGTGCACGAAAATAATAAGGAGGTCTTAGTAGCCTTCACATAAATAAATATCCTATCTTTGCTCGGAGTTTCTCTACGTGATCGAATCAGGAATGAAGAGATTCGTAGACGAACTAGGGTCACCGATGTAGCCCAGCAAATTAGCAAGTAGAAGTGACAATGGGTAGGGTACATAGTGCGCAGAACGAATGGCCGATGGGGCCAAAGAGTTCTGGAGTGGAGACCATGGACTGGCAAGCGCAGCGTAGGACGTCCACTTACAAGGTGGACAGACGACCTTGTAAAGGTTGTCGGAAAACGCTGGTTGCAGGCCGCCCAAGACCGGTCCTATTGGAGGTCCTCAGGGGAGGCCTATATCCAGCAGTGGACGTCTTGCGACTTCTCAGTCGCAAGACGTCCACTGAGATGATAATGATGATGAAATATCCTGAGAGACACTTCACACAAACTAACAGATAACTGATCCTACTACATAAAAATACTATTTAAATTATATAAACATTATAATGATATTTAAACGAAGATTCCCAACAAATCCTGATCAAAGTCAAAGTCTTTATCGATTTTTCAGTTTAAGCCCTAGAACACTACTTATGAACATCGAAACTTCTGAAGTTACCACCGGTTTGGAAGTCACCTTCAACTTAAAAGAACCGGCAAGAAACTCAGCAAGGTTACATTTTTTACATTTTATATATTTTGGACAGTCTGACAATGTTGGCTTTTTTCCATTAAATGTTTAACAATTTTGAAATATAATAAGCATAAATAGAAAAATAAAACTTTAACATTGGCTAAGCTCAAATACGGAACAACAAATTTATTTTTGTCTTTGTCATTCATATTATGTACCTTATATTATTTTTGATTTAAAAAATTCTATATTTTTACGTAATAAATCATTAATATAAAAAAATAATGTAATTTTTAAGGTGATTATAGTTCAGTGGTACTCAAAGTTAAAAACGCTTATGTTTATATGAGGAAAATTATTATAAAGCAGACGTTTTACCATAGTATAGGTAGTCATGCCGCCGAAGAAAATTTGCAATATCAGGGGAATTTTGATTACCGGTGTGTTTCCGCCGATTTCCAAAGAAACCTGTGTCATAATATTGAGAGAAAATCGTAATTAATCTATAATTGAATCCTTACTTTCCTAGATGATAAAAATTATTACACAAAATGAGGTCCAACAACGTCAAATTAATACAAAATGGTCAAAAATTTATTCTCCCGTATATTTTTACTATCGCCGCTATAAATTAAATCTCTCGGACATTTCCAATCCGCTTCACATGAATATTAATATAAAAATGATACATTATCGTTCTGTATACATTAATATGTATTATGCGGGTACATATGTATGTATGTATGTATATGTGGGGGTGGTACAATATGGGAAATATTCAAAGTAGGTATGTATTATTTCAGTATAAATTCATTTGTAATTTGTCTTACCCCGTACGTATTCCATACGTTATATTAATGTTTATTTACATAATTGTTGTAAATTAGAATTTTGATACTTAACCCTCTGAGAATAAGCAACACTGGTTGCTGATATGTTAAAAGCGCTAAATACTTACCATGCTAGAGCCGTTTTTTTTTTGTCGATACATTTTTAAATGATAATGCATTTAATTAATACGATAGTAATTTTATAACCAACCAACCAACTAACTAAACAATACAAAAAACTCATAAATTAACGTGAAAAACGTTCAAGACATAAACAAAAAAAAAACACAACGCACATTCAATCCAGAAAAGAAATTCTTATAAAAACTTCCAACCTGAGCTTTCTACAGGATCTTTGTATAAAAAGATTGTAAAGGTAAAAAAGGTATGAGAAAAGATTCAATTACAATAATTAGCGGTAAAAGTTATCCTCGGAGAGCGAGCAGGTGCACTCGGCGGCCTCAACCCGGCCAATAGTGAAGCGACTCTAACTTAAGCTATTTCGGTTAACTAGCTATGAGTTATAACGTTATAAATAACAGGTTAAGCTATTTGTTCGTTGAAATAATATAGCCGGGGTTTTAGATTGCAAAATTGAATATGCTAATTTATTTAAGGTGTATGTTCAATTTGGGCGTGAAATTTTGTTTGTTGTTGTTAATGTTTTTGTTTATTGTTGAAAGTGTTAGTTGTTAAACGGTTTTTTGTCTGAAAATGTTATTTTTTGCTTTAAATTATATGCAAAATAGAAACGGGACTAGATAAAGCTATGTGCTATATTTTCCTATAACTGTTTTTCAGATTGTTCCTTTATCAAAGGTATTTACTTATTTTTGTATAATTATTTATTATAATATATCGGATTAATTAAAACAATTTATTAGTATACGACGAAATTACAGCAGCGGACGGCTGGGCTCGTAAATTTATATTAACGACACATTTCACTTATTTATTCATTAAACCATTAAAATATTGAAACGAAATAATTTTGGTGTGTTTTTGAGAATAATTGTCGGACGATGCGCTGCGTTGTTACAATTTATATCCGCTTTTAATTGCTTAATGGTGCAACATCATGGCATTTAATTTATAATACATGCTTTGGAATACACTTTTGTTTTTAAATATGTTAATTATGAATGTTTTTAAGCTATTGTAGTATAGCTTTTATCGCGGGCTTCGAGCGCGGCGACCGAATCAAGAAATTCTATAACGAAAATAAAACCTAAGACGAGCTGCTCCGAAATCGGACGAATACGTATGCAGCTGTTTGTGAGAAAGTATATAGGTGTATAGGTATCTATTAATATTAAAGAAAAGAAATACTGCATTAATAAAAAATAAATAAATAATTATAATTGCATAAGTTGATAAAAAATGCTATGCAATAGCTTTACCGCGGCAGTCCCCGAGTGCTACACCTATTTTTTTTATAATTGTTTGAGAATGACAAATATATTATACCTCAAATTTTGAATTATATTATTACTCACAATTTATTCGTTACAAGTTCCCAGTAGATTGGCGGCGTTTCCTGTTTATATAGTTATATAGATTAGATCATAAGACAAACAGACATAAATGATCACAAATGTTTAGAGTGTAGGAATCGAATCCACTACCAGTGGCGTGGCAGTCAGTAATCTAAACTCCACACCAACTGGACTAACAATAAGTATACTATATTCAAATAAGTAATACACTTTAAAGTATCGAATAACTTATCTTGTATAATGGTGAATAAATGGTGCCTGCTAGTGTCGTTATAAAATGAGGTCGAGCCAATAAAGCTTGTGAATTCTGATAACTCTGCAAGTCTGCAAAATTTCCCAACTCAGCATACAATAACTGCGTTGTTATAAATAATTAGTGGGCTCATTAGGGGTCCGCACGGGGAACCCTACATCATTATCCCCGACCAATTAAATAGGTTAATAGGCGATGCTCTGAAGATTTCGCTATGTTTATAAATTATGCCGATACGGCTCGCTTCGGTTTGGAAATGAGGCTTGGAACGTTTGGAATTCATTCCGTATGGAATTATTTCATACATTTTTTTATATTGAATTCCAATAGGTATTTATAAATGACAACATTCTGGAAACGATGTTTTTGGAATGATACAGAATCCTTATAAAAGGAATAGAAACTCACATGTATAACAAAATCTATAATTACAGTTACTAG
This sequence comes from Tetheella fluctuosa, assembly GCA_951216915.1. Taxonomy (NCBI): domain Eukaryota; kingdom Metazoa; phylum Arthropoda; class Insecta; order Lepidoptera; family Drepanidae; genus Tetheella; species Tetheella fluctuosa. The sequence continues at coordinate 405,795 of OX578229.1, read as the reverse complement.
CTTCCGCCCCGCAGTTTCACCTGCTTTTTCGGGATAAAAATACCTATTATATTTATTAATCCAGAACATATTCTATCTGCTAGCTCAACTCCCTAGTTGAATTGTAACAAACATACACAAGCTTTCGCATTTATATTTATTAGTAAATTAAGAGATATATATATATAGCTCATATAATGAGATGTGTAGAAATTATATGTAAAGAATATGGATATTGCTCCGACTACAAATGACTGGAAAGAAGGAAGGCAAATGATGATAGCAGTCAAATTATCGTTGAACACTCACTTGAGAGCCAGTTGCCTTCTATGTACTGTAAAGGTTAGCAATCCCTCAGCTACCTACTGCTCATGTTTTTAGCCAACGGTGACCACTTACCATCAGACGGACCGTCTGTCTGACTACTGACCACAAATCCTAACTATTATTATAATTGCGAATGTGAATTTGTTACCTTTTCTCTCCTAAATCGCTGAACCGATCGCAATTAAATTTGGTACGCAAATAGCCTATGATATGGAGAAGGACATAGGATACTTTTTTTTCTCGGAAACGCGGGTGAAACCACAGGGGACCTCTAGTAAGCTTATATTCCCAAAAGAAACAATACCTACATCGATAATAACCCAACAAAAACCACACAATCATGACCAAAACGGACTGTATGACCTTTTGGTCCCCAGAGTAAGACCTGCGGTCGACCCGAGCACACCTTGCCCTCACACACGCTTACATCTAGCCCGTGAGATAATGGATCTGTAATTGATGATACCTTTAAACAACATTAGTGGAGAAGCGGCTTTTAAATCGTGGAATCTGTGATTGTATTTCTGCTATTAAAAGATTTATTACACTTTAGTTTTAAGGGCAAAGTTAACGTGTCCTGCGGATTCACCCGCGTTTAAAATAAAAATTATTCTATCTTAAAATGGAGCAAATCACACATTCTGAAAAAAATACGTTAAGATCGGATTGTTTCGGAGTATGTACATCGCGGACCAATATCGTGACAAAGGAATTTTATATATCTAATGTATATAGATATAAAAAAAGATGTTAAAAGTAACCAGTACAATAAATATAAGTATAAAAGATGAGTATACAGTATAATATATAATACTAAGTATATTTCATTTAATGAGGATATAACATCTCTCACTTAATTACGGCGAAACCTCGTATGAACACGCAAAAAGTTAACAAATTAGCAAAATATTGCGCTGTGGTGGCAAAACTCACAAACCCAATTCCCTGGGATAATTTACTCAACGTGTACATGCAAATCAGTGGTTTGCAAACTTTTCTTACGACCTTTATTTGGGATATCACCTTAAAATTTTAGCCAGAGGCTGTCAAAGAGTGGACATTTTCACTCCACTTTCTTTCATATTCTTTGTTTTTATTTCAGAAGGCTGACAAGTAAGGCAGTCGGGTAAGTAAAACTTCCAAAAATATTATTAATTATGTTAATATATTTAGGGTATTTTTAGATATTTTCAAAATAATGTATTTGTATTTTTTTCACTTTATATTCATTACCTTACGTATTTTACAAATGGTCTAGTATAAATTTTATAACCTTAATACTTTATCATCTTGAAAATAATGAAATAGGCTACGTGCAAAGTTTTCTCAATTTAGAGCTATATTGCATTGGAATCTTTTAATTGCATTATGTGGATATAATACTTAAGTTTGAGAAACAAATAAATTTTGTACAAGAAGAATTGTATATAGTTCCTCCTCTTTGTCATGCGAGAGCGAGTAAAAGCTTTCGCATTATTATAAATGTTTGTTGAAGGAATCTCTTAAATCTACCGGTGGTTGTCAGAGGAAATTGAGCTGTGAGTTGAGGGCTACAGAATTTAATTTATTAGAAAGGTTGTTGAGGACGGGATGAGATTTAAAAGAGTGGTTACTGGTGCTATTATCGAGTGAAGGGACTTCAGGTTGCTGTATAAAAATAAATTGCATTTCTATTTTGAGAAACGGTTGCTTTCATTTATATGCAAGCATTTACCTACTCATAAACCAGTATTTTTATTTTAACCACAAATTGCTTTCCATAAACAACACAACAGTTACAAAATAACATTTAATTTTTTTATTAATAGTACGTAAACCACTTATCTGTTAACAAAAAAACGACCTTCATTTATTTAAATAAGACTGATATTTTCAGTTGAATTAACAAGCTTTGCGGCAAGCTCAAAAACCAACGCCAAAAGCTCTCTAAATTCTGATGCATGCAGTATATATACAGTTTGCATCTATAAAGCTTCTTACTAAAGGACACGAAGCAAATCAGGGTATATGGAAGTCAGTAAGGCTACCCGGGTAACAGGGTAAAGCAAAGCCCAGCTTTTGTCCACCGCAGTCGTTCAGTCACTGTGTGGTCGACTTTACCTTTGAGTCAAATTTGGTTTGAAATTAAATAAAAACATGTAATATACATATGATGTTGTGAAGATTTTTTTGTATTCGGGGTGAAGGTCAATTTTAGATCTAACTAATATTATGAATGTGTAAGTTTGTGTGTGTTTGTATGTATGTTTGTTATCACTCAGCTCCGTAACGGCTGAACGGGGTTTAGTTGAAAGGTTAAAATGACCTTCTGACGTCTGGAATCATATAAGTTACTTTTTATCTCGGGAATGCGGGTGAAACCGCGGGGCAGTAGTTTGTTTGTAATAAAAAAGTGGTATATAAAACAATATACTAAAGATTAAAATATTTAACATTAAAAGTTATGTTATAAGAATTGTAGTGGTGCCACCAGTCGTGATTTTTTAGCTTGATTTTGGGAACCCGAATAACTAAAAACTTTGTTCAACTTCATTTTTCTGTTCACCCTAAACACTAGATAACTTACTAGACTCTGGTAACTTAGTTATAAAATAGCCCTAAAATGGGTTTATCCAAGATTAATATAATATGAACTTATTCTAAATCGTCTATTTAGGTATAGGTTACAGTTTAGGCTATATAATATACCTACTTGAGACTAAAGATTTTATATAAATATATATAGGTCTTTAGGGTTATTTGGTTAATCTTACTTCCATCCACTGCAATCTGCCAACCTGAATAATTATTCAGCACACAATAATACACTAAAAACATAATCCTACTAAACACAATTAACGATTCCACTAAATATAATTACAAAATTTATAGATATGCCTGAACGAGGCGTTCCACCACCTAAACCGTTACATTACCGTTTTACCAACCAAATTGCGATTAAACTGTATGCAATTACAATAAGGGGTATAATAGCAGTATAATAGTGATTAAAAATGCAAGCAAATCTGGTTAGCAGAGCTGGCAAAGTGATAAATTAACCGTTACAATACGATTAAAATATCACAGTGTGCCAAGTTTATTGTGCAACGTTTTCAATACCTTTTTTTGTACTTAAATGGCTTGTTTACTCCAAAACTGCATTATTACAAGCCATGACTATAATTAAATAAATGTTAAATCACCCTGTTTAGGTAATATTAATTAAAATAATATGGTTGCTTCATACATTTTGGTCGAGTAGGTATTGAACTTTTGTATGGAACAGCTGATAATTTTTTCATGATTTCACAGTTAGTCCCATAATAAAAGTTGTTCATTCTGATGAGTACTTCCACCCTTGCAAGTATTGCCAGTGATAACAAAATCACCCAGTATAACTGCTGTATTAATGCTGTTGGATTTAGGAGTGAGCGTGTTTATAAAAATAACAGGTAATACTCGTATCATACAATAACAAACTATAACTGTGACAAACATACTGAAAAAACAGGTTCTGTTCCACGAGATAACAAAATCCCTTACACGGTTACTTAGACAGTTACATGCTTTTTTTTATTCTTGATTATGACGATTACATTACTTAGAATAAGATTTAAGAAAATACTGTTACGCTCCGACACTCTGTTGAAGTCGTCACAAGTTCTTTCCTTTTCTCGTATATGCTTAATACCTTAGTTAGAAAGAGGAGTATTCTATGGAAGTACTTACGTGTATGACTACGATCGGATACACACAATAGTTTGTTCCCACAATGTATAAAATAACAGACTGTTATTTTGTAACAGGTTTTTGGAACGTGGAGCAAGAACAGGCGGAACAGGTATGCGATTTTACCTGTTATAGCCCACTCCTATGGATTAGTGTTTTGGTATACTGTGTTTTTGATTTCTATTTCTCCATAAATAAATAATAAATATCCTGAGAAATTAAGCAGTGCTTATACTATGAAATCCAGATGACTAATATACATTTACCACTTTTGACTATCCTAACTTATCTATACTAATATTATAAAGCTGAAGAGTTTGTTTGTTTGTTTGAACGCGCTAATCTCAGAAACTATTGGTTTGAATTGAAAAATTATTTTAGTGTTGGATAGCCCATTTATCCAGAAAGGCTATAGCCTACTTTTTTATCCCGGGAAACATAAGATCCCTCGGGAACGCGGGTGAAACTGCGGGGCGAAAGCTAGTATTATAAATATATATTTTAAAAAAACATATTTATATCACGGCTGAACGTATTTCGATCAAACTTGGTATACCTATGGGTAGAACCCTGGAAAAAATCTAGACTACTTTTATCAAGGAAAAACAAGATGCCTCGGGAGCGCGGGTGAAACAGCGGTACGAAAGTTTTTATTCATTGAAAGACACATGTACGAGTATCTTACAATACAATATACAGACAGCCATATACTTAATACACATATATATATTTTAATTCATTCAACCGTACAGTATTTATTGTATCGCCATTCCCATGTCTCGGTTAAGTTATTCGTCTCATTTCCTTCACTTAACATTCATTCCTATTCTTCAAGCTAGGAATCACGACAAAAGCGGAACTCATGTTCAAGTTACCCGAATGTGGGCGTGCCTACTCACTTACAATTCACAGTATAAAGGCTCCCTTAGCTAACTTGCTTACTTTATTTATGTGCGCCACACAAAATAAATTCACTATAAGTGGTATTTGTGAGCGTCTTCCGTTCTTCTGAGAGGGTAGGAATTAAGGTTTATGTACCACTGGAAATCTCTAGTGACAATCGTCGGGGAGTCCATGTGGGGGGGGGGGGTCACAATGTCAAGGAAATAGTCAGGATGTCATTAAGACGACGACATTGAAAATTTTGGTTGCAAGGAAACCGATTTTTTTCAACAATGACTAAAGCGAACGAAATGAAATTTATTGTAAGAATTCATCATGTATTTGACTTTATTTTGTTAACTTTTATAAAACAAAATATTTAATCAAAAATACCTCTTTAAAATAAGAGATTCCAATTTTTCCTACATTGAGGATCGATTTGAGGATCCAAAATTTCTACATAATATTAATTGAAACTACAAGCTTTGAGGATGTTTTCTATATATCATAGTTTGTATTTTTTACTTCAATTGTAAATATGTAAATAAAAATTGAAACTGATACTATAATTGGTACATACGTTTTATGAAATATATTTGTAGTTTTTAAATTAAAAGATAAAACCATTTTGTTACATACGCCCTTTCCGTTTACGCGGGTTTTCTATGAGAAATAGTGTAATTTCAGATATTTAGTTTAACGTGGTTTTTTTTTTTTTATACTACATTGTTGGCAAACAAGCATACGGCCCACTTGATGGTAAGCGGTTACCGTAGCCTATGAACGTTTGCAACACCAGGGATATCACTCGCGCGTTGCCGACCCTTCCCCCAACCGATCAGCTTTGGCGCCCTTACTCACGCGCAGGAACACAACTATAAGGGTATTTGGCTGCGGTATTCTGTAAAGTGGAGGTACTTCCCCAGTTGAGCTGCTCTCTGAGCGACATATCGCTATGCTCTACCTCTCTTGAATCAGGTTATCAAAGCACGAAGGAAAACGTACACAAGTACCTATTATCCAAAAATATATAACAATCTAACCTTACTGAGTTCCATGCTGTTTCTTCTCAAAAGGCTAACTTCTAGACCGGTCTACCTGATGGTAAGTGGCTACCGTTGCCTATAGACTTTAGTAATACCAGGGGGATTCCAATATGTTGCCGACCTTTATAAAATCTAGAATGTAACCGATTCTCAAGTGAAACTGCTGGAACACATCATCTTGGCGATAGATTTCAACTTGAGGTTGGTAGCCAGCCAGGCGGGTACTACAAATTCCTATCACCGTGCTGTGATTTCCTTCACCGAAAGCTCAAGCCTTAACCTACTTTGACAAAGAAGCACCTAAAGAGTCGTTCCAAATGTAGTTTGACGGGCCGGTTGGCATGGTTGGTAAGATACCCTATCTATCAAGCCACAGGTCGTGGGTTCGATTCCCAATCAGGACAAACATTTGTGTGCAAGAAAATGTCTGTTTGTCCTGTGTCAGGTTGTAATTATCTATATATTTATGTATTTACAAAAGAAAAGTAGTAGGTATGTAGTATATCAGTTATCTGGCTTCAATAGTACAAGCTCTGCTTAGTTTAGGGTCAGATGGCCGTGTGTGAGGAATAATGTCCCAGAATATTTATTTATTTCTTTCATCTTTTGTATTTATAACTACCTACCAAAACTATAAAAAAACACTATCATTTTTTGTTCCATTTGACCATGGGCCTAGTTGCTCAAGTCGAAAAACGCCTGGGGAATCTCTTTCTCTCTTTCTTTCTTTCTTTCTTTCTTTCTTTCGAAGTTTTAATTCTAATAAAAATAATGTTACAACCACAACAGCAACTTTACAAAATCCATTTTAATTTTAAAATTTATAAAGCCGAGTCACATTAAATCTCTCATAAACTTCAACGCGAACAATAATTGTGTTTTTTCCCCGCATCAACGTATTTCACAATATCCATTTGAGATTTCCACATCATTCTGAAACAGGTTCACAGACAGTGTAAGGCCGCGGGCACACGGCAGATATATATAAAGGCCGGGGCAGACCCGCTCAGGCTTTTTATTAAATTGCTTTACGGCTAGGATCGAGCCCTCTCATGAATTTTGCCTACCTCGCAGCGCGGCGAGGCCCACATCCCGCTGTACACGTGATTTTATATTAAATATTCAAGGCTGAGAACTTTTGCGATTCGACAAAATAAACATTGAATTAGATTCAAATGTTTTTATTTTGTTTGAATTTGTTTTAAATTGTGAACTCAATATTACTATTGAGATGGACTGACACACTTTACTAATTCCTAATGAATTAAAAATAAATATCTTATTGAGATATTAATGGCTATTGTTGACTTTTATTAAAAAATATATTTCAGTTGTGATCTACTATGTATTGCATCTTTCTACTGAGATAGGTATCTAAATTGATTATGTAACGGTAAAAAGGAGATCTATACTAATATTATAAAGTTTGTTTGTTTGTTTGGTTGAACGCGCTAATGTCAGGAAATACTGGTTCGAATTAAAAAATATTTTTATGTTGGCTAGCCCATTTATCGAGGAAGGCTATAGTCTACTTTTTATCCCAGGAAAACATAAGATCCCTCGGGAATGTGGGTAAAACCGCGGGGCGGAAGCTAGTATAAAATATTAGGCGATGATAGCTCAGTGGTAGTGACGTCGGACGCCGCGGCGAAGGTCGTGGGTTCGAATCCTACAATGAGCTTGAGCTTTCGGTGAAGGAAAATATCGTAAAGAAACCATAGCACAGTGGTAGGGTACTTTGTAGTACCCGCCTGGCTAGCTACCACCCTCAAGTTGAAAATCTGTCGCCAAACACCTATTGGTGTGTTCCGACAGCTGCACTTGAGAGATCCTTCTAGGCTTCGTGTGCTTACCACCTTCGGCCACATCATCACCTAACATAGTGTGATTGTGGTCAAACACAAGCCTATACAAAACTAAAAAAAAAAAAAAAATGACAACCAAAAAAAATCGAGTAAATGTATTTATGTCGATCTTTACTTTACGTTTTTGTCGATGGACAGATCAACAGGCGATCGTCAAATATTTAGCAAATCTGTTGCCACCATCATAAACTATAATCATTGCGGAATAGGAAAAGTTGGATTCCCTCTTAAATAACGCACCGCGCGAAATGTCCCCTTTTATATTCCCCATGTGCACACTACGCGAAATGAGTTTTAAAAATATATATTATTTTTCCATTTCAATTTTTTTTTTCACTATGGTAAGTGATGATATAAACACACAAAGCTTAGAAGGAATTAGCTCTTAAGAGCAGCTGCCACAGCTTTCAATTTGAGTGTGGTACCCAGCCAGACGAGTACTTACTACAAAGTAACCATATCACCATGCTCGGGTTTCTCACGATGTTTTCCTTCACCAAAAGTTTATTGTAGATTCGAACCCACGACCTTCGTCACAACCACTGAGCTGTCATTCTTAATTTGCATGATATCTTTAAAAAATAAATCTCTGCTTTGATGTAACTTTTAAGTACCCATCAAACTATCTCTTACTTGAATTGACTAATAGAAAACTTGAAGAGTCAAATTTGCGTGAAATGGTTCTCTTCAAAAAAGTTCAATCACTACTTTCACTGAACATTACGTTTTATTTGTTTTAAATTGTCTGAGTTATCTCTGGACATGAGTGCCTTTGAATTATTTTTTTTAGACAAAAAAGTTATAGAAGTACCATTTTTTGATTATTTAATTAATGTTTGAATAGGCTGGGAGACGGCATTTTTATATATAATACCTATATACCTATTTTTTTATTACTGGTAATTTTGCAAAAACCATATTGTACTATTCTTATTTGATATTTTTGAGCTTTTTTACCTTTAATTGTTTGTTTATATTTTATTTTAGTTAGTTATGTTTTATTCTATGCCCTACACTAAATAAATGACTTTGACTTTGTTTAAATCTTCGTTTATAATAAATGTTTAAAGCCTTAAAAATATAAGAAACGAAATATCTGTCTGACATTAGTCATATTCCAAACCGTCGGGTATTTTTTTTTACAGACGTTCAAAGTGACAGCCACTAAACCTAATTTCGACACAAGTGTTGTTTTGTGAAATGTTATTTTATTTTATATCCATACTTTTTAACGTGTGTCCAAATAAATATTTTTCTTTCTTTCTTTTAAACAAAATATTTCGGAAAATTAATCTACAAAAATTAAATGATGAAAATTTATAATTACAAATAATTACTTAATCCATTCGATAGTGTATACCGACATACACATAAAACGATTAACGCATTTCTAATCAAACAACGAACTAAAATTACTTTGAACCCGCAATTTCAACAGAAAGTACGTTCGAAACACAAATCTGTTTATTTGTGTAAACGTTCCATTTTCAAATGTTTGCTTGATAAATAAACATGGGCAAATAACACACGACTCCGGGCCTAGAGCGTAGGGGACTGACTGTCGAAAATTCCCCTGGTCTCGTGTGTGCGTATAATTTTCACCTGTACCTATATTTGTATATTGTTATAGATCTAGATAGAGTACTCTAGTGTCTAAATGTGTTTACAGATGTCTAACATGAAGGACAAACAAATAAACCAACTCATGTTCGTTATTATATCAGTTAAGATCCATTTGTATTCTATACTAGCTTCCGCCCCGCGGTTTCACCCGCATTCCCAAGGTATCTTATGTTTTCCCGGGATAAAGCTTAGCATAAGCCTATAGCCTTCCCCAATAAATGGGCTATCCAACACTAAAATATTTTTTCAATTCGAACCAGTAGTTCCTGAGATTAGCGAGTTCAAACTAACAAACTACTCAGCTTTATTATATTATAAATTAGTATACCGTATTTCTTCACTCGGTATTTCGTTCAAGTTTTTTCACGTGTTTATGGTTTCAGTTATGGAAACTTTTTATTTGATTATTTTCCTGCTTTGACGGTCAGAATTTACTTATGTAAATAACTTATTTAATTTTAATTTATTTTAAACAAGATACGAACAACATAAGTATAGAGACGACACTTAATATTGAATTTAAAATACATTTTCTTCGAGTAAACGCCTCAAAGACTGGAATAAATTGGTTACGCTGCACCTTTAATGTAGGAACAGAGGTTGTTAGCACCCCATTCACTTAATTAAATCGATCTAGGGACTCTACATAGTCTAGGTAGCTCGTTTGATTTCCCAGAATCAAATTACCCAAGTAGTGTACCTCTATTTTATATTCAGAATTACTTTCTTGTCTAATATAGCCATTTTCTCTTCGTTCGTCTGGGGCGGGTATCATCGCAAATTAGATATCGAATTTAGATAGAAATTCTAAATTTGGTATTAGTATGAGAGACACTCGACTCAATATTATTATTTATCCAATTTCTGTAAAAATTTGGAGAGAGTTAAGTACCTCTTATAATCCAGAGATAGAATTCTTAAACTAGAAAACATCTAACACTATTATCTTTGATTGCGAGTAATGTGCTTCTTAATTTTAAAAGCATAATTCTACGTCATCATCATCATCATCTCAGCCGCAAGACGTCCACTGCTGGACATAAGCCTCCCTTAAGGATCTTCAATAGAACCGGTCTTGGGCGGCCTGACCAAAAACAAGGGATCCACAAACAAATTAAAAACTCATCAATAAATCAAGAGCCCCTAAAAACAGTTGAGACACAGAAGTAAATAAATAACAACTCTTTACGCCGATAAATTGCAAAGTACACACGACTTTGATTCGACCGCCTCGAGGTCATAGTCACAAAACGTATTGATTCGAGCCCAAATCGCAAACACAAACGTTCAATAATTAAAGTGGCCACAACTAGTCCCTAAGCCGCTCTCAAACACTAATAAAACTTTGAGAGCCGTCAAAGCATTCGCTTCGGTTTATCTGGCCCTCTGGCCCTCATTGGCCGACGCTAAGCAAGATTGAAAACATGAGTCAGCAGTAACACACCGTCCCAAACAAACAAGCGCAGGTGGGCCCATCGATTAGTGGGCCCTAAACGTGGCCCCAAACTATAATATAGTCTGACGCACCAAATCGTATAGAGGAACTAATGATGTGGAAATTTGGGCGAGTGTAGATCGAGTTGATTGGATTTTGGTGTAAATCTGTTTTTGGATTAGTAGTCCATTTGTGTGATATAGATTCGTTATTGGAAATTGGGGCCAACACACGAAACTAGACGCGAGATTATAATAGAAACTATTTTAGGAGCAACTTTAATCAATTTTATTATAAGTTGGTGGCGTTTTATTACAGAGATTTAACATTATCGAAACAATACAATAGACTTTTATTCAGCTCAAACCATTATATTATTTTAATATACATAGTTTAACGATTTATTTCTCTCTAATTAAACATTTAATCAAGAGGAAGATATATTAGGTACATTAATTGCGCAACGACTAAATATTCATTGCTTGTTTGTCAAAGAGCGCATTCTATCAAACTGAACACTTTAATTTAATATATTAATAAATCAATTTAATTATTATTTTTCACCTTTGATGTTGAGAAGTATTGTCTTCAGTCGTGTGACTAATTAAACAGCCATCAGACAATTGCTTATCCAATTATTCAAGACTGTTTGAAATTGTATCACTTTTATTTAACATTCTATTAAATTTAATTTCAAAATAATGAAAATTGGTATAGGTACTATTGTCTGAGAAGTAGCGCAAAGTCAGACACTTTGTGTACAATTTTATAAATTACTAGCTGTCCCCTGCGGTTTCACTCGCGTAGCGGTTTAAAAAAATAGATAGTAGCCGATTTTCAGACCTACCCGATATGCACAAAAATTTCATAAAAATCGGTCGAGCCGTTTCGGAGGAGTATGGTAACTAACATTGTGACACGAGAAATTTATATGTTAGATAATTGACATTTTAATTTATAAAAGAAGACCTCCTGACTGACTGGTCCTAAAACCGTGAAATTTGGTGGGTTATATTTATATTATATGGTAGGGGTGTACCTACTAAGAAAGAATTTTCAAAATTCAACCCCTAAGGAGGTAAAATAATAAATTGATTATATTTATTATTATTAAACCCTTTCAAAGTGCAGAGGCTATCAAATCGGATCAGTAGTTCCGGTAATTAAACTCACAAACAAACTTTACCTCTTTGTTATATTATATAAATAAAGATTTTCAATATTATTGAAATGTGTAATTCGTGTAAATGACTATAAATTCATTGCTGAATTCCTCAAACATGACTAGACTATTTGTTACGTATATTTGCACAACTCAAATGCTTCCGTAATGTGTATTTTACAAACCACTTCTAAATTACTGTATTTTAACGTAAAGTGTTTATTTTGCGAACCAAACTGTTTATTTATGTTAGGAGTTATATGTATTTATCTAAACAAATATGTGTCTGTTTGTAATTTCAAAATTACAGCTTTTTACTAAATGCATATGAAAGTACCTATATCCGGTAAAAAAAAAATTTTTAAAAATAATATTTGTCTGACTGTCTGTTTGTTTCGGCTAATCTCCGAAATGGCTGGAACGATTTAGACGGGACTTTCACTGGCAGGTAGCTGATGTTAATTGGAGTTAGACAACTTTTATTTGTTAGGTATAGGCTAATTTTTATATCGGGAACATGGGTGAAACCGCGGGGTGGAAGCTAGTTATAAATATTTAGGCAGTATTAAATGGTGCTTCTACTTAAAAACATTTTACAAACCATGTATTGTAATTCATTTTATTAATTCACTAATATAAATAATCCTGAAAGACTGAAATATTCCAAACACTTGTCTATAAGTACTAATATTATAAATCTGAAGAGTTTGTTTGTTTGAACGCGCTAATCTCAGGAACTATTGGTTCGATTTGAAAAATTCTTTAGATGTTGTATAGCCCATTTATTGAGGAAGGATATAGGCTACTTTTATCCCGGGAAAACATAAGATCCCTCGGGAACGCGGGTGAAATCGCGGGGTGGAAACTAGTTCTTTATAAAATGAATTGAAAGATTAAATTATAAAGATCCAAGTCAGGGCTGATCTGCCACTGGCCGTCCCCAGACTTCACTTAGCTTTTCTACTCCATTCTATTATGTAAAGACGGTCTAAATGTGATGAGAATCTTATCTTCATAACCCTTGTCTTTTGCATAGAATTGTTGACCACAGCTTGAAGGTAGCTTTTGATAATTTTAGGTCCGTATAGAGCATTATTTTAAAGTGATGTCAAAATTACCACAATTGTGACGTTTTTTTTTTCAATGAACACAATCAATTCCTGACACGACGTAGAGTTGACAGTGTTCATGTATTTTATTTAAAAAAAAGTTTTTGTTAAAAAAAAACATTTTTAATACGACTTTTTTTGGTGACTGTACTTTTTGGTAACTGTACTTGCATTGAAATGAAATGAAATAATTTATTCATTCAAATAGGCCTTCACAGGCACTTAAGAATAGTCAGACTCTAACGCACGGTTCGGAAGGTTGCTTTTACTCAGAAGAGCCGGCAAGAAACTCAGCAATTACTCTTTTCAAAACAAACTTAAGACTATTACATAAAATTTATCCTGCAAGAGCGAGCGCTACACCTTATAGTATGCCTTTTGTACTAAAATAGACACTATGAAAATAGCTAAAATAAACTAATCGAGCTGTATCTACATCTGTTAGCTGTCTAATTTTTCTAACTGCCGAACTAAGCTTCCCCGCGAGACATGATATTTGGGTGCCCCATTGAAATTTTGAGTCTAAAGTAATCTCTAAAAATACTGTTGAATCAACAAGATTGAGAGATTCATTATTTAGCACCAAGTTACATCCTATTGTCTTCCAATACACTAATGTTTACCAAATATCAAGTCAATTCAACCACTGGAAGTGGGTTAAATTCGACTTGCTAGATTCCACCCGGACAAACATACGTACATTGCTAGTTAATAAAAAGCTTGTAATAATAAAAAGAAAGAAATAAATAAAAACATTAATTCAACCTACACACAATAAATATTATAGAATACATTTGCAAGGCCTGTGTGATGTGTAAAACTTAGTTATACTCCAAGGCATGTGGCAAGTACAAACCCCAGTACTGATATTCAGTCGAACCCTATTCGACACCACGAAAGTCTGGACAGAAAAAATATCCTAACACCTAACCTACATACAAAAAATATAAATAAACGAAAACAAAAAGAATGAACAAAACGGATCACAAATTATTATTATAATTATAGAATTTGAGAACTTTAATCAATTGAAATGATATATTTTTGGTACAGCCTGTATAAATATAAACATTTTACTTTTCTACTTTCCTTTCAACCTCTTGCAAGTTAAGGAATGTTTTAAATCCAGGTTTTATTGATCCCTAGTGGTAACCCTTAACTTTGCACTCGCTCGGTCAGTTTCCGATGTGATGTTGTTCCCCAAAATTATTTTCTGTGTAAAAAAGCTAATCTCGTTTTGCTTTTGTTTCCCCAAAACCCTTTTACATTCTTCTGAAAGGTTATTTTAATACATTGTTTATGTTTAAAGGTATTTGTCTATTCTTTATATATATTGGCTCCATTTATGAGTTGCCTGCGGGGCATCAAATTATTTTTGTTTTTATTCTCTCTCTAAAGCAATTTATTTATCAGACGATATTCCCATAACAGTTTTATTTCAATGATTTCTTTATGTATGTATAATATAGTCTTTACTAATATTATAAAAGCGAAAGTGAGTTTGCCTATCTGATTGTTACTATTTCTCAGCTTAACTACCGAACCAATTTTGATGAAATAGCACAGAAAGGTAGCTTGGACCATGGAGATAAACATAAGATCTGCATAATCACGGTGGAAACCGCGATGGATAGCTAGTCTTTAAAACAATACAATAACATACTTTTGAACTCCACTCATGGACGTGATTTCTTTCAGAAGGTTGCATTTCTTCAAAGTCAAAGCCATTTATTCAGTTTAGGCCCTAAAAGAACACTTACGAACGTCAAAACTACTGAAGCTACCACCGATTCGGAAATCGCCTTCAACTGAGAAAAACCGGCAAGAAACTCAGCAAGGTTACATTTTTTATATATTTAGTTTTTTTTTTTTGGACAATCTGACAATGTTGGCCTTCAGGTTTTCTTCCAGGTTATTTCTATCTTTCTACTATTCTTTCTTGAATCTTCCTACTTTAGGTTATGGGTCATCATCAACATTTTCAGCATTTAGATGTCCACTTTTGAAGATAAATTTTCTCCACAAATTAATAAATTTCGTTTAAAAGCATATTTTCAAATGGTAAAGAGAAAATGGTTTGGAGCGTAAGACATAAGCTTGAAACGTTTACAAATAAATCTGAAACAGATTAAAGACTTCCTTAACAGCTAAGCTCAACAATTTCCCCATATTCTCATTGAAATCACTTTACATATACTTTCATCCGATTTATTCCATTCGATTGGAGATGAATGAGGACCGAATGGTATCTCTGTAACCATTCACTCGTGAGAAGATTCGGGACACTCAAACTCGTTCGCGAATGATTCGTTTTGATTGATATTGAGGTGTATTTCATTGATATTTTTCGCTGAATATTGGAAATATGTAACGGGCTGTAAATTATTTATGTATAATTTAATGTGGTTGTGACATATACATAATGAACACGTTTTAAGATGAATATGGCACATAAAGAAAAAGGAAGATCCACGTATTCCTAAATCCTTACTAATATTATAAATGCAATAGTTTGTGAGTATGGATGGATGTTTGTTACTCTTTCACGCAAAAACTACTAAACGGATTTGGATGAAATTTGGCAGATAGATAGATTATAGTCTGCAATAGCACATAGGCTACGTTTTATCTCGGAAAAACATAAGATCCCACGGGAACGCGGGTGAAACCGCGGGGCGAAATCTAGTAAACTTTATACAAAAGTACTTGAGAGGACCGCCCAACAAACCCCCGTATGACGTGGTAAGCAAGTCTAGTAAAGCAGATTTTAAATATATCTATCACTTTCTAACGTCATATAACATAAAAGAACTGGGTGTATCTTGAATCCTGTGTTTTAACGAAACTGATTTAAGAGAGGTAGAGCATAGCGATATGTCGCTCAAAGAGCAGCTCGACTTGGGAAGTACCTCCACCTTACAGAATACCACAGCCAAATAACTTATAGTTGTGTTCTTGCGCTTGAGTAAGGTCACCAGAGCTCATTAGGGAGGGAGAAGGGTTGGCAACGCGCGAGTAATATCCCTGGTGTTGCAAGCGTTCATAGGCTACGGTAACCGATTACCATCAGGCGGTCCGTATACTTGTTTGCCGACAACGTGGTATGAAAAAAATATGAGACTAAAATTGTGTCACTGACAGCTGTTGGCAAGCCAAATACTCACGCACAGAATAGATGTCCCCAGATTGAGAATGAAGCAAGTATGAAATGGTTTAATTAGTAACTGAGGACTATGGAACTTGCCAAATTCTGAATAAGTAATAATTAATCCAATGAGCATTGTAAAACTCAATTGAATCTCTGAACTACAAACACGTAACGGTGGAAACTTCTCCGCAGACACAACGAGCTAAAGCGGTAATAGTTTCACAATTCCTTTCAATATTGAATAAAGCAACCCTCAGGACGTGCGAAGCTGTATAAGATCTCACGCACTACACTACGTTCACTACAGTAGGCTCATTTGCGTCTTTGCATAATTAATAAGGAAGCGAACATACCCGGTTTATGTTACACATTTTGTATTACAATTTTTTAACCCTTCTGTGCTTGTTGGATACAGACGCATGGTTTTTTTCGGTGGAACCGTGTTCAAAACTATGGTAAGATTGGTTTTTAAAACTTAAGGTAACTAATAGATATTATACACTCCTTTGACTTATTGAATTAAATTATAAAGAAATAAGATATGAAAGTGTTTATGCATATTCAAACCGTAATTTAAAAAAAAAACTGTAAATTCAGTTTCCAACCGACTTTTAGTTGAACAATAAAAAGTTTGATCGTTGTAGTGGTTGCCAGGACAACGTCGCGGGTTCTCTGAGCACCGAACATTGGGATAGCGGCTCCGACTATCTTCGTTACGAGCGTCAGTGTGCGATATGACTCTACGATAAAACCTTTACCCTCTTTTCTCCCATTCACACATTCCTCCTCTGCAAATGAGTAACAGAGATAGGAGATGCGGAAAAATTATATCGCGCTCCCAAGTTGCAAGGAATCTTTTACTACAAAGAACATTTACATAGTCGCGTTCTCCCGCTTTTTATATTAAATCTCTGCTTCGCTTGAAGCTTACTTTTTTATCTCGCTTTAGATGCGCAATGGAACGTGTTTTTAGAGATATTTTCGTTCCAAATAGTATGGTTTTGTTTTATTTCTTGCGGTATAAGTTATGTACGTCGATGTTTGAGGAAATATTTCATTGGGAATCTGAGCGAAAATTGTTCTTTAAATTGTTTTTTTTATTAAAATTACGGATTATTTGAAATACCTACAGTGCTTTTCTTTTATATGGACAATATTCAGGACTGCTAAGAGCTATCATGGGAGTTCAATATAACATAACATAAAAAATATATAATAATCGGCGCACCTATATAAAACAAGAGCACACATTACCTATAAAGTGTTATAGTTCGTCTGAAAAACAAGAAACAAATAAATTATCTCACAATAATGACATAAAAGTGACTTACCCCCACTCGGTATGGATGAGGTAGTCGCAACGCAGAAGCAATGCAGCATCAAGGAGAGGAGCATCTTCGTCGCCATGGTAACGCGGACCCGGACTACTCTCTTCACATTCATGCTCTCCTACATTTGTTACATCTGAGTGCAGTCGAATGCTCCATCATTTTGTCTTCACTCGCGCTATGCAGTCGGTTGGTTGTTGCATGTTGTAAGTGATCTAGAACAATTAAAGCGAACATTACAAATGGAATTGACCATTGGATTGACCATTTTGACTCCTACATACTCAATGTACTGACACAATAAATTAAATTATGGTACCTAATATAAGTTGTAATTTCCAACCATTAAAAATGGTACCTAGCCTTTTAATTTAAAACATAAATAATTAAGAAAAATATAATATTGCTAAAAACATATCAATTGTGATGTCTGTTAAGGCATATTAATAATTATAATGTATTTTTTACAATTCATTTTCAAAATATAAACATCATGAAATTTGTATTTAATAATAAAAACTAAAAAATAAAAATAATAAAAAAGCGTATTTTGATACGCGTTGAGTAATAATAATTACACAAGTAATGTAAAGTGTGTGAACGTGGATGAATAAATACAAGTTACAGGATTGCACTTAGTCCCATAAACTCTAAATCTACATAGATCATCAATGTATATTAAAAAAAGCGAAGGACCCAGCATGTTACCTTGAGGGATTCATGATTTTTACAAAACGCTGATAAATTAATGAAATTACAGTATTATTGGTCGCCCCACACTAACCACATGCTGATTACGTGCGGAATTCTGGTGCCAACTCGACCTAATTGATACCAAATAACTGCCAGATTCCTTCACTATTGTGTGTGTGTGCTCCACTATAGACCGTGCCAAATGTGTTAATCTATTTTATTTTACATTAATATTTAAAACGAACGTTATTATATTTAGATTTTTATCCGACTTTGTAACAATTCAAAAGCCATTAAAATATTTTATTTAAGTTCTAGTTAAGACTAGTTTGCGTTACTACATTTTTTTTCTTTGGCTATTGAATAATGGAAATGTTCCTATGTGTTTAGGAAGACACTATCATCAATCAGTCAATGAAAGAATCAGTTAATTCTAGCCCATGAGATGGTACTTATTTAATGCATTCAGAATATTTTAGTACTCTTTGTCCGCGGAACCATTGACCCGATCTAAGTAGCTTAAATTTGGCAGACACGCACAACTAGGACGTACAAATTAATTGTTATCAAGTAATCGCCATTAATGCTACTAATATAAAAACGATAATTTGTGTGAGCTATAAATCTTAAGTAGATAACAACTAAATCCAGTCACGTATTTTATATGTCGAATATAAATGGTTGAATGTAAAAAATAAAGGATTCTATTTTTTTAGACTAGAAAAAAAGGTTTATACAGCAGTAACAATAATAATGTATAAAATACTAAATAGAAAAAAAAATATCAAGCCGTTTGATTTAAATCAGTCAGCCAATTTGGTTGTAGAAGATCTTTAAGTATCCGATAAACTCATAATGCCTGACCCATAAACACAAATCAAGAACGAGCACCGACGCAAAGCTCCGATGACGTCACAAATTCAGCCCCCAACACGAAGACATCGTAAAACAATGAAACGTCCATTTATACATTCGAAACAGAACATTACCTGCCCATAACATTATCGGCACCATAAAGATCCTCATTCCAACGAATTCGTATAGCAAATGCTCGCAATTTACTTTATTGCAGTCGACGTATCGCCACCAACGTTACTTGACCTGACCTTAATCCTGCGTCTCCCTTTTCAAACCCCGATTTCATCTAGCTTCGGGCGGGAAGAGGGATCCGATTATATCGGTGGTGGGTATAGGTTTCGTGAGCCGGTTCTGCGACAATTTTTTCTTGCTAAATTCGCTGCACGATGCCTCTATTTGTCAAACAAGCCCCGAGAGGCGTGTGGTCTGATGCAGGGTGATTGCGACATGGAAATGAGCAGGGAAAGTTGCGTTATCATAAATTTTGAAGATGATTTTCTTTACTGTGTCGTTGGTAAAGTAAATTTGATGAATCATGATGGTCTGGTTCTCGCACCTTATAAGCATTATGAAGTAGAAAATTTGGATGCGTAAAAATGTTCAATTTGTGATATTTGTTACATACTAATTTAGCATGTTACTAATAAGCAATATCTTGTAATTATAATAGTTATTATTATATTGACGTTTGACTTACTTTACATAATTAATGCTATTTGTGAGATATATTAATATGTTTCAATTATTGAATAATATTAGCAATGCTCAGACTTACATCGATGATAATAATCATAACTAAATTTCCATTGAAACATCATTAGATGTAGCTAATACACGTGTTAAAGCAACACATTGTTACACTAACGATGTTAAAAATGCTGTGCACTTAAAAGAGCATACTAACAAAGAGTAAAAATAAACTCAGTTTGTAAAACAATTTGTTACTAGTGAACTCTCCACTTTTTATAACTCTACAACTTGCTCCACTAATTAGTAAATGAATCTTTTAACGGAAAGCATTTCAACGGCTTCTTCGCTAAAGGTTGTAATAAAATTCATGAAAACTAGCATAATTAAAACTTCGTGACCTTTTGTTGAGATGATTACTTATAAAAAGCCTTACAGTTGACACTTGGAAATTACAAAGAAATTTACGTGACATTTTCTGATTTTACTCGAAAGCCTTGAAGTGGAACGACACTACAGGGACAGGTGAGGGTTTATTACTGCTCCGTCCTTAAAGTTTATCGCTAACATAATATAAACTAAGCGTAATAAAAGCGGTGGACAGACACATTATGGGATGTACAGAAAATAGATAGGGAAACTAATTTAAGCTAAGGTATTTGAGTTAAAGTAGTGATAAAATGTACATTTCTTGCTGAATTGCAAAATTACTTGCACAACAAGACTTACTTAAATAAACATACAATTTAATAATGGATGTACATCACGTAACAACAAACATGTAATCTTTGATGTCCTTATTCTGTACGCTATAAAACAAGGAACATATAAGATGGATTACGCATCTTACATTGCAATTAGGAAATTATGACATCAAAGTGCGAGGCCAAGGGCAATGTTGCCCTTTGTTGTAACAGAATAATTAACAAGGTTTACGATCAGCTTACATTCTGCGCGTGTCATCGAGGGGCTTTCCAATAAGTCAGTGTCGGAACAAAATCTAATTGTTGTACACGAGGTTATTTTTTTTAAAGAAAAATACGCTATTAAAACCTAATTGACTGTGTGTTAGCTCTAAGTACAAAAAACAAAAGATGAACAACGTAGTAAGATAATACATGATTGAAAAAAACATTGCGCAAAGACTAATTTAATTTACTTTACACTACAATCAAAACTGATTTGTAAATTGTCGAGCAAACACAGTGTCATCTGTGTCGAATCAAAGTGTTTCACGTCGAGTAGTTTGCGATGACCTCTGGGACGCCTCGTCCACCGACCTCTTCAATCCGAGCCTAATTCCACCAGATTACAATCCAACCGGCCTATTTGTACATTAAGTGGCCTCTACCATTAGTTTCAAGAGTCCAGTGATTACGTCGACTCGAGACTAAGTTTGGTTCTAATCTGAAAATAAAAGTTTCTCTAATTATATTGAATAGCTGGAGTTCTAGTTGAAATAAATGTGGGAGTGTATTCTAAAATCTCATCTAGATAATGCCATCAAATTTTATAGGAAAAATATGTTTATTATGTACTCCGTTTATTATTTTTCGAAATTAAAATGATACCAACTAAATTCCGATATTCCAAACTAGGATTGGTTGGTTGTTAATAACCCTTGCACTTCCCCCGAAGAGCCAGGGTATTCAAGAGGGTTTCCCCACCCCAAAAAAAAGGTTAAATAATCTGGCAGCCATAATTCCCATACCAGACAAACATTGAACATTTTTGTTCTAAGTCTGGCTGAAAATAACTATATAAAAGTATTAAGCAAATAAGACTGATTTCTGATCGACTTATCCAATAAGTAAAAACATAGATACTGGAGATCTAAAAACCCCACTTAAGCAATATTTCTGAATAGAACTTTTATTCTGAATTCACAGCAGATCCTATGTAAACCCTAATATATTTTAGTAAAATATTTACTCATTGTACACCATTCAATTAATTTACTGTGAACTTGAAAAATGAATTACGTTTAACAATATTGCTCGAGTGACGTTTTTACACCACTAGATCTTAGCACTGCTATTTCCTGGGAGTGCTATGCTTAATATTCGGACATGAGCAGAGTCGGCCACTTGCCAAAGCTAGATTATTGTTTCTCGCTATCCGGTCTTTGCACCAAACGACCACTTGGCATCCGTTGCCACGTATATTTTTATTATTTTCACCTGACACCATCAATTTATATCAATATTTCATCTGCAAACATGTTTTTCGCAAAGATAATTTTGTTCAAACGACGTGCTGCAAAATTTAAATTACTAAGCAAGACATTTCACATAATGACAAACTCGTAACGTTCACGACCTGAAAATTGTCAGACGTGTTGTGTGAACACAATTCCTAAGGCGAAAATAAACAAAATGTTTCGTTATCTTTATTTTCATAACATGAGTTAAAAGATAATA
Source organism: Tetheella fluctuosa (assembly GCA_951216915.1). Taxonomy (NCBI): domain Eukaryota; kingdom Metazoa; phylum Arthropoda; class Insecta; order Lepidoptera; family Drepanidae; genus Tetheella; species Tetheella fluctuosa. Next base: position 383,525 of record OX578229.1, on the reverse strand, counting down.
AAAATGGAAAACAAGTAATTTGCGATAGGATAAGTCAGTTCGTTTAAATAAAATAATATGAATGACCTTAACATTTAATCAATTTGAAATTATTAATCAAATCAGACAATAAATAATATATACTATCTACTGAAATAAAATTAAAAAATACTTACCTATAAATAAAAAAAATGCCCCAAATCGCTGCCGAGCGGAAGGGTGCCAAAAAGCCTGGCAGTATTGCCACGCTGAATGGCAATGCCAATTCTTTGGGCAAAATATACGCCAGCCCTCTTGTCACGGGAAGCCTCATTAGTCGAAAAGAGACCTCTTTAATCAATTTGAATAGAGCTGACAGAATAGAAGTAAGTAGTAATAGAAGTGACATCAAACGCATTAATAAAAACCCTATACGTTAGAAATAAGAACACTTCACTTCAGCGGTGTCCTAGCTTTCATTAAAGCAGCGGAGTACCTCAAGGCTGCGTAATGGGGCCGCTACTTCTTCCCTTGTTATCTCATACGATGCCTCCTTTGTTACGACCGTATTGTATACAGTTATACACTAGTTACTTGTGTCTGTCCGTCCTGTTAGCTCCAAGTCCCACCTGCAACCGTCGTTAGGGCCGCACGAATACCGCATTGTTTATACAATTAGTTTAACTGAACAGTTTTGAGTACAGTTCGAAACTTGGGTTTCTGTTTCAGATTTGATTTTACAATGTTCGTTTGCTGTGTACTTATGCGATATTGGCTTCTACGTGTTGGTTTGTTTGTTTAGGTAGCTTGGGACATAATGCCTGCTGATTATTATTTAATTTGGAAATTGTCGTTTAGTAATGGGATAATTATTCCCATGGGAAATGCTTAATTGATGACTTTAAATTTACAAATTGTTTTTCCAGAATCTTTGTATGTCAAGTCCTTAATGGAATCAAACTTTGCAAATGAAATATATTCAATTGAAATTGCGACATCGATTATACGCCTACATGAAACCTTCGTCTTTGTAATCACTTGACCAAAATACTTACGCAGGACATAAGCAAAAATACTTAAGCTCAATAGGCCCTCGCTATGCTCAATAGATCACATAACGTAAAGAAATGTAGCAAAAAGTTGCGGTATGTTATAAATTACCTAGTCGTTTGACATTTACAAGTACCACTTTACATAATGTTAAGTATTTGGATATTTGGGTATCGAGAAAATGTATTTCTGATAATACTCGTATAACAAAAAATAGTTTTATAAGAACAAGGTCAGAGTTTAAAACGAGTATTATAATAGTAATATTGGTATTTCTATCATTGATTTCATTAAAGCTAGTATCAATATCAATTTTCAGATATTGGTTTATGGTTGTTATCTAAGGTATCAAATTAAATTATAAATTATATTTGTTCAATAAGAAAGGTTAAAAAGATTTCTCGTTGATTTCATCGAGGGATTTGATATCAATTCTTAGATTTATTTTTTATTGTGTGGATATTTGAGCGTCGGTCCCACAGCAAACGTTCTAGCGTTAAATAGTAAATGAAACTTACTTTTTTGATTTGTCAGACTGATTTATTTATGGATCTTTGAACACAGAATTTTTAACCACTCGATGTGGGACTATAGACTTATTTTAAATATGTGGTTACGTGAAATAAATTGTTTAAACAATATGAAATGTTAGTACTTACCTACACATAAATAGTTTATTTTTGGCTAGAAGAAATCAATTAATTCTGGATTTGAAAATCCCCAGATTTGTTATGATGATGAAATAACAGATAGATTTAACAAAACCATGGTAGTTTAAATATGAATAATTTCATTCGAAAAATCCTCAATAACAGTGTTAATCCTTCCACACGACATACCCTATAAATCTCACCAGCGCAACGCTACAAAATTTATCAGCATTTCATACATTTAACATCTGTTTCCATTCCATTGACCGATGCAAAGAGCATTATTTTATCGGAACACACATTAACAGTGGAAGGATGGAATAAATGCGAGGTATAGACGGCCGTTGTCAATAATTTATTATTTTCGTTTCCTTTTAAAGCGATGCCATTAGCGCCGCCGCTGAGTGCTACCACTCAAGCTCGAATATTCACCTTATAAAGAGAATTTTATAGAACAACCTTGCCTTAATACGAGGATGTCTACATTTTATCTTGCATTAAGCAAATCGCGCCCTTCACAAGTAGCGCTTATCAAATTTCGGAAGGCGGAGACAAATGTGTGGTTGATAGATATCAAATTTTGCCTTTCCATATATTTTCACGGGCTTGAGTGCTGATAATGAATTAAGTTTGTCAGTGTACACTTAGAAAGGAATTATTTTAACGTCATCGATGTATTTTAGACCTTTTTATAAGATAAGATAGTGTTTATTTTTGAACAAATCTTACAAAACAAATAATCCTCTACGTGTTATGTCAATTTAGTCTATTGTTATAATATTGGCAATAGTTATCTTTTTATCTCCTTATTACTTGAGGTGTTTTAAAGCCAGTCTAGTAAAACCCAGGCTTTAAATATACTTGTCACTGTCTAACGTTATATATTAAAAAGAGAGGGGGCTCTCGCTTTAAACATTTCACGTACCTAATGAGACTGATGCTATACATTTAATTAAAATAATGTCTATATTTAACTCTGGCATAGTTACCTGCCGGTGTGTTCCAGAAATTGCACATTAGAAGCAGTTTTTTCCACGTTTTGTGTGCTTAACTTACCATCTTTGATCACAAGTGATTGTGGTCAAACATAGTCATAGTTTACGATGCTAGGTGTGATCACAATGTAGAATACACTCTTATTACTGTTATTTTAATAGATTTTTATTCCAGTGGCAGCCAGTCTGGTGGGTACTCTAAATACAATCTACTATCGTGCATATAATCATAATATCGTCTCAGTTTATTCTCAGGGAATTTGATACTTATAGAAAATAGTAACCAGGTTCTTCCAACAACACAACATAATCCATTACAAGTTGCTACTCTGTAAAAGTATGACAAAATCGTTAACATTATCCAATATTGGTATTTCCTATAAAAGAAAATCTAAAGTGGCTCTAATGAGTCCGACACAAAGCCCATCAACTAGCGCCAAAAAGGTCGCGGTGACGTAACAGCTCTGTAGTGCTTCTTATACAACTCTTATAGAACGTCGATTACCGTTCAAGCGGGCCCATTGTGCTAAACCCTAAAATGGCCCGAGGCAGGCCGTAGTGCGTCGGACCATTATCGCTGGCTCTTTTTGTCCTTCCCCTAGTCCCTTTTTTGCTGTACCCCGTGTAAGACAGATAGCGAATGGGTAATAATTGGAGCTCTAACCTTTTTTGCTGGAGTCGTTTTGGATTTTAATGCGATTTCGGTCCTCTTATCCTTTTGATTTCATTTTGCGAGTCATTAGCCTGTGTCAATGAGAGAATTGGTTGGAGAGCACTTATCTCTTGAATGTATTAAAATGTGTCCATTCAATTATCATAACAAGTACTAGGATGCTAAGTATGAAATGGTTCAAATTCGATTTAAGATTCGTCACATATAAGGGCTATATCATAACTTAATTAAAATATAAACTAATTTTAAAGCTAAAAATAAACCTACATTACTAAAAATACCTTGTCTAAAATAGAATCGAAGCGAACAAGTCAAAAAACGAAGGACATTATTCTGGCAAAAAAATCAACACGAAATCTAAACTGGGGCTTATCTTTTACGTTTGTAAATGAACTAAGGCCGGTTGTAAAAGCGGATTAAAGGGATCCAAACTGAAATTTCTCCATTTTCTCTAGCGTTTTTATCCGCGAGATGTTTTGCAAGGAAATATGTGTAAATAGCCCGGCTGCTCCTCATTACGGGACCGGGCGGGGAAGTGAAATTAATTTACGACTTAATACAACGGTGCTGTTATGTGCTTCCTTTTCAGTCGAAGTGTAGGAGAACGGGCGTGTTATTTATTTATGAAGGTCGTTTCCTACTTTTCTTTTATCTTTTAAATAATGTTACTTATACGTTATGTGTTTCAATTCAACAGAGGCGTGATTTCAAACCCTTGTAATTGAATTAACCTGTAATAAGTATGTATAATAATTATCGTCATTATTATCTCGATTATCTTATACTAAAATAGAGATGTTTATTTTGATTGGAGTGATTGTATTTATTGGGTTTCGGATTAAATCAACAATTGTTATATGACCTTTACAACTCGTGTATTAATATAATATCAATACAAAAAATATAAAATAAATCAAGCAATCAGAGCAGTGGGCAAGATTCCCAGCAGACTGGTAAATTTAAAATAAAGAGACAAATAATTCTGACCCTTAAAAAGGACATTAAAAAACAAAATGACCGTCACATAAACGCTCAACCTAAGTATCTTGTAAAAAATCTCGTATATCACCTACTTAAATTACAAAACTCTAAATTTTCATCAAGTACTTACCGACGAAAGAAACCGTGGGACTAAGCTAGTATTTAATAAGCAAGTAGCAGACACAAACATTACGACAACGCTTTTTGGATCTGAAACTTCAGCAGTTTATCACTTACGCCATAATGCCTTATCCAGGATAAACAAGTCGGCGACTCGAGAAATTTCTTTAGCTCGCCTTTAAATGAAATTTAAGGCCTTCTTACCGTTAGCTCGAACGCTGATTTTAAATTTATTTTTCAAACTCAGTAGCTGATAGAAAAATAACGAAGCATTTTATTAAGTTATTATGTTTTTGATATTATCAAATCTATACTAATATTATAAAGCTGAAGAGTTTGTTTGTTTGAACGCGCTAATCTCAGGAACTACTGGTTCGATTTGAAAATTCATTCAGTGTTGAATAGCTCATTTATCGAGGAAGGTTATAGGCTACTTTTTAGTTTTATACTTTTTCGGGAAAACAAAAGAACCCTCGGGAACGCGGGTGAAACCGCGCGGAAAAGCTAGTCGTTAATAAAAAGTATAAGCTGTATGAAATTTAAAAATAGATAAAAAAATTGTATACTTTGCAACTATATCTTATTTTTATAGTTGCATAAAACTTTACCTTATTACAGATTAAAAGCAATTCAATTAAAAAAAGAACCTTAGGATCTAGAGTGGTTTAAAATGATGAATAAAAACATGTTTAAGGTCCCAGGCTCAGTACTGAACATCTTTAACAATGATTATGATATAATCGAAAGAGACAAGGAACATCAGATTAAAAAGGAAAAACTTAAGATAGTAAGTCATTCGACTATATTGCTCATTTATCAATTTAAATAAGATTAACTACTTAAGAAAAACAAATTAAATGAAATGAAAATATTTTTTATTCAAATAGGCCTTCACAAGCACTTATAAATAGTCTGACTCTTACGCTCGGTTCGGAATGTTGCTTTTACTGAGAAGAGCCGGCAAGAAACTCGGCAATTACTCTTTTCAAAACCAACACAACTCAGATTTATTACATCAAATTAATTATCTAGTCTCGATGACAATGACGCATGTGGCAGCCATTGCCCTCCTCGCACGTATTGTAGGGGAGTGAGCTATCCGCCACACGACGCCGCCGCAAGCAAAGGCCCCAAAGTAAGCATGACTGCCTTAAGCTTGCTAATAAAAAAAACTCGGAATACGAATAAGAACACACAATATGTGACAAAGACTTTAGATCCTAAATTTGTATCTTTGTTGATCCTAAATGTCGAGACGGCCAAATTAGTTTATTTTGCATATTTCCATAGTCTTTTATCCTATGGCGTTTCACTGTGGGGAGCTGCAGCAGATATAGAAACTATATTTATATTATAAAAAAGAGCAATTCGTGCCATTTGTAATATGGGTCCTCGTGAATCGTCAAGGGTTTTTTTTTTTTTTTTCTTATATTTTAGACCTGCGATCAGTCGCCTAGACTATAATCAGGTGTGTTGCAAGAGGTTATAGTTTGGAGAGGTAGAGCCACTGCTCCATCTCCCCTTAGTAAGGCAGCACATCGGCTCTCTTGAGTCTTCTAATTGGATTTGGCTGCAGGAGCATACTGGATAACGGGTTTGGGTGGGTTGTCAAGCGGTCTTTGTAGTTGGCTGAGTATCGTTTTGCTTCGTCCAAAATGGTTGGGATTTCCAGGTACTCATGAATTTCTGAGTTGAGAGCATACCAGGGCGCCGAGGAGAGTACCCATAGAATATTGTTTTGGGCTCTCTGCAGGCACATAATGTTGGACTTGCTGGCTGTCGACCACAGTTGGATTCCATATGTCCAAATCGGTTTTATTATGGAGCAATATACCCTCAGCTTGTTGGATAGGGATAAGGCAGACTGTCTACCGAGGAGCCAGAGTAGGTTTTTAAATCTTAGATTGATTTCGTTGCGCTTCGTTTTTATGTGGTCTTTCCATGTCATCCTCCGGTCTAGGTGAAATCCAAGGTATTTGACGCAGGTTGATTGCGGCAATGTGTCGGGGCCTAGGTTGACCGGGGGGCAAGTTTCACGTCTTAGGGCAAATGTGATGTGGTGAGACTTTGGAGCGCTTGCTTTTATGCGCCACTTGGTCAACCAAGCATTGGTGGCATTGAGCTGGCCTTGCAACAATCTGCTCGCTTTATTTGGATCACGGTCACAACTGAGGAAGGCCGCGTCGTCTGCAAAGGTTGCTACAGCTGTATCTGGTGACTGGGGTAGGTCACTAGTAAATATGTTATAGAGGACCGGGCCAAGTACGGAGCCCTGGGGTACTCCGGCTGAGCAGCTATAGAGAGAAGATCTTGCGTCACGGAGCTTGACTTGGAACTTTCTGTCACTGAGATAAGAGTCCATCAGCAGGTAGTAGGAGTGTGGAAGATACTTTTTAATTTTGCAGAGCAGTCCTTTATGCCAAACCCGATCGAAGGCCTGTTGAACATCGAGAAAGGCAGCCGAACAGTATTCTTTCTTTTCCAAACATTGCCTTATCGTAGAATAGACTCTATGTACCTGCTCTATAGTTGAGTGGTGCTTCCGAAAGCCAAATTGGTGGTTAGGTATTACATGGTTCTTATCTAGGCAAGGAGATAATCGTGCAAGGATGATCCTTTCCCATAATTTTGACAACACAGGTGTCAGGCTAATGGGGCGATAAGATGAGACTTCGTTAGACGGCTTACCAGGCTTATGAATCATAACAATTTGAGATACTTTCCAGAGTGCAGGAACATGTGAGGTTCTCAGTGTAGCATTGACAAGGATGGTCAAAAAGACAATGCACTTCTTAGGGAGCTCTTTCAGCAGCCTAGAGGTGATCAGATCAAATCCAGGTGCTTTATTAGGGTCCATTTTGGCTATTTCTCTAGCCATCTCCCTTGGTGAAGTAGAGCTCAAAGGCAAGCAAAGTTGCAGATCTTGCTTAAGCACTTCGTCTATTTCTGGATCTTCGGGACTAACCGAGTCGTTGGGTTTAAAGACCCCGGCTAGGTATGTAGCAAAGACCTGAGAGGGAATTATTTAAAGATATAAACGTTATGACTTTACCTTCACTCTACATTTATGAAAATATAATGTTCATACGTAATAATATAGAAATGTTTAAATAAAAAATGGAGATACATAATATCAATACAAGACAAAAAGATAAATTAGTAGTTCCGTATTTTAGATTAGCTAAAGTTAAAAGTCATTTCTTGGATGTAGTGTTCGCTTTTATAATAAAATACCAATCTCAGTTACCAAGATGACTGATTTTAAATTCAAATCATACATAAAGAAAGTTTAAAAAAAAAACGCCTATTACCTACAAGGTAGCTCATTACATTGAGGATAAAGATGTCTGGAAGTAGCTGCACTCTGCATAAGTGCATCTTGTACATACTTTTATACAAAAGCCAGTAGGTACTTACTTAGTATTAGAAATACTAATTATTAAAATTAAAAAATATGTGTATATATGAAAAATGTAACCTTGCTGAGTTTCTTGCCGGTTCTTCTCAGTTGAAGGAGACTTCCGAATCGGTGGTAACTTCAGTAGTTTCGACGTTCATAAGTGCCCTATAGGGCCTAAACTGAATAAATGGCTTTGACTTTGACTTTAACTTTGTATTCCAAATCAGGGGTTTAATCAATCTTCAACAAAAATATCGTTCAATCAATGATTTTTATAACAAATACATACATAAAATAATAATAAAATATTAAATTAAATGAATGCAGAATACAAAGTAAAGCATTATAAAGCACGTAACAGTAATCTAATAAAGTCAACAAGAACACAGTGGAAAATCTAATTTAATACAACTTAGGCTGCTCTGTGCGTGTTCCGCAACTCCCAAGCCAAATTCCAGGTTAGGGCCAGAATAGAGACAGCGCACACCACACGACATCTTTGCGGTGACCGCGGCTGCTTCTATCTATACCTACTACGTAAGCCAAGCAATGTTTACCGTATTACTTGGCAACAGTTCCTGCTAAGATGCCTTACAATTGTTGATTTTAAAGTCGGGAGATAAGGTTGAAAATTGATTGTTTTAGGAATTGTTTGGTTTTTGGTGCTCCCTGAAGTGTTTTGTTATATGTATAGGTTATTAGGTTAATCGCATTTTTATGAAGCATAAAATTATGTAGATTTTGCTTTATTATCTGAAGCTGATTGTGTAGTAATTACGAAGAAGCACTTTGAAGTCGTATTAAGTTTTAATAATAAAAGAGGTTCAATAATTTTTGACTTCATTTTATGAGTACTTTTTGACTTCAATTTCAAGGTTATTAAGAAGCTTCTAGTTTATTCCTGAATCTGTGGTTACAACAAGCGTAATTTATATGTAACGGTTCATCTTTATGTTCTCTGTTACCTAGGTTTACGTGCCGTCTTGGATTTACTCAAATTTGTTTGAAGACATTCGTGCGGTTTTAGTCTGGTTGGATTTAAGGCTGTGGAATAATTTAGGCTTAACTCATTAAGTTGAGTGCCACATGTCTCCAGTTTGCTTAGCTCTCTTGTATCACGTTGGATTACCAAGCATTGGGAAAACTTCATTAAAATTTGTATAATACTAGCTTCTGCTCTGTGGTTTCACCCACGTTCCTGAGGGATCTTCCCCGAGATAACGCTATATGTTATTCCAGGATATGATCTATGTACCAAGTTTTATGGAAATCCATTTAGCCGTTTGCGTGATTGAGTCACAAATATCCCAACATACAAACTTTCACATCGCTAATCTCAGGAACTACTGGTTCGATTTGAAAATTGTTTTCAGTGTTGTATAGCCCATTTATCTTTTTATCCCAATATTCCTCGGGAAAGCTAGTTAATAATATTAGTAGGGAGTAGGATGGCTTGAAATTATTAGTCTATAAGTCATCTATAAGTTATTAAAATGACAGAGTTTTATAATTTTCAAACTCAAGTACATTTATTCACCTAGGATTAATATAAACATTAATGTAAAACCGCATAAACTTGTTTTATTGCTAACTAAACATCATAAAAAAAGAAACTAACGGATGAGTGTGTTTGTCAATACATTACTAAAGGGATATGACAAATACACATACACTATATATTTACATTATATAGAAAGCTCTGCTGAATATAGTAGAGAGAACATTACGTAGGTAACTCAGGTGTACGCACAAAACCAATCAAAACTCTACAAAAGCTAACATTGTTTGCCAAACATGGGAACAGGGATATTGTGTTTGGAAACTCTGTAAATAAATGTTTTTATACAGGTGATTTTTTAGTCACTGGCAATACTTGTAAGGGTGGAAGTACTCATCAATATGAATAACTTTTATTATGGGACCAACTCTGATATCGAGTAAAATAAAACGGTTGCTTCATACATTTTGGTCGAGTAGATATTGAACTTTTGTATGGATCATCTGATATTTTTTTCGTGATTTCACAGTTAGGAACTAACTATTAATAGGGATTAGAAATCTGAGCATTATAACCTATTATTTACTTTTTTATGGAGAAGCATGCTGTCCATGGACATTAACAATACAAGAAATACTACAAAGTACCTTTCCACCATGCAAAAGTATTCGACCACCTCAAACTTAAAACGGCAAATTTCAAGTGGTAAGAAACGGCAAGACATGCATAGTTTACGGCCAATACAAATATTAGAGCCACGAAGATTAATAGCACGAAAGTCTCACACCTCCATTCCATGCACATAATCTGTTCGGCTCTCGGTACGCACATAGCACATCCACGGTGGAGTACACACAATAAATATTCCGTCCATTGTTACATGGCGTGTGAACGTTCACCGAGCTCGGGCTCGAGACTGAAACTTAATATTTTTCAGGGTTTAGCACAGTAATGGAGGTATAGGTGAAACAAGGTTATTCATTCGTTTGGTGATAAATGTGTTTTGCTTATAGGTTTTTTATGAAATGACTTTTTAAGGCGAAGAAATAGCTGCAATATTTAAAAAATCTTTACATTCGGAAACGGCTGCAAACAGCACATAAATATTATGTCTATAGACATTTACATGAGAAAGAATGAGTGAATGTTATCAAATAGCAAACATCAATAAGCAAAGAGGACAGTAAATCAGGTCAACCAATGGATGATTTATCTATACAACGATGGAGGATTGTAGTTTCTGAGAAGGCACACTAACTAGTAAAAATAAGAATAAATATTTGGAAAAATGTGCACGTATAAAAATCAAGAGGACCTAATTCTTGCAAATTCTATAGTATGTAAGCCTAGAAGTTTTAGTTACATATCACACGCAAAAATAATTTGAGACCATAATATATTACCCGACAACACATAAAATCGTCCCAAAAGCTATTAATCTCACGCTGTCACATAAAAAGCACAACATTTACCTAATTTCAAGCAAAACACGCCTTTGGAGATAAGAGGAGCATTTCTGAAGACGGTTTTAATACAGCTCAGTATAAAGGTATGATTTAGTATCCTAGAACACTATTTATCACTCCAACTTGTATATAGCGGGATAACCGGATGCCTGATCTCTGGAATGGCCCAACTTGCGACTTGACTTACTGACGATATTCAAATGCACTGTGGTTCATATACATTCTCATTTCAAGATACGTTTTGATTCCGGATTTCGGAAGATCTTTGTGCTAATAATGAATAATTTATTTTTAAATTAACATGGAAGTATGTCTTTAAATACGGAAAATGTCGCCATCTTATTAATTCTGCTATTCTTCGTTATTTGCTATGATTTCTCGTATAATTTCCTTCATTGTGTTAATTCGCATTTCTTTAAATGAAAAGGAAACCTTATTTCCTTTTGCAAATAATGTTACACATTCTTCGAAAGACTTTCTTTGAGGCTGGTTTTTGTTTGCAAACAATTTTGAGCATTTTATTTCATCTTGTCTCCTACCAGACTTATCTTGAATAAAAATTATGCAAATTCAATGTTTACGCAAATCATTTTTCCTTACAGAGCCAGTGGCTTTGAAGTACTTATTCAATTGGAAATAAATCGCTGAGCGATTCTCTAAAGTATCACCTACAATTAAAGTAACATGGAGATAAACAAAACGGGCCAGTGTTTCAGCGGCTCGTTAAATTGTCACGGTTCATAATCAAGGGTTCACGTCAAATTGATTGGCGATGCCACATTTTGTTTAACACTGAGCCCTTTGCAGTTTACAAATTGTTCTCTCGCCTCCTCCACTGGCGTAATTGCTTTATCTTTCACGTTTTTAATGGAAACGGTACTTAAGTTATTAATAATGTGGATATTTCCTGTAACGGTAAAAGTGAACGGCTGATGAAGCTGCTTCAATATTTTTTCAAAGCTTTACTAGAGTGTTTTCCATTAACATTGTTTCTAATTATTTTGATTTTTTCATCGCTTCTTGTTTTTCTGTACAAACTGTGAAAGTTCTTTCGATATCTTATACTTGTTCTTTTGCGCTATAAACAAAGTATCGTAACTAAAGTTTTTTCTTCCATAACCCTACATGTGCCAAAAAGAGAGAAGTATAGCGAGACCGTAGAGACCCTTATGTCAAAATGGTCACTATACACCTGCCGCTAGTAAGCTACATGGATATCAAACGACATCATGTCCAACAATTAAATTTAAACCATACAGCACATAGTTTAGTGGTCAAAACTCATTGCTAAACTTATCTTCTTTTATAAATGCAAAAGTAATGTAATTTGTTGAACTAATTTAAGTGAAATAAAATACTTGTCATTCTGAGACAATAGGATGCTTCAGGAATGCGTGTGAAACCGCGGGTTGAAAGTAAGCCTTTACAATTACGATCAAGCCCCCATTTCTCTCGCCTGACCGACTTGTGTCAAAATATACTTATTATTATGTCGTATGCGACATTGATGTCGAATATACAAGAATCGGGTCCCTGGGATCTTGTCATACCAACAAGAGCTTCCTCCACACCCTTCTGTCATTTACCATAGATGGCCAAACCTCGTTCTCCACAAAGCATTTTTAAACACACACATTATTCAGCGTAAATAACTAATAACCTTTACATCTTATAACTTGCACCACCCTGGATAGCGTTAAGACGTGTTTTCGTTGCGTCAAATTACGGATGATTGATGTACGCCGCCGCCGCCCGTCCGGCCTCCCTGCGCCGCACCGAAATACCTACCATGACCATATTTAGCTAATCTGCACGCATATCCTACCATACATGTATGCGTTGCTATGGGGAAAAAGGTATTTTCTGCTATATTTTGAACTTTGTTTAGTTTCTGGGTGGTTTTTTTGACACTGGCAATACTTCCAGGGGTAGAAGTACTCATTAATACGAACAACCTTTATGATGGGACTAACTGTGAAATCACGAAAAAAATATCAGCTGTTCCATACAAAAGTTCAATACCTACTCAACCAAAATGTATGAAGCAACCATTTTATTTTACGCGATATCAGAGTTGGTCCCTTATTAAAAGTTGATCATATGAATGAGTACTTCCACCTCTGCAAGTATTGCCAGTGACTAAAAAATCACCCTGTATAGAGCTATGTTTCATTTCAATCATCATCACTTATCATAGAGATATGGTATTATTAGGGATTTTTTTATTGTTCCCGCGATCCCGAGGAATCTTATGTTTTCCCGGGATCCAATTTAGCCTATAGCCTTCCTCGATAAATGGGCAATCCAACATTGAAGAATTTTTCAAATCGAACCAGTAGTTCCTGAGATTAGCGCGTTCAACCTAAGAAACAAAATCTTCAGCTTTATAATATTAAATACTAGCGACCCGACCCGGCTTCGCACGGGTAGAAGAGCATGTGCGCTTTAAATAAGCATATAATTTATGTAATAAATTTATAGAATTACGCGGCGCACGCCGTTAAAGCTCCCAGTCAGCATGATTTTTTCCGGCATCTTTAACAATCATCGTCATATTTCAGCCAATTTACATAAAACCGTAATGAATTACATACATAAACCTTCCTCATGAATCACTCCGTCTATTGGTGAAAGCTGTATGAAAATCCCTTCAGTAGTTTTTGAGTTTATCGCGTACAGACAGACAGACAGACGCACGCGACTTTGTTTTATAATATGTAGTGATATATACTATAGATTATCCTCGTTGATGACTTCGTGTCAACAGTCCACCTGGTGGTATGTGGTCATCGCTTTCACTTAATTTGCAACACCAGGGGATTGGCATTTACTGATCCCTAAGAGTTCCTTTTACACCATTTTAGAAGAACTCCATATCATTGTGCCGACGGAAATCTGTAATAAAGAATCTTTAAGGCGGTGATAGCTCAGTGGTGTAGTCTGATGTTCGGAAGGTCATAGGTTCGAATCATAGAATGAGCTTGAGGTTTTGGTGAAGGAAAACATCGTGAGGTAACCATAGCACGGTGGTAGGGTACTGGCGACAGATCTCCTAATTTAAAGTTTTAGCATAATAAAAAGTACAGATTCAATCGACAGCTAAAAATCACCCGAATATTTGTTGCTACCTAAATATCTTAAAATAAATTACATAGCTTCTATTTGAGTATAAAATATCAAAGTAGTATCTCGTTGTAATTGAGTCCCTTAAATAGCTTACTGTTAAATGGCTCCCACGCAACAATTTGCATTATTTCCTATTTCATAACCTACTTTGATGTACGCTGACTATATTTAACCAGTAATTTCTGGTTATTGAAAGGATAAAAAAACTATATTTCAGTTTGATTACATTTTTATAAGCAATTGATTATTGTGTTTCTTTTATATGTAAGAAATGGAAAGAATAATATTTATGTTCATGTTGTGAATATTTAGTTTTGATTGAATTGTATTTTTTTTTATTCAGGTTGGGTGTTAACGTTGTTTTTTTTACTATTTTATAATAAATAAAATCTGTCGCCAAACACCTATTGGTGTGTTCTGGCAGCTGAGTTCCAGTGAGACTTGAGATCTGCTCTTGTGCTTCCATTACTTTACGTCGCGAATACGTGAACTCTTAGGGAAAGTGAAATGAAGAAAATAGGCTCTCGAAATATAGTACTAGAGGATATCTTGGAAGAAATTCGATAGTAATAAATACTTCATAAACCTAAGACAGCAGTCTCGCAACCTTATTATTTTTGGGGACGTGTCACGGCGCATGGTGCAAAGTAAAGTTGAGGGCAACAGAGCGTGTGGTACCACCCTATAAGCGGTTCCATTGATGACTGTACCACGAGCCACAAATCACACATCATGATGACCATGACCACTCTGCCAAGAGCAAAACATATAAGGAGAATAATGGTTATAAAAATTTACTCGTAAAACGTCATTAGGAAGGAAATTTAAAGGAAATCTTACAGCAAAAAATTAAATAGTCCCAGCATGCAAGCACTCGGCAATCCTAAGGTTTATTTGTCGCAGGCGCGTTATTGGAACCGCCGCTGCCGTTTTATCGACAAATCTCGCCAAATTTGTCTTCGGGATTCATTTCACTGGATATTGCTCGACGGTTTATCGCATTGCCGAATTTACGTGCGTTTACATTGTTTATGGTATCGTTTTAAATTTATGATGTGTTCTGAATTTGAATTGGACTTATTGAATTTTTGTAAAAGAAGAATTTAATATTACTAAGACAAAAAATAACAGCAATCAGTAAATGCATGTTGTGTAGATGTAATCTTGATTAATTATTTATTAGCTCCAAACATTTGAATGACTTGCTACGAACATGAACGTGTATTGAAGGGAAACATCGTGAGAAAACAATAGCAAGGTGTTGGGGTATTTCATAGTATCCACCCGGCTACTATCTTTTGAATTTATTAAAATGACGGTGGTGTGGTGAGATTGCGGTTTTAATATATAGATAGTACAAAATAATATCGCACGGTAATGATAGAACAACCTACCTCCATACAGTTGAAATAATTATACTAGCATAACTATTAATGTTTTCAAAACTTCTGGATCGTAAAATTGTGATCACCGTTGCGTTATTTAATAAATCTATAAGTAGCTAGATTAGAAAACTCCCGCATCATCATCCGGAGCCTGTCATACAAGAGTTTACGCGCGCTGCCATATCAACCCGTGGCGCCACTGTCGCCTAAACATGAGATTTCAAGCGTACGCGTCTCCGTTAAAAATAATTAAGAAAAATTAATACTATCAAACGAACTGTTCTGTTCCACACTGTAAGTGACAGTGAACGATTTGTGATAATAATCCTGTTCCAGAACGCGCTGGGTTTTTGAAAAAAACTTGTGAGTTTGATATCTATTTTTCAACCATTAAAATTTTAGATCTATCGAAGCATAACACTATAATAATATGTTTTATGACGGCTATACACAATTTGTTACAGCATGTCATCCTTTAATTCCTTCCATATGTCATATTTCCTGGGCTCATTATAAAGCGCCATCTCTGGGCGCTAACCGCAAACTTACCACCGAACGCGCCTATCGAAAACTGAAGAAAAAATTGACAGTCAACTAAACTAGTTCGCGCCAACAACGTCATCATGAAAACGCGTCGGTAGAAAAAAACTTATAAATGTGCTGGAAAATAGTGTTTGTGATTTAATATCATTTATTCTTACTCCGTTGTGTTTCATATAGGTAATTATAATAATGTGATGATAAGTGATAACGGACAAATAGTGATTCGGCGAATGTGCAAGAAATTGTGCATTGCAGATACTACCTACCGCCGCCGGTGCCCGAGGTAAGCCACCCAACATGCTGGACTAAATTCTAATACTTATTCATTTCTATTTCTCTAAAGTGTTAGGCCTCCACCGAAGTTTCCTTGGAGATCTTACAAACTGATAATTAAATCCTTTTTTATTTACTATAAATAGGCTTTCTTTTGTCACAATCACACTGTTACAATAAATTTACTGTTAAAATGTATCTTTAAAAACGTCATAGGTAAATAAAAACATAACTTAAAATTCTCAACGCACCTAAAGCGAAGCACATCGGATTAACGATGTTTAAACCCATGTAACTCAATCTACATAAGCTGTATCATATTTATATAAGTTGTAAGATGTGTATATATAAGTTGTTGGATAAGTGGAATTCTGTGTTGTATCCAGGGGCACTTGTTACTGCGTTGCTAGGCGACGGGAACTTGAGCTCTATATTTTTAACATGATCGATCATTATTTACTTGAAGATTTTGGTACTTAGTTGTTAAGGTTTTTAGATAAAAATCTTTCCAACAAAAAGATGTTTGCTAGCTTTTCATGATAATCATTATTTTCATTTAAATTTTGCAGTAGGTAAATATCTTTTACACAATTTTACAGCATTTTGAAGTTGACGACTATTGATGTTGTAGATAATTTCTTGTGTATCACTTTTAGCGATTTATGATCGGAGTGCTTGCTAAAAATTAGGATTCATTATCATTTTTACATATTTACTTATTCTATTTTATTTATTTGGCTCACAAAACAGATACATATCAGATACTTATACTTCAAGCCGTGACAATGTACCCTTGACTGTTTCCTTATTTAGAATGCCGTTTATAAACGTCTTTGATGTAAGAAGCGCATTTATTTAAGCGTTTCAATTAAGCGCAGTCGCCTGAAATGGGTCGTAGTTTGTAATATACCGCGCAAATAAATTTGAGTAGTAATCAAAAACCCTTAGATTATCCGGACTGCCACTAACATCTATAGAAAACACACAGCGCCCTTTGATTCCCGGTAAGACCTTAATAAACTGTCGCGCAGGGCTCCAGTGGAAGGGTGCTTCTAATTAAGCGAGTTCAATGTAATTGAAAGGGTCTATTTTGCGATATTTGAACAACAATTCTTGAAAGGGACGAATCTGCCTTTGTCTCCATAATCTATGCCTATGATGTCGGTGTCTTGAATCTATTCTAGTAATTTTACTATTTAATTTAAATTGTAGGAGATCAAGTATTTAAAATTATTAAAATAATCTGAAGCTAAGTCATGTACCTATCGATGTGTTTTGGCAGTTGCACTTGAGAGCCAGTTGCTATCTAAGCTTTGTAAAAGTCGAGAGCATAGTAGCAATTCTCCTGGTGTTGCTAATGTCTATGTTACATTTAACTTCAGTTGGACTTGCGTGACAGACTTTTGACATATTAAAGGGAAATTCTCTCACAATTACATAATTTCTATGGATGATGGCTGGTACTTATTAGAAGGTTAAAGTTAAGTGGTTGTTTTGCCGTGACACAATATCGAACCAACAAATTCACGGAAAATAATGTTATGACTTTGATTTTCAGTATAACTACAGTAGAAACAGTCGTAAAGGGTTTTATTGGCATAATTGAACTTAGTAATAATAAATAATAGCCACGTAATTTTATGTTATTAATCTACCATGGAAATCTAGGACCGAATTGTAATAATGTTGACAACAAAACAGCATAAAAGTCTTAACAAAAAGCGAGCAATCAAAGAAAATCCAATACGACCTAACTACGTCAAATTATTGCGTACACTCAAAACTGGAACGACTACGTAGGCAATAAAGTGGAAAATTGAACGATAAAAGTGAAAGGCGAGCACATTGCAGACTCAACGTGAATAAGTATAATTTATTATGACGTGGATGGGGGGAGTGAAACTGACAGACGTCGCCACACGATGCCACAGCCGACAGCGCGTGGCCCGCAGCCACAGCCATCCACATCCTCGCTGACAGACGTGGCGGCGGCGTTTGGATGCGTGCGCAAGAACGTAACCTAATAAATGGCATCTATGCTTAATAATTTTTAAAGGTGTTGAATACCTACATATGCATTGAATATTTTGCGCGTGATTCCTGCAAAAGTACAAAATCTCATGAATACTAGTCCGATATCAATTTCTATAAAGTTGCATGGTTTGACTACAGAACCTTATACCCATTTATTTATTATCCCAATTTAATTAACATCTTTACAAAATATAAATTTCCAGAATCATTATTTTTGGAAGCTGTATAATGATTTCGTAAACCAACAGCAATATTTGAGCAAACTTAAACTCAAAATCAACATATATTACCTAAGCTCTAAAGTTACATTTCGTGTAACCAACACAACGACATCATCCATAAAGCGCCAGCTAGGAGTAGAGGCCTAATGTTCCTCACAAGTCATTCAAAGACTCGGCGTCGGCTCGGCAACCGAATTGATTTCGACTTCCGAATCTAAATATACGTCTATTTGTTTGAGCATTTTGTTGCTCGAGTCAGTAGTTTTGAATTTAGAAGCAAAATCATGATATTGTATTTAAAACTTTATCTTGGGTCACTTTGGTAGTTATTTGCTATTTTCATGACCTTTTTCATGAGAAGGACCTCACTGATATTAAATAAATAGGTATTATTTTGTCTTTAATTCCAGCTTTCTTTTTAATCCTGGAACATACTTCACACATGGTCATCTAATCCCAAACTAAGCCGATATTCATTAATTCATATCTGTAAGCACACTCAATATAATAATGTCCTGCGCACAGAACGTGACACGAGTATATAATTATTACAATACACTAAACCAGGTAAATCAAAATCCAACAATTCTTTCATTAAATGTACACTGTAGGTAAATACTCTAAAACCTTGTACCCTCAAACAACCGTAGGGTCTTGACTTACATTTAAACTGACAAATCATGCTCTGTACCCAAAACCAGCTTAGTAGACCTACACGAATATAACTACCTACAAGTATCTCGCTACGCTATGAGAAAGAATAAAAGGTATATTTATATTGGTCAATAGTACTTACCCATATCACCAGTTCGAAAAGACCTACAAAATTATTTACGTACACTCCGCAGTTGCAATTAATTCTATACATCAAAGGGGGTGAGGTGGGTCGAAAGAGACTGGTCAAGTAAAAGTGGAATATATGAAAGGATCCTTGGGATTTTCCCTTTTCGCTTTCCACTCAATAATCCCTACGAAAAGGATACTCGAAGTGGTCGTGACTGGAGGTACGGAGGGAAAATTTGTGTTATACAAATAATTGTAAATATTGAAGCGGGTCGAATGTACCTACCCAACCTTCGTTTTGTGTTGGGATAGAGGCACACCTGCGTCTGTTATTTAATATAGTGATCGACCACCTGAGGATGGCGGGGAAATTGGACCTCCAATACATAGTTTTAATTTGATTGGAAATTTTCGTTCCCAATATCGGTATATATTTCGTACAAAGGTTATTTTCATTATTGACTTTGATCTTTGGTCTTATGCCCATTGAAGATCCTGTTTGATAAATAAATACATGTCAAATTGATGAACTTACATTTTAAGCTGTCATCTTGACATATTATGTCATGTAGGAGTCTCGTAAGCATTAGGCTCTTAACTGGTTAGTGAAAATAGTTTTTGTTATGTAACTTGCAATAATCTACGTTGCTACACATCTTCTTTAAAAACTAAAGTCGTCACAACCTTATTGGCCCGTTTTGACAGCCCATATATATGTATCCAAGTGACAAAAAGGACACAGATTTGAGAAGATATTTGATTTTAGGATCTCATTTTTAGGGTTCCATACCCAAAGGGTAAAACGGGACCCTATTACTAAGACTCCGCAGTCCATCTGTCTGTCTGTCTGTCCGTCTGTCCGTCTGTCACCAGGCTGTATCTTATGAACCGTGATAGTTAGACAATTGAAATGATATATTTTTATTGCTGCTATAACAACAAATACTAAAAAACAGAATAAAATAAATATTTAAGGGGGCTCCCATACAACAGACATGATTTTTTTGCCATCTTTATAGATAATGGTACGGAACCCTTCGTCCGCGAGTCCGACTCGCACTTGACCGGTTTTATTGAAATCATACGTCTTGCTGTGGCCACATTCAAAAGATTTAATACCGCTGTGAAGTTAGGCTTTGTTTCGTTTTTTTTGTTAAAATATTTAAAACGTGTGGACATTTTGCATTTTATATCACTTCTAGAAGAGAGTAGGTATTAGCTCTGTCTATCCCCGTAAGCCCAAAAAATCTTACAAATATAAGTTTGTATGTTTTGATGTTCATGACTCAATCACCCATAAACAGCTGAATGGATTTCGATGAAACTCGGCACATAGATAGATCATACCCTATTTAACGTACTTTTTATCCCGGGAAAACAAAGGGTCCTCGGGAACGCGGGTGAAACCGTGGGGCAGAAGCAAGTGAAGTAATATTTTTTAATAGGATTATGATGTAGCTCGCTTACCCAGAAAATGCCAATTCAATCTGGCATTAAAGATTAACTGGCCATTGGTTAGGAAATATCGACGCCATAAGTGGATTCTTGTTTGCTGTTCGCTTTAAAAAATAAAGGAACAATGCGCCACATTAAGCACTACCTAGCAACAAATATATTCTCCTTAACTGTTTTATGGATTCAAAAATTAATTTAAACACCAAATTAGTGGATAAGCCGCGGAATTAAAAGACAAGCATAAAGGCATTAACTGGACCGGTATTTAACGTATTTCATTAAGCCGGATAATAATGCCGGTGATAATAAGCTAGGTATACGTGCTAGAATTCGTGTTAGGCTTTATGAATTTATGTGCGGCTGTGTTCACACTAGAATTAATGTGAGTCAGTACTTGCGTAATTAATTGAGCGAGTAACTGGTGCGGGTTTGGGTGATAAGTTGCGTTCGGGTGTGTAATTATTTATGAGACAGTTATATTGATTTGTAGATTTTAAAATTGGAATGATAACTAACTTTTTGATTTGTTGACAAGCAAGTAAACTTGCTATTAAAGAATTGAGATTAAGTTTGTATCTAATTGTAGTTTCTTGTCTGAATTTGTATAAAGACATAGAAGCTGCATTAAACTTTGAAATATAGAACAAAAGGATTACGCATACGTCCATTTCATTAGCAAATTTCAACCGTATTGCTAACCATATAAAATCATAATTGAAGGTCCGCGGGTGTTTTTTGTTTTGAAACCCACGCCCTCCTATTTTGATCTTTATGGTATCAAGAATATGGTGTAAATTCCGTAAGTTAAGGGTAATAAATCCCAAACAACCAGAATTATACCTTTTTCAATTGAAACCCCAACAGTTTGAAGGAATCGAATAGAATTAATTAAAATAAGGGTTGTAAAAATCCTCACGTTGGCGGTAAATGAATAAAATACAAAATGGCCGCTCGCGTTGCTAAGGAAAACGTGGAAATGTACAACCGATTGGCATTACTCGAGTAAATATCCGGGTACTAATATAACTAGTGATAAGGTGAATTTTAGATGAACGATGTATATATAATCTTTTACATTTCATCTATTCGAAAAGGACGACATGGTTCCCCTTTAAGTGCACCCAAAGGTGGTGTTTTCTATAAAGAAACTTTTAGCGGGCAGTAATGAGTTTTTAATCCTCTTTATAGTGATAAGTGCGCCGCAATTATCTTTGCCGCGCACTTTTTGAATTTGGAACATCTTAGTGTTCAGCGCCAAAGAAATCGAACGCAAATATTGTTTGAATAAAGACTGGCTGGTACGCATAGTCGCGCCGCCGGCTGAATAACAAAAAATAAAACTGTAAGAATAATTTTTCATAATTGCGAAAATGTCTCAAATGTAAATATAAGTTTTTAGTTGTTTTATTATTAGATACTATTTATTTTCAATTTAGTTGTTACTCAATGTTTTAAATAATAATATTACAATATAATATGAGGCGCCTTTTATTGTCTCATAGAGGGTGATGAAAAGTAGAGTGTACCTCGTGATAAATAAATAAATTAAAAAACTTGACGATGAGCGACGTGGCCTGCTCCTTGCCACTTTTTTTTTTTTTTTTTTTTTTTTTTTTTTTGGACTGGAACAGGAAGGTGGTGGGTCCAGGGGACCTTCTTCCACCGTTACGCGGACTTTTGCGGTGAGCGCTGAGGGCTCTCAACCGCTACTTAAAACTAAAAACTAAAACTAAATAATTTTTGGGCAACGGTAGCCTGAGGGTGCCCCCTGTGGGGCTCGACCTCGGCTCAGGACGTTGCCTGGGGAATGAGGGAGGATTTAGCATGCAAACAATTATAATTATTTGGGGATCGGTCGGATTGCTAATATGCAGCTCGGGCCGCTTAAACGGGACGAGACTGAGAGGGACGTCGCGACGGTCCTCGCCGGCGAGGACGAAATCTTGGTTGTCGGTTGCGCATTTGTATTTGTTTTCGGGCTTCGTCAGCCTCGATTTGAGCTAAAGTGGTGGCATCGTCTGGTTCGCTGAGGGCGTGCCTAGGCCTACGGATGCGGGAAATAAGGGACGGGGTGTATGTGATAGTGTTGACTATCAAGGGATTCGCGTGGTGCTCTGCGGTATCAAAATATCGGCGCGAGGCGCGTTTTATAAATTGTTTGATTGTAGGGAGGCCTAAGTCAAGGTGGAGGTTTTCATTGCGCATGTACCACGGGGCGCCCGTGGCTTTGCGCATGAAACGGTTTTGAATCACCTGAAGGGTGTTGAGATGTGTGGGAGCAGCGTGAGCGAACACGGTGCTCGCATACGTCATGACTGGACGGATACACGCGGTATAGAGTCTAACCTTGCTTTTTAGGGCAAGTTTAGACCGGGCGTTGATCATGCAGTGGAGTCGTCCTGCCACAAAGGCGGCGCGCGCGCGAACCGCCCTTATGTGTGCAGCGAAGGATAGGCGATCATCGAGGGTCACACCGAGATATTTGGCTTGCCTCTCCCAAGGGATCGGCTCGCCGAATAGTGTGACTGGATCGGGGATGGGGGGACGTCTTTTTCGGTCGGTTCTAAAAAAGAGAACCGCCTGACTTTTGGAGGGGTTGATCTCTATTCTCCATTTCCGGAACCAAGCGCCTAGGGCGTTGGCTGCGGTCTGGAGTTTCTTAGAGATCGCGGGCGGGCTTTTGCCTGAGCAATATACGGCAGTGTCGTCTGCAAAGAGAGCGAACTGCGTATTCCTGACTCTAGGGATGTCGCTCGTGTAGAGCGTGAATAGCAAGGGAGATAGTACCGAGCCCTGCGGGACACCGGCACTAATGGGGTGTGGTGAGGACAGGACGCCTTCGACCCGATATCGAAAGAGGCGATTCGACAGAAAGTCTCGTAAGATGGTCACGAGTCTCGGTGGCACACCTAGGGTGTAAAGCTTGTAGATCAAGCCTGTGTGCCACACCTTGTCGAATGCCTTTGCGACATCGAAGAAAAGGGCGCCTGTCATGTGACCTCTCTGGTAACTTGTGGAGATGTGTTCAACAATTCTATGGACTTGGTGAACACACGAGTGTTTGGGTCGGAACCCAAATTGCTCGTCTGGGAGGAGTTTGTTAGCATCGGCAAATGCTTTAAGGCGGACATAAATGATTCTCTCATAAATCTTGCCCAGTACGTTGAGCAGACTTATGGGACGATAACTGGAGGGCTCGGACTTGGGTTTGCCGGGCTTGTGGATCCCAATCACGTGGGCTTCTTTCCACTGGTGTGGGAAAATATTGTTTGAGAGGGCGGCATTGAAGATGGCCGTCAATAACATGATAAGGGAGGCTGGGAAGAGTTTGATCACTCTGTTGGTGATCTTGTCCGAGCCCGGGGCCTTACGAGGGTGTAACTTCCCGATGATCGCTTTCACCTCGTCATGGGTCGCGGGTGGAAGTGGGTCGTCATTTGTGTTGACGTCGTTGGCGACGTCGTCAGTCGGGGGAGCGGGAGGAGGTAACGGAAGAGCGGTCCTCCGTTCTACTTCGGCTGTAACTTTCTCCAAATGACGCGGGTCAATAGGGAGGGAACTGGGCGTACATTGAGCCTCCAGACTTTCGGCGAGGCATTCGGTCTTTTCCACGTCTTCAAAGGCGGGAGGAAGATTGGGTCGCTTTAAAGGAGGCATTGGAACTACTGTGTCCTTTGTGAGGGCACGAGACAGTTGCCAAAAGGCTAGGTGGGAGGGCTTGATTTCGCTGAGGGTCTGGCCCCAGCTATTCTCGCGAAACTCTGCGATGCGTGCCTTGACGGCACGTTCGAGAGCTCGTAATTGGACACGATTTTGCTCTGAGGGAGCTCTATCGTAGGCGCGAATGGCGACTTTCTTCTCCCTCAGCAAGTCCCGTATGTCGTCGGGCAAGTGCCAGCGTCGGTCATCCTCCGCTGGTACTGTCCGAGAGCAATCGCTAACTAACGATTGCACGTGACTTGTGAGTGAGTCGATAGCGCCTACAGCGTCGTCGGCGGTGACTAGGCTGTCGGGGATACGGTCTAGATGGACGGACGAGGTCGCCTTGAGGCTTTCGCCTAATTTGACCCAGTCCGTCACGACCTTGGTGCGAGAGGGTTGACCTGAATCTGGGGGACCTACGCGCGGTGTAAACTCTAGGATTACAGGCCGGTGGTCCGATTGGAGCTCGTGTAGCACTGCTAAGTCATGCAAACGTAAGTTTACATTACGCAGCAGCGCCACGTCGAGTATGTCGGGTCTGTGAGTCACTATGTCCGGGAAGTGAGTCGGTTCGTATGGGGCGATCAGGTCCACGTTGAGTGGCCCGAGGAGGGATTCAAGAATACGCCCTCTGGTATTGTTTGCGACGCAATTCCAGAGGGTGTGTTTCGCGTTTAGGTCGCCCGCCAGAATGACTGAGCTACCTAAATTGAAAAGGGATTCTAAGTCACGTTTGAGTGACATTCCTAAGTCGGGTAGGTTGTGAGAATGGGAGCAATATGCCGAGACTAGTATAATGGATGAGTGTCCAGTCATACCGAGCCTACAGATTGAAGCCTCAATGTACTCTAGGGATGGTGCGTCCATAGGGGAGCAGTGAAGGGATCTTTTATAATAAATGAGGGTGCCGCCTTTTGCGGCGTTGGGTCTGTCATTGCGAATTATCTGATAATTCGCAATTTTAGGGTCCCTATGAAAGGGCTTTAGAAATGTTTCCTGTACCAAAAGGATATCGAGTTGATGCTCTCGCAGGAATTCTGCGATCTCATCTCGTTTACCTATAATGCCGTTGGCATTGAAGGTTCCTAACTTGAGGGATCGGGGTTTGATTCTATTGCGCGTGGGTGTAATATCCATTAAGGATTTACGCGAAAGTGATCGAGTTGGCAAGCGATTTTGTTAAATCGCAGCGCTGCAGATGCAAGGGCACGACCGTTGCCCTCGCTCTGTTTAATAATATCGGCGAGCTCCCTAATTTCATCGAAGTTTATGAATTCGATGAAGCGCTCCACGAGTGCGAAATCCGCATCCACACTCGACGGAGGGTTTTGGTCCCGTTTTGGTGACGGGTTTGCGCGGCGGGTGGTTTGGGTTGGCGGTGACGGCGGGGCGGGCGCTGAAGGCGCTGCGGTGGGTTTCGGCTGCCAAGCGGAAACCTTGGGAGGAGGAGGTGGTGGCTGGGTCGTGGTTTGCTCGGAGAGAGCAAACGCTTCTCTTGGGAGAGGAGGGTACTCCTTAGGAGAATTAGAGTTAAGGCGGGCCCATTGGGAGTGCCTTTGAGGGCGCAGATCGGTCTGCGCCGGGTTGGAAATGGGGGCTTTGCGCGTTGAATGGCGCGAAGGGCGGGGAGCCTTCGAGCACCCGCGGTAGTTCGCGGTGTGCCCGGTCTGGTTGCAGAGAACGCAACCAGGTGGCGGGGTGTTTTCATCTATGACCTTTGGACGGTCACAGTCTTTGGTGGCGTGAGGTGTGAGGCACTTCACGCATCGGGGGGGAGCAAAACAATTGCGGGCGGAATGGCCGTACAACTGGCAGTTGTGGCACTGGGAGGGGTAGCCGCCCTTTCGGACGCCCTCGACGGTGAAGCCGTCGCTCAAGCCGCACACAGATTTTACTCTGTATATGGCCTTGCCGGCCTTCCCTTGGTCCAGTGCCACAATCACCATGTTATATGGCTCGTGGCCACGTCCTTTGTGCATCCGGTGCACTGACTGTATTGGGAGGTCGTGCTCCTTAAGGGAGGCTTCGACTTCTGAGGTGGGGATTTCGCGGGGGATGCCGCGGATCACCACCCGGAGGGCTTTCTCCTCAGGGAGAGTGTAAGTGTGGAAAGCCACCTTACGCTCTTTAAGGAGTTTGGTCAGGGCCCGGTGGTCCTGTGAAGTGGGCACGGTTACCTTGATGCCGTGCTCGGTGGAGCGGGCAGAGGTATATTGAATCTTGTTCGGAGTAAACCATCCGGACACTTCGGTCCATCTGGTCTTATCCTGAACAAACAGGGGGGGCGGAGAGTCCTTCCTCATCGGGACTTGGGATTGGGTCTGGGATTGGGTCTGGGGCTGGGATATGCGCGCCTCTGGGCGGCCTTGTTCCTCCGGGGGAGGAGCCATGGGCACGTCCATTAGCGGCGGGGGTGTGGGCACAATAGTGTCCATGAGTGGGCGGGGCTTGGGTGATGGGCAAGGGGAAGGGGCGGAAGCCTTGGCAGCTTTGGCAGCTACCTCGGCTTCAGTGGCTTTCGCCTTCTTTTTCCTCTTGCGCTTGCCACCGACGACCGTCGTGAACTCTCCCTCCGAAGAGGAGGAAGAGGACGACTGGCCGGTCGTCGCGGCAGGCGCAGGCGGAGAGGGCGGTTCGGATTCCGCAGGAGAGGGCGGGGCGGAGGGTTCCGCGGGAGAGGGCGGGGCGGAGGGTTCCGCGGGAGAGGGAGGGGCGGGGTGATCCGCGGTTGATTCCGCGGGAGAGGGAGGCGGGGAGTGTTCCGCGGGTGATTCCGCGGGGGAGAATTCCGCGGATATCACGGACATCCTTGAGGATGACCGTGAAGTGGGAGCGGGTCGGGGAGGTAAAAAAGATGTCCCGTACCGCTCGACGAGGAAATCCCAGGACTCTTTGTCCTGGAGGATCTCGTCCAGCGTCAGGGGTAGGTGGTCGTTCTGGCTGGCCATGATGGCCAGCCAGAGGGAGCTACTCTACTTCGGCAAACTAACGTGGTTTCGGACGCGGGGCGTTCCTGAGTAAAAGAAACCACAAGAAACCTCAGGCGATCGCCCTAATCTAACCTACTATCTCGCCCCGGGTGGATGGGCCCGGGGGTGTGTGTTACACTCCCGACCGGGATAGGTCGGGAGGTGAGTAGGCCCTAGGGTGTGCCCTAAGCTTGACTCCCGCTGCCAATCTTATTGTGCAGCGGGTTCCTACGTCCCTGCCTAACGACAACTGGGGTTGGCTAGGGAAGCCCCCAAGGCCAACTGGTCCAGTCCCGTCCGGGTTAGCGTTTTCCTTAAGGGAAACCGCGAGCGCCCGGGTCACGCTCGAACCAGCTTAGTTATCACCGTTAGGTATCCACTGGTTCACCACAAGTAAATATCTGTGGTTTTGAGAGCGCGATGTCGTAAGAACAAATATTCGTTTGGAGACTCTAAACTGAAAAGTTCCGAGTCAACAAACTGATAAGGTCGGTTCTGCGAAAGGCCAGGTATAAATACCAGAGCGCTTCCGAGAATCGAGTCGGGGTGGCGGGCGGAGCACAATAGACCGTACGGGGTACGTCTGTACTGTGCGGCGGCTCGGAGCGAAGTCTTTTCTTTTTTCCCTCCCTTGCCACTTGATTTTCTAAGTAACTTATAGTTGTGTTCCTGCGCGTGAGTAAGGTCGCCAGAGCTCATCGGGGCGGGGGGAAGGCTCGGCAACGCGCGAGTGATACGTTTGGTGTTACAAGCGTTCATAGGCTACGGTAACCGCTTACCATCAGGCGGGCCGTATGCTTGTTTGCCGACAACGTGGTATAAGTATTATAAATGCGAAAGTGAGTTTGTTAGTTTGTAACCTTTTCACGCCTAAACCACTGAACCGATCGCGATGAAATTTTGTACACAGATAGCCTATTGTATGAAGAGCGAAATTATGCTACTGTTTTCTCAGGAACGCGGGAAAAATATTATAAATATGTTTTTGTGGATGTGTCTGATGTTTGTTACGTAATCACGTCGTAAAGTAACTTACCAAATTGATAGACGTACAGTAAAATATAGGAACTTCCATCTCTCGGGAACGTGGGTTAAATCCCGAGGTCTAAGCTACATACAATCATAGCCTTTATTTGTATCAGATTAAGGATCTTTGTTAAGTGTACTGAAATTCTGTATTTTCGATGTTCCTATTAATATTCTTGAGTATTAACTTGGTATGAAGTATTTTTAATAAATCTGATTACATTTTGTTATATTTTGGTTTATCGTAGTTCCAAATAACCGTTTACATTCCTGAGTGAAAATTAAATGGGTATCCTCTAAATCCTTAGTACGAGCGCGATTTGATATATCTATATAGGTATATATAATGTATACATATACAATGTATGTAACACTAAACCATTATTATAAAACTGGCAAAGTCATTTTTCTATTCGTGAAATTTTGATATACATGGATAACGATCCATTGATACTTGCACACTTCAATAGAATTAGATTTTATCAATTGAATTAAGGGAAAGTATAGATTTTACAGAATGATGGAGTACTTAATTAACCAATTAATATCATTTACTAGTAGCTCTGCTGTATTTGTGAGGTTTTTTTTTTGGATTGTATATAAAGGTCGAATCACTTTTATAACCTTAAATACACAAATTCGGTGTAGTTCAGCAGGGCTATCAATCAAAAACTCTTTTGAGGCATTAACTTTCTAGGCTTGAGTGCTTTCTACCATCAACTCTCCCATCACTTACTTTGTTATTAAACTGAAACATGTCTATTTTGTTTTCATCGAAAGTTAATAGCGGAATAGAGGCGCGTGAATTGACTTCAACAGTGTGAACTTGGCGTATAGCACTGCCGTGCGCCTAGATGTACATCGGTGTGTAACGTCGCGTGTAATAGAGGTCCGACCTTAGCTGATCGCCTGTCCACACTCCACTGAGCAATGCCCTATGTGCCCAGTAAAGCACTTTCCCTCGTCGAAGCGTACGGCCTTTATAGGGTACCGTAGAGTTTTGATAAAACTTAACTATTTTTTTTTTAATTAGGAATAACTTCTGCGATAAAGCCGCCTAATTATTTGCACTAGAGACTATAAATAATTTGTATCTTTTGTCATGTGAATAATAAAAAAAAAAAACTATACAGTCTGATTATGTTTTCTATTATTTTACGACTTCACGATAAACAATTGCAATTTTGAAGAAAATTTGCTGAAGAGTTCTGTAGAAATAAATCAGATACTAGGTATTAGTCGTACACTTATACAATCTAAAAACTGAAGTGGTTTGAATTGAATATTTAAAAAAAATAAAAAATCGGTAATATCAAACCAATGTTGTATTTAGTAACGGTACAATACATTTCATAATAATATTCCAAATACATTACTTTCACGTTTTACTTCATTAAATTTAAACTCTTTGATGACTGTTTCAAAGGTGATGCGAGTGAACTTATTAAAAATGTAATCTTTTGTATCTCGTGTACGGAAGCTTACGTGTAATAAGCGTTCGCGCTTGACTGGCTGCTAAAAACCTTTTAGGTGGCGTAATCTGGGATGATCCCGTCACGCCTCACTCTGTCTCCCGAAGTTTCAATGAGACAAAATTAACATTGCCGTCCCTTAATTTCATAAGAAAAATACTTAATTAACATGAATAAGAGAACATTTAAGATTTTAGCATAGAAGTCGCATTTTAATCAAATTTAAAAATAACCTGAGAGCCGCACCATGGAACAATCAAGAGAAATAAATGGTAAGTAGTGATGTGATCGAAGGTGGTACGTACACAAAGTTCAAAAGGAACTGGCTCTCAAGTGTAGCTTGCAGAACACATTGGTGGGTGCCTGGCGACAGATTTTTAACTTGAGGGTGGTAGCAAGTCAAGCCAGTACTACAAAGTACCCTACCATCGTGCTGTAACTGTAGCTTTCCCCCGTGGTTTCATCCGCCCTAGAAAAAATGTAGTCTATGTCCCCTCTTCATACTATGCAATCTGGGAACTAAATTTCATCGCGATCGGTTCAGCGGTTTACTCGTGGTAAGGTAACAAACAAACTCACATTCGCATTTATAGTATTAAGTTAGGATATGTATTTTCTTGAAGTTGCATTCATTATTGCAATATACATATTTATTCTCGTGACTGTACTTATGAAGTAACTATTGACAACCAAAGGATGTATTTTTTAATTTCTTGGCTATAAACGGTAAAGTAAATTTGGACCTTCATAAGTACAGCAATCGTTTTGATTCCAATTACTTTTGTGGTAAAAAAATAAACCATAATAACTCCAGTAAAGAAATAAAACTCGTTATAAAACCAACAATATAAAATTAATCTACAAGAAAACGTCAAAAAAAAACCCGATTCCAGTACCTTCTTCCAATTATGAAAGACATAAATGCGATTACGCGGCGAATGGAAACAAAAAAATTAAACTGGAAAAACTGGTAACTAAATGCAACATAAAACTGGTTTAGCAATAATCTAAGCTATTAAAGTTCTCGCTAACGGCACTGAACGCTTTTCATTTCCTCTTCTATTCTATATTTACATTTGTTGTTTATTTTTGAGCTTACAGTGTATGTTTAATTTTGCTAAACGTTCCGTTCCCGAACTGAATTTTCGGCGAGTATCAGAGTGGATGAGTACACTTCTGATTGAAATAATCATTGAATAACATTGCGAGTAGAATCTTATTGAATTGTTAAAGGATTCTGTTGCTGTGTATTATTATGGAAATTTTCAGACTTATTATTTTCAACTTTATTATGGACTATTTATCCCCTATGTGAAAAAAAATAGCCCATGTCCTTCTCCATACAATATTCTATTTGCGTACTAAATTTCGTCGCTATCGATTCAGCGGCTTAAGTATATAAAGGTAACAAACAAACCAACTCACATGCCGATGCTAACAAACTCCTCCCAGACGAGCAATTTGGGTTCCGACCCAAACACTCGTGTGTTCATCAAGTCCATAGAATTGTTGAACACATCTCCACAAGTTACCAGAGAGGTCACATGACAGGCGCCCTTTTCTTCGATGTCGCAAAGGCATTCGACAAGGTGTGGCACACAGGCTTGATCTACAAGCTTTACACCCTAGGTGTGCCACCGAGACTCGTGACCATCTTACGAGACTTTCTGTCGAATCGCCTCTTTCGATATCGGGTCGAAGGCGTCCTGTCCTCACCACACCCCATTAGTGCCGGCGTCCCGCAGGGCTCGGTACTATCTCCCTTGCTCTTCACGCTCTACACGAGCGACATCCCTAGAGTCAGGAATACGCAGTTCGCTCTCTTTGCAGACGACACTGCCGTATATTGCTCAGGCAAAAGCCCGCCCGCGATCTCTAAGAAACTCCAGACCGCAGCCAACGCCCTAGGCGCATGGTTCCGGAAATGGAGAATAGAGATCAACCCCTCCAAGAGTCAGGCGGTTCTCTTTTATAGAACCGACCGAAAAAGACGTCCCCCCATCCCCGACCCAGTCACACTATTCGGCGAGCCGATCCCTTGGGAGAGGCAAGCCAAATATCTCGGTGTGACCCTCGATGATCGCCTATCCTTCGCTGCACACATAAAGGCGGTTCGCGCGCGCGCCGCCTTTGTGGCAGGACGACTCCACTGCATGATCAACGCCCGGTCTAAACTTGCCCTAAAAAGCAAGGTTAGACTCTATACCGCGTGTATCCGTCCAGTCATGACGTATGCGAGCACCGTGTTCGCTCACGCTGCTCCCAAACATCTCCACACCCTTCAGGTGATTCAAAACCGTTTCATGCGCAAAGCCACGGGCGCCCCGTGGTACATGCGCAATGAAAACCTCCACCTTGACTTAGGTCTCCCTACAATCAAACAATTTATAAAACGCGCCTCGCGCCGATATTTTGATACCGCAGCGCACCACGCGAATCCCTTGATAGTCAACACTATCACATACACCCCGTCCCTTATTTCCCGCATCCGTAGGCCTAGGCTCGCCCTCAGCGAACCAGACGATGCCATTACCCTAGCGCAGATCGAGGCCGAAGAAGCCCGCAAACAAATACAGATGCGAAATCGTCAACCTAGATTTCGTCCTCGCCGGCGAGGACCGTCGCGACGTCCTTCCCAGTCTCGTCCCGATTAAGCGGCCCGAGCTGCATATTAGCAATCCGACCGATCCCCAAATAATTATAATTGTTTGCATGCTAAGTCCTCCCTCATTCCCCAGGCAACGTCCTGAGCCGAGGTCGAGCCCCACAGGGGGCACCCTCAGGCTACCGTTGCCCAAAATTTATTTAGTTTTAGTTTTAATTTTAAGTAGCGGTTGAGAGCCCTCAGCGCTCACCGCAAAAGTCCGCGTAACGGTGGAAGAAGGTCCCCTGGACCCACCACCTTCCTGTTCCAGTCAAAAAAAAAAAAAAAACCAACTCACATTCCCATTTATAATTAAACTAGCTTCCGCCCCGTGGTTTCACCCGCGTTCCCGTAGGATCTTATGTTTTCTCGGGATAATAAGTAGCCTTTGTGCTATTCCAGACAATAACCTATCTCTATGCCAAATATCATCAAAATCCGTTCAGTAGTTTTTGCGTGAAAGAGTAACAAACATCCATCCATCCATGCAAACTTTCACATTTATAATATTACTAGATTCCGCCCCGCAGTTTCACTCGCGTTCCTCAACAACAAAAAAAGAGATTTAAGGCTTATTCTATTCGATTCAATAGATTCGATTAAAATAATCTATACGAATTACTAATCCATATTAATATTTCGGTCAAAGGGTACGGTAGACTAAATTAAAACCTTACCTGATAATAAAACATAAAAAATCATAATTTCGAGTCGACAACATATATCCGCAAAATTCGGATTGTCGAGTATTTTGTTAAATTCTAATGGTGCAAATGGTAGTCGCCATATTGGCCGAGCACAGTACCGCCATATTTTTAATGAACGCATCCCTGTCAGTCAGTGTCAGTTTTTTCTTTTGTTTTCCCTTATTTCGGGAAGGCAAAGGGTTCTAGCCCATACAGCCTAATCATCAGATCACACTGTATTCTCAGTGTGTAAATGAGCCTTTATTGACAGACTATTATTTTTGTTTCCCGTTGTTTTTTCTAACCATGACACTGGCAGTCATCGTTGGTACGATGGAGCCATAAACAATAAATTGGAATTGGATTGAACTATCCGACACTGTTACCAGAAGGTTACATTTCTTTTCGTAACTTTTGAACTCCTCGCGTAACGTGTAACGTAACTTTTGAGAACAACGAGATTTGTAATACTAGATTTTTATTGCAAACAGTTTACAAAAGTATCCAAATTGAACGCACCTAAAACTGGCGCGTCTAAGGCCGGGAATATACGTCAGATTTTTTCATCCGATAGTCTGATACGGCGTACTAATACAAACCACTACCGATAACTATAAAAATATCTACCTACATTTTGTAAAAGATTGTGTATTATGAGTCACATTTAACCCGAACAAAGCCGGGTTTTCATCTAGTTATAATATAATATAATAATAATAATTAATATTATAAAGCTGAAGAGTTTATTTGTTTGAACGCGCTAATCTCAGGAACTACTGGTTCGAATTGAAAAATTCTTTTAGTGTTGGATAGTTCATTTATCGATGAAGGCTACAGGCTATTTTTTATCCCGGGAAAACATAAGATCCCTCGGGAACGCGGGTGAAACTGCGGGGCGAAAGCTAGTAATCTATAATAAGGATCTAATTACTGAATGGAAAGTAGAGCTATCGTCAAAGTCAAAGCCATTTATTCAGTGTACGCCCTAGAAAGGCACTTATGAAAGTCGGAACAAACGTCTTCCTAGGAGACCGTGCAAATGTAAATTCATCTTTGTTCATGTAATATTAATTATTATTGGTACTATAAATGCTATATTAGTGTACAATTTAACTCAATACCCAAAATACATTACATTACAAGTGAAGGTAATACTATATAAGCTACTTACAGTTAGTTACAGTTACCTTTGAAACCGGAATGCTACGGATTCTTGTTTATTTGCCCAAATTATAATTATCATAATATCCTCCTAATAACGTTAATTAATAATGATATTAGGTAACGTAACCCAATATCCTGGTAACGTAACAAAGAACGTGAGTGCGTAGGTAGGTAACGCCCTTAATTATTCATTTACTAGCTTCCGCCACGCGGTTTTACCCGCGCTCCTGAGGTATGTTATATTTTTCCGGGATAAAAGTTATGTATCTATGTGCCAAGTTTCACCCAAATCCGTTTAGCCATTTAGAAGTGGTATTATAATTTAAAAAAATACAATTACCTACTTAATTATAAACAAGCATTAGCAGGTAGCCACTTTTATAAGGTACATCGACAATATTCGTTACCGCAATATTATTTACCGTTTAAAAACGATTGCAAACACCAATGGAATACAAACCTTGTTGCTTTACGTTTAGATTTGAAATACAACAACAAGAGAATCGTACTATCTCACTCAGAAAAATTGTGAACAAATAATGAAATATTTTCGCACCTATTAAAACGTATAGGGTGACAGTCTATTCACGCTCGAAGATGTTTTGTCTCTGTTTTTAGTGCAGCGTGTCGTGAGACGAATGACTTCTGTGGCCACGTCCACGTTACGTCACCTGCTGAGAGTGATGTCACGCATTGGGGGATCAGAAACCCGCGCCGTGACAAATATCCGTACAAATATAATTTATATAACTTAACTAGCTGTCCCCCACGGTTTCACCCGCGTAGCGGTATAAAAAAAATAGCCTACGACCGATTCTCAGACCTACCGAATATACACAAAAAAAAACATCACGCGGTCGAGCCGTTTCGGAGGAGTTTGCAGACAAACACTATGACACGAGAACTTTATATATTAGACTAGCTGTCCCCCGCAGTTTCACCCGCGTAGTGGTATAAAAAATAGCCAACGACCTATTCTCAGATCTACCGAATATACATATAAAATTTCATAACGATCGGTCAAGCCGTTTCGAGGAGTTTGCAGACAAACACTGTGACACGAGAATTATATATTAGATAATGCTTTGACGGTTATTATCATACATAAAACTAGCTTTATGGCCGCGGCTTCGTTCGCGCAGAATATTTACTTATATGTTGCTTTCTCCCAATCTCGATGAAATAAAGCCTATTCGAAGTGCCAAACCACGCCGCATTAACCTGTGGAAATTATATGAAAAACAGACAGACAAGAGAAAAAATCTCTTTGCATTCTGTTACTCTTACTACATCACTTACACTCCATTTTTTATAAAAAAAATAAATAAAATACGTGTGGCACTCGGGGACTGCCGCGGTAAAGCTATTGCATAGCATTTTTTTTGTCAACTTATGCAATTATAATAATTTATTTATTTTTTATTCAGGCAGTTTTTTTTTTCCTTTTTATTTTCTTAACTTGTATGTATGTGTGTGGGAGGTGTTACGTTTTTTTGTTACGGGTTTTTTTTTATCAAAATTTCTTGATTCGGTCTCAAACCCCGAAGCCCGCGATAAAAGCTATACAATAGCTTAAAAATGTATACACACTCAGACAATTATTTACCTATGCAAAATTCTAAAGGCAGGACAATAGTTGGTCAATTCGTGGTCAATTCATTCAGCACCATTTTTGACCAGCAACCAGTAACTTCTTTAGGCGCATTGAGTACTTTTTGGGTGAACAAAAATCATGGAACTCGCAAAATCGTCACCCAACGCTTTCCATGAGCTACATGTTTTTTAATTGAACAAAAAGCGTGAAACTCGCGTCACCGTCACCGCACGCTTCCCATGTTTTCACTTCTATCGGCAGTCCCCAAAGACTACCCCGCATGTTTTTTTATTCTTTAAATTGCTTTTCCTATGTTATTATTATTTATTTATTTATATATTAAAAAGCCATTTATAATCTCCATCAACTTAATAGCACCATTAAGCTGCAACTAGCTTCCTCTGCAAAGCTTACACAAACAAAATAACACTAAAATCTGTGTACATTCGCCGTTTAAATCCAAGTGGGCACTAAATAATAAGTTAACAAGTACATAAAGTCGGTTATCTATAGCTCTTAGTCATATAATAGTGCTACGTTACAGTCATTAGTGATATAGGTGCGGGCCGTGCTGAAAATGTGGATGCGATAAGCGCAAGGTGAGAGCGAGGTGATGGGCGGAGCGGGCGGATGTAATGTATGTAGTTTGAAATAACGTAAACCGAGCACAAACTATACTGGCAAAAAAACTCAAAATAAAAAAGTAATTAAGTATATGAAATTAATATTTTGTTTACTATTAAACTGTGTCCTTACGTATGTTCCGGAACATCTGCAAAAGGAACACTTTTTTAGGTTATAGGGATGTAACCAAACCTCTTCATTTTGATGCGACTTTTGCTAATTAACTTTTTAACTTTTTTTTTATGTCAAAGACTTAAATCAGGCAAGCGGTCCACCTGATGATAAATGCCTACTATCGCCTATGGATATTAGCAATACCACTAAGATTGCAAATGTGTTGCCGACCTTTATAATGCCTCGAAGCCCCAACTGCAGGAATACTACTGGTGTTTGGCAACAGATTTTCAGCTTGAGGGTAGCGCGCCAGGCGGGTACTACAAAATACCTTACCAGCGTGCTATAGTTTTCTCACGAACTTTTCCTTCACTGAAACCTCAACCTCATTGTAGGATTCGAACCCAGGACGTCACCAAGCTATCATCAGTGTTTTTTTTTAATATTTTTTAATGTAGGATAATTGGTTTCGTAATATTCGTAGGCTTAATATTTTAGCATTAAAATAATATTTGATTTTATTATAGTGTGTAAGTTGTCTTGAAACCAATAAATAAAACTTTTTTTTTTAAACTGTAAAATATTTTAGTTTCCGCCAATCGCTCCGCAAAGTGTCCACAGTGTTAGTTCGGTGGTGTCTCTCGGATTTTCCCAGCGATATCTAAAACCGAGCCGGGCAATTAGGATAGTTTGCGAGCGCTCTATTGCCAAATGATCTGTGACTATTAACTAACCAATACCGACGCAACTGATTACCACACACAGACTGTATTTAAATAATGTATTAGATAATTTAATCATTTCAAATTATTATTTTTTTAATTCAAAAGTATCTTTATTAAATGAACTCATTACAAGTATTTTTAATCGTCACTTGTTTCAATTTTATATAGCTATTTGATTAGATATGTCACTGTATACTATGGTTATACCTCTACATATAAAACAAAGTCCCCCGCCGCGTCTGTCTGTCTGTATGTATGTTCGCGATGATTTCAAAACTATTGTACCCAGAGTGTAAAAAACTGACGCTATTAAACGCTTACTATTACGTTATCGTTTACGACATTTCTCTATAGGAATTTGCACAGCGCCTCTGGCGGAATACTCATGGAACTAATTCTTCTATACAAAATTTTAGTAAACGCTAACGGCGTTTATTTACGTCAATTCTTTACACTCATTACATTTTCATACGGTTTTCACCGATGGACAGAGGATTTGAGTAAATTGGCTGAAATATCATTGGACTTTACTCGTATGCGCCGCGTAAACCAATAGAGCAGAGGTCACCAATTAGGTTTATTAGGAGTTCATTTAAAAATATAAAAGTTTATCGCGGTCCGGTCCAGATGATGACTGGCAACCAAGCTTAGATCATTTCCCACAGATCCTACTATAATGTTACTAATTATTTCAAATTATTGTGTTTGGATAAGTGCGGATTTAAAAAAATTGCACTCCGGGAGTGCCGACAGAAGTGAAAACTTTTTTTTTTTTTGAGAGATTGAGATTGAGCTCTTGTATCATCATCATTATCATTAAATTATTACAATCTAAAATTGTTTTTTTTCTGAGTGAGTTTGTTTTGTTATGGCGCCAAAACTACTGACAGTGACTAGCGACATTACTGGCCGCAATTATTTTAATAAGAGAAAAAAAAATAATAAATAAACTAAACGTCAAACTGCGTCTCGCTCGTAACGGTGTCGCGAGTCCAGAGGCTTTACCTCATATAAAAAGAAACTAAACGTCAAACTGCGTCTTATCAAAACGGTGTCGCGTCTCATAACGGTGTCGCGAGTCCAGAGGTTACACTTAACAAAAACCATGTGGACATTTTTGTTAGTCAAAGTTTGGTCCACACAATATAGGTTGGCGGTCCGGATTCGGACCGCGGTCCGCCATTTGGTGACCCTGCAATAGAGTAATGAAACTAAAGAATATTATTTTATAAGTATAAAGTACTTATGACTTTTGTAGATCTATTTAAATTTTAAAACTATATTTAACTGAGGTGCTCATAACATATTATGAATTTCTTACAATTTTGTTGTTGTCGTTACATTATCTGGTGATATTTTTGTCGAACACCAATAGAAGCTTGGCGTCAGGTCTTCAACCAGCCAACTGTCTTCAACTTGGTAGCCAGAGAGGCGGGTACCTAATACAATGCTACCAACCAGCTTCGCTAATTACCAACATGCCCATATGTCATAGTAACAAGCTGGTAACGATCAGGCGTAATTTGCGTGTAAGGACCTTTAAAAAGTGGTCGTACATTGTACGTCACGGGAACGCAAAGGTCGGAAAATTGAGGTTGTACGCAACTCGTCTTCAGGTCAATTAGGCCCCACCCGGATGTGGTGTGTGGCGCAAGTGACGGGTTGTTACAGATCGATGTACTTCCCCGGTGCCCACTGCTGAACGTTGAGCTGAGGTATGTGATACGAACTTGAGTTATGAAAAGCATATGTCAAGGTCCAAAATTGAATGAATCTGTACTTATGATTCTCGTCAACTTTCCTCCTTCCCTCACTTCTCCTAAAACATTCCTTTTACTTAACTAAATAGATCAATATTCGTCCAAAAAAAAAAAACAGTTTTATGTATAGATTGCTTTAACCAATAATAACTAGATATATAGAATTTATGACGTCACAGTCATTACACGCATTTTGTCTATATTTAACAGAAACAATCAACTACCTAATTAAATTCGAAACACTAAAAAAAGGCCTTATAATAAAAACAATGTTAAAACAAAGATTTTTTTTTACTTTAAAAAAACCGCTTGGTCTTATGCCTCGGGCCACTGGTCACCATTCAATATACACAATGTTAAATGATGTAGATTCAACGAGTGCGCGAGTCTGGAGAGCCGCTTATTTAATTTTTGATGAGTCAGATAGGCTCAACTACTTAATAATGAAGAGTCTGTAAGGCGTTCACAAAATTTATGTTAGGTCTATGTTACAAACCATGGTAAGGGTAAATTTTACAAATGTGGAGTAGCAATACGAATAATGTAGCAAGACGCAAATAGCTACCAGCACCCATGCTTGGGGTTATCTTAGTCAGGGACGATAAGGGGGCCCCGCACACGCAATAACAATACGTTCTTAATTATCTACATTTTATCTGTAGACGTTTTAATGCGTAAACATAATGATTCATTCACGCTACTTAAATTCTTAGAAAATAGGTACTCAATAACAAGCTGATCTTTTTTTATTTTTTTAAATTCACTCACACATAATTATATTTATTAGGTTAATGATTTGATTAAATTTAACATTTTTGTTACAAAAGTACCTAACCCTATATGTTTAAATGAAATGAAAATATTTTTTATTCAAATAGGCCTCCATAAGCAACTTATGAATAGTCTGATTGCAACGCACGGTTCGGAAGGTTGCTATTACTGAGAAGAGCCGGCAAGAAACTAAGCAATTTATTACAAAAAAATATATTTATACAACATTTAACATTATTTCAGCATATTTCAGTGAAGAATTTAAGGAGCAGCTATACTATTCTGTACTTAAACTCGACGGTGAATTCTCGAAGCGACTATTTTCTGTCTCACTCGTGAACTCCTGACTACCGAATTTCACGAGTGAGACAGAGAATAGTCGTTGCGTAAATTCACCGTCGAGTTTAAGTACAGAATAGCATAGCTGGTTGTAGCTATAGGTACTAAAAAAATATTAAACGCGTGTGCTATTTGACTATCTTCACAAATAATTTTATTATTAATATTTAATTCAATACGATTATTATGGTTTCTATTCTTTCCTCTTTCAGAGTTTATAATGTCCCAAGCTGTTTTTACTTTACTGGTTGATTTACTAATTTTATTTTTTTAGGTAGATGGACTTGGCAGAAGCACAAAAATTCTTATTTTTTTTGTTGATAAGTCTTAACATGCTCAATAAAAATAGTATTTTGATTAAATCTTTTCATACCATACAGCTCATACAAATTAGCTCTACTTTTATAAATTCCAACCGTTGCCCAATCGTTAAACTTAATATGCTTATTTCTATTGAAAGACTTTGGTTTGAACGTATTG
The DNA here is from genome assembly GCA_951216915.1 of Tetheella fluctuosa. Classification (NCBI taxonomy): domain Eukaryota; kingdom Metazoa; phylum Arthropoda; class Insecta; order Lepidoptera; family Drepanidae; genus Tetheella; species Tetheella fluctuosa. Next base: position 342,844 of record OX578229.1, on the reverse strand, counting down.
TCGAATTCCTTTCTTATAAAATCAAAAAGTTCACTATATAGATTATCTTGTTCTCCCAGAGCCATTTCAATAGAAACAATATTTTTATTTACATTGTTTTTTTAATCTAACTATACGTTTTAAGGTCTACATGTTATTTTATGGGGAGTAATTTTGTTCTCATTTAAAAACTCCAAATTTTACCAAAGTAAGACTATAAAATTTTGAGACTAGATCGTAATCCAAAAACTTTAAACATAAATAATAATCGAGACTACAATCAGCGAGTAAAAAGTAAAAATAAAATAGAAAATAATTATATTAGCCGCTATTTCAGAACATCCTTCAGTTTTTTAGGGTTCCGTAGCCAAATGGCAAAAAACGGAACCCTTATAGATTCGTCATGTCTGTCTGTCTGTCCGTCCGTATGTCACAGCCACTTTTTTCCGAAACTATAAGAGCTATACTGTTGAAACTTGGTAAGTATTCTGTGAACTGCATTAAGATTTTCACACAAGAATAGAAAAAAAACAATAAATTTAGGGGGTTCCCTATACTTAGAACTGAAACTCAAAAATTTTTTTTTCGTCAAACCCATAAGTGTGGGGTATCTATGGATAGGTCTTTAAAAATGATATTGAGGTTTCTAATACCATTTTTTTCTAAACTGAATAGTTTGCGCGAGAGACACTTCCAAAGTGGTAAAATGTTGGTCCCCCCCCCCTGTAACTTCTAAAATAAGAGAATGATAAAACTAAAAAATATATATATTATATAATTTCACCGGCTCCAATACCCTCCTAACCGAAACACAGTAATACAAGTGCACTTCTTTTTCACGGCGGAATTAGATTATGGTGGTAGTATTTCCCCAGGCGAATTCTGCACTAAGAGTTCTATTACCTACAGAAAGTACAAGTACCAGTTGCCTAAATACCCAAAATAACGATATATGAAAACCAATTAAACTAAACCCTTTATAAATAAACGTCGCACAAACAACCATGGGGCCTCTTACTGCTTTTTATTACTCCACAGATTTCCTTTACCAAAAGCTTCTTAGCTACAAGCACAACCGAAAAAATGATTAATGAAGTCCTGACTTATCTGTGCTGACCGACCGAGTCTTGGCAAAAAAATATTAAGACAGCCGGGTGGACGCAAAAAAAAATCTGACCATCAGGGAAAACTCGTTAAGTGTCTAGACTCGTTCCAAAGATAGGAAAAGAGTAATTAGTGATTTATTGATTCGATGAAATTTGATGTTTGGAAAGATTACTACATAGAGCTTAGAAACTATATATCTTTTTTTTACTTTGTTTGACTACAATCTCACCGTGGTAGGTGATGATGTGGCCGAAAGTGGTAAGCACAGACTACCAGACAGAAGAAACTGACTCTCAAGTGCAGCTATCTGATTTTCAACTTGAGGGTAGTTGCCAGCCAGGCGAAAACTACGAACTACCGTGCTAAGGTTTCCTTACGATATTTTCCGAAAGCTCAAGCTCGTTGTACGATTCGAACCCACGACCTTAATCGCGGTATTTGACAACACTACTACTGAGCAATCATCGCCATAAAACTTTGAATATATTTGTGCTTAGAAGTGAAGTTGTACATGTAAGAAACGACTAAAGTAAGACTGATATTTTTGACTGAAGTATTTATATTCAATACGTAACATATTTTCTAGTTTAGAACATTAAAATATTGTCGAAGTTTTAAGGGGCTGCTGTGCGGTTTTTAACCAGCCTCCAACTGAGGGCAAATAGAGTCAGCGAACGACCGTGTGGATTGAAACTTCAGCCGACTCCCTTACCCTTGGTTGGTATCTGGTTGACAACCTTGTAGCAGCTTTTTAATCTAATCATTTATGGCCATGATTCAAACTCAAATTAATTGTAATTTTGTCTGAATATGCATTTTCTAAACAGTTACAAAAACATTAAACATGATGTGCGGAATTGAGACACATTTTTTTATTATGGTTAAAAATGTTAAAGTTAGATAAATATCCTGTTATTTATATTCAACTGTCATTTAATAAAATCACAATAAAATGTTTTATTATTGTCACTCTTATGTTAATGAAAAGAGATGGCAACACATTTATTGGAGGTTTTAGCTATTGTAGATTTATAAATTAATTATGAAACAGGGTTATTGATTCACACATAGATTTATTACAAAAGTAGACTGAACTAGATTTGCAATAACCTGAATCAAAAACGTGTTCCTGTAATAATCTATTGAGCCACTGTAGACTCTGCGTGCACTATGACCCAGTCATAGCTCTCTATTATTATGCACTACTAAATTAGCAACTACATAAGTGTACTCTACAACGTGAGAGTGAGGTAAACTGTACAACGTTACGTAGCAAGCAGTCCACGTAAGCGCCATACATCAGGCGCGGATGGCTAAGGCGAGGCGAGGCGGTATCAAGCCAACCGCTTTGTTACACGTGCCGTGGATTTCACCGAATTAATCATTCCCATGTCGTATTACTTGCCTAGCTGAGGGTTTTCTCTCATTTATTTTATGGTAATTAGAGGTTTTAACAAAAAAAAAGGTTTTATAAGCCTTTTTTTATGAGAAAGAAACGATTACGTAGCTCTCCTGTTAAATCATCGGTACATGTAAAAATATTCATAGTTGTGATAGAAGGGAAAGGATCGTATGATTTAAATAATGTTAAGACTTCTTGATCACGTGGAAGATGGATTCAATTTAGATAGCCTGCTATGATACAAGCAACGATTTGGCTAAACCACAGACAGGACGATGTCAAGGTAATATATAATTTTATACCCCTTAATGTGTTTCAGTAAAATTTAATCATATTGGAACATTATAATCGTTTACATGAACTGTACAGGGCCTCGAGTAATGACATATGTACAAGCGATAATTAATTGAACCCCTCGAAGTGACAGCGCGTCGCTTGTCACTTGTGGCGTGACGCGTGACGCGTGTGCGAGCGACACAGTTTAATACAACACCGAGTGATGAGATATCGTTTGTTGTTAATACATGCAATATATGCATAGGTATGTAGATTAATTGTAAACTAAACTATACATTTTATTTAGGTTATAAAGCTGTTTGGGTAAAGTTAGTAAGTTTCATTTCATATCAAAATGATAAGATATATATAAATTTTCAAGGAAATTATTAATAGGTTATATACTGAGGTGCATCGTATATCAAACTACAGGTCTTGGGTTCAATTCCCGCTTAGAACAGACATATGTATGACCTTATTATGATGTATGTTTGTCCTGAGTTTGGGTGTAATTATCTAAACCTACATATAAGTATGTATTAAGAGAGGAGTATATGTATATAGTGGAATTATCAGTTATCTGGTTTCCATAGTACAAGCCCTGATTAGTTTGGGATCAGATCCTCACGTTTGAACAGTGACACAGGATATAATTTATTTATATAAAACTGATTTCTTTTATTATAAGCCAGTACATTTTGCGTAGATCCTTTAGACGCTCTTAAAGTTCCAAATACAGTTGAATGGCTATTTCAACTGGGAGTCGCAAAAAGGTTTTGTTACAAGCAATTAAAACGACAGAATTAGTTCAGTAGTCACGCACAAAGCTGCTGCGTAACAGTTTCAATTTAAACAATATCTTAGGAACAAGTGACACAGTTAGTCTTTCATCCACTAAACCGTGCCAAGTTAAATACTCCAAAGCTTAAGGGGCGTGGTGGGGCGTCGCCGACTCCGCGATTTACTGGATTTATACCGGGAGCCCGTTACAAATCTTCGGTAAGCCACAGTCGAAACAGTTCACTTTGTACCGGATTTACGTTTATTAAGCGTGTTTAATATACTATATTTCTACGCAATCTGGGTCACTTGCATGTACTTAAGCTGTAAAAAAATCGATTATTAAATCTGTAAACATAAAGTCGGATGCCTATATTTAAGCGATGATAGCTCAGTGGTAGTGACGTCGGACGCCGCGGCGAAGGTCGTGGGTTCGAATCCTACAATGAGCTTGAGCTTTCGGTGAAGGAAAACATCGTGAGGAAACCATAGCATGGTGGTAGGGTACTTTGTAGTACCCGCCTGGCTGGTTACCACCCTCAGGTTGAAAATCTGTCGCCAACACCTATTGGTGTGTTCCGGCAGCTGCACTTGAGAGCCAGATCCTTCTAGGCTTTGTGTGCTTACCACCTTTGGCCACATCATCACCTACCATCGTGAGATTGTGGTGAAACACAAGCCTATACAAAGTAAAAATAAAAAAAACACTCCTTCATTCACTAATCACGACATCTCAGGAAATAGGGTGAAATCGGAGGAAATTCAAGCCCTAAGGGGATGTAAGGGGGAAATACAGTTTGTATACTTACTGTAACTTTTTTGTAAAAAGGAATTGGAATACAAAATTTAGTGTAAACATTGCTCGGAGCAAAAAAAATTATGAATTTTGTATTGTAAGGTTTTTCCTAAATTTACTTCTAAGTAAGTGGAATGGGGAGTTAATGTTTGTAAGTAAAAAAATTGTGTTTTACCCCTATAAGCACCCATGTATATATTAGTTTAAAAACATCCTGTATGTGACGAGCATTTATCGTTTATACTAAAAGCACAGGTACATTTCAATTAATTAAATCTCGAGACTCCGAGACGCTTAATAGAAAAGTTTTTTAAGATAATTCAATTAGATTGTGTAGAAACTAATCCCTAGGCATTTTCAACAAAGCCAGACGAAACAAAATTACATTTAGCTTTACGTAACAATAAAAAAACTATTCATGAAAACAAGTTTATTGTTTCATTTAGAACTTGAACGTAATATTTGAAAACTAAAATCTAGGTACGAACTGAGTAAGTTTCAAAATCTGATATGGAATAAATGTAGACTACATTAGACTAATAATAATAGAATAAAGATTTAGAGCGGTGTTGAAAGTGGGCTATAAATACTCCGAACGATATTATTACAAAAAGACAAGGGTATCTATGTTCGATTTGAATATCAAAGTCAAAGTCATCATGAAATCAAAGGTATGGTGCAAAATAGAACAGGTGTAATACGCATTGGGCCCAAAATGTGTGAAAGTGATGCGGCGTAATATATTTTGAACCCAATGTGCACCTAATGCGCGTCATGCCCAAACCATCTATTTTGCGTCCAATAGAAAGTCAAAGTCAAAGCCAATTATTAAGTTTAGACCCTAGGACAGCACTATGAACATCGAAGCTGCTGAAACTACCTCCGGTTTGGAAGTTAGCCTTCAATTGAGTAGAACCGGCAAGGAACTCGTTACATTTTATGATCAATCTGACTTTTTTTTTCAATCAAATTACGTAAAACACAAAAAAGCACGAATAACGAAGAAAGAAGAAGTTCAAACCCAATATATAAGAAAATCATAACTACTACTAAGTACTTAGTTCTGAAAAACCTCAACCAACTAAGTGGTGAAGTTTAAATAAATTGTTGAGGATTGGTGCAGGTGCAATAAAGGAGTCAATCAAAAGTATAGGCAACACTTTTAAGATATTTGATAAGAATAGTGAACCTTCGATTAACTTTGATCTTAACCAGTTAAATTCCAGTAAACTGAAACCTCTACAAAGTAGCCACATCATTCCTCATGATAATAAAGTACGAAAAAAGAAAACAGGAAAAGTATAAAAAATACATGTTGCGAAAATAATTGACGCGATTGTTAAAGTTTGCCCGCTACGGGAGAACTCGCCCGAAATGTACAAAACTTTTGACTTATTCGCTCTTACCAATAAAAACTCTCCCTTTTTTCTGTAAACAACGACAAGCCATTTGTGATATAACTTATTCGGGTCAAATGGCAGTCGCTATTTAAACAATTAATATTGCCTTGTTGTTGAAAAAATAATGGAGTAGACATATGAAAGAAATAAAATTTACTTCTTTATCAATAGTCATTTATTGTAATGTAATATAATTAACTTTACCTCATAATATAAGTATCCTTTTAATTTAATTTCTTGTAATGTAATTTCAGTCATTAGATACTCACATAAAATTAAATTAGCTAAAAGCTTTACAACGATGAATCAACGAAAAAAGCTCTCTCCCGTGGTTCCCTCGAGCGTCTGTTTGTTTACTTAAGTAACTTTTTCACCCTTTCCCAAATTTAATAAAACTTGGAATCGTTCTCAAGTAGCTACTTACGGTTCAAGTGGGCGAGACGTTCAATTTCCATCATTGCCAACTCTTCGATTAGAAACCACGTAAACTGTAAAGTTAAACGTAAAATTAACAAGTACTGGGTTCATTACCGTCTGTCTTTTGTAAAGTTCACGAGAGTTTTGTAAGAAGTGGAACATTTCATGGAAACTCCCTCCGACCGCCCGAGCCAGCTTACAGAAACTGCTTTGATTGTTTAGCGATAAATCGAAAGGAATTCCGAGGAGTTACTCCACTAATTTTCCTTTGGAAACTTTCCTTTAAATCATAATAAAGAAAACGACGAGGAGCATTCGAGGCACCTTTATTTAAACGAAATTGATGATGTCGTCGACATAAAGGAAAATTTTGATTGAATCGAAACAGAAGCCAGTAAAGACGGAAACGATCGTAAAGCACCTAAAATATCGAAGTGGATGGAAGAGAAACTTATCAAATTGGGAAATACAGAAGCAGGGGTTATAAAAAGTTAAGTCGACGACACTAGAGTTCATATGGAGAAAGTTAAGGGAACACTTTGGTAAATGTGCCGATTTCGACACCCCGGTCCCGCTTCTGGGAAATAACAAAAAAGTTTTTGACTTATTGGCGTTTGAAGGAACCGGCTTCGGCGTAAACATGTTTGATGTTTTTTAGGGCAACATTTAGGCCAACTAGTTTATAAGTTACAGACGTTTACGTGATAGAATTACGGAAGCCGTGAACTTGTTTGTTGGAATACATTTAGAGTTAATAACATTCAGTTACAATAAGTACGTGGAAAATAGTTATACGATGGAAATTGTTTATGTTATGCAATAAATCAATGTTTTATGTTTAACAAAGTTTACGTCAGTGTGTGTAGCTTTCATATCCAATACTGATAATTTACGATAATATATTATACCTAAGTTTAGTTTACTATTATCATACAGAAAGTCACTAGCTACAAACTTTATACTAAAAATCAAAAAAGAAAGCAACCAATTACGTAAAATTCTCAGTTCCAAAAGTTACTTGATGAAGTTATTGAAGTGCTGTTGAAAGGCATTGATTCCTGGATTTTGAACAATACGTCGCGTCGTTCCATTGTCATTCAGTATGGTTCTAATTAAAACATTTTTAAGTAAGACCGCTTTAGCGTGATTAAGTGGTGAGCATTTGTTCTTGACTCGGAAGCAAGTTGACGCAGATCCATTGTAGCATCTTTGAAGTTTCCACAACATTTCTGAGAATCGACTTTAATTTATAAGTGTCTACTTACTGAGACTCTGGCTAAGTAGGCTGCCAATTATTACTTATTTCTAATATATTCTTGATTTTTACAATAATTATATAAATGCTATTTTAGATAATAATAAGTTCAGATTAAATAAAATAAAATAAATATTCTTGGACATTCCTCACACACGGCCATCTGACCCCAAACTAAGCAGAGCTTGTACTATGGAAGCCAGATAACTGATATACTACTTATTATACTACTTTTCTTTTGAAAATACATACTTATAGATAATTACACCTAGACTCAGGACAAACAGACATGTTCATGCAAACAAATGTCTGTCATGAGTGGGAATCGAACCCACGACCTGTGGCGTGATAGATAGGATATCTTACCAAACACGCCAAACAGCTCGTCAAAAAATAAACATTGAACTGCATCAAAGTTACATCAGTATCGGCTTTCTAATTAATAAACTTTCTATTTAAACATTAAATAATATCGCTGATGAAGATGTTAAATAAGTGCAAATAAAACATTAATTTCCGCTTTAATCAATATCTGTGTACTCATTATAATTGGAAATTATGTTAAGCAAACCCAATTTTAAGATGTAACGTTTAATTTAAACATTTTAATGTAAAAATATCAGTCACTACTGGACAGAATACCTTACCTAGACGAACATCTCGTATATTTCAAAACATATTTGGTAGTTGTTATACAATTACTTACTACCTACATAATAGCCTATTATCTATTTGTTAAATTCACAATCCGTTCCAACATTCATCATAACGATTCCCTCTTTACCTACGACATCTAATTGAACCGCCAGCCGCTGCAGCGCTCCATCCAAATTCTCATCTTTCCCGTATTTAGCTAAAATGGCTATTTAACAATTCGCCTGAGAGAAGCTGCGTCCATCAATCATAGACGCGATTACAAGCTGGGCTGAAGCGGTCGGCTATTACTCACCAACGAAGCCAATCATTTAAGCGGGAACTTAAAGCGCACCAAGGGATTCTATGATTCATGTGATCCTGGTACAAAATTTACTGACCACTAGGAAAAAAGTAGCGAAATTAAACGTATATACAGTGAGATGCTTGGAAGGAAATTGTGTTTTTTAACTCCATTATGTCTTTAAAACCAGGTCAGAAGAGTCGTTTGGTTTAGACTCACGTCTTTCCGGATGCGACACGTTCCTACTTCATAAGTAAACATCTCTTGTCTTATTAACTTAATTTATGTGAATTTAACATAGAATTGTTAACACCAAACTGACAATATACTTAATGGGGTTCTGAAGAAAGATCTGAAGAGATTTTTACAGGGTCGGTGACGCGCAAGTGATGCCCTTGGTGTTGCAAGCAAGCATCTATCGAGTATCGTTGTCTTCCGAGAGCCTATCAAGGCTTTTTGAGTTTACCATCTTTTCAGTCACATCAACTCTTTCCATGCCTATCCAAGTAATAAAATGCAACCATTGTAATCGCGTTTTGTAAAATCTATGGCTATTTTTTAAATTATGAATACACGTAAATCACACAGTAAAACAAGACAGCGTATCACAAAGCCGAATTCACGAGCATGCCTTCTGTGCGGTGTACAGTTTTCAAATTAATAACCTTGCGACGACCCTGCGTGCTGGCGCTGACACCCATTGTTCTAGTGACATCCCTATTTCATTTGGACAAGTGTTTTATCACGAAATGTTTGTAGGACGACTGTAGCCGAGTTGGTGATCTCATAAAGTGATATAATTGTTCTGTTACTGGATAAGATTTTTCTAAATATACAGGTTGATTTTTTAGTCACTGGCCATAATTGCAGGGGTTAAAGTACTCGTCAATATGAACAACTTTTACTATGGGACCAACTTTGATACCTTACCGGTGTCGCTTTTTTAATGGTTTCAGTACAAATTGCTTAGAAATTATCATCTAATACACGAAATATAATGAAAGATAAGTAATAATATAAAATCTATATACTATTTATGATAAAGCTGAAAAGTTGTTTGTTTGAAAGCGATAATCTCTGGAACTACCTGTCGGATTTGAAAAAATCTTTTTGCATTTAATAGCCCAATTTTTGAGGAAGGTTATAGGTTTATTAAATGCTGGTGAAACCGCGGGGAATAGCTAGTTTAATAAAAATCTTTCCAAAAATAAAGCATAAAAAATGCAATTTCTTCTGAATTTAGCGAAAAATTATTTATTTCTAACACTTTGAAACTTAACGATGTACTCGCTCAATCTCATTCACAACATCTGGCGCCGGCTACTCAATCACGTACTGAACGGCACATCGGCGCTTTTAAATAGCCTTTAAGCAGCCAAAATGCACACATGCACTTTGAAAACCAAAACACGAGTGCTACCTATTTTTTCCAAAATTGATACATGGAAATGCTTCTGGCTTGATGGTAGCCAGAAGGATGGTAGCAACATTGTAAAAATATCCTAATACATGTATACTATACAGTTTAATTATGTTTTTTTTCCTTCACCAAAAGCACAAACGCATAGGTGTACAAATTATTTAAACACATAACTTGAGTCACGGGCGGCGTCGGACTTCACGATAAATTTTCTACCTAGATATAGGAAAAGGTGATAGGCATTTTTGATAAAAAATACATTAATAAAAACATTTTTAACTTAAACACAAACTCAGGGTTAATAAAAAGTCAAGGCCTTAATAACATCGCAGAGAAGCCTTTGCATACACGTATCCTTCAAAGAGCTTGCGAAAATTGAGTAGGAAATAACGGAAATTAAAGTAACAGGACTTTGTGAGCCGGTCCACTGAGCTGCGAAACTCACTCGCTGAGGAGTGGGTATCCTCATTTAACATCAACATGTATATACCTCTTTGAAATTACAAACTGTGGAAGATGTAGTAACTGAATAAGTCTGTGATTGCCTATGAACTGTTTGCCACTTCAGTATGGAACAAACCCGTATACAATGTTTAACAATTTTATTTGATAATAGAAATTATACCCGGCGGGTTTGTACTTCTAAGAAACTTGGACGAGAAATGTCCATTATAATATCTTAGATTGTCCAAGTATTAAAAAATCAAATTCATTCTATTCCAATTTCACTCAGTTAAGAATTCCTTCATGCGTATTGAATAAAAACGTATCGTAGAATTATTGCTTGAGAAAGCACTTCCGTTTCCAATAAAAGGCGCATGCTATTTAATAAACGTTTGTATCAAAATGTCAATAATAATAATTTTACTGACGGATTTTTCCTTGTTTGATACGTTTTATAAAACATTATTTGAAATTGTTAAAGGTAACAGGCGGTTCTAAATATTAAAAAAACAAACGTGAGGCACCAAAGATCAGAATATATTCGAATAAACTAAAAGGTATCAGTAGTTGTATACGAAATATACTGAAATACTTTGAGATAGAATTTTAATCAGAAGATTTCCCATGCTATGATTTTTTTGAAAAAAAATGCATGTTGAACTAATTCCTTAATCACAAATTGCATTATTTATCTTTCAACATCCCAGTACGATAGATAGCTCGTTGGACATTAGATTACAAGCGACACACGGTGCCGAAGCGAGGGCGAGGTGGAAGGTACAACGTTGGGATGGGGTGGGCGTTGCAGACGAGCTTGTAAGGTGCAACTCGGTTAAAGAGCGCCGTGTCAAGGTTTAACTTCGTTGAGACGTCAGGCTAGGTAGCGAAGTGTCGGAGCATTTTGTTTGAGTATTGAATTTTGTAGTTTTATAAGTTATTAAATCAAAATCGATGATGACTTTGTGTCAACAGTATGGCACACGTATTACTGATCCCAAAGAGCTTCTGTTACGCAATTTTTGAAGAACCCGTTATCGTAGCACCGAGGGAAAACCATAATAGGGAAATCTTTAAAGCGGTGATAGCTCAGTGGTGACGTCAGATGCCGCAAGGAAAATTGTGAGTTCTAATCCTACAATGAGCTTGAGCTTTCGGGGAAGGTAAACATCGTGAAGAAACTTTAGACGGTTGTAGGGTACTTTGTAGTACCCGCCTGACTGGCCACCACCCTAAAGTAAAAAAATATATCTGAAATGCAAATTCAGAAATATTTTTTATTTTATAGTACATATTACTTTGTCATAAATAAGGCTAAAATAGCTATGAATATGAAAGTGGGTGGATATACGGGGAGAGCAAGACCACAAACGAGATGAATGGATTGTGTAAAAAAATATGATATAGGTAAGAAAGGAGTGAATGCAGATATGACAAATAGAAAGAAGGGCCGAAGGGGAGAAAATTACGCATTGCCCTGACTACAAATTATTAGGAACAGGGCAGAAAGATGGCGACATAAGGTTTTGTTGTCTCTAAAATTTTGGTTACATTTCAGACAGATTTTTTTTTATAAGAAAACGATAAACCTTCTAAAATACTTCCTTTTTTTCGAAAACCCCTAAACAAACTATTAACCAACGACGCGAAGTCAAAAAGCAACTTAAAAACAACTATATTAAACAAGTATTTCAAAGCTAGCCAATGTAATGAGTGAGTGTAATTTGTTCGTGCAAGTCGTTTCCCGGGGGAGAGATTTATTCCTGAAGACCCGGACTGTCCCGAGCCCCGTATCCCGGTGTCCGCAGCCAAGGACTTGTCACTTGAGTGTAACTACTGGACCAACCTATTTCTACACCGGCCTAGGAAGGGTTACTATATTTTTTTTGGAAATGTAGACTTTTCTGTATTTTTTTTTCATTCGCGCGTTTTTTTTTTTTTTTTTATAATGGGCTTGTATTTGAACACAATCTCACTATGGTAAGTGATGATGTGGCCGAAGGTGGTAAGCACTTTAACTTTAGGGTTTAATTATTTACTTTTGAGTGTTTTCCGTACTATTATCTAATGCCTTGCAATAGTTAATCTGTTTTTATTAACGTCTTGAAAATAGGATAAACAAAAAAGTAAACTTTCGCATCTATAATAATGATTTATAGAACTATATTTGTCTATAGTAGGCAATTATTAAATAAGATTGAATATAATTAAATTACACGAATGAGTAATTGTGACAGCGCTGCACTATTGTTTCAACAAACCACGCAATTAGGACAAAGTTAAATAACAACCCGGTCGCATGGCCACCCTATCCTAAAACTGTAGTATAACAACGTTCACAATGGCTATTGTTATCTGCTCGCTATACATCGCTAGCTAGCTTCACATTCACATGTAGATGTATCTTGTTTACTCGGAAATGGACTTTGTTGCGGATAACTTTATTAGTGGTATGTTTAGTTTTAATGGATGGAGGGGCGGGACTCTTGTCGTTTACTCGCTTATAAGGATCCAAAACTACGTATTGTGGAGTACAAATTCTTGGTAATGTAATCTCTTTTCCGGAGTCTTAAGGTGCGTTGTGGGTTGTGTTAACATGAATGTAATTTAAGAGTAGATTATGGGGTGATTCCGAGTGCTTATGCAGGTAAACCCTTTGCCTATCTGTTGTTTACCTTTAAGATGAAAACTGTGATAATGGCATGAGTTTTACAACTCCAGTGGGAATAATTTCTCCAACTATGTCGCACGTAACAAAGTATGTTACGGTGACTTGTTGTGAAAGTTTTGGCTGATAAATATAAGAACTGCTCAAGAATTTAGTTATCATGTTATGTCGTGAGAATGGGCAAATATTATCTTTATATAGAGCTAGTCGTGTCCTGTAGTTTTACACGCATTCCAGGAATAAAAATTATACTATGTTTCGATTGGGTTCAAGCTCCGGTCACTGCCAATTTTAATTTAATTTGTAGTAGTGTAGCCGTGTAAATATAACAAACACATAGACACTTATGCTTTTATAAAATGATAAAAAATAAGGTTTCATTTCATACAAAAGGTAGCAATCTCTGCCCCCGCTCAAACCATCCCCTACTAACTAAAATTATGTATGTAAATTAAGAACGCTGTATTGAATTTCTTTTTGTTAGCAAATGAGGATGTAGTACCTACCACATAATTATATTTCATCATGAATAAAAAACGTACGGTTTAAGGAAGAAAACATAAAAGCTACCTAATTACTTTATAACTTTCAAAAAAGCCAATCATGTAATCTTAATTATATTTGCCTTACCTTACATTTAATTACGTCTACTTATTTCAGAAATATAATTTGTGGTAGGTACTTAAACTGATAATTAAACGAGACATCTCTTAAGTACGCAAACAAAACCGATTGGAAAAACGAACTCAGTTGAAAATAGATATTACCACTGGCATTATTTCCGAAAACTGCTGCTGAAGCTAAATATTTGTACACTGGCAAAACTATTCGGTCTCACGTTTAGATTTTATTATGCTGTGTTGTCGACTACTGTCGGTCGGTACACTGGTCCGGGCCATCGAGTGTCATGTTTATTATTATTGTACTATAGCCGGTTAGGCTTACAAGTCGGCATGTTGGCATGAATGTGAATGTACGGAATTAGGTCGGCCGTGCGATAAATGTGACTGGATACGTTTCGTGCGACGCGTTGGATTGACGACTTTTATGTCGCGCTGTTAGTTATAATGTTACTTGATTTGTAGACGAAGATGATTGTAAAATGCCAAGAATGTGGCTCTAATAAATCATCTAGATAAAATATGAGGAAGGTATGGCGTCAATGTATTAAGTATTTTCGTTCACAGACATTGTGCTTTTAAATAAGCAGTCGTTGTATAAACATGTTTATCATAATTTATAATATAAATATAAAATAAGAAATCCTGCTTGACTGATAGACAGGGATGAACACAGAGCCTAAAACGCTAGTCCTAGAAACACGAAATTTAGATAATATGGTCCTTATGAAACGTAAGTAAGTATTACTAAGACACGATTTTTATTTTGATATATGTAAAAGCTACTATAATATTAAATGGGTAAGCAGACAACATGAAAAAGCATCCCAACACCCCGAACATTTCCCTAATATTTCTAGACATATGTAAATCATAAAAACTCATACAATACACAGCTATATCGCCCAGTTATAGATACACGACGAGGCATATTTACGCAACCTGTCACTCTAACCTTCATTATGCTAACCGTCTCTCGACACTGGCTGAAATAAACAAAGTGTATTGTCGCATTGAACGCCGCCCCTAGTCAGTATCCCACTGCCCCGAAGACTGTTCGGAATACGAATGTTTGAAATAGGAATGCCTCTTGACATGACGGACAACTGATTTTATTTAGGAAATTACTGGAATAGTTTGTTTCCTCTTCCTCTTCAGCCTTTATAAAATATGTCCCACTGAGCATAGGCCTCCTTTCACGAATAAAAGTGAAAGAGAATGGGTAAATACTGAGCACAGGCCTCTTTTCACGAATAAAGGTGAAAGAGAATGGGCTAATACTCCACCATGCATACCCACTGCGGATTGGTGGAGGTAATCAAGGAGGTGATCAACCTACTGTTGGAGTTTTCAAGCCACCTAGGAGGTCTCCAACTAGCTTAACGACTATCACAATTAAGTGTTAACCGGGTCCAACGGCTTTACGTGCCTGCCGAAGCACTGAAATACTCAAGATGAATTACCACTGACGTTGCTTAACTTTGCAGATCGGTTAAGAACGGCTAATCAAGCTACGCCACGTGCGCTTTGTGTGCCTTAATAGTCACTTAATTGGAGTATAAAAAGTTTTTATAGTTACACAGTTGTATAATGATATACAATGTGCATTTAATAAAATGCAGCGTTGTACTTGAGAGCCAGTTGCCTTCCTAGCTTTATAAAGGTTGGCAATCTTAGTGCGGTATAACTAATTTCCAAAACATGTATGGATGTTTGTGACTCTATCACGTATAAACGGCTCAATGGTTTTGAATGAAACTTGATACATAGATTGATAAGACCTTGGAATATCTTATAGGGTTCTTTGTAGGTATCCCGGAAAAACATAATATCCTTCGAGAATGCGGGTGAAACCGCGGGGTGGAAGCTAGTATGTATATATTTACACCAAGATTCCTGACATTCTTGCATGCAACGTTTGTCCCGGATGGGAATCAAACCCACAAAATGTGGTGTGCCAAAGAGGGTATCTTACCTCCACGCTAAGTGGCCTATCAATCGAGTGCTATCAGGATCTTATCAAAAACTTGTGAGACAGGCCTTACACTCGTGGTAACTTCAGTAGACTTTCGTGTCCTTCTAGGGCCTAAACTGAATAAATGGCTTTGACTTTGAATTTGAGAAGGATAACTTTTACTTTGTCATAACGATAAGAATGTAGGTAACGGAAATAATATAGAACTTATCTTTTAATCCGTTAAAATGTAAAATCAGATTTTGTTGCTTGAGAATAAACTCTAATAAACCTGTTTATTTTTTGTTTACAATATGGTCCTAAGAGATTGTATTCAAAATTCAAAATCAATTGACGAACAAAATTCAAGACACGGAATGAAAAGTATAAGTTCTCTATGATTTGAAATAAGTAAGAGTAAAGCAAATAACAACTCGTTATTATTGCCAGTAAGTTATTAATGTTCAACATTAGTATATGGATATAAATACACTGAAGTTAAACACTGATATCTTTAGCCTCATGTTAAATGTTGGGTTCCAGTTAGAACACCTTCGAATATTAATTGTAAGATGTTATTGTGAGAAACTTTCTTTAGCGATAACAAGCTTTCTTACATATTATATAGAGTTTCTTGTTCCATAAACTGTTATTTCTCGAATAACGGTAAGAATATAAACGCGGTGCCATATGATAATAATGTAAGTCACAAAATATATATTTCCTAAAGAATATTCTAACCGAGTTACAGGCTGGTTTGGTTATGGTCTTTACCACTTTCATTGTGCTCATATGTATTCTTTTTTTATTTTATTTTTATACAACTCTCTGACGTATATAAGATCTGTATGAATACATATTTCTCACGAACTTTGCCCTAAATCATATTAAAACTAGCTTCCGCCCCGCGGTTTCACCCGCGTTCCCGAGGAATCTTATGTTTTCCCGGGATAAAAAGTAGCCTATAGCCTTCCTCGATAAATGGGCTATCCAACACTGAAATATGTTTTTTAATCAAACCAGAAGTTCTTGAGATAAGCGCGTTCAAACAAACAAACTCTTCAGCTTTATAATATTAGTATAAATATTAAAGTATACATAAGAAAACCCGTTCACGCGCTACAATTGCTTTTTTGTATCTTAAAAATAATAATCAAGAAAATCACTTATTGACTGGTTCTATTGGAGATCCTTGGGAGGCCTATGTCCAGCTGTGGACGTCTTGCGGCTGATGATAATGATTCTTATTGGTTACTCAAACATGACTAAAAATCTCTCCGAAATGCGGACAACAACTAAGTAACTACAAATACCCTACGTCTACAAGCAGCAAATACATAATCGACAATAACCAAAAGAATTTCCAGTAAAATTTCAATACACTTCACTACTAGACCACTGGTATTCGCGTGTTCAGCACTTTTAAATCCAATTTCCCGTGCGGGAATTTATGGACTCTTCCCTAGGACACTCGTGTTGGAAACACATTTCGGTACGTGGAAGTCTTATTGTCGAAGTATCTGCAAGTAGGAGCCGGTCCACCGTTCAACCTTGTGCACTACCGTTATTGCATTTTGCATATTGCACGCCCGCTGGCTTGGATTTTCAAAAAAAGAATTGTAGAATCATTTGTAATCTTTTTTAATCATTTTATGGCTGATTTTTTGATTTATTTGTTATTCATGACGGTTATTTATATATTACGTTTGATCAAGTAACACTTGGCATTTAATAAAGCGGGAACTTTCTTGAAAAACATAAGGTCATTGTAGAATTCTTCGAACTCTTTGATTAATACATATGTTTAATTTTGAGACTAGAATATACGGTTCATCTTTAATTAACATGATTTGTTCTAGTTCTTCAATAAGGGCTTTAGAGAGATATGATGATGATTGAAAAATGACGAAACATAACTATGTCACAAATACTAAATTCATATTAGGTAACAGTTAAACTGGAAATTATACAAACCAAAATACTCATATATCGTAATTAGATCGATAGAATTTAAAACCAATTCAAATATACCTTTAGTGCTAATGCAGCGATATAAAAGCGACTGGCAAACGTACAGATTAGGGCAAAATGTGGGATTATACGGGATTACTCGCCATTGGACGTGAATCTACGGAACTTGTTCAAACTGGCCCCGGCGTGGACTGCGCTGCATGCAGATTTATTTAACGAAAGTAAGCTTCTTTATATTGTGAAATGTAGCCATAAGCTGTTCTGCTTCTAGCAATACTGGCTTAAAAGAGCAACTATTTTAACATTTACAGACCTTTTACCACTATTTTTGTAAAATTGTATTAAATAAGTTAATTGTAAAGTAGTATTCTAATAGAATTTTTATAATAGGAAAGGTACCTGTTTCCTACTATAAATGAGAAAGTGTGTTTGTTTGTTTGTCCTTCTTCCACGTAGAAACGGAACGTAGACTTCGTTTATGGACCGGAGAATGTCTTCTCGCGGGTAAAGTCACGAGAAGCTTGTAAGATATAATTTTCCAAATGACAAGAGTCTTGATGGAAAGGGGAAGTGAAATACTGTAGAAGAGATAGGTAGATATATTTCATGAAGGATGACATGAATATGAATGGAGTCAATTTTGAGATCACGGATAGGGAGAAAAACGGAAGAAGTGTATAGTGTATTGCACTGACCCATTTTTTGTTTGTTTGTTATAAATTGCCCCATTCAAAATAATTAATAAAATAAGCCGTCTCTCCTAACTAGCGCGGTTGGTAATATTGAATTATTATTATTATTTTTGATTTCAGCAAGTTGACAAGCGGGCAGATAGTCCACCTGATTGTAAGTGGTTACCGTCGCCTATTGAGATTTGCAATAGCAGGGGATTACAGATGTGCTGCCGACTTCGAAGACCTCTTTTTACACAATTTTCGAAGAGCACAATATCGAAGCGCTGAGGGAAAACCGTAATGGGGAAATTATTCCTCATCCTAATGGTCCACAGTATTTTTTAAAAATATTAAGCAACAAGTGTAAAGTAAATATAAAAAACAAAATTGACATACAAAACAATACCAATTAATTTTACCGTTCCAAATCCCGTATCTCCAAAATTAATCCCCAATATCGATAGTTGTAATGATTGACCTAGCTAGTTTCTGACCACACAACTAATTCGGGACCAGCCCTCGGGCGGGCCGCTGCTGAAGGTCAACCCTTGTTGTCTGGACGAGTCCCCAGGCACCATGTCAGATTAGGTAACCATCAGGATGGATTATTAGTGTAGTTAGTTCAAGAAAGTATTGGGTAGGTATACAATTGTAATTGATTTAAAAAATAGGTTGACTTTCTTTTCCTTTCATTTTAGGCCGGAATTTGCGGAGAACTAGTTGCCCTTCGCGTTTCTGAGAAAAAAATATACCTATATGCCTATGTCCCTTTCCATACCATAGGCTATCTGCGTACCAAATTTCATTGCGATCGGTTCATGCTCTAAGGTTCAACGGTTAGGCTTTTCGCATGAATTATATACAATTTTATTTTAGTAAACAAATAAAATATTGCTCATGATAATTTTCGTTCATTTTCGTTTATTTCCGTTTATTAGGTACTAGCTTGCGCTCCGCGGTTTCACCCGCGGTCCCGAGTGCTCCAATCGCCACCAAACCTTACCCGCAGGGCTAATATGATGATTGTCTGAAAATTTCATCGCGATCGGTTCAGCGGTTTCGGAGTCTATAAGGAACATACATACATACTTTCACTTTTATATACTCTATAAATAATAGTATTTACTATTTACTTTTTTTTTTTTTTTTTTCAATAGTATGAAGCTAAATTCAAGATACATAGTACGGATACCGTGCGAGATACTTTACGAGATGTAACCTCGACTTGGCGTTTTCGATATTGAGCTCATTGGCTCCCATTTCCTCTTTTACGACGTTTCAGCGGAGCTCCTGATGTTATGTATCTTTCAGTTTATACATAAAACCTACCTAACGTATTTATGTGTAAATAAAATTATTTAATAATCAATAGGGCAATGTGGGTTTCTCTTTTTTATTTGAATTTTAAAACTAAATTCTGCTCCTCGGTTTTTTGCGCGATCCTGAAAATCGCGTGGATGCAAATCTATACTAATATTATAAAGCTGAAAAGTTTGTTTGTTTGAACGCGTAAATCTCAGGAACTACTGATTCGATTTGATGATTCTTGAAGATTCTTTCAGTGTTAGGTAGCCCATTTATTGAGGAAGGTTATAGGCTACCCCGGGAAAACACAAGTTCCCTCGGGAACGCGGGTGAAATGCGCGGAAAAGCTAGTATTTTAATATAATCAGTGGACAAATTAATTGTATAAATTAGTGTCTCTATTGTGAGTAATACAATTATTTAAATGACTGTTCATACAACGCCATAATATAAGAGTAATTATATTATCTACTACTACGGTCTAGGGCTCGGCTAGAGGTTGGATTAGGTTCGATTCTCGAATATCAAAATTGACAAGTTGTAATTAAACATTCTTTGTTCAGGATCATTGTAACACGAGATTGGTAACGTGCCTTAGAGTAATCAATATACTTGGATAACTTACCATATTTCGCATTGGGACTTACAATATTTGACGATGTATTTGGGCAAACTTTACTTAAAACTTAAACATCTGACTTGTCAGGAATAATTTGCTCTTGGAGATATCTATTTGATTATTTTTATTTAATTTTATAAAGTAAAAAGAATCTCAAGAGAGTCACGCTACTGAAATACAATTTTGAATAGACTAGTACTCTTCACAAACTTTTTGCTTTTCAAACATAACTCGAAGACCGTCTGGTCGTCTCTGCGGCCATAATTCATAAAGGCGAGCCTCTCGGCGGCTTCATAAATTACAAGAGGGTCGTTCGATAGAATATCGACAGGAAGACGTGACCGCACTGCATTGACGGGTTGAGCCTAGGGGCGCCTACTGCCTTCTGCCTGCCTGGTACTCCGCGGACGTTTTAGACATGAATATAATATTGTTTTTCAAACTACTTGCGTAAATGAAATGACGTCATATATATATCTCAGACGTCAAACAAATAAAAAGGAAAATTACTGACTGACAGATAAAGCATAGTCTCGGTTTGGACTGTATTAAATGAAGATAAAATATAAAGCTACTCTTCTGTAATGCCTACACTCTACAGTGACCCATTTATGTGAGTACATTCTGCAACGAACTATGATCGATCTATCGTACCTACTCTTATATAAGCTCCTGGGAGCCGCTGAATAAATGCAGAGAATAAGCAAGCGTTGAGATATCTCATAGATTTAGAAAAATAGATAGATCGGTCGTTTCATATTTTAAGGAATGATTCAAATAACCAAAGTATAACTTTAAATTCTCCTCTACTTTTGTATTAATGAGTGATGAATAAAATAATAAAAAATACTTCTTATTCCATTTCAGCCGAAAGAACTCAGGCGAGGCTAATAAACGCTACGTAAAACCTCCAGTGACGCGTTGACGCGTTGATACATCGGACGCCAATGCGGACTCAATTAAAACCACCAGTGCCACTGCGCCACATTTTTGGAGGTACACTTTTTGCATTTATTTTCTGTCATGATAACCAGGTTTTTCTGATTCAAATTTTTTCATCAAGGTGTAATCAAACATTTATATAGGTATAGTGAATTGAAAAATTTACTAAATTTTTAATTAGGTACAATAAATGGTGTTAAGTTGAACATGAAAATGAAATTAACCACTACCCAAATCTGCTTAAATTAAACTTATTAGTATATTCACCTTAGGTACCTACAATAACCAACAACTTTTATCAAAACTAATAAGTATAACTAACCAAACAAAATAAAAAGCAGTTTTTTTTTAGAAACCATATTCGGATATACTACCGCAGACTTTTAAAAGGCGAAATCACATAATTTTTCATATAGTTCCGCCCCATAAATCAGTGGCGCACGGCGGTAATATTTCATACAACGGTCAGGGCGGTCAGTCTTCAGGCGGCCAATAAATTGTGGCCGCCGTGATTGCCGGTTATATCTAACCTGTTATATCCAGCCGGTTATATCTAGCCTATTACAAGTACCGAGATACCGCACCTGGCTTTCGGACTACGTTGGAAATGCCCGCTTTATTGAAATTTGTGGATGAGTGGTACGAAGATAGATATTGGAGTTATTGTCTGGTTTTATTATTTAAATTAATTAACAAGTTTCAAAAGGTTTCTGTGCTCATTATTATACGAGCATTTCAAAACAATCTAGTGTAGGTACATTAGATTTTATGTCTCAATCAAAATAATTACTTGATCGAAGTAAAAAATAACTTTAAGGTGTTTTAAACAGTATTATTAAAGATTTTTTTTAGCTTTCGATAGTTCATATTGAATCAAAATAGTCTTTTAAACCTCTTTGCTATAAGTATCAATTTACACTAAAAGCTAACCTTGGCATTTATATACAACTAGCTGTCCCCCGCGGTTTCACTCGTGTTCCCGAGAAAAAAGTAGCCCATGTCCTTCTCCATACCATTGGCTACCTGCGCACCAAATTTCATCGCGATCGGTTCAGCGGCTTAGGCGTGAAAAGGTAACAAACAAACAAACTCACGTTCGTATTTATAATATTAAGTTAGGATTGTACGGTCGTCTCATAATCCGAAGATAAATCCTGTAATTTTTCCGAAGCGCGTCACTCGGGAGTCAGTTGGATCGAATAGATACTTTATTTTAGCCCATTGGCTCATTTATAAGAACGTCAAATAATCCACCACTGTTACAGTGATCCTATTGAGGTCCTTTCTATTATTAAGGTTTGGAGATAGGCTTGTTTGTGACCGTCGGAGCTGTGTCCTTGTGCCGAGCGCCATTGGCTCTCCACGGCTCACTGAACACGACAGGTAATTGTATCGGGGATCTCTTTGTTCAGTTACACAATATTTGTGGGCCACGAAGATAAATAATGGAACGGAATATTGGGCAATTCAAGATTTTTACCAATTAGGTTTTATATCCTATTGATTATTTTCCCCATTTTTAGGGTTCCGAAGTCAAACAAGAAAGCCTTATAGTTTCGTCATGTCCGTCTGTTCGCCTGTCTATCATGGTAATTTTACTCTGAGACTACTAGTGATTTTCTGCATTATTATACATATCTATGACACAAATAAATCTAAATCTAATCTAATCTACGATTTTATTATTAGTTACTAGCTTTCGCCCCGCGATTTCACCCGTGTTTCCCAGGGTTCTTATATTTACTCAGGATAAAAAGTCGCCTATGTCCTTCTCCGTATCATAGGCTATCTGAGTACTAATTTTCATCGCGATTGGTTTAGCGGTATAGGCGTGAAAAGGAAACAAACAAATTAACTCACTTTAGCATTTATAATATTATAAGTCAGGATGAGGATTAATTATCTATTAAGTGAAGGTATTTTTTTACCACTTAGAGTGGGGTATTTGATGTAAAGATTAGTTTAGTTTACGAAATATCAAGCTTTAATAAGTAATTTTTGTTAGAGTTACGTATCCACCCCCCCCCCCCCCATCGGAAAAGTAATTAAGTAGTAATGGAAGAATGTCAATGATATTATAGTTTTCATTTATAAATTTACACTTATTGAATACAAGCTGTCCCCCGCGGCTTCACCCGCGTTCCCGAGAAAAAAGTACCCTATGTCTCTCTCCATACCATAGTTTTAGCGTGAAAAGGTAACGAACAAACTCACATTCGAATTTATAATACTATTAGCTATACCCCGCGGTTTCACTCGCGCAGCGGTTTAAAAAGCATTAGGATAGTTAGGATAAGACTGTAATTATAATGTTGCTTCATTAAACCGAAATATACAACATGATTTTAAACTTAATTTCTTTACCATGTTTAGGCTTGTGTTTGACGACAATCTCACCACGGTAAGTGACGATGTGACCATAGGTGGTAACTTAAAGAAAGTACTGGCTCTCAAGTGCTGCTGCAGGAATACACAGGTAGATGATTACTGATAGATTTGCAACTTGAGGAGAACTTGATATGATAGTTCCTATTGCAGAATTATACATTTGCTAAAAATATTAACGGTCAGCAAATTAAGAAGTGTGTAGTGGTACAGTTCCAAAACAAAATATCTGTTTAATTATCTTTCCATTTTATGAATAGTAATAGTGAAAAGGTATCTTGTTTTGAATCTGATCAGCTAATTACATTGCTAATTGTATTTGTATTGGTAGCTTCAGTAGTTTCGACGTTCATAAGTGCCCTTCTCGGGCCTAAACTCAATAAATGACATTGGCTTTGTTTCAATAAAGTGATTCCTTTAAAGCTTATATAATAATATTCTGGGACATTATTCCTCACACGGCCATCTGACCCCAAACTAAGCAGAGCTTGTACTATGGAAGCCAGATAACTGATATTCTACATATAATACTTTTCTTTTTTTACATACATATATAGATAATTATACCCAGACACAGGACAAACAGATATGTTCATGCACACAAATGTTTGTCCTGAGTGGGAATCGAACCCACGACCTGCGGCGTGATAGATAGGGTATCTTACCAACCACGCCATCCGGCCCGTTAAATGTCCGATATTTTGTTGCGTATTACTGCAAACATGTCTATAGTGGAGATCAACAAAACTATTGTAAAAGTTCGATACCTCCATTTCACAACAAATCCTTTCTCTATTGGATGTCTATTTATGTTGATGGTATCCCATTACGTCGGCACGTGTCTCTCAGCTAATGCAAACGTTGTCCTTCAAATGACCATCGGCTTAATAAGTATTTTCCCGCAATATTTGTATTATAAAGGCTATTGAGCGATGACCCGAGTGTACACACAGCCTCCCCAAATATACGGAGGCTGGCACTCGAATCAATCCGCTCCAGAGAAGGAAAACGGTTTTAATATTAATCTTGCGATCTCTATCGGCAAGTGCCAGCTTTTTTTGTTTTGTTGACTTATCGGATTTCTCGATGTGATAAATGATTTTCAAAGGGTTAAAATTGGTTTTGTTTGTTCAATTTCGTTTAAAATATCTGCATTTGTTTTTTCCATTAATTTTGTTTCTTCAATTCTTTATTTCTTTGCTTCTCAATTATTTTTACGAAATGTAACAACATTAATATAACATACATATGTTTCGGTCAATAAAAATATAAATAAGCTTATAAATTTCACAATCTCAACAAGAAAAATGTTGATGTAGCCGAAAGTGGTAAGTACATGGTGCTTCAAAGGCATTTGGATCTCAAGTGCATAAGCCGGACGTTGTTGGATTCGAACCCACAATCATCGCCATGGTATTCGACGTCACTAATACAACTCAACTGTCATTGTCTTTTACCTTATGTCCAATTGTCCATTCACCTTACTATTAAAAACTCTTTTAGTCGTAGGGCTCTTTTTTTTGTTACTAACGGTGTAACTTTTTTTTTGCTCCGCAACCAATCAATATTCAGAATGTCCTCTGAAAGTACCAAACAAGCTGTCAATCTACTTTTATAATTCTGCAACCTATATTTCAGTATAGAATAAGCATGTGGTTCTTCAAGAAGTATGTGAAGATGTTTTTGCAGAGTCAGCAACGCGCGAGCGTTACAAAGATTCAATAGGCTACGGTAACCGCTTACCACCAGGCGGACCGTACGATTGTTTGTAATTTTGATGGTATAAAAAGAAAAGAAAACTGTCTCAAGTACAGTCATGAACAATATTAAATGGCGAGGTATTTTAAAACTAAAGATAATGAACCGAAGAAATACGAATCTCTTTGTCCACAAAGTAATCCTTACTTAATTAATTCCTCCGGGAATATGAAAAAAAAAGTTTCAGTAGGGAACCAAATAATGCTTCCCAGTCTCGAGGGACACTCGACTCCACTTCGCTGTCTAATTTGTTCCCAAGTTTTATGTTCATATAATTTGCTCAGTGGCTCCCGTCTTTACAATTTGATACAATAAGCTATAGAAAAACTTGAAGTCTTTCTTACATTGTTACCCAAAGAATAATTCACAATAAACGAAACAAGAATCTTAAAGTAAATACCGTCTATAAATATTTTTTACGTGTTAAATGATAAAGAAGAAAAACTTGGTAAAGAAGTTAAAATTGACCGGGTATTTGATCATCAATACAACTTGACCTATTTACTCAATTGAGATTGATTCGCCGAGTTACGCAATGGAGCATCAAAGATAACAAAATGCCTGCAATTCATTGATGTATGTCGATTGAGTATAAATTGGAGACCATATATCTCTCAGCAATATACTGTGAATTTCTTATTGGGTGCGGAAATAAATAAAAATATATTGGCGAATCTCAATCAACAATATACTTTCTTTATCAATCTTTCGTAACGTATTGTAAAGTTTATTAGATATAAACAACAGAGGAAGTACTTACAATTCCGTTGAATTCCGTTGAAAGGTCACAATATCACGTGTCACTTCACTTATTTATACAGTAACAAAATGTAACTTAAACATAAATATGTAACGTTTAAAATCACTAATTTGTTTGTGTTTGGTATTAATTTTTGTTCTTAAATATTTTTATTGCTGTTATATACACGAGACACTTAACAATTATTTTTTAATGATCCATCACTGCACTTTTATCACAGTGGTTGCATTTAATCAGTATTAATACGCGGCGAAGCGCTAACATGCCAATTTCGCGGTAGATATTGATGACGCCCAACGTGGGACCGGTTGAGAGAATCACGAAGCGCAGACGACCGCTCGCTGCGGCGACCGGCTAGACACTGCCGGGTGCGCACGCCTGAGCCCGGCCGTTCCCCCCTCCCACTCGCACATCCCGCTCACCCCTGTTGCAATTCGGCACACAAAAAATCACATCAGAAGAAACCTTTCTCTGTCACTGAGTCTCAATGGCCATTCTTTTGCCTTCAAGTGTTTGTCTTATAGCTATTGGTTATCTACATTATCGAATAATAATTACTATCTCACTTCAATTTATGTCTGAATCATGTAGAAGGTGCTGGGTGTTAATTTATTAACATTTCTAAACTGTGTACTTATGTTAATTCAGTTTCAAAGTTGCGGGTAGGAAAAGTTCTTCGATGGCAATGGATTTTTTTTCAAGCTACACCTGAACATCAAACGAAGCAAATTCAAAGCGTTTTTTGCTTATATTCGTGTATTATTTTTCTCTCCACGTTGCGTAACTTATTACAATGTATTATTTTATTTACTTCGCAAGTTGCGATCGTTTGAGCGATGCCGCATATTTTATGTAGTTTTAAGATACACAAATTTATATTAAAGGTGAACATTATGTACGTAGTTTAAAGACGATGATTACTCAGTGGTAGTGATGTCAAATACGGTAACCAAGGTTATGGGTTTGAATGCTATAATATGCTTGAGAAAACCCACGGTGATAGGGTACTTTATAGAACCCAAATACCTATCAGTGTGTGCCGACTGAACGGTACTTGAGCTAGGCTTTGTGTGCTTACCACATTTGACCACATCATCACTTACCGTGATAAGATACTGGTCAAATCTGTATTTGTAGTGTTTTTTTTTTTTTACTTTAATAGGCCTGTGCCTAAAATGTATTGACATACGTTATACTGTACCTACTATTTACACGACAGTATAAAATGATGAACACACTATTTTTATTTAATAATATTAAGCTAACATAGAAGGTATGAAGTATTTGAGTTAAAATAATATCAAACACACATTGAAGTGGTAATTAAAATTTCCTAGAAATCCTATTTTAAATTTGCTTAAATTTCGAGAAATGTGAGAACTGTTCCGAGAAGTTAGAGCTGATGTTCGTATTATATTAGTTATTTTAATCATTGTAGGCACTTTAGCTTAATTATTCTTGTGACAAAAACTAACTTAATTCAACTGCAGATGTGATGTATGTGTCTATTATTACATCGGGTAAAATAAAGAGTAGCCTGACCATTTCAAATAAAGAAAGATTGCGTTTTTATTGACAAACTACAATTGTCTTATTTATAATTAATTATATTATTTATATTACAGAATTATTTATGATCGATACTTAGAAATTAAATACTAAACATTTTCGGGGAAATTTTTCTTTTCAGTCAAATAGCTAAGCAGATATTTATTATCATCCGTAGCACGCTCGTAGCTCGTAGCGATGCTACGCCGTAGCCGATATAAATGTTCAAACGGGAAGCTACAAAGAGTTCGCTGCACCAACCCACGCGATTTCAAAGAAAACCTTCAGAACACTAATATTTCAGTCCGAGAGCCGCGGCACCTCACTTATCTTCGATTCTTACTTTTAATACCAATCTCACTCAGACAATAATGAGCTGTATCATGATTGTGTTTAAGTTGAAATTAT
Source organism: Tetheella fluctuosa (assembly GCA_951216915.1). Lineage (NCBI taxonomy): Eukaryota > Metazoa > Arthropoda > Insecta > Lepidoptera > Drepanidae > Tetheella > Tetheella fluctuosa. Next base: position 315,022 of record OX578229.1, on the reverse strand, counting down.
TTCAGCAATAATTTTGTTTTATTCTCACAACTGCATCAGTGGAGGAATCAGAACTTTATTCTTGTAATATAAGGTAGAAAATTGTGGATAGCGCGAATGGTATCAATTTCGCACCTACACAATTCGGTATCGGCTCTTTTCACACGCCTTTGTTCCTAATGTTCATTACGTATTCTCTCTACTGATATTGAGGTTAGATATAAATTTTATAGGTTTTATTGTGGGGCCGTGTCTATTGTGCGTGTGGATTTGTTTTGAGTCGGTTCGCGTTAAGTACTGCGACTCAATTCAATGAATACTTTATGCTCGTGTTTACTCGCGCGAAGTATTTCACGTTTTTGTTTAACGAACGATTTGCGCGATTGTCACAAATGAAAACAATTTTATTTATGCTCGTATACATTTTTTCTAGAAAGAAAATCTATACAATAATATTGTTAAGCTGAAGAGTTTGTTTGTTTGAACGCGCTAGTACTGGTACGATTTTAAAAATTATTTCAGTCTTGGATAGCCCATTTATCGAGGAAGGCTATAGGCTACTTCTTATCCCGGGAAAACACAAGATACCTCGGAAGCGCGGGTGAAACCGCGCCGTAAAGCTATAATATAATATGAATCAAAGTAGGTACTGCTTGTCTGCTGGACTGGTCTGATTTTGAAAAGAGTAATTGCTGCCGGCTCTTCTCAGCAAAAGCAACCTTCCGAATCGTGCGTTAGAGTCAGACTATTCAAAAGTGCTTGTGAACACCTATTTGAATAAAAAATATATTCATTTCAATAAAATTGATAAGAATACACATAAATTACTGTATAATGGGTCTTATCGCTCATTATTAGAGCTTATTGTATTTTTACAATTATTTTCAGATTTTTTTTAAACATATTTTGTGGAGGAAGTAGTGGAGGTAGGACGGGCCGGTTGGCGTGGTTGGTAAGATACCCTATCAATCACGTCGCAGGTCGTGAGTTTGAACTCAGGACAGACATTTAAATTTGTCTGTTTGTCCTGAGTCTGGGTGTAATTATCTATATAAGTATGTATTTACAAAAGAAAAGTAGTATATCAGTTATCTGGCTTTCATAGCACAAGCTCTGCTTAGTTTGGGGTCAGGCCATGTGTGACGAATAATATCCCAGGATATTTATATTTATTTAGTTTCTAAGAGCTCTTAAAATACAATTCTTATATTTATATTATTTTCACGTAATATAAAAATATATCCGCACTTTATTTCACCCTTATACATATAAAAATCATATATACATTCCGTGGTAGCCTTTAGTGTCTCATAGTGAGTCTGGCATGAATACAAGCGAGCGTCCCCCGACCCCGCTCGACTCGTTATCGTTATTTTTTATAAGACTACCCGCACGCGTCGGATTGAAAGTAAATAGTTAATTTTGTTTATTTAACTCTCCAGCGATTTGATGGTATCGGTTGAACGACGCGGCGCGACATAGAGCCAACAAATATGTACATAAAAGTCGTTTTGCTGAAACGATACCTTTTATCGCAAGATAGGATTCAATGAAATCGTTCACGTTTTTACAAGAATTTATACAATGGTGGTGACATTCGAAGCTGCGACGAAGGTCGTGAACTTCGATTATTTGTATGTCTAGATAGACACTTTTCTTTAATATGAGATTTATTTTAGTGGCCTCACTTACCTAACCAGTGAGCAAAGCACTCTACTCTTACCACCCTGTATTAGTCCCAGGGACCAACTGCCGTAGGTCTTGTCGCCACAACTTTTTCATGTTACTCATCCAAAATGGTACCAGACTTGTTATAGACTCACCACGCGTATCCCAAAGAATACAAGCAAATACCAGATACGTAATTTAAACATCAATTGTTGCCACTTAAATCATGTACACTAGCATAACCAGTATGAAAAGGCACAAGCGTAAAACTTAGCTGTTACGCACACTAGCATAAAAAAGTTGGCCTGTTTGTTTCTGTAGTAGCACGACTGACCATCTAGACATAAAGATATCAAAGGTCATGTTTAAATAATACACTGCTTTTCAAATATTTGTTAAAAGAAACATTTTAAAGAAGCTACAATAATGATGTTAAGGTAATGTTACGGTCAGCAACACAGTTAGCTAGCCACATAGAGGTGTTTAGTAAATTTAGATTTATTCAACTACTATGTTCCTCACTGTACCTACCTAACTTGATTTTCAATCTGTCTATAAAGAGAGACCCAGTTTTCATCCCAAATTAAGCAGAGGTTTTATTAGGGAAACAAGACAATAATTATTCTCCATTTCAATCTACTTGTGAATACGACAGTGACCTAAATTCTGTTTTTATTTATAGTCCTTCATCTTTTCATTTTAAGTAGGTTGTTAGTATAATATTACTAGCTTCCGCCCCGCGGTTTCACCCGCGTCCCCTAGGGACCTTATGTTTTCCCGGGATAAAAAGTAGCCTATGTCCTTCTCCATCTGCGTACCAAATTTCATCGCGATCGGTTCAGCAGTTTAAGCGTGAAAAGGTAACAAACAAACAAACAAACGGGCCGGTTGGCGTGGTTGGTAAGATACCCTATCTATCACGCCGCAGGTCGTGGGTTCGATTCCCACTCAGGACAAACATTTGTGTGCATGAACATGTCTGTTTGTCTTGTGTCTGAGTGTAATTATCTATATATGTATGTACTTACGAAAGAAAAGTAGTATATGTAGTATATCAGTTATCTGGCTTCCATAGTACAAGCTCTGCTTAGTTTGGGGTCAGATGGCCGTGTGTGAGGAATAATGTCCCAGAATATTTGTTTATTTTATTATTAACTCACTTTCGCATTTATAATATTAGTTAGAATTAGGATAGGATTAGTATAGTTATAGTTTGGATAGTAATAAACAGATTTTTTTATAAAAGATATTGAAATTTTATCCAGTGTTTTTAATCACTCATTAAAGCTTAAAAATAAATTTATAACAAAGTAATATACTACTCCCTCAATATAAAACACCTACTATCTATCCGTATCAACGCAGAACTAGTTCACGGATATACAACTGAATGGATAACAATGAAATACACTTCGAGTGTGGATGTAGTGATTCGTAGCACTCGCTACAGATAGCCGTAGCACTCGCTACAGATAGTCGTAGCACTCGCTACGGATAGCCGTAGCGCGCGGAGTCATGTTTAGGGCAAGATAAGGCTATGCAGTGCTAACGGCGTCAGGTGAGGGCGATAGAAACTCAATACTTGGCCGTATGGAAGTTGTGGCCACAGAAAAAGAGACTCTCAGAGATATATAATTCAATGTTCCCTAATATTAAAAAAAACATATATTTGTTATGTATTGTTTGGTATTTGGTATTGTAATGGAGCGTTTTGAAATAATGCATATCATGCTACAGCTTAGTAATCCTCTTTATTATATTTTTTAAATATTAAAGGTAGGTACTTTCTTAGGTTTATGTTTTTTGTTATTAGTATGTAATTAAGTGAGTGTTAAGTCTTTTTGATTATCAATAAAACATTTATAATTTTATTGTGCCTATTATATAATTAATAATTATACTGGGAACCGTGCACATCGGCAGCCTCGACGATTTTTTTTATATATTACAAAATGTAATATTTGTATTTATACATTTTTCGTATTATTGAAACAATTCTAATAAAACAATATAAATTCTAACATACATACCAAACATATCTTATAAAAAAAATCACAGGTTTTATAAATTAAAATTACTACACAAATGACAAATTAAACTTCATTTGCATTTGTCCTCGCAATTTTACTCTCATTTTCGCGATAAATATTTGCCTATGTCCCTCTCCATACCATATCTGCGAGCCAAATTCATCAACATTTATTCAACATTTTAATAGAGCTACTTTCGAATTAATTATTATGAATATATAAAAGTATGTATGGATAAATCTCAATATCGCGTATTTACTGGCCCCAAATATCCGTTGAATGGCCGCATTCTGATATTAACCGCAACACGGAGGTGAGTGCACCTAACAAATAACGAGCTCGGATCGACTATCTGTCGTGTGACGTCATCAATTATATCAAGCCACTGGTCTATGGTCCAGTGCCTTTGAATAAAGCTTACAAATCTGGTACTATGTATTACATACTTACGTATATCTACTTTATTGTATTTTACATAAAAAAGGACGGATTTGATTTTTATTCAAGATTGAATTCTACTTTAATATTATAAATTTGATCCTACTTAATCCTACTATCCTACTAATAAAAGTTTGGATGGATGGATCGATGCATGTTTGTAACTCTTTCACGCAAAAACTACCAAACCGATCTAGATGAAAATTGGCACACAGAAAGAATATATTCTAGATTAACATATAGGATACTTTTTATGCCGGGAAAATATAAGATCCCCTGGAAACGCGGGTGAAACTGCGGGGCGGAAGCTCGTAGAGAATAATTTCCTGCTACAGTATGCAAAATCTCTTATGTCCATATCATGTTACATTCCGTAGATTTAGATCTTATTGAAAAACTATTATGTGTCAGTCAAATAAACTTTCCTTTTATTTAATTGCGATGTTTTCTTTCAATGAAAACTCAAGTTCATTGTACGATTTGGTTACATGACCTATACCCAGTCAATAACTCTTCAATAACAAACAGAAAATGACCCGCGATCACTGTGATCTTATGCCTATATATTGTTTCACCATTCCATAACATAACATCACGCCTGTACGGTTTAAGGGGGTAAACAGATGTGTATAGTAGGTACACTCATAAGTAACTAAAAATGGAAGAAAAAATATTTTTAATTTTTAGTTTTAATTCTTTATTAATTTATTCGATGATAAATCATTATACAGTTTGAACATCCTGTACAGAAAATAAGTTTAAAAAACGTGCGCTTGCAAGGACGACCGCAGACCATGTGAGGGCAAAATATATATTATCGTATAGCTCCCGTGTGTGGTAGCTTGCTATAATATATATTATAGCTACATCTGTGACCGGCTCAACTATCTTGTCTTTATTCACCAAAATATGATTTATACGAGGTCTGTATTAAAAAACTTTAATCAAAATATATTTGATGTTTTGATTGAGATCAAACAATCTAATTTGAATCCTATACCCATGATATAAGATTTATATTTGATTTACACAATAATTTTCGTTCTATAAAGCCTTATTGTTACCAAGGCCTAATAAAATGCATGTTTTTTTATTCGAAGCAAAGATTTAATTCTAGACTATTCTTGTTGCAAAGAAATTAATAAAACAATGTATAGACAAAGAAAGTAAATAGCATTGGCTGGTAAAAAAGGTGGCAACAAAAAGGTCACGTGAGCCGCAGTCGGCCGCGGCACGGAGCGAGGCCTCTAATTGAATAACTTCCATCGTCGGTAAGGATTGTTATCACGTGACTGGAATCCTGCACCTGCCGCTAGCGTGTGCGCGGCCTTATGTCTTAGATTAGGGGATGGGGGGAACGTTAAATCTTTCTTAATTTTGGAACAGCGTAAGGCAACACAAATTTTCCACATTTTGACATGTGCCATTTTTGTAAATAAAAACACAAAATACAATGTATAATATATAGAAAAATCAGATTGGCAGCGTTTCCTCTTTCCTTTATCTTATTTAGTAAATACGAAAGTCTGTGTGAGCCTGTGTGTGTATGTGTGGGTGTGTGTGTATATGTATGTTTGTTACCACTATCCCGTAACGGCTGAACAGATTATCATGAAATTTGACACATGTATAGAATACTAGCTACCGCCCCGCGGTTTTACCTGCGTTCCCCAGGGATCTTATATTTTCCCGGGATAAAAAGTAGCCTACAGTAGTAAATTTCATCACGATCGGTTTAACGGTTTAAGCGTGAAAAGGTAACAAACAAACAAACTCACTTTCACATTTATGAAATTAGTTAGGATTAGGATTAGGATAAGGATGTTCTAGATTAAATACAGATGAAATCCCAGGAAAACATTCGATTAAATATGTTTCTACTCTCTATTCTATTTTATTCTCGGGTAAAAACGCGGACGAACGCTAGTGTTATATAATTTTAAAGAAATTTATTTGAAATCAGTAATAATTTTTTTACCTTACTGATTTCAGAGTTGGTTTCATATATAAAGACGATATTGTATCTTATACATATATTTTGTTTAGTAAAATTACACTATACCAAAGTATATTTTTTTGATATCAAGGTGAATCCAGTATTTGAATGATCCACAAATTTTATTATAGAGTTATACGGTACAGATTGTAAAGTTGCGCAAAAGGACACAGATTTATTGGGCATGAAATTGAAGGGAAAGGTATAACGGCCCCCGCTGGTGAGGCCTGGACAGTGGACGTGTATCCTGATCATTTTGATTACTATTCGACTTGAATGGACATTGACTTGAAAATCTATTTGTATAGTTATTTCAATTTCATATTGCCTATAGCGTTTTCACTATCTATACTAAGGAAAGATTTGTATTTTTGTATGTAACAAATAAACTCGAAAACTACTGGACCGATTTCAAAAATTCTTTCACCATTAGAAAGCTACATTATCCCTGAGTAACATGGGCTATATTTTATCCCGGGAACGCGGGTGAAACCACGCGGAAAAGCTAGTTATTAATAAGAACGTGTTTGGGTTACTATTTTATTGTATAACTTTATTTTGTGTTTTTGTTTTAATATACCCAAACTAATCAGATAATAAAAAATATATAAAGAATGTAACTTTGCTGAATTTCTTGCCGGTTCTTCTCAGTTGAAGGCTGACTTCCAAACCGGTGATGAGTTCAGTAAATTGACTTTCATAAGTGGCCTCCTAGAGCCTAAACTGAATAATTGGCCTTGACTTTGACTTTGAATCCGATGAAGTCAATAAAACCATTTAATTTTTTTAAGTTTTGAATCGGTTCTACTACTTGACTAATTTATTATTTGGACGTATATTTTGTTATCATAAAATTCTAAGTATTCAATTATACAAAAATCTTTAATAAATAAATTAGCTTTAAGAAGCTTCACTCATCCGAGGTATGAGCTTGCAGGTCGCCATCTGCAACAGTAGGTACCGATCAAACAGCAACTTATTAAACTTTCCACGTGAACCACTACGCAGAAGCTATACGGGTAACTTTGTCAAAGTTTCCAACAAAAAAAGGATTTTATATAAGTTTCTAGAAAGGTAATATCTTAAACTACATATTTGAAAATATTGGAGAAATGGTTATGAGGTAGGTATTCCGATGAAAACAGATAGAAGAGTTTTTGTAATATTCTGAAAGAAACAAACCAACTTTTTTATTTTATTTAAGCTTTACTTACTGGAAAAAAAAACAAAAAGGGGAGCCCCCCTCTTTGTCTTCTACAGAGCATTAAAAAATTCATCTGCACCACTGTCAACAGAAAAAGAACCCTAAATATATCGAATACATATTCTGGGACATTCCTCACACACTGCTATCTGACCCCTAACTAAGCAGAGCTAGTGCTATGAAAGCCAGATAACTGATATACTACTTTTCTTTTGTAAATATATACTAAATAGATAATTACACCCAGATTCAGGACAAACAGACATGTTACTTAGTTAAATGACATATTTTTACTATTCTATCCCATCTCCACTATTATTAATGTTAAAGTGTATTTGTATCTTTATCCTTCTTTCACGTAGCAACGGAGCAGTGAATCGACGTGATTTTTTGCATAGAGATAGTTTATGAACCGGAGAATGACATGGGCTACTTTTCATGCCGAGTACGCGGTTAAAACCGCGGGGCGAAAGCTGTTTATATCTAGTTTAGATAACATATTGACATTTAATATGTTCGTTTACCGCCTACAGTTGTTTATTCTATGAGAATAAATCAATTGCGTATCGTCCCACAGATTTCCTGTTATTATAACATATTATAGATATTGTATTGATATCGAAGGTCGAATTATTCATTCATTGCTTTACTTATTTAATATATATATTTTTTACTTTGTATAGACTTGTGTTTGACCACAATCTCACTATGGTAAGTGATGATGTGGCCGAAGGTGGTAAGCACACAAAACCTAGAAGGAACTGGCTCTCAAGTGCAGCTGCCGGAACACACCAATAGGTGTTTGGCGACAGATTTTCAACTTGAGGGTGGTAGCCAGCCAGACGGGTACTACATAGTGGATATCCTACCACCGTGCTATGGTTTCCTCACGATGTTTTCCTTCACCGAAAGCTCAAGCTCATTGTAGGATTCGAACCCACGACCTTCGCCGCGGCGTTCGACGTCAAAAATAATTATATTTATATTTTGTACAATTTTGAATATTTAATTATACTATTTATCATTATCATATTTATATAGCTACAATCTAAATGGAGTACCAAACTTAAATAAATAAATGTAAGTACAAACCTTAGGTTTCACATTACGTCCGGCTGGTGTATAAAATGTCTATAAATAAATGAAAAGTTACAAAGTCGCAGCCGAACTGAGAGCGAGGAAGTTCCGCCAAACTTATTTAATAACTCGTCTGACCACTGACTACGGGTTACGAGGGAATTACACCTTTCATATTTATTAATTAAAATTCAATTAAGACCCTTTAAAATTGAGGGTTTGATAATGTTTTTTTTTTATATATCTGAAGCTGACATGCAGACTGAGAACCTGATGGTATACCAAAAATTGCTCTGATATGTACCTTTTAAAAAGCTTACAAAACAACTGATTCTAAAGTACAAAGGTCGGAACACACCGGCAGGTGTTTGGCCATAGATTTTCAACATAGTCAGAGGTTGCCAAGATTATTTATGGAAATGTTTATATCGACACAGGACGAAGTAGGTACCTCACCTATGATATTTCATACTCTCATGTGAGATAATTACTTCCTTCGTGGTTTATTTTGAGAACACCCATGTCACAGTGACTAAATAAGGAAAAAACCGCCCAAGTACGCGTCGAATTCGCGTACCGAGAGTTCCGTACGACCTTGTAGGTATATAAATAGTTCGTCTTTCACGGGAATTGTAACCAAATGATAAACTAAATTGAGGGACAAACTTAACTTTGCCGTGCAAGGCCAAGGGATTACAGACCTGAGAATTTAATATCCATTTCAACTTGATACCTCCACGCGTTCCTAAGAAATAGGAATTAACAGACAGATAGACGAACAACGAAGTGATCCCATAAGGGTTCCTTTTTTCTTTAGAGGTACGGAACCCTAAAATCATTACAAGGTCAAGTGTAGGAGTGATCAAAACATGTTCCCTCCTGCTCAGTTATAAGCACATCACAAAGTGACCGAAAAGTTTTTTGTTTCAGTACAGTATAAATATTTTTCACTTCAGTAGCTCAAACATGTAGGGTTTTGCTGCCTGAAATAAGTGAGCAAAATGCGATTTTGCTCACTGAGTGAGACAAAGTAACTTTTTAATTATTTTTTTCAGAAAGCCGCCAATATCTTATACAGCCTTGGGTTAATCATACAATTCGAAATATTCACACTCTATCTCTTTCCCGCCATTAGAAAGAGAGAGAGACAAAGACCAGCCCTTTCGAAGTTCCGATTTTGAATTCGACCTCAAAGATAACGTTCGGAATTTCGTACTAACTAAAGAAATTTTACAAAAAGATAATTATGTCTTTTAATGGAATTTATTAAATTTTTAACTTATTGTTGTATTTAAACGAAAATAAGTATTTACTACAAATAAAACTGATATTTAACAAGTAAATATTTATTATCTCCTAAAGTGTTCCCGCTGCTGAAGTGAAAAGTTATGTGTGTTACACGAGAGCAAAGTTTTTTGCATCTCGTGCCTTTGAATCCCTCGCCATACTCAGAATTCAAAATCAGCACTCGCAGCAAAAAACGACTTTGCTCTCTTGTTGCACAAATAACTATTCCCGCCTTTTGCCTTTCGGATATAATTGTGCATTTTGCGTGAAGATTATATAGGTATTTATTTTTTACGTGTACTAAGATTTGCGTGCAGTATAGACTAGGTTTTTTGAAGTGAAACTTCTATATAGACGGGGGGTATTAGGATTTTTCTGTCACGAAAAAGCGTTACGGATGTGACGTCACCAGTCTCTTTCTATTAAATACGAGTGTTTTAATTCATACGTGAGTTACATTGTTTAATTATTGCAATTTTGTAATGGCGATTTAAAAATGCTTTTGTCACGGCTGTTAACCAGGGTCTGATGCTGGAGCTGGAAGATGGCCATAGGAACACCGCAATAAAACGATACAACGCCGTCGAATTTGGACTCGTTTGATTCGTATTGAGGAGTACTTTGATCCTATATGGTAACCAGGGTCTGATGCTGGAGCTGGAAGGTGGCCATAGGAACTCCGCAATAAAACGACACAACCCCATCGAATTTGGGCTCCTTTAATAAAATACAATATGTTTAAATAAAAAATGCATTCATTAAAATGTAGCTACCTGAACTAACCAAATCATAATTTGCAATAAACCTGCGAAAAGAAAGGACTAAACAAAAAAAAAAAGGAATAAACGGACAGGTGGAAAAACAAATGGCAACAGACAATTTTTTTTGCGATTCATTTTTTCCACTTGTCCGTTTGTAGTTTCACTTCTACAATGTGTCCCAGCACACATTTCAATTATTTTTTTTATAAAACATATCGATTGTTCGTTTGGATAATTTCGTAAATCATTTAAATACTTTAATGGTATTAATTCTTAAACATTAAAGGTAATAAGTAATAAAAATAATAGATATATCTGTCTCACCAAAAGGTATTTTATGTCTCACCATCACAATACACTTAGGTTATAATGTAAACTCACACACTATAACAATATGTTACATATTACATTAGCACAAATCCCTAATTAAGCATTGAGACAAGCCTGAATAATTGTATCTCGAGATCGCAATAAATTTGTTTATGTCTGCATCTATTAAATTAAATCTAAATTACGCTCATAAAACATATGACTACTGTAACTGAACAGTGAACAGCTCTGTTCATTAATTTATCTTATTAAGTACTAGCTTTTCCACGTGGTTTCACCCGCGTTCCCAAGATAAAATTAAGCCCATGCTACTCAGGGATAATGTAGCTTTCTAAAGACAAAAGAATTTTTGAAACCGGCCCGGTAGTTGTTGAGTTTATTCGTTACATGCAAAAATACAAAAATATAAATCTTTCCTCTTTATAATATTAGCACAGTATATGCAACTCTTACAGTCGGCCAACGGACACGTCTAGATAGAGCAATCGTGCGGGGCTTGCGGAGTGAGAGAGGGGTGGTAGCGAGCCTATGCTGCCATACACTCGCTTGGGACACGAATGCCAATTCAAACGCGATAGACCACTGTATGTAATTACGCTGTGATATAAGTATAGATAATAATAACGTATACACGATTTTAAAGCGTAATTTTACTATACACTGCTAGTTATTAGATGCTTTGTTAAACCAGACGGTTTGTCTTCTCAGACTTCTCAAAGTGGAGCATTTATTGGCAAAATTTTAAACTAAACTATTTATTGTAGTCAAATAAATATAATTTAAATTTAAGATTTAAAAAGTAATCACGAAGCAACAGTTGATTAAACTCATTTATTCCCTAAGTCCCGAAACGAACAAACTAATTAAGTAAATTATAACATACATGTGGGGCTCAATACCAAAATGTATCGTGGCATATTTAGTTAATGATCAGGATGGCATTTTTTTTTCTAAATTGGGCTTACGTTTGGCCAACGACTGGCCCCAGAAAGAGTTAAGATGAGGTTGAGGATGTAACGCGCTTGCCCAGAAAATGCCTATTCACTCCTTCGCTATTTGAATAAGGAACGAAGAAGAAAAACGAAAACCGAAAGCGTATTTGATAAAAGTGAAACTGAAAAGAAATAAAAAAAATCCTTTCTTAATTGCCAATCATTGGCAGTTCAATCAGTGTTTCAAACTAACAGTCTGTACATTTCTCCGCGTGCAAAGTCCATGTTCTGTAACCTGGCAACTCATTTAATAAGTTAGTAATCTGAGATGCCGCGGGGCCACCCGGCCGCCTCCGCCGCGCCGGCCACCGCGCGCTTCCGCTTGCTAGTTTAATCCCGGGCTTTGGTCTCCCTCTGTCAGTCCAATACCAAACAGAGTTGTGAATGACAACGTTCTCAACTTATTTATACATAGTACATCCCTAAATATAAGATATACCTTAAGTACTTAGGTACCTAGTTGTTAATTTTTTTATAAACAAAAAATTCATTGGGACTTTGAGTTTTAAATTGACTTTCTAAGCTTAACTTTAGTGTAAGCAAACATCGTGACCAATCAATATCACGGTGGTAGGGTTTTGTATCACCTTCAATTTGAAACTGTCGACAAATACCTATCGGTGTTTCGATAGATTTTAGAGTCGATATTGATTAGTAGTAGAGTCAAAAGACCGATTATGGATAGCAAAATAAGTGTACCTTTATCTTAATTCGATACTCTTCAATTTTGAGCCAATTTCTTACAAATATTTAGTGAAGGGAGCCGGGAGTCATGGCATGCGTCACCTCCGGCGGCGGTTGATGAATATTTCATGACGTCACGCGACCATCGACTCAAAGTCAAAGCTATGTGATAATCGTTATTTGTTACTGAGATACGCTCATGGACGTCGATAATTGTAATAAGGTTATTTAAAAACTAACAAGTAAATTCTATAATTTTTATAGTCTACTATCGCATTTAAATGAGGTATAATATACCTAATAATTATTATAAATTATTCCAGAAACCACACTTCTATTTACCTACATTAATATCTGTCTTTAAATATTTATTTTATAATACCATTTTTGTTGGAATTAAACATCTAATTGTAAGTACTATATTTCATTGGATTAACCCAGTATCTACAAAAAAAAAATGTGATGCACTTCATTTAATTTTTGTTGGTTCCTTAGTTAAAGTTTTACAATGTTTACTTACAAAGTTTGTTACGTCCTATATTTAACTTAATATCATATTTACCCCCGCTGTTTGTAAGTATCTAGTACCAACGAATGGCAAATATAGAAAAGTATTGCCTCAAGGCATCTTGTAAAAGGGCGAAGGGTGATGATTACGTGTAAATATTTTCGCTCAAATCGCTGAATCCTGTCTCAATTTGAATAATGCTTGATTACTCGCTGAAGGGAGGGCTGCAGTAATCTCAAAATAGCCCCGAGCCTCGCGGGGGAATGCTAAGTTAAATTAATTTTATGGCCATTTAACCGACTTACAAAAAAATTGTAAACGTTTCACGTTTTTTTATGTTTCAATAATTAAAAGTAATGACAGTCATGCTCATTTTAGGTCTTGCGGCAGCATCGTGTGGCAGGTCGCTCACTTCCTACAATATGTGCGTAGTGCGAGGCTGCCACACGCGTCATACTTGTGAACAGGTGTTACTTGTGGGGACTGGTCGTGCGAGTTTGATATTTATTTATTTACGATGTCACTATTACTATCCGCCATAACACGCAAATATTGTCACTGATTCTAGGTAAATAATTGTATGTAATAAATCTATGATGATTTTGAAAAGAGTAATCGCTAAGTTTATTAACGGCTCTTCTTGACAAAAGCAACCTTCTGAACCGAGCGTTAGGGTCTGACAATTCATAAGTGCTTGTGATGGCCTATTTGAATAGAAAAATATTTTCATTAAGTAATTTAATTTATTCATTCAATGATAGAGATAAAAGGGGGTGCAACACTTTTTTATATTTACTTTTAAATGGGATAATTCTAACATTGCAACTACAACACCACAAATTCCTTAATTTTTGCTGAAACAAAAACAAATAATTTACTTTGACTATTTTGAAATCTTAAGAAAATTATTTTTTAATTGAGTGCTAAACAACTTCATCAACATATAGCTCACGGTCCATCAGCACTTACCTCCAGGTGTTCCTACGACTCTTGACTAGGTCGTCAGTTCACTTGGTAGGAGTTGTTTCTTATCGATCTCATCAATAATGCGTTACTTAATCTGGTTGGAAACCAGACAAAACATAGGCCTATTCATATTTTTACTTTATAAAGTTGCTACTATAAGATCACTTCGTTGTCCGTCTGTATGTCTGTATGTCAAGACCCTTTTTTATTAGGAACGCGTGAATGTATCAAGTTGATTATTAATAATCAAATACTTAGGACAACAGTCTCTTTGAGCTATAAAAAATCAATCGTTTTAAATCAATGCATTAAAAAAATATGGCAATTTATGCCGCATAATTTGACGCTCGCAAATAAATCAATACGTATAGGGTACTTTCCGTTGACCTAAAATCGTTAAATTAAGTTAATTTATCACATTAAAAATAACGAATAAAAATCTTCGATTCCCGAGATAAACGAACAATTTAGATACTAACAAGTTTGTACGGAACGCTCGGTGCGCAAATCAGACTCGCACTTGTCCGGTTTTTTTATTTATTTTCGTCTACATTACGGAACTTGCTTACCTCATTACCAATATAAGTTAGATTATTAATTCGTGATTGCATAACAAACGTTATCGCCGTCCCGCAGCCACCGGCTATAAATCATTAACTCTAAAGCAAAGAAACAACTTCGTAACGTAGTTTAATTACCTTTCATAAGCCATTTAAAAAGTGACTAACTAATTAGTAGGACTTTGAATAAATGGTAACTTATTTTGTATTATTATGACCTACTTTTGATTGTCAGCATTACATTGTTGTTTCTTTAGAAATATGGAAGCTGTTGCATTGATTTTCCCGAAATTATACTTCCAAGCATTCGGAATATACCAGTAGGTATGTGTCGACAGATGGGTGCTGGAGACGGATGCTTTGAATATCATAGACGGAACTTCGACCGAGAAACTATTTTCCATTGTACCATCGATTTTACCCTACTTTGACATTAGACCTTAAGCAACAAGGGCGTGTTTGTTATAATAATAATAATAATATTTATTATGTTCCCACACAATATAGACATTCTTAAACCAATAACAACTCACTAAAGTAAAAGATATAAAGTACATAATTTCAAAGTGAAAAAAACAAAAATTATTGTGGGAGGACAGGAGCCCAAACTTGGTTAGCCCTGTGCTATGGGTCTCCTGGTCTCTACATCTCGGGACAGGAACTTATATTATTAATAAATTTATGGTGCGAATGTGTATGTTTAGTAGTGTAGTTGTTAGTATGTATGCGTGTGTGTGTGTTGTGTGTGTGTGTGTGTGTGTGCAAGTTTAAGTAAATATACATTTTGACATATATTATTTAAGCCAATAGACTTTCAGTGTCATCATAGTTTAGTGTCATCAGCCATTTTGAAATCACCCTTTTGCATTTAAATTTGTTCGTCGGGTAGATTTTGTGTAGTTTGTTAGCACGATTGTACAATCTCCTCCCTTGGAATAAGAAAACCCTTATAGAGTTGCAGACGGAGGTGTGACGTCTTTTGACTACATTGCTTTCCTTTACGTAAGTCATATCGTTATGTTGCCTGAGAATGACTGAGAAAATGAATAATTGCCTAATAGTTAGCACTTCACATTCTTTATATAGGTTTTCTGTGGAAAAAAGCATATGTTTAAAGTTGCTAACTTTTAGGATTAACCTTTGGGCTCTTTCAATACTCAACATAGCTGTTTTAGTTGAGCCCCCCCATGATGAGATGCAGTATGAAACTACCGATTGGCAAAGAGTTAGGTAAAGTACCCTCATTAGCTTGGTATCGGCTACGTGTCTCAGTTGTTTGAATACATAAACCAATTTCCTTACTCTTTTAGAAAGAACTAGGATATGGTCTTCAAATGAAAGATTTTCATCCACAATAATGCCAAGGTATTTGATATTAGGAACTGAATCTATAGGAGCACAAGGACATCCAGTAGCTGAGTTCATGAGATAGGAGTGAGCGGTAATTTTATAATTAGTATTATTAGGATCCGGTCCAGGATTTCTTATTGAGAAAGAGATATACTTGGTTTTGGTAGAATTCAGTGTAAGAGAGTTAATAGCTAACCATCGACAAACTTTGTTGAAACCCTCCTGAGCCATTTCAAAGACTTCATCCCACGTATCTCCATAAAAGGTAAGCGTAGTATCATCCGCGTAAGAAATAATTTTGCAGTTTTTTAGTTCGAGTTGACATAGCTCATTAATGTAGCACAGAAATAAGGTGGGGCCCAAAATATTGCCCTGTGGTACTCCATACAATATATATCCTTCAGAACTCACCTCATCACCAATTTTTACACGTTGGGTCTGGCCTAAAAGGTAGCTACGAAATAGCTGTAACTGGACACCCCTGATGCCCATAATCCGTAACTTATTTATAAGGTTGGGAAAAGAGACCGTATCAAATGCCTTGGCCAGGTCCAAAAATATTGTGAGGCATTTTTATTTAAGATCAAGTTTCTTGACGATAAATTCAGTAAATGAAGTCATAGCATCGTCTGTAGACCTGCCCTTTCGAAATCCATATTGAGCATCAGATAAAAGATGTCTCGCTTCAAGAAAGTTGACTAACCTGTTATTAATATTTTTTTCTAGTATTTTTGATATACAGGGAAGTAGTGATATTGGGCGATAGTTGTTTATACAGTCTCTCTTCCCACTCTTATGTATCGGAATAACAATTGATTTTTTGAGAGCATCAGGAAATACCCCCCGTTTTAAGCATTGATTAAAAAGGTGCGTCATAGGTGACACTATGTCATCTTTTATGGTTTTCAAAACCGTGGAGGTGATACCATCCCAGCCAGCTGAGTTACTTGATTTTAGATTTAGGATTAAATTTTCAACTTCTTTGCAATCAGTGTCGAGGATCAGAAAAGAATTACATGTGTTATTAGTACTTATGGGAGCGGGTAGCGGAGGAACATTAGGAGAAATCTTGCTAGCCAATTCTGCTCCAATGTTTGCAAAAAAATCTTTGACTTTCTTAATTGATGATTGAATTGTTGTTTCAAGTTTAAGTAGTTCTTTTGGAGGATATTTTGGTGAATTCATGCTTGTGATATTCTTGATCGTAGTCCAGAGTCTTCTCCAGAGAAACTAAACAAATAAAACATAAAACGCATCAAAATTCCATTCAATTCCGCTGGGAATTGACAGCGTTCGTTGTGTTATATGTTTAGTCTCGGTAAATTTATTTCAAATGATTTTTTGAATGCATATATTTTTTAGTCGACAGATAAGTACTTGCTTTCGGAGTGGTTAAAGTGTGATTTCTCTAAACCATTACTTTGTAATAGAAAAAAAATATATGTTGCAAGGGTCAAATTCAGAAATTTATAACTTTTTAAAGCAGTTTAAATAAGAAATTGAGACAATTTTGAAAAAAAGTAACTAGATAAGATTATTGTAGAGGATTTGCCGACAAATGTAATCTGAATACATTCCTTGTTTTTGTTATATTTTTTTCGTGGCGTGTGCATGAATGAGACCCTCTACGCGTGGAACGTAAATAGAGGTATGTTTAAAGCCTCACAAAACTAATAAAAGTGGCATCAAATTAAAAAATAAAATATGTATTGGAAACTTCAAATCTCACACTTTAAAATAACGTAAAATATATTTCTTTTATTGCTTTTCTGATGACTAAAAAACAATATTTATTTTCTGATAAATTCCGCAAGAACACTGATTTTAGGGAGACTGAAGCCTTAAGTTGATAAAAAATGCTATGCAATAGCTTTACCGCGGCAGTCCCCGAGTGCCACACGTATTTTTTTATATTAAAAACTAACAGCTAAATTATGACATAATACATACTAGACAGTAGGACTAAGAAGCTAAAACCAGTTTTCACAACGAATAAAGTTTAAGTTAAAGGCATATCAGCCCATAGAAAAACCGGCCAAGTGCATGTCGGGCCACGCGCAATGTAGAGTTCCGTAGCTGCCCATTAAAATAATGTGGACTAAGAAGAGGGCTTTTTGTTGTTTCATTGTTTTAAAACCCTAATCATTTTCAATGGAATTTGTACGAAACTTTTACTTTTCCAAGTACATTTTATAAATTGGTCGACTATTACTTGTAAACTTGTAAAACCTACTTAGCTGTGATAGTTTTCCTTTTAACTTCGTTATATATACTACTACCATGATTTTTTTCACATATCCAAAAACTACCATTTAGCTTTAGCATTTTAAAGCTTATATTTCACAAACGGATCCCTGAATCGAAAAATTGTTGTACACACCCACAATATTTGTGAAAGACCTATCCAACGATATCCCATATCATCGGGTAGACGAGAAAAAAAAAACATCCCCACTTAGGGTGTTGAGGAGCTTACCCAATTTTTTTTTTTTTTTAAGATTTTATTTCACCACTTTGTCGGAGTGATTAATATGTATATCCATCCATGCCAAATTACAGCTTTCTAGTACTAAGAGTCCCTGGGGTAAGCTGCGGACAGACAGACAGAGCATATTCATACTTTTTTAGGATTCCTTGTTGACTAAGGAATCCTAAAAAAGTATGAATATGCGAGTAAATTTTTTAAGGTTTAGATTATAAAGTGCCAAAAACGTTAATATTCATACTGCGTTTGATTACATCAGACATAATAAAAGCCGATTCATTATATTCAAATAATTATCATATGTTTTTGTAATATAACATAACACTGTCACAGATGGGAATAAAAGCAGTTTTACATAACTGTAATTATAATTTCGCTTCGCAAATACTATATATTCTCTAATAATTGCGGTCACCTACTAATTTTCAGCGCTTTGTTAAAGCGTCATCGAATTTTAATAACAAAACAAAGCATCGTATCCGCTTCGTTATAATATGCTATCGTCCGCACTACGCTCGTTTAAACTCGTCGATACGTCGAAATGTCGCGTCGCCAATTAAACGCACGTCTGTTCGACATATCGCAAAAAGTGTCTGCGACGTTTTTTTTTATAATTTTTGTGGACATTACAGTACAGACTTGTTAATGAATTCAAACACTTTTACTTGACTTACTACCTATTTTGATCGAGTTCCTTACAAATTGACTGAATATACATATACATTTCTCACCCCACCGATCTTTGAAATCAAGGTACACATGTTTTACGTCGGTATTATGAGTGAGCGCGGTAGGTGGCGCCACTTTCGTTTTGTTCCGAGCGGGCGAGGTGCGCTTTAATGAGCGAAGTTTCGCCGCTTTGTGCCCCAAGTGCCCCTATTCTACACATTCACCCAAACTTCTACATCTCGATATTAACTGATGGCGAATTGAAACAGCGTTTGTTGAAGAGAAATTGAATCGTAATAATGTTTTTAAACGTTAATTTGTTTTATGACTTTTTATAAAAGACTTTTATTATATTGACTAAAAACGTGTCAAAGCAAAGCAAATTATTTAGTCAAGCTATTCGAAATTTAACTGTGATACGGAGAGAATAAAGAAAATTATTTGTGATTTTCAGAAAGATGTGAATATTCAGTCTAAAACAATATTTCAGGCTTATTTTATTTTTCAGATTTTTTTTAAACATTTTTTAAAATAGTAAGTTAAGAGATTTCAGAATAAGTCCGCGTAGCGCGTACGCGAGGCAGGCGTTCACTTTTATTGACTTTTATTGTACCCTTCGCTCCGGCACTCCGTGTGAATTTCGGCGTCGCGTCGAGTTTTGTTGTTCACTATTGTTTTTGTTTGTTTGTTTTCTTGTTTTATAGGCATTGAACAATCTGTGATAAACAACAATTCGTTGTGTTTTACAAATGTACAAACACTGATACCGTAGTCTTATAATTATTATTTTGATGTTTTTGATATTATTTTTGAAAATTAAAAAAGTGTATTAAATTCTTGTCAATTTTGACGTTCAACTGCTCACCAAATAATAAATGAAATTTTGTAACTTATTAGTATCTTTGGTGATTTTTTTTTAATAGTTAATTTTTTATTATATTTTGTTAAAGTATGTGTACTCCAAACATTGTTTGTCCTACATTAACTTATGTAGGTACACCCATATCTCAATAATATTTTATTTCATAATGATACATTATTATAATAAGTATTCTATATTATGTTAATCAAGGGTGTGAACTTTGTATGTACCAAGTTTCATACAAATCCGTATTTAAACTAATGAATGCATTCGATATTTATACAATTATTATATTCTATCCATTATTTTCCCAGCGTTAAAAATATCTTGGTAGCTAATTATAGGTATTTATATAAAATCAATATTCGCCCTATTATACGGGTGGTTTAAAAATAGCGAAAACTCAAAACAACAGTTGAAAAATCGATTCGCCCAATATTATCGACCTCATTTGGTACTAAGTTCACCGGGTCTTCTAGTTTTTTAAGGGTTCCGTAGCCAAATGGCAAAAAACAGAACCCTTATGGATTCGTCATGTCTAGACAGACAGACGTCTATCTGTTTGTCCGTCCGTATGTCACAGCCACTTTTTTCCGAAACTATACGAACTATACTGTTGAAACTTGGTTAGTAGATGTATTCCGTGAACCGCATTAAGATTTTTACACAAAAATAGAAAAAAAACAATAAATTTTGGGGGTTCCCCATACTTAGAACTGAAACTCAAACATTTTTTTTTCATCAAACCCACACGTGTATCTATGAATAGGTCTTCAAAATTGCTATTGAGGTTTTTAATATATTTTTTTTCAAAACTGAATAGCTTGCGCGAGATACACTTCCAAAGTGGTAAAATGTGTCCCCCCCCCCCCTGTAACTTCTAAAATAAGAGAATGTTAAAACTAAAAAAATATATGATGTACATTACCATGCAAAACTTCCACTGAAAATTGGTTTGAACGAGATCTAGTAAGTAGTTTTTTTTTAATACGTCATAAATCGTAAAGCGCAATTTACCTTTCATTCAATCAACTCAAATATAAAAAAAAATTGGCAAAAAGCAAGATCTTACAGCACAAATAAAGGAAAATTTCTGAAAAATAAAAAAGTTTAAAATAAAAGGGTGTCCCCATACATACAAACATAGTAACGCCAATTAATAAAGACCTCTGAGTTGTATGAGCGCTCATACAATTTAGAGGTCTACCAACCTTAAATAAGGTAAATAAATAAAATCGTGCATTTCCCGTGATGGACGAACGATGGACGAAGTTGGTACGGAACCCTCGGTGCGCGAGTCCGACTCGCACTTGGCCGGTTTTTTTATTATATAAGGTCCGAAAAATGCCACATATAGGTAATTTCATATAAACAAATTATAATCTTGTCAAAAGGCGTTTCGTATATATGACGAGTATTATATCCAACCGTGAGAACGAAACCATAGCTCGTAAAAAAAATGGTTAGCGCTATCTCTTGAAAATTATTGGAATTACAGTTCAAACAGAATTCTTCTCTTTTGTGCTGTTGTAGTCGGATAAAAGTACCCTAAATGTTGACTAGGCTCATTATCTACCTGTTCACCAAATTTCATAGAAATCGAAGTAGATCTTGAGTTATAAGCGGACATCCAGACATACAGATAGGTATACAGACAGACAATTCTAAAAGAATAGCTACAGTATCACTCAATTAATCCCCTCCACTTATTTTTTCCAAAAAACATTTCAATTAGAGACACGACTTTTCCACACTTATTATTATGTATATGTCGCACGTGGATTGCTTGATTACCTGTTTTACAAAACCGCTAGTTGTTTTACAAATTGGCACCCTTATGTAAAACAATTGCATAAAAGTTTTGCGTTTATTAATGCAGCGGGGTCACGATTAGACGTTATGTAAAACAACGTGAAATGAAACGCTTATTTAGCCGGATACTTTAGGTAAGAACTGTATGGCGAACGCGAAACGCAGCGAGCGTGCACCATACATTTCGTGGTATTTTTTTATATTTTGTTTGTAACAGTAATAATTTACCATCTCATTTATTATTTCATCATGGTCTTCTTACACCAAAACGGTATTTATGACTACAGATAAGCCATTCCGCATTACGTCTAAGCGTGGGTAACAGTTTTGTAAAACGTAACGCAATGACAATCCAGCTGAACGTTGTTCAGTTGTTTTACAAAACGGTGCCGCTATGTAAAACAACTAGTAGTTTTGTAAAAGAGCGTCAATACATCTGCGACATATAGATTGACAGACGG
The DNA here is from genome assembly GCA_951216915.1 of Tetheella fluctuosa. Taxonomy (NCBI): domain Eukaryota; kingdom Metazoa; phylum Arthropoda; class Insecta; order Lepidoptera; family Drepanidae; genus Tetheella; species Tetheella fluctuosa. Next base: position 292,903 of record OX578229.1, on the reverse strand, counting down.
GCAAATGGTCATGTCTCATACTGTAGAGATAACCACCCGTTTTCCAACCTTATTGCTTGTTGTGAAAGACGTTTATGTATAAGCAAGAAAAGGTTAAAAACACAATGATTTCTTCCATGATCTATATATGTTTGATGCAGTTAGAGAGAAACATGCTGTTGTCAATCTCATAGAGGTAATTTATTTTTTGATGTACCTATTTAAACATAATTGGGGAAGCCAAAAATAACTTTCATGTATATGTTTGTATTTCAGAAGATTTGAATAAGGCTTTTGATAATGGTAACATATTCGGGATCTAGCATTTTTTAAAACCCCAAAAACTAAATTTAAATATCCATATATTACAGTTTGTATTTTATACGTGTAAATACTTGATATATATAGAACATTTAAATGTTATATATCAACTCAGTACAAAATTAATGTTTCTTATCGCCACCACTAGATGTCGTTGTGCCAAAATAAAACAAGCTATGGTTACGTTCTCACAATTTGGATATATGCTCTCATATAATAACTACGAGTTAGCTCTGGTTTCCCTTCAACACGAATAAATCTTTCGCCTTTTACTAAAGATTTCCGTGGAGGGGAACACTCAAATGAGTCTTTTCTATTTTTGATTGCTCTGCCCTAACGGGCGGGGCCCATTTGTCTTATAACTTTCATGTAGTAAGTCTTATTGACTGTAAGACCTACTACATCATAATTTGTGAAATAAAACTCGTCGCACGCAGTTACGTGCGTTGACATCCTAAAATTACAGATTCAAAATTTCTAAATATTTTATATTTTTAATTTCGGGACTCATAAATTATTAAAAACATCAAAATGATTCAATAATGTCCATCTCTTTTTGAGTACTTACTGATAGAGCAGAGCAGTAACTTTGGGTTCGTGGGAATCATGAAATTAAAATGTTACTGCAACTGGATGTGCTTGTGAATACATCGTGCCTTGAAAAACAATACGTAACATAAAATTTATTTAGTACATCTTAATGTCAGAAGGGCCGAGAGTTCTCGCAAGTACAAACGTGGTCCCGAACTTATTATATAATTTGACTTACACATAATATATGGCAAACTTCCTTATATATATATACCTACATAATACAAACAAATATATACGTTGGAAATTCATCTATTACGCTACTTAAACTGAGTTTATTCCGCTTAACATTACCAATATAGCTTGACACCTTCTAAAATATATCCCAGGCTAAATTTAGTATTGGTAAGGAAGTACTAGAGGGCTCTAGGTTAGTTGGTCGTGTATTCCATACATTGTAGTTGTGTTTTAGAGTTATGGTGCATTTTATTACATATACACACCTATTGTAACTGAGAGCTCTTGTTGATACTTTAAGAATAAAGTTGTACCAAGAACGTACGTTATCTCTAAAATGCCAAGCAAATACCGACTTACATACAGTGTTAGGTAGGTCTTATTTTCAATTTCATATATCTTGGTGGACCGTACGCATTTGATCAATGTATTTTCATTAGCAATGGTTTAAATAAATAAATATCTTGAGACATTCCTCATACACGGCTATCTGATCCCAAACAAAGCAGAGCTTGTACTGTTTTGTTAAAGCTTTCTATACTGGATGATTTTGTTATCACTGGCAATACTTGCAAGGGTGGAAGTACTCATCAAAATGAACAACTTTTATTATGGGACTAACTGTGAAATCATGAAAAAATTATCAGCTGTTCCATACAAAAGTTCAATACCTACTCGACCAAAATGTATGAAGAAACCATATTATTTTACGCGATATCAGAGTTAGCCCTATAATAAAAGTTGTTCACATTGATGAGTACTTCCAACCCTGCAAGTATTGCCAGTGATAACAAAATCACCCTGTATAGATAACTAGCGGTTTCAACCGCGATCCCCTATTTCACACCCTTAGGGGGATGAAATTTTCAAAAATCCTTTCATAGCGGATCCCTCTTTTTTTTTTTTTTTTTACTTTGTATAGGCTTGTGTTTGACCACAATCTCACTATGATAGGTGATGATGTGGCCGAAGGTGGTAAGCACACAAAGCCTAGAAGGATCTGGCTCTCAAGTGCAGCTGCCGGAACACACCAATAGGTGTTTGGCGACAGATTTTCAACTTGAGGGTGGTAGCCAGCCAGGCGGGTACTACAAAGTACCCTACCACCGTGCTATGGTTTCCTCACGATGTTTTCCTTCACCGAAAGCTCAAGCTCATTGTAGGATTCGAACCCACGACCTTCGCCGCGGCGTCCGACGTCACTACCACTGAGCTATCATCGCCTAAATCATAATATAGCTATCTGTATGCCAAATTTTAGCCCGATCTGTCCAGTGGTTTGAGCTGTGTGTTGATATATCAGTCATTCAGTCACCTTTTCTTTTTATATATACAGAAGAGGAAGATTACACCCAGACTCAGGACAAACAAACATGTTCATGCACGCGAATGTCTGTCCTCGGTGAGAATCCAACCCATGAACTGTAATCTGTGTGTGTTATAATGAAAACTTGTACTATAAACTATTAAAATACTAAATATAAGCACAATAAGTGAACATCTTGTAGGTAATAGAACTCTTCGTGCAGAGTTCGCCCGGGGAGGTACTACCACCATATCTAATTCCGCCGTGAAATAGTAGTGAACTTGTATTACTGTGTTTCGGTTAGGAGGGTATGGGAGCCGGTGAAATTACAGGCACAGGAGACTTAACAACTTCATGTCTCAAGGTTGGCAACGCGTGAGTGATACTCCTGGCAGGGAAAATATAATATTGTATTTTCTTTGCCCGTGGTGTTATGAGCGTCTATAGGCTACGGTAACCGCTTACTATCAGGTGGGCCGTAAGCTTGTTTGCCAGCGATTATACTTTATGTAGGAATAGGAATTGATATTTCATATTTATTGTTCTCTCAGAGCTTTAGTACGAAAGCTAACGAAGTGTTTGCCAGCTAAGACTTGCGCGGCCGGAACTTAAAGCTCTCGTTTCATAGCGCTACTTTTATGAGCTTTCCAAATTGTTTACATCCCATTAAATGAACATTAATTTTCTAATACATCTTGAAATACGCTTTACTTTTTAACCGACTTCAAAAAAGGAGGAGGTTCTCGATTCGGATGTTTATGTATATTTTTTATGTATGTATGTAATAATTAAATATCTTCACGCCCATTGCCCTGAAAGGTTGACAGAGATATTTGAGTCCAACCTCGGGCTTAATGGTCGTTTCTAAACAAAAAGCTACCAATTACTTTAAGCTTTGTTGTCATTCTTGTAAAAAGATGACTAGATAAGAATTTAAAAAATATACATTAAAATAGGTCTATATCCTACTAAAATTGTTTTTTTTTTTATATACAACATGGTCGGCAAACAAACATACGGCCCGCCTGATGGTAAGCGGTTACCGTAACCTATGCACGCTTGCAACACCAGGGGTATCACTCGCGCGTTGCCGACCCTTCCCCCCTCCCCGATAAGCCTTACTCACGCGCAGGAACAAAACTATAAGTTATTTGGCTGCGGTATTCTGTAAGGTGGAGGTACTTCCCCAGTTGAGCTGCTCTTTGAGCGATATATCGCTATGCTCTACCTCTTTTAAAATGTAAAACCACTCAGCTCTGTAATGGCAGAACGAATTTACATGAAATTGTGCATATTTTGTGAGAGCATAATTTCAAAATCTACATAATATTATTATTCGTTTCGTCAATAACAACAACTCATACTATGGGACCAACTGTTACTCTGAAATCAGTTCAGCATGACCAACCTAATTTAAGTTTCAAATCTTAGGATAGGTGCTAAAAGATTGTAAGTAAACAGAAACGCTTCCGCGGGGCGGAAGCTAGTCTCTTATTGACATGAGTAAACATTGTAGTGTATTGGCTAGAATGTTGGTTGTCTCATGCGCCTGCGTCACCAGTCAGTCGCGTTCCGGCAGTTGAGCGGAGCGGTCGTGTGGTGTGATTTTGTGCGTGGTGTGGCGCTGGTGAGCCGTAAAATACTCCAACAAGCAGGACGTTACAAACATGTTTCATACACGTGTTAAGATAACTACGACAATCAATAGTCAATATTAACAATTGGTCTTATTAATGAACTCGGTCTTATCACATACCGTATAAGCTATAGACCGGCCCATGGTTTCACTCTATATGATATAGGGTTTCTTTAATTATATAAAAGGTGAGCACACAAAACGTGTTTGGTGACAGACTTTTAACGTTTAGATTAAAAAAAAATGTAGACTGATTAATCTGGCTAAAATTACCGTGCTAATTTTCAAGTAAAGGCTGACTTCCCAATCGGTGATAACTCCAGTATCTTCGACCCTTATAGGTGTGTATTCCCTCCTAGTGTGTAATTTGAATAAGCAACTTCGACTTGGACTGATACTTCTTGATGTTAATCTAGTGAAAACATATATATATATATATTATAATAATATATCTTTCTTGTACAGTATTTCTTGTTAAATTTGTGTTTGGAATAAATTAAAACTAAATTTGTTTCTTGAAAGAGTGTTGTTGTAACCGAGGCTGAGGGCAGCGGCGTCGCGCGTCGGGCGGGTGTCGGGTCTCGCGCGACACAACTTTTTGTCTATGTTCCGAGCTAAGGCGTTTTTAAACGACTCGTTGATGATATAAGTTGTAAGCGGAAGCGTGTTGGTATCTCTATAATAATAATAATGAATCTTTATTTCAAGTAATTACAACTCAAATTTGTTAGTACTTACATCTTATATACTATGTTAGTTAATTGTATAAATTAAATTACTTATTCAATCACTGCTTCAGGGATACCGCTCCAGCCGAGACCCTATGTATCTATGTATCGGAGGCTTTAAATACAGCTGTATTATTATCTTAATCATCTATAACTCATATATAGATTGTATTTACACTATCGTATTTAAACTGTACTTCCTGCTTGATGTAAGCGCCTCCTTATTTTACTTAAAATTAGTGCTCCAACCATAGTATTAAGCTTAAGTTAATGGAATAAATCATTTTTATTTTTTTTATTTATATACTGAAAGCGAAGGCTAATTTTCATTTTTTAACTTAAATTAATAAAATAAAAAAGAAACAAAAAAATAGGTATTACGGCAGGAGCCCAAACCATTGCTACTATATGTAACCAATAATAATCTATATATAGTTTCTTTGGGCGCTAATCTCTGGAACTACCAGTCTGATTTGTTTTTTTTTTTTTATTTGATAGCCCAATTCTTGAGGAAGGTTATAGTTAGTTAATTTAGCTCCAGCCGCTCGTCCCTCGGGCCACACGCGCCGTGTGAGGCCATGAGCCCAGGTGCGAAAGTTGGCCTCTTGTTTGACACTTTGTTGAATTTATTCCGGCGCGCAGCCGAGCGGACGTTTAAATTGCGCGCGGTGATATAATGCCGGCCGTAGAGCGCCGATGACCGCACCGCGCTTAATTGTACACTCTTTATGAATTATGTCACAAGTAATAGTGTAACTTAGACACTTAAGACAAAAGATAAAAGCCTTACTGTACCATTACTACAGATAGTACTTTCATGCGGACCCTAATGTGAATGGCAGATATTGGTCACAGATTTAACTCTGAAAAAGAACACACGTACCTACGTAATAGTATACACAGTAGGTAAAAATAGTATATATCGACGAATCTGTACTTATTGTATTTTAAGAAATAGCGAGTAAAACGTACCATTTGCTACGGTCCGCTACGTACGTGCTACGGTTCACTATGTACGTGCTACGAAACCGCTACGAAACTATCTATGAGGCGTTTTAATTTTGATAACAATATAGTCAATTGGAAGTGAATCCCAACATCTATATTTATTTATTTATTTATTTATTTAATAAGGCACAGCCACAGAATACAAATCAAAACAAATTTCATGAAATTAAAAAAAAAAAGCTATGGTTAAATCTGCACTCCAATAACAGCTGAGCACAACATTCAAATTATAATAAAGGACATTGGAGGGTTAAAATAATATACATTTATAAACAAAAATACTACCTAAGCTAATTAAATTACAAAATAAATTTATGGATTAAATAATTACAGGAAATATAAAAATAATATCAAAACATAATTAATACCTAATATCTAAATATAATTACTATTCTAGTTAATAAATAAGATTAAATTAAATGATGAATTAATAACAACATGTCGGCTAACAAATACTTAAAAAAAAAAAATAATAATAATTTAAATTGAACAACACAATACATTATTATATGACTTAAACTCTTATAATATGCAACTCTACTACTCGATGTTAAGATTTTCTTTGCATTTCTTAATGTAGGCCGAATGACTTTGGAAGGATATTTATAAAAATCTATGTGTTTGTTTGTAATGTATGCGCTTCTATACAATTCATATAACGATAGTGATTTGTTGTGCGTACGCCCGCATTTTTTTCTAACAAAGGATGGACGCTTTCTGATTAGGAATTTGAAGGATCTAAAAAAAGCAACATAACTTAAAACAATAGTAAGCTGAATCGACAATGTTGTGTCGGTCACGTCTTTACTGCACGATGGAGCCGTCTGTACTGCACGGTGGAGCAGGTGGAATAGAGATTGTCTTCACAAACGTAGTGTTGGACGCCCAACATCTTGTTGACCCAACGATCTTAATTTGTTGGTTTGGTTGAAAGCAGATGGTGAAGAACCAGAAGGAGAGCTTTAAGAGAACCAGCAGTGGACTATAATAATAACACATTTATTTCAGACCAATAGATCCATAGTTAATGTTAGTAACAATTTGACTTAAAAACTATGTTAGTTGGGAATTATAATTTAATTAATTACATTAAAATAGCATTAGTATAGTGCATGAAGCGATGTCCAGTGTCTGAGAATGGTGATACACATATCGCCACCACATATGTGGTAAATGTAAATGTAACTCCAGCTTGTTGGAACATTACGTTGCAGTTAAGCTCGAGTAGGGTTACCACATTTAAATCAAATTCGGAGAGCGGACATTGAAAAGGACATTGCTCTGCGTCCAAACATGATTCGCCCCAGAACCAATAGCAATGAAAAAATGCTTATAATATTTTTGATCACCTATAAATTCTCTTCATACATTTTTTAAGTTACGGACAAGCTGGAAAACAACAATATTACAAGAAAAGTATCATTTTGAGGTTATAATTGAGTGGTCAAAAGTCAATTTAATATTTATATTTTCAATACCCAGAGTGGATTTAGAGATTTAAAATATGTTTGTATAATAGATATCGAGACACTAATGAACTAAGTAGAAATTAGTCAAAAATAAAAATGTTTGAAAACACTTCACAACACAAACTAAACAGATCAAGAGGGAGTGAGTGGATGAATGAGTGAAGTTGATTGTGGTAAGTAGGGATGGCGATCTGACATCGATTCATTGAAAAATAGATTTTTAGAGCCAAGCTAATCGTTTTTTTATCGATATTAAGTACTGAATCGATCTCAGACACAAGAAAAGTGAGATTCGTTGATGTTGCATGAATGCAAACTAGGAAATTATTTAAAAAAAAAAAATGTTGAAATATCACACGAAGTCGATGTGAAATACGAAAATATTTATATTTTTTAGAAATCGTTCTTCTAATTCTCTTTTTTTATGAACGATTTCAAAATTTATCTTTTTCGGTTAGGGATTTATACTCAATTAGATTCTAAGACCGAATCGATAATATTGATTGTACATAATATACTCCAGAGAATCGATCGATTGTGTTTTTTTTTACGAAATATTATTATGTATGTCGAAAATTGACAAAAAGTATAACTACACTAATTAATTGACAAGCTAATTATTGGAGCAGTTATTTTAATATTGATGCAATTTATTTTATATTTTATTGAATTAATTTTAATATTTTATTGTATTAATAAAATATATCATTACCTTAAAATATATGAAAATATTTAACCCTTAATGAAATCGATCGATTAAACTTTAATATAGTCGATGGATAGAATTGAGTTGAGCATCCCTAACCGGTAAAGATGTTGGCGAAGTAGTTTCAATACTTTTAAATATTCATTTTGGATAGCAGCTTGTCCGTTTGATACAAATATTTGCAACGAACACAATAAAATATATAAATAATTATGGTGTAAGCCCCATGTCTGTTGATTCTGGGGCCTTTTTCGACAATGAACTACATAGAAAAAACATATAATATATTATTCCGAGGTCCCACATTCAACAAATCTTTCGCAAAAGCTCTCATGAATAAACTTCTTCAAGGATGGATTCACATTACTAGTACTTTTTTATTTTTTTTATTTAAGGATTGCCAGTATTTTAGTATAGTATTCCAGTATAGTATTTTTATAGAAAACGAGCCCGCGGGTGTATTATAGATTCGTAGACATTTCCAACAAATGTATGCTTAGAGCACAAGAAGCGGGCGGCTCGTCTAGACTATGTTATGAACTATCACATTATGCATGCCAGATTGCGCACCCGTCCATCTGCATAGAACAAACTTGTGTATTAGGATACTCAGGACGCTTCGGGAAACTTTTTACAGCAGACACTTACTTGAGGTTGGATTCTTTAAGAAAGTTTGCAATTTAAATGCTCGCATAATGTGACAAAATTAATTTTTATGCTTTTTACTAGCGTATGTAATAAAATTATAATAAAATATACTCATTTACTTTTCCGAACAGAACTAACGGTCACACTGAAACTTTGGGTGATTGGTAAGAAATAACGAAAACTACATTTATTTCGATCAAAACAAAATTTTTCCGCTCTGTGCAGCTCATTTGAGACAAACAAGGCAAATAATATTTTTACATGGCACTCAACAACACCCGCGGTAAAGTACTTGTGACGCTAGTTTATATTGCAGGGCTGCGGCCGGCCAGGTACGCTCAACCGTTGGCCCGACAACACCTATCATTTGGGCCTCAAGTTAAAAGCGATTTACGTTTGACAGGATCTGTCCGATCATCGTCATTATCTCAGCCGCTAGACGTCCACTGCTGAATATAGGCCTCCCTCCTTCCACCTTGTTAATGGACGCCGGTCCGTAGTCACCACTCCAGAACTCTTCGGCCCCATCGGCCACCCGTTCTGCGCACTATGTGCCCTGCCCATTGCCACTGCAACTTGCTAATCCACTGGGCTATGTCGGTGACCCTAGTTTGTCTACGAATCTCCTCATTTCTGTTTCGATTGCGTAGAGAAACCCTGAGTATAGCCCTCTCCATGATGATAAATACATACGCTAAATCATTGTCATGATGATATTTGACGGGCCGATGGGCGTGATTGGTAAGATACGATATCTATCACGCCGCAGGTCGTGGGTTCGATTCCCACTCAGGACAAACATTTGTGTGCATGAACATGTCTGTTTGTGCTGAGTCTGGGAGTAATCTATATAAGTATATATTTACAAAACAAGAGTAGTATAATGTAGTATATTTGGCTTCCATAGTACAACCTCTACTTAGTTTGGAGTCAGATGACCATGTGTGAGAAAATAATGTCCCAGAATATTTATCATGATGATATTTTTAAAGTTTGTTGTATTTTTTTCAAAAACTACTGTTATTTATATATTTTATTGAACATACAAATAATAAACGATCATCCACCAATTTATAAATATTATGACACGACTGTTATTTGCCTACATATACCTACATTCACCGCGCCGCCTTCATTGCTTGTAACCTTATCGAGAAATCCCGAGTGTATCACAGGTCCGAACTTAGTTAAGATTGTTTAGATTAATCCTGTCGCGAGCCGCCGCGGGACGCGATGTCGTGCAACACAATCACATTGCAGTTTATCGCCCTGGTTGCCCTGGTTGACGCGGTTGCCCCGCCCAGCCCGGCCATTCCAAACATGACACTATCTGGATGTCATTGCTAATTTGCCCCTATACACTTTATTTTTGATTCTGATGACGTTTTCATACGATAGGACTATTTAGTAGCTACTTAGACGTAAAAAATACATACCTGAAATAATAATTTGATGAAATGTTACTATAGCACTATTGTTATAAATCAATGACCTATTCAAACGAGTAAGGGCTACTGCAGATGATGGTTTTAGAGGATATTTTAGTTATTTTTTTAATAAAATAAGGTGATTAAACCGTGATATGTTGGAGGTCTTAAAAGGCCACTTGACCTATATTGCTGAACGGAATTAATTTCCCAAAGTCACAGCACTTGTAGGCACTCATTTTATAGATTATTTACTTAAAAGATTCGGATTTGATTAATTGCATAGAATTTTCTGTGAATTCTAAAAATTATTTTTATTCAGCAATATTGCTTGAGTGGCTTTCCTGTCTGGTCGGAGTAAAGGTTCAATACCCTGACTGCAATGCCAGAGATCGTGGGTTTGATTCCCACTCAGATAAAAATATATATTTTAATGTCTTTTTATCCCGAGTCTGGTTGTAAATATTATTTATTAATTTCAATAATATAGGTACGGCCAGCAACATAAGTAGTTGAACAGATACAAATTTACAAAACATCTGTGCACTAAAACTATCCATGATGTATACATTTATAGAATGTAGGTTTTTGAAGACATACATTTTTAAAACACCACTCTACTTTATTTTTCCATATTATGGATACTTATAGTGTACAAGTTCTTTGTAAATTTGTATCTGTTCAGCTACTTATGTTGCTGACTGTACGTACTTATAAAATAAATAGTGTAAATATGTAGTATATTATCAGTTATCTGGTTTCTATAGAACAAGCTTCGCTTAGTTGTGGATCAGAGTGTGATGAATATTTCAGAGTATTTTTCTGTTTTTGAGTTAAACTAGACTTGCCGTACAACAATCTTTCTATTTACCAAATGAATATTTTACAGAAAATTTCAACACATTTGCGCAAATATTAAGTTTTTAAAAATATTTATTTTATTTTTCATTTAGATATTCCTACTTGAATCACAATCACAGTCGCTCCAAACCGAGAGGGTTAAAATATCAGCTCGATTGTTATATTCTGCTATCTAATCCTATGTTGATAGTAATGTAAACCGGCCAAGTGCGAGTCGGACTCGCGCACGAACGGCAAAAAAATCGCGTTTGTTGTATGTTTTTAGTAGGTACCTATTTGCTGTTATAGTTGCAATAGAAATACATCATCTGTGAAAATTTCTGTCTAGCTATCGCGGTTCTTGAAATATAGCCTGGTGACAGACAGACGGACGGACGGACAGATGGACGGACAGACAGCGAAGTCTTAGTAATACGGGTACGGAACCCTAAAAATGATCGTTGACTTAATCCAGAATAAGGCCAAAATAAGCTTTTTCTGAAACCACGCAATGTATTTTCCAATACAAAGAAAATGTATTAATCTCGAGTAATAATAGTGTACGTGCCGAATAAAGTCAGATGTCGCCAACTGTGGCGGAGCAACAGTCACGTCGCGCGGCGCCGCGGCCCTCGGTTGACGCCCCCTGGCTGAAGTTACCGCGGCTTCCGAACAACTTACTACATTTGAATCTAACTTGTTACCTACTAGTTTTGTTGACGAAGTGCTAACCTGCGCTTTGCGACAGGTATGGTATCTACATATATATTGTAGGCTATCGTGCTCTAACATGGGATATCATTTCATCTAAAAATCCTAGAAATTAATTTATCGTCATTTTTGCTTCAAGAAAAACATGTTATTTGTGTTACATAACAAATTATGCTATACATGTTGTTATTCAAGTCACGAGCTATAAAAAGAAACTAAATTTTATGAGAACACAGAATACGCAAACAAGGTTCTGAAGCCTTAATAAAAGAAATGTTAGCAGGTGGAACATTAACCGGAATCCACCGGTCGTGAAGCATTATGAATCATTAGTAATTCGCGTCACGTGTCGCCGCCAACTTGCCGTGATGCCGACACGTGCTCGCCACCACGCGTCGCTAAGCCAATTGTGGCAACTCCGCCAACTCCACCAACTTTTCACCAACCCCGTCAACCCGCGCGCTACCTTCCTACTTTATTTTTATAGATAGCTGCCGAAGTTTCGAGCCTTGCCCGAGAGCAGGTGAAAAATTATACTTTTCACAAAAAAAAAGTTTGGGAAACTGTATGGGATAATGCAAACTGCAAAAGTTCGGTTGTTAGGATGCCTTCGGACATGCAGCGTATTCAAATTAGTTGAACGAAGCCTTACGAAATAATATAAAAAGTACTTTGCTCAGCTTTTAAGGGTTATCGAAAAGTTTTTGAGCTCCTGTTATGTGTTTTTTTTATGGTGAGCGATTCTGTGTATTATTTTATTCTGAAATTGTTAGCAGACCTTGTTTATTATACAGGGTGATTTTGTTATCACTGGTAAAACTTGCAGGGGTGGAAGTACTCATCAATGTACTAAAATATTTCTTTATGAATTCGTTATCAGTCACTCTTACATGCTTACTTTTTATAAAACGACAACAACTTTTATGTTTTTTTTTGTAAATATTAAATCTAGCCAGACATGCCATAACGTTTTTATTTGAAATAAATAGGGATCGGCAGGAGTAACGAAGTGGAAAAACTATTTTGTGACACCTCGATCTTGAGGGAGCATCTATGACGCCCCCCAATAAAACCAATATCGAATCATAACCTCACCACCAGTTACTTTTAACACTTTTATAGCAAGCGATTGTACAGCGACGCAGGTCATCGTACAGCGGTGACTCAAATCTCAACTCGACTCGAGGGAGTTACCACGACCAATGTGATCCCGGCGTCGGGACTGAAATCCCGCGATTGGATCCCGCGGCTGTAATGAGCCCGGGAATAAATACCGCCGGTAATATTCCCGAACAGATTGCCGTAGGAAATTACATTCTGAACGCCTTCAGAGGATGCCACCCCGGTAAACATGTTTTTGGTTATTTATCCTTAGCACCCCGCTGGGGCAGCCCCGCTATTTGCTGGAGATGATTGCGCTTTCCATGATTGTGTTTTGAATTAGTATCAGATCAGACGTATAACTCGATATTGAAGATATTGGTTATGGATTCAACATGAAATTGTTGTCTTCTACTTAAACAGCTTTCGGTATTTCTTACAACCCATCTACTTAACATTATTGTATACTACGAGTTGTGCGTTATGGATAGATGGAATCAAAAGTCAAGTCACAGTAAATTATTTCAAATATACTTTGGTAAGGTACGAACGTTGAAGATTGACTCTAGGGTATGATCTTCAACGTTACTAACGCTAACTCACGCTAGTTTTAGTTGGGTTATTTAGGGTTATTTCTTATAGTTTTGTCAGCTATGATCCCCTATGATCCACACCCAGTGGAGAGCCCTCAGTGCTCACCGAATTAGAGTGTCAAACACACATGAGGCTAACAACTTCTAGTCCTATAAACAAAATTGATTCCGAATAATCTTTCAAACCAGAAAAGTTGTGGAAGGTCCAAGTACAAGTTCTGGTTCTGGTTTCCATAGTACAAGCTCTGCTTAATTTGGGAGGAATATCCGAGGATATTATTTCAAGAGTAACTAAAAAGTGGTAAACTTGATATTTGAAATTTCAAATACCGTATTAAGCTTTATTGCCAAGAAAAATTCTTCAAAAACAACTTCGAAACGACCAAAAATGAAATGTTGCTCACAAAATAGGTACAGATAGGTCAGACGTGAAAAAGCCTAGATTTTCATTCAAATAAACGGAACTCTAAACAGGTAAATAATTCAGGGGGTGTAGGAAGAATCGGAAGACGTGCCGAAGTTCCTCTGACGCCAACTTCCAACCTACAACTATTTATTTATTGCGCCAGTGGGCTTTACGACTTGCCAACTACAAACAGAACGAACACATTTGATTAAGGCTTTATTACAAACTTATAGAGTTTAGAATTGAATGTAGCATTACAGGTGTGGATAGTGTTTCTAAGTTTTGGACTGACGCGCCTCCGCGGAACTTTAGTTGAAACACAAATAAACATATTTCGCTAAGTAAAGGTAAGTAGAGGTAACCGTTAACGGCCAGTGATTTGTAGAAGTATTCATTGTTAGTTAGTTAGTTAGTTATATCACTATTTTACATTTGTTTTAGTAGGATTAGTAACTACATGTTACTTAGTAGGTAGGTACATTTGTTTAGTTGACTTAGGGCCGATTTTTCAAATGCCGGTAAACCTCGGATAAGCTATTCCTCAAAACTACTTATTAGCTATAAAAAAAAATTAAGAGGTCGACCTTGAAGAGCGCTTTTCTCGCTTTTTTTGTATATCGTCATGTTGTAGCACTGCGGTAGATCCATAATGGGGAGCTCATTCCACATCCCCATAGTCCACATTACGATCGGCCGCCTGGTGACTACAGATATTTCGCTACACCCTATTGTACACTTATACCCAGATGAAGTAAATGTATTCCTGTCAAGAATATAGTGCAGTTTTTTTTATGGCTGCAGGTCTTCGCGGTGAAAAGTTTTAAAGTTTTAAGACGATGTTAGCTCAGTGGTAGTGACGTCGGTCGCCGCGGCGAAGTTCGTGGGTTCGAATCCTACAATGAGCTTGAGCTTTCGGTGAAGGAAAACATCGTGAGGAAACCATAGCCCGGTAGTAGGGTACTTTGTACTACCCGACTGGCTGGCTACCACCCTCAAGTTGAAAATCACCTACTGGTGTGTTCCGGCAGTTGCACTTGTGAGCCAGTTCCTTCTAGGCTTTGTGTGCTTACCTCCTTCGGCCACATCATCACTTACCATGGTGAGATTTGGTCAAACACAAACCTATACAAAAAAAAAAAGTTATGTGGCGAATGTGGCGATCACAATAAAACTAGTCTGGTCGCAGTGATACAAGCTCAGGAATAATTTGAAACAGCCCAAATAGTAATAATACATCATGTTTACTCCCTATTACGTAGATACAAGTAGAGAACACTAGTTTTCAGACGACCCAAAAACTATTTGAATCTGTTCCGTTTTCGTATAACGTAGATTTCATTAGAACAAACATGCTGGTGGGAATGAACATTAAAGTGGTGTGTAATCACTTGCCGACCGCAACTGGCATGGCAACCAGTTTGTGAACTTTTACCACTGCGGTCCACGACATCAGGCTGGGCAAGTCTAATCTGTAGGTTCGGACCTATTGTTCCTTCAAATGCTTAACCTTGCTAGGTAGATTTTACTATCTTATAATGTATTCACAATATTTTATGCAGTAAGTGCGACATGGCAAAAAGCTTGTCTATATATAAGGTCCTAATAAATGAAGTACGGTCCTTTTGAGGGATGATAGTATAGGTCATAAGTATTCCGAAAATCAAAAAAATAAATATCAAAAATAAAAAAGAAATTGTACTGAAATTGTACTTCATAAATAAAAGTAATAAATAAATAAAATAAAAGTAATGTATTTTTAAATGCTTTTTTTACTTTTTAATAATAATTTTTACACCTGATTATGCTGTTAATGGTTTTAATAAATTTTTTATACTTCATTGTCGGCAAACAAGCATACGGCCTACTTGATTTTAAGCGATTACCGTAGCCTATGAACGCTTGCAACACCAGCGGTATCACTGGCGCGTTGCCGACCCTTCCCCTCTCCGCGATGAGCTCTGGCGACCTTACTCACGCGTAGAGGAACACAACTATAGTAAGTTATTTGGGTGTAGTATTCTGTAAGGTAGAGGTACTTCCCCAGTCGAGCTGCTCTTTGAGCGACATATACATACTCAACGGATTAGTAAGCTGAAGTGGCAGTGGGCTGGTCATATTTGCCGCAGAACCGATAACCGTTGGGGTAGACGAGTTCTAGAGTGGAGACCGCGAATCGGCAAACGTAGTGTAGGACGCCCTGCGACTAGATGGAGCAACGATATACGCAGGGTAGCTGGCAGCCACTAGAGTAAGAGAGCCGAAGATCAGGCTCAGTGGCGTATTTTGGGAGAGACCTATGTCCAACAGTGGACTGGTGTAGGTTGATGATGATGATGATGAACACTAAAACACATTGGGACTACTTCGCATTATGTCTAAACTGCATATTAGTAGAAAAATATAAATTTTAATCTCAAACTTGGACTACTGACACTTTTGGCTAAAACACATTACGGTAAATTAAAATAGAAAAAGTTTAATGAAAAAAACAGTATATTTTTATTAAATTCAGAGATCTTGTTAGTAGAGTTTTATGCACTCCTGCATCAGTAAGAAGATCGTCTGACGCGATCCTGTTCCGCTGCAGCCTAGATGGCTCAGGTTCCGGATTTGAATGCATATTATATGAAGCGCACGCTATCTCGCGCCAAATCTCTACATCTGTCACTTGTTTCGGACGGAGAGTACTGTTTGTATTTGGAATGCATTGTAGTCGATTCAGGAGAGTCAATAAATATACTGTCATACTATGTAGTACTATGGATGATAAATCAACAGTTAAGTTAGCTATATATCATAAATCTTTAATAGGAGGTATGTTTGCAAATTCAGAGATAATCTTATGAGTATTATAGTAAAAGGTGATTTGATTAATTTGTGCTTTTAATCCATAAAATATTTATAAAAAAAATTGTTACAACCTGTATCTATTTTTATATTCTTTCATATTTTTTATTAAAGTAAAAAATACAAACTATGATATATAGAAAACATCCTCAAAGCCCTCGCTGCTGTCGATAGGCAAGGTTCCCAACAGGCTGGCAGCGTTCCCTTTTTGGATGGCCAAGCTTATTATTATTTTTTATTTTATTATAATTATCATCATAATCTGTCGCCAGTTATTTCTAGATTTTCTGTGTTTACCACTTTCGGCCACATACGGTGAGATTGTGGTCAAACAGTCCTATATATTAGTATAGTAAAAATAAAACATTTATTACTATACATCAATAAAACTTTTTAAATAAAATATTATTTGAAATCGGAACTGCGGTATTTGAAAAATTTCTAGTCGATGAAAAAATTTATCTACGGCCTCAAAATATGTAATGTTTGCACACTCCATTCGTGGAGCCGTATCTATCATCATCTATCAATGAATGTTTGTGGGCCACTCGACTAGGGCTGCCAACGAGTAGTTTTTGTTCCACCCCTAATATGATACATGCGTGTTACATTTCTACTTCGATCATCTCTGTTTCGTGTCGTAAAACGTGTTGATAAAATAAGCGTATAACTCGGATGTTTTGTGATAAACTACGGCTATTTGTTCGCGATGAAGTCAATACGAAACTGTATTTTTTTTCTAGCAAATATCTTGTATCGACAAATCGTACAGATTTTCTGAGATGGAATATAAAACGTGTATTTGGATTTTTCTGTCAGATTTTTTCATAGAATTTAGGTAGCAACATTCCTTGATTTAAAATTAAATCTTTTATAATTAACTAGCTTCCGCCCCGCGGTTTCACCCGCGTTTCCGAGGGATCTTGTGTTTTCCCAGGATAAAAAGTAGCCTATAGCCTTCCTCGATAAATGGGCTATCCAACATTAAAATATCTTTTCAAATCAAACCAGCAGTTCCTGAGATTAGCGCGTACAACCAAACAAACAAATTCTTCAGCTTTTATAGAGCTTTCAGCTTTATAAGATCTTCTCATTATTTATTTTATCATTGTAAGAGTATTCCCGGGAAGCATTGCCTCTGAAGTCCGTACTTCAGAGCCGTCAATGCAATATTATAAAGCCTCTTTCTTCTTAATTATTGCCCTATGCCAAGCGCATCCATGTCCCAAACCATAAAACAAAACCAAATAAAAATGAGTGATACTAACGAGTCACGGACATCGGCAGACGCGTGATTGATACTTAGTGTAATCCAGAGCCGATCCTGATACTGGTGCTGATGGGTGCGTCACTCGTTAGCGGGGTTCATTACTCGCCGTGACGTCACTACAACATACGACATGACACGTTACACCGATACCGATGACGCGTCAACAACTCGGATTGCGGGGCTATTGACCTCTGTTCATCGAGATTTATTAATGAAGTAAGTCCGCAGTGCAGCATCTATAGGTGCCTTTTGATTGTTAGGAACAGACATCACAGCAAGTTACGGCGCTGTGAGACCAAACATGCGTTTCTTTGATTCAGTTGTATGTAAAGAAAATGAAATAGTTTTAGTTCGGAAAAAAACTATACAACAGTTGACAATATGATATCTTAAGTTCCAGTGAGCTTCAAAACACGATTGAAATAATTTCGCTCTATGAAAAAAAATCGCAAAATTACACCTTTTTCTTACTTTTATCGCGTTGTATGGCTATAATAAACTGTATATTTTGAGAAGAAAAATATATTACAATGATAATCATACTACTAATCTATCACACCACGATTTTATTTTGTTTTATTTTGTTTGGACTCGCGGCCTCGCCTTTTGTAGGTGGACCCGGTCAGTCACGCTACAGCGCCAAAATTTTCTATGTTTCCATTAAGTAATACAGCATTTAGAACACAAATAATTAGCAATTAGTCCGCCTATTGCACACATAAGTTTTCATATTTGTATAAAAGGTTTAAATTCAAACTCATATAAAATATATTTGTATGTTAATTATTCATGCATTCACGACACGTACCACAGAGGTAATTTACTTACTTTGATGACGTAATCACACGTTATATTTTATTCAAACGCCACAGACTGCAGCGACAGAACGCAGGAAAACATTAGCTAATTAGATACAACTCTACCGATAAACATGACGCCTTTGTTTATTACACTTACGCTTATACTAATGAAATTGAAACAGCTCTTTGACAAAACGCATCTTATTCGAATACACACAAAATGGAATATGCATAAGCAAAAAGAACTAAAAGAGCCAACCTCTATACAGCCAGTTTACATCACGGTACAGTGAGCACGAGCACTGCACTGCTGCAGGCGAGCTTGTACATTCTGCCGCAAAAATAAAGGGAGGTGTCATCCGCGACCGAGTTGTTGTAGCCCCCCGGACTCGGCAGCTGCCCCCTATGTTCGCATAGTCAAGTCATAATGGGATGTTATTGCAGCAGGGACCTGTTAAATATCTTCTATTTGGTGGCCAATTTGAAGGAATTTCCTCGACAGGTCTATAGGATAATCTTAGATATACTTACTAGCTGCGGGAAATTTGTAAAGATTTTTTCAAGTGGAAAACAAACACTGCAAGTATATATTTATAAGTTTCATGGAATGTCACCAAAGCTATTTTATGAATTCATATTATTTTTAACACAGCTATCACTTTCCAATAAGTGATCAAAAATTATTATAATATTAATCGAACATTTTAGAAAATATTTATCTGAGAATTCGCCCTACCAACATTGTTGAAAGTTTTTAGAATATTGAACTGTATTGGTTCTGCAATAAGCTCTTCTGCCTTCCGCGTAGTCAATAGTACAACATATATTACGTTTCCCACACTAGCAAATAGCAAATCCCGCTATAATGACGTCAGTATATCACATGGCGCACAGGTCTACGGTGAAAAAACCCGGCCTTTCCGAAATACGTATTCATAGAGGATTAACGAGCCGGCGATAGTGGGCCTTTCACACCATTAAAAGTGTTAAAAAGCGTGCACGTTCGATATCGAGGTGCGGTCGTACTAGCAGCGGGGGTAGAGGCACTATATACTAGATATTTGCATACGGTAGCTTAGATAACATGGTGAGTTTGAAGGAACAGTCATTTTTGCGTACGTAAGGTATAAATACCTGTTTGTAAATTTACAAAACCACTGAAGGAAATTTTAGGAACTTACCTGACCTAAGTGTAGGTATTGAGTTTGTTTATGCTCACATTACGTGTTACGTATAGTGTGTGTTATGTATAGCCCTTATTGAAATATTTCGCAAAAAAGCATGTGAGTAGACTGTAAAGAAGAACGTCCACCTGAATTGATGTTAAGTGGCCACCGTAGCCTTTTGACACTAGCAATACCAGACATTGGCCTTGAAATAGAAATAAAAAATAGTTTATTGCTTGAAACAAGGTAATATAAAGATGTAAATCGTTCTTAAAAGTTCTACATGTTTCGCCTTATAAAATGTAGGCATGCAATTACATGGTTATGGTTATAAATTAATTAATGAGAAGTAACATAGCAAAATAAAACCTCAGCATGACAATAAAATTAATCTCATATAACTTAGTGGCAATACAAAAGTTTTAAAAAAATATATATATTAGTCATCAATTAAAAGAAAATCTTCCAAGCTGTAAAAACACTTTCCACTTAACCACTTGTACAGCTTAGACTTTCCCGAATATCCTTAGGAAGCCTATTAACCTTAAACACATAATATGATTTTTTTTTTGGTATAGTGCAGTTTTACATATAGGTAACATCAGTCTAGTTGGATCTCTCCTGCGTAACATACAATTGTCCTTAACTTCACGAAATAGATGTATGTTTTCTTTAACAAAAACGCCTGCTTGATATATATAAGAGGAAGCAAGAGTGAGGAGATAATTTTTTTTGAAAAATGGTCTTCACGATTCTAGTG
Organism: Tetheella fluctuosa; assembly: GCA_951216915.1. Taxonomy (NCBI): domain Eukaryota; kingdom Metazoa; phylum Arthropoda; class Insecta; order Lepidoptera; family Drepanidae; genus Tetheella; species Tetheella fluctuosa. The sequence continues at coordinate 272,413 of OX578229.1, read as the reverse complement.
AACCTGCTCCACCTATGGCACGAATACATTTTTTTGTGCAATAAAAGTTTTACTAATATTTGTAGAGTTACCCCAAAGTAATAACCCATACCGAAGAAGTGACATTACATACCCGTGATACGCGGTAATGGCTGTTTTTATATCCGATAGCAAACGCAATCTCTTGAGAGCAAAAACAATGCGGTTTAGTTTTTTGCAAAGGTAATCGATGGGTGCCTTCCAATTACAGTTTTCGTCCAGCATAATTCCTAAAAATTTAATGTCATTTACTTTACTAGTTATTTCATTCCAAATGTCAAATGAAATTCAATTTTATTTTTATTATTTTGATTATGAAAATGAATAAATATAGTTTTTGATAAATTAGCACATAAATTGTTATCATCTAACCATTTGAGAATTTACTCAATTTATTGGTTAAGGGCTTGTTTATAAGATACCTGATCACCTTTTTGAGCCACGACTACTGAAATGTCATCCGCAAATAAGACACATTCTTTTGTTACTTGTGGTAAATCATTTATGTAAAGTAGAAACAATAATGGTCCCAAAATACTGCCATGGAGTTCCCCATATTTGTTTTCCATATATTGTGATTGATATGACTTTTTTATTTCCACAGACTGTTTCCGATTTGAGAAAGTTCTCTCTAATTCCATAAGTTTCACATTTTTTGCAACAGTATTTTATGGTTCACGAAATCAAATGCCTTACTCATATCAAAGAAAATAACTGATACAGGAGTGCTCTTATGGATTTAGCTAGTTATCATTTTGATAAGGTTAAACGCAGCCAACGTAGTAGACTTTTTTTTTGGAATCCATTTTGCTCCCTCCCAATGACTTCAAATTTCTCCAAAAAGCTAGTTATCCTAATATGCATCGCTTTTTCGAACACCTTGGCTAATACTGGAATTAGTGTAATAGGGCGATAGTTATTAAGGTCAGCTATCTATTTATGTAAAGGACGAACGACAGACTGTTTTAATTTATTTGGGAAAGTCTCTTTAATGAAAGATAGATTTATTATGTTTATTATGTATTGGACTAAAAATTTCTACACATTCTTTGAGAATGTGGGTTGAGATACCATCAAAACCGACTGATTTTGTGTTATTCAGAGACATAACTATTTTCTCAACCTCAACTTCGGTGACAGGTCTCAAGAATATGCTACTAGAACTTGTGCCCTGTACTACACTGGTTTTAATAGTTTTAGTATTTTTATTAGTTAAGTCAATAAAGAAGTTGTTAAAGGCTGTTGCAATACCCAATGGATCTGTAATGTTATGATCACCAACTATTATTTCTTTCACTCCTTCTATAGTGTGCACTCTATCATTTTTGTTCCTTATCACATCCCACGTAGCCTTACACTTGTTTTGCAGTCTTTGAACATACTAAATTTAGATTTCGCCTAGAATCACGGATACATTTTTTTAATATTTCACTATTAATTTTGCTTCCGTAGATTTAGACTTATAAAACTTAAAACGCAATTCCTTTTTTTGTCTTCCGGATTTTCTTATTCCGGCAGTTATCTATTTGATTAACTAAAATTACTGACAGAGAAGATAAGAAGAAGATAATTGCGCTATCCCCTAGCGGACATTTATTAATTTTATGAGATTAATATTATTATTGAAGTGGCAATGGGCAGGCCACATAGTACGCAGAACGGATGGCCGATGGAGCCGAAGAGTTCTGGAGTGGAGACCACGGACCGGCAAGCGCAGTGTAGGACGTCCGCTTACAAGGTGGACAGACGTCCTTGGAAAGGTCGTCGGAAAACGCTGGATGCAGGCTGCCCAAGACCGGTCCTATTGGAGATCCTTAGTGGAGGCCTATGTCCAGCAGTGGGCGTCTTGCGGCTGAGATGGTGATGATGATGATGAATATTAAAAGCTTTAGAACCAATACTAATCTCACAAAATAATAAAACGTGTCAAAAGCTACCAGAATAAAATATTAAGTAAACTATGCTATCACTTTGACCCTACAGATGTGAATAATACACATTTTTTTTACATTTACATTCTATGTAGGTGCGTTAGTCGTGAACACTATGTATAAAGCTTTAGAAAAGTGCTGGGAAATAGTCGCTATTTGCATGATTTACCACAAATATGGATGTAGCATAAGGTACGTAGAATGCCGTGGTAGAATGCGATTACATGAGACGCTTGCTTATACCCCATTACTTAAAATTACTTGTCAATAGTTTAGAATAAAAAGGATTAGTCTATGACCTACATAATAAACAATGACGTTTAAATAAAGATAAGCAATTGTGTATTTTTTTTAACTATAGATTGACATTTGGCAAGTAATGATGTGGTATGGTAAGCACACAAACCCTGGAAGCTAACTGCGTCTCATGTGCAGTTTGCCGGAATACACCGAAAAATTTTCAATTTGAGGTTGGTAGCCAGCCAGGTGAATAGATAGTACAAAGTGCCCTACCACTGTACTATGGTTTCCTCACGATATTTTCCATTACAGAAAGCTGAATGCATATATTTTTTATTCGACAGATAAGTAGTTGTTTTCAGAGTGGTTAAAGTGTGATTTCTCTAAATCATTACTTTGTAATAGAAAAAAATATATGTTGCAAGGGTCGAATTCAGAAATTTATAACTTTTTAAAGCAGTTTAAATAAGAAATTGAGACAATTTTGAAAAAAAGTAACTAGATAAGATTATTGTAGAGGATTTGCCGACAAATGTAATCTGAATACATTTCTTGTTTTTGTTATATTTTTCCGTGGCGTGTGCATGAATGAGACCCTCTACGCATGGAACGTAAATAGAGGTAGGTATGTTTATAGCCTCACAAAGCTAATAAAAGTGGCGTCAAATTAAAAAATAAAATACGTATTGAAAACTTCAAATTTTACACTTTAAAATAACGTAAAATATACTTCATTTATTGCTTTTCTGATGACTAAAAAAAAATGTTTCTTTTCTGATAAATTCCGCAAGAACACTGATTTTAGGGAGACTGGAGCCTTAAGTTCACTGTAGGATTCGAACCCACGATTTCGGTCACATTCAGCTGTAACTTTTGAAAACTTAACAACCTACATAAACTGGAGCTTGAATAAAAATCTGTCTTCACTTTAGCAGTGTCAGCACCTGATACAAGTTAGACCAAGTTCATGTAAAGAGTTAAATACTTAGTATTAGTTTGCACGGTGGGGCTAAGGTGGCGCAAAGTCTCGGGAACTTGAGAATTGCACTAACAATGTTATTGTTTTGTTTTATACGTGTTTACGCTTCGTTCAGGTAGTGGCGCGCCGCGACGGCCGGCGACGGCCGGCGACTTGGCGGTAAAATATTGCGTCCCTAGATTGAAAAATTGTTTGCCACTTTAAGTTAATCCTACTAATATCACAGTGTATGACTTGTTACGCTGTGCTAATATTATGTGAAAGTTTGGATGTTTGTGACCCAATCACGCATAAACGGCTGAATGGATTTGGATAAAGCTTGGCGCATACATAGATCATAACCTGGTATAACATATAGAATACTTTTTATCCCAATAAAAACATAATATCCCTCGGGATTGTGGGTGAAACCTTGGGGCGGAAGGTAGTTGGTAATAAAATAAATAGAATGTAATAATGATAATATTTTTTAAGGTTTGGTGTAGAAACACTAAGGCCGTGGGGCTGGTATCTGTCCAAGACCACGTATCAACATTGCTATTCAAGGTGGCAATGCAGCCAGTTTTCTTGGCACGCTCACGCAGGGCAGTGATCTGGGGCAATTTACTTGTATAAATTTTGGTTTTTACACCTGTTTTCCTTTTATACATTTGCAGCCTTACTAATAAAGATTTATACACATCGTATACGCCTGTTATAAGAAAAAGGTTACTAATAATCCCTGAATAGGCAAGTCTGATGTATACAGCTGTTATAACAAGCGTTTTGTTTGTATGAAGACTTGTACAATGCCTATACAACGCAGAGACCTAGTTTAACGGGTGTATAAGACAAAAATGGCGTCTTTGATCATATGATTTCGCGTTTGACAGTTCAGTTCAAGGAAAGATTTTATTTGTGTTTGTTGAAAATGGATTTCCTAGATGAAATGGAAGATTTAGATAATATAGATGTGCAGCTCATACATAGGATTGAAGATTTGCCGCCTCCAAGAAAAGTAAAAAGAATGGAGAGTGGAGAGTTCAAAGGACGGCTTCTTGGCGATTCAGGCTATGCATTGACTCCATATTTATTCACACCAATTTTAAATCCGAGTTCACCACAAGAAGAGGCATACAATCATTCCCATATAAGAACAAGGAATAAGGTGTTTTGGTGTTTGGAAGCAACGATTTAGGTGTCTTCTGCATGGCTTCTCAGTTTCATTAGAAAATGTCAAATTATATATAGTAGCACTAGCAATCCTCCACAATATTGCTATTGATATGAAAGAAGACCTGGATGTAACGTGTGATGACACTGAGAATGCTCCAGAAGAACCAAGGCCAGCCCAGATACCCCCAGGCAATCAGGCTGGACAAGCTGCTAGAGCTGCTTTTATTGAAACATATTTTTAAGGATGTTTTATTTACATAGGTACGGGAAGGTTAAGTGCGTGAAATAAATAAAAAGTTATACTATTTCATTTTATAATTTAATAATTATTTTAATTGTTGCTCTAATAATTTGAGCCTTACTAGATTATTTTTTTGGCATCTATTTTGCTCATACGCCACTTGTTTAAGCTCCACCAATGTCCGTTGTCTTACGTTGAGCTCATTGAACCTGAAAGTATAATAATTTTAGTATAACTACTAGGTTAATACCTACATTATAATGTAAATATTATCAATTACTTAATTAAATCAACAAACCTTTCAAACACCTTCTGCCAAGCATGTAATTTACGTTTATTTGTATTAGTGTCTGTACATTTATTTTCAATTGTATCGACGTAGTCTGCCAATACCTCCCTCAACAGCTTCTGTAGCACAAGAATACCATTCAGTAAAGTAAGTAGGGTATATAAATGGATGGTAAAATTATATGAAGACAGCACGATATTAGAGATATAGAATTATGGACATTGGACAATATCATAACATAACACAACTTGACCCACCTTTTCCACAATTTCCCAGTTAGGGGCACGCACCCTTTTTAATTTATTTTCTGTATTCATCTTTAATTTGACTTTCGACAGCACAAAAACCACGAATATCACTGACTTCACTTCTTTTTAAATACACGGTGACAAACACGGTGACGGGCGAAAGTACGTTTTGAACCCGATATTATATTGTAGAAATGTTTTGCCATTCCTACGAATACTGTGAAAATGTAGAACAGAGTTATCAAAATAAGCTAAAGCGTTGTGATTTTTGAGTAATTTGTATCAATAAAAGTATTGAAAAGTTGGAATTTATCACCCATTGATAGATTTGTAGTTATAGTAATATTAAGACGTTTCACGAAAAAATCTTCAGAACGCACCTTTGAATCGAATTGCCAGAGTAACAAAAAATAATGGTCGTTTAGTTATTCAACCCTTATACATCGATTATTGGTCAAAGTGGTGTATAAGCCCTGTACAAGCTCTATTCACTGGATAACTATCACCTTGTTATAACGCATGTATAGTGATTTTTTATTAGTAAGACTGTTGGTAAATAGCATATAGTTATAATTTAATTTAGCTTATCTATGGGTATTTTAGTAATCATTGTTTAAGGTGACGCCGCGTTATGCTTAAAAATCTAAAATTTAACGTGCTGCGTCCTGCATCCTACTATAGCGACCTCTAGAAAGACTAGACTAGAAAACCAGCGTAAACGGAATGGGCGTATGCGACAAAACGGTTTTTATTGTTTAATTAAACAACTACGAATATATTTCATAAAACCTAAGTACAAATTATAGTATCAGTTTCAATGAATATATTTAGAAATTTTGGAACCTCAAATCAAAGTCAAAGTCAAAGCCATTTATTCAGTTTAGGCCCTAGGAGGGCACTTTAATCGATCCTCAATGTAGGTAAATTTGGAATCTCTTATTTTAAAGAGGTCTTTTTGATTAATTATTTTGTGTTATAAAAGTTAACCAATCGTGTTATACAATGGACAAAATAAAGTCGAAGACATGATAAATTCTAAAAATAAATTTAATTTCGTTCGCTTTAGTCATTGTTGAGAAAAATCTGTATCCTTGCAACCAAAATCTTCAAGGCGTCGCCTTAAGTAAATTTCATTATACAGTCAAATTAATATTACTGTCTTATATAAGTACCTACCTAGACCTTATACCTACTACTATTTATCTCGAAATAGAAATAAGAAGGAGATTATTGAAAAAAAAGGAGCAGTTTACCAGTTTTATCTTTATTTTATGATCATGAAAGTATTATGCTTTATTTCAAAGTACCCATTGAATTTAATGATCCGCTTAAAATGAACATTAGGTAAATATACACTACACTCATATTCAATTGGAAAACTAAATTGATTCTCCATTAATTGGCAAATTTACATTGAACTGTTAATAAATATTTTAATTAATAATGGTGAGCGTACAGTGATAGCAGCAATGCAACTAAATATGGCCTCTAATGACTTGTTAGTTGCGTGTAACGGAGCGGAATCGTTCAGTCATTTCCACCTCGCGGATGCGTTCCATTTCACGCATTTGTGTGTTGTTGATTACGTTTCACGGAACACTCACGTAGCAATTAATGTTATGAACGATTTGCTTTAGTAAATCAGTTTATTTTAAGAGTTATTTGTAATGAATAATATTATATTTACAGTATAATCATCTATTTTCACTTTTTTTACTTATTATGCGTACATAATAATTAAATTTGGGCAATCAAATATCTACGTAAATACTGTTAATAACCAAATATAAACTTTATTACAAATGTATTACACATCCACTTGAATGTTTTTTACACCTTAACAAAAATGGATTAAGTTGAAATATGAATATTTCAATGAAAAATAACGTTTGTATCGTCAAAGGAAATTAAATGAAGATATTGCTTCGAAGCAAGACGTGACGTAACATAATATTTCCGTCTGTTCTCGGAGGGCTGAGCTGCGATTAAACATGCGTTTGGAATGGAAGTGAGAATATAACGATTTTGAAAAAGCGCAGCTATTTTGTATTCTTTACATTGTTTATAATGGATTTTTAACATAGTAGGTAAGTATTTAATGTACTGCTAATTTACAGTTAACTTAAAAAACTGTTACCTAACACTTTCTTCACAACACTTCGACAGTGTTTTTCAAGGTGTCGAGTTCTTATCATAGTGTCTGCATTACTATTCTAATCCTCGTCTGCTTTATATTTTATTTTAAAGGTAGTAGCTGAAAACCTAATTATGGACTAAACTAGTTCCTCTTTCAACCTCCCTGACTGAACTAACAATGTATTTGAACCTAGAGTTAATTTATTTATTTAAAATGCTCGATATGAACCCAATGTTTGATATGCAAACATCAGAACATCAGAACATCATGAAAATTACAACTAACTTAGGGCGGGCTGCTTCAAAGGATTGGTTAACGTTACATACTTAAGTTAAATTGTAACAATGGCGTACGGTATTTCACGTCCGTTAATCACTATATTATATCATAATAATCTATATATATGTATGTATTTACAAAAGAAAAGTACATAGTATATGTAGTATATCAGTTATCTGGCTTCCATAGTTCAAGCTCTGCTTAGTTTGGGCTCAGATGGCTGTGTGTGAGGAATAATGTGCCAGAATATTTATTTATTTTAAGTAGAACGAAAGGGGAAAAACTGACATTTCGTGATACAACGCGGAGTTTGCGTTAGCGATGGTTAACGCCATTTTTAACACTCGTACAAGTGAAATAACCCACCCATTCTCCAGAAATTATATTACCTATTACCTAGTCTTCATTTGCTTAGTATGAAGATTGTATAACTAGACTAACACTAAGAAAAAGAATATGTAGACGGGACATGAAAGTTTTGAACATTTTAATAAATTAATACACTTGAATATTTAGTCTACGTAAATCTTTGTATATTTTTCATTTACATTTTGTAGTTAATATTATCTAATACCCACTTAGTAGTCGGAGTCTTAAGTCTTCGAAGTCTTCCCTCCTCATCGAACTTGAAAAATCAAGATCTCATGACCTCCGTAACCAAAATGTGGTAAGTACGGTTAACTTTCGTAGCAAGTTTAAAAGTGCTATGTGGGTGGGAATCTACACAAGAGTACATACGCTCAAAGCCTTCCTCCGGTACACATACAAGTGCGTCAACGGATAATATACCCAAATATATATCTCACAAAGTTTATTTTGGGTTGTCTAGGGTATAAATTCCTTGGAAGTCAAATTTAAAATTTTGTACAGTCATGTGCAAAATCCTTCGTGGAAATAGTGATGCACCAGGTCTGCATGATGAGCTGTGTCAATTTTCTCGTGATATTGTCGAAACAGAAGGTACGAGTAGTTCGACGTGCCGTCGTAACGCACTGTGGCGCGCGCCAACTGAACCGCACACGTTTAACACACTCAAGTTGTGTGACTCGACGCTCTCCTGTATGCCAATCCTGACTGTGATTTGTTTGCGGATCGATGGCCGGATATATTGTGAGAATGTTTGCGTTTTTCTGAGAAGGATTTATATTTGTGTGTGTTTTTATAAGTAATTTTATTATTATATTGACACCAAACCAAGTAGGTATGCAAACATATTGCTAGTATGGCTTAAAGGATTTGTCCGCAGTATTTTGCGCATAAAACTATTGTATATTAAAAATGGGTTGATTACGGATTACGGCCGCAATAAGCAAGGAAGTAAAATTGTGCCATTCAGCGAGCGGATGCACTCGTCAAAAACCACCATTATAGATTTTATTTTTCATTAAGGCTTGTGCTTGCGTCTCATCATGGATAGTAAACTAGCTGTCCGGTTTCACCCGCGTTCCCGTAATAAAAATGTAGCCTATGTCCGTCTCCATAGTCGCAAACGGTTCAGCGGTTTAAGCGTGAAAACTTAACAAACAAACTCACATTCGCTTTATAATATTAAGGGATAATATTAGGGATTATAGTAAAGATGACGTTGTGACCGGTGGTGGTGACTCTCAAGTGGAGCTACCAGAACAGCCAAGTAGGTGATAAATTTTCAAGTTGAGTGCAGTAACCAGCGAGACGGGTACTACAAAGTATGCTATCACAAAGTTCAAGCTCATTGTAGGATTCGAAACCATGACCTAGACCAGGGGTCACCAATTAAGTTTAATAGGGGCTCGTTTAAAAAATATAAAAGATTATCGCGGTCCGGTTGGTAGATGATGACTGGCGATCTTTCTTAGGTTTAAGTTTAGATCCTTTCCTACAAATCCTACTATAAATTATTGTGTTTGGATGTGAGCGGATTAAATAAAATAAATATGTGTACATTTTTGTTTGACAACGTTTGGTCCGCACAATATAGGTTGGCGGTCCGGATCCGGACCGCGGTCCGCCATTAGGTGACCCCTGACCTAGACGTTCCAATCTAAAAATAATTTTAGTAGTTATCTCGTAAACACCGCGCAGTATAAATAAACATTCCTTATCTTTACTAAAATAGCATAGAATTATATTATATTACATGGGCACCGCCCTGTGTAAGGAATAAAAGGTGGGTTTTATTTAGCACATCACACCCGGAAGCCTTTATTAACCGTTCAAAAGGCTAAGGTTAGTATAATTATCCCTTATGAGAAGGCAGATTGGCCTTTCACCTCGTAATTGGATTAAGCATTTCCTTTTATGTTCGCATCGAGGCCGCCACGTGATGTGGCTAATTTTACTCGCGGAAATTTACGTTTGCGATTGTTTTGATGTTGATTTGAAGTGAAAATCAAACTTAATACAGTTTTCTGAACATCTCAAATAGGTTAATAAAATTATTGAATACGTGGCGCACGTTTTTGGCAACGCCGTAGTGTTTACGGAACCATGCCATGCCAGATAAACATATTTTGTAAAAATGAACATGTCTGTTTATTCTAAGTCTTGGTTGAAATCTGTTTGAGTAAAATGTAGTATTTTAATTATCTACAAGTTCTGCTTAGTTTAAAATGTACCTGGATATTATTATTTTGGTTTTATAAATAATGATATATGTTTTAAGCTACCTTAAATACTTATACAAAACCCTGCGGCGCGTTGTACCAAGTATGTGGACAATTTTAATCATAGAACAAGTTGTGTAAACATTCTGTGATGTTTTACAAATTCTATACAATACATACTCAGTAGGTATTTTATATTCCAATGGTTAAAGGTATTTGTTTTAGCTTTATGTAAACTCGTAATCTTATGTAAATAAAAGCTTTTTGTAAATAAATGAACGACGTAAAATAATCAAATGTCGATACAATCCATATAATACTGTAATCAAAAATTGCTTGGAAATAATATACAATTGTTTATTTCGATAAATATCAAACTCTGATTGATGTTACCGACAAATGTAATCAGACATCAAAGCGAATATATCACCGTAATGCTCTGAAGTTACTAAATCGACTGACTTCATGGCTTGCTGTACACATTCCACTTAATAGTTAGTTCACATGAATAATTCGGTTAAGACGACAAGATTAACAATGTAATTCTATTGATTTCTGCGATAGAGATTTGATCTGGTAGGTTTGGAAGAAAAATCTATAGAAGGTTACAAAAATTAAATAACTTTACACAACTCAGATTTAATGTCGGAAATTCATTAAGTACTTATTTTTAATAAATATTTTTGATATCAATAAACCTTACTGTTGGATAGATGCTGGTCGAACGTCTTAAAATATCTTTAGCTGATATAAAAGATTAAAAAAAAAAAAACGTTAGGTTGTTAGGTAATAACAGCTCCATGATTAATACTATAATCTTATCTTATCTTGTCTTAATCTTAATATATATAAATCTCCTGTCACGATGTTTGTCCGCGATGGATTCCTAAACTACTTAACCGATTTTAAATTAAATTGGCACACCGTGAGCAGTCTGGTCCAACTTGAGAGATAGGATAAACGGCTGGACCGATTTGGATGAAATTTTGTGTATGAGTTGGACAGGACAACGTCTGTCGGGACAGCTAGTTATACTATAATTATATAAAGCGATAGCTCTGTGGTAGAAACGTCGAGTGCCATGGTAAATGTTTTTGGTTTAAACCCTAATGAGGTTTATCTTTCAGTGAACAACATCGTGAGGAAATTATAATACGGTGGTAGGTAAGATTAGTAGTACCTACCCGCCTGGCTGGCTACCGGCATGTTTCAGGTGCACTTGAGAATCGTTCCCTTCTAGACCTTGTCGGCCGCAACATCACATACTATGGTGAAATCTTCCTTTAACGTATTAATCATATTTATATTAAAATAATAATTATTTGAGACTACCTTACGCCCCGCGGTTTCACGGGTTCTTATGTTTTCCCGGGTTAAAAGTTTGCCTATGTGTTAATCCAGGGTGTCAGCTACCTCCATAGAAAATTTCATCAAAATTGGTCCAGTGAGCGTGAAGAAGTAACAAACATACAAACACACACTCAAACATTGACCTTTTTATAATATTACTAGTTTTCGCCCCGCGGTTTCACCCGCGTTCCCCAGGGATCTTATGATTTCCCGGAATAAAAAGTAGCCTTTGTTCTTCTCCGTACCATAGGCTATCTACATACCAAATTTCATCGCGATCGAATCACCGGTTTAAGCGTGAAAAGGTAACAAACAAACTCACTTTCGCATTTATAATATTAAGTTAGGATAAGGATTAGGATTAGGATAGTGTGATACTTTAGACAATTTATGATTAAGTATAACTTTTGGGGTAAAGAAATTTGTAATTAAACAGCTACCAAATATCTAAAGTAGCAATTAACTTATTAGTTACAATAGATTTAGAATCTAGCTGATACCCAATAATTAATTAACAAGTACAAGGGTTCAATCAACTTCATCCAATATCGGGTCGTTGAACATTGTCTGTATTAGTATGGAGAATAATTAATCTTTTGCCTCCTGTCACCTGATACGAGCAACGTAAAGACTTACAATGGAAATACTGGAAGTGACCTTTCAATGACCCCGTGTCGTCATTGTCGTCGATTACACTACCATAGTAAACGTCACCTAAAAATTGGAATTCTTTAGTGACAGAAAAGCATGTGACAGATATTGGGTTACATACTTGATATATTTGATATTTGCTATGGCAACACCGATCAACTGTTAATTTGCGTTTTATTATTTGCCATGGCAACACCATCGAACTGTTAATTTATATTATATTATTAGCTTTAGCAACACTATCTAATTGTTAATTAACATTTTATTATGTGCTATGGCAGCTCTATAGATTTTAACCGAATAAAAAAATAATGCGTGATATTTTACTAAACCTATCATTTTATCTCGACCTTTATATTATTAGTAAAAAACTAAAACACAGCAGGGAATTCGTTTATTCTCTTTAAAAAGTTAATAGTTGAGCATGCAGTTAATTAGCGAAGGCCCTTATTGCCGGAACATAAACGAGCCAATATGAACACACCTTTAAGTGAAGGACCTATTCAGGGTACAGTAGAACGGCATCATTACTCTTCATAAGTGCTCCGGCTACTGTTACTCCTCCGCCCTCTGTCGGAACATGAGTAGTATTAATTATTGTACTCTACTCTACTCTACTCTACTCGGCTCGGCTCGGCTCGTCTTTTCCATAATGTAGTGTTTTAAGTTTATGTCGTATAGAAATAATTGACTGACGTATTTGTAATTAGGTTCAGGTCCCACGGTGTTACCCGCCACTAAGAAGGATCTTATGTTTTCCCGGAGAAAACAAAATAAGTTTTTTACAAGGTATGATCTACCTATGTGCCAAATTTCATCCAAATCCGTTCAGTGTAATTGAGTAACAAACATACAAACATTCTCAGTTATAATATAAATAGGACAGAACAATAAAATTCCTTACCTGACCTACCTAAATGGAAAAATTACTAATTAATTACATATTATTTATTCTAACATCATGCTATTTTTTTTTCAATACTCGATGATGTGGTTTCCTTTACTGAAAGCTCGGATTAATTGACGTATTTAAACTCAAGACCGTTATAAGAACAATTTGTGTTCGCAAGTGGTAGCACTTTCACTCAACTTTTGATGTAGAAATTTGGTAGTTCGTAAAGCACAGTTCACAATTATGTAGACCATGTAGAAATTAATATTTATGATGTTTCAGAAAATGCTGTGCTGGTTGCAGATAGGTGAGTCCATTTTTTTAGTTAGTAAAATAATCTCGACGTAATACTTTAAAATTGATGGGTTGCAATTATCATTGTGATTTTATATTGCCACTTATATTATATTAATATCATAACACTACAATTATCTATTTTAGTGACCGTGTTTTTACTACCACCATATTACAATTAAACCTGACCATAACAAACACCACATTAACATCCTAAAAACTCAAGTAGTCTCATGAAAACGCGTCATCTTTAAATTACGCTCATTCCTATTTAGTAATGATCTCATTTGGTCCACCAAGTGTAGTTGTTATGTCCGGGTCCGGACGGGGCGCGGCGGCCGGATTAAAATGTAAAAAGCCCCGCGCCATCCACAATAAAGAGATTACGCGCTAACGCCCAATAATACCAGTTATGTGAAATACCTGCCAAATACGCGGCGCCCGCCATCACGCGAGCGCTTCTCAACTTTTATATATTTTTTAATTCAATTTCCCGATATTGTTCCGATCACAATGTTTTTACGTTACGCATACAATGCCTTTTTTTCCTTTTTTATTTTATAGATTTTATTTTATTGCATTTAATTGTACACATCTACTTTTGAAATGATGCTATTTATTAATAAAGTAATATTTGCAGGTTTTTATATAAATTAACTAATAAGATCATTACAGTGACTTCCCTCGTATAATCATCTTAAAGTAGTATTTTTATATTCTTACATAGTCAAAAATTAAAATATGTCGGTTAATAAGCTTTCCATTAAAACAATAGGTACCTTGTTAATACAATACCTTGTCCACAACCGTTTTAATAGTTTATTTTAAAACAATTGTGTTTTATATAAATACATTAAGGCATATCCCAAGTTTCAATAATAATTGACCAGTAAAATATTTTTTTACAAACGTAGCTGCAAGCTTTTAAACTTTATAATAGTTTTACATAGGTAATTTTACTATACTATTTTCTCCACGATAAAATGTAATAATTTAATCAGACATTTGCGTGTAACATGCAGGTATTAAAACTAATTGAATTTGGAACACCGAAGATACGGATCCGAAACGTTCGACATTACAATGGGCAATAGGTAATACAGGTTAAACGTAAGGTGTGGACAAAAAGCATGAAGCGGGACGGTCGCGCGTAAATCAAGCCCGGTCGAACGCCCCGCGTAATTTATTTTTTGTCCGCGCGTCCCAAACCAAAGATTCACGAAACGGATAGAGGCCGGGAATGTTGGCAACTTTAATTTCCTTATACCTTTTAAGGTCGATTTTTCAATTGTTGGATAAACCTTGGATAAGCTATTCCTCCGATAAGTCCATACAAAAAATGTTCTAATTTCAAATTAACAGCCAGATACAATTTATCTGGCCATTGAAAAATCAGGCCTAAGTACAGTTGAAATTATTATTATTAAAGTGATTATGGCTCAGTAGTTATTACGTCGATTGCCGTGGCGAAGGTCATGGGTTCAAATTCTACAATGAGCTTGAGCTTTCGGTGAAGGAAAACATTGTGAGGGAACCATAGCACGATGGTAGGGAACTTTATCGTACTCGCATGGCTGGCTACCTACCACCCTCAAATTGAAAATCTATCGTTAAGCACTACTGGTGTGTTCCGGCAGCTACACTTGAGAGCCAGTACCTTCTAGGCTTTGTGTGCTTACCACTTTCGGCCACATCATCACTTACTATGGTGAGATTGTGGTAAATAACAGGCCTATATTTACTTAAAGGTCGTTTTGTGAACATGTAATAAATCAGCTTCTAGGCCTCAATTCTCTTATCGTTAGCATCTGAACAATGATATAGGTACCTACCTACTACTTTACTTTCTTAGCTCCATGAAGTGAAGGCTCTCGAGAATGATTCCTTTGTGTGTCGCGACAGGCGCTCGAGCGGACCGCGTTCGATTCCGGAGCATGATTAATGTTTTGCTACACACTTATATTAAACACATTTCTCTGTACCTTTTAATAATACTGTAGGATGTGTGTGTTATGGATCCAAGTGTTATTTCCATTTGAACATTCACATATTTTAAAGTTTTTAATATGTAAAATATCAACTAAGAAATTCACCATTCTACTATTTTCATCACCCCCATTATCAGCCTGCCCTATTTTTATCATTTAATTGAATCGCAGTTCCTGATATATATTTCTTTTTATGTAGTTTTGTGCGCGCGTCCCATTAGCAAGCCAAGCGCTTAAAATTTTCAAACTAACGTATTTTTTAAAATCTCTTGTAAGTGAGCAAAGTAGAGCAGTTAAACTGATGTTTTTATTTAAAAGCATTATAGAATTTAATTTCCGTTTAGTCTTCAGATAATTTATAAAAGACGTAACCAGATAACTAGAAATCAACAGAATAATAACTACCCATATAACCACTTATATAACAACCGGTGAGTTGAGGCGCTGTTGAAGTGGCCGCGGCGGCTGACTGTGACGTGAATGTGATCCTCGGAGCGGAATGGTGGCCTAAAGTTACCTTTATAGCTACACATTCTTATTATGATTTCTTTGTACTATTTGGTATTTTGTATTGCATGAACTTATTTTGTTTAAAAATATCAAAAAAAAAACAATAAAAGTCTTAAATATAATGATTGATTGGTTTTCCTTTTAATTTCGCTGTATATATCTATTATTACTAGCTGTCCCTCGCGGTTTCACCTGCGATCTCAAGAAAAAAACCTATAGCCTTTCTCATGAATCGGGCTAGCAAATGCAAAAAGTTTTTTTTTAACTACCTGTCTTCGCCTCGATTCATGTATACACTTCTTTACGCAAATCTCCTTTGTAATTCAACTATGGAAGCAAATAGGTCCTTGTGCACCTACGCTTGTCCTCGCTTCGCCTCGGCCCGCGAGGTCTACACTAAACCTAGGCCTTCTAGGCTTTGTGTGCTTTCCACCTTCGGCCACACCATCACAACATAGTGAGATTGCGGTCAAACACAAGCCCATACAAAGTAAAAAAATCGGGTGTGATTGCTTCGTAAATCAGTCGGTTTGTGGACGCCTCGCGATGTCTCTATGTCCGAGTATATGTGATTTTTCTGATACTTGTATATTTTTTTTTTATTTGAGTTATGGATTGACTAATGCATAATTAAATGATAGGGAGTGATTAAGTATGTTATTATCTTTTTACATTTTAATCACATTATTGTATGTAATGCTAAATCAAGTTTTATAACATTTGTAGTTATGTAAGGCTATTTTTAAACACAAAAAAACAGCTGTTCTATATATTTTGGTTGATTAAGTATTGAACTTTTGTATGAAATTGCTGTTTTTTTTTGCAATTTCAGAATTGGCCCCATAGTGAAAGTTATTTGTATTAATGAGTACTTTCAACCCGAATGTTTATCTAGTCAATTAAAGCTAATGTAATTACAAATATTATTAATTTACAATAAATATTTACAATAAATGTATAAAATACAAACTATGATATATAGAAAACATCCTCAAAGCCCTTGCTGCTGTCGATAGTTACAAATTAAATTAATGTCCTAGTTACTAAGTCCTAATCGTATGTGATCATCCAACGAAGCCACAACGTTGGAACATCGTAAATTATTTTGTTTCCAAAAATGAAATGATTCACCAAAAATAAACATGTTCCCATTAAGCGAGTATGGATCCATAACTCCACATTATATCGGCCGGTCTATTGTCTCCGAAATACCCTCTCGTGTCGAACAGCGCCCTCTTCAGGCCTCTATCGTAATAGGATCAGCGGGACTTGACCGAAAACTGCTCTCGGTACATTTGCCGTGACATTACTACGTGGACAAACTTTGTTATACACTTCAGAAAAACTATTAACAACCTTATGTGTTTACAATAGAGTCTATGTGCTTAGTAAAAGTATGATGGAGCAAGTTTCGTCATTTTCATGCGGCATTATCGGCTATATTGTATGTCGACAGCGGTGTCATTGGAATCCTTTCTGACGTGAAAGAAAATGATATTTTTTTCCATAAACCGCGCGGTTTTCCGCCCGAGTATACCACATCGCGAATTACGTCACGTTAAATTGTATGACAAAGCAAAATAAAACGCAATGTGTTCCCTGTATGTATGTATGTATCGAACATTCTTGAATGTTGAATTGAATCAAAGCTATTTCTGTTCAACATTGATCTTTACTAAGCAAACCTTACCTTTGTAATCAAAAAGGTACGCAATTTTGTTCAACTATGTACCTATTCCCGTTTGAGCTATAATTAAATCGATATTTTGATAGCATTTTTTTAAACCTACTACTACATTCGTCATGCTGATACTTTGTTCGGCCAAGCTTGACCTTTAGTATGAAATCGCGATTTTAGAGATGATCCCAAAGTAAAAATTGTTCATTATGACCAACCTTAGCAATGGTTTGGAAAATATGTAATTTTAAATGAGAACAAGATCTGATTGATTGTTTTTGATGCTTGGTATTACTTTTGTTTGGTATACAGTTCCATTTATTATAAGCTGTATCTGATGATGCAGCCAAGACCCAACTTCATTACAGCAATTATAATAATCAACAGCTCAAATAGGCCTGTACTGTTAGGACTCTAGCCTCTCTAATGGTAAGTGAGGTCCACCACGAGGCTCCAGTATAAATAGGTAAACAGCGTCTCACACCTTTAAATTCACTTAAAAAAAAAATAGAAGTTAGTAAAAAAACAATGTATTTGTTTAAATTAATTAAAAACTGCACCAATTAGGTACCTCTCAGACAAATTTTGTCCATTTATCGCTATAAAACCCAATTAAACTGCGACCACTATTTCAATATAAATTCTTCTTTTGCTCATTAATTTATTTCAAACAGATTGTAAAACTGAAATTTCAAATTAATTAGTCCGCAGCATCACGTAGCGCTACTCTGCACTATATTCAATCTGGTCGTTGCAATTTTATTAGTTTTGGTGAATCAGTTCGCGATGTTAGTTGCTACGTGTACCCGTTCGACCCCCCACCCCTACCTCCCCGAACCTCCGAGGACCTTCCCGCGCCTCCCGGGACCTTCCCGCACCTCCCCGCATCTCCCCGGACCCGCTGCATCGAAGCGACGCGATAAAGTTTTTAAACGGTTTGCAATTAATGCTAGAGAAAGTTTAGTTGCGAAATGGCATTTCTATTTATACGTTTTCAATTACACATTAATATTTCATTTTTCTGTTTAATTACTGCATGGAAATGTCTGGAAATGCACTCAAAACTTTATTATTATTATATTATTATTGAGTTAAATTTTATTTTATTCATGCTTTGAATCAATAAATATGATAACTCAGTTTTAATGAGGCTCCATCATATTTGAGTCTAGAAAAAAAACCTGATCATTATTATAAATCAGATTTTTGAAAACCATGCTCATAAAACCGAAATACAAAATGTGACATCGACAGAGTCATCAAATTCAATACTCATAAAACTGTATACAGCAAACATTATAAAGCAATTACAAACCGCGCTCATTCCGACCATTTCCATAAATTCGTGTATCTGCTAATGAGATCTACGGCAAATTAGCTCACTGTAATACGGTTTTCTATTTGGTGATACAATTATTTGTTATATGAAATAACTATTATTAGTTTGTGTTGATTTATTTGTTGAGTCGCGCGTCGAGCGAACAGTGAGACGTGCCACTCTGTTAGATGAAGTTATTTATTTGTTGAGACGCGCGTCGAGCGAACAGTGAGACGTGCCACTCTGTTAGATGAAGTTATTTATTTGTTGAGACGCGCGTCGAGCGAACAGTGAGACGTGCCACTCTGTTAGATGAAGTTATTTATTTGTTGAGACGCGCGTCGAGCGAACAGTGAGACGTGCCACTCTGTTAGATGAAGTTATTTATTTGTTGAGTCGTGCGTCGAGCAAACAGTGAGTCGTGCCACTCTGTTAGATGAAGTTATTTATTTGTTGAGTCGCGCGATATATTTGATTAGACTCAAGTGAAGTGGCAATGGACAAGCCACAGCACATTACAGTCGGCGGACCAAACAGTCCCTCGACAACAAAAAATAAACGATTTGATACTCGTATCTTCAATGCATCTTCTACAACTTTTTAAATTTATACAACCTTAAAATTAAGATTACGCTGGGTCATATCTGGTCACCGTCCTTTGTAACTATACGAGTAGTATGAGAAATAAATATTTTCATAAATTAACAAATTTCCAACATCCCAATCTGACCCATTCCGTCCCAAATGAAAACAACCGGAATAATCGCAAACTATTTTAATAATTGCATTTGGATCCCATCAGTACATTCAATAAATCCATCAGTCATGAAAACAAGCGTGTAATGGTGCGATTTGCGCAATCAACCCTGTAATTATCATCGCGCGTACAACGCTACCCTTCCCGGGGCATAAATATCCCTTGTGAGATAGCGACGCGAGCAAAAAGCCTTAACCCTAAACCGGCGCAAATAACTCATTGC
Organism: Tetheella fluctuosa; assembly: GCA_951216915.1. Classification (NCBI taxonomy): domain Eukaryota; kingdom Metazoa; phylum Arthropoda; class Insecta; order Lepidoptera; family Drepanidae; genus Tetheella; species Tetheella fluctuosa. The sequence continues at coordinate 252,650 of OX578229.1, read as the reverse complement.
GTGTCGTCGGGACGCGGGACGCGGGGTGCTGAGTGGGGGTGGATTAAGATTTTATAACGTTTTGATGATTTAATTCGACCTTCATTTTTCAAATGGTACGTCGTGTATGTTTTTAATCTATACCTTCATAACATTAATATAAGGGCTAAATTGGTATCGTTACTCTGAAGTTTCTTGTTTTTTTTTTTCAATTTCAATAGCCATCACTCATTCATCACTATTTGATATTTTTTTCCTTTTTATCATATACACACAAGAGTTTGTCAGTGAGACTAAATAAATAATTTTATGCAATAAATCGAGTTGGTTTTGAAAAGACTAATTGCTGAGTTTCTTGCCGGCTCTTCTCAGTAAAAGCAACCTTCCGAACCGAGCGTTAGAGTCAGACTATTCATAAGTGCTTGTAAAGGTCTAATTAAATAAAAAATATTATTTTTTTTCATTTTTTAAGCTATTGCATAGCTTTTATCGCGGGCTTTGAGCGCGGCGACCGAATCAAGAAATTCCGTAACGAAAATAAAACCTAACACCCCCCCACTCCGCCTACCACGTAGCTCGGCCGAGCGTTCGCATAACGTGTATGTATATGGTACGACTGTACGAAGCTCGCACGGATCGAGACGAGCTGCTCCGAAATCGGACGAATACGTAAGCAGCTGTTTGTGAAAAAGTATATAGGTGTATAGGTATCTATCATATCTTTATAATGCCACACTCACCGCATGTGCACCCCGTAAGTATATATGTAGGTATACTGGGTGATTTTGTTATCACTGGCAATACTTGTAAGGGTGGAAGTACTCATCAAAATGAACAACTTTTATTATGGGACTAACTGTGAAATCATGAAAAAATTATCAGCTGTTCCATACAAAAGTTCAATACCTCGACCTATATGTATGAAGCAACCATATTATGTTACGCGATATCAGAGTTAGCCCTATACTAAAAGTTGTTCACATTGATGAGTACTTCCACCCCTGCAAGTATTGCCAGTGATAACAAAATCATCCTGTATATGTATACATAGGTGTTTGTTTTCTTATCGGTCACCACGCTCAGAAAGTGTAACTTGAATTAATATCAAAGAAAAAATAATACTGCATAAATAAAAAATAAATAAATAATTATAATTGCATAAGTTGATAAAAAATGCTATGCAATAGCTTTACCGCGGCAGTCCCCGAGTGCTACATTTTCACTTTCAATTAGTACAGAGTACAGGTCTGGTTTTATATTCTAATACAATATTATACTATTATGATTACGAACCGTTTACGAAGTTCTTTAGAGTGGAGAAACTTCAAAATTCTCGCACTGCTGATTTTTTTTTATTGCCACCACATTTGGGTTAAAAACATCATGAAGTAACAATAATTTTTCATAGGTCTGGAGGATTGTCATAGAAGCCAAATAATAATATTTTTATGTTTTAAAATTTAGTTCCACACAAGACTCGCATGGTCATAATTTTTGGGTGTCGTGTTCCAGTATCGTAGTTGGCCACTACGATGTAATAAGCTGTCGATGAACTTCGAATTTATATGTTAGGATTCTAATTTCAAATTATAAAAATCTGAAAGTAATAAAATACATTGACATAATGTCTGCGCGAGAGGAGAGTGGTGGAGAGATGATTGAAACGTCTCGCCAGATGTGCAAACACAGTTGGAAAGCAATAGACTTTGTTGTACAACACTTACGAGTATACTTGCTTTAGCCAAGTAAATAGAGTAATAACAAACTTTCTATACAATTAAGTTTTATTTACTTATGAGTTAATTTGAAACATGAGACGTTTTATTTTCCAATATCGTTATTTTATACTTTTTATTGTCCAGCAGCATCTGCACTTGAAGTCGGTTTTGCTTTTTGTTGAATGTATTTTTTTTATTTACAGCTTAAGTTAGTCATGCTCATCTATACGCCTTTGCTTGCGGCGGGCGTCGTGTGGCGGGTCGTTCACTTTCCTACAATATGTGCGAGGAGGGCGATGGCTGCCACACGCGTCTTACTTGTGAACAGGTGCTGCTTGTGGGGGCTGGTCTGTGCGATTGCTATTCACTTATTCTCATACTAAGTCACTCATTATTTAGTTTTTACTTTTTACGGCCATAACAAGTTGTTTAAAAAAAAAGTAATTGTTGAGTTTATTGCCGACACTCCTTAACAAAAGCAACCTTCTCACGGTTCAGAAGGTTGCTTATTCATAAGTGCTGTTGAAGGCCTATTTGAATAAAAATATTTTCTTTTTGATTTTATATATATTTTTTAATTAAGTTACAAATAAGTAAAGTTATTTGTCTAGGTGCCAATGTTTCTTCAATATGCGGTTTATTAATTCCAAGAATGAACAAGTTAAATGATATTTTCAACTAACTAACCGACAAATCGATCGCAAAGGGATCCTTAAACAAGTAAGTAGTTCGGATACGTTTATGATCGAAGTTCAAGGCACTTCCATTTCGTCCTTAACTCATTAGTTTACACTTTGCTTTATGGAATCGTTTTATTAAATAGGACGACAAAAACGTTAGGTTTCATTATAATAATAGTAATGTAAAAACATGTAAGATTCAGATGAAAGAAAAAAAAAACTATGAAATTAAATGAAAATATTTTTTATTCAAATAGGCCTTCACAAGCACTTATGAATAGTCGGACTCTAACGGTCGGTTAGGATGTGGGTTTGTATACTCTAAGTGACCTATGACTTATGTAATATCTACTAGCTTTCACTACGATGTTTCAAACATTTTCATTCATACAAACCTTATCATGACAATTACAAACACAACAAAAACATAATTTGCCAAATAGGTGCAATCGTTCTAAAGTGACGCGCTTACATACATTCGGCAATTGGTATCTTCTGTGTGTATATATAAAAGGAAAAGGTGACTGACTGACTGATCTATCTACGCACACCTCAAACTACTGGATGGATCGGGCTAAAATTTGGCATACAGATAGCTATTATGATGTAGGTATCATAAGAAAGGAAGAAAGGATTTTTGAAAATTCCACCCCTAAGGGGTTAAATACGGGCTCACGGGTGAAACTGCGGGGCGGTAAACTAGTTTATTTATATAGATCATTACAAAGGAACATCAGCAACACGTACACAATGATAGAAAAATAAACTATTACATAAATCAGTTAATGGTGAACACAACAATTACAAAATAACACTCACATTTTATTTTATGGGAGAGAAATAAAGATGGATAGACTTGAAATAGTTTGGTAGTGTTGTTAATTTTATGTGAGCACTACCGCGAGTATTGTTGAATTGTAATGTTAGCGATTGATTGGCTATTCGTACTCCTTTAGTCTTTCCTTTGAAGAGAGAGAAAAAAAATGAACAATTCGTTAGTTAACTAGACGAAATCAATTGAGTAGGTACTTACTTATAATGACATGCAGCTATGTATTGAAATCTTCCTCTACATGACGTCTTGATATTTTATGAAAGCTATTTACGGAAAGGTTGTTTTCATTAAAATTGTAATTCGATCAATGAATTCTGTAATAAGACGATTCAATTATATTATTTAGAATAGAATTTTAAGATTAATAGCTTGACATTGTATTTTTGTTAATCCAATTGATCAGTCAATGTATCCAGGTGATGATATTTCAAGTGGTAGTGACGTTGAGTGACGAACCTTGTAGGTTCGAATTCTACAATGAGCTTGAGCTATTAATGAAGGGAAATATCGGGAAACCATAGTACGGTTAGGATAATTGTAGTACCCGCCTGACTGGTTACCACCCTGAAGTTAAAATCTGACGCCAAACCTACCGGTGTGTTCCGACAGCTGCATTTGAGAGCTATTACTTCTAGGCTTCGTGTGCTTACCACTTTCGGGCACATCATCACCATAATGGGATTGTGGTCAAAAACAAACCTATACATAGTAAAAAAACAGTAGTTCTAAGTACCTATCGCCAAAGGTGGTCGGTGAGCCGTTTAAGTTCATATTTGATTGTCACATAGCTCTCGCTCTCTCGGGTATTGTCCAAAGTCCAGTAGTAGACTGCACTAAGTTAATCAAGCTAAAGTGATTCAAGTTAAAGCTTCAGTTTGTTATTGATCGTCACGTAACATTAGTGGGGCAGGAGAAGCAATGGATGACCGTGGCACTAAGCAGAATACTTGGCGACACGAGTGCAGATTTGTGCCAAGTGGGCCGATGGCGGCCGATTAGATAAATCTCAATACTAACAGATTGCAATATACACATTATACACGTAGGTAGTCGTCTTATTTGTAAGTACTAGTTGTCGCCCGTGGTTAAAATATTACCATAATTAAACAGAAGAGTAGGTATATTAAGAATGTAAAGAAAAAAAAACCGGCCAAGTGCGAGTCGGACTCGTGCAACGAGGGTTCCGTATAAACTTATAGGTATGTAAATAGTTCATCCATCACGGGAATCTTTACGATAAGATATACATGTATCAAACGCATAGTAGTGTGTGTAACGTTTTGTTTTATTAACTAAATTTATTTCTAATGCATATTATAAAAAAAATGTTAGATTTCCGAACTCCTGGATATGATTAGAATTTTAGAGAAGTCAAATTATTGTGAGTGTATACTCAAGTAGGCTCGTCGTCGTATTTTTAAACTAAATGATGTCTACGCATCCAATTACGGTGTATGTAGGTTAAGGATCCAATTTTCATTTTCGTAAAATCTTCATTATCTTCGTTCTCGTTTTTTCTTTATTCGTATTTAAAATTAAAGCTTTGCCTCAGAGGCTCGGCACCGTATTAGAGTCTATATTTGAACTATAGTATAACATTTCATTTGTGCTTCTTCAAGTTTACGATGAAAAGAAATTCCTCATACGATCAACAAACTATTTTCTCATCATTTTTAGGGTTGTGTGCCTAGAGAGTGCCATTGGGTCCCTATTACTAAGTCTATGCCGCACGCCGTCTATCTATTTGTCTGTCACAAAGCCGTATCATTCTGACATCATTATTTTTTTTTTATACTACATAGGTGGCAAACAAACTTTGGGCCCACCTGATTTATTTATTTATTTATTAAACAAAATCCACAGCTCTTAAATTAAATATTACGCTAACAATTACAACTTATCTTACAGCCAGTAATGGATTTACATTTTATAAATTATAAAACATGGGTATAACAGCGATTAACTTAATACATTATTTATACAAAAGTAAAAGGACTGTGTGTGTGTGTGTGTGTATGCGTGTGATGGTAACCGGTTACCGTAGCATATAGACGCTCATAACACCACGGGCAAAGAAAATACAATGCTCACTTCCCTATAATATGTGCGAGGAGGGCGATGGCTGCCACATGCGTCATACTTGTGAACAGGTGCTGCTTGTGGGGGCTGGTCTGCTTAAGTTTGCAATCCATTGAAAAGTTACTCATAATTTTGATATATTTTTTCCTTACTGTCATATAACACACACATATTGTCAGTGAGACTAGATAAATAATTTGATGTAATAAATCTGAGTTGGTTTTGAAAAGAGTAATTGCTGAGTTTCTTGCCGGCTCTTCTCAGTAAAAGCAACCTTCCGAACCGCGCGTTAGAGTCAGACTATTCATAAGTGCTTGTGAAGGCATTTTCAATATTATAATTTCCCAGGCAGGGGTATCACTTACGCGTTGCCAACCTTGAGACATGAAGTATCATTAATAGGAGAAAAAATCGTAAATTAATGATATACCTACTATGGGCTCTGTCATATCAAATAATTAAATCCAAGAGTCCAGCAAATATCATAGGAAATAAACATAATCTATCTGTCACAGTTAGTAGTTGTCAAACTAGTTCCCCGGAACAATATCATTCGGTGCAATGTCTTGACTCAACTCAAGAGGCTTGTACGTGAGATCCGGTCCCCAAGGCTCAGAGGGGGGGGGGGGTCGAGGAGGAGAGGCTGTAAATCAGGGAGAGGTCACACCGGCGACTGAAACCAATCCCATTCGATTACCGCACGCCGCCGCCGACGCCGCCACCTGGCCCAATGTTGACTCGCTGAATTAATGCTTTGAACCATTGTGTACGTGACCTTAACATGTTTATGTTGCATGTAGGTATATGTTCCTTTATTTGGGTCAAGAATAGACTATCGCGTTCAACCTTTGCGTGAAACCCGCGGTTTCACCCGTGAAACCGTGAACCCGTGAACCCCTTTTTATTTTTTTTGACCAGGTGGAAAATGCATTACGCATACCCTCCGCACATGGGAGTGTGACGAAGGGTTATGTGGGACTACACATCGCCTCTTCCCTCCTCGACCGAGGAGGAGAGGGAGTGCTACCCACTAAAAACCACCTGGGCATCGTCTTGCCGGGTTTTTGTAGGACACCCGTGAACCCCTATTTTAACCCCTTAGGGGTGGAATTTTCAAAAAAAAAATTAAGGCGATGATAGCTCAGTGGTAGTGACGTCGGACGCCGCGGTGAAGGTCGTGGGCTCGAATCCTACAATGAGCTTGAGCTTTCGGTGAAGGAAAACATCATGAAGAAACCATAGCACGGTGATAGGGTACTTTGTAGTACCCGCCTGGCTGGCTACCATCCTCAAGTTGAAAATCTGTCGCCAAACACCTATTGGTGTATTCCGGCAACTGCACTTGAGAGCCAGATCCTTCTAGGCTTTGATTGCTTACCACCTTCGACCACAATCATCACCTACCATAGTGAGATTGTGGTCAAACACAAGCCTATACAAAAAAAAATCCTTTCTTAGTGGATGCTTACATCATAATAGGTATCTGTATGCCAAATTTTAGCCCGATCCGTCCAGTGGTTTTATATATGTCTGTTACCTTTTTTCGCCTAAACTGCTGAACCGATCGCGATTAAATTTGGTACGCAGATAGCCTATGGTATGGAGAGAGACATAGGCTTCTTTTTAATGTCGGAAATGTGGATGAACCCGCGGGGGACAGCTACTTATTTATAATCACTGCGCGCGAATTTATAACGTCAAATATGTGAGCGAATAGTAACTACATAACTCTCGCGAAGATTCCTCCGTTTGATTTTATTGTTTTAATTTATTGAAATTGATTTAGAAAATTTTGGAAGGTTTATTTATAGAGTTATTATCCAAAAATATACTTTTACCAAAGTCTATCGAGATTACACTCTAAGTTATATCCGTAGAACTAAGTGTTTCCCAAGACTTGCGACTCTCAAAATAAAAAAAAAACTTGTACAAAGTTTATATTGCTTCAAAACTTGAGCTTCGTTTTACACTCAAGATATAAACCACTAAAATTGTGAGTTGAACTTTGGTCCCGTTCTGTGAAGCGAGCTTTAAATTAGGACGCAGAAAAGTAATTCTTGAACTCCGCGTCGCTTTTTATTATTTATGTTTAAATAATTTTAACTCTACGTTGATAAATCCTTTTTTCGACAATACTTCCTATATTATACATATTAAAATATAGTTTACTTGAGACAAGTAATAATATAAACAATATTTAATTTACTTTCTAATGCATTTATCACTTAAATATAAAATGACAGACTCGAAAGATGGAGGACTATAATAAAACAAGGCTTTCCAATAATATTTTTATTTAAATAAAAAGACTAGTAAACGGCAAGATTTTTTTTTCAATTGCATAGCTGCCAATTTATCCCATTCATGAAAATAAAATGCCCATGCAATGGTTTCGATGTATGGTTTACATGTATGTATTGTAATGCAATCTTGCAGGAATATAGCACAATTGTAGCATTTCTAACTAGCATTTTTATAGCTCCTTCATGACGCGAACAGACAAGAATTTCTAAAAGTTAAATTTTCTAAAGAGCAACGGCCGTTTTTGGCCTATGATCAATATTGTCCAATTGACACTGTTTCATAATCTATAAATAATAAATATTCTGGGACATTATTCCTCACACACGGCCATCTGACCCCAAACTAAGCTGAGCTTGTACTATGGAAGCCAGATAACTGATATACTACACATACTACTTTTCTTTTGTAAATATATACATATACTTATAGATAATCACACCCAGACTCAGGACAAACAGACATGTTCATGCACACAAATGTTTGTCCTGAATGGGAATCGAACCCACGACCTGCGGCGTGATAGATAGGGTATCTTACCAACCACGCCAACCGGCCCGTTATCTAATCGAAAGAACTCTTTTTGATTATTGAGATGAGTCGAATACCAAATGATCTATGATCTATAAACACAGCCCTTTCGATTGGCATATGAAATAATGTCATTGGACAACATATGAAAAAATTAACCATTATTCATTGATGCTTACAAATTATTGAATGGAGGTACGAATTCGATTTGTGAATATTAATTCACAATATGTATTTTATTTTGGTATAGTGTAGAAGATCCGTCGTAAATTGGTGAATAAATTATTATTGTTCAAATACGGGTGCAGTGAAAAGAGCAGACCTTCCACTACCCTAAGTCAACGCTTAAGGACTGTAGTACCATTATTCTTGTTGGTAACTTGTATATCTATCTATACTATATAATATTATAACGCTGAAGAGTTTGTTTGAACGCGCTAATCTCAGGAACTACTGGTTCGAATTGAAAAAATATTTTAGTGTTGGATAGTCCATTTATCGAGGAAGGCTATAGGCTACTTTTTATCCCGGAAAAACATAAGATCCCAAGGAAACGCGGGTGAAACCGCAGGGTGGAAGCTAGTATTCAATATGCTGAGAGAACTTCGATAGCGCAATGTAGTTTTGCCATGTTGCACTTTCGTTCATTGTTAAGATGACGATACGTATTACGTTTTTAGCTGACTCAACGATGACACAGTATGAAATCCTGTTGCTTGCATTGCCTATCTAAATGTAATCAGCTGAGTCTATTTTGTTTCTATCATACATATTTATACATATGTATTATACATATTTATTATTTACCAAATTTACATATAAATCTCGTCACAATCATCATTAATTACAATTATGACAGCCTTGTATTAACCCTCTCTTTTATAAAGACTTTTGCACAACAAGAACCGAATCGACTAACATTAAGGTTGAAAATTGCGTGCACCTATTATAACCACTTACACGTGAATTGTATAAAATTGCTGTAATGCTAGTTGTTGTCAGACATTGCGTCGTCATCGAGCCGAGTGAATGGGCGCAAATTGGCGCAACATAATGACTGTGGCACTTGCCGCCCGCTCGCCGCTCGGCGCGTCACTGAGCAATTAATTGCTGTGCAATCAGTCGCACACATCACTGGTGATAATGTTGCGTGCTCTAACATCATGTTTTGACTACGTTTACAACTACTACGACATTTGTACACAGCACTCGTAGATCCGCTACGACGCTACGCTCGTAGCTTTTTAAAGTTTCTACTTCCACGGGGACTTATTAAATCAATACGGTTCTATGACAGAAGGCGGTCTACCTGATGATAAGTCGCCTATGAACATTAACAATGCTATGGGGTTACCAATATATTGCTGACGTTTATTCAGCCTAGAAGGCAATGAGGCAATGAGGCTCTGCATTTGAGAGAGGCCGCACTGCCAGAACACTCCAGTAGGTACCTACTTGGCGATAGATTGAGAGTAGTAACTAGCCAGGCAAGTACTATAAAGCATACCACCGGGTTATAGTTTCCTTACGATGTTAAAAAAATGATATTTTTTAAGATACTATGACTAAAATATTACCTTTCACCTAAAACCATCCGATCACTGCTGCGTAAGCACAGAATTACGAGATACAGCGCACAAGGGCGCGATATATTATCCCCGCGCGCGTCCCGTTCGTGTCGCTCTCACCGGTCGGTATTGAGAGCAAATGAACCGCGGTATGGCGGGATACCGCGACTAACCGACCGTGGCAGAGACGAGGTACGGTACGCCGCGGTGCGGTGCGGCACGGTGCGGTGCGGTGCGGTGTAGCGCAAACACCTTATATAATACATCCCCCACATACCAACGCCTTTAATCTATTGTAAGTTTTACACCTCACTTCACTTTCTACGTGCAATGGGGTGGGCGTTTCAATGATTCCACGATATTATTAGATGAATAGTCTCTCGTAGTCCACTGCTTGTCCCAAAGCGCGACAAGCTTTCAGGTTGTTATTAGATACACAAATATTTTACCGCTACATAGAGCAAGTTTGAAATTTCCCAAACTAACATCGATACCAAATTTCAATCATCTACATGTAATTGTCTCTGTAAATAACACATGTGATAGACATACGCCTAGGTAGATTCATAAGTATTACGGTTTTCTTTTTCTCCAAAACACTAAAAACAAACACTTTTTGGAACGAAGTTCTTTACGTGGCTTGCGGTAGGAGGTGACTGGCAGAAAAGATAATGTAACAAAACGCGTTATATATATGTGTGTCTGTGAATTACAAGAGGGAGCAACATTGCTGACACCAATATTGCTACATCTGTCAAAACTGATTCAGTAAAAAAAAAAAAAATATGCTTTAGAATACGTTTGAATATACTGTATGAATATTGTTTCCTCAGTACTATACTACATTAACGTCTGCTAACAATTTGGTATATCTATTATTTTATCATTATAAAATAATGACTACTTCAAATTATCATAAAGAAATATAAAATTAATTTTAATGAGGGAAGCAGTTATAGTCCATTAAAAAAGCATAACGTTTGTAATATTAACAAAGTACCGGCACAATTCTCGTTGAATTGGCTCGTAAAAGTAATTTACTTGATAGCATTCACTTTTCGAGCGCCTTTTTAACGAGAAAATGCATCAAGAAACAATTCTTCATTGTTCTAATTTCATTTTTCTGTGAGATAATAATATACAAAACTCGGTGCACTAAGAAGTATTGAAAATAATAATGAAACAGTAAAGTTATAAAATACATACGTTTATAAATAAAACAGTTCTCCACCTCGTGACTATAACATAATTGTCACCGTCAGTCAAGGAATAGTTTTTGAGATGGACCTTACAAGTATATCGACCATAAAAACTAAATATCTGTAAAATGATTTGAGCGAAATGGAAGCACAAGTTCTCACAAGCATCTCAAATTCTTTCGCTGACTTCAAAACGAGTTCTAACGTCGTTATTTTATACTTCTTAGTGCAAACCCACTTTGAAGTCGGTTTTGCTTTTTGTTAAAAGTAAATTTTATTCTTCCATTTTTAGTTTCTGATCGAGAATAATGCATATGAATAAATAATTGTCGACAATATTGAATAAGATATTTCAATCGCGATATTCGTGCTCCTTTTCGTTGAGGATTTCCATCATATCTTCAAAGTCCATGATCAGATCATAGTAAAATTTATTTGATACCATTTCGGAAATTATACCCTTTCGAACAAAAAAATAATTTTGAAAATTCCTTTATAATATAAAGTATAAAAGGTCTCAAGTGCAGCTGCCTGAACTTACCGATATGTGTGTTGACGATAGATCGTCAACATGCGGGCGGTAGCGGACCAGCGCCTTGAAGAAAGTTGTTTTTGTAAAATTACTTTTGAACTTCGTATACTAAATTCTACTCCCGTTCTCGTGCAACTTGATAGAATTAGTTATAAACCAACAAGTTAGGTAAGTACTAATATTTAAGTTACCTCTTTAGTGTATCTTTAAAGGCATAAACAAATAGTATTCGGCAAAGACAAAACTGCGGACTAAATGTAGCAAATAAATAAATGATCTCTTAAAGTTCCTACATAAGGAACCACGTCCCGCGATCGGCGGCGGCGGCGGTGGCGGCGCCGGCGCGGGCGGAGCCTCGACGAGTGCATTATAGTTATAAAGTAAACACCAACTCACCGAGTCGACTGTTTAAAGCTGCATAATGATATAAATCCGTGTAACAAACGATTGTTAACTTAAGCAAGTTTCCACGTAGACCGACCTCGGTCTTCGACTTGGGTATTATAGGAACTTATGCAATGCGGGGCGGTGGCGGTGGAATCGACCATATCTCGGTTTACGAGGACCCCAGGGGGTGCGGTGGCCTGAGGGAGGGGGGTGTTAAGCCTCGAGTGTCACGTGACGATCAATTTAGAGTTACGACTGAAAATCGAGAGAGCCGACGGTATCTAGCGGCCTTATTTATTTTTATAGAAAGTTGGAGTCGTTGTCTGGGATGTGGGTTGTAAGGATGAGTGTCAAATAACGACGGTACATGTAATTCAGCGCCTATCGACATGACGGTTAAGTTTAAAGAAAGAGAAACTTTAGTTCAAGAATATTTCGTTATTCAAAAATGAACCCTAAGCCATAAGTCGTCGGCGAATAAACAATATTGTTTATTATGAGCCCAGATAAAGATTTTTTTAGTACCACTTATAAATTTTTGTAACAATTTTATGAGAAATATCGTTAACTAAGTACTTTAGAAGGTCACAGTATATATTTCATTCGAGGAAAAGCTTGACACCTCTCAATTCAATGAGCCTAACATAATGTAAGCTAAATAATTATATTATCATGTATCATGTATAATATTAACCTTTATAAATTAACATTACTTTGTGAAATAACGTAGACCTAGTATGTTTTCCTTACATTAATTTATGATTTGGCACATGATTTATTTTTTCAATTTGCCCCCCAGAATTGGAACTCGTTTATTTCATTTCTATTTCATTTATCGTCCAGTAGGTTCGGAGTTAATTAATTGTTACAGAGGAACTGATAGACAGACACGAAAAATTAGAGACTGTTTAGCTCTAAAGTCAGCAACAGAATGACGTTTAATGAGCAGTTTCAAAATACGATGTTTAAATAATTTAGAAAATAAATTACAATTTTATTATGATCGTTGTAGATGAATAGTGAAGATGCAGCCAATACAAAATGAAACTAAGCTTATTTATAGTAGATTCTTATTAATTTCATAGAAAGGCAGTATTTATAAATAATATGGTATGTAACAAACATGGCTCGTCTCACTGAAGCACCATTACAATAATAATATTCTCAAAGTTTTTTTATGAATGCTGTAGCGACGTTTATGTGCAGAAATGAAAAGATAAAGAGATCGCTTGGCTTCATCCTATGGTAGCTAATAGAATTTATTAATAAAGGACCTTCTGACTCCGCGTCCTATCGTATCACTCGCTCGTTGTTATTCAATGCGAAACGATTATTGTATTCGGAATCGGACGATTTTTTCCATTGGTCGATTATATGGCGAAGGCGGGTCGGGGGTCGCCGGGCGGGGGCGGGGGCATTCGAATCGTCAAATTATGCGACGATATAGAAACAATACCGTCGCGAGGCGAATCCTAACGGCAGACGGCGGGACGTGTCGTGCCGTATGTGTGAATAAAGCCTTATGAGCCGGAATACGCGACGCATTCCTTTTTCAATTTCGTACACATCAAAATATAATCCTTTATGAATGGTAGACTTTTGTGCCGCTTTCGTAAATTGTGGTTGTTTGTTTACATTATGCAACATGAAATATGTTCCTCGGAAGAAAATGGTTTATTTGCACGATAATTTTATTTTATTTTACCTAATTATGACAGTTAAGTTGGTTTACTTTAGTCGGGTAAAACGAACACGGGTCACTTCGTTGTCTGTTTGTCGCATTTTATATAAATAATACGCTTCCATTGTCTGGAATTTTGTGTATATGATAAATCTATAGTATATAAGCTAGCTGTTTCCCGCGGTTTCTGCGTTCCCGGTATTAACATTTATTTTTAAAAGACCTATCCAATGATACCTCACACCATGGGGTAGACGAGAAAAAAAACATCCTCACTTTACTACCCCAAAAAAAAAATTTTTTTTTTCAAGATTTTATTAAACCATTTTGATGGCGTGATTAATATGTATATATCAATGCTAAATTACAGCTTTCTAGTACTAAGAGTCTCTGGGCTAAGCTGCGGACAGACAGACAGACAGACAGACGGACATGGTGAAACTTGTTGACTAAGAAACCCTAAAAAATGGAAAAGCAACCAGGTTAACTCTAGTATATACTCTTAAAACTATTGGAATGAATCAAAATAAAGTTAAGTGTTAAAAAAACAGATTAAAGATTCATAACATATATTAGACCTTTTTTTTTTATTAATTAGCATCTGGGGGCACGGGAGTACCCCCGCCAAGTCGTTCAAAGTATGTTCAAAGTATGTTCAAAGGTAACTTGTAAAATGGTCAACGGAATGAAAAAGCAAGAATGGGACATGTCTTATGAAGTTGTATCAAAATTGCGCTAAGTAGGTATTCAAGTAGACTAAATTGCCTGAAATGGCCTGAAATAGCCATGAAAGAAAGAACACTAATAATCATAATCGCTGTCGGCGGAGGTGGCTTGTCCGCGCCGCAGCTTTCACGCTTCCCGTCAGGAAGGCGGCCACTTTCTTCCAGACAACCTTTGGGTTTTACTGCAATATTGCAGGTATACACACAAACCACGTTTTATTTAACTTACGCAAATTGTATCAGTAGTAGTCAGTATAGGTATAAAAATCTAAATCTAATATATAAAATTCTCGTGTCGCGGTGTTTGTTACCAAACTCCTCCGAAACGATTCCGAGACGGCTCCACCGATTTTGTGTGCATATCGGGTAGGTCTGAAAATAGGCGAGTGAAACCGTGGGGGACAGTTAATAATCTTTATATAAATCTAATTCTATAGAAAAAAAATGGGTTAAGTAATTTATTAATTAAAAAAAACTTTGAGTGCCGCAGTGAGTGCCGTACATTAGTTAAGCTTGATGTTGTAATTAATTTTCTGTTAGGTACATTGACAGTATTTATAATATTTGACTTTGGAAGTACTAAAGCGCAGGAATCCTCAATTTGTGAATACAATAGACTAAGAAGCATTTAGCGTCCAGCCTTGTCAAAAATTGTAACATCAAAAAGCCTCCGAGAAAAACCCATAGAGACAGGGAGTGGGCTTTGAGAAAATCCGTTGTTGGTATTCAAGAAGCAGAAAGTACCGAAAAGGAAAAAAATAGGACTGTCTACAAAAAAATATGAGATGCCATCAAAAACATAACTTGTAAAAAGAACCAAGTCTTGCAACTCAGTTCTTCTACCGTAAAAAGGTGTGAGATCCCTGTACTACCAAGTCGGTTAATTTATACAGTCCAGTTTATTCAGTCATTCTGTCTTAAATACTTACTTAGTTATTACGTAATCAGCTAACCTAAGAAAATTATGGTGATCACATCAATATTAGAAATCTTTTGTTTTAAATATAATACGCATAAACGTGAATACACAATGTATCTCACAAGTAATAAATATTATATTAAATTAGATTGTTTAGTGCGATGGCCAAGTCAATCTATTTATTTAAAACATAAAAAATTTCAAATATTGATATGGTCACTATACTGTTCTTAGGTTAGCTAATTACGTAATAACTAAGTAAGTATTTAGGACAGAATGACTGAATAAACTGGACTGAATAAATTAACCGACTTGGTAATACAGGGATCTCCCAACTGAATAGCGAGACTTGGTTCTTTTTACAAGTTATGTTTTTGATGGCATTTAAATATTCCAAGCTTTGTTCTCATAATAGAAATATATTATCCACACCGTTTCTAACTGTACTATAATCGATTTATAATAAAAGCTATCTATCGATAGTTCCAACCATTTTTAAAGCCATTTTTCACGAGAGGATGGGCGCTTTCCGCCACCCCTAAAGTCTGTTTAATATTACAGGGCTGTGCAACGTATTTATTGTTTAAAAATCTTTATAAGTACTCCTTTCTTTTTAAATTAATGTTCACCTTGACTAGTTTTAAATGATCATATTTTTTGCGTTATGACGCACTCTAATGTAAACTTTATTGTGGCCTGATAAGGTAAATAATCCTCGGCGTGTGATTCGAAATCGCATTTACATTTGAAAATTCGAATAGAATTAAAATACACTATTATAGGTAAACATAAAAGTAAAGTTATTTTTTATCTCAACTGTACCCCAATTCTAGTAAGTAAAATGATAAAATCAAACATTTGTTGAACAAGTAAAGCGGCCGATAACAGTCCCGTCTACAATCACGCTACATCAACGACCAACCCTTTGAATATTACACTAGCACTGGCCCCGGGCGATGCTCGCCTCTCTCTTATGAATCGAATGCGGATTTTTCCCTCCCAACCCTTGCCTCATTCGGATGCAAATTGGCCTTTTTCTAAATTGCTTTATTAAATCGAAACGTGTTCTTCAATAATTGGGCCGGTGTACCTTCCCGAATAAACGACACCGACCAAATTTACTGTTTTTATTAAACGAGTTTTAATTTAATTTGGGAGCGAGCGCCGTGAATTAGGAGTCGATACCTTTACACTGACAGATATATTACAATAAGCTTTGGAGGGAAAAACGTACATTGACAAATAGAAGAAATTATAGAGTTTTTATTCTACAGTCGACAATTTATACTTCACAAATGAACATCAGAGTAAATTGTACATAATATACCTTAAATTAGAAACAGTGGGTATACTTTGTGTTAAACTTTATCATCATCATCATCTCAGCCGCAAGACGTCCACTGCTGGACATAGGCCTCCCCTAAGGATCTCCAATAGGACCAGTCTTGGGCGGCCTGCACGACGACCTACAAGGTAGTCTGTCCACAGTGTAAGCGTACATCCAACGCTGCGCGATACTTAGGATGCGCAAAAGTGTTAAATTTATTTATTGTGGAAATTCAATAGCAGGCTTTCATGTCAAAATACATTTATCAAAAAACCCTTCAACTTTAATGAAGTCTTCAGTATAATAATTATGATTATATGGGTTCTAAAAAATATAAAGGTTTTATTTTGGCAAGCGCCCTTCGCAATATGAACGTATTTCGTTAAGTAACAAGACAGACATCAAGTAATACTTGGTAAGTGGAGGCTCTATTAGTTACATTATCAAAAGTACTCTGAAGCTCGTTGCTAATTAAATTGCCCCCTTTCTAGACTCGTTTTGATCTTCTTACGTAGGTATTGTATGTATTTCGTCGTGTTTTAGATAACATTGACTGAAATTATTTTTAATTATGTCATTTTATTTATAAACTGTGTAGACGTTAAATTACATACAACTGTCAACTTTATTTACGTATGAGTACCTAATTCAATGAAATAAATGAAAAGTCAAAATAACTATATTTCCATCAATGATGATATATGATGTTTTCTTTACCAAAAGCTCCAACTGTATCACGTTTTTAATCGAATCTCTTCATTTAAAATTGAATCTAGAACATAACGCGCACTCAACAAAACTCAAATTGATTCGCGCGAAAAATCCGATCTAAGCCGAATATTGGCTTCACAAACAGGTGATCCGTAAAGCTGAGCGGACAAAACGTCGCGGCGCCGCCACATTCCGCCTAATTTATTATCGCCCACTTTAATTCGCCAGCGAAGAGTGCGAAGCGGAACCTTCGGTGTAAAATTGATGATTGTCGTCTAGGCGCGGCGCGGCGGGGTGGCGCGGGGTGCGGGGTGCGAGGTGCGGGGTGCAGGGCGCGGCGCGGCGGGCCCGCGAGCTCCCACTCAATGACAAATGATGGAATGATCCCGCTGGGGTTTACCCTTTTGAGTTGACACTGTAGTGGACTTTTTTATTACTTTCAGTTGGTACCAGATAGTCGTTTTTAGGGTTCCGTACCCAAAGGGTAAAAACGGGAACCTATTACTAAGACTTTGCTGTCTGTCCGTCCGTCTGTCCGTCCGTTTGTCACCAGGCTGTATCTCAAGAACCGCGATAGCTAGACAGTTGACATTTTCTCAAAGTATGTATTTCTATTGCCGCTATAACAAAACATAATAAAAACAAATTAAAATAAATATTTAAGGGGGGCTCCCATACAACAAACGCGACTTTTTTGCCGTTTTTATAGATAATGGTACGGATCCATTCGTGCGCGAGTCCAACTCGCACTTGGCCGGCTTTTTGTTTTGTGTCGAATAACATGGAACTTCTATTACAACCCGAACATTTGCTAGATTTATGTACTTATTTGAACAAAATAGAAAATAATTTGTCCTTATTCAAATTCCATATATTAAACGGCTGTATCCAGTATTTAGACAAAACAAGCCCTCATGATAAATGAAGACAGTTGTATTTACAGCAAGTAACGAGGTGTCAGTAGGTACTGTAATGAGATACTAAGTTAATTTCAAAATAAATACAGATGTGCTTCCAAGTAAGAAAACTCATAATTAGTTGAACACGCCACAAAGCGTCATCATTACCTAAAGTACAACATGTAGTAATGCTGAGGCCTCCTCAACAGGTATTACATTCTCCTTCAAAGCCTTCCTTCCTAATTAGCTTCCTCACTCACTCAGTAATTATATTTATTCATTTATTTTACAGTCATATGTCCCAGTTTGGGCAAATATGGAAGTAAGACGCTGTCACAAACAAAATACGTATTTTTAAGGTTTAATACATGATTAATCGAAGCTCTCGTGGCGTAGCTTAATTAGCCGTTCTTAACCGATCAGCAAAGTTAAACAACGTCCAGTCAGGTCGGTACCTGAATGAGTGACCGCCGATTGGTATTTCATCTTGAGCGTCTCTGTGCTTCGGAAAGCACGTAAAGCCGTTGGTCTCGGTTATCATTTAATTGTAATAAGTCTTCGATCAACTATAAGCAACAAGAAAAGTAGTATAATATGTAAGTAGTATATCAGTTATCTAGCACAAGCTCTGCTTAGTTTGGGGTCAGATGGCCATGTGTGGGGAATGTCCCAGAAAAATATATTTTAGTACAGACTTCTTATTTAAAAACACTAAAGTCACAGGAAAATAAGCCTGATAACAAGCAGATCTATCTGTGCAGCTGATGATAAGTGGCCACCGTCACCCACGGGCATTAGCTCCTTTGCCGACCTTTATAAACCCTAAAAAGGGAACTTCTCTAGTGCAGCTGTAACCTGAGGATCTCACTGGCTACATTCCGGCCATGCATGGCCATAAGAGTATTACATAGTTATGTACCATAATTTGTGAATTCAAATTCTTAAATGGCATACAATTTTAGATATAAAAATTGTATAGAAAGAATAACTCATGAATGTTTTAGTAAAATTCTCAAAAGAATCTCGGGAAGTTCGTAATCTTTGAACCCGTCATTTCATTTGACAGATGTCTTCAGCCGACAGCTGACTAAACAACAATCCCACACGGACACGGGGTCAATAACCTTTGTTAAGGGAAACACAGTGCCCTTTAGCCCTTAAGTTTTACACACTTCAAATAGAATAAGTAGCTCTGTTGGTATGATCACGTATAACTGTTAAATTGATTAAATCATTTAGGTTATGTAAAACTGTAGGCTTCCTTTCTTAACTTCAAATGATTTATATATTATATTATATTATTATATATTTCAGCTTTATATCAATTGCTGCAGTTTTATACAAGGACGAAAGATTTAGAATGTAGGTGTGCTACATTTGAAAACATGATATTTTCTTTTTAAAATACCACCATGGATTACTTAAAGTATTCCATCAGATCGAGGCAGCGGGAGGGAACGCGTTGTAAACACATCAGTCGGGAAAAGCGCTGTGCCATTATATATTCTCGTATAACTCAGTTTGAATACAATAATACTAAATCTAAGGGGACCTATACAAGTGAGCGCGGATCGTCGCGTCGCGCAACCGAGACAAATAGAGCATTCTGTTAACGGCACTACACATAGAATCGTTCGGCGAAATTTATCGTCGCACTTAATTACCGGCGTCGGCACCCGCTGCGACACGCCCGCGACCCGTCGCGATACCATCCCAACGATTTTCACTGCATGCCCTCTTTACATCTCTCCCTTTGTTATTTCCTCCGCGTGTCCAGCCTCGCTTCGATAGCATTGTACCGCGAACAATTTTAACGAACAAAAATTAAATTTTCTACAGATAAATGGCATCAGTCTTCCGAACACATGTAGGTCGCTGGTCGCCTGCCCGGTCCACTGTTGATGCACAACGGAAGTTTTTTATGGCGTTTGTTAATGGGACTTGTTTTAATTGGAAAGTGTTAAAAACGAGAGGGTGTCCTGTTCGAAATGATCAAATTATTCCTTTTTTTTTTTTTGTTTGTTTCACAGTTCCGCCATTGGACGCCTATAAATAACAACGTCACTTTCTGTAAATAAATTTTAAACGGAAAGAAACAAAAAATTATTAACAATATAAATGATTGTGATACTTAAAGTGTTTCGCTTTGTTGGTTCACATTCACACGTACCAAGTATATTTTCACACTGAACATTTTCTCGTTTCACTGAAAACTGTCGGACGGATCACTAATTTATTGTTAACTACGAAGCTATCCTTTACAGAGATTTACAATTTGTACAATAGGTTTAATTGAACTTGGTTGGTAATCTAAATATATTATTATAAAGGTTTCTATCAGACTCACACTTAGTCAGTAAATATAAAAATAAAATAATAAAACAATTAGTGTGAACATTATTTAAACTGAAAAGGCCGTGTTGTACTTGCTATGTTGAGATGGTGGTCAAACTAAGCCTACATAGCAATATAAAGTGCTACGATTCTCGTAGCATTAGCTACAAATTGCTACGACATATTATTCGTAGTAGTTGCTACGCGTAGTTACTAAACAGTATTGGTGTTGTTTCTAAATGTAGTCAGCAATATTCTGGGAATCATAAACGATTGCTTTCACGCTGTTCTCTCGTGTACCCGAGCGTGTTCGGCCGTGACGTCACTGCCTCAATGTATGCACGCACACGTGTCGGTGATTCCTTACTATATATAATCTACAAGTATTGGAGACAACAGCTAATTTGTCAAGACGTAAAGGAATTTATGTGAAACCCGCGTTCCCCAGGGATCTTATGTTTTCCCGGGATAAAAAGTAGCCTATGTTCTTCTCCGTACTGTTGGCCACTGGCTCAGAATGTGGGGTTTGCAATAGAAACCAAGCATTTATCTTTAAATACATATATTTGTTTTTATTACAAGGTTTGGAATCACATTAAATTTAATGAAATATTAAAAATCAAATAAGTAGGTACTTACGTATTTCAACTGTAACCGTTATTATAATTATCACACCAGTATGTTACCTTAACAGTACGCAAGCAGCTCAGTGATCCCTTAGCTTCGGCGTCTCGAACAAGAATGCCGTCCGTGTCCTGAGTTCCAGAGTATATCAAAAAGAGGAAAAGAATGATGAACGAATGATTGACTGATTGAATAAGTGTTCTGACATATTAGGGTTACCACATACAAGCTAACAGCTCGGCCTTCCTGTTCGAAGTGTGTCCTCACGCTCATATAATGGAATTAATAACAACATTAAATTATTCACTCATTTATAGATTCATGTCATATTTACAATATTCAATTATTTACTTATTTAAATGTGAAAATTTTACAAAAGATTAAAAAAAATATATAAATATAAATTTCAAATAATGGAACAATAATCACTTTAAATTGCTAAAAAAAAACAAATTAAAAGAAATACGATTAGTTTTAATAATAAATCATTAAAATTCTAAAATATCTTTCATTGAAAACAAATAATAAAGTAAACCAATACAAAAAAAAACAATTACTTTTCTACTTCATTTTCACTATTTACACTCCCTTCTTCACTACTTTCCAAGTCTCTAGAAAACGTTAACCATGGTTGTATTTTGTCGATTGCTATTATAGCTTCGTATCGACGTCCGTTTTTGCGTGTCATAGGAGTATCTTCTATTAGATATCTTTCGTTAGGTAGCACTTTCATTATGCGATATGGACCTTGAAATTTAACCACAAGTTTTTGGGATTTACCATCGTGAGGTGCTTGCCTCTCAACCCGAACTAAATCTCCTACTTTATACTTTTTCCCTGATTTCCTAGTCCTATTAAATCTTTCAATATCCTTTGATTGCTGTGCTTTGATACTATCGCTTGCCTTTTCCCTAATGTTTTGCAACTCCTCTGAGTTAACTATATTATTGGTGTCAGTTAAAATAGGACCCAAAATACCTTCAGTTTTACTAGTAATGTTATAACCAAACAATAACTCTGAAGGACTTTTTTTTGTTGCTTTATGAACAGTAGTATTAATGCCTACTTGAATGTCGTAAATATTATCATCCCAGGATCTATCATCCTTGTTATGAGTACAAGTGGAAAGTGCATCTAGTATGGTTCTATTAAACCGTTCGACCTGTCCATTTGCTCTGGGTGTTGCAACCGCATTAATTATATGTTTTATTCCGTATAACGATATTAATTCTTTAAAAGACCTACTGGTGAAACTTGTACCCTTGTCGGTTATTAATCGAGAAGGTACCCCGAAATAACTGATATGTTCTTTTAATACTCGTATACTAGTTGAAGACTTGGTATTTTTAACGGCTGTTATATTAATGTATTTTGTGAAACTATCAACCAAGACTAGCAAATAGCAGTTACCTCTCTTGCTTTTTATAAAAGGACCTAAGTGGTCCGCGTGTACCGTATGGAAAGGGATGCTAACTTTTTCAATTGGGTGTAATTCACCTTCTCGTTTACCGCCCGGAGCCTTGTGATGGGCACATTCGAGACACGACTGCACATATTTCTTAACGAAACGACGCATTTTGGCAAACCAATAATGCTGTTGAATTCGCTGCAAAGTCTTGTCAAAACCATAGTGCCCTACATCATCGTGGTTTCGTTTTAAGATCTGCCATCGCACCCCTTTTGGAACTAGCCACCTGATTTCCTCCCCGACCATACGATAAACGCGGCCATTTTTTAATTTATAATTTTTATGCATGTTTATGACCATATTCGCACTCTCATCACTAAGAATATCTTTAATTCTACGTGTTTCCTCATCCGCATCCTGCACGGTAGTAATCCAGTCCTGTTCAACGTGCTCAACCGGTAAAATATCTAAGATATGAATTTCAGATTCGGGATTTGCAACCGGGCCACGGCTTAACGCGTCCGCATGCATCATTTTAGAACCCGGGCGGTACTCAATAGTACAGTCAAACTCTTGCAACTGGATCCACCAACGCGCAACACGCGGAATGAGATCGCGTTTAACTAACGTGGATCTCAAAGCACTACAGTCCGAAAAAACTGTAAAGGGTATTCCGAGCAAATATACTCTAAACCTACTTAGGCTTGCAACTACTGCTAATGTTTCGAGCTCGTATGAGTGTAGTTTACGTTCATCGTTGGTGGTTTTGCGACTAAAGTAAGATACTGGATGAAAAACTCCAGCGGAATGAAGAGCACTTTGAAGAAGTATACCTGCTAATCCGTCTTTGCACGCATCGGTATGTAGTTGCGTTACAGCTTTTGGATCATACAAAGCTAATACTGGACGTTGCGTAAGTAAAGTTTTAATTGAATTAAAGGCATCGTCCTGGTCACTACACCAAGTCCAAGATATGTCTTTTCTCAAAAGATTAGTTAATGGGGATGCTAAGACAGCATAACCTTTAATGAAGCGTCTAAAGAACCCTGATAACCCTAAGAATTGCCTTAATTCGTGTTGGTTACTAGGGGTTGGAAATTTTGATACGGCATCTATCTTTCTGTTACCTGGCCGGATGCCAGTCGCGTTTACCTCAAACCCGAGGAAATCAATTTTATCCATGAAAAAATTACATTTACAGAGTCTCAACGTCAAGCCACCCCGTTTAAGGAGTTGTAAAACTTCCTCTAATCTTATCAAACCCTCATCTACATCCCTGCAGGGAATAAGAATATCATCCATGTAGACAATTGCATATTTGATTTTAGCATCATGGAGAATCTTATTTATTGTTCTCTGAAAGACAGCGGGCGCATTAACTAGGCCAAATGGCATGCGATTGTATTCGAATTGCCCGTCTGGAGTAACAAAGGCTGTTTTGTGTCGGGACTCTTCGGATATAGGTATTTGATAGTAGCCTGAGGCTAGATCAAGAGAAGTAAATAATTTGTTACCTGACAATTGGTCCAGCTGATCCTCAACACGAGGGAGGGGGAAGTGATCCTTTTTAGTTTTTCTATTAAGAGCCCGGTAGTCAACGCATAAACGTTTTTCTCCGGTCTTTTTCTGAACTAAAACAATAGGGCTGGCATAAGGCGAAGACGATTCCCTAACTATTCCACTGTCCATCATTTCTCGAACCATATCGTTAACCAATAATTTTTCGGAGTAAGACAATCGGTAAGGTCTGTATACAACTGGATGAGCATCCTCGAGTTCGATAACCATTTCCGTCACGTTAGTAAATCCAAGGTCCTTAAGGCCCTTAGAAAAACAAACTTGATAGTTATTGAGTAAGCTTTGCAAACGTAAACGATCATTATCATCTAATTTTTCACCGCAATTTATCAACTCATCTGAACTATTTGCATCAAACGACATTTGAAAACAATTTAAAACTTTTGATGAATTCAAACTACTTGTGTTTATAGATCGCGTCAGTAAAAAGTCTTTAGAAATTGTTATGTTACCTTGGGAAGCATTGTAAACTAGAAGTGAACCATTACCGTTCTTAATATCATATTCACCCGATGGGAGGTAGTATTCTTTACCTTCTTTCCCCCTAAGCGAACCGTGCACGTAAACGCTCCCATCAAATACCGGATCAGATTTAACGGATAAAACACGTAGTGAATTTTTAGGAATAATTATTTCGTTATCTGATAATAAATGTACCTTAATCGTATCTAATTTTTCAAAAATCACCATAGATGGTGTTTTAGTAATAATTATGTCCGGCATTTCAGTGAACGAATGTCCTAAGAGTACAGGATGACTTAAGACATAATCGTCAACAGCATAAATGTCTATAATCTTTTTGATACCTTGTACCTCAACCATAGCAGATATTACACCTAATGGGCTAACTAAATTCGCACCAATTCCTCTTAATATAGGCAGATTAGGTGAGAGAACAGTATTGAGACCAAGTTCCCTGGCTTTGCTGATTCTAATAAGTGAACACTGGCTTCCCAAGTCAAGGTGACATAGCACAACCTGATCATTGATTTTAATGTCAAGAACATATTTATCATTAGAATTATCTGCCGTTGTACTTAACTTAGATACATGTTTTTCATTTTTCTCTATTTGTGTTTCACTTCTATTTGAATCAGTATTTGTTTTATTCCTATAGCAACTGGAAGCTTGATGTCCAAATCTATCACAATTTGAACATCGCTTTAGAGGTTTATCGCACTTAAAACTTGGGTGGCCATATTCACCACAGTTAAAACATCGTATATTCGCATTAATCGTTCCCGATTTGGGATTATAGGGTCGTTGTATCGCATTACCTAAAGCCCTACGCTCGTACCTAGTATTTCTATTGTACGCATCGTGTCCTTCCTTACTTTGACCTACTTTCACTGTCTTAAAGTATTTAAGAACCTGTTCAGGTTCGCTTAATTGAGCTGCCTGAGCGCTCAATTTGATGCTCCGATCATCTACACCATATAAAATACAATCAACCGCCTGTTTCGCATATATTTTACACCTATTCAACAAATTTAATTTCGCATAATAATAGTGCTCCAGTGATTCACCATATTTGACACGTTTAGCTAACATTTCAGTCAGGAGTTCAGCGTAGTCTTCGCGACAAGGGAATGACTCAATCAATTTTTTTTTCCATTCACCCCAAGTATGCAATAGAGTAGGTAGACCTTGGTACCACGTTTTTGCTACACCAGTAAGCTTAGGGAGGGAATAATGAATTATTTCTTTTTCTTCCCACCCGTATATTTCAGCACATTCTTCAACTTTAGTGATCCAAACTAACATGGTCTGCTCTTTACTCATAGGGTCGAACTCCGGAATCACATTTTTGTTAAAAGACAGTTTGGGCTTTTCTGAACTCCTGACGCTATTTAAAATTGATAAAAATTTATCCAACATAATATTAGTTACAGATTCCTTTTCTTTCTTATTTTTAGAAATATGTTCAGACTCACCACTACTTGAGCTATAGCTTCGGTATCTCTTTCGCCTCGACACTCGTCCCGAATTCCGTGAGCGTTTCCTGTGTTTCCTCTTCCTGCTATTATGTACTGGTAATATATCTAATGAACTATCCGAATTTGTGTTGACATCTCGCCTTTCCCTGTTTCTAGGGGGACGTAGCTTCCCTCCTTCATTCGTATCGATCCGTCCCGTAGTATTGATGCCATTATCTACTGATTCTGTATTCCTTCCTCTGCCTTCTAACCTAGGCTCATGTGTGCCCTCTGACCTGGGTTTTTGTATGCCCTCTAACCTGGGCTTGTGTCTGCCCTCTAACCTGAGCGTACTTCTGCTCTCGAACGTAAGCTCCTGACCCTCTAACCTGGGTACACCCTCGCCCTCTAACCTGGGCATACTATTATCATCATTTAAAGACAGTTCTTCCCCTCGACTGTATCTATCCATACTCATCACACGTATCTGAAACTTGCAGTTGAAAAGCTTAATATTGTGTTAGGTAATTTTTTTAAAAGTTTTAGTTCACTCAATAGCTTCCACAACTATAACCTGCTAACTGTGAAGACTTTCTACTTAAAAAAAATTCACATTAAAAATTATTCTTTGATAAGTCGGTAAGGTAAAAATAAAAAAATAATAACTTTGAAACGGAAATACGTAAATATGCTCGTTTAAGATTTACAACGAACTTGCAACTGCTGACCATTAACGCGATTATATTTTTATTGTAATGATCACGATTACTATAAATTACAGATTACGGGTTTTATATAATAAATTAATTAAGACAAAAAGCAAAATTATTATTTCTGCCACGAGAAAAAAAAGAAAAAAAAGATACCACGAGGAAATAAAACGTAAGTCATCATGAAGTTAAGATTAATATAAAATAAGACAAATTTAGAGCCACGTGGACCACAACTACTTTTTCGGGAAATTAATTCCGGATTGTGGACGTGAAAAGAATTGTTCTAATTCTCTTTCGATCCCTCTTCTGAACTGTTGGCCACTGGCTCAGAATGTGGGGTTTGCAATAGAAACCAAGCATTTATCTTTAAATACATATATTTGTTTTTATTACAAGGTTTGGAATCACATTAAATTTAATGAAATATTAAAAATCAAATAAGTAGGTACTTACGTATTTCAACTGTAACCGTTATTATAATTATCACACCAGTATGTTACCTTAACAGTACGCAAGCAGCTCAGTGATCCCTTAGCTTCGGCGTCTCGAACAAGAATGCCGTCCGTGTCCTGAGTTCCAGAGTATATCAAAAAGAGGAAAAGAATGATGAACGAATGATTGACTGATTGAATAAGTGTTCTGACATATTAGGGTTACCACATACAAGCTAACAGTACCATAGGCTAACTGCGTACCAAATTTCATCGCGATCGGTTCAGCGGTTTAGGCGTGAAAAGGTAATAAACAAACAAACAAACTCACTTTCCCATTTATAATATTAAAGTTAGGATAGTTAGGATAAGTAATACAAGAAAATTCATGAAATACACTTGTACGTTCGTAACGTGTAGATTTAAAATAATGGTTTGAATGGGTTTTCCCCCTATTTTGGAATGAATATTTCATAGTCAAAGTATATTTTTTATCTTATAATATATATTAATAAGTACATTTATCCCCTATAGCTTCCGCCCCATGGTTTCACGCGCGTTCCCAAGGGATCTTATATTTTCCCGGGATAAAAGCCTATAGCCTTCCTCGATAAATGGGCTAACCAACACTAAAATATTTTTTCAATTCGAACCAGTAGTTCCTGAGATTACTCCCTACAACCTCACAAACTCACAAACTTTACCTCTTTATAATAGTAGTATAGATAATAAATATCCCCTATAATATGATGATGAAAGGGTTTTGAAATCTAATAGCTGTTGCCCCGTGGTTTCACTCGCGTTCCCGAGGGTATATCTTCTCTCATGATAAAAAAAACCCTTTTTGCCATTACAGATCTGAGTGGTAATAGGCATAAGCACACACAAACATTCGCATTTGTATTATATATAAGTAAGATTAATACGCAACATACTTCCACACTAGTTTGGTTAATATAGATTCCCTAAACAACAGTGCCCACAATCGGCTATGACAACAGCTTACCGCACAGTTATGCGCCGGATTGGCATAACTCAGCGATGGACAAACAGACGGTAATTCGTGATAACCGTCGACGCACGCCGACGCCGACGCCGACGCCGACGCCTCATCGGGATTACTGCACGTAACTGATTCCAGATTGTTCTAGATGCTAATCTGTTGAGCGACTGGTTAATCTGTTTATTTTATTACCACAGAGTAATGCCACAGCGTAAAAAACATACAGTGGTCTATCGCGTCTGAAGTCACGCGAAATGCCACTTTGTATAGGCATTCGTCATTGCTGCATTGTGTCCCAGGCGAGTGTATGGCAGCTTGGGCTCGCTATCGCCCCTCTCCCACCCTGCAAGCCCCGCACGATTGCTCTGTCTAGATGTGTCCGTTGGCCGACTGTAAGAGTTACATAGACTGTGGTAATGCTTTATGTGTGATAAAGTATATTGTGACGTACGTAAGTGTAAAGTGAGGTCATGTTTTGCTTATATTTGGGTCAAATTATTATTATTGAATTTTCGAGGGTTACTCTGTAAAAAAGTTTATTTTTAAATCTAAATAACTATTTCTTCTTAACTCGCAGATTGGATCGTTCTAATCTTACTAAATGTAACTGTAACCAAAAGAAGCTTCAAATAGTCAGCTAAAATGTATAATGTCGGTCGCGTCTGCTTCGATTTCCACACAAACAACATTCGTTCTGGATTACGGTTGAAATCTGCATTTCCTCAGCTAGTTAAGTTGGAAACTAAAGTGGATGAGGCATCCTTCATAAATCATGTAGGTAGGTAAATGGGGGTTTTTCCAACACTTCGTCTGAGGCAGCGCTGGCTGGTCGCCAAGCGGCGCTGAGACGCTCAGACAGACAACATACACTTATCAGAATTAAAGTCGATTTTCAATCGATTACTTGTATAAATAACATGTGGTTTGATCTTTAAACTGGAGGTTATTGGTTTGGTTCCAAGGTCAGATTGAATGAATAAGTGATGAATAAAGAATTCTTTATTGTATATTTTCTATGCAAGAGAAGTGACAATTTTACTTATTTAAATAACGAAAAAGGATACAACACCTATTACAAAAAAAGCGACCATTTACTCGCACATACAAAAATCAAATGAATAAATATGATGTTATTGATGATTATGAATAAATAAATAAATTTGTTTTTTTTACACTATCGGCAAACAAGCATACGGCACGCCTGATGGTAAGCGGTTACCGTAGCCTATGAACGCTTGCAACACCAGGGGTATGACTCACGCGTTGTCGACCCTTTCCCCCTCCCCGATGAGCTCTGGTGACCTTACTCACTCGCAGGAGCACAACTAGGTATAAGTTATTTGGCTGCAGTATTCTGTAAGGTACTTCCCCAGTTGAGCTGCTCTTTGAGCGACATGTCGCTATGCTCTACCTCTCTCTCTCTCTCTAGATCGTGAATATTTCCTAAGATACTTGGGGCATACTTTATTTATAACGATGAAACAAAAGATATATTGTTAAGGGAATAATAGCTCAGTGGTGAAATCAAATGCCGTGACGAAGGTTACGAATTTTACAATGAGATTGGCCTTTCAGTGAAAGAAAACATCGCGAAGAAACCTTAGCACTGTGGTAGGAAACTTCGTACACGTAATGGTGTGTTCCGGCACCTATACATGAGAGCTAGTTCTAGATTTTGTGTGCTCACCACCTTTGGCCACATCATCACTTACCATAGTAAGTTTTTAATCAAACACAAGCCTAATACACAGTAAAAAAATATAAATAAAGACAGAACCAAATGGAATTGTTCTATATAATTATTATTCATTAAATAGAAACATAACAGCAATCAAGATAATTTAGACGTAATACCTTTATTCTTAGAACACTAGACTATAACCTATAGATACATACTTAGTATCGATACTCGTAGGTACATACAACTGGTACCGCAACAAAGGAACAATTGTAGAGTAAACAAAATACACCAGCTTTCGATAATATTGTTCTAAGCCGTTATGTAAGCTGTAGTATCAAACTTGTTATTAGCTATCTGAGTTTGTATTGTACCGTTGCATGTTTCTGTTCCTATCTGAGCTATAAAATTGAGCTGTTGGCGATAATTTGTTGCAATTTTGTTGTAAAAGGTAACTAAAATGTCCCTAATACTTGTTATTATTGGTACATAATGTATTTAACTATATAGGGTGATTTTTTTAATCACTGGCAATACTTGCAGGGGTGAAAGTACTCATCAATATGAACAAATTTTAGTATGGAACTAACTCTGATATCGCGTAAAATAAAACGGTAGCTTCATACATTACGGTCGAGTAGGTATAGAATTTTTACATGGAACAGCTGATATTTTTTCGTGATTTCACAGTTAGTCTCGTAATAAAAGTGGCTCATATTGATGAGTACTTCCACCCCTGCAAGTATTGCCAGTGACTAAAAAGTCACCCAGTAAACAAGTCAAAACTTCTTGTAGGTTTGATTGAGACTGACCATAATGTACTCTCTCTATGGTTGTACGAGTATGTTATAAATTGTGTTGAATGAATTTGCCTCTAGATATTGTTACAGAATTTTCATTAAATATATCTTCAAAGTAGGTACATTAATAGAGACAGAAAATATACTCAATAATAGTGTTATTTCTTTAAATGTTTATTTCATTGCTATATGGCAACATTGTAAAAACAAAACGCAACCATCGGAGGCAGCGCGCCGCGCTTCGTTCTAACTGATAGCAGTGTTTATTTATTTTCATCGTACATTTCCCCTTTAATTTGTTGCTGCAGACATGTACGCCGACCACGAAGAGTAATGGCCCTCGCCTAGACAAAGCCCGCATTAAGAGAATATTCTAAGGAATTTATAATGCTGGAGCCCGAAAATAAAAACTTAATCCAGGGTACGCGGTCGCATAATTAAGCAGTTAGTCCGTAGTCGCGGATTACCACAGCCGAGGATCATCTGCGTGCTGCGGCGTCTCTATTGTAACGAGGATATGGTTTAGTTTTGCTTTGTTGGAGGTGAGTGGTGTAGTGGTGTTGTTTCACCGCGCATTATAATTTTTCAACGTGTCCGGTAATCGCGGTGTTGCATTGTGCACGGCTTCGCTTTTACGAGCGACTCTCTAGTCGACGCACGCTTTGTTACCTCATCGATGTTAGCTGTGATACTATTCGCATTCTCCACACTTTTAAATAAAAGTGCTATAATCGTTTTGAAATGTCAATTCGACGTACAAAACAACGATTTACATTAGACCAATTGCAATTCAATGGTAGTAGACTAATTTCCTGCAGAACTGTAAACCACAGTAAAATAACCCTCTGAATAGCCGTCACCAAGTCTCAAACAAAAAGAAAACAAGCGAGTTAGTGAGTTAGTCGTTTTTGTGTAACACTTTGAGTAACTAATCGGTGAGGTAAAAACTTGAGTTGGCAGCGAGAGCTGGCGCGGAGCCACGCGTCCGTGCCGTGCCGCCCGCCCTTCACTCGCCACTCGGCCACACTCGGCCACACTCGGCCACACTCGGTGGCATTCGGCCTCGGCCTTGTCACCAAAACTAAAATACGATGGAGATTCCTATTAAAGTTAGTTGTTTTGAAAAAATCAGTATTCTGTACAAAATACAAATCTAATTTATGAAGAGATAGTCAAATTTCATAGAATATATCTTATGAACTGGAGCTGTCTGATATAAAACCTCAATTATTGTAAGCAAAGCTTTAAAGTACGATGAATGTAGACCGAGAGCCATGTGGAGCCAATGAAGCGTTAAGTAGAGTATCATAATTGTTCATCACAACATTGTTTCTAGGAACAGCTCTCGTGCTCTTTAAAATTGCTATACTAGCTTTTGTCTCATGATTTCACCTGCGTTCCTAAGGAGAATAATAGGTTAATGATTCCTATTCTGTAATACTTTTCATTGAGAACAATGTAAATAATCCATCTTACTAATATTATAAAGCTGAAGAGTTTGTTTGTTTGTTTGAACGCGCTAATCTCAGGAACTGCTGGTGCGGGGCGGAAGCTAGTTTATTATAATACTAGCTTTTTTGCGCGGTTCCACCCGCGCTCCCGAGGGATCTTATGTTTTCCCGGGACAAAAGTAGCCTATAGCTGTCTTAGATAAATGAGCTATCTAACACTGAAATAATTTTTCAAATAGAACCAGTACTTCCCGAGATCAGCGCTTACAAACAAACAAAAAACTCTTCAGCTTTATAATATTAGTATAGATTAGCATATAGGATACTTTTTATCCCGGGAACGCGGGTGAAACCGCAAGGCGGAAGCTAAATAGTACCTATAATAAACTACTATTGTGAATTTCTTTTGTATCGTATGCTCTTTAGTAAATAAACAAACCTGATCCATCAATTTGTAAGTGAACAAACGACCAATCGTTTTTAAACAACATTGTAGCACTTTTATATAGCAACAAACTAGTTGAGGCAACTTTGTCAGCTGTTACTTACGCGACGGTACGTAAGTGTGGCTTTGCTTTGACTTGAGTAAGAAATCACGCAGTAATCCATCGCGTCGCGTCTCGCCACCGACTCGATACCGCTGGATTATCCTCCGTTTACGCCGAACTGGAGTACTGGGTCGATTCCGCACGATACCATTCCAGTTAGATTAGAGTTGTTGTTCACACGTGACAGGTCACCTCTTACATTGTGTGAGGAGAATTATATAGGGAAAGTAGATTCAGTTGAATTTGTAATTTATTTTTTTAATCATTCAAGTGAAAAGTTGTAAATAAAAATGAAATATCTTCAATGTTTTAATCCAAGGTACATGTCTATAGGTCAAAATAATACGTTGGTAATTATGGTGAGAATTAGTAAGTAGCAAATATATTTAAGACTAGCTGTACCGCGCGGATTCACCCATGTTCCCGTTAGGAATAAAAAGTAGCCTTTCTCTTGCTGGCCTTGCTCCGTTGCTGCATGAGAGTACAAGTGATTGCGAAAAAAAACTCAGGCGAAACCGTGCGATTACTATCTTTTTATTTAACTTTTTTTGGAAGACCAACAGCTGTACAAAATAGACTAAAATATAACAATATTCATCAGAGAGCCAATAACAGGTCTCCACGGATAAATGCTAACCTAAGAATTAATTCTGTGATCAGTATAAAAACAGACCTTATAAATAGACAATGACATAGTGATAAGAAGAAATTAAATATTATAGAAGGTTTAAACACGCACTGTATTAATTGAAAAAGTGGTTTTCTTAGTATTCGCGTCGCCGATACAATGCTTCATAATGATTAATCGATCATAGATTAATTTTCAATAGAGCTTTAAGCAACTAGCGCGTAGCGTAATAAGTTTGTCAGTCAACTACCCATCTCGAAACCTGGGTAAAGACATGGATTCAGTCATTAGAAGCTTAATTTACTTGTATATAAACACATTGTGTTGTCGTTATTTCCATCGCGGCTGACAGTAAAGTAATTACCTTCCCAAGTTTACCAAAGTCACGGGAAATGCAAAGCAATTTGTTGCAAAGCGGAAGGAACTTGTTTTGCTCGTTGTACACTGTTGACAGTTGAATTTAAAGTTAAACTGAGAGACCTCTGATATTTAATGCGTTTCGTATTATACTAGATTTTGTAACGCTTTCCTGAGGGATTGTATTTTTTTTTCCAACATAAAGGACAAAATTAAATAACACTAAAAAAAGGTTAAATTTCTTAATTCTATGGCTTTGATTCAGGACTTGTTATTTTAGATACTTATACAGATAAAAAAAAAATATACCTATATATAAAAAATCAGTCGCTCTCAGTTCAAGGCGACTTCCGAACCGTAGCTTCAGTAGCTTCGACGTTCACAAGTGCCCTTCTAGAACTGAATAAATGGCTTTGACTTTGACTTTGATTTTATTATAATTATAGTACATACTTCATCCCACAGTTTTATATAATTACAAGCTGTCCTCCGCGGTTTCACTCGCGTTCCCGAGAAAAAAGTAGGCCGTACTAAATTTCATCGTAATCGGTTCAGCGGTTTAGGCGTGAAAAGGTAACAAACAAATAAAAAAAACTCACATTCGCATTTATAATATTAGTTGGGTTTATATTCCTGAGGAAATGTTAGGTTAATATTTAGAAAAATCAATTCGTTCAAACAAACCAAACATTCTCATCTATACTAATATTATAAAGCTGAAGAGTTTGTTTGTTTGATCGCGCTAATCTCAGGAACTACTGGTTCGATTTGAAAAATTCTTTCAATGTTGGATTGCCCATTGCGAGAACGCGGGTGAAAAGCTAGTTAGTAGGAATATTAGAATTTAATGTTACACTCGGATTCACTCGCGATCTCAAG
The DNA here is from genome assembly GCA_951216915.1 of Tetheella fluctuosa. NCBI lineage: Eukaryota > Metazoa > Arthropoda > Insecta > Lepidoptera > Drepanidae > Tetheella > Tetheella fluctuosa. The sequence continues at coordinate 218,231 of OX578229.1, read as the reverse complement.
CTATATTCTTACTTATTTTTCATACTTGCTCAATCAATATGTTTTTTCGCGATTGTAGAGTTGGTCCCATACTAAAAGATATTCAGCATGACGAAATTGGTTTGGTAGTCTAACTAGTCCATTATTTGTGAAAAAATACAAATAGACTCATTGTCGCTTGAGCGGGTTAATTGTTAATATATTTTGTAATAACGTCGTATACAGCAAGCAAACTAGAGCCTCTAGTTAAGATATTAAGTGATGAAGTGTGGACGCGGAAGTTGTGCAAGTAATCTAACTTAGCGGTCGCACCTCGGACTTAGCGCTTATCAGTTTAATTTGCAGCAAATGTCGATACACCCACCGCACACCTTTATATTTGAAACTATATTTGGCTATTAGATACAAACGTTAAGTCACTCATCTTCGTAATATAGTATTAGGTTTAAAACCCCAATCAAAGCTTAAGTCAAGTTAAAGGCCAGATTAAAATTATTAAATTTTAAACCTGTGATATAAAGTTTATATTAGATTAACACAATCTACTCGTCTTCAGTTTTGATTTTTATTTTATAATAGGGTGTGTGGACCACGTCTCTAAAGTACCCGCTAGCTGGGTACCATAATCATGTTGAAAATCTTCCACATAACAGTTCAGAAGCCAGTCTCTTTTTAGACTATGTTCTCCGTCACATTAAACTATTCATAATTTTTGAAGTTATACTTCTTTTGGCGCGATGGAGAAAAATGATGAGAGTGAATTTTTACGATGCGCGCGCACACCGACACCTAAATTTAACAGCATGAAGTTAGTTCTAGGTGGTATGAAAATTGATAACTATGTTCAAGTTGTATATTCTAGTATTTTTATATGTAGAACACGTGTTTCGTAAGGGTACAATTAAACAGTGTGAATAAATAAATATTATTTTGGTGTTTTTATTAAATCAATTTCATATACGACGGTGATACTAATAATTTATTATTTATTATTATATCTATATATATATATATATATATATATATATATATATATATATTGAATATTAGTGATAAAACTGATTTGAATAAAGTATAACTTCTAACGCGTGTACATAAGTACACACACTCTTTTTTTTTCATACAAACTGTCAAGAAAATGTCAATAGATTATTATGAAAAGGTACTAAAATGCCTAAAGGTACTAAACAAATTATGCAACGTTGAAGATTTCCAACACGTGCCGTTTTGTGGACGAAAAAAATGTGACAGACACCGCTATAACACTGATGCCTATAGTTATACAGCGTTGTGTAAAACAATTTTATGGTTGTGGTTCCTAAACTGGTTCCTAAACGTCACGTTTCTTGTAGATCGTCACATATTTTTGTTCCAAATATTTCAACCATTTTCTTTCATTTTCATGTTCACTTTCGCCTTGGATTAGAATCAAGGAACTAATCTGACGTATATTGATAGTTGTGTATATAGGTACCTACCAACCGACCGCTTACTAACTTATCCGTCAAGTTAGTCAAGTTCATCGTTGGTATATTTAGTTAGTGTTTATGTCCTAACTTCAGTGTATTAGTGAGGGTAGAGTGTTGGAGGGGGTGAGTCGTAGTGTCCGGGGAGGGGCGGTTACTCGTAAGTTTTAATCAAGAACATTAATTACGAGGACCGGCGACCGGTGACCGGCGAGCGGCGACCGGCGAGCGGCGAACAACTTTCACACCCCGTTAATTGAAACTAGGATCAAGTCGCGATCTCCGACGTCCTTTGGAAAACCATCCTCAGAATATCTTACAAACTTATGAGCAATCACTTCTGTAACGTCTTTTAATTAGTCATTTGTCTTTTTATTAACTTCTATCTTTCTTATCTGGAGTACTAAGAGAGTTTATTTAGTTTATTATTTAAATATTATTATGATCAGTTACCAATTTAAGAAATATAAGAAGAGTAAGTAATAGAAGTAGTAAACGATAGTGAGAAGTTAACAATAGGATTTTTTTTCGATTTCCAGGGAATTTTAGCTGACTAAGCTGAACCAAGAAATTGCAATCATTTACGTGCAGGTTTCAAAGGAGTTTGACAAGTTCTCAATCGTGTCCCAGTGGGGTCAGTGACCATCTGTATCTGACCGCTTTAACAAAATTGATTATGATGGAAACCTTAGGAAAATACAATGGAACTCAGTTTGAAAATTAATTAATTAAGTATTTTCCACGAAGGATGATCCGCGGTTGTGGGGCTGTGTTAGTAGCTAAATTACATAGACTGGGATTAAAAGATTTATAATACCAATAATTAATAGTAGACAAGTCTACATTTGTGTTAAATAAAACAAAAAAAAATACTAAAAAAATTCGTCTAACCAAAAAAGAAAAACGTTCATAAGTGTTTTACAAAAATTGCCATTTTTGTCATAATATTTAAATCTGTATATCTGTATATATAAGGAAAAGGTGACTGACTAATACCTAATGACCTAATATATTCCTATAGGGGTTCACGGGTGAAACCGCGGGGCGGTAAGCTAGTTGAAAAATAAACTACTTTGCAGACTTCATCACCAGTAATGCACTACGAAATTAAAACTTTCTATCAACTGTATTTTCTTTACTCTTAAACCAAGCTTCTTTAATCCAAATGTATTAACTAGCTAATTGTCTCAACTTATACTATAAGAAAAGAAAAAATAATCAATTCCCCAATGCGCCCGGTGCTATAAAGTTGCTTAATCTCTTAATCTAACCAAATATGCGAGCTAAGTTGGGGCATAATGCGTATCCGGGTAACGTCTTCTGTACCTGACTGTACTACTCTACTCCGACACTTGCCCAATATATGAGAGAGAGTAGGATGCATGTAAGATCCAGTATGGAATAAATAGCGCGGTTTCACTCTAGCGCTAATAAGAGAGGTGTCGTGGTAGGGGCGTCAGGCTTTTGCATAATATCAAGTCGGTATTATCGACAGAGCTCTTGTGAATTTACGTGCGATTAGGGCAAGTTTTGAGGTGGGATCGTTTTCAACACTGACAGGTTTATTTCCGTTGCGTTGCGCCATCTATAATAATACGGAATACTGTTAGGACGAGATAAAGCTATCGTATAATTATAGAGCAGGCACTTTTGCGAATGAAATTATTCACCATTGGCTCAGAGGCGAACTTCTTTAACTAACATCATGAAGGGAAGATTCAAAGTCAAAGTCAAAGCCATTTATTCAGTTTAGGCCCTAGAAGGGCACTTATGAACGTCGAAGCTACTGAAGTAACCTTCAACTGAGTAGAACCGGCAAGAAACCCAGCAAGGTTACATTTTTTATGTATTTTTTTTGACAGTCTGACATTGTTGGCTTTTTCCATTAAATTATTTCTAAAGCATTATACAAAAAAAAAATAACTACGAATCCTAGATTATTGGGTTGACAAGGACTAATTAAAAATAAAAATCGATTTTGAAACACTGTAAAATAATAATATCATATTTTGATGAGATATAGGAAGACAACGGAGTTGAGAATCTATTTGTTGAATAGGTGCTGCATTCTACATTTTACGTCTATGGTACCTAAACATTCTGCCTCTCCCATTTATATTTGATAAACAAGCCAGCGTTCTTATTAATTGAAGTCTGAAACTGCGGCTTCGATTCTAGACGGATCTCACAACTTGAAATGTCACTTAAAATCTTGGAGGTTAACTACTGAAGTTGGACCGCCAATTTATTCCAATGCCAGACGTGATTTTCGACACTGTGCTTATTTGAAATAAGAGCTCTATTTCTATGAATATTATACAAAATCATACTGATTTTATGAATGCAAGGAAGTCATTTCAAGTGTTTTAAATAGGTTTTATGGCAAACTTCGTGGTATTTTTTTTATATAAGAACTTGAATTTTTGTCGTATTTATAATAATTGTGAGATAAACATTTATATTTTATTATAATATTAGAGAATAATAATTTCAGAAGATTACAATAAGTAAGTACCTCTAACCTAATTTTATCTCCAAAATGTTCCAATAAGCCGCAAGATAGACAGAGCAGGCCCCTTTGTCTGTCTTGCCGCTAGCAATTCAAAGAACCACTAATTAAGGAACAATTCTAAAAATAGTCAACATAATAGCGAACAAATCACACAATCCTCTTTAACAACCGAACATTGCGTGCATGGAATGCTCACCGCCGAGCACTGAACACTGCAAGCACAAACGCGCGCACTGCTCACGTGCTCTCTATTATGCTAATTACTGCACGCCGGGATGACCGTACGGGGTACTATCGCATGAATAAATACTAACCAGAGTACAACGCGTAGTACAGTCAGCCACAAACGTTGATCATAATAATTACAATTTGTACGATAACTGTGAATTGTATAATGTGACACGGTACAAAGTGATCTATTTTTAGGGTCGACAGGCCCTACGTATATTAGTCGGTGTAGAAAAACGTTTAGTATAAAGATAGTTAACAAAAAACAGTGGCTCACTTGACTGATATCCTACTCTACGTGCTGAGTTCATTTTTGTACACTCGCATCGATAAATGTTTAAACACGCATAGGGACCTTACCGTTACTTCCCTTCTTTCCCATTCTCTATTTTATACAATTTACGCTTTGCCGCAATGTTTGCATTAATTAGCACTGCTGTCGTTATGTATATTTTTTACTGGCCTTACCATAACGGATGATGACAAAGCCGATGTGGAACTTGCTTTATACTGTACTAGCTTCCGCCCCGCGGTTTTACCCGCGTTCCCCGGGGATCTTATGTTTTCTCGGGATAAAAAAGTAAGCCTATGTTCTTATCCATACCATAGGCTATCTGCATACCAAATTTCATCGCGATCGGTTCAGCGGTTTAGGCGTGAAAAATAACAAACCAACAAATAAACAAACAAACTCACTTTCGCATTTATAATATTAGTTATATAGAGTTAGGATTAGGATAGTTAGGATTAGGATGTTGATCTGAATATTTTTCTTTCTAACTTTAATATTTCTAGCGCATATGTATAACGCTTGCTCTCTGGTCATAATTTACTCATGTAAATGTTCAGAGGTGTGCAGAGGTACAAACAAACACCGGACGCAGCCTCAATCAATTAATTGCTATACAAAAGGCACACGACTGCCTTGTGCCCGCTCGCCTCTTTGTTTTACCCTCACACTAACTCAATACGTTTTAATTAGCAATGGTTCAGAGTCAGCGACTAATCTATTTGATGTAGTCCATTATTCTTTACCATGCTATGGATGGACTTGAATATCGGCTATGTAAATCAAAATGAAATAACAAATAAAATAGATTTTATTTTATTTTCCTAAAACCTTTTAATTTAGAATATAAGAAATAAAATTTCAGTCTAGTCTCCCTCGCAATATGTATAATGCCATAGCAGCAATAAAAAATAAATTACAGATTAAAAATGGGTGGCAGTCACTGCCCTCCTCACACAATATTAGTAAGATTAGCAAAATATAAAATTTTATACTATACATAGCGCCTCCGATTATTAAACGTCCGATATCAGAAGATATATACAGCCCATTACAACTCCTTCAAGCTGCCCATGTAAGACCCTTGGGTACATTTTCACTGAAATTCCATTTAGTAAAGCAAATCCCGAAACAATAGCCCTGCTAGGTGCCGTACATATCCCACAAGACGATTATAGTTTTAGTGTTGAGTCGCTCGCCCGAATAGACTACATAAAGTGCATCGAGCTAGCATCTCTCGGTCAGTTTCTACCACAATATTGTTCCTTGATCAAATTTTAATACAATTACTTCTTTGATGTACATACATTTCTTTCGCATGACAATAATAATATAAGTAATTATATTATTTTTATACTTGTGTTGAAAAAAAGGGGAAAACGCTGGCGGAACTTATGGCCTATGTTTATATGTATGTATCTACCTATTTTATGACATTTTACAAAACTGTATATGGTTTGAAGATACCTGTATATTATTTTTATTATTATTAAAAATGGGTAAAATCGACTCAGTAGCCGAAATTAACTAATAATAATAAACTAGTTTCTGGGTGTGCTTTAACCTCTTGCCATTCGCGCAAAACTAATTACAATAATATATCATTCCAGGAATTGCTATGTATAAAAATACTCTTATCCCAGTTAAAATAATTAATGAAAATGAAAATAAAAATATTTTTTATTCAAATAGGCCTTTACAAGCACTCATTTATAGTCTGACTCTAACGCTCGGCTTGGAAGGTTGCTTTTACTGAGAAGAGCCGGCAAGAAACTCAGCAAATACTGTTTTCAAAACCATTTATCATAATTAATTCCATTCATCACTATGACGATATCTAGTGTAACAAAATAATATAGAACAATAAAACAGCAATATTAACAAACAGTTCAATTAACGTATTAAATTTCAATCTAAATCCCATATCAGTGATACATTAAAACCCGGTGAAACTAAAAGCTACAATTATTTATGAAATGACCCCAGTAACGCGTAAAACGGTGAATAATTAGTTGTAAATCACTCGAGTGTGCTGGGGCATGGCTGGGGCATAGCTGGGGCATGATTCATGGAGTCGTCGAGCGCTGCGCGTATGTTATTACATTGTGCTAATTGCTATGTGATTGTTTTAGGACATTTGGCTTCTATCGTATATCTAATGCCGGCTCTACACACACGTTGAGACCACCCGACGCGCTATCCACATTATTACTTAAGCTCAAAACTCATTTATTCAATTTAGACCCTGATAAGGCACTTATGAACGTTACAATAATGACTATCAACCCTTAACCGATTGTAATAATCCTAACTAATATTATGTATACGAATGTGAGTTTGTTTGTTTTACCTTTTCGCGCCTAAGCCGCTGAACCGATCGCGATTAAATTTGGTACGCAGATAGCCTATGGTATGGAGAAGGACATGAGATACTTTTTTTCTCGGGAACGCCGGTGAAACCGCGCGTGACAACTAGGTATTATATAAATGTATTTCGATGATATTCTATCCTCGTATCGTTTCTTTTCCCAAGCTATATATTTTTTATCACAATTGATAAAAATATGAAAACATTCAAAACAGACAGACGGTCACATAGACACACTACGCAATGACACTTATGTTGTATTATTTGCTTTGCTAAGAATAAGGAGTTTGGGTGTCAGACGTTAGAATCTTGAATTGCTTGTCAAACGATTTATACAACTTAGAACTTAATGAAATAGCTCAAGATGATTGAGCGTCCCTTTTTAACAATTTCATTAATTTTCGTCCATTGACCTTGTCTTTCGAGCATTGACCTCTCATCTTATAAATAATAATAATAAGCGCGTCCCTTGCCTTCGGCCGTAGGAGGTAAAAACTGAGACGTAAGTCATAAGTCAGGTGGTTGTCAACTTACTGAGGCTGAGCAGTTTCAATTATTCCTCATTGGATTATACGATAATAAACAATTCTTTCTGACTCTACTCAGTTCTAACTGTGACCATTACGTACCTATTTAGGAACATCATCATATTTTTTATAATAAAACTAGCTTCCACCCCGCGGTTTCTCTCGCATTCTCGGGAAAAAAATATTATATATATTAATCCAGAACATATTCTATACGTGTGCCAAATATCACATAAATCCTTTCAGCCATTACGGAGCTGAGTTGTAACAAACATACATGTGTTTACACACATGCAAAGTTTTCCATTTAAAATAGGATAGGATATCATTGAACTTTAATACCTCTTATATAAGAGTGATGTAGGTGGGTTTGAAGAAGGCCCCGGGGGGTGGGGGAGGGGGAGGGGCTATAATCAAGTGATAGTTACGTAGTAGTGATAAGTCAACAAGTTGTGCGCCAATTGTGCGGTTGTAAATGTGCACAGTTTTTAGTTTATCGCCCAACTCGCTCCACTCCGCTCCGGCCGCGGCCCTCCACTTGATAATGTTGGAACTTACTAATTTATTCCACGACAATAAGCGATAACGAATTTAACACGGAGATTGTTTGTGTACTTACACGTTTCAAGGTCGTGAGCGTGAGTGTGGGCGTGGGCGTGGACGTGGGCGTGGGGTACTTTACAAGTAATTATAGTTGGTATGTCTGCTTCTAGAATCTCTGTAATTAAAGCTATTCCACTTATTTAGAGTTGTCTTTTGACATAAAAATGTTTCATGTTGTCTTTTACATAATTTTTGAACACATCAATTTTTCAAGGTTTTTCTTAGCATTACTTAGTAGAAACGTTCATAATTTATTAAAGTAAATAAAATCCAAAGGCAGAGACAAAGGGTAATATCGAGGGTAAGAAGTTAGTGTGTAAAAGTTAATGGACACATTTAGGTGGACGACAGATGTTCCAGAAGTTGAAACGTCAGGTGGGCGGACCGACTGAACGCAGGTGGTTCACGGACCACAATTATTTTTAACTTTATTTCACATTACGTTCTTCGTTCGAGTTTTGTACGAATCGTTATGGTGAAACAATCTTAGTGTTTTTAAGTATGATTATAGAAAACGCAGAGTGGGATGGTTTTGCACCACGACATAACTTAGCTTAGGTCACTGAGTGGTACTGGCAAATTAATCGAGAAGGCCTACAGAAATGACTAAAGAATTAAAAAAGAAGCTAATTAAGTACTGTACCAACAGCTGCATTCATCGGCTCGTCCGCACGCCTCCATCAAGAGTGCGCATACTGACTCACCGCAATACATACGCAAACACTACATGGAGTAATAGTGCTCTTGCCGTAGATACGTTCATATAAGAGCTCTGTCGATGATGGAAACCTTTTTAAACAGCACCGTTGTAGTAAATAACAATAATTGAACAAGTTGCAGTTGTTAAAGAATGTCTCTATTTTCCCACGTCCGACACTAGTGGTATTTTCATTATAGTCCTTTTATTAGCTGCACCAACTGCCGGCCAAGTTCGAGTTACTTCGTTCCAAGTTCGGGCGACTTCGTTCATAAAGTGGCGCTACTCGATTTCAATTGTTATTGATATACTTAGTACAAGTTTTCAAACTCGTCATAGTGAAATATTACATCATTTTGATCGGGTCTTATGAGTCTTATTATTTTTCTTTGAGATTTATTTTTAACTTTAACGTTTTTAACATGTATCCGTTAAGTTATATTCATTTTAAAACTTTATCTTGAGTTGTTAACCTACATAAAGAAATATTTTTTTAAATAATAATTCTAAGAAAGATAATTTTACTTCAAACAAATGGAAACGAAAACATTGTACCAAAAGTTGTTCGTTAAATGATGAATCGTTGTTATCTCTCATATTTCACGCTTTCCAACAATTCTCGGTATATTGGAACCGCACGAGCACGAGTCGGTGCGCAACTTTTAAATCAAAGTTAACTTGATGAATATACTGAATACTTATTACTTCGCTTCGACGCTAACTCAATTATAATGAGACGCGAGATTATGGGGAAATTGTAACCTTTGAGTGGAGGCGCGCGTCTAAATGATCCCATCAAAAACATAAATGTGTAATGAGAGCCAAGTTCAATATTATGATATATGCCTTGGCTGTTGACTTCAACGACAAAAGAAGTGAGATCGAAATGGGTGCCGAGTTCAATGGTCAGTCCTGAAATTTATTTATAACAACATAAAATATAATTTCTTCTTATAACTTAGGATAATATATTGTAGCCTAAGGTCTGACTTGGCTAGTTCTCATACACGAATTATATTATAGCCTTCGTTTAAAACCTGTTACTTAGTTCTAAACCTGTCACTTGTCGGTTCTTATTTATCTTCCTGATAAATAAATAAATTATTTTTATACATTGAGAACTTTTTCCTTTTTATCTGACTATGGCAGAAAAGGTTATGGATCTCACTACTTACTCATTACTTTCGATTTTAGAAGACGGTTAAAAGGTGTGAGTTTTTCCATATTATAGATGGATGATAGATTCTTAAATACATTTATTTTCTTAACATTTATATACATATTTAGAAAACCATTATTTTTCCTAGCTACGTCACAGTCCACTGCCTCTACTCTAACTAAGCTCTCCAATTAATCATTTCGCAATAAAGTACCTACACAAGGAAAATAACATTTTTATACTTCCCAAGTGGAACAAAACGGCCGTAGCTGTATTTAATGAACCCGTTTTATTTAAATGAACGAAGGGTTATTCTGTTTGGGAGTAAAAAAGCAATTAATGTAATGGTCGAGGAGATATCGTTGTAATATGCCAGTGCCGTGCCGAGCCAGTGCCGTGCCAGTGCCAGTGTCGTGCCAGTGCTACTGCAAGAATGGCAATTATGCAAAATGCTCGCATTAACAACGTTTGGGAGCCGCTACTAATCTACTTATACGTGTCGTAGACTCAGCTCATTCATACATACTGGATACAGGTGACATCATACAAGTAAAATAATCAAATTACTATTATAAAATTCAATAACGAAATAAGTGGTTTACTAATTATCGAGAGACTGATTGTTTGAGTAATACATATCTATGTGAGCAATAGTATATTAGCATAATATATATCAAAGCTAGCAAGGTCAAGGTCACCCGAGGACCCTCAAGCAGCGTGATTGCCAACATTCCCGTAACTAGTGCGGAGGGTGCGGCACGGCGCGGCACGGCGCGGCACGGCGCGGCACGGCGCGGGGCGCAGCGGGTAGCGCGATCGAGCCGAGGCACCCTCATTATAAACCTCTTATAGTCCAATCTCTGTACTCTATATGATAACTTCATACACTGCGAACCTTGGACACTTTCGTTTTATTTTAACTACTCAGTTCTGCCCTGATTCTACCCATAATTAACTTATTCAATTTGATATAAAAGAAGCTTCGTAGACTATCACCCTAATTATAGCAAAAGTCGTAATAAGCAGGTGTGAACAATTGAATGATCTCAATATTGGTAATATGTGGCAAACTGTAGTTCTATTTTGTGTATATGCGTCCATTTCTTGTAAATAAATGTTATGTTCATTATTTCTTTCTTTCTTTCTAATACTTCTTCTCTCAGTCCACGTCCTACGTATTTTTAAATTGAATACACTGTTGATTGACCAAAATACCACTGTGGTAAGTTACAATGCGGTGAAAAGGTGGTAAGCGTCGTTGTGTGTTGCTTACACAAAACAACGAAGGAGATTTTGCACGTTTCCAGTTTCAGTGGATATAATTATCATACGTTCATGATATTGTATTGTATTGTATTATATTGTATTGATTAATATTGTCAATTTCAGAGTGGCTCGTAGCATATGTAGGTACAGTATTAGTGTGTACGTGAGCCGCGAAATGTAAACGCAGTTTAATAATTGTATCCGCGACCGCACGCAGCGCAGCATACCACCGCGCGCCGCTTTGTCTGACCAAATAATTAACTAACGAGCATTCGTGTAGTGCGCACTGCTCGCTGCTCTACAGTCTGTCTCATATTACCAATATTGAGTTCATTCAATTGTTCAACACCTGCTTATTATAATTTTGCTCCAATGAAGCCTGATTGGGACACTCCAAATATAAACCTTTTAGCTTATGCATCTGATTTTTAGCCCTATTGGCGTGTACTAGCGAGGTATTTTGTATGTCGTGTTTGAAAATTAAATTATCAATAAGTATATAACTAATTCTGTCGTATTACAAAATAATCCTGATAACGAGTAGTAGTAATGATATAGACTAGTTATAACCAGAGTAAAGAGTGAAGTGACCGTTCGTATATTGGTGACATTAAACGAACTACAACACTTCCGGGATCTTGTTTCTGAATTAGTCTCCTCTTGCCGCAGGACGCAACAGCTTAATAGCTTACAAACTTATTAATGTACCCGCTTACACCCCTATTACTACTTTATTAAGACTCAAAGTACCCCTGGAGAGACATTAATAAGTTGGCCGGGATTATCTTGAGTGGGACGTCATCTCAGAAGTTAGGTTTAATTAAAGTTGCCACTGAGCCGGTCGCCGCTCCAAGTCTGCGATTTATAGTTTAGAATTGCACTTCGGCAACTATTTGCATTTTGTATTATTAACATTTTATCGTGAAGATTTAAATTTAGGTTATCCATCTTAACTGATAGTTATTGAGAGAGGTAGAGCATAGCGATGTGTCGCTCAGAGAGCAGCTCGACTGGTGTAGTACCTCCACCTTACAGAATAACGCAGCCAAATAACTTATACTTGTGTTCCTGCGCGTGAGTAAGGTCGCCAGAGCTCATCAGGTCGGCAACGCGTGAGTGATACCCCTGGTGTTGCAGGCGTTGATAGGCTACGGTAACCGCTTACCATCAGGTGGGCCGTATGCTTGTTTTTCGACAATGTATTATAAAAAAAAACTAGACATTTGGTCGTATTCATCAATAAAACAAATGTTATAAAGTCTATTTATTGTAGCTGTAATAACGAACATACTAGCTTCCGCCTCGCGGTTCCGCCGCGTCCCAGCATATGTTTTTCTGGTATAAAAAGTATCGAAATGAAATGAAATGAAATAATTTATTCATTCAAATAGGCCTTCACAGGTACTTGTGAATAGTCTGACTCTAACGCACGGTTCGGTAGGTCGCTTTTACTGAGAAGAGCCGGCAAGAAACTCAGCAAAGCAAATTCTCTTTTCAAAACAAACTTAGATTTATTACATAAAATGTATCCTGCAAGAGCGAGCGTTACACCCAAGCATTGTCGTCATTTAAATATTAATACTAAAATTGACTTAACACGTTCCTTAAATGTATGTAAAGACAAATTTAAAAGTGTAGGAGGGATCTTATTATAGAAGCGAGTACTCAGTCCCAAAAAATGAACCTTGCACTTTTATCTTATACGTTATTCCGGGGTGTGATCTATCTATATGCCAAATCATGATTTATCCAAACTAGTTCATCTAATGCGGTGTAATTAACTAACAAACATACATACAAACTTTCTCATTTATGCCTAATATTAGTACCTACCTAGAATTATGAATTGTCTCGAAATAAAGATTTTTATTTCGCTTCACTTAAAATTATTATTTTCTTTTAATGCCACAGATAAGTAGCTTTCTCCTAGATAATGATGTCATGAAATATTAATCACTACTGTTCAGGATTAACATTTTTTTGTGTAGCTTTAATATTAAATTTTTACATTATTTAGTGTAGTTTCATAAAACAGTTTTTCAGGTAATGTATTAATTTAAGCGGCGTGGGCGGCTTCGTGTCTAGTTTTTCCTTTGACAAACCAAGCGTACGCAAGTGTCGTACAAGTGTGTAGGGAATGAGCAAAGCGACGCGCACAGTAAAACACAAATAAACACTGCAAATTGGGTGTGAACCGTTATGTGTTTAGTCGCTTACAAGTTACTTTATTATCAAAGTGGAGGGTGAAAAGGTCGGTAACCGATGAACAAGATCACTAATCTATAAGATCTTCTCACTTTGTTTACTAGACAGACTTATTTTATTTTACTTTGTTTAGGCCTGTGTTTGACCACACTCTCACTATGGTAAGTAATGATATGGCCGAAGGTGGTAAGCACACAAAGCCTAGAAGGAACTGACTCACAAGTGTAACTGCCGGAACACACCAGTAGGTGTTTGGCTGGCAACTTCAGGGTGGTAGCCAGCCAGGCGGGTACTACAAAGTACCCTACCACCGTGCTATAGTTTCCTCACTATGTTTTAGTTCAAAAGCTCAAGCTCATAATAGGATTCGAATCCACGACCTTCGCCGCGGCGTTTGACGTCACTACCACTGAGCTATCATCGCCTTAAACATAGGCTTTTGAGAAAATAGAGAACCATGCTTATATAAAATAGATAGGAATTTCACTTGTGTACATATAAATATACTAGATAGGTAGCTTAGTTCAATTAAAAGTAATGAGTACAATTAACAACGCTATGTCATAATGTATAGAGCGATTCGCAGCACGCGGTAATATTATTAATCTTGAAATTTGGTCTAACAACCTCCTGAGGGCTCCAATCATTACGGCATTAGGTACTTATGTAACTGTTACATAACATCTGCCATAATACCTACTCGGGCCCTGTTTCAGACCCGCCATAAACTATAGTGCAGGCCATGAAGCAAGGGGGCGGACCAAAAAGTCAGCTCGTCACGTTTTCACACGGTGAGGGTTTTGACTCAAATTTTATTTGTCTGAGATATGGTTGAGATTTTAAATTATGTTTATGTTTCACTTATTACAGGCTGATTTTTTAGTCACTGGCCATACTTGCAGGTTGAAGTACCGTCAATATGAACATCTTTTATTATGGGACCAACTCCGATATCGCAAAATATAAAATGGTTCCTTCATACATTTTGGTCGAGTAAGTAGGTATTGAACTTTTGGACAGCTGATAATATTTTGTGATCTCGAGAGTTAGTCCAATGATAAAAGTTGTTCATATTGATGAGTAGGTACTTCCACCCCTACAAGTATGGCCGGTGACTAAAAAATCACCCGGTATAATATATTATAGGCTAAGATTATAGGTATGTGTAACATGTAACATGAAAAGACCAGAATAAGGTACGAAGTGTAAAAATTAATGATACAGGCCTGATTTTCTTGTTGGCCTCTTTAACACGTTTAATAGCCCTCCGCGCGTCTCAGTTTTCAATATGATTTGGATTATCATGATAAGTAGCAAATATTCACTCAAACTTTAATTATTAGGATTATTCTATAGTTTGTTTTATAGACTATAATGGCAAAATTTACCCATAGTCAGTAAATAATAAAAAAATCCTTAATAATAATTTAAATCATAGAGGAAAAAATAGGTTTAGATAATACAGCTACTAGTACTGTATCGCTCCACACAACCGCAGCCGATGTAGAGGCCACACTGGAATAGTTAGGAGCCTATACAGTCACGTTGTTATGTGCCTATTTCGTACTAGGTAGGTATTACACGTGAACGACACTTAAACTCCTATTATCAGATATAACGCTACGAACAATCCGCTAATGTGGGGCCAACTCGGATTTACATATAATTGCCCGCGCGCCGACATTAGCCCGCACCACGATACTCTCCCAGACTGTCCCCGTCACTAGTGTAACAAGGACAGCTCATGTTTAACGATAAACTTTTCTATCGCAAACGATCTCTTGGTGGAGCCCGCCTTGCGCTTACGCGAAATAATTTTACTTGATTAAAGGAATATTTCGTAGGAAATGTTTTGTCACTTAATTTAGTTTATGATCTTCGCATTTGTCTGTAAATAGCGCGGCATGGACTCCTCATTACATTTTTGAGGCTTTAAATTCACAAGCTGCGGTTAGTTCATAAATATTTGTTATATCTTTTTAATATGATAAAAGCTTAAAATTATCTCGTGTCTTTGACTTTAGTGGGGATCGTTTTGTAATAATTTTGAAACAGTTATCAATACTATAATATAATAAATGAGAATGTTAGTGTCTGTATGCCTGTGCTTCTCCGATCTGTCCTTAGACTCCTTAACTGTTGAAGCGATCGCGATTAATTAATTTGGCTCGCAGAAAGCTTATGCTATTATATGTAAAAGGTATAGGTTAAAGACTACTAGTAAAAATGTTAGAAATTAAATTGGTAATTCAATAATATTTGAATAGAATATTACGAAGAAAAAAAGTATAAATTCACATAAGCAACGTTACTGAACTGAAGAATAAATTAACTGTCCACTATGACCTCGACCTTCATGTACAACTGTTATTACAATAACGTATACCTACGTAGTAGCCCACACAACACAACACAACACAAATCCACACCAGTAAGTTTTCACACGCGCTATCAAATTATTTGTACGTTACTTCGCTAATGTAACAATACTATACTTTATTACATTAGCAATATAGTTGAATATTGTGTACATATAATATCTACATCAATACACTTATAACTAAATTGCGTATAGGTTTTGTATTTTCCAATTAACTGATAATTGGACAAAAAAATATTATATGGAAAGGAAAAATGTTTCGGCAGAAACCAAAAAGTCTTACTAATTCGATAGAATATCAGTGATTAGGTATAGAACTAATATAATTGGATTAATTATGTATTAGTAGAAATAATATGCATAGTGGGTTATGGTAATCTGATTAAGGTGGTAGTGTAGGCATAGGCACAGACCTACTGTGCTGTGAGTGAGCCGAGCCCAGCGGGGGGCGGGCGAGGGCGCGGGCTGCGGATTATCCGCAATAGTTACTGTCTTATTATATATTAATATTCTCTGTTTAGCGGTCAAATCTGTTCGTCTACTTTGCCCATGCATCCAATACAAATATAATATTAGATTTATAATTAATTTGTCTTTATTATGAGCTTATTCTTAAAAAAAAAAAAAATGTTGACGACCCCGAAGTCGAACTCACTGGCGGCTTAGAACCTCTCAGCCTTCGGATAGATAATCTACCGCATTTATAATAGGAAGAGTTCTCAAGAATTTTTTGATCTGGTGCCATTATCACCATACTACCATCGCACCACTCGCTGACGATGTGGAGCTCATCCTCCTATCCTCGATCCACCTCAACTGTCCACACAAGGATTCAGTTGGACGTTCCTACTGCATACCAAGTTCTTCAAATATTGGGTAAAAATAACTCTTTAAGGTCAGCAAGACATCAGCAATCCCCATGGCATTTCAAATATACCCATAGGCAGTGGTGACCACTTGATGGTAAGTAGGCCGTCAACCTACTAATATAAAAAAAAATATATGTCCATCTCTATTCTAATACCGGTATGGAAGAGATGACATACCAACTAGTGTAGTTCTGTTCTTAATCACGTCCCAATCTTCAACACAACCTACCATTCAGCTTTATAGATTGAATGCGACAAGGAAGTTTCACCTACTTATTATAAATGAAACTACAAATAGCATTATATCAATATTCAGATTAATACTGTGGGTAGTTGATCTAATCCTCGTTCATTTATATACGAGCAAAGCCGAACAAAGCCGAGCAGAGCCGAACGTGCTCCGAGAGCGCCAGATCCATACAGTTCGATTGTATTGCTTGTTTGCAGCTCTCAACTCACAATTTTCCATTGGTCTTATTTCATATATCTATAATAACTCTAATCTGTTCTGTAAATATTATCATAAAAATGTTTAGTTTAATTCTAAAGACATTCTGACCGAAATTAAAATAAAAAGTGCACTTGTTACACTTGCAATTTAATATGACGCCGCGAGACTCCCAAAGTCCCATCAGAGCTGATTGTTTATCAGTTACCAACAGACTAATAGAGTTTGGATACTCTATGAATTCTACGCTGTTCAAAATTTAAAATACTTTAATTCGATTTGATTCTTTATTCGAAGAATACTTTTGCTCAAGAAAATCGGCTAGGGTCTCGACAAAAACTATTTTAAATATACTACATTATTCAAGTTAATAGATTGACATTAATCTAATATTTACTTACTAACTTACCTATTTATACTAACTAATTATCCTAACTATCTTATATCATAAATGCGAAAGTGAGTTTGTTTGATTGTTACCTTTTCACGCCTAAACCACTGATCGCGATGAAATTTGGTATGCCGATAGCCTATGGTACGAAGAAGAACATAGGCTACTTTTTATCCCGGGAAAACATAAGATCCCTGGGGAACGCGGGTGAAACCGCGGGGCGAAAGCTAGTTTACTATAATTTAATCAAAAGCATTTTATAATCGATCAGACCGCCTGAAAAATTAGTTCGATTCCCGATTCTTTAAAAGGGATCACGACGAAATGTTCGGAATATCTCGTCGGAACGTGTTCAGATATCGAAGTGGCACATCTCTCGTAAATTAGTGGAATCCCCCGCGATGGGAACAATCAGTATAATTTGCATTATAAAGGGAGCCTGCGCCTGCGGAGCGGAGCGGAGCCGACTCGTCGGAAAAGAGGATTTTTCTTACTTTACTCGTACACCTTTTGGAGTTATGCAACGAAAATTTAATTTTGAAACTATTCCTTGAATATGTTATTGGTCAATCATTTTTATGCATTTCTTTCTTGATGTATTTACCTACTCGTAGTTTTAGTTTATTGTTCAATATATTAGGATTTTTCATTTTTTTTTTACAATAGTAGTAATTTTATAAAAGTACATAGCGATATGTCGCTCAAAAGCAGTTCGACTGGGGAAGTACCTCCACCGTACAGAATACCGCAGCCAAATAACTTATAGTTGTGTTCCTGCGCGTGAGTAAGGTAGCCAGAGCTCATCGGGGTGGGGGGAAGGGTCGGCAACGCGCGAGTGATACCCCTGGTGATGCAAGCGTTCATAGGCTACGGTAACCGCTTACCATCAGGTGGGCCGTATGCTTGTTTGCAGACTATGTTGTATAAAAAAAAAGATAAAATGTAAAAAAGTAAAGATGTAGATATAGATTTTTTAAATTTTTATGAAATTTAAATAGCTTTTACTGACTAGCTCGTACCCTAATTTAAGTATAAGTTTTAAAATATCATCATCATCTGCCCGCTCTGTTCGTCTGTTCCACCCCTACTGTTCATGACGTTTAACTTAACTAAGTAATAATACGGAATAGAAGCCACTTGGGTGCAAGACATATTTCCACGTTTAGAAATCTCCGGTTGATCCACGCAATGAGCTTGCAAATTACACTGATATTCTATGCATACGAATGACACGGAGTGGTGCGCGGCACGAGCGGGCGCGGGCGCGGGCGCGGGTGCGGACGCGGGTTGGGCCTCATCCAACATCTCACGTCTAATTTTTTATCGTCGCCACCTCTCGC
Source organism: Tetheella fluctuosa (assembly GCA_951216915.1). NCBI lineage: Eukaryota > Metazoa > Arthropoda > Insecta > Lepidoptera > Drepanidae > Tetheella > Tetheella fluctuosa. The sequence goes on along the minus strand of OX578229.1, from coordinate 199,504 downwards.
TTTTCTCTTTAGGGTTAATACAAAAACAAAACAAATATGTTTTTTTGAATGCCAAGTTTTTATAATATGGACTTCGAGGCGTTGTCCATGTCGGCAATAAATTGGCAATTCTCCTACATTAGATGGACCGTATCTGCTTGCTTGTCACCAAAAAAAATAATCATAGTGCTGCGTTTACGAGTTTAATGATTAATAATACACATATTTTACGTGACTTTTTACATTAAAGTTTAGACTAAGTAGTTATTAACAATTACTGAAGTCAAGCAGTTCAAAGCCATGAATGTATGATCATGAATTGATCTGTAAACTGACCCGTTGACATAACAGCATAGTTCAGTTCGTATCGGCTGCCGACTCCGCGTTGCGCCGAGTCGCCGAGCACTTGAATCCGACTCCAGAATCACGGATCCGAGGGAAGCGATTTATCGTGATTGAATCTGATAGCGATATTAAATGGACTTCCCGCGAAGAAGAGGTTTTCAACTACATTGTCGTATTACTACATGTCACCGGTTTTGACTCAAATATAAAAGTAAAAGAACATAGCTGTGCAAATGGTTAAAAAGCGTCATCGGATGTTTGTACTAATTGAAGTCTTCCAAGTATTTAGTGTGTGATGGTTTTAAATATAATGTAAAGAACATAATAACTTTAAAATTTTCAGGGCAAATAGGTGTAAGTGTCTACCTATTTGCTATTGGCGATCCTGTGACTGTCTGTGTATAGTAGTGGTTGGGTTATTAAAATGTTAAATATTAATTAGATGCTTATATTATTATAACAATTAATAGGTATTTGGAACTTTAAATAAGTACTTTTTTATGTTCTTAAAGAAGTTGGCCTCCGTTGACCTTAACACAGTCAAATTCGTAGTAATCATGATTCGAGAAAAGGTAGGTTTATTTTGCTCATCTTGGCGGGGGCACTACCGTGCAAATGAAATGCTTTTTAAAATAATTATGTTTTTAATTTTAATTAAATATTTTGTATTATTAATTACTTTTCGAGTCAACTGTCCAAACATATTTTTTATTGAAATCTGAACGGTATTGCACTTGTTTACGAAATTGCATCGCCCACCCACTTCAATTCCATCACAACCATAATCCAGTCTCGGTAGATAATGAAATGTCTGCCAAATGAATTTCGCCCGCGGAAATTGTTTATCCCTATTTTACGAAGTTATTATAATATGTTTCTGGGATATTATATAGTGCGTCTCGCTCGCTCGCGTGCTGTTTCGCTCGCTCTAAGTGGAAGGTAATTGTTTAAGGGGCACACTACGACAGCTAATGGAATAAAGATTATTGTAAGAGCACAACACGTTCGTTCCACCGTACCAACCTACATGTATAGGTACGGTTTGGAGCGACGCCTTGATAACTGTGCCATAATGAATAGCTACGCGACGCGATAATTAACCTAATGTATGACGTCACCGTGTTAAAGGCGTACTTTTGAACAAATTGGCGAAGCTCGAAGATATTGCTTCATAGGTATGTATGTGTAACTAGCATTGAAAATATAAATTAAGGAAAATTAGAAAAGGTTACCAAAAACTTCAGTACTCATAAACTTTTAAAGACTATTTTAATGAGGAATTTAAAAGAAAACTGTTTCTAGCAGTAATATATTAGTTTTATCTATTAATTTATCTAGATTCGTTTTAATATTTTTTCAGTTGCCAAACACTTATTAGCAGTCATAGCAGCTAAACTTGATTAGTTATTATTAGATCACTTCCACTTTTATATAAATAGCAATGCGTCGCGTTCATAAATTGTTGCTAAGATTATAATATTTTGAGATAACTATTTTGCTGTGCAATCAGTATTTTTGATTTGGATTCTGATTTTTTTAATACAAAAGGAAGATTTAAATACTACTTTAACTAAACCCTAAAAATATATCTTGAATTATCTAGAACGTCGAATAAAGTCTTGCTCGTGGCCTACAATATTTTGCCTTACGATCCTGATATGGGAGTGACCACTTACCATCAGGTGGACCGTCTGCCTCCCTGTCAACGATGTAAATAAAATGTCTATCATTTGGTTTCAGAACGAAGCCTAGTGTGTATTTTATCTCATGAAACAAAATAACAAATAATTTTAGTGAACTCATAATTACCTACTTCTTAAATAAAATAAGCTGTTTGATCTTGCAGAAGTACATTTTCCATTATTTCGAGTGGGCTTGGCCAATTATTTTGCTGTGTAAGTAACTAATCATGAGTTTTGGTAATTATACCGACTTACTCTTATTACGATACCATCTCTGAGGTTCACTGAACTTGAAGTTATAAAATAAACTAAATTATTTTATTTTTAGAATAATAATATACTGGGTGACTTTTTAGTCACTGGCAATACTTGCAGGAGTGGAAGTTCTCATCAATATGAACAACTTTTATTATAAGACTAAGTGTCAAATCACGAAAAAAATATCAGCTGTTCTATACAAAAATTCAATACCTACTCGACCAAAATATATGAAGCAACCATTTTATTTTACGCGATCTCATAGTTGGTCCCATAGTAAAAGTTGTTCATATTGATGAGTACTTCCACCCCTGCAAGTATTGCCAGTGATTAAAAAGTCACCCAGTAGTATGATTCTGCTTCGTTTATATAAATTCAAATTCAAAAATCATTTATTCAGTTTAGGCCCTAATAAGGCACTTATGAACGTTACAATTGATTCTACCACCGGGTCGGAATACACTTGGACTGAGAAGACTCCGGCAAGAAACTCAGCAAGGGACATTTTTTTATAGATCTTTGTTCTTTTTTATTTAATTTATGTAACTATTTAATTACAAATAACAAAGTTCATAAAATTATAATGAAATAGTTTGTGTAGCGACCATTTCATTTAAATGCATTCTTGTCTTCTACAAAATCAGAAACTTTATAGTACCCTTTTTTACATAACTTTTGTTTAACAAATTTTTTAAATCTATACACAGATAGTTCTTGAATTTCTATGGGTACTTTGTTATAGAAACGTATACATTGCCCCTTGAACGAGTCCCTCACTTTGCTGAGCCGAGTTACAGGTACAGCAAGTTTGTGCTTATTTCTAGTGTTCAAGCTATGAGTATCGCTGTTCTTAGGAAAATTTTGTAAATTTTTCCGAACATAAATTAAATTTTCATAAATGTACTGTGACGACACAGTCATAATATTAATGGATTAGAATTTTTCTTTAAGAGAATCTCTAGGACATAATTTATAAATTGCGCGAATAGCCCTCTTCTGCAGAATAAAAATTCTATTGATGTCGGCACCACTACCCCAAAGGAGGATGCCGTAAGACATCAAGCTGTGAAAATAACTAAAATAAACTAATCTTGCCGTGGATTCGTCAGTGAGAGAACGAATTTTCCTCACTACATAAGCTGCAAAACTAAGTCTATTCACTAAATTACAAATATGTGGGCTCCATTGTAACTTATCATCTAAAGTAATACCTAAACATACGGTTGTTTCAACAAGATCCAGTTTTTCGCCTTTAATAACAATGTCTGTGTTCAAATGTTTTACATTGGGTTGACTGAATCTGATACATTTAGTTTTTTTCTCGTTGAGCAATAAATGATTAATAGTAAACCAATCAACAACTACTGAAAGAGCATTGTTTACTTCGTCAGAAGAATTAAAATCATGTCTATTCACTTTGTAAAGAAGTGAAGTGTCATCAGCAAACAATACTATCTCATGTTTTTTTTCTACAAGGTAAGGTAAGTCGTTGATGTAAATTAGAAAAAGAAAAGGTCCTAGGATAGAACCTTGTGGGACGCCCATCGTTACCGAGGATCCAGAGGAAACTTTACCATGTACATCAACCCTTTGAATTCTATCACTCAAGTATGAATTCAAAAGACTGAGTGCAATATCTCTAATACCATAGTGGTGTAATTTCCTGATCAGTAATTCATGGTGTACACAATCAAACGCCTGGATAAGTCACAAAAGACACCGACGGTATCACGTGACTCCTCCCAGGCGCCAAAAATATTCTGAACAAGGTCAACACCAGCATCGGTTGTTGAGCGACCCCTAGTAAAAACAAATTGTTTACTGTGAAGCAGTCTATTATTATAGAAATGTACCAACAGCTGATTAAGTCTAATTTTTTCGAAAATTTTACTAAATGTCGGTAGTACTGAAATCGGTCTAAAATTAGAGGGGTCAGATGTACTACCGGTTTTAAATAAAGGAACTACTTTACTATGTTTCATCAGATCAGAAAATACGCCACATTCAATGCATTTGTTAAAAGTGACAGCTAATGATAAAAATGTAAGTAGCTACCTACATCAATTGATTTTGTTATAGTTAGATTTAAAATGTGAACATCAGAGTCTAAGGATAATGGAAGTAATGATGGTGAAGAACTGGGAGAAGAACTGAGAAAATAATGAATATCTATATGAAATATATAAAAGACTAAAGATTTAACCGATTGTTTATGAAAAATCGACGCAGAACCTAAACCACTGGTCACACAATTTGGAACTTAACATTTTACATTCTTTATAGCGTAAGAGAGTCTAGGAAAGGATTTTCGGAAATGAAACTACGGATCGAGGGCTAGTATTATGATAAGAAGAAAAGAGAAAACAGGAACCAAATGAGATAATATCAGAAATATTAGATTGAAATAAAAACTTAAAGGAACACATCGGTAAGGAAGTGGAGTATTCGTTGACTAATTATAGTAGACACTATATCCATAAACATGCAGTCCTGATGATTCATCTTCAGTTATTCAGTCCACGAGAACTAACTTTCACAATACTACTGATATTATAAACACAGATGTTTGTGTCTGTTACTCAATAAAGCTGTAGTGGCAAAACGGACTTAGAAGAAGTTTGGCATAAAGATAGATCATAACCCTGAAATGAAATTAAAGATAATTTTTATCCCTCGAGAGCGCGGGTATAACTACAGAGCAAAAACTAGTAAAGACAACGATAGCTATCGGTAAGCGCGTGTTGTCCTGGATTGAAGTCATTACAGCCACTAGACACGTAACTTGTATTAAAGTTCCAGACAGGCCTCGACTACCTACCGGTCGACCTGTTTACCTGGTCTGCCTGCCTGCTAGCCCTAACTCCACCTACTACTACTAGCTTCCGGCCCGCGGTTTCACCCGCGTTCCCGAGGGATCTTGTGTTTCCGGGATAAAAAATAGCCTATAGCCTTCCTCGATAAATGGGCCATCCAACACTGAAAGAATTTTTCAAATTGAACCAGTAGCTCTTGAGATTAGCGCAAATTAAAACAAACAAACTCTTCAGCTTTATAATATTAGTATAGATATAAGTATAGATTTAGTAGTATTTGTCCATTTCCAATAACCAATGATCGCTATTTTTGTAGGTCTTGAGTTGGTGTCCTATACAATTAACTTGATTTTTCGGTGGTAGGAAACTTTGTAGCAAGTCAGGCGGGCTACCATCCTCAAGTTCAAAACCTGTCGCCAAGCAGCCATTTGACTTCTAGACTTTGTAAAATTCGGCAACAGTAATAGTACAAAAGGAACATAATGTAAACATTAACACAATAAGCTAGTTGCTGGCTATGAGCAGCGAGGGGCTAGCCACGTGACCTGCATCTGGACATGCACCGCATCGTTCAAGATTTACCATTTATTGGAAACCTTATACATTTTGTTTTTGCCCAAGAAACATACGAGTATTCTACAATAGTCTATAGAATATTATTCTCTTCCAACGAAATAATTTAACGTTAATTAAAACGATTACTTTAATATTTTTTCAAATCGTTTATGTAATTGAAAACAAAGGGAAGTGGTTTTAAATCCAACAGTCTCCACCCTGCTGGTTTACCCGTGCTCGAATGAGAATCTAGTATTTTTTTGAGATAAGTATTATCCTACTTAAATCCAAGGTATGATCTGTATATACGATAAGTTTCATCTGAATTCGATCAGCCGCTGCGGTTTAATTGGGTAACAAACATGCACACATACTCATGATCTTTCGCATTTATAAAGTTAGTGGGATGCTCCTAATGCTAAATATCTGCTTGACCGCGCTGTGTTCTTATCTCGTACAAAACAGAATAGTAAAGTGCTAGACAAATAGCACAGCACAATAAAGACGAGTGCAGTGATAGGACGGAGGAGCCGAAGCGGGACGGCGGCGGGGCGGCAGCGGGGCGGGCGGCGAGCGTTTATAAATCACACCACTTTATCGTCTTATATTTTTATGATATTTCGCCACAAACAAAGCCACTCCACATTTGTCTTCCGGCGCGTATCTTTGCACTGTTATTTTTGCGAACAATGGCGGCGCGAAATCAAATGATAATTTTAAATTTGAGTAAGAAGAGGGCGGGCGCCCTAAATAAATTGTTTAAGATACAACATGAAGTCGTTCGCTTTGAGTTATTGCGGTTCGCGCCATTGTGTCTAAGTACACATTGTACTTAACAATGAAACAGACAATAGAATTACTTTATAAAGGACATTCGGGTGAGACGCAAATGAAATTTTCTTACTGTTTCGTTTGTTTTGTAAATGGGTATCGATTTGACGGATGTGTCTTCGCCTCGTCGTCTTTTCACTAAGTACTAAAAAGGTACTGACCTATCTCAACCTCAAATAGCCGCAAGATATAATTATTTTTAAACTCCCTCACCTTTTGAGAAGTGGTTTTTCAACTTCTCCATAAAGCATTACAATACCGCAATGCTGTAGGTCCCTACACTAATTCTAATTGTTACAATGTCCACCAAATTAGTACAAACTAATACAGCAGGCGGAACAGTCGCATCGCAATTAGTCTGTCCTCGGTGGGGGCGCGCAAACTGAATTTTCGTGTTTTCTTCCCGCAGCCATGCTTCCACCTGCGTGCCCATACTTCTAGTATCATTTCACCGCTCAAAATAATGTCAACACAATGACACTGTATATAAGGTTTATATTTATTTGCCTGTTTATTTAGTTAGGTCGTTTTTTAACTGGTAGTACTATTTGTGGCCTCTAAATTGGTACATCGGCCCTCGCAGCCCCCGGGCACCGGGCCCGGTGCACTGGCGTGGATTATTACATTATGTATCCACCGCGGGTAACAACTCGAGTGATACCGCGATTGTCTCTTGTATTTACACATTGAGATGTATTAATGGTGTCAGCTAAAATGCTCAAAGAAATAGTTTGTAGTCACCTCTGCTGATATAAACGTTCATTAAACACAAAGTAAAAACATCACAAAATTTTGCGACTAGACAAGATATTTTTTATGAAATTGACTTTACAGAATGAGATCAGCTAGTTGGTATAATTATCGCAATATTTATATAGGAGTAAGAACAAAATCAAAATATATGTTATTGATAGTTTATGGTTGTAGAGTCTAACGTAACAAAATAATGAACGCTCGCGGCGCGGCGCGGCGCTGCGCTGATAACGCATCATTTGTTGCTGTAGCTACATACAACTACTGTGTCGTGTCCGAACATTGACGCCATTTTCCCGTTGATATCCGACGAAATGGAGCGTGACGTCACCAATTGGAACATTTCCAACGCACTGTGCCGTGTGTGACAGTTCGCGACAAATCGACCTGAAAATCCTGAAATAAACTCAATATAAGTTTTAAATCCCTTACGCACTTAGCCCCGTGCAAACCTTTTTTAGCTTCGGAGTTAATATAAGTTTCGAGTCTAATCGTTCCTTAGGTCGAAGTGGAAAGGTCATGCATACATAATTTCTGATCTAGGTTATTTGCCAATGGCACTTTAGTGTCCCTAAGCAAAAGCCTACCAAAAATGTTTAAAATATATCAAATCTGAGCAATCTTTCAGTAATTACCATGAAAAATATTGGATGTGATGTAATTACATTTACTTTTGAATAGAATTATACCATAAAAGAAATGACCAACTAGGTAATCGACAACAAACGCACAGCCTGAACCGATAGACCTAGAAATGTTTCTTGTTTACCCTAGGGGTGAACTAACACAGGGTTTTTAAACCACCACATGAATTCAGTAGAACTCAAGCTGTGTTGTGAAGCGAGTTCATGTGTTCCAACGACGGCAAAACCAGTTTTTTTGATGCTCATAGATAAATACAAACTAAAAACCTGTGCGTCTCTACATGTGTAGAGAGATGTGTATATATATCTCTTTTAGTTTTCCAAATAAGTAATGTACTGTTAAACAAAGACTGTATAGAAACTGTTTCAAACAAGTGCTGTGAACAGATTTTAGGATAGCCCCGTCACTTATTATAATATGAAATTAGAAAGTGACAATTATATACTATACATGCTTTAAACCATCTTACGTAAATAGTCCCCCTCTAAAGTAAAGTCATGTACCTATAATTATATATTTCTGATTCAGGCTCCTTGGTCAGTCAAAAAAGCAGTACATTAATTATAATACCTGGTCTATCTTCCAAACCATAGTTTAACTTGCATCTTCAAGAATTTTACTTTCCGGGTTAACAAACTGCTACTAACATGCGACCAATGCGTGGCTAGTGCGAATTCGGATTACGGACGCGTTGTAAAGTACGTTACGTAAATTTAATAGCTGCATCAAGCGCACACCTCTAGCGCTTCTTATAGTTATAACCTAAGGTATCTATGATTGCATAAACTTTCAAATATGTAAGGTTTACGTTAAAATACCTCAATACGTTATAATTACATCGTGATAACATTAGATAATTTCCATTCTCTCCCCTTCTCTGTTATGGGTGATAATTACATCATATGTTAGAGGGATGCCGACATCAAAGCGAAGAAGTTGAACGCGCTGCGATAAGCGTATACTTACTGCTAAATTGGTTGATGTCTTCTATTAACGTAACAATAATAATATTTGGAATTGGAATTGCTATAACAAAATAGATGGATGCCTAAATGCTACCATCTAAATGGTATTGTCGAATAATTAGTGAAAGTAACTACTAGTACCAGGCCTCCGTCACTCGCCAATACCTACAGCGCTCGACAACCCGAGGTTGTCTATCTCTCGGGGCCGCCACGCGCTTGACGCGCTTGCGAGCACACGTTAGTGAATACTTTGTGCAGAACGAAAATCAAAACACGAAGAGATTTATGTATTTGTATGTTTATTACAATAATAATTGTTGCGGACGGCTGTCGCAATAAACAAAATAATTCAAAACTGTCGTTTTTTAAAATTACCGCAAGCAAGATTCTGTAAGGTAAGAAATAATTAGGTATATTTTGTTTATTTTACACGGTGTTTTAATTAGTACCTATGCTTATTAAGTAGGTAGGTACCTAGGTGTAGTTACAGTACAGCTAGTAATTAGATGTGAGGTATAAAGGTAGCCGAGCGTGTTGTCGCCGCCCCGCACACAACGTATCGTAGATATTTCAGAGATGGCAAAAAATATATAAAACACTACAGTAAAACAATTGTAAATATAATCAATGTTTCTAATAATTTTGTTGGTATTTTATTTTACTTTGCTTGTCAAACCTGAAGCTCGAACGATCGTGTAGGTAAATTCTGAACACAAAGAAATTGCGCTCTAGTGCGCGTGGCGGTAAGGTACAATTTAGAATGAACGCAGTGCTCTGTAAATTTTGTAGGCTATTAAACGGCGGCATTCTCTCAACATCAAAGGAGTGCAACTTCTGTTACGTACTACGGTACTATTAGGTATTCTGTATCAATAACAAAAACCTCGCAAAAATATAATAACAAAATAAAAGCGGATCAGTCGACTCTATCGATGGAGTTATTGGTAATTTTATATCTTTGTCGTAGATTTGTGAGTAGGTACTTTGCTTCACAAATTTAAATTCCAAGATGTTGTTATTTGAAATCGATAGCAAATTCATTCAATGAAGCTATTATACTGCCTTTATCTTTTACAAAAAGCAATTTTTGAGGACTTTTCGATATTAATTTATTTTCTCGACGCATAATGAGACTGCCGCCTTCTACAAGTGAAGATTGAAAATTTCCTCAATAAATTTATATTAATCCGCCAAGTTTCGGCGACCTTTGATTTATATTATCTGTGGACTTTGTGAGTTACCTCCTCAATTTACACGATTCATCGATTTTGATGGGACGCGACCAGGGGAAAATATTGGTTTTACTTAACATAACCAACCAGTTTTAAAAAGGGAAATAAAGTTACCCCGGATAAGTAAGTGCTAATCTTCACTTTTTTACAGTCAGCGTTGAGAGAATAATAAATAGATAAGCGTTCTATTATGTACCGTCTGTGAAACCACAATAAGCATCAATATAGATTGATCACATTAAATCATACGAAAACGGTAGCGATATGCATAATTTCGGTTAATTATTCAATGTATTCAACCATTCGATTGTTATCTGGCTGTAAATGACACTTCACAAGGAGATCTGTCATCTAAACAATACTGATAAGTTATGGCACCAAACAGTTGAAGAATAAGTTAATGAATTGTAAATAAAGGGTCTATCTTGCTATCTGGTCAATAAGTCTCTTTTGTCTATAAAACCTTTAACTCCGTTTAGATTCAATTTTACATTACCTATACTTTTTTATTTTTGCTGTCGAGGTGGAAATCTTCAGAAAGATACCCGATTACAAGTGGGGGTGTATCCAGGTTATGTGGGATTTTTACCCAGTAAAACCACCCCGGTGGCCTTCCTCCGTGCATGTCAGGAGACACCGGGTCCTCCAATGGATGTGTCATAACGATCTCACAGAAAGAGGCTACCGCCTTCCATGCCTTCTCATCTGCCAGCATAGCCGCAACTACGCTTGGCAGAGAGAGATCTCAGAGCTGGTCCCATAATAAAAGTTGTTCAAATTATGAGTACTTCCACCCCTGCAAGGATTGCCAGTGACTATAAAATCATCCTGTATAGTTCAGTCAATTATCTATCAAGTATGTTGTTTACTAGTAATAGAATTAATAGAATATTGTGTAGTTTTTAAATAACGTAGTGAAACACAAACAAGCATGTCCATCATGTTTAAAAGTCAACAGTAGAAAGTTGTGGCGCGCTCACACGTCCGCGTCGATAGTATTTTAAACAAGCTCATCGCTGTACGAGCGGAGTCTTGAACTTGGGTAGACTCCGGAGTGTGGTGAGCTTATTGTGCCCCACACAGTCCACTGAGGAGCACAAATATTTGCGGTGAAGTACTTCAGGTGGGGTGCAAGGTACGAGGTTCGGGGAGATGGGGGGTGGGTCGACAGGTGAAAGCAATAAATACTGAACGCAATATAACTTGGACATTGCAGCGCTGGGTTGGTATCCACTGTCTCGGTGTCCACGATAAATTTGTGACATTAAGAAACTTATACAGGATGGGGTTTTGAGATGCGGGTCACGGAACTAAATTTAATTTGCAAATTTCAAGCCGCAGCTCCATACAAAAGTTCAGTTTTTTGTATCTCGGACTAGGACAATGGTCCAAGGTTCTTCTACGACTTTGCCTTTCATACTTATAGTATAACGACTTGATACCTCACATAACACAATAACATTTTAAATAATCAAGATTAAAATGCGCGTCGTACATAGCAATGGAAGCGAACCAACCTAGTGAGGCGCTCGGTTCGTGCTGGAGTCAGGTTTCGCGTAAATCTGCGCGCGGAGTGCGGGCCGCGGGTACACGCCGCTCGGCTCCTGTTGACTGTCGTGTAACATCGCGAACACATGCGCTTCAAATATACTATCGTATAGAACACGTGTTTTATTAATCCCAGATGCATTATGACCATGAGGAATGTTGTAAGTTTTAGCCTTTACTGTAGCCATCGGAACTTCTAAATAGATGAGACGATTTAAATTTATTTGATTGATATTATTATCATAGCTTGTGTTTGCGAGGTGTTTGGCAGATCAATTCATTAATTTTGTGTATCAGACTGCCTACTGAGAAGAAATAACCAAGGTTAGAATGTATCTTACTTATATACAAAACATATTATAAAATAATAAAATTCACTCATAATTTTGTCGCATTATTGAATTCTACTTTTTGAATGAAAATGAAAATATTTTTTATTCAAATAGGCCTTCACAAGCACTTATGAATAGTCTGACTCTAACGCTCGATTCGGAAGGTTGTTTTTACTGAGAAGAGCCGGCAAGAAACTCAGCATTTACTCTTTTCAAAACCAACTCAGATTCATTACATCAAATTATTTATCTAGTCTAACTGACATTATGTATGTGTTATATATGGAAAAAATATATCAAAATTATGAGTAACTTAGTAAAGAAATGGATTGCAAACTAAAGCAGACCAGCCCCCATGCCTATACAAATCAATTTTAAGGTTGAAGCTTCTTTCTATCTCACTTGTTTGCGTGGTGGCCACAAGTGTTGCGATTTTATTTCTTAAAATTTTCCATACATATTAAAAGTCGAACAAAGAAAATAAAACCGTATATAGATTTATTACAGTCCGGTTTGAGACGTAACTTCTGATGTACTTACTCGGTGAACTGAAGTTCGTACAAAGTCGTGTGATCTGATCTGTCCTCACCGAGCGCTCAACGATATCTCACTCACCGGCCGATGTTTTTATGAGATCACTCTAACTTTGTAATAATGACCAGTGTCTTAGTCACCAGGCATCTGTTAGGTATCAGAACAAACTATCCGTATTAGTAGCCTAACTTCCTAACTTAATATTATAAATGCGAAAGTGAGTTTGTTTGTTACCTTTTCACGCCTAAACCGCTGAACCGATCGCGATGAAATTTGGTATGCAGATAGCCTATGGTACGGAAAAGAACATAGGCTACTTTTTATCCCGGGAAAACATAAGATCCCTGAGGAACGCGGGTGAAACCACGGGGCGGAATCTAGTAATATTATAAATGCGAATGTGAGTTTATATGTTTGTTACCTTTTCACGCCTAAACCGCAGAACCGATCTCAATGAAATTTATTATGCAGATAGTCTATGGTATGAAGAAGGACGTGGGCTTGCCAATAGTACAAGTTGGACAAATGTGTATGTATGGTATAGTCGGATAGTTAAAAAAAATTGCCAGATTAAAGAAATGCCTTAAAAAAGCTAAAACCTAGTAAAAATAAACACCTATATAAGTAGAAGTTCAATGAGACGTTTCGAAATTAACAAAGAATATAAAAAGAATCGAGAGAGCAATGAATGTAATTGAACGAAATCCCACCGGCTTATGCATAGCAATAAACAAGTGCACTGGGGATAAAGTGATACTAAAATAAAGGTACTTATCGACTCCGGCTGACGGTTTAATAGCCGGATTGGCAGTTGACGAGGCAGGGTCGAGGCAGGGCCAGGCAGCTCTAATTACGGAGCTGCGTCGGGTGGTGTAGAGCCTCAGCCGGCTTACGTGGCACCAGTGGAAGAGCTCTCGCGTTTAAAGAAATTCCGTGGCCAATTTCATGAGCGTAAGGCGTTAGCAGATCGCCTGGATTGTAGCAACATTTGGTTTTATATAGGTACTAGCTAATGGCAGTTTATTTTTGTTATGTATTATTTTAATTTGGTAACTAGAGTAGCATTGACTGTTTGGGGCTATATTGAATATCATCTGTCTTTGACTTCGAACAATTTTACGAGTATACTATCTGTGTGCCAAATTTCATCCAAATCCGTTTAGCTATTACGACGTGATTGAGTAGCTAACATCTGATTGATACTAATCACAGCTAGTATTATAGAAGGATTTAACAAGAATTCTCTGCTAAAAACCAGAAAACTTGCGTTTGATTCCCGGGTCGAATAAAGTGCAATTAAGGTTTTTCTGTTAAGATATAATTACCTATAGCCCAGAATAAGTAAAAAAGACCCAGAAATACCAATAATGCCCGCTCATTTCGTCACATTGGGGCTCAAAATATGTGGGACTAAATTGAGACCTCCACTTATCCTCTTCGGGGATAATTGGCGTGAACATAATAATTATATCTATAGTATATTTTAATTTAAAAGATTAACTTTGTGTGTAATTACTATATTTTGAAGTCACTATACCAAGTAGCATATTATACATTATAAGTAAAGAATAAATAAGACTGCGAAGTAATCCTTCAAAAAATCCTGTATATATTTTTCACAGAAACACCCAGCAATATTGATGGTAAAGTATTTATTATGTTTATTCAACAAATAGTAAAATAACTCGCGCGTTTCGAGCTCAGAGGCACATCCGAGGCAGGATCGAGGCAGGCGTGAGGCGTAGTTTAATTTCCGCCGGTTTTGAGGCACCGCGCGACATTGCGACACGGCTACCTATTGGAGCATTATCATACCTCCCGTGTGGCCGGTGCATTATATGTTGAGGTAGCCGCACACGGTCTTTCTTTATTGTCTTTGATATTTGAATGTTCGTTGCATTTTCAATGTTTACCAAAACTATGAGAATGCCTATTTACTCTGTTTTTTTTTGGAGCGAAGTTCTTTTACGCAGCTGCGGTAGGAGTTAACTGGCAGAAAAGGGAACGTATCGAAAAAGCGTTATATACGTGTGTGTGTGTGTGTGAATTATTTATTTATTTATTTAGTTTACATACACCAACAGTACACATATTAAGAAATTATTATTGACACGCACACGTATATAACGCGTGTGTCTTTTATACATTTAGACAGACGTCACCAGTTATGCCCTCTCCTTGCGACTTTCTCGGAGGTTAAAGAATTACTTTTTTATTAAATAATCATACCAATTTGCATAAATTCAAATGACTATCAGCTATAAAACGACATCGCCTTAGACCCTGGATGATGGGAAGAGATATATAATTTTTAAAGGGTTGGTGCTCAATCATTGAACTGGAAAGAATTGAGAATAGAGATACCTTTACCCTACACACAGTCATCTATTAGGATCATAACATTTATCATTATACAGCTTCCGCACCGCGGTTTTATCCGCGATCCCGGGATAAAAAGTAGCCTATGTCACTATCCGGTCTATAAACTATGTTTATGCAAAAAATCACCTCAATCAGTTGCTCCGTCGCTGCGTGAAAGAAAGACAAACCAATAAACAATCTTTGGCATTTACATATATTAGTAGGATTGGGATAATAAGAAAGATTAAAATAAAATAAGGTTGCACTATAATATACGTCACGGTCGCCATATAATATATGATGGGTGGTGGTGATGTAGAGAAACAACTAGCGATGCTGATCACATGTTTAATGAATGATTGATTACCTCTTACAATTCCTAGCTTATATACTAAAACATATTAATCTAAACGTGCCATTTAGAAGGTCTACCTGATCACTTCAGTTATCAAAATAGCTAACGTATTGGAACGTCAATACGTGAGATTTGTTCTATATTACACCTCCCCTGAAATGATAGGCATTCCTCCCTTCAAAAAGAAAAAATAGAATTAACATATTTCTTAGTTCTATTTTTATGAATTATTCTTGACTTACATTTATCATTGATTATTCTAACATTTACTTCGAAGATATAGGAGTAATAACCTTTACTTTAAATGGTCCTAAATATTTCTCTGATAGCTTACTACCACATGTTTTACTAAAATAAATCACCTTTTCTATAACTTACACTATTAGAATTCACATAAAAAAATTCTTTCCTCTTTATTTTACAATTTATTAAAAAAAATCTTGCCTCTAATTGTGACTTCTGTAACCTAAATTTTAACTCTAAAGGGTAATTATCATACACATATAATGGTTCTACTTTTTCACAAAAGTTATTTGGCAAGCAACATTTCTTACCGAAAACTAGTTCGTAAGGAGTATACTTGGTTGAAACATTAATAGATGTATTATAAGCGAAACACCAATATGGTATCCAAGTACTCCAATTCATAGATTGGTTTTTTGTTTGAATTCTTAAATAACTACCAAGATGTTTATGCCAATTCTCTAACGAACCAATACTCTCATGATGATAAGGAGTAGAATTAATTTTACTTATATTTAATAATTTACATACATTTTCTAAAGTTGAATTTATGAATTCTGTTCCACAATCAGTCGCAATTTCTTTCACTATTCCATATCTACGAATGAAATTCTCTACAAAAGCTTTAGCTACTGACTCTGCTGTTTTGTTAAATAATGGATAAGCTTCTACAAACTTTGTTAATTCACATTGTAATGTCAATGTATATTTATAACCTAATTGGTCTACATCCAAAGGTCCAACAATATCTAAATAAACTTTTTCAAAAGAAGTAGTGGCTGTCGTAGTTATCACCATTTTCTCTTTAGTATTCCTATTACTGTATTTCTGTTTCTGACAATCTTTACATTTAGATACATAATCAGCAATATCTTTATACATACCATTCCAATAGTACTTACTCTTAATATTGTTAGTCATTCTAGAAATACCTGCATGACCACTAGTAGGTAAAATATGATAATCATTTAGGATAACTATTCTTGTATCTTTATCATTTATTTTCTTTACACCTTGTATTATACATAATCGCGGCAAATTTTCTATTTCCGAGATCTCACGTATGAATTTTTCTAGAAAAATCTTATTACTCTCTTTTTTAATAACTACAAGCTCTTTTATCTCAAATTGACCACAAATTTTTTCAAGTTCTTTTAACGCTACGTCTTTGCGTGCCTTCGTTAATAAAGAATCTTGATTTAAATATAATGTGTAGTCTGAAAAAATAACTACTACGTTATTTAGGGAATGATATTTGGGGAATGGCCATTCCTAAAGACTCTTTAGTCTCATTAAACTCGCTTGTACTACATAAAATTATTTCATTCCCACCCAAGAGTTTTCTAATGATATCCTACAACTCTAGGCTGATCAGACCTAGCTTTGGATTCATTACTTTTTTTTTATCACATATTTTCTCAATAGACAACCTTTCCTTATCGTTCAAATACTCTTTTAATTTGAGTAATTCAAATAACTGTTTTACCCTTTTAGCTGATTTATCACTTTGGCTAAAACTACATGCGTAATAATCAGAATAACTTTTCATCTTTGGTTCGAAACTATCTATTCCAACTTCTGTATTCTATTCAATAATCTAATCGGAATTTTTACGTCTATTGATCTCACAATAGCACTAGCTACAAAAACACCCTGACATATTTCTTCAGGTAATATGACGCAATCACCTTTTATGTCAACATTTATATATTTAACTATTTCACAACGCTCCGGCAGTGAAATACAATTATCATAATGCCTAGACAAATTCAAAAATAATCGATTACTACTATTCAAATACTTCAAACTAATTTGTCTATGTTCATAATCTATTACTACGTTATATTTTATAAAGAAATCCTCACCTAAGATCCCATCACTCTTACATTGTAATCCTTTAAATACGTAAAATTTATGTCTAATTATAACATTATTATACATGAGATCTAAATAAACATATCCTATCGCTTCTAAATCACCACATATTCCTTTTATTTTTAATGAACTATCGTAAATCTGAATATTCGAAAATTCCTTGATCCATTTGTTACAATCCGGGGGAAAAGGTGGATAAATAAAAAAATAATCTTCCCGGTACACAAAAGAAAATTTTATTGAGGTTAAGTGATAACCCTAGTTACAATTCTTTACTTATTTATTATAATTTAATGCCGAGGACAAAAGAAAATTAAAGTGCCAGCTAGACTCAGCGCGTGGGTTCTGAGGTAAGGTTGAGTTGGTTTAAAGTTGAGTTAAATAAAATTGAGCGCCACTGACAGTGAACGGCTGTCAGTCCGAATTTAAATAATGAGTTCCCTAAATGGTACCGCCTCAAATCTCCGCGATGCCAGCCACGAAGTAGCCTTCGTGGAGCCGGAAGCTGCGTTGAACCCCAACCGGACTACGGGTCAAAACGGCCCCGCAGAACTCGGGCAAGAAAAGCCCCCACCGGACTCCTCGGGCAAGAAAAGCCCCCACCGGACTCCTTGTGTAAGAAAAGCCCCCACCGGACTACTCGTGCAGGAAAAGCCCCCACCGGACTCCTCGGGCAAGAAAAGCCCCCACCGGACTCCTCGTGTAAGAAAAGCCCCCACCGGACTCCTCCTGAAATTGTACCAATATTGTTGGTATTAGACGTTGGCTATACACGGCCCGAACACACAAAATGGCGGACATCAGCCCCAGATGCCGGCCATGTGCTCGGTCAAACAGCGACCTAATCCCAACAAAAATAACGATTAAATACTCTGCCACAATTTAGGATTGGGCAGAGCGAACCCTAAAACAATGATAGCGAGTACTACCTAAGATAGCACAAGGTAAGGATACCATGTGCTCGGCCTACCACACCGGAACCACACGGATTATAGTTCAAGGAGCCCTAACCTCACAAATATTATAAAAGAACACCATAAATACCTTATGGAGGAAAATGTCCCTGCGTGGGAAAGGTTGGACAATGTCCACTCCAAGCACTGCCACGTGCTGGTGGCAACGCCGGTACAGCACGTAAAATCTGTAAAAAAACAATAAATATTACTATAAGGGCGACGTGACGCGAGCCGGGAATACGCGATAGGCGTATTCTAGTAATACTTACAATAGAAAGATAGAAAATAAGCGTGGCGTGACTGGGTTAAATTCCTAGACACGCGCCGGCCGTATGTCCACACAAAACTGTAAAAAAAATAACAAATCGTTAGAACCTACGTTCAATCACAAAGCAACAATGAATTTAGAATTCCCAAATGCTTGATTACTTACCAAAAAACACCTAGATTGGCTCCTAGGTTATTGCCGAGGCTAATCCGGCGATGTCGGAAATCGAAATGAAGGAGTCATGACCGACATCTAGGGATGAGGCATGACTTCATCACAGATTCCCGAAAACCGTTCAATCATTCCTATAAACAACACAACAAACGGCCAATCCAAGTCGACTACCAAGCTAAAAACACGACTAAACGCGGGCGGAGCGATGGAACGTCACTGGAAACGTCACTGGAAACGTCAAAGTGACAAGACGTCAGTGATCGATCCGCCAGCGAAATCAAAACAAATATTTTCATTGTGAAAACATTAGGATGAAATTGAAATCCTGTAAATACGTTTCAAATAACGCCGGAAAAGGGATAAAAAGGAACAATGCCATATGTGGAATGATTGGAATGAGCCCAAGGTCAAGGTTAGTACTCAGAAAATTCTAGACATTGTAAGGGCTCGAATTTTCTACGTAACAATGCACCCTTCCTTACCAGAATTTTGACGAGGTAAGAGGAAAAATTCGAGCTGGCCCTCCAGCTCATACCTTGGGATCATTCCAGGACAAGTCCCGAAGTCCAAAGAAATTCAAATTGAAACCGAAAGAAGGGAACCGCAAAACTCCAACACCTCACAAAGTTCCTAACAGTATGAGTCTAAATGCCCGACAAACTAAAGTGGATACCTAAAAGAAGTAATCCCAGTTCGAAGGAAAGCGGCGACTAAACTGGAAGAAAGAAAAAAAAAAACGAATTCCCATCCTTAAAAATGGTTCAACCAAACATGTAAAAGGCCGACGGAACCTGAAAGAAAAGAATGAAATCCATCCCACTTATGCAATCCGAAAGTTAAAAATAAAAAGAATAATTAACTATTTGGTGGGGCTTACCAAATAGGAAACGAAAAGAAGTCAAATAAAAAGGAAGTAACCGAGAAAAAAAAGAAAAGAAACCCGTAGGGAAACCCCTCGAGAAAGAAAATGCTAAACCACCAGTAATCTCATACCATAATAAAACAATCAAGCCAGGACAAATCTTACACTCTCGATGTTAACAACTCTGCAGACCGGGCTAAGTAAAACTAAAACATACCACTAATAAACAATCACCATTGGCACACCACTCTGTGGGCCAATGTTTCGAAGCCTACAACCGTAGAGAAAACATTGCTACGCAATACGAATTACCCTTGCCGGAAATGGCAAAAGTAAAAAAAAATAGGATCGAACCCACGAACGACCTAAAAGGTAAGGTGATCAACTCCTCGGCATCATTGGCACACGCCATTGTGGGCCAATGCAACAAGGCCTACGCAGCTCACCACCTACCAACTACCTATCAACGTCAAAAATGAACTGCCTCTCAAGACAGCAAAAAAAACAACGCGAAGCCAATTCAAAAAGGGATAAAATCAGAATCCGAAAGACATGCCCGAAAAATGTAAAAAATGGAACGCAAGCCGAAAATTAACCTATAGACCTCAAGCTAACCCGGTCAGACTTGATGTGGACACGCCGGTCAAATTTGAGCATCTCCCGGACGTGTCTTGCTCTGTCTTTCTCCCGCGAAAGCTCCGAATCGAAGAATACCACTTTGACCTGAGAAATGTTAGGACAAGGTTTCCGGCAACAAACTCTATACCGTCTCCTACTTTTGTGTGTCTTCCGTCTCGGAGGTATCCGTTTTCCGGTCACCGGAATACGCACGGACGACTCGAACGGACTGTCAGACACGTCATCGCAGAGAACAGAGGAGACGGGGTCACTCAACTCTGGATCTGGCGGAGATGAAGGATCTGGAAGAGGATCGAATTCGGGACGGAGGGAAGGTTCGGGATCCGGAATAGGCAAAGGATAAGAGAGGGGCATAAGACTACAAGGTTCTGAAGACGGGCAAGACGCTGGAGAAGGAGTAGGCACTGGAGAAAGAGTCAGCTCAGGTACGGCAGCGGTTACGCAGTACAGTCTCCTGTCCATGTCGTCATCGTAGCAGCTGTACGGCGTGAAATCATCCACCAGCAGTTGCCTAAGGGATGACCAGTCAGAGACTGTGTTCTTCACGCTGCGAAACCAAAACAGTGCCGTGTCCTCAAATAAAATTGGGCCTGCCTGAAAGAGCACCGACTCTGGAATTCGGTTCACCCTGCAAATGTCGTCCAGACGCAGAAGGTATGCGTGAACCGAAGCGTCGCCGTAGAAAACATGACCCGAGCGGCACAGCACGTCAATGCAGTCAGCATAAGATGGCTCCGGTTCAAAGGAACGCTGAAATTCGGCATAAACTTCGTCTAACTCCTCAAGCCAATCGCACAGCTCAAAATGAAGCGCAAGCCTCCGGTCTCGTATAGAACCTGAACCGGTGATACGTCGCAACCGATAATAAGCATGGTGTGCTAAAGCTCTCAACCGGTTCACCCTCTTGAAAACATGCTTATCCTTAATGAAGTGCGAAGCGATTACATCCAAAATAGCCCTTATCGCAAGAAATTCAGAAGCGGGGGTGCGCAAAGTTTTAAAAATTTGGGAACTAGGAACCCGTTTCGCAAGGTCCCGCAACTGGTCTCTAAGAGCCGGTAATGTAGTCTCCGGTACTACATCGCGAATCTCAACTTCGTAAATTAATTCCGGTAGGCCTAAGACGTTGTAACATATTTCGCGTTCCATGTAAATAAATTAATAAAAAAAGTAAATTTAAAGGGGCAAGTCGAGCTGGCTTCACATAGCGTAACTTTACAAATTACACAAGTGTACATAAATAAATTACATAATAAAGATTAAAAATAATCATTAAAAATAAATAAATTACCACCCTTGAGCTGCATTGCAAAAATGAAAGTTAGTAAAAATAAAAAATTAAGCTTTCAAAGCTTCGGGCGAAAAGAAAAGCAAGCGCAAAGTGAAAAAAAGCAAGCTCAAAAGAGGTAGTCATAACAAAGTGCAATAAAAATTTTGAAAAGAAAATAATTCAAAAGAATTTAACCAACTCAAAACCTTTTGATGTAGCTAGTATGACACACCAATTACCCCAGAATTTTCGAGCCCCTACGTACGGGCGTCACTGTTACAATCCGGGGGAAAAGGTGGATAAATAAAAAAATAATCTTCCCGGTACACAAAAGAAAATTTTATTGAGGTTAAGTGATAACCCTAGTTACAATTCTTTACTTATTTATTATAATTTAATGCCGAGGACAAAAGAAAATTAAAGTGCCAGCTAGACTCAGCGCGTGGGTTCTGAGGTAAGGTTGAGTTGGTTTAAAGTTGAGTTAAATAAAATTGAGCGCCACTGACAGTGAACGGCTGTCAGTCCGAATTTAAATAATGAGTTCCCTAAATGGTACCGCCTCAAATCTCCGCGATGCCAGCCACGAAGTAGCCTTCGTGGAGCCGGAAGCTGCGTTGAACCCCAACCGGACTACGGGTCAAAACGGCCCCGCAGAACTCGGGCAAGAAAAGCCCCCACCGGACTCCTCGGGCAAGAAAAGCCCCCACCGGACTCCTTGTGTAAGAAAAGCCCCCACCGGACTACTCGTGCAGGAAAAGCCCCCACCGGACTCCTCGGGCAAGAAAAGCCCCCACCGGACTCCTCGTGTAAGAAAAGCCCCCACCGGACTCCTCCTGAAATTGTACCAATATTGTTGGTATTAGACGTTGGCTATACACGGCCCGAACACACAAAATGGCGGACATCAGCCCCAGATGCCGGCCATGTGCTCGGTCAAACAGCGACCTAATCCCAACAAAAATAACGATTAAATACTCTGCCACAATTTAGGATTGGGCAGAGCGAACCCTAAAACAATGATAGCGAGTACTACCTAAGATAGCACAAGGTAAGGATACCATGTGCTCGGCCTACCACACCGGAACCACACGGATTATAGTTCAAGGAGCCCTAACCTCACAAATATTATAAAAGAACACCATAAATACCTTATGGAGGAAAATGTCCCTGCGTGGGAAAGGTTGGACAATGTCCACTCCAAGCACTGCCACGTGCTGGTGGCAACGCCGGTACAGCACGTAAAATCTGTAAAAAAACAATAAATATTACTATAAGGGCGACGTGACGCGAGCCGGGAATACGCGATAGGCGTATTCTAGTAATACTTACAATAGAAAGATAGAAAATAAGCGTGGCGTGACTGGGTTAAATTCCTAGACACGCGCCGGCCGTATGTCCACACAAAACTGTAAAAAAAATAACAAATCGTTAGAACCTACGTTCAATCACAAAGCAACAATGAATTTAGAATTCCCAAATGCTTGATTACTTACCAAAAAACACCTAGATTGGCTCCTAGGTTATTGCCGAGGCTAATCCGGCGATGTCGGAAATCGAAATGAAGGAGTCATGACCGACATCTAGGGATGAGGCATGACTTCATCACAGATTCCCGAAAACCGTTCAATCATTCCTATAAACAACACAACAAACGGCCAATCCAAGTCGACTACCAAGCTAAAAACACGACTAAACGCGGGCGGAGCGATGGAACGTCACTGGAAACGTCACTGGAAACGTCAAAGTGACAAGACGTCAGTGATCGATCCGCCAGCGAAATCAAAACAAATATTTTCATTGTGAAAACATTAGGATGAAATTGAAATCCTGTAAATACGTTTCAAATAACGCCGGAAAAGGGATAAAAAGGAACAATGCCATATGTGGAATGATTGGAATGAGCCCAAGGTCAAGGTTAGTACTCAGAAAATTCTAGACATTGTAAGGGCTCGAATTTTCTACGTAACAATTCATATTTTAAAATTGACAATGATGATCAGGGGCATATACTAATAGTAAAATATCGTTATTAAAACATCTTAACTTTACTTCATTTCTACTATTGCATGAAAAAATATCTATGAATTCTTCATTTTAGGGACGAAAAAAATTCTTTGCCTTGGTTCAATGGCCTAGCAATATCATCAGCATGTTTATTTCGAGCTGACGACGACAAAAATCATACGTGATTGTTTTGACGGCGTTTACTATAAAATTCCTTCTTACTACAATGACTGTTATGACTTGTAGGCACATTCTGCTTACGATAACCAAACGTATTGTAACCTTGTTGAGTCGGGTATTTTGGTTGACTATTTCTATGAAATGTTGAATCATATAATTTATTGCTATTGTTTTGCCTTCGATAATTATTTTATGATAATTTACTATTGACATTAAACACGACTGTGATGGCTTTGGACTAAACTCATCTTCATCAATTGCTAAACAAATTGCCTCTCTAATTGATTGATCCGCCATTATATCGATATATCTTTTTGCTTAATAATTGAAATAATTTATCAAATTGTTATGCTATTAGTACAACTTGTGATACTACTGCAGCCTCTAATTCTTTCTTACAAACTTTATAAACAACATTAAATTTTCCTTGTAACTTGACAAGCTAATAAAAATTCACTATGACCTTGACTCGACATATGTTTGTCTTTTGCTAACTTAATTATAAAATCCCTGATTATTTTTAATTCACCAATATCTCAACTAATGACTCCATTCAAATACAACAACACTATCTAGGTAATAAAAAAATAATACAAAATAGACTGCCTGTTCGACTAGCCTGAACTTGGCATACTTTCAGCCATACATAACCGACGATTCGGCACATTATCCGCAGTGTAGGATTAGAACAACCCTACTGTAAAACTGTTTTACTATGTAGAAACGGACTCCCCCTAATTTTTTTTTTCATTATGCCAACACATTAAAACAAACACAATTAACATCATTATGGCAATGAGTAGTACCTCAGTTCCATTTTGCACTAGGTGACTCCTAGGTGGCTCCTAGGCGGCTGCCCTGGTATGGTCTGGTCAATCAGCATCTTCAGTCCTTTTCACAGCCTTTGTTCCTTTTGATCCATTTCACTCCTTCAGGTTTCTTCGATGTCACACTATATGTCACGCATCTTTAGTTCTTTTCACAGCCTTTGTTCCTTTTGGTCCCTTTCACTCCTTCAGGTTTCTTCGATGTCACACTATATGTCACGGTCGCCATATAATATACGTCACGGTCGCCATATAATATACGTCACGGTCGCCATATAATATATGATGGGTGGTGGTGATGTAGAGAAACAACTAGCGATGCTGATCACATGTTTAATGAATGATTGATTACCTCTTACAATTCCTAGCTTATATACTAAAACATATTAATCTAAACGTGCCATTTAGAAGGTCTACCTGATCACTTCAGTTATCAAAATAGCTAACGTATTGGAACGTCAATACGTGAGATTTGTTCTATATTACAGCACATAGCACAAAATGTGTCAAAGGTCGAAATAATGTTTATAAAATCATTATGTTCAAATTTTGAGGATGATTGTGCTTGTGCGTATCGATATCGCATCGTGTAGTGTCGTGTCGTGTCGTGTCGTACAATAATCACAAAGGCAATTCAGTTCCGTAACATGAACCGCATTGCCACGTGTCTCGTTACATGTCACTTAAGCTTCGTAGTCGTTGTAGTATGGTGCCTATATCCTGCGAAGCTCGTGGGTTCGAATTCTACAATGAGCTTGAGCTTTCAAAGTCAAAGTCAAAGCCATTTATTCAGTTTAGGCCCTAGGAGGGCACTTATGAAGGTCGAATTTACTGAAGCTACCACCGATTCGGAAATCAGCCTTCAACTGAGAAGAACCGGCAAGAAACTCAGCAAGGTTACATTTTTTATATATATTTTTCTTTTTTTATAATCTGACTATTGGCTATATTTTTTCAATAACAGCAAAATGTACAATACAATATACAATTAAATCAAAAAGAAAAATACCAATACCAAGTAAATAATAAAATGTAACGCAAACAAGTTCTTATTAAATAATAGCAAATACGCTACATAATGGCTAAAACTAAAAAAATAAAATAAAAAAAACAATATGCGAAGTGCACCTGTGCAGAGTGAAACTATTTCCAAACATCCCTATCTTCAATATATTGAGCTACCTTGTAATAAGCCTTTTCCTTCAAAACCTTCTTTACGTAAAATTTGAATTTAAAATCGGTCATCTTGGTTACCGAGTTAGGTATTTTATTATAAAAACGAACGCAATTACCAAGGAATGACTTGCTAACTTTGGCTAACCTAAAATATGGAACAACTAATTTCTCTCTTTGCCTTGTATTTATATTATGGACATCTACTTTTGTTTTAAACATTCCTATATTTCTACGTATGAACATTATATTTTCATAAATGTAGAGTGAAGGCAAAGTCATTATATTTATTTCTTTAAATAAATGCTTTAATGAGTCCCGAGGACCCATACTATAAATTGCACGAATTGCCCTTTTTTGTAGTATAAAAATAGTTTCAATATCGGCTGCTGCTCCCCATAATAAAATACCGTATGATAACAGACTGTGAAAGTAAGCAAAATATACTAGTTTAGCCGTCTCGACATTCGTCAATTGTTTAATTTTCCTTACAGCAAATGCAGCAGAACTTAATTTACCTGCCAAAGAATCTATATGAGGACCCCATTGTAATTTATTATCTAATGTTAAACCTAAGAATACAGTTTTATTAACCATGTCCAAATTACTGCTATCTATTATTACTTGACTATCTACTTGTGCTACATTGGGTAGAGAGAATCTTAAACATTTAGTCTTCTTAGAGTTGAGTTACAAATTGTTTGCAGTAAACCATTTGGAGACTATTGACAAGGTATCATTTACTCTTATAAGTTCTTTGTCTTTTCTATCAACTTTAAAAATCAACGAAGTATCGTCAGCAAACAAGACTATATCTGAGAGGCCATTTACAATAGATGGTAAATCATTTAAATAAACTAAAAACAAAAATGGTCCTAGTATTGAGCCCTGGGGTACCCCCATTTCGATTAAAGAGCCCTCAGATGTTGTACTACTAATCCCTACCTTTTGTTGACGATTAGATAAATAAGATAGAACAAGATCATAAGCAGTTCCACGAATTCCGTAATAGTCTAGCTTTAGTAGCAGTGTACGGTGGTCGACACAGTCGAAGGCCTTGGATAGATCACAGAATATACCAATTGCATCCTGTGAACCCTCCCAAGCCTCATAAATGGATTTCAATAATTTTGCAGCTGCATCGGAAGTAGATTTTCCCTTCGTGAAACCAAACTGATGACCATGCAGTATCTCATGTTCATTAAAGTGTTTTAACATTTGATTGAGTAACAGTTTTTCAAATATTTTACTAAGTGCTGGAAGAACGGACACTGGTCTATAATCGGATGGATTATACTTACAACCGGATTTAAAAATAGGTACTATTTTACTAAACTTCATTAAATCGGGAAAAGAGCCCTGATGAATGCATTCATTGAAAATATCGGACAAAATAGGTGCTATTACTGCAATTATTGATTTTAAAACCGTAACCGATAAACCCCATAAATCTTCAGTACTTTTCATATTAAGGGAATTAAAAGTTTTTAAAACATCAATAGCATTAATATAACTAAATTTAAAACTAGGATATGATTTATTGATATGAAGCTTTAGTAATGATTCCGCTACTTTAGGACAAGATTTAAGACATTGAGTAGTCTCCCCCGGTATACTGGAGAAAAAGTGCTCAAAAGCAGTGGCTACTTCCAATTTATTTTTACTTTCAGTGGTAAGTAACTTTGTGGTAAATTACTCTCATGTTGAAAATCTGTCGCCAAGCACATACTAGTGTGTTCCGGTGTTGCACTTGAGAGCCTACGCTTTATATACCTACTTCTAGTCTTTATAAAGATCGGTAACACATTGGTAATCCCCCTGGTATTGATATCTAATCTAATTGATAAGTGACGGTACCCCTTACCATTAGCCTGCTTGCTTCTCTGACTTTTAACATGAATAAAAAATCCCTGTCATGGTTATCTAACGTATTATTCGCACAAACCTATAACTACATATCAAAACGGTATCTTTAAACTATCAAATCCTGTTTTGTCATTTTTAGTATTGTATTGTACTGAAGTTAACACAGAAAGTCAAAAACGAAATCGTTTCCATCGTGTGCCAGTGAGGGGTGCTCCCTGAATATCCGCTTTGAATGCGCTTCAACATTACCGCTCCTCACCGCCTCTCAGTAGGTACGTGTAGTACTTGTAGATACTGTCTCAGGCAATGGCATCTCGACGCGACATCCTCTCGATACTTACCATTATAAACTTGCCACGAATTAAAGCCGTTATTTAAATAAATCTCATTTGGAACTAGTAAATGTGAAAGCGACCTTCCAAACATTCCAAAATTCATTTAATTTTACCTTATTAAATCATTTGTCGACTGTAACTAATTTTAAGCAAGAGCTCGCTTTATTATGCTTGGGTATAGTTTTTAATTAGTGACGTCGTGTGGGCGTATGCAATACCTGATCAAAGGCTGTCTCAGTTATATACTATATAATAATCTAAGGTTATTTACAAAATTTGTAATCGCTATTTAATTTTGGTAAAATATTATACTTTAGCATCGAAATATTGAATAAAAAAGTTAATACATAAAAATGTTTATTCGCAGAGCTATGTTTGTGCATAGTCGATTTCCATTTTAAGAAAAAATGATAAATATATAGGTACGATGTAAAAAATTGCTTACATTATATTATGGAGTTAATGAATAAATTGAAATTCAAAAGGCTTTGTTCTAGCAGTTGCACATGAGAGCCAGTACTCAGTACCCAGTATCCAGTAGTCTAATCTCATCACGGTAAATAATGAAGCAGCTTAAACGACGGTAACTTAAGTAGTTATGACCTTCATAAATTAAAATCCTAAACTTAATAAATAGCTTTGACTTCACTTCGACATTGGTAGTCTCCCTGCTAGATAATATCCCAATGCGTCTGTAGCCACTTACGGTGGAAAGTCAGTCCACTTTTCAGCCTACTAAAATGAATAGAAAATGTACTTTTTATTTAAAGCATTATGATAAGTAGAAGCATTAACTATAAACATCATATGAATGAATATATTTGACTAGACAGGTCGAGTGGCCTCTTAAAACGGTACATCAATCAACCCCCACGAAATAATCCGCGCATTTTTACCCCACCCCTAGTGTAGGAGTGCGGAGTGCCGGCACTGTTAGGCTACAGACAAAAACTCTGAGGGGGGATTAAAACTAACAATGCAAACTTATTATTATAAGCTTTATGCTTTGATTATTTATTTCACTAAGAAGAGTTTATTGGCTGCTTTAAAAAAGATATTATAATCCAAATTATACCCAAGCAATATTACGTATACTTGGTTGGTTTGAGAAAAATGGTTTTTAAATAAAAATATCTTTATATTATAATAGTATTTGATATTTTAAATATGCATTATTATCACCTTACAATCTGGGGTGTATCGGTTCTTTGGTAAAAAAATAACATAATATAAACCAAATAGTTAGTTTCTTATAAACCGGTTGCTGGTTTTGATTGCTTGTATACATCTAGACCTGCTTTCTGCTACGGTGGTTTTAGCGATCTTAAATGCTTCGGTAACTTTTATAACTATTTTTGCCCCACGAAGAGTTAACTCAGGTATTTTCTCAATATCGCCGGCAGCATCGATCGCTGAGTTTTAATCCCTTCGCTCGAGAATGAGACGCGTCTCGCATACATATAAAAATAGAATTCCAGGAATCGCGAGTCAAATTATTAAGCCAAGTTATTTTAAGACAAAACTGCTCAAAATAGTAATAATTTTCCGTGAAAAAAATAATTTTAAAACCACCTAATCATCTTAATTATAACTAAGATATTTTGTAATAAAATTATAAGTAGGTTCTGCATTTTAGAGCTTAGAAAATTTGAATGTAAAGATACATCTGTTGGGCATTGAGACCACTAATTATCGAGTATCACAATGAAAACAGCTGGTCGTGACTCTAATAAGTGAAAGTGTTGACAGGCCGGTTGGCGTGGTTGGTAAGATACCCTATCTACCACGCCGCAGGTCGTGGGATCGATTCCCACTCAGGCCAAACATTTGTGTGCATGAACATGTCTGTTTGTCCTGTGTCTGGGTATAATGATCTATATATGTATGTATTTACAAAAGAAAAAGTAGTATATGTAGTATATCAGTTATCTGGCTTCCATAGTACAAGCTCTGCTTAGTTTGGGGTCCTCATATAGATTCTTTGGCAGGTAAATTAAGTTCTGCTGCATTTGCTGTAAGGAAAATTAAACAATTGACGAATGTCGAGACGGCTAAACTAGTATATTTTGCTTACTTTCACAGTCTGTTATCATACGGTATTTTATTATGGGGAGCAGCAGCCGATATTGAAACTATTTTTATACTACAAAAAAGGGCAATTCGTGCAATTTATAGTATGGGTCCTCGGGACTCATTAAAGCATTTATTTAAAGAAATAAATATAATGACTTTGCCTTCACTCTACATTTATGAAAATATAATGTTCATACGTAGAAATATAGGAATGTTTAAAACAAAAGTAGATGTCCATAATATAAATACAAGGCAAAGAGAGAAATTAGTTGTTCCATATTTTAGGTTAGCCAAAGTTAGCAAGTCATTCCTTGGTAATTGCGTTCGTTTTTATAATAAAATACCTAACTCGGTAACCAAGATGACCGATTTTAAATTCAAATTTTACGTGAAGAAAGTTTTGAAGGAAAAGGCTTATTACAAGGTAGCTCAATATATTGAAGATAGGGATGTTTGGAAATAGTTTCACTCTGCACAGGTGCACTTCGCATATTGTTTTTTTTATTTTATTTTTTTAGTTTTAGCCATTATGTAGCGTATTTGCTATTATTTAATAAGAACTTGTTTGCGTTACATTTTATTATTTACTTGGTATTGGTATTTTTCTTTTTGATTTAATTGTATATTGTATTGTACATTTTGCTGTTATTGAAAAAATATAGCCAATAGTCAGATTATAAAAAAAAGAAAAATATATATAAAAAATGTAACCTTGCTGAGTTTCTTGCCGGTTCTTCTCAGTTGAAGGCTGATTTCCGAATCGGTGGTAGCTTCAGTAAATTCGACCTTCATAAGTGCCCTCCTAGGGCCTAAACTGAATAAATGGCTTTGACTTTGACTTTGGGGTCAGATGGCCGTGAGTGAGGAATAATGTCCCAGAGTATTATTATTATTATTATAGACAAGGTTAGAAGCGTCAGGCGATAGGCATCCTCTACGTCCCACTTAACCTAATATTAAAAAAGTCTGCCTGATGGTGTAGCGTGGTGGTGTAGGATGGTGTACGTGATTACCTTTTTTTCCCAATAAAGCTATGAATTATAACTGAAACTGTTGATCTAATGTAAATTCGCCTACATCTCACCCGAGAGTATATAATTTGAATAGACTTGTACAAATTGGGACGTGAGCACAATTGGAACACTTGCTAAGAAGTGTCTCAATAGAGTGGGCACTTGAATGTCATTCTTTCGTATCAACATTCATGGTCACGATTGTGAGTTGAGAGAGACAACAAATAGACGAAAATTGTTTGCACAATGAATTGCGGCTGCGGTCACAGTGCGGGCGAGGCGCGAGGAAGCAACGAGACACTGAAATCATTTACGCATTTCGTAGTGTCCTAATAATAAACAAATACAAATTTTCTTGCTGTTTTCACAAATATAGAAACACAAATACAGAAATCAAAGCCTAACCTTTTGAGAAAATAAATTATATTGTGTAAGTAATGAAGTGGTTTTAATAGTCAGCCAATTAAGGCATCCATCTCATAAGATCCTATTTCCGAACCGTGCGTTAGAGTCAGACTATTCATAAGTGCTTGTGAAGGCCTATTTGAATACAGAATATTTTAATTCCTTTCATTTTTATTTCAAAGAGGTAGGGGAGAGCCTAGTTTTGACGTTTAGACGCAACATAATAAATATAGCTATAAATACTTATACTTACCCGCTTGTCGCTATTAGTGAGCGGCGGGAGCGCGTGTGTAAGCGTATCTAGTATGATCCGTACATACAACGCTCCGGTTTGTTTAGGTATCGCGAGTGTGACGTTTACACAGACCTGTGGAACTGCGCTGCGCTGCTTGGCTGCGCCGCGCACACTCCAGTGTCGAGTGTTTGTACAAACAGGGCCAGCTCCACTCTCTATATCTTTGTGTATCGATGTTATTATATTATGAGCCGTACTTATACAAAAGATATCTATTATTATGATTTAATTTCTGAACATGTAGAAAATATTTTACATTCACAATCATATGAATCAATGGAACAACTCTTCTTGGACATCTTTAACCGCAGTAGCTATTTGCCTTAAATTTTCTTGCCATCTTGAAATTAACGGTAAAAATTAATTAAGTAGTAGTCCTTTAAATGATAATTTTTAATATATAGCCACACCTAACGAGGCTGGGCCGCATCACATATGCTTCTGTGTTGCAGATCTTAGCGCTGCTTTTTCTAACGCGGTCGAATCAGTGAATTTATATGATATTTTGAAGGCGAAAGATCACATTCGGCACAAATGAATAGTATTAAAATTTTGATTTAGATTAAACAAATCCGTATTTGAATAGTTTAAATGAACTCCTTCACAATATGAATAATATAGGTAATGAAATATAATATAATATGTACCTAAATGTTTCTCTTACACGTGTCTTCCTACATGTAAATATGGTACCTACACATGTAAGACAATAAAGAAAACAGGTTAATAAACGGGTTCAAAGGTGTGTTGTCGTCATGTTAATCTAGAATAACGTCGTGTTAATAGTAGCAAAATACGATAAATACAGTACACCTGTCACGAAGCAAGGTCGAGGCGAGGCCGGGCGGGGGAAGGAAGGTAAACAAAAACACAAGTTCACAAGACTGCGCCACAGTTAACAGTAAAGTTGCAGTAGTGCAAGGCGGCCTCATTCTAAAGCCACTCTCCCTCTCCTACTGTAGCTGAAAATATGTCCTCTTTGACCATAGATACATGAGGTCGTAGAATACTTAATATTTACAACAATGACGATAGTAAAGTAAACGTCAGTTACAGCTATTTAACTCATTGAAAATCATACCTATTGATACTATTGATAGAAGATTTTAAAAGAGGTAGAGCATAGCGATATGTCACTCAGGAAGCAGCTAGACTGGGGAAGTACCTCCACCTTAAAGAATACCGCAGCCGAATAACTTATACTTGTGTTCCTGCACTTGAGTGAGGTCGCCAGAGCTCATCGGGGTGGGGGGAAGGGTCGGCAACGAGTGAGTGATACCCCTGGTGTTGCAAGCGTTCATAAGCTATGGTAACCGCTCACCATCAGGTGGGCCGAATGCTTGTTTGCCGACAATGTAGTATAATAAAAAGAAGATATGTTTGTTTTAATAGCTACTCGCTCTTTTACCGTGTTAAGTTAAATGGTTGTTTACTGCTCTGTGGTAACTGTGACCACCGCCACCGTGCGCCACAGCCGCGCCACTGCCGCACACACGACCGCTTAATGAACACAAGACAAACACACGATACGCAATAACCGCTCCCGGGGCACTCTGCGGAGATTATCCGACCGAATGAGATGTCATCCATCCTGTATACAAACACCCACTTAATAAAGACATCTCTAACGAGGACCACATACTCATGTTTACATGGGGATAATTATAAGAGACGTGTTATGGTAAGTATACCAGCTTGAATCGCTCTGTTTCGTTTGATGCTAAACTTTACAGCGAAAACCTGTGATGAATAATTATGAAAATACAAAAGTATACATTTTATTTGGATATTTGAAATGAATGTTGTAGTTTAATTTATTTTCCCAGTCTTCATTATTCTTTAAGTTGAAATACTAAAAGTCCTATGCTACAATATACCGTCTCATTAGTGTGCTACGAGATGGCTACGACAAGCCTACGATATAGCCACGTTGAGGTTATACGAAATGACTAGGACAATACTACGAGATAGCTACGACAATGCTACGAGATGACTACCGCAAGGCTACGACTTTTATTAAATCATGTGTCATAACAAAGCCCACGTTGCAAGTCTAAGCCCTTAATCCCGTCGTGATGCCTGTATCCTATCAATTGGACATTAATCATTAATGACGTAAATAGAAAATTCGTATAACGCCATCTATCAACAAGTGGCAGAATTTGGTTATTGCCTCATAGCTAATTGTTATGTGGAATTTGTATGTACTAGTACTTATGTTATGTGATTTGTATAAATCCCGCGATGTCGTACTGACAATTTTTTTTTATGAAACTTATTTCGGTGTATAGTTAGTCACCTACTAGTTTACTCAGAATATTTTCAGTATGACACTCTTTAAAGTCGCATAGGAGAGAATGAAAAACAGTATGGAATATGGATATGAAGGGAACACGGCGAAAATCGTTCTAGATCGCATGTCGTCGCGGAAATTCGGTAATATTTTAAACAAGTCGCTTCGAACGCGCAGTGCAGCGGCCACATGTACCAAGTACCGCGTGGCGCGGGTATAGCGCTATCTACATGATATACGATGTAATATCGGTGGCGCTAGTGTCGCGCGTCGCACGGTGAGAGTTGAGACGCGCCCATACGGCATACGTGGCTGCGTTACACAGTTCACTCCTGATGTATTTAATGAATGAATTTAATTTTTATTGCTTTATTTCATCATGGATTTGGATGAAATTTGGCACAGAGATAGATTATAGTCTGGAATATAATAGGCTACTTTTTATTCTGGGAAAACATAAGATCCCTCGGGAATACGGGTGAAACCGCGGGGCGGAAGCTAGTATTATAAATTCGAAAGTGAGTTTGTGTGTTGGTTTGTTTGTTTCTTACCCTGTCACGCCTAAACCGCAGAACCGGTCGCGATGAAATTTGGTACGCAGATAGCCTATGGTATGGAGAAGGACATAAGCTACTTTTTTCCTCAGGAACGAGGGTGAAACCGCTGGGGATAGCTAGTTATATATAGTACGGATACAGACACACATCTAGATATACAATGATAACGTGATTACATCCTATCATATCGCGTTATCTAGTATATTATTTGTTGACAATATTTTGACGAGGCAGAGAGAAATTAAATGTAATCTTAAGCTATATAAATCCTTTATAAGTACATAATATTCCAATAATATTATATAGCTTCCACCCACAGTTTCACCCGCGTCCCCAGGGATCTTATGTCATTCCGGGATAAAAAGTAGCCTATGTCCTTCTCCATACTATAGGCTATCTGTATGATAAATTTCACCGCGATCGGTTCAGCGGTTTAAGCGTGAAAAGGTAACAAACAACAAACTCACATTCGCATTTATAATATTAGTTAGGATGATATGAAATACTAGATACAGATGGTGTGTTCGAGCCAGTTCCTTCTAGGCTTTGTGTGCTTACCACCTTCGGCCACAGCATCACGATTGTAGTCAAACACAAGCTTATACAAAGTAAAAAATATATTATATCAAATACAATTTAAAAGCAATGTCCGTACGTGTAGTCAATACGTCGGCGACACAAAATACTAGTAGGCAATAAATAAGGCGACCCGTCACTGACCCTTTCTACACTTCACTATACACACTCAAAGTGTTTTAGTTGT
The DNA here is from genome assembly GCA_951216915.1 of Tetheella fluctuosa. Taxonomy (NCBI): domain Eukaryota; kingdom Metazoa; phylum Arthropoda; class Insecta; order Lepidoptera; family Drepanidae; genus Tetheella; species Tetheella fluctuosa. The sequence continues at coordinate 164,245 of OX578229.1, read as the reverse complement.
GACCTAGAGATGCTGTAGAAGTGCTGGCTTACTGGTGAACAGATTTACTTAGATCTATGTAGAGGGTGCACGTTTCACGATGAGTTAGCGTCCGAACCGACACGACACAAGTAGTACACACATCGACACGCGAAGCGAAATCAGCCGTTGTCTCTGCCATCGAATTTCATTCTCAAAATCATTTCATTTCTCTAAATAAATAGTTAAATACGATTAAAAATGTTTACATTTCAATAAATCTATGTATACTTATTTAATAATAAACAGAGCTGAGTTTCAAAATAATGAAACAAATAAGATAATGAAAATCTAATCTTATTTTACTTATCTTTATAATACTCCTATTTGAGTGTGTATGTATGTGTGTTGCTCCGTAACTGACGTTAATTTAAGAATTGTTAACTGTAATGCCTATTTCAATAAGAATATGGTGTTGCTAACTTAGTGGTGAGATTACCAAAAACATCAATGTGAAAGAAGAAGTTCGTCACAAAAAAACTTGCAAGATAAGTACTTAGATGACGGCTTACCTAGTCTAATAAAATAAGTGAGATCACAGCTCATGTCATGTATAAAATTGTTTAGTTACTTTAAAAGAAAATTTGTTATGTTGTTTGCGTGATAAGAGGTTTTTTTTTAATGAAATTTGAGATTTCGAAATAATAAAATTGTCTTAATAGACACGCGAAATTGCAAGTGTGTAGGTCAAATGGCTTTTAAGTTATGGGGGGTCGAAAGTGGCCTGAAATAGTTCGTGTATAACCCACTGTCGGTGTGACCTTTTGCTTTAAAAACTTGGCTGATACACTGCCGTGTGTCTAGATAAGTTTTTTTGTTTTAATTATCATAGTTACTGGAAAAATAAACAAAGGTAGCTAGTACCGACCGAACACACACTCACATTTCACCGAAAATATTCCAAACGAGTGCTGTCACAGCCTACCAATCAATCGAATGCTGATTATTTCTAAACAAACAATCATCGATTGGTCGCATCCTGCGGGTCTACTAAGTAAGTTTATTGTAATCACTTTATATTTGAGACTGGTTCAATATAGCGGTTTTCTGATTACTTAAGTAATATTTAAATTGCTTTATTACCTAGAAATGAAAATAAAATCGACATTGTAATATTTCTGTCGATTTAGTTTCAAATATAATATAAAGAAGACCATACACCAATAACAGAAGTGGACCAAGAACTACACCCACATGTTATGTAACAGTTCTCGAAGCTGTTTTGTCAAAATATTTTCATTCAAAAATGGAAACAAAATCCTTCATTCAGTAGGTAAATACGTTGTCTCATAAGTTCAACTAAGCTATATATATCTTTCGCCATTTTCACTTGAGGATTTTTAATACAAGAGATTCCTGAACCTTTAAAGCTAAGTCGACTAAAGGTATTCTCGGTCTCCTTTTGTATTTTTTCTTGTGAATAATTAAAATAGCTCGCCTAGTGCACACGCGAGTGTATGTGTCGCCGTAGGATTGCGTAATCCATTTTTTCGTGAAAACCCGGAATATGGCGTAAAGATTTGATTACAGATAAATCTGTAAAACCAAAGGTGCTATGGGTATTTAAGACTTTTAACTCTTTTGATATCATAATAACTACAGATAGTCTAAACTGGCTGTTCACTCCATACTGCAAGAATTCGCAAAAAAACTGATTACGCGGTCTAACGGCGACACATGAACTTTGGCGAGGAATTTTAATGTAGCGAGAGAAAAAGTAATATTGTAAGTAATATGTACAGGCGACAGCTTTTGTGACCTCCACTGACTTTACCTAGCTCGTCACTATATGGTGGTGTTATAGCACCGTGGGGTGGTGTATAGCACCGTGGGGTGGTGTATAGCACCGTCACGTTTGTGATGCAAAGTACATAATTGTAAAGCTACTGGTATAAGCAGCGTGCTACTAGACACGTACCTACATACAATCTTTTAAAAAATACTCACATGAGTGTCGAACAGGAACCGTTAAACAAAACTCAGCAAAATATAATATTATGGTACATTTTACAGCCTTAAAAACAGGAGCAGACCTTTTGTAGGATGACTTTTGGTTGTAACGGATTCAAGGAATATCTCTCCGATAAAAAGTCGGCAACCGATTGATTGACGTATAATCACGCTGTCTCGTGTCGCGTCGGCCACTCACTCGATATTGCTATAGAGATATCAACTTAAAATTCCACCGCGATGCGACCAACGGTAAATGAACATTGTCCGTAACAAAGGAATCCAAATAAAACTGAATAAAAACCATATTTACCATTCTAAGCTTTTTATTTTTATTTATTTTATTTTTATTTATTTTCTTTTAGGAAGATTTACAGCAAAATAGTAGTAATAAGTTAACAGTTGAACATTCATATGCCATTTAAGTTTAGTAGATACAAACCTCATATAGGTACAATTTGTAAAAAAATACTTAAGTAAATATTTACACCCAGATTTACAACAAACATACATGTTTATGGACACAGCTATGATTAAATAATTATATTGAATTGATTTCATGTAATTAACTATTTATTGATGATTATCATAATTATTATGTTTACATCCTCGTGACAGAATGTCGCGCGTCGCGCGTGGCCAATCAAAGCAAAATATTTCATATTATTATGAAAAATATTAAAATAATAGATTTTCTATTAGGCATATTGTTTTATTGTTCATTAATCTGGTATCTATGTAGGTAGGTAGGTAGGTTCTGATATAATCTGGGTGCCATATTATTATCGCGCTAAGATTAGGTATAATTACTCATTCTATTTTCCATAATTGTTGAGTCACGGACCAAAACAAGTCGTAAGTAAGTTATTAGAGCTCGGACTGAAACCGTCTATTTCTGTGTACCATTCGCCCGTCCGACTGTCAGACTTCTTATTCCTAAGCTAATATAGACTTTAAATTTACACATTATATGAATTTTAGCCCAAAAACGATCAATTATTAACACTAGGGGTCGCCCGTGGTCATATTACCATAATTAAACAAAAGAGTAGGAATACTTGTATATTAACAATGTAAAGAAAAACACTTTACTCAAGTACGAGCTCTTTTCTTTGACGAGATGTGACGACTGACAGTGGTGACATTGTGTGTGTGTGTGTGTGTGTGTGTGTGTGTCAAACGCACGGTAGTGTGTGTAATGTTGTTTTTATTAGTTTAATTTATTTCTAATGCATATTATATAAAAATATTAGTTTTGTGCACTCTTTCTCTATAAAAACTTTAACTGTGCCTTTCATACTCTTTCGTCTGCGTAATTTTCGTAAAAAAGCGAACAAAGTTTTTGCCTCACTTATTAATTAATAGATTATGATTAGATTAAAATGGTTTTGAAGGGGGCGCCTATGTATGTAAAACATGCCAACATTGTCAGATTGTCCAAAAAAAAAAAACAACATATATAAAAAATGTAACATTGCTGAGTTTCTTGCCGGTTCTTCTCAGTTGAAGGCGACTTCCGAATCGGTGGTAACTTCAGTAGTTTCAACGTCCATAAGTGCCCTCTTAGGGCCTAAACTGAATAAATGGCTTTGACTTTGACAACCAGGGACATGAAATATTACGTTTTCAACTAATACTATGTGGTTTTTCGAGATGACCTATTTTCGTAACTTATCAGGAACAACATGGGACCAACTATGAAATCGCGAATAATATATTTTTAAATGGTTAGTCTTTGAAAACAATAGTGACAGCTACATACATAAATAAGGGCGTAAGATAAATGGAAAAACAGTATTTGGTGTTATTTTCGTATGTTTGTAAGTATAATAGTGAAGTAGAAGAAATCTGGAGCTGGCGGCTGTACTGTAGAGTGTGGAGCGTGGACGCATCGGCGCGTGAACAACATTCACACATGACCTGCCACATCCGCAAACGTCCCGCACAACAACTAGCTGTTACATACTATTTACGAACATGTTCACTATTTTTCTCATTTATCTTCGTTCCTACCTACCATTCGACAGCTGCAAAGTATAATAATACAATTCTAATTATAACAAAATCTACTTTTTGTATGCCCAATTTTATAACTATTTCATTTTTTTAAATTATTTAATTCTTAATTATTTTTTTATAATAAATGCTCGCTCTGGCTCTGCTCCACTCTGTTCATTATACACCAAGACGGATTCTGTTGTGACGTCACGACATCCGACCCACATACCATACATTGGCTACCAACGTTTGTGATTGCGATCTCGTGTGTCTCCATTGTTTGCTCCATTTTACACCAACGTCAATATAATATCTAGCCAGAAAATAATTGGTGCGGACTCTATTAGAAATGGGAAGTGTTCGGCAAGTGAACTAATGCGAGTGGATAACTGACACAATTTTGTCCCACTTTCCACTCCGTAACACTTTATTTTTCGGAGATGTGCGAAGTTTTGATAGAGCGCCAATTCTGAACGCGGAGCTGGCGGCCGCGGCGACTCTGACTCCTCGTAAATTAAAAACTCCGTCCCAACACGAATAACACTCATCATTTATAAGTACTCAAACAGCTCTCCGGACGTGATCATTGCTATCCACAACTACACAATGCGCTGCCTCTCTATTGCTTTCGTATTATTAGACCTTATTTCAACACTTATCGTAATCTACATAAGCCCTAATCTAGTTTAATGTGACTCAATGTCTATTCACATGCATTAAATTGATTTTCATGTGAAAAAGTTTTTATTTATGTTATCTGATAATGTGTGATATATATCCGCTATTTTCACTACACATAGCATTACTCGTTCAGAACTTTCACATCATGATAATCGTGTTCGTCGTCGCCGTCGTCCTCGCAGCACTCTACCTGTACGGTACCAAGAATCATAATTACTGGAAAGAAAGAGGAATCAAACATGACACACCTATACCTATATTCGGCACGGACGCCAAACGCTTTTTCCTGCAGAAGAGTATCACTCAAATGGCGGTAGACACGTATTGGAAGTATCCAAACGAACGTTTTGTAGGTTACTATCGCGGCACCATACCCGAACTGGTGATCCGAGATCCGGATTTGATCAAGCGGATCATTGTTACTGATTTTGCATACTTTTACTCGCGTGGTCTCTCTCCTGAACATAAAGTAATTGAGCCCCTTCTGCGCAACTTGTTCTTTGCGGACGGTGACCTGTGGCGGCTGTTGCGGCAGCGCATGACGCCGGCGTTTACAAGCGGCAAGCTGCGCGCCATGTTCCCACTGGTGGTGGAGCGTGCCGAGAAGCTGCAGGCGCGCACGCGAGCCACCGCCGCCGCCGAGCGACCGATCGACGCCAGGGACCTAATGGCCAGGTACACCACCGACTTCATCGGCGCCTGTGGGTTCGGACTTGACGCCGACTCACTCAATGATGAACAATCTCCATTCAGGAAACTTGGTAATAAAATTTTTAACATAACCTTTACGCGCGCGATCACCACTATATTTAAAGCTTTGTTTCCCGTCATCTTCAAACATGTGAAATTTTTGGGACAAGAACTGGAGGACGACATACTTACTCTAGTGAAGCAGATACAAGAGCTGAGGAGCTATAAGCCGTCCGGTCGTAATGATTTTATAGACATTTTGATGGAATGGCAACACAAAGGAAAGATCACAATAGAATCATTAGAACATTTAAACCCCGATGGAACGCCGGCTTGGGTCGACCTCGAGATGGATGATATCCTCGTGGCTGCGCAAGCGTTTATCTTCTTCGCCGCTGGATTTGAGACGTCGTCATCTGCGACCAGCTTCACGCTGCACCAACTAGCCTACCATCCGGAGGTACAAAGGAAAGCACAGGAAGAAATAGATCGAGTGATGACCAAACACAACAATAAACTTAGCTATGAAGCTATAAAAGAGATGACGTATTTGGAATGGGTATTCATGGAGGGCATGAGAATATTCCCGTCGTCAGGTTTCCTTGCCCGCCGGTGCGTGCGCAAGTACACGATCCCCGGGACGGACATCACCATAGACAGAGGAGTGAATGTGAACATCCCGCTGCAGGCGTTGCACAACGACCCGCAGTATTTCGATAACCCGTCGGAGTTCAGGCCGGAGCGGTTCTCTCCGGAGGAAGTCGCCAAAAGACACAAGTTCGCATATTTACCTTTTGGAGATGGCCCACGATCTTGCATCGGTAAGTACATAATAATCCATTTTAACTTAAAAAGAGCTTTAGTTAAGTTATTTTGTCCTTTTCGCAACTTGATCATGAACTCTTCTTTTCCTATATAAACATATGTATGTCTTAAGATCACTTAAATATCCTGTCGCCCTGTCGAACTTTTGCGTTTAGATAAATAGGCGCGAGTTTTGTTCCGTCTACTGTTTTTATCAATATATCTCTAAAAGAGTCTATAGGATTTAAGATATAAATTGCGCAAATAACCCACATCAGCAGAACTAATATTTTATTCATGTCGGAACCACTACCCCAAAGGAGAATGCCGTGCCGGAGGATTAAGCAGTGAAAATAATTAAAATATACTAATCTTGCAGTAGATTCGTCAGTGAAAGATCATATTTTGTTTATTATTAACAATTAATTGTCGTAGTAAATTTTGAACTAATTGTATGTAACCTTATATTATTATAATTGGTCAGGTGGTCGGCTAGGCCTGATGCAGTCGCTGGCCGGTCTGGCGGCGGTGCTGGCGCAGTGCTCGGTGTCCCCCGCGCCGCACTCACTCCGACAACTGCGCTCCGATCCCACTTCCAGTATTGTGCAGAACATCATAGGTGGCATCCCGCTCTACTTCCACATTCGGAAGGGATTATCTCACTCTACTGAATTAGACATCAAAACAAATAAAATTCTCTGAACGGTGTGGTGAATGTCTTCAAGATGTTTGTAGAGTGTAATTATAGTAATATGAAATTGTGAATGATTTGTGTTTAATGAGTGTAACAAATCAAGTTAGTAATTCGTTTAAGAATTATAATTTGGTCTGATATAGACTGACAAGGTATAATATAATGTATTTAATTTTTATATATATTTTTATTGTTATTGTTTTTAATTGTGAGTAATTTCCATCGACATATATGTAATTTTTAAGAGTCTAAGAGTTTGATAGTTTTGGTAAGGGGGTGCCATCAACCTGCATCGCGCCAGCCTGCCGGAAGATATTCACATTTCCTTCGAAGAGCTTTACAACTATCATTATTATATTTTTTTCTTAAGATGATTCATGTCACAACATCACAAGTCTAGACCAAGCTGATAACATCTCCGTTGGCTATGGCTGTGACACAAAGTGTAGAGTTTCTATATCGTTAAATAATTTTTAAATTACTTTTTTGAAATGTTAACTTTCATTCGTCTTATTTTTCTCTATCATATTTTTTCTTACTGTTTTTCCACACTAATAAATGAATCAGTTATAATAATTTCTTTCCAACTACTAATACGTTGCACGTATCTTAATAAGAACCTCAAATCTACGACACAAAGGGTGTAATAATTTTGAACATCTCTCGTTTGTTAAATCCCATTAAATAAAATTAAGTAAAGCTCTACTCGGTATCTCTCTGTCAGTATCTATTCGCCTATTAGCTCAAGTGAAAATATTTGGGTTGTTTTACATGTTGCAATAACTTACAAAACCTTAGTTGAGTAAATTACGTAGGCTCCAGCCGGAGGATGCAAAAAAAACCAATTTAATATACTTAATTTATTAATAAAATAATACAATTTGAATTAATTCTAAGGAGATGTCTAATGGTCGATGTATGTACCAGAAGTGAAGCTTGGGAACGGAACGTCGGCGCGGTGTCCACCGTGATGACGTCTTGCTGTATCGGCAATTTGGTTGTTTCATCAATGTGCATTGCGAAATCATCGATGAGCTGATGTCTGTTACTAAGTACACCGTCGTTTCGCAATATCGTATCGGCAATTCCTTAGTCACACCATAACGTAACACCTCCCTCCTGAAGAACAGCAACTATTTTTTAACGTTCAGTAAAAATGTTGCTGGGTTCATTTCTATAATTTCAGGTTTTACATTTGAAGGCATTTTCGGTTGTTCTAAATCTTGATCTTTAGATTTTGTTGTCGGAGGTTCGTTTTTCTTGCAATTGAATAGATTATAACGGCGAGCCACGAAGATCATAATGATTACCAATGAACTTGATAGTATGAAGTAAATGGGTATCGTAGTATGATACATAGTCTGATCTATAGCTTGATCTAGCTTTATTGGTGTCTGCAATGATATTTTAGAGTTACTATCATGCAGGTTCTCTAAATTTATGGAGTTGAGTTGAATACGTGGTTCGTCATCTAGTCTTGAATAGTTTTTCATGGGTGAGTCCTATTATTTTCAGTACATGTCCCTTGATACGGTTGTCGGTATTGAGTATGGTAAACTCTGAAGTTTTCAGTAAGCAGTTATGCGGGATTACGGCCAAATAGCTCCCTTGAAGAGTTCTATAGAGATCTTGTCCGCAAGATGTCTGCACCTTAGTTGGATTTGGAAAGCACAATGTATAGTGCATATCGTCAAGTTGTTCTAAAGCTTCTTTCACCAGTATAATTGAACTGAGTTTACAGGATGGATCCAGTTGCTGCTGATTGATTAACTGTGGAACACAGTTGGGTTGACTTCCAATTTTGTAGCTGGGTTTTACTTCGCAGAGATACCACTGATTGATCTTCGGACATTCTGTCTCTATGTACATAGAACCATTTCCATGAATTGCTATAAAAGGTGATGTTGGAATGAGGACTTTATTATATTTATTGGGTACAATGGATAATTTATATAGGTCAAAGGTTTCAGGAGAGACAATCGGTACCTTAAAAACTATCACTATCTGCTTATCGATAAAGTAATATCCCAACCTAATGATATCATAATAGTTCCTAAGATCTATATCAAGAACTTCATGTTGAGAGTATAAAGCTCTTATCGTATTTATCATATTATTAAGTGAACCTAAGCTAAGAATAGAATGAGATGTGCTCGATGCACGAATAAAGGCTAAATTATTTTCTAACTTATACAACTCTTCCGATAAGGATTCTATGTTATCGCTTAATATTACAAAGTGCTGAGCTAAATGTGCATACTTAATCAAATCTGTTTCCTTGGTACTATCATTTTTCATAATTAACTTTAAAACTGACACTATTTTATTCTGATTCTCTACGATGCTATCCAATATTTTAGTATGATGTAATGTCCAATCTTTAGTCAGACTTATATGATTATTAATTTTAGATTCTAATTTTAGTTCGTTATTCTGAAGGATTTTTATGGCATTATTGTATTTAATAGCATCTGTATAATCTAGATTTCCTGAAATGCTTTTAATAACTGAACCGAGTCCGTCGATGAGTCCTCGTTTAACACGATTAGGTTCAAATGAATGCAATTGTTCAGAAACCTTTTCAATTTTATCAGAGAGATATTCAATATGTGGCTCATACAATGATAAGGTTTTGTTCTTAAGTTGAGGCCTAAGTTCATTTAACTGAAACTTTACTGTTTCAATTTTATTGTGAATTTCGTCAAGTTCAATAGTTTGAAGAAAAGAATGATAATGGGATATTATTTTTGTTCCTTACAGGAACAAGGATTAAATTAAAACGAAAATTTGATGTTGTAGGTATACGTATTCCACCTCTTCAATAATTATTTGATACATTAAATGTATGTATGTGGGAGCGCGTACAACGTATTGATCTATCGCTAGCCGATGTGTGAATGGGTAGATGCGCGGGCGCTAGACAGGCGCGCACATCCTCCGGGCCGTTGAAAGCTTCAGAATGGCTTTCAAGTATGGTCCGCAGCAGGCAGCAGGCAGATGCGATTAAGGGCGCGGCGCACGGTGCCGCGCGCTGTAGCTATGTCAGCGACGCGAGGGATGCCGTCAGCGCCCGGGAAGAGCGCGCTCACTCTACCGAGGCGCCAGCAGAGCGGAGGCGCGCCGTCGTCTTTCAGCAGGACAAGATCGTCCATCCGCAAGTCTCTGCCCTTGATACGCCACTTAGTGCGCTGTTGCAGCTCACCGACGTATTCGTTGGACCAGCGCTGCCAGAAGTGCTGGCGAACTTTTTCGAGGCGCTGGTACCGGTTGAGGCGATGTGTTTCACAACCCATCACGTCAGGTGCTGGTAGCGCGGTGAGTGGCCTGCCAATTAAAAAGTGTCCCGGGGTAAGTGGCTGTAGGTCATCAGGGGAAGGACTGAGAGGACATAGAGGACGGCTATTGAGGATAGCCTCAATTTGTGCAAACAATGAGGCTAATTCTTCAAAGGTTAAGTGTGCGCTTCCCATTATCCTATGTAAATGAAATTTGGCTGATTTAACCCCGGCCTCGTGATAGCCACCAAAATGAGGAGCGTATGCTGGCGTAAATTTAAAATCTATGCCTTGCTGAGCTGTGAAATCTGAAATAGAATTTACAACATCCCTTGATTTCAAAAATTCCTTCAATTCGTTAGCAGCGGCTACAAAATTTGTGCCGTTATCACAAAATATTCTTTTAGGTAGCCCTCTTCGAGCTATAAAACGCTTTAGAGTCAATATAAAAGCGTCCTTGGAAAGCTCACTGACTGCTTCCAAGTGAATACATTTAAAACTAAAACAAATAAAAATGCATAGATAGCATTTTGTAATTTTGCACCCTCTTCCCTTACGGTCCGTTATGTAAAACGGGCCAGCAAAATCAGTTCCTACATTATTAAAAGGAAAATCAGGGAGTACACGTTCCGATGGTAAATTGCCCATAATATTTTTCATAGGTTGACCTCTAAAACGGCTACATACAAAACAGTTTCGAGCAGTGCGTCTAGCTAAATTCCGCCCACCGATAGGCCAATATTTATTTCTTATGGATGCAAGAAGAAGCTGAGGCCCAGCATGCATAAGCCGTGAATGTTCTTGTTGAAAGAGAAGGAGAGTGAGATGGCTTTTAGAGTGCAACAAAATTGGATGTTTTTTATCAAAACTATAAGTAGAAGCCTCAATACGACCACCTACACGAAGAATACCTTCAGAATCGATAAAAGGATTAAGTGACACAATAATAAATTTTGGTTTAAGTGATTTCTTTTTTAACAATAGAGAAATCTCATCTCCAAATGAATAGTTTTGCGACATTTTAATTAAAATATTCATAGACCTCTCAAGTTCTGTAGCCTGGAGTATACCGGTAAGTTTATTATTTTTATTGGCCTTTTTAGCATTATGAAACAATCTTAAAATGCGCGCATAGGCACGCTGTGCAATTGTTAGCCTAGAGATCCTTGAGAGATTGAAAGGAGGCTCCTCCACCAAAGCAGGAAGAGCTTTAATCTCTGGAAGCACCTGACTTTTGAAAGACTCTCTTAAAGGCCAATGCGACTCATCGAGAGACAAAAAGGAGGGACCCTGCCACCATAGCCTAGAAGCGGCTACTTGAGGTGGATCAATGCCGCGTGATACAAGATCAGCAGGATTTTGTGATGTCGGAACATAGCGCCATAGAGACGGATCAGTAAGGTCTTTAATGGCACTCACCCTGTTACCTACGAAAACCTTCATAGCCTTCGTGGTATATAACCATGACAACACTACCTTTGAATCTGACCAATAAACGTGGTTATCAATTTTACACCGTAAAGCCTGTGTCACGACTGAAGCTAATTGAGCACCGAGCAAAGCAGCGCATAATTCTAAGCGAGGAATAGTGGTCGGTTTTATAGGAGAAACGCGTGATTTTGCACAAAGTAGCCTGACCATCGTGACCCCTTGCGAATTAGAGGACTTCAAATAAATGCAAGTACCATAAGCCCTTTGAGAAGAATCACAAAAACAATGCATTTCAATAAAAACTGGATTGTCTACCAAAACAGTTCTAGGTATTCTCAATTGTGAAATTATCTTGAGACCCTTAGCGAATTTTAACCAGTCCGCCTGTATAGTGTCAGGGACAGGATCATCCCATCCTATTTTTTCTATAGCCCACAGCTCTTGAATAAGCATTTTTGGTTTAATTGTACAAAGAGACAGCAAACCAAGTGGATCAAAAATCTTAAAGGTAGAAGACAAAATAGTCCTTTTGGTTGTGACATTGTCAGAAATTGGCTCTATGGGGAAATTTAAATCATCCGATTGAGGATTCCATCCTACACCAAGAGTACATGTCGCATTACTAATAACAAGCGAACCGCTATTTTTATCGAGATTACTGTGATCAAGCACCAAGTTGGAACGATATTTTCTAAGACAAAAACCACCTTTAGTAAGAGCTTCAGCCACAGACCTTTGAATGTAGAGCAAATCTTCTTTGGATTGAGCTCCTGTCAAAAGGTCATCAATATAAAAATCCCTTTGAATGATTTCTTTAATTTTAGAATCGTTAGAATCTTCACCACATTGCGATAAGCAACGAGTGCTGAGAAAACTGGCACTTGAGAACCCATAGGTAACTGTATTTAATTGGAAAGTGCGTAAAGGCTGTGTCTCATCGTCCCGCCATAAAATCAACTGAAGACTACGATCATGTTCATCAACAATGATCTGACGATACATTTTCTCTATATCCCCAGAAAGTACATATTTATAAAGACGAAAACGAACCAAAATATTAAACAGAGAATCCTGAATCGTGGGTCCTATCATTTGGATATCGTTCACAGAGAAACCAGAAGAAGAGCGAGCCGAGGCATCAAACACAACTCGAAGTTTAGTAGACTCACTATTTTCCTTCAATACAGGATGATGAGGCAAATGATATTTAACCTCATTACAATTTTTAGTCTCATAGACTGAAAGGTGGCCTAAAGCAGCATATTCATTAATAAAATCAATATATAATTCCTTAAGCAATGGCTGCCGTCTGAAACGTGCCTCAAGATTTAGGAATCTTTTTTTAGCTAAACGATATGAGTCTCCTAAACAATCTATACTATCACGAAGTGGAAGTTTGACACAAAAACGACCGTCACTACAGCGAGTGGTATTAGCGAGAAAGTGCTGTTCACACAGTCTTTCTTCCTCAGATAAAGTCGCGGCATCAGGGACACTTTCTAGTTCCCAAAACCTTTCCAAATCGTCTCTGAGATTGGTGAGATCATCGTTTCTTGCAAAATTACAATTAATTTGACCTTTAATCGACCTTACGGGAAATATAGTCCCAGCGACGAGCCAACCAAGTTTTGAACTACGTAATACAGGTAAATTATCACCTAATGAATGCTGCTTGGAATCAATAATATTCCAGAAAAGATCAGCACCGATAAGCATATCGACAGCAGATGGTTCATTAAATCTTGGGTCTGCCAATTTAAATCCTGACAAATTGAGATGCTCTATATTGAAATAGGCCTTAGGCAACTTGCTGGAAATTATAGGCAAGACGAGACAAGATATTGTAACATTAAATATGTTACACATTGACTGAACGCGCACAGAACAACGTTCAGGTTTAAGGTTCAGTGGAGAGTCACCGATACCAACTACATTAAGGTTGGAAGGCTGTGGAGTCAAACTTAAACCTTGTTTTACACGTTCGGTAATGAAAGAGGACTGACTCCCGCTATCTAACAGAGCTCTCACTGTCATACTACTATTAGTATCAGGATTAAATATTTTTATTTCAGCAGTACATAATAATACTTCTGAAGAAGACAAGGCAGACATCGAAGCCGATTCGGGAGTGGGTGGATTATCCGTTTTGTTTAACGGTTTATGCAAGAGTGTGTTATGACGCTGTTTACAAAGCTTGCATGCCACACGAAGTTTACAACGATGCGTAATGTGCCCACTTCTCAAACAATTATGACACAACTTCGAAGAAGATACAAAGGACATCCTATCATCTACTGATTTATCCTTGAATGCGGCACACTCGTAAAGGCGATGCTGACACTTACATAATATGCATTCAGGGGGGGTAGAAGGGGATTGCTCCTTAGAGGAGGTTATCAAAGCCTTTGTTTGAGGTTTGTGTCGTGAGGCGCCATCTGTGGGCGAATAATGTTTGGGTGACTGCTTACTACGATTCACAGTTTCAAGAACGTCAGCTCGATTTCTCAAAAAACTAAAAAAATATTCAAGACAAGGAATGTCTTGTAATAAGTTTCTATTTTCTTCCCATTTAAAATATGTTTTGGAATCTAATTTTTCTGCAACTATATAAATAACTAACATATCCCATTTCTCAGTAGGTAAACCTAATGTGCTAAGAGCTCTCAAGTTTTTGGTTACGTGATCAATAATGAAACGTAAGGACTTATCAGTTTCCCGTACGGACTCGAGACTGAACAAAGATTTTAAATGATTGTTAATTAATTGACGCTTATTATCATAACGCTTACATAAAAGATTCCAAGCTTCCATGTAATTCTTATCATTAACCTCTAAATTACTCACTACACGAGCTGCTTCACCTTCGAGATACGAATTCAAGTAATAAAATTTATGAATGTTTTTAATTTTATTATTGTCGTGAACCAATGATGTGAACGTATCCCTAAACTCGAGCCACTTAAAATACGTGCCATCGAAATTCGGTATTTTTATAGTAGGCAATTTAAACCCAAGAGGTTCGCGATCATCGTGATGAGAGTGAGAACAATGAGAATTGGACGCCGAAGAGGAACGTCTATCACGCTCGTGCGGAGTATTGTTTTCGATCAACTGTTGGGCTAAAGCTATACAATGGTAAAAGTCTTGTTCCATTGAATCCCTAACGGACAGCTCAAGATCCTGAGTGGAAAGATTATTCACTTCAATCTGACTCTGAACATCATTAAAGTCATCAAATAATAATTCAAACTTCGACAGTCTAGTTTTAAGCTTAATGGTTTCAAGGGACGGTATGGTTTCGAGCGAAGACAAAGATTCTAAATAATTTTTAAACCTAGTAACTCGACCCTTAATTGAACTTCGTTTAGAATACAAGTCCTTATTTGCCATTTCAAGTTTCCCAGCATCAGACTCAGACATTTCAATAATAAGTTAATCAAAACTAAGCCAAGTAAAATAATTAACTCATACGCTCCTCGTTTCGTTGAGATGCGACGCTCGAAGTGTGGCTATCGGTCGACCGGCTAGCAGGGCTGAACGATCGGAATGCACGGGGCAGTTCAGCGATGCAGCGGAGCCAGATGACGCGCTGCCGACGGGTGCGCGTTCAGAGATAGCCTTGCACGCTGAAGCGATTGAGCGCTGGAATAGAAACGGTGCAAGCGGACAAACAAAGGATAATGCAGTTAGGATGCGTATGGGCAGCTATAGTTATGAAATATAGGTTGTTTACGACTATTTTATAAAAGAATTCGCTATGAATCAGAACTGATTTGATGAAATTGATGTACGATTGAAGGAGTTAGTTATTTAAGCCGAAACAAAGATAATGATGAAGTGATTAATGATTGCTTAAGCAGAGTTGGGAGAAAATATATTTTCTTATGGAAAATTTAAAGAAAACTTTCAATAATATATTGAAATAAGATTTTAAAATGAGTGAAAATGCGATAGTATAGATAATTAGCGCTGTAAATCAGAGAAATTGTGTGGAATTGTATCTATATGGAATGAATGCATAGGTTAAGCACGTTCTAAAGAGATGCAAGCGCGCTTATTTAGGCCAACGGATATAGCCGTAGAAAGTAAAAGCATTCATAAAATAGCACAAATAGACACTTTATGAAATAATTAACCTCTCTGAATGCACAAATTAAGGAGGAACGAGAAGGAAAAATAAAAGGAACGGGCTCACTAATGGCAAGGCGGTCGACGCTGTTGCACTGATGCTCATCCAGCTGACCCTGCTGCTTGCTGAAACCGATGATGAACTTCTCGTGGTGTTCCCGGCACGTGCTCCTCACTGTCCCTCAGCGGAGACAGCCATGTGCTGCACGTACTGCACGTGCTCTGGCCAAGAAACGCTGTAGAACTCTTCTTGTACTCCTAGATGCCCTGCAGAGGCCTAGCAAGACCTTCCAAGGTCCTGGACAGCCCCACCAATGGTCTTCCGAGGTGAAGACTCGCTGAGTAATTCTTCTTTGGATCTCCTAAAGCCCTGCAAATCTGCATAGGCCCACCAAATGACCCTTCGAAGCGTAGTTTGAATAGGGCACGCGGTAACAACGTGGCGTGAGACGGCGCGGTACGTGGCGGTTAACACTTTGTCCAGGCGTTATTTAACAGTCCGAACAAACTGGAACTTCTGGGTAAAAACGAGGACTGCAGGTCCTGTCACGGTCGCCAATTTGTTCCTTACAGGAACAAGGATTAAATTAAAACGAAAATTTGATGTTGTAGGTATACGTATTCCACCTCTTCAATAATTATTTGATACATTAAATGCATGTATGTGGGAGCGCGTACAACGTATTGATCTATCGCTAGCCGATGTGTGAATGGGTAGATGCGCGGGCGCTAGACAGGCGCGCACAATTTTAGTAGGGCCTAATTTAAAAGGAAGCAAACCGGGTCCATCTTCTAATGATTCAATTGTTACGTCCTGTGCTCGTACCAGGTGGAACAATATCGGCAGTAGTATCCTGTAACAATGAAGATTTTGGTGTTCTTTTCAGGCGTGATTTAGCTACGGGTCCGCGTTTCTTTTTGGTATATATATGTATGGGAAGATCTGCTAAAACTGTATCATGTGTATAACGTGGTGCTAATTTTTGTCTGCTTGCCATGGGATTACGTACATAGATTGATTGGTCAGGATTGTATTCCCTTTCAGGTTCACGATCTTTATTCCTATTTTCGGTAAGTACTGTACGGTCATGTAAAGAGGTTTCGTTTATTATAGCGTATGCTTTAGCAACCATTTTCTTATGTTCCTGTGTATATTGTTGAAGCAAGTGTTCCGATAGATCAATATCTATCGGATCTCGTGGATCAAAATGCCCAGTTATTATTTCTAAGGGTCTACATTTCGTAAAACTATGGATTGAACTATTATAGGCCCAAACGGCATATGGCATAAGATTAACTACAGATTCATTTTTCTGTTCTAATTTTAGAATTCTTAAGTGTTCAAGGATGGTTGAGTGAAAACGTTCTATCATGCCATTATCATTAGGGCTATGGGCAAGTATTTTATGGTGTTGGATTTTATGTAATTTTACAAATTCAGAGAAGAGTTGATTGGTGAACTCGGGACCTTGGTCTGTCACTATTGTCAATGGTACGCCATGGTGAGTGCAAAACTTAAGAAGGGCTTGGACTACACTGACAGCTGTACCATCTCGGAGATAGTATGCTTGTGCATACTTGGAGAAGGCATCTACTAAGGTAAGGTATTTTTCGTTTTGAGCAGTGAATAAGTCGAGGTGTAATATCTCAAAAGGTTTAGTCGGAGGTGGTACTATACAAAACTTCTGTTTAACAGGATTGCGGTCATATTTAGCTTGACCACATATATTGCAACCATTTATATACTTTGCAACATGCTCTTTCATCTTTGGCCAATAATACCTGCGTGAAAGAGCCAAGTAACATTCACTTATACCACGGTGATTAGTTTTACCCTCGTGGTATTTCTGTATAATTTCCTGTTGACGCAAATATTCTTTTACATTCTCTACTTCGGTTTTAGTAAGGATAAGATTCATAGCTGAGCTTTTAAATTTATCTTGAATAATGGGGATCACTCTGTACATTGCATTCTGCGGATAAATAACAATGCCTGTTTTTACTTTGGGGTTAACGTATTAATAACGTCTTCCTCTAGGTTTGACTCTGATAATTGAATGGATGTACGCGTATGGGTTTCAAAGGGCTTAGTAACTGTAGCACGTTTTTTTATATCACCTACTATTGTAAAACATATCTGTCTATTGAACTTATTGAGAGGTTCATCTGATATAGGGACTTCTAGGATTGGGTTTTCGGCATCGGAGTGAACTGTAAGAGTAGAAGACCCTGTGGTTGAGAGTACTTTTTCGGAGTGAACACTGGAATGAGCTGTAAGAGTGGATGATCCTGAAATTGAGTGAGCCTTTTCGGACAGATTGACAGCAATTGAACTTATTTCTTCATTATTAATTTCAATCCGGGAGAGAGCATCGGCGTTAACATTGTATTTACCACGTTTATAAATTACAGTAAAATTATATTCACTAAGTTTTAGTCTCCAACGGGTTAATCTTGAATTTGGTTCCTTAAGATTCATTACCCATTGAAGGGGCTTATGGTCGGTTACAATCTTGAATTTACGGCCGAATAAATACGGGCGAAAATATTTAGTTGCCCAGACTATAGCTAGAAGCTCTTTCTCGATTGTACTGTAATTTATTTCGCTAGTATTCAGAGTTCTAGACGCATATGCGATTGGTTTATCAGAACCTATAGGCCCTTGAGAAAGCACTGCGCCTATTGCTAAATTTGATGCATCAGTTGTTAGAACAAATTCTTTCGTGAAGTCGGGATATTGTAGAATTGGATCGTTAGTTAATAAGGTCTTACATTTCTCGAAACAACTAAGGTAGTTGGATTCGTTATAAGTGACTTTGGATCCCTTCTTTAAACACTGAGTCATGGGCTTTGTAATACGAGCAAAGTCTGGTATAAATTTCCTATAATATCCTAGTAAGCCTAAGAAACGTTTTATTTCCGTGGGTGTTTTAGGTAGGGGAAAATTTTGGACTGCAGTAATCTTGTCTGGGTTGGGCTTAATTCCGTCTTTACTGATAATATGTCCTAAGTACGCTGTCTCTAGTTTGAAGAACTCGGACTTGTCTAATTGAATTTTAAAATTCGATTCTCGTAGTCTTTTGAATACTTTTTCTAGGTTGACCATATGCTCTTGTAGTGAGGTACTAAAAACTATTATATCATCTAAGTATACTAGGCAGATAACGTTCTGAAGACCCCTAAGAACATTGTCCATGACTCTTTGAAATGTCGATGGGGAATTTTTAAGACCCATCGGCATTCTCAAAAATTCAAAGTGACCGTGTTCGACATTGAATGCGGTCTTAGGTATATCCTCAGGATCCATTTCCACCTGGTAAAATCCACTAGCGAGATCTAGCGTAGTAAAATAGTGACAATTACCTAGTTTGTCTAATACGTCAGTTATGTTGGGGATCGGATATTTGTCATCTATAGTTTTCTCGTTAAGTTTCCTAAAATCTACCACTAAACGCCACTTCTTTTTACCTGATGCGTCAGCTTTCTTAGGAACCACCCATATGGGAGAACTCCACGCAGATTCCGAAGGCCTAATTATATTTTGGTCTAACATCTTTGTTATTTGATCGCATACTTCCTGTCTATGTATATACGGATATCTGTAACTTTTTGTATAAATGGGCACTTCATCAGTTGTACGAATATGATGTTTAATCCGGTTAGTAAAGGTAAGAGCCTCTCCTTCTATATAAAACACATCAGCGTATGTAGCACACAGTGCTTCTAAATTAGTGCATTCTTCAATATTTAAGTGATCGGTACGCAAGCGAGACAAAACTTGGTCAGCGCGAGATGATGGTAGTGGTTTAGTACGATTGCACTCAGTATTAAACACTGCCGCACTAACTGGATGATCCATGGAAAAGATTATGTCATTCTGAGTATGATTCGAGATTTCAATAAAACCACGATTTTTACTGATATTAGTTATGCATTCACCTATAATACAGTTTGATATAGATTGCTCGGGAATGAATGCATCACCGTCATGAATATTAATCGGTACCCTAACCAATTTTGATGAATGGGCTGGAATTATATCTTCGTACAAATTACAGTTTCGCGAATCATACATAATAATCGAATTAGATGCCTGACGAGTTATAAGCATTTTAGTTTTTAAATCTATATTCGATTCCCATTTATTCAAAAGATCCAAACCAATCAACCCATCAAAGTAGTCGTGAAATTTATAAATAAAAAGGGTAATATCATCGTTCTCATTAAATTCCTGAAAACAAGGTAAGGTAACAGAATAATCATTACGAGTCGTAGCATGAACATTAGATACTTCAAAAGGATCATAATTCCATGGCAAGAATGGATATAATTTTTTTATAGTTTCAGGGCTAATAAAAGATTGGTTAGCCCCAGTATCAATCAATAACTTAATAGGGGGGTTCGATATCTGTATATATGGTAATTGTCTTTGGGTATGTAAGTTAACATCTATGATGGTTTTTCTGATTTCGATTCCTTCTGAAAATCCTCATGTTCATTTGGAGAAACATCATCATGAGATTCTTCAGGTGGGTTTGAATAATACATTTCAGAATATTGACGTTCATCATTATCGCACACATAATTGGGATATTCGTAGTAGTCATGATTGAAGTAATAATCTGAGTAATTATAGGGTTCGTGCAAATTCTCATAACATTCGTTAAAATTCATTTCCCGAGTTTTAAAATAATTTCCAGGG
Source organism: Tetheella fluctuosa (assembly GCA_951216915.1). Lineage (NCBI taxonomy): Eukaryota > Metazoa > Arthropoda > Insecta > Lepidoptera > Drepanidae > Tetheella > Tetheella fluctuosa. The sequence goes on along the minus strand of OX578229.1, from coordinate 143,874 downwards.
GGCGGGTTTCCAAACTTAGTCCAATCATGTCCACTAGGTGGTAAGGTCTTTGTAACATAGTGGCTGACGCCACTCATTGGCTGTACTGAGTTACTTAATTTAGGGGGCGGATTCCTAGGTGGAATCCTGAAGACGTTGCTCTGGGGTCTGTAATTAGGCGGTGGTGCAGAAAATATTTGCTGCGTGCGCGTGGGGCCTCTATACATAGGGACCTGGTTTAAATTAGGTTTCCATACTTGTGGGGAACGCTGAAACTGTTGGAAAGGAGTTTGTCTAGATGGACCTGGCATATTAAATACATACGGCCTTGATGATGATGCCATTGGTGGTATAGGACCATGGGAAAATTTCGGAGGCTGGCTCATTTGTGCGTGAGGTTGCAATCTCCTATCGGAGTTCTCATTTTGTTGCTGCATATATAACGTATTCGTTTCTTCATGCACGTATTCTAAAGCTTTTTCTATAGAATCCGGTCGCATACAGCGAATACGCGATCCTAACGGGTCCTTAAGGCCACGCAAATATGCCTGAAGGCTTAACTTTTTATAAAGTGACCGTTTTGACTCTATTGTACTCGCCACAGTTTCGTGTAAGCTAATATATGTCATTATAGTACTGAAAAGGTTTTGACAATTTTCATAAAATTCTTGAGGGGACAAAGATCCCTGGGTTAATAACGCGAGATCGTTATATAATGAGGTCTCATCGCGTTGGTCAGCAAAATTATTGACAAGGGCATTTCTAACACCTACCCAGCATTCTGGAATTCCATTGGAATTTATTAATCGAGCGGCATTTCCAGTAACTTTGTTCAATATGCCATTTATTAAAGATAATTTAATTAATTCATTATCTGGTTCCGGGTCTAAAAATTCTCGTACAAGTTGATCGCATAATTTTATAAATCTTGTAAGTACGTGTGGGTTTCCGTCAAACTCTGGAACTAACCGAAGTGCTTTCAAGATTTGATCCATTTTATTCTGAGCCATATTACTTATCTCTAAAGTACCTAAATTACCACAATTATCTAAATTAATATTTCTGTTTGCGTCGTGCAAATCTAATCTATAATTTCTATCTAACCTAGGGGACCGCGATTGCCTGGGATGGAAAATCTTGGAATATTATAATAATCTTATAGGAAAAGGAAGCAACTCAAGAATGATTCTAAAGTACTTACATTTGCATTATTGGTATCTCTGCTGTATCTATGTCTTGATACTCCGCCGGGCTGCAGCTCTAGGTTCTGGGATCTCGATGGGCTGAAAGCCGGTCAGTCGCGCGGGACTTACTTCAGCTATATATTCGGAAATCTTCGCTGTTGATCGCGCCACGCACTGACTCGAGATCCTACCGACTGCGCCAATTACGTAGGCTCCAGCCGGAGGATGCAAAAAAAACCAATTTAATATACTTAATTTATTAATAAAATAATACAATTTGAATTAATTCTAAGGAGATGTCTAATGGTCGATGTATGTACCAGAAGTGAAGCTTGGGAACGGAACGTCGGCGCGGTGTCCACCGTGATGACGTCTTGCTGTATCGGCAATTTGGTTGTTTCATCAATGTGCATTGCGAAATCATCGATGAGCTGATGTCTGATAAACGAACTGCAATTTATATAATTGAGAAATAATCGGACGCGCGTCACGCAGTCATGCACGCACGGACCGACTGCGGGCGGTTCATCTCACCGCCATACTACCTGTACCACTCAGAAGTTAAAACTATTAAAAATATAAGTATGACGCCTATTTATAACGCAATAGCACTAAAAACTAACTGAGGCGAACTGAGGCGGGAGGGTATGAGGGACTATGTTTTGTTTTTCATTTAGATGGCGTTAGCTATTTGCGCACAATCGAAAAGGATCATCTTACCTCTTGGGATCAACTCGTACACCATTCACTATAGTTTGACCCAGTCTAAGGTTATGAGCCTTACAGTATCTACTTACCAATTATAATGTGATTATGGTACTAATAGCTATTAATGTTATCTAATCGTATCCAGGAGTCGCTACTTCAGACGGCATGGTTTGAAAGTAGGTAGGTACTAACATTACACACGCCTGCCTATCTAGTACCTATTCAAACATTATTGTAACCACAATGTAACCTGTTGTTGCTCTTTAGGGTTCCATACCTGAAAATGGAAAAAGGAACTCTTATAGGATCACTTCGGTGTCTGTCTGTCTGTCGGTCTGTCAAGACCTTTCTCTCAGGAACCCATGGAGGTATCAAGTTGAAATTAATATCAACAAACTCTACAATCTCTTGGAGCTGTGAAAAAAGCAAACTTCTAAATCAACGCAATCAAAAGATACGGCCGTTTATGACGCATATTTTGAGACTGGCAAGGAATTCAAAACCTATAGGGTACTTTCCGTTGACCTAGAATCATGAAATTTGGCAAGAAGCATTGGCACAAGTAAAAAAATAAATCCGAAAACCATAATTTTGTTGTTAATTTTTGTTTTGAGATTATAAACTTATGGTATGGCAAATGGTAAACTGACCGCGGCCTATATCGATATATGCAGACAACAGTTTTCAACGACAAAGTTAAATTAGTCCCTCAATCCATATATAATATTATAACGTTAATATTCCCGTGACGAACTATTTACATACCTATAAGCTTGAACGGAAACCCTCGGTGCGCGAGTCCGACTCGCATTTTGGCAGTTTCTTTTGTGCTGGTCTATTTGATTAAAAAATATATTCATTATAATTTATGTATTTATTTACAATTATTTAAAAAAAATACAAACTATAATATATAGAAAATATCCTCAAAGCTCTCGCTACTGTCTGTATTACTACTGTATAAATAGTAAATGTGTGGCGTTTAATGTGAAAATACCAACAGATACACAGAAGGTAAACAACTAGATCTCATAGGCTACCACTCCGATTACGGAGTACAGATGATTATACGTTATTGAACGCGGCTAGTCAATACTATTAAAAATTACAAGTAATAAATGATAACAAAGACAAACTGTTGGCAAACCTTTAAATCTATACTTATTATAATTTTTATATTATAAACCTGAAGAGTTTGTTTGTTTGGTTGAACACGCTAATCTCAGGAATTACTGGTTCGAATTGAAAAAATATTTTGGTGTTGGATAGCCCATTTCTCGAGGAAGGTTATAGGTTACTTTTTATTCCAGGAAAACATAAGGTCCCTCGAGAACGCAAGTAAAACCGCGGGGTGAAAGCTAGTCAATAAATAAAAAATAATCATTGTATGTACCTACTTGTTTTAATCTTATTACATGTAACAAAGTAACAAAACGATATAACCACAATGATGTTATCAGTGTGAACTGCGCCTATTATTATAACCCTTACCACTATATAATAGTTGCCGAAACTAAATGTCTTATCATGTTGGACTTAATTAGCTAAACAACATTTTCCAACAATTTCTAAGTACGATGGACTGACTGCGGCTGGATGTGGAAAGTGAAAGAAGGATAAACCGGAGGGAGGAGTGACGCGGTGTGGGAGAGAACAATGTATCTGTGGACGAAGAAGTGGACTGAAAGAGGCTGATGATGAAATCAACGAGCTAAAATAATAATAATAATAAATGTTTATTTCTCTTCACAAATGATGGGCTTATTAACTAAATAACTGATATACATACATTCAACAACCTATATTTGTGAAAGACTGGTTCCTGAGATAATGGTTTACAATTCGGCAAATAAATCTTTTTGCACGCTTATTTACGTGTGCAAACAAGCATGCAAGGTTGCTACCTACTATACCTGTGTTGACACCAAAAATATTTAAGCATCTATACGTATATATAGGTATAGGTACGAATCATTGTCATCAAAATATCATAGTATCATCAGCACACTACATTATTATAAATGTAAAATGCGAGTTTGTTTGTTTATTACAATTAACAATTTTTGATTATTAATAATACTGACAAATAATGCATGCTGTGAAAGTCAGTTGAAGTGAGATAGTATGTAGGTATAGCGATTAAATCAGGACGGAGTCTCTGTTATCCTTTCGCGAAAGATCAAGGGGATGCCGTCTTTGACTGTCTGTACGATGCCAGAGCGCGGGTCGATGAGTGGGTGGCGCGGCGCGCCCGGCGCTGGCTCCACCCAGAACCGTCCCAGCACTGCCGCCAGACCCGCTAGTGACTGCATCAGGCCCATCCGAGCTCCTACACACACAACAAAATAAAAAATAGTCAACAAATTTAAATATTAAATAACTTACTAATTTCGGTAGGTCATTAAAAGTCAACTCACCAATGCAAGCCCGAGGCCCATCCCCGAACGGTAAGTACACGTATTTATTGTCCGACTGCAATACGTCCGGGTGGAAGCGCTCCGGTCGGTACTCGTCCGGGTTGTCGAAGTACTTGGGATCGTTGTGCAGCGCCTGCAGCGGGATCACGATCCCGACGCCCTCATCAATCGTTATGTCAAGTTCTGGGATCGTATATTTACGCGCACATTCTCGTATTAAAAATCCCAGCGACGGAAACATCCTCATGCTCTCTTTGAACGCCCATTCCAGGTACGTCATTTCTTTGATGGCATCGTAGCATAGTTTGTTATCGTATTTAGCGAGAACGCGATCGATTTCTTCCTGCACCTTCTTTTGCTTGTCTGGGTTGTGCGCGAGCTGGTGCAGCGTATAGCTGGTCGCCGACGACGACGTCTCGAAGCCGGCGGCGAAGAAAACAAACACTTGGGCACATATCAACTCATCACTCATTTCTAAGCTTGCGGTTTCCGGAGTACCGTCAGGTTTTATTCTTTCTATTGATTCGCCAATCATAATACCTTTCTTTTTGCTCTCCAGCAATAAGTCGATGAAATCGTTCCTGCCCGAGGGTTCGTTATTTCTCTGATTCAAAATACGTGTCACGAGGCGAGTCAAATCCTCCTCCGCTCTCGTCATGTACTTCAAGTGTTTACAAATTTCGGGAAATACTTCTTTAAGTACCGCCACAACGGCGTCTCTAAATTGGACTTTAAAAATTTTAGCTCCGAGTTTTCTAAAGGCCGAGTCTTCGTCGTTGAGTGAATCGGCATCGATTCCAAACCCACAGGCGCCGATGAAATCGGTGGTGTATCTGGCCATAAGGTCCCTAGCGTCGATCGGTCGCTCGGCGGCGGCGGTGGCTCGCGTGCGCGCCTGCAGCTTCTCGGCGCGCTCCACCACCAGTGGGAACATGGCACGCAGCTTGCCGCTTGTGAACGCCGGCGTCATGCGCTGCCGCAACAGACGCCACAGGTCGCCGTCAGCGAAAAACAGGTTGCGCATGAGAGGCTCGATCACGGTCTTGTGAGGGTTAAGCCCACGAGGATAAAAATATGCGAAGTCTGTGAGCAAGATGCGCTTAATAATCTCTGGGTCCCTGATCACCAGCTCAGGTCGACTTGAACGAAAAAATCCGACTACTTTCTCTTTCGGATATTTCCAGTACATTTTGACGGCCACTTGAGAGACGCTCTTTTGCATGAGGTAGCACATGGCGTTGGTACCGAAGAACGGTATCGGCTTGTCATGCTTGATGCCCCTCGTCTCCCAGTACTTGAAGGTCCTGGTGAGGTATAAGTAGAAGGCCGCCGTGGCGAGCACGACGATAGCGGCGGTGATCATGGCGTAGGTACGATCGCGTCGATATTGGGAATGCGATTAGTTTAAGCTATAACACGACCATGTTTGTTCGCGACGAGTGGTGTACTAGATAACAATATTGTAATATAGCGAGATAACGCGTCGTTCCGCACACACAATCACATAATCACACAACCCGTAACACCGGTCGCGGACCTCGGACTGCGCCGTGCGTCGGCGCGAGCGCTGCTCACATTGACATTATAATTTATAATCATAGCTTTTTTTCTCGAGGCTCCCACAACAGCATTGTATTATCTTGGAATAAAACATGAGAAACTTGGTAAGTAGATGTATTCTGTGAACCGCATTAAGATTTTCACACAAAAATAGAAAAAAAACAATAAATTTAGGGGGTTCCCCATACTTAGAACTGAAACTCATTTTTTTTTTTCATCCAACACATAAGTGTGGGGTGTCTATGGATAGGTCTTTAAAAATGATATAGAGGTTTCTAACATCATTTTTTTCTAAACTGAATAGTTTGCTCGAGAGACACATCCAAAGTGGTAAAATGTGTGTCCCCCCCCTGTAACTTCTAAAATAAGAGAATGATAAAACTAAAAAAAATATATGATGTACATTACCATGCAAACTTCCACCGAAAATTGGTTTGAACGAGATCTAATTAGTAGTTTTTTTTTAATACGTCATAAATCGTAAACCGCAATTTACCTTTCATTCAATCAACTCAAATATAAAAAAAAAATTGGCAAAAGCAAGGTCTTACAGCACAAATAATGGAAAAATCGTAGAGTTGAAAATTTAGGGTTGTATGTATTCTTTAATGTTGTATCATAAAAAATAAAAACAAAAAAAAATATTTAAAAAATAAATAAAAAAAATTAGGGGTGGACTACCCTTAACATTTAGGGGGATGAAAAATAGATGTCCGATTCTCAGACCTACCCGATATGCACACAAAATTTCATGAGAATCGGTCAAGCCGTTTCGGAGGAGTTTAACTACAAACACCGCGACACGAGAATTGTATATATTAGATAAGAAAATAAATAAAAATAGTAACTTAACAAAAACTCAGTCTCATCAAAAAAAATGATAAATCTTTGCTATTAGGCTAATTATCTTTGTTATTTGTTTATTTAACATCTACTTTAATGTGTACTTGTAACCAAGATAATAACAACACCTAAAGACGGTGATGTTATGAAAAAAGATTTTGTGTTCACCGTTTATGTTACTAGAAATTCAATTAGTGTTCAATTTCCTTGCGCCTGGTAATCATCGTGCGGCAACTTCACACAGAGGCGGCTTGACTCGCGCAGGCGCAGGCGCAGTGTGTCGGTGACCATGATTACTATTGATGGTGCCGAAGGTGATATTCATTACCTGACATCCAAATATAAGGAGGATGTCAATGTAATGCTCTTATTTCTCTGTACCTTTATGACTGACTAGCGGTCCCCCGCGGTTTCACCCGCGTTACCGAGAAAAAAGTAACCTATTTCCTTCTCCATACCATAGGCTATCTGCGTAACTATTTGGTCGCGATCGGTTCAGCGATTTAGGCGTGAAAAGGTAACAAATAAACAAACAAACTCACATTCGTATTTTTAGTTAGGATTTGGCGATTTGACTCTTAGCAATGTTTCATGGAAATTTGGTCTGTTATTTCCCAAAATACTGTCCGTGATTTTGTACATTAGCACCCACAATTATAACAGTCCATTTTCTTTTCTTTTTATGTAAGAGAGCTGATAAGCAAGTAGGCGGTAGACAACCTGATGGTAAGTGCCTACCGTCCCTCATAAACATTAGCAATACCAGGGGACTGCCAATAAGTTGCCAATCTTAACAGAGCCTAGAGGGAGTAGAAGGTAACTGGCTCTCAAGCGCTACTGCCGGGGCAGACCGGTGTGCTTGACGACGGGTTTTAACTTGAGGGTAGGCTGCCAAGTACCTTACTACAGTGCTAAGGTTGGATCCTGTCGATATTTTGTTCACCGAAAGCTCAAGCTCATTGTAGGATTGTTCTGCTACTAAACTATCTTATATTAAGTCGATATAGAGCAGAGCTATAAAACTGTGGCGCCCGCGTCCTAACAAACAGCCTCGCCTCGAGGAATGTTTCCGCTTCCGGCCCGGGTTCCGACCACTGCCGCGAGCGCCCTCTGCCGACACTAATATACCAAAACGATTACTGCAAACCTTTTTAATTATAGCAGTAATTTCATGTAATTTTACATAAATATACTTAATTTTTGATGAATCGTTCGTGTAGAATATGAAATAAACAACAAGTATATTTTTATGGGCACTATAGTTTATTTTAATGAATTTAATAGCAACAGTTTTACTTTTCTTCGGATTGAATTTTTGTGTTGTCTTCAGAAATGTAGCGACACGTGACGTAGCGTTCGTAGAGGCGTAGCAGGTGCTACGACGGAGCACCTGCTACGGCCAACACCGTAGGTTCTACGGTGTACGCACATGCTTCTTTGTAAACAGCTATAATAATCCAAGGATCTGGCGCACCCTCGTGGGTTCGTTGAACTCGGCGAACATAATGTAAACCTTTTATATTGTGATATAGTCAGCTAAGTAGCTTCTTTAAGTTAGCTAGAACATCGAGGAGCGCGCGCCACTCGCCCCGTGATAATTATTCTCGAGCAGGAAGTCATTACCGGCACACGAGCATTATTTATGTTCATAAACAAACTAACAAACAAAGTTCCCTCTACCATACATAATTTATCTGCTACAGTTTTTAATATAAATATTAATTATATCATTCCTAATTGTTGTTGGACAGCTGGTTCTGATCCTAATTTCCGAACTATATTTTTAATATTATAAATGCGAATGTGAGTTTGTTTGTTTGTTTGATTCCTTTTCAACCTAAACCGCTGAACTGATCGTGATGAAATTTGGTACGCAGATAGCTTATAGTATTGTTAAGGACATGGGCTGCTTTTTTTCTCGAGAACACGGGCGAAACCACGGGGGACAGCTTGTAAGTAATATTACTCCTCTAATGATAGTACGTGGTAACGTCCGTACACAACGTAGCGAAGATTCAAATTCTACAATGAACTTACGATGAACCTTAAAAATATTATGAAGAAAGCAAGTGAAGACTACAAGTTATCAATGTGATAATCACACTATAGAAAGAAACTGATAGACCAACCAGTAAGTACTTGCCCTCAAATTGTCACAGTCAGTTAGTCTAACTGACTTATTTGACGACACTAACTGTGAGACGACAATTAGCGAGGTGTTTTCCTTCAAAGCTCAAACTCATTGAACGCTAATCGAACCTATCACTTTCTCCGATACAATTTAGATAACTTCTAGAAACTTTACACATGATATTTGTATACTTATGTAGGTTTAGCTTGTTTACGGCGATGATAGCTCAGTGGTAGTGACGTCGAACGCCGCGGCGAAAGTCGTGGGTTCGAATCCTACAATGAGCTTGAGCTTTCGGTGAAGGAAAACATCGTGAGGAAACCATAGCACGGTGGTAGGGTACTTTGTAGTACCCGCCTGGCTGGCTACCACCCTCAAGTTGAAAATCTGTCGCCAAACACCTATTGGTGTGTTCCGGCAGCTGCACTTGAGAGCCAGATCCTTCTAGGCTTTGTGTGCTTGTGCGCGCGTTGCCGACGCTTCCCCCCTCCCCGATGAGCTCTTGCGACCTTACTCACGCGCAGGAACACAACTATAAGTCATCTGCGGTATTATGTAAGGTGGAGGTACTTACCCAGTCGAGCTGCTCAAATGCTGCTCAATTTAGATGATTAAGTAAAATGTGTGTAATTTATTCAAAATTGTTGCTGAATGGAAGTTCCATTTGTCTTTATATCCTAAAGTTTTCCTCCCATACTGGCCGTATAGGTATACCATACAATATGTCATGTTTATATTATAACTTAAGTTGGTACATACCTACCGTAGGTAGAGACCTACTAGTTATGTCAATAAATATCTTTAAAAAAACGCTAGATGTCTGCTGAGTTGGGCTACCACGTGTATAAATGAAAAATCTTGATAAAAAGCCTGATTTCTATAAAAATAGCAATAGAAGTGAGCGCGAATTTTAAGTAAATTGTGTTGATTTGGTACTATTTAGTTTTATTGTTGTTCCTACAATATATCAATAGAAATACTACATTGCTTATTCAGTACCTATTTCAGATTAACCAAAAATTCTGTCATTTAATAAACACCTGAATCCAGAGCAATACTGACATGTCAGGACAAATCCCGATGTCTGGCAACCCTAGCTAGGAGCGGCTTTGATCGCTTTGATCAAGTATCGAGCGCTGCGATGGCCCACGCGCGCACGCGCACACGCTGCGCTGTGCCGGACTCGCGCGCGATTGACACGCGGATCTATTCTCACCCGCTATTATGTACGTCGATGACGCGGAAACGCCCGCGTGCGGGTGACGACATATACTCTGCTAATTATATCTTTTACTATTGACCAATCAAGAGATTGGTGATATTAGCAGTACCTACTAAGATTTTTTTAACTTTTTGTTTAAAGTTAATTTTATTTTTCCATTTTTAGTTTCCTTTGTGTATTGAATACCTCAAGATTTGTCTCTGATCGAGGGTATCAGGGTATCCATATCAACAATAATTTGTCAATAATATTGAATAAGATATTTCAATCGCGATATTCGTGCTCCTTTTCGTTGAGGAATTCCGTCATATCTTCAAAGTAAACATATAGTCGAATTGAGAACCTCCTCCTTTTTTTAAGTTAAAAAGAGTTTGTTGTTGATATTTTGATGGTTCGACGTAGAAGTGTGTGAAAAGGGATCACCCTTTTCTGAGAATCATCTCTCCGGTGATTATATTCGATATGTGCAAATATTTAGGGTGTTCTTGTCGGTGCCTTGAGCCCTGAGGGGGCAACTGGGTATGATCACATTAGTGGTGCGAGACACGAGGCGCGCCGCGAGGGGGCTAGGGGGCGAGGGGGTGGTGAATGTGACGACACGCGACGCGCCCCTAGCGCATCGCATACCCTTAATTGCACATTTCTATTTATTTCAAATATTTGCATCGTTAGATATCTTGCCTCAGATTCTTTCTACAGTTAACGAGAACAATATAATCGACCACAATTTCACCGAAGTAAATGAGCCTAGAGTGTTTGTTTATAGAAATCTTCTTTAGAATAAATAGACTGTATTTGCTTGTACAGATTTTAATTCCCTTTGTAGGGTTTACAGTAATAATTAAAAATATATATATGACATCGTTCGGCTCATCCGACTCAAGATGGCTAAGAAAAGAAAGTAGTTTCGCGCAGAGGGCGCGGAAGAGGGTGGCGCTGTTCGTCTATGGTTTGTTTGCATAAACAATCTCCGCCTCCTTGAAAAGTGGAAACCTCCTGGTTATGGTAGATCCATTAGAGGACAAATTTTGTTGATGGCTCGTCTTAAAACACCTTTGCTCGTCTTTATGTCAGCGACTCTGCAGGCACCATCAGAACCAGGATAAACAGCGGTGATTCTTCCCAAAGGCCATTTCAATGGTGGGTTGGTTTCTTCTCTGATAAGAACTAATTGATTGGGTGTGATGTCCGGTAGTCTGTTTTGCCACTTAGTTCGTTGTTGGAGTTCACAAATATATTCCTGGCTCCATCTACTCCAAATGTGCTGCCTTGCTTGTTCTATGCGGGCATATCTGTGAAGTCGGTTCGGATTAGCGTCTTGTAAATCAGGGGCAGGTAGTGATGTGAGTGGTCTACCTACAAGGAAGTGCCCAGGGGTTAAAGGAACAAGGTCATTCGGGTCTGAGGATAAAGGAACTAGCGGCCTCGAGTTCAAAATTGCCTCAATTTGGCAGAACAATGTAGTGAGCTCTTCAAATGTAAAATTAGCGTTACCAGCGACCCTTTTTAAATGAAACTTGGCAGACTTCACAGCTGCTTCGTAAAGGCCCCCAAAATGAGGGGAATATACAGGAGAAAATTTGAATCTAATGCCTTCATTGACCAACTCTGACACAGCATCTGAATTATTTTTTACAAGTGCAGCGATCTCTCTATTTGCACCGACGAAATTTGTACCGTTGTCACAAAATATCTCGCGAGGCTTTCCGCGGCGAGACATAAAGCGTCGCAAAGCTAATATAAAAGCTTCCGTGGTCAAGTCACTCACAATTTCGAGGTGAACCGCTTTTACCTTAAAACAAATAAACACACACAGATAGCATTTTACTAGCCTAGCGCCACGACCTTTTTTATTAATAATCATAAAGGGTCCCGCATAATCAGTTCCCGTGATCTCAAATGGAAAACCTGGCGATAATCTTTGTTTAGGTAAGTTACCCATAATTTGTTTTGCAACTGCTCCCTTCAGTCGCTTGCATGTTAAACAATTATTACATACTCGTTTTGCTAATATTCTACCACTTATCGGCCAGTACTGTTCCCTAACGACTGAAAGAAGCAATTGCGGCCCTGCATGCAGTAACTTCACGTGAAAATGTTTCATAATTAATTCAGTATAATAATGCTTACTGTCTAATACAATTGGATGTTTTTTGTCAAAATCGTAATTCGAGTTGTGTAACCTTCCGCCTACACGAATCAATCCTACCTCATCGACGGACGGCGTTAAATTGTTCAAGGTAGGTACGTTTTCAAAATTATTTTTATACTTAGTAAAGCTTTCAAGTTGCGATAGAAAAGCTAGCCTTGATTCAGAATACTCTAATTCTTCTACAGTCAAAGGCCCTATTTGTGTAATTTTTCTACAATATGTTTTAATGAATCTACAGACATAAGCAAGTACACGTCGTAGTTTTAAAAAATTTGAATATCGTCTAAAATCAATTATTGGATTTGGAGAAGTGTTTATGTTTGAAATATGCACCTTAACCTCGGGTAAATTCGTTTGTGTATCTCCGTATTGCTGATCAGGCCACTGGTCTTGCAGGCCTTTTAGGTATGTAGGCCCATCCCACCATAGTGACAGGTTCGGTACCTCCTCGGGGTGTACACCGCGCGATGCAAGATCTGCCGGGTTCAGTGTGGATGGAACATACATCCAAGTGCCATTCATACACAACTCATTTACTTCAGCAACACGATGCGATACAAATGCACTCAACTTGTGTGGGGGAGTATTCAACCAACTTAATACGACCTTTGAGTCGCACCAAAAAACCTGATTGTTTACCGAGCAGCGTAATGATTCTGCAACCTTTTTACATAAGCGGGCTGCCAAAACTGCCCCACACAGTTCAAGTCTCGGTATGGTAGTAGTTTTAAGTGGTGCCACCTTTGATTTGGCACATAAAAGCCGCACCACGACATGTCCTAGCGCGTCACTTGACCGCACGTACACACACGCTGCATATGCCTTTAGTGACGCGTCTGAAAATGTGTGCAAATCAATTTTTATTGGATTAGAACAAACGGCCTGGCGTGGGATGGACAGATGCTCAATATATTTTATATTATGAATAAATTTAAGCCACATTTGAGAACTCTCACGAGGTATCTGATCATCCCATCCAAGTTTTTGCAGCCATAGTTGTTGTAAAATTATTTTACACGTTATAACGCATACACTTAATAATCCTAAAGGATCAAATATTGTCGATGACAACGACAAAATTATACGCTTTGTGAAATTAATATGACCTTCAAACCTTTTTGATGATTTGGCAACTGCAATTAGTATGCAATCGGAATTAGGGTCCCATTCGATACCCAGCGTATTAGTCACGGTTGAAATTTTTAATGTTTCTTGTTTGGGTTGAGTGCTAGACTCTTTTGAAATGAAATTTATTAACGATTGAGAATTGCTTTTTACTTTACGCAAATTGAAGCCAGCTGATTCTAATTTCTCGACAATACATTTATAAATATTATATAAGCCATCTTGATCATCAAATCCGGTAATGACGTCATCAATATAAAAATCATGTAGCATTATATCTTTAATCAACGGTGTAGCGCACTCTAACGCTAATTGTATAATGCACCTGGTACTTAGAAAAGGGGCGGATGATGTACCATAAGTTACTGTATTAAGTTGTAAGTAACACATGGGTTCACTCTCGTTCTTACGCCATAATATAGTTTGAAGATGTCTCTGATTAGGTTCGACCAAAATTTGCCTATACATTTTCTCGATATCGCCTGTGAAAATATACGCATGTTGTCTCAATCGTATTAAAATTGAAAAAATATCATCTTGCAGAGTAGGCCCCACCATCATTATATCATTGAGTGAGAGACCCGATGCTGTTCTGCAGGAAGCATCGAAAACAACCCGACATTTCGTGCTTTCGCTCTGTTCCTTTAGTACCGGATGATGCGGTAAAAATACAGCGTTTTCAGGTCCCTCAGTCCTTGACAAATGACCGAGAGCTTCATACTCATCTATGAATTCACAATACTGTGATTTCACGTCAGGCTGCCTCTGGAAGCGTCGCTCTAATGAATCAAATCTCTTACGTGCTATATAATGTGAATCTCCTAAGCTTTCTGGCTTCATTTTCAAAGGCAGTGTGACGCAAAATCTACCATCCTCAAGACGACGAGTGTGCTGCAGGAAATGCTGCTCACACGCCTCCTCTTCCTGGGACAAAATAGGCTTCGTGGGAACTTCTTCCAGCTCCCAGAACCTATTTAATTGTGTTCTAATCTCGTGACTAAAATTACAAATAATATTTTTTTGTATACTATTATTATTTTCATAACACATCAACGGACCCGATATTACCCATCCAAACATAGAATTTTGCAAAATTGGTAAATTTTTACCTAATTTTATTTGTTCAGGACATAATATGTCCCAAAACACATCGGCACCTAATAAAATATCTATATTTGCAGGTGTATAATACGAAGAGTCTGCTAGAGTTATATTTTTTGGTAAATTAATCTTTGACACATCGACTTCTTGACTAGGTAGGGTACTTGTTATTTGATTTATTACAAATACATTGACCGATATGCTAAACGTATTTGTAAATGACTGTAATTTAATATCACAGCGCTGTAATGCTTCAAATGAGATACCATTAATCCCTGTTACACATACTGAGTCAACATTTTCCATTTGAATACACAATTTATTTTTTAAATCCTTACTAATAAATGACGACTGGCTTCCGCAATCGAGCAGGCAGCGTGCTTCAACAATGTGATTTGGATTAGTAGACGAGACCTTAACAATAGCTGTCGATAATAAAACCTGATTTGATATACAGGTTGATAATGAAACTGGATTCGAAACTAATTCCTTGTTTTCCTCAATTTTCTTATCAAAATGTAATAAAGAATTATGCTTGTAGTTACATATTCTACAAGGTCTAGATTTGCACTGGGGAGCCAAATGTCCGCTACGGAGACAGTTAATACAATGTTTGTGTTTAACAATTAAATTAAACCTGTCAGCCGGTGACATTGTCAAAAAATTCTTGCAATAATATATAAGATGCTCTCCATTGCAAACCAAACAACTAAATTTATTTTTGCTATTCTCGCAGGCAGCGGCAGCGAACGATTTCTGTTGTTTACTCATGCGCTTATAATGCTGTTGCTGCGATTGGTGCTGCCCAGAATCAGAAACAGGCTCACTGCTACTAGATGCAGTTGCCTCGAGAACATCAGCTCTGTCGCGCAAAAATTTATAAAACTGATCTAAGTTGGGCATTTCTGATAAAGAGTTTTTATATTCTTCCCATTTTATACCCGCAGTCTTGTCTAATTTGGCAGAAAACAAAAATATTATTAAAGTATCCCAGTTATCAGTTTTTTCACCTAAAGTGTTCAATGCTCTTAAATGTTTAGCAATATGGTCAGCAAGAAAACGGAAAGAACTTTGTTCATTTACATTGGTCACTTCGAACAAGGACTTAAGATGAGTACACACTAGCTTGCGCTTATCATTGAAACGGTCACACAAAAGTTTCCATGCAACCTCATAGTTACGGCTAGATATTTCCAATGATGCTATCACAGAAGCTCCTGCCCCAGAGAGGGCGCTTTTTAAATATTGATACTTATTTATGCTTGCAATAGAATCATTATTATGAATCATGGAAGTATAAGTATCATGAAATTCTAACCATTTCGTTATGTCACCATCAAAGTTAGGAATCTTAATTTGAGGTAACTTAAAATTCGAATTTTGCACAGTTTTGTTAGAACTTGAACTTTGTGCATCAGAATCTATTAAACTATATTTTTCTATTATTTCTTGAGCCTCTGCAATAGATCTAAAAAACCTATCCTCCGTAGCTACCCTTTCTATTTGATTATCTGAATTTTCCTGCCTAATTTCTATGCTAGTTTGTATTAAATCATACTCCTCAAATATTCCTTCTAACTTTTTTAATCGTGCTTTTATTTCATTCTGTTGTATTTTACTAATAACTGACAATTGCTTTAAATCCTCTAAATATTTCTCAAAAGTAGTAAGCCTTCCTTTTATAGAAGACCTTTTAGCCCTAAGTTCTTGTGTATTTTTTTCATCTGTGCCAGTCATTGCAATGAAAACAAAAATTCAAAATGTATAAATACCTTTATAAAATTAATTAATGCTCGAAGCAAACCTTTACGACAGCTGTGGAATGCGAAAACAATAGGCCGGCAGGCACTCGGTCAAGGTCACCGACCGATAGATGCACTGATCACCAGTTATGCTACGATTCGTCTTTATTTTTACCTGGAAATTTATAGGTTAATGGAATTAATTTTAGTTTAATAAACCTTTTATAACGGATGAGAATGAACGTTAATTTCTCGTATAAAACAACAATTTAGTTACGCATAGAACTCAGTAGGAATAAGAGAAATGTGGACTATGATTGCAATTTTAAACCTGGATTAGTATTTGTAAGAAAATGTAAGGAAATATTGTTTATTTCTTTTTAAATGAACCAAGCAATATAACCTATTTTTTATAGCAAAGTATGGTAAAATTATTACCGGGTATTGAGTTTTATACCCTATTTATGTTGAGGTAGATATCTTACGATACTTATTTAAAGCTTAGCCTGAGAAATTAGCAAATTGGCAAAATTAATATGCTGGTAACTTTGTGAAAACGAAAAGTAAACAGAAGTTAGAAAATTATATAGATTTTGAAACTCGAGCAAGCCAGATAAAGATTTTTGGGAAATATTGAAAATAAGGAACGGGCAAACCTCCCTTTTGGAATCCCACTACACTCACACACTGCAATTTTTGGTTTCAATTTCCGATTTCGTCGTTGCTGTAAGCTCGTCACAAAGTCTTCAGCACGGATGTAGTCTTCCGATAACAAAATGTCTGCCTCGCCACGCCGCGTTGTCCGGCTTACGCTTATGTCCGCCCGACTTCTGTTATTGCAAGTCCGAGTATTGTGCTTCTGCACAACAGTGTCACGGTCGCCAAAACTTGTTTATAGAAATCTTCTTTAGAATAAATAGACTGTATTTGCTTGTACAGATTTTAATTCCCTTTGTAGGGTTTACAGTAATAATTAAAAATATATATATGACATCGTTCGGCTCATCCGATTCAAGATGGCTAAGAAAAGAAAGTAGTTTCGCGCAGAGGGCGCGGAAGAGGGTGGCGCTGTTCGTCTATGGTTTGTTTGCATAAACAGTGTTACCATTATAGTCTGCACACAAACTGTAAAAAGGATAGGTAGGTACTGTACAAACATCGGACACGTCATCAATAACCTCGGTGAGATTGTAGTCTAACAATTAGTTTATTGTTCGGTTACAATTTGCCTCATTTATTACACTTTAGGGCATTTTGCTGGTGGATAGTACATTTTTAACAATGTTTGATACTTTATGATCTACAATGTTGACATTATAAAACATCATGAAAGTCTTAAAACTACTTTGACGTGACGCGTGACGGTCAGCTAAGTAGCTGATACAGCTACGTAATATAAGTAATAGCACAATCACGTGCATAAATATTATGCATATAGATTTCATCAAATTAAAAACCAATTTTCTTGTGAATTAACGATAACGACTTTATAACATCTATATCATAATGGACCGAGCGAGCGCGAAGCGTCTCAGTTTCAGCTTGGGCAAAAATGCTTTCGTATGTCTGTCCGGCGGATGTCCGGCTGTTCCGTGATGTTCTCCTCTACAGGTTGCATTTCTCAACTGATTCTCGTGAAATTTTATAACTAGATTCGATAATTATATGGTTTTTTTGTTATCTATTCAGTTTTTGGAAATTTAAAAAAAAATGGCGTAGATATGGGGGTTGAAAACGTAAAAAACACGCGAGGTCTATAGCTTTCAGAGCCTCTAGTACTAATTGGACATTTATGCTCATGATTGCACTAACGTAGAACAACACTTAGCAGTTGTTGCAATTGTGTATGCATGCCGTTTGTATCGCGGTATGAATCTAGATTTCATTTGTGTATTGAGCGCGCGTCGCGCCGCGTCGCTGCGGCCGCAATCATTGCAATTGGCACTACGTAATTGCATCCGACTCCCGACGCCCGGTTCCCAACTCCCGATACTCGAGCATCAATGCTCCGCAGCCTACCGCCATGATATTAATGTTAATGGGAGAATCAATCATATTTCTCATAGGTGCATTGTGATTGAGTATAATTTCAGAGACTGAAATTAATCTCTGAAAAGAGTCTTCCACAAGAACAGTATTATTCGTCGAATCGAAGTTTTTTTTTATTTAACTTTTTTGGGAAACAACAGCTGTACAAAATTGACTAAAATTATAATAATATTCATCAGGAAGCCAATATCAAATCTCCACGGATAAATGCTACCCTAAAATTAATTCTGTGATCAGTATAAAAACACACCTTATAAACAGACAATGACATAGTGATAAGAAGAAGTTAAATATATTTCAGTAAGTTTAAACACGCACTGTATTAATTAAAAAAGTGATTGCTCAGTATTCGCCTCGCCAACGCAATGCTTGTGCAGAAAAAGTGTTGAAATAGTTACTTGCTCTCTACATAAAAGAGTTTTGCCTATACTTAGAATGGACTAGAGAGACATTCAGTGTTGGATAATACCTGTATGATCTAGAGGGAACATTTGAGAGGAACAATCTGTTGTGTTTGATGCAATTTTCAATAAAAACGAGATATCTGCAATTTCTCGCCGCTTAGCAAGGGGAAGATAATTCTTTTTACAAACGTCTAAATGACTAGAGGACTTGTATGGAATCTTTAAACGGATGCATAAATACTTGATAAACCTCATTTGGATCCGCTCGAGTTGCACTACGTGGCGTTTATCATAGCGTGGATTCCAGACTTGAGAGGCATAGAATGAATTTTAAACGTTTTAGCATTCTTGACCTAAACTAGCAGAACTGCGTATCACGAATCCTAGTGCTCTAGCTAGAGTATAAACACTGATTACGATAATGTAACATATCTATTACTGTGGTCCCATTCTGGCCACATAAATTCATTTTAAGACAGTGATAATCATGTAGATGTAGGTCGTGGGTTCGAATCCAACAATAAGCTTGAGCTTTCGGTGAAGGAAAACATCGTGAGGAAACCTGAAACCATAGCACGGTGGTAGAGTACTCTGTTTGTAGTACCTACCCACATGGCTGGCTACCACCCTCACGTTGCAACACTATTGACAAACACCTATCGATGTGTTCTGGCACTTGCACTTGAAAGTCAGTTCCTTCTAGGCTTTGTGTGCTTACCACCTTCGGCCACATCATCACTTACCATTGTGAGATTGTGGTCAAACACAATGCAGAGTAAAAAACAACATAACTGCGACTTAAATCTAACGGTATACGTATGACTATTAGGTACTTTTCAGGTTGATGATGCTTACTGCGCGCATGATAAATATGAGTTTTTTAAACTAATAAGTTTAGTGACGTGTCGTGCGACGTGGTGGGACGCCCACGCGCTCTTGTGGACAGAGATCACATTTTATGTGCTTCGGAAGTCATTTCATTTAAATTATTGTTGCGATAAAAAGTGAATATTTCAAAATTACGAAATCCCTGAAATATTTCACAATGACACACGAGTGATCGTAATCAGTGTTTATACTCAATAACAAATAAAACAGAATTTGTTATGAGATAGATATGATACGTATATAAAATAAGGTGCTGCCAGAGGTCAGAGAGAGAGAGAGAGAGAGAGTCTTGTTCCATCTCAGATGATAACTATATCGTCTTTCACCTGTCGCGCAAAATCTAGTCATTTTTTTTTCTGCTTCATAATTTTTTATATTGTGGATGCAGTGCCCATACTAGCTGAACAGTCGCATAATGCACTCGTAGACACAATCTTACTACAAATTACTACTCACGAGTATTGAAGCATATAGCGCACTACATGCTCGTGGTAATGATATACGGCTGATTGTACTAATTAGTTAAATGTGTCAGTCGTCAGTCACAGCCTCCGCCATGTTAATAAATGAGTGGCAGGGGCGACGGTGCACGGTAGTGGGAGACAGTTTCCCTAAACTTATTTCATTATGAAGACTAAAATATTGTTTGTGTGAAAGACTTTGTCGCTTGTCAGTTTCATGCATAACTTTATGCCTACCAATAGATAGCCACGCCACGGGCGGCATGCTATATTTGTTATCACAGCAGAGTTATCGTGCAATTTGTTTAATGCAAGTGAATCGTAGCATCCATAAATAGATCCCGCAAGTGCAGCGCTGTTCCCGACCACTCGCATTGATGCATCGACGTGACGCCATCAAACGTCAATATCACGCTGCATCAGAGGCAAAAACACCTCAGCACATTGACATACAAAAATTAACCTTAGTTCGCCGAGTTAAGGCGCTAATAAACGCACGTATCGCATTCATTCGCCTGACAAATATCAATAGCGAATCAGTGCGTATTCATCTAGAAACAGAGCTGTAAAGCCCACACGGGCGCCGCACGAGCCGCGTACGATCCGTACTTTATTGTAACGTCTATTTACCACCACTTTATGTGTAGTTACCAAAAGCCCAGTATATCTCATACAACTAACTAGAACAATGTGAACCTGAAAATGGACAAGTGATGAATCATGATTAACTGGAGGTATATCTAGGTGATTATAGCTATTGACCATTGGGTAGTGGTATAATCCTATACCGTGGCGTGAGTTTGAATCCTACGATGAGTTTGAACTTTTGGTGAAGTAAAACATGTGGTAGAGTTCCTTGTAGTATCTGTCTGTGTCTGGCTGGCTACCCTCAAGTCGGTCGCCCAGCACCTACCAATAGTGTTCCATAGCAGCACATGAGACCAAGTTTCATTTTCGGCTTTATGTGTTTACCCACCTCCTTCAGCTAAATCATCACTTCACCATTGTGAGATTGTGGTCAGAACGCAAGCCACTGTAAAAACAATAATAGGTAGCTTACCTTTGCTCTGTATCAGGTACCTACTCAGTAGGTAACTGTAACAAGCAGCGGCTCATCACTATGAGCTGTTATCCTATTTATGTACAAAGCTTTGATAGTTCGACTTAATGTTCCGTTTAAACGTGACCTTTGTCTTCAATTTGGCGCATCTTCAATAGATTCATGGCTATAAGTGACTATACAGTAGGTATCGAATCGAGGACGTTCCATCCAACGCTAAACAGACACAGTTTAGTTACATATGTCCACCAGGTGCTCGGTGCTCGGTGCTCAGTGATCAATGCTCGATGTCCGAGGCGACCCAGATTGTTCACATACCAATAAATTTCTTAAAGACTGTCTCAGTAAGTGGGCACAGTGACTTTTAATTGAATATTTTTATCAACTCTATCAAAAATAGCATATTACGACTAACTCTCTGATTTTGCAAACAGAATTACTGCGCTCTGAAAAATAACCACCCACCAAACGGTACTTATGAAATGTAAAGTACGTTATTGAGTAGGTACCAAGTACGCTTGTATGTGTGCTACATGTAAGTGGTGCGATGCTAGCAGCTAGCTAGTGATATTACGATAGCAGCAGCGATGCGGGTTGCTGTACCGGTGCCGGTTGGCAACGCAATTCTCATATTTCTGTATTGAGGCACTCGTTCGTTTGCTCGTTTGGTAGCGGGGCACCTCGCCTCAAAATTTACTCAAAATGCAATCTTGCAGAGTTTTTTGCCTTCTCAGTTGAAGGCTGACTTCCAAACCGGTGGTAAAATCTGTAGCTTCGACGTTGACCTCCTAGCGGGCCTAAAAATCAAAAAAATGGCTTTGACTTTGATCTTAACCACCTATAAAATAACAATATAAAAAAATATTATGAAGATCCTGCTTAATTGCATCACGTATTATGTCTGATCTGAACGTCATCAGTACTACCACATGTACTACTTGGGACTTACATGTTTGCTCATTTGGTTGCCCTGCTAAACATTATAGGCGGTACTTTACATCAAAACTCGAGAATATTGTTAGTAGAGCTCTCATACATGTTAATGTGACACAGCTGGAACAGCTCAGAACATACGTTCCTGATAATTTATCGTCTACAATTGTAATAAATACATCGTCAAAAGTATCCGTCAGCTCCGTGACGCGGAACGGTAAGCACCGAGCCATCAGTTTACGATGCTCGGCGCCGGGGTGCTGCGAGCGGCACGGGGAGCGGGCCGGGAGTAGGTACGTCCTGCGTCCCAATTATATAGCTAGTTCTTAGTGATCATTCGTTAGGACGATCATCAAGCACAGTTCAGTCCACAGTCCAACGACAAGCGAGCGACAGGTCGTCGCGGCTGGCACACTCACGCACCGTAGGACGCGGCACACGCGATCCACTTTTCTAAACAAACATCTCTAATAGTAGGTCCCTATAATAGCTTTCTTATTCGGGCGCGATATATCCGGCTTCGCACCCGGCGCTGCTCACGTGCCACCGCCCACCGCCCCCGTCCGATCCAATATAATATAGCTAATAGACAAAACGTTGACTCGTCACTATCGTAGTATTTATTTAGGTGCGCTCGCACGGAGCTCTAAAAATAATATTTACAATATGTACAGTGCAAAATATACAGAGTGAGTCTGCTCCCAAGGTTTAGGAGCGGAGGAGCTGGGTAGTCGCCGCCAGGAACAATGGAGCCAGTGTAAGGGCGAAGGACCAGCGTCGATTGTGAGGCCGGCACGCCGAGCTCGTCCGCGCCACCGCTGACTGGTCGCGCTGCATCGCGTTCAATTGCTCATCTGTTGACATCAAACAAAAAATGTCTCTAGTCAAAAAAGTACTAAAGAAGCCTTCTTTTCAAAACCGAAATTCAAGACGTCCACTGCTAGATATAGGCCTCCCCAGAAGGATCTCCAATAGGACCGGTCTTGGGCGGCATTCAGCGTTTAAACCAACATTGTATTACATTATATTGATGTTAATCGCAGCGATCAACCGGCTCTCGTTTACTAACTACAGTTGTCGCGATTATAATCCCACTAGGAGCGGCTGTTGAGGAGTACTTGAGTGAAAAATGTAAGGGCTGCAAATCACTAAATTACAGAGAATGGAATACCTAGGGCGAGTTTTTGAAGTTAGCAAACACTACTATCACGTTCATGTTTATTACCTACTATAAGAAATGGCGCAGCGTCTCTCGCAGAATACTCATGGAACTAATTTCGCCCATACAAAACTTTAGTAAACGCAAACGCGAAATAGAATTGCTAACTTTAAAAGCCTGCTCTAGGAACTCGGGAAGACTTCGGGATACACATCTACATAAAGAATTAGACTAGACATGCTGTCTCTTTTTCGATGTCGATAGCAGATAGAAACCTGGGTCTGTGTCAGCGACGTGGAGGCGCAGCTGCGTGTCCCCACCCCCGGCGGCGCACGAGTAGGAGCCCGCGTCGGCGGGCGCGAGGCCGGCCAGCGTGAGCCGCGACGTCGTGCGGTCGGACCACCGCTGCGTGTCCAGGGAAACGCCACCGCGGGAGCTCTGCGATA
Source organism: Tetheella fluctuosa (assembly GCA_951216915.1). Taxonomy (NCBI): domain Eukaryota; kingdom Metazoa; phylum Arthropoda; class Insecta; order Lepidoptera; family Drepanidae; genus Tetheella; species Tetheella fluctuosa. The sequence continues at coordinate 120,310 of OX578229.1, read as the reverse complement.
TTAGATACCGATATCGATCAATTTAGGTCTTCCTGAAGGAACCATATATCAGTTCCTAAAAAAATGTGATATTAATAAGTATAAAATATTAGATTGAATGCAATCTTTGGGAGTCTGGGAGGGATATGTAGAGTGTTACCTGTAGGTTGATGAGTTGGCCATCCTTGGTCCAACGAATGTCGAGCGGCGGCAGCGGTAGGCGGCGCGGCGGCGGCTCGTAGTGCGCCGTGCACGCCAGCGTCGCCGCCCCACCCACCGCCGCGTGCACCACCCCACCCCCCACTGGTGACACCACCACCACTGGCACTGGCTCGTCTGCGAAAAGCTTGAACATTACTTCAGGTCACCCATCAATTGCTTACATCCTTGATGTTGTATGGTACCTACAAGATATTTTGTGGATAGCTCTATAATTGAGAATCTGTAACCGACCATTCACTTATTCTCAAGTAGAGCCTTTATAAAATTAAGTAAATTCCGCATCAAGGTAGAAAAACCTTCTTGTTTTAATTAAACACTAAATAAAAGATCATTATAGGAAATGACAGAATGCAGTAGAATTTACCCAAAACAGTGAGGTTGAAGAAGAGGCTCATCTTGGGCTCGGTGTTGACTTGGCACTCGTATCTGCCCGCGTCAGCGATGCGCAGCCGCTCGATGCGCAGCGTGTGGTGGCTGGCAGCGCCCGCGCCCGCGCCCGTGCCCGCGCCCGCGCCCGCAGCCGCAGCCGCACCCACGGCGCCTGCACCGGAGGTGGCGGACACGCGCGAGTCCGCGGTGAATACGGTGCCCGCGTGCGATAGGATCTGCAGGTCGCTCGACCGCACCCACGACACCTGATCATGTATGGACAGTAACGTAAGTAACTGAACCAGGGACCCCGTAATTGGGGGGCAGAGGGAGCCAAATGCCCCCCTGAATTCAAACGGGGGCGTCGCACCCCTCCAATTTTACTACCTGGTAAAAAAGGTTTCTCTGTGCTATTGTTCACAGAGCTTTATTTATGCAATAATTTGATAAGGTTGTCCCATTATCCTGACCAGGATCCTAAGGATCAACGATTTATACCGGCCGATGAAAAACTACAAACTTATGACAAATTTACTCCCCGTCTTTACATTTTATAAGAAGTAAATACAAAACAACTACCTCGAAATCCGAAAAAAATCAATAAATCAATTAAATAAATAACAATTTAAAAAACTAAAAAACAAACTTTAATGGTAAGCCGACAAAAAAGTTGTAAAAAAATTGTGATAAGAAATATACCATTTTATAGATACATAACCTTCAATGTCATTAACTTTCTTCGTCTTCGTCAAAATAATCTTATAACGTACATAATCATATTATATTATTATTAAACCCTAAAATTTTATACCATGTAGGTATTCAATCTTTTAATTTTTATCACAATCTGAATTATTTAAATAAAAGCGTGTTACGTGTTTTATTTTTCTGCCATCAAAATGTAACACGCTTTTATTATAACGTAGACGAAGAAAGTTAATGATCGTTTCTTTTTCGTTTTATTGACAAGTAATTAAAAGCTTGTTTTAAAAAATGTTTTTTTATTCTTTTTAGTACCATTTATGATGCGAGATTTATTCATGTTGTTCCTACGAGTATAAAACGGTTGCATACGGATATTATCTTGGACTAAAGTACTCATCAAGACGAATCAAACGACTCCAAACTCGATAGGGTTTTGTCGTTTTATTGCGGAGTTCCTATGGCCACCTTCCAGCTCCAGCATCAGATCAGATCCATGTCATCATAATATTACATTGTCACGCGATATACATATGCATGCAAAATTTCAGCTCAATCGAAAACCGAGAAGTGGGTCAAATTTTACTTGCAAGATTTCATTACCGACACCGGGACAGGTGAAACTAAAAAGAAATAAAGCAAAATGCGATTTTGCTCACTGAGTGAGACAAAGTAACTTTTTAATTATTTTTTTTCAGAAAGCCGCGAATATCTTATTCAGCCTTGGGTTAATCACACAATTGGAAACATTCACACTATCTCTTTCCCGCCATTAGAAAGAGAGAGAGACAAAGACCAGCCCTTTCAAAGTTCCGATTTTGAATTCGACCTCAAAGACAAACACGTTCGTAATTTCGTACTAACTAAAAAATTTTTGCTAAAAGATAATTATGTCTTTTAATGTACCTAATTTATTGAATTTTTAACTTATTGTGGTATTTAAACGAAAACAAGTATTTACTGCAAATAAAACTGATATTTAACTTGTAAATATTTATTATCTCCTAAAGTGTTCTCGCTGCGGAAGTGAAAAGTGATGTGTGCAAAGCAAAGTTTTTTGCATCTCGTGCCTTTGAATCCTTCGCCACACTCAGAGTTCAACGCCTTCGCTTGCTCAGTTCAAAATCAGCACTCGCAGCAAAAAACGACTTTGCTCTCTTGTTGCACAAATAACTATTATTATATGAATATAGTGATAACTAATTTTGACAACGCTGTGACTGTCGAGCTCTCGGTACATAATCACAAGTATCATTACGCGGGTTAGTAACATTACTTACATACAATACATATATATTGTTAGCGCACTATCGCACTGTCGCACTGCCGCACTGCATCTAAAATAGTTTATCCGTACGTAACTATTTCTATCCAGTTTATTTATAAAGACGTTTCCACTCACGTGGTAAAGCACTAGCACCAGCTTTCCATCGGTTCGATCACAACTACAACACTACTACAAATCTTTGAGTATGAAGCTTTAGGTATACTGAAAAGAGTTTTGGAGATATGTCATCTAAAGTCGACTTTGTATTGTCATGCCTCTACACTTCTTCCGATCACATATCAAATTCTCATTCGCACCTCACTCATTCATATTATGACATTAATGTTGTCGTACCTCATACTATACTTTCTTTGGCTTTCCCATTTTCTACAGCGCCTTTTTAATGTGATTCTCTTCTCTCTTTATCACATGCCTGGACAACGTAACGTAACGTGGGTTTACATTTTCTGCTATGAGGCGTCACATCCATAATTCCTCTGATTGACTCATTTCTTATAAATCATTAATAGAGAAATTTAGGGGCGCTTTTTTATAACCCAAAAAAAACTAGATGTTTTGACTTGAAATTGAATGATATGTTCATAGTATGAGGCTACTTAATAAACACGTTAAATAATTATAATAATATCCTGCAACATTCTTCACATACATATTCTTGTTCAGTTGCTATTATTATGCACGTAGTGTTTTCCAGAATAATAAAACTTACTCCCACTCCATACTTAAAAATTCGATTACGATGCGGTACAAACATCTCGCGATAATGTTAGTGTTTGGCGCAGGATGCTTCCGGGAAGCTTGATAGTAGTGCACGTGTCGCTAAATACAGCGCGCGTGTCGATGACCGGCATTTTTGAGATCGCTCACGATCACTGTCAGGTGGACATTTTTAAATAAACGCTGACGTGTCGCTGCGAGCGAGCGTGCGAACCGCCCCCAGCTGCTCGCCACGCGCCGACATACCGCGCCGACGTTCCACACCACACCACACCACACCACACCACAGCACAGCACCGAACTCATGTACTAATGCGTTTTACATTTCACATTCGTTGTCGATTCATCCATCCGATATTTCGGCTTATTTACGTTTCTTAATTATACGAAGCTTTTATCTCCATCGTCGATGACTAATGTATTACTGTTCACAAACGATAATTTTCATTTATTACTTAGAATAAACCTAAAATACCGTTCATCAGACAGACAGCAGCTAGATTATGTTCGGTTCGATGCTAAATATAGTTGTTAACCTAACATAAAGGCTCTGTCGCTCGCAAATTGAATTTAAAATGAAAACTGATGCAAAATTATATCAGAACCGTTAATTAAATTAGTAAATAAGTAAGGCTAACTAATAAATTCTTAATAACGTAAAAGTATTATCTGGTTCCATGTGATCGGAGATATATGTAGAGAGAAAGGAATGTAGAGTCAGTTGTAGTGGTGTGGGTGGGGACTCACCGACTTATCAGCGAGCCTCAGCACGCGGCAGTCGAGTGTGGCGGCCTGCCCCACTGCAGCCACGGCCCCGGTGCGCTGCCGCGGTGCGAACGCCGGCCCCGCGCCGCCGGGGCCGCCTCCACCAGATACCACCACCTCACCGTCCGCGCCCCAACCTGCACTACCTGCAACAAAACACATCATTATTATTATCATCTTAATCTTACTTACTTATACCCACTCGACACTTTCCTTAGGTATTCTGTCCAGCGTGCAGGAGGGCGTCCTCTTTCCGAGTCTTACACCATAGTAGAACAATCAATCACAAATACGAAATAAGACCTAAAAATTGAGAAAGAGTTAAGTAAAGAAAGGTGTGTCGTAACCAAAATATGAAATGCCTCTGCAACGACCATAATATTTACGTGAGGGATTTCTTGAATAAAGCTTATTTATTACATTATAAGGAAAAAAGGTAGTGTTTTTAGAGCTTGCCGTTTTTAATTAAAAAACCCAAAACAATTGATGAACAAATGAAGCAACATAAAGAGAGAAGAAGACAAAGTCAAGAATGTATAGCGAAATAATTCAATGCGCAAAAGTAATTAACATTCACGCGCAGTGAGGCAGAACAAATGTGACGTGTGAACAAGCAACGCGACCGCGTCCTGCGAGTCAGTCCGTACACACAATGTGCTACGTACGAGTAGCCTGTCTGTATTGCACTGTACTGTAGCTGTAGTTGCGGAGTTGTTCAGCGAGCGGGGCAAGGCCGGCATTCCGCTGCATGAATGGAACATGCATGACATCATAAGGTGCGCGTAAAATGAAAACATACGTACAAACTACGCACGCGTCGCATGTCAAACCGGATCGGCCGACAGCGGCAGGGGCAAGGGGTGTACCGTCGCGTCCGGTGTGCTGCGTGCTGCGGGTGATTCACTCCGAAGAAACAGCTCAAACAATGTAAATGTTTGGCTTTATAGAATTTCAGTGTAGGCACGTGTCGTGCGTATAGTGTAGGTAAGCGCCATGTGCTAATTAAGGATTTCCTCGAAAAGCACGTCCCCTCATCAGTGCAATGTGGGCGCACCGAGCGGGGCGCGCGTTGCTGAGCTCAACTATCGATTCAACTCACAACTTACGTGAATGTTTTAGTTCTAAATTATTCCCTATATTAATTCTGATAGGTTACCTAAATTGAGCCTATTTCAGAAACAAAAGTTTTAGATTTCTCTTCAGTGAAAGCGAACTGTGTAAAAGCTCAGATGGCTTCAGTTATTTTTAGGCACAGCGTTCAATGTCAAGAATTTTACTGCACCTTAATGGTTGAATTTTGGAAAATCCTTTCTCAGTATACCGCTATGTTATGAGACAAAGTCCCAATCTGCACAAAGTGTACAGGTGTATTGTTTTAGGCTCCACGTTGTCTGTCAGTCAGTCATTAAGTACATATAATATGTGTGTGTATATATAATTACACACACAAATCTACATTTATAAAAAAATACAATAGAGAAAAGATCACTATTGTAAAATGTTAGTTCTCTTTGACACGACATACATACAATATGTAATAAAATCCCTGTCCGATCCATGAAGGTGTTATTAGGTATCGAGATTAAGTTATATTTATGTAATCCTTTTCAGATAATAAGTTAAAAAAATAACCCCGATTAAAATTGAATTAAAATATTATATTATTTTTTTACTTACATGGCAACACTTTCATACAAAGCGGCGCGGGGCGGCGCGCGTCTATCGGGTAGCAATGCATGAGGTCATGACCCCCGTTGACCCCAGGCTCCGCTTATTAGTTAATTTTTTGATTTCAGTCGATGGAAACAATTAATTTCATGCAGCTCTGAAAAGAGCTTTTTATGTGTCGTCCGAGTTTTGATCGTGTCGGATTATTCAATTAGGACGCCAATGCTATGGTTCTGACGAAGACACTGTTCCATATTCCTACCACCAAAATGCAACAGTAATACAGGTCTAGCACCGTCGCACAAGGTTGTCACAAATGCTTTGTAGAACATTTATGTCCAACTTAATTTGGTCAAAAGCAGTTACAATCCGCAAACATTACATTACATTACTTTACGCATCTCGTAATCTCTACGAGCCGCTGCATAATTGCAGTCACTCCTACCTACACATTAACATGTTAAAATACTCTTGATTTTCGACATTTCGCGGAACACAATCACAACAACAGAACGATGGAGGGAATTTTTACGCGAAATTGAAATATTAAAAGTCCGTTGACAATTATTGTCTTATTTGACAATATATTTTTTTTACCCTGGGAATAAATAGTGTTTATAATAATATTTTTAAAGTAAGCTGCTAGAATATCCTTCAATAACACGATATCAAATAAATTATTTCTGAAAACCATATTTTCCTTATAAAGAAATATAACGAGCAACTAGCATTTAGAAATGTCAAAGTTTGTCAAGGCAGTTTTTGGTATAATTCATATCATATGTGTTTCTTCCAATAATCAAGACGTTCATACCTATCTTAAGGTTGTAATTTTCATACCCACTACTTACTATTTCTGTTTGTTTACCAAATGAGACAAGTAAGGGAAAACGGAATTTTGATGAATCCTATGCAAGGTAGGTATTGTCGCTTTACACGTGCCGGTGCGGCGCGGTGCTTTTAACAGGGCACGGCGAATGTTTGCCACACGATTAAACATACCGCCACCGACGACGGTGTTGCTTACACTTCAAAAATTTGCCAGATTTCAGGTAAATTGGGGTAATTCGGGTGCATTATAAATTACAATAACATATTTATTTTAATGAATAATCTAATTTTCTAAAACTCTAATGTCATTAGGATACCTATATGCCCCTTTCGGATCGGACAGGGTTTTTTTTACATATTGTATATGCTTACTGTACGTACTGATCAAAAGAACTTCAGCCGACAAACTAAAAATTATAATATTATACATAATTTCTATTAGTTATATTATAATCATTTCTTTACAATAATTGTATAAAATACAAACTATAATATATAGAAAATATACTCAAAGATTTGAACTTAAACTTACTTTTTTCTTTGGAAGGTTTACAGCTTAATATGTATAATACAAACTATTTACAACTATTAACAACATTATAAACATTGTAAGTAGTAACATTAAAAAGAAAGATGTATAAAAGATCCCTTGCTGAGTTTCTTGCCGGAGTCTTCTCAGTCCAAGTGTATTCCGAACCGGTGGTAGAATCAATTTTATTGTAACGTTCATAAGTGCCTTATTAGGGTCTAACTAAACTGAATAAATGAGTTTGAGTTTTTTGAATATCCTAATATTTTTTCTATGGAAAAGGCAAAACGATTTTTTTTAATGAAATTATTTTTATTAATAATCAAAGTATGTGCCATTGTTATCTATGCACTTTCGCCATTTTAACGGTAGTTCATTGATTCCTTTGCTGAAAAAATTGTGGGAGCGAGAATCAATAAAATCTTAGATGGCGGTTTTGATAGCCTCATCGGAATAGATTTTTTTCCTTGCAAGAAGTAGTCCAAATTCCGGAAAAGTGATAATCTGTTAGAACAAGGTCCGGGGAGCAGGTACGGTGGGTGTCGGAGACATGCCAATCGTAGCTCCTCTAATTTAGTGTTGTGCAGTGTGTGGTCTACCGTTGTCCTGAAACAGCAGTGCATGGGCTATAGCAATTTACCAGTCTCGGTTGTTCAACGGCTGGCTTTTCCATCATGATTTGCAATTGTTGATAATACAGATCTGCCGTAATCGTCTGACCTTATCTTATGAAGCTGTAGTGTAATATTTAAACGGGGCTCCGATACAACAAACGCGATTTTTTTGCCCTTTTATTTGTTTTGTGGTAGTTTTCGTTGACCTAGAATCACGAAATTTGGCAAAAAGTAAGGACTTACAGCACAAATAAAGGGAAAATTCCAAAAAATAAAAAAAGTTGAAAGTTAAAGGGTGTCCCCATACATACATAGTTACGTGAATTAATAAAGACCTCTGAGTTGTATGGACGCGGATACAATTTAGAGGTCTAGCTTAATTGGCACTAACCTCAAATAAGGTAAATAAATAAAATTGTGCATTTCCCGTGATGGACGAACGATGGACGAAGTTTGTACTGAACTCTTGTGAGTCCGACTCGCACTTGGCTGGTTTTTTCTTTTACGGTAGCTTCCCCATACACGTCTTAATCCTTCGAGCTAATTCTGCGGCGCTGGTGCCACGGTGAACTCGTATTCGTAAATAACTTGAATTTGAATTAGAAATATAAATACACAAGCCTAAATTTGAATTTGGAATTTCTAGCCAAATGCCAGATATTTGAGATCAATGTGGCCAGTTTGACATAACGCCAATCATATGTGAGGACCTATTGTGTGGGGGCGCGGTGCGTCGCGGGCGGGCGAGGGCCTCATTCAGTGTCAGTGTTGCGCTTCGTCTTCTTAATAAAGCTATTATAATGACACGTTCAGATGAATCTACGCAGCGGGCGCGGTTACCGGATGCGGGCACGGCACCGCGCACGCACTGGCAACGCACGTGCGCGTGCGCAACACGACGATTACGCGAAATATGTATGTGCTGGCTCATATGGATCAATCATGTGTGCTAAAAGATGCTAGTTTAGTTTTGATTAATTTATACATCTGTACTGTTTGAACAATAGGTATATTGTGGAGAAATCTATAACTTATTTCCTTTAGAACGGAATGAAAGTATGATTAAAACCATTAAGTACCCGACCATTAAATATCAATATAGATAGAAAGTAATTAACTGCTTCGAAAAAAACAATTTATCGCATTTTGACAGCAGCCCATAGAATAGAACGGTTTCTGGAGCAATAATCCTAAAATAGCTCCATCAACACCAGCCGTCAGCACTTTAGTGTGACACACACACACATACACACACACACACATACACACACACACACACACACGTGCGCGCAGAACCCAACACACCTGATGGACGGTTCACCACGATTTATGCGCTGACTGATGGAATCCAAAAAAAGAAATGATCAATTCCCCAACATGTCTTTTATGTGCTTTTGACGTTAAAACTTTGGTTGGAAAATAAACTTACTACTTCGAGCTGCACTAAAATATAGCAGATTGTAGTGCGGCTTATACTTACATTATTATTATAGCGCTCTGCTCTAAAAAGAATTGAAGCGGTCGGGGCCATGTTTGTTTGTGTTTTTTTCACTAACTACCTCAATTTTAACAACACCAGTCAGCTGTCAAATAGAGTAAGTGGGGCCGACCACAGGGGCCGACTGACCCGCCCGCACCGTTAATTGCCAAACAAATTGCTAAACAATATACTGCTTGGGCAACAAGGTGCCGCGGCGGAGTGAACATGAAAGGGCTAATTACAGATGTTTACAGAAGAGGCGCCACCGAGCCACCGAGCGACCGAGCTGCGAGCCGCTGACCCCTCCATCGACTTTTTATGTGGACAACGACATACAAATAGTCTCCCGCCATTAAAGCGGCCCAGGCGCACATAATTCATTGATGAAATCATTGTATTTTTAGAACGATTACAACTTCATTTTATTATATTTCTATTTTACAAGTTTCATCCGTTTTCTCGTACGTAGCTTGCGCGCACGTTGTAGATCGGTGATGGTTTTGCGTTGGATTTAAGCGTTGAGTTGAGCGATAGATCGAGATATTATTGTCAAATATTAAAGCCACATTCACTATAAAATATAAGCTATTTTTAAACTGTGATTCTTATATTCTTTGATGATCTCCTTGTTTCATTATACGGGCGGGTCCAACTTGGCCGGTGGCAACACTTTTTTAGATAAGTATCGAATGTATGTATTGAGCCGGTCTGAATAAAGATGACAAGCATAGTTATACACCGCAAAGTAGGCGGTGACAGTGGGGTGACACCGCGGTCGCGGGCCTCCCTGCGCACATGTGCGCCAGCGCTCGCCGCTGACTCAGCGCTCGAGGAATGTGTTGCTCCGGCCGCCTCACCCGGCTGCGCCATTCCACGCGTGCTACTCATATTTCCGCTAGATTCATCTCATATACACTTTCCGCGAATCTTCAGGTGTAAAGGAAGAAGTGTTCACAGTCGACCTGAGCAGCGAGTTGCGAGAGTTGCCTAAATACTGAAGACGAACTGAATGTGAAAGATAATACCTATTGTAAGGTCTGTAATGTACACTTCATGTCAAAGATAAGCTATATATATATATCTATACCTATTAAAGTATGAGTAGTAAAAGAATGATTTAGTACTAACCTATTTAACTCAGCAGTTTATGGAAGTAGGTAGATACTATAATAGTAGGTAGAGTTAAAAGATCTCAATCCGCGTTGATCGAGAACATTTTGTTTATTTAATTGAGCAGTTTATCAACATCAAAGTCCTACGATTCGTGTAACATAGTTCGTGTGAGCTGCACTCGGTGTGAGTTTAGGTATATACAAATAAGTAAATGGTATTGCGAGATTGGGCTCCGAACACGCGGCTCGCAGAAACCGCTTCCAATCGATAAGTATTAAGACGTGACTCAGGGCACCAATCGAATCGGTAAATGAAGTAAGTACAACTGTTTCAGTGTTTCACATAAAAGCTTTTATAAGATCGAGTAGCGCCGCCGTTTGCGCCGTGGAGCTGAAGTGACGCGGGAGAGATGCTTGGCAATTTAACTGTTCTTTATGAACTGATCCAGTGATCTTGATTCGTTGGTCATCATAGAAAACGTCGTGTAGCGTATGCAATGACTAGCAATCTTATAAATGAAACAAAATCCTTATGTACAATAGCTGCAAATATACCACATCGAAAGAATGGTTAGCAGTACTACATGTGGATATGGGCTCTTCACTCGTCACAATTGGATGTCCATCCAGCGGACACATTGTTGTATAAAAGAGCTTATATCCTAACTTTCTACATAAACTGGGATGTGAGTCGAGCTCACGTCATATTGTAGTAGTAGATGTTGTATGTACCTGCGAGCGCGGCCAGCAGCAGCACTCGTGCGCACACACACACGCACATCGCGCACACAGCACACACACATCCGCAGCGCACTGTCTCCACTCCACTATAGCACCACTAGTTGTACAATAGTTGTATCTGTATCACTGTATCACTTCACCGCCGCGTACATATGTACAGCAAGCTGTCACCGACCGCGCACTCATAGCTCCAATCCTTGTAGCACGCTGCACACCGACCACCGACCACCAACCACCGACCACCGAGACTGATATCTGCAACAAAATAATTGAATGTTACACCATGATCTTCTTCTTCTCTTCTGTATATATAAAAGGAAAAGGTGACTGACTGACTGATCTATCAACGCACAGCTCTAGCCACTGGACCGATCGGGCTAAAATTTGACATACAGATAGCTATTATGCTTTGGGCATCCGCTAAGAAAGGATTTTTGAAAATTCCACTCCTAAGGGGGTAAAATAGGGGTTTGCGGGTGAAACCACGGGGCGGTAAGCTTATTTTTATATAAATAAGTAGTGGTTCAGCGATAAACTTATGATCATGGAACAACCGGTTTGAAGCCCTTATATAAGTTTACAATACAGGGGAAATTGTAAACCGTGCGATTTGATCAGTAGCTTGTCGGTGAAGGGAAACATCGAATATATCATTATAGGCCTAACATCTAATAAATTAAGAATAGCTGTTCCCCTCGGTTTCGCCCGCGTTTCTGATATAAAAAAGCCTAAGTTACTCCTTATAACATATCATATATTACAGCCTGCCTATGAAAATTATGTGCAAATCGGTTCAGTTGTTTCGGAGATTAGCTAGAACAAACAGAAAGACAGACAAACAAAATTTTAAAAATAGTTTTTTTGTTATCAGTACCGTGTATACTTTCACATGCATTTAGTTAAGCTGTTATTTTGACATTACAAACATACACTTCAGTTTTATTTATTTGTATAAAAGATTGTATAGAATCTATACTATAGATAGATGAAGCTCATGGGATGCTCTAGCAGTAGTAGTCAAAATCTAATAGGTCTATGATAAATAGTTCGATGATGTTGAACGGAACCCTGGTTGTCGTTGATGTCTTTTTAAAGGACCAACAGACTTTTCATGGCATTTGATTTTACGTAACATAACATATTATTTAATTTCTACTTGATGATATTTATCGCTCTAGCTCTTTTGTATTGTATTGATCAAAACCTTTATGTGGGGCTGTCAGTGCCTACTACTAAAGACGATTACCTACTACAACCAGTATAAACACGTGGCCACCTGTTCTAGTGTACACTGTTTGTAGTGGTAGCCTCACCGCACGCTCTCTATACTAGGTAGGTACCGACACGTGTTGTTTGTATCTTATCGGTACGGATGCACACCGGCTGAGTGACGTGGACGCGTCGCGGCTGTCGCAGGCGCGGACGCGTCCGCTCCGCCCCCCACTCCCCGCTCCCCGGTACACGCGACGCCATCCACTTATTAAGTTAATGTGTACCGCTCTTGCTTGCACCATGATGATGCATGACTGTGATGCGTGTCTACATGTGTTCACTATTTACATTTTATTGACCTATAAAGGGCACGGTTCCCACACCGCGCACTGCACTGATTAGTGTTAGACGGATCTGGCCCCACTGTATCCTCCATTTATAATTATATATTTGTTAAATTGGTTCCGGAACTACTTCGCTCCGAAAATTTACAACTTTAAAATATTTGATTTGTTTTTATATTCTTTAATCAATTTTATAGTACCTATCTTAGACTGTATGGGGAACTGCAGCACTATGACTTCCATAATCGGCAAGTCACTTAATGTAGGAAACTTTTGGCCACAGAACGTCTCAGTTTTTTAATCGTAAGGTCATCTTTCTGTCTTGCACAAAAAGATTATTTTATTATTATACTGGGTTAATTTGTCGCTGGCAATACTTGCAGGGGTGGAAGTACTCATCAATATGGACAACTTTTACTATGGGACTAATTTATAGACCATCGTGTCCCTTTACGTAATCAACAAACTACAACAACAAAATACATAGTTGCAAGTTTATAATAAGGCGGCTGGCCGCCCTGCACGCAACCAACCAGCACATGTTGTTGTAGGTAGGTACGGCTTGCACCGACGACACACCGACGACACACCGACGACACACCGACGACGACACACCGCGGCACCGCACGGCGCCGTACATGCGAGCACACGAGCGGACAGACATGCCAGATACATTAAATATTTAATTAACTTATTTAATTTTATTATAATTATAATTAAAACATATGCATATATACGTATCACGCAAAATGTCGAAATTGAAGCCATGTGGTGTATTTCATTACTGACACATTTTGTAAATTATGTTGTTTATGATGCAATGCAATGCAATGCAATGCAGGCAGATCGAGCCTGCTTTTTGTATTTGTTTTGTTTTCATTAAGTATACTATGCAGTCAGCGTTCACTCACACCTACCGATATCTAGCATGAAAATTACATTCAGTCTTGATTCACCTTTCACCTATACTGACACAAAACTCAATAATTCATTTAGGTTTTTGAAATGCAAAATTTTATTTATTATGCAAGCAGGTAGGTAGATGAGTATTTTTATTAGTTGTAACTCTCGTAACATTTGGCGGGTCACACAGCGAGCATCCGCAGCAAGTAGGGCGCAGTTAGTGTCACATTAGATGGCGTCGCTCAAGTGACGCGCAGCGAGCGGAGCGGAGCGTGCTTCAGCGACATGCGACATGTGCCGCTCGGCGCAGTCGGCGTCGCATCGCATCACGCATGTCGTGCTCTGACCTACCACTGAGTCACGCACACAGCACGCGGCCGCGCGGCGCGGCGGCCCACAGCAACGCCAGACACACAGATGACACAGAGCGCGGCCCACCCGCGCGCCCGACTTCTGCTCCTTCACAAACAAACACTCCAGTTCCGGCTTGTTTTTATGCTTCCATTCCTATAAACTACTAAACTTCACTTTTTATTGTTGTCCGTAGGATGGTAAACAATGCTCAACTTTACGTCGCCCCTCGCCCCTCATGGTCATATGTTCCTGCCTACCTACAAATTATGAATTCCACTGCTACATAGTATCGTCGGGTTTGGTGCATCTTCAATATGTCGGTTCTATGCGCCGAGTGCACTCTGCACTGGTGTCGGCATGCGTGTCGGCAGTGCGTGCGGCGTGCGTGCCGCTTGCGTGTAGCGTACCGCTCTATTTCTACCGCACTGCTATCGGAGGGCACCGCAAATAGCTGCGCCGAGAATACCGCTCAAAGGTTAGTTAAATATCGGCAGCGTGACACCGCGCGTTCTCACCACGACATCGCCCCGGTCCCGGCCTCACCGTCCCACCCCACCTGGCCGCGACCACTACATACTACATCTCATAATATTATGGAGAGATACAGAACAATCATTTTATAACTAAGCGGCGAGAAATTGCAGATATCTCGTTTCTATTGAAAATAGCATCAAACACAATAGATTGTTCCGATTTGTTAAGTAAAATAAAATTAAATATTCCCTCTAGATCATACAGGTATTATCCAACACTGAATGTCTCTCTAGTCCATTCTAATTATAGGCAAAACTCTTTTATGTAGAGAGCAAGTAACAATTTCAACACTTTAAGTAGGCATCACAACTTAGACCTTTTCTGCACAAGCATTGCATCGGCGAGGCGAATACTAAGCAATAACTTTTTCTTTAATAAATACATTGCGTGTTTAAACTTACTGTAATATCTATATTTAATTTATTATGATGTCATTGTCTATTTATAATGTGTGTTTTTAATCTGATTACAGTTATTGGCTTCCTGATGCATATTATTATATTTTAAGTCTATTTGGTACAGCTGTTGGTCTTCCCAAAAAATTAAGATAAAATAAATAAAAATAATATTTAATATAGTTTAGACATGGGTGATCATGTAAAGGTTCCGTATTTTTATCGGATGCACGGAAAAAACATTGAAATTAACTAGAATTTTTTACATATAGGTATGGCCGGACAAAATATTAATTTATCTTAAGCATTTTCGCAAATTACTTTTCTACTTCATTTGTATTGAGAAATCATTATTTCTAGAGAGTGTGTACGACCCAAAAGTGGTTATAAAAGCTTACTAACTCATGGATATTTAATTTTCTATACATGAACATTTATTAAGTCATAATTATTGTTTAAACTGTCAGACCAAATTACTTTTCGAGCTCATGCTAGTGCCAAATAGGTATTGCGGGAAACCGGAAAACGTAGGGCGGGGCGGGGCACACACAATCGTAACACGAAAATAACTCTACGAGTATTTTAGAGATGTCGCTGCTTACTCCGCGAGCCTGCGCGTAGGGCCCGTAGGGCGCGTAGGGCGCGTGAGCAGCCTCTTGCTACAAGATTACGTCTCATAGGCGCTTGAAATTGACATAAATAATAAATTTTAAGAAAGGTAGAGCATAACGATATGTCGCTCAGAGAGTAGCTCGACTGGGGAAGTACCTCCACCTGACAGAATACCGCAGCCGAATAACTTATAGTTGTGTTCCTGCACGTGAGTAAGGTAGCCAGAGCTCATCGGGCAACGCGCGAGTGATACCCCTGGAGTTGCAAGTGTTCATAGGCTACGGTAACCGCTTACCATCAGGTGGGCCGTATGCTGGTTTGCCGACTATGTTGTATAAAAAAACCGTTTGGCCGTTTGTCGTTGAGCCCGAAATATTCCCAATGGCTTTAAAATTACCCATTTTGAATTTTTTACGAATATTTCTTGCGTTTTAGTTTATTATTTATGTTATGTTATATAGTTATGCACCTATAGAATGTAATTTTGTGACTCGTTTTGCTGTGGTTTTGTGTTTATTACAAAGAAATAGGTAGGTAGGTACTCGATTCATTCATCATAAGAAATCACTACATCCTATATAAAAGTCCATTGGGAAAGAAACCATAATAAAAATTGGTAACTTCACTGTAAGCTTTATAAATTTATACGCACCTATTATATTTAAATAACAGCTGCCCCCCGTTGTTTCACTCGCATTCCTGGGATGATAATTACCCTTTCTTCTATTCAAGAAGCTAAAGTAACTAACGTACGAGCTTAGCGTACGAGTACTTACATTATACTTACTTTTCATGAAAATTCGTTCAGCAGTTACGGAGCTGAGTGATAATAAAGATACACTCACACACAAGTTTAAGCATTTATAAGATTTGTAAGATAAGATAAGAAGAAGCACAGTCCTACGTCCTTATTTTGATTAGCGATTTTTGCACTTCACAACAAATTCTGATAGATTCCCAAGTAACCGATAGGTACCTAATATAGTACTAATGGTAGTAAAGTTCGCCAATGGCACTATTAAAAACTATTCAAGCTTTTCAAATCAGTTGAACAACAAATCTCATTTGTCTGACCCCTTGGCTCGCGAATGGAACCCGTGTCGCAAACCTACCTTAAAAAGAATTCCAGGAAACGCAAGTTAAGTTACTAAGTTATTTTCTGAAATCTTCAGAGTATACTTACATAATCTTATCATGAGCCGTATAATGGTGTGGCAGGTGTCTCGGGTGGCTGTATCCTAGGTATATTTTGAGGATCACAAATAGAACAGGAATGTCAACAATAAGATAACATTGACAGTGAGCGAGTTAGCACTGAGCATAGGGAATGTGTCTCTCGCAACGCACGCGCACACGCACGCACTCGGCACAATACAAGTGAGACTACGACTGACGCGGACGTAGGCGAGACGCGTGCTCTCGCGCAATCGACGCGCGCGACACTAAACTGATGAACTATTTATTGTATTTAGTTAGATGTTGTTATTCGGAGTCCGCTCAACATGGCCTCTACACGCGAATCATCCCATCTCTACTCGGGGCTAACGGTGCCGCGGTGCCGCGCCGCCCGCCCAGTTAAGTTAACTTACCACCTTCTATTCTATACGCAATAATTTCACTGATAGATAGTTGGTGGAGAGAAAGAGAAAACGAAGCTTTATTGATCTATTGTAAATAAATGAAACAAGAAGTCCCCTGACTGATTGACGGAAACAGGTTGGCAGAACATAAACTACTGGTCATGGAACTTACGAAGTAACTATTTAGTAACTGTAACTGTGATGGATCATGGAACCATGAAATTTGGAGGACATATTATAGAACATATTATTATTTCACTATGGCTTTGTAACGTAGTGGTGTATGTACCTACTAAGAAGGGGGTTTAAATAGGGGTTCGTGGTTGGAACCGCGTGACGGAAAGCTAGTTTGCAATCTGATGACAAAGTGACAAAATGCCGCGGTAACCCACTTCTGAACTCTGATTCTAAATACTTTGTAGACATTGAACCTTGAACGAATTTATGTAGAATAATACAGATGGTGTCTTACACGATACACTGTTTGATGTTTCAAAAGATAGATAGGTATTGGTTTTAGTAATCGTCATGGGAAAAGATTGAACAGATGAGTTCAATCAGATTGGGTTTCAGTGATTTTCCGCAAGATCAGGATTTATTAGGACTAAAATCACGCTACACGCGGACATTTTCAAGTTACAATGCGTTAAAACGACCATCAGCTTCGTGCTAGTTCCTATCGAAGGTAGGTACCTACTTACTTACCTACTATACTATACTCAATTGAGTTAAATGAAAAACAAAGTGACGATCCAAATGTTCGTGACTTTATTTCTGAACAGCAGGTGCCAGCCAAGGCTCGCTTAGGTACCATGTGCCTACGTATTAGCGAAATTGATTTGCTAAAACACTAAAAGTGCATGAGCCCGCGTCATGCATCGTTAACTTTTTTTCGATAAATCAACCCTCGCATCTACATGTGTGGTAGAGTTCATTGAGATCGCTCCGCTACCGTTGAAACCCTTTCGATGAACAAACAGCGGGTTATTGGCTCTTTTATTGTTACAAGTTAGCAGAATGAGCTGCACGTGCTCGTGGCCTCCTAAAATAGGGTAGTTTAATGTGCAATACAAAGCAAGAGTGGCGGTACAGAAACGTTAACATCCGACATATATTCGCACAAGTAGAGGAACCCTTCACTACAGTGTGTTGTTCTCTATAGTGACCCAGACCAGTGACCTAGTAATCGAGGCTGGTAACCCATTTTAGAGGTGCTACTACTTGGACGGTGAATGATTTACCATAGTGAGAATGGGTTTCAAAGTGAGATTTTCCGCATGACCTGCGTGAATAAAGGTAATCAAAACCGTATCATAGCGCCGAGTATCTACTTAGTGCAAAACAGTGTCGTATAGAGAAGAGAAAGCATATGAGTAGATATTCGAGCGCAGGTGCAGATCATAGGGTGTCACTTGAGATTAGCGCGATATTAGATGCGCGTGAGCAGTGTAGCTATGCGACCTTCCATTCATATTGTTCTTAATTGGTCATCCTACTAATAATAATAATATATACTAATATCATAAATGTGCAAGTTTGTGAGTATGGATGTCTGTCTGTTACTCTTTCACGCAAAAACTACTGTACGGATTTGGATGAAATTTGGCACAGAGATAGATTATAGCCTGGAATAGCACATAGGCTACTTTTTATCCCGGGAAAACATAAGATCCCACGGGATCGCGGATGAAACCGCGGGGTGGAAGCTAGTTTGTAATATTATTTACATAAATCTATACTAATATTATAAATCTGAAGAGTTTGTTTGTTTGAACGCGCATTAGCGCCAGTAGTTCCTGAGATTAGGTACTCAGGAACTACTGGTTCGGTTTGAAAAATTCTTTTAATGTTAGATAGCCCATTTATCGAGGAAGGCTATAGGCTATGAAAACACAAGCTCCCTCGGGAACGCGTATTACATAAATACTTGCCTGAGTAATCTCAGGAACTACTGGTTCGGTTTGAAAAATTCTTTTAATGTTAGATAGCCCATTTATCGAGGAAGACTATAGGCTATGAAAACACAAGCTCCCTCGGGAACGCGTATTACATAAATACTAGCTTTCGCCCCGCGGTGTCACTCGCCTTCCCCAGGAATCTTATGTTTTTCCGGGATAAAAAGTAGCCTATGTTCTTCTCCATACCATGGCTACCTGCATACCAAATTAAATCGGTTCAGCGGTTTAAGTGTGAAAAGGTAACAAACAAACAAACTCACATTCGCATCTATATATATAATATAAAAATAAATCGCCAAAATGTTTGTACGCGCATAACTTCCGAACGACTGCACCAAATTGGATAATTATTTTTTGTTGTGTTCGTTATTGTCAGGAGGTTTGTATGAAAAAATAAATACACCGGGATCGTGGGTGAAACCGCGGGGGACAGCTTGTTTATAATATTAATTAGATAGTTAGTAAGATAGTTAGATTAGATAAGGAACTTTGTCTTCAAATATTAATATATACTCTAGACTTCAATTATATACTCTAGCTAGACTCTTTTTTCATTATTTAGAAGATTTACATAATACAATCTCATAGTAGATGGATGTCTATCTATCAGTGTAGAAAGTATTTTACATCGTGACAGCAGTACTTGCATGTTTTATTAACACATAGGTACACAATATAATTATCATAATTGAAAAATATATGAGCAAGGGAAGTAGGGTGCGAAGCGGCATGTTGTATCCCTGACAAAGGCGAATGTAGATTATTTAGAAACTGATTATACTGATAAGTGTAGGCGTCAGCTGCTGCCGCCAGCGCCAGATAGCGCGACCGCGCCTGGATGACTGACTGCGCCTGCGACCGCGGCGAGTCGCGTCACGCGTGCTCGTAAACACTCCACACTTTTATATTAATCTAAGTATTAGGTACATATGTGAACCATTTTTTGTATCCTTTTAATTTTGTATACTACTTAGTAGAATATGTAGGTACCTATAATTTATTTATTGTGGTCAGGTATTAATTTATCTCGATCACTTTTTTTTTTAGTTGTTTCATAGCGTGTTGCGATGCTCCCTGGTTCTGATGGTCGCATACTGATGTTGATGCTACGTGATGTAGGATGTGGGAAGTGACTCCCGGGAATCCAAATATCCTACTTCCTACTATCCTACTAATATTATAAATGCGAAAGTTTTGATGGATGGATGTTTGTTACTCAATCACCGCAGTATAGTCTGGAATAGCACATAGGCTACTTTTAATCCCGGGAAAATATAAGATCCCTCGGGAACGCGGGTGAAACCGCGGGGCCGAAGTATGTTACATTGTACCTACTATGCACACAACAGTAAAAGAAGAAAATCGGTTCACAAGAGGAAGCAGAAGCCTTCCTCAATAAATAGGCTATCCAACAGTGAAACAATTTTTCAATTCCAACCAGTAGTTTCTGAGATTACCCCCTACAACCTCACAAACTTTAACTCTTTATAATATTAGTTTAGATAATATAACATAGATGTTGAACCAACTACTGTACAATGTACCTACATTATTGTTTGTATTGTATGTTGTAAGACCCCATTCGAATTTAGTAACTACCTACGTTACGGAGTCACCGCTTGCCTCCAGACATTGACACTAACCTGCCGAAGCCGTGTGCCGCAGCGCGCCGCTGCGTCGCCGTGCCGGTCAGTTATTGCTTTTTTATTATTTTCATTCTCTTTCTAATCAGACTGCTGATTAAACAAAATTAAAGCGTTACGAGGGGATCACCTCCCGCTGGTGTGGAATTTGATTTATTTATTTGTTCTATACGTCATGTATGGTACTAAACAAATAAGCAGAGTGCACCCCGCAGCGAGAGGGCAGGGGTGAGCTCTGCGCACCGCGAGTCCCGCACCCAGCGACCCTCATACGGTACGGTCTATGTAGAGGTAGACTAAAGCAGACGATTTGCATTTCAACTCCAAGCTAGCTGCAACATGGCAGATTTTTTATAAAATAACCTTGTTTAGTTTCAGACTCATGAGCGTGGTTGAAACCCAGCATGTTACACGCGTGTTCAGAAAATGCGTATACACCTGTAACTTAAAAGATTAAACTTAAAGGCCTTAATGTAGCGAACGAACGCCGCGCGCCAGCCGCAGCCATTAGAGCAATGCGCAGTTTACACACAACACAGGTACGCTTTCTAAAAAATATTTTGGTCTCGTCCCGTCACCAGAGCTGTCAGCTATGCAAGTTATGTATGTACGCTTCCAATACATTGGTATAGGAAGGTAAACCGGTAATCTCGTTGTTTTTATTAGGATTCCGTACCCAGACGTTTCTTCGGACGGAACCCTGTTATTGTTAGCAACTCAGTCCGTCTAGTCTGAATGTCTCAAGCTTTAACTCATAAATCAAGTATGTGTCAAAGATATAGGAAAGAGAAATAGAATAGACTGATAGGATCATTATTCAAGACCTCTTCCACCAATTTAATAGTAGGTAGGTCTACGGCATTGCCGCCGGGGACTAATTCTGTGGATCAATTTTATCTCGCTCTAGCGAACGGTAGGTTCGAGCGACAAAAAGGGATGGAAATAGAGGAATGTCCGTTGCCGGGCGTTTAGATGTAATCCGACCCTCAGAATTTGTTGTCTTCGGGCCAGAGAAATACATATTAATGTGTTCATTTCAAAACTCTATTTTACTGGGCTACTAGAAGTTATTATATATATTTTTATATTATATACTAGAAGTTAGAGAAGCCTTTGATAGTTGAAGGAATGGAAAACATATGCAGTTATTCCAAACCCTCCAAAATACACGACATGGGCATAAGATTCAGACTCGACCACATAAAACTGCGCTGTATGATAAAAATATTTTGGGAATGGCCCCCAAGATATATAACAAACTTCCGATAGAAATAAAGCTTAAAATAAAGGATGATTACAATTCTTTTAAAAAATCTCTTATAAATTTTCTTATAGGTAGGGCATATTATTCGATTAATGAGTACCTCACAGAGGGTTAAACATGAATAAAAATGTTATCGTTTTAAATAGTTTTTTCTTTTTTTTTTTGATTTAAGTCACTAATATGTTTTTTTTGTAATTTTTATAAATAATTGTATTGATTATAAATAAATTATGTTTTAAATATTGTATGTCTAGGAGGCGGGACATAGTTGATCCTTAAATCTGTACCTCGTCATAACCTATGACCCACAATAAATTACTTTGAATTTGAAAGAGATGCCAAAAGGATACTTTATTTTGTTTTAAAATCGTTTTTGACTGTGCTATAGTGCTTTTATAGTTCTAAATTTTTTTATGATCGACCGTCATATCCACCTTGTATTCTTACGCCCCATACGTGCGCAGAGATATCGGCCATAGTACATATTGACAATGTATTAACAAATCGGCTTCAACTTCGATTCCCAGAGCATTACATAATTTCCCTCCATTTGTGTCCCACTAGCATTTGTGTCCCACTAGCATTTGCATCGGAGCATAGGATGAGGAAGAAGTAGGTAGGTACTCTATAATTCTCTAGCAGTCATCCCGTACATCGCCGCCGACGTCGCTAAAGCTCGGAGTTTTGATTTACAAAGAGGCGAGTTAACAAAACTACAATTTACGAGTGATACATTTTATTGGTCACTCTCGTCACTGTACATCGAATCCTTAAATACTAAATGGCCTTATTCTAGGTGTAGGGTAGACTGTAGACTGTAGACGGTAGCGGTAGCGGGGGCTAGCCCGAGAGGTCGCCGTGCTCGAACAGGTCCTGGTCGTAGAGCGCGGCGCGCACGGTGCGCCCGCCGAAGTAGCGCCCGTTGAGCGCGCTGGCCGCGCCCACCGCCTCTGTAACACACGAGTGTGAGTGTGGGTGTGGGTGTGGGCACAGTCGGTCGCGCCGGCCGGCAGGCGGGGCACTCACCGTCCGCCTCGCAGAACTGCACGAAGATCTTGACGTCGGCGTGGGCGGGGTCGTCGTCCTCGGTCTGCCGCTCGTTGTATATGACGAGCCGGTCGACGCGGCCCCACTTGGAGCACTCCTCCTGTATCTCGTGGTGCAGCGCCTCGTCCACCTCCATGGCCGACACCATGTTGCATAGCAGCACCGTGCGCGACACGCGCCGCCGCATCAGTCTCTGTATAGTGTATAGTGTATAGTGTGTAACGTATACTGTATACTGGAGACACCATGTTGCGTAGCTATATATTTTTTTTATTTAAACAGCCAACCAAATACTATTTGCAACGGATGGTAAATCCTTAATATCATAATTACTGTTATATAAGGTAGTACCTTCTTAATAGTCGTAGAATTATTAAATTTTAAAAACATACAATTAATGCATAATCTTCTCTCAAAAGTACTAGTTAATTTAGTATGTCCTCGTATAGAGTAGGTAGACGTCTAAACTACATTATGATGTATAGGTAAAGTAAGGTAAGGTAAGGTAAGGTAGAGCACACTGACCTGCATGACGAGATGGCGCGCCGACTGACCGGAGATGGAGAGCGACTCCTGCTGCTGCAGCGTGTCCGGGGACGTGTCCAGCAGCTTGCGTTGCAGCGCCGCCTGCGCCGCCTGCTGCTGCGTCGTCTGCTGGTCGGGCGCTTGGGGCGGCTCCCCTCGGCCGTCGGGGATCACCACCCCCGGCGGGGGGATGGGCACCGGCGCCACGGGCAGGGGCAGGGGCAGCGGCAGGGGCAGGGGCAGCGGCGCGGCCAGGGGCAGGGGCGGGGGCGGGTCGAGGGCGGCGGCCAGGGAGGGCAGCGAGAGGGAGGGCAGCGAGAGGGAGGGCAGCGAGGCGGAGGGCGGCACGCCCAGCGCCGACAGCTGCGTGAGGCCGAGCGCGACGGCGGCCGTGCTGGCGACGGCGTCCATGGCCTGGATCTTGGCGGTGGCGGCGGCGGCGGCGACGGCGGCCGCGGTGGGCATGGCCGACGGCTGCGGCGGCCCGGCCAGCGCGTTGGGCGGGGTGATGGCGCGGCCCACGCGCAGGTACTGCCCGCCGAGGTCGAACAGGTTCATGGAGGCGATGGCCTCGAGCGCGGCCGCCAACGTCGCGTACTCTATGAACCCGTACCCCTTGTGCTTGTGCGCCGACGCGCCGTACGCCAGCTTGCAGTACGTGATGGGACCGAACGCCTCGAACACGCTGTCGAAGTGATACGTCCCACCTTACACATATTATCTACGCCCTCTCTCGACCGGGTATGCATCCCGACCATATGTATATTATATCTACGCAATTAAACTCTACATAACGTCGACCCACTGACGGCCGACGCCCAGCGACATGACGAAGGAGCTTAATTATGTTTAAAAGCGATCTATGCAACGATATCGATTCGATTTAGAAAATAATACCGATCCATATGTGTGAGTTTAACAGACCGGTAGGTAGTGTTTTTAAAAAGTTTAGCGGTGCTACCGCGTAAGAAATTGGTAATGAACATCATTGAATTTGACTCCCATTGAATGAAATGTTGTTACATTAATGGGACACTCGGAACGATTTAATTAAGCCATCCGTCCATCTTCCGGTGCCCTATTTAGGTTCTAATTATTATACAATACCAGATAACGATATGAGCACAATTTATTTAGGCGGTAGTCCCGCAGGCCCGTATGGAGTTTAAGATACAAAGGAAAAATTGTTCAAAAAATTGATCACTTTATTAGAATACTAGATGAAAACCCGGCTACGCTCGGGTGAAATGTGACTCATAATACACAATCTTTACCAAATGTAGGTTTTCAAGGAATATTAGGCAAGGCATAGATTCGTATAGCATCGTTCATTGTGTTTAATAATAAAATTACAATACATTAAAACGTAAAACTCACGGGATATATATGACGTAGGTAGGTATGATAGGATATCCGTTCATTGAAAATATGGCGGTACTGTGCTCGAACAATATGGCGACTGCAATTTGCACCATTAGAATTTAACAAAATACTCGACAATCCAAATTTTGCGGATATATGTTGTCGACTCGAAATCATTATTTTATTATTCAGGTAAGGTTTCAATCGAGTCTACCGTACCCCTTGACCGAATTATTAATATAGATAATATAATCATACTTCAAATTAAGACATATTACATAGTGGCACAAAATATTCGATAGCGATACTAAGTTTCATAGTCACTTGGTCAAACTCCTTTCGTCATAATTACATGCGATATGCCTAAGCAAGTTTTATTACAGGCATTGACGTTTTAAGTACATCGTATTATATACATGTAGGTAAATGTTCAATAAGGGTATATACATGTAGGTAAATGTTCAATAAGGGTATATACATGTAGGTAAATGTTCAATAAGGGTATATACATGTAGGTAAATGTTCAATAAGGGTATATACATGTAGGTAAATGTTCAATAAGGGTATATACAAACTTTTTAATGTCGTCCTCGGTGAGCTCGGGGTGTATGGACGCGATGTAGATGCGGTTGTACTGCTTGGCCTCCTCCTGGATCTCGTCGATGACGGCCTGCGCCTGCGGCATGTTGGAGGGCCGGCCGACCACCTTGATGTTGCGCCCGCCCAGCATCACGCCGTTCATCTGCTCCAGGCTCAGCTGCGCCGCCTCCGGGATCTCGTACTCGACGAACGCGAACCCCTTGTGCTTCTGCGTCACCGGGTCCCACGACATGTTGATCGACTTTATCGGCCCGAACGGCAGGAACGCTTGCCGGATGGTGTCCTCTTTCAGCTCGAACGAGATCGACCCCACGTACACCCTGCGACGTGCGACATGACACTGTAAGTACTTGTATCTGCCGATGCCCTCGATTCTGTACATGGTCGGATGCCCAATACGAGTACATATCGCGGCAGGCGCCGGCTCAGATCTTTTCAGCTATAAAGAGTCACGGGCTCGACCGGCTCGCGACAACGGCGGGAGCCTCCCACATCGCTCTCATCCCGGCCGGCGCCAACCTCCACCTCTATCTTTAAATGTTCACAGATATACCTACATGTTATAGAACA
Source organism: Tetheella fluctuosa (assembly GCA_951216915.1). NCBI lineage: Eukaryota > Metazoa > Arthropoda > Insecta > Lepidoptera > Drepanidae > Tetheella > Tetheella fluctuosa. Next base: position 94,390 of record OX578229.1, on the reverse strand, counting down.
AAAGGGTCCCTGCCACATCAACGAATATATCTGCGTCTGCTTCGTGAGCACACACACTCGCACACTCGCACACACGCACACACCTGCACATGAGCGCCAGCGCCTGCTGCCGCTGCACCTGCGTGCGCTGCGAGGCCATCTGCTGCTGCTGGTGCGCCAGCGTCTGCTTCATGAGCACCATCTTGATGCTCTGCTCCATCGCGTACTTGTTGGCTCGCGACACGGCCTCCGTCTGGTCCGTCGACAGCCGCGGCAGGACGCCGCCCAGGATCGCCGGCAGCACCGACCACTTCGCGCCCGGACCTACCCATACACGTCCCCACACACATGTACATACGTACACATACAATCACTCCGACTACTCGCTAATGACAGAACCGTGGCCGTCTTCATTTTATTTTACTGTAGATTAGTGTCCGACCCAAGCTTCATCCATCTTTGGCCAAAAATACCACCTTCGGCGAAACCTTCGGCTAGTTTTGGCCGAAGCCGAATGTTTCTAGAAAGCGGCCAAATTGAACTAAATGTTACGAATGAGCGAGAGCGCGATGGACGTAGCTTCGCGCAAGGTGAAATGAAATTGTAATTTCCTACCAAAATATTTTATAAGTATTTACTAACATAATATGGATATTGCCTATCGACAGCAGCGAGGGCTTTGAGGATGTTTTCTATATATTATATTTTATATAATGATTGTAAATACTTGTTGTAAATAAATTCATATGGATATTTATATCTGAAATAAATGAATTTAATTGAAAAAAGTATTATTTATTTATTTATTATAGTATTTATTTATTTATGTGTGCGTCAGCTCCGACGCACGACTCGAGTTTACTAATATGCAATAGACAAAGAGGGTAAATATCCTACTAATATTATAAATGTGAAAGTTTGTGAGTCTGGATGTAAGTTTGTTACTCTTTTATGCAAAAACTACAAAATGGATTTGGATGAAATTTGGTATGGAGGTAGCTGACACCCTGAATTAATAGGCTACTTTTTATCCCGGGAAAACGTAAGATCCCTCGGGAACGCGGGTGAAACCGCGGGGCGGAAGCTAGTAATAAATAAATCAAGAGCCGTTTCCGAGAAACACGAAAAAAAAAGTTTCGGTAGGTAATTTAATTAAAGCTAACACAATGTAGCAGTAGCGTAATGAAACAAACGTACTAACGTAATATATTTACCTGTGAATACATCTCCGACCTGCTGCAAGTCGTAGACGGGGGCGGCGAGGAATCCATCTGAAACATACACAGCCGTCATCAACGCGAGCTCTCCGCACTCCCGGCGGCAGCAGTGGACGCTCGCACGCACACACTCACAAGGCGCACACACACACCCGCGCCCGCGCCACACCTCGACCGTCACACTCGACCGGCCACGACGTCACATCACACACCTCCCCACGCAGACGCACACGCACACCCACACACACACTCTCGCCACGGTCGGCCGACCGGCGAGCGGCGACGGGCGCGCTCGCTCACACTCCGGCCACGAGGGGTACAATGCGGATAAATGAAGTAGGTACATTGTGAGACCGGCGGAGAGCAGCCGGCGCCGCAGCCTCGGCCGACGCGCCTTCGACGCGCCTAAGCAAAAACCTAACTTATATCTAGCCTGAAACAGAAAGCAGAAACACTGATCACTCAGGACTGTTTCGAAACGAGATAAGCTGGGGCCTCGAGGCGCTATCGCGCTGCGGGCGGTGACGCACGGCGCGGTGCCGCCGCTTCGGTCGTTGGCGACGTTGGTGCTGGTGCTGGTGCTGGTGCTGGTGTTGGTGTACAGTACGGGGTGTAGTGTACGGGAGCGACATGTGGACGGCAGTCGGCGCCTGCAACAGCGAGCACAGCCAGCGGCGTTAGACGCGCTCCGCAGCGAGTGACGCGCGACACACTTGCCAATACTCACCGGCGACGAATGGAGGCGCGGGGGGCCCGGGGGGCGCGGGAGGCGCGGGGGGCGCCGGCGGGGCCATGTGCACCGGCGTAGGGGGCGTAGGGGGCGTAGGGGGCGCAGGGGTCGCGGGGGGCGCAGGTGGAGCCGGCAGCGGCGGCTGCAACGCGAGCGTGTCGCCGCCCTGCAACTGATTACGACAATACACCATACTTTTTACCCCCCAGGAAGAGTTAGAAAAACAAAACAAAATTACGGATTTTTGGTGCGAAATACGTTAATAAAAAAAAAACAAACCTATCGAGTAGGGTATCAAAAGAAAGGAAATTAAAAGGGGATTTAAAAATATATATATTATATATATATATATATATATTAGTATTAAGTCTTGTTGGTTGTCCTTAAGTAAATAAATAAATATTTGTTTTTGTTCATAAGGCTAGCCGTACCGTAACGGTAACGGATAGTTGACCGCCTTCCGGTTAACCACATAGTGCGAAAGTTGCACAAAAAGGAACAAAAAACAATGTTAGAACTTGTTTTGAATTCAGTGAAAGAATTTGAGATTCTGGAACATGTGCTTCCCTTTCCCTGACTTCAAAACGAGTTCTAACTTGTTATTTGATACTTTTTACTGCAACTTAGTGTACTTTGAAGAAAATAGGTTTTATGTTAAAAATAAATTTGAAAAGAAGTATTTAGAAGATTTGTTTATAGGTATATTATATAACAGAGTTATGCCCAAACATACATTAAAAAAAACACATCCAAATTGAGAGCCTCCTCCTTTTTTGAAGTTGGTTAATAAACTAAAACAAAGTAAACTCTACTTCGGTTTAACTGACTATATTATGAGTTTCAAGCTAAACTTAGATTTTATTTTTGCATCTCTTAATATGCGGTACTTATTGTATAATTGTGGTACAAGAAAATTGCGGTTTCATTCTCCGTAATAATTATTGACTCTTGCCTGTATGATATTCCCCCTCGTTTCCTGATCTTACACTATATTTATGATTATTTGTTTTCTTAAATTCCTCTTTTAAAATATGTTTCAAGCATGATTAAATATTCAATATTCTTATCTATGAGCAGCACTTTACACTCTAGAAATAATTTATAGTAATTATCGCCTTTATGTTTTAATAGAATGCCTGACTTGGCTTTTCACATGATTTGGAATCATTTTGTGGTGTAAGAGTTGTGGAGCTGGACATATTTGTTTACAGGAATGTTTTTGATGGGATAATATTTAAATAAATTCATAAATGATAAATTAAATATAGTCAGCCAGCAAACAATACTGCATAAGTAAAAATTTTACAGTTTCAACATTTGATGCCATTGAATATGGATTTTATGTGCGCTTCGATCTACAACTAATTAACAGCCATTATTCAAAAAATTATAACACACAGCATTGGTCAGTTTTTTCATAAAATAACACAGTTTTTTGTTTCTACCGTAACATAGCAGAATACTACTTGTGCATTGTTGTTTGCTAGCTGACAATATGTAAAATGAAACATGACAATGGTTTAACAAGACCTACCGACAACAGAGGTAAGTACACTTAATACATTTAGCTACTTTACATAAAATTATGTCATTTTCAAGATGTGGTCAGAGAGTAAAAGAAAGTAGGAGAAAACCAGCCCAAAGATATGAGAAGTAGTATCGAGTAGTAATTGGGAGCCGACAACATAGAATCATCCACAACGACATGTCAGCATGGTTCCAAAATCCACACGAGCACCAATCCCGTTGAATACCTAACATAAATTAAAGTAACAATAGGTACAACATACCAATTCCATGTTTGTCTCTCAGCTACGTCACTAATATCACAATGTTTTGGGTTTATATGCAATGCAAGTTCGTAAGTAAATAAGATTGATTTGTCTAATGTTTCTCTAATTAAAGTAGGATATATATTTCGTTCAATTTCTTTCACAAATGGATGGTAATATTGGTTAGTAAGTAGTTGCCGCAAGGTGGGTGACGGTGACAGTGACTGACAGACAGACGTCAAACAGTAACATGACATAAATGTCAACTAGTATTGCCAAGTTTTAATTACTAAATCCACCAATCACCAATTAACAAAAAGAAAATGTGCCTATGTTGTTTTCAAATATAAAGAGTTTATTGGTAATTGATACTTGCAATTTTGATGTACTTTGTATTTTCGATTTATGTATATTATATATTTTGTATTTGAAATAAAGTGAACTGAATACATAATAATACATAAATCATTATAAATATTATTATTTCATTCATTAGTTTGGCGATGGTAACAAGTGAAAAATGTATCCAGTGAAATAAAATAAAAATAAATAGTAGCTGTTCCAGCGGAAATTTTAAAAAGTTGGTAGCACTGACAGACAGAGCTAGTGCTGCCAACTCTTTTCCTTTATTTGTGCTGTAAGACCTTGCTTTTTGCCATTTTTTTTTATATTGGAGTTGATTGAATGAAAGGTAAATTGCGGTTTACGATTTATGACGTATTAAAAAAAAACTACTTACTAGATCTCGTTCAAACCAATTTTCGGTGGAAGTTTGCATGGTAATGTACTTCATATATTTTTTTTAGTTTTATCATTGTCTTATTTTAGAAGTAAAAAGGGGGGGGACCAACATTTTACCACTTTGGAAGTGTCTCTCGCGCAAACTATTCAGTTTAGAAAAAAATGAAACTAGAAACCTCAATATCATGTTTAAAGACCTATCCATAGATAAGCCACACTTATGGGTTTGACGAAAAAAAAATTTTTGAGTTTCAGTTCTAAGTATGGGGAACCCCCTAAATTTCTTGTTTTATTTCTATTTTTGTGTGAAAATCTTAATGCGGTTCACATAATACATCTACTTACCAAGTTTCAACAGTATAGCTCTTATAGTTTCGGAAAAAAGTGTGTGTGTGTGTCACTATGTCTCTAAATATTCGTTTCCTAAGCAATGTAAATATTAAAGTGTACCTAAAATTGCTATTTCTATTAAGGTCTTTGAGTTTTTTTTATAATTTTATGTTTAAAAAAATAATAAAATAAAACTTATCTTACTCTTTTATTTTGGTCGTTTCGCTAAGGTTATTCTATCGGATTTTACTAATGGAATTAGAAATTCTTGCAAAATGAACATTTCAAGCTAAAACAAATATTCTCGAAGATTCCAAGCATGCAAATGCACGGTTAGCTACTCAATTAGAGATTGAAGTTATCGATAACGAGCTATCGATATTTTTTAAACTTACAATTGTGATTACTAGGTACATAATAATATGTATGATGTAATGATTGATATTATTTAACATTAGACAAATACGGCCTTACTTAATAAAACGCCAAATAAATTATTAAAACAGTTATTTAAAAAAAAATTCACTCTTAAACGCTATTCGACCTTATTCACTGCTCAAAAAATTGGTTGTCTGTAATGTCGGTTTACGGACGATAGTTTTACGTGATAACGTCATAAATAATAAAATAAAACTTATCTTACTCTTTTATTTTGGTCGTTTCGCTAAGGTTATTCTATCGGATTTTACTAATGGAATTAGAAATTCTAGCAAAATGAACATTTCAAGCTAAAACAAATATTCTCGAAGATTCCAAGCATGCAAATGCACGGTTAGCTACTCAATTAGAGATTGAAGTTATCGATAACGAGCTATCGATATTTTTTAAACTTACAATTGTGATTACTAGGTACATAATAATATGTATGATGTAATGATTGATATTATTTAACATTAGACAAATACGGCCTTACTTAATAAAACGCCAAATAAATTATTAAAACAGTTATTTAAAAAAATCTTCACTCTTAACTCTTATCTTTACTCTTCGCTATTCGACCTTATTCACTGCTCAAAAAATTGGTTGTCTGTAATGTCGGTTTACGGACGATAGTTTTACGTGATAACGTCATAAAGAAACATTTATGGAAAATTGCATTCTTTTATGAATTGAATTATTATCACTGAATTAGCATTATTTATCGATAAATTAACAATTAACATTATTGATAATGATTAATATTATCAATAATAATAATTTGATATAATTGATGCATTTTGACATAGAAGAGAGATAAATGGGCCGAAAGTGCCTCTCTATCGCTTGATCTGCGCTCTCGCTTGCACGCTCAGGCTCAGGCGAAACGTGACACTTTTTCGTGCGTGTCCCGCTCCGATAAAGATGATTTTATTAAAATAAAAATTTTGTTCAACACTTAACTACAGACATTTTTTTTTTATATTTGACGACTTGTCTACGGTATTGAGAATATAAGCGAGTTAAATAATAAATTATCGATAAGTAAAATAGAACAGTGTTACATCCCTAGAGAAGAAAAAATCGAATGATTTCATTAAGCAAATATCAACATTATGGTTATAGAAATACGTCATATAATTGAGTGCATTTATTATCGTGACATCTAGCGTCGAGTAGCGGAACTTGCTCGTCAAACTATGTCATGTGAGCATTAATTGAAAAAGGTAGTATATACTTAAAAGAAATAGACAATAATCAACTCTATCGTAACAGAATTGTGTTCTTTTTTAAATACGCGATGACTGATCTTTTGGCTATTATGACAAAATTAAAAATCACCAATCATAGAGAGGGTTTGCTTGTGTTATGAAAAAAGGATTATCCTGTAGATGTGTTAGTTGGGTACGCTGGTTCCGATACTAACGAAGGGGCATACTAATTCTATGTTTTTTATATTTCTATGGTCCCGACCCACACATCCAAGCAACATATTACATAGAAATAATACGTAGTATCGTGATCCTATCTTGTTGCCTGTTAAAGGATACTATAGATAGAATGGATATGTTTCGATATACACAAGAAGCACTGTTCAGTGCTCTTACTGGGGAGAAATACGTTCCGTTATGGACTGATAGTATACTGCCGCAGTATCCGAAAACATAATGATGTCATAAACGCCGCCATTTTTGTACTGTGAGCACTGGTGTTTTTGCGGTAAGGTGCTCTCAGTGCTTTAATCATGTGATCAAGAGCGTCCAGAATGACAGTAGGATATATACATGGATGACAGACAGAATACGGATTGCGTTCCGTTTTAAGGTGACGCCGCGTTAAGCTTAAAAATCTGAAATTCAACGTTCTCCCTCAAGTATCGGAATTATTTCAGCCCATTCAACATGGTTTTGGCTCTTGTGAGGCGGCTGTTCATGCGGCTCGGACCTTTCTGTTAAATAATGGAGGTGAAGTTTTGCTTAAGGTTGACTTAAAAAATGCATTTAACTCTGTCGATAGGGCCGCTCTGTTAACGCAAATTAAGGATATCTGTCCTGACTTACATCCATACCTTTGGCAATGTTATGGGCACCCTTCAAAACTGGTGCCCCTGTCTTAGACGAATCCTATTTTATTGTAAGATTATGTCTACTTGTGCCTAAGTTTACTTATTTACTCCGATGTACCCATTTGTTTACTGACTCTGACTAACTCAAACTCAAACTCAAACTCAAACTCAAACTCAAACTCAAACTCAAACTGTCTGTCTGTCTGTCTGTCTGTCTGTTTAGGTTTAGGTTTAGGTTTAGGTTTAGGTTTAGGTTTAGGTTTAGGTTTAGGTTATGTTAGGTTAGGTTAGGTTAGGTTAGGTTGGGTTAGGTTAGGTTAGGTTAGGTTAGGTTAGGTTAGGTTAGGTTAGGTTAGGTTAGGTTAGGTTAGGTTAGGTTAGGTTAGGTTAGGTTAGGTTAGGTTAGGTTAGGTTAGGTTAGGTTTTTTTTTTTTTTTTTTTCCGTTACTTGGTTCCGAGACTACCAGTCCCCGCTTGGGATACGGGCGGCTGGGTCCATTTGCTAAATATTATTCGTCGCAATTTTTTTTTTTTTTTTTTTTTTTTTTTTTTAATTATTTGTAGAATACAATTTTTAGTTTTTTAACAGTTATAGAATTATTTAATATATAACATTATATATATAACATTATGTATATATATTTATATATGTATATTTATTTATATTATTTCCATTGTTATTATATGTGTATGTATATTTATGTCTATTATTATATTATTTATTTATAGTTTTCAGGTTCCGTTGAATTTTTTGAGGCTGTTTACTATTTTATTTATGTAATTAATGAATGATTCTTTGGTTGTCTCTTTTCTAATGATTTCCTGTATGGTATATGGATTTATTCCAAAATTTTGACATTGGGCTTCGTGGTCGTATCTTTCAATGGTGAATTTTGGACATTCTTTCAGTAAGTGATCTATTGTTTGAGTGCTATTGTTATCACACGGGCATTGTTCGTTATCGGTTATTTTGAATTTATGAAGATATTGCTTATGAAAGCCATGTCCAGTGAGGATTTGAGTCAATTGGAATGTGATTTTAATGTGACTTCTCATTTCTTTAATTGCGTCAATATTAGTGAGCCAATGTTTTAAGGGTTGTCCCGTTAGGGATGTTAGATATGCTTCGTTACTTGCATTGTGCGTTTCTTGTTTTCTTCTGTATTTATAGTAGCTTAGGGGGAACTTGGTGTATTCCGGTGCTTTGTGTAGTGTTGCTGCGATTTTAGCTTCTTTGTCAGCTTCTTCGTTCCCCTCTATGCCATTATGTGCTTTGACCCATACCAGTTTAATGTCTTTTTTATTGTCATTTTCAATTATTCTTATTTGTTTCTGTATTTCGTGCACAATGTTATTTAGGCTATTGTTGTTTTTTAATTCTTGCAGGGCTGATTTGGAATCGGTGAATATTATTGTCTTATTTATATTGTTAGTAGCGCAAAATGTGCAGGCTTTCTGAATAGCTAAGCACTCGGCCTGGAAGACGGAGCAACTGCTGTGAAGTTTTAAGCGATGAGTTGTTTTTCTGCCATTTGGGTGATGTATTATTGTTGCGGCTCCCACTTGCCCGTCATGTTTGCTACCGTCTGTAAATATTTTTGTGGTGTCAGGTGCATTTATCAGTTCTGTTATTTCATCTCCTATTTCAGTTATTATATTTGCTTCGGTTCTCATGTGTGGATGCGGGAGTTTTGATGGGTGAATGGGTTTATCTAATGTTATGTCGTGTGGTAAGTATTGTGTGGTTCCGTTTCGTTTGGTCGCTTGTATGTCTGATGTTTCTTTGACTTTTATATCCAGAGGTGTCAGGCCAGCCAGTGCAATGGATGCCGTTGCGGATATAGTTCGAAAGCCTCTTATAATTTTAATTGCAAAACCTCTTTGGAGTTTTCTTAGGGCGCACTTGACTTTTTCATATTTGGTAGATTTGCCCCATATTTCGGCTGCGTACGTTATTATCGGCTCAATGACATGTTCGTATATAATTGCTACGTTTTCCGATTGTACTCCCCATGTTGGTCTTATGAACTTACTTATTTTCTGGTAGATTTTATGTGTTTTCCCTATCGCATACTCTGCATGTTTAATAAATTTAAAGTTTTTGTCAACTATTACTCCCAGCAACTTGAATTGGTCATTAAATGTTAGTTTGGTTAGGTCCATTGTAATATTAGCGGTTTTAGCTTTTGGGGTGTTGGTGATCATGTGGGTTTTATCGGGGCTGAAGGCCAGTTTGTTTAATTTACCCCATTCCGAGACTGTTTTGAGAATGGTGTTAGACGAGTTTTCTATTTCTTGTGAGTTTCTTCCGGTAATTATCAGCAGCACATCGTCGGCATATGCTTGAATGTGGCAGTCTTCAGAGGTAGGGGTGTCCAGTAGGTTGTCCATAATAAGATTCCAGAAGATCGGTCCTAAGACCGAACCCTGGATGCAGCCTCTCGACTGTGTTTTTGTTATTGTGGCATCTGAGTAATTTAGGGTGACTTTTCTGTTAGTGATATAGCTTAAAATGATTTTGTAAATATTTGCGGGGCACTTTATGTGATGTAGTCTGTCCAAGATTGCTGGCCACCAAGCGTGATCGAAAGCGCCTTTAATATCGAGTGATATAGCTACAACAAGTTTCTTTTCTGTTTTGGCTTTTTCCATTCTTTCTATGGCCGAGTGTAGTGCGTCGTTAGTCGTGGTTTGTTGTTTAAATCCGTATTGTTTTGTGTTTGAGTTTCCTGTGGCGTACATATGGTGTGTGAGGCGTTTGGATATTAATTTTTCCAGTAGTTTTCCAAATACATTAATTAGTCCAATGGGGCGGTAAGAGTTTATGTCGTTATAATCTGTTTTATTCGGTTTTGGGATGGTTTTTATGAAGGCGGTTTTCCATTGGTTAGGGAAGTATGATATATTTAAACATCTATTAATGAGTTTAGTGAATATGGAGGGGTAACAATGTATGTATTGGCGGCATATATCAGATGTGAGGTGGTCAGTACCTGGGGCTTTTTTGGGGTTCATTTCATCAATTGCTTCTACTATCTCTCTCTCAGTAAATTCGCAGTCATTTGGTGTGTTAGGGACTGTATCTGTTTTCGCTCGAATAGTCTTTTGTTGCTCATTGTCGTTGGTGTCGTCTGGGAAGAATTTATGTGCTAGTTCTTGTGCTGTGTGTATGCTGGTGTTTGTATATTGGTTGTTACTTAGTCGTAGTGTAGAAGGTGGTTTTGGTTGAGGGGTGTTCTTGAGAAGTCTATTGGTGAGCGCCCATACGTCCTCTTTTCCCTGTTTTGTGCAGAACTCTCTGAAGTTTTCCGTGGATGCTTTCCGTATGGCTGCGACGTATTCTGCTTTAGCATCTTGTTTTTCTTTTGTTATGTTTGTAAGGTTTTTGTTGCTCTTTTTCAGGTCTCGGAGTCGGTGATGGAGATGAATGACTTTTTGTTTTAGGTTTTCTAATTCGGTGCTCCACCACGGTGTTTTATATTTTGATACTTTCTTTTTAAGTGTTTTGTCACATGCTCTGGTTATGGATATTATTATGTTTTCTATGTATGTATCAATCTCATCACTATCTAACTCTTCAGGTTTTATTTGGTCTAGCTTATCTTTTTTGATCTCTTGTTTTATGGTTTTAGCGATTTCTTCCCAGTTCGCTTTTTGTGTGTTGTAACGGAAGGTGGTGGTGTTAATTTTTCTGTTTACAGTGTTTCTGCCCAGGTCGATGCAGAAGGCAATGGCGTGATGGTCTGAGGTAGGTATTGGGTCGTGGTTTACATGCCAGTTCTTGATGTTTTTGCTCAGGTTGTTAGATGTAATTGTTAGGTCGATGATGGATGTTCTGGTTGTGCCGTGAGTGGTTGTTTCAAATGTGGGCTCCTTTCCGATGTTGCACACGTCCAGGTCATTGGTTGTAATAAGGTTGATAATGTCCTTTCCTCTTTTATTAGCGCAGTTTGAGCCCCAAGCCTCATGCCATCCATTTAGGTCTCCACATATGAGGTGGCTAGAATTTGTGGTGTCTTTGAGGAAGATTTCCAGCTGCTCGAGGGTACCGTTTGTGTCCGCATTGGGTTCGACATATACGCTACAGATGTACAGTTTGCCTGTTTTTAGAGAGAGCTCTATTATGCACAGATTGGGAGTGGAATACTTTATGATACCAAGTGTTGCGGCTAGTCCTGCTTTTACTGCAATGCATGCCTTGGTGGTTTGGCTACCAGGAAATTGATATACATCATAGCCGTTTATTCTATTTAGCGCATTAGCTTTTCCAGTGTATGGTTCGGTGATACATACTATATTAGTTTCGTGTTTAAAGATATATTGAGTAATTTCCTTGGTTGCAGTGTAGCCCCGGCCCAGATTGCATTGCAATACAGTAAGCGAGTTATTGTCGGAATTCATTACTGACAGGTGCCAAAGTCAGTTGATTCTTCTATTTTGTTTCTGGCGGCTATTAGGCGAGGGCAAAGTTTGTGGCTGTTTGCTGGGTGCTTGGTGTCAGTGTGTGAACCGGTTCTGTTATTGTGTTTGGAGCAGTTGAAACAATTAATTTTATCTGGTTGTTCTCTAAAGGGGCAGGTGCCTAGTTGATGCTCCTCGGAGGCACAGTGGGCGCAGGGGTGAACAGACGCGGTGCACTTATTGCTCGTGTGGCCGAACTGTAAGCACTGACGACACTGGACGAAGCGCGAGAAGGATCCTATGAAGACGCGCTGGTGATCGACTGCTACTCTTTCCAGACCGAGAAACCTAGCGTACTCCGAAGGGTTAACTTCCAGCACCGCGTTATAAAGTGCCTCGTTTCTATTTTTATTAAGGAAGCAGAGTCTAAGCGCTTCTGCGGGAATTGAGTTCTGGTAACTGATAATATCTATTAGTTCCTCCTTGACAGTTTTCTTGTTAATTCCTTTTAATATAACTAAGGGTGGGCGCCTCTTCGCTTCCTCCGCCTGGAGCTCCCTTGTGTTATTAACGGCTTTTATGATTTCCTCACACTGTTGATTGTTGTCAAATTCGACGAAAAGTCTTCCTTTGGCAACCGACCTAACTTTAACAGGGGCAAACTTTTGGTTTTTGAAAGAAATCTGGTTCCTCCAAGTATCGAGAGTTTTTTCAGTTTCGGCAGAATCGTTAGAGGTAATAATAATACCGGGTTTTTGTGTTTTTGGGGCAGGGGGAGGAGCTACGGTGACCGCTGCGTAGGTGGGTTTTTGTTTCGAGATTTGAGCGGTGATTTGTTCGAGTTTTTTGCCAACTCCGTCAATTATGTCTCGCTTGAGCGTTTGAAAATCTTCTTGCAACGTTATTTGAGGTGGGGGAGTGAAGGGCAATTCAGTTTGAAAGGCGATAGTAGCCTTATGGATTTCCTCGGCTGCTGCGCGAATGGCCTGTTTGTTTTTAGATGTGACACTTTTACCCTCGTTCACTGCCTCGGTGATTCTAGCAGATAATTTAAGGATGAGTTCAGTATACGGATTTGTTCTTACAATTTCAGGGTGTTCTGGCTGTTCGGAGGAAGCCATTTTATGTCCTCATGCAGATATGGAGTCTAGGGAATGACAGGAAATCAAAATAAAAATAAAATATTTTTCACCAAATTATACAAAGTCCTCTTACCAAATGAAAAACGGGTGGGTGGGCGGGCAAAATTTTTCAAAATTTTTGGTCGCAGATCAACCCGAGTGGTCTCTAAAGACGCGCCTCGTCCAGGGCAATCTACTACGGTGAAAATTAGAGCAGAAACTATTATATTTAGTGTGAAAATTAGGAAAATGTAGAATTTGTGTGTATTTTTAATCTTAAATTTTTTATTTTTCAGGTATGGAGAGTCGGAGATCGCCGCGGAAGGCGGCAGACAACGTGTCTCGCCGAGAAGCAGCGGATCGTGCAGAAAACAAAGGCAGTTGCAGAAGGAAAAATTTAAAGAAATTGAATTTTATTGAAATTTTAGGTGAATTTTCAAAGAAAAATATTTTTACTCTATGGCAGCAAAGAAAATGAAGAGGGTGGCAAGAAAGAGGGCAAAAAGTTAACTATATTAGCAAAAAGAAGTACGCGAATAACTCAATTAGAAGTATAAAAGTTGGTGATAAATTCTAAGTTTCTTATAGCTTAGGTAGACTTTTTGATAGTATGGAAATAAAACAATTTGAAATAACTTGCAAAATTTTGGTCGCAGATCAACCCGAGTGGTCTCTAAAGACGCGCCTCGTCCAGGGCAATCTACTACGGTGAAAATTAGAGCAGAAACTATTATATTTAGTGTGAAAATTAGGAAAATGTAGAATTTGTGTGTATTTTTAATCTTAAATTTTTTATTTTTCAGGTATGGAGAGTCGGAGATCGCCGCGGAAGGCGGCAGACAACGTGTCTCGCCGAGAAGCAGCGGATCGTGCAGAAAACAAAGGCAGTTGCAGAAGGAAAAATTTAAAGAAATTGAATTTTATTGAAATTTTAGGTGAATTTTCAAAGAAAAATATTTTTACTCTATGGCAGCAAAGAAAATGAAGAGGGTGGCAAGAAAGAGGGCAAAAAGTTAACTATATTAGCAAAAAGAAGTACGCGAATAACTCAATTAGAAGTATAAAAGTTGGTGATAAATTCTAAGTTTCTTATAGCTTAGGTAGACTTTTTGATAGTATGGAAATAAAACAATTTGAAATAACTTGCAAAATTTTGGTCGCAGATCAACCCGAGTGGTCTCTAAAGACGCGCCTCGTCCAGGGCAATCTACTACGGTGAAAATTAGAGCAGAAACTATTATATTTAGTGTGAAAATTAGGAAAATGTAGAATTTGTGTGTATTTTTAATCTTAAATTTTTTATTTTTCAGGTATGGAGAGTCGGAGATCGCCGCGGAAGGCGGCAGACAACGTGTCTCGCCGAGAAGCAGCGGATCGTGCAGAAAACAAAGGCAGTTGCAGAAGGAAAAATTTAAAGAAATTGAATTTTATTGAAATTTTAGGTGAATTTTCAAAGAAAAATATTTTTACTCTATGGCAGCAAAGAAAATGAAGAGGGTGGCAAGAAAGAGGGCAAAAAGTTAACTATATTAGCAAAAAGAAGTACGCGAATAACTCAATTAGAAGTATAAAAGTTGGTGATAAATTCTAAGTTTCTTATAGCTTAGGTAGACTTTTTGATAGTATGGAAATAAAACAATTTGAAATAACTTGCAAAATTTTGGTCGCAGATCAACCCGAGTGGTCTCTAAAGACGCGCCTCGTCCAGGGCAATCTACTACGGTGAAAATTAGAGCAGAAACTATTATATTTAGTGTGAAAATTAGGAAAATGTAGAATTTGTGTGTATTTTTAATCTTAAATTTTTTATTTTTCAGGTATGGAGAGTCGGAGATCGCCGCGGAAGGCGGCAGACAACGTGTCTCGCCGAGAAGCAGCGGATCGTGCAGAAAACAAAGGCAGTTGCAGAAGGAAAAATTTAAAGAAATTGAATTTTATTGAAATTTTAGGTGAATTTTCAAAGAAAAATATTTTTACTCTATGGCAGCAAAGAAAATGAAGAGGGTGGCAAGAAAGAGGGCAAAAAGTTAACTATATTAGCAAAAAGAAGTACGCGAATAACTCAATTAGAAGTATAAAAGTTGGTGATAAATTCTAAGTTTCTTATAGCTTAGGTAGACTTTTTGATAGTATGGAAATAAAACAATTTGAAATAACTTGCAAAATTTTGGTCGCAGATCAACCCGAGTGGTCTCTAAAGACGCGCCTCGTCCAGGGCAATCTACTACGGTGAAAATTAGAGCAGAAACTATTATATTTAGTGTGAAAATTAGGAAAATGTAGAATTTGTGTGTATTTTTAATCTTAAATTTTTTATTTTTCAGGTATGGAGAGTCGGAGATCGCCGCGGAAGGCGGCAGACAACGTGTCTCGCCGAGAAGCAGCGGATCGTGCAGAAAACAAAGGCAGTTGCAGAAGGAAAAATTTAAAGAAATTGAATTTTATTGAAATTTTAGGTGAATTTTCAAAGAAAAATATTTTTACTCTATGGCAGCAAAGAAAATGAAGAGGGTGGCAAGAAAGAGGGCAAAAAGTTAACTATATTAGCAAAAAGAAGTACGCGAATAACTCAATTAGAAGTATAAAAGTTGGTGATAAATTCTAAGTTTCTTATAGCTTAGGTAGACTTTTTGATAGTATGGAAATAAAACAATTTGAAATAACTTGCAAAATTTTGGTCGCAGATCAACCCGAGTGGTCTCTAAAGACGCGCCTCGTCCAGGGCAATCTACTACGGTGAAAATTAGAGCAGAAACTATTATATTTAGTGTGAAAATTAGGAAAATGTAGAATTTGTGTGTATTTTTAATCTTAAATTTTTTATTTTTCAGGTATGGAGAGTCGGAGATCGCCGCGGAAGGCGGCAGACAACGTGTCTCGCCGAGAAGCAGCGGATCGTGCAGAAAACAAAGGCAGTTGCAGAAGGAAAAATTTAAAGAAATTGAATTTTATTGAAATTTTAGGTGAATTTTCAAAGAAAAATATTTTTACTCTATGGCAGCAAAGAAAATGAAGAGGGTGGCAAGAAAGAGGGCAAAAAGTTAACTATATTAGCAAAAAGAAGTACGCGAATAACTCAATTAGAAGTATAAAAGTTGGTGATAAATTCTAAGTTTCTTATAGCTTAGGTAGACTTTTTGATAGTATGGAAATAAAACAATTTGAAATAACTTGCAAAATTTTGGTCGCAGATCAACCCGAGTGGTCTCTAAAGACGCGCCTCGTCCAGGGCAATCTACTACGGTGAAAATTAGAGCAGAAACTATTATATTTAGTGTGAAAATTAGGAAAATGTAGAATTTGTGTGTATTTTTAATCTTAAATTTTTTATTTTTCAGGTATGGAGAGTCGGAGATCGCCGCGGAAGGCGGCAGACAACGTGTCTCGCCGAGAAGCAGCGGATCGTGCAGAAAACAAAGGCAGTTGCAGAAGGAAAAATTTAAAGAAATTGAATTTTATTGAAATTTTAGGTGAATTTTCAAAGAAAAATATTTTTACTCTATGGCAGCAAAGAAAATGAAGAGGGTGGCAAGAAAGAGGGCAAAAAGTTAACTATATTAGCAAAAAGAAGTACGCGAATAACTCAATTAGAAGTATAAAAGTTGGTGATAAATTCTAAGTTTCTTATAGCTTAGGTAGACTTTTTGATAGTATGGAAATAAAACAATTTGAAATAACTTGCAAAATTTTGGTCGCAGATCAACCCGAGTGGTCTCTAAAGACGCGCCTCGTCCAGGGCAATCTACTACGGTGAAAATTAGAGCAGAAACTATTATATTTAGTGTGAAAATTAGGAAAATGTAGAATTTGTGTGTATTTTTAATCTTAAATTTTTTATTTTTCAGGTATGGAGAGTCGGAGATCGCCGCGGAAGGCGGCAGACAACGTGTCTCGCCGAGAAGCAGCGGATCGTGCAGAAAACAAAGGCAGTTGCAGAAGGAAAAATTTAAAGAAATTGAATTTTATTGAAATTTTAGGTGAATTTTCAAAGAAAAATATTTTTACTCTATGGCAGCAAAGAAAATGAAGAGGGTGGCAAGAAAGAGGGCAAAAAGTTAACTATATTAGCAAAAAGAAGTACGCGAATAACTCAATTAGAAGTATAAAAGTTGGTGATAAATTCTAAGTTTCTTATAGCTTAGGTAGACTTTTTGATAGTATGGAAATAAAACAATTTGAAATAACTTGCAAAATTTTGGTCGCAGATCAACCCGAGTGGTCTCTAAAGACGCGCCTCGTCCAGGGCAATCTACTACGGTGAAAATTAGAGCAGAAACTATTATATTTAGTGTGAAAATTAGGAAAATGTAGAATTTGTGTGTATTTTTAATCTTAAATTTTTTATTTTTCAGGTATGGAGAGTCGGAGATCGCCGCGGAAGGCGGCAGACAACGTGTCTCGCCGAGAAGCAGCGGATCGTGCAGAAAACAAAGGCAGTTGCAGAAGGAAAAATTTAAAGAAATTGAATTTTATTGAAATTTTAGGTGAATTTTCAAAGAAAAATATTTTTACTCTATGGCAGCAAAGAAAATGAAGAGGGTGGCAAGAAAGAGGGCAAAAAGTTAACTATATTAGCAAAAAGAAGTACGCGAATAACTCAATTAGAAGTATAAAAGTTGGTGATAAATTCTAAGTTTCTTATAGCTTAGGTAGACTTTTTGATAGTATGGAAATAAAACAATTTGAAATAACTTGCAAAATTTTGGTCGCAGATCAACCCGAGTGGTCTCTAAAGACGCGCCTCGTCCAGGGCAATCTACTACGGTGAAAATTAGAGCAGAAACTATTATATTTAGTGTGAAAATTAGGAAAATGTAGAATTTGTGTGTATTTTTAATCTTAAATTTTTTATTTTTCAGGTATGGAGAGTCGGAGATCGCCGCGGAAGGCGGCAGACAACGTGTCTCGCCGAGAAGCAGCGGATCGTGCAGAAAACAAAGGCAGTTGCAGAAGGAAAAATTTAAAGAAATTGAATTTTATTGAAATTTTAGGTGAATTTTCAAAGAAAAATATTTTTACTCTATGGCAGCAAAGAAAATGAAGAGGGTGGCAAGAAAGAGGGCAAAAAGTTAACTATATTAGCAAAAAGAAGTACGCGAATAACTCAATTAGAAGTATAAAAGTTGGTGATAAATTCTAAGTTTCTTATAGCTTAGGTAGACTTTTTGATAGTATGGAAATAAAACAATTTGAAATAACTTGCAAAATTTTGGTCGCAGATCAACCCGAGTGGTCTCTAAAGACGCGCCTCGTCCAGGGCAATCTACTACGGTGAAAATTAGAGCAGAAACTATTATATTTAGTGTGAAAATTAGGAAAATGTAGAATTTGTGTGTATTTTTAATCTTAAATTTTTTATTTTTCAGGTATGGAGAGTCGGAGATCGCCGCGGAAGGCGGCAGACAACGTGTCTCGCCGAGAAGCAGCGGATCGTGCAGAAAACAAAGGCAGTTGCAGAAGGAAAAATTTAAAGAAATTGAATTTTATTGAAATTTTAGGTGAATTTTCAAAGAAAAATATTTTTACTCTATGGCAGCAAAGAAAATGAAGAGGGTGGCAAGAAAGAGGGCAAAAAGTTAACTATATTAGCAAAAAGAAGTACGCGAATAACTCAATTAGAAGTATAAAAGTTGGTGATAAATTCTAAGTTTCTTATAGCTTAGGTAGACTTTTTGATAGTATGGAAATAAAACAATTTGAAATAACTTGCAAAATTTTGGTCGCAGATCAACCCGAGTGGTCTCTAAAGACGCGCCTCGTCCAGGGCAATCTACTACGGTGAAAATTAGAGCAGAAACTATTATATTTAGTGTGAAAATTAGGAAAATGTAGAATTTGTGTGTATTTTTAATCTTAAATTTTTTATTTTTCAGGTATGGAGAGTCGGAGATCGCCGCGGAAGGCGGCAGACAACGTGTCTCGCCGAGAAGCAGCGGATCGTGCAGAAAACAAAGGCAGTTGCAGAAGGAAAAATTTAAAGAAATTGAATTTTATTGAAATTTTAGGTGAATTTTCAAAGAAAAATATTTTTACTCTATGGCAGCAAAGAAAATGAAGAGGGTGGCAAGAAAGAGGGCAAAAAGTTAACTATATTAGCAAAAAGAAGTACGCGAATAACTCAATTAGAAGTATAAAAGTTGGTGGTTAGGTTAGGTTAGGTTAGGTTAGGTTAGGTTAGGTTCCGGATTTGGGCTATTGTGTGGGGTGTTTGTTGGCGGGGCCCATGGCCACGTCGGGCGAGAAGAGCGGATGGATCATCCATGATGGTTCATCCGACTCGGACCTCGACGCGGACCTCTACGAGGCCTATGGTGATGACGAGGAAGCCCCTCCTCCCCAGCCCCTGAAAAGGGGTAGGGATGATGAGGGTGACGCCGGGCCGGAGCTGGGGCCCAAAATCAGCACGGCCCGAAGGGGGAAAGCGAAGGTCCACCTCACATATGGGCCGGCGAAGTCGGTGGCCGGGGGGGGAAGGGGCCCTCCCCCGCATGTCGACGACATGGACGGCCCATCGGGGCCGCACTATTTGGCGGTGCCAATTGGGGTTTCCCGGGCGGCGATTTATAGAATCGTGGACGGGGTGCAGAGGTCGACCGGTCTCAAGGAGGAGACGGTCGACCTCTTCAAGGGGGCGGTTCGGACGATCCTCGATGCTCTGAAGGAGATCGAGGCGTCCGAGCCATTTGAGGGGGAGGTCCGCGTCTTGCGCGACGACAATAAGAGGGTCCGCGAGCAATGTTGCCGCTTAATTGAGGAAAAGACGGCGCTCCGCGAGGCCCTCTTGGGGAGGAAGGTCACGGACTCCCCCCCTCCCGATGCCGAAGCCCCCCCGGCCCCGTCGGTCGCCCAGGCTCCCCTCCCGCCGCCTGCGGCCGTGGATTTGGTGGCTCTGCTGGAGGAGATGAAGCAGGGTCTGCTGATCTCGGTGGGCAATCTCGTTGATGCCCGCTTATCCGAGATCAGCGACCGCCTCCCTCCGGCGGCAGTTAGCCGCCCGCCGCTCGCGGCGGATAATGCGAAGAGGGCCCCACCGGCCCCAGTGAAAGATGTGGCCCCGGAAGAGACCGGGGCCAGACTCGGAGACGGGAGGCCTAAAAAGGCCTCCAAGAAGGCGACCGGCCCCGCCCCGGTCTTGGAGACGTCACCGGGTCCGTCGGCGGAGGCGCAGCCAGAGGGCGGCTCCTTCGCCGACGTGGTACGTCGAAAGAAGGGGAAGGGGAAGGCTAAGGACCCCCCCCCACCCCCTCCCCCCCAAAAGAAGACGGCAACAAAGCCGAAGGCTCCCTCAGCCCCCAAGACGACAGCGGTGGTGGTGACCTTGCGAAAGGACATCACCGCCGCCACCTCGCTGCAGGCCACGATGGTTAAGGCCATCAACGGCATTAACTTGACTGAAGTGGGCCTGCAGCATGTCAAGGTCCGCAATTCGGCGACCGGGGGCCGAGTCATCGAGGTCCCGGGGGCAGATAGCGGAGGGGCGGCTGACAGCCTTGCGGAGAGGCTGAGGGCAATCGTCGGTGACGTTGCCCTCATCAGCCGCCCCACAAAGATGGCCGCTGTCCAGATAACGGGCCTGGACGACTCGGCGACGAGGGAGACCCTGGCGGCTGCTGTCGCCAGGGTGGGGGAGTGTGCGGTGGCACAGGTGCGGGTGGGGGGCATACGCCCCACGTACGAGGGCACAAATGTTGCCCTCGTACAATGTCCGGTGGGGGTGGCGAGAGCCCTCCTTCATGGTGGTCGGATCCCGGTGGGCTGGGTGTCCGCCGGGGTCATCCCCGTGGGGCCGAGGCCCATGCGCTGTTTCAGGTGCATGGGTGTCGGCCACTCGCGGGCGTTGTGCCCTTCCGACATTGACCGGAGCACGGTGTGCTACCGGTGCGGGTCGGAAGGGCACAGATCGGCAGATTGCGGGGAGTTAAAAGCGTGGTGTGCAGTATGCCACCACGCCAAACTCCCTGCCGACCACATAATGGGGGGCCTAAAGTGCTCCCCACCGGAGGTAAGGGGCAGGGGGGTGGGGTCGCGTCCCGCGCGCCCCATGCCTTCCCCGGTTGAGGGAAGTAGCCGCATGGACGTCTAGATGCCAGGCGGGCATCTGGACGTCCTGCGGTTGGACCGCGGAGCGGGTGCGCGAGGAGGTTGCCTCGCGCGCCCCCTCCGGCCAGACGGCTCGGGTTGGGGAAGGCGGCGGTTGTCGCCGGACCCAACCCATAGTGGCTTCGGGCGGAGGATGGGAGTCCTCCGCTCGCGGAGAAGCCACATCTTGCGGTCCAGGGGGGTGGCCAAGCGTGCGCGGCCACCTCCTCTAGCGGGAAGCCCCGGTCAACGGTGTTGCCGGGGCGCCGCCGGTTGGGCATCGTGGGCAATGCTAACGCAGGTACCACGGTGCCCTACAAAAACCCGGCTTGGCGTGCACGCCCAGGTGGTTTTTAGTGGGTAGCACTCCCTCTCCTCCTCGGTCGAGGAGGAAGAAGGGAGATGTAGTCCCACATAACCCTCTGCCGCACTCCCATGCGTGCGGGGGGTATGCGTAATGCATTTTCCACCTGGTCAAAAAAAAAAAAAAAAAAAAAAAACAAAAAAAAAAAAAAAAAAAAAAAAAAAAAAGGTTAGGTTAGGTTAGGTTAGGTTAGGTTAGGTTAGGTTAGGTTAGGTTAGGTTAGGTTAGGTTAGGTTAGGTTAGGTTAGGTTCCCCCCCGACGTGTTGCCACCTTGCCGTGGTGGGGGGGCTTGCGTGTCTCGATGATCCCCAAGGCTATACCGGACAGGGCCACCCATACCGGGCAGGCTTGGGGTGAGGGATCTGACGAAGAGCAACACACTCCCTTCCTTATCCTTTCCTTCTTTCCGCTTCCCATCCCTTAAGGGCGGTTCTGCTCCGACCCATCATCCTCTCCCTTTCCTTCCCCTTTTCCTTTTTTTCATTCCGACGCGGAGGGAGCGGCGGGTCTGGTGTGTACTTACACTACCACCAGACACGGCCTTTTTCAAGGCCACCGTCGGTCAACCCGTTCCTCAACGATGGCAGGAGGCCTATGTGGAGCGGGGGGCCTGGCCTTAACCGGCTGGGCCTGCGAGGAAGAAAACCTCATTAAAAAATTACCCGAATTCCAAGCGGCGCCGCACCGCGAGGGGATGAATGGCCGAGCGGATTCTCGGTCGTTAGTGCGTGTCCCCACACTGGATCCTGTCGAAACCAGTTGTGGGTTACACCATAGACTTGCCCGGTGTACAGGGGTCTCTGCCCGGGTGGACCCATATTTCCCCCATACTCGTGGGTTTATAACATGGAAGTTCAAAATATAAATAAAAATCAAACAAGAGGAGGAGAGGAAGGAGGAGAACAGAAGAAGGACGTGACAGGGAGGGAGGTCTGTAAGGACGGAAACATTGAGATGGACGTGGCAGGGGAGGACATTGTACAGAATGTTGAGAGCGGTGCGCGAGAGTTGCGTGTTCTGGTCGAACGATTATCGGACACCGACACCGACTCCAGTCTGCGCACCGTCTCTCCTATGGAGTTAGGGAGGAGTCCTGACCGCTTTTTTCGGAAGCGGTCAGCAAACACTGACGAGGAGGAGGAGGAGGAGAGGTACCCACCAAAAGGGGCGGCCCACAAATCCAAAAGGGGACGGGGCCGCCCGCCCACCACAGGAGTATATGTGGGCCTGGCGGAAGCTAAGGCGCAGCTCAAAGCTGCAAAGGCGGAAGAGCTCCGCCTTGAGGTGGAGGAGAAGATGGTTGACATGACGAGGACTATGCGTGAGTCCAGGTCCGCATGCCAACATGGCTTCTCCCTGCCCTCCCCTGGAGAGGACACAGCGCAGACTATGTCTGCGCTGAACAAAATTGTCATGGACGCCGCAGACATGGTCACCAAGGTGGCTGTGACGTCCAAGAACTTGAAGGGACCGACGGTGAAGGCCCTAAAGATCGCGGCGGACACAATTAAGGACGCAACCGCCGGTCTTAGGGCCCGAACTATGACAGAGGAGGTGGCAAGGCTGGAGTCGGCCAACTCACAGCTCAGTGGCCAGTTGCAGGAGCTCCGCAAAGAGGTGGCCGAGTTGCGGCAGCAGCCGTTGGCGATGCCCGCTCCCTCCATTAAAGAGATGATGGAGGAAGTCTCGCGTGAGAGCGTCGCCCGTTTCAGCGCGATGCTCAATGCGAGACTGGAGGGCATCGAGTGCCGCCTCCTGCCGGAGCAGCGCATAAGACCGTCTCTGGCAGCGGACAGGAGGAGGGCGGAAGAGGCTGCGGCGAAGGAGTCACCGCAGCCCTCTACTTCAACCGCCCCCACAACCTCGAAGGGGTCGCCGCCGTCTAAGTTGGCTGCTCAGCCGCCGAAGTCAACCGCCCCCCCCGCTCAGCCTCCAAAGCAAGGCAAAGGCAAGGGAAAGGGGAAAGGGAAACAGTCGGCGGCCGCTAAGGAGGCCAGCGGAGGGAAGCCCAGGGACTCCAGTCCCTACATGCCAGCACCTCCACCCCCACCATTGGAGAAGGGGTGGTCGGAGGTCGTCACACGGGGTGCCAAAAAGGCGTCCGCAAAAACGGCGACGACAGCTAGCAAGACTGGGTCTCCTGGCCAAGCGCAGGGCGCTAATAAAAAGAAGGCGGCGGCGAAACTCCGCCCTCCGCGAACGGCAGCGGTGACTCTCACCCTCCAGCCGGGCGCGATTGAGCAGGGCATGACGTATCAGTCCGTCCTCGTCGAGGCCCGTAGTCGCATTAACGACTACGATGGCCTCGAAATCGAGGAGCTGCGCTGTAGGAAGACGGCTACCGGTGCCCGCATGCTGGAAGTTTTCGGCAGTGCGGGCCCCGAAAAGGCCGACTCCCTGGCTGTTAAACTCAGGGAGGCCTTCAGCGCAGAACTGGTACGTGTCTCGCGCCCAGTTAAGAAAACGGAGGTGAGAGTCACCGAGCTCGACGACTCGGCGACCGAGGCGGAGGTAGTGGCGGCGGTTGCCAAGGCGGGAGGTTGCCCCGCCGCCGACATCAAGGCGGGGGTCATAGGGGAGTCTGGGTCCCTGTGGCTCAGCTGCCCAACGGGGGCCGCCAAAAAGGTAGTGGCCCTCGGCCGCGTAAGGGTGGGCTGGGTGTCAGCCCGCGTGGTGCTACTTGCCGCCAGGCCTACCAGGTGCTTCCGATGCCTGGAGGTCGGACATCTTGGCGGCAAGTGCCAGTCCCAGGTGGACCGCAGCGGTCTCTGTTACCGCTGCGGAAAAGAAGGCCACCGGGCGCGGGACTGCCAGGCGGAGCCCAGTTGCCCTCTTTGTGTGGCGGCCCACCCCTTGGGCGGCAATGGGTGCCCTAATGGCCCCAAGCCCGGGCCCAAAAAGCCCGCTCCCTCCGGGGGATCTCCCCCAGAGAAAAAGAAGAAGAAGCGGAAGGCCAGGGACCCGGTAGCCCCTGAGCCTACCCAGCGCCCAGAAAACGGCGCGGAGACGGAGCCCATGGAGACGGGTAATTAATGCCCGTCTGGCCCCTACTGCAGGCGAACATCAACCATTCCGCGAGGGCCCAGGACTTATTGGTCCAGACCCTGGCGGAGTGGGAGATAAAAGTCGCCGTGGTCGCCGAACCTTACTATGTCCCCGCCCGTGATGACTGGGTCGGGGACCGGGAGGATTCGGTGGCCATCGTCGCCCAGACGTCCATCGGTGCTCCGCCCTTCAAACGCGTATTGAGGGGTCGGAGCTGGGTGATGGCCGTCGTGGGCGACGTTGCAGTAGTGGGGGTGTACTTTTCACCCAATCGGAGTCTCGCCGAATTCGAGCAGATGCTCGTCGAGGTCGGGGCTCTGATTGGGCAGGTATCCCCCCACCCCGTGCTAGTCGCCGGAGATTTCAACGCCAAATCAACGGCGTGGGGATCTCCGAGGACAGATGCACGGGGGGAGGCGTTGGAGGAGTGGGCCGTCTCTGCCGGGCTGGCCGTCCTCAACACCGGGTCGGAGGACACGTGCGTGCGACAACAGGGTGGGTCGATAGTCGACGTTACGTTCGCGTCGGCCCCCCTGGTGCGCCGTGTCCGGCACTGGAGGGTGATGGTGGACGTGGAGACACTATCGGATCATCGTTACATCCGATTCGATGTCTCCGCGCTCCCCATCGACCCGGGACGGAGCAGTGCCGGATCTCCCCCCGGTGTGGGGGACGGCCCGCGATGGGTGCTGGGTCGCCTCGACAGGGAGCTCGCCGGGGAAGCGGCCGTCCTCGAGTCGTGGACCCAGGGACTCGTCCCTCTGGCGGACGTGGATGAGGAGGTGGAGCGCCTCGGCGTGTCGCTCGCTCGCATTTGCGATGCGGCCATGCCGAGGGCGAGGCCCCTCCCGCCACGGCGCTCGGTGTACTGGTGGCGCCCGGAGCTCCGCCAATTGCGCGAGGCGTGCAATGCGGCGCGCCGCCGGTACACCCGGTGCAGGAGGAGACGGGTCCTGGACCACGAGGAGGAGCAGACCTCGTACGCCGCCCTCAGGGCCGCGCGCACGACCTTTCAGGTCGCGATTGCGCAGGCCAAGGAGGCGGCGTGGGAGGAGTGGCTGGAGATGATCGACAGGGATCCATGGGGGAGGCCGTACAAGGTGGTGCGCAAAAAGTTGCGCCCCTGGGCCCCCCCCCTGACGACTAGTCTCCAGCCCGAGCTCCTCGAGGAGGTGGTGGACGGCCTCTTCCCACGGCGAGGGGAATGGGCGCCCCCTGCGATGGGGGGATCTCCGCCGGCGCGAGTCGCCGAGGCGGATACCCCGGCACCAGAAGTGTCAGGGGCCGAATTCGGGGCGGCCGTTCTTAGACTTAAGTCGAAGAAGACCGCCCCGGGCCCAGACGGAGTGCCGGGGAGCGCGTTGGCGATCGCGCTGGAGGAGATCGGAGAGAGGGTGAGGTCCCTCTTCACCGCGTGCCTGGTGCAGGGTCGGTTCCCCAGGAGGTGGAAAACGGGCAAGCTCGTCCTGATCCAGAAGGACGGGCGCCCGGCCGAGCAGCCGTCGGCGTATCGCCCGATCGTGCTGCTCGACGAGGTGAGCAAGTTGTTCGAGCGTGTGCTCGCTGCTCGCCTCGTCGAGAGCATGGATCCGGGCCTCTCCGACGCGCAGTTCGGCTTCCGCCGGGGTCGATCGACCCTGGACGCGATCGCGCGGGTGAGGGACCTCGCCGAGGAGGCCACCTCCCAGGGCGGTGTGATGTTTGCGGTGTCCTTAGACATCCGCAACGCGTTCAACACACTGCCCTGGGAGACGGTGAGGAGTGCTCTGCAGTACCACGGTGTTCCTCGGTATCTGCAGAGGGTCGTGGCCGACTACTTCGTCGGGAGAGCGGTGGTCTTCCCGACGGAGTACGGCTCCGGGAGGAGGGAAATGTCGTGCGGTGTTCCACAGGGATCGGTTCTGGGTCCGCTCCTGTGGAACATCGGCTACGACTGGGTGCTGCGCGGGGCCATGTTGCGGGGGGTCGGCGTCACTTGTTACGCCGACGATACCCTCGTCTCGGCCTGCGGCGGCACCTATCGCGAGGCTTCCCTCCTCGCCACGGCGGGTGTGGCCCAGGTGGTGGCCAGGATTCGCGCCCTGGGACTCGAGGTTGCTCTCCAAAAGTCGGAAGCACTCGTGTTCCATGGGCCTCGAAGAACGCCACCACCTGGGGCCACGATTATGGTGGGCGGAACCTCCATCGCCGTCGGGTCGACGATGAAGTACCTGGGACTCGTCCTCGACGGTCGATGGAGGTTCGAGGAACACTTCCGGCGGTTGGCCCCCAAGTTAGTGGCCGCCGCTGGAGCCCTGGGGCGGTTGCTCCCAAATGTGGGAGGTCCCGGAGGCGCCTGCCGACGCCTCTACACCGGTGTGGTACGCTCCATGGCGCTCTACGGAGCGCCGATATGGGCAGGAGCCATGAGCGCCCGAAATCTGGCAGCGCTGCGACGTCCGCAGCGCGCCATGGCGCTCAGGGTGGCCCGGGCGTACCGCACCGTGTCGGGTGTCGGCGCGTGTGTGCTCGCCGGTACTCCGCCGTGGGACCTCGATGCTGAGGTGCTCGCGTCGGTGTACTGGCGAGCGAAGGAGGAGGAGGCCGAGGGTGGCCGCCCACATGCGCGCGAGTTGGCGCGCTGGAGGGAAGACGCTCGTCAAGTCCTCCTCCAAAAGTGGGCGGCCCGCCTCGACGAGCCCGGCTTTAGCCGGGAGTTGGTGGGGGCAGTGCGGCCCGTTCTGAAGCAGTGGTTGGAACGGGCCCACGGGGCTCTCTCCTTCCACCTGGCACAGATGCTGACCGGACATGGCTGTTTCGGTCGCTATCTGTGTCGGGTGGCGGGCAGGGAGCCCTCAGAGGAGTGCCTCCATTGCCCGGCGGGGGTCGCGGACACGGCGCAACACACGCGCGAGGCCTGCTCAGCTTGGGCTGTGCCTCGCGCCGCCCTGTCCGCGACCATTGGAGGGGACTTGTCGCTGCCGGCCGTGATCAAATCCATGGTCGACAGCGACGAGTCCTGGAAGGCGGTGGAGTCCTTCTGCGACGAAGTTATGTCGCAGAAGGAGGCGGCGGAGCGGGAGCGGGAGGATAGTGCAGACTCGCTCCCGATTCGCCGCCGAAGACGTGGCGGGCGGCGTCTGGCCTTCGCGGGCCGGATGCCGCCCTAAACGGGGGACCTGTGGGCGGTGGATCGGGGGATCCGCCGCCGACGTTAAGGGTCCCGTGCTGGAGGCGCCCAAGTATTCCTGGGCGCCTCAGCGGAGGTGGGGCGGGGCTTGGCTGTATTTCATGTGCCAAGCCCCGCCCCAAAGAGGAGGGCTCCCTGAGACAGGGAGCGGGCCGTTGGCGGGGCACGCGGTGAATATTGTTTGATCCCGCAGCCCCGCCATACGGCGGAGAAGGAATACGGTGGGGTTTTAGTGAGTAAGAGTCTCACATAACCCGGGCGCTTCCCCCGAAGTGTCCGGGTATCCATGAGGATTTCCCCACCTTAAAAAAAAAAAAAAAAAAAAAAAAAAAAAAAAAAAAAAAAAAAAAGGTTAGGTTAGGTTGAGGGGGCGGTCGGCGCGACGTCGTTCCGACTTGTGCAGGTACTGACCGGGCATGGGTGCTTCGGTCATTACCTGCACAGGATAGGAAGGGAGCCGGCCCCGCTGTGCCATGAGTGCGGAGGTCCCGACGACACGGTGCAGCACACCCTTGAGGTGTGCAGTCGTTGGGACGCGGAGCGTGGCCTCATGGCACGCACCATTCAGCGGGTGGACCTCTCGTTGCGGAGCATTGTCGAGGCAATGCTGAGCGACGAGAGGTCCTGGGAGGCTGTGGTCTCCTTTTGCGAAACGGTGATTTCGCAAAAGGAGACCGCGGAGCGGGAGCGCGAGGAAGATCCTCTCGCGCATCCGCTCCGGCGCAGACGGCTCGGGTTGAGGAGGCGGAGGTTTGCCGCCAGACTCAACCCATAGTGGCTGCAGGTGGAGGATGGGAGTCCTCTGCCTGTAGTAGCAAGCCACTGAGCGGTCTGGGAGAGTGGCCAAGCGTGCTCGGCCATCTCCCCTTCGGCGCGGGAAGCCCCGGCAAAGGCTGGGGCGCCGCCGGTGGACATCGTGGGCAATGCTCGCGCAGGTACCACGATGTCCCACAAAACCGGCAAGGCGGCACGCCCAGGTGGTTTTTAGTGGGTAGCACTCCCTACTCCTCCTCATTTTAGAGGAGGGAGAGGCGATGTGTAGTCCCACATAACCCTCCGTCGCACTCCCATGCGCGGGGGGTATGCGTAATGCATTTTCCACCTGGTCAAAAAAAAAAAAAAAAAAAAAAAAAAAAAAAAAAAAAAAAAAAAAAAAAAAAAAAAAAAAAGGTTAGGTTAGGTTAGGTTAGGTTAGGTTAGGTTAGGTTAGGTTAGGTTAGGTTAATCTGTTGACCTGGCTTGCCGTCTTGGATTTTGATTTGTTTTTTGGTTTTGGCTCTTTGTTGATTGGTTGTGATTGTTATTTTTGTAGTTTTTTGTGTGTTGCTGTTGTCGTGGGACGCCCTTTTTGGTGCCGTTGCACGGCGGCAGCCGCCACTTTGTGTTCCTTGTTTGTTGTGTTTCTTTCGGACGTTCCGTTCGAGAGATATTTGGTGTTTTGTGTGTGTTTTTTGCCTCTTTTTTGTGTCAAAACTTGGCACAAAAAAGAGGTATTTTTTGTATTGGTCCCATTTTGTGGGGATAACCCCTGCGGCTCTTTTAAGGGTATCAGGGGATAGGGGGCACCTTCCCCTTTCGTTTGCGCCCTCTCGCGCTCCTCTGTGATCGCGAGAGGTGTGTAAACGGGGGGAACTGCTGGGGACAGGTAGCAAATTTTTGCTATTTGTCTCCATCAGGCGTTTTTAAAATATTGTAGGGAGTTTCTTAAATCCGGCACACCCTTGGCCGTTTTTATTCACAACTTGTTTTGTGGATAACTTCGGCTTGGGTGGCCGGATTTGGCTCAAACTTGGTGGGGCCGTTGGCGGGGCCATAATGGCCACGTCGGATGGACCGACGGGATGGATTTTTGAGGGATCCTCCGAATCGGAGGACGACTACGCG
This sequence comes from Tetheella fluctuosa, assembly GCA_951216915.1. Lineage (NCBI taxonomy): Eukaryota > Metazoa > Arthropoda > Insecta > Lepidoptera > Drepanidae > Tetheella > Tetheella fluctuosa. Next base: position 65,075 of record OX578229.1, on the reverse strand, counting down.
GAGGTCCGCGAAGTCACTCCGCAACCCCGGAAAAGGGCACACGGAGAGGAGGATGATGACCCCAGGCCTGAGCTGGGGTCTAAGGTGAGCACCGCCCGAAGAGGGAGGCCCAGGGGGGCCCACTCTGGGTTGGCGGCGGCTAGGGCGACTCTTAGAGAGATGGAAGATGCCGAGGCGTTATATAACTCCTCGGATAACGACCGGTGCGGGGGGGAGAGGAGCTCCCCTCCGCGTGTGGAGGCCTTCTCCCCGTCGGTGGGTAGCCCCTCGGCACCCCAACAGGTCGACCCGGTAGAGGCGACTCGGAGGGCGGCTATTGATATTCTCGATGGGGCCCGAGAATCGGGCAATCTAAAGGGCAACATTTGGGGCCAAATAAATCGGGCGTGTAGGACGATCCTGGACTCAATGGAGGAGATCAGGTCGTCCAAAACGGAGAGCGAGGAGATCCGCATCCTTAGGGGGGAGAACAGGAGGATGCGGGAGCAACTTGCTCTCTGTTCCTCGGAGGTAAAGGCCCTAAAAAAGGCCTTCTCCGAGAGAGAGGCCCCGGCCCCTCAGGTTGTCGAGGCCACACTGCCGCCTGTAGCGGCGGACTTGGTGGCGGCGGTGGAGGCCATGAAGAGCGAGCTGCTGATTTCTGTGGGCAACATGCTCAATGCCCGGATTGCGGAAATCAGCAGCCGCCTTCCTCCTCCGCCGACTGTCCGCCCCGACCTGGCGGCGGACAAAAAGAAGAGGGCCCAACCGGCCCCGATGAGAGAGGTGGCCTCGGAGCCGGAGTCCGGGGCCAGGATCGGCGATGGGAGGCCCAAAAAGGCCTCCAAAAAGACGACAGCCCCGCCGACGGCCTCCGTCCCGGCGACCGGGGCCGCCCTAGTGACCGATACCGCTCCGGCTGAGACGCAGCCGGAGGGCGGCACATTTGCTGACGCGGTGCGCCGAAAGAAGAAAGGAAAGGGGAAGGCTACGGCTCCCCCCCCAACCCCTCCCCCCCAAAATAAGAAGACGGCAGCTAAGCCGAAGGCCCCCTCGGCCCTCAAGTCGACAGCGGTGGTGATCACTATGAGGAGTGATATCACCACCGCCCCCACGCTGCAGGCCACTATGGCCAAAGCCATTAATGGTATAAAATTGGAGGAGCTGGGCCTGCAGCACCTTGGGATCCGGAAATCGGCGACCGGGGGCCGGGTAATTGAGGTGCCGGGGGCGGATAGCGGAGGGGCGGCGGACAGCCTTGCTGAAAGGCTGAGGGCAATTGTGGGGGATGTTGCCCTCATAAGCCGCCCCGTCAAGATGGCCGCTATCCGGGTCTCCGGATTGGACGAATCGGCCACAAAGGAGACCCTGGCGGCTGCCGTCGCCAAGGAGGGGAAGTGTGCCCTGGCACACGTGAGGGTGGGGGGCATTCGCCCCACGTACGGGGGCGGATTGGTCGCCCTCGTACAGTGTCCGGTGGGGACCGCAAGGGTCCTCTTAGGGAATGGTCGGATCCCGGTGGGCTGGGCGTCCGCCGGGGTCAGTCCCGTTGGTCCGGCGCCCATGCGCTGTTTTAGGTGCATGGGTGTTGGCCATTCGCGGGCATTGTGCCCCTCCGACATAGACCGGAGCACTATGTGCTACCGGTGCGGTTCGGAGGGGCACAAGTCGGTGAACTGCTGGGAGGAGAAGGCGCGGTGTGCAATATGCCACCGCGCTGAACTCCCAGCCGACCATATCATGGGGGGACTAAGATGTTCCCCACCGGTGGTAAGGGGCAGGGGGGAGGGGTTGCGGCCCGCTCGCCCCATGCCCCCCCCTGTAGAGGGAAGTAGCCGCATGGACGTCTGAATGCCAGGTGGGCATTCGGGCGTCCTGCGGCTGGACCGCGGAGTGGGTGCGCGAGGAGGTTGCCTCGCGCGCCCCCTCCGGCCAGACGGCACGGGTTGGGAAGGCGGCGGTTGCCGTCAGACCCAACCCATAGTGGCTTAGGGCGGAGGATGGGAGTCCTCCGTCCACGAATAAGCCACTTCTTGCGGTCCAAGGGGGTGGCCAAGCGTGCGCGGCCACCCCCCTTAGCGGGAAGCCCCGACAACGGTGTTGTCGGGGCGCCGCCGGTTGGGCATCGTGGGCAATGCTAACGCAGGTACCACGGTGCCCTACACAACCCGGCAAGGCGTTGCACGCCCAGGTGGTTTTTAGTGGGTAGCACATCCTCTCCTCCTCGGTCGAGGAGGAAGCAGTGATGTGTAGTCCCACATAACCCTCCGCCGCACTCCCATGCGTTGCGGGGGGTATGCGTAATGCATTTTCCACCTGGTCAAAAAAAAAAAAAAAAAAAAAAAAAAAAAAAAAAAAGGTTAGGTTAGGTTAGGTTAGGTTAGGTTAGGTTAGGTTAGGTTAGGTTAGGTTAGGTTAGGTTAGGTTAGGTTAGGTTAGGTTAGGTTAGGTTAGGTTAGGTTAGGTTAGGTTAGGTTAGGTTAGGTTAGGTTAGGTTAGGTTAGGTTAGGTTAGGTTAGGTTAGGTTAGGTTAGGTTAGGTTAGGTTAGGTTAGGTTGACGACTGTAACTTGGAGATTTCTAGACTGCCCTTTGATATTATTCTTTTCATTGACTTTTGGCGCGTTTTCTGTTCGATTGATCCCTCTAAACTTACTGACTTGGCTGGCCGACTGGAGATATTGTTGTTTTTGTGATTTGGTGTTATTTGATTTGGTGTTATTTGTTATTTTGTTAAGTTTTTAAGTGTTTTTGTTGTTGTGAGGCGCCCCTTTCTGGGTCGCTGCATAGCGGCAGCCGCTTTCTTGTTATTTCGTTTGTAACTGTCCCTGCCGGACCTAGCGTTCGGTAGATTTTGTTATTTTTGTGTTTGTTTTTTGTCTACTTTTTACGTCAATTTTTGGCGTAAAAAGTAGTTAATTTGGTGTACGTCCCGTTTTGTGGTGTTGACCCCTACGGTTACAGTAGGGGTGCTAGTGGATAGAGGAGCTCTTCCCCTTTCGTTTGGACCCTCTCGCGCTCCTCGGCGACCGCGGGAGGTGTGTGAAAAAGGGGAATTTGTGGGAGACGAATAGCAAATTTTGCTATTTGTCTTTTTCAGGGGCCGATTTAATTCCCCATACAATATTTTAAATCCGGCACACCCTTGACCGTTTTTATTTACCAATTTTTATTGGTGAATAACTTCGGTCTGGGTGGCCGGATTTGGGCGTTTGTGTGGGGAAGCTGTTGGCGGGGCCACTATGGCCACGTCAGGAAACGAGTGGGGGAACCACAAGTGGGGTTCCCACTCCGATCCGGAGTATGACCTCCCAGAGGTCATTTTGACGGGCTCTTTGCCCCAGAAAAGGGGTCGAGGGGTTGAAGAGGGTGACCCCGGGCCGGAGCTAGGGGCGAAAGTTAGCACGGCTCGGAGGGGAAAGGGCAAGGTAGTCTTGGGCTACGGGCCAACGAAGGCGGGGACTGGGCAGCGGGAGGTCAGTGAGGGCAACCTGTCCTCTGACGCCGTCGCCCCTGTTCAGTCCGGGGGGAGGAAGCCCCCCCCCCAGATCGGTGAAGCTCCCCCCGTGTCGGAGGAGGGCCCAATAGATGTAGCGTATGATGCGCTCCATTGGGCCTTCTACGAGATGAAGGACATGTTGGGGAGCGACACAAAGACTTGGGGAAAATTTAAGGCGGCAAACAAGCTCGTCAAGAGAGGGCTCAGACTGGCTGAGGCGGAAAATGAGGAGACCCGCATCCTGAAGGCGGAAAACAAAAGGATGCGGGAACAGGTGGCCCGCCTCATAGCGGAGGGGAAGGCCCTCCGCGAGGCTCACTCGGAGAAGGAGACCCCGGCCTCGCTGATTGTCGAGGCCCCCCCGGCCCCGCCGGTCGCTCTGGCCCCTCCGCCTGCTGCCGCGGACTTGGCGACGGCGCTGGAGGCGCTGAAAGGCGAGCTGCTGATCTCATTGGGCAATATGCTCAATGCCCGCATTGGGGAGATCAGCAGCCGCCTCCCTCCGGCGTCAATTATCCGCCCCGATCTCGCGGCGGATAAAAAGAAGAGGGCCCCACAGCCCCCGACGGGAGAAGTAGCCTCGGAGCCGGAGTCCGGGGCTAGGCTCGGGGACGGGAGGCCTAAAAAGGCCTCCAAAAAGGCGACCGGCCACCCGATATCGGAGACGGCGAGGGTGCAGCCAGAGGGCGAAACCTTCGCCGAGGTCGTCCGGAAGAGGAAGGGTAAGGGGAAGACTACGGCCCCGCCCCCGCCCCCTCCCCCCCCAACGAAGAAGACGGCACCTAAGCCGAAGGCCCCCCCGGCCCTAAAGACGACGGCGGTGGTGGTTACTTTGCGAAGTGACGTCACCACCGCCACCTCGCTGCAGGCCACAATGGCCAAGGCCATAAATGGCATTAATTTGGATGAAGTGGGCCTGCAGCACGTCAGGGTCCGCAACTCGGCGACCGGGGGCCGAGTAATCGAGGTTCCTGGGGAGGACAGTGGTGGGGTGGCTGACAGCCTAGCGGAAAGGCTACGGGCAATCGTCGGTGACGTTGCCCACGTCAGCCGCCCTGTCAAAATGGCCGCTGTTCAGGTCGTCGGACTCGATGAGTCGGCGACCAAGGAGTCCCTGACGGCCGCCGTCGCCAGGGCGGGGGGGTGCGCCGAGGCGCAAGTTAGGGTGGGGGGTATTCGCCCCACGTACGAGGGCACAAGGGTCGCCCTCGTACAATTGCCGGTGGGGACCGCAAGGGTCCTCCTCAAGAATGGTCAGATCCCGGTGGGCTGGGCGTCCGCCGGGGTCAAACCCGTCGGCCCGGCGCCCATGCGCTGTTATAAGTGCATGGGCGTTGGCCACTCGAGGGTGCTGTGCCCCTCAAACGTCGACCGGAGCACTATGTGCTACCGGTGCGGCTCGGAGGGGCACAGGTCGGCCGACTGCCGGGAGGATAAAGCGTGGTGCTCAGTTTGTCACCACGCCAAACTCCCGGCCGACCACATAATGGGGGGACTTAAATGTTCCCCACCGGTAGTGAGGGGTGTGGGGGTGGGGTCTCGGCCCGCTCGCCCCATGCCCCCCCCTGTGGAGGGAAGTAGCCACATGGACGTCTAGATGCCAGGCAGGCATCTGGACGTCCTGTGGTTTGGACCGCGGAGCGGGTGCGCGAGGAGGTTTGCCTCGCGCGCCCCCTCCGGCCAGACGGCAGGGGTTGGGAAGGCGGCGGTTGCCGCCAGACCCAACCCATAGTGGCTTCGGGCGGAGGATGGGAGTCCTCCGCCCGCGGAGATAAGCCACTTTCGCGGTCCTGGGGGGTGGCCAAGCGTGCGCGGCCACCTCCCCTAGCGGGAAGCCCCGGTCAACGGTGTTGCCGGGGCGCTGCCGGTTGGGCATCGTGGGCAATGCTAACGCAGGTACCACGGTGCCCTACAAATCCCGGCAAGGCGTTGCACGCCCAGGTGGTTTTTAGTGGGTAGCACATCCTCTCCTCCTCGGTCGAGGAGGATGCAGTGATGTGTAGTCCCACATAACCCTCCGCCGCACTCCCATGCGCGCGGGGGGTATGCGTAATGCATTTTCCACCTGGTCAAAAAAAAAAAAAAAAAAAAAAAAAAAAAAAGGTTAGGTTAGGTTAGGTTAGGTTAGGTTAGGTTAGGTTAGGTTAGGTTAGGTTAGGTTAGGTTAGGTTAGGTTAGGTTAGGTTAGGTTAGGTTAGGTTCCGGCCCCATCGAAAGAAGTGGTCCCGGAGGAAACCGGGGCCAGACTTGGAGATGGGAGGCCCACTAAGGCCTCCAAAAAGGTGACGGCCCCGCCAAAGACCTCCGCGTCGGCGATGGGGACTACCCCGACGGCCGGCCCACCCCCGGCCAAGGAGGCGGACGGCGAAACCTTTGCGGAGGTCCTTAAGAAGAAGAAGGGGAAGAGGAAGGCCGCTGGTCCCCCCCCGCCCCCTCCCCCCCCAAAGAAGACGGCCCAAAAGCCGAAGGCCCCCGCGGCCCTTAAGACGACAGCGGTGGTGATCTCCTTGCGTAAGGACGTCGCCACCGCCACTACGCTGCAGGCCACAATGGTGAAGGCCATTAGCGGCATAAACCTAGCGGATGTGGGCCTGCAGCACGTCAAGGTCCGCAACTCGGCGACCGGGGGCCGAGTAATCGAGGTCCCTGGGGCGGATAGCGGAGGGGCGGCTGACAGCCTCGCGGAGAGGCTGAGGGCAATAGTCGGTGACGTTGCCCTCATCAGCCGCCCCACCAAGATGGCCGCTGTCCAGGTCTCCGGCCTGGATGATTCGGCGACAAAGGAGACCCTGGCGGCGGCTGTCGCAAGGGCCGGGGGGTGCGCCGAGGCGCAAGTGCGGGTGGGGGGTATCCGCCCCACGTACGAGGGCACTAGGATTGCCCTCGTACAATGCCCGGTGGGGGTCGCAAGGGCCCTCATTATAGGTGGTCGGATCCCGGTGGGCTGGGTGTCTGCCGGGGTCAGCCCCGTTGGTCCGGCGCCCATGCGCTGTTTTAGGTGCATGGGTGTCGGACACTCGCGGGCGTTGTGCCCCTCAAACGTCGACCGGAGCACGGTGTGCTACCGGTGCGGCTCGGAGGGGCACAAATCGGTAGATTGCCGGGAGGAGAAAGCGTGGTGTGCGGTCTGCCACCACGCCGAACTCCCGGCAGACCACATAATGGGGGGCCTGAGGTGCTCCCCACCGGAGGTAAGGGGCAGGGGGGTGGGGTCTAGGCCCGCACGCCCCATGCCCCCCCCTGTTGAGGGAAGTACCCGCATGGACGTCTAGTTGCCAGGCGGGCAACTGGACGTCCTGCGGACGGACCGCGGAGCGGGTGCGCGAGGAGGTTGCCTCGCGCGCCCCCTCCGGCCAGACGGCAGGGGTTGGGGAGGCGGCGGTTGCCGCCAGACCCAACCCACAGTGGCTTCGGGCGGAGGATGGGAGTCCTCCGCCCGCGGAGATAAGCCACATTTTGCGGTCCAGGGGGGTGGCCAAGCGTGCGCGGCCACCTCCTCTAGCGGGAAGCCCCGGTCAACGGTGTTGCCGGGGCGCCGCCGGTTGGGCATCGTGGGCAATGCTAACGCAGGTACCACGGTGCCCTACAAAAACCCGGCTTGGCGTGCACGCCCAGGTGGTTTTTAGTGGGTAGCACTCCCTCTCCTCCTCGGTCGAGGAGGAAGATGGGAGATGTAGTCCCACATAACCCTCCGCCGCACTCCCATGCGTGCGGGGGGTATGCGTAATGCATTTTCCACCTGGTCAAAAAAAAAAAAAAAAAAAAAAAAAAAAAAAAGGTTAGGTTAGGTTAGGTTAGGTTAGGTTAGGTTAGGTTAGGTTAGGTTAGGTTAGGTTAGGTTAGGTTAGGTTAGGTTAGGTTAGGTTAGGTTAGGTGACTTGGTTGTTTTGTCCTTTTTGTTGTTTTGTTCGTGTTGCTGTTGTCGTGGGACGCCCTTTTTGGTGTCGTTGCACGGCGGCAGCCGCCGTCTTTCTGTTGGTGTGCGTTTTGTGTCTGCCGGACATTGCGTCCGGGAGATATTTGGTGTTATCTGTCCAATTTTTACTTGTTTTTTGTGCCAAAGTTGGCCATAAAAAATAGGTTTTTTGGGGGTGGTCCCATTCTGTGGTGCTTGCTCCTACGTTCACAGTAGGGGTACCAGTGGACAGGGGATACCTTCCCCTATTATTTGAGCTTTCTTCCGCTCACCTACGGCCGTTGGAAGTGGGTGAACGGTCGAATTTTGTGGAACAGGAATAGCAAAATTTGCTATTCCTATATTTCAGGGGCAAATTTAAAATCCCATACAATATTTTAAATCCGGCACACCCTTGACCGTTTTTATTTACCAATTTTATTGGTGAATAACTTCGGTCTGGGTGGTCGGATTTGGGGTATTGTGTGGGGAGTTCGTTGGCGGGGCCATAATGGCCACGTCAGATGAGGATTGGGCAGGCTTAGGCTCCCAATCCGAGCTGTCGGAGGCGGAAGACAGCCTCATTTACGGGGCACGACGGGCGACTCCCCAACCCCTGAAAAGGGTGCACGGGGATGAGGAGGACGGTCCCAGGCCGGAACTGGGACCAAAAGTTAGTACGGCCCGTAGGGGGAAGCCAAAGGCTCGAACCTATGGGCCGGCTAAGGTGACAACCGGGGAGCGGGAATCAGAGGCCTACCGGTCCTCTGACGCTGATGCCCCTGCTCGGTCCGGGGGGGGGAAGAGCTCCCCCTCGCGTGCGGCTGCCTCCCTCCCGTTGGAGGGTTGCCCTTCGGCGGTGGACCCCATCGAGGCGTCCCGGGAGGCGGCGTTTTTGATCGCGGACGGGCTGCGGGCGGCCAAGTTGGGGGGCGAGCTGCGTAAGCAGCTCGACGGGGCGTGCTGGACAATCTTGAGCTCCATGGGGGAGCTCAAGACGTCCCTTCAGCCAAATGAGGAGGTCCGCAAACTAAAGGCGGAGAAGGCGAGAATGCGGGAGGCACTCGCCAACTGTGCCGCGGAGGTGAAAGCCCTCCGCAAGGCCGCCTCGACGAAAGTGGCTTCGGCCCCTCCGGTTGTTGAGGCCCCCCCGGCCCCGCCAGTCGCCTTGGCCCCCCCGCCGCCGGCGACTGCGGATTTGGCGACGGTCTTGGAGGAGTTGAAGCGCGAGCTGCTAATCTCGGTGGGCACGATGATGAATGCCCGCCTTGATGAGATTAGTAGCCGCCTCCCTCCGGCGCCAACTAGCCGCCCGCCGCTCGCGGCGGACAAAAAGAAGGGGGCCCCACCGGCCCAGATGGCCGAAATTGCCTCGGAGCCAGAGTTCTCCGGGGCAAGGCTCGGGGATGGGAGGCCAAAAAAGGCCTCCAAAAAGGCGACGGCCCCCTCGGCGAGGACTTCTGCAAAGTCCAACCCGGCGACCGGCCCCCCCCCGGTATCGAAGACGGCACCTGGCCCCTCGGCGGAGGCGGAGCCTGAAGGCGAAACCTTCGCCGAGGTGGTGCGAAGGAAGAAGGGGAGGGGGAAGGGGAAGGCTACGGACCCCCCCCCACCCCCTCCGCCCCCGAAAAAGAAGACGGCGCAAAAGCCGAAGGCCCCCCCGGCCCTAAAGTCGCAGGCGGTGGTGGTCACTTTACGAAGTGACGTCACCACCGCCACCACGCTGCAGGCCACAATGGCCAAGGCCATTGGTGGCATCAAATTGGAAGAAGTGGGCCTGCAGCATGTGAGGGTCCGCACCTCGGCGACAGGGGGCCGAGTCATTGAGGTCCCCGGTGCGGAAAGTGGTGGGGCGGCTGACAGCCTAGCGGAAAGGCTGAGGGCAATCGTCGGTGACGTTGCCCTCATCAGCCGCCCCGTCAAAATGGCCGCTGTCCAGGTCGTCGGCTTGGACGAGTCGGCGACCAAGGAGACCCTGGCGGCGGCCGTCGCTAGGGCTGGGGGATGCGCGGTGGCGCAGGTGAGGGTGGGGGGCATCCGCCCCACGTACGAGGGCAAGATGGTTGCCCTCGTACAAATGCCGGTGGGGACCGCGAGGGTCCTCCTAGAGAGTGGTCGGATCTCGGTGGGCTGGGCGTCCGCCGGGGTCATTCCCGTCGGCCCGACGCCCATGCGCTGCTTTAAGTGCATGGGCCTCGGGCACTCGAGGGTACTGTGCCCTTCGAGCGTGGACCGGAGCACTATGTGCTACCGGTGTGGCTCGGAGGGACACATGTCGGCGGAATGCTTGGAGGAGAAAGCGTGGTGTGCTGTTTGCAGCCACGCCGAACTCCCGGCAGACCACATCATGGGGGGACGGCGGTGTTCCCCACCGGAGATAAGGGGCAGGGGGGTGGGGTCTCGGCCCGCTCGCCCCACCCTGCCCCTCCCCGTAGAGGAGAGCCGCATGGACGTCTGAATGCCAGGTGGGCATTCGGGCGTCCGGCGGCTGGACCGCGGAGTGGGTGCGCGAGGAGGTTGCCTCGCGCGCCCCCTCCGGCCAGACGGCACGGGTTGGGAAGGCGGCGGTTGCCGCCAGACCCAACCCACAGTGGCTTAGGGCGGAGGATGGGAGTCCTCCGTCCACTATTAAGCCACTTCTTGCGGTCCAAGGGGGTGGCCAAGTGCGCGGCCACCTCCCTTAGCGGGAAGCCCCGGCAACGGTGTTGTCGGGGCGCCGCCGGTTGGGCATCGTGGGCAATGCTAACGCAGGTACCACGGTGCCCTACACAACCCGGCAAGGCGTTGCACGCCCAGGTGGTTTTTAGTGGGTAGCACATCCTCTCCTCCTCGGTCGAGGAGGAAGCAGTGATGTGTAGTCCCACATAACCCTCCGCCGCACTCCCATGCGTTGCGGGGGGTATGCGTAATGCATTTTCCACCTGGTCAAAAAAAAAAAAAAAAAAAAAAGGTTAGGTTAGGTTAGGTTAGGTTAGGTTAGGTTAGGTTAGGTTAGGTTAGGTTAGGTTAGGTTAGGTTAGGTTAGGTTAGGTTAGGTTAGGTTAGGTTCCCCCCCGACGTGTTGCCACCTTGCCGTGGTGGGGGGGCTTGCGTGTCTCGATGATCCCCAAGGCTATACCGGTCAGGGCCACCCATACCGGGCAGGCTTGGGGTGAGGGATCTGACGAAGAGCAACACACTCCCTTCCTTATCCTTTCCTTCTTTCCACTTCCCATCCCTTAAGGGCGGTTCTGCTCCGACCCATCATCCTTTCCCTTTCCTTCCCCTTTTTCCTTTGTCATTCCGACGCGGAGGGAGCGGCGGGTCTGGTGTGTACTTACACTACCACCAGACATGGCCTTTTTCAAGGCCACCGCCGGTCAACCCGTTCTTCAAAGATGGCAGGTGGCCTATGTTGAGCGGGGGGCCTGGCCTTTACCGGCTGGGTCTGCGAGGAAGAAAACCTCAATAAAAAATTACCCCAACCCTAAGTGGCGGCGCGCCGCGAGAGGGTGAGTGGCAGCAGGGAGTGCTGTTTTTAGCGCGTTCCCCGCGTTGGCACCGGCCGACACCAATAGCGGGTTACACGAGGCTTGCTCAGGTGCAGGGGCACCGCCTGAGTCGACTGTCTATCCCCATTACTCGTGGGAACTATAATGAATGTTTTAAATAATGAAAATACAATAAGAGATGAAGGAGAAAGAGGAGAAGAGGAGAAGGAGAAAAAGATGAAGGACGTGACTAGTGAGGAGGTACAGGAAATGGATATGGAGAGCGATGTGCGAGAGTTGCGTGTCCTGGTGACACGACTGACTGACACCGATACGGACTGCAGTCTACGCACCGTATCATCGCTGGGAAAGAGGAGTCCTGACCGCTTCTATAGGAAGCGGTCAGCAATATCGGACGAAGATGAGGAGGGAACGGTGTCGCCGCCCAAGGGAGCGGCGCACAAAACCAAAAGAAAAAGAGGCCGGCCTCCCACCACAGGAGCCTACGTGGGCCTGGCGGAAGCCAAGGCGAGGCTCAACGCTGCAAAGGCGGATGAGCTTCGCCTTGAGGTGGAGGAGAAAATGGTTGGCATGACGAGGACTCTTCGTGAGTCCAGGGCCGCATGCCAACATGGCTTCTCCCAGCCCAACCCTGGAGAGGACACAGCGCAGACTATGTCTGCGCTGAACAAAATTGTAATAGACGCCGCGGACATGGTGATAAGAGTGGCTGTGACGTCCAAAAATCTAAAGGGACCGACGGTGAAGGCCCTAAAAATCGCGGCGGACACAATTAAGGACGCAACCGCCGGTCTTAGGGCCCGAACCATGACAGAGGAGTTGGCAAGGCTAGAGGCGGCCAACTCGCAGCTCAGTGGCCAGTTGCAGGAGCTCCGCAAAGAGGTGGCCGAGATGCGACGGCAACCGGAGGCGATGCCCGCTCCCTCCATCAAAGAAATGATGGAGGAGGTCTCGCGTGAGAGCGTCGCCCGATTCAGCGCGATGCTCAATGCGAGACTGGAGGGCATAGAGGATCGCCTCTTGCCAGAGCAGCGCCTCAGGCCATCTCTGGCAGCGGACAGGAGGAGGGCGGAAGAGGCTGCGGCGAAGGAGTCACCGCAGCCCTCTACTTCCATCGCGCCCGCCACCTCGGAGGGACCGCCGTCGTCCAAGGCCAAAGCAGCTGCTCAGCCGCCGCCGTCTAAGTCGGCTGCCCGGCCGCCACCTGCCTCCACCGCCCAGCCTACCAAGGGTGGCAAGGGCAAGGGGAAGGGAAAGATGTCGGCGGCTGCAAGAGAGGCTAGGGGAGGGAAGCCCAGGGACTCCAGTCCATATATGCCGGCGCCCCCACCCCCACCGCTGGAGAAGGAGTGGTCGGAGGTGGTCGCCGGGGGCTCCAAGAAGGCTGCCAAAAAATCGGCGGCGGCGGCTGGCAAAACTGCGCCCTCCAGCCAAGTGCCGGCAAATAAGAAGGCAGCGGCGAAACTCCGCCCTCCGCGTACGGCTGCGGTGATTCTCACCCTGCAACCGGGCGCAATCGAGAAGGGGGCCACGTACCGGTCCGTCCTCGTCGAGGCCCGTAGTTGCTTGGACAACTACGAGGGCCTCGGGATCGAGGAACTGCGCTCGAGGACGACGGCCACCGGTGCCCGCATGCTCGAAGTTTTGGGCAGTGCGGGCCCCGAAAAGGCAGACTCCCTGGCTACCAAGCTCAGGGAGGTCCTGAGCGCGGACCTGGTACGTGTGTCGCGCCCGGTTAAACGGACGGAAGTGAGAGTCACCGAATTGGATGACTCCATCACCGAAGCGGAGGTGGTGTCAGCCGTTGCAAACCTGGGAGGGTGCCCCGCCGCCGACATTAAGGCGGGAGTCATAGGGGAGTCTGGGTCCCTGTGGCTCAGCTGCCCAACGGGGGCTGCCAAAAAGGTGGTGGCCCTCGGTCGCGTAAGGGTCGGCTGGGTGTCAGCCCGCGTGGCGTTACTTGCCGCCAGGCCTACCAGGTGCTTCCGGTGCCTGGAGGTCGGACATCTCGGCGGCAAGTGCCAGTCCCAAGTGGACCGCAGCGGTCTCTGCTACCGCTGCGGAAAAGAGGGCCACCGGGCGCGGGACTGTAAGGCGGAGCCCAGCTGCCCTCTTTGCGTGGCGGCTCACCCTCTGGGCGGCAATGGGTGCCTCAATGGCCCCAAGCCTGGGCCCAAAAAGCCCGCCCCCTCCGGGGGATCTCCCCCAGAGGGGAAAAAGAAGAAGAAGCGGAAGGCCAGGGACCCGGTAGCCCCTGAGCCTACCCAGCGCCCAGACGGCGCAGAGATGGAGCCCATGGAGACGGGTAGTTAATGCCCGTCTGGCCCCTACTGCAGGCGAACATCAACCACTCCGCGAGGGCCCAGGACTTATTGGTCCAGACCCTGGCGGAGTGGGAGATAAAAGTCGCCGTGGTCGCCGAACCCTACTATGTCCCCGCCCGTGATGACTGGGTTGGGGACCGGGAGGACTCGGTGGCCATCGTCGCCCAGACGTCCATCGGTGCTCCGCCCTTCAAACGCGTATTGAGGGGTCGGAGCTGGGTGATGGCCGTCGTGGGCGACGTTGCAGTAGTGGGGGTGTACTTTTCACCCAATCGGAGTCTCGCCGAATTCGAGCAGATGCTCGTCGAGGTCGGGGCTCTGATTGGGCAGGTATCCCCCCACCCCGTGCTAGTCGCCGGAGATTTCAACGCCAAATCAACGGCGTGGGGATCTCCGAGGACGGATGCACGGGGGGAGGCGTTGGAGGAGTGGGCCATCTCTGTCGGGCTGGCCGTCCTCAACACCGGGTCGGAGGACACGTGCGTGCGACAACAGGGTGGGTCGATAGTCGACGTTACGTTCGCGTCGGCCCCCCTGGTGCGCCGTGTCCGGCACTGGAGGGTGATGGTGGACGTGGAGACACTATCGGATCATCGTTACATCCGATTCGATGTCTCCGCGCTCCCCATCGACCCGGGACGGAGCAGTGCCGGATCTCCCCCCGGTGTGGGGGACGGCCCGCGATGGGTGCTGGGTCGCCTCGACAGGGAGCTCGCCGGGGAAGCGGCCGTCCTCGAGTCGTGGACCCAGGGACTCGTCCCTCTGGCGGACGTGGATGGGGAGGTGGAGCACCTCGGCGTGTCGCTCGCTCGCATTTGCGATGCGGCCATGCCGAGGGCGAGGCCCCTCCCGCCACGGCGCTCGGTGTACTGGTGGCGCCCGGAGCTCCGCCAATTGCGCGAGGCGTGCAATGCGGCGCGCCGCCGGTACACCCGGTGCAGGAGGAGACGGGTCCTGGACCACGAGGAGGAGCAGACCTCGTACGCCGCCCTCAGGGCCGCGCGCATGACCTTTCAGGTCGCGATTGCGCAGGCCAAGGAGGCGGCGTGGGAGGAGTGGCTGGAGATGATCGACAGGGATCCATGGGGGAGGCCGTACAAGGTGGTGCGCAAAAAGCTGCGCCCCTGGGCCCCCCCCCTGACGACTAGTCTCCAGCCCGAGCTCCTCGAGGAGGTGGTGGACGGCCTCTTCCCGCGGCGAGGGGAATGGGCACCCCCTGCGATGGGGGGATCTCCGCCGGCGCGAGTCGCCGAGGCGGATACCCCGGCACCAGAAGTGTCAGGGGCCGAATTCGGGGCGGCCGTTCTTAGACTTAAGTCGAAGAAGACCGCCCCGGGCCCAGACGGAGTGCCGGGGAGCGCGTTGGCGATCGCGCTGGAGGAGATCGGAGAGAGGGTTAGGTCCCTCTTCACCGCGTGCCTGGTGCAGGGTCGGTTCCCCAGGAGGTGGAAAACGGGCAAGCTCGTCCTGATCCAGAAGGACGGGCGCCCGGCCGAGCAGCCGTCGGCGTATCGCCCGATCGTGCTGCTCGACGAGGTGAGCAAGTTGTTCGAGCGTGTGCTCGCTGCTCGCCTCGTCGAGAGCATGGATCCGGGTCTCGCCGACGCGCAGTTCGGCTTCCGCCGGGGTCGATCGACCCTGGACGCGATCGCGCGGGTGAGGGACCTCGCCGAGGAGGCCACCTCCCAGGGCGGTGTGATGTTTGCGGTGTCCTTAGACATCCGCAACGCGTTCAACACACTGCCCTGGGAGACGGTGAGGAGTGCTCTGCAGTACCACGGTGTTCCTCGGTATCTGCAGAGGGTCGTGGCCGACTACTTCGTCGGGAGAGCGGTGGTCTTCCCGACGGAGTACGGCTCCGGGAGGAGGGAAATGTCGTGCGGTGTTCCACAGGGATCGGTTCTGGGTCCGCTCCTGTGGAACATCGGCTACGACTGGGTGCTGCGCGGGGCCATGTTGCGGGGGGTCGGCGTCACTTGTTACGCCGACGATACCCTCGTCTCGGCCTGCGGCGGCACCTATCGCGAGGCTTCCCTCCTCGCCACGGCGGGTGTGGCCCAGGTGGTGGCCAGGATTCGCGCCCTGGGACTCGAGGTTGCTCTCCAAAAGTCGGAAGCACTCGTGTTCCATGGGCCTCGAAGAGGGCCACCACCTGGGGCCACGATTATGGTGGGCGGAACCTCCATCGCCGTCGGGTCGACGATGAAGTACCTGGGACTCGTCCTCGACGGTCGATGGAGGTTCGAGGAGCACTTCCGGCGGTTGGCCCCCAAGTTAGTGGCCACCGCTGGAGCCCTGGGGCGGTTACTCCCAAATATGGGAGGTCCCGGAGGCGCCTGCCGACGCCTCTACACCGGTGTGGTGCGCTCCATGGCGCTCTACGGAGCGCCGATATGGGCAGGGGCCATGAGCGCCCGAAATCTGGCAGCGCTGCGACGTCCGCAGCGCGCCATGGCGCTCAGGGTGGCCCGGGCGTATCGCACCGTGTCGGGTGTCGGCGCGTGTGTGCTCGCCGGTACTCCGCCGTGGGACCTCGATGCTGAGGTGCTCGCGTCGGTGTACTGGCGAGCGAAGGAGGAGGAGGCCGAGGGTGGCCGCCCACATGCGCGCGAGTTGGCGCGCTGGAGGGAGGACGCTCGTCAGGTCCTCCTCCAAAAGTGGGCGGCCCGCCTCGGCGAGCCCGGCTTTAGCCGGGAGTTGGTGGGGGCAGTGCGGCCCGTTCTGAAGCAGTGGCTGGAACGGGCCCACGGGGCTCTCTCCTTCCACCTGGCACAGATGCTGACCGGACATGGGTGTTTCGGTCGCTATCTGTGTCGGGTGGCGGGCAGGGAGCCCTCAGAGGAGTGCCTCCATTGCCCGGCGGGGGTCGCGGACACGGCGCAACACACGCGCGAGGCCTGCTCAGCTTGGGCTGTGCCTCGCGCCGCCCTGTCCGCGACCATTGGAGGGGACTTGTCGCTGCCGGCCGTGATCAAATCCATGGTCGACAGCGATGAGTCCTGGAAGGCGGTGGAGTCCTTCTGCGACGAAGTTATGTCGCAGAAGGAGGCGGCGGAGCGGGAGCGGGAGGATAGTGCAGACTCGCTCCCGATTCGCCGCCGAAGACGTGGCGGGCGGCGTCTGGCCTTCGCGGGCCGGATGCCGCCCTAAACGGGGGACCTGTGGGCGGTGGATCGGGGGATCCGCCGCCGACGTTAAGGGTCCCGTGCTGGAGGCGCCCAAGTATTCCTGGGCGCCTCAGCGGAGGTGGGGCGGGGCTTGGCTGTATTTCATGTGCCAAGCCCCGCCCCAAAGAGGAGGGCTCCCTGAGATAGGGAGCGGGCCGTTGGCGGGGCACGCGGTGAATATTGTTTGATCCCGCAGCCCCGCCATACGGCGGAGAAGGAATACGGTGGGGTTTTAGTGAGTAGGAGTCTCACATAACCCGGGCGCTTCCCCCGAAGTGTCCGGGTATCCATGAGGATTTCCCCACCTTAAAAAAAAAAAAAAAAAAAAAAAAAAGGTTAGGTTAGGTTAGGTTAGGTTAGGTTAGGTTAGGTTAGGTTAGGTTAGGTTAGGTTAGGTTAGGTTAGGTTAGGTTAGGTTAGGTTAGGTTAGGTTAGGTTAGGTTAGGTTAGGTTAGGTTAGGTTAGGTTAGGTTGACGTTTCTAGTTTGGTGGTTTCTTGAGTGCTCTTGTTTTTTGTTTTCTTAATTGATTTTTGGCGTGTTTCCTTATCGACTGATCCTGCTTTCCATTCTGACCCGGCTTGCCGACTTGACGTTTCGATTGTTTTTGTGTTTTGGCTGCTTTCTGACTTGGTTGTTTTGTCCTTTTTGTTGTTTTGTTCGTGTTGCTGTTGTCGTGGGACGCCCTTTTTGGTGTCGTTGCACGGCGGCAGCCGCCGTCTTTCTGTTGGTGTGCGTTTTGTGTCTGCCGGACATTGCGTCCGGGAGATATTTGGTGTTATCTGTCCAATTTTTACTTGTTTTTTGTGCCAAAGTTGGCCATAAAAAATAGGTTTTTTGGGGGTGGTCCCATTCTGTGGTGCTTGCTCCTACGTTCACAGTAGGGGTACCAGTGGACAGGGGATACCTTCCCCTATTATTTGAGCTTTCTTCCGCTCACCTACGGCCGTTGGAAGTGGGTGAACGGTCGAATTTTGTGGAACAGGAATAGCAAAATTTGCTATTCCTATATTTCAGGGGCAAATTTAAAATCCCATACAATATTTTAAATCCGGCACACCCTTGACCGTTTTTATTTACCAATTTTATTGGTGAATAACTTCGGTCTGGGTGGTCGGATTTGGGGTATTGTGTGGGGAGTTCGTTGGCGGGGCCACAATGGCCACGTCAGATGAGGATTGGGCAGGCTTAGGCTCCCAATCCGAGCTGTCGGAGGCGGAAGACAGCCTCATTTACGGGGCACGACGGGCGACTCCCCAACCCCTGAAAAGGGTGCACGGGGATGAGGAGGACGGTCCCAGGCCGGAACTGGGACCAAAAGTTAGTACGGCCCGTAGGGGGAAGCCAAAGGCTCGAACCTATGGGCCGGCTAAGGTGACAACCGGGGAGCGGGAATCAGAGGCCTACCGGTCCTCTGACGCTGATGCCCCTGCTCGGTCCGGGGGGGGGAAGAGCTCCCCCTCGCGTGCGGCTGCCTCCCTCCCGTTGGAGGGTGGCCCTTCGGCGGTGGACCCCATCGAGGCGTCCCGGGAGGCGGCGTTTTTGATCGCGGACGGGCTGCGGGCGGCCAAGTTGGGGGGCGAGCTGCGTAAGCAGCTCGACGGGGCGTGCTGGACAATCTTGAGCTCCATGGGGGAGCTCAAGACGTCCCTTCAGCCAAATGAGGAGGTCCGCAAACTAAAGGCGGAGAAGGCGAGAATGCGGGAGGCACTCGCCAACTGTGCCGCGGAGGTGAAAGCCCTCCGCAAGGCCGCCTCGACGAAAGTGGCTTCGGCCCCTCCGGTTGTTGAGGCCCCCCCGGCCCCGCCAGTCGCCTTGGCCCCCCCGCCGCCGGCGACTGCGGATTTGGCGACGGTCTTGGAGGAGTTGAAGCGCGAGCTGCTAATCTCGGTGGGCACGATGATGAATGCCCGCCTTGATGAGATTAGTAGCCGCCTCCCTCCGGCGCCAACTAGCCGCCCGCCGCTCGCGGCGGACAAAAAGAAGGGGGCCCCACCGGCCCAGATGGCCGAAATTGCCTCGGAGCCAGAGTTCTCCGGGGCAAGGCTCGGGGATGGGAGGCCAAAAAAGGCCTCCAAAAAGGCGACGGCCCCCTCGGCGAGGACTTCTGCAAAGTCCAACCCGGCGACCGGCCCCCCCCCGGTATCGAAGACGGCACCTGGCCCCTCGGCGGAGGCGGAGCCTGAAGGCGAAACCTTCGCCGAGGTGGTGCGAAGGAAGAAGGGGAGGGGGAAGGGGAAGGCTACGGACCCCCCCCCACCCCCTCCGCCCCCGAAAAAGAAGACGGCGCAAAAGCTGAAGGCCCCCCCGGCCCTAAAGTCGCAGGCGGTGGTGGTCACTTTACGAAGTGACGTCACCACCGCCACCACGCTGCAGGCCACAATGGCCAAGGCCATTGGTGGCATCAAATTGGAAGAAGTGGGCCTGCAGCATGTGAGGGTCCGCACCTCGGCGACAGGGGGCCGAGTCATTGAGGTCCCCGGTGCGGAAAGTGGTGGGGCGGCTGACAGCCTAGCGGAAAGGCTGAGGGCAATCGTCGGTGACGTTGCCCTCATCAGCCGCCCCGTCAAAATGGCCGCTGTCCAGGTCGTCGGCTTGGACGAGTCGGCGACCAAGGAGACCCTGGCGGCGGCCGTCGCTAGGGCTGGGGGATGCGCGGTGGCGCAGGTGAGGGTGGGGGGCATCCGCCCCACGTACGAGGGCAAGATGGTTGCCCTCGTACAAATGCCGGTGGGGACCGCGAGGGTCCTCCTAGAGGGTGGTCGGATCTCGGTGGGCTGGGCGTCCGCCGGGGTCATTCCCGTCGGCCCGACGCCCATGCGCTGCTTTAAGTGCATGGGCCTCGGGCACTCGAGGGTACTGTGCCCTTCGAGCGTGGACCGGAGCACTATGTGCTACCGGTGTGGCTCGGAGGGACACATGTCGGCGGAATGCCGGGAGGAGAAAGCGTGGTGTGCTGTTTGCAGCCACGCCGAACTCCCGGCAGACCACATCATGGGGGGACGGCGGTGTTCCCCACCGGAGATAAGGGGCAGGGGGGTGGGGTCTCGGCCCGCTCGCCCCACCCTGCCCCTCCCCGTAGAGGAGAGCCGCATGGACGTCTGAATGCCAGGTGGGCATTCGGACGTCCTGCGGTTGGACCGCGGAGGGGGTGCGCGAGGAGGTTGCCTCACGCGCCCCCTCCGGCCAGACGGCATGGGTTGGGAAGGCGGCGGTTGCCGCCAGACCCAACCCACAGTGGCTTTGGGCAGAGGATGGGAGTCCTCTGCCCGCGTATAAGCCACTTCTTGCGGTCCGGGAGATGGCCAAGCGTGCGCGGCCATCTCCCCTAGCGGGAAGCCCCGACAACGGTGTTGTCGGGGCGCCGCCGGTTGGGCATCGTGGGCAATGCTAACGCAGGTACCACGGTGCCCTACAAAACCCGGCACGGCGTTGCACGCCCAGGTGGTTTTTAGTGGGTAGCACATCCTCTCCTCCTCGGTCGAGGAGGAAGCAGTGATGTGTAGTCCCACATAACCCTCCGCCGCACTCCCATGCGTGCGGGGGGTATGCGTAATGCATTTTCCACCTGGTCAAAAAAAAAAAAAAAAAAAAAAAAAAAAAAAAAAAAAAAAAAAAGGTTAGGTTAGGTTAGGTTAGGTTAGGTTAGGTTAGGTTAGGTTAGGTTAGGTTAGGTTAGGTTAGGTTAGGTTAGGTTAGGTTAGGTTAGGTTAGGTTAGGTTAGGTTAGGTTAGGTTAGGTTAGGTTAGGTTAGGTTAGGTTTTTTTTTTTTTTTTTTTCGAAGATATATGGAAGAAAAGGGGTAACGCAATGGATACGTCTGCTCGCCTTTTCGTGTGAATTAAGATTGTGGCTACTGTGAGTGGTTTGTGAATAAGGTTTGAGAGAGTACGTAAGATTGGTAATAAATACACAAATAATTATAAATAATTAGAATTACATATAGAAATTCTATTGATTTTTGATTGGTAAAAATTTATAGATGTCAAATTTTCCATTATAATATTTGAGATAAAGGACTAGAGAGAATTTTCAATATATGTAAGAATTTTTTTTTTTTTTTTTTTTTTTTTTTTTCCTTTTTTTTTTCCTTTTTTTTTTTTTTTTTTTTTTTTTTTTTTTTTTTTTTTTTTTTTTTTTTTTTTTTTTTTTTTTTTTTTTTTTTTTTTTTTTTTTTTTTTTTTTTTTTTTTTTTTTTTTTTTTTTTTTTTTTTTTTTTTTTTTTTTTTTTTCTTTTTTTTTTTCTTTTTTTTTCGTATCTTTCTTTAATTTGTTTGTTTCGTCTATTTTTATTTAATTATTAAACTTATTAAACTGTTTCAGCTTTTTTATTATAGCAAAGATGTGGTTGTGAAAGCTATCTATGGAGCTTGGGTGTTTGAGAATAGCTTTAAGATCATAAGGATCATTGACATTGCTGGGGACAACTGAGAGGTGGTCATGTCTGGTAAGCGCAAATCGTGGGCAATCCCGAACGAGATGTCGCATCGACTGCGTTGTTGTGCCATCACAAGGGCACTTGTCATCTGACATGATTTGAAATCTGTGCAGATATTCTTTATGATATCCGTGGTTGGATAGATATTGAGTGATAGCGAAGTTCGGCTTGACCAATTTTAGGTAACTTTGAAGATCATCATAGGTGGGCAGGAGAGTTTTAATGTAGGTGGAATCATTATATAGCTCGGCCGAGGATTCAAGAGATAGATTGCGATTGCAGAGTTTAATGTAGCTGGTGGGAGTGGAGAGGTAATCAGGGGTACGATGGAGTAGAGCTGCCGATTTGGCAGCTGAATCCGCCATTTCGTTACCAGCAATACCGACGTGAGATTTGATCCAGGCAAACTCGATACTTAAACCAGCTGATTTCGCATTGTGAAGGTGGCGGTGAATAAGTGTGGCAAAGTGATTACAGCTATTGGGATTGGTAAGTTCAGTCAAACCGGATCTGCAGTCAGAGAAAATGATAGAGTCTGGAATATTGTTGCTCAGGATCCAGCGGCAGGAGTATTCGATGGCGAGTAGCTCCGCTTGGAACACTGAGCAGCAATCATGAAGTTTTAGCTTTTTGGTGATATTGGAGTTGTCAGGATGGATGACAACGACGGCAGCGCCCACCTTACCATCGTGTTTACTACCGTCCGTATAAATCTGAACAGTAGAATCAGAGACTATGCTACCGATGTCATCCTGATTGAGCACACTAGAAAATTTGATGATAGTACGATTAGAGGGGTGAAGGAGTTGTGTAGGATGTGAGAGGGTTTCAATGGGAGTGTCAGAAGGTAAAAACCTGGAGGTGCCTTTGAGTTTGGTTATCTCATTATCCGCAAGCTCACGAATCTTGGCAGGGAGCGGGGTGAGTCCAGCGAGTGAAATAGCTGTGGGGGTGTTCAAGGTCCGAAATCCTTGCACGATCTTTAGGGCAAAAAGTCTCTGAAGTGAGAGGAACTTTTTCCTGATGTAGTCGTAATCGAGGGCGCCAGACCATATACTACTAGCGTAGCATATGATAGGCTGTATGACTTGTTCATATATAATCCGGGCATTCTCTGGATGAACACCCCAGGTAGGCCTGATAAATTGTGTGAGTTTGTTTAGCAGTGCTTTTGCTTTATCGATGACGTGAAGGCAATGTTTAACAAATCTCAACCTCCTATCAATGATGACGCCGAGATATTTGATCTCATTGACAAATGGGAGGGCTTTGCCATTCACGAAGATCTGGCACCGGGTGGATTTATTAGTGAAGCCCATAATTTGGGTCTTGTCAGGGCCAAAGGTTAGTTTTACGGATAAGCCCCATTCGATGATGCGGGTTAGAGCAAGGTTGGTGTTGTGCTCTAATTCTTGCATTGTCCCAGCATGCGAAATCAGGAGAACGTCATCGGCGTATGCCTGGATGCGACATCCGACGGGTAAAGTTGTTGCAAGGAGCTCATCCAGTATGATGTTCCATAGCGATGGGCCACACACAGAGCCCTGTATACAGCCCATCGTCATAGGTTTACTGACCAGACAGTCGGTGAAGCCAATTTGGACCTCACGGTCTTCGGTATAGTTGAGGAGAATGCTGTATAAATTACGTGGGCAGTTGGTCTGTCTGAGGCGAGCAAAGATGGCAGGCCACCAGGCATGATCAAACGCAGCCTTGATGTCAAGCGAGGCAGCAATCACCAGCTCTTTGTTTGCCATCGCGCCTCTTACAGTATCAAGGGCATTGTGAACAGCCTGGTGGGTGGAGGTGCGAAGTTTGAAACCGTACTGATGGGGAGAGGAAGAGTTAGTCTTGTCTAGGTGGTATGTCAATCTGTTAGTAATTAATTTTTCGAGGAGTTTGCCGAAGACGTTTATGAGGCCGATGGGTCTAAAGGAAGAAAGTGAAGAGTAATCATCTTTGCCCGGTTTAGGTATTATTTTTGAAGTAGCCACCTTCCACGCCCTGGGGAAGTAATTGAGGGTTAGACATCTATTTAAAAGGTCGGTAATTACGAGGGGAAATAGAGTGACGAATTGTAGACAAATGTCAGCAGTCAGGTGGTCTATTCCAGGAGCTCTTTTATGATTCATTGAATTTATACAATCATATATCTCAGTGAACGTAAACGCGGGATCTAAGGTCGTGTCGAGTGGTTGGTACATAAGAGATCTGGTGTTTCTTTGTCCGTCTGTACAGTCAGGGGAGTCGTCGGGGTAGAATTTGTTTAATAAAGCCATCGCAGTATCGCGAGAATTGGTGGTGTAAGAGCCGTCCTCCAATTTAAGGGTAGAGGGGGGTTGTCGTAGAGGGGTCGTCTTTATGATGCGATTCGTTACCGAGTAGACGTCCTCTTTCTTCTGTTTATTACAGAAGTCTCGGAAATGCGCAGTAGAGGCGGCGCGAATCGCATCACTATACTCCTTCCGGACTCTGACGTTCTCAGCGATTAAATCGTCTATTGGGCGATTACGGCGTCTGTTGTTGGTAAGTCGATGATGTACGGTGAGAACCCTGCGCTTAATAGCCGCCAACTCGTCACTCCACCAAGGAGCGCGGTTATGGTATCCTGACTTACGAGGGAGGAGCTTATCGCACGCATTCCCTATACTTGAGGTAATTTGTTGAATATAAACATCAATTTCGGAGATAGAGAAGCTGTTGATGGGAGCGTTAAGGTTGAGTCTGTTGCTCACCTCCCGGGTGAATCCATCCGAGAGGAGGTCCCACTTGGTGTTGGCAGTATTATATTTATATGTAGATGATTTTAAGTTTTTTGTAGGTGGGGAATTACCAAAGAAAAGGTCGAATGTGATGGTGTTATGTTCAGTGGAGGGGCAGATGGTGGAATCCACTGTCCAGTTGGTGACTTTTGCGTGTTCAGTATTGTTAATTAATGTTATGTCTATGATAGAGGTGCGAATGTTGTTGTGTGTGGTGGTTATAAATGTGGGCGCATTACCGATATTGCATATATGTAGGTTATGGTGAAGAATGAAGTCAAAAACTCGGTTCCCCCGCCTGTTGTTCGTGGAAGAGCCCCACATAGTGTTCCATCCATTAAAGTCGCCGCATACTAGGTGTATCGAGCCAGACGTCCTTTCCAAGAAGGTGGCCAGCTTGAGCAGTGTCTGGTTGCTATCGCATCGAGGCTCAATGTAGACAGAGATCAAATAAATGTTACGGGTGCCCGTGGTGTTGACCTTGACTATTGTAAGATTGGAGTCTGAAAATTCAGAGCAACCGATCGTACTAACGAGGTTCTCCTTGATAAGGATAGATGTTTTTGAGGTGGCAGCCGGCTGAGGGAACTGATATATAAGATATCCCGGGAACGCCCCCATTAGTCGTCCCGCGCCTGTGTATGGTTCAGAAAGAAACAAGAAATCGAGATTCGAGTTTTTGGCATGTAATTTAAGTTCGTGCGTGGCATTTCTACCTCGTCCTAGATTTAGTTGTGCGCATCTGTATGTGTGTGTATTGCGAGCTCCGTTCTCCAAGTCAGTATCCATAATCGATCCTCAGTTTCAATTTTTCAGATGCCTGGGCCAACCTAGGGCAAGATATTGATGTGGCGCTGTGCTTGGAGTCTACTGGTCTGTTATGTTTTTTGCCAAATTGTATGCAGTTGTAACAGTCTGTTGCGGTTGTGTCTCTCTTAACGGGACAGTCCTTGTAAACGTGGGTGAGAGACGAGCAGTGCGAGCAGATGGTCTTGTTTTCAGAGCAGTTCTTCCGCGTATGGCCAAACTGCAGGCACGAAAAACACTGGAGAAGGGGTACGTACTCTTCAACGTGCACTCGCTGATGATCCACGTTCAGTCTACCTAGTTTGATGATGGTCCTCCACAAGGGTTGGGAGGCCAAGAAGACGGCGTTGTATAATTTGTCGTTCCGATTGCCCCTTTTGAAACGGAAGACGATATCAGAGGTAGTAAAATTGGTAAGGTCGTTTTGCTGTAAGAGGATTTTAGGGAGCTCTTCGCAAGGGACTTCTATTGGGACCCCCTTAAGTACTAGCATAGGTCTCAAGTTTTTTGACTTCTCCCCAGCGATATCGGGGGCTACGTCAATTTTATTGAGGGCGATGTCTCTTTGAGCCTCGTTGTCAAACTCTACCCTTAATTTATTGTTTGACACGAATTTGATCTCAGAAGGGGAGAAGTTCGTGTTGCGGAAAGTAACACCAGACCGGAAAAGTTTAAGAGTGTCGTGTGGGGTGAAAACCTCTTTCTTAGATGAAACTATGATCGCCGGTTTGGATGTGGGAATAATGGGAGGTGAGGCTTGTGTTTTGACAGCCGATGCGTACGATGGTAAGTGGAGTTGGGGAAGAGGAGGCGGAGACAGTGTCTTTTTAAGTGAGGCAATCTCGGTTTTAAGTGCCTCAGTAACCTCAGAAACGATGGTCTTTTTGAGATTTTCTTGAATGGATGGGTCAATATATTGGGGTGTGGCAGGAGGGAACAGAGAAGAGGAGCTGTGGAAGTTTTGAAAGGCAGTTATTTCGTCGAAGATGCGAAGGATGGAGGTCTTGTTTTCCTTTTTCAGGCTCCTACCCTCTGTGAGAAGTTTCCTAGCGTCCTTGAGCTTTCCAGTGACGAAAGTGTGGAAAGGATCTTTGTTAGAAGTGTCAGAGTCAGTGTTATTCACCTCAATCGGTCTAAATGTGTTGTAATCGTGAAGCCCCTCCTCGTCAGATAAATACAGCGAGTCGGTGCTCGCTACTGCAGGTTGGGATGAGGCCATTCCGGCCATGAAACCCGAGGGAAAATTCTAGGTGTGTTGTACAATGAATGAAATGTGTTATTTTACTTATTTTTAATTTTATTAATTTATTCTATTTATTTTTCAGGTCCTGGCAAGTTGGAGGAAGCTATACTAAGGCCCCATGCACAAACGGAGTCTAAATATTAAAAGGAAAGCAAATAAAAAATAAAATATTTTTCATATATTGTTCAGAGTCCTCTTAGTCAATGAAATATGGGTGGGTGGGCGGGCAAAATTTTTGATTTTTTCTGTTTCAGAACGCCGGGAGTGGTCGCAATCGACGCGGCGGGCCGAGATAAGCTCGACCAGCAAGAAAAACAGGTAAGTACCAGTATAAAATTTTAAGTTATAAGCAAAAAAGTGTGATTTTTATGAAATTTTCAGAGTTAATTGATGAAAAAATTAATTTTGCGTATAGGACGCCTGCTAAATCTATGGGGAACTCTAAAGGTGTGCAGCAGCAACAATTTAAGGACAAAAGGAATAAATTTGGTAAGTGAATTGAAGTTTAGATACGTAAATTTATTACAAATGTGTACAGCTTAGGTAGACTTTTACTATAGGTGATTTTAAATTTTTGATTTTTTCTGTTTCAGAACGCCGGGAGTGGTCGCAATCGACGCGGCGGGCCGAGATAAGCTCGACCAGCAAGAAAAACAGGTAAGTACCAGTATAAAATTTTAAGTTATAAGCAAAAAAGTGTGATTTTTATGAAATTTTCAGAGTTAATTGATGAAAAAATTAATTTTGCGTATAGGACGCCTGCTAAATCTATGGGGAACTCTAAAGGTGTGCAGCAGCAACAATTTAAGGACAAAAGGAATAAATTTGGTAAGTGAATTGAAGTTTAGATACGTAAATTTATTACAAATGTGTACAGCTTAGGTAGACTTTTACTATAGGTGATTTTAAATTTTTGATTTTTTCTGTTTCAGAACGCCGGGAGTGGTCGCAATCGACGCGGCGGGCCGAGATAAGCTCGACCAGCAAGAAAAACAGGTAAGTACCAGTATAAAATTTTAAGTTATAAGCAAAAAAGTGTGATTTTTATGAAATTTTCAGAGTTAATTGATGAAAAAATTAATTTTGCGTATAGGACGCCTGCTAAATCTATGGGGAACTCTAAAGGTGTGCAGCAGCAACAATTTAAGGACAAAAGGAATAAATTTGGTAAGTGAATTGAAGTTTAGATACGTAAATTTATTACAAATGTGTACAGCTTAGGTAGACTTTTACTATAGGTGATTTTAAATTTTTGATTTTTTCTGTTTCAGAACGCCGGGAGTGGTCGCAATCGACGCGGCGGGCCGAGATAAGCTCGACCAGCAAGAAAAACAGGTAAGTACCAGTATAAAATTTTAAGTTATAAGCAAAAAAGTGTGATTTTTATGAAATTTTCAGAGTTAATTGATGAAAAAATTAATTTTGCGTATAGGACGCCTGCTAAATCTATGGGGAACTCTAAAGGTGTGCAGCAGCAACAATTTAAGGACAAAAGGAATAAATTTGGTAAGTGAATTGAAGTTTAGATACGTGGTTAGGTTAGGTTAGGTTAGGTTAGGTTAGGTTAGGTTAGGTTAGGTTAGGTTAGGTTAGGTTAGGTTAGGTTAGGTTAGGTTAGGTTAGGTTAGGTTAGGTTAGGTTAGGTTAGGTTAGGTTAGGTTAGGTTAGGTTAGGTTAGGTTAGGTTAGGTTAGGTTAGGTTAGGTTAGGTTAGGTTAGGTTAGGTTAGGTTAGGTTAGGTTAGGTTAGGTTATCTGACTATTTGGCTGGCCGACTGGAATTTTGACATTGCTTTTTGATTTGGTTTTTTGTTACTTGGTTGTGTTGTTGTTTTTTGTTGTTTGTACGTGTTGTTGTGGTTGTGGGGCGCCCTGTTTGGGGTCGCCGCATAGCGGCAGCTGCCGTATTGTTTCTTTGTTGTTTTTGTTGCTGCCGGACGTTGCGTCCGGTAGTTATCCGTGTTTTCGTGTTGTTTTTTACCTCTTTTTTGTGTCAATTTATTGGCACAAAAAAGAGGTACTTTGTTGTTGGTCCCATTTGGTGGGGACGACTCCTACAGCCACTGTAGGGGATTAGGTGGATAGCAGCTGTCCTCCCGGTTCGTTTGAACCCTCCCGCGCTCGTCAGCGACCGCGGGAAGTGGTCGAAAGGGAGATTTTTAAAACTTGGGGAAAGTGGAAATTGCTATTCTGAACATTCAGGGGCAATTTCCACTTTCCATACAATAAATTAAATCCGACACACCCTTGACCGTTTTTATTGACCAAATTATTTTGGTTAATAACTACGGTCTGGGTGGTCGGATTTGACCTACGTGTGGTGTGGTTGGTGGCGAGGCCATAATGGCCTCGTCTGAAGAGTGGGGGAACTACGGTTCCCACTCTGACTCAGAGGAGGAGGACCTCACTCTTGGTGCTCGTCGGGCGACCCCGCAACCCCTGAAAAGGGGACACGGGAATGAGGAGGATGGCCCCAGGCCGGAGCTGGGGCCGAAGATTAGCACGGCCCGTAGGGGAAAGCCCAAGGCTAGAACCTATGGGCCGGCAAAGACGATGGCCGGGGGGCGGGAGCACGGGGAGTCTGAGGCCTATCAGTCCTCGGACGCCGACGCCCCTGCTCGGTCCGGGGGAGGGAAGAGCCCCCCCCCGCGAGTTGCTGCCTCCCTCCCGTTGGAGGGTGGCCCTTCGGCGGTGGACCCCATAGAGGCGTCCCGGGAGGCGGCATTTTTGATCGCGGACGGGCTGCGGACAATAAAGTTGAGGGGCGAGCTGCGTAAGCAGCTCGACGGGGCGTGCTGGACGATCTTGAGCTCCATGGGGGAGCTCAAGACCGCCCGGCAACAAAACGAGGAGGTCCGCAAGCTGGAGGCGGAGAAGGCGAGGATGCGGGAGGCACTCGCCAACTGCGCCGCCGAGGTGAAGGCCCTCCGAAAGGCCGCTTCGGAGAAGGGGGCCCCGGCCCCACCAATTGTGGAGGCAACCCCGCCGCCCGCGGCGGTGGATCTGATGGCGGCGCTGGAGGAAGTCAAGCGGAGTCTCCTCATCTCGGTGGGCAATCTAGTCGATGCCCGCCTTGAGGAGATCGTCAGCCGACTCCCACCAGCGCCAGTTGTCCGCCCCCCTCTCGCGGCGGACAAAAAGAAGGGGGCCCAACCGGCCCCGACGACCGAAGTTGCCTCGGAGCCGGAGTTTTCCGGGGCTAGGCTCGGGGACGGGCGGCCTAAGAAGGGCCCCAAAAAGACGACGGCCCCCTCGACTAAGTCTGTCCCGGCGACCGGCCCCCCCCCGGTATTGAAGACGGCAATTGGCCCCTCGGCGGAGGCGGAGCCTGAAGGCGAAACCTTCGCCGAGGTGGTGCGAAGAAAGAAGGGGAAGAAGAAGGGGAAGACTGTGGACCCGCCCCCACCCCCTCCCCCCCAAAAGAAGAAGACGGCGCAAAAGCCGAAGGCCCCCCCGGCCCTAAAGTCGCAGGCGGTGGTGGTCACTTTACGAAGTGACGTCACCACCGCCACCACGCTGCAGGCCACAATGGCCAAGGCCATTGGTGGCATCAAGCTGGAAGAAGTGGGCCTGCAGCATGTGAGGGTCCGCACCTCGGCGACAGGGGGCCGAGTCATTGAGGTCCCCGGTGCGGAAAGTGGTGGGGCGGCTGACAGCCTAGCGGAAAGGCTGAGGGCAATCGTCGGTGACGTTGCCCTCATCAGCCGCCCCGTCAAAATGGCCGCTGTCCAGGTCGTCGGCTTGGACGAGTCGGCGACCAAGGAGACCCTGGCGGCGGCCGTCGCTAGGGCTGGGGGATGCGCGGTGGCGCAGGTGAGGGTGGGGGGCATCCGCCCCACGTACGAGGGCAAGATGGTTGCCCTCGTACAAATGCCGGTGGGGACCGCGAGGGTCCTCCTAGAGAGTGGTCGGATCTCGGTGGGCTGGGCGTCCGCCGGGGTCATTCCCGTCGGCCCGACGCCCATGCGCTGCTTTAAGTGCATGGGCCTCGGGCACTCGAGGGTACTGTGCCCTTCGAGCGTGGACCGGAGCACTATGTGCTACCGGTGTGGCTCGGAGGGACACATGTCGGCGGAATGCCGGGAGGAGAAAGCGTGGTGTGCTGTTTGCAGCCACGCCGAACTCCCGGCAGACCACATCATGGGGGGACGGCGGTGTTCCCCACCGGAGATAAGGGGCAGGGGGGTGGGGTCTCGGCCCGCTCGCCCCACCCTGCCCCTCCCCGTAGAGGAGAGCCGCATGGACGTCTGAATGCCAGGTGGGCATTCGGGCGTCCGGCGGCTGGACCGCGGAGTGGGTGCGCGAGGAGGTTGCCTCGCGCGCCCCCTCCGGCCAGACGGCACGGGTTGGGAAGGCGGCGGTTGCCGCCAGACCCAACCCACAGTGGCTTAGGGCGGAGGATGGGAGTCCTCCGTCCACTATTAAGCCACTTCTTGCGGTCCAAGGGGGTGGCCAAGCGTGCGCGGCCACCCCCCTTAGCGGGAAGCCCCGACAACGGTGTTGTCGGGGCGCCGCCGGTTGGGCATCGTGGGCAATGCTAACGCAGGTACCACGGTGCCCTACACAACCCGGCAAGGCGTTGCACGCCCAGGTGGTTTTTAGTGGGTAGCACATCCCTCTCCTCCTCGGTCGAGGAGGGAAGAGAGGATGTGTAGTCCCACATAACCCTCCGCCGCACTCCCATGCGTTGCGGGGGGTATGCGTAATGCATTTTCCACCTGGTCAAAAAAAAAAAAAAAAAAAAAAAAAAAAAAGGTTAGGTTAGGTTAGGTTAGGTTAGGTTAGGTTAGGTTAGGTTAGGTTAGGTTAGGTTAGGTTAGGTTAGGTTAGGTTAGGTTAGGTTAGGTTAGGTTAGGTTAGGTTAGGTTAGGTTAGGTTAGGTTAGGTTAGGTTAGGTTAGGTTAGGTTAGGTTAGGTTAGGTTAGGTTAGGTTAGGTTAGGTTAGGTTAGGTTAGGTTAGGTTAGGTTAGGTTAGGTTAGGTTAGGTTAGGTTAGGTTAGGTTAGGTTAGGTTAGGTTGACGACTGTAATTTGGTGATATATTGAGTGCCCGTGGATTTTATTTTCTTATTTGACTTCTTGCGCGATTCCCTCTTGATTGACCCTGCTTACTCTGTTTACTTTGCTTGCCGACTTGGATTTTGATTGACTTTTGTGATTTGGATTTTATTGACTTGGTTGTGTTGTTATTTTTTGTTGATTTTTGTTGTCTTTTACGTGTTGCTGTTGTCGTGGAACGCCCATTTTGGTGTCGTTGCACGGCGGCAGCCGCCGTTCATATTCTCTGTTTGTTTTGTCACTGCCGGACGCTTTGTTCGGCAGATTTTGGTGTTTTATTTTTGTTTTGTGCCTAATTTTTCTGTCAATTCCTGACAGAAAAATTGGGTATTTTGGTTTTGGTCCCCTTTTCGTGGGGATAATCCCTACAGTTTTTGTAGGGGTGTGGTTGGATAGGGGGCTTCTCCCCCTATCGTTTGGTACCGTTCGCGCTCCCCTGCGCCCACGGGAAGTTGGAGAAAAGTGGGAATTTGTGGGAACACAAATAGCAAATTTGCTATTTGTGTTCATCAGGGGCAAAACAGATTTCCCATACATTATTTTGAATCCGGCACACCCTTGACCGTTTTTATTTACCAATTTTATTGGTAGATAACTTCGGTCTGGGTGGCCGGATTTGGGCTAGTGTGTGGGGAAGTTGTTGGCGGGGCCATAATGGCCACGTCAGGTGAAAAGAGCGGATGGATCATGGACGGATCATCCGACTCGGAGGTAGACCTCGGCGCAGAACTCGATGAGTTTTACGAGGACTACGAGCTGGCTCCCGGTCCTCAACCCCTGAAAAGGGGTCGGGATGAGGAGGACGAACCTGGGCCGGAGTTGGGGCCCAAGGTTAGCACGGCCCGTAGAGGTAAGGCGAAAGTCCACCTCACATACGGGCCAGCGAAGTCGGTGGCCGGGAAGGGGAAGGGCCCCTCCCCACGTGTTGAGGATATGGGCGGCCCATCGGGGCCGCACCATTTGGCGGTGCCTATTGGGGTCACCCGGTCGGCGATCTATAGGATCGTCGACGGGGTGCAGAGGTCGACCGGTCTCAAGGAGGAGACGGTCGGCCTCTTCAAGGAGGCGGTAAGGACGATCCTCGATGCTCTTAAGGAGATCGAGGCGTCCGAGCCATACGAGGGGGAGATCCGCGTCCTGCGCGAGGATAATAAGAGGGTCCGCGAGCAATGTTGCCGCTTGATTGAGGAGAAGACGGCGCTCCGCGAGGCCCTCTTGGGGAGAAAGGTGACGGATTCCCCCCCCCCTTCCCCCCCCCCTCCTATCGCCGAAGCCTCCTTGGCCCCGTCGACTGAGGTCCCCCCGCCGCCTGCGGCGGTGGACCTGGCGACGTTATTGGAGGCGATGAAGCGGGACCTGCTGGTCTCGGTGGGCAACCTGGTGGATGCCCGCCTCTCCGAGATCAGCAGCCGCCTCCCTCCGGCGCCGGTTAACCGCCCCGCACTCGCGGCGGATGGTAGGGAGAGGGCCCCTGCGGCCCCATTGAAAGAAGTGGTCCCGGAGGAGACTGGGGCCAGACTTGGGGATGGAAGGCCTACAAAGGCCTCTAAAAAGGTGACGGCCCCGCCAAAGACCTCCGCGTCGGCGATGGGGACTGCCCCGACCGGCCCACCCCCGGTCATGGAGACGGACGGCGGCACCTTCGCGGAGGTACTCAAGAAGAAGAAGGGGAAGAGGAAGGCCGCTGCACTCCCCCCACCCCCTCCCCCCCCAAAGAAGACGGCCCCAAAGCCGAAGGCCCCCGCGGCCCTTAAGACGACGGCGGTGGTGGTTTCCCTGCGTAAGGACGCCGCCACCGCTACAACGCTGCAGGCCACAATGGTCAAGGCCATTGGCGGCATTAACCTAGCGGATGTGGGCCTTCAGCACGTGAAGGTCCGCAACTCGGCGACCGGGGGCCGAGTTATCGAGGTCCCAGGGGCGGATAGCGGAGGGGCGGCGGACAGCCTCGCGGAGAGGCTGCGGGCAATTGTGGGGGACGTTGCCCACATAAGCCGCCCCGTAAAGATGGCCGCTGTCCAGGTGAATGGCCTGGACGACTCGGCGACGAAAGAGACCCTTGCGGCGGCTGTCGCAAGGGCTGGGGGGTGCGCCGAGGCGCAGGTGAGGGTGGGGGGCATCCGCCCCACGTACGAGGGCACAAATGTTGCCCTCGTACAATGCCCGGTGGGGGTGGCGAGGGCCCTCCTCCAAGGTGGTCGGATCCCGGTGGGCTGGGTGTCCGCCGGGGTCATCCCCGTGGGGCCGTCGCCCATGCGCTGCTTCAGGTGCATGGGGGTCGGCCACTCGCGGGCTTTGTGCCCTTCCGACATAGACCGGAGCCACGTGTGCTACCGGTGCGGGTCGGAAGGGCACAAATCGGTAGATTGCCGGGAGGAGAAAGCATGGTGTGCGGTCTGCCACCACGCCAAACTCCCGGCAGACCACATAATGGGGGGCCTGAAGTGCTCCCCACCGGAGGTTAGGGGCAGGGGGGTGGGGTCTCGGCCCGCGCGCCCCATGCCCCCCCCTGTTGAGGGAAGTACCCGCATGGACGTCTAGATGCCAGGCGGGCATCTGGACGTCCTGCGGACGGACCGCGGAGCGGGTGCGCGAGGAGGTTGCCTCGCGCGCCCCCTCCGGCCAGACGGCAGGGGTTGGGGAGGCGGCGGTTGCCGTCAGACCCAACCCACAGTGGCTTCGGGCGGAGGATGGGAGTCCTCCGCCCGCGGAGATAAGCCACATTTTGCGGTCCAGGGGGGTGGCCAAGCGTGCGCGGCCACCTCCTCTAGCGGGAAGCCCCGGTCAACGGTGTTGCCGGGGCGCCGCCGGTTGGGCATCGTGGGCAATGCTAACGCAGGTACCACGGTGCCCTACAAAACCCGGCTTGGCGTGCACGCCCAGGTGGTTTTTAGTGGGTAGCACATCCTCTCCTCCTCGGTCGAGGAGGAAGCAGGGATGTGTAGTCCCACATAACCCTCCGCCGCACTCCCATGCGTTGCGGGGGGTATGCGTAATGCATTTTCCACCTGGTCAAAAAAAAAAAAAAAAAAAAAAAAAAAAAAAAAAAAAAAAAAAAAAGGTTAGGTTAGGTTAGGTTAGGTTAGGTTAGGTTAGGTTAGGTTAGGTTAGGTTAGGTTAGGTTAGGTTAGGTTAGGTTAGGTTAGGTTAGGTTAGGTTAGGTTAGGTTAGGTTAGGTTAGGTTAGGTTAGGTTAGGTTAGGTTAGGTTAGGTTAGGTTAGGTTAGGTTAGGTTAGGTTAGGTTAGGTTAGGTTAGGTTAGGTTAGGTTAGGTTAGGTTAGGTTAGGTTAGGTTAGGTTAGGTTAGGTTAGGTTAGGTTAGGTTAGGTTAGGTTAGGTTAGGTTAGGTTAGGTTAGGTTAGGTTAGGTTAGGTTAGGTTAGGTTAGGTTAGGTTAGGTTAGGTTAGGTTAGGTTAGGTTAGGTTAGGTTAGGTTAGGTTAGGTTAGGTTAGGTTTTTTTTTTTTTTTTTTTTTTTTTTTTTTTTTTTTTTTTTTTTTTTTTTTCCTGTCCGGGCGCTTGTCGGCCCGGCCCGCGAGCTAACCTCTAACATAATTAGAGTTCTTATTTATTCTAATATTAAGGATAGGAAGCCTGGGGTGTGTTCTTTATTTTCTAACGACTTTTTTATTATTACTCTTATCTTATTGCTATGGCTTACATAAATATAACCTACACATATTTTATTTGTTACAATGTATTTGTTACAATATTGGAGAGGGATATACAGGTTTCGGTTTTATCTTATATTTAGTGTCTTAGTTTACTTACAGCTTATTCTATTTTCCCATGCTACACATGTATATATTTTACACTTTGTTCTATTTTCTTATTTCTATTCGATTATTTCTAACATCTTTATATATTATATATTTTATCAATGTATAGGGGTGTCTTCTATATATTTGTTTCTTATGTTATCTTATACATTCAGGTTTCTGTTATTCTTACATTTTGGTTTACCACTTATTCTATGTTATTTTATGCTTAGTCGACATATATATGTAATATATGAGCCAAGCATTTTTGTGTTACCTATTCTTGTTTCGCTCTACAACCATCCTTGCTACCGTCGTACAGAATGTAAGTAACTTTTTACGTTTTCTGTCATCAGTCATTAGTGTCGCCAGGTTGTCAATTTCAATTTTGTCATCGATTTCACAGTCAGCCTCGAAGCGCAGCCTCGCATGAATGGGGCAGTCAAGGAGCACATGCGTGACTGTTTCAGCCTCCCTAGGCTGACAGATGCACGACGGGCTCTCCTTACACCTGAACCGGTTCAAGTATTCGGAGAACCCCCCGTGCCCCGTCAGTATCTGTGTGAGTATGTTGCTCACTTCGAGCTTTTTAATGATGGGGTAGGATTTTATGGCGTTTGGGAAAAACAGCTTAGTTGTCGCTGCGACACTGCTTGACTGGTATCTCCGGTTCCACTCGTCAAGCGAGTCCTTTCGGATATGTCGCTTGACGAATGAAATCGGACTCCTGTCATAGTGTGGCTTCGTCTTCAGGTTCAGTGCAGCCTCCTTTGCGAGTTGGTCGGCTCTTTCGTTGCCCTCAATTCCAGCATGTGCTTTGATCCAATAAAGGGAGGTTTCCCTATTTTGGAGTTTTATGCGACAGATGTTTTGTCTCGCTTCAGTGGCCAGTGGATGGAGGGAGTCATTGTTGACGACTGTTTCTAGAGCCGATCTGGAGTCGCTTATGATGGCGTAGCTAACCTCCTTTCCATGCAATGCCTCTTGTGTGGCTCGACATATAGCCAACAGCTCCGCCTGGTAAACAGTGCAGTAGGGTGACAGTTTCAGTTTGAGGGTTTTGGTTTCAGCTTCTCCATCCCATACTGATAGAGCGGCTCCAACCTTGCCCTCAATCTTGCTGCCATCTGTGAATATTCGTACTGCACTGTTTACGCAGCCTGCTACATCTTCTTGGCTGGTTAAGCTACCGAACTGTAGGCTTGGTTGTCTCGCTGGGTGTGGCTTGGTGGCGTATGCCTGTGGCGTCTCCATCTCTCTGTCACCTAGCACTGGCTGGAGCACCCCCCTCTTGGCCTCGTAGAGAGACGCAGCTTCCCTTATACGGATGTCAAGTGGGAGTATCCCAGCCAGTATTAGGGCAGCGTTTAGAGATACTGTACGGTATGCCCTACATATCTTCTGTGCGAAGGCTCTTTGGACAGCGTTCAGGTGTTTTTGGACGCTGATTTTCTTGGAGGCAGGTGCCCACACACTAGCAGCGTACGTTACTATGGGTTCCACCGTGGCTGTGTATATGGTGTGAATGACTTCCGGGTGGAGGCCCCAGCTGACCCTGGCGGCTTTTGACAGCTGTTTGTACACGTTCAATGCCTTCCTGCAGGTATTTGCAGTATGGGCATTGAACGTCAACTTGTTGTCTATTATGAGCCCCAGGATCTTGATCTCGGTTGACATTGCTATGTCGATCCCGCCCATGGTCAGGCGCGGCGTGTCATATTTGAGCTTCCGGGTAAGCACCATCGCACAGGTTTTGTGTGGAGCGAACCTCAGCTTGTTCTTGACACCCCACGCCCGAACATGTCCAAGAGCGGCATTTGCTTGCTCTTCGATGTCGAGCGCCGTCTCCCCGGAAAACACCAACACCACATCGTCCGCGAATGCCTGGCAATAGTCACCTCTCTGCGTGAGGCTCCTCAGCAATGGGTCCAGCAGAAGGTTCCATAAGATGGGACCACCTATCGATCCCTGAACACACCCTTTGTTTGTGCCCTTTGCGTACTCTCGGCCTGCATACCTAATTCGGACCTTACGGTCACTGAGATAGCTGGCTACCATTCTTCTGAGGTTCGCTGGGCAGTGCTCCTCCGCCAGTCTGACCTTTATGGCCGGCCACCACGCACTGTCAAAGGCCCCCTCTATGTCCAGTGACACCATCGTGATGAGCTTCTTCTCGCGAAGTTTACCCCTCACGTGTGCCATCAAGTCATAGAGGGCGTCCTCAGTACTTCGCTGTGGCATAAAGCCGTACTGGTGGGGACTTGTTTGGGGTGTCAGGTACCATCTTAGTCTTTTTACCATCATCTTCTCTAGTATTTTACCCATTACTGGTAACAGTCCAATGGGCCTGTAGGATTTAGGGCTGGTGTAATTGTCCTTACCAGGCTTTCGCAACACCACCACGGTGGCCTCCTTCCATGCCGTCGGGAAGTGCGTCAGTTGCCAGCACTTGTTAAAGATTGCCAGGTGCAGTTCTACATCACTGTTTATTGCTCGCTGGCAGATGTCAGCTGAGAAACCATCCGCTCCAGGTGCTTTTTTAGGGTTGAAGCTCTCTGTTGCAGATCTGAGTTCCCCGGTCGTAAATGCTGGGTCATGAGTTTCATCATGACCCCAGTCATTTATTCGGTTTGCACAATCTCTTGTCTGCGTGTGGTTTGGGTTATCATCTTCCTCTGTATCCTCTGGGTAGAAGGTTTCCGCCAGAAGTCTGGCTGATCCATCCTGCCCCACCTCCCTTCCGTTCCTTATTAATGGTAGATCTTCTTGCCTTCTCTGTGTGTTCTTTATTACTCTGTAGATTCCCTCCCACACCCCTTCTCTATCTTGTTTCTGACAAAATCCCTTCCAGCTCTCTATTTGACACTTTTTGACCTCCAACTCATATTTTTCTTTTTCTTGCAGGTACAACGCGATCACACCTTCTCTACGGGACGGCGCAGCGCATCGAATTCTTCTCTTCCTCGTGGCGACTTTGTGCTTCATCGCCTCGAGCTCCTCGGTCCACCACGGCATGGTAAGTCTATGGTTATCTTTCTTTTTGGGTATTGTTTCGTCGCATGCTTTTGTTAAAATGTTTGTGTAATCTTCAATGATGTTATCTAACTGTTCTTTCTCACTTATTAGTTCTATCTCTGTTTTATTAATTTTCTTGTCTATTTTTAATTGATCCAATTTTTCATAAAATTGTGCCCAATTAGCTTTCTTAGTGTTATATTTCCTAGTTGTTCTTTTAACGTTAAAATTTTTTCCTTTTTGTAATCTAATTTTTATTGTTATTCCATTATGGTCCGAGCTCGTTAAGTCTTCGACAACCGCCCACTCTTCCACCAGGTTGAGTAAGTCCTCTGTACACATTGTTACATCTACGTGACTTGTGATTCTGCGCCCTCCTCTGATGGTCTCGAAGGTGGGTTTATTCCCGCAGTTGAGTACCTGCAGATCCAGTTCACCTATCACTCCCGATAAATCATCCCCTCTATCGTCGATGAAGCTGCTCCCCCACCACGTACTTTTGGCGTTAGCGTCACCTCCAATAATGGCCTTTCTGGGCTTAAGCTCGTTAATCACCGCTGTTATGTGGTCTAGGTATGGCCCGATGGGTAGGTCAGGCTCAAAGTAGTACGAGACGGCGAGAATCTCCCACGCACTCGTTCGCAGCTTCACCACCACGATGTTGTTAGTGGTGAATTTAGGGCACTGCATAACTTCGATGTTGTGGTCAAACACGACTATCGCCGCCTTAACGGTGCCCCCTCTGCGATCCACGTTTTGGTAGACTCTAGCCCCCCCGTACGACCTCATTGCCCTAATACTACCCACATACGGCTCCTGGACCAGTGCGATGGCTATTTTCCGGTTAATAGCTTCGAGCATCAGTTCATTGGTAGCCAGTTGTTTTCGTTGGAGGTTCGCTTGTGCCACAACGTAGATTTGAGCAGCTACCGTCTGTGCAACACCAGGGACCACCTTAGCAATAAGCTATTGCAGCTCGTGCTAGTGCGTCCCATTTTCTGCGCACTGGGCATTCTCGACTATAGGCCGTATGGCCTGTATCCTCATGCCTTTCTTTTGTGCAGTTTTTGCACGTCGGTCTATCGCCTGTTACACGTCTAGTGCATTCTACCTTGAGGTGTGGTCCCCCGCAGTAATTGCACAGGTCTGCAGGCTCGGTGCACAGTTTTCGGCCATGTCCGTATGCCAGGCACTTTGTGCATTGGATTAGGGGCGTTTGGTCCAGGACAAAGACGTGCTGTAGGTCGATGAAGACTCTGCCGGCCTTGGTGAGTCTCTGCCACAACTTTGGTGTCACCTCCAGAATGACGTGGTTCTCTAGCGAGTTCCTTGCCCTTCTCCGGTATTTCACGGTGGCGGTCATCTCCTCGGCCGTCAAGTCCCCCAGCACGTGAGCGTTTTGGTTTTTTAGGGCAGTCTTTATGTCCTCGTCGCTGTTATAGGACAAGAGGTCCTTAATTATCACCAGTGGGTTCCGGTTTTTTGCCTCTTCCACCTGGAGGTTTTTGTCATTCTTGAGTTTCGCTGATGTTCTTGTCATCTCTTCCTTGTTGTTGAAACTCAAGATGACTCTCTTGTCCTTGACTTTTCGTACTCTCTCGATCTGCAGTCCACTCTTCTTCGCGTCCAGTACCTGCTTCACCCTCCCCACTATTTCCGTGCTGGTGTCCATTGTGACATCAGACGACACAATGATGGAGTGCTTTGGTTTTGGACCCCGGTTGTTTTGGGGTGCAGTCAAGATCTCTGCGTAGGTAGGAGCTCTCTCCTTGATCTCGGACACCATCTTTCCCATTTCTTGGGTGGTCTCTTCAAGCACTCGTATCTCTCTGAGGAGTTCCCTGTCATTGTGTCGTTCTTTGCCAAGTGCTTCTCCGTGTTCTTGCATTGCTACCTGCAGTTGTTTCATCATTTGGTTGCCCTCCTTCACTAGGAGAGTTTGTTCGTCCAGTGCGGAGCGCAACCAAGTGATTTTTCCCAGGTCTTCCTCCTTTCCTTTTTCCTTTTGATTTCCTGTCCCTGTCGGTAAGTTGTGCCCCTCGTTTCCTTTTTCCCCTTCTTTCACCAGTTGGTACAGTCGGTCTATTGCCGCTGTAACTTCCGTTTTTATGTCCGTTTTTAAGTTGCGCGAGTTGCTGAGGTGGAGCTTAGCCTTGTTAAGGCAAGCTCTTGCCTCAGCCACTCGCGTTGTATATGTCGGTCTTGGTGGTGGGCTTTTGGGATTTTCCGTAGCTGGGATGGTGGATGATTCTGCTTTACTCCCATGGGCAAGAGCCGTCCTTGCCTTTGTCTTGTGTAGAGGGTTGGGTTGGCTTGCACTCTTGCCAGCCTCCCACTCCCCTATACTTCTTCTGACGGCGAATGTCTTGTCTGTCTGGGCTGGCCCAGACGGACTTTTCGCCGGCGATTTTGTTTTTGATGAGGGCTCGAGTACCGGCTCATTTTCATCAGTCGTCTTGCGGGACGGAGTACGCCACATTTTGTCGAGGTATCGGGGTCAGGAAAATAGTTGTAAAGTTGTAAAAGTTGTAAACACGTGTAAATAAAATAAGTAAAAGTAAGGTCTGTATAAGTTGTAAAAACAAGAGTTTCAAATATAATAATAATATGTCCCTTTTCTGTTTCAGGTACTCGTCTTGGCAGTTCCCTGCGGTCTGCCTGTCACAGGTAAGTATATGGTTTTATGTAAGGTTTTAGGTTCTAATTTTAAGTCTTAGTTATAAGTTTTGTTGCAGGTTTTAGTTTTAAGTTCTTGATTTAGGTTTTAGTATTAAGTTTTATTTCAGGTTTGTCAGTTTTAACGTCTCTGCCAAGTATCTGTACACAGTAAAACGGTTGAAAAAGAGAAACAAGAAGATATGTGCTTCTCTATAACTAGGAGCAGTCGCCAATATAGCCCCTATATAGGGAGCCACTCTCTCTGGGGTCAAGGTATTTATTACATATGAGTAAAAGTTTCAAAAAATTTTTTGCTCTACGTAGAGTCGTTTTAGTGTACCAACGTGTAGCTCTCCCCGAGCCCTCTCCGGTGATACCAAGCACGGTTTGCTAGCTCCAACGGTTCAGGAGCTACGGCTGCCCAAAGTTTTCGGTATAGAAACCGAAATGGCGACCGGAACTCGGTAACTGGCCGTAACTTCGGAACCACTGGTCCAAAAATTTCGCGCTTGGGCTCTCCGCAATGGGCCCAACGAGCCCTACAAACCGGGATCACTTACGGATCAAAATCTTTCAGGCACTACACTGCTGCCTGAAAGCGCCCGGAGTCACCTGCAAGTCACCCAATTTCACGGGCGATCGCCTTCCTATGCCTACTGAGGAAACCCCAGGCTTCTGCGACCCTCCGTTCGAGAGATATTTAACCCCGAAGTTTTTCAAGATGGCGGCTTTAGCTGTCAAACTTGGTCTTCAACTTACGATATCTCCGGTTCCAGAGGTCGCAGAAACCCCGCGCTTTAACTCAGAGGGTCAGTACGCTCTACTCTCTCAGCTGAGACCGCTCTCAAAACTTCGATTTTTTGCGGCTCAGAAACGTCTACTGCGTATGGGGTAGGATAGATGACAATCCCCTTAATCCTAGACCGAAATCCGTTTTTCGCTAGGACATCCGGTTCCGGAGCTGTGGCAGGAAGAATTAAAGCAAAATGGCCGCCGAGCTGTCAGACGCTGACTTTGGTGGTCTACAACTCCGCAACCGGACGTCGGAGAGACACCGCGATTTCGGATTTCACTTCCGCGTCACCCCGCCTATATTTTGAGATCGGTTTCAGCCGAAAATTTCTTTGGGCCGCAGAATCGTTTTTAACCGTATAAGTTAGGTAGATTCGGAGGAGCTGCACCCAATAGCTTTTCTCCGGATCTCCTATGTCCTTTGGTTCCGAAGATATTTGAGTTTGAACTTTGGAACCGAAATTTAAAAATTTACCGAGTTTGCTATTTTTGTCAAAAATGAAGATATTACACCCGTGTTTGGGTTTAATATAGTCCGGATAGCTACTCTAATGCTAATTCTGAAGTCAAAAAGTAATATTTACTATATATTTTTGAATGATACCGAAAAAATACAAAAAATTCAATATCTTCGGAACTGCTGGGCTTAAAAATACACAAAAAATATCATAAAATAGAGCAGACACAGAGCTAGGATACTTGTAAATAAACTTGTGAAAAATTTGGAAATGCCAATAATAAAACGTAATTTAAGAGATTTTAGCTGTTTTGGCTGTAGTTCAAAAAGTTTTCTAGAAACAGTGTCAAAATTTTTTATTCTACGTATTCTACAAAGCAGCGCACAGCGATCTGCGGTTAGAAAACCCACGCGTCTTAAGTATCCTAGAAGTTACAACGTTCGGAAAATTGAAATTTCTAATGTCTATATAAAAGTAACTAAACTAGCTAAAATTTTTCTACTTGCAGATTCCTTTTCTGTCTTGATTGGTCCTGGTCTCTGCAAAGTTTCAGGGTCGTCACGCCACTGGATCGATGACCACGCCACCACGTGGTTTTTGTTTTTTTGAAGATATCTCCCTGGTTTTTTGCCGGAAAAATCCGGCAAAGAGCTCGTTGTGTAGCGCTCGCTGGGGCGCTTAAAATGGTGTGTCACAACGTATAGGTCACCGCTTCAAATCTCGAGATATTTCGAGTCAAAGATTTTTAAAACTTAAAATAACCTCCAAAACTTCACTTTTCCGCACTTTTCCACTTGCTTTCACTTTTTTGGACGCACTTTTCACTGTGGGTGTATGCGCGGCTGTTGCCCGCAACTTTTGACACGGCTGTTGCCCGCAACTTTTGACACCACTCGCGTCGTGATTGGATAAGAAAAACCAATTTTTTGGTATTTTAATGTGCGGAGCAGGTTATAATTCGTGCCGTTCGGGGTGGCGGATCGAACGCAACTGGGTTAGGTTAGGTTAGGTTAGGTTAGGTTAGGTTAGGTTAGGTTAGGTTAGGTTAGGTTAGGTTAGGTTAGGTTAGGTTAGGTTAGGTTAGGTTAGGTTAGGTTAGGTTAGGTTAGGTTAGGTTAGGTTAGGTTAGGTTAGGTTAGGTTAGGTTAGGTTAGGTTAGGTTAGGTTAGGTTAGGTTAGGTTAGGTTAGGTTAGGT
The DNA here is from genome assembly GCA_951216915.1 of Tetheella fluctuosa. Taxonomy (NCBI): domain Eukaryota; kingdom Metazoa; phylum Arthropoda; class Insecta; order Lepidoptera; family Drepanidae; genus Tetheella; species Tetheella fluctuosa. The sequence goes on along the minus strand of OX578229.1, from coordinate 22,543 downwards.
TAGGTTAGGTTAGGTTAGGTTAGGTTAGGTTAGGTTAGGTTAGGTTAGGTTAGGTTAGGTTAGGTTAGGTTAGGTTAGGTTAGGTTAGGTTAGGTTAGGTTAGGTTAGGTTAGGTTAGGTTAGGTTAGGTTAGGTTAGGTTAGGTTAGGTTAGGTTAGGTTAGGTTAGGTTAGGTTAGGTTAGGTTAGGTTAGGTTAGGTTAGGTTAGGTTAGGTTAGGTTAGGTTAGGTTAGGTTAGGTTAGGTTAGGTTGAGGATGGGAGTCCTCCGCTCGCGGAGAAGCCACATCTTGCGGTCCAGGGGGGTGGCCAAGCGTGCGCGGCCACCTCCTCTAGCGGGAAGCCCCGGTCAACGGTGTTGCCGGGGCGCCGCCGGTTGGGCATCGTGGGCAATGCTAACGCAGGTACCACGGTGCCCTACAAAAACCCGGCTTGGCGTGCACGCCCAGGTGGTTTTTAGTGGGTAGCACTCCCTCTCCTCCTCGGTCGAGGAGGAAGAAGGGAGATGTAGTCCCACATAACCCTCTGCCGCACTCCCATGCGTGCGGGGGGTATGCGTAATGCATTTTCCACCTGGTCAAAAAAAAAAAAAAAAAAAAAAAAAGGTTAGGTTAGGTTAGGTTAGGTTAGGTTAGGTTAGGTTAGGTTAGGTTAGGTTAGGTTAGGTTAGGTTAGGTTAGGTTAGGTTAGGTTAGGTTAGGTTAGGTTAGGTTAGGTTAGGTTAGGTTAGGTTAGGTTAGGTTAGGTTAGGTTAGGTTAGGTTAGGTTAGGTTAGGTTAGGTTAGGTTAGGTTAGGTTAGGTTAGGTTAGGTTAGGTTAGGTTAGGTTAGGTTAGGTTAGGTTAGGTTAGGTTAGGTTAGGTTAGGTTAGGTTAGGTTAGGTTAGGTTAGGTTAGGTTAGGTTAGGTTAGGTTAGGTTAGGTTAGGTTAGGTTAGGTTAGGTTAGGTTAGGTTAGGTTAGGTTAGGTTAGGTTAGGTTAGGTTAGGTTAGGTTAGGTTAGGTTAGGTTAGGTTAGGTTAGGTTAGGTTAGGTTAGGTTAGGTTAGGTTAGGTTAGGTTAGGTTAGGTTAGGTTAGGTTAGGTTAGGTTAGGTTAGGTTAGGTTAGGTTAGGTTAGGTTAGGTTAGGTTAGGTTAGGTTAGGTTAGGTTAGGTTAGGTTAGGTTAGGTTAGGTTAGGTTAGGTTAGGTTAGGTTAGGTTAGGTTAGGTTAGGTTAGGTTAGGTTAGGTTAGGTTAGGTTAGGTTAGGTTAGGTTAGGTTAGGTTAGGTTAGGTTAGGTTAGGTTAGGTTAGGTTAGGTTAGGTTAGGTTAGGTTAGGTTAGGTTAGGTTAGGTTAGGTTAGGTTAGGTTAGGTTAGGTTAGGTTAGGTTAGGTTAGGTTAGGTTAGGTTAGGTTAGGTTAGGTTAGGTTAGGTTAGGTTAGGTTCTCCAGAGGGTTGTCGAGGGGCTGTTCCCGCCAGCCCCCTCGATCTCTCCCCCGTTGATGGCCGACCCCATAGCGGAGCCGGAGGCCGAGCTCGTCATCGCCCCGATAAGCGATGACGAGTTCGAGCGAGTGACGGACCGACTCCGGGGCTGCAGAAAAGCCCCGGGGCCAGATGGAGTCCCCGGTCGCGTCCTCGCCGTCGCCCTGGAACACCTCGGGGACCGCCTCAGGCATGTCATGGATGACTGCCTGAGGGATGGTAGGTTCCCGAGGGTGTGGAAAGAGGGGCGACTATGCCTCCTCCGCAAAGAGGGTCGGCCACCGGATTGCCCGTCCGCCTATCGCCCCATAGTGCTGCTGGATGAGGCCGGGAAAGCGTTTGAGCGCATCCTGGCCTCCCGGATCCTGCAGCACCTGGAGACCGCCGGCCCGAACGTCTCTGATAGACAGTTCGGGTTCCGGGAAGGGCGGTCCACGCTCGACGCGTTGAAGTCACTGAGGGACTTCTGTGAATACGCGTCGAGCAGGGGGGAGGGTGTCATCGCGGTGTCATTAGACATCGCGAATGCGTTCGGCACCCTCCCCTATGGGGTGATCAGTGAGGCACTCCGATATCACGGAGTGCCTCACTACCTTAGGCGGATCATAGAGCACTACCTTACCGAGAGGGTAGTGCTCTATGAAGATAAGGACGGGCAAAGGGGGGAGAGGAGGATGGCCTGCGGCGTACCCCAGGGTTCCGTACTCGGCCCTCTGCTATGGAACCTGGGGTACGATTGGGCGATCCGGGGGGAGTTCCTCCCGCGCACATGCGTCGTCTGCTACGCGGACGACACAATGGTAGCTGTGCGCGGGAGGGACAAGCGGGAAACCCTCCGGAGAGCGGAGGCGACGGCCGAGCAGGCGATCTTCAGGATCGCCAAGCTCGGCCTAAAGGTGAGCCTCCCGAAGACTGAAGCTATAGTCTTCGGGGGGCGCGGGTGGAGTCTGCCCGCGGATGCGGTGCTCACATTGGAGGGTGGAGCGGTCCAAATAAAGCCCCATATTAAATATTTGGGGCTCACATTGGACCGCAAGTGGGACTTCGGGGAGCACTTCGCAAGACTTGCTCCCCGAGTCGTGGGCGCCGCTTCGGCAATGGGCAGACTCCTGCCCAATGTCGGGGGGCCGGGCTCCTTGTGCCGGCGACTCTACGCCGGCGTCACAAGGAGCATGGCCCTATACGGGGCCCCAATATGGGCGGACAAGTTGTCCGCCCGTAACAGGGCCCTGTTAAGAAGGCCGCAAAGGACCGTGGCCCTCAGAATGGTGAGGGCCTACTCAACGGTGGCCTTTGCGGCGGCCTGCCTCCTCGCGTGCACCCCTCCGTGGGAGTTGGTCGCGGAGGTGCACGCGGAGACCTACAGACGTAGGTCAAGGGTCCGGGCAACTGGTGTACGCCCGGACCCGGAGGCAGAGACAGCCTCCCGGCGTATGACGGAGCGCCGACTGCGAGACCGATGGAAGGCTCAGCTGGTGGTCGCCCCTTTTGGGGTCACCACCATTGAGGCGATCCTTCCATCGGTCGACCTCTGGTTAGAGGGGGCGGTCGGCGCGACGTCGTTCCGACTTGTGCAGGTACTGACCGGGCATGGGTGCTTCGGTCATTACCTGCACAGGATAGGAAGGGAGCCGGCCCCGCTGTGCCATGAGTGCGGAGGTCCCGACGACACGGTGCAGCACACCCTTGAGGTGTGCAGTCGTTGGGACGCGGAGCGTGGCCTCATGGCACGCACCATTCAGCGGGTGGACCTCTCGTTGCGGAGCATTGTCGAGGCAATGCTGAGCGACGAGAGGTCCTGGGAGGCTGTGGTCTCCTTTTGCGAAACGGTGATCCCCTCGCGCATCCCCTCCGGCGCAGACGGCTCGGGTTGAGGAGGCGGAGGTTTGCCGCCAGACTCAACCCATAGTGGCTGCAGGTAGAGGATGGGAGTCCTCTGCCTGTAGTAGCAAGCCACTGAGCGGTCTGGGAGAGTGGCCAAGCGTGCTCGGCCATCTCCCCTTCGGCGCGGGAAGCCCCGGCAAAGGCTGGGGCGCCGCCGGTGGACATCGTGGGCAATGCTCGCGCAGGTACCACGATGTCCTACAAAACCGGCAAGGCGGCACGCCCAGGTGGTTTTTAGTGGGTAGCACTCCCTACTCCTCCTCACTTTAGAGGAGGGAGAGGCGATGTGTAGTCCCACATAACCCTCCGTTGCACTCCCATGCGCGGGGGGTATGCGTAATGCATTTTCCACCTGGTCAAAAAAAAAAAAAAAAAAAAAAAAAAAAAAAAAAGGTTAGGTTAGGTTAGGTTAGGTTAGGTTAGGTTAGGTTAGGTTAGGTTAGGTTAGGTTAGGTTAGGTTAGGTTAGGTTAGGTTAGGTTAGGTTAGGTTAGGTTAGGTTAGGTTAGGTTAGGTTAGGTTAGGTTAGGTTAGGTTAGGTTAGGTTAGGTTAGGTTAGGTTAGGTTAGGTTAGGTTAGGTTAGGTTAGGTTAGGTTAGGTTAGGTTAGGTTAGGTTAGGTTAGGTTAGGTTAGGTTAGGTTAGGTTAGGTTAGGTTAGGTTAGGTTAGGTTAGGTTAGGTTAGGTTAGGTTAGGTTAGGTTAGGTTAGGTTAGGTTAGGTTAGGTTAGGTTAGGTTAGGTTAGGTTAGGTTAGGTTAGGTTAGGTTAGGTTAGGTTAGGTTAGGTTAGGTTAGGTTAGGTTAGGTTAGGTTAGGTTAGGTTAGGTTAGGTTAGGTTAGGTTAGGTTAGGTTAGGTTAGGTTAGGTTAGGTTAGGTTAGGTTAGGTTAGGTTAGGTTAGGTTAGGTTAGGTTAGGTTAGGTTAGGTTAGGTTAGGTTAGGTTAGGTTAGGTTAGGTTAGGTTAGGTTAGGTTAGGTTAGGTTAGGTTAGGTTAGGTTAGGTTAGGTTAGGTTAGGTTAGGTTAGGTTAGGTTAGGTTAGGTTAGGTTAGGTTAGGTTAGGTTAGGTTAGGTTAGGTTAGGTTAGGTTAGGTTAGGTTAGGTTAGGTTAGGTTAGGTTAGGTTAGGTTAGGTTAGGTTAGGTTAGGTTAGGTTAGGTTAGGTTAGGTTAGGTTAGGTTAGGTTAGGTTAGGTTAGGTTAGGTTAGGTTAGGTTAGGTTAGGTTAGGTTAGGTTAGGTTAGGTTAGGTTAGGTTAGGTTAGGTTAGGTTAGGTTAGGTTAGGTTAGGTTAGGTTAGGTTAGGTTAGGTTAGGTTAGGTTAGGTTAGGTTAGGTTAGGTTAGGTTAGGTTAGGTTAGGTTAGGTTAGGTTAGGTTAGGTTAGGTTAGGTTAGGTTAGGTTAGGTTAGGTTAGGTTAGGTTAGGTTAGGTTAGGTTAGGTTAGGTTAGGTTAGGTTAGGTTAGGTTAGGTTAGGTTAGGTTAGGTTAGGTTAGGTTAGGTTAGGTTAGGTTAGGTTAGGTTAGGTTAGGTTAGGTTAGGTTAGGTTAGGTTAGGTTAGGTTAGGTTAGGTTAGGTTAGGTTAGGTTAGGTTAGGTTAGGTTAGGTTAGGTTAGGTTAGGTTAGGTTAGGTTAGGTTAGGTTAGGTTAGGTTAGGTTAGGTTAGGTTAGGTTAGGTTAGGTTAGGTTAGGTTAGGTTAGGTTAGGTTAGGTTAGGTTAGGTTAGGTTAGGTTAGGTTAGGTTAGGTTAGGTTAGGTTAGGTTAGGTTAGGTTAGGTTAGGTTAGGTTAGGTTAGGTTAGGTTAGGTTAGGTTAGGTTAGGTTAGGTTAGGTTAGGTTAGGTTAGGTTAGGTTAGGTTAGGTTAGGTTAGGTTAGGTTAGGTTAGGTTAGGTTAGGTTAGGTTAGGTTAGGTTAGGTTAGGTTAGGTTAGGTTAGGTTAGGTTAGGTTAGGTTAGGTTAGGTTAGGTTAGGTTAGGTTAGGTTAGGTTAGGTTAGGTTAGGTTAGGTTAGGTTAGGTTAGGTTAGGTTAGGTTAGGTTAGGTTAGGTTAGGTTAGGTTAGGTTAGGTTAGGTTAGGTTAGGTTAGGTTAGGTTAGGTTAGGTTAGGTTAGGTTAGGTTAGGTTAGGTTAGGTTAGGTTAGGTTAGGTTAGGTTAGGTTAGGTTAGGTTAGGTTAGGTTAGGTTAGGTTAGGTTAGGTTAGGTTAGGTTAGGTTAGGTTAGGTTAGGTTAGGTTAGGTTAGGTTAGGTTAGGTTAGGTTAGGTTAGGTTAGGTTAGGTTAGGTTAGGTTAGGTTAGGTTAGGTTAGGTTAGGTTAGGTTAGGTTAGGTTAGGTTAGGTTAGGTTAGGTTAGGTTAGGTTAGGTTAGGTTAGGTTAGGTTAGGTTAGGTTAGGTTAGGTTAGGTTAGGTTAGGTTAGGTTAGGTTAGGTTAGGTTAGGTTAGGTTAGGTTAGGTTAGGTTAGGTTAGGTTAGGTTAGGTTAGGTTAGGTTAGGTTAGGTTAGGTTAGGTTAGGTTAGGTTAGGTTAGGTTAGGTTAGGTTAGGTTAGGTTAGGTTAGGTTAGGTTAGGTTAGGTTAGGTTAGGTTAGGTTAGGTTAGGTTAGGTTAGGTTAGGTTAGGTTAGGTTAGGTTAGGTTAGGTTAGGTTAGGTTAGGTTAGGTTAGGTTAGGTTAGGTTAGGTTAGGTTAGGTTAGGTTAGGTTAGGTTAGGTTAGGTTAGGTTAGGTTAGGTTAGGTTAGGTTAGGTTAGGTTAGGTTAGGTTAGGTTAGGTTAGGTTAGGTTAGGTTAGGTTAGGTTAGGTTAGGTTAGGTTAGGTTAGGTTAGGTTAGGTTAGGTTAGGTTAGGTTAGGTTAGGTTAGGTTAGGTTAGGTTAGGTTAGGTTAGGTTAGGTTAGGTTAGGTTAGGTTAGGTTAGGTTAGGTTAGGTTAGGTTAGGTTAGGTTAGGTTAGGTTAGGTTAGGTTAGGTTAGGTTAGGTTAGGTTAGGTTAGGTTAGGTTAGGTTAGGTTAGGTTAGGTTAGGTTAGGTTAGGTTAGGTTAGGTTAGGTTAGGTTAGGTTAGGTTAGGTTAGGTTAGGTTAGGTTAGGTTAGGTTAGGTTAGGTTAGGTTAGGTTAGGTTAGGTTAGGTTAGGTTAGGTTAGGTTAGGTTAGGTTAGGTTAGGTTAGGTTAGGTTAGGTTAGGTTAGGTTAGGTTAGGTTAGGTTAGGTTAGGTTAGGTTAGGTTAGGTTAGGTTAGGTTAGGTTAGGTTAGGTTAGGTTAGGTTAGGTTAGGTTAGGTTAGGTTAGGTTAGGTTAGGTTAGGTTAGGTTAGGTTAGGTTAGGTTAGGTTAGGTTAGGTTAGGTTAGGTTAGGTTAGGTTAGGTTAGGTTAGGTTAGGTTAGGTTAGGTTAGGTTAGGTTAGGTTAGGTTAGGTTAGGTTAGGTTAGGTTAGGTTAGGTTAGGTTAGGTTAGGTTAGGTTAGGTTAGGTTAGGTTAGGTTAGGTTAGGTTAGGTTAGGTTAGGTTAGGTTAGGTTAGGTTAGGTTAGGTTAGGTTAGGTTAGGTTAGGTTAGGTTAGGTTAGGTTAGGTTAGGTTAGGTTAGGTTAGGTTAGGTTAGGTTAGGTTAGGTTAGGTTAGGTTAGGTTAGGTTAGGTTAGGTTAGGTTAGGTTAGGTTAGGTTAGGTTAGGTTAGGTTAGGTTAGGTTAGGTTAGGTTAGGTTAGGTTAGGTTAGGTTAGGTTAGGTTAGGTTAGGTTAGGTTAGGTTAGGTTAGGTTGACGACTGTAGTTTGGTGATTTCTGGAGTGCCCGTGGATTTTCTTTGATTGACTAATTTCTTGCGCGTTTTTCTTGACCCTGGCTCTGCTTAACCCTTTGACTTGGCTTGCCGATTGGACTTTTTTGCTGTTTTTGTGTTTTGGTGTTTGTTGTTTTGGAATTTGTTATATTTTGTTATTGTTTTTGTTGTTATTTTGTGTGTTGTTGTCGCTTTGGGGCGCCCTTTTCGGGGTCGCTGCATAGCGGCAGCCGCCGCCTTTCTTTTGGTTGCTCTTTTGTTTCCGTCGGACCTTGCGTCCGGGAGATTTTTGATTTTTATTGTTTGTTTTTTGCCTACTTTTTGTGCCAACTTCTGGCACAAAAAGTAGGTTTTTTGGGGGTGGTCCCATTTTGCGAGGGTAACCCCTACGGTCTCCCTAAGGGTTGTTTTGGATAGGGGGCTTCTCCCCCTATCGTTTGGTGCTACTTGCGCCTCTCGGCGCCAACGGGAAGTTGGTGAAATTCAGGAGTGTTTGGGAAAGGGTATAGCATTTTTGCTATTCGCTTTTATCAGGCGCTCCTGAAAAATCGCCTACAATATTTTAAATCCGGCACACGCTTGACCGATTTTATCTACCAATATTTTTGGTGGATAACTTCGGTCTGAGTGGCCGGATTTGAACTATATTTGGCAAGGTTGTTGGCAGGGCCGTTATGGCCGCGTCAGGGGAGCGTTCAGGATGGATCTTTGACGGTTCATCCGAGTCGGAGCTGGACTTTGACGATGACGTCTATGAGGAAGATCTCGAGGCAGGTCCTTCTTCTAAACCCTTGAAAAGGGGTCGGGACGAGGAAGGTGACGCAGGGCCGGAGTTAGGGCCAAAAATAAGCACGGCCCGAAGGGGGAAAGGCAAGGTCCTTCTCACCTATGGGCCGGCGAAGGCGGTGTCCGGGGGAGGGAGGGCCCCCCCCCCGCGCGATGAGGACGTGGGGGGCTCATCGGTGCCTCACCGTATGGTAGGCCTAATTGGAGTGACGCGTCAGGCGGTCTACCGGATCGTCGACGGGGTACAGAGGTCGACCTACATCAAGGAGGAGACGGTCGACCTCTTCAAGGAGGCGGTCCGTGTGATCCTGGGCGCACTCAAGGAGATGGAGTCGTCCGAGGTAGACGAAGGGGAGGTTCGTGTCCTGCGAGAGGACAATAAGAGGGTCCGGGAGCAGTGCTGCCGTCTTATTGAGGAAAAGACGGCCCTCCGGGAGACCCTCTTGGGGAGGAAGATTACTGACTCCCCCCCTCCTGGCGAAGCCTCCCCGACGTTTGCGGAAGCCCCCCCGGCCCCGCCGGTCGCCCAGGCCCCGCCGCCCGCGGCCACGGACTTGGCGACGTTGCTGGAAAGCATGAAGCGGGATCTGCTGATCTCGGTGGGTAATCTGGTGGATGCCCGCCTATCAGAGATCAGCAGCCGCCTGCCTCCAGCAACAAATGTCCGCCCCCCTCTTGCGGCGGACGAAAAGAAGAGGGCCCCGCCAGCCCAAACGAAGGTTGCCCCGGAACCCGAAACCGGGGCCAGGCTTGGGGACGGGAGGCCTAAAAAGGCCTCCAAAAAGGCGACGGCCCCCCTGCCGAAAACCTATGCCTCGGCAGCCGGTTCCGCCCCGGCTCAAGAGACAGCGCCTCACCCCTCGGTCGAGCAGTCGCAGCCTGAGGGCGACTCATTCGCCGATGTGGTGAGGCGAAAGAGGAAAGGGAAGGGGAAGGCTACGGCTCCACCCCCACCCCCTCCCCCCCCTAAGAAGACGGAAACCAAGCCGAAGGCCCCCACGGCCCCCAAGACGACAGCGGTGGTGATCACTATGCGGAGTGACATCACCACCGCTACCACGATGCAGGCCACAATGGCCAAAGCCATAAAAGGCATAAAACTGGAGGACCTGGGCCTGCTGCATGTCGCGGTCCGGAGCTCGGCGACTGGGGGCCGGGTTATTGAGGTTCCGGGGGAGGATAGCGGGGAGGTGGCGGACAGCCTTGCCGAGAGGCTGAGGGCAATCGTGGGGGACGTTGCCCTCATAAGCCGCCCCACCAAAATGGCCGCTATACGGGTCTCCGGACTGGATGAGTCCGCCACCAAGGAGACCCTGGCGGCCACCGTCGCTAAACAGGGGGGATGCGCCGAGGCGCAGGTGAGGGTGGGGGGCATTCGCCCCTCGTACGAGGGCAAAATGGTTGCCCTCGTACAATGTCCGGTGGGGGTGGCGAGAGCCCTCCTGCAGTGTGGTCGGATCCTGGTGGGCTGGGCGTCCGCCGGGGTCAGCCCCGTCGGTCCGAGGCCCATGCGCTGCTACAAGTGCATGGGCGTCGGCCACTCGAGGGCATTGTGCCCCTCCGACAAGGACCGGAGCCAGCTGTGCTACCGGTGCGGTGCGGAGGGGCACAAGTCGGCGGAGTGCCGGGAGGTTCAGGCGTGGTGTGCAGTCTGCCACCACGCTCAACTCCCGGCCGACCACATCATGGGGGGCCTAAAGTGCTCCCCACCGGAGGTACGGGGCAGGAGGGAGGGGCTGCGGCCCGCTCGCCCCAGCCAGCCCCCCCCCGTCGTTGAGGGAAGTAGTCGCATGGACGTCTGAGTGCCAGGTTGGCACTCGGACGTCCTGTGGATGGACCGCGGAGCGGGTGCGCGAGGAGGTTTGCCTCGCGCGCCCCCTCCGGCCAGACGGCATGGGTTGAGAAGGCGGCGGTGCCAAACTCAACCCATAGTGGCTGAACCCATAGTGGCTGCGGGCGGAGGATGGGAGTCCTCTGCCCGCGGTTATAAGCCACTTTGCGGTCCAGGGAGATGGCCAAGCGTGCTCGGCCATCTCCCCTAGCGGGAAGCCCCGGCAACGGTGTTGTCGGGGCGCCGCCGGTTGGACACCGTGGGCAATGCTAACGCAGGTACCACGGTGTCCTACAAAAAGCCGGCATGGCGATGCACGCCCAGGTGGTTTTTAGTGGGTAGCACTCCCTGCTCCTCCTCGCTCGGAGGAGGAGAGGCGAGTGTAGTCCCACATAACCCTCTGCGCACTCCCATGCGCGGAGGGTATGCGTAATGCATTTTCCACCTGGCCAAAAAAAAAAAAAAAAAAAAAAAAAAAAAAAAAAAAGGTTAGGTTAGGTTAGGTTAGGTTAGGTTAGGTTAGGTTAGGTTAGGTTAGGTTAGGTTAGGTTAGGTTAGGTTAGGTTAGGTTAGGTTAGGTTAGGTTAGGTTAGGTTAGGTTAGGTTAGGTTAGGTTAGGTTAGGTTAGGTTAGGTTAGGTTAGGTTAGGTTAGGTTAGGTTAGGTTAGGTTAGGTTAGGTTAGGTTAGGTTAGGTTAGGTTAGGTTAGGTTAGGTTAGGTTAGGTTAGGTTAGGTTAGGTTAGGTTAGGTTAGGTTAGGTTAGGTTAGGTTAGGTTAGGTTAGGTTAGGTTAGGTTAGGTTAGGTTAGGTTAGGTTAGGTTAGGTTAGGTTAGGTTAGGTTAGGTTAGGTTAGGTTAGGTTAGGTTAGGTTAGGTTAGGTTAGGTTAGGTTAGGTTAGGTTAGGTTAGGTTAGGTTAGGTTAGGTTAGGTTAGGTTAGGTTAGGTTAGGTTAGGTTAGGTTAGGTTAGGTTAGGTTAGGTTAGGTTAGGTTAGGTTAGGTTAGGTTAGGTTAGGTTAGGTTAGGTTAGGTTAGGTTAGGTTAGGTTAGGTTAGGTTAGGTTAGGTTAGGTTAGGTTAGGTTAGGTTAGGTTAGGTTAGGTTAGGTTAGGTTAGGTTAGGTTAGGTTAGGTTAGGTTAGGTTAGGTTAGGTTAGGTTAGGTTAGGTTAGGTTAGGTTAGGTTAGGTTAGGTTAGGTTAGGTTAGGTTAGGTTAGGTTAGGTTAGGTTAGGTTAGGTTAGGTTAGGTTAGGTTAGGTTAGGTTAGGTTAGGTTAGGTTAGGTTAGGTTAGGTTAGGTTAGGTTAGGTTAGGTTAGGTTAGGTTAGGTTAGGTTAGGTTAGGTTAGGTTAGGTTAGGTTAGGTTAGGTTAGGTTAGGTTAGGTTAGGTTAGGTTAGGTTAGGTTAGGTTAGGTTAGGTTAGGTTAGGTTAGGTTAGGTTAGGTTAGGTTAGGTTAGGTTAGGTTAGGTTAGGTTAGGTTAGGTTAGGTTAGGTTAGGTTAGGTTAGGTTAGGTTAGGTTAGGTTAGGTTAGGTTAGGTTAGGTTAGGTTAGGTTAGGTTAGGTTAGGTTAGGTTAGGTTAGGTTAGGTTAGGTTAGGTTAGGTTAGGTTAGGTTAGGTTAGGTTAGGTTAGGTTAGGTTAGGTTAGGTTAGGTTAGGTTAGGTTAGGTTAGGTTAGGTTAGGTTAGGTTAGGTTAGGTTAGGTTAGGTTAGGTTAGGTTAGGTTAGGTTAGGTTAGGTTAGGTTAGGTTAGGTTAGGTTAGGTTAGGTTAGGTTAGGTTAGGTTAGGTTAGGTTAGGTTAGGTTAGGTTAGGTTAGGTTAGGTTAGGTTAGGTTAGGTTAGGTTAGGTTAGGTTAGGTTAGGTTAGGTTAGGTTAGGTTAGGTTAGGTTAGGTTAGGTTAGGTTAGGTTAGGTTAGGTTAGGTTAGGTTAGGTTAGGTTAGGTTAGGTTAGGTTAGGTTAGGTTAGGTTAGGTTAGGTTAGGTTAGGTTAGGTTAGGTTAGGTTAGGTTAGGTTAGGTTAGGTTAGGTTAGGTTAGGTTAGGTTAGGTTAGGTTAGGTTAGGTTAGGTTAGGTTAGGTTAGGTTAGGTTAGGTTAGGTTAGGTTAGGTTAGGTTAGGTTAGGTTAGGTTAGGTTAGGTTAGGTTAGGTTAGGTTAGGTTAGGTTAGGTTAGGTTAGGTTAGGTTAGGTTAGGTTAGGTTAGGTTAGGTTAGGTTAGGTTAGGTTAGGTTAGGTTAGGTTAGGTTAGGTTAGGTTAGGTTAGGTTAGGTTAGGTTAGGTTAGGTTAGGTTAGGTTAGGTTAGGTTAGGTTAGGTTAGGTTAGGTTAGGTTAGGTTAGGTTAGGTTAGGTTAGGTTAGGTTAGGTTAGGTTAGGTTAGGTTAGGTTAGGTTAGGTTAGGTTAGGTTAGGTTAGGTTAGGTTAGGTTAGGTTAGGTTAGGTTAGGTTAGGTTAGGTTAGGTTAGGTTAGGTTAGGTTAGGTTAGGTTAGGTTAGGTTAGGTTAGGTTAGGTTAGGTTAGGTTAGGTTAGGTTAGGTTAGGTTAGGTTAGGTTAGGTTAGGTTAGGTTAGGTTAGGTTAGGTTAGGTTAGGTTAGGTTAGGTTAGGTTAGGTTAGGTTAGGTTAGGTTAGGTTAGGTTAGGTTAGGTTAGGTTAGGTTAGGTTAGGTTAGGTTAGGTTAGGTTAGGTTAGGTTAGGTTAGGTTAGGTTAGGTTAGGTTAGGTTAGGTTAGGTTAGGTTAGGTTAGGTTAGGTTAGGTTAGGTTAGGTTAGGTTAGGTTAGGTTAGGTTAGGTTAGGTTAGGTTAGGTTAGGTTAGGTTAGGTTAGGTTAGGTTAGGTTAGGTTAGGTTAGGTTAGGTTAGGTTAGGTTAGGTTAGGTTAGGTTAGGTTAGGTTAGGTTAGGTTAGGTTAGGTTAGGTTAGGTTAGGTTAGGTTAGGTTAGGTTAGGTTAGGTTAGGTTAGGTTAGGTTAGGTTAGGTTAGGTTGACGACTGTAACTTGGTGAATATTGGACGCATATTGATGAGAATTAAAACTACGACTTTTTGCTTTTCTTCCTTGACATCGATACTGCTTCCTCTCTTGACTTGGCTATACTTTCGGACTTTGATTTTTTGTTTTGACTTGGCGTTGTTTGATTTGGTTTTTGTTATTGTTTTTGCTGTTTTTTGTGTGTTGCTGTTGTCGTGGGACGCCCTTTCTGGTGCCGTTGCACGGCGGCAGCCGCCACTTTGTGTTTTTTGTTTGTTTTGTCTCTCTCGGACGTCCTGTCCGGGAGATATTTGGTGTTTTTGTGTGTGTTTTTGCCTCTTTTTTGTGTCATTTTTGGCACAAAAAAGAGGTATTTTTTGCCTTGGTCCCGTTTGGTGGGGATTGCCCTTCTGGGGTATATCGTGGTGCCAGGGGATAGGGGACGTCACCCCCTTTCATTTGCACCCTCTCGCGCTCCTCGGCGACCGCGGGAAGTGTGTAAGAAAGGGGATTTTGTGGGTACGAATAGCAAAAAATTTGCTATTCGTGTTCATCAGGGGCAATCGTAGATTCCCATACAATATTTTAAATCCGGCACACCCTTGACCGTTTTTATTTACCAATTTTATTGGTAAATAACTTCGGTCTGGGTGGCCGGATTTGGGCTGTTGTGTGGGGAGTTCGTTTGTTGGCGAGGCCATAATGGCCGAGCCGTGTGAGAAGTTACCGATCTACCCGATCGGTAACGGTTACTCAGACGACTCGGAGGAAGATTATGAGGCAGCTGCAGACCTCTACGAGGTCTACAGGGATAATGAGGGGGCTCCTCCTCTTCAACCCCAGAAAAGGGGGCATGTAGATGATGTGGACGACCCCAGGCCGGAGCTGGGGTCGAAGGTCCACACGGCCCGTCGAGGGAGGCCCAAGGGGCACACGGTTGGGTTGGCGGAGGCCAAAGCGAAGCTCCGTGCCAAAAATTTGGCGGCACGTGACTGCCCTGACAGCTGGGAATTGGGCGATAGGTGTCCCCCTCCGCGCGCGAAGGCCTCACCCCCGCCGCCGATGGATGTTCTGCCCCAACACTTGGTGGACCCGGTCGAGGTGACTAGGCAGGCGGCCTTTTCGATCCTCGACGGGGTCAAGAGGTCCAAGAATTTGACGGGGCCCGTAGTGGCCCAACTCAACAGGTCGTGCCGAGCCATCCTGGACTCCATGGGGGAGTACGGGGCGGCCAGGGCAGAGAGCGAGGAGATCCGCACCTTAAGGGCGGAGAATAAGAGGATGCGGGAGCAACTCGCTCTCTGCACAACGGAGATGAGGGCCCTCCAAAAGGCCTTCGCCGAGAAGGAGGCTTCTGCCCCCCCGGTCACCCAGGCGCCCCCACCGCCTGCGGCTATGGATTTGGTGGCGGCGGTGGAGGCGATGAAAGGCGAGCTGTTGATTTCATTGGGCAATATGCTCAATGCCCGCATTGCAGAAATCAACAGCCGCCTCCCTCCCGCGCCAATTGTCCGCCCCGATTTAGCGGCGGACAAGAAGAAGAGGGCCCAACAAGCCCAATCGGGAGAGGTAGCCTCGGAGTCGGAGTCCGGGGCCAGGCTCGGGGATGGGAGGCCTAAAAAGGCCCCCAAAAAGACGACGGCCCCGCCCACGGCCTCCACCCCGGTGACCGGGGCTGCCCTGGTGGCCGATCCCGCCCCGGCTGAGGCGCAGCCGGAGGGCGGCACCTTTGCCGACGTGGTGCGACGGAAGAGGAAAGGCAAGGGGAAGGCTGCGGCAACCCCCCCACCCCCACCCCCTCCCCCCCAAAAGAAGGCGGAAAAAAAGCCGAAGGCCCCCTCGGCCCTCAAGTCGACGGCGGTGGTAGTCACCATGAGGAGTGACACCACCACCGCCATCTCGCTGCAGGCCACAATGGCCAAAGCCATAAATGGCATAAAATTGGAGGAACTGGGCCTGCAGCATTTGGAGATCCGGAAATCGGCGACTGGGGGTCGGGTGATCGAGGTCCCGGGGGCGGATAGCGGTGGGGTGGCGGATAGCCTTGCTGAAAGGCTGAGGGCAATCGTGGGGGACGTTGCCCTCATAAGCCGCCCCGTCAAGATGGCCGCTATCCGGGTCTCCGGATTAGACGAATCCGCGACGAAGGAGACCCTGGCGGCTGCCGTCGCTAAGGCGGGGGAGTGTGCGGTGGAAAATGTGAGGGTGGGGGGCATTCGCCCCACGTACGGGGGCGGTCTGGTCGCCCTCGTACAGTGTCCGGTGGGGACCGCAAGGTCCCTCCTAGGAAGTGGTCGGATCCCGGTAGGCTGGGCGTCTGCCGGGGTCAGTCCCGTCGGTCCGGCGCCCATGCGCTGTTTTAGGTGCATGGGTGTCGGCCATTCGCGGGCATTGTGCCCCTCCGACATAGACCGGAGCCTTTTGTGCTACCGGTGCGGTTCGGAGGGGCATAAGTCGGTTGACTGCCGGGAGGATAAGGCGTGGTGTGCAGTATGCCACCACGCCCAACTCCCGGCTGACCATATCATGGGGGGACTTAAGTGTTCCCCACCGGTTGTAAGGGGCAGGAGGGAGGGGTCTCGGCCCACTCGCCCCAGCCAGCCCCCCCTTGAGGAGGGGAGCCGCATGGACGTCTGAATGCCAGGTGGGCATTCGGACGTCCTGCGGTTGGACCGCGGAGGGGGTGCGCGAGGAGGTTGCCTCACGCGCCCCCTCCGGCCAGACGGCATGGGTTGGGAAGGCGGCGGTTGCCGCCAGACCCAACCCACAGTGGCTTTGGGCAGAGGATGGGAGTCCTCTGCCCGCGTATAAGCCACTTCTTGCGGTCCGGGAGATGGCCAAGCGTGCGCGGCCATCTCCCCTAGCGGGAAGCCCCGACAACGGTGTTGTCGGGGCGCCGCCGGTTGGGCATCGTGGGCAATGCTAACGCAGGTACCACGGTGCCCTACAAAACCCGGCACGGCGTTGCACGCCCAGGTGGTTTTTAGTGGGTAGCACATCCTCTCCTCCTCGGTCGAGGAGGAAGCAGTGATGTGTAGTCCCACATAACCCTCCGCCGCACTCCCATGCGTGCGGGGGGTATGCGTAATGCATTTTCCACCTGGTCAAAAAAAAAAAAAAAAAAAAAAAAAAAAAAAAAAAAAAAAAAAAAAGGTTAGGTTAGGTTAGGTTAGGTTAGGTTAGGTTAGGTTAGGTTAGGTTAGGTTAGGTTAGGTTAGGTTAGGTTAGGTTAGGTTAGGTTAGGTTAGGTTAGGTTAGGTTAGGTTAGGTTAGGTTAGGTTAGGTTAGGTTAGGTTAGGTTAGGTTAGGTTAGGTTAGGTTAGGTTAGGTTAGGTTAGGTTAGGTTAGGTTAGGTTAGGTTAGGTTAGGTTAGGTTAGGTTAGGTTAGGTTAGGTTAGGTTAGGTTAGGTTAGGTTAGGTTAGGTTAGGTTAGGTTAGGTTAGGTTAGGTTAGGTTAGGTTAGGTTAGGTTAGGTTAGGTTAGGTTAGGTTAGGTTAGGTTAGGTTAGGTTAGGTTAGGTTAGGTTAGGTTAGGTTAGGTTAGGTTAGGTTAGGTTAGGTTAGGTTAGGTTAGGTTAGGTTAGGTTAGGTTAGGTTAGGTTAGGTTAGGTTAGGTTAGGTTAGGTTAGGTTAGGTTAGGTTAGGTTAGGTTAGGTTAGGTTAGGTTAGGTTAGGTTAGGTTAGGTTAGGTTAGGTTAGGTTAGGTTAGGTTAGGTTAGGTTAGGTTAGGTTAGGTTAGGTTAGGTTAGGTTAGGTTAGGTTAGGTTAGGTTAGGTTAGGTTAGGTTAGGTTAGGTTAGGTTAGGTTAGGTTAGGTTAGGTTAGGTTAGGTTAGGTTAGGTTAGGTTAGGTTAGGTTAGGTTAGGTTAGGTTAGGTTAGGTTAGGTTAGGTTAGGTTAGGTTAGGTTAGGTTAGGTTAGGTTAGGTTAGGTTAGGTTAGGTTAGGTTAGGTTAGGTTAGGTTAGGTTAGGTTAGGTTAGGTTAGGTTAGGTTAGGTTAGGTTAGGTTAGGTTAGGTTAGGTTAGGTTAGGTTAGGTTAGGTTAGGTTAGGTTAGGTTAGGTTAGGTTAGGTTAGGTTAGGTTAGGTTAGGTTAGGTTAGGTTAGGTTAGGTTAGGTTAGGTTAGGTTAGGTTAGGTTAGGTTAGGTTAGGTTAGGTTAGGTTAGGTTAGGTTAGGTTAGGTTAGGTTAGGTTAGGTTAGGTTAGGTTAGGTTAGGTTAGGTTAGGTTAGGTTAGGTTAGGTTAGGTTAGGTTAGGTTAGGTTAGGTTAGGTTAGGTTAGGTTAGGTTAGGTTAGGTTAGGTTAGGTTAGGTTAGGTTAGGTTAGGTTAGGTTAGGTTAGGTTAGGTTAGGTTAGGTTAGGTTAGGTTAGGTTAGGTTAGGTTAGGTTAGGTTAGGTTAGGTTAGGTTAGGTTAGGTTAGGTTAGGTTAGGTTAGGTTAGGTTAGGTTAGGTTAGGTTAGGTTAGGTTAGGTTAGGTTAGGTTAGGTTAGGTTAGGTTAGGTTAGGTTAGGTTAGGTTAGGTTAGGTTAGGTTAGGTTAGGTTAGGTTAGGTTAGGTTAGGTTAGGTTAGGTTAGGTTAGGTTAGGTTAGGTTAGGTTAGGTTAGGTTAGGTTAGGTTAGGTTAGGTTAGGTTAGGTTAGGTTAGGTTAGGTTAGGTTAGGTTAGGTTAGGTTAGGTTAGGTTAGGTTAGGTTAGGTTAGGTTAGGTTAGGTTAGGTTAGGTTAGGTTAGGTTAGGTTAGGTTAGGTTAGGTTAGGTTAGGTTAGGTTAGGTTAGGTTAGGTTAGGTTAGGTTAGGTTAGGTTAGGTTAGGTTAGGTTAGGTTAGGTTAGGTTAGGTTAGGTTAGGTTAGGTTAGGTTAGGTTAGGTTAGGTTAGGTTAGGTTAGGTTAGGTTAGGTTAGGTTAGGTTAGGTTAGGTTAGGTTAGGTTAGGTTAGGTTAGGTTAGGTTAGGTTAGGTTAGGTTAGGTTAGGTTAGGTTAGGTTAGGTTAGGTTAGGTTAGGTTAGGTTAGGTTAGGTTAGGTTAGGTTAGGTTAGGTTAGGTTAGGTTAGGTTAGGTTAGGTTAGGTTAGGTTAGGTTAGGTTAGGTTAGGTTAGGTTAGGTTAGGTTAGGTTAGGTTAGGTTAGGTTAGGTTAGGTTAGGTTAGGTTAGGTTAGGTTAGGTTAGGTTAGGTTAGGTTAGGTTAGGTTAGGTTAGGTTAGGTTAGGTTAGGTTAGGTTAGGTTAGGTTAGGTTAGGTTAGGTTAGGTTAGGTTAGGTTAGGTTAGGTTAGGTTAGGTTAGGTTAGGTTAGGTTAGGTTAGGTTAGGTTAGGTTAGGTTAGGTTAGGTTAGGTTAGGTTAGGTTAGGTTAGGTTAGGTTAGGTTAGGTTAGGTTAGGTTAGGTTAGGTTAGGTTAGGTTAGGTTAGGTTAGGTTAGGTTAGGTTAGGTTAGGTTAGGTTAGGTTAGGTTAGGTTAGGTTAGGTTAGGTTAGGTTAGGTTAGGTTAGGTTAGGTTAGGTTAGGTTAGGTTAGGTTAGGTTAGGTTAGGTTAGGTTAGGTTAGGTTAGGTTAGGTTAGGTTAGGTTAGGTTAGGTTAGGTTAGGTTAGGTTAGGTTAGGTTAGGTTAGGTTAGGTTAGGTTAGGTTAGGTTAGGTTAGGTTAGGTTAGGTTAGGTTAGGTTAGGTTAGGTTAGGTTAGGTTAGGTTAGGTTAGGTTAGGTTAGGTTAGGTTAGGTTAGGTTAGGTTAGGTTAGGTTAGGTTAGGTTAGGTTAGGTTAGGTTAGGTTAGGTTAGGTTAGGTTAGGTTAGGTTAGGTTAGGTTAGGTTAGGTTAGGTTAGGTTAGGTTAGGTTAGGTTAGGTTAGGTTAGGTTAGGTTAGGTTAGGTTAGGTTAGGTTAGGTTAGGTTAGGTTAGGTTAGGTTAGGTTAGGTTAGGTTAGGTTAGGTTAGGTTAGGTTAGGTTAGGTTAGGTTAGGTTAGGTTAGGTTAGGTTAGGTTAGGTTAGGTTAGGTTAGGTTAGGTTAGGTTAGGTTAGGTTAGGTTAGGTTAGGTTAGGTTAGGTTAGGTTAGGTTAGGTTAGGTTAGGTTAGGTTAGGTTAGGTTAGGTTAGGTTAGGTTAGGTTAGGTTAGGTTAGGTTAGGTTAGGTTAGGTTAGGTTAGGTTAGGTTAGGTTAGGTTAGGTTAGGTTAGGTTAGGTTAGGTTAGGTTAGGTTAGGTTAGGTTAGGTTAGGTTAGGTTAGGTTAGGTTAGGTTAGGTTAGGTTAGGTTAGGTTAGGTTAGGTTAGGTTAGGTTAGGTTAGGTTAGGTTAGGTTAGGTTAGGTTAGGTTAGGTTAGGTTAGGTTAGGTTAGGTTAGGTTAGGTTAGGTTAGGTTAGGTTAGGTTAGGTTAGGTTAGGTTAGGTTAGGTTAGGTTAGGTTAGGTTAGGTTAGGTTAGGTTAGGTTAGGTTAGGTTAGGTTAGGTTAGGTTAGGTTAGGTTAGGTTAGGTTAGGTTAGGTTAGGTTAGGTTAGGTTAGGTTAGGTTAGGTTAGGTTAGGTTAGGTTAGGTTAGGTTAGGTTAGGTTAGGTTAGGTTAGGTTAGGTTAGGTTAGGTTAGGTTAGGTTAGGTTAGGTTAGGTTAGGTTAGGTTAGGTTAGGTTAGGTTAGGTTAGGTTAGGTTAGGTTAGGTTAGGTTAGGTTAGGTTAGGTTAGGTTAGGTTAGGTTAGGTTAGGTTAGGTTAGGTTAGGTTAGGTTAGGTTAGGTTAGGTTAGGTTAGGTTAGGTTAGGTTAGGTTAGGTTAGGTTAGGTTAGGTTAGGTTAGGTTAGGTTAGGTTAGGTTAGGTTAGGTTAGGTTAGGTTAGGTTAGGTTAGGTTAGGTTAGGTTAGGTTAGGTTAGGTTAGGTTAGGTTAGGTTAGGTTAGGTTAGGTTAGGTTAGGTTAGGTTAGGTTAGGTTAGGTTAGGTTAGGTTAGGTTAGGTTAGGTTAGGTTAGGTTAGGTTAGGTTAGGTTAGGTTAGGTTAGGTTAGGTTAGGTTAGGTTAGGTTAGGTTAGGTTAGGTTAGGTTAGGTTAGGTTAGGTTAGGTTAGGTTAGGTTAGGTTAGGTTAGGTTAGGTTAGGTTAGGTTAGGTTAGGTTAGGTTAGGTTAGGTTAGGTTAGGTTAGGTTAGGTTAGGTTAGGTTAGGTTAGGTTAGGTTAGGTTAGGTTAGGTTAGGTTAGGTTAGGTTAGGTTAGGTTAGGTTAGGTTAGGTTAGGTTAGGTTAGGTTAGGTTAGGTTAGGTTAGGTTAGGTTAGGTTAGGTTAGGTTAGGTTAGGTTAGGTTAGGTTAGGTTAGGTTAGGTTAGGTTAGGTTAGGTTAGGTTAGGTTAGGTTAGGTTAGGTTAGGTTAGGTTAGGTTAGGTTAGGTTAGGTTAGGTTAGGTTAGGTTAGGTTAGGTTAGGTTAGGTTAGGTTAGGTTAGGTTAGGTTAGGTTAGGTTAGGTTAGGTTAGGTTAGGTTAGGTTAGGTTAGGTTAGGTTAGGTTAGGTTAGGTTAGGTTAGGTTAGGTTAGGTTAGGTTAGGTTAGGTTAGGTTAGGTTAGGTTAGGTTAGGTTAGGTTAGGTTAGGTTAGGTTAGGTTAGGTTAGGTTAGGTTAGGTTAGGTTAGGTTAGGTTAGGTTAGGTTAGGTTAGGTTAGGTTAGGTTAGGTTAGGTTAGGTTAGGTTAGGTTAGGTTAGGTTAGGTTAGGTTAGGTTAGGTTAGGTTAGGTTAGGTTAGGTTAGGTTAGGTTAGGTTAGGTTAGGTTAGGTTAGGTTAGGTTAGGTTAGGTTAGGTTAGGTTAGGTTAGGTTAGGTTAGGTTAGGTTAGGTTAGGTTAGGTTAGGTTAGGTTAGGTTAGGTTAGGTTAGGTTAGGTTAGGTTAGGTTAGGTTAGGTTAGGTTAGGTTAGGTTAGGTTAGGTTAGGTTAGGTTAGGTTAGGTTAGGTTAGGTTAGGTTAGGTTAGGTTAGGTTAGGTTAGGTTAGGTTAGGTTAGGTTAGGTTAGGTTAGGTTAGGTTAGGTTAGGTTAGGTTAGGTTAGGTTAGGTTAGGTTAGGTTAGGTTAGGTTAGGTTAGGTTAGGTTAGGTTAGGTTAGGTTAGGTTAGGTTAGGTTAGGTTAGGTTAGGTTAGGTTAGGTTAGGTTAGGTTAGGTTAGGTTAGGTTAGGTTAGGTTAGGTTAGGTTAGGTTAGGTTAGGTTAGGTTAGGTTAGGTTAGGTTAGGTTAGGTTAGGTTAGGTTAGGTTAGGTTAGGTTAGGTTAGGTTAGGTTAGGTTAGGTTAGGTTAGGTTAGGTTAGGTTAGGTTAGGTTAGGTTAGGTTAGGTTAGGTTAGGTTAGGTTAGGTTAGGTTAGGTTAGGTTAGGTTAGGTTAGGTTAGGTTAGGTTAGGTTAGGTTAGGTTAGGTTAGGTTAGGTTAGGTTAGGTTAGGTTAGGTTAGGTTAGGTTAGGTTAGGTTAGGTTAGGTTAGGTTAGGTTAGGTTAGGTTAGGTTAGGTTAGGTTAGGTTAGGTTAGGTTAGGTTAGGTTAGGTTAGGTTAGGTTAGGTTAGGTTAGGTTAGGTTAGGTTAGGTTAGGTTAGGTTAGGTTAGGTTAGGTTAGGTTAGGTTAGGTTAGGTTAGGTTAGGTTAGGTTAGGTTAGGTTAGGTTAGGTTAGGTTAGGTTAGGTTAGGTTAGGTTAGGTTAGGTTAGGTTAGGTTAGGTTAGGTTAGGTTAGGTTAGGTTAGGTTAGGTTAGGTTAGGTTAGGTTAGGTTAGGTTAGGTTAGGTTAGGTTAGGTTAGGTTAGGTTAGGTTAGGTTAGGTTAGGTTAGGTTAGGTTAGGTTAGGTTAGGTTAGGTTAGGTTAGGTTAGGTTAGGTTAGGTTAGGTTAGGTTAGGTTAGGTTAGGTTAGGTTAGGTTAGGTTAGGTTAGGTTAGGTTAGGTTAGGTTAGGTTAGGTTAGGTTAGGTTAGGTTAGGTTAGGTTAGGTTAGGTTAGGTTAGGTTAGGTTAGGTTAGGTTAGGTTAGGTTAGGTTAGGTTAGGTTAGGTTAGGTATAGGTTAGGTTAGGTTAGGTTAGGTTAGGTTAGGTTAGGTTAGGTTAGGTTAGGTTAGGTTAGGTTAGGTTAGGTTAGGTTAGGTTAGGTTAGGTTAGGTTAGGTTAGGTTAGGTTAGGTTAGGTTAGGTTAGGTTAGGTTAGGTTAGGTTAGGTTAGGTTAGGTTAGGTTAGGTTAGGTTAGGTTAGGTTAGGTTAGGTTAGGTTAGGTTAGGTTAGGTTAGGTTAGGTTAGGTTAGGTTAGGTTAGGTTAGGTTAGGTTAGGTTAGGTTAGGTTAGGTTAGGTTAGGTTAGGTTAGGTTAGGTTAGGTTAGGTTAGGTTAGGTTAGGTTAGGTTAGGTTAGGTTAGGTTAGGTTAGGTTAGGTTAGGTTAGGTTAGGTTAGGTTAGGTTAGGTTAGGTTAGGTTAGGTTAGGTTAGGTTAGGTTAGGTTAGGTTAGGTTAGGTTAGGTTAGGTTAGGTTAGGTTAGGTTAGGTTAGGTTAGGTTAGGTTAGGTTAGGTTAGGTTAGGTTAGGTTAGGTTAGGTTAGGTTAGGTTAGGTTAGGTTAGGTTAGGTTAGGTTAGGTTAGGTTAGGTTAGGTTAGGTTAGGTTAGGTTAGGTTAGGTTAGGTTAGGTTAGGTTAGGTTAGGTTAGGTTAGGTTAGGTTAGGTTAGGTTAGGTTAGGTTAGGTTAGGTTAGGTTAGGTTAGGTTAGGTTAGGTTAGGTTAGGTTAGGTTAGGTTAGGTTAGGTTAGGTTAGGTTAGGTTAGGTTAGGTTAGGTTAGGTTAGGTTAGGTTAGGTTAGGTTAGGTTAGGTTAGGTTAGGTTAGGTTAGGTTAGGTTAGGTTAGGTTAGGTTAGGTTAGGTTAGGTTAGGTTAGGTTAGGTTAG